>OU538739.1:4823476-9626953 GCA_912999735.1 Aporia crataegi | reverse complement strand
CTAGTAGCCAGCCTCCAGAGGCCGAATACAAATTATAAATAAATTATAAATTGTATTACGGACCGGGGATCGAACCCGGTACCCCAAGCTTCGTAGTATGCATATAATACCACTTAGCTAGGAGCTCCTCAAAAGGAATGTTGAATTGCTAAACCACTTGCAATTTCCATCCTCGGCCTTCCGTGTCCATCTATCGACGGACATAGTCAACCTTTTCCAGTATCATTTCTCAGACTTCTAAGAAATCTTTGAAAATCAACCAGACCCTCCGCGCGACTTTTTGGGACTCCCCAGGCAAGTGACCAGCCTCCAGAGGCCGAATACAAATTATAAATTAATTTTAAAACTTGCATTCAGACCGGGAATCGAACCCGATACCCCTCGCTTCGTGGCCAACATCCAAGACCACTTAGCTAGGAGCTCCTCAATAAAGGAATGTTGAATTGCTAAACCACTTGCAATTTCCATCCTCGGCCTTCCGTGTCCATCTATCGACGGACATAGTCAACCTTTACCAGTATCATTTCTCAGACTTCTAAGAAATCTTTGAAAATCAACCAGACCCTCCGCGCGACTTTTTGGGACTCCCCAGGCAAGTGACCAGCCTCCAGAGGCCGAATACAAATTATAAATTAATTTTTAAAACTTGCATTCAGACCGGGAATCGAACCCGATACCCCTCGCTTCGTGGCCAACATTCAAGACCACTTAGCTAGGAGCTCCTCAAAAAATGTTTGGAACACCTCACTTGCCTGTAATACTGCACGGATCAACGTACTAGTATTACATTACGAGCCCTCGGGGATCGCACTAGGCATTTTACCCAAGGAACTCAGGCAATGTGCAGCCCCAGGCCTTCTGTGTATATGCCACATCCGACCCAGCCGGTTTTACCCAGCCCCCTCACCCTTGTCTCCTTCCCCAACTCGGTCGTCTGAGTCACCAAGCTGATTTCAAATCAGCCCCCCATTCATCCGAGATTTATGGGGAATTCAACTCCGCCCAAAGTCGCTAGCGACTTCCCTCCCCGCTACTTCCACCCCCTCTCAGGCTAGTAGCCAGCCTCCAGAGGCCGAATACAAATTATAAATAAATTATAAATTGTATTACGGACCGGGGATCGAACCCGGTACCTCAAGCTTCGTAGTATGCATATAATACCACTTAGAAAAAGGAATGTTGAATTGCTAAACCACTTTGCAATTTCCATCCTCGGCCTTCCGTGTCCATCTATCGACGGACATAGTCAACCTTTACCAGTATCATTTCTCAGACTTCTAAGAAATCTTTGAAAATCAACCAGACCCTCCGCGCGACTTTTTGGGACTCCCCAGGCAAGTGACCAGCCTCCAGAGGCCGAATACAAATTATAAATTAATTTTAAAACTTGCATTCAGACCGGGAATCGAACCCGATACCCCTCGCTTCGTGGCCAACATCCAAGACCACTTAGCTAGGAGCTCCTCTAAAAGGAATGTTGAATTGCTAAACCACTTGCAATTTCCATCCTCGGCCTTCCGTGTCCATCTATCGACGGACATAGTCAACCTTTTTCCAGTATCATTTCTCAGACTTCTAAGAAATCTTTGAAAATCAACCAGACCCTCCGCGCGACTTTTTGGGACTCCCCAGGCAAGTGACCAGCCTCCAGAGGCCGAATACAAATTATAAATTAATTTTTAAAACTTGCATTCAGACCGGGAATCGAACCCGATACCCCTCGCTTCGTGGCCAACATCCAAGACCACTTAGCTAGGAGCTCCTCAACCTAACCTAACCTAACCTAACCTAACCTAACCTAACCTAACCTAACCTAACCTAACCTAACCTAACCTAACCTAACCTAACCTAACCTAACCTAACCTAACCTAACCTAACCTAACCTAACCTAACCTAACCTAACCTAACCTAACCTAACCTAACCTAACCTAACCTAACCTAACCTAACCTAACCTAACCTAACCTAACCTAACCTAACCTAACCTAACCTAACCTAACCTAACCTAACCTAACCTAACCTAACCTAACCTAACCTAACCTAACCTAACCTAACCTAACCTAACCTAACCTAACCTAACCTAACCTAACCTAACCTAACCTAACCTAACCTAACCAGTAGCAGTCGAGCCGCGGTCCTGATCGCCACGAATTTAAGCCGCTCCGCAATTAAAAAATCTTATAAATAGTATTTTTCGCGATATCATAGAAGAATTGTACATCATCTGATGCGTCTTGTGACGCGGAATCTAGTTATATACTTTTTGTGTGCATCAAAGTGATTTTCAGTGTTGAAAAAGTGAAAAAACCGAAATTTTCAGTGAAAAGCATTGAATAATTGCGTGCGCCGTCCAAAATAGATCGATGACATACACTTTTTATGAGCTCAAAATTTGCGCATTGTCAAGATCTTTCTTTTGAATCCATTTTTGGATTTTTCTGGTTATACATTCCGGAGATATTCGCAAAAAGGTGGAGTACCACGTGGCACGTGGTTCAGGAAATACCGTTTATTTACAAGAGTGCTATACACCATTGGATGCGCCGTATTAAATGCAATTAGATGATATATTGCACATAACAAGGTTCGTGAAGGAAAAGATTTTTATAACATAAATACTAAGATAACCTTAAATAATTTGGAATAAATCAATATATCTTTAAAAGTAAATCGATGACATATAAATATTTATAATTATATTAAAAGAACTTAAAAAGGGGAACAATTTGACACCTCATTTGGATTTTTATCACGCACTATTGCCGAGAGAAAAATAAAAAACCAAAAACCACGTGGCACGTGGTTGGTGTTTCCATAAGAATTTAGAATCGATATATATCTTTTTTGAAAGCCCTTTAAAAGGCAAACCAAACACAGTTTTGATTTATAAAATCGGACTATTACCAACAAAGATAAGTCGTCGGGAATACCGCACTATAAAATCTGGAATAACTCGGGAACGGTGTGTCCTATCTTAGTTTTGACCCCGGATCGAGTATATATTGTATATATACTCGGTCTGATTCCCAGCAACCCAATACCCTTTTTCTTACCATTTAAATTCAAAATTAAAAAATCCTAAAATTAAATTAAATTTTTTAAAATTTCTAAAATCTAAAAATTATTCAAATTAACATAGCACCTAAACCGTGCACTTTTCGGCAATTTTGATGAATTCTTGATATACATAGTATATGTATATCAAGTTTTGACTTTTAGATACTTTTGTTTCAACACAACTCCAAAATTACCCCCCCCTCCCCCCCCCCTCTCAAAACCACCACTTTCCACTTTCCGCACTCACGTTTCTTGAGCCTCTGGCGGTCTCTGGCTATCGCTACTGAATACAAAACTGGACTGGGTATCGACTCTACCTATTAATAGAAAGGAACTCTACATAGAGAGATTTTTTATATGATTCTATATAACTATACTGGGTAATACAAAATTAGACCTAGAATACTGATGTGCCTCTACCCTTTTGGGAGAAGCATAATAGCTCCGAAAAGTTTTTTTTTTTTGAAGTTCATATTATTTTAATTTGAATATTGACAAGCCCCATCCTATTGTGGAGGCCTATTAGAAAAGAAATAGAGGAGAGGAAATAGAAGGAAGGAGACATTATTCAGTGTCGCAGCCTCCTGATCTTAATTTTGTTTTATTTTACGGTAAACGTCTTATTGGGTGTTTACCATTAGCTTAGTAATTGTAGAATTATACAATTTAAATATTATAATTGAAGACGATATTTGGCCTACCTATCATATACTTTAGAAAACTAAGACAAGACTCGGCTTTTTAGCCGACTTAATAGTAAAGAAATTTCTTTTTAATATTGACTCACTGACCCGGGCAGAAATGCTTGGCTTGAGGACCCCCCCGAAAGTAGTGGACACCGCTCCGACAACGAAAAAGAGCGTCGAAAAAGCGGCCCCTATACAGCCGAAAATATCGACCGTAACAGTAAGACGTAGTATAGGGGAGTGGGAGGCCACAACCCAGGAAATAAGGAAGCCAACAAAGGTCTTCAAATCTAGAGTCTCGGAGGCCGCCGCGATGCAGCAGAGCGCGCTGACACAGTTAGACTCCGCGAGAAATCTAAAGGGTGAGATCAAAACAGCAGTGACGACTGCGGTGAGGCGGCTGTACGAGCTCGTTAAAGAGGCTGAAAATCAGAACAAGACTAAGACACAGATAGAAAAGCCAATCGACAAAACCTTTAATCTAGACTCGGAGCTTCCGTTACCAATTAGTATTATGGACAGATTGGAAGATCAAATTGACAAACTGGAGACAACTAGGATCAAATTGCAAGAAACAATGAAGAAGCAAGAAATAAATATAATAAAAGAATTCAGAAAAGAGTCGGAAAAACGATGTGCAGTAGAAGAAGAAAGAGGAAACAGAATTGAAGAAAATAATAAAAACATGCAAGAACTGAGGGTGGCCCTAGATAAGCAAAAGAATGGAATAGAAGAAAGTATAGTAAAATGTCTGACTGTCAGACTCACAGAGCTGCTACACGAGCAAATAGGGAACGCCAAGAGGGGAAGCTATGCGAATGTGGTGGCTAAGGAGGATGAGACAGGAAATAAGAAGGAAAAAGAGCGCACTCTACACTCCATCGTGGTGGAACCGAAGAATGGTACGGACACAGCAGATGAGACGGTTCAACATATAAGAAGCATGTTGAAGGCAAAACAGGATGGAATGCAGATAGAGAAAATTAGGAAAGCCAGAGACGGAAAGGTGGTAGTAGGATGTAGAACAATAAAGGAAAGAGATAGAATAAAAGAGAAACTAAAGGAAGGGAAAGAGCCCCTAACAGTTAAGGAGGTTCCCAACAAAAACCCACTTGTAAAAATAAAAAATGTACTAAATTATAATACGTTGGACGACATAAAGCAGGCGCTGCGTAACCAAAATAAAAATATAATGGCACACTTGCAAGAGGAGGATTGGGTGATAAACGAAAAATATAGACGCAAAGCCAGAAACCCCCACGAGAGTCACGTGATTCTGCAAGTCGCCCCGAAGATGTGGCAAGTACTGACGAGCGCAGCGAGATTACACATAGATTTGCAAAGAGTCTGGGTCGAGGATCAAACTCCCCTAGTGCAATGCACCATGTGCCTAGGATACGGCCATACTCGTAGACACTGTGAAAGCCAAAAAGAGGTGTGCTCGCATTGCGGTGAAAACCATAGAAAGGCAGAGTGTCCGGGCTTCAGGAAAGGCACTACACCGACGTGCATAAACTGCAAAGGCACGAATGCGGAACAGATTGATCACAATGCGTTCGACACGGGATGCCGTACAAGGAAAAGGTGGGATGCCATAGCCAGAGCGACAATAGCGTATTGTTAACGGCCACAGGCGCAAACAACAAATTCTCGCAAATAGTATGGCAGGCAAATCTCCAGAGAAGACGGCTGGCATTGGCGGAGTTGATGGTAGAGGGTAGGGACAGGAAAATCATGGCGGCGCTCATTCAGGAGCCGTACACCGGCGCGATCGAAAAAGTAAGGGACTACAGGGGAGTGAGGGTGGTACAATGTGAGAACCCACCTGCAGGCGAAGTCAACAAGGCCGCAGTTGTAATCTTCGATCATAACATTAGAGTTACGCAACTTCCGGCCATGACGACCACCAATGTAGTCCCGGTAAGACTTAGCACGGATCGCTGGGATATGGTGCTGGTCTCATACTACATGGAGCCGGATAGTGATATTGACCATTATATGAAACAAATGAAGAAGATCCTTGACGTGACCCAGAAGAGAATAATCTTTGCGGGGGATGCCAACGCTAAAAACCCCTGGTGGGGTGGCTCCGTGATAGATGCGAGAGGCAGAATCTTTGGAGAAAAGATTGACGAATGGGGCCTGCACATCATGAATGATGGGCAGGAACCAACTTTCGATACGATCCGAGGAGATAGAAGACTTACAAGCTACGTAGATGTCACGGTGTGCACGGAGGATCTTTTGGACCACGTCAAGGATTGGAGAGTGGATGCGGCGTTGGTCTCTTCGGACCACAGCGCGATAACCTTTAAAATCCAACTAGAAAAAACAGACTATATAAAGAAAATGGGAAGAACAAGGAAATATAATACAAAGAAGGCAAATTGGCAAATGTTTGGGGAAATTATACGGCAGAGATTGGAGGACAAGGAAATAACAGTAGAAAATATAGTCAACATTACAGATAAGGAAAAGTTAGATAAAATTATAGAAGAGTACACTGAAACGGTAAAAGAAGCTTGTGAGAAGTCAATACCAAAGATTAAAGAAAATCAAAAAGTTAATATCGCGTGGTGGTCCGGAGAGCTCGACAGGCTAAAGAAAGAGATGACTACGAAGAAGAAAAGGATACGATACGCCAGACAAACAAGGAAGAAAAAAGTAATCGAAGAATATATAGAGGCGAAGGCAAAATATGAACAAGAGGCAAAGAATGCGCAAACAGAGAGCTGGAAGGAGTTCTGTAGTAAACAGGAGAGAGAGACCATGTGGGAGGGGATCTATAGAGTACTGAGAAGAACAGATGCGAGGAAAGAAGACATTCCCCTGTGCAAGAATGGGCGATTCCACACGGAGGGGGAATCGGCGGAGCTCCTGGCAAGTACGTTCTTCCCCGAGGACAAAGAAACAGACGATACAGAGGAACACAGGCTCATCAGAACCTCAGCCAATAAAATAAATAAAGGTAAGGATCATAATGTAGATTATGACCCTCCCTTTACAGAAGTTGAACTTGAGGATGCAGCTAGGAGTTTTAACCCTAAGAAGGCTCCCGGGGAAGACGGAATTACAGCCGATATATGCTGGAACGCAATAGTAGCATTACCGGGCGTATATCTAAAATTATTAAACAAAAGCATGGAGTTGGGACTCTTCCCCCGAGTGTGGAAGACTGCTGCCGTGGTTGTAATAAGAAAACCAGGGAAGCCCGATTACACCGACCCCAAGGCGTACAGACCGATAGGTCTACTGCCTGTAATGGGGAAAGTGTATGAAAAGATGGTAGTGCGAAGACTGAGGTGGTACTTGGTCCCTAGAACGAGCAGAAGACAATATGGGTTTATGCCACAGCGGAGCACGGAGGACGCCCTCTATGATGCGCTGAAACATATAAGAGACAAGATAGAAAGGAAGAAAATTGTAGTAGCTGTTTCACTTGATATAGAGGGCGCTTTCGACAGTGCTTGGTGGCCCAAAATAAAACTCAGATTAGCAGAAGAACGGTGCCCTATAAATCTCCGGAGGATCGTTGACAGCTACTTGGATGGAAGAAAAGTAAAGGTCGGTTATGCCGGGCACACAATAGAAAGGGTAACAAGCAAGGGCTGTGTGCAAGGATCGATAGCGGGACCCACTATGTGGAACCTGCTATTGGATCCAATACTGAAGGAGATAGAGGCAAAGGGTGATTATGCGCAGGCGTTTGCTGATGATGTCTTGGTGATTGTGGACGGAAGTACCGGACAGGAAGTCGAGCAAAAAGCGAATGCAATATTAGATCTTGTCCACATGTGGGGAGGGCGAAACAAGCTAAAGTTTGCACCACAGAAAACCAAGGCGATGGTGATAACGCGGAAACTTAATTATGATAAGCCGCAAATAGTCATGGGTGGTACGCAAATACAGTTAGAAAATAAAATAAAGATCCTAGGAGTGGAGATTGATGCTGCTCTCACCTTTAACGGGCACATCACGAGCGTTAGTGAGAAAGCTATTGCCCTATACAAACAGCTCTCAAGGGCAGCAAAAATAGGATGGGGTTTGCACCCCGAAATCACCGCGACCATATACACCGCGGTGGTTGAACCGGTGCTTACCTATGCCGCAGCTGCGTGGGCTCCGGCAGTCAACAAAGTTTGCGTAAAGAAGCGGCTAAATTTTATTCAGAGAAGTTTTGCCCAGAAGATCGCTAGGACATATAGAACAACCTCCTTAAACTCCGCCATGATACTGGCGGGGATACTGCCAATCGATCTTCGTATCAAGGAGGCTGCCGCCGCATATGAGGTGAGGAAAGGCTTGTCCTCGCTGCTACTTGAAGACGAAGAGATCGAAAAAACTACACCATTTACCGATCTCCCACATCCTGCTAAAAAACTAAAAATTGAATATACAATAATGGATGATCCAAATGAAATAGGAAACCAAGGTGAAACAATGGTATTCACAGACGGGAGCAAGACAGAGATGGGGGTAGGGGCAGCATGGACAGAATGGAGGGACGAAAAAGAGGTTAGAAGCAAGAAGATAAAGATGGCGGCCCACTGCACGGTGTTCCAGGCGGAGCTGGCTGCGCTTCGTAGCGCTGTGGCACATTTGACGAAGGGAAGACGGGATGCGGCAATATATAGTGACTCACGATCTTCTTTAGAGGCAATTACGGGTGGACGCTCTCTCAACCCACAAGTTGTCGAGATCCGCCGAAACCTAGAGGAATGCCAAAACGACGGTACAAAAATTCAACTCTTCTGGGTTAAGGCGCACATCGGCACGGTGGGAAATGAGAGGGCGGACGCCCTAGCCAAGGACGCGGCCGAAAGGCTTAAAACCCGCTTTGAGTATGCTGCGTACCCGTTCTCCTTTCTGAAAAGAAAAATTAGAAAGGAAACAGTAAAGATATGGAATGAGCGGTATGTGGGGGGCGAAACAGCTGGAGTAACAAAAATATTTTTTAAAGACATAAGCGATGCTTATAAAATCGTAAAAGAGAGGCGCTTCGCACCCCATATAGCGCAAATTCTGACGGGCCATGGGGCATTTGGACACTATTTATGTAAATTTAAATTAAAAGAAAGCCCCGCTTGTTGCTGTGATGATGAAACCGAACAAACTGTTATGCATTTGTTAGTGGATTGTCCAATCTTCGCATCCTCCAGATGCGATCTGGAACATGTGGCTGGCATGAGAGTAACTCTAGAAAAAATGCCTGAAATTATGGCTGGTTTCAGAACGCACCTGGAGAAGTACTGTAATGTGATAATGAAATATGTGATACGCTATAATAAAAAGGAAGACGGTGAGCGTTCCAATGGGGGGCGGGCTCCTGCTCACCCATGAATATTATCGAATATTATAGGAGGAGGGGAGTGCACCTACCCGGGGCGAGCATTAGTTGTAATATTATATTGTCTGAATTGATTTAAAATTGTGATAGTAAAGTTCATGAATTATTATGGAAATTATGTAAAAAAATTACAATATGACTCCTACAATAAAGAAAATTGTGTAACTCATTAAGGTAATGGCGTGAAAGAATGAAGTATGTTTAGTTAGCTCAACGACCTGCACCAAGTGTGTAGGGAGGTAGGCCGAGTAGGAAAAAAAAAAAAAAAAAAAAAAAAAAAAAAAAAAAAAAAAAAAACCTAACCTAACCTAACCTAACCTAACCTAACCTAACCTAACCTAACCTAACCTAACCTAACCTAACCTAACCTAACCTAACCTAACCTAACCTAACCTAACCTAACCTAACCGCGTAGCAGCCAGCACTAGGGTACGCACATTGGCATCGGTACTAGTAAATGGTTTCAGGGAGTCTGACAAGAGGCGGTGTAACCGACTGATAGTCGACGAGGCCCTCATGAACCACTTCGGTGCCATCGTGATGGCCCTGCGGCTGGCAGAAGCCAAAGAAGCTCTTCTCCTGGGGGACGTCAATCAGCTGCCCTATATAGATAGGGACAACCTCTTCCCAATGACATACCGTCGCCCAACTCATCTCACTAATGTAACTCATAACTTGCTGTGCACTCACAGGAATCCAATGGATGTAGCATATGCCATGAAGGAGGTGTATGATGGCATTTATTCATCCAGGAATGCTGTGAGGTCCCTCAAGCTAAGTGGCTACTCGGGCATAGAGATTCCTAAAACCCCAGACACCCTCTACCTAACACACACCCAGGTGGAGAAGGAAGCGCTCACAAAACAAGGCTTCGGAGAGGGTGGGGGTTCTCGTGTCCTGACGATCCACGAAGCCCAGGGACTGACATATAGCACGGTAAGGATAGTCAATACCGCGGATAAAAAACTCCAAATACACGACAGTGTAGCCCATGCAGTGGTGGCAATATCGCGTCACACCATCGAATGTGTATACTACACAGACGACAGGGATGACGCGATCGGAAGATTCGTAGATACCGCTCGGGCAGCTGGAGAAGATAAAATCCGTGAGTATAACACAAAAATGGCTATCAAGCACAGAGACAACAAAGTGCTTGAGATGATGTTGGGAGGCAGGAAAAAGTAGGTGTTCCACTTCGATGATGCCGCACTCGTGAAAAAAGCCAATCCCACAGGCATAGGAGGCGGCAACTAAAATATACAATAGGAATAACATGTTATACATAATCATAAGTTAAAAACAGTATTACATTGTATTATAAAGACCAGTAAAACTGTGTACCGCTTAGAAACATAGATATATAAGTATTAAGTGTGTGTTAAAAGAAAAAAAAAAAAAAAAAAAAAAAAAAAAAACATTATTGTGATTAGTTATATACATATAGATAGTTATAGGTACGAAAGGGTGGTGCTTAATAAAAAAAAAAAATAAATAAATATATATATATATATGTATATATATATATAAAAAAAAAAAAAATATATATTAATAATAAAAAAAAAAAAAAAAAAAAAAAAAAAGATAACCAACATAAATTGTAAATATTAATACTTAGCTAATAATTATGATCATAAACTGTACTGGATACGTTAATTAAAATACAATAGTAAACTAGGATAATAAGTAGAATAGAAAGAGCTTCCGCCAGCACGCTCCTTCAGAGCGCAGCTGAGTTTCTGTGTAACAATAATATGTAAAAAATAATTATAACATTAAAGTCATACCACAACAAAGGGCACGGACAAACAAAGTCTGTGGAAAACTGTTTACTAATAAAAAAAAAAAAAAAAAAAAACCTAACCTAACCTAACCTAACCTAACCTAACCTAACCTAACCTAACCTAACCTAACCTAACCTAACCTAACCTAACCTAACCTAACCTAACCTAACCTAACCTAACCTAACCTAACCTAACCTAACCTAACCTAACCTAACCTAACCTAAGAAGAAGACATAGTGCTTCAGGAACGAGAAGAAGACCCGACTACTTCGGTTAGGGCGATACAATAAAATAATTCGCGTAAATGAGCAGCTAATACTTATTCTCGTAGTGGTTTTGTCAAAATTACGTTAATTACATTTTCAACAAAATCAGCTTCTCTGGAACTAAAATAGCATGTTTTTGTATTTTTTTGATGAAAATGCACTAGTATTGTATCTTTCCAAAATCACCATTAAACGAGCTATTTTTTAAGTCTTTTGTACAAAACTGTCACATACATTTTTTTTTCACCACTGTAGGTTAAATTTAAGCGATAAGAAAATTGTTCTGTAAAAATTTAAACAAAAAAAAATTATTTCTTTAAACCATTCTTGTTTTTGATAGAAAAAAGACTTATCAATTAGTAAAGTAACTATTCACGAATAATTTGATGTAAAAAAAAATACCAGAAAAGGAATTTTTCATTACGAGATGCTTAAAAATCTGTTTCAAAGTAGTGATTTTTCGATATTTCGGAAAATGTTGTATAACTTTAAATCTGTAAGATTTTGCTGAACATATATTGTGTTTTTTTGGTAGGTATTGACCCTCGTTATCACCCCCTGCAGTATGTCGTACTATTTACTGGACACCCTGTATATTCTTTTCCATTATCTGTACGCAATGTCTTTATTTTCTTATTATCCATTTTCTACTAAATTCTTAAATTCTTTAAACTTTTCTAAAGTTTCAGACTTGCTCTTCATGAAATAGACAGATACTTTCCTACTGTAATCATCAATGAAAGTAACAATATCTGGCACCTCCGATAGAACTTGTCTCCATCGGACCACATAAATCTGAGTGAATTAATTGGAGCAATTCTGAAGCCCTAGTACCAGTATTTTTAAATGGTTGTCTACTCATTTTCCCCTCTAAGCAAGTTGTGCAAACTTGATTACCTTTTTTCGATAATTCAACCCCTTCTGCACTATCAGTTATTTTCTGTAAGTCTGTGAAATTGAGATGGCCCATTCTTAGATGCCATACATTTATATCTCGCTCATCTGTTGTTGATAGCAATGCCGGTGCTTCAGAAACATTATTCAATATATACACGTTATTGCGATGCAATGCTGTCAATATTAACTTATTATTTTGATATATCTGACAACCATCTCTCTCAAATTTCACTTCACAGCCATTACTTACCATTTGACTTACAGAAAGTAAAGTGCGCAATTTAAATACTTAACTTAATACTATTTAAATAACATTAAATTTACCATGAACAATGTTCATTGCAAATAAAGAATTATTCTTTTAAAAAATAATTTTCTTACATATTTTTTTTTTTTGTAATATTGTTATTTTTAATTTAGCTCCATCTATCGATATTTTCGTTAACTATTAACTAACAATGTTGCAAAAGTTGATTGAATAAGTATAATAGTTTTTTTTCCAAGTTTCAATAGATGGCGTAACCACAACCCAGATAAGTACATATTAACATGAATTTTTTTTTATCGTTACTTTGTATTTATTAAGTCAGATTAGATGCTAACTGACTTTGCCATTAACGAGAAATAGTAAGCAATTAAAAAGAACAAGGCAGTTGTTAGTAATTTTTAGTATTGATCATTTTTTTTTTTTTTAAAGAAATACATCAATAACATTTAATGTACAAAAGCAAAACATGAATAGTTACTTATTAGCTAAAATTAGTTTACTTTTACTTAATGAATATAACAACATTTTTACCTACCTTGGTAGTGTAGGGTCGGAAAAAGTCGTGAAGGATGTTGCTTTCAGAATTGTCAAAGGGAGAGCAGCCTTCGCGCATCTCCGTTCAATATTTTGAACCTTGAAGTTTAATTGGAACGCAGTTGCGAGTGATAGTGTGATAGTTGTTGTGATAGTGTAAAATTTGACATGTCGTTACAAGATATAACAAAAATAAAATTTTGTCCATGTATGTTTTGCTCTTCGAGTCCCATAATTCTGGACAATCTTTATACATAAATAACAGAACATAAATAACAGAATGAATTCTTTCGCATCTGCGCTCGCGTTTACGTCGTCGTTGGGATGCTCTTGTCCACTTTGTATAATCCATCCATTACTGACGCCGTTTCGAAGCAAACTGAGGTTTTGCATGACATGCCGATCTCAAAACGATCATGCAGCATGACACTTATAGTTTGCATGATGAAAATGATTAAAGGAATCGTCAATCAACGCCAGCACGTAGTTTGCATGTCATGCAAACAGCTAAACGATCATTCACGCATGACAGCACGTAATACATGTCATGCCGCATGATGGTTTAGGGACCGCATTAGTTACTAATAAGTGATTAGTGTGGTACGTTTTTGTTTTACATTTTATCTTACGTTTAAAGTATTTTGTGTAGAATTGAACCATTCGATTAAAATTGTTTATTAAGTTATAAATGTCTATTTAATTTTATAAACGCTTAAAAATTAGTTCGTAATGGTTAACTTCTTTAATATTAACAAAATCCTAAACAGTTTTATCAAGAATGCTAAATTAACCAGTTATTTTTAACAAAACTTAACAATTAACTTTTTGCATAACACGAATTAAATGATGTGTCAACCTCTAATGTTAGTTCTTGGTCGATTGACTATTTAATTATAGTTGGAGAAGAGTTGTAAAACTAAAACTAACCTTTGAGCTGGTGGTGGAGTTGTCTTCTTCCTGCTTCCCGTTGCTATTTACTGTCACACTTATTTATTTGTTATCACTATGTTTTTGAGATTATTAATATGTGTTGGGTTTATTATTTTATGATTGATGTGATATTCATTATGATGTAAGTATTGTGAGATCCGAGATAGGGCACTGAGTAATTTGACGCGGCGGACTGATAACATTCGCTCGGTGCGCGGGATCGCAGGTCACTGACCAGTGGCCAGTGGCCACTGCTTAAAGAGTAAAATAAAATATATTAGCCACTGCTATCGCCGGTTGGCGGATGACTTGCGATCCAAACTGCAGCGCGTGAGACAAGAGTAGGCTCCACATCAGGGGGGGTTAACTTTCTAAGCAACCAAAGCATACAAGGGCATGAATTGCACAAGAGGGATAGCGCTCTGCAAATAAAAGAGATGCGAGAAAAATGTTAATTATCAATGTCAGATTATAATGTCGTTGCCAATTTAAAAACAAATATTTTCGTTTCTTAGAATTTCGAATTCGCGTCTTTTTTCAAATATTGAGATAGAGCATCTATAGCGAAATAGGCGCTTTTTCCGACATTATATTAACGATAAGTGCAGTTTTTATAATGGTCAAGTGTGCAAAGTGTGGTATTACCCCAAGTGAAGATCACTTGTTAAGCTTTCACATGTTTCCTCTACCATCAATGCATGGCTCCCTTAAGTAAGTAGAATAAACACGTTTAATGAATAAAGTTAATAAAACTATAAAAATAGTGTCACAATCCATTTCAACATATTGTTTGGAAGTATTATTAATATAGTCGATATTAAGCATAATATATTTGATAGTGGGTAAGACTGATGCTTGTGAAGACCTGTTACCCGCTATTAGGGCTTGGGGTAGACTAATTTCTGCACTGTTTCTTGCCTTTTCATATTTTTGAACAAATACTATATGGGGGCTGTTACAGGATGGGCCACTTCAACTTCACCAACAAACTGTGATTAAACAATAAATATTTTTTAAAACAGTAAAATTATCTTTTCAGGGCTAGAGTTTGGGCCAAATATTGTTTCCCAAATTCAAATTGGACATCAGATGAAGCATTACTCAAGCTTTATAAACAGCATAAAATGTTGTGTGGTAATCATTTTGATGATTCATCATATACTAGTTCTGATAGGAAAAGATTGAATAAATTTGCAATCCCTACAGAAGCACAGCATATACTCAGTCAATTGCAAATGGAACAAATCAATCTATTGAGTAAAAAACAAGTGAGTTTACATTATAGATTTCTGTCCATGTAAAGTAAAAGGGAAATATTAAATAAAATAAAATAAATTTGTATTGAAATACAATTTAATAATTTTGTTATGATCTGTGGGAAAGAACAGGCTCCTTTTTGTCTTAATTCACAGTACAGACAGTAAAAACCAGAATAATTAAAATTTCAGCCACAAGCTATCAATAAGGATTTTATTGAATCATTTGAAGAACAAATGCTAATCCCTAGTACATCACAGGAACCACAAGAAGGGATCAAGGTAATTTTAAAATAATATCAATATAATGTCCTTCATAACATGGGGCTTCCCATTGATAAATAATGGATTGTGTAAGTGGACAGTCATGACAAGAAGATTAAAGAAAGATATACTAACTATTAGCATGTAATTTTATATTTATATTATTAGTTACTTTTAATTTTAAATCTTTTCAACTTTTAGGAATTACACAAGGCAAAAGGGCTCTTGAAATCAATAGATATTGACTCACCTTACACCTTAAAGTAAAGTAATCTAAGTTCATCATTTCTCCTACTCCTACAAAGTCAATTAAAGAATGTCCGGGGGGAAATTGAGAGGGCGAAGATTGACAATAGACAATAAAGTATTAGCATTAAGTTTATAGAAAAAAATCAAGTGTGTGCTACAGGTTGCTGAGAAGATTATTTTGTTTACCAAGTGTTAGCAGTCTTAAGGCACTGTTGAATAAAATACCATTAGTTTGTGGTATTAATGACCAAATAGTTAATTCCTTAAAACAAAAAAGTGAAAAAAGAGACATTCTTGACAATTTATGTACATTAGCTTTCGATGAAATGTCAATTAGAAAGAATTTAACATATATAACTCGAAACTGGACCAAATGGATGGATACCAAGACCATGGCTCACAGGGTCGAACATCAGAAATTGCAAGTTATGCATTAACTTTCATGGTTATTGGTCTTCGAAAGCAATGGAAGCAACCTATAGCCTTTTATTTTTCTGGAGGAAATGTTACTGCAGATAGATTAAGCGTATTGATAAAGGAGGTACAGCTATAAAATTACTTGTTTCTAATATTCAGCAACCAATTATAATTGCTGAAAATGTTTTCTTTTTTAATTTACAGGTTTTTAAGGCTTGTTTTGATGGTGGATTGGAAGTTGTTGGAACAGTTTGTGCTTTGGACCGTGTAAACATACGAGCTTTAAATTTATTGGGTTCAACAAAGGATGAACCAGTTTTTGATTACGAGGGGCATCAAATAGTGACAATTTTAGACCCACCTCATTTACTAAAGTGTTTCAGAAACAATTTTATGAAATATAATATTGACTACACACAAAATGTTCAAATTGGAGGACAAAATATTAAAGGTTTGTAATATGTTATATAAACTACTAGCGCAGATATTCTCTACTTATCTATAGTAAAAATGTGAAACAGAAGTGTGTCTGCCCCATAACTGAAGTTAAAAATAATTTACATCCATGTATAGATGAGCTTTTCAAAATAAAGTAAATCAATGTAATTAATAAAACAATTGTGTTGCAGGTTTAGCTAAATGGAGCCACATCCAAGAATTTTATGAACAAGATAAATTAAATCCAAACTTTGTATTTACTCCAGCATTAACAGATCAACACCTGCAACCTAATGGCAAACAAAAAATGAAAGTATGGTTAGCTGCACAAGTATTGAGTCATTCAGTTGCAGCAGGAATATTTGCCAAAGTAGGATCAAGTAAGTTTTTAAACAAAGGATCATATAAATTAAAATCTAATCCCTTCCCTTCTGGAAGGGAAATATGTATTGCCATATGCAATGCCATTGGATAATGATGAAACTAATTATAAATAAATAAACTAACCACCTCAGTAACAATAACTAAATATAATTGTTTGGTTTTTTTTTCTTTCTCAGACGGAATGCCCCAAGAAGCTGTTGCTACGGTTCATCTTATATCCATGATGGACAAACTATTTGATGCAGTGAATGGAGACAGCCCAGACCTCAAAAGGGGAAAAGTATACCTTTCAAATATGTCTTCAACCAGCCCTCATTTGAAATTATTTTCAGACATAAAAAAATGGTTTAACACATTAAAGTTTGTGGGGGCAAGAAATTCCCTTCCATCTCAAGAGGGTTGGTTGAGAACAATAAATGCTATTGAAAAATTAAAGATTAATTTATACAAATATAACATCCAAACCCTTTCTGTAAGGAGGCTAAATCAAGATCCCCTTGAAAATTGTTTTGGGTGCATCAGGAGCAATTGTGGAAGTAATCCAAATCCCACATCATCGCAATTTGTTGCTGCCCTAAAGACAAGTCTAATAACAAATTTAATTAACAATAATAAAAACAGAAACTGCCTGGACGATAACAATGATTTACTCAATAATTTTAAAATATTCCTTGAACAACGTAAAACAAATGTAAACCCTTCTATTCCCAGTATTTCTGATAATTTAAATATTGGAGATTTAGAAGGGTTTGTCATTCCTCCGTCTTCTAGTGAAATGCAAGCATGTGCGTACGTAAGCGGTTTCATTTTTAAGAAAATACACAATGAGTGCTCTAACTGCAAGAGGACCATGCTTGCAGACCAGAATACGGAAAGTTGCCATACTTTCGTTTCCTTCAAGGAATATAATAAAAAAACAGTCGAAAGCGCAGCAAATATTACAAATAATTATTTAATTAAACATTCATTTCAAAATAATTTAAAGAAAAAATTAAATTAGATTTTGTCAAAAAAACTGAATACGAATTGGTTGAAGAGGTGTGGGGACCACTATGAAATAAATAAAAATATTATAATTCATTGTACAATAGCTATTTGCATGAAGAGGTTTAGTGATAAACAAAATCAAGGGTTCTTTGATGAAGCCTCCAAAAGGGCCATTAAGAGAAAAATTCAATTATTAAAACATTTAAAAAAACAGAATTTTATTTGAAACCTACATCTTAATATATATATTTTTAAAAGTGAAATAAATATATTATATATATATTTATAAAGCGAGATTTTGTATTTCCCGCCGTTAAAAGTTTCCGATGGCACCATTCTTCCTTAGTAGTGTGTTCTGTGGTCAAGACATAAAGATTGAAGGAAGAGAGCAAATGCAAATGGCGGACGGAATTGGAATGGAACTGTGACACGGAGACCATTCGTTGTGAACGGGTGAACTAAAGATTGAACCGTTCTTCGTTGGCACTGAACACTGCTGCACGCGCGCCGATCGCCGTTCGATGCCACTGCGCGCCTATACAAGCGCCGCAATGGATAGCGTGCACATGTCAGTCTGTGACATTCGTTGCCCTTGAAATGAGCTGTGAACAGACGAGCTCTCAACTCAGTCGCGAATCGCACCGTTTGGTTGGCACGATCGAATGAGATTTGACTAGAAACGTGACAATAATGTGTTGCAAATGCTTTATAGTTCAAACCTTATAAACTTTTGTTCTTTTTTTTTTCATTAAAATATGAACGCAATACATATACAAATGCCGTTGTAATTGGTCATTCAGCTTCAGGTAATTGCTGAAGTGGCTTTTCTTGAATTTGTTGTCCAACTTGTCATTATTTTCTGAACGCGCGAGAGAGCGAACGTTTTATTTCATATATATATATATATATATATATATATATATATATATATATATATATATGTAATACGCCAGCGCTGCTTCCTAAGGAGAGCGTTGTAGGATTTATCATTGACTAGTCGACCGACACGTAGGCATACAGATCATAATTTACGGATCAGTCGACACTTACACACATGTTTGGTAGTTTGAATATTTCTATAGAATAACTTAACCTAACGAATTAAGAATCATATAGATTAGTTTAGAATTAGCTTTACAATCACAAAAACATCCAATCCGTCCGGATCATTCGAACTTTAGTTCTGTAATATTAATTTATCTTCGGAATGGAGGGTATAGACAATCGTTTGATCGTAGACAAACTAGTTCTTGATACTTTTTATTGTTCTGTGTATTTGACTTCGTAGCCAAGTGAAAGTTCTACGTCTACAGTCACGTCACTCGTCATATGTCAAAAATAAGATTCCAGTGAATGGTAGTTACCTACCTAATTAATAATTTGTCAGCTAAACAGTTTTGGGAATAGCAATTGGAAAATACTTTTTTAGGATTAGTCTTTTATTTTAGTGATTTAGAGGTACAATTTTTTTAAATTAAATATCAAGTCAAACTTTCAAATATTTTGTATTAAGGTAATTTATGTTAAGATAAAGATTTCATTAATAGTTTTATTTCAGATAACCTAATCACCAGAAAAATGGTTAAGCCCGCGATTGGGAGAAAAACTAACAAAAACCCACCAATTTTTAGTCATGAATTTGTGATACAGAATCATGCCGATATTGTATCATGTGTTGTTATGGTTTTTTTGGTCGGGCTTATGGTACAGGTACGTGTTGAAATGTTTGCCACGTAAGCTTTACGATACTTGATTAGTATTTTGCCCTAGTTACTGTAATTTAAGACATTTCGTTCTTCTTTCATATCATTTATTTAGTCAAACGCGTAGATCGTTTGATTCATATAGATCATTTAGTACCTTGTCTTTTTAAGTTTCAAATCAAAACAACAATTTGTTTCAGTCAACAAGTCCGATAGCAGGTCTCTTTATCAGTTTGCATCATAATATCAGTGGTGTGGAACCCACAAGAGAAGCTCCCAAAGGAGAACCATTTCTATATGAAGCAGGTTGGAAAGATGGCTGTGCAGTCTTTTTTTACTCTCTTGTCTGCATTGTAATGCATGCTATTATACAGGAATACTTTTTGGATGTAAGTAATGAAATACATATGCACATATTCCTACACTGGCTATTTAGGAAAGTTGTTTTATTATAAATATTTTTTTTTTTATAACTCAGTCTAACAATCTTAATTAAATCTAAAAATTAATACAAAATATAATAATTATAGATTTATGATTGATTTATGAAATCTAAATATCTGATCATATACAAAAGTAAACTAACTCAATCAACTGTTCAATTGTAACTTAATACATTGTGCATTCCTATAATATGAATATTGTAAATTGCCATTTAATTGTGTTGTTTAATAAAAATGTTTTACATAAGAAGTTTATGAAGAGTGTTTTTTTATAGAAAATTTCAAAGAAATTTCATTTGTCTAAATCAAGACTGAGTGCATTAAATGAATCCGGACAATTGGTTGTGTTCCAACTAATGACCCTGGTATGGGGAGGTGATGCTATTCTACATGAAGGATTCCTCTTTAACATTCCCCAACTCTGGGATGGTGAGTGTTCATCAGAACTTTCCATTTGTAAAGTGCTATCCTCAACATTTTGTTTATTTCCAAACAACTGTTAACAATCTGTATACATTCCTTCAAAAGTCAAAACATTCATTCACCTATGGAAGCCACTCGGACAATAGACTTATCTGTTTTTAACATATTACAGGACAATTTCTATAAATCAAACTTTAATGGAACTGCAAAATAATTTTGAATTCAGAGTTATGTAAAAAAATATTAAATAATAATCTGCAATTTTTTACTTATGAAGATAAAATATTAACAAAAATTCTTTTGACCTAGATAAGGTTGAGATTTCATAAAAGGAAGCAAGCAGCAGTACAGGGTTTTACTGTATTTAAATATTTCAGGATATCCCAATCACCCGATGACATTCTTGCTGAAGCTGTGGTGGGTTGTTCAGGCCTCATACTGGGTCCACACAATTCCCGAATTGTACTTCCAGAGGGTGAAGAAAGAAGAATGGACCGCTCGTATCAGACAAGCCACAGTTGCCTTCACATTTGTTGCATTGGCATACTTTTTCAAGTTAGAGTGGTTTCATGTCTTTTACTTTTTTCACAGCATACGAAAATATTAGTTTTATAAAATAAGATTTTGAAGTTAGTCAATTAATTATTTTAAAATCCAATTGTTGAACAAAATTCACAAAAGTTTTGTTATTGAGATCCAAGTCAAATTGAGAGAACCTCATCATTTTGTACTAATTATGTATTATCCAGTCTGCCTGAATAGCCACTTTGTTACTTGTAAACGAGTTGGTGTGTCGTTCCCTCGAAGGTTCCAGCGCGTCGGAGTGGCCCTGATAGTGCTGCATTCGCTGGCCGAGTTCGTCGCCCACTGCCATCGACTCAACTCGATCCTGCGCGGGGAGCGAGAGGACTTCCTAGACAAGTGTGAGTGTTTCGCCTTTTCCGTTATCGCTACTTCTTAGGATTGAGCTGTCGCGAGATCTGCTAATCAATCTTGTTTGTGTTTTCTTTTGTATTAATAATTAAATATTTTATTTATATTTTTCAAAATAGAAATATATGAATTATGTAAGCGCATTTTGTAAATTTATTTTATTATTCTTTTTTTTATATTTTTTGCTCTTTACACTTTAGTTTCACTGTACGCGTGGGACAATACAAATCTCTTCTGACACACAATTTTTTAGAATAGGTACTTACTAAATAAATATTATTTTGATTTTGATCAAGTATGAAGAGATATCAAGGATACTGTCAACATCTTTTGTTTCCTTCATAATGTAAGTTGTTTTTAATAGCGCGTGTTTTATATTAATGTGTTGTTTAAACAATAAAGGACAAGGGCGAAAACTTATTTATAGTATAAATGTCGGCCATCTAGAAATGTCACTAAAAAGAAACATACTCAAGAAGTATGTTAGATTTTATCAAGAAGTCATATAAACAAGTAAAAACCTACGAATTAATAATAAGGTAAAAACCACATAAAATAAATATAGTGTATTAATAGTTTTGAGTTCAGTATTTCCGCGCGTTGCTATTATTAATGAGGTTTTCTACTTTGTTCCCTTTATTTGCCAATAACACTCAGTGTTTATACATTAATGGCAACATCAATCAAAGTGTGACATCGACGAGTGTCACTGTCACAAATAGTCATGGACTTTGGTGCATACATCTGGTGATAAGTATCGTTTGTATCGTGTTCTGTGTCATCTATTCCCTCCATCAGAAAACATACAAAAATTCTTTAATTCCTCTATATTAAAAATAATTGCACGGAACATCTCAGTAGGTTTTATAATTTAAAATAAGATTAATTTATAGACGCTAAGATTGAATGTCAACTAAAATGAAGAGTGAACGCTCGCCCTTGCCCTTTGTTATTTCCGCCTTTCCCTTGCAGTCCTGGGCGTGGTGAACGGCGCGATGTTCGTGTCAGTGCGGCTGTGCTCGCTGGTGCTGGGCGTGCTGACCTTCTACTTCGGTCTGTCGGGAGCGGCGCCGCTCGTCGTCCGAGTGGCCGCTCTCTCCATCCTCGTCTCCTTCCAGGTGATCAGCCTATTATATGAACCTGTTTCGCCCTTTTTTACACGTATCGAAGTGAATTGAACGTTCGACCTTTCTGCAGGTGTACCTGATGTTCAACTTCATCTCTGAAACGATGAAGCGACGCCAAGAGGCGCGTCAACTCGCCCAAACCAAGCCTAGGAAGGAGAGGAAAGAGAGGCCCAAGAAGGAGAAAGGTAGTTTAATTCGACCGTCTCTTCCTTACGTTGTATTATCAAATTAAAATTCTATACATAATTTGCTATAAAATTGCCAGTGAAAAGGGTCCAGAGCGAAGAATCGGATCTTCCGGAAGTGGACCAAAACACGAACAAGACGCTGCGACAAAGACAGACGGCCGGCAAGAAGTAAACTCGGCCGAGCGGTCGATGTGAGCACATTATTTATGACAAATTTGTTTTATATATTTATTAATGTTGACTATTTTAAAAATACAACTTATTATAATAGCTCACGTCGAAAATTAATCGGTTGTATTTCCTATTAAGCATCTTACTCGGGCCGGCTCTTGATTGATTTAATTGAAAGCGCACAAGAGCCGACCATTCCTGTTCAAAGCACAAACTTTTCCTCTGTTTATATAAAATTTTGTGTTATGATGAGATTGTAATATGGACGACTATGCCCAGTAATTGTAAATGTCTTTAAAACATTATTCGTAATGTGTAGAGGATACAGGGTTGTAAAATATCTCCTAAATTGTAAAACAAACTAAACGTCTAGGTTAAAATTGCACATGGTCAACGTGAGTGGCACATTGACAAAGTTTAGAATGTTCGGCGAGGGCCGAGTCCATTGGGCGGATTTATCTGTTAAAGCGACACAATTAGGTAACACCCCCCCCCCCCCCTTACTTACTAGCGGCTAATAGCGCGGTTCCATATTAATATGAAACCACGTCGTCACTTGCGTTGTCAACGTGCGTTGTTTATATATGAATTATATCGATAAGTATACCTAATATTATGAGAATTCCATTTGATGATTTCGCGTATTTTATCAAATTCCAATAAAATGCTTTTAAATTATTTATATTTTATTTTTTATAATATTTTTGTGACTTTTGTATTTTGTAAGTGTACCTCCTCTACAGTGTTTCCACGGTTGTCCGGTGCTGCTTGAATACAATGAATAATAGTCGGTCGAGTCGTTTGGAACTGTTTAATTAGAATTAATGTTAACAACTCTTCCTAAAATTAAATGTGCTTGTGACTTTGTTTTCCAAGATAAAGTGTCAATTCCAAATGCTTGTTTTACTTGAGAATAAATTTTTGGTTACTAATAATAGTGTATTTATTTAATTTTCGCGGAAGACAGAAACCGACCGAATTGTTCACTGCCACCAGCCACGCTGAATCCGAGCCATGTCGCAACTCAAATAGATTTCACCTATGAAAATTAGGCTGGAAGAGGCCCCAGAAGCCTAAAACTGAACCGATTTATTTACTCTTTCAGAAATATCGAGAACAAAGCGGTGGCATGTTCGTATTTCTTGCTTTTCGTTTTTGATAATTAAATATTATTTTTGTACCAAGAATAGTATTAAATTGTTTCAATGATCTCTAAGGAATAGGAACGTCTTTTATTACCTTTGTATGGAGAAAAGACAGGTCTAGAACCCTCAACTCCATTCCATTTATTAACCGACCTTCAAAAAAACCAAAAAGGAGGTTATCAATTCGACGTGTATTTTTTTTTTTTTTTTTTGGCGATGTTCCGCTCGTACGTCGCCATTTGTAGACCGATTTGGATGAGTGAGGTGTCAAACGATAGGGTAACTCGTCGAAGTGGTCCCTTTTTTTTTAAATTTTTTACGATCAATAGTTTTCAGGATGTTGAAAGAATAGTTTCACAATCGGACGAGAAATCGCTGAATTCCGCGCGACCATGTCGTGCTTATTTGCTTATAACTCTATGATTTATGAATCCTTATCGATGAATTGTGATGAATGTTATTCGATTTAGTATTAAATTTGCAACAAGAGAGAATAAGAATCAAAATAATTTGATTTATAGTTTTAGAGATATTGAGGTTATAAAATAAAAAATTAAAAAATCTTCAATTAGTTCGCTTTAGCAATAGAGATGTCCATGTTGTATTAAATATATACTAATTATAATAAATTTAGTTTATTAAAAGCCATATTATCAAGCTTTTGACGGAATTTTATGAAAATCTAAGCCATATATTTGATGTTATGGAGCAAAACTTGTCAACAGAGAATAACATGTCATACGTTATTGCTTACGCGTCCAGTTTAGATCTCTATAGCTCGATGTAATATCAGTTTATATCGATGACTTATATACCATTTTATAAAACATTAAAAGGGTCATATATGATAGTAAAATCAATAAAGTAGAAGAAATACTTCTAGAGATAGAGAGAATATAGTAACCGAGTTCCTACGGGAAATCACAATGTGCGTTCACTTGCTTACTATAAAACACCATGAAAACTTAATTTATATGAACGATATTACTTAAATTTTTAGTATTAAACGATTCAGTTTTGCGTTTTCTTATTTTCGTTAATTTGAAAATATTAAATTAAATTAATTAAATTAGTTTTTAGTGTATAAAGTAAGCGTAAAGTCAGAGCGTCCATGTTGGTTTCGTTTTGATGGTATGATAACCAACTACCTATACGGTTTAGAAGAGCCACTCAAAAGTATAAAATAAATTAATTTTAAACAAAAAAATAAAACCGACCTCAAAACGCACTGAAAAGTAAAAAATAATTTTTGTATTATAAATGAACTTACTATAAATAAAAGACGTAAATAGTGTTGATAAATAAAATTCATCTAAAATTCTACAAGGGCATAAAACTTTCATGTTGTTTTTTGAAAGGCGGTGCCAAATATATAAATAAAGACTTATCGAATATTCCTGGACTTTAATAAAAAAAATTAATTGAATGGCTTGGCGCCGCGTTTCAAAGAGCAACATGAAAGTTTTATGCCCTTGTGGAATTTTAGATGAATTTTATTTATCAACACTATTTACGTCTTTTATTTATAGTAAGTTCATTTATAATACAAAATTTATTTTTTACTTTTCAGTGCGTTTTGAGGTCGGTTTTATTTTTTTGTTTAAAATTAATTTATTTTTAAATCGTTTGAGGAATATTATGACAACCTTTACTTAAATATCTAAATCAGCACTTCCACTTATCGTTCCGAGTGCTAGATATAAGGCAGATCTGTGGAGGGTTATTTCATGAGATGACATCATATTGAATAAGCAATACCTATAGGATTTATTGCAAATCACCCACATCCATCAAAAATACTAAGCATTTCAATGTCAAGCTCTTACGTCGACGATACGGACGCGACAAGCGCGCGCCGTTGTTTTGCCCGCTCAGGTGCGTTCAGTGATTTCGTATAAGTACATAACAAATTATGAAAACTTTCAATGGCCAAATAATATTCAACACCGGTACATAGGTATTATACAAGTAGCCTCTAAGCGATCTATTGAAGATTATTATATTTTTGTCCGTCTCTTTTAACATTGATAACCGCAAACTAACTGACATACGAAAGCATTGTATCAATACCTTGTTCTGTTTATTTTAAAGACAATGCCGAATAAAATTAAGTTACGATGTAATTATGCGAGTGCATAATGCCATCGCAAATTAATTTTAATATACCGACTGATGTTAGGTACCTACCTACTTTATGTTACTTTTGAAATTTAATTATAATCAACAAAATTAATTTACTAGCAAGTTGATCGTTTTCAGAACCCTGAAATAAACCAAATATAATATCTTCCTATTTAGAACTTACTTAACTTCACTAGGAACTAACTTAGAATCGTTTTATGGTTTCTTTGAACCTAAAAATTCATATTTACATACAAAAATTCATTTAAAATTCATAAGTACTTGTTGATATGTTTCTGTGGATGTACTTAGTGCAAATATGTCGATTAGCTGCTCTGTATTAAAATCAGTTATAAATCTTTACCTATGTCGTATTTAGATCATTAGATAATTTCATCCATTATAATATCGCAACGCATACCTACAGCTAAAAAACGAAACACGAAATAATTTTTGATGAAAGCTGAAAGAGATATCCCAAAGTAAATGGTATAACAGATCCTATTATTAAGTATAGGTAAATGACCTGGTTTTTCATAAATATTAAATACAGTGATCTAATTATAAGCACTTCAATAGAATTTCCAATCTACTTTCAAACGGACAACATTGATTTTTTGTTTTAATTTGGCAGCACGAGTTGAATTTGAGGCAGCTTTTTGCCAACGCAACCGTTATGTAGGTATTGAAAGCTCCGAAGAGGCGTTGAGGCGCAAACCTGTGTAAATACATATAAATCGGTTGTCGTGTCGCATCGAAGCCAGTTTCGTTGCGCCATCGGTGAAGAGACGACGCCGCCCTCCACAATGCAAAGCATCGCCTTACTCGCGTTCGCCGTCCTCTTGGCCGTGGCTCTCGCAGGTTAGTGCCCTCCACTTTTTGCTCAGCAGGCCTCGGCTATTTGTAATACCTGTCCTTTTTAAATATTCAGTCGTTCGTTACTTTCACTTATCTAGTATAAATATTTACCTGTAAAAATATAGATAATTAAGTAACCAGGCAATGCAATTAGGTATGTTTAATGGCAAAAGCTCTGAATCAGCTTCCTATGAAGGATTCATTCGTTGTAAGTATATTTTACTGTGGAAGAGGTTACGAACGATAAGATGTTGTTTTGGTTCGGGAAGTTTTCGTCTTCGAAGCGTTGACGTAGGTTTGTGTAGGTACCTATTATTAAATTTATCTAGCAATAGCCAAAATAGCCAAAAATATGATTATTCAAAAAGCTGTTAGGAATAATATATAGTATAATCGATAGTCACGAATTTGAAAATCACTACAAGTAAGTCACGACACGGAAGATACGATAATTATTGTTGATGATGTCAGGTTTTGAACAAGCAACAATTAGCTGAATGCTTACCCTTGGCATTACGATCTTTTCAATGGCCGTTCAACATCTTCTTCGAAGAGAAGGTTACGTTAGGAAACATTTTCGATTGAAGAACTTAACATGAAACGTTATCTTGTTTATTTTGAAAAAATAACATTCATGAGAGAATACAACAATTATGCTTAGCATATTACTATTTCCAATGTTTCTATTTAAATTCCAATTGCTAAAGCATATATTTCAAACTTACACAATGTTAAAATAACTAAAATGCAGTAATGTTTTTCGAGTGTGAGAGATAAATTAAATAAAAGAAGTTAGTACTTTTTCCGTAAAACATTTAACATCGGTTTTTTGTATAAAGCGACACGCAGCAAGTACCTACCCAGTGGTTAAATTTATCTAAGATTTGATAGTAAAACAATTAATTTGTTTTTATCTTAAGTGACAGGGCTCATTACTCCCTATTACTACTAGTTTTAACAATGAGTTGAACTTTAAAATTGCAAATGACGAATCTGAATTTTATTTTCTTTTTCTAGATTAAAATCTACGTTAGTTCTTTCCTAATTTACATTGAAAGTCCTTTATTTTTTATTAATATTGAATACATGGTACGGTACAAAAAGTATACTTAGAGTGTAGAGTGTGTAAAAGAGCAACGCTCTCCCAGTAACGAATGGACATTGCAGAGGGGCAGTACTACGTGCCGCGGGCGTATTACACGATAGACGCGGAAGGACACCAGTCGGCGCCGGTGCCCATGCGCAGGCTGCGCCGCTCCCTCAACCCTTACCCCGTCTCGTACGAGGACGCCAATGCCAACGCCAACGCCAACGCCGAAGCTAATGCTTGTAAGGGTTTCTATTATTATTTATTATAATGATAATAAACACCTAACGGTTAACAATTCTAAGATCAGGAAGAAGATTAGTCTTTGAAATCAGTTGACGACGATATTAAGAGAATATATCTGAAGATTAAGGAATAGCTAGGGTACAATAAAAAGCCTTTGAAGTGAGTCATCACTCATCACCCAAATAGAACATGATTCACAAAATGTCATGGAGTCGTGAAAATTGCAAATATAGAATTAATTTCCGTTTCGTCCGCACCATTGTTGTCAATTAAATGACTGTGTATTTTTGCGGCATTGTTCAATCGAAATATTTACTTATGTAAGTATATTTTCGACTCATTGTGTAGGTATACATAGTAAGTCGAAAACAAATTCGGAGTAAGATTACCTACATCGCTGGAGCCTTAATTACTTAATGCTGGATGCAATTGTAAATGTTTATTTATATAAAAATAAAGGTTTTTGCTTAAGCAAAAAGTAGTATTGAAGCTTCAGAGGTGGGCGTTGCCGACAACATGAACTTTGCAGAATTTCTTTAAGACGCATAATATATGAGCATTATTTTGTAGTCTTGGTGCATGCGCATGTTTTGTGCTGAGTATAATGTCTAATGAGGTAAGTGCAACTCTGGTGCCATTGGTGTCGGCGTGGCGCCTTCTAACGGTTGTGGATTAGTACTTATTTACTATTTATTTAGGTCATGTATGTCTAAAATATCTAAGTCACTCAAATACTCAACGCTTCGCTTTACGGTTCAGTTTTATATTATTTTACTAATTGTAATTTTCTAGTACATTGTCAAGGTACTCAACTTTTAAATTTGTCTAGTAAAAGGGCTACACTGAGTAAGTAATGAAACATTGCAGGGGGACGCGGCGGTGCCAACGCGAATGCGAATGCCAACGCCCGCGCGGTCGCCGGCGCCGGGGGCTGGGGACTGCCCATCGGAGCGGGCTACGGAGCTGGCAACCCTAATGCATTAAGGTATATATATTATATTATGTCTATTACTTAAAACCTTACATATATAGGCCTCGTATAGGATAATAAGATATTTTAATACAATTTATAATTTTAAATTAACAAAACGCCATACAATTTCAATAATTTTACTTTTGGAGTAATCGAAAAAACAACGACGCGCGATGCGAAGTCTGTATATTGTATAACAACCCTTGCAAAATGTCTAGTAGTCTCTCACGTCAGGCATTCCTTTGAAGTATCAGGACTGCATTCATAATCTATTTAATTTTACATACACTTTAGTAGGTACCATTTCATTTGTCTTAATAATAAACATGATTAATTGTGTGTTTTAGGCACTAACTGCAAAGCAACATCACGCGACTTCGCAAACTAACACTCGGTGAGGGCTCATTAATCCGGTGCGCGCGAATTTTCCATCAGTTGCACGACACGCCGAACGCGGGAACATCGTGTAACTGCCGGAAGATACCGATTGCTTCTTCTATTTATACAATTAGTACTTACTACTTTATATCGTAATAAACTCTACATCTGAATGTTTTTCTTTTTGAAACCTATTTCACTTAAAGGAAATCGACTCTTGTCATTAACAGATTCAAACACATTAAAACTTTCATCCGACAACTACATAAGAAGCCAATAGTTCTAAAAGAAATTATATTATTTCTCCTAGATATTTTAGTTGAATATTTTTTCAATAAAAACAACATTGATGAAATACTAAATATACACATAACATCACTATACAAATTAAAAGCAAAGTGTAACATTAATACCGACAAAAAGTTATTTGGCTGTCCGATACAAAAGAATTAAACGAGCGTACAGAAATTACCTTTATTATAGTATTTAATATAGTTTATTTTTATTAAAATGCAAAATGTTTTTAATTACGATTACGAGGTAAAATTAAAAGTCACAAATACTTTCCTGTTCTTATATCCGTTGATATATTAATGATCGACTTTTATAATGTACAAACATTTGACTGCTATAGTTGCTAGAAACAAGAAAAAAAACTAGAAACAAAAAGGCGTTCGAAAAGTCCCGTTAAGATTTATATTATTATAGAAAATATGTAAACCTTTTTCCAGCTATGGCGAGAGCCGGCGCCAATCGGGTCCAGTCATTGGCGGCCGATCGGTGAGCGCCAGCTCCTCTGTAGGCATTGACTCCTCTGGCAAAGGATATTATGACCAATATACCTCAGTCGGCAATTGAACTGAAGTATCCTGCCTTTTCTTTTTAAATGTTCTTCGACACTTCTTCGTCGCTTACTGTTTAAACTGTGTAATAATTAAGTTATATTAGAACGTACCTATTCGGATGAATGAGACTACTAGGGTGAGGGAAATAATAAAATATTTAAAATATTATGAGTTATTTTTAATGAATGAAGTCCTAACAATAAATAATATTTTAATATTGCTTAACTACCTCCTATTTTTATAATGGTATAGGGCCGGTATTAAAAACAGTTTATTGACAGTTTCTTAGTGGCTAGGTAGTTCCAAGCGGTTCAGTGGCTTATTATACTCGTATCCAGGTTGAGGCGCCGGCTGCGGTTCGGGTTGTGGGGCGACTGCAACGTTGGGAGGTGTTATTATAACAGCGTCATCGGTGAAGCCGACGTCTCGGCCCGAAGGCACAAATCGCAGAGCATTCTGAGAATAGAACTGCGGAACGTGGACGAGGGAGGGGTTAGTCACACCATTCTGAGCTTGAATCCTTCCGAACTTATTGCGTAGAAATGGAAATTTATTGGTTATTGTGCTCCACCAGTCGTTTCCACCCACTTGGTTGCTGCCCCCATTACCCCAAAATAAACGTTGCGATGGTTCTGTTAAAGGACTGGGTCCAATTTCTACACTGTAAGCGTCGTTTGGACCGGGAATATACGGCAGTTCTCGCTGCACGTAATAGGCTAGAGTTGTGCCTGAAAAAAAAATAAGATTATAATCAGTCAAATGACTTATTAAAAAAAGATAAAGTTACGCTTTACAAATCTAACGAGTAAAGGCCTAAATTAAATGAACTTTGAATTCGCTCTTCTCGCTCTATAATTTATTTTCATGACAAAATTTAATTTATTTAAAAAATATATATTTTAATCAGTAAAACGTTTCGATAAATTGTAGGTAAAACAAACGCACCTGCGAAGCAGCAGAATAAAAATGCGATCGACGCTTTCATCTTCGTACGGGTCACTGAAACACAACTGCGTATGGATGTAACTGGTCTTTGCCTTTATACCACAGCTGTTTGCTGCCAAAAGAAGACCTTGAAGAAAAATTCTCGTAACCCAATATTGAAAGTATGAGGTAATGACGAGACTCACCCAACGGCCGACGGTCGGCATGGAGTGGACATGGGCGCGACAACTAGGTGACTCGTGTTTCGCTTACACAGGCTGTGCAGCTTTTTCGGCCTCACGTAACGCCAAAGGAACATATTTTAACTTATGGCATTTATCATCTCCTTCCAAACTCAATAAATAAATGATCTTAAATTAAATCACACCCACTGAATTACGTAAAACGGATAATGCTTCGGTAATCGCTTTTGAATTATTAAGCCATAATCTCATAATAAAACCTTGATATTAAAGATAATATAGGCACATTATTGGCTTCTTAACATATATCTTCAGGGTACTTAAAAGATATAGTACCAATATAAGGTGATAGGTACTTAAGTATGCTAAATCTTATTTAGCAGTTTAGTACTTTCGCACCGCAACCTCTCTTCTCTAGTCTTGAATTACTTTATCAACACAATCCGTCAAGGGAGAAATCCCTTGACGGATACATTTCTGTGTCCGTTTCTACATAAATGTTAAAACCCTAGCTTCATTTCATATGGTTTGAGTTATATCTAAAGTAGGTTAAAATATATAAAGTTATCTAGGAATAGAGAACATCATGTAGGTAATAGCGATTCGTGAAAAATGCACTTGAAAACGTGCGTGTTTGCCTGAGTACATAATCGGCATTATTCATAAGATAACGAGTGTTTGTCTTCGATGGTTGACACGGTATTGTCCCTACACCTAGTAGAATAACACTTTGCAAGACGTTGCCCAACCTTAGCCGAGTACGAACCAGAACAGATATAGTAAGTATTAGAAAAAGATAGCTTTCAATTGAAATTTCTCAGAACTACTACTAACCCTTAAACAAATACTTCGACAAAACCAAGCCTTAAGTATATTTATTGAAACAGTGACAGATGCCTAGGCATGATAATAAGACCTAACCCTCTCGTTTTTTATTACCTTTTTTTTGCAGTCTTAAATTCTGTGCTTTGTAATATAGTAGGATTCTAAATAGTTTATTGTAATTAATAAGCTCAAGAATACAAACCAATGTCCTGATTCGAGTGTTTAATTCCAATAGAAATAAGTTAAAGTGCGTATTAAGCCGCACAAGAAGCCATGGTGTCCCACTACACTTCCTCTCTCCGCCTGGAACCTATGTCAATAAAGGTGTAATGAAGGAAGCATCAATATCAATATTGCGGAGGTCCAAGCTCAAAAATGTTCCGGTTCCGAGGTACAAAAAACTGCCTCCTTGCGTGGTAAGCTGTAAAGAAAATGCAACAATGTGTCGGCCCCAACGGAGCTTCAATTTTATAAAATAATCTTCTGAATTTACACCTGCTTCTATATAATGCACTTAGTAGGTATAAATTATACATTAAGGCAAAAAATGTCAAGGTCCTTTCTCTTTGATATTATTAATTTTACGTGCAATAGGATCTTTTTATCTCACGATCTATCATAGAGTTCATCAATCCTTGTCACGCAGTTTTGTCAATGGGTCAAAACACTTGCGTGTGCGTGCGTGCATTGACATTGATAAACTTCCATTCAAATCCAAATTTATGAAATATTTTGTTGGTAGATAAAGAATATATTTCGATGGAGTGGCTTGTTTCATTAAGTAATGGGTACTTGAAGATATATTTAAGTTTTAAAATCGTCACGAAAATATTGGTAATAGACAGTTTATATCAGCTATTTCATATTTAAACATGAATTAGCATATTATATTGTTCTGATTGAAATTTTAAAAAAGAGATTTATTTTACTGAAGATTTATTAATATTAAAACTATAGTATAAGCGTTTGGAGACGACAGTGTGACTCCATATGCTCAATGCCTGAAGGGATGAGGCTAGCAAAAGCTTTATCCATTAATAGAGCAAATCCGTTGTCTATGGTTGAGAATGACAATGGAGTGCTGACTGAATCAGGTGAGGAAACACTTAGGACTATGTTCAGGATACATTTCCCAGGGAGCGTTGAAATTACGAAAGATCAACAGGATCCCAAATGCCCGGTATCTTGGGAGGTGAAGACCTACAAGAATGACTGGGAGGTGGCCAAAAAAGTGGTGAATGATGGTAAGCTGAAATGGGCAATTAATTCCTTACAGCCATACAAGGCGCCGGGACCAGATGGTATCTATCCGGTACTCCTACAGCAAGAAATCACAGTGCTGGGACCGCACCTATGCAGGCTATATAGAGCGTGCCTGGCATTTGGGCATACTCCCAGAGCATGGAGCCTTGTAAATGTGACGTTTATTCCCAAGCCAGGAAAGGCGACATATACTGTAGCAAAAGCCTACAGACCGATAAGTCTACAATCTTTCTTGCTCAAGACGCTGGAAAAGATGGTAGACAGATATATAAGAGATGGACCTCTAAGGAAGCACCCACTGCACAGGATGCAATGTGCTTACCAACCAGGGAAGTCGACAGAAACGGCTTTACACTATGTAGTGAGGCAGGCTGAAGAGGCGTTGGATATGAAGGAGTTATGTCTGGCTACCTTCCTGGATGTGGAAGGAGCCTTTGATCGGACTACCTTCGAATCAATAAATAAGGCAGCGATGGAACATGGAGTTCCTGGTTCGCTCTGCAAGTGGATGGGAAATATGTTGAAAAGCAGAATTATTTCCTCTAGACTCATGGGGGAGGAAATATCTGCATCAACATCTAAGGGATGCCCGCAGGGGGGAGTGCTTTCACCATTGCTATGGAGCTTGGTTGTGGACTCCCTGCTATCCTATCTTAACAAAGGACCGATCAAGGCGGTAGGTTATGCGGATGACATTGTTATCCTTATAAACGGCAAAGATCCAGGTACGGTGAGGGGGATTATGGGCCGGGCTCTGAAAGATGTACAGAATTGGTGTTATACTAACCACCTGAGCATCAATCCGGGCAAGACAGTGGTAGTGCCTTTCACGAGGCTTCGGAGACTAGCTGCACTGAGAAATCTCAGGATGAGCGGAACGGAGCTTATTATGGCCAAGGAGGTGAAGTATCTTGGTGTTACACTGGATAAGGAACTGACTTGGAATCCGCATGTTAAAAATACTATAACAAAGGCCACAAGAGTATTCTGCATGTGTAGGACTGCTTATGGCAAAACGTGGGGTCTGAAACCACACATCGTACGGTGGTTGTATGAGGCGATGGTAAGACCTATGGTGAGTTATGGAGCACTTGTTTGGTGGCCAAAGGTCCGGCAGGTGAAATGTATGGATGCTCTCGGGAAGCTACAGAGAATGGCCTGCTGCGCGATCTCGGGAGCATTCACTACCACACCAACAGCGGCATTGGAGATGATCCTAAAACTGCCGCCGTTAAATCTCTATATAGAAGGCGAGGCCTGTAAAGCACTCTACAGGTTAGCTGCATCGGGTGCATGGAACAGGCTCGCACCAAGGACAAGGCACACGCTAATGGAGACTACAAATGAGCTCGACAGAATGTTGGACATGGGAAGGGATAGAATACTCCCAGTGTACAACTTCGAAAAGAACTACAAAATTTATGTCCCAACAAGGGATGAATGGAGGGAGGAATTTAAGCCTCCGGAACGGGATAGCCTGGTCTGGTATACTGATGGATCGAAGACAGACTATGGAACTGGAGCGGGTATCCACTCTAAGGACACTCGTCTGCATTATAGCATGGGGCAGCTGTGCACGGTATTCCAAGCGGAAACGTTTGCCATAGCTGTGTGTGCGAAGTGGAATGTGGAGGAGAACTGGAAAAACCGGTCCATCTACATCCTTACTGACAGTCAAGCGGCCCTTGCGGCTCTTGGCTCCAACAGGATTACCTCTGGACTAGTCTTGGACTGTGTCAATGCCCTAAACAGACTTGGCAGACGGAACAGACTAAGGCTGGTCTGGGTACCGGGCCATATGGGAATAGATGGCAACGAAAAGGCTGATGAATTGGCAAGAGAAGGGTCGAGTAAACCACTGATTGGTCCGGAACCCTTCATCGGACTGTCATATGGAACAGTAAAGGCGGCGGTTGAGACATATGTTGAAAGAAAACATGAAGCCGAATGGAGAGCAAAGAGAGGACTTATGCACTCTAAGGCAGTGATTGGTACGGATGGCAATAAATGGCATAAAATGATCTACAAATATGGCAGATCACAGGCAAGAACTCTAATAGGAGCCCTGACTGGACACTTCGAGTGTCGCAGCCATCTCTACAAGATGAGGCTTGCTGAAACCCCAACATGTAGAGCATGTGGGGAAAAAGAAGAGTCGATAAGGCATATACTCTGCGAATGTGACTCAAAGGCTGGCAAGCGACTGGACCTCTTCGGATCGGCATACCCGAACCTAGGGGATTATCGGCACTTCGCATCCAATGACATCCTGAAGCTTATGCGGTCCTTCTTCGGAGATCTTGGAGTGAGTGAGTAAGGCATGGGGTAAGTACAAAAGGACCTAAAGGTTCGACGTGCATCCCGTCAGGGAGCCCCTGATGATATGATAAGATAAGATAAGATAGTATAAGCGTTTCTATGGCCATTGCATAACCGCTGCGATTGACCGAGTTAGCATCCCGGGGAAACAAATACTTAATTGTTTCGATTGGGTAGGCACAGAAGGCAAGATCTAGTTACTAAAAATATTTAATTTAATCTAGTTAATAAAAATAACATTTGATTTAGCAGAGCTTAAATCGCAAAATAAGTAGGTACCTATATTGTACGTAACAGTAGGTATGTCATAATTTTACTTTGTAACCGATTCAACCGCTAAAGCAACCCTAATTCAGAAAAATTAGGTCTCACTGCATAAACAACACAGACTGTATGTGCTGGGACCATCCGAGGAAGTTATAGATGAATATGAGGCACGCCGTACGCGTATTGTCTCAAATATAATAGGATGCTTCCAACTTCTGCCAATTATAATATTTCAAAATGTAATTTATGTGCTTAAAAGAATATTATCGCTTACAATTAAACAATGCCTCTTAAAATTTCGGTCACAACATACCTAAGTATTTCGTAAAGACGTTTAACGCATAAGGTATGTTCGAACACAAGAAGAAATCAATCAGAAGCTTTCGGCGAGATGCGATTGATGCTACGCTATTTATTTATAGGTAGATACATATTAATTATAATTGCCAATTCATTTCTTAATAATTATTATTTAATTTAGATAGTTTCATTTTAATAATGTCGTTAAGTCGGGAATTCAAAACCTGGGAATATAAAAGTTTGAAAGGGCTTCTGTCTTTTGCTTATTTCAGTAATAAGTGTCTGAAGTATCCGTTGTCTCCAACGTAAAAAAAAAGTCTCGAAAAATATCACGTTGCAGCAGCGGCTTTTGATGAATAGTACTTATTCAGTATGGAGGTACTCAGTCAGTCATAAATTACAAGAGTTGGCTTGCAATTCAGTCCAACATGCGAAATGGGCGCACTGCAGACGTCGAGTCGCAGAAACATACTCGCGTGCACCTACAGCCGCTTAGCGCAGCCACTCTTTAGTGTAACAGCAATAGCTGAAACTGATCGATGTTCAATCTTTATTTCAATACAATTTAATCTAAATATTTAAGAAATCTTATAAGAGCAACTATCGCGCTTGAAGCGCTGTGGGCGGACGAGAACCGACGTGAATATAACAATAGTTTAATTTATTCATAGAATACATCTACTCATCTCAAGTATGGATTCTAAACAATAGTAGAGACTGCGTGATCATATCAGATACGATCATCTGGTGATTTATGTCCTGATTACTTCATCAGGGCCTCCTTGTTAGTTCCTTAAACTAAGTGCTGCAGTAATTGTAACAAATTACCCGTAATGGCCTTTAACATAGTTACGTTTCTTAACATAGTATAATCTGAGAACGTTTACTAAGTCATTTTATTAAATGTGTCAATTATTTATTTAATTAATTATACACAGCCAAGAATTTGATCAGCACGAAGTATTAACTTCACTATCTGGCTAAAATAAAGTTACCTAATACAATATTTTATGTACGTCTGTGCGGGTAATTCACAGTATACCTTTACCAGGTTGATTAATAATAATGAATTATATTTATACAACATATTCAAAAATATTGATTAGGTTTTTCTCATTTTCATAAATAAATCCGGATATGTAGGTAGTGCTTTGTCAGATATACAGATGGCAAGATAATAATGAATTAGACCATTTATTTATATTATAAATAATTAACAGCATAAAGCCTTACTTATTAGCATTCGCGGTAGTATGCAATAGGCGGTTCAAACGTGTTTGAGCTTGTGACTGACTGCCAGCACTCGGCAGCATTCATTTAAATTCTTATTCGCGCTGACTTAACTTACCTATAACTGCTTAAATATTTGATTTTGTCCAAAAATGTTGATTTAATGCTTAAAAGTTTTCGTGTGCAAATTATTCGTTGTGTAACGAATAAACTGTATTAAAATCTAGCTTCGCTTCGCTGGAACACTTGCTGTCGGTACCAAGTAATATTGTAATGCTGACAAATTTGTTTGTTTGGTTGAACGCGCATCAGAAACTACTGGTTCGAATTGAAAAAATAGTTTTGTGTTGGATAGACCGTTTGTCGAGGAATAACCTTCCTGTACAGCATCATGCTACGACGAAATCTAGTTGAAAACCACAGAAAGTACTGTATACGCTAAAATTTATTTATTTATACTCAACATTGGCAAAAGTCGAAAACGTTTGATATCATTTCTCATCTCATTGGGAGTTATGAGGTGCGGTATGTTTACATTAAAAACATGAATTACATAGATAAGTAGAATGATCTCTATGAATAAAAATCTTCATTTACATAAAATTGTATAAATTACATTGACATTGTTTCTCGCAGAATGACAACGCGGATACAATCCGATTCTGAATGAGTCGTGAGGCGGATATGATATCACTGCAAATAAAGGTAAATATCGCTTAGGGTTTCTTTAAATAACCTATTTAAATTAAAACGACTTAGTTCAATGTTATAATGATTTGAAAGGTGAATTTTTGTTTAAACATTTACTAGAAGATCATTGTTCAAATCAAAAAATATTATGCGTTTTAATGGAACTCGAAGGTGCAACAAATACAAAATAGATATTTTATAAGTATATAATTAAAGAATTTTACAGACAAGTATCTAAAATGATATTAGAAGATTACTCTTACATAGTTAAGTCTACACTTATGACTAAGCATTCTACATATTAAGTATCTTATTATCACAATAACTGCCGTTTCATAATAATTCATGCTCTACTAGAAATCTTTCCTTTTTCTGGGTCAGTCTTTTTATCTTCATGAGTACTCTGGAAAAAACGATTTTTAAATTTGTAATCAAGACGCAAACCTGAACATATTTGGCCGAAATAATATATATTGGTATAGGCTGTCCACAAAATTATATTGTGATAAAATTTGGTGCAATAAAAAAGGCTTTGCGGGCTATCATCTAAGGATACCTTTCCCTCCTTCGAAGAGAAATATATAAAAAATACTTCCTTATACTTTTTTAAATTACGAAATATTGAGGAAGAATTAATTATTTTAGAAATATAAAACTCACCTCCTTAAGCGGAAGCTCCTGCAGCGGCATGAGCACTAGCGGTCGCTACACTCCTTCCGTGTGTATAAGAACTGGCAACACTCTTTGCCGAAGAAATGGCACTTGCGAGATTAACACCGCCTTGGACTCCACTACCACTTTGCCCTGAAGCGCCACTCTGATCTTGACCGGCTGCATGCGATGGACAGCCAGAATTACAGAGTCCCGTGGGACCGTAACTGCCAGCACTGCTCGATGCCGTGGCTACTGCACTAGCCTGAGAGGCCCCAATACCATTAGAATGGGGTTGAACATGGCCCATTGGCAGAATGTTTCCAAAATTATTCGAGTGTTTACTAAAAACATTCCTTCCGGTTTGGTCTAGTTTGCCATCGTCGTAAGGTTTCAATAGGCCAGGTGGGCCACCAAAAGTTCCAGAGAAGGATGCGGCTCTATCACTCGCAACGGCTGCAGCATTGGCCTCAGCCTCAGCTTTACTGACGGCTACTCCTTTAGAAACAGATGAGCCAACGTGATCGCTTGGATAGCAATTACCGGACGAACATCCCCCTTTTGGTGTGTTTGGTGGTATTTGAAATTCATTTGGCTTCAGTAATCCCGCTGGTCCCCCGAACCCACCGGTGTATGGCCGTTTATTTTCATCGATATTAGCGTTTGCAACATTCGGTACAGCTGCGCCTGCGTTATTAATATTATTCTTATTTAACGGTTGTTGTCCTGGCGCTAATGGTTTCTGTGAATGGATAGGCGATGAGACAAAGTTAGCTTCGTTTGAAGTTTGAGGTTGTATCGGTAGATTGGAATTTTGAGTGTTATGACCTCCACTGGGGTGAGAAGGAGGGATGAATATACCACTGCTAGGTTTATCATTATTATTTGAACTAATAATACCGATCGGGCCACCGAATCCACCTGAATATATCTTACTTCCTTTATTTGACAATAAAACTTCGGGTTCTGCTTTTGATGGGTTAAATTTTTCTTTGATACTACTTCCAGGCGTAGATATGGGTCGGTTTTCATACCCAACGTTGGAACCGAATGAGTTGTGGCAGTCTGGAGTCGTACAACCTAATAAATTAACATGATCACCTGTTGGACTTTGTGAAACATGGGGTGGTTCTAAATTTAAGTTAACGTTTAATGGTTTTGATATAGCATGGCTCGATTGAGGTTGATTAGCACAATTTCCGAAAGTACAAATTAGATCAGTATCAGAGCCAGTAAGAACTTTTGAGCTTATTCCAGAGTGTGAAGGTTTTTCGTCTGTGTCATATTGTGATGAGACTGAGGGATTACCACAATTTACTGAAATGCAATTGGGCGTTTTTTGATATAAATCAGAACTGCCTGCATGTTCAGTGGATGGAAAGGATTGATATCCACCAGAGGGGTTATTTCCAGATCCAGAGGGCCCACTCCAGCTTGTACCGAATGAAGGTCCACTAGGTTGGGAAGTAGGACTTTGATTTGTATGTACTGGTTGATATGAACCTTTGTATGCGGTATTTAAAGATGAATGAACACCGTGCTGTACGGTATAGTGGTGTAAAGGTTGAATATTCAATCCTTGAGATCCAGAGGATGGAAAAGAGGGATTGTTATCGAAGCCTCCAGATCCAGTCGGTTTACTGTGGGAGTAAAACGGCTTAGATCCAGGAGGAAAGTCACCAAATCCGGAAGGAGTGCTTACGTAAGAGGGATTGATACTAGAACCAGTTTCAGGAATGAAAGGTCCTGTTGGTCGGAAAACACCTGGGGCATGCGATGGTCTATTTGAATCATAAGAAGGATTTGGACTTGCACCAACAGAGTTCAAGAATTGTGTATTAGGGTTTAAAGACCCGGTTGGTCCTAGTAATTGACCGTGAGGATAAGAGAGATGAAAACAATCTTTGGAATTGCAGGGTGCATCTTCAGCTGTTGGACCTGACGGTAATTGAAGAGTAGGTGATGGTGGATTCACATTTAGTGGGAGTTTTCCGTTATAATTGTTTGTATCTACATTCCGACATTTGCTCGACGTACAGATGGGGTTTTCTTTTTCGGGTGTTTGTTGTGGATTACCTAATATGGGAACGTTATAACTGGAAGGTTTACGTTGGTTTGAACTTTCTAAGTGACAGTCGTGAGTGGAACAGGCTTTCTCTTGATACTGTGTTTCTAAATGCATTGGATTTAAATTATTGTCATCGCTTTCTTGTGGAGCCAACGGAAGAAAAGCACCGCAGTCTTGTCCCTCGCAATCAGACGCTTTGCCATTCCCATTATTTGTTTTATCGAAAGGCACCACTGGTGATGATTGTTTTAAACCATTGCTTGTTTCAATTTTGCCATTTATATGTTTGTTTGCCTCGTTTTTGGCAGAAACATTGACAGCGTAATCATTAGATTGATCATCATTTGACGCCGAATGAGAAGTACCAGTAGACGCAATATAACTTCCGTTGGCATTTAGATCGGCTTCATCGCAATGACCACTAGTACACTTTTTATCAGATGCGCTAATGCAATCTGCCCCAGTACAGGGTTGGTTTACGGCAGCGGGAACTGTTGCTATTGCTCTTGCTGAGGCACCGGCGACGCTATGGCCGCCATTATTATTCGATCCGTAACCCGACGACCCCAATTCATTTCTACCACTATTTTGACAATCACCTCCGCATCCCGTGTTTGTTCCAAAACCAGGAACTAGTCCTGCGCCCGCCCCACTGTAACTGAACGAGCTAGAGCTTGCACTTGCTGAAGCGAAACTAGACGATGATGATTTAGAAAAAGTGCCAGAAAAGCTGGAGTCTCCGGGCGCAGTCAGCGGGACAAGCGGCAGCGAACCAAACGACCCAGCACCGGCACTTGCTTCAGCTAAAAGGAGTAAAATAGAAGTTAGTTCTACGTACATTATACGTATTGACTACAAAAAATATTATTTAATACGAATAAACTAATGTGAGATCCATTTACAATATAACACTTTTTAAACTTTCTTTTTAAAAACACAAAACATGCGCTTGATAACAATTTAAATGATAACCTTAAAACTGTTAGCTTTAACTGCTAAATCGGTGTAATAATGTTAATAATTTTCTACAATGACACTGATTGAGCCTTTAGCACTAACCTTTAAAGTTATAAAAAAAGTTATGCAAAAACTAAAAATGATTATACTAGAAAAATCATACATATCTAGGTAATACAGGTTTGTGATGTTATATAAATTGATGATTAGCGAATACAACAAATGAAGTTATAAGCAATTAAAATGAAATACAAGGTTTACTGCACCTTTTGCCACAGCTCCACTTGTCGCGCCATAGCCATGGGGCCGCGGCGAAGCGCTCACTAAGCTAAGGGTTAGCACTAAACAAACGGCCACCGGGCGCTCCATTGTGATGAAACTTCACGAGAGTAATGGCATTGCTGTGACGCCGGCAGGCTTTATAAAGCGATACACAAATCGTACAACACACGAACAACGAAACCAGTTGGCGTTTACTGCGAATTTCATATTGCGTGTTTTGCCTGTTTCGCGCGCTTAGATCATCATAAAAATGAGCTTTGTGGTCTGCATTATAACAATATAAAAATAATATCACGCGCGGATATTTCCCAGAGGTTGTTGGGTTTTACATAGTTAATAATTTTGGATTTTCATTTTGTTATATTTTTATCATCTAAGTATTCTTTTTTTAAATGATGTTGATTTTTTGCACTTAAAAATAGTTTAATGTTAAACTACCTATATAGATTGGCAGGTGGCACAGTACGCAAGCGGGGGAAAAGTCCTAAGTGCGAAAGAACCCTTAGTAAGCCTTATCCGAAGAAGTTTCTAAACATTAGAAACTTTTCTGTCTAAACAGCAGAAAGACGTTGAACTCAACTTGTTGGTTTTTTGAATATCATTAAAAAAGCTTCGGCTATGCTTCGTGTTTTAAAGATATGGATGAAGAGATAAGTCTAACCAATAAAAAATATTTATTTACCTAATGAATTAAACTATTTTTGTAGACATTCGGATTTCGGGACACACTTACCTTGTCTATCTGTTATTTATATACCTAAGGGCTAAGGGGTCAAACGTGAAATTGACCGATTAATGATACCTATATAATATAACCAATGGGTCGGAACGAACATTTCAATTCGAGCATAGTCTACGAGTAAACATAATTTTGTCATATCGGAGCAAAATAAACACTAGCGAATACCTAAAGCACAATGTGGCAACTTTTAACAACATGAAGTAAAATAAAACCAATATTTTATTAGTAAATTGCTTCATTTAGTTACTAGGTATCATAAACCATCGGATAGAGGCTGCAGAGTATTTTTAATCACAGATTTGTATCATATGTTTTTTTTATTTATTTATTTTTCAGTTCTTTCTATAAGTGAAAACTAATATAACCCAAAGTTTAGGTAAAAAATTGTAGTTTAGCTCCTTAATAAATATAGTTCCGCAATAAAAATCAATTTTAATTCATTTTAATCTAATTTATAATCCAAATGTTTTATTTTGTTTTCATATTGAAACTTAGATCTAGGTCAACTCACTATCCATTATCGTTCGTAATTTCTGAAAATAGATTTCAATTTACTTATTCGACAGATTTAAACAGAGCACCATTACATCAGGATAGAGGCGTCGTGAAACCAGAGAACATGTTGATTTAATGCGGTTTGTGTCGAAAACTAAATGTAAACGATAGTCAAATTGGTAAATCCCTACTTTCATACTAATATTACTATAAATGCGAAAGTAACTCTCTTTGTTACGCTTTCACGCCAAGTAACTGAACCGATTTTGTTGAAATTTAGTACAGAGAAGACTAAAGCTTGAGGAAAGACGGTAAGTATCTTTTATTAGACGATTTTTAGAAAAAGACTTGAAATCGCGGGCAAAGCTAGTAGAAACAGAAACCAATCGTAGGCAACCCAGCTGGTACATAGCAGACCATTACACATGAAAAGGTGCGATCCTAGATCCGGGACTAGACCGTGTCACATTCCATACCATATTCGTATTGTGCGAGTGCACAGGTGAACGGAACAGAAATACCCACCGTCGCGTCGCTGCGACTTCCATGACGGAGCAATAACTTGCCATAATAACATAATTGTAAGCCGTAAGTGTCGGCACTAACTCATTCCTAATGGCTACTATTACGTGTTTAACGGAATATACCTAGTTAACTCAACTCAGTTAGGAAGCATCTACCTTAAATCTACCAACTGCCAAGGCCGAGCCATTAAGGTTCGGAAGCTGATACTAAAATGCACCTACGTCTTCACTCTCCGAGCCTTAACCCCACGTAAAAAGTGAAGAATGAATTGATGCAGATGTCCGAGTCTCTATGCATCGGAGCTTCTACCCGAGCGAATCGATTTCGATACGGTGTTTTTGTTTGGAACTGACATTAAGATCGAGATGAATGTTAGCAATGTATGAAGATTCGTTCGCTCGTTCTTATTAGTAACTTGTAATGGTTCAACCTAAAATTAATTACATATTATCACATTTATACATACCTACGACTCTCGTCTCCTTTACTTTAATCTTTATCTTGACTCCCTTGAGATGCGACGTAAGCTGATTTTTATAAGGCACTAAATGGCCTAAATCATACGAGTTTGCTCACCCAATTTCAATTACATTGTAGCACTCGGTTGACTAGAAACAGGAACCTGTTTTATGCTCCTGTGTCCCGTCTGTCCGTCACTTTCAATACCCCGGTCAAAGATTGTGTCGATCGTACCTATAACTTGATTGTCAATTTGGATGGAAATATTATCGCCAGGCGATGGATGCCTTGCACGGTCTTAAAAATTAGTAATTTTTATTTTTTGGCTGTTCTTCTTTTTTATCTTATCTTGTGTTCTGTTAGACTTTAAGTACCCATGTTATTGTCCTATGTGTTTAGAGTTCAAGCAGTAGAATGTCCATTGTTTATGTTTTTAAACGACTTTCAAAAAAACCAAAAAGGAGGTTATCAATTCAACGCGTATTTTTTTTTCCGATGTTCCGCTCGTACGTCGCCATCTGTAAACCGATTTGGATGAGTGAGGTGTCAAACGATAGGGTAACTCGTCGAAGTGGTCCCTTTTTTTTTTAATTTTTTACGATCAATAGTTTTCAGGATGTTGAAAGAATAGTTTCACAATCGGGCGAGAAATCGCTGAATGCCGCGCGACTATATCGTGCTTATTTGCTTATAACTCTATGATTTATGAATCCTTATCGATGAATTACATGTTATTCGATTAAGTATTAAATTTGCAACAAGAGAAAATAAGAATCAAGATAATTTGATTTATAGTTTTAGAGATATTGAGGTTGTAAAATAAAAAATTGAAAAACCTTCAATTAGTTCGCTTTAGCAATAGAGATATCCATGTTATATTAAATATATACTAATTATAATAAATTCATTTTATTAAGAGTCATATTGTCAAACTTATGACGGAATTTTATGAAAATCTAAGCCATATATTTGATGTTATGGAGCAAAACTTGTCAACAGAGAAAAACATGTCATACGTTATTGTTTACGCGTCCAGTTTAGATCTCTATATCTCGATGTTATATCAGTTTATATCGATGACTTATATATAATTTTATAAAACATTAAAAGGGTCATATATGATAGTAAAATCAATAAGGTCGAAGAAATTCTTCTAGAGATAGAGAAAATATAGTAACTGAGTTCCTACAAAACATCATGAAAACTTAATTTATATGAACGATATTACTTAAATTTTTAGTATTAAACGATTCAGTTTTGCGTCTTCTTATTTTGATTAATTTTAAATTATTAAATTAAATTAATTATATTAGTTTTTAGTCTATAAGGTAAGCGTAGTCAGAGCGTCCATATCAGTGTCGTTTTGATGGTATGATAACCAACTATACGGTTTAGAAGAGCCACTCAAAAGTATAAAATAAATTAATTTTAAACAAAAAAATAAAACCGACCTCAAAACGCACTGAAAAGTAAAAAATAAAATTTGTATTATAAATGAACTTACTATTAATACAAGACGTAAATAGTGTTGATAAATAAAATTTATGTAAAAATTTTTAGCTTAAATTTAGTATGTAGGATGTTTGGGTGAAGTGAAGTCCCGTGTCCCCTAGTGGGTTATGGGGCAAATGCATTTCACATCTGTTTCACTGATCGATTTTTTCTTTTTAGGGGCAAGTAGGTGATCAGCCTTCTATGTCCTGCCAGACCGAGTTTTTTTATCTCCATCAGGAATCGAACCCAGGACCTCTCGGTTGTAACGCTTACGCGCTTACCACTAGACCAAGGAGGCGGTCAGGAGGATGTTTGAGTGCAAAATACAAAATAATAAATAATTCGGTTTTTCCCCAATACCGAATCGATCGGTTGAAGGAATTACACGAGGTTTCGTTATTGATATGTTCATGACCTTGGAAAGGATTTTGTCTCGAATCATGCATCAATGTGATTGGATTGTAGTTTATTTAGTTGAATAGGTATTTGATCATTTCTTAAATCAAGCCCCTAGCTATCGCGGTGAGTCGAGTTGTCAACCTGCAACGCTGCCCGTAGGGCTCCGTCCGTTATTTTAGGGAACATTCGTAGCCTAGCGTTTCATCCCTCATTTGTTTAGTCTCAAGTGGGGCTTGTACAACTTAAATATTTATTTTTCACATAATTTTTAGGAATAAATATTTCATCACAGGTTTTCTTGTAAGGAGGAGGAATACATTATCAGAGTAGAATAATTCGAAGTAAAACTTTTAATCGACTAAAGCTATATGTGACACTCGAACTCTTACTCCGGTGTATCGATCACTTGTCGAGTGGGAAGCTGCTCATCTATAGGAACTCGTCGGGTTCTCTGGGGGCGTCCAAGTCTCTGTAGTGAATGACCGGGCGGAAGTCGCCGCCGCCGCCCCTTTAACAATTCATTGCCTATCAGCATCAGAACCACCATCGCACCGCACTCCACGGGACGAAGGGGCTTCGCTTAGCGCTTCATTTTATATCATGCTCGTGCTCTGTGTGTGTATTAGTAATTCGATTATTTACATAAACCTCCAGTATTAGATAACATCAATTCAGGATTAAGTTAAACCAAAACAAATTTCAATTTGCACATACTAATATTTCTTAAGCACAATTGTTGACCACATAAAGGATAATTATTATTTAAATGGTTTTTGAAGCGCTGAGCGAAGTTTCGTAAACCAAGCTTGCTGCTTCGTGTCAGGCTGCAGCCGCGAGCGGCAATCTTAGCTTCCCGGCCGAAGCGAGGCGAGAGGTGCAGGAGCAAATGAAAAGGACCATTCATTTCTTGTACAGACATTTTATTGACAATTCAATTATTATTACAATCATGTAATGTTGTATCGATATTATTAACAATCTATTTTTAAATATATAATATTATAAGATATGTTTATAAGAAATATAATAATTAAATTTACTAAATATTTTTTTCAAAAAATGTCCCCACTGTCCGGGAAGTCAAGATCGTTGTATGCAATAATAGGCCGCGACCGATCCACATTCTCCCTGTAATTTGTCATTGCGATTCACAAACTTGGTTCAAACACGTGCAAATTAATGCCTTAACTCTATGCAGCTACCAAGATTATTTCTAAACACAACACGAGGCGATTTCAGATACCGTTTTATCACAATATACACAAACCGTTTGTATGGTTTTAGACCATAAACGGTCTAAAATGTGCAGTGCAGTGCCTCACTTGTATCAATGAAATGAAATGCAAAAACGAAATTAACTGCTTTTCTCTACAAGCTCAATGTCATACTTTTACCAAATGTAATAATCGAAGAAGGTAAATTTGCTATTTCAACACCATGTACAAACTAATGCCCGTGACTTGGCGCGCGTAGACTTGTTGTAACTCTTTTATATTTATTTATATTGGTATAATTTCATAATAAATCGATCTTTACGAGCCCAAAAATTGAAGTCTTTGATCTCAGATAACAATTCAATTGAGAGAGTAGAAATTAAGCTTTTTACGTGTTATGTGACTTTTAAAAAATAAATACCTTGTAAGAACCCTCTCAAGGCGACTTGTAGTCGTTTCCTAAGTTGTTCATTCTTAGCAACACAACTTGCCATTGGTTATTTTTATGTTGAATATATTACTCAATAGCTCTAATAAATAACAATATACACATGTCATTTCAGGTCATTTCTCACGCTGTCACTACAATTTGTACTTCGTACGACATCAGCGGCTCGGAACGCCATTTGAGACATCGACACAGGAGTGCTCATCTCTGTCGTCAGGTGACAAGATGCTGCAGACTGACTGGATAGAATAACAAAGAAAATGAAAGCTGCTAAGTAAAGGTGAGAAAAAGTGTTACCTGGGGCGCGAGAAGCGTGGGTGGCGAGGGGCGTAGGGCGCGGGAGGCGCCCAGCCACCCCAGCCCCAGGAGCGCGCGGGGCCGCCGGCGAACGGCGCGGGCGGCGGCGCGTGGGCGGCGTGGGGCGCGTGGGCGGCGTGCGGCGCGCCGGGCGCGGGCCGCTGGGTGGGCTCGGGCTGCTGCGGGCGTCGCAAGTCCCGGACGTACGCGTTGAAATACGACACCTCGCGCCGAACTTCCTCCACCTGCGGTTTGCGGAAAACTGATAAATTTATAAAGAAAAGCATACGTCAGGATATAAAAGTGGTGGGTGGGTGTGAGGATGGATGGAAACTTACATCTGAAACGTCGTTAACACTCAGCACATGCCACTGCTCCTCGCGCTGCCGGAAGTATTTCAGCCCTCGCACTCACCGAACGGCAAGCAATAATGACGCACGTCCCGATTGTAACGCTTACGCGCACCACTCCATCAAGGAAGCGGTCAATCTCTTATAATATTCTCATAAAAAAACGAGCGCGAGGACTTCTTTACATTCGCCCGCTTCCCTGCCCACTTCCCTGCCTGTAGGGCTGAGTGTAAACGCCGTGTAACAATTTCTTCTATGAATCCCAATCGTATGAATAGTGTATTTACCTTCTCCGCATGCTTATTGAATATGTGTTTCCTGATGAAATCGGGCCCCTTGAATTTCTTCCCGCTCAGAGGGCACAACCATTTGTCTTTCGATAACTCCTGAGTATTCGCTTGGATGAACTTCTCCACTTCTGCTTCAGGATCCTGGAACTCAATTTCATTTTATGAATCGTTCACATTTCAGAATTCCACTCCTTTTCGCCTATCTACGGCCGATAGATGCTTTGCACAATATTTGCATCTTTTCTATATTACATAATTCATATTATCTGGAGTTTCTGTTTGTAATATTAAAATAACCGCTTTTTACTAAATGATAATGATAATAATTTATACACAGTTGTTAATGTTATTAGTATTTAGTACTAAGAAATGCTCATAGATGGCGCTGCACGAATTTAAAACGCGCTATCGTTTTACAATAAGGAACGTATAGAAAGGCAGGGACTTAGCATAATAAAAGTTTTTTTTCCAATAACAGTAGTGAGTGTTTTAATTAACTACAGTACATATACCAAAATGTCATTTTTTTAAAAAAATTGTCTGTTTTTTTTTCTGTTCGTTCCGGCTAATCTTTGAAACGGCTGGACCGATTTTGACGGACTTTCACTGGCCAATAGCTGATGTAATAAGGAGTAATTAAGGCTTTTTTTTTAGAAATTAATATAAATAAATTATAAAAAAATAACTATTCCGCGCGGACGAAGTACTTAATATTATTATTTTGCTGTTCGCTATTTTACTCTGTTTATATATATGCTATATAACATCACGTTACAACGAAACGCACGGCGGGTCACAGATAGTTATTAATATAAGTAGCCATGTCATTTTTCTGTATTTTATGTAATTTGTTGTTTAATATAGGATGTCTGCATCCACGCAGAATAAACAAATTAATTCATTGAAAAGAGACTTGTGTAGACGACATATTCAGTGATTGATTCCGACCTTGATTCCTAGTTTTTGCAGCTCCTCGTCGGGCAACGGCTTCACGTCTTGTAAGAAAGCAGACATTTTGCTCTCGAACGTCTTAATGTAGTCTTGGATCTCCTGCTGCGTGGGCTGCGAATGCAAATGGATGCGTTATAATGCGACCGAGAGCGGATTGACGCCAAGCTGTGGAGGGGCTCGCTACCTTGTTGAGGGGCGGGCCCGACCGCGCGTGCATGATCCCGCAGCGGTTGGGCATCTCGTCTTCGTAGGGGTACTCGCAGTGGTTGTAGTAGTCGACCGAGTGGACGACGCGCAGGTACAGCACGAGCCGGTCGAGGACGCGCATCAGGGCGGGGTCTGGCTCCTGCCCGCCCGCCTCGCTCGACGCCTCCAGCCCCAGCAGCTCCTCCTCCTCCGTAGAGGCCTCCTCGATAAGGTGCTCTGTTATCTTGTGCAACACCGGGTTCCTCGAGTCGAACTTCACGTTCTGAAAGTCGATGCCGTCTTTAGCGGGCTAGCTGCAGCTAACGGAGGCCTATCCGAGCAGTAGTTGGAGTAGCGGTCTTACGTGGAGGTCGTCTTCGTCGGAGACGCACGCGTCGGGGGCGTCGGCGCCGGGCGGGCCCCAGAGGCGGCTGCGCGTGTCGAGGAGGTGCGCCAGCCGGGCGGCGAGGCGGGCGTCGGCCCTCATCACGGGTCTCTCCAGCGTCACGCCGCTGACGGGTCTGATGCGCCGCTGCAGGTCGCGGTTCACGATGGCGCCCAGCTCGCACTCCCGCAGCTGCCATTGCAAATGTCCGATTACTTATAATCAATAGAGAGATTACGCAGTCGATCAAAGAGTCTAGCTTCCTCAGTGAAATCATTTTAGTAGTTTTAGAGTTATGTACATTTTTATAACTTTTTTTTTTTTAATTTTATAACTTAAACATACCTATATATCAACAAAAAATGCATATTTTTTCTCTTTATATTAGTTTCTGTGGATAATTCTAAAATTTATCAATAAGAACATACTAACCATGGGAAAATTGTTACCAAAATTCTAGTTCATTTGAAAGCAGTTTATATATTAATTATAAGATATTTAGACGTTAATATTTGAATTATCTGTACACATGTATCTGTATAATATCGGGAAATCTATATTATAATAAATTTCACGTGTTAACTGTTATTTTATAAAATAGAATTTAGTCTTTACAACATCTGTTAGATAATCAAGGCAACCGACCCGAATATTGTTGAGGTTCCAGCAGATGTCTTTGATGTTGACCTCTCGGCGGAAGGTAACCCAGCCCCGGCGGAACCATCTCCTCTCGGGCAGAGGGTCGGCCAGCGCCACGCGTAGGAATCCGCCGTACCGCTTGCACATCGCCTCCACCTCCGCCTTAGTGATGCTGGGCGCCAGGTTCCTCAGGAAGATTGATGTGGTCCTGTGCAAAGCCCGCTCCTCCTTTTTCTCCTCCTTGCCACCGTCCACTTCGGTCTTCTCCGCCGAGGGAAGGGACTTGGGCCCGCTCTCGCTTTTGGGCGAGCGGAGCGGGCTCTTGGCCTCAGGCGTGGGCTCCGCTTTGCGCTTCGTGCTCTCCTCTTCGTCTTCGGAGCTGGACGAGGAAGAGCTCGACGACGACGAGCTCGACGAAGAACCCGGGGGCGCTGAATTACATATCATTAATATTTAAAGTAATTAGCAATGTTTATAGTAATTATATTTATATAATGTCTGCTGATTACTAATAATGTGGGGTTTCGCTTATCACATCAAATAAAATTATGGATGTATAGTTAGGTATTTTAGTAGTAAAATAAAAAAGATGGAACAAAATATGATTAAAATAAGAAGGTCGTGTGGGCAACTAACGCGGCTCTTTTTCGGGCTCCTCTTGGGAGGGCTCCGTTCCGGGCGGAGTGTTGAACCTCGAAAAGAGTTTGGCTTGCTCCTGCAACTGCTTTAGGTGTGGATCTATCTCCATGGTGAGAGGAGCAGTCGGCTTCGGAGACTCCGCCTCTGACTTCTTATCCTTTAAATATAATGGACCATATTTTAATAAAAACAAAACAAAATTTATAATATTTAGAACAACCTATACAAAGCCAGACTGTGGAAAAGTTTAAAATTGGAGATACATTGGTTTTTTTATATTTTTAAAACGACTCGAAAAATTCAACCAAAGCGCCGCGCCGTTGGCCTTTGTAGCGAGTGAAATTCGATTTGAGGCTCATAAGGCCTGAAATCAAAGGTTCGTCTATGATACAATTTTTATTAAAAAAAATGGCCGACATCTTTCTTTAAATTGTGTTTTTTCACTTTACTGGCTCCGTAGAAAAGACAGGATTCTGTCTTGAGCCCCTAATCAATCATTTACTAACTTTCTACTTTTGCAAATATTACAATATTGACAAGGTTAAATAAGTTACCATAATCAGTATAAAGACCTCTGAAGTAGCAACACAAAATTATTACACGTGTCATTTTTAATATTTAATTTAAGGTTTTTACTTGGAAAAGGGAACACTTGCTTCAACCGAGACATTTTATATAAAGGTGTTGTGTGTTTATAAATAGAAAAAGAAATAAGGTAATAAGCACAGGCCTAGAAAACACATCAACTAATTAAGAATTTAATCAGCCACTACTACAGTGGTCGACTTAACTCATTCTAAAACTGCAAATGAGAAGAGTTAACAAACCTTATCACTCTTCTCCTTGTCTTCTTTTTCATCCTTCACTTTAACTGCATCAACATCTATTACAACAGCTTTGTCAGGCTCCCCTTTATCTGAAATAATAGATCATTTTTCACTAACAAAAAAGGATACATAAAAGGCAAAATGTGTAGAAGTTCAAGCATTTCACAAATAGGTAACCTTGCTTCTCATTATTAGATTGCTCTGATGCAGGAGACTCGTCTAGTACTTTCAAATCTTCTTCAGTGCCTCCTTCTAATTTAATAACAACAGTATCCAGAAGCCTTATGAGTTTATCAGACTTGTCCACATCCACAGACACTTTATCCAGCACACCTTGCTCCAATAACTCCAGGAAAACATTTAAACGGTTCTAAAATTATCGAAAATCAAATTAGGTAACATGTTTTTATAAAAAATCTGTTAGAAAACAATTAAAACTAATAAATCAAAAAATATAAATCTTGGATTACAAACCTTAAGAGCGACCAATTGTTCTTCTTTGCGCTTTACAGACTCCTCAGGATGATATTTAATCTTAAACCTAGTAAACAAATAGAATTTAACACGTAAGCGAATGCACATGTACACAATTACCAACATTAATACAATGCTGCTATGTTCTATGCATTAAAGAAGTGAATACCTACTTCCTTCAATCTGTTGAACTGTGAAAACTAATAAGAAAAGTTACAAAACTCAATCTCACCTGTTCCACATGTGTGGAATTATTTCCCTACCCCTAACGATAACGAAACCTGTAGCATTGCGCGCTACTGGTCAACGCGACATTATCTAGCTAAACACAATTTAATTTGTTTAATATACGTGCAATAAGTTCGCAACGATGTCCAGTAATTCCACATGTGCTGTAGACTGTAGGGAAAAAAGTATTAAGTTAACAACTGGATATTGAAAAGGTCCCATGCACAACTAAGCATTTCTTTTAAAAAGAATTGACAAACATAAGTTAATACATAGAACCTTTCATAATTTCATATGAATGTCCCTGTTATAGATTTTCCTAGTTGAAATTATCTATTTAATTATACATAAAAAACTTCTTTCCAACTTTCAAGTTACAATACACTGCAAATAATATTTTTGAATATTGTCTTAAATAAATGAATTTAATAATATTTACCATTCCTCATCCTTGTGGGCAACAAAGAACTCATTTAGTTGTTGTCTTCTAAACTCTAGCTTGTATTCATTGTACTTTGTAATAGCATCATCAACAGTAATAGAGTCGTCTTGTGCAGCAAGGAATGCCTTGAAAGACATCATGGTAGGTGGACCATCACTTGGCCCAGGAGGTAACACAGCATCCCTAACATCATAATTGCTGTACATATTAAAACATTATTTTATACATTACTAATTTTATATTTCTTACAAAATAATAATATAATATTAATATTATATTAATTATTTGTAAGAATTTGATTTAAACTATTAAATGATTCATTTGATAGTTATTACTATATAGCACACAATTAAAAACGATATTTGTATAGATAATTCTTCATATAGTTTACATTTTATAATCTTAAATCCATAACTTATTAATAACAAAGAATTTTTAGAGATACATAATGTGTAATAGAGTAAAATGAAAATAACCTTGCTGGAACTGGTGGCATTGGTTGTCCATAACCTTGGTGAGCAGGATGTGGACCAAAATGGTCATGAGCCCAACCATAGGATCCATAAGAGTCGTGAGGCATTCCACCATATCTTCTGTCGTCAAGAGGCCAGTCAGGTCTTATTCTTTTACTGGGTGGGCCTTCACCTCTCACTGGTGAATAGCCTCTGCTAGCACTCCCACCTCCTCTATAATCCCTATAGTCAGGGCCAGCCCGACCTCCACGAGACCTAAAAAGTAAAGGCATTATTATAATATGAAGGCCAAATAAGTAATATGTCTATCGTATTTGGTACCTTAGAACCGCAGACGTTCTTTTAACAGCTTTGGAATGTTGGTTAGGAATCTTGGAAGGATCAAAGGACTGTGACTGGGGTCTGGAATAAATCAATTTAGTATGGAACTTTCATTGCTTAAGAGAGCGTTTGAAAAACTATATTTGTTTCTAAGGGGTTACCTCTCAGACCAGTCTTCGCGGCCACGACTTCGTTCCTCTCTTCTGTCACTATTACGGTAGCTACTGCCTTCAGCTGCTCCCCTTTCACCACGAAATTTATCGCGTCTCTTCCGATCATATTCGTCATCACTATCCGCCATATTTAATTTAAGAAATTAAGATTTAAGATAAATCCAAGTATAAAGACAAGTACGGTGTTCACAATGTTCACCGTTCAGATTCAGTATTCACTATTCACTATTCAGTATTCACTATTCACTCAGCAGTCAGCACTCCCGCCACTCAGCAGTCAGCAGTGTTTCCACACACGATTTTCATTTTACCCTAGTTTATTTTTTATTTTTTCGTAAAATTCCTTAAATTACTTTTAAAAATCCTATATTTAAGGAGCAAAAATAAAATACAGTATATAAACCACAGTATATTATTTAAAGTACATATAATATAGAAAAACAAAATACACATAGAATATCGAAAGATCTACAGGATTATATGATTTGGAAGTCGAAGCAATACTTTTACATTTTTTTGCTGCACACAACATAGCATTGATAGGCTTTAACATTGAACAACTGTTTGCTAGCAATGGCTAGCATTCCCAGCATTTTGTATGAAGCAAGTCGTTTAGGGTTTCGTTGGAAAATCTGTTTCTTTTGTCGGTTTTTAATTTTTGAAATCACTGGATAGGAATTTTTTCCAGCTTAGTATATTTTGGAGAAGGAACTGCTAGTAAAAGTAAAATGATTGGGTTATCACTTCTTTTTCCATTTTAATAACTCAGAGGCAAAAAGATAAGTTATGTATTTAATGTCGCTACTGTTCTCCAATACAGAAATAACATCAAACAAAATATTATCAAACCAAGTTTACATAATACAATACGACTAATTTCTGCTGACATTTTAAATAGCAATGAAAATAGTATATTATTACGCTCATTAAGAGTCTGGAGAATGCCCTTTGAAAAAATCAGTGGTGTAGTCTATGGTTTACTTTGTTAGATACCAATTCCCGACATAAGTTTTTATTTTACTTCGAAATTCTCTAAAACCTTGTCTTATACAAGTTGTCCTTAGTTATTCAAAATATCAGCAATTTTTACCTAAAAAAGAAAAAATTTCCTAAAAGTGGCATCACTTCACTGTTCGAGGTGTGGGGAGCTCGGACCAATTATCCTAGATATATATATTATACTAGCGACCCGCCCCGGCTTTGCACGGGTATAAAACATATATAAAAACCTTCCTCTTCAATAACTCTGTCTATTAAAAGAAACCGCATCAAAATCCGTTGCGTAGTTTTAAACATTTAAGCATACAAAGGGATATAGGGAAAGAAAAAAGCAACTTTGTTTTATACTATAAAACATAGCTCTTCATTCCGCTAGCCCCCCTCAGGTACCTTATTTTTTACTTCTGCGCAATAACGGTCAGCGCTAGAGTTTCGTGCCGCTACTAATATGTAGTGATTATATTATATATATATGTATATATATATATATATATAATATGATAATTGGGCCGAGGTGGGGAGTGTACGCGGAGTACCCTACCTACCAGTGTTGCCAACTCCAGTTCAAAAAAATTTATAGAAAACTGTAGATCGTCAAAACTATTTAAAATATCCAGTTAATCTTTTTTTATATTATTCGAACTAAGAAAAAATAACATGAGTAAAATAGGGAATAGGAATATCAAAAAACAAGAAATCATGCTTTAATCAGTTTTACTTTAATTAAATCAAAAATATAAATAGAAAAAGTGAAACGGAAAATCAAGAAGTTTAATTACGCTTTACAAAGTAGTTGTCTGCTTTTGCATTTGTAAATCTTTTTGATTTTCCGTATTTGTGCAAATGGTTTTTTTGGATGATGCAATCATAGCAGTGTTTTATAAAGACAAAGCCAGGTAATTTCCAAATAGAATAATCGACTCCAATATATATATATATATATTATAGCCTGTGACTGATTCTTTTCAATAAACATTACGAAAAGATATAATCTATGCTAATTATATTGTCTACCTCTGTACACAAATAGTACCAATACAATCTATTAAATGCACCAGTGAACAGTAAAAGGATCTATATAGATAGTGCAATTCACGATACCACCAATTGTTGGTTGAGGGGATCGCGGGGTGCGGGGAGTTTTGCTCCGAGCGTCAATTGTCAGTTGTGAATCGTCAGCGAATTCATTGTAGTTGCGTGTGTACCGATGGCACTCAACATTGACATTGACAGAAGCTTGCACACATATACAATAAACGTGTCAGGCGCGTCTTCGTCACTACTCAGTACTCACTATCAAGAGTGTTGTGTAATGTGTATAGTGTAAATGTATAGATATATTATTATAATATTACACAATGTGCTAACTATCTAATGACTAATGACATTTATTTGTTCTACCTGTAGATTCTGGACGCGGCGGTTAACAATTTTGCCATAACACTGATGTGCAGTTGAAAAACCGACACCAAAATGTATTTAGCGGCGAATTCCATTCGCCACAATATTGGCGAACGCATTCGCCAACGTGAAGGGCTTAAGTCAATTGACAACCAACTAGAATAAAGGGTACGTTCCACTTAACGCCCGCAACGCCATCGACCACGACCGCTGAAACTGCCGTTCCACGAACGTAAAAAGGCCGCGGCAGCTGTAGGCGAATGTTATAGGTGGAACGCACATCTTGAGCGCTGTGTGCTCGCAACCATGGTCCTTAATCCGTTAACTTAAATCCACAGAACAATATTGTCCCAGGGCCCTAAAATCATCTTGAAATAATTATGAGCATTGAGAATGCACAATTTTTTAAAATAAAGTATTCCTTCTATGTTACTTTATTTGTGATTTAAAAAGAAAATAAGAACACCTTTCTCAAACATGCGCGGAATTAATATTCTCAGTATTTTTTTAAAAAGAGTAGACCGTATGTACCTACATAAAGTTTCACTTTTACGGACCGATCTGTAAAGTATAATAATGTCGAATAAAAAAGGTCGCAGTAAATTTGTATGGAAAACTTTTCTGATTGCCACAACTTTACTAATTGTTGTTGTATATACGTAATTGCAATACGTATTTTTATGACGTTTGATTTTTTAAACTAGGTACCTATTCATTTTAAATTTGACTAACGAGTGGCGGCAAACCTCATGGAAAACATTAAATGAAACAATATTACTTAATAAATAATAATTCATTCTATTTTCTTGATAAAATCAATACAATGAACAATAAAAAAATGTTTTAAAAATAACAAAAGAATTCCTGGAAGTAGGTAATGTAGGTACATACTAATCGCTATCGATGTGCCGCTTCGACCCAATTTGATCAATTGTGGCAGCCCTTTATAGTTCATTACTGATTCCCGTTGAATCCAGAAACTTTATTCTTTGGGCCGTAATGTGTTGTACCTCGTCGGGTTGCAGTACATGTCGCCCTAAATGGGTACTTCTTTTATGCGTTAGTGGTCCGCAGGAGCAGAGGATGTGCATTGTGCATGCAGTTTCCTCCTCTTCCTGGCAGAACTTGCATCTTGTTACATACATACTTACTTCGTTATCAAAAAGTTTTTGAAGATAAATCTAGGCCTAGAATACTTAAAATTTAAACGAAACTAGAGACTTAGAAAATTAACTATCAGAATTAATATTTAAAATTTTCATAGAAATAGTCAAACTAGACCATTGCGATACCAACGCTACCCCAGCTCGATAAGTTAAAATTTTAATTTAAAAAAGGGTTAATTAACAAATAAAAAAACCTTTTAAATGATCTAAAATAACTATACCTCAAAAAATATCAAGTTTTTCCGTATTATTATCATTTAAAAAATTGCTCCCTAGGTACGCGTAGGTATAAATTTCCACCACCATCAATTTAATAAATGTAAGGTAATGTAGCCAGTATTTTGGGTACGCACCCTAACGGCTTTGATGAGCCTTTTGTATTTTTGTAAATATATTTGAGTTTATTATTGTAAATATTAAATAAAGTAAAAAAGTTTTTTAATAAAAATAAATTAGTGAATTAACGCAATACAACACATTAGATACTTATAAATTATATTAAAGGTACTTTTCCGTTACCGTTAGACGGGCGCAAGCTCGAAACATCACCAAATAATGTATAAGTCGCGCCATCAACTATTTTTTTTATTTAATTTTGATTTATTTTTATGCGCATGTTTGATTCAGTGTAGAATGTTTAATAATTTACTACTAAACTGAAAGCTTAAAAGGTGATCTTTGGTAACCAATAGTTTATTTGGTGGATGTCGGTTCTGGTACTCGCATTTCGCAAGACGCAAACGCACGCGCCACAAATAATCATTTTTCTAACTTTTCTATGTAAAAGCATTTCGTCATTAAAAACTTTAGTGTGCGAAGGTATTTTATGAGCGAACGTAACGTGAACTCAATGCGGAAAGCAATGATCGACTGCCATATATGGCATAATATGGCATATTTCATGATAGAATTATACCTACTTATTCATTTGGCCATCGGAGTAATAAAAATAAAAGGCAATTTAAAATATTATGTGAATTTATCATTCAATTTACAAATTTTTATTATGACGTGATTTAAAAAAATAAATTTTTAAAATGAGATTCTATTTCTCAATTCTTATGAATTATTATTAAACTATGGTTTTAGGTGGGTCCATAGATTCAAAAGGTGCTAGAACTGAATGGATGAACAAAGGATTTAGTTAACGATTGTCAATATTAGTTGCTAGAGCACAGTATTTCGTCAGTATTATCGCCACAATCGTCGCGACGATTGCATTTCAACTCGAGGGAGACACAGCGGCGGTTGGCGCAAGCCAGCTCGTGGGCGCCGCAAGCCGCCTCGCAGCCGTGCGGCTCGTCGCTTCCGTCGACGCAGTCGGCGAAGCCATCGCAGAACCGCGACGATATAATGCATTGCCCATTATTGCATGGGAACTCATCGTCGGTACATTCTGGAAAATATATATTTTTTAGTCGGAGTGAAAAACCTATCATACCTACCAGTAACTGGATACATATAGGTACCTAAATCATTTATTTATTTATTTTGCCTTTATTTATTTCCTAATTTCTAATATTTTGACTTTTAACTTTTTTTTTCTTAGGTTTAGGATGCTTCGTTCCATGGCTCGTTGACAACTGATTATATTGTTTTTAATGTTTTTTGTATAGGCCCAAGTTTGGGACACGTAGGTCAAACCGGGTAGAACACAGGTATCCATCACAGTTTTTTTCATATTCAGATTGTAATCACATTTCAGTATGTCTCTGTGCGCTCAATATTTATTCCAATATTTATAAATTCGCCTATTGACCTCCTCTTCGTAGCTCGTCTTAGAAAATGATACCTGTTTACCTAAGTATAAGTATATGTATATGTATAAGTATAAGTATATGTATAAGTATAAGTATATGTATAAGTATAAGTATAAGTATATGTATAAGTATAAGTATAAGTATATCTATAAGTATAAGTATATGTATAAGTATAAGTATATGTATAAGTATAAGTATAAGTATATGTATAAGTATAAGTATATGTATAAGTATAAGTATAAGTATAAGTATATGTATAAGTATAAGTATATGTATAAGTATAAGTATATGTATAAGTATAAGTATAAGTATAAGTATATGTATAAGTATAAGTATATGTATAAGTATAAATATATGTATAAGTATATGTATAAGTATATGTATAAGTATATGTATAAGTATAAGTATATGTATAAGTATATGTATAAGTATAAGTATATGTATAAGTATAAGTATAAGTATATGTATATGTATATGTATAAGTATAAGTATAAGTATATGTATAAGTATAAGTATATGTATAAGTATATGTATAAGTATAAGTATATGTATAAGTATAAGTATATGTATATGTATAAGTATAAGTATAAGTATAAGTATATGTATAAGTATAAGTATATGTATAAGTATATGTATATGTATAAGTATAAGTATAAGTATAAGTATATGTATAAGTATAAGTATAAGTATATGTATAAGTATAAGTATATGTATATGTATAAGTATATGTATAAGTATAAGTATAAGTATATGTATATGTATAAGTATATGTATAAGTATAAGTATATGTATAAGTATAAGTATAAGTATATGTATATGTATAAGTATAAGTATATGTATAAGTATAAGTATATGTATATGTATAAGTATAAGTATAAGTATATGTATAAGTATAAGTATATGTATAAGTATATGTATAAGTATAAGTATATGTATAAGTATAAGTATATGTATATGTATAAGTATAAGTATATGTATAAGTATATGTATATGTATAAGTATAAGTATAAGTATAAGTATATGTATAAGTATAAGTATATGTATAAGTATAAGTATATGTATATGTATAAGTATATGTATAAGTATAAGTATAAGTATAAGTATATGTATATGTATAAGTATATGTATAAGTATAAGTATATGTATAAGTATAAGTATAAGTATATGTATATGTATAAGTATAAGTATATGTATAAGTATAAGTATATGTATATGTATAAGTATAAGTATAAGTATAAGTATAAGTATAAGTATAAGTATAAGTATAAGTATAAGTATATGTATAAGTATATGTATATGTATAAGTATAAGTATAAGTATAAGTATATGTATAAGTATAAGTATAAGTATATGTATAAGTATAAGTATATGTATATGTATAAGTATATGTATAAGTATAAGTATAAGTATAAGTATATGTATATGTATAAGTATATGTATAAGTATAAGTATATGTATAAGTATAAGTATAAGTATATGTATATGTATAAGTATAAGTATATGTATAAGTATAAGTATAAGTATATGTATAAGTATAAGTATAAGTATAAGTATATGTATAAGTATAAGTATATGTATAAGTATATGTATATGTATAAGTATAAGTATAAGTATAAGTATAAGTATAAGTATATGTATAAGTATAAGTATAAGTATATGTATAAGTATAAGTATATGTATATGTATAAGTATATGTATAAGTATAAGTATAAGTATAAGTATATGTATATGTATAAGTATATGTATAAGTATAAGTATATGTATAAGTATAAGTATATGTATATGTATAAGTATAAGTATATGTATAAGTATAAGTATATGTATATGTATAAGTATAAGTATAAGTATAAGTATAAGTATATGTATAAGTATATGTATATGTATATGTATAAGTATAAGTATAAGTATAAGTATAAGTATATGTATAAGTATAAGTATAAGTATATGTATAAGTATAAGTATATGTATATGTATAAGTATATGTATAAGTATAAGTATAAGTATAAGTATATGTATATGTATAAGTATATGTATAAGTATAAGTATATGTATAAGTATAAGTATAAGTATATGTATATGTATAAGTATAAGTATATGTATAAGTATAAGTATATGTATATGTATAAGTATAAGTATAAGTATAAGTATATGTATAATTATATATGTATAAGTATAAGTATATGTATAAGTATAAGTATATTTCCACGTCTTCCAATTCGACGTCCTCATATAAAATGGAACTTTTAGTGCTGTTCGTCATTTTTTTAGTCTTACTCAGGTTCATGTGCAGACCAGCTTTTTTGCTTTCTATATTAAGCTCGTGTATCATTTTTTCCAGTTTTTGATGGTTTTCAGCAAAACTACAATGTCGTCTGCAAATCTGAAGTGGTGAAGTCGTGTGTTATTTATTCTGATTCCTTCTGTTGCCAAGTTCAGTTCGACGAATATGTTTATTAATTGCTATTTGCTACCTACCTAAAGTATCGTTTGCTTTATACGGCAGTAAATATCCTATCCTTATAAATATTCCATACTTTTATAACCTTATACTTAGGTAATTTGTTATAACATACCAAGAGTGCAATTAGCTTCATCATATCCGTCCCAACAATCAATGACGCCATCACACATTTTACTGTTCGAGAAACAAGATAGCGAATGGCCACAGCGAAATTGTTTCGATAAATCGCATTCTGTGGATAAAAATATTAAATATTATTTGATATAATCCACGTAGTTAAAATATGATTTTTGCGATCAATAGTTTTCAGCATATTGAAAGAATAGTTTCACAATCGGACGAGAAATCGCTGAATGCCGCGCGACCATGTCGTGCTCATTTGCTTATAACTCTATGATTTATGAATCCTTATCGAGGAATTAGATGTTATTCGATTTAGTATTAAATTTGCAACAAGAAAAAATAAGAATAAATATAATTTGACTTATAGTTTTAGAGATATTGAGGTTATAAAATCAAAAATTGAAAAATCTTCAATTAGTTCGCTTTAGAAATAGAGATGTCCATGTTATATTAAATATATACTTATTATAATAAATTTATTTTATTAAGAGTCATATTTTCAAGCTTATGACGGAATTTTATGAAAACCTAAGCCATATATTTGATGTTATGGAGCAAAACTTGTCAACAGAGAAAAACATGTCATACGTTATTGTTTACGCGTCCAGTTTAGATCTCTATATCTCGATGTAATATCAGTTTATATCGATGACTTATATACCATTTTATAAAACATTAAAAGGGTCATATATGATAGTAAAATAAATAAGAAATCAGAAGAAGAAGAAATACTTCTAGAGATAGAGAGAATATAGTAACTGAGTTCCTACGGTAAATTTTAATGTGCGTTCACTTGCTTACTATAAAACACCATGAAAACTTAATTTATATGAACGATATTACTTAAATTTTTAGTATTAAACGATTCAGTTTTGCGCCTTCTTATTTTGATTAATTTTAAATTATTAAATTAAATTAATTAAATTAGTTTTTAGTGTATAAGGAAACATATTTGTGACCTTAATATTATCTTAAACCATGAACGCAACTCACATATAAAATTCAGTAAATAGTTTTTTATAAACCAAGTGTTTCCTAAAACCTTCTACTAACATAGTTATAACTGCTAGGATACCTATTACTAACACTGGCATTGTTAAAAAATTTAAATTATAAGTCACTTAATAAAGAAATTTTGAAATTGAATTGAATTGAGTGTATAAGGTAAGCGTAAAGTCAGAGCGTCCATGTCAGTTTCGTTTTGATGGTATGATAACCAACTATACAGTTTAGAAGAGCCACTCAAAAGTATAAAATAAATTAATTTTAAACAAAAAAATAAAACAGACCACAAAACGCACTGAAAAGTAAAAAATAAATTTTGTATTATAAATGAACTTAATATTAATACAAGACGTAAATAGTGTTGATAAATAAAATTTATGTAAAATTCAACAAGGGCATAAAACTTTCTAGTTGCTTTTTAAAAGGCGGTGCCAAATATATAAATAAAAAGACTGAATGAATATTCCTGGACTTTAATAAAAAAAATAATTGAATGGCTTGGCGCCGCGTTTCAAAGAGCAACATGACAGTTTTATGCCCTTGTGGAATTTTAGATGAATTTTATTTATCAACACTATTTACGTCTTTTATTTATAGTAAGTACATTTATAATACAATATTTATTTTTTACTTTTCAGTGCGTTTTGAGGTCGGTTTTATTTTTTTGTTTAAAATGAATTTATCGTAAGTAAGCTCTGTAAGCATAGAGAAGGGAAAGAAATAATGACCGCATTGCTTTTCATCGGAGCGGTCGTAGCAATGAAGGGTGCCGTCACAGCGCGCCTCGGCCGACACGCACAGTCCGTTGCGGCAGCGCCACGCGTGCGGCGAGCACGACTCCGACGCCAGGCGGCGGCAGACGCGGATCCCTCGCTCCTTGTCCACCAGCTGGCACGCCTCGCTCTCTAAGGCACACAGCCCACCACAACCTAGTCGACAGTCCATATGTTGTACTTATCGATGACAACTCCTTCTTACATGGAGACAAAATAATTTAAAAGGTGGCCTGATGGCCGAGGCTCACCTACTATTGAAGTCTGCATAAACAAAAATATGTAAAATTCAATTATCTTATATATAAAATTCTCGTGTCACAATGTTAGTTACCTTTCTCCTACTCCTCCGAAACGGCTTTACTGATTTTTACCAAATTTTACATGCATATTCAGTAGGTCTGAGAATCGGCTACTATCTATTTTTCATACCCCTAAGTGATAAGGGTAGCCCACCCCAAAAATTAATATGGCCAAATAACGTTTGCCGGGTCCGCTAGTTATAACATTTCTCTTAAAAGGCCGGCTACGCACCTGTGGCCCAACTGGCGTCGAGTGTGTCCATGGGCGGCGGACAATGCCGCCTATTGTATAAAAATTCGTCAACTCACCTGTGGGATCTTCAACATCCGGGGCCTGTTTACAAACAGACGTCCCACTATCTTCATCCAACATACAAACTTCATTATTTTGGCACGCACAAAACTTCTGCGACAAATCTCTGTTGATAATATCTTTTGGCTTTAACGCTTTTATCTTCGGATAGGTTTTAATACTGTTACGAATTTGAGCTAGAACTTGGCTCTTAAAAACTTCTGTCGTTGATACTATTTCATAAGAATTTGATTCTATGGTGACAATATCTGTGTAGTTCGTCAGGTTTGTATGGATATCAACGATAGCCGATGAGGCTTCATTCGTATCAACGATCACGCTCGGCACTACGGTCGTACCGGTTGTATTCCCTGCCCGTAAGAAAGTAGATGTCGAAAGGTTCACTAAAACCAAACACGTCGCCACCACTGCCACGATCATCACACTTATTGAGCAAACTTTCAGTCGAGTCCTCTTCTCCTCGAGACTCTCGGTTGACGCAAAATTAAGAACAGGCCTGAGACTTTTTAGGCTCTCCCTTAGTCTACGTCTGTCTAAATTGCTATTTGAAGGATCGTAAGTGGGACAAGTATATTTTTGGCGAATACAGCCATCGACTTGTCTCGAAACCGAAGGGATATTGCGGACGTCATCGTCTTCGATTGTAGTAAAATGTTCATGTATACTATTCTTTTTATTTTTAAAAGCGTTTTTGTGTTCTCTGGGAGTCGAGTGGTTTCGAGGCAAAAAAATTGCGCCAACACCTGGCGATGTTATCTCGTAATTTCTTACTTTTCCTCTGCAGCTGTAACAGCTCTTCACTGCTTCGTTTTCAACGAACGGGGTTCGTATTATTTCACTTTTTAATTCGCTATTGGTCCAAAGCTGCGAATTATAAAAAAATTTCCACTCCGTAGATAACTCGTCTACTCCACAATCGATTTGTACTGTGTCTTGATTTGTTAAAAAATTATTTGATAATGTCATATTATTTAAAATATAATATTATTAGATGTCATCTCCGTAACATTATCTGGAAAAACAGCAACGAGTTATATTAAAATTGTATAGGTACAGATAATAAACAATGTTGCACGAAAGAAAAACAATAATTTGGTGTAGGTAGATACCAAGCACCTAATCAGTTAATATTATATTACCAAGTATAATTATAGGTCATTTGGTTAGAGAATAAAGAGATAAAATTAGTACCTACTATTATGATAAAAGTGTTCTTCAGATATATAAATTATTATCATAAGAGATATGGCTTGCTTCACAACATCGATGATCGAGCATATTCATTAAAATACTCACAAGTTATCACTGCTTGGTGTACTTTTATTTAACGCAGCGTCTTTCCGTTTGAGAGTTCACTAGTAAATATATTGTTCAGCTGTCGTAGGCACTTGTATCGGCCTAGCGTTGCCTGTGACAACGCCTAAACAACTTTGCCTGTAGCGCCGTGACTACAAGCAAATAGGTACCGTAACGTATAGGGTTGGCAGTGTATGTGTTTGACACAAGTGTTCACTGAAGAGTTGTATCATTATGTTTTTATATATTATGTAACTGAATGACCATCTGTCTCCACTGCCACCCTCATTTATTGCAGTCTAAAATAAAGAACGCAGGTCGGCGCAACGCTTTTTAAAGTGAGGGCTGAACAGGCTCAGAAAAACGGCCGAGGGCAGTTTCAAATTACAATTTCATGCTTATTAATTAACGAAACTTTATACTCTGAAGTTTACTTAAGCGTTAATTTTTTATTCAATTAATTTACTCAATTTTGATGATTATTTAAATAACCTTAAGCTATGTTTACATACATAAAGCTTTTAAACGCCAAGTGGGATCTAATCGTCCCTACAAGCAAACCTACGTGGATCATGGTTTGAGATCACATTGCCATTGACAAGAGCCGCACAGCGTGTTACGTGCAGGGGAGGCTGCGGAGATGCGTACATCCCGGCGGCGTCCGTCGCAACAGCAACAGCGGCGCGCCTGGTAGAGCCACTGCCCACTAGGCTCAAGTGGGCAGTGCGTCGCTGCGGGCTGCGGTCCACACTCCGCAGACGCCACAACTATCAGTGCGCGCGCCGAGCGCGGACATTGCAGCTCGCTTTACACTTCAATGATTCAGTATTGTGGCACGCGGCGATCCACATGAGCGTTCCGATCAGCCTAGTTTCTCTCGAAATTAGTATGTGAATGCGACAAATTTTGCAAATTGTGAAGTGTGTGAAAGTATCGAGGATAAGTTCTTCATGTCAGCCGATTAGTTTCTGTTTACTTAAGGTAAGAATTGATACGGGCTTTGGAATAGAATCTATCTTTAAGATGAATAAAATAACCTTCGATAATTATTGTTGTATAAAGAACGGTAACTAATAAATAGATTTTGCTGTTTGGGATTGAAGCATGTCAGCAGTGGGCTGTGGGTCACAAGACTGCGGCGGCCTACTTCTAGCTATACGACGTCCGATGTCCAAGCTGTTAAGTATATCTAACGTTTCGTTGCTCGATATTCGTCCAACACAGAGCAACCGAACAAGGTTATAAATAAATATACCGCAAATAAAAGAAACTAGTGACGTGAGCGGTTAAGGAGAATCAACTTTTCCTGAAGAGCGAGTAACTAAATGTTGCGTGATCAATTTCACACGCTTGTACCTATCATAATTTTTGTCTCGATGTCGACGCATCGCTTTCGACACGAAACAAAATTGTTCTATTATTTTGGCCTTGGCACCTCAACAAATTTGAAATAGAATTAGGGATGTAAAATATAAAGTAATAAAATTTAAAATTGTAGGTTTTCAACATATTATTATAAACAAAATGCATTCTTGTTAAAAATTTGCAATACTTAGTGAAATTAAAGTTACACCCTTCTCAGAAAACAATTATTAAAATAACAATTTTAAAAAAATTGTAGTTTAAACAAACAAGTAGGTACTTAGTAAACAAGTATTTACTAATGTTAGTTTAATTTAAGTAAATTAATTACAGTTAGCATAAAATAAAAAAAATAAGAAGAACAAAACAGGCAGGTTTAATTAGAAATTGTGAAATGTCAAAGGAAAGTCATTTCCTTTAAAGCGCTTAAACTGCTTTCGTAAATTGGGATTTACCTATTTGAGTTTTGTTTATGTATCAAGCATTGGAGGTAAGTACCTATACAGGTGGATTTCCTGTAACTATAGCCATAACCGTTATAGTAACAGGAAAACATTTCAAGGAGACAATCCAAAATGTTTTCGGAATATTCTGGACTGCATTAACAGATTTTGGGAAGAAGCTACAGTCAGCAGAAAAAAGATGCTAAAATAACAAAAAATAATTGTTTCTGCTGAAAATTCGGATCACAACTAGGTCCTTGGACAGCCGTAGCTCTGCCCACTTTCTTTGGCTATCCAAAGGAGGTTAACGGTACATCTCGATGACAATAGAATCACAAGCAGACATTGTTTCTATAATGTATTTAAATCACATACATAATGGGTAAATGTACCAATTCTGACTAGCCATGCCTGTTATGAAACAATTGAAATTGAAGACCATTTTAAAAATTCCCGACATGTTATTTATAGTCAATCCGTGTATCTTCATGCATCGTCATTAGCAGCTTTGAAATAAAAGACGCTCATCGAAATCGGTCCATGCGTTTAGGAGCTACGACGGCGGGGAAAATAAACTCTTGAATTATAATCACGAGACCCACGTTGTTGTTTATAAATTAATTATATACCTACTGGCTATAGTACCGCGAGTTACAGCGCAATCCATAACAATGCAACGTCAATGCAATAACGGATAGTGGTCCATATGAATGTGCCTTTAATAAGTGTTTTATTATGTCACGAGGAATGGCGACATCGGCAGAGGTCAAGTGGCCCTCGTGACAGCCGCACAATCAACAATGGCACTCTCACAGGCCACAGCCTGATGAAATAGATAAGTAGTGTTATTATGAGCAGGGAGGTGCGTGGCTTAAAAGGCTGAGGCTGAGCTACTCGAATCTACTGTTTGCTATGCTCCTTTGTGTGCACGTTGCACGGATGCCAAGAGAGGGGTCGGTGGGCATCGCAGCTCCTAGATAGACATATTTTGATGCGATTCTTTGTTTGTGATTGAGATGTACCTAATCCTCCATTTAAGAGATTTTTAATTCATGTTATATTATTTTACAAACAAGAGAAATTAATAACCTAAATTTATTGTAAAATTTAATAAAAATTTATATAAAGATAACAAGGTTAAAGTGTTATATAGTTGCGAAAAATAGCGCGTGTTTCACGCAAAAACAATGCAAAGGGATGCACAGTTGCACACGCACAACTCACAAGCAATCAATTAAATAGATAATTGTTAAAACAAAGAAAGAGAGAGATATCTCAAACTAGTTCATTGTCAGTAGAATAAGCGTCATGATTTTCGTCAGTTTCCATTTGAATCTGTTTCATTATTAAGATTGCAACGGAACATACATAAATTGTAAGCATTTAATGACCTTCAATTACTTCTTTTATTAAATGGAATACATATTATATTTAATAGATTTCTGTTTACTAAATTAGAAATATCTCTCATTCACATAATTTCACACCTCTCAACTATCATAACATGCAACTATCATACAACTAACTCTATCACAGAACTGACACGCACTATTTATTTAAGAGTTTACCTTTTGTAATTTCTTAAATATGTTTATTTCATTATTTATAATTAAATATTTGCAATATTTCTTTGTCATTAAGTAACAATTATTTAGATATAAATTTCACATAAAAACACCTTTACAATAAAAAGAAATTGTCAGTTAAATCTGAGCGTATTTTTGTAATTTTGTAGTCATGATTGGGATTTTATTTCTAAAAATTTCATAATTATGAAGTTTCAAAATTTGGAAGCCGCTATAGACTTTGGCACTTTTTAATGGACATTATTACATATATTTTATAATGTTAATTTTGTTGACTTACTCCACTAATTCAATCCACGATCTCAAAACAGTTGTCGCGCATTTTGTGAAAATCACACTTCTGTATTTCAGAAATATTTAAATAAATTGAAATACGTATATTGCAGAAAAATATAGATAGACTATAATAATAACTATTTTATACTATTCTATAAGTCAAAGTTGTCAAAGGCTTTTAGTTTCAGAAAATAAGAGCGACAAAATGTATGTCTAGACTACTTGTTTGTAAGTGTTGAATGAACGATTGAATGAACTAAGAAATAATAGTTATTTATCTGTTAATGTTGATTTAATAATTTGAATGAAGTAGGTATTTGTCAAGAAACAGAGTCAAGTACAACACGCGATCTAATGACGTCTTAAACAAAGATAATCATAACAATTTATTGTGAATATGTCATGATTTAGGTTAGGGCTATCATTAACATTGTGGCTAATCGGGGCAGCTTTGGTTTTTATTGAGAGCAATCGCGTTTATAACAAGTCGCATTCTAATAAACTTCACATTAAGTCCTTTGTCATCGCGAACTGTAATCGTGTCTTGTGTTTTAATATCAGCTTTACTGAAATTAAAGTGTTAATTGTTAATAATTGTACCTACAATAGGTAAGTTTGGACTTACCCCAATTTATTGATTTGTTTTCGTGTCGAACGTCAATATAATTTTATTAAGTACTAACAAAAAATTTTTTCATTAGCGAATTTACTGTAAGAATTATTTTTTATTTTACTATTTAATTAGAGCAATATGTACCTTGTTCTGGCATGGCAAGTGGCAAATGAGCAGTTCGCGCGTTCATTGTCTATTAACCCATCTTATTAAGATCACATTATCGTAACAAGTAGGTGTAAATTGAGATGTGTTTAATAATTAATTTTAACAATAGCTGTAATAAAGTAGACGATACCAAGACGACATATTTGGAGACGGAACCAAAAGGCGATGATATAGAATTGAAGATGATTAGTTTGCGTTGACTTCAATGCCTTCTCATATCTAATAAGAATAATGAACTAGCGAAACTGAAAATAATTCAAAAACCCCCAACATTATGATTAAATATAAGAATATGTCTCAAACGAATGAAGCGATTTTATGTAAATTATAGCTAAGGTCTGTGTAATAACAACTTGTTTGATGTTTGAAGTGAGCAACAAAAAAGTGAAACATGAGAAAAGTAAAAACGAACAAGTGATGAGACGAACGTTTAAAATGTGTTATGTGGAAGCCGCTAACGAATATAATAGACGTGCATTCCTATGAGTGATGCTTCACAATAGGAAATCTGTATGGAGAAAGTGAGTTCGACGAACTAAACGAAAGTATGTATCTGCAGGAACAAAAGGGAGTCTGGATTGCCTTTCAAAGTTACCTACATATTAGTAGGGTGGTTAAGTATCCATACCATATTATAAAGGAGTCTTTACACACAGAAGGTAGACGCGTAACGAGAACGTACAGAGTGTGCTTTACAGGCACAGAACGCTGTGGACATGCTAGCCTGTAAGGGATTGGTGGATTGATGGAGGAATTGATCGTTGATTAGTGAAACAGGGGTTGTGGAATTTCATGCTAATTATTCTTATTACTTAACTGTAGAAAATTACAGTTTTATATACATGTAGCATCTCAAAAGCCGTATTTTATTCAAATTTTTATTATACTTTCATGGAACATTTAGCATTTTGGTACTTGGAGGAAATCTAGTTTAAGGCCGATGTATTTTTGTCTCACTTAATAGGTAAAAAATTACCTACAGCAAGTATCTATCTACTTACTATTAATGTTAAATAGTGTCCGACCGAAACTAGTTTTTACGACCGAAACCGCAACCGAAACCGAATTTTGACGACGGTCTCAGTTTCGGCCTAAACTGAAACTTCCTTATAAGGATCATGTTTTGAGAGAAAAATAAAGAAAACGTTATTAAAATTAGCCAGTTTTATTTTTTTATCTTTAAATCACATAGCTATGCAGTCTTTAACACTTTCACTTATTGATAATCAAATCAAAGTCAACATAACAACCCCTCATCTAAGGAAATAAGTACTTTAATAGCGCCTTAAAAATACTTAAAATAGATGAGATGTTTATTTGAGTAAATAGACTAGACTCATTTTTCTTTTGAAGATTATTCATGCTTTTTTTGAATAATATTAAATATAAACATATTACTTTTGTTATTGTTACCTAATATCACAATAGGTATAGGAACTTAATATTTAAGTAATAAACAAAACAAAATAAATCACTTTTATCTTAATTAAGAACAAATTAACTTCTTCTAAACTTAATTTGTCATGTTGAATGACACTAAACTTCAACAGAAACAAAAGCTAAAGAACTAAATTATAAACTAATCGTGATCATAATATTGCAAAAGGCGACGACTACTAATAATTTCAAGTAGGTACCCCGTACCTGTAATCGTTATTTCAAATTAGTATTCATAGTTAAACTATCTTATGCACCTAGACGCGGCGAAATGTCTACTAATCTACTTCGCTTGGATGGAATTTAACGCGCCGAACATGACCGAGCAGAGCGCGAAAACTCACGAACACAGTTTCGGTTTCGGTCGTAGTTTCGGCAGGTTTGCCGCCGAAACCGAAACTAAACCGAAACTCATTTTTTTTGCCGAAACTCGACCGAAACCAAAACCGAACTTTCGGTCGGACACTAATGTCACTGATATAATTAGTGAAAGAATTTTTAAAATGAAAATGGTAACAAATAAGCGGCTCGTCTAAGGATGAAACAATATTAAACACGAAACATTTAATAAAACGGAATATCTATTATTTAATGTCCTGTCATTAAGTACCTATGTCAATTTTTATCAAGTCTATGAAGCGATGCGGGTGAAGGCGCGCGTATGACTATTATTTCTTATGAATCGGAACTCGTAAACCCCCAACTTTCTCTATAAGCTTTATGTAGGTACATACGAGTATAGTATGAATGACTGCAACCACGGAGGCCGTGATCGCAATGGCTGATTTCAAGTAGGTACTTATCCTTTTTATTTTTTTGACAGTTCTGTTGTTTTTATCGAATTAAAGACGAACGAATTCTCTTCCAAAAGAAGAGGTAAAACTTTTGACGCTTGACACAGTCACTTCACTTCGATATTATATTCATACCTATTTATTAATCTCACCTGTGCTATAATGAATATGAGTCATGACTTATTCAATGCTTCGTTCAATCTCAACTCAAAACTATATTTTATTCTCGTAATATCATTTGCTTACATTATCATATTCGGTGAACGTCGATCGAACGAGTAAGTACCTTTCAAATTTGCTTGTTAAGTTGCGTATTTAGCTGTGGTTCCCTCCACCTACTTTATCGAATACTTTTCGTTTTTCTATTAATATTTGCAGAAAAAGGATCATTTGTTCGTGGATCCCGACAGAAAACTATGTTAGGAGTATAGGTAATAACAGAGTCACACACGAGAAAAGTCGAAACGGTGAGATTAGAAAAAACAATAGTAGGTAGGTATGAGTATGTACCGCTAGCAAGCGTAACTGTTCTTAACGGTCTCATATTTTTAATGTGCTCAAATATTATATAAGCAACTTACTACTGGATTCTGTTACTTATGTAAGCATGTGTCTAAATTTATAGCTTATAAGAAAGTAGCCGGATGTGCTGTGATGAGGTAGTTAATGGCAGCGATTTATTTCGAGATAAATTTTTTGTTGTCTATGTCAAAAATATTTAAAAGCACCTAATAAAACTTGTCACACAGCGATGGAAAGGACTATGGTGAGTATAAGGAAAAGTGACAGAACACTAAATAAAACAATAAGAAAGCGCACAAAAGTAAACGATGTAGTAATCAAAATCCGAGTACGTCAAGTCAAATGGAAAGAGAGAGAGCACATGTGAGAGGTATAGAAAACGGGGGAGACAATTTCGTAGGTGGGAAGACGAATTAAAAGCAACAATACATGGACCAGGACAGCTCTCAGCATTAGCCAGGAAGAAATGGGAAGACTTCGAGGAGGCCTTTGCTAAAACTAGGCAAACAAACGTCCATGTCGACTCTTTGCAGTCTTAATCATTTTGTAAAAAAATTGTTGTCTGAATAAAGGCTTAATAATAATTACTGTACCTACATAAGTTATTTGTTGAATATTGAAGTTCGGTATCGGTTTTAGGCAAGTAGGTACGTTCTGGAACCTAGACAAATGAAAATTGAATTCAAAAACCCTCGACATGTTCATTACAAATAAGAATAGGTCAAAAGTGGATAAAAACATTATCGTTTCATTCGTTTGTGTTTAGGAGGTGCGATGCACCAGACACATAGACACGTCGTACTTAGAAGCCCTTTTTTGCGTCGGGCTCAGGGCTCAAAATCGTGTCAGCGATATATCGTAATGTTCTCTTATATAATTTTTTTTTGTGTGATTCTATTAATAATACCTACTTCAGAAACCTTATTAACTTTCGCGATTTGAATTCGTTGTCAGCGAACGATAAGGCCTGCTAATTTTGCTAACAATATGTAAAATTATTGAAATTGCTTTTTAAAGTTTAGATCTTTTAATGTAGGTATACAATGAAATATGAATTGTATTTTCAATTATATTTGAATCCTCGCGACTTTGCGTTTTTGCAACATTTTCCATCGATGCGCCGCTCCTATTTGTCTTAGCATGATTTTTAATCGCAAATATCTTTCCTCGATAAATGAACTATCCGATACAAAATGAATTTTTAAATTTGAATCAGTAGTTCCCGAGATAAGTGTTTTAAACCAACCAAAAAGAACTCTTTAGTAGTTCAGATAAAACAGCAGTAACTAATTATGTTCTGTTCATTGACAGATCCGCATTTTAACGACACGTAACAAATGCGGAAATAACATTAATTCCTACCTATCTATGATACTTAGTATGTCGTTGTTGTTTATATTTTAATGACTTGACTGAACAATTGAAGTTACTATCATAAATCGTGAATCAACATTATCTAAGTTACTTAATTATAATTGCTCTGTCCCAAGTATAAAGTGCATTAAATGTAATCAGCTCATCTATTATATTTTAAAAGTATTTATCTGCTTTTTTCATCATGGATTGGTAATGACAGATTAATTAAGTAAGTACTTATTGATATATATTGCCGGAAACCTGAATAATTAAACAGGTGAAATTGAAGTGAATTTAAAAAACTCCTATATGATGTTCAACAAAGAAGTAAATTTCATAAACGGATAAGGCGACTTTCGTAAATTGCAGCTAAGATCCATCTAGATTAGGTCAGCGCTCAATTTAAATCGAAACCGGTCATTCATTTAAAAGCTAGGATGCCACGCATCAGTCAAAAATATATAATGAAATACATAACCGCTTATCAAATCGAGCGATCATCACTTAAACATGCAGCTGATAAAGATGAGATCCAACTCATAACAGCCCTGTTTTCGTCGGCGTGAAAAGCATAATATCTGTGTCTCAACAGTCATACAGCACTATACAGTGCAATAATATTATATTTAGGTATTTTTTCGCAGTACTATAGGTGTATATCGCTTCAAAATACGATACTCGAGCTGTGTTTTGATATTTTCAATGCTAATATCACGTCGCAGTAGTCATTTGCAGTAAGTTATTGTGTGCGCTTCAGTGCAAAACGTGCGATACCGGCGTCACTTTCTTTCCAGCGGAGTCGATGAAGCGAGGAGAAAGCGCCGACCTGCACGTCCGTATTATAAATTGCTGACTCACTCGACCTACGAAAATTTACCTTCTGATAATTCTGCTCGCTTACTCGGGCGCCGAAGCGCAGTAGTTCGTTATGTTTAGCGTAGCCAAAGTCAACCAGCATAGCTTAAATTCTACTTTATAGAATGAACAAAATCAGCCGAGTCATTTTCTTTCCTGTGTATAGTATGGAAATAATTTGGAGCACATACATAACACTGAATTTAAAATGGAAAGATAATAAGTATCACATTTTGTGCCCACATCCTTTAGGTTGAAATATTGGAGCTTTACAGTTCTCTATAAGTTTTAGTTTAGACAGTAGTAGGTATCATGACATGTGGCACAAAAGCAGGCAAGTTTTGTTGTGGTCCAGCCTTCCCCTACACCAGAATTGGCACCAATTTGAACAATAACTCTTTGTTTACTTAGAGTAGGCTTCCCCTATAAGCCTAAGCAATAGCTAATAACTATGTTAACTTTAACAAATGAAAACAACATTAAAAAACTCTCCAATATGTTAAATAAGAATATATCATGAATGGATGAACATTTTATCATAAATTGTAGCTAAGATTCATCTCGATCAAGTCGGCTTTCAAATAAAAAATAACGCATCGAAATCGGTCGATTCCTTTAGGAGTTACGTTGCCGTAGACAGGCAGAGACACGTTAAACTTTTAAACACCCTATTTTTGCGTCGGGCTTTCAAAAGAAAATGCTATCCTTTAGCATTATTAAAATTAGGTAAATATTCATTGCAGTAGGACGTGGTAGTACAAACTGATTAGCACCCCGCATGCATCATATTATTAAGAACAAAAAGAAAAAAACATGGTCATGAGCCATGACATGATTTCGTCACTACTAGTTATGAAATAATGAGTGTCAACTGGTTTCATCAGATAGACCAATATTCCTATACGTAGGTATATATGGAAGCGGAATAAAATCAATACAATTGACAGCTGATGCGCATAATAAAAGGTTGCTTAGAAATCTGCAAATAGTTAAGTTATAGCTAACATTAGCATTCAGGTAGATACCTATTACATCAAATTTCTTTATTTCACGTAAAATCACTAATAATTGTGAACATCAGTCTTAAAGTATAAGAAGGCGGCCTGCTTCGAGAACAAACAGCCAACAAATAGCCCGTATATTTTATTTTCTTAAAGCACTTAAGTAACAACAAAATAAGTATATAATAGGCGAATATAGGTATATATTACGATATAAGTACATATATTATTTTAGGGTAGGTGGATAACTATATTGTGTCGTGCAATTTTTTTTTAATTTTTTAGTAACAGTAGTTATAAATAATATTATCCGCGAAGATGACGGCTTAACCTTTTTACGCGTTGTGCCACTCTCTCGAGCGATACTGGCCTTAAGTGCGTAACCCTGATACGGTTCCATAATCCGTTTAAATTTTATCGAAACAGATTCAGTGCTCTGAATAATTAAACAAAACCTACAAATTCTAAAGATTATTAACAGTGATAATGTGTTTTTGTTTTATTGAATAAAACCAATTTTACATATTAGTTGAATCTTTTTTTTGTCTGATTAAAATTATCAAATACATGTTTCGTCATATGACCGTAAAAATTAACAGTAATACTTTATTATCGTGGATAATAAATAAGTAAGAATGGCATAAAAACAACAAGCCAACGGACGGATACAACGCAAGATCATTGAACCAGCAATATTGTCATCCTGTCTCCCTTACACTTTGATTCGCTAGGGAGATGCTACAGTGAACATAAAGCTTATAACAAATTAGCAGAATTTTTTTCCTACTATAGTCGGTGTTACGTTCTAATTTTTTTTACCGCTCTTTATGATATTCATTTCGTTGGCTTTAATCCTGTAATACCTACCTAATTTGTAAGTCATAAAAATCTAGCAGTTATTATATTTTATGACATAATGCGTTGACCTACTTTCTCTTAGCCACTCGTGGGAAAAGGATTTTTACGAGCGATTCGTTTTTTTACAGCTGGGGAATGATAATGCCATAAATAAATTATAAACTTAAGCAATAATAAAACTTATTTGTCAACAAAGAAATTGACACTAACACCGAAAATATAGACTACTTACCTACCATTATTGGTATTTGAACCAAGGTTTTTCTGTTTTTACAGATTTCCTGTACGCCCGGCCCCTAGTCATGGTTATTAGATTACCATGGCTTCTTCAAGCAGTCCTCAGTATAATAATCATCTTAGCATCGGGTAAGTCTTATATTGCTTCCTCATTATTTATTCTGAACAAAAGCGGGTGCTTGAAGTTAGACGTCTGTGTGTCTGCTGTGACATCGTTGCTCCCTAACGAATGCAACGATTTCGATGCGGTTTTTTTTAAGCTGACCGAGATGGATTTTAGCTTCATTTTTTTCACGCAAGCGACATTTGTAATGTTTTTAATGTGAAATAAATTTCTTTAAGCCAAATTTATGAAAATCTGTTTTTCCATTAATCTGAGATATTCTCATTCAACAATCATTCATCAATGATACCTATTATAAATATCAAAACCGAAGTAGCATTTATTTCAATGGCTTTTTATGAACTTACTTGAATAATTCGCTGTTTTATATTTTTTGCATTTATTATTTAAACAGAAAAATTTTCTTTCGTCGCAGGTAATCCATTATTTTTACAAACAGGCAGAAACATAAAGCCAGTAATAAAATGGAGTCAACCGATGGACACTTGGAGCTGGACAGAGGAACCCCGAAACGACGAGGCGTTGTTTTCTCCTTCCAACTTCAGCCACAAGCTGCCCCCCACCGCCAATGAAACGGAACTCATAGCGCACATGGCTGCCTTGAGGCAGAACTACTCCCGCCTGCTGTGGGACAGCGACAAGAGCAGCAACCTGCCGCTCTTCTTCGATAAAGCACTGAAACTGCTCAACTTGAAGCAGGTGTACTATGAAGTGGAGCATTCCGTTATGTCCAAGGTGTCGTGCACGGCGTGCAAGGCGGGCGCCGGCCTGCTGCAGCACTACATGAGGCTCGGCAAAAGCAAAGAGGAAATAAACAAGATGATTTACAAATTCTGCGTCTCCCTCAATATACAATCGGCCAGAGTTTGCGACGGAATAACGCGATTGTTTGGGGTACTGGTTGCAACTTTGCTTTATCTAGATACTTGCTAAAGCCGCGAATCCGTTTCTACAGAATAGGATTTAAAAGTAGTCTTTCTTTGTCATGATTCTATTCACAGTCTATGTAGGTATACATATTACGTAGATACATAAATTCACTAAAATGAGTTCTTTAGCTTGTTCTTAGTTTACAAAAGGTCTTGTAGATGATATAGCGTGTTCAACAAATAAATTTTAAATGATTTATTGAACCCAAGTCCTTCGGTGGAACAAGCATGTATGGCATGTATTGAAAAATAGCATCTTTCTTTCCTTCTTGACCTTATTGCGTTTCATTTTAGAGTGAAGTGATATACGTCTTAAAGAGGGTAACGTATGGCCCGGATGAGATATGCAGTTTCGTGATTGGTGACGCTTGTGGTGACGTGTACAACCCGTACCACGAATGGGAAGTGGCCTTCCCGCCGGTGCCGAAGCCGCCGAGGCGCGATCTCGAAGCGCCGATGGAGAAAGCGCCCACTTTTAAAGTACTACAAATATCTGACACTCATTTCGACCCCTATTATGCTGAAGGTGAGGTTACAATTGATTGTGATTTAATTAATTAATTCCTTATATACGAACACAACAGGAAATTATACGTCAATGTAGGTACATTATAAAGGAAACAAGTCGTTCTTTATTTACTTCCAATTATAGTTTTGATAAATATTGCTTTTTACTTGTCACAAAATATGCGAATTAAATTGTTTAAAACATGAATAAAGTGTGAAAAATAATACATCACCACAGACGATCAATTCATTGTTACCTATCTTGACTTTACCTTGTTTGCTTTTCGCTCGTTTGGCTTCATTTCACTTTACGACTATTACTTTTGCTTCAACAGCTTTCGTGAAGCGTAAATTTATTCAGTGAACTAATATCAACAACAATAATTCATAAGACATTAATTTCTGCAGGCGTTTCATGTGTTTATATGTACTGTAGCCATATCTCATTTAAATCTTTTATTAAAATTCTTTATTTCTTTAAATTTTATTACTAATTTCTTTTTGTTTACTCTCTTATAATTTTTTTATATGTATGTTTATGACAAATGAATGATATTAATGTGTAATAAATATCTGTATTATTTGGAAGAGCAAACTGTCCGAAATGCTGACCAAACCTGAGATTGATCAAAGCTTAAACATTGCCATTAATGATTAGAATATGGACATGAATTAATTTAGCGGATGTGCAGGATCAAACGCGGAATGCAACGAGCCGCTCTGCTGCCGAGCGTCCAACGGACCAGCGTCGAGCCCCGGCGGCGGCGCCGGCCGCTGGGGGGACTACCGCAAGTGCGACACCCCCAAGCGCACCATCGACCACATGCTCAAGCACATTGCCGACACGCACACCGTGAGTGCCTACTCTGTCATTCCCTATTATTGTAATAATGTATGTACTACTCAGTATTATAACACAACACTGGAGGGGAAATGTTTGTAATATGCGAATGCGTGGTGATTTTTCTGTGCGTTATAAATATTCTTGTTAATCAAGTTCAGTATCCAGGAGCCGAAACTTAAACGGATTCACTTACTGCGTGTTGTGTAATGTGTAGGTAAATAAAGCGAATGATAAATATTGTAATTTGCAGGACATCGATTACATCCTGTGGACTGGAGACTTGCCCCCGCACGACGTCTGGAATCAAACGAAGGAGGAGAACTTGAAGGTTCTGCAGGAAACGGTGGCGCAAATGTCGGATATGTTCCCGGGGGTGCCGATATTCCCGGCGCTAGGCAACCACGAATCGTCGCCAGTGAACAGGTGGACAACGTGAACTAGATAATGTCTTCGAGGCGGAACAAAACTTTACCAGATATCGCATCGTTTCCAGTTTCCCTCCGCCGTACATATCGTCTCCTGAGTCCAACGTGGCGTGGCTGTACGACGAGCTGGACGCGCAATGGCGGCGCTGGCTGCCGGCCGGAGTCTCGCACACGGTCAGGAGAGGCGCCTTCTACTCGGTGCTCGTCAGGCCCGGCTTCCGTATCATCTCCCTCAACATGAACTATTGCAATAATAAAAACTGGTACCCCCATTTGTTACCTTTACCTATGTGCACTTCTTAAGCAACGAATTATTTAATCAGTTAAAACATTATATTCTAATTATTGATCCGTATTTTTTGTCAACAAAATACTTAAAAACTAACGTTGACAATATAATACAGAATACAGATAAATAATAAAATATTACAGAAAAAACAAACGGCAGCTAGTCCCTACAATATGTTTGTTTTATTCGCTTACAGGTGGCTTCTGTTAAACAGCACGGACCCTGCGACCGAGCTGCAATGGTTAATATATGAACTTCAGTCAGCTGAATTCAGTGGCGAAAAAGTTCATATAATCGGACACATTCCGCCCGGACATTCCGACTGCTTGAAAGTCTGGAGCAGGAACTACTACGCCATCATCAATAGATACGAATCCACGATCACCGCACAATTCTTTGGACACACACACTTCGATGAGTTCGAGGTGTTTTATGATCCGAACGATTTAGGTTAGTCTCGAATTTTTAAATTACGATTTTTATAAATTTATTCTTTGAAACACTATTAATTATTGACATTCAAAACGTGATATTCCACTTGTGTGTATCAAAGTATAATAGTTTCTTTAAATGCATTAATCAAATTAAACGCATATTTTAAATCATTCGATTACGATGAATATAATTAATTAAAACCGTTTCAGGCAGAGCCACGAGCATAGCATACGTGGGGCCATCCGTTTCGCCGTATTACGATTTAAATTTAGGATATCGAATTTATTACGTCGATGGGGACCACGACGCCACGACCAGGGTAATTTTTAAAAAAATAAAAACTGTTATGCATTTTCAAAAATCATAATATTTCACAATTTTTTGTTCGATTTGTAGTTAGTAGTGGATCACGAAACGTGGATAATGAATTTGAAGGAAGCAAATCTTTTCGGTTACCCCATTTGGTACAAGCTGTACTCGGCGCGGGCCGCGTACGCGATGGCAGCGCTCCGTCCTCAGGACTGGGACAAGTTCATCGATGACATGACTGAGAAGGAGGAGGTGTTCAGCCTGTACCACAAGCACTACTGGAAGAGCAGTCCGCGCAGAGGCGTCTGCGACGGCGAGTGTCGCAAGCGGCTGATCTGCGACGCGCGCTCGGGTCGCTCGCACGACCGCCGCGCGCTCTGCCTCAGCATCGAGGCGCGCATCGACAGTGCTTCGCCCGCACCGCAGACCTGGCGCGCCTGGCTTTACAACGGCCTCTCACTCTCGTGAGTCCACTCTCTTCTCCTCTGGCTCAGCTTAACAGCTTCAACCGCATGCGCACTCATTTGCCTCGTAGTAAACGTGTATACATATTGAAAAATGATTCACTTCGCATAGCTACAATAAATATAATATTTATGTAATAATGAAAATTTCTTATCTCACAGACCAAGTGTAGAGCAAGTATAGCGGTGGTGGTTTTCAGATGCAATATCATGAGGTTGGTGTCAAAGGTTTTTCTTCAAATTTTTTGTAAATAAGAATTATCTTAGATCTAATTTCGAGCTTACCTACTTCGAACTCGAAGCTCACCAAAACGGTAAACGGAGGCGACTTCTTCAGGTGGCGGAGTATTTGCTAGCCCATATTCCTCAGTAGGTACCTACCTATGCATTGAAATTGAAACGCTAATATAAAGCCAATCACTTGGCGGCTGACAATAGAAGTTTAATAAAAGATATTGGGATGTTTCAGAATGTCGATGCTGATGCAGATTCCGCAGGTGGCTTACCAAATACCCAAATTTGTGATGGGGCTCGGTTAACGTAAGGACAACGTTACACTGTCACCACCGGCCTCTGTCACACTATATTCAAAAAATATTAAGTTGGTGCTTAAGGCTCCACAGCAACCATTCCAGCTTTATAGTATTGATATTTATTATTTATATAAGCTATTTTAGCTAAGAATATCAGAGCCATTGAAACTCACCGGGTGGTAACATTATAAGTAGTAATCATATATTTTAATATTAAGCGTGTATTTGTAAATATAGCCTGTAAATGTAATTAAACCTTTGTTTGTAGTTAATTCATTTAGTGAAACCAATAAAACGAACTCCTGTCATTTCCATACTTTTATTAAGAAAAGAGTTTTATAAGAATTCCATTCAGAAATAAAATCAACACATTATTTACATATTCAATGCATAAACACCTTTACTTATAAACGTTGCTCGAAAAAGACCAACGGAGCATTCGAGACTTGTTTCAAGTTGCGGAACGCTTACAAGTAAGGGGTATAGCACTCACTGCCAATCATTAAGAAAACGAAATAAGTATTCTTCCTACTAAATGAGACAAAACTTAAAAATATTCGAGAATTAAAATTGTGGAGTATTTTTTAAAATAAAAGGATTATTTACAAATAAATAAAACTTGTTTATCATAAAAAGAATTACATTTTATAATAATTAACATAACATATGTTTGCGTATGACGAAATAATGTTTGTTATTTTAAAAACATTACATTTATTATTTAGCAATTAAAATTGCCCTTAAAAGTTGTTCGTGAACAATGGCATGACGATAACAAAACTGTTCAATTTTTGAGTTCTTTTACATTTTCTAAGATAGTAATCAATTGAATGCTGAAGTACAGAAATGTTGACACTGGAGGGTTCCTTCTGGTTCTCAAGACGAGGACCACTTGAGGAACCCTGGGTACCTCTTATGTCGAGTGCCTAAATAATCTAATATCAGTCAAATATAAGAATAGGTACCTTGAAATACACACATTAAAAAAGTCTAAGCAACATGCTTAATGTTACATAATTCTGTAAATTATATTGTTCAATTATTCTATTTTTTTTTTACCATAAGTGGGCAGGTATGTAATCTGTTTGATTAGAAAAAAAACTCGATTGTGTTTTGTTTTTTTTTTTTCATAAAATTAAATGCTGATACATTCATTCCAATTTAAATGCGTTTTCTTTTGATAATTAAGAAATTTGGTATCGTTTGAATTTTATAGTTTTAACCAAGTTTTAATAGTTTTTGATAAAATTGAATTGTGAGATATTCTTTACGTTATGGAGCGACGTCATTTAACCGCTGATGAAATGCAAAGAGCCGTGGGAATGATACAAGCAGGAAGAAACCAATCTGAGGTATCTCGCCATTTTGATGTGAACAGGAACATTATCTGCCGCCTGTGGCAGCGTTATACTACGACGGGAAATCCCGCTGAGCAGCACCCGGGCCGTGGCAGGAGTACGTCAACCAATGTTAACCGCCAGAGAGATAGGTTTAAGGCTACAAAACTCAAGTGGTATTGTTGTTAGCCCCCAAACCTTGCGAAATCGACTGCATGAGTATGGTCTACGAGTGCGACGTTCAATCAGGCGCCCACCTATACGTCACGGAAATCGCACTCGTCGAAATGAATGGTGTAGCGAACACGTAACGTGGACCCAGGAACAATGGGACAACATTTTATTTTGCGATGAGTCTCGATTCGGGTTTAGGCCTGATACAAGAAGGGTAAGAGTGTACCGTCGTCCCGGCAATACTGAAAGATTGAGATGCGCTCAGGAAGTTCATCCATACAATGGATCAACATTTATGGTATGAGCGGGTATTAAGAAGAACAGAGGAACTGAGCTCGTTTTTGTAAATGGAAACATGAACGCTCAAAATTACGTTAAGGATGTTCTTAGGCCTTGTGTTTATCCGTTTGCACAAACCCTTGGCTCTGATTTTAAGTTAATGCATGACAATGCACGTTCTCATATAGCTATGCGGACTAGGGAGTACTTGGCAACAGAAAACATCAGGGTCTGGCCTGCACAATTGCCAGACCTCAACCCCATCGAGCATGTATGGGATATGCTCCAGAGATGTGTTTTAGAGTCCTGGACGGCGTGACAACAACTCAACTCAAGTATACCAATGACAAACTCATCGATAGCATGAATAATCGGCGCCGACAAGTTTTAAACAACAGAAAAGGACACACTTTGTATTAAATTAAATAATTCTTTAAGAAAAATACATTTTGGTTAACCATTTAATTTTGTTTTAAAAAGTTTATTTTCTTAGGTGCCTTGTTTTCTTCTGAGCATGATAGTGTATGTACACTTTTAATAATAAAAAAAACAAAATCAAGATTTTTTTTGTTATCAAACAGGTTACATACCTTATGGTAAAAAAGTAGAATAATTGAACAACATAATTTGCAGAATTATGTAACATTAAGCATGTTGCTTAGACTTTTTTGATGTGTGTAGTTACCCGTTTAATGAAGCGTGATAATAGAGGCAACGTTATTAATAAGTCTTATATTTGATTGATCTTTGAATGTTTGACAAGGTTCGAATATTTCGTTCGGACATAAATTATATTATAATTAAATTATGGTGACGTTATAATGATATACCATCGTATTTACAAACTTACAGTAAAGCATAATAGGAACCCTCTTCAATCTTAGAACTTACGAAAAAGGTATACATTTACATGTAAGGTTAAAAAACGCAAAATTGAAGACTTATGACGATCGATGAGGCAGGTGTTACATATTAAAAAGTTTTGTGAGATCCCAAAAACGTGTTTCTCGCTTATTGCAATCAAAAAGGATACAAATTTATTGAAAAAAAAAAACAATTTTCCAAATAACATTTCGAATCCTCTAAACTAGTAAATCGGGAATGGCACACATTTCGGATTCTGCTAAGCAGTTATTCTTCTCCAAATGAATTGATTAACAAGCTTAGAAATGCTGCAATAATTCACACGATTACAACTGGGCTACTACGAAAGGAGTTGGCAAAATGATAATACATACTTAAACCGTTAATATGTCACTTCGTCCGCGTTTCATTTCGAGCAAGAAAGGGAGCTCCTAACGGTAAATGTACGCTTAAGGCGACACCGATTCGATTTCACTTTATCGATAAAAGAAATATTTAAAATGGATACTATAACTCTTAATTACCGTCCCAAAGTTGTCCCCAATTTATAAATTAATAATTTGTGATGATGACTAATTATCATATAACTTGTATTTATTTCATGTGATACGTTTAAAATTTGAGGGCCAATAATATTTTATAGTTAAGACTAGAAACGGGAGTATTTTTTGTAATAACCGTCAACAGGATTTGATTATTATCTTAATAGTGAAAATATGTTAATACTTTTCTCCCCTCTCTCTCTTATCTATCTTTCTTTTATCTCTAACGCCACTGCGTCGGATAAAATGTCATCTCACTGGGATTTGTTAGTAATATTTTTAAAATGTCATGGAAATTCAAAAGTTCAAAACAAACTTATAAGAATTCTTAGAATAATAATCCTAGAAAACTAAAACTAGCGGTGATGTTTTAAAACTAATTGAAGCAAGTCAAAAATCCTAATCTACTGAGTATGTTCAATAGTATTTTCGAAAAGCAGTCTCACGGAAAAGTTAGGGTCAGGCTAATATGAGGTAACTATAAAATAAAATTATTTTTCCAATTTAAAATTTAAGTTATTTAAAATAAAAAAACAATATAATTTTACTTAACAGAGTGATGTTCGTTTTTATTAATGAATTTAAAAAAAATTATAATTAGCCCATAGCCCTGTTTGAATTAAGCCTTTTAAAATGTTAAAATTTAGATTATCACAGTATTACTTGTATACTAGCAATTTGAACTAGTTCATTTTCAAGGCACAAATACAATTGGACAAACCATAAAATGCTTAATTCTAATTCTAATATATTTACAATACTAAAATCTAACCATTTATGGCAAATCTATCAGTCTGTCATTAAATTAATATCAAATTTCAAAACTAGAAAGTGAAATCTACGCTTTTTCAAGTCACAAACATACATATGTATTATGTAATATTATTGAGGCAAACTTGTTCACCTAGTCTAACTTTAATGAAACATTGGTCCCATTCATTAAATTAATACAATTGTCAATATATCATCATACACAGGATTACTCAAATGCAGCCATGTTAAAATTAAAACATAATTAAAATGAGGTAAAAAAAATGCTGTTAAGTCAGACTATTATTAAAATGGCACTATATCAGACCCTAGATAATTATATTATATACTGAAACAAAACATTGCCTAATCTCTTATGAATGATTTTTTAAATCATCAATCTTTGGACATGGAATGCAGTGACATTATCAAATAACTGGTACATTTGAAACTTATAGTGGAGTCACAAAAGACGCCTAAGATTCTTTCGGCTTTTCTTGGTGCCGATGGCATAAGAATTTTTTTTCCGTTTGGAAGGACTAGGACCATCCAAGTCATACTGGAAACATTTCTTACCTGGATGTCTATCACTCCTACAGAATTTACAATATTGATATGAGCAACTTACACTAGTACACTCTACCCACTCTTCTCCACCACTTTCTTCTGTTACTTTGGCAGGTTGATGGCATCTTACACAGGCGAGTTGTTTACGAAGATCTAGTGATGCAGCCTGAAAATACATTTTTATTTGACCTACAACTTCTCTTGGACAAATTGTTTTATTTACTTAAGTGGTCAATTTACAGAATAGTTTATTATGTAAATTTTCAAAAAATTACCTTTATAAATTTTTTGAATTTTATTGTTCTGGGTGTTCCAGGAGGACTAACTGAGTTATTAAACTGAGTTTTAGGAACTATAATATTATGTATTTCCATCAGTGGCTTTATCTGATGTGTGTCATTATGTTTTGGTACAACTTCTCTATTTTCAACATTCTCCTTTGCATTTTTCAAAAATGTCCTGTACTCCAATTGCTTGCTTGATTTACTTATATCTTCCCATACTCTACACCACGCTGGGCTTACTAAAGTAAAGTTATAAATATCTTCATTTGTTAAGTAACTGAAGATCTTTGTTAAAGGTGGTGTGGCATTAACTTTCTCATACAACATTTTGATGATGTCAATTTTTTGTTCAGGTCTAAATTTAATAGATTTGACAGCCTTTGACTTGGTGACTTTCGCAGCAGGTTGTAAGCCTTTTGCTTCGCATGAAAGTGAATGCATAGCAAAGTTTAATCTATGTGGCCTCTTCAGGCTCGTTGGACTGCGTAATTGGCAATTTGTTCTACAACTTTTTTTTACTGGTGTGGATGGGAATGTGTTAACTTTATCATAATGATTGTAAAATTCATGAAAACTCTCAGTGCATCCAAAGCTCTTTGCTTTAGGTTTAGTGCTATCATAGAATTTTAGTTTTTTTAACCCACCAGCTATTAGGGTTGTTGGAGTAGGTATTGAACCATAAGAAATATCATTATCCTGAATATCCTCTGGAAAAGGCCTCTTAATACCCCTTCGTAATATCGGCGAATCTTTAAAACAATCATTATTTCTAATACTAGCAGAAAAGCTGTTGTACTTTGCATTTGATACAAGATTTATATCAGGTGATATATTAAAGCAATCTACCTGGTAAGGGCCGCTGAAACATATCCGTCCCTTTATAAGGGAATTAACTGAAGTATCATTTGATATCTCGGAGCATTCTAGTGACCCAGGAGTAAAGGATGTATGGTAACCACTATCCTCACTTCTCCAATAACTACTGTTGCTGTCGTAAGACAGTCCAGGTGTGTGAGGTTCAGGAACTTCAGAATGGATATCCATGTCGAAGTTATACTTGTAATCCTAGTGAAAAACTTCCCTAAAGTTCTTTTAGTCTGGTAATCATGATTTTTCATTGAGCGTTAGAACTTTTCATTTTGCATACCAACTCTAATACAATTAACTTATCTGATGGATAAAAATTTCGGGACTTATAGACTAACACAAAACAAAAAACTTGAATAAATTAAATATTTACGTTAAACTCAGAATCGTTAAAAGTTCTAGACAAAGAGTACATATTCACTACGGTTTTGGAAGCCATTATTTATTAAACAGATTATAAATGATTAAAAATAACCATAGATTACGAAAACCACAAAACAACGCTACTCAATAAAGGAGTATTTAAAAGTAAAAACTATAACTCACAAATAGGGTAATACCAGACTATAGGGCACAGAAAATAGTACAACAAAAAAATATTTGTGAAGAAGTCGTATCCTTAAAATTCTCCATCCCATCGTATTCATCAATGGATAACTAAAGGAGCCCAGACACGGGACAATTATCGTAATGATCCGTCGCTCGATCTTAAAATGAACGAAAAATTGTACGTGTGTGGCAATATTGCATCCGTTTTTATGATCGAACGATCGATTGGAGATCGCAACAGGCAACCCCGAAAATATCGATTGCGATCTGAATACCGTTCGATTTATCGCACATGTGTGGCGTGGTCGAATGCGATCATCGTCAGTCTGCCTCATATTGGTATCATTTTTTATTATTCTGGAAGATACCTTATGCAAAAGCTCTAAGTATGTTTCCTCTGACATCCTAAGGTAGTTATGCCAATGTTTAGGATGAAAACGTAATTCCTCAAGAAGATTGATGTGAGAATATTGATGTCTTTTCAGAAGCCATCTCTTAGTCCATCCTAAGACTAGGAGAGCCTAGTCTTCCTTTTATTTATTGTAGAAAGTCTTTTTTTTTATAAAATGAGGGCCAATGCGCTAAAACAGAGTAGTTGCGACTTCATCGCTCACACACATACGTGCTACACGTTTTCACTCCGCACAGAACTCAGAATCGTACGATCACATCGTTTGTGTGTAACGGATGGAAATCGAAAGATAAAATAGTACAATTTTCTTAACGATCGATCGAAACGACAAATTGTCCCATCTATGGGTTCTTTAAGAATGCATCCGAGAATCACGTCTTATAATCTTGTAGTCTTGTCAACAATTAACCGAATAATATATGGTGATATACTCTACAGTGTATAGTATAGCGCAGTGTGAACGATTCCATACTAAATGTATGGTGCGCGATATTGTTGTGCTACATTTGCTATACTTTATAGCAAGTAGGTATAGCGTAGTCTGAAAGGACCTTTATCATAGAATAAAAACTTTTTGTACTGTATGGGATTTCTTAGCTCTATAAATCAGCATTCTCAACTAAAAACAAAAGCATCACAGATTAGTAAGATGATGATGTATTTCTTAGATGTATGGCTGTAATAATATTATGTTCGGCATAATGCATTTTTCTTCTACAACTACAGTCTAATTAATCTGTGTCGCTATTTGTAAATTGTAAAAGATATAAAAATTAAAAATTGTTATCGTTAGGTACATTCTACATAATAAATATGTAATTTATTTTCCTCTTTTTATTTATTTATTGACTAATTCTTAATTCTTGGTCTTGGCAGAATCATGTTGGAGACTAGTTTATTTTAAAAATATACAATAAGTTATGTTTAAGGTAAAGTTTAAGATTTTACTTTTCGAAAAGCATGGCTGTAGACATAAAAAAGTTGTGTCGTCTCTGTGCGAAAAATGAACATGTTTTAAAAGACTTGAACGATGAAAATAATAAAAATATCCTTAAAATAATACAGGAATTTATACAAATAGCCGTGAGTATTTTTAGATTCGTTAAAATCTTATACTTCACTAGATGTTATTTACAACTCTTATGTCTTTCTAAACCTTTGGTTAAAAGCAACAACTTCCTACTTAATCGTTTGGCTTTCATCTGGAAGCTAAGTCTGCTACTTACATATACATTCAGAATTAGTTAACTGAAAATGTGACTGTACCTTGGTCATGCAAATATTATGTCAGATTAACAAAATTTTAAACAGTTTTCTTGTTTTATTCCTTTTCTTGAAAATTATCAGTAAATGCATAAAAAAGCATTTTTCATCTACATTCAAATAGTTTTTACAACTTTTTCCTTAGATATCTGAAAATGACACATTACCAACAAAAATTTGTCTCAACTGTGAAGAAAAAATGGTATCATTTCAATTATTTGTTTTGGATTGTTATAAAGTTCAAGAAAATTTACAAAATATGTGTGTAAGAAACAATGACAAATTTGAAGTGAAATATGATGCAGATATAAGTTATGAAGTTAATGAAATTAAATCAGAGGTCAGTATTTGAATTTTTACTTTTAGAGCAATATGTATTAAAAAAGTTTGATTTTTTAATAATATTTTTTTACAGGTTAAAGTTGAAATGGAAGAAATAGTGGGTAAGTTTTAATTTTTACTTTTTTAATATCAGTCAAAACATCATTGTTAAGCATTTCTGTAATATTAAAACATTAAATCATCTCTAAATTCTGACACTAATTTCTTTCATAATTGCAGAATTAAAAGAATTAAATAATGAGGAAACATATGCCGATTTTGATGGTGACAATATAAAATATGATGATGACAATTATGAACCTGATAGTGACAGTAGTGATGGAGTTACTCTGGCATCATTAAAGGAAATCAAAGTTAAAGAACTCGGTGATGTGAAGCCAAGAGAAATGACAGACGAAGATAGAAAAGAATTGGAAAGACTTCTTCAGGATCCAAAGGCTAGACTAAAAAATTTTGTAAAGTAAGTTGTGACTATTGTAGTTCTCTTTGGATTTTTGATAATGGAAAAAAAATGTGAAGATGGTGAGAATGTTATATGAATAATATATTATGTAATGCTATTTATAATATTTCTCTTGATTTTTATAAAATTGTCTAACATAGAGTATATGTTTATGTAACTAATCTCATGAAAGAATATATGGCTACCATAATTATGGCCATGACTTTGGTCCTAGACCATTATCATTTCAGTAATGAAATTATTTAGGTGGATTCAGATTGTAAATAAGATCTTTCAGGATGACCTGTGCAGAGTGTCCAAAGCGTGTGCACTCTTGGGAGTCATTACGCAATCATTATTACTCGGTCCATCAGAAGAAGGTGTACGCGTTCTGTTTATGCGGGTTTCTTTTGACGTCGAAGAGTGCCATCTACAGGCACGTCGCCGGACACAAGTCCATCCGTCGCAGAGTTTCAAGGAAATCGGGACATCAGAAATCCATTAAAGTTACAGATTTGATCAAGTAAGTATCAAAATCTGTTTTGTAATCTAATATTTTTCCTGGCCGCAAAAGGAGGTGTGTTATAGGCTTGACATGTCTGTGCTATCGTAGCTTCTAGACGAATGGACTGATTTCGATGCGATTTTTTTCGTGACCAAAGATTCTTGTGGTACAACTTATTGGTTAGAAAAAGATAGAGTCAGAAAAACACATTACTTCTGTCAAATTTTTTTATTTATTTATTTATTAGTCGTTCAATAATATATTGTATGTACGCACATTGAATTAAATTTTAGTTGTTTGACCATTATTTGTTGCTATAAGAGCTATATAAAGTTATTTTCCAGATTCAATTGCGACGAATGCAATCAAAACTTTTCGAGCTGGTACAAATTGAACAGCCACTGTTTATGGAAGCACAAAGCGTCGCCCATCGTGCACTGCCGGTGCGGCATTTCCCTCAACTCGAGAACTGTAATGTACAAACACATCCAAGACCACCAAACTCCAGATGTCCTGCAGTGAGTGTTCTTATAATTTATATAGTTATCAAATTAGTAAGCAGAATCACTATACAGTAAACACTAACCCCCGCGTTTTGCTACATTTTTCATTGATACTCCGCTCCGGCTGTATCATTATGATATAAACAATCATCACGTCGGGAGGTTTAAATTCTCTTCAATTTCACTTGTCGAATTGAAATTGAATATTAATTGAAACATAGCCATTACAAAAAACGTTAAAGAATGTAGGAACATGGTAAATGTATGTTGCAGTTGCGACCGATGCCCGAAATCGGCGAAAACGTTGGAGGAGCTGGAAAAACATAAACTAAGACACATCCCTAAGTCGGAGAGGACATTTCAGTGTTCGTCTTGTGATAAAGTGTTTGCGTCGAAGGACTTGGTCAAGTCGCACGAGAGGTCGCACGTGCCCATCGAGCAGAGGAAGATCTACGAATGCGACGTCTGCAACGAGAAGTGAGTGCTGAAGAGTGATACTGGCGAATTGACTGTGAAGTGTTAGACGCTTTGTAGTCGGGGTCTATATGGGTTGGGTTTCGATCAGTCAGGGAAGGCTTCTGTATTAAAAATGCAACCGATCTATTAATTATATATGTACTTGATCACTTAACCATTTGTCTTGTAACTCTGTCTTTTTGAGAATAAATTTGTCTAACCCTAACAAGCCAACGTGGCCAACGAGAAAAGATATCGTTGAAGGTTCACGACGCGTTCGTCGGCGGTGTCGCACAAGCGCATCGTGCACGAGAAGATAAAGAGCTACGTGTGCGACCAGTGCGGCTACGCCTGCGGCACCAACGGCGAGCTGCGGCAGCACCGCGCCATCCACAGCGACGACAAGCCCTACACCTGCCGGAAGTGCTCCAAGGCGTGAGTGCTTATGCTTTCGTCAAGACAATTATCCCATATTCAATTTATCAAAATGTATTGGCCGCTGTCTATCGACATGCTACATTCAATCTCTGTTCATTGTTACTATTGATTGGACTTGGGAACCTTTCAATTGAATTTTTATTTTATTTGGAATACCAACAGCAAAAACAATGAAAATATACTAAACAAAACAAAAAATCTTAAAGCCATTAACAGGTACATGCAGATAAAGCTTGGAATGCTTGGCGTTAATTTTATTTTTAAAAACTATAAACTATTTACAAAGTGTTCTAATGAAGTAATAATCGTGAAGTGAAAATTTATAATATTTGGAAGTCAAGAGAACCAATCAGATTTTAGATTTTTAATCGACTTTTCGCCGACTGGCTAGCTGTATTATAATAGACTGTGAAAGTTTGAAGAAGCGTAAAACGAAATGTTCAGGTTCAAGACGTACTCGAATCTGAAGACGCACATGGACACGCACGAGGAGACGTCGTACGTGTGCTTCGTGTGCAGTCGAGTGCTGAACAGCCGGCGCACTCTGCGCAAGCACCTGCTGGTGCACGAGGACAAGTGCACGCACGTGTGCAACTACTGCAGCAAGGCCTTCAAGCGCCGGCAGACGCTCAAGGTGCACCTCGCCATGCACACGGGCGACAAGCCGCTCGCCTGCAAATGGTGCGACGAGCGATTCGCCTACGCCTCCACGCTGCGCTCGCACCGCCTCAGAGCCCACCCTGACAAGCTCAACAACGGCCTGGCTCCGCACTGTTACGACGCGCACCAGGTCAGTCTCTCGCCCTCCCCCTCACTCTCCCGCTCTCTCTCGCCTCTCTACTCACGAGTGCCACTTTTGTTCCAGGAATATCACAAAAACGATGCTTCTACTTTAAGCGTAGCTAAGGGCGATATACAGTAATTACTATCTTAGGAATCTCCTGTCAGTATTTCTTCAACGTTAAATAATTATATCGTCTAAACGATATTATGTCGATATTATAATGAATAAATAATTGATAATGAGTCGTTGTCTTTTAATACTTCTGCATCGATCGATTATTCTTATTAATAATTTTGAATAAAGTTAATATAAAGAAAATACTATGCAAAAAAAGATCAAAAACATATATAAGTACATAAAATAGGATTTTCCGATCGGTGTCTTACATAATAAGCTTTTAATATAATCTCGTTGACATTATTAGACAAAAATAATATGACCTTTTCACAGAAATGCAATTTTAAAATTTTGCTATAAATACGTTGATATAGGCGTCATCTCTTCAACACCTTACATGCAATATTGTACAAAACGTGATACCAAAAGCAAACAAAGACACGTCAAACGTGTGAGTGGCGCGCTTCTCCGCGGGGCTTTATGACATTCATTAGAGTAACTTCTATTTGAAAGATCATAAAATAGAGTGGAAGCAAATCCCGCAAAATATGTGCCACAATTTCCCTTACAGAATACACCCCTATTCATGTCCACCGTTCAGGGGCAGCTCATTGTTAGGCCACTGACACATTTACCAAGCATTTCCACATCACATCTCTTAAGCGTTTTATTTGTTGAATGTTTGATTTATTGCAATAAAAGTGGCCTATATCGGTCTTTTCGAGATAGCGATACTGACTTTTTGGTTTCGATCTATGTGGGAATAAAAGACTGGCGTCCGGCCAAAGTCGAATCCCTCGGCCCGACTCCCCAACCAAATAAATCTCACCCCGCGAATATTGTATTCGATGATAATATGTATTGTTTGAAGGTTCCTTAACGAGAGTCACGTGAACACGAAAGCTTTTTCTAAATATTGATGTTTAAATTGATACATTTGTTTTCTGATTTGTGTGAAATCTACGGAGCAGACACATCTGCGTGTTTTTTGTTTTGATCATTTTCCTCACAGGTTCAGGCCTTCTGTGTCTGTTCAATCTAAATATTCGTTTCCAGGGGATGCGAACCAAAGGCCTCGGGCGCTACACGCGGGTGCGTCAAAGGCCATCAAGATGTTTCATAAATAATTTTAAAATATTTACTTTTGTTTATTTTGAAGTTATAATTGCGAATTCAATATTCCGTAATTGCATTAATTGATTTAATATGAAAATCAAATCAAAATAAGCTTTTACAATCTTTTTGATTAAAATTAATTTTTTTTTGAATCATCAACCTTTTTTTTTCGAGATCTGTTTAATAACGAAGTAAATTCTATCTAGAAGAACCGGCAAGAGGCTGAAAGCAATTTTAATCTACGTGAATGACTTTCATATAGCGAGAACGCAGTTCATATACTGAATTAATTATCTTATCCTTTTTCGGGCGATTGAAGATGCGTATGTGGCCACTTCGCGTTAAGAAAATCATTGCCACTACAAGCGCAGAACAAAATGAAGCGTATATAGAGATGTGTAGTAGTGTGTAGGGTGCGCAAGTTGCGGTAGGAGGCGGAGGGCGCGCCGCCCACATTCAGTTTCGCGGAGGCTGCGAGCCCTGAACGCCGCTCGCCCGCCCACGCGTCGCACACAGCGTCTCATCTATTGTTTTTATGCGAACCATACGTTTCTAACGTCAACGAATTATGCGAATGAATGCACGAACCTCAGCGAGCGACGTAAGCGGAATAACAACTCGATAATTATTGTAGCTTTGCGAATTTCATTTTAGTAATTGACCAGTGATATCGTTAGTGCTGTTCACAAGTTTTATTAAAATTTATTTTTTAGAAAGCCACTCAGTCAAGGAACGGTGATTAAGTACCTACTTATCACTGGATTTTTCCAATGATAGACGTTTTCTCAGAAAAGTGGCCTTATTCAAATAACGAGCGCTCGGGGTCACATTGTGTACTCAACGTGAGAGGTCCTTATCTCTGAGGACCTGAGAGCACCGAGATGTTTATAGCGTGAAGGATCAAATTGCTATTAGTTAAAATGTTCCTTATAAACAAACAATAATTGGTGCGTTGGTCTATTGCTTTGATCTTTTCTTCTCGACAGGAATACGGATACCCATAGAGGATCGTGAGCTAGAGTCGGAGTCCATTGCCCAATCGGTTCTTTCGTTTCCAAAATGAGTCCAGAGTATTTCCGGAGCTCAAAGGTAGGCGACATGTCCTCGGTGCCAACCGCTATTGCATTAATCATATACCTATCCAGTGTTTACGGGACCACCTTGGCGCCCAATACCGACAGCACGATACCAGCGAGCGAGTTGGAGACGAAGATTACGCATTCGACTGCGGGTGGCGCGAGGCCATCGTTGCCGCCTCTTTTTGCTAAAACAACAATAGCACATGTCGCTCCCGAGCGGCCTCCGAGCCGCACTTCAATGACGCGAGCGTTTAATAAAGTGTTGATGAAAAGTGCAAGAAGTCAAAAGTCGAACACTATCTCGAGTGCACCCGAGCTTCGAGGTCGTCCCGGCCCGACAGAGTGCGACTTGCCTCTTCTGCCGAGAGAGTCGCGTCTGTGGAGAGGCAACGAAACGCACCAACTGAATCTGCCTATAACGGTAAGTTGTATTTCTCAACGTTTCTCTTTCCACGTCTCTCGTCCACTCGTCTTTGATTTCAATCTTTAACTCAATTCAAATGACTGATTCGAATATGCTGCGGATGATTGCATCATTTCAATCTGTACAATTAATCGCTGCTTAAGTTAAATGGAAAATTATCATATCTAGTTGCTACACAAATTTGTGAATTATTAATGATACAAATCTTTAACTTAATTTTTAATATTAATACTTTGTATTTTTCTATTAATTTAATATTTTTAGGATGTTGCTTATTCATTTTAGTCTAATGGGCTATTTCGAACGAAGAAATACAAGTTACGCGTTACATCAGCGAATCTCTGAAAGTATTCTTACTTAGGTATATAATATTCAGGCAAGGTTGATCATGGCAGGAGTACGACGTATTTTGCTATAGGTAAAAGGAAAGATGTCTCATTCATATTAGGTAATGACATATTAATATACCTAATTGTTTTGTTTATTTATGAACGAGCTGTTGCTTGTTTAATTTTATTTTGAATTTAGCTTTTATTTAGAAAATAACTATAGAACAGACCGGCGACATGAATATTAATTACTAGTTTAAGATCCCACTATAGGCTTCATATTTTCGATTGGTATGGAATTTGTCTATTAACCAAATCAATAAAATGTTTAAAAAAACTAATAATAATTAATCATATTCTGGACAGAAATTTTTTAGACATCCCATTTGCAATTGCATATCTATTAACATATTTAATTGTATATAAAATACTTTCATCCAATAACCAGCTCGGTGAAGGTCGTTCTGTAGTGGGATCCTATACTATACGCTTTTCAATTAATTGTATAAAGCATATTGATTGTTTTTGATTGATAAGATTACGTGAGATATAAGAAGCTTAGCACATTAATGTACGTGTCTGTTTGCGTCGACGGAGGCGTGCGCGAGCGCTGCGGCGGCGGGGGAGGGCGCCGCGGAGTGCCCTCAGGTGACGCTGTCGTGGGAGGGCCTCGCCGACATTCAGAGTGGAGACATCCTTATCGTCCGAATCGCCGACTCGTTGTTGCTCGACCATGTCAGCAAAGACTCCAGCGATGCGAACTCATCGCGTTCTGCTCCTCGGAGGTTAGTGATGCGACCGTTGGCTCCTTAGAGACCAGCAACCTTTATTTATGATTATTAATTTTATAACTTTTTAAATATTAAAAATAATCAGGAATAAATAAGAAATTCGTAAAAATACCTTTTACGATATGTTATCCTAAAAACTAACAATTTTGTTCTCTTTTTTGATATAATAATGTGGTAAGTAATGTAGCCGTTCGCTTTGATGTCGGCCACTTTGGGAAAGCCTGCGATACGTATAGCCTACGTATGGATGCAGGGTTCATTGAGCATTCCATTTCCAGAGAGTGGGTTTTCAGGGCACACGAGTCGGGCCTTCAGCCAGCCGTGTATGAGGTCACTCGACAAGGACACGAGCACTGCGACGTCTCAGATGGCACGCTCCTCGACATCACACCCTTGGACGAGCACGCAGCCAAGATATTCACGCTCTACGACAAAGATCTCACTGAAGGAGTCAATCTGCTCATTGGTATACTCAAATGAAAAACTATTTTTGGGTTGGATATTCTATTTATCGAGGAAGGCTAGATAATATTACGATAGAATCAATATAGTCCGGGATCCCAGGAGCATTTTTCAATTTGATTACTATCAAGCAAATTTTTCGTGAGTAGCAGCCTTTTTAATTTTGTTAAATCTTAAGATAATTATATAAATTATTCGAAAAAATATTTGTCATACAAAATGTATGGTTTGATCAAAGAGTCCCCTCCTTCCAACATGACGTATCGATAACGAGGTCATCAAAAATGATTAGTAACCATCTTAAGATTTAAGAAAATTAGAAGCAGTTACTAATAAATTTTTGATTTGATATCAACATATTTTATCCCTGCTACCGCTATTACCTCCCACAATCGGGAGTTTTCGTAAGGAAATTGTTGGGCGTCTCATCGAAATGAAGCTACTTACGAAAAATTAGCTTATTAGTAATCTAATTAAAAAATGCTCCAGGGATCCCGGACTAATAGGAAAGTGAAAGTGAAATGAAAAATGTTGCAAAAACGGACAAAATTATCATACGTTCTAATGGGTTGATATCGTCGCCCTTACACAAAAATAGCCTTGTTAAAGTTTTAAATGTGCGTGACTTGTGTCAATTTGGTTTGGCGCTATCGAGCAGTAAAACGCAATAAAAGGAATATTTCGACGTCAAATAGCAGGAAAGAGCATTCGTTCGTGACAAGAGGCATTCCTTTGCCTCTTTGTAGGCCTTCAAAGGCATTACTGAAATCGTGTGACGGTTCCGCAGTTGTGTCTGACAATTGGGGGTCACAGTGCGTCCGTTTGAAGGTGACCGTCAAGTCGGACAACTGCGGCGACTCTCAAGACTGTTCCGGGAAAGGAGCCTGTTACACGGACGAGGCAATGGTGAGGCCGCTTCACTCGTTACTTTTCACTCTTGAAGCGAATCGAGTGTTGATTGATCATTTCGATAAGTTGGATGTGCCCGGCAGGCGCCACAACTAAGCGAATGAGCCGATTTCGATTCGATTATTTTGTTCGAAAGCTGACTTCATCGAGATGGATCTTAAAATGACTCCAAATTCTGAAAATTTGTAATTCCGTCGATTATATTATCTACTTACCTCATTTATAATCATCATGTCGGGGTTTTATGAATGGAGAAGTTTCTATTTTTTAAATGGATAAATTATAAAATAAAACAGACAAGTGAAAGAATCGATAAAATATTTCTAGAAATGAAAGAGTCATGGAACTTTGAAGTTGCACTTGCAGGCATAGGTAATTTGTTGACGTCACAGGCGAATCAGAAATACGTAAACTTCAATAATCTATTTTTAAGTTATTTATTGATGGATTTGAAATTTTTTTCAGTGATTAATTTTTCATTACGTTCAATCATTACGTTGAATATAATATTAACAACATCATGAAACTTCTCCTTTGTCTTCAATTTCACTTGTCTAAAGAATGCGACTATTTTCGTAGGAATGAATCGTCTAGAAATTATTATATAGCTATAATCTAACTTTCTCAAGTAAACAATAATTTATTTATTTAACAAGAAATAGAGACATCAACAAATACCTACCTATAATGTATTATTAACATGAAAAAATTTAATATGCAATTAGGATATGATGTCCGCGCACCGTCATGCTGCAACTGCACCTTTATTAAGATGAGTTACGTGTTTGTGTTGGACTTAAAATGAAATAAAAGAGAGAGGTGGGTAATGCAGTTCGGATTATAGGAAGGTTACGAGTGCCAGTGCTGCCCGGGATACGCGGGGCCCCACTGCGAGGAGAGGGACGCCTGCGACCCGTCGCCTTGCTTCAATAATGGCATATGCGTGGATCTCTCGCAGCCTCTCAACGGCGCCAAGTACCACTGCCTCTGTCCATTCGGTAGGTATTAAAACCTAATGCAGACTATTTTACTTACTAGCTTCTGCTAAGATTTCAAGCCTTCGCAATAATTGGTAGACTTTCGATTTCTCGAAAGATCGTACATTCGTTTTATTTAACCTGAATAGGATTATGTAGCGTTACATGTTACTACATATCATGTAAAAATTTGTTTTAATTTTTTATTTATGTTAAATAATGATTGTTATATATTCAAACATAGGAAGCATTACATCTGCAGATTACATAAACATTGAACAGGGAATAAAATGAGCCAAAGTCGTAATAAGGAATAAATGTTCGTTCTTGTGGCGGGTTTCGCGTTGGCCGATTAAATGGCGATGTGACGTAATCCGCATGAACCGCGCTCTTGCGTAACGTCCAGCTCGCCTTGCGGTGCCAACTGCCGCCGCAGCCACACCCCTCTGTACCTTGGATATTCACATACAGATTATCTAGTCTTATTAGTCTTATTACACTTCGATGTTTATTATAAACTGATGACCACAATGTAATTGTTAGAAGTTAAAAATACACGTTAGACATAATAGTAGGGGAGCCCACGATGCTAAATGTGTATTTATTCGAGCGTCATAGAGACCTATTGAGTTGCGAAGCTTAGATAATAAAAAAAAATATTATATAATGTATAGTTATTCATCGGTGGGGGGAGCGGCTATAGATTTTCAGATATTAATAGCATCCATGTTCTACGTATTTTTAATAATGTACGTATGTTAATCTGATCGTTTGCATGATGGGGTTGGTCTTACGTAAGGGTTGAAAATGAGAAAATAAAATTTAATCGAGCGCGTCAGATTTTCTAAGGGGTGCAAACGTTTATTAATAACAATTTAATTGTTTAAAGTGCAATAGCTCACGAACCGTAAATTTGACTGTGACAGCAACATGGCGGTAAAGACTAGTGTGGAGCAGTGCGAGAGAGAAAGCCGTACAGAAAAAGTGAGAAAAGAAGAGAAGCGTGGAACGGGAAATACGCAATTCACAGTTGTTGTACATACTATATTCTATTGATAATTTTAGGTGCTTAGACTTATGAAAATCGGCAGATTATGCTATTCATATAATTTTTTAACTATTTCCTTTAAAATGACAAAAACCAAATTCACGCTCGAATATTTCAAGGTAACAAATTATTTTTTTTGCAACTTAGTGACTCACTCAATTTTTTATGTCGCACTCAAACCGTCAGATTATTGAAAAGATTTTGTTTTCTGCATGTAATTAACGTATTTTGTTAAAATCAGATGAGCTCGAGTTTTTTTTTCAGGATCGATTTTTTTTACTAATCTGATCGACTGCCCTAGACGTACTCCACTATGTTAGGGTGGTATAAATACTTAACAGAGTACAGTCTCCCATAATATTAAACTGCTCAGCTCAGGTCACATCCCCGCTTGGGCTCCCCTACTATAACATTTGTGTATAAACTTTATAGGTACATATGTAGACAATGATTGAGATGAATGAGAACTAATTTATGGCATGTGTGTCATTTCAAGATAGAGCTTTATTAATGGGAGGGGCCGGGATTCAGTTTGTTAATTCTTAGAGATTTAGGTGTGAGCATTTTTGGGATAGACACGAAAAAACCCCTCATTCCAATTAAAAGATATACAAACGAGAAGAATTGCTAAAGGTAGCGGTTCGCGCCGCGACAGAGATTCCTACCTTTATGCTTTATGGATAAAGCTACCTTTAAGGGGAATCAAGCAACTGCATCGACCGACTCCCTAGTTGATTTGACCACGTGGTAAATTATTTGAATGTTTCTAGTAAATAGAGTAGGTATGCAAAATTTATACTATTAATATACACATCAAAAAAGTCTAAGCAACAAACATTATTTATTTTGCAATGAGTCAACAATAATATTTTATTTTGCAATGAGTCCCGGTTTGGATTTAGACCTGATAAAAGGGTAAGAATATATTGTCGTCCCTGAAATACTGAACCGCTGAGATGCGTTCAGTTTTAGCGTTTTGAGATTATGTTCACCGATTTGTACAAAGTCTTGGCTCAGATTTCACACTGATACATGACAATGCGCGTTCGCACACAGCTCGGAGGATCAGAGAGTACTTGACACTGGAAAACATCCAGGTATTGCAGTGGCCTGAACGATTGCCATGACCTCAATCCCATTGAGCACGCATGAGACAAGCTCCTGAGCGGGCTGAGACATATTCTAGAGAACTTGAATGGAGTTCAAAACCATACTATAATGTGTGTTGCTTAGATTTTTTTGATGTGTGTAGTTTGGTTGAACTAGCTACCGTTAACTACCGTTTCGAATCGAAAAACTCATTTTGTGTGGCACAGTCCATTTATCGAATGAGGCTCGGTCGCGAAGTTGGAACGGGCCGCTCGTGGGTTTGCTTCTGCGTGTAAATGAGGAATTGTCAATAGGATTCACGGGCAGAAAGTGCGAGAAGGATCCATGCTTCTCCTCTCCGTGCCTGAACGGCGGGTCGTGCATGAGTATGGCTCTGAACGGCTCCACGTCGTTCCACTGCGTGTGCACGGACGAGTGGACGGGCACGCGCTGCGAGGCGCCCTCGGCGGGCGGCGCCTGCAAGGCGAAGCCGTGTCTCAAGGGCATCTGCGTCGAACAGCCAGACGAAGACGACGGTCCCGAGTATCGCTGCTTCTGTGAACCTGGTAACGATATATCTCCTTCTATAGCAAATAAGAATTGGACTCTCAATACTATTAACAGTAAATTTAAGACGATTCGAAAAAACCCCTTCATTACGCCTACAAATTGGTTAGGAGCTGAGATGGCACAGACAAGCACAAACGCGTCACTACCTCTATTTTTCGTCGGGGGTTTGAAATGACTTCGAAGAGTTTGAGAGTTGCTTTTCTTTTTAATAGTAAAAAAGTACTTGAATTACCTAATTGGATTAAGAGATAAGTTAATTGAACGGTTGAACTAAACGTTGAATAATTATCATAAATTAAAAAAAAAAAATATTTGGTAACAATTATAATACGTGCTCTTTTTAATGTAATCGCGTTTTCTCAAATATAGCCAATATTTGAGAAAACGTGAGAAAATAACTTTTATCATAAACTACAAAATAATTATGCATTGACTACTTACCGTTTATTGATAGCCAAAAATACTTTCAAATTCAACATGATTATGTTTAATAAGCATAAAAATATAAACACTATATTTATCGCTTAATAAATATGATAATCAGTTCGGTAATCCATAAGTAAGAAAATTTTAAACAAAGTTTAACATCTGGTTAAAATTCGATAAAATTTTTGTTGATCTTTCTTCGGACTTTTTTCGCAATAAAAGAAAACCTATGTCATTTCTCTATCTTAGCCTCTTCGTCCATCTTTGTACTAAACTTTATCAATAACAGTTCAGTAGTTTGGGGATAAAAACGTAACAAAAAGATCTGAGTCGAGTTTTACGACTTACTTATTACGCTAAGGCACTTGACTCGTATAGTGGACGTCCATGCCGTCCTTAACAATATTAGTTTAAGAGAGCGAGTTTCGGGTCGATCGCGGCGCGAAGCAATGTTGGCGTCTTGCCATTTAGAGCGGCAACGATTCCAAGAGAACAAGCCACAGAATATACTACTGTTAGTACCTACATGGGACGAAAATGTTCGTCAGTTGTCAAAATTGTTGTCATTCATTTAAATTTTAAAACTTAAAGCACAGTTTCCTTTTCAAACTATGTGACTTACAAAGAAAGTAAGAAGTAAGAAATTAATAGCAACATTTGTAGCTATTAAGCCAATAATAGTGCAACCTCTTGGCCTGCCAGATCCCCGGATCTCACGCCTTGTGATTTCTTCCTATGGGGATTTGTCAAAGACCACGTGTACATTGAGAGAATTCACAGCCTAGAAGAGTTACAGAATCGTGTACGTCGTGCAATTGCTTTAAATACTCCGCAAATTTTAAGGAAAGTGCTTTGAATACAAAATTTTGTACTTACTAAGAAATAAAATGTATGGGAGTGTTTAATGTAAAAGTTTTGGATATTTCTCGTTTTATTTTTAAAAAGTTATTATTGTCATTTTAATCATTAGGTAAAGTACTTTCGATATCAATTTAAAGTTTTTTGATATCTGTAATAGTTACGGAATAATCGCCTGTGCACACTTAACGATTACACCCGGTATATAAAATCCTAAGATTATTTTACTATTGTTCCGGACATCAGAAGATAATGTATGTTAATGAAAAAAGATATGAGAGAATCCAAATATTTGACGATCTCATTCTTTATGATTTGACGTACGTAACGTTGACTACTTACTATGTCGAAGATCGTTCACAAAAAGTGAATGTTATGTCAACAAAGGGGATAGTAAATATTAAAGGACGAAAGGTTTGGGGAAATAGTCTTAAGAAATTTATTCATATTTTTTGGAGAAACATTTAATACATTGAGAAATGAATTGCGCCGTGCGCTAGGCTACACCGGGGATAGATGCGAGTTGGAGTACAACGAGTGCGAGTCGTCGCCCTGCTTGAACGGCGGCACCTGCACCGACCGGGTCGGCGGCTTCGGCTGCGCCTGCGGCCGCGGCTACGACGGACCCACTTGCCAGTTTAAGGTTCTTTCTCTTTGACTCACTGTCTATGAAATTTACTATCAATTTTTGCCGAATTTTTTTACTGATCCATATTTTCTGACAATATTATTGACAGAAAGTGTGATTAACTTGCTACACCTGCGTCTTAACGCGTAAAGTAGCTCGTTCATTAAGACGTTACTTAGACGTAGCCAACGTTTTTCAACGACGCATTACTAAAGGCATTAAGCGTTGGGAGGGAGCGAGCGAGTCGGTTTTTTGACACATCAATGGGTTTTAGCGCGTAGCTTAGCGTCATCTCATTCGCCGAGTTCGACGACGATGCATTTGATTAATCCACTATCTCCTTTTTTGGTTTTATCAATTTTTATAATACAGACTTTATGCTGATTACGTAACTGAAGCATCGTTTGTGAAGAAGTCTCGTTTTGTTAATTGAAGGTGGACCTGTGCCTCCCGGAGCCGTGCAACGAGCATCAGATATGCGTGGACCGCGGCAACAGCTACTCGTGTGAATGCCCCCGAGGCTTCGTCGGCGACGCGTGCCACGTTCCCGCCACATCGGTACTTCATCGTACTGCAAACTCTTCCGAAAGATAACGTATAACCTTAAACGTCAATCCATAGACAATGTATGAGGAACCGAACTTTCTACTTAAATGGTGTAAATAAACCGATTTTGTTTCATTAATGTAGATGAAGCATCTGGCTTGGCTGGTCATCGACTTGAGGTTGGTAATTATTTATGTTGATGAAAGATGAGTGACGTTCCAGATATGCGACAACAACCCCTGCGCCCACGGGGGCACCTGTTGGAGTGGCGTCGACTCGTTCTATTGCTCCTGCAGGCCGGGGTACACTGGACGACTTTGTGAAGGTTATAAATAGATAGATAGAGGAATAAAAAAAAGATTTTTGCTTGTAAAACCGAAACTTAAGATATGTTGCACTTCAGAATGTATGTTTGTAATGAATATCAATTGAAATACTACAGGCAAGATTTAAAAAGGCATTTGTGACATAGGTTACACTGAATGTGCTCGCTCAAAGTAGCGAGTAAATTTAGTAAACAACTGAATAAGTTAATTGTAAATGTTTCAGAGGACTTTATACTGGAGCCGGTGATCGAGGGTGACTCGGAGGAGGGCCGCGGCGGGGGAAGGGGTGGGGTGCGCGTGATGCGCCTGCCCCTGGGGCTCTACCACGACCGCCTCCACAACGTGCTGATCGCCGCCGGGACGCTCGGCGCAGCCATCGCCATCGTGGGCGTCGTGGTGAGAGACCTTCTTATCTACTGCCTTCTTCTTAAGTCCGCTTAGCCCCTTTTTGCCAAGGCATATTTTATATTATGCTGGATCGATGCGGGGATTTTGATTAACTCCCTTTCAACGATTTCCCTGAAATTCATGGCTTCATGACATACTTTGACCATTTGTTCAGGTTAATCAGGTTCTTCCTTCGGGAAGTTATCAATCACTCATGGCAACGTTGTGGCGTTTCCAGGTGGCTGCATGCCACTGCCGCGTGAACAAGACGTACTCGCGTCTGCTGTCCAGGTTGTCGGCGCGGGTAGCGGAGGCAGGCGCGCCCCGCCATTGGCTGCAGGAGAAGCGCGCCCACCCCACCGCCCCGCGCTCGCACGGGCCTCCACCTCCGCCTCCGGTGCCTCTCGACACCACCGACCTCTACTACACCCTCGACTTCAGCGACAACCAGACTTCGCCCCTCATCCAGTAGATCGGCCCGAGGTAACCTCTCAGATGCCCGTAGCCTGCTTATCTCTTGGAAAATTCACTTTTTGGTGCAAGTAATAACATTCGTGCATCTGTTAATCAAAGCGCTACGCGGGAGGTCTTGGGTTCGATTCACAGGAAAGCTTTTAAAGCCAGAAAGCCTACTAAGAGCTTAGGAAATTCACTATCACACAACGCCTTCTATTTTTTTAAATTTATTAATTAAATTGTAATAATTTAAAAATCTTTACAAATCATTAGTTTTTAAACGTACTATTTTAAAAACTATGATGCGCCGGACGCCTAGGGTTCGAATCCCGGGGGGAATGATCACCTACTTACATTTCAAAGTAATCTTTGCTCGTAGGTTCCTAGTCTTTACACGCGGTAAACAGATAGAGAACCGTTTTGCAAATGGCCGCCGCTCTCTTATATTCAGAACAAAATACATGATCAGCCTCATACTTTCTTTAATCTTGTTTTAATTTGTGTTTGTTATTCCCTTCTTATGTTAACAGCTAGGATTAATTGTATCACACCGCATACGAACCTCAAAAACTTTTTCGCTGATGCTTCCCAACGTCAAACTGCTTTGCGTCTGCGCGTTACAATGGAGGACCCGGGTTCGAGTCCACGGGGAAATAAATGAATGTTGGATGTTGTAAAAAACTCCTATTTTCCCGTAATGGTAATAATTAGTGAAACAGAACTGTGCTGCCCCATGCCCGGCTATGCCTAGCCCCTTTCGCAACGTCAGCTGCCATTTCTGAATCGTTACTCTGTCTGTTCGCCCTTTTCTCCTCTATACAATATTTTGTTGCGTGATTAATTAAAGTTGCGTCATTAAGTAATCAAATTATAGTTCATCATTTCTATATTAGTCAATTTCGTGGTAATTATTAATTAAATTTCAAAGATTCTAACAAAAGTATAAAAGATTCATTACTTAGATATGAGTAAATTTATATTATATAGTTATAAATCAGTAAGTGCTTTTTTAACTATAAATAAATTTTTCCTTAATTGATAAATTAAATCAAGTTTGATTAGTGCTATACAATTTATTAATTATGTACCAATTCGTATATTCAATTAGTGTTTTTGTCACCGTGTCAATAAATAAGCAATCGCGCTCGCTTTAAGTCTGTTGTTGGCAGGATATCACAAACCCGGCACTTTTAAAACCAGGATATTGAGGATTGTTGCAATTGCCCATCCATTTACTGCATTTACAAATTAATATGTTTATATACAAACAAAGTGCCTGCGAAATGCAAAGTATCTACGATTAATAAAGAGGTGGCCCCTTAGCGTTTTCTATCCTAATATTTCAGTTTTAGAACCACGAGTTCAGTATTGAACTTCTCGATAGGTTTTTATTATAGAAAATCTGTCAATCCCATTGTGGCTAGAAATTTCCTTTTTCATATTGCCCAATTTCTTTATGGTCTAAGATCCCGATATACAACTACCTTTACCGAGATGTTTATAATTAATCAAACCGGTGAAATATTTAAAAAAAAAAATTAAAATTATTAATTAATCATATGTCTGGACTGAAATTTGTTAGACAACCCATATGCAATATATTTATTGACATATTTAATTAATTGAGAATTTTTCGAGCATTGAGAATTGACACATATTTAAATTGATTAATATTTTGTGTTACAACTCTAGTAATTTAATATCATGTTTTGATTATTATTATTATTTATTTTTCATTATATTACTATACGTATTTTTTTAAGGAGGGGAAGTGTGTGCCTACACAATAATATATACTTATACGTTATTGATTTATTGCATAGAGTATAGACAATTGTTAAGCAGCAGTCGCTGCATTAATGCGCTGTTCGAATGTCGTGTCCATTGTATCATGACGCAAATATATATATTATAATCAATTGCCTTTTACTATTAATCACCAACATATGTAAGGCAAAAATAATATAAAATAAACATCTCGGTGAAGGTCGTTGTATATCGGAATCCTATACTAAATATTAGAATAATTAACTTGTGGCACCTATACATATTGGTGTTGACACTTGACACGGGAATTTCTAGTTTATTCTGTTTAAAGCTTGCTATTCAAAAGCTTCGTTGTTTTTACTTTAAACTCTTCTCTATATAATACTGTAATTATAAGTGATGTTTATATAAGTAATTGTCGATCGTCGCTTCGATGCTTTTTCCGTTTCGACAAAATTTTTGATGTAAATATGTGTGTTGTGTTATTGTTGAAGACATTAAAATATTGTTTAAAAAGTTCTGTTGCTTTTGTATTGTTATTTGACGTTTTAGGTTAGCAAGTAATATGTTGGTATACAAACTGCATAAGTTATATTGAAAGGCCACATTCTTATGTCGGCTGCAAAGGCTGCAGACAGCACAGGCGGACATTATGTAGCTGGTTTCATTGAATAAATAAAAAATAAAATCACCACAGTTTGTTTTGAAGAAAAACATTTTTATTTAGTTCATAAACTTTGATAAAAATAATTATATTAATAATATTTTTATGACAACTTACAAATATTCATATAAAAGAATAACGTAACATCTATTTAAAATTAAGTACATTAGAATTGAACGAAAATGTGCTACCACTTTCGGGACGTATAACTATTGTGACTCCACGTGGCCGCTCCCGCGCACCGCTCCCGAGGCGCCCGACAATTTTACCAAAACATACGATTTTTCTATTTAATTCAATACCGTCCCAACAAAACACCGGAAAGGAAGAGAAAGTGCGTCTCGTCCAGCGCTAATACCCACTCGACGGAATGTTTGCTCCAGCTTTCTTTCAATTCCGTTTTGGAAAACTAGAGTTGAGCAAAAACGCTTATGAACATCGCAATGCACCTCAATTACGTAAGAGGAGATATCGAGTGGCTTAAAGCGTTCAAATTGGTAAAATCGAGATTAATAAAAAAAATAGTGTTTCGTTGTTCGATATGATATTGCACAAGATGGCGGGCGTCGCGGGGCCGTCGCGCGGGACCCGCCCAATTCCTAACGACTATGTATCTGCGTACTTTATTGCTACTGACGTTTGTGACTTATGACGAGATTCAGAATCACGATCTAAAACCATTGTAAGTAAAAAAAACATTAAAGCTGCACAATTTATAATATAAGTACATAAATAAATAATAGATTGATACGTAAGTAGGTATATAACAATGATAGAGTCCGCTTCGCGAGAAAGTAAATGCAGACTTTGAGCAATGAGACGCATACAACATAATTATATAAATTCATAGAGAGATTTAACATTACGAACGAAGTGGTTAGACATAACGAGTGCGGAGTGACATAACGATGCGGAAGATGTTGACGAGGCCCGATCGCAACCACAATTGCCACGGACACGTCTTAAACTTAATAATAATTCGATTGTTCACCTGCTCACTTGTGACGTATAACTACGCGACCCTAAACTATTATCGTTAACTATCCTATGTCATAATATGGCAGTTAATCGAACCGTCAGCTGTCGGCACTCCACTTAACATTACATGTTGGGCGACTTTGTCTGCGACCAATGCTGATAAGGCAAGAACAGAACCTGGTTCTGAATTTTGAATGAGTAAATCGGTGGAATTGGTACCTACGCTTAACACAACTTGTGACAAAACACTTATTAACGTCAACATTCGGTCCAATTTAAAAGAGATTCATACAAAGATATAAAATATTCGATCGATATTGTCATGGCCCGAAGGTTGTGTAAAAATACAATATGCAAAACTATCTAAGTAATTGTACACAAACCACTCCCGTTGATGAAATTATTAATTCTGCTTTGACGACTTGTGACTACATATAAATGACTACTACATATTAAGCATTGTAAATTATGCAAAATGGCGGCTAACGCTCATTTAAAATTATAATTGTTTTATTGATTCCGTTTACTATTTTAATCATCATACCCTTTTAATTCAGTAAGTTTGTAGGTATTTTGCGAATCGAATAAATCATCGATTCTTAAGTAATGCGAGATAATTCGAAATAACGTGTACCTACTTGTAATAAATTGAAAATTTTATTAATTTAAAATGTAAATGAGCGTAGTGGCCGATACGTTAGTCACAGCGCCCACGACACGGAAACAATTTGCGGTTGAAACTAATCCTAATATTAAACTTTACCTAAGTGCATGAATTGAGCGAGCTTATAAAGCGAACTTACTGACAAACCTTAAAAAAGTGGATGGCATTTAATTTGACTTAACTCACTTAACATAAAGATAAAACATTAAACATACAATGACAAATACACTTCCACTTTACAATAATGCGTAGATGAGCTATCTACAAAATGTTTGTGACAAGAGTTCCTTAGCTTATCATCATGGCAAGACATAAAGGTACCTGTTGAAACGACAACTACGTAAATCTAGAATGATAACAGATGAATGGCACACACGTTTAAACATCAGCAGTGATTCTCCAAATTTCACAACATAATAAAATTCTCTGAAAAAGGTTCCAGCCGTCACCATTAATCATTAATTTGTGATTCCGTAAGGCACTAAAGATATTTACAGGAGCATCGCTTGTGACATTCGTTCGTCGAGATGAGTCGGCGATCGACCACTTATAAGTAAATTTCAATCTGAGATCGTGACTTCTTGACAAAACCTTATCTATAAATAGTGAGTTTAAAACTTGGAATGTATGTAACAAGTACGTTTTTGAGTTCGCCACAACTAACAATAAAATAATTTATGGGATTAAAACGAGTACCGGAAACGTGGCAAACCTATTCGCGTATCACATTCTTCTCCAAATCCGAGAGTCAGCTAATGGTCGGAGGGCAGCTCCACGAAGGTGATGTCGTAGAGGGGCTCGTCTTCGCTGGAGCCGGCCGGCCGCACCTCAAGCAGGAACAGGTCCTCGTTGCAGTAGTACGCTAGCATCTCATCGTCAATTTTCGCCGTAATCCTATAAATTCAACGCACATATTAACAATGACAGGCACCTTTTTAAAATTACATTTTTCAATTATGTTAGATTAATGATGTTAACAAATTTAATTGATAATTAATTATTGTGAAAAGACTTGTCGGTTTTTAAGGGACTCTAGTAGGAAACATTTTAATAAAGCGTAAATGGGAGATATTTTTGGTTTTAAAAAAGCAATGTGAAGTTAGTGGCGCGCCCTTTAGTGAAGCGGGACTTTAGAACGCGAGGCGGCCGAATTCATTCAAACTTTCTGATGCCAATGAAAACAACTTACCCTTTCTTGTTCTTTCGATAAAGATTATTAATTGCCGAACTTGAAATTTTGTACTTATTCTCAATCTGAAAATGAGCAAAAATAAAAACGATTACATTGGGCCTGTGTCTATGAACCGAGACGTCTCGTCTAACGAATCAAATGTTGGAAAGGTAACCGGTCTAGTGGTTTAACAAAGAGAGTGAGAGAGAGAGTCGCGAGAAGTTACCGTAGTCTGAGAATCGAGGACCGGAGGCAGCCGCCGAGCGCGGGGTTAATTAAAACATGCAGTTATGATGGTCGTGTATATTAGAGGGGTTATGAAGCGCCACTCGGTTACGCAGCGGGACGAAGCGTCTCGATTGATCGTTTACGTTAATACTAAGTTCGGAAACGAATATCGACAACGAATTCTGTTAGCGGACACCACCGAGGTTATTGACGTGCTTTTCGGTGTCGTCGGAACGCAACTCGAGCTCAGGGGTCCGGATCGTACTCACAGCGTGGAGGAGGCCCTGCGTGGTGGGAGGCACCACGTGCAGCGGCGTGTACACGTTGTCCGTGTCCTGGCGCACGTACAGCATCACGCGCTCGCTGAGCGGCGGCGTCGACGCGCGTGCGCGCTTGCCCACCACCCCTTCCAGCTCCAAGGAGTCCTTTCTGTCGCTGTACGGTGACAGCCCACCCACGTCAGAGCGGTACCTGTCAATGACAAAGTTCAACTGACTTCAACATTATACTTCTCCACTTATGGACTTATCGTTATGAATGCGAGTCGTGAGAGTCCTGTGCCTGTAATCGGTATAATAAACCTGTGGCGACAGGCTGTCAGCTCTCCTTCGCGAACAGCATGTGCAGTCTTACAATAAGTAAGTTGTGTTTATATGTGAGACGTATGCGGTGTATATGAGAGTGTGTTTGCGTATAAGTTCTATATAAGAAAAAGCTTTTACACGAAGCTTTAATTAGATGAGGGAAGAATACTCACGCAGGCGCATCCGGTGGGAAGTGGTTGTGGAATTTGAGCGCTGGGGCCTGAGGCTTTGCCGCGTGAAGAAGGAAGGGAGACGCTCCCTTGAGGTGGGCTTCGGCTAAGGCCGCTTCGTCGTGTCCATAGAAGCCTTGGATGTCCATTCCGGCCAGTTTATCTATGTCTTCCGCCGGGCTGAACAACACCGGCGGTTTCGATAGATCGGCCATCGAGTAGAACTCGCTCCTCTCAGTAACCGGGTGATAGATCTCATCGAGTTTCTTTCTGTTTGTTGCCGACATTTTTCTTTTCGCGGCTCGTCTTTCTTCATCTCGCGTTTTTCTTTCTGCACCCTTTAATTCACATTTATAAATTAAATAAAACTCTAACAAATATATAGCAAATACTTCTTTGGCCAAATTATTAAGGGATCAAAATAAAATCTCATACCTTATCACAGAAGACTTTAATTTGACAGTAGCCCCTGTGATAGACTTGCGTATCCCGAGGATCTTCAAACGTGTCTATTTGGATGTGCAACGGTAATCCCTGTAAAGCAAAGAATGTTTAAATTGAAACAATTAATTTTAATAGTTTTTATAATAAAGTCCAAGTTCAGCTAGATGGTAATTTGGTACGCCTTTCTCCGGCCATTTAAGTCATCAATCTTGTATTGGTGCAATGTAAGCAAATTACTAAAGATGTTTCACGCTAGAACTGTGCATGGAGCTATCATATTTAACAAGAACCGTTTTAATAGACCCACACAAGGGATAATTGTCGTCGATACGTGTGACGTGTATACGTTTAAGGAAAATATGCACGTGTTGAGTCGAATCGTATTAAAAACTTATAACTGCGACTATTCGAGGTCACGGCAGCCTATAATCGCTCCGAAGAGATTATGAAAAAAATTGTGTTTTTAAGATCAATAAATTCCCTAATATTATATGGTGTTTCTTAAAATGTTTATCTAGTGTCCACGAAATCAGTATTTAAATTTAATTTAAAAGGTTTTAGGCGTTGTTCCGATAAATATATTTGTGGAAATATAATGTGAATATCGTATCGTAATTTATATTATTGTGAAATATTATAAATGCCTACGAGTTAACGCCTTAGACGTTAGTCTTATTAATAGGTAATAATCAATAATTAACCTATCACCTGTGCAATATCATCTCGTTAGGTATATATAAATACCTAAGGAGACACATAGTTCCAAAACCAACGTTTATTGCCTCGTTTCAAGGTGATTGAATTTGAAACATATCTTCCATTAAATTAAATCAAAAAATATCTTATAGAATATCTATAATATAATAAAGAATCACAGGCTGTTCAAGAACGCGCCCAAGCCTAACAAGATTAATTTTTCACAAATTTTGTAAAAGGATTTTATTGTAGGATATAATTTGTGCATTCTTGTTTGTATCGTAATTGGATAGATAGTTGTCATGTGAGATGCGGTTAGCGACCTCGTGCGTCGGCCGTCGCGTTCGATGTGTTAAGGTTAATTAAAATTTTGCCGCATAAAAACAATTTAATTACATTCGTAAACTAGCCAATGCCCAACGATTTCCCACGGACCGCGGCACAAGGCGAAGAGAGACTCATTTGCACGAAACGACGACTGGTTGTTTTATTTGTGAATATTCATATCATATTTGAAAATTGTACTTTTTAAAGTTGAGGAGCTTATTTTACTAGCATTTATTTACCAGCTAAAAATCAAGTAAATAGCAAAGTCTTCTACCCATACTTGGGAAAGAAGTAGACATAATTTTTTTGTTTCTGATAGGTTCTCTCGTTATTCATTTTCTTGACTTTACACAAAATTACACCCAACATTAAACTATGTATACCTGAACATTATTTATTAGTTATTACATTCGGATTGTTCAAAAATCCTTATTGCAGGGAGAAAATACGAATAGGTTAAGAATTTCTCGTTATCTTCAGTTCGAATCATATTCTTTCTCTTTGGGTCTTTAGCTCTTGCAAATAAAGTACTAACCTTAACGCCCTTCTGACTACTGAAGTCTGTACTCAAACACTGCACCGCTATATTTATCTGAAAGGAAAAAAGTAGAATTAAAATGTGGTCCGTGTTCGCTGTAGAAGTAGCGATGCCAAACAAGGACACGACCGTAGGATCGGTGAGTAGATGTCGTATAAAAACATAGGAGGATATTTTTATTAAAATTCAATATAAGTAAGGTTTTTGCGAAGCTACGGAGGCTGCGGGAGGCGGGCTACTCATTACGGTCTATGCAAATGAGGCTCGCGTTTTTACCGGACGCTCTACCGATCACTGTCAGAGCACGCATTATCTGTCGCAAACTGCTCGCATCCGCCGTCTTCGTGCAATCCTAAATAATTATGGGCATCGATAACCGATTATGCCTTCTCCGTCGACTAGATGCTAATTTTAAAGGAGTTTTTCAAAGGCGACATTTTATGCCCAACATAATATGCCAAATGTCAATTAATAACTGTTTAATAAAAGTAAAATTATCTTAATTCGATTATTTGTATTAAATTGTAATACAAATACCGTTTTTCAAACAAAAAGTTATCGCACTCAAAATTGAATAAGGCAGAAAATACGATAATGAGCATAAAACGTTGGTGAACATTATATTTTTTGCAATTAAAATAACAGTAATTGTGCAGGACGAGTTTTGCCTCTATCGTTTGAAGCTTTTTGCTCCGTTGCCGGCGAACCCTATATGGTTCCAGGATTTTATTTAATTATCCTTCAATTTTGTAATTAAAAACGTGGCTTGGCTTTCGATGAAGCTAAAGTATAAATGTAATGCATAACTTTATGCGAGTATGGACTAAGCATGCACATATTTTTGCATTCTTAATATGCCTTTTATTTTGTTTGCCACGCATGAAAAACATTACGTTTTAAATATTATACCTCCGACAGCGGACAGACAACTAAGCTTTGACTCTCAACTTAATGTTTCTATAACCCCACAACACCTACATATTAATTCGTATGCGCACATGTGTTTATCCTGTGCATGTTAATTGTAGTTCGATAAAAATGTCGGCCTGAAACTTACAATATATGAATTTATAATTTTAAAAGCGGAGTCTCCCAACACAATCTTCTTCTAACGTTTCGATAACAAAATATTGTGAAAATGAAATGAGCATTTTTATTTTATTATTCCTAATTTAATCAATTTTGCAAAAACACGTTATTACCTATAAGTTACTTTAATTATTATGCAGATAACAAAACTACTGAAGGTAATGTATGCACATGCAAGTACTTACCTTCGCGGCGCTCTCCAGCGGATTCCAGTAGACGGCGATGGCGTTGTGCGCGACCTCCTCGATGCAGCCGGCGAGACCGATGCTGTTCTTCGTGTCTGCAGCAAAACCAAACATTAATCATGTCCGCGGCCAACTAATCACCAATGCTTGCTGAGATTTCGATTAAGATACAGACGCACAATCGATGACGTCATCGACGGAACAATCTCTCGATTCTCCGCCGATTTTACCTAAGCTCAAGGTGTCATTATAATTACCTAACACGATCATTTATATACAGATTAGGTTTCTGTATCAGTGAACACAATATGTGATTTTCAAGGTAAAGTTTATGGCTCTAGGTATCAGTAAAGTAAGGGAACTTCGGTGAGGTTATGATCTTGAATCGACCCATTTTTTATAACGGTTAGATTTTTATTTCAACTAATAATTTCACATTCTACCCAGAAAGTACAGAGAATCAATCATAAAAGTTCATAAAACGTGACAAAACAACCATTTCGTGATTCGTCAGATCATCTGAAGATGATTTGCTATTATATTAAACCGTATAAAAATATTAAACGAACTGTCTTAAATTTTGCACTGCGAATGGCAGTACATACAAAATCCGACAACCGGCACCTCTTTGCCGGGCTGATGAAATATTCAATGATATGAACCTAACAGAATGAAAATGGGAACGTTTAAAGTGCGCTTTTACCCTAGTATACACCAGGCTTACGTGCCTCATTTTGAATTGAAACACCGTGGTCTTGCGGAGTGGCAAATATGTTATTGGGATTATGTTTTATGTATTTCTTTTATATAATATTATGCCATTTATCGGAACGTTACTATGTATATTATTTATGAACTGCATCATTAATAAGCAATAAAATATTCATGAGTGATTTGTGTTATTTCAGAGTTACCTACTACAAAGCACTCGCGCATAAGTGAAAATAAAAAATGTAAAATAGCACGTCCAAGTTGTTGTTTTTCAAGTCGAGTATTAGGAGTGCATTAGTAGACAGGCGGTGGTCTTTAGTGAGTAATGGTCGCAAGATCTCGCCTGGCACGGCCTGCGCGTGGGCAGCTCTCACAGCTAACTGATCCACGCAAAGGTAAAATCCTAAATACAACGTAGACATGGATGTCTCGACGAAAAAGGAGAGTTATAATTTTGATAAGTATCACTTTGGCCCTTCTGAACATGTTTTTATGTGATTTTTAAATTGTAAAATTACACAATAAGCATAAGATATTTTGAAAGTTGTGGCTCTGTCTGTTCACCGACTGTGGCAACTGGCAGGTACCGGCGAATGCGCAATCTGTGCGGGCGGCGGCCACTGACGTGTTTACGAGACGCCGCCCGCCCTCACCGGCCGTATTGTTTAACTATCTCTTACTTAACATGTAAATGTCGCTGCGCAAATTTACACCTACTCGCACTTAATTTACATAATTGTTACTTGCAATTTTACAAACCGTTTCACTTAAGCAGCGTTTGTGTTGTTGTTTGTGGTTTCTGTATCTACTTCATTCAACAAATCAGATAATATAACAAGTATGATAAATCAACGCTTTTATTTAAACCGTTTTTTAATTAAAAATATCTTACTTTAGAGTCTGATTGGGCTAACAGAGAGCAGTGGCGCATGGCTAATGCTAAAAGTTGAACAAACAAAAGTCTAAGCTAAGAAGCCGTCTCTCGCTGAAACTGCCGGTTGTCACGCGATACAAGAAGAATCCGAAGTAATCGGAGAAGTTATTGTGCGGAGGCGCGGTGCGTTGCGCTGCCCCCTCCCTCCCCCTTCCCCTCCTCCCCACAGAGCCCCGAGCCCGGTTCGCTGCGCTTTCACACGCCCGCGCACAGGTGTCCGATGTCGCCCTTGAAGCTACTCTAACTTTGCATATTTTATAATGCATCTTTTATTGCCATAATTAATGGCACTTCTTCAAAAGGCACAAACGGTAAATCGACAATAAACATTTTATATTACAACATTACGATATTTTAAGTAGGTATTGGGGGAACCTGAATTATCTGAATAAGTATACATATTTATCTAGCCTTATAAACTTCGGCTAAAAACAAATCATTCTTTTTTAATTATAGATTAAAATTAGACGTGCGCCGAATAGTGATTTTCACCGAATAACGAATACCGAATAGTATTCGATTTAACTCTAACCGAACCGAATATTCAGCCGAACTATTCGGTTCAGCAACGATGGAGTTAGATACTTATACATCTGATGCCTCCTCTACACGTCTACAGATGCATCCGCAGACGGCATCTGCGGATGCATACGCCGACGTGTAGACGGGGTATTTTGTGCGTCTGTTGTAGGTATTTAACGTCCGCAGATGCGTCCGCCTCGAATCCGATTGTTATCGGCTTTTTTGCCTCCTCTACACGTCTACAGACGCATCTGCAGACGGCATCTTCCGATGCGTCCGCCGACGTGTAGAGGGGGTATTGCGCGTCTGTTGTAGGAATTTAACGTCCGCAGATGCGTTTGCCTCGAATGCGATTGTTGTCGGTTTTTGTGGCACAGATCAAAGGGTTTTGGCGCGAACGTATGTGAATACGTGAATTCGGAGAATAAAGTAAGTAAAAAGAAAACAGAATTTCTATACCTAATCTTATTTATTTCATAATACTTAATAACAAGTAAGTTACTTTTATAACTACTTAATTATTTACTAATTACCAACCAACTTACTTTTATGTAGTTATAAATAATTTTTAGTCTTGTAAATATATTTCATGTTCTTGAGTTTTAGCGAGACTAACGAACATCACTTGATTTTTATATATATAGATAAATTAATTTTAAATAAAAAAATAAAAAACGACCTCAAAACGCACTAAAAAGTGGAAAATCAATTTTGTGTTTTTAATGAACCTACTATAAAAAGACGTGAATAATTGATAAATAAAATTCATATAAAATTCAACAATGGCATAAAACTGTCATGATGCTTTTTGAAAGGTGGTGCCAAATATATGAAAGACGTCTTTTTAATTTTTATTTAAAATTAATTTATTTTATACTTTTTAGTGACTTTTCTAAACCATATAAGTAGTTTGTTACCATACATTCATACTCGTATATAAAATGAAACTACGACATGCACGCTCTGACTTTTTAATGTTAACAAGAAGACGCAAAACTGAATTGTTAAAAACTAAAAATGAAAGTGAGATAGCAACGATAGTTCATATAAATTGTGTTTCCATGGTGCTTTATAAGCAAGTGAGCGTTGTCATTTATCGCACGAATTCAGTTACTATATTCCCTCTATCTCCAAAAGTACTTATATTTTCTAACTTATTAATTTTACTATCATACAAGTCTCAATATCGACTTTTTAAAAGTACGAGTTGCGTCCGTCGAGAATGAACATAGAATGATCGGCGTATGGACTGATGCATCTGTCAGAGTCCGTCGGCGGACGCATCGGAAGATGCCGTCTGCAGATGCATCTGTAGACGTGTAGAGGAGGCATGAGTTTTCTGCCTCAAACTCACAGACCTTTTGATTGGTGGGCAAATTCTATATAAATATGCACATTTAGCTTATTTAGCCAGAGTTTTCTTAAGTGCACCAGGTAGCAGTGTGTATAGTGAGAGGTTGTTTTCTGAAGCGGGAAACGTTTACAAACAAAAACGCAATAGATTCTTGCGAAACAGAGTCGAAAGTTTGGTGTTTCTACACCATAATTTACCTTTTATTAATTATAAGTATTAGTTAGTATTAGTTTCTGAAAATTTTTGATTATGGTCTGGCAAATAAACCTTAATTTATTTCTTTTATTCTTGTTTTTTCTTAACCTATACTTATACAAATAAAAAATGAATAAAGAGAAATGTCTGTCTTTCTGCTTGGCTTTAAATTTCACAGTTAAGCAGCTAATTATTGTTAGTCTTAAACCGAATAATATTCGACCACACAGCAGAATATTCGGTTTTAATGCCGAATATGCCGAACACCGATTACTAAACGAATATTCGGCGCATCTCTAATTAAAATATTTTATGTGAGTTTTTTAACCGAATCTATTCTAAGACACGATAAAGTAAAAAATAAACGATTGACATCGAGATAAACCTTGACATTAAACTTGGCCCGCCGCGCGAATTAATGGCTTCCATGTTTTTATTTTCCTCGAGATTAAATTTATAGAGACCGTTCGTGGCTCCGTCGTCACTCATTACGAACGCCTCAAGTAGTATTAGATTGTACAGAGTGTCATATATCAGCGGTGTTTACTTCAAGTCGGACGATTAATTAGTGATGCGATGACGCAAGCTCTCAGTGGCAACGGCAAAGATCGCCGTTTTCCATTACACCGACGGAAACGTTCCGCAGAAGGCCGAGACTCGGGAGGCTCCTCGCGCAATTAACATGCTAATGAGCAAAGCTGCGATAGGATCGCAGCCATTATGTCCGCGCGCGACTCTACTCTCCGCTCACTGCTTAAAACGATTTCACAAGCGATCAATGTTATCAATATGCATATACAGAGTTTACGCCGCTATTTCCAGCAGGTGTTGAGATTTCTCACGAATTTTTATGGTTTCCAGTTAGCCGCGTCAAAGCGCTGCCTATCTCTATCATAACGTTTTATTTAGGGCCCCGTCTGAGTGAATCATCGCCATTTAACCTTATTAAACTTCAAGTATTTATCGTTAGGAGAGTGTAATGTGAAAGCAACAGAGGAGGTGGAGGGAAAGGCTGGATGTGGCGCCTATTTTTAGGGTTACGATTGACAGGTTCATCGCTCGGTGTGGGCGGGTGCGCTTCATGTTCGCGTTATTTATGCAAATGCTCTAACGACATATAATGCTGGGTAGCGGGGTGGAAGTGAATTAGGGTTGTCACACTTCCCTCCTTAGTAATATCATTTTTTTTCAAACGAGCTGATTAATAATTTTGTGATTTACACAAATATTAACAACCACGAACAACACGAACAGTGACAAACGTCAGAAAATTATCGATCATCTCGAGTATTTGGAAGCGGTGTCGGCTAGGGGGCAGCCCTATCGCGGTGGTTCGGCCTGCAGCACGGTAATTAGGCCCTGCGTGCCGGGCGAGCGCCGCACGCAACGTTCGCCATGTCTCTGTGTCGCCTCGAGCACGACTATCCATGTTTTTGTTGCAAATATCTTTGCGCTCTTCGTATTTGCTACTGTCTGACCGTTGCCCTCTGCCTCTGAATATTTCAATAAATTTACCTATTCGTAAGCGAGAATTCGTCCAAATTGCAATCAGGCAGGTAAAGAAAAAAACTTACCGGCGTCTAATATCCTTTGTTTGACAGAATGCTGTCGCCCGTGCCAAAATTGCCACGCCTTGATCTCGTCTTCGGGGGATTTCTCTTCTCGGAACATGAGCATCACCACACTCTGGAACAATACATTTTAAAAGGATTAACAGACAGACACAACTTTTTGTATGTTGTTTATGTAGAGTAGGTATTTTTCCGCGATATTTATACAATTAGGATAATACAGCATATTAATTGAAAAACTATTAAAGTGTATTAATTTTCTTGAACGTTTTCTAGGGTTAAAGCAAGAAAATTGTATAAAAATATTATGCAAACGAGTGATATTAAGATTACTTTATGTTGTAGCTCGACGGCCGTGGACATTCGTAAGCACCTCTGTTATTACAAACTTATCTCGTACATCTTAATTTTATATGTTTGTTATTTTTATAATAAAACAAGCTCCTGTTTACGGCTGTACTTGCAGGACATAAACAAGCCCTATTAGGGATACGAGATTCGGCTAAGACTTCTTGAACTTCATACTCTAGCTACACTAAAGGGCTTATCTAGAGAATAGTAGTATGCGAAATATGTTGTAACGATTTCTATAGACAAGTTAGAAAACGAAGTGAAAAAGAAGTGGCTCGCGCCAGGCGTGGTTCCGACCAGCCTTATAGGGCTAACGACGAGAAAGCGCCGATTCATGGAGCCACCACTCTCCGGCCGCAACGCGTTCCCTTCGATTTATTCTATATTCAAGCGAAAACCTATGAAACGTCCTCCTCATTGCACTTCGTTAATTAATAGATTCATTAACGAAGTGCAATCATGTCCGCAAACACATCATAAATCGGGACAGGCTTTCTCCGCGCATCACATCAGGCAAAGCGTGAAGTCAACGGAACTACGCATACTAATAATAGATAGCCAAGGTATTAAACGATAACGGTGCCCGCCACCTCTCCTCCGTCACATCTATCTGATAAATACAAACATTAACCGTTTTATGAGAATTCCGCCGAGACAACTATTTTTCCAAATACATAATGCATAGTAACTGTAAACGTGCGTTTAATAGGTAGATATATCGTTGACAATCATAATCAAATAGTGCAGGTTTATTGGTTTCCTGACGTTTATATAGTGTTCGTATTGTATAATGCAGCTTTTATGCTGGAACTAAAACAATTCTACTCAACTTACGTTGCTATTAATGATTCATAAACATCAAGAAACCAATTGAGAGGCTGTCTGCCCGCTGCTGTTCTCGTGATTAACTGTTCCTTTTAAATTTACGATCGATCCTGAACAAACTATACCTACAGACTAGTATTGATGTTTCTTCTAGAGTCTCACTACCACTATGAGTTGCCATCACTCAGTTAAAACGACAATCCTGAACAGCCATTCTAACCGAATTTTTGTGAGTCGCCTCCTACTTTTCGCTTTATTCATCTAAAAGTACCTAAGTATGTTTTATCAAATTATTGACACATTTATGTTTTCTTTCTTATTGCTAATATTGTATCTAGCATTTTGTTGGATTGCATTTTTAGCCAACTTAAATAACGATATATATTCCTATATTATTTTGTGAATGTGTGTCACATTGAGTTTGATACAGAAGCTTCGAGTAGGATACATTGAAAGAGTTTCGCCTCCTCGGACCAGTTGTCTTCGTTCTTCAGCCAATTAATTGATCGAGTGTATCGACGCTCGACCCGATTTCAGGAGCCGAGTTCGGTTGACAATCTCACTTATCTGATTAAACACGCTTTCTCTCGGCCCGCCCCGCCTCACATACGCCCAAATATCATGTACTTACGTCTATCGATTACGTGGACCATTTCAAATATTTCATCATTTCATTTCAATATAATTCAATTCATTTCAGCTATCGAAACTTTAATTTATCATACACTTATCTTAATTTATACGGGAAGGGCACAACGACGCGACGATAACATGTTAATTCTTTTGCATAATTATTGTTACAATATCGTAGGACATAAAATTCCCCATGCCAATGCCTATAATTCGTCAATAATGTTCTTCACATGGATGTATACATGTGTCTGATTTGTCTATAGCATGATGTTACGGCTTCGTGCGTTTAGGCGTTACTAGTAGCGCGTAACGTTACGCGAGTCCGCATCATACGGTAATCGAGTAGTTGATGTAAACGCGACGCGTGCAAATGCGTTGCATAATCCTAATATTACGCACAAATCGGCCGGCTGTTTGTGCGACTCGGCTCTGCTCGTTAGCAGCACCACATCCATCAAACGCTATCTGCCCCATGACAACTATTTATGTTCTCGGGCTAAACTATTTCGGTGACCGTTGAGCTTTATCGAGAGCGTGAAAGTATTGTCCTCCCAGATACGCTCTGTCTGCTTGTTAAGTGCACCAGACGACCGGCGGTTTCGACATACATTCTGAGCGGAACTGTGGCAGTAACTGCTGTGCAGCTGCTGCGCTATTTATTCTAAATACCGCTATAAGTATGTTCCGCTAATCAATTGAGTAACAACGAGCGTATTACCATTAGATATATGTTAAAATGAATGCTAATTTAAAAAGGAAGAAAAAGCTCTCAATAGCTGTTAGGTAGCGGTTGATCGTGAATGGTAATCTTTTTCAATTATCACTTTATATATCGGAAAAACAGGCAATATTAAATTCTTATTATAATAGATAGTTTTTTAAAATAATACTTTGTACATATATTCAAATAAATACTTAAGTAGAGACTAGCAATACGACACTATCTATAGAATGATCAGATTGCAAAAACCCCTGTATTAGAGCATTAATTAAGGTATGAAGTGACGTAAGATAATATAAATACAAAGTTCGATTGCATTATCAGCGAGTCATTTACCGCTAAATCTCGATTGAACCGGAACGCCTCCTGCGATCCGTCGAGCGTCGGATTAACATCCGAAGTCGCGTGCAACACTAATCTGCTTAAATGTCGGATCGTAAAGTGCACGGCTGCGTCGCGTGATGCAGCTTAGCTCGCCTCTGCCGGGCTTTCAATGACGCGTTCGATGGCCGGCTCTTGCAAACATTTAGATGCATTCCCCTGAATATGCGAGCTGAGCGCAGCAGCAGCAGCAGCCGCACGTCGATGCTATCAAGGCTTGACGCTAAATACGCGCGCTGTCACACTCCCAATGACAACAATGACCGACTTACGCAATGCCATTTGTGTCCAGCTTAGCTGTCACTCACCGATGGAATTAAACCTGAGTGAAAGTCAATGTAAATATATGAGCACGTCTCAAAGATAAGATTAGAATATGTATAATTGATCGAGGTAAATGCGAGTGTTACGCTTATTATTAATACGCTTTCAGTAGTTACGTGGCTCTTACCGAATAGTTGATGTTTCGAAAGTAATAGTTATTGGTGGCGTTACGCGATCCTGAAATCGAACGTGGAAAATTCATGCTCTGTCGAGCGACGCCTCTAACTACATTCAACACCTCGTTATGTTCGGAAAATCATTTGCTCTACCACAAGTTAAATAAGTTTTTTTCCATAACGTCTGCTTTTACTATTTGTGTGGAACTAAATTCAAATAGTCACCATGGGATTGACAGCTTTCGAATCTATCAAAAATGTCGATACGAAAGTTATAGTTACGTACAGAATATATAATTAACGTCGATTTGAGGAGAGTTTGCAGTAATTATCAGTCATCATATCAAGTAATCGGGAGAAGGCAGAGCGCATTATCCGACTGAAACAAAAACCGCCGGCTGGAAGCTGGTAATTGCAATTTCATTCATCTTTCATGTCAACATGACGGTTCCAGGAATTTTACAATTTTAAAACAACAAAAGAACCGAAATGCAATTATAAAGTCGAGCAAATAACTATTCGAAAAACCTGGTTCTGGGTTTTGTCAATTTTCCAAAAGAAGCTTCTCAATATAACACGAATATAATTGCAGGAATCGTCTATTTTATAAAAATTATAAGTTTGCACCTATTTGGTTAACGGAACTCCGTCAACTCACAGCTGAATAATAATTTAATTTAATATTGAAAAGAAGTTGAATTTGGGTGACGAAGTAGAAGAAACAGATGATGCGTTCAGAGAAGGGTGCAACGTAAATTGAGTCATCTCAACGAGTGATTGATTACCGAACGGATTGGCCTCGTACGAATGCATATCATTTAACTTTTTGCCGAGTAACGTGCTTTTTTACTCGTGAATATCATTTTAATTCCACGTGAATGCGTTCGGTGAGAAATACGTTGTGACTCGTATGACAGCCCTTCACTTGTCGGCGCGGACGGCCGAAGTTTCGGAAGGGATTGCAGAGTGGCAGAGGCAGGCTGCATTTGTGATTTGCGGATTGGCTCGATAATTATAATCCCGCTCCGAGCATAGCGTGTTCAGTGTAAAAGACATCATTAACGTTTACCGTAAAAAGGCAACCGGAGCAATCATTAAATTCGTGAAATATTGCAAAAACAAAACAAAAACATCGACATTTCTCGTTACCTCCGTTTCTGTTGCTAAGAAAGTGAACACAATGATGTCAGCTAAGATAAAATCCAAAGCAAAACATCTACTGAATAATCCAGCTTTGCGCTCTTAGCCATTACGATACAATTACTTGCCTATACCGAAACAGGACAGTTTCAAAATTATATTATACAGAAAGGATAGGGCTTGTATTCTGTCCATTTCAATATTTTCAACTGTAGGGTGAAATCGAATCAGATGCACAAATATAGCTCGATTCCACATATTGCTATGTAAATATTATACCTAATCATATTACACGGAGAACAGACAAAGTTATTTATTGATAAGCGGAAGTCTGTGGCGCATTAAAGGCAATGAATTAATAACATTGAATTTTTATATGCCTCGTACACATAGTTACTTTATAGTATATAGGTATACTTATATAATTAAATTAAACGATTGTACCATGATATTGTGTTTTTGTCGAAATATTGAAACAACTTTACCCGCAGGCGAGCGGTAACGGTGTGCTCCTCGCGACCCCACAAGTGCCGTTGAATATAAAATGAGGAGAGTGAGACTACATACGAGATGATTAATTGCCACAACTTTGTATGATTGATCGATTTTTTCACCATCTTAGTTGCAAAAACCTTTAAAAACAATCCTTTCGACTGCACAAATGGATTTATGGAGAGCATTTTAAAACTGAATTTGTCATTTCAATTGTAATGTAAATAGCAGCAAAGGAGAAGAGAACGATGCAGCGTGCGACTTTTCATATCCTCATTTAGTGTTAGGTTAAGTTATATGAAAAACGAGAAGTTCATTTTTAGTTTTTTACCATTTAGCACGCATATTAAAATAATTACAAAATATTTACTTACATTTTCGTCTTTGTTTTATTATTTAATCGTTTTAAGACACGCAAATTCATGTACCTATGCAGCTCGGGAGAACTTGCTATGTTTCTACGTTTTTTTACTAACAACAAGTACCCACTAATACCTAGTAATTATTATTTTAAATTTGTCAGAATTGCGTCGCGATGTTATTTATAGTTGCTAACAGTGTTTAATATATAATCGCTTCTAAAAGCTCATAATAAAGCCATTAGCCATAAAGTCTTAAAGATGTTTGTTTTTTCCTCGGGCTCGTTAAGAGAGCACAGTGATTGCCGTATTGGCATTATTTTATCATAACACAGAGTGGATACTGTGAGGCGATATTATCCAGGCCGCTCATTGTGTTCCTATATGGCGAATGTCAAAAGCGTCGTCTTAATTATCAGGCGCGGCCATACAAGACCGCCTAGATCGGAGCCAGATAAGACTCGCATCTAAGTATTGAATGCGGCCGGACTCGCGGCCCACTTACTGCCGCCTTCATAATAATTCCAACCGTGTGTCTCTTTGTATCTTTGATTGTTCCGATCTAAGCTTCGAATCGAGATAACACTATGAAGTAATAAACGCATTCCTTGTCTCGTAAACAAAACGACTCGATTCGTTGCTTATAAAAATGAGTGAGAAGCTATTTTCCCATTGAAACAATGATAGGTTATTACCGAAACAGGATTAACCTGATCGCGAGGCTGGATTTTCCTGTTATTCAAGAAATCTCACAGTTACTCTTAAAAAATTAAGAAATTGCGCCACTGATCCATTTATTATGTCATTTTCTTGGGAAGTGGAAGAACAATAAAGGGATTTCCGATTTCCACGGCAAATAATGAATCTGGAAGTCGCGCCTTTGTCTCCGCGCAAGGTCAACTTTTCCCACGACAGATAATAAATGACTCGGAACACGCGATTCGTGTCACTTAATTGGGGCTTTATTAGACCAATACCCACAGTCTAATGAAACTATTGCATCAATACTAAAAGTAATCTTTCAATCACTTTTTGGTGCCGAATGTTCGAAACTTTACATTTTACTATGTAAATATGATGCGATAATCGAATGAGGAAAAATTGAATATTTTTTAGTTGAATAAAAAATGGTGGTTATGAAAGTGAATACATGAAGGTAAACATGAGACCGGGAGCGGTGAAACTAATACTTGCGGTCGGGCGCAGGACGAGTTTATTATTAAACAACTAAATACATCTCATTACCATGAGAGATACAATAAAATGCAGGGAATACTATGTACTTGCAATACCTAAATGCATAGACGGAGAGAAAATTACAGTGGATATGAAATTCGACGCAAACGATGTCGCAGGTCGCAACTTGTTCATTATATATTTTCATGAATGTTCTCTGCATGCTGATTAGGTAGATACTGGTTTGGATATGATGTTGTACGTTCATTTGTGTAAGTACGTGAGCTTTCTAAGTACCGAGTGAGGTAAACATCCGGCCTTTAACCGTTAAGGGCTAAGGCTCAATCGACCACTCACAAATATATGTTTGAATTTACCATTCACAAGATGAGGCTAAAGCTGGTTACGAATTACCACTTACTTAGTTATTACCTACTTCTCATAATGCGTCTGACTAAATATTATCTTTGGCGATACGTAATGAGCAAAAGCAAATCACTCTTCTGTCTAAATGCGATAATCTCGGAAAATTAAGGAAAGCTGTATAAGTCATGGGCGCCTGCATCAAGTATATGTTATAAGCTCTACAAAATTGTATGTAACAAGTCTATTAATAATTTATAAACTTGATATTTTATTTATTTATCGTCAGTAAGTTGCACAAGAAAGAAAACAATACCTCCAGCAAGAAAAGATTGTCGGCATTAGGGTTTTTATAAGAGCAAAGAGACTAACCTTAACCGTTTGGTTCTTGAGCGGTTTGTCCGGGTCGTGGACGTACTCGAGCGTGATGCCGTAGAACTGGCCCTTGTTGATGTACGTTATTCGGTCATCCTCCCGCCGCTGCGAACTACTGCTTGCCGTTTCCAAGTGATACTTGAATCCGTACGGTGAAAACCTAAGAAAGAACACACCATTAGCATACCTATCACTTTAATCAGATAACGTGCATGTCCATTGTCATCACATAAAGATGAATTAATCTAGATAGAGAGCGCGTTGCGAAGTGGCACAGCAGGTACGACAACGGCGTTCGTTAGGAAACATAAAACACAGTAAACCAGATATTTTAATTTTTAGAAAAAGCGCAATTTCTTCTCCGAGATAGTTATCTTCAGAACATGCGACAATAAAGTTTCCATGAAGTGTAGCAATAAAAGAGACTACAAAAAGTTGAAATCTTAATTGCACCGGCGCGGCCGCAAGGTGACTGTGTCATTACATAAAGGCGTGGATTGGATTTATGAAAAACGGCGTTTTCTCGGGATTTCCTCCGCTACGGAAGGAAAAACCCAACAAAATTAGATTGCGTGCTGCGTGTTATTCCAGACTTATTGCGTGAAAATTGCGACAGAATGGTTCGGTTGAATGTAGAGGACAGCCGCACTGTCGGCGATCTCGTTTCGCGGCCCACGCCTTCGGAGGCTGCGAGGCCGACTCTGTTCCCGTTGTTATCGGTATACCTCATGATTCAGTCTCTTAAATTACGCAACACGATAAAAAGCAATAAATCCTCGTGAAATATTTAATCCAACAATAAATTGTCGAACAACGGAATGTAGATAGTGAGCTGGCAACGGCTCAGTTCGAGTCGAACTTACAACATTACTTAAAGCGTACTGAAAACAATTTAGTAAACAATTCAAGTGATGTTTGCGATCCAAGTGAGCGAGTAGCGATAAAGGGCGCGCAATGCAAACTCGGCCGACATTGACGGATCGGCGCAGTGGTGCTCGCTATCTGATCCTCTCTTACCGAACCCGATTTCCATTTGTGACGTGGCTCGCCATTGTCGTTGCTGCATTATTGTATGCTCCTCAACTTCGAATGCATATCGTAAAAACCTTCACCGAACATACAAATAGGATCTACAAAGATGCGAAAAGTCGACATAAAAATTGCGCCATATATAGTTTCGCATATAGGTATTTTATCACCTGGGTGTCGGCCATATGCGGTAATAAATAACGTATTGTTTTCGAATGAGGTTCATTACAAATTTCAGCAGCGCAGGTACCGAAAAAAAGCTACTTCCTGCGTGAAGACGAGAAGCCCTCATGAATAAATCAATCGACGAGGCGCGGAAATTGATGAGTGCGCAAAAAGCCTCGGAACGCAGAGACAACAAAGTGCTCGCAATAAAAAGGCAAGACGCGATGAGGGAGCGAGCGTCCCGCGGGGTCTGGCCGCCTGGGCCGCGCGATCACATGCGCATTCATCTCAACCTCTACTACTTATTTTGATGCCTTCCCCCCATTTCTACTGGTACTATAAAGCTGAACAGGTTGAACCCGCTCATCTCAGGAGCAACTTGTTGAATTGAAAAAGTATTTTTGTGTTGCATAGTCCATTTATCGAGGAAGGCAGATTGTATGTTAGGGTATGTAACATCACGCAACGAAGAAATTAACGCGGATGTAACCGCGGGGCAAAGCTACTTTTTTTTCATATCGAACCAACTTTTGTTTGGTTTTAAGTTGCCCACATTAATGGAACTTAAACGCTCGTTACAGTCGACCTCTTTTTGATCTGATGACAGTATTTGCACTAATCATTCGGCAAATATGGACTGGATGATGTAAGGATCGCGTGCACACCGCAATCCTGAATCGTCACTCTTATTGCACTTACTAATTAGTATTTACAAGGTGTACAGTAATCACTATTCTGGTACTGATGTTGCTCTGATTTCTCGATTGTATCGAATTAATGAAACAAAACATTTTATAATAGGAATATTTGTATAAACTACATGCTTTTTGCAATAGATTAGAATGACTACTGTATACGTACAGTAGTAACAACCTTATCGATTAAGGGTAATGTATAGACGATAAAGATCAAACCCCTTGGGTGTTAAGAGTCGCTAATTCATAGCGCAGGAAGTAATTTGAGAGGCTGGAAACATTTCGAGATGTTAACGAGTAATGCACACATTTATGGATTGAGTTGCGAGAAGTGGATTCCTTTTCCTGACTCGAATCATACAAGAAGCAAACACAATTCTTGCCCGTCAAATAGAAATGTAAATAAGAATTTGTACTTAGGTAAGATGCTTTTATATTTTCTATCTCCTTAAAGGTAGAAGATGACTTATTTTGTGGGCAAGTTAGTTTGTAATAGTAAAAAGCCGAGTTTCTTGCCGGTTCTTCTCGTAACTCTAACTGTTGCTGTGCTTTGTAAGAAATGACCTACTTGAAAAAAAAAATATTTTGACAGACATTCAGCACATTGAAGCTCCCTCTGATTTCTTTACTCGAATAATCGGCAATACAAACGCAGGAACCAACATGTTATGTAAGATCGAATTTTGCATTAAGGCGATAGAGTACCAACAGCGGCTGTAGTGTCGTTTGCTTCAAGTGTATTGTGCCCCTAAGTGCCCCTAGTGGGGCATAGGGAGACACATTTTCTTTCCAGGCAAGAAGGTGATCAGCCTACCCAACCAAAAACATTCATGTGCTTATCAGGACCTCCGGCGAAGCACGCAGACGCGTAAACCAAGGAGGCGGTTAATTACAATTAAGTAATTGTTATGATAACAATGCTAATGTATTTGTAATATTAACGACTACTTTTGCTATGACGTGTTCGGTGCATTATTTGAAGAAGCGACTAAGCAATTAAATTAAATTTGTTACAAAGTTAAGTTTCATAAGTCATAGTGGTGCATGGCGTTAGGCGTACCATGGTCATGGTTAATAGTCATGGTTTTATTTATATATACCTACATAAATAAAACAGCCAGTCGTACCTTGTGACTTCCTTGACAAGAGTATGTATACAAAATAGTCACTCGAAAGGACTCTAAGATCCTTTCAGTGAAATAATTTAAAATCGGTCAGTAGTTTTTGAGTTTGCTAATGAACACAAATGTTTAACTTTGAAAGATTAATATAAAATACTCACAGAAAATCCTCTTACAAGTCCATCCTTTGAATGCATGAAAAAAGATGCGATGAGGAAGGAAAGTGCTTTTCGTGAAATTTTAAGGATGGCAATTAAAACCCGCCTAACACTAGTTAATAGATATTGAATCGAGGGTATTAAACAATTAACTCGACGATAACAAGAAAAAACACATTAATTAGTATATATCTTCGTCACTGAAGGGCAATAGCCTCACAAAACATGCTTAATCTACCTTTATTTACGATAGAAAACCATCGAAGCGCGATCGCTGGCTTATGCGATTCTGGGAGGAGAAAACACATTGATGGTGGTCAGAGAAATCTAAAGAAACGCTTAGTATTTCATGACCTACCTACTACCTACTAGGTACACGTTGTTATACACAGGAATAAGTTTTATTACCCTGGACGCAAAAGGAGAGTTGTCGTAAATATGACGCGTCTAAATGTCTGTGGCATCGAGCTCCGAAATAAATGAACACATTTTCATTTTGCCTTCAGTTTTACTTGTTTTACAATTTAAAATATCATATTATCATCTGTAGGTTTATTAAATTAGTTTGAAAAAGAACTCAATTTCTGGCAAAGATTAAACATAATAATAATATCGCCATGCCTTTATTTCCCCGAAGGCGGAAGGGGAAGGGGACGGTAGGCAGAGGTGCAGAGGTCTGTTTATATTCATTATTATGTTTTAAGAGCATTGTAATGGAGGGCGAGCCTATTGCCATACACTGGACACAATTTCACACTCCGAGCACTTCACTATTGGGAAAATTCGAAAATCCAAAGATATGCCTGACCCGGGATTCGAACTCGAGACCTCGTGATTTCAATAAAATTATTTGAATCTTTCTCTTAAAAAGAAAACAATATCCATATGTAGAAAAAAGAAAAACAAAACTGACGCTTTATAAAAGACCCACGAACGAACAATTAGCGCCTCATATATTGAACTAACAAAATGTAAAACAAAAATTGTTTCTTAATATGAATATGTCTAAATGTATATGTTATAGTCAAAGATCGATATGCCGGCTCTGCCCGGATTGACTGGTTTATGCTAGGTTTGACCGAGGCCTTCGCCTAGTCGATCCTAGAAGCGAGTAAGGCAGACTCGGGAAACGTCGATTTGTTACATGTTTAAACAGGTAGCCTAGCTTTTGCATGTTGGCTTATACAGAGTAGGGACGAAACACGAAATAAAATAATAAACACCAATTTTCTAGGAATCAGATACAAAAATGGAAAGAGACATTTATTAATTTTGAAGATGTACCCGACGTCTCTAAGAGAGATCAGTTCAAAAGATTCTAAGTTTGGTGGCCAAGGCTTATAAAATGCCACTGTAATAAAAAATGCTCTTTGAAATTATGCAAATGTAAAAGATCAAACGCTTTGTGCAATTCAAAATACCATAACGCATCACATCACCTTGTCAAAATATACTAATATTTTTTATTGTTACTGTCATCATAATTCAAAATAAGTATAAAAAATTTAATGAGGTTTTCTTCGGATTTGCCGATCGATAATTATTATAATATTGAAACAATAAACATTAAAATTAAAAAATGGCGTTTTATTATAGTTATTGTATCAAAATAACACATTCCAAACCCCGATTTCATGAAACTGAGTTTTGGCGTTTGACTGTCCAAATTAGTCTCTTCTGGTTTAGACAAAAATCCGTTGCTCAAAGGAAGAAAAGCGTCATTTGTTTGGACTTTGTCTACGATATGTCGGACCTGAGGTTTGACTAGTCAAACGTAGGAGCGCCTGTGCTTCGATGTTTGACTATAACATATATAAACAACTTTCTGTTTTTAGTATTTAAAAATTGTAAAAAAAAACTCGGTTTAAAAATTGTACTCTACAGCCGTTATTACATTACAAATAAAACAGCACCAAAAAAAGTAAATCAGGTTTCCAGAAATAAGCGAAACTTAGGTGAAAAGAACCCTCAGGAAAAATGATTATTCAAAGCAAAGTGAATCTTCAAGCGACATATCTAAATCATTGAGAATGTCGACAATTAGAAGTATTTTAAATATGCGATGAAGCATGTGATTGTGCATATTTTAAAGCCGTTCTGTCTCCAATGAATGATGCTCAATTATTTCTCATTTGAATTTCTACATTTTTACAATCTTTTTCCCACATTATTTGTATTTTGATACCTAAGTATGACGTATCTGTGTTAGTCTGTGGCATCGTAGCTCCAAAACGAGAGGCCCGAATTCGATGGGGCTCTCTTCGTCCCAAAGCTGAGAGAGCCGGGATGGAGCTCGGCCTCAATGATCTATTTACTGTCTATCCTTACTTGGATCGCGTCGGGGTTTTTTGAACTGTCTTCAATGTAACGTGTACGTCGCTCAAAGGATTTTGTCTCATTTTTCGTCAACAACGGCTCGTGAGCCAGACAGCGACAGACCGTTTGAGACATTGTTTTAAGTTAGGCAACGCTTATAAGTGAGAGGGTATTAAATGACAATTGTCACTCGAATAAACAATAGGAAAATGCAATAGGTACTCACACTTTAGCAATTTGTATTTTATCGGCATCATTCTGCCGGCCGAAGTCGTGCCAGGGCCGGGTCCGCGGCGCCTGCGCAGGCGAGTGGTGAGCTGCGGGAGTTCCTCGTCCGTCTTCACCTACTCCCGGTTGCTGACATATCACTGTGTACTCGAACGACTGTAACAAATAACTTATTACTATGCCGTCTGGACGAGCCATTAAATCCACGATTATTTAATAAATCTTTTGTTACACATATTTTACAATTAATGTACGGTCTATACATGGCTCTGAAGCTTAATTCTTAATCTTTATTTATCGCGACTGATATTTAATAATGGCAAAATGAATGAAATATTTAACCATTGGCTGTCAAGTTTGACTGATGCTAGCGTTACAGACAAATTACTAAGATTCGTAAGTATTACTTTAAAGTAGGTATACCTACGTAGAAAATATAAAAAACCTGTTAGTAAATTTACATTTTCATTTAATAAAACTAAATTGCTTTGTTTTTCTTCATTAAATGGTGTTATTGACAGGTATTTTGTGCTCTTTTTAAAACCAAAAACGAGGCCACCGAGCACGAAGCCGCGGGCACTATTTAGATACTAATTAATGAAGGTATATTTTCGATGAAAACAATACTACAATTAATATTTAAATTAATTTTATAATCGACATCATAAATAACTAGATTGCATATTTTGTAGATATTATATCGATGCCATTTCTTTTTCTTACTGTTAGAATATTAGACGATGTTTTTGGCCGTCCGTAGGCGTGTAAGGCATGCTAGAAACACTTGCACTGTGCTACCTACTGTCATTATGTACAGAAGACTTTCTTTATAATGTACATTAGGCAAGTGTGTAACATACACACATGTTACACACTTGCCTTCATTCATATACTTAAAGGCATTCTGAGAATAATTGATACGATCGTCTGTTTTGCTGACAATTTAAAAAAAAATGATAAAACTACCCAATATGTTTAGAAATTATAATAGGTAACTACGATTGGAAGTTTTTCATTTTTTAAATTTACTTATTTTATTATTATATATTTACGAACAGTTAATATTATACATAATTTATCATATATTATGGACATTTCATTATTATCATACACATATAATATGGTAAATATTAAATATTTTTATTTTATGAATTGTAGGTAGATGGCAAAACTTGAAACTTTGTAATCTATAATATCATTAATTATAATTGTTATCTAGTTACGCATTTAAATGAGCGTAGTAAAATTGGTCCAACGTAATAATCGAGTTAAGTTTATTGAAGTGAATTCCTAGTTAAGTACAATAACAACAGATAGTGTTAGAATCAGATCGGCCCTGCTCGTGAGCGCCACACCCAGTTGCTATTAGTCCTTCGACGGCACTTATCTGCTAAACCGATTATTCAACCGTGTCATGTTGTTTTAAATATGCAAACCTATTAATTTATATACAGATTGTTTCTACTCTGATTGAAGGTCTCGTGAGGTCACAATACTTCCACGGATCACTACAAAGCACTTTTGAATAGTACCTAACAGTTACCTACTCTCGCTTCGGAAAATAGATCCTACTGAGAAGAACCCTACCGGCAAGAAACTAAACCTGCAGATTGTTTATTTTTGCAAATTTCAATCAACTAAAGCATTAGGTATTTAATTCGAATTTAATACGATTAATATGTTTTTATGAGTCACGCTTAAACATTGACTCAAATATACAAATAATAATAGGCACTTTCTAATTATCTAATTAGTAATGAGTTTTTTTGTTAGAGACATTTGTTACACTTAATTACCTCTATAGTTTATTTCACCAAACCAATTATGTTTGTGGTTACAACTTTACAAGTATGAATATCGCCAAGTATTTGGTAACTATTTACTAAAGAATTGATTATTATTTCATTCGAGTGGTCCCTGCTTTGTTTAACAAATACCTAGGTAATAAAAGAAATTTAACTGTTTATTGATTTAAATAATTAACTGGCGTCCAATGTGTATACGTAACATTATTTGTACCTACTTACGTAAAACTAAAATGTGTATTAAGCATAATCAATATTAACGCATTTCTACTTTCCTAATGGAAGTTATGTGATGTCTTGTTTTATTCAGTTTTAGTTCGATGCTTTTGATCGGTTGTTTAAGATACCCTGAGCCTCTCAAGACTTATAACTATTAGAAAAAGTAACGAGTGACTTGGAGCACGGGGGGGAGGGGGCTTCTCGTTATGTGGAGACGAATGGCCATGTTATTGCATTAGAATTCGAATGATCTTATGGTAAGAACCTATGCGGAAATACTATTAATATGTTGTTTTCTTGTTAGTGTTGTACTGAACAGTTGGGAGTCTTTAAGAACAATTCCGATATTAAGACGTAATTCATGTTAATTCTTATAAGAATAATATTGCAGGAAAATAATGATGATAGAAGCAAGTACCTAAGTGTCCTTGAAGTAGAAGAAAGTCGACATAATATGTTTAGAAGTTGTAGGTAGTTTATTTCGAATTAGCATTTTTTTAATTATTATTTTGATTATATTTAATTTTAAAGCTTGCTTCGACTTCTCGGACAGATGTGCGTGTGCCTAACGTGAAGTCAGTGTGCCCGGGAAGAGCCCGCCCGCGCCCCTGTCACTCTTGGCACCGACCTGCTGAACGGCTGTGTGGTCTCGAGGAGTGACGGCGTCCGCTCCGATGCCACTGTCCGGAGAGGGCAGATCGACGGTGAGGCCGGCGGCGGCGATCACGCTTTTGCTGTGGTATCGGGGCGCCGCATAGCGATCGCCGAACGCCGACGCGGACGGAGATTCCGTGTCACTGTAGGGAGGCGCTGCTCTTTGCTGGTAACCGTCGCCGACGAAGTACTCTCTGTAGTACGGCTCTCCCGAGAAGGCGGTGGACTGTCGGGGATACTGGTCCCCGTAGGGCGTGGGGCTGGGGGTGCCCGGCGGGGCGAACATCTGAGCGGCGTACATGGCTGCGTCGGGCAGCAGCGAGCCCGCGGAGGAGGCGCGCGATGGCGCCGGAGACGGCGACCCGGCCTCCTCGAGCGGTACCTGCGGACACACGCGCCTGTTACACGTGCTCTCCCACGACAACTGTCCGCTCCGTAGCGTCGACGCGTACATGCCGCGTCGAAGCACAGTTCACAGCACTACGTGTCTATGCACGATCACTAATCAAGTATCCGGGGTGGCGGTGCGGTTCACCTGTGTGCGCTGGGCGGGCGCGAGCCAGCCGGTCCGGGGCGCGGGCGGGCGCTGTTAGAGCGACTCGAGCGAGCGACTAGCATCGTACGGGAATCGCAGCGAATGAAACATGAGTGACCGGCAAAGAGAGTGTGTGAGTGCGTGCGCGCGCGACGGCGGCGAACGAACGTGTGACGCACCTTGTGTCGCGGCGGCTTGAGCGCGTGTTCGGGCTCGTCGACTACCTTGCGGCTCAGGTCCTCGGGCTCGCGCTTCACGAGGCCCGCGTGGAGCAGGCCCGACAGCTCGCCCAGCTCCGCCCCGTGCGCCCCATTGGCCGCCTTCAGCGCGCCGCCGGCCCTGCGGAGGGGAGAGGAGCGTCATTGGCGACCCTGCGCGCGCGCCGCCACTTTGCAATGCGCGCGCAAAATCGCAATTCTAATTATTACTGTCCTCTTAACCTAGGATATATTTACTAATTTACTACATCCACCCAATCAAATTAAATAACATTTTTAATTATATTATATCTAAATATTTTATGGCAATAATGAAGTTACAAGCCATACTAATAATGTACGCTTCATGGAAGTATTTCATTAAACAATATTAACTAAGTAGGTATTTCTAATTGCCTCATTCTATAGTTCATAATATCTCACAATGAGTTACTCATTTAGTGAATTATATCTTATTGATGGTGGTGAGATTATAATATATTGATTATATTCTCATTCTCAATAATAATAGTAGTAGTCTAACCTAACCTAACCTAACCTAACCTCAAAATACATATTCTATTCACACAAGTATTCACTTAGAAAGAATAGTTGTGGAAATAATTTTCAAAACCAGAGATAAAAGTATTGAATTATTACTAATATTTTCTCTTTAGTATAATTTTAGTAGTGAAATGAAGAAATGGCCTGAGGGCCTTATATCGGCCATCGATCATGATGATCAGGTAGACAGTACGCAACCTCATAACGCAATTATACATTGATGCCTACGTTAGTACATTGACTGCATAGATGCATTAAATAATAATAAACCTAATAGTCCTCGTAATACAATAGATATTTTATAAATGCTTTACTTTTTAGATCCAGTCTAGGCTTCGCCATTCATTAAATATTGTATCTGACTAAACATGCGTACCTAATTGCTTGTTTTCCTCAGTCACACTAAGACTGTAACTATTAATACGCTTCTTGTAGGTAGACGTTATTCAACATTAATGTGTTTGAACACTTTGAACACTTATCAAACTAGAGTTAATGTTTTCCTATAAGAAGACAAAATTCTAATCGTAGCAGGCAACTAGCAAGCGCATTTCTTCTCGCAAGTCTTCAAATTGGCTGTATTGGCTGCATATAATAAAATAAATAGCAAACTGAACAATAAATACGTTTTATTCAATATAACAAGATTATTCTTATCACCCACAACACCTGAACTAACAAAAAATAAATAAAAATACATGGTAGATATATACATATAAGTATTTTGCCTAGGTTGGGCTATCAATTCGCCTCCGCAAAATCTATGTGAAATTGATTCAACTCAAATCGTTGCCCTCTTCGCAGTACATCACTTCGTTCTTCGTCAAGTGTCAAGTCCGTTTACTTTTTGTGTGCTTGTTTACAATGTAATAAGAATAAATCAGCCATGAAGTATTGTCGTTGAGCATTAATTATGATGATTACAAAGGGAAGGGAGGCATTAAGTTCACTTCGTTTGTACGCACATGAGCCGTGGACACGTCTGCGGGGCGCGGCTTTCGTCGGTGTCAGTTTGCCGATTTATGATAATTGAAGGCGTGTTTCATTGGCGCTCAGATGTTTGTTTTAGATAAGAGTCCCTCACGCCACTATTTCATGCCATTCGGTCAGGAGTCGACCGCCCGCGAGCCGATCGCAACTCTGCCATCGCTCATTCCTTGCGATTTATGCATACGATTTGTAAGTACACGAGTGATTATTAGTAATTGATGATTTAATGACAGAACATTTCGTAGTTTCTGTTTTAATTATATTTCTTGAAGTGCAAGTGGATGCTGCTAAGGGAATGTTTTGACATCGAATAGAGATGTTTTTTATAACAGATGCAAATTAAGTAGGAAGTTAATCGGGGTATTATAATATGCCCACGGCGAGGTGGCAATCTTTACTTATTCATTTGCGTTAAGCACAATGCGCTGTTTGCTTGTCATTTGTTGTTATTTGTCGGCAGCTGAAGCATTTTAATGAAATAGACATTTCGATAAAGCCTAAAACACTAAAAGTAGGTACTTTAAGACTTAAGTGTAATTGCAAGACTGACGGTAACTAGATAATTTACATACCTACAGAGTTGTAAACATATAAAAAGTATTCACCTCTACAATATTATATAGGCTCTTCATTAAATTATCAGCTTATTAGGTATTATTATAGCATTCCTTTTTTATTTAAATTTGCCTGCAATTTTCATAGATTTTTAAGAATACTAAATGAGATTAGTGCCTATCTGCCAATTATTAGGTTTGAATTTAAATTGTATTTGAATTTTAAGTACCTAATGTTAAGCCAGTAGGTACCTATATGTCGGTAGGTATCTTGTTTGTTACAGGCTGCACAATATGTTAATATAACTTCAAGGGATTTCAATCCCAGAAATTCTCTCAGCCTCTTAAAATCTATAATCTGATATGAGTGTCATGTTGCAACATTAGCATCAGAGTGTTTGGGTATGAAATGAGAATTCACCTTCTTATCGAAGTACTTTTCGAATGCAAATATAAAAGTTTCTATGAATAGATAATCGCAACCTTACTCGTATATCAAATGCGATCGCTTTTATAATTATTTGCAATGTTTACCTAACACCCTTCCACACATGAACGAACTCGCACAAAGCTCGCCACCCCAGCCCTCGACGCTCCGAGCCGTCGTTACATTCCCAGATAAGGACATTTCACATCATCAGCATCGCGTCTTATCTCAAACCGAATTCAAACGCGCCCAACAAATCTGTTTTCTAAACAGAATTCCTCCATTTAATGTCTAAACGCCCGGCCAACTAATTATGCTACCTAATGTTTTAATTAATTACACAGGAAGGCATAACCTCAATCAATTTAATTTACTACATTCGTTGTTGATAGCATATTTAATATCTACAGTTAGATGTGTTGAAGCGAGAAGCGTGTTCACATTATAGGTTAAATGATTCTCATGTTGTAAATGCTTTAATTGATTTAATGTAATATTTAAACTCCCGAGGCGATATAATCGAAAGGTAAGTAAATGATAATTTCTTTCGATAGTTGGCTTAAGTGTGATAAAAATCAGAGGCGACGACGTTTCAACATCGTTTGACGAATAGATTAAAATCTTTGAGACGACGAAGCGAGATGAACTCGGCGCTGCAGCGGATGTGAGTAACGTAATTTCATTCTATTTGAATATATCATTCGATAAAATGTAGGTTTATTGCTACTTTTCTCACGGAACTGATATCTAACACATTAAAAAACTTTAATTGATAACATTTCGCCATTTGTCCAACTCATTAAACTTATAGGTTCGATTGCGCACTTCACTTTCTAACCACACATTGTTCATTTAACATTTCATTATTTTTAGACCTTCAAATTTATTTAGGTACATATTTATTTCAGACTTTTAAGGCCCATACAATGTTATCTAGTTCGTTTAGTATGATCAGAATATGTGAGTGCGATCGTCTGTATATTTATGAGGTACTTAGGTACCTATTTGTATGTGTTATCAATTATATTTAGGTAGCAACAAGGGTTGGATTTACTCTATATAACAGCTGAAAAGAATTTCAGCTGCTCAGTAACACAGCGAAAAAACGTGGACATAAAAGACGTCCAAAGAATGGTCAAGCCAATGAGTATTTGGTGTGCGATGGCCATCGCTTTGAAGGGACATAACGAAGTCACTTTATATTATAACACACATCTTTTTACAGATTATCTGTAAAGGGGACGGATGTTTCCAGGGGGCTGAATGGCATTAGCTGCTTGCCACTAACAATACAGATATCTTCAAGAAGAACCGGTTTCAGATGTAAATGGGTCACACGGTTCCAGCTCCCGAGGTTTGTAATGAAACCGCGACATTGCTATTTCATACATGACTCTTTACTCACGAAAATAGTGTCTCTCAGCTATAATCTGTAATCATTTCATTTACATAAATAACAAGAGAACTTTTCCAACTATAATTACCTGCTTTAAACAAATAATAAATATATATACTTAACAATATTGAAACTTCTTAAAAAATTTGTTATCGAGCGTGTAGGTAAAACATGAAGGTGTGAAATATCAATGTATGGATAAGACATAACTTTGCAATGTTTTATCTCACAATTTTTCTATCAAATGCGAATAGGGTAAGGGGTCAGAAGGCTCGGGCTGTCTTCTGAGGCCGTCCTAAAATAATAATACCTAACGATAACCTTTTTATTATAGCCATAGCGTTTTGACATATCTCTAACTTCTTACTATGTGAGGACGTCCAAGCGCGCGTTTATAAGATAATATTTTCGCAAACGTTCATTGCAGTGTTAGTAATATTTGACTGTAGTTTTCGCCTAATACCTACTCAGTGTCCTCTGATACAACTAGAAGCCAGTCACCCGCACACGAAAACATTACGAAATCTTACCGCCTACGAAGCTCGAAACACAGTGCACTAGTTAATTTGTTCATGCGTGTATGTATTCAATTCAAATATCATTGGCGATTTAGACAGAGCCGAATGTGATGCTCTGGCACTGTACTATATAACGGATTAGCATACAAACGCGAGCGGCGACGCGGCCGGCTCGGATGGGTGCGGGCGAGTCGGGCATTCGTTATATTTGAATGTATGAATGAGAAATAGCTGCGCCGGAGTGGGCGCGTGTGCCGACAATGCTCAGACAAGTCCTGGGCGTCCTTGTCAATGTGAGCCGCTTCCAGCCACATCCGTCTCTTGTCATTATTTGTATTTATGCACTCCCGTACACAGCGACGGAGATGACGAGCGAAAAACAATCACCCAGATACAATAAACTATTTCGATGCGTCGCTTAAAAAATGAACAGTCATCACGCGGGCTTGAAGCACAATGAGAATGCGTCATTTCATTCATTTTTAAATAGAATTTATGTGCAGAAAGTCATGAATCTTTGGGTTGTCTCATAAAATTTTGGGAAGATAATCCATGGAAACGTGGCTATTATGTTCTTAATAAAGAGTAGAATATTTAAAAATTTTGTGAATTAGAACTAGTTTAACTTTTTAATATCGTGTTTATGCAGTATAATGAAATTTCCATAAAAGAATGAAATGAGTATAGTGGAGCTGTTAAAATTATGCACTCCCTTCTTTTGAGAATGTGTCACGGCGTTTGCTCATTTTTGTATCGCATTCAAAGGATGCTGTTAACAACCACTCTCAAAGAGCGAGGATAATTTGAGCGGGGTCGCCTTTCTATGGGAATGCCCTTCAACGGAGGTACACCTTTTATCACTAGCATTTTAATGCGCGCTCTTTGGAAATGCTGGATTTGAAAACTTCGAAACATTCAACTACATGATTTCACCATATGGTGCTTCAGTTGGCCTGTAAACTATCGTTAATCGAAATCGATTGGAATTTCAGATTTGAATACTTTGTATATGCTCTTAAGTATATGCAATAAATTATATGGCATAAACAGAACGTTAAATAGTGTTACATTGGTTATTAAATCATGTTTTTTTCATTATTGATAAAAAAAAGCAATCGAAGAGCGAACTGCAAAAATATGTTAATTTCTAACATGATATACACGAAGAAGGGGACAAGACGCTCGACGCTCGAAGCAGTTGCAAATTCTTTCTTTAATCTCGCTATAGGTATTCAAATGAGCGCTTCTGATTTATTGAGTGGAACATTAGCATTTTTATTATTTGTTATTCTTACACCTTTGGGGCCGGAAGCCACGCGGCCTGTGTCTCTGTCTAGTGAGCCGTGGGACTCTACAAACTGCTAAACAACTAATATAAAAACTCCACTACACTTACCTGCACAAAAGGCGAATATTATCATAGTTTACATATAAATTTTACGCGAATTCATTCTCGCATTCAGAGTGGCTCGATATTCGCCGATTACAATGATAATTGATACCCGAACGTTGTGATGTTCTACCGTGAGAATTATTATTTATTTTTCCCAATATTTCTCCATTACCAGTGAGAACAATTATACTTTACCTTATTTGAGTTTTTTTTTTTTTTTTTAAATTATTTCTATTACACGCCTATTTTCCAAAGAGCCAAGCTACCCGCTCTTTCGCTTCCCTTTCAATAAACTCATAAAAGCTGCTTCTCCACCACGTATCTAAACTGTCGTTTTTCCTGTCATGCAAATAATTTTGAACAATTGAACACATTAAAGACGTTATTAACTGAAAAACTACTGCATCGATTTTTGAAAATCTCGCATTGATGGGAAGCCAGTCTCTTACTGAATGACATGGAGACTGAATGAGCTATATTGTATGGCCACGCGGAAAAATTCGCGAGTGAAAGCCAGCAATTAATAAAAATAAAATAAGCGGATTATTTTCTATACGAAGAAATTTCTTTACCTATGTAATGTTGATGTGTATTAGCTTGTATTGTAATGTAATTGTAGATATTTAGTTAAAGTATGAATTCCCGACTTTACTCACTGCCATACTTCCTTATGAAGGCTCAAATGGCTGTCTTGGCCGAGGGGAGGCAGTTTGTAGTAGTCTGTGACGAGGGCTTGCGGCTGCGGCTCCTCTGCCACCCCTAGGACTGCGGAGGTGGCAGCGCTCAACGGGTGCTCTGGACCCGTCGTGTAGTAGGCTCTCCAGGAATCCCCACTCAGTTCCATCACTTCCTTGCGCCTCCTGTTAACAAGAGTTATTTCTTTTTAAAAAATTAAATTAATTATTGTTGTTATTAATTATATGTGTAAATAATGAATATGCTGTTACATAATCGGCATACTGCCGCAATGTTATTATTATTAAAACACAATATTAAATTAAGCATTTATACTTGACTTAATAGATACAAAATACTTAGAAAATATCTGTTACATTAAAATATATTTATTTTTAAATATTAATACCAACAGGCAACAGTATCTGATGTATAAGAAGTTATTGCACAACTCATAAGTTGTAAACCGAGATGAATAATATTAAGTTTAAAGTTGTTATTGACGTAATGCCTAACCCAACACACGACTAAATACACGATTTAATAAACGACAGGCCCTGTCTTGAAAACTCGTCCACGTACCTATGACGTTTGAGCCGCATTACATGTTAAAAAAGATGAGATCATTAATTGTTCATTGAGTCTATTGAATGAATTGAAGAAGCGACGTGAAATAGCCGCACCGTAGTTTTACGAGAGCGACTTGAAGCTACGAACCAGTTATTAGGTGTGACCATTTCGGTACGGATACTGACCTTTGTAACCATCTGCAGTCGTCATAATGTGACGATACTACGTACTAATTGTTGCGTACATGGAGTGAGTCAGCACGCCGAGTGGCCACTTCACCAAACGAGTTATCGGACAGGATTAGAACCAACGTTGCGATCAAAGCTGTCCAGCTGCCGCTGCTTTAGATGTTTACTAGTTATGCAATGTTTCTTCTGTACGTGTCACGCCATGTCACGCATAGTGCACGCTAATGTCACACAAACTGCGTGAACTGTGGAGAGTCAAACTGCTCTTCATTTGAAAATGATTGAGGATGTCAATCTACTCAGTCTAGTCACAGCATTTTTCATAGAATCCACATATTATGCGTTTCGTCGATACGTCACGGCCGAAACTTACTGCCTCTCAACCTGAATGTAGAACAGGTCCACGGCACTTGCAGAACCGGAAGGATGCAAGGCAAATCCCTGTTCCCTCGCAACCAGTTTAGGTCGCCTGACGTCACACCCAGCGGTACACTACCAAGCAGACAAATAAATAAAAAATGTTGGAAGCACGCGTCGGACGAGTTTGACCGCATCGTAGTTCTACCTGATTCCTGGTTGTTTATTGATTAATCTGGAGGGCATGAATCAACACGAAAAAGCTACACGTTGATACTGCGATCTTAATTAAATGGAATAACAACAGAACTAACAAAGGCAGCTTTGAACATTCTAAACAGGCACGCTGCGGACACGGGGATCACGATGAACCCTCAATAAATTTAAAAGTCGACGCCTGTCTGTAAGCAAGATACAAATTGCCAAGTTGGGCTAAATGCATTTTCTCGTATATCGGTTATCTAATTACCGGTAAGCGCAGACTGAACAACTAGTACATCTCGCTTCTGGGGCTAGATAGGCGAGGCGTGAGTCGTGTGACGAGTTAACTGGCGGCCAGCGGGTGCACCACGTGAATGAGATTCCGGTGCTCACGTAAAAATCGTGCAACGAATCTAACAGGTTTGCCGGGGTCCTTGCGAGGCCAACGGGACTGGTCTAACCTGCCCTGCGCACCTGAACCTCGAATTTCCGATCGCTCTTCTAACACGTTTATTTGCGATCGTAAACACACTACCGTTTTTTCACCTACTATAGCTGTGTCCACAAACGGTTTACGGTAAGGTATCGAAAGAATTTAGGACAAACAATTTGAGCAATCGTTCTAAACGGCGCGGCGCTGTCAACTCGCGCCTCTATCTAAATAATTAATTGATCACTCCGTTCATTGTTGTGAATTGATCGCTACATTTGAGCAGTTTCGCAACTTGCCTACTCGCTGTGTTGTTGATTTTGACGATTGAATGAGGCGATTAGAAAGTGTAGCGCGCAGCTGTCACGAAGACGTGACGTAGCCACGTTAGAGCGGAACTGATGCTTGGAGCGAAGGGTTGCTAAAGACTCCGTAACATTAAAGAAAACATCCGATGCGGTCATCGGATGTAGATTATTGACTGAAGAACTGAACTGACATATAGAAACATGATTTGATATGTAGATTTAAAGTCAATTAAGTGTGAGTCACATTAAGGTCGTGTCGCAGCGTGTCAGATGGGCTCAGGCGGCGCGTTTCGAAAGGCCTCGTCCCCGTCCGGTGTCGCGTCCGTCTATCGATCATTCGGTTCGTTAATAAATAACACGTCGGCGTCGTCTGCGGCTTATCTCCGCTGCCCGGGCAAGTGGAAAAATCTGGTGTAGGTGTCGCAACGGAGCACGCACGTCGCGATGCAGGCTTGCGTGCCGGAGCCTCGCCTTTAATTAAATGCAACCGAATACCGACATAGTCTAATTGCCTTTTAATTATCTGTTAAAATATACTCAAATAAACTCGCTTTCTATGAGATTAAGTCACCTTTGTAAGTATATAACAGTAAAAAACTAGATAATAAAACAATAAAAGCACTGCCTTATCTATTTGATTATTAAAATAATTACATATAGCACTACGCTTCTGTACACAATAAAAAATTCAGAATTATGAGAGGTCGATAGGATTAACACACAAAAGTTTGACTTTCATTATATTTAATTTGTTCATAAGTATTTCATTAATTTTTTTAATGTAGACGGGTTTTTGCCTAATAAGACATACTTTCATTATAAAATGTACATTTTCGCTTTGTATGTAATAAATATAGATAAATAAACGCCAATCATAAACGGAGCTCGGTCGGTAGAAAATCCCGACGCGGAATACCTAAGACTCTGTAATGCGCCTCTGGGCAGGCGCAGGTGCAAGGAAAGTACAGGGAGCGGCTCGTATCACGCATGCATTATCATCTATGATAAGAGAAACTAGTATCAATCGAGCTAATCATTCAATACGCAACTTATATCACTTTACTAATGGCGACTCATTTTTCACGTATTTTCCTTTAGTTGAGTTTACAGAAATGTAATTTTAACTTTGAGTAGGTAGATAAATCATTTAAAGATCAGGTAGCGCTTAAGCTTAGCTCTGCCAGAATTTAATTGCAAGCTAATCAAGATATAGAAATTATTGAGTATTAGACGGTTTTCTTAAGAATTATTTTTACATGGATTTATTATATCGTATGGAAATTAGAATTAGTTTTTATATCAGTATTCACGATACGGAATGTCGCTATTTTTCAATTAAAGAATCCATTGTATCAAATTGCGAGGCACGCGCATCAAATAAATAAATTCTTCGTATAAATAAATGATGGCTAAGCTACATTCAGCACAGAATAAACCGAGTAGCATTTTCGACAAACTTTTTGTCCGTTTTCGAGGAACGCTTTTGCGATGATTCACTTCCCTCCCGTATATGTAACTAGCATTACTTCTGTTTCTTAGCGTTATTTGGTCAGAAATGTTTTCTTGGAAGAATGCACACGCAGCTTAATGATAAACACTGAAGTGAATAGTCGCATATTTTTTTCGTTATTCGAGTAAGAACCAATTTAAAAATAGCACAGTAAGTATTACCTGATATGGAATGACAATTTCCTCGTCATCTCATTCGGATGAACGCTTTTATGTAAGTACCATACCCGTTTTAGATAGTGTTGCGTTTCTGTCATTTATACACCTCTGACAAAAAAAGGGGAGTTTTAAGTGGCATCGTAGCTGCTAAACAAATTTCGATGTGATTTTTTTTTGTTTGAAGGCTTCAACGAGACGGATCTTAGCTACAATTTATAAATTTATGAGATATTTAGTTTTTTAATGATTGAAAATGATTTGCAATAAACATTTTGTTTATTTGTAATAAACGAATATTCCCATTGGCAGACGTTCTCAATATGTGTAAGTAATAGGTACTAGGCAGTGATACAAAAAGTCGTTAACGGAAACGTGTTGAGGTCTGGCAACTACAGCTTATGAAAACTTATAAGTTCACTCTTAACTAACTGCATTGAGAATGTGATCCTTGACGTGGACATTAATTGAATGAAGGAACTGTTCCTTTTCACAGTTTTTTCTTAAAACCGTTGACCGTTGATTGACGCGAGTCTCATTGAAAACTTGTCAAATCCGCGCAGCCAACCGTGCTCTGAGCCCATTGTCCGCCACTTACACATTTTAATATCAAAATTATTTCAATAAACGATAATTCTGTCCCATCATTATTATGTATTCAAAAGTCGAGTTTACTATTCAAAAACGCTAAAATTTGGCCATGAGAAGGCTAAAAGTTATCACTTGAAAATGCTTTGATATAAATCATTTTTATTTTTAAAATTTCAACCACAAGAAAAAAAGAAGTATTTTACAATTCCAAAGTTAATACATAATGTAAGGGAGCTATGATGAGTGCCGTTGTATTTTGCACAGAATGCTCTGACACCCAGTTCCAATAACGATACTGAAATCCTATAAAAACACACAGACGTGTACCACAAATCATTTTAAAATTGTCTTTAACGGTTGCGACGACAAAAACTCAGCTAAATCATTCGATACAACATCTCAGCAAATCAAGTACCTACCCATCAGTAAAACAGAAACATCATCACCACAAAAAAGCTGTAGGTATATTATATTGTACATCATATATTTATGAACGAAATAATTTTAATGAAAAGCGTGAATGCTTTTCATTAAAATTGTAAAGAAGGGCTCAAAATATATTTTATAGGCATTTTATTATTTCATTAGTTCCTTTACAGAAATAATTGTGGGAGAGAGAATCAATAAAAAAACCTCAAATATTAGTTATTGACACAATTTAATTACTTTGCTTAGAAGATATTGCAAATTTCAAAATCAATTTGTTTGTTACGCTTTCTAGCGCTAGCTTCATCTCCTTATCCGACATTAATGAATCTTGTTCTTAGAGAACACTATAAATTGAATATTGGTAGGTATGGAAGACACATGCAAATGCTAGATTTCTATTAGCTTACATGAAAGGATTTTACCGTATATATTTAAAAACATTTCTGATACGATTGTGCTACCTAAACTGAGCATGGAGGTATAAATTAGCAAGAAGTCACATTTGGTGGTGCAGAATGCGGAGCGCTAAAGCAGCATTGTGTCGCGCGAATCGAAACAGGTTGCGGTTGACAGGTATGTATATATTGTGATTTATGCCCGATTATTGTAGACTCGGTGGGTATAATTAAATCGCGAACCTATTATACTTCGCCCGAAAGATCGCAGACGCTGCCCACGGAACTAACGCAAAGGTGATTTAATACATTCAGCTGTTACCGCTTTGTCTAACTTCAGAAACTTTCGATAAATCGTCGCAGCAATCGACAAGTCGCAATATTTCAGCGAGTTTTCAGATTTACAACTTGGACAACGATAAGGCTAGAATTTATTCATCGCTCTCAAGTCTAGAGCGTAATCAACGCCTTCGGAATGCGCGTACCGTTACGCCAATAACGCTAAAAGGCTGCAAACCGTTCTAAAACAACATTTAAAAGTGTGCAAACTGTTTGAGTGTCTTTATAGAAAAAGTCAATAATTGCGCGAGATTATGAATTAAAATGTATGTGTCGTATTAAAATTAATTACAGAGGGAATATACAAAAAACGGCAAGAAAGGAATAAGATATAGTTATGTTGACAGCTGTCGGTGGCCAACAACGCTACAAGTTTTTAATATGTACAAAAATGACAGACAACTCGTCGGCTGACCGACAATTGTGAGAACGCGATCAATTATCCGCGTGCAAATAGAGATGGTCACGAATGCGTTCGAATTATCCGTACAGGAACGCTTTCATCGTCGGGTTGCAGTTAAAACAGCACGTCAATCATTTCGCGGAGCAATCGGTGATGGAGATCGCGGCCCACGGCTCGGCTGGAGATGGCGGCCCGCTAGATAAGCTTTTAATTACGCCCGACGCCTATTTGCATTCCGCAGACGACACAGCCGGATATCCCCGCTATTAGGAGAGCCTATTTCTGCAATTATTTATGCGATTTTTAATATGACATGTCGTGTATCTTTTCAATCAATAAGCCAATGACGTAAGCAATCAAGGCGGTTTTTATTTTTGGTTTGATAAAATAAACATGTCTATCACAAAGATAAAATTTACATACTGTTATCTTACTTGTAAATTAGTAATATTATTTACACTGTCCCTAAACTATAAAGTGTTTAATGAATTGTGCATTAAAATTCAAAGATAAATTAATTTGTTATCTCAAAGGATGTATTACTTGAAATGTAGAAAATTGTTACAATCTTATGATACGCCAAATCGGCGCCTGTTAATTGCGGAGGCTGTTATTTAGGAGCAGCCTGAATTCCTGCGCAATGCGATTAGCCTTCCACAGACACTCAACGAAGATCCTTCAACGAATCTGTATCTAACGAATTACCTATTTCAATCAATAGTAGAATACTTCACTTGTAAAAATGCAAAAGTAAGGAAGTTAATGGAATAATCTTATACGCCGATAAAGAAATCGAAGAAAAAGAATATATTTTATTAACGCAAAGATATACCTATAATAAATACGCAACAAAGTAAAGGCTCAACTAAAAAATATATGTTATATTTATAAATTTGTTGTATGTAGCTATAACACAGTAGGCGCATTTATGCACAAACAGCCACTTTAGACAACGACTTCTCAAGATTTATGTGGAAAGCCGAAACATAACACATCTCTGATTTTCAAGAGGCAACTGAGAGGCCGCCACAAACGAATAATGAAAAATTTTAGTACTTTATCCTGCACCTATACCTAATAATAATATATAATCTGCTGTTATTAATTATAATGAAGTTGTAAATATTGATATAAATTAAAATTTCCCATTAAAATTCTCAACAAGATCTCGGCTTAATCTGGCGGATAATTGATATGGCTCGAGCAACACACACGTAAGTTCATAAAGTATAAGATTTATAGTGAAACTTTTGCTCAAGTTTAATTTAGTAATTTACACGCGATAGAGTAAAGCAAAAAGGCTTAATCTCCCTGCGCCCGCGCATGCTATCTAAATGCAAATCGAATAGGTTCGGCGGATGTCCAATGTCCATGATAAATCAGCCCCGCGGCTGCACACCGTTATGTGCTCACCTCTCCCTACAACTCGTGTTTCGTGAACATCAACTTAATAATCATTTCCTACGAGTTATCAACGTACATACAACTAAAATTTGGTTTATTAAGAATCCTCTCGCGTCCGCCTTGGGTATATAAACTGTGGAGGAAGGAGTGCGAAGCCTTAAAAACCATGTTTAGTCTGTGTACCCTTGCCGATAGATTCATATCAATGGTAGCAATGCTAATTGTGACTGAAATAAATTACTCGTACCTCGAATATTTCACATTTTTAATTGGCGGAAACCATTTTAAGGGAGGATTAATTTTTGAAGCTTTTTTTGTGGGTAAATGTGTTATAAATATACGTGTGATATAAAATCGCGCAAATAAAAGACATTAGAATAGTACATTGTTCGTGATTGACGCGTCCAGTGTGTGCAAAGCTGTTAGAATTGGTAAAGAAAATGTTTTTTAAAAGATAAATTGCTGTAGTTTCAAATAAGAATCTATTTAATATACAATCACTTTAGTTAAAATATATCTAATAACTTTAAACCTTTAAATTTTTATCTTAAGATGTTATAAATCTGTTATTTTATCATTGTTCGAAAATATCGGATTGTTACCCGCTGTGTATTAAATTAATCTGTTGTGTTCTTGAAATTTATGACGTAAAGTTGTGTAAAATATAAAGGCTAATTAATTTGTATCATGAATTGCATCAGGGGCCCATTTATAAGTGCCACACTACCTTTATCTTAGGAAATGGATTTGCATAATAACATAATTACCGAATAGATAGGTATAATAATGAATTAGATGAGTTATAGGTAATAAGAATTTTAAAATTAAATGGGACAATTTGTCATAGATATGAATCGTCTTTAGTACGTAGGTACTTGTTAGTAATTTAATTTTAAAAATTATTTCTGAAGTATTAATTAATTCTTCTAAACATTACAAATCATTTGGTTTCTTACTAGATATGATTGTTCTTATTAGAATAACCGAGTGAAAAAAAAGACTGCATGACGCATTCTCAAATCTTGACGCAAAATATTATTCGCCACGAAGTATCGAGCTATTAATTAATGAAAATAAAAATCTCCAAGCTAGTCTATTTTGATTAATATATAATTTTGTTTAAGAATTCCAATTTTCTTTTAATTACAGATTTATACTCACTATGATTTAAAAATATATGGTAAGTATTTAATATAAAAAATAGTAATATTGACAATTCATTCAAATTTATGTATCATGTAAAAAAGCATTGAATCGCTATGCGTTACCAATGTATTGCCGCACACCAACCCTAGAATATAATTAAATTTATGATTAACATGAAGTGCTGTGAACTTCCACCTTCGAATTAGATTTGAAGGTGGAAGTGGACGAAACATTTTGATTGAATCCGAGCAGGCCTAACGGTGAAATATATTACTTTTTGCGAGTTTTAAATCCAATACCAATTAAATTCACTCGCGTAATTAAAATAAGTAATAAAACTATGTTCTTGATATAATAATTGTCCCTTTAATAGCGTAGATTATATTAGATTGTAAATAAAATGGATGAGATCGCGTTCGCAAGTGGCTCTCGTGAAAAGTGGAGCGAGAAGTTCATTAATGGAGCTGAACATTAATTTACATCTTAATTCTGCTTTTTATAAATATTCATAAAACGATAACAGCGGCCTTATCTTTGTGTCAATACCGGTGCCATTAACTCTACACAACCATTACGATTTTCGTATCTACTTAAGAATGCTCCTTGCAACACTAAATACCTTCTCAATATGCAAACAACGAAAGTGATAGGTCGTAGGCCTATGGCATAAGACATTATGAGTATTTGACATGCGATACAGTTTGTGACTGTCGGCAAGTATGGTACTGTAGAACTTTTTCATTCTTTTTGCGAGACGCGATCTCCAGGGCTTCGCTCGCTTATCTCATTGCATGATTATCATGATTATATTGAGTTATCTGAACATTAGAGAAAGCGGTAATGTATTTTGATTATTTTAAATACATAGAAGCATACATACATTGTGTATAACATGAAAGCTCAAGGCGGCGCAGGGGTCAAGCGAGAGAGACGGTAGATACGTACTTAATCATTTAAATGCCATCCATCGTTATTTAAATTTAATAGAAAAGGACGTTTACCAATTTCCGCTCAATTAAATATCTCCCGTTAATTCTATTTTCTGAATTATTTCGCGATGCGTATTAATTCAATCAATTTCAAATTTCATTTAAAATCTCAGCAGAAACAACAACGTATCAAAGATTAGCTGAGCCCCGCGGTTTCACCCGCTCTCAGAAGGAATAATGTTTTCGCTCTGCTTTTGTCGGTTCTTCGATAAATGGCCAATCAAACACAAAAAGATTTTTTCAATTTGAACCAGTTGTTCCTAAGATTAACCTGTTCAACAAAATAAACTCCTCTGCTTTATAATGTTATATGTAGGTGTATATGTTAATTTAAAATGATTTGCATGCAAACATCTAGGTTGAAAGATTTTCCAAGAATTTATTAAAATCCATTCGATCGGCTGACTAGTAGATAGGCACAGAAGTCACTTAACAGTCGTGAAAGGGTCGCAATTTTATGTAGATATAAACACTTATCGCATACAATTATGCAAATATGCATATCGATTATGGCCTAGTAACCACAGAGTAAGGACAATTTATCGCAGTCCTCAACTGATTCCCTCCGGCCTCCAGTAATAATTAGAAGCGCCTTTAATATAAAGCAAAGCATCTAAAAATTACAAAATTAAACTGCTGTTACACTAGCTACGGGCTTCGGCCTTGGACCAAACTCACGCTATATCATTTTATAATAAACGAAAAAACAGTAACAACCTTGTTTTTTGCTTAAAGCAATTGCAATATAATTTTCGTGTTTATTTTATTAAGCTTATACCTTAACATCTCGTCAAAGAATTATTTAAAATATCACTTTTGAAAATATAACGAATTTTCTTCATAAAGATATGGCTAATTAATATATTCATAAACATATTTTTCGTAATTTTTTTCTCATTTTTTTACTAAGGACGTATCAATTGGAACGCACAATATGCATACACCTATGCACAGCTTGTCGGATTCTTTTTGGGTTCAAAAGATGCATCAATAATCATTTAAAATCATCTAACCTCTCTCGAATATTAAATATAATATAGATTGCAACATCCCGTAGGAGAGGCATTGCAAAACGATAGATAGAGATAGTAATTTTTCACCAAAATGTATTGCAATTATAAGCGCATTTTGCCCGAGTGTCTGTCATTAAGTTAAACGTACGATGTTATTTTAAGGACGGTAATGGTGGCTCCGGCCACTCGCTCTTTTTTCCGACCGCTCACGGAAAGCTATGCATTTAAATGCTTGAATTATGAAATTACAGTACTGAGTGTAAACACAAGTATACGTTCAATGCCGATTGGAATTCTACCTAGATTTTTTTTAAGAAGCCAACCTCTAAATTAATGTAATATTATGATGCAATTATTAATTAAACTTTTTTGAACTTCATAACTGTCTTAAAATTAATTAAATATTGTGCAAAACGAAATTATAACTAAGCAAAACAAAATAAGACTCCCAAATGAACAAATTTAGATCTCGGTTCTTATTAAATTATTTAGTCCATACGTTCACTGTCTATTATTCTATACAGTGAATACTATTTGTGACATCTCTATAATATCACCGTAGTGGTATGTTACTTAAATTCGACACCTAGAAACAATGGATGGCCGCAGATCATGACTATATTGATTCACAAAGCGTAAATTCATTCTGTTATGACAGGCAGGCATAAATTCGCAACGGGACCCATGGAGGCTGCGAGACAATGAATCCCTTTCGAAACTGTGAGACATTATCATAGGCCGCTATAACGCTCATGGACAGAACAGGGAGAAAAAAACAACAATAGTGATGGGGTTGCCGATGTCTTTAATTATACCAGAGACAAAGATGGTCAAGTGTGCACCGTGTGAAACTAAAATACATTTTATTAACGTGTGGTTGAGTCTTGCTGTTTTACATATTAGGTATAAAACATCGTTAAAGAAATAATTAATAGTTTGATATTTCTTTACCACCTGCGAATAACCACAAAATTACGGGTTTCAGATCACAGTGGGCTAGCTCTAAGTGCGAGAACACAATAATGTAGAGCGGGCTGCGCTGCGAGGCCGAATGCCGATTGCCAAATTATAGGGTAAGGTGTGATAACCGCGGGCGCAGGGTAGGCGACATTTATTCGGGTTTAACCATTAACCATATTAGGGATTACAATGTCATTATATAAAAACTAAAATGTATTTGCGGTAATTAACAAGCAATAAAGATTTGGTGTATCAAATTAGGTGCCTACCTACTGCCTAATTTGTTACATGGGATGTGCTCAATCTACAGATCAGTTCAACAGTGTTTACACAACAACACAACAAGTTTACATTAGAGTTTGTGCTCCAAAATTTTGATTTAATACATATAATATTTCCAAATTGGCGGAGAGTCAAGTATTTTAGTAATTACCAAAATGTGCATAAGCCTATTTCTTTTACTAACAGTTTAAAACTCATAGTGGTTTAATAGTAAAATATATCTAAACTATGACGTGAAAATGATTGAAATAAAATGTTATGATGTGCTTCATCGCCTCAGCGCAGCTCATCTCATTTCGAACAATTAAAGCTTCTGTTTGAACACAAAAGCAATAATGTTTGAGAAGGTGTTATAATACCTACCTTTAATGTATTTCTTAAATATGAAAAACAACATCATTGTCAATAGAATAATAGAAGCACGCGAAACAAAACTCAGTTATATTTTTATTGTTTTGAGCAGGTTTATAGTCTGGAAATTGAACTTACGAGTAAGTAACATGTAATCAGTGTTTCGTGAAGTAAAACGTAGGTTATGTTAAATACGTTCGTAAGCCTAAGAAAGTAAAATTAGCCCCGGTTTAAATACGAGTGTGAGTACTTTAATGACAACAAGCGGCTGCACAAAACCCTAAAGCGTTGCCGACCCTAATGAAGGGTTAGACTTAAGAAAGCGAAATAAAAAAATAGAAATCGCCCCGATCAGCCATTATCTTCGCATGTTAAAAATAATATGGTCATAGGGTAATGTACATTCATGCGAGCCACGTCCAAGAGTGAATTTGAATATTGCTTTGTGTAGGGCCCCCTGCGCCGGACTTCACACGCTCCTGGCTCCGTCAGGTACCTTCGCCCTTCGCTAATTGCGTCCCGGCCCTTAAGCCATCCTATATTGCGATCCGGCCGTTTTCATCTTTTCAATCAAATAAATTAAAAATGAGATAAAAGATTTCGATCTTTTAATCTGAGTTTCATCGAATGAGTCTATCGTCATCGATGTTATCTTAATGAATACTTACATTGCACATGAGATATTTAGAAACACTTTAGACGAGTAAAAAATAATGTAACGGTGTCAATATGTTACAGTACGGTGGGCTTGTCGCGGCGCATTAAATTAGCCAACGTCACAAAATCAAATGTCAAGACGTGTCAGTCTCGATATATTATATTTGGTAGATTCAGTGATATTGTTCGAAACACTGATTGCTAATAATGAAATATGTACATACGTTCAACTAAATTAAGAAGTCATTTTGGTCGAGTGCTGTGAAGTAATTTCAAGCTGTGCTACAACAATAGTTCATTGTTTGTTTTTCGTTTTTATCACATTCCTTTTTTAAAGCTTGAAATCAATGGCAAGTTTGAAAGCGTCGATCGGTCGAGTGTCATGTTTTGAAATTAAAAGGCATTTAGAAAAGTTGAGAGGACCCCATAAACATAAGATTCCGAGCCGTTGCGCAAGCTCCCATCTGCTATTAAATTAAGATAAACTAATGTCTCTTTACGTGAATTAATCTAAGTTGTAATTCTTGATTTTATATTATAGCTGTTCATGTTTATCCCCCACGCACTGTTTTGCAATATTTCAAATTGAACTGTGGAATTGTTGAATTCATTAAAGCGTGTTTAACACAGTTCTACGAGTTCCAATTAATTTACTGGGCGTTGTTTCGAGACATTCACTGATATTCGTGTTAAATGTGGTTAATTTCTTCGTTTATGCCTCAAGATATACAGAGGCACATATTGTAAGCACAGTGGAGGGATGATGTAATGGAATTGTACGATTTAGAGACGGTTAAAAGCTTCACTTGACATTCGTGAATGCCGAGTTAGCGTTGGCCTTAGAAAGCTCGCGCACCAATAAATATTCGACCGATTATGATCTACGGCTCGTAGCCCGTAGCCACAATACACTCGACTATGAATCAGACTTCCACTCTTTACTTTAATATTCTACAGTAGTTCATCTTACCTTCATAAATTTGCTGATACAATGTATGATTATAAAGATTTATAGTTTTTGAAAGCTAATGGTAAGCTTTCTCAAAACTATTATGGACAAGCGATTGAATAAACGACGTATTATTTAGGGCTAAGGCTTAATGTTATCTCTGAATACTTTTAGTTCTTGCTTCATCGAACAGTGTCTTTTTAAGTTCGGTAATGTTAACCTGTTTGCCATTGACAGTATTCAAAAATACGAACAGTTAATAGGTTATAGACATCAAAAAATTTTACAACATTAAACTATATAAAACATAAAAATATAAATTAATATAAATTATAATCATTAAAATTCTCAAAAGAACTAAAACGTGATTTCCAAAGACGAATCGATTAGACCTCGTCATACGGTTTCGATCATTTTATCTTATAAAATGTCAATAATTTATTGCGATTATTAATTATTATATTGTATAAGCACTTGTGAAATGATAATTCGTGTCTACATACGAGAGCAATCTACATATGTGGTCTACTTGAGGTAACTTTCACGCGAGCCGGACACACCCATCTTAATTGCTCCCGTTCATCAGAGAAGCCTTATTTATTGCCTTCTCAAATTGCATTATAAAAACATTATTGTATGAATTAATAGCATAGTTTATCTCCTCTCGGTTTAGATGGCGGTTAAGTGGGACGAATTTTTCAAAGTATCCGTTATACTGTTAGGTCGTCGTGAGAAAATGGCTCTATTGACGTTTCTAAATATACACGGGGGAGTAAATAAAAAATCAATTATTATTGACTAAACAAAAAACGGTCGCGAGCCGATGTCAACGTTTTTAGAGGAATAAACACGGATTGTTTGCACAACGAGCACAGCCACAACTAATATTTGATATTCGAAAATACTATTCATGAGTATGTTGCGCTCGGCGAGGGCTCCTCTTGTACCTGCCTCGCTCCGACCATTTCACACTTTAGCGGCGCTTTTGCTCTCGGCCTATAACACGTGACAAGTTTTCTACATCACTCATAGGTGAATTTTATGTTTCTTATATATATTGCTCAATATTATGAATAATAGGCAATAAAAATAGTTATTTGTTATACGAGAGTGCAAAGTTGCTTTATCCGCGTGCTCAACTTTGATGGGCGAGCAAAATTAGAAGAGTAAAACACATGTAACAAATCGGTTATTTCAATGAAAACGTCTCTTTGACGATGAAATGAAAACCAAAACATCGCTACATATTCATAAGAATCGGACTCAGATGCCGGCTCACACATGCTGTTAGTTTTTTATGATAAAATTTAAATAAATAACGCATTAAGGATAAACAGCTACGCTTCAAGTCTCACGGCCAAACTCGCAATAAATGTGGTAAGCGTAATTCCAAGCTCCATCCCAACGCGGAAACTTTGTCTCAACTCTGAGCTTAAGTCTAACTCTTTCTCATTGTTTATTTAAGAATTAATTCGTCTTGACATAACACTAAACACGCATCCAACAAGTGAATTGAAGGTAATTTAAAAAAACTTCCGTCATGCTAATTAATCAGAATGACTGATCAATTCATGATCAGAAATTCATAAATTATAACTAAAATTCAACTCGATTACGTCAACTTTTGGTTTATTCGTTTAGGAGCTACGATGCCGCAGATAGACACATGCAAACGTCGGACATTTGCGTCGAGGGCTTAGAAAACATTGAAATGAGTAGATTTGATAGTGGGTGGCCGAGTGGTCGAGACGCCGTTAAACTAGAAGAAAAGGAAACAGTTAAATTTGTATCAGCAGTCTATAAAACATCGTCACCTTATTGTTGCTAAACTAATTATTCACATTACTGTTGCTTTGTTTTTGGTTTTAGTTTGAATCCTTGAAGGACGACTACGTCATAAAAACATAAATGTAACTTTAACATAACATTAATTTAACATAATCTTTAATATTAACATAAATTTTGGTCGCTTGGAAGAGACTGCTTATTAGCGATAAGGCCATCCTTTGCGCTGTTAGTTTAAGTCATTTACCATTTATTTTTCAGTTATTTTTGCAACAATGTAAAGTAAATGAATAATAATAAACATTAAGTGTTTAAATTGAATGGCTTAACTGCTGTTCATCTCGAATATATTAAGTATCATCAAAATAGATAAATCAGGTTACTACTTGTCGCAGGGTGGAAGTGGCCAGTGCTGCATAAAAATACCTGCCAAACTGGTCGAGCAGAAGGGGAAGCTGGACCCCGAAATCACAATCCGAGGGCGGCTCGCATCGCACCGGACACCGGTCAGTCCGCACTCCGCAGGGCGAGGCAGGTTGAAAGGGGTCACTTTGCACAATACGGCGATTTCAGGCTCAGTCCGTGAGCAGCGAGTGTGCGGGCCGGGTGCGGTGTTCTCCACTACTGTACGCTGTCTTCCGCTGGCCCTAGCCCCACAACTGCTTTAGGGTGACAAGATAGTCTCATTGTTCGCCCTTCCCAACGGTTTTGCGAATGACCTATTATTATTCTTACTTGTAATAAAATTATACCGTACTGAATCTTTTTAGTAAGCAATCGTTGAGTAAAATAGTAACTTTGAATAGTTTACACAAAAAGAACAAATCAAATATAAGACAACATCATTTTTTTTTAATAATTACGATTATTTTTCTTGACAACTTTCCTTTTTGCATCTCAAATGTAAAAAATATAATCGTTGTTTATTGATATGTTATGTTAAAGTATAGGGTCCGCCATCTAACGTTTTTTTTTTCAACTAGTGCTTATTTCGTGAATGGTAACACTTAGCTCATATCTGATTTGACCGATAATTAGTTTTATCCTTCCGCTGAACGAATATGGTTGTGTATACGCTTGAACAACGCTGGGAAATATTGCGACATTACTTTGAAAATCATGGTAATGTCGAAAATGAGCAAGGAGTGGCCGTTACAGTCAATGGTGATCGTTAGCGGGCCATGTTGAACCAATTTTTGTTCACAAAAATTGAAGAGAAGGATATTGGCAACATTTGGTTTCAACAGGACGGCGCTACGTGCCACACAGCCGAAGCTACACTCGATGTCTTGCGCCCTGTTTTTGAAGATCGCATTATCAGCCGCAGAGCTGATGTCATTTGGCCACCTCGGAGCTGCGATTTGACACTGTTGGACTATTATTTGTGGGGTGCCGTCAAAGATAAGTGTTACGCCGACAAGCCAGAGACAATTGACGCTTTAAAGGCCAATATTTGTGAAGCCATTGGTGAAATACAGCTGCACACAATCGATAATGTGCTTAAAAATTGGACCGATCGTGTAGGCTACTGCATGGCCAGCCGAGGCAGCCATTTGAATGAAATTATTTTCCATTACTAACCGGAAGGATTGTACTTTCAAATAAAAAAAGAAATTTGAGAAAATAGTCAGTAGTTTTTCTTTTATTGCATTTTCAAAAAAAAAAAGTTATTTGGCGGACCCCGTATTTATCGGTATTTTAGACAACTTAATATTTATAAAAAATCTATGAAATAAATTGACATAAAATAGGTCAAAACTATAATTCCGCAAATAGTAGCCACATATCGCCATAGTATTAAATAAAAATTATGTATGGATTCAAGAATAATTAATAGAATTCAATTAAATATAATTCACAAAAATAATACAATTGTAATAAGCAAGGTTGCTTTTAAATAAATCATTGCAAGTAGCCGTGAGAAAAGCTTGAGTGGCATAAAAATTTACGAACTTTGCAAAATGTTTGATAGGAAATATAAAAAGTTTGGCTTTTGGCGTTTAACACTGATCGATGACTCAGTTTAAAAACACTAATCAATCACTACATTAATCGGAAAGATACGTTAGCAATTATTTAGTACTACTTTAGTATCCCTAGGTAAAAGTGTTACATATGAAAGCTTACATGTAGGAACATGGATTATCTCCCAAATCTTAATAGATAAATTGTTGAGCTAAGATCCATCTCGATAGCATCAGCTCTACAACTGCATCGCAATCGATGAATTCGCTTAGGAACTACGACAGACATGTCTGTACACACACAGATACCAACGTCAAACTTACAATACGTTGTCGGGGCTTAAGATAAGGACAAGGCACCCTTTTCATCGACGACTCTACAACAACAAAATTGCCAAACACTACTAAATGTTAATTTAAAATGGACAGCAGCGTACCCGACACACATATTCATTCTGAACCGGTAAATTCATAGTAATATTAATTTGTAACAGAGTGAACAGATCCTTTTGGGTTTTAAAAAGCTATAATGGCTTTTATTTATGCGAGTATCAAAAAGAAATACAGTTGAACCGGATTAAAGCGGATAGAAGCCGCGAGTGACCTTACAGGCAGCAAAACACACGAAACGACAGGAGAATTCAACAGATTTACGCGCTTCAATCGGGTTTTCATTTCTTTTAATTCATGTATTAAACTTCACACCTATGGACTAAAAAGTATTAATTGGATATACACTTGACGTATTTTTACCATCAACGATTAGTTATTTATTAAATACTAGCGACCCGCCCCGGCTTTGCACAGGTATGAAACATATATATAAACTTTCCTCTTCAATCACTCTATCTATTAAAAGAAACCGCATCAAAGTACGTTGCATAGTTTTAAAGATTTAAGCATACAAAGGGATATAGGGACAGAGAAAACGACTTTGTTTTATACTATGTAGTGATATAAAGTATGGAATATACCAACTCATAAATGAGGAGTTTATTTGTTTGGTTGAATGCGCTAATACATCTACTGGTTACTAACTACGCACCAAGTACTGGTTCGAATTGAAAAATGATGTTTTGTTGGATGGTCCATTTATAGCATATAAAATGTTGCAAAGGCGGGCAAATATATTTCACGGGGATGGGGTAAGGCTCTCGTGAGGCTCTGGCGGCCGCTTCTTGCTAATGAGCGTCGTCCACAACGAAGCCGACCTTTCTAAAAACAAGTTCGGTCTACTAAATTATGTGTTTATAAAGAATTCATTTCCTTAATATAAGAGTAAATGAATTTATCTTCTAAATTTAATTGCACAATAAATGTGAAACACTTAAACAGTTGATTGGACTGTATAGAAACGCCGTCGACAATTTATTATTAAGATTAATGACACTCATTATCTTTTTAAAATAAGAAATAGATAAGTACAAAAACGTTAATTAGGACGTCAAAGGAAAACGGTTGAATCGTCAGAAAGTTGCGTCTTATTAGTATTAGTGCATCAGTAAATAAGTGAACTCGAATAGCGAAGCAATGCCCAAACTAAAATGATTAGCGATACGATTAATGTTCGGCAATCGTTCAAATTTAAATAAAACTAAAAAGTAATAATGACAGCCATTTTAAAGGATAAGTATATATAATATATAAAACTGACGGAGCATAGATCCAAAAACATTCCTCGTCTATTATATATCATCCATGCTGAGCCAATCTGCGCATTAGCCGCCTTACTATAACGTAATAACAGCATACATTTCATACATTGAGATACATACTATGTAACAATAATGGTGTGACTAATAAAATATCACCTAACTAATGCGTTACATATAAGTTTGACGTGTTCTGTATCTGTGGCATCGTAGCTCCTAAATGAACGGACCGATTTCGATGCTACAATTTCTGAAGATCTGTTCAATCCTTATTTGGAAACATCATGTCGGGGGATTTTCATCAATTTCTAAGATATTATGATTACTTACCGATTTCGAGATTATTCTCTCGTTTTTAAGATTATCAACGAACAAAGCATTGTGGTCTTGTAATATAAATTGAATAAATTAACACAACTGATGTGTAAGAAATGTAAATAAATATTTTTTTAAAATGACACAGCCCTAAATAGCAGCGCCCACTCGAAAGCGGCTAATGAGAGAACCCGAAGCGCAGTCAACGAGATGGATCGTCATAGATAACGTGTCATGTTAGTTTTTTAAAAGGTAAATAAGTTACAGATTCACTCAAGTAAATCGCTAATGGAGCACGTGTCTTTCTTATAGAGCGATTATCCATCAACTTATCGAGTAACAAGTATGAATATAGGACGAGCGTGAATGGTGAGGTAGTTGCCGGTAGAGCCAGTCCTATCTCTTTGGATAAAATCCAGGGCGCACTTGAGAAGGGGCAGTTCAAAGGCACCCGCAATCGGGGGATGTATGATGAATTTAATGAAAGTGGATGAAGCGAAAGAGGTATCTAGGGACCGTGGCAGGTGGCATTCTGTGCTCGCTGCCTACCCCTTTGGGAAATTGGCGTGTGATAGTATAATTATATAAATCAAATAAATAAATAAATTATTCGATGATTATTGTGATATTTTTAATCTACATTCTACTACACTATTATTATAAAACTCAAGAGTTTCTTTGTTCGTTTGTTTGGTTGAATTGAATTGAAACCTCCTTTTTTGTTGGATACTCCACTTATCGAGGAAGGCAGAAGCAAGCAGAATCGGAGCATCATTGAAAAATGTTGCAGAAACGGGGAAAAACAATATAAGACACATGAATAAAATCCTAAAGAAGATGACTTTTGAAAGTAAATCGCAATAATCTTTCGTGTTCCGAACGATATTTTATAATTGAACTGAAATTATATTTTAAAAGTGTAACACGATTTTTCCTCACCGTTTTAAATGAGTGTAAGTATATACTAAGATAAGTATAGAGTTAAAGTACGTGAGCAATGAAAAGAAAAGCCGACAGGCCGAAGGAATGAGTGGCGCAACGATTTTGGTCAATAATCGCCATAACCATACTGAGTACTTTCGCGTACCGAATTCAATAATAATTGGAGGGTCCGTTTTATCACATTGCTGTTCTCCGAAATACCTGAACAGTTGTTGCGTAAGCCGTTCACGTCGTGCGCACGAGAATATCTCGAGTCCACGGCGGGTCTGCTTAATTGCAGGTAGAAAAATAAATTCATGGGAAATTCGACGCCGAGGATGCTGATTTTTGTTAATTTGCGTAACGCGCAAAAAATTATAAATCTCAGCAACGGATTTCCATTCTTAGAACTGACCCCTTCACTCGAATGAAAGACAACTATAAACTGACAAAGGAGGGGTCAAGCTTTCTGAGAGCCGTAACTGCTGCTTCCCACACTGGTCACTGCTGGCCATCGTTGGTCATCGAAGTCTTTGTTCCCGGCATTGTCTCCACTACAAAAAACAACCCCACGTTCGTGAAGGGGTTTCAAAGACAGTACTTAGTTACGTGACACCCCTTTCAATGAAGAAACGGTTAACGATTTCAATGTATTTGATGGACCCACAGGTGTGCAAGTTTCGTCTCTATTATTTCTTCAACAATACACTTAATATATTTAAATTTCTCAATCAAATTTAAAATAACGTTTATTGCAGTAGGCAAACATAACACATAAAAAGATGAGTAATTGTTTAATAATCATTTGTTATCGAAGCCCGCATTGTGCTTACTAAGTTCAGTGCATCACTCCTTATGCTGACCGTATTTATATACTTTTGATTGTCAATTTACATAAAGTTCGTAAAACATACATTTACACCTACGAAATAGTTAAGTAGATACATGTCTTCAATTTTTTTTTGTAAAGTTAATAATAAGTTAATAAAATATTATGTCGAGATAATATTATATTTACACACTTTTAAGCACCGAGTAAACAAATTTAAATATTAGATAAGAATTCACAAAAGAAATAAATTATTTTTAATTTTAAGTGTACTTAAAATGTTTGGTAATGACGTGGAAAGATTAAAAATCATTGAAATAAGATTGGTATCATTAAGGTTCGCCGTATTGATTATATAATTTACCGGTTTTATTTTACAAGAGTCCGTCCGATACACGAAATAAATACTGACAAGACACGAGAAGTAATGACTAAGGATTTCAATTTGGGACATTCGAAAGCCGACTCTGCCGCTAATGCAAAAGACTCAATATATCTAATACATTCAAAAATCTCCTCTACGCAACGACATGGACGGACAGTGCGATTTGTGAATGCTATATCCTATATGTGATCTCATAGTATTAACACCCAGAGAAAGCATGATCATGCTAAGCGGCTAAGCGGCGATAAATTTATGCGTCCTTTGTCTCCTTTCGACGATTTATCAAAAACGATCCTTTGTATCGCGTAACGTAAAACGGGCGCAAACAGGTCAACTCGGTCACATCAAACGCTATTGTTAACATAACACCAATGTAGCATACTTTATACTTCTACTGTAAATATTATCTTAAAGCTAAGAATTTGGTTATATGCCCTTATCGCAGACAGTACCGGTTCGAATTGAAAAATATTTTTATGGTTGGACGACAGTTTAGCAAATATATTAATCGTATTGTAATTGTAAACTTCACTGTTTCTTTATACTTAAAACGCTAAAAGAAGTTTATACGTTGCATTGTTACAATTACGTCATTCGAGGTAACGCTTTTCCATAAGATATACGGATACCCATAAACAAAGAAAAACTTCTCCAACATTAGTAACTCGACACTGGCGAGGTCACGGGCCTATGGTTATTATGGGCGTATGGCGTATGGCATTTAAAAATTATAATAAAAATATTTTGACATTTTAAATAAATGTATCTATAATCATAAAAATCATGTGAAGTTTAATCAGATTACTAAATAATGTGCAAAATTTAATCAAAAATATTTATTAATATCCTGCTCTTGCGGATATCCTAACAGTGGCATTGTAAAACGCATGAAAATGAAAAATATATTTAATTGAATATAATTTCTGTAAAGCAGAAATATGTGTTCCTTAATATTCGCGTAAATCAATCAGTAGGTATAATAATTATATTTTTGATTCCACATCCATCGGTTGGAGCCTTGATGGCAATCATAAATCCCATTAGTGCGTACAGAATGGTTATTTTATACGATCGGTGTTTGCTGAAGGCTGTATTTTTAAAATAGAATGACATTAGCAGCCGACCGACTATGAAGTAAGTACTAAGAGCCACTCCCGTGGGCAGTTCAGTATTTTTATGTGGGGCCTCTTGTACGAGAGCGTGTCGCTGTAAATCATGTCATTTGACAAGCATTGATAAATTGACCCGATGCGCCTAGCGTGTAACTCTCTACAGCGTTCTGATACATCTGGATATATCTGCATAAACACTCTGTACATACCTTTATATAGATGGGACGGACCTAAAAGTGTTTTAAACTTGAGAAACAATCTTGACTTTAACATTTTAAAAACTAAAGTTTTAAACGACATCTATAAGAAGATTTTTATCCTAAATATATCTAATTCAGAGTACTAAAATATAAGTTTAAAAGGTTATTTTTATCAGCATATTGTGTTAATGAAGGTTAATGCACAATAAAGCCTGTGCTGCTCCCTTTGAAACAATTTTAATGTAAACAGCAGAAGTAAACTATTAATATATCACTAGTACCTAGATAGATACCATAAAGTCTTTATAATTTAGATAATGAGATGTGTTTCTAATAAGGAAAATGAAACTGAAATGACATATGCGACTCTCACCTCCGTCCTATCGACGCCACGGCTGTAAACATCATATTCATATTATCAACAATTGTCGCGCTTATGACAAAGTAATGGAAGGCGAATCGTTAATTGCGCACGCAGTATGCATTTAAAAAGGTGGCATTTAAATGCCAATTCATTTGCCATTTAGTTCGATCTGAAAGAACCTTGAACAAAAATCTGACAGTTCCTCTACGCTGCTACAATGCCACAAAAATTGCAAGCGGCATTGTCAACTCACTCGAGTTTATTTTCATTATGGTTACAAATAAGAATATCTCTAAAATCCATTCGGCTTTCAAACAAATATTCATTATGGAGCCGCGCTGTCACACACGTCAACCGTATACCCCTCTTTTTTCCTCCTCAACTCTGCGAAGATTTTTAAAGAATTTTGCAGTTTTTAATTTTGTAACATAGACTTTTTCATCCCACACAGAAAATACAACATTTTACTGTCATACATTAGAAAGTGCTTGTGTTGGTAGTTTAAAACAAAATCTTTTTGTCAATTTGTCTTGAAAAGTTCGTTGGCCAGCGATAGTGCGCTTACAATAGAGATTGTGTTATCTGCAATGTTGTTAATAAAACTCTCTCTACGGTAATTTGAAAAGTTACCTTCTGCATGGTTACCTCAGTTATGCGATGAAGAAGATAAGTTACCATAACACCTCAGCCAGACATAATGGTTCGTATGTAGAAAACTCTTCGAGATGGTAATCACTCCTTCCCCGTACCGCTAAATGGCGTTTCTAGTAGCTGCATAACACGTTTATGAGACACTTTGGAGATGTTTCCGTACTTTGTTCTCGCTCTCTTACGACTGATGGCCAAAGATATCCTTTGTTATACTTTCTTGTACTGCGCTGGAGGTCAAACAAATTCGACATATGGCGTGCCTCAACTGTCTTATTTCTCAGAAATATTGTCATTCCTAGAGAAAATGTAGATATGTTTATGGATAAGTACCTTGTTCAAATAATTATATAAAGTACTTTTTGCTATTATACTACATAGTAATTGTCGCACGTAGTAAGAACGTAGCTTTCGTGGGTAACGTTGATGCCGGCACAAGTTGTTACTCTCGAAGTAGTGGTTATAGCGAACATGTAATCAACACTCGGACGCTGCTGACCAAACAGCGAATCGACTAAAATATATTTTAATTGTAACTTTATGATACGCACGCATTCTGGATAAAACTATAAAAATGCAATAAAAATGCCGTCATAAATGTTTACAAAAACATTTAGAAAAACATTGATTGGAGCGTCAACTGCAGCAGCCGCCCTCTCACCGGCCGCGAAAGCGCAATAAATTTTATAAGCCTCTATTTTAGATAAATTTTAATTATAAAAAGGATTATCTACCGCATTTAGATAACAATATAATCGTTTGACGTGCACTTTAAGAAAATTAAGAAGATTTTCTCATCCAATTCACTACAACTGGATGAGATTCTAATTGATTTGTCTTCAGTGTTTCCACTTGACAATTAGTTGCTTTATCTAGAAATGTGTAAACACAATAGGACAAGGCACATTAATCAATTCCGTCCATGGCGAATTCGCCATCGCAACGAATCGCCCTTAATGAACCGTTTAACTGCTCGCGTATAGCTTCGATAATAAAAGCACGATCGTTTTTCAGATGGCAGCCTTACAACGGTGACGAATGGCGACGAGGCTCCGTGCAACAAGATTTATGCTGAACTGAATTAGCACTCAGGGCGGAGCCCTACAAAACGATCGAGAAACATTGCTCGCATTATGTTCACCTATCATTCTAATCCTCGATACGTGCGCGTCATTTGACTGATAAATAGCACCTCCCTATCCCAACTTTGGGAGGCGAAGTCTTGTCACAGAGGTCGAGTAAACAACATTACAATCAGTTTATTTAGTACTAATTTTTACAACATTCCCTACTGCTATTGTTTAAATATATTTAGGCCTCAAAAATAAATCGAATTTCTTAGTTTTTAAGCTCCAGTTCATTCAGTGATTAGAATATAAAAGTGATCGTTGTAATTCCATCCCTTATTGGAATATTGATTTATACAAAGTATCTATCGGAGCAGGGAGTTTATTGCTAATTAAGCTTCTTGTTTTGCGAGTTCTCCCTTAAGGTACTGAAAGTAATTATTATTAGTACAGAACTTTTTATCGAACCGTCGGACAATGGAAACGTGAGCGTACTAGCGATGGCCGACTGTATCATAAAGGCCCAATACGAAGCCAAAGAGCGAATTCATTGCCTTCTTCGTACAGGCATTTGTTTCTCGCAAATTTAATAAGCACGATAAGAAAATTACAAAGCGATATGCGAAAATATCAGAACAATATTGATCTGAATGAACGAAAAACTTTAACTGATTTATTTACGGCTGTGACTGCGGTCTTTGGCGCCGATTTCTTATCGCAATACCTAAATAACTGCAATTCATTGCTGATGTAAATATACAGGCTGCTCTCGATTAGATCTCAATTATAAATTTAATTATCGACTACATTTTCCTATTGCCAAAATATCGCGTGGGTACATATTCAGAATGAACTTAAAAGATGCCACAAAAGTACACCGACTTATGTATCTGTACATGTACTTATGTGTACTTATTTGATAGATTTTAAATTCAGTAAGTGCCTCAACAATGATACTAAAGAAATTTTTGATTGGTTTTTTAGTATTGCAAAGGAGTCAATCCCATAGTAGACTACCTTTGCGCGTAGGTAACTGCCAAGAGAGCTGTTTTTCATATTTTAATATTTTACGCAGATACTATTGAAAAGTACTTAACCAAACTTGAAATAAAGTTTCTGATGTCGTAACTGACAGACATAATATTATGTAAAATATTTCAATAAAATTACCAAATAAAATATCTGAAAGTGTTAAGGTAAATAGGTAAGTGACAAAAGGGCGCAACAGCCAATATTGTGTGTAAATTACGAGTATGAAAAGCAAAGTGCAATAAAACGGTTTATCCAGGGTTTGAGACAGAGGCAATAAAACGTTTATGGTAGTGTGTACTTAATGACCATAAATTGTGAAGATTAAGGTCAATAATGCGATGGATATGATAACTGCCAAGAAAACGCTCAGCGCTCTACAAATTATATCAGCATTAATGTTCATTTTCCACTTGCAGCGTCATTTTAATTTCATGCGTACCTATATCTGATAGCTAAACTGCAGCGCAGCTGTAATTATATTGCAATAATATTCGTGTTTTGCATTCGTACAATTCTTAGACGATATAATTATAATATGCATTCTATATTATACTCATATTCTAAAAGATATGGGACATTTTAATATAAATGTCAGTTAAAAAGAAGTACTTACATATTAGTATGTAAACATAAAAATATTATAGTTTAAAATATGTATGTATTTTTTAATGCACCGAATCTGTTTAATTAAAAACTAAAGACAAAGATCGTTAATATTAATGGTCTGCTATAATATAACAGGAAATCCAATTAGTTTACCATTTTATGTATAAGCGCCATCTGTCGGGATTATATAAAACTACGACAATATTTTATATGCAGACAACAGAGACATCTATTAGCGAGAAGTTACTGTTTAAAACACAGGTAGGTACCTAGTTTTTATAGAAAACTCAAAAACTTTATATTATTTTTTTATATTTTTTGGCATTTCTCTGTTCAATATTAAATGAGATTGCTGCGCCCTGCGATTTTACCCGCTTTAATTTAGTCAGAGCGTAATATCATAATATATATAGCCTTCTTCGATAAATGGACTATCCAACACTAAAAGAGTTTTTCAATTCGTAGTTCCCGAGATTAGCGCGTTCAACCCTGCGGTACCACCAAACAAGCTTTATAATATTAGTAGGTACCTGTAGGTAGGTTATTCGGTTTATTTTGGTAAATTCATATTACTCGTTAATAACTCAATAAATATATTCTAAATTATGAAGGTCAGCCTTTAAAAAGGTCAAATGCATTGCGATGATCCATCATGATAAAATCATTTCTATCGTCTCATATAACATACCAAAATATTTGTGCTCATATTATACCTACAGACAGCATTATAGTCACCAAAAACTTATTGATTTTATTTAAGGAATATAAATTTATTTAACCGACTTTTGATTCAACGAGGAAATATTATATTGGAATAATATAAATTAATTTTCAATAAAAAAATAAAATCGACCTCAAAACGCACTGAAAAGTAAAAAATAAATTTTGTATTATAAATGAACTTACTATAAATAAAAAGACGTTAAAAGTTTTTTCAATAAAATTCATGTAAAATTCAGCAAGTGCATAAAACTGTCATGTTGCTCTTTGAAACTAATTAATTAATTAATTAACACGCGATTAATTCCTTCGATATGATAATTACAAAAGGGAATATCTTATAAATGGATGAACAGATCTTATAGATCGTATCACGCATTTTTCAACCGCAAGTCGCAACCGCATCGAAATCGGTCCATTCGTCGGAATCACAATGTCTCAGACAGACATACAGACGCAAAGACACGACAAACACCCCTCTTTTTTGCAGTTAACTAAGTGAAATGGCCGCAAAGACAGGAAATCAAGGTGCCCTACCTTCGCATAGGCAAAGGTAAAGATAACCGATCAACTACTTTCTAATAGAATATATTTCCCACAATTTCTCATAAAAGTCTTGAGGTATTTTTAAGGAGATGTACCTTCTTTTATGTACTAGGTACCTACAGAGGGTAAATAGTAACGAGTGATATTTATATATATTATAAGACAATTTAAAAAACCCCTTATCGGATCACCTCAGTTAGACGCTACGCTGTCGCAGACAGACACTACGGTATGCCTCAAAAGTACGAATGTGATCGCAAAAATCAAACAGACGGTTTCTCGAAAAAGCTAATTTAATAATTTTATTTCTAAAAAAAGCATGTATAAATAAGAAAACTACGCAATCTTTGTGAATTATATTTCCTCCAAAAACACTAGATACTATTCTACCGTATTTTGGAGAAAATATAATTTAATTAAATCTTTTTATTGATCACAAGAATAATTTGATTAGAGATAAAAAGATTATTATAAAGTAATTACATTTAGAATGTTTCTAGTTGCAAAAGTTGTCTATTGAGTAACTTTCAATGATGTGAGTATTTCTAGTGGTAAACCAAATTAATATTCTAAGCTAACCTTTTAATGCCAAACTTTTAGTCTAGAATTAGGAAAAAGAATTATATTTTTTAATGAACGGAAAAATGTTGTATTCGTCAATTATTATCGAAATAAAACATGCGAAATGTTCAACACATTACAATTATATAATAATTATAAAAATACCTTCACCAGATTTAACTTTCTTTTTTTATTATTAGACACAAAACACAAAAAGTCATTAAACATTGAATATAAGATCCTTAAGAAGGAATTGAATAAGCGAAAAAATTAAATTATTAATTTTCAACATATTTTTATACACGCTACAAATAAATTTCAATTTTAACTTTAGCGCCGTTGGCCTTAGTAGCGAGTGTAAGCAATCGCTTACAGCCTTTTTATGATGAATCAAACGGATACAAACGACACTGCAACACGAAAATATCTACAAAAAGTGGTTGCAAAGATAAGTTCCGTGCATTAGGGTTGAACGACACGAAAGCTACTCTAATCAGCTAAACGTTATTACGATTTCTCGTATTGAGATCCCTTCAAGTGTTCACAACAAGTTTTCAATTTATTTTTATTCAACTGGTTATGTACTGGCTCGTAGTTTTAAAACAGATAAGTATTTACTGTAAAAATAGCGTAGGTATAAATTACAACACAGTTATGGATAAGGTCTTATATATGTGTATTTTGTTTTAGCCTCACAATTCTTCTTTTGATTGAGCTAAATTGTTGTTTTGACGAGCCATTTTAAATATATTTAATATCTGTGCTTAATAAAACGTTCCAGAACACAGAAAAAAAACTTACAATCTCATTGACTAATCGTATTTCAGGTTACCGTATATAAGGTTCGACGAATTTAACTTTTTTAATTCCACATAAAGGTCGACGGACACAGAATTGCACACTTTCACAAAACAGAAAATTGTAAATGATTAAATAAAGGCATATTGCGAATTCGCAAACCCTTAAAGAGAAAGTGAACAACGCCCTGTTGCGGCTGCTGCGAGGCGCGACGCGGCGTTTCTCATTCCAAAGCTTCTCCCAATACATTTACCTGCTAATAAGCTCATATTCTACGAGAATCAAACTTAATACAGTAGAATATCAATTACCTATCCGGCGCCATTGCTATCAGGAGATTATTGGACTGGATTATTGAAATGTTCGGATATAATTGTTCTATAAGTTTTAGTTTACCCTAATGACTGAGTGCCACCGAAGAAGCGCGTGCGGAAGTATATCCGATTATATATTGGACATACCGGACTATATATAGTTAAGCGTCGACTCAGTAGGCCCTACTGAACTAGCCTACTACTTTACTCTACAATCTTCCTCGATGAATGGACTCTCCAACAACAATCATTTTTCAATTCGAACCAATCAAATTTGTGTCTAAAATTTATTATTTCTAGACACATAAAAAGATATAAAAATAATATTTCTATTCTACTAGGTGATTACGCGACTTCATTACATTACACTCAACAAAAACCCCAACTTATAACTTTTTCCAATTGTATAAGCATCGAAACAACTAATTATTTATAATATAATATATGAACGATCATCTTGTAAGCAGTTTTGGAGTTGGTTAAGTTTATTAAGCAAGCAAGTACCTACTTGCTAATAGTAGCTGTATCTAGAGTTATGATAATTTACAGTATATTTATAATAAGCAAGATAAAATATTCCAAAACGAGCGAGTTGTTGTGACACAGCTCTTATTTTATAAAATTAAAGATTGCGTCATATATTTTGTTTACAAAATAATAATTAAAGTTCGATTTCTCGTGAACGGCGAACAACTCACAAGGTCTCCTCTGGCTCGCTGTAATGATTCATTCCACTACAGTGTAAGGTAATTTATTTAGTATGATTTAGGAGTGTATGAGAATAGTGAGGAAGTACCTATGAGAATTCGGTGTGAAGCGAGCGCATCGCCGCAAGATTATGACCTCAGGCGCACACGGCAAGGTCACGAACGCGCGTGCGCACCAGTCGTGACCCGCTCGCGCGCCTGCCGCCCGCCGCCTTCGCCACAAAATTCACACAAGACTCGATGTGCCCAGGGTTCATTATCATTTGCTGACTTCCTTTATTCGTTACCTAAGAACGGTGTTCCGAGACATCGCCGTGAACCGACGCTTACAATGTTATATTCACGTTCACGTTTGGACAAATTCTGTTACTGATTTAGCATTTGAATAGCTAATCGCGTATCAAGAGCCACCATCATACAACTAATTAACGCTACAGTATAGAAAAGGATCCTCGAATCGCTCTCGTTGTGTTTTGATCGCAGCTTCGGTTAAAAAAGACTTTTATAGAATCTACAAAATTTTTCTTTTTTATATCATCAAATACACAGTTCAAATAATTTTACATTTTAAACAGTTTTATTTGAATAAAAAACACGCAGCGCAAAGTTATAACGAATCCTTTACAATAGGCAATGTCCTTTAGTACATCAAAATAAATGTTGAAACTAGCTCGAAGAAAAAGCGCTCCCTAGACCCTATTCATTTTCTTAATGTTAGTTTAATAATTAAAAGCTAGGTACCACCTACTTAAAACTACTTATCTACCTATTTCACTTAGGGATACGAAGCGATACATTTAAAATACTACTGCTACTAATCATAACAAAATTACAATAAAAAATTAGTAAAAAGTGAATTTGAAAGAGCCCGCTGGAGAGCGAGAATAGTCGCACAGAACACAGACTCGTCCAACTTCTCTTTGCGTCGGGGATTAGGACTGATTAAATAAGAGGAAATCGACGTGATGTGAAATGATTGAGGCAGCATCGACAACACTCATGAGCGTGTCTCGTCGTACAGGCATGTAGATAGAAAGCGGTTGCGAGTAACGGTTAATTGCCTTGCACCTTATACGCTCGGAGAGGAGATGACCAAGAATGGGATACATTATTCAAGGGGATCATTTACATCGCTGCGCGGCGCAGACGTGGCGGACCTCGACTCCTTGTATGTGCGCAGTGGCCTGGCTGGCTTCACAAAAAGCAATTCCATATCGTCCCTTCGACTCTTTTTTAATCGCGCTACAGTCCAGTGAATTCCTCGAGAACGCCAACAAACTGTCCTTGCCTCGCATCGGGCAAAAAGTCAACGGTAATTATAAGATGCCGAGATAAACCATTACGCACGCATATACAAAAATACTATACTCCTTAAAAGTGGACTGTGGACGCAAAAATATGCCAGCTGCCACAGAATTAAACCTTCAAAGCCATCAAAACGTTGTACCTAAGTTCTGTAGTCTTGTCATTATTACAGAAATATAATGATTATGTGTAAGAAACTTCAAAACACTATTTTCAAAACTTGTTATCGTCGGATTAAAATCACACGCCGCGATGGTGATTTGGCTCATTCCCTTCAACTTCTTTGTTTATTTCTTTTAAGTAAATAAATCTACTACAAGTGAAATTTAAGACAATTTAAGAAACCTCTGACACCTCATAAATGTACGAACAAATCTTAATAAATTTTAGCTAAGATCCATCTTGATCTTAACTGCTTTCAAATGTGTGTAGCGACGATTATAACACCCATATTTTATGTCGTTGGCTAAAGAGAGCTTCTAAAGAAACAACAAGTGAGAGGGGTGCCCTTGTGACGTGTCCGGCAGCAATGTCGCGTTTTCGGAGCCTGTCTGTTTACACTGCCCATTGCCCATTGCCCATTGCCCATTGCCCATTGCCCATTGCCCATTGCCCTACTCTAAACACGAGTGAATGTGCAACCTTTGAGGCCTAAGTAGGTACTTATTTCGAACGAAAATAGATCGAGTGCGCTGAGGTTATTCAGTAAATTCTCTTATAATTAATACGGAGTGCCGAAAAACAAAGGCAAGGTACAAAACCACTGAATTATATGAATTAGGTACTTCCATGTTTGTAAAATGAACCTTGCTATCGCAATTTGAAGCACATCACCTGCCATTTCTTGACATTTCAAATTCATAGTCTATACTAATATTTTAAAGCTGAAGAGATTGATTGTTTGGTTATAGGCTCTAATGTTAGAGACTAATGGTTCGAATTTAGTGATTTTGTGTTGAATTATCTATTTATCGAGGAAGGCTTTACGATGAAAATATCGCGGGTGAAGCATCGGGGCACAGCTAGTTTGCAAACATAATATTTAGTTGTAATCTATAATAAAATCAGTGAACACATAACAGTAAACGGGCAACGTATATCTCTGCGAAGCCGGGGCGGGCGCTAGTTCAAAACAAATAACTTTAAATTAATACGCTTTATAGTGTACGTCGTAAAGCATGATATAAAATTTAAAATTCAAATCGCATTGCCATCAATTCAATCCAAATTAACAAAAAATACGGAGCAGAGGCTAATATTGCTTAATCTGTGAGAAACACATATTTCTCTTGATTCCATACGACCGCACGACCGCGCGCTTATCTTTCCGTTGCCCACTTTATAGTCTTTTTTATTTTTATTGGATGAAATTATATTAATAAACGAATTTAAAGTGAACAAACATATTTTAATTAAGGAATATGAAAAAGCGAGAACAATTATGAAGTGCTTTTAAAAAAGTAGCCACCTCCGTGGGTAAGTGGTTGGGCGACGGATCGGTCCGAGTCCCGTCGGAATATTTCGATTGGGCTGGAAAAGCAGGATTATCAGCTTATTGCCAATAAAGACGTAAAAAAGGGTCCAGGGACATGAAAAAAGTCCTAATACAGGCTGTATCATCTTCATTGATTTACAATCATAAATGTGAAGGTTTTCTTTATTTTGTAACGCCGCCGCGCCGTCCCGCTTAAACCACTGGCCACTGACCTAATTATGATATAAAATATTAATTTTACCTTTGTAGCAAAGTCATAGGCATATGCCGCACCCACGCTAAGTAAATAACAAAGTTAAACGTTGGTCGAAAAGGAAAACGGAATAATCCAACGCACTTCTACATCTCGGTATTATTATTAAAATGTCGAATGCTATAACGAATGGAGTTAATAAAATCGAACATTCATGCTATACATACATATATGGCGTTCTAGCCTTGTTGACGACTCTTTATCTCAGTCCCGCAGACTCTCTCTGTCTTTGTCGTACTAATAAGCTGCTACACACACAAACAAATATTCTACCACATGCTCAACATCACTATGTCAATGTATGAATAAAGTTTCTCCGATTTTACGAGTCAATGATTTTTAAGATATCTATCTAAATCTATGCAAAGTTGTTTAATGGCTTTGAAATACTATAGCGTTGTGACGAAACAAAATTAATTTAAAGCTATCCGGTCTTTAAAGACTTTTTATATCTATACATATATATTAAATCAACTAATAAAATTCTATGAATAATGATGTTATTTAATTAATTAAGACTATTTATTATCGGAGACATTTTTTTACCGCATAGTCGTGATATTTTTGTGAGTTTTAAGTTAACAAACAAAATAATTATGGCTTCTACTTATTTCCTTAATTAATATCATATAACATAAGAAACAATTAATTAGGAGCTTACCTAAATTTTAGTTCGTAATTTTTTAATCATCATTTAAGACTGCGCCAAAATTATTATAAATTTTATTGTAAGTATAGTAATATAAGAGTCGCACGTGTTCCGACCTTTCAGTAGGCGATAGAGTTTAGTAACTTAATGTTGTATAATTAAACTAAATAGAAATGATATTATAACGAGACAATTTCCGGCAGTTTCAACTACACTAAGCGTACTGAGGGAATTATGCAGACCACTATCATTATGGTTAAACATTTTTATAATTAAAATAGCTTTTTTTTCCTCTTAGCTTAAAGTATATCAAATCCTTCAAGCCTTCTGTCGCAGTAAAAGGTAAACTATGTTAAAATCGGTTCCGTGGAAGCGTAACGGACAAATATACAGACAGAGTTGCTTTCGCATTTAGTTGTGAGAGATGCAACCCCCGTCTGGGGAATGGAGCAGACATATTGCTGCGTTTCTGCCACTGATCATTTCCTTAGTATCCATCTGTGCCCAAACATCCGAAACAATTGTTTCCCCAGGACTCTAAGCCAGGTAATCCTGCGCAACACGCATACTCGTAAACCAAGTATTGTAACTAATAAAATTGTAATTGTTATAATTTCGTGTGGCGTTTAAAGTTTTTAATGTAGCCAAAATGTTATATTCTATCAGTTCCACCTAAAATCTAATCGCAGAGGAATCCCCGACAAAAAGCTAGATATCGCTTTGAATATTAATTAACAAAAACAACAAAAGCCACTTGAAATCTCGGCCTTATCACCATCGCAAAAGGTTTATTTTAATATGAAAGGGACACTCCTATTCAATTGTGATAACACAACTTTTATAAAAACTTAAATAAATCTTAATATTCTTTTTATTCATTCTAAGAACGTTAACGTGCTTAGCAACTCTTTTTCTGCAAAAATCATTTTTCGATGGCTAATGTTTTACTTAAATAGTTTAGGTTTAAAGGTATGTCGGGTTTGAATGGCACAATTATCACTTTTGTGTTCGATAGCCTATTCATTGATGAAGGCTAGGTATATATAAGATCACGCCATGGCGAAATTAGAGCTGGAGAAACCGCGGGGCACAGCTGGTTATTCATTAAGTTAGATAATATAATGATCCGTAATAAAAAGAGACTGAATCGGAGATGTCGGGCCGTACATCGCCTAAAGCCACATCGATGTGTGTTCCTGATCGGTGTGTGCGAGCCGCAGTGGGAAATGAACCCTTTATGCGGGGAAAGGTTTTTTATTTGCACTCGGTCCGCGGCAGGTAGAAAGGAGGATCGTTAACTTTTAAAGGACATACTGAACTTTGAGTTTTCACTTCGGTCATCATTATTGACTCGATGCGATGTCATCTGATACAGCTGCGGCTGCGAGGACTCGAAGCACACACAACTCTATTTAAGAATAATGTTGCTCTGTCGTACTTTCCCAAATTCTAATGAAACGCGTAATTTAATCATAAATATATTAAAACAAAACTGACGATTCAAAGTTGCTTTGTAAAAGCTTATTTAAAGAAGTGTATTTTGACCGTCGATTTATATAAATATTAATAAAATATAAATTTATATAATAATATAAGTTTTTGCATGGTAAACTTGACAAACAGAAAAGATGCAGCAACACTTTACCTATAACCTTTCACAGTTATATATATGAATAGGATTCTCCAGTGGGCGGCCATTCCATGCTCCGAAGTGGGCGCTCGTTGATGTCTTTTGCTTGCGAGTGCGTTTCCCGCTTTTATTACATTATCGCATTTGCTCGGCTTGTGTGACCGAGGAGATCTAAATATACATCTCGGCTCTGGAGAACCGCACTTTTGTCTTAAATCTTAATAAATGAAGGACTATATAATTTTTAATTATCAACTACAATTTTTCAACGTAAAAAGCGTAAAATAACATTACTGGTATAATATTATTACTTAAATAAATTGAAAGGCAGGACTAAATTCCAAAGGTTATCTCAAAAGTAAGTAAAATAATTACATTAAATTATAATTATTGGGCAGGAGGCGATCGTAAGCTCATCTCGAGGGTTCACCGCAGCGAGCGCGAGGCAATAAAATAAGAGGAACGGGGGAGGGGCGGGACGCGAGGGGGATCGCTCTTGCCCGCGACACGCACAAGGCACAAGCGCAAGCGAATCCTCAACAGACTTAAAACATCACACTTCTTAACTTTCTTTCTTCATCATCACCAATCGACTGCTTAAGAGACAATAACGAACTCTCGTAAAAGGTTCTGAAGCATTAACCTAAACTGTTAGATATGTGACAAAAGAAGAGATATAAAAAACTGCAGACAATATAATTGGTTCGTTCGTGGTGTGTGCCGAAGGGTTCGGAGGCGCGGCGGGTGAGGCTGCTCTCCGCGTCCGAAACGCTTCGGCCGAGTTTTTCTCATTCGCCGACCAATCCATATCGGGATTATTTATTCCTTTTAACTAAAAGCTTTTTTACATCACCTTGTCTTATCATATCAACCTTCGTGGACCAACAACACTAATTATCATTAGAAAAATGTTTATTTGCCTATCTAAACAGTTTTTTGAATAAAATATGCATTATTCCTATTTTTTTGAAACATATTTCTGACTTTTAGATAATTTTATAACTGTACTTTAATATTAGGTAGGTACATCTAATTTTACTTTTTTTTTTCATTAAGAGGAATTCAATAAAGATACGCATACCTACTGTTCAACTAATCAAATATTATCACAAACGAGTGAATTTGGAGATAGTAAGAAACTTCCCTACATAATACAACATAAAATTAAAAGTTCTTCATGAATTGTAGCTAAGAACCATTTCGGTCACATCGGTTATCAAATAAAAAAACTCAATGCGATACTCGTCAATAAATCAGTACATTTGTTTAGGAGTATCGCAGCTACGTCAGACTGGTCAAACACCCCTCTTTTTGCGTCTGCGGTTAGAGCTTCAGTACGATTTACTTTTTACTTATTTCATTATAAAAATTAACCGCTTTGCTAACACGAGTACGAGATTGTGGTCAGTCAATTTTGATTATCGACTTGGCAATAATTTAATTTGCTTCAAAAGCATTTAACATGTATTTGTGAATGAACGTGAATCTTCGCTGCATTACTATGCTGAACAATTGTTGGATTTTATTTATTTTGTCTTTGAACCCCCAAACGTAACTGTTCGATGTGTTAAGTGAATCAGTATTACTTTATTATAAAGTTTAAATTTTTAAAAATTGGAAAAGATCCATTCAGAAACGTGAAATAAATTATAAAAGTTATTTTGAAAAATCCATTGATAGCTTTTCTTTTTCCATTTCCTTTGTAAGTTACTTGGCACTATATAGCCTTAAAGTTCATATTATGTATTAATCTTTGATATTTGTTAATATTTTAGTTATTGCGTGTGTATGCTTAGTTGGTAGGCCTTTAGTAAATAAATACAAAATAAATGAAATCTATTAATATTATTAGTGTATGATAAATTATAAGAAAATATCAAAATCTTTAACCCTAAGGGACCAGTGTGTTGTATTTTTCATCAATTTAAATCAAATAAATAAATGTTATATGTTTAACTGTTAAATATTGTCCGAGCATAATACTAATAGGAATGTACTCGAATGTGTCGAATGGAGCGCGAGAGACGAAGAGACGAATCAAATTGGAAGAGTAGGCAGCTGCGAGATGTGAGCGCATGGTGCGAGAGGCTCGGACTCGGCAAGTTCAAGGTGAGCACGTCTCGCAGTCACCACCCACACGGCCACTCCTAAGCCTGGCGCTACAACCGTTACACTGGACCTTACAGAACTGCATACCATTGCCACGCAGCCTGCAGCCTATTCGGGCTGAACGAGTGAACAATACGGCCACATCAAACTTATTGTTTAACAGCTTTAAACTTGTCTAACAGCAGTTTTATAACAGCACCCCTTTTTTCGTTGAAGGTTAATTATTTGGTTATTGGCTATTACTAAGAGACTCCTATACCAACCTAATAATAGAACATGTTAGTACGCATTCCCAAATAATATTTAATCACAATGTTGATGCGAGATTTAAGTCCATTTCAGTACTGTTATTTATACTCCGAATTAGGAAGTATTTTGAAACTTAGTTTAGAATATTTATTATTTCATGCAACAAACTTTTTTTCAAATTTAAAAGACTATGAAAAGCCAAAAAGTGCGTTTAGGTTAAAACAAAATACCATTGTAAATGTCGTTTCGCTGAAGCTAATCATTAAAACAACGCAATATTAAATAAGAATAGAAAGAGACGCTTTACATACCTGGGTATCGTGATCACTTGTCCTAGTTCATCAGCCAGCACCAGAACGGTGCCCTGTCCGGGTGCTCCTACAACGACAGACACCCCTCCGTCCACCAGCTGGCCGCTGCCACTCACCAACTGTCCATCTTCAAGCTGTCCACTGATCATTTCCACTCTCTTCTGGTCCGGCGTAGTCGTATAAATAACAGTCTCTTTATCGTCTTCATAAATGAGATCTATAGGAGTCTTCTCGTCTATCGACTCCATGCCCTGGTCGTACACGTCTGGCTGGACGGGAACCTTGCTGTCGGGCGCGTAGGCGGCCAGGCCGTGCGGCGAGTGGCGGTACGAATGTGCTTCGGGCGGATAGCCGTCGTCGGAGTCCATTTCCACTTTGTGAGGATAGTAGTCGTGGGCAGGCTGCACCGGGGTCATGGTGGCGAGAACGGCGTGAGCCGGGGCGGGAGAGCGTGGTGTGGAGGGCGACGAGGCGGCTCTGGGCGTGCGGGCTCGCTCGTCGCACGCGCCCGCCGACTGCGGCGACGCGGACATCTCGCCGCGGGACTCGCTGGCTGGCACGTCTTCGTGCAGGCGGAGGCGCCACTCGAGAGCGCCCCGCTTCACACGCAAATCGACACTTTGATTCTGAAAAAGCATCCCTATCAAAATCCAAACAGACAAATCTATTTTTAATAAGGAATCAATATTAGGTGCATCCAGTAACGTGCTAGTTTGTGTTCAATGCGTACGATAATGCGACTCAGTTTTGATTTGTTGACATAATAGCAAAACAAAGAGCAAACAAAGCAGGTAACAGCTGATTCGAGTCCAGTTAGAACAGAACAAGTATTAAGTGGCACCTGACCGGCCCGACCCGTTCAGGAACCACGTCTGGGCGCTCAGAAGCACCACCATACGGTACAAACTGGAAAGACTATAACATATCCACGTGGTTGTCCAACTTGTTATAGGGTAACAACAACATCATGCAAATTTTAGGCTGCCACCTTCACCAACCATATAACTATATGGAGCGTAGTAGCACCTACTTGCCTCATCGTTGATAAGCCTAAGGGTAACAATATCTCTATTTTTACTATCAAGATAACTATGCAATATACGAGTAGATAAAACAATAAATTTGCCGATGGCCTAACAGAAGCTTTCATATAGAACTTATAGCATGTAAGCTGCAAAAGAAATGAAGGGCGAAAAGGAGACAAAACATTGGCTTTTATTCATATTATGAACATAAGATGTGTAGGCTAGACAAGGATGGATATATTATGTTTATAAAACGGTTATAATAATTAAAATGTTTAAATAAATGTATTCTTACAAAACATTTCTATTGCTTGGTATTTTATAACGTGCCGTACAAGGGAACGGGATTCATAAAAAAAATATATCCTATCAAGATGCATTTATAATTTGAAAAAATTCGAATTAGAATTGAAGGAAAATATTTAACTTTTGTTTTTTTGATCTAAGTAGGCACCTTTGAATTAGATTGAATTACTATGTATGTATTCCGGCTACATGCTACCTATATCGCTTATCCATATAGGTGTGGTGTACAAAGGTTGTTGTCTCGCGGCAGGAGGAAAATAAATGCACAAAAAGGCTTCACCGCGAGGTTGGAACGTCGAAGTGTACGCTACAGTCGCACACAAACGCACAGCCTTCTTAAAAAGCTCGCTCGTCGCTTGCCGCGGTTCGAAACTTATATAAATATTTCTAACTACTCTTATATTGATTGTTATATTTTTTCACCGATATAAGTATCTAATAAAATAAATGCAGAAAAGCAGTAAAAAGTGATTTATCTATTTGGACACATTGAGGTGGTGAGTGGATCTGGAGGAGGATTACGCCACTGAAATGGTGTTGAACACAAACGAGCACTGAAGCGAGGCCGGGGTCGGGGGCGATCGTCCTGGCGCAGATCGTCACGCACGCGCGTCAAACTAGTATCGTGACGTCACAGCCCGCCCGGCAAATTGACAAAACCGGCCGAGCTGCTTAACCGAGTGCGCCAGCAAGCGCAAAGCGGCGCGGTGCAGTGAGGAACGCGCAGTCGAGCGACCCCGACGCGCCATGCGCCAGCGGAGGGTCACATACCGTGGCCGGGGGCGGAGGCTCGGGCTGCGGGCGGCGCGGCCGGGCGCGGGGACTGAGCACTCGGCGAGCGGCGCTACGGAGCGCGGGCGCAGGTGCTCTGAGCGCAACAGCCTCCGCGCGCGGGCGCCGCGCCGCCGCCTCCCCGCCGCCCGCGCCTTCCACGCACCAAAACGACCAATTTATCTTCCGTTCATGGCGGAGCCCTCAACCCCGATCGCTCCTCTTCATACCACCACTTCCATTCTGATCGCAACTCCATTACCTACCTTTATTGCTCACTGTGTTGTTTCGTTAGAATCAACACTGTGGCAGCCTCTTACAACACGAGTTATTATATTTTATTATTTAAAGGATTCAAAAGATTATTAATACTGAATTTTAATGGCGATTGATTATTGTAATCAATACGGAGTGAAATAAATGAAGATTTAAAAAATAATAATTTTATTATTGGAAAGAGACACCAGTCGGCCCGTTCGCCCGAGGCGATGAATGCCGCGCTCAAAATACAGAAAGTTTATCGACGTAAAGTAAGTCGAGTTTCGCTCATAGGAACACTCCTTAAGTTATGTTCATGCATTATAAATACATTTGTAGTATTTAGGAATATACTAAATGCGCTAATCTCAGGAAGTACTGATTCGGTTAATCATTATTTTGGTGTTGGATAGTTCATTCGTCGAGGAAAGCTGTAGTCTGTAAGGGAACCTGCCACGACGAAATTGACTTTATAAATATAAATGCAATATTATAAATATTTAATGAAATAAATAATAGGCGTAAGAATGTGTGCTCACATTTAAGTTCGCTACTAAAATATGTATCTTTAATATAAGAAATCATTACAATTAGGTCTTATATTGTACGATGTAACAAAACTGTAACGAATGAGACGTGTATTTTAACCGTAGACAAAAAAGAGGGATGTTATGCATATTAAGTTAGACGTTTCTTTGTCTCTGTAGAATCGTAGCATCTATACGAATGAACCTATTATGATGCGGTTCTGTTTGTTTGAAAGATCGAGCTGGATCGTTGTACGTTTATTACATACCTTCTATCTTTTACTCGTGACTTCGTCCGTCTGGTCATACAAGATAACCTATGTATGCCACTCAGAGATTAGCTTCCCATCAATGCAATAGTAACTATAAAATCGGTTCGGTAATTTTTGAGTTTATTCGTTACAAACATACAAAAATACAAACCTTTCCTCATTATATTAGTTAAATTCTTATTTGTAATCAACATATCGAAGGATCTTTGAAATTGACTTCAATTTCACTTGTTTTAAATTATATAATATTATCTATATAAAGCTATTGGTGAAAACCATACGAACATCCGTTCAGTAGATGTTGGGGTTATGGCGAAGAGAGAGACAGACGCGGCGGAATGCTTTGTTTTATGTATTTGAGTATTAAAACTACCTTCTGCTTGAGTCTGCATCTGAGTAGAATTAGGTATACTTATATTGTTCTTCAAGTGAGTTTTTGCATCAAGATTTAAGAAACATAATATATGTCGCAGATGGAACAACAATGGAACGCCAAGTTAATAGAACTATATATCAACCGTCATAGTTACAGGAAAACATTCCAAGGAGACTATCCATAACTTTTTCAGATTATGAACTGCACTAATAAATTCTGGAAAATTCTATAGGTAGTCTTTAGTCTTTATACACAAACTTTTGAATATAAAAAAAATATATGTTTAATAACAATGTTACTGCGTTCGAGCCTAAAGCGCCTGCGTACAAATGAATGAATTCCTCTCCGGACGACATCTCCGGGAAGACGACATCGTGACTGCATATACTTGCATTGTCATCACGATTCTGCTCGTTCGTTAGTGGCCAAGAAGCCACATAGCAGAAGGTAGGTGATCTCTCATACAAATCCAGTCTGATGATGAATGATGTGCCCCCTTGCTTACGGACGTGGCTTATCTTGAACAATGTTTTAAACATTCTGTCACTTCCTTGCCGACGTACAATCATTGCACCTAAGATCCATCGCGATCACGCATTTATGCTTTCTTAAAAAACGCATTGAAATAGGTCCATTTGTTTACGAATTATAATGCTACGGACGGACACACAGCCACGTGAAATCTACTATATAAAAATAAGTCGGGTTTTCCTTCCTGACGCTGTAACTCCAGAACGCATGAACCGATTTCCACGGTTTTGCATTCGTTGGAAAGGTCTCGGGCTCCGTGAGGTTTATAGCAAAGAAAATTCAGGAAAAATTTCAACAGAAAAGCGGGAAATCTGGTGGCGAAACGGAGTTCGCCGGGTTTGCTAGTTTATAATACATATCAGGTGTCCTCATTGAGGATGGATTGAGGAGCCTCGTTTTGTATTTAAAGGCGTCATATTCCAATGATTAGTAGAAAATGGGAAACGGCTATCTATTGGAATTAAGGAGCTGTAAAAGTGACCTCTTTAAAATTATTTTATCAATTTTTATTTTAGAAGTAAGTAGGTACCTATAAAGTTATCATGACACAATATGAACGTTGAAATAGAATAATCTCTTTCTTGTCATATTATCTACAAGTATATTGCCGTATTAACTCGACGGCAAACGCTAAGTTAGGTAGTTTGGTGCCTACCTACTTAAACCTGATTCTAAGTTGACTAAATTTCAGTTTTAATCAATAAAATGTTTTTTGATAGTTTTACCTGGAGAGATTTACGGGAGTTATGAAAATTGGTGATTTTATAGATTTCGATGTGCTCTTTCCGAATTACCACTGACACCTGCTGTGACCGCTGCTCGTGACATTGGAAAATGGCGGCTTGAAGCAATTATTTGACAATACATTATATCACCTTTCTATAATTTGACGATAATAGATATTTGTTATACAAGAGTGCAAAGTTGCTTTATCCGCGTGCTCAACTTTGATGGGCGAACAAGCGAAGGAATCTGAAATTAGAATCCTGAGCGTCAGCGAGGAAATGACTAAATGCAAAATAAAACATTTACAATTACAAGATACTTTTATTTTAGTTTAGGTGCATAGTTACTACAAAATTATGATAGGTAAGAATAAATACGGCACCATGGAGATGGAAGTGAATAGATCTAATAATGTTTTGAAATCACATGCCTAGTGCACGCGATGTTCTAAATTCAGCTTTACTTTAACCTCAAGCGTGTAACAACGGCTCTTGCCCTCAGATATCGAATAGCAAAAATACAATTTCCGAGGTGGGGGATGAAAAAAAAAACTGTGTTTCTATATTGTAGTACTTACCTATTGTTTGACCCGACGACATGTAAGTTTCAATCTCTATTCATGGTTCGGTATCTACTGTTGGAACTAGAGAACGTTTTGCTTTTTCGATGCATGCATTTGAAACACTTTAAAAAGCTATCAGCCGTCTTCAAAGAAAGAAAGAAAGTGAAAATCATTTTAAAAAATAACCCCAAGGCATTGTAGAATAGCTGTTCTTGTCTCTTTTGTTTGAAGACGACCTGCTCGCTTCTGACGGTAAATTATAATAAAATAATGTGGAATGTGGATTCTCCTCTCGGACCAATTATCCTTATGATAATTGATCCGAGGTTCTCCTTACCACAGATACGAGATGTTATTGTTATTGCGGAAACGTCTTACGTCTCCCACAGCATTGGGTATTTGTCAAAGTCAAATCCATTATCCAATGGGCAATGACAAATCTACTGGAGTCCGTTGTGCATTAACAACTTAATACTCTGTGATTAACAACTTTATAGTTTATTCGCATTTCGCTGACGTCCTAAATTTTGATTTTTCATTTTTTAACTTTGGCTCATTAAGCTCATTGCGATCCACGTACTTATTTTCATAATTAATAGAATTTTCTTTTCTTGTTTTCTTTAGTTTAAGGTAAGAATGTAAGTTATTACTGTATAGTGTTTTGTTTTATAATTCAATCTAGTTGAAATTACGCTAGCTCTAACCTCCAATCAGAAACTTAGTAACTTTTCACATTCGTATTATTTTACTTATACCTAGTGAATATTTTAAACAAAGATCAATATTTATCATTAAATTGTGTAATACCAAACCTTTCAGATGTCTGCTTTAATGTATGAAAAAGTCTGGCTGGACAAAAATTTGTACAATGAAGCCGAGAAAAATTACTATGAATCGCTTAACAAGGTAATTATTTTTAGCACGATATAAATTATTATAATCTTTTAAACAGAGGGAAAACGATATTATAAACAAACTTTGTGAATATTTTATTTGTTCTTAGAACCAAATAAATCCACTTGTGGTGGTGGGATCATCTCTTGCTAGTGAGGTTGCAAAAGCAAGACAACACATTAAAAATTCACTTGAATGTGTAAGTAATCATAATTACATTACGTCACCATTGTATAACATTACTTCATTGCTGCATTTGTGCTTTTTTGGACTATTTTTAAGAGATTATTTCATAATAAAATTAACATTTAATAATTTACTTAACACATTTAATCATATATATCAATAATTAATTACATATTATTCTTAAATTTAAACATTACAGATGGACAGTGTAGCTACTTTAACTGGAGTACCCAATATCGAGATTAATGAAAAACTGAACAAATTAACACAAGAAAACTCTGAAATAAAGAAGGCAATGGAAGAATTACGCCTACTAGTAATCAGCCTTCAAGCCAGAGTAGATGGGATTCAGTCAACTAGTTCCAAACTGCAACCCTCTGCCCCATTGGTATTACCTATACTAATATTATAAAAGCAAGTTCTACTGACACTTTCATACCTAAACCACTAAACCCATTTTGATAAAATTTATAACAGAGATAGACTAGAGGTTAGGAAAGAATATAGGCTACCTTTTCTTTTTAATATACCACCTACCCTTTATTGTGAAAATAGTGGTTGACAGGTGGTTAAGATAGGAGATGAAAGATTGTATGGCAGTCCCTCATTGATGAAGATATATAAATAGGGTTAAAAAAGGGTCGCTGGCAAAGCTAGTTATGCATATTATATCCTGATAGTTATATTTTTTTTATATAACAGTTTTATTTTAAAAAAATAACTCACCATTCCCTTTAATATATAATGTTATGTAAAATATCTTTAGGTACAGGCAGGTAACAATGAAGATGAATCAGATGATGGTGTTGATCTATTTGGATCTGACGATGAAGAAGAAAGTGCTGAAGCAGCAAAGTTGAGAGAAGAAAGACTTGCTGCATACAATGCCAAGAAAGCAAAAAGTTGGTAGCCTATCATTTTAGTTAAGGACAGTTAAAAAAGAATATTTTTTTAAAATTTATTTGCACACTAAAATATATCAATAAAACATTTAGCTGTACATATAGAAGTCATTAGGTGGAATGGCCATTGTTAGGAAAACTTAAAATTGTGAAAAGAATTAAGTGTGAAATAACAAACAAATCATAAAGAAAGGCTAAGCGGTATTATAAGCGTACCGCGAAGCCTGAGGTATCGGGTTCGATCCCCAGTCCAGAATACAATTTATAATTTAATTTGTATTTGGTTTCTGGTAAGGCTGCCACTTGCCGGATGGGTTGGTGGTACGGAGGAGTGGTTGAGTTTCTACAGGCTTGTCTGCAGAAATTCAACCAAACCAACTAAAATTGTGGGTTGCCTGGAAGAGATCGGTGATTAGTGATATAAAGGCCACCCGTTGCAATCCAGTGCAATAGTGTATTTAAAAAAATGTATGTTTTTTAAATTCTTTAAAATTTCAGAACCTGTTCTTATTGCCAAATCTAATATAATTTTGGATGTTAAACCTTGGGATGATGAAACAAATATGAAATCCATGGAAGAAGCCATAAGGAATATAAAGACTGATGGCCTACTCTGGGGTGCAGCTAAACTGGTTCCCTTAGCTTTTGGCATACACAAGCTTCAAATTTCATCTGTTGTAGAAGATGACAAAGTATCAGTTGATTGGCTTACTGAAGAAATTGAGAAAATTGAAGATTTTGTAAGTATTCAGCACATTTCAGCTCTGCTCAGAATATAAACCTGTGCATGGCTTGAACTTTGAACTTCATAATAAAAAAAGACAATTGAATTTTCTAAAAAATATATAATCAAATGATATTTCTTGAATCCTAAAAAGATAAATATTAGTCTTTAGTATTTTAAGAGATCTCATTTCTTTAGAATCTTATCTTCAGAACTGTCTTTCAATCACAATGCATTCTCTTTCCTAACTTAACTAAAAAAAAATTGAGTTCTGAAAAAATACAAGTGAATTAAATCTCTTTTGTTTATCCAAGTTGGTTTTGAATAATAATTATTCTAACATATCTATTTATTAAACTAAAATTCTCACACATCAATCAAAAAAATTTTTTGCATTAAATGCATTTTGGTGAAAAACATTTTTAATAAAAAGCCAAAACATATTGTTTAACTGAAATCAACCTTGATAAATTTTGTTATAGAGATAGATGAGACATTGCTATTTTATTATTCTCCTTTGCTGAAGTGGTTACAAGATTTAGGTAGAAAATTATTACTACATATTTAAAAAATTTCAGGTACAGAGTGTCGACATTGCTGCCTTTAACAAAGTCTGAACTTTTATTGTATCCAAAATTAATTAAATAGTATTTTTCTAAAATGCTTTTTATAACTTTAAAACCTAAGCAATGAACCATATCAATTTTATACTAGACAGAAATCGGGCTTTTATTTTAATCGGAAAGATTAATAATTTACAAATGAAAATTCTACCAAATACCTTGTAGGTAATATTAACTTAATTATTACTAATAGAAGATGAAGGCTTTTGGTAATGAGGATCCGTACTGTTATCGCAAATTCAATAGAACTAGTACCTATCTACATTATTCTTTATGTCATAAGAATGATATATACAGTGTCGCTTAACTTCAGTTGGATAAATCCAATTCTGGGAATTTTTGAGATTTTGATGTCAAAAGAAAAGGAAAACAAATGTATTTAAACAATTTTATCATTTGTGTACAAATCTGCATAGTTTTTGAGAAATAAACCGTCAAAGTCCTAATATTTTATTAAAATCAGATAGATCCATGAGACAGTTTTTACAAATGTAGTTAAGTCCATGTGAGCCATTCAGCGAATTACGTTTGTTCAACGTGGCTGTCACGTCTACGTAAGCTGCGACAATAGCAAAAAGACTTCCGCTTTTTATTGTTTCTTTTTGTTATTTATACGGTTCCCATGTATAATTCCATTAAAATTGTGTTACCAAGTAAAGTTCGCAAGCGCCCTAATCGCCGCATGCTCTAATTTCTACAACGCAACAATTCAGACAAAACTATGAGGTGTGCGGGTCGGGGGTACAGAGCTCTGATTGGTCAGTTCAAGGTCAGGACATGTACTTAAGTACATCACAACTCGTGATGGGAACTAATTAGTACTTATTTATAATGGAATTAAACACTAAGCATTTTATAAATATTATTTAATGATATAAAACAAGGTTTTATTTAATACTAGCGGCACACCCCAGCTTGGCACGGGTTGAGATTTAAGATTAAAATACAATATTTCTTTTAACAAAGTGAATACAGAAAGGGTTGGTATATGTGTGAAATGTTATGCCATCTTTTTTGAAATTAGATGTTTGACTTCGTTTTCCACACCAATACATGTAGTAATTACATGCGCCAAGCCAGCCATGTGAGCCATTTCACTTCAATACTCAATTACTTTGAATAAAAATAATTTTATAGACGCACTTGTGTACGGGTCACGGATGTGGTCGATACTAATTACTAAGTGAATGTCGGGCTCGGCGGCTTACGTTAGACACATTGGTCTAACGTGTTGTCTGAAAACGGCCTTACAAGCGGAGTCTAGTGGGTATATAGTCGATGTTATATTTACAAAAATACAAAAGGCTCATCACACGACACGACCGGTTGAGTCGTGAAAAATCTGCCGACGGTGAAGGTTCTCGCGTATATACTTACCCATATTTTTTCAGTTTTTGTGCGAGTTTATTAATTAAATAAATAATACATTTTATTTTATATAATTTTTTACAGTCAGACACCTATCGCCTACGACCTACGTTGTGACCACCGTGTGAACCGTTACTCGTGTACTACCGGTCTTGATTAAGCAGTCTGCAGGCGTGAGACATGCGCAGAACGAGTCGTATGCTCGCCCAGTTTACGACACCGTGTGAACGCGCCGTACTAATTATGACATAAATGACTTATAAATTATAATAGCGGGTATAATATAGACTACCTACTTCCTCTGTGGTAATAGTGTTCTGTAAATGTGATACTCAATTTGTCAATTGTCATAAATGACAGCTTTATGGTGCGGTAATACTGCAGAATGCGCCCGCTTTAGTTTCATTATTCATATTTCATAGTGTCATTATTATTAAACTCTTGACGGAGTCACTGTAACTTTTATTTCATGTGTGTCTAACCTACAAATCCGTATATTTTATACATGACCTACGTAGTACGTAGCGACTAGTGTACAAAACTATTTTATTAAACAAATGCTTAGGAATTTGTGTAAATATAATTTTTCTGTTTGAGATATATTTCAAGTTCAAACCAATAATTTATTGATAAGTTTCAAAATGTTATGCAAGAAATGCAACAGTCCAGGAAAATTAACAATAAAAAAAATCCACTGCTTTTGTGATGAATGTTTCGTAGCAAATATTATTCATAAATTTAGGTCATGTATTGGCAAAAACACAAAACTTACCTCAGATGACAAGGCTCTGATTTGTTTATCTGGTGACATTTCTTCTACTGTTTTACTCGATTTAGTTATAAATGAAATTTCCCTAAATACTCATAAAAAACTAAGAATTTCACCAGTATTTATACATGTAAATGGTAAGTAATAAAATGTGTATTTGCTTTATTGTGTATGCATTATTGTTTAAAAACAAACTATATTTCAGGTATATATTCAACAAATAACACAATCTGTAACTCAATTATGACACAGTGCAAAAAATATAATGTTGACTTAAAAATTATTAATATTGCTAATATGACCTCAGAAGTTGATGATTTTGAAAACCCTACAATGGCAAGTACCAGAAACTTGAAAGTACCAGATTTAAAGGAAATTTTAAATAAGGTTTCACCCACAACAAAAAAGGACTTTTTGTCCAGAATAAAGCAAAATATATTTTATAAGATTGCAAAGGATTTTGAATGTGATTTAATCTTTACTTCAGAAGCAAACACAAAATTGTCAGCTAAATTACTGTCTAATATTGTGACAGGTAGAGGATCACAAATAGAAAATGATACAGTAAGTTATCAAATATAATTGAATTAATTGAAGAAAAAAATTCAAATTTATCAGAGTTACTAAATGATTAGTTACTTGCTGCTCACAAATTTGATCTAAATCTATCTATTATACTAAATTCCAATAATAATCTCTATAGAATTCTTTTTTCACTATACTTTAAAATTTGTAAATAAAGCTCATCAATTGTTATAGGGGTTTGCTGACCTTCGTTATAATGACATTAAGCTGTTGAGACCTATGCGAGAAATAACAGATGAAGAACTACACCATTACATTAAAATAAGGAAGTTACCCTTTAACAATATGACAATGTCTGCAAACACATTACAGTCGCTTATAACCAGCTTTATATCAGATCTAGAAAAAAATTCTCCAGCTACAATATCAACAATATGTAAAACGGCTGATAAAATTAGTTCTGCAGATGATAAAAAAACAGATAATTCTTGTAAAATCTGCATGGTATGTTCAACCTTTTCATTAGTGTTTATTGTGCCTATAAAGAATATATTGTATGTGTTTAAATTTCAATGAACTATTATTTGTTGTTAATTAAAGGATTCAAAATTATTTTTTAGATCAATTTGAATACAAGACCAGATAAGATGACAGCCATAGATGCTACAGCATTTTCAAAATTTGTATCTTCTGGAAAATACAATCCAAATCAAAGTTTGGAAGTGAGTGAGTTGGTAACTTCACCTGAAGTGGAAGTATTTCCTCACATTTATGAAGAACTCTGTTACAGTTGTAGCAAAAATTATAATGAATTTAAAATAAATACAGAAATAAACTGAACCTCTAGTTTTAATCACAGAAATACTTTAGTTGACCTTACATTGACTCCTATCGTGGCACCAAAATTTATAAGCTTTTATTGAATTATCTTTCAATGACTGAGAGTCAGCTTCAGCACCATGTATGTATAATTATATTTACAAGGCAATTTAGGCTGAATACGATCCTGGTTATCAGGGTTTTATAAAACTTCTAAACAAATGGGCCAATAATGGTGCTGTTGTTTTGTTTGGAAGCAGACTTGATCCAGATAGTTCTTAGCTATTTATGAGGTATTCTTATTTGTAATTAACATATTGAGGGGTCTCTGAATCTACAATGTCACTTGTATATTGAATTAGGTAAATAATATACTGGCATTAGAATGGGAAATATACCTACAAAATTTGTTTAGCCAAAACTTTATCTATTAGCAATAAAGCACTCAATAGCTGGTTATGGATTGCTTATACCATAAATTCCTTTATTATATTTTTTGAAGAGAAAAATCTTCTTAAAGGATATAATTTTATTGACATAATTTGGGATGCTGCATGTAATTATTAGACATACACATGTTATAAGAAATCCAAACATATCAGGCAAAGTTAGTCTGTTTATTAAGAAAATTTTGATGCAACAACTTGAAGTCATATTTAAAAAATAAATTATAAAATAATGTAGTTCATCATTTTCTTGACGACTGACTCGATTTAACTATATTTATAGGGACAGCTAATGTAACTTATCGAAAATATACTAATAGAAGTAATGTATATTGAACATCACTATTAATAATTAATATTTACTGGTATTCCTTAAAAATCATGTATAATGAAAAGTTATTTTATTAAAATTTTGTATTTACTCACATATCTACACTTTTACAATATAAATACAAAATTTTAACTCAATACCAACAAAACATAGCTAATAACCAGTATCTAAAAACAGTATGTGGATGTTATCAGTATATCATACAAGTAATTACAATAATACCATAGGTTAATAAATGCAAAGATCAAGTGCAATGAAACTCCAAAATGTTTTGATTTTATGTGAATGTACCACACAAAATAAAAATTTGGTGAATCTTTTGTATCATCCAATTTGAAATACTCCCAATTAAGTGTTCTTCTGGGTTAAATGATTCAATATAAGATGAAAAACCCTTTAAATCAATTCATAAACAAGATTTGACTAACATTTAACACTAAAGTATATTGTCTTTCCAAATTATACTTCAAAGTAGAACTGGAACTGAGTTCAATTAAAGAAGAAAATTCTTGGTTGTGTCCCTTCCATTCTTAATGAACTCCATTAGTGCATTGTTTCTGATGTAAATCTTCCAGAGTCTTGTACAGGTGAATATATATCATAACATACTGTTATAAAGAGCATTAATTAATATTTAAAATATTACTCTGTTGCATTTATTGCTCCCTGCAATGCATTTGGAGTTGGTGAATTAGAAGACGCCATTCGTCCCTGTTCCTTTACAATCGGATCTGTAAACAACATTTATGATATAATTGTAAAGAAAAATCATTCTCTATTATTATTATTATGGGTCTTTTAAATAAAGGACATATATTTTAGTAGTTTGTCTTATAATTAGTTTTGTTACTGAGTCAAATCTGTTATGTAGTTTAATAATAGATGATTAGAACTTACAAAAGTATGGATGGTCCATAGCTTCACGGGCTGTATAGCGCTCATAATGGTCATAACGCAAAAGACGGTCCAAGAAATCTAAAGCTTCAGGTGATACCAGGTGCTGATTTTCTGAATGAACAAATCGATCCCACCGTTTACGGGAGTGCCTATAATCATACACAAAAATTATCACATAGCATTTAGTATTGCATACAAGCAAGCTTGCCCAAGCTTGACCAAGCATGCACACTGACCTTCCAAGTATATCATTATAGCGTGGATCCAATTCTATGTGATACTTATCCAAATATTCAAACAGCTCTTCAGTACCCAGTACCTTAACAATACGTACAAGTTGGTCATAATTATCATGCCCATGAAAGAATGGCTCCTTACGGAAGATCATAGATGCCAACATACATCCTAGTGACCACATATCCAATGAGTAATCATACATTTGATAATCAACCAGGAGTTCAGGTCCCTGTAATGTTAGAAAATCACATGTGAGCAATTAGGTTTTACAGAGAAATAAATTACACTTTTGTATCAGATAGGAGGCAAATGGGCAGGAGGCTCACTTACGAGAAGCAGACCACCACCCATGGACACCATAAACGCCTGTTGCGCCACAATGATTTAAAAGTTTGATGTTCAAAGCTTGAATATTAGCTTACCTTAAAGTACCTTGAAGCAACACGAACATTATACTCTTGTCCAGGATGGTAAAATTCAGCTAATCCCCAATCAATGAGACGTAGCTTTCTATTATCATGATCAATCATTACATTATGAGGCTTTACATCTCTGTGCATTATGCCCATACTGTGGCAATAATCTAAAGCTTTCAAAAGTTCATACAGATAATACCTAAAATGTATTAATTATTTTTATAAATAAGATTTAATTTGGCAGTGTGAAAATATAAATATGGAAGATAAGTATGTACCTTATATCATAATCTGTTAATGTTTGATAAAGTTGTTTAAAATCAGTGTTGTTGACATGTTCAAATATAAGAGCTGGGGTGCGGGACACAGGATCCTTTACTACAGCTTGTAATGATATTATATTTGTGCCTCCTCTTAAATTTTCTAATATTTTAATTTCTCTTTTTATTTTCTTCTTTTTAACAGGCTATATAAAAAAAAGGTTGGGTTTAAATGGAGAAGACTAACTTAATTGGTAATTGTAATTAGTATAAGGTAAAACCTTTATAGCAATTATGAGATTCGAGTGTAGGTCATGAGTTCTAGTCTTGAAGAATATAGATGTCAGAAAACTCCATCAACATTTCAAAAAACTACATACATTTCCTTGAAAAAAGGTAAAGTATTAAATAATCAGAGAGTAATCAGGAAGGCTTTACATTAGTTTAGTATTCAATTATTTACTATTCTGATAAATTAACAACAGGCTTTGGTAGTTAATTTGAATTATGATTATGCATTATTACATTATAATGCTTCCATATTGCCTTAGGAAAATGGAAATTCCTTTAAAATACACTCACCTTCAATATTTTAACTACACATTTTTCGTTATTTGTGATATTTATTGCTTCAAATACTTCACTGTATTTTCCACGCCCAAGTTTTCGAACCAACTGGTAGTCTTCCTGGTTACCCCAATCTACCACAAAGCCTTCATAATTCCAATACTCTGTAGGCTTCTGTGAGTTAACGTCGGCATATACCCGGGCTCTACTAGGTACTGCCATCGTATGATACCTTTGCCAACCTAAGGTTTTATCGCCGATGCTCTTACCATGTATCGCATATGTCTTGAGTAATGATACTGTGAATAAAAAATTTTTCAACGTCACTTTCAGGTGTTCTCAATCACTGGTTATTTGATTTTTATTCTTTCAACTTGTCACTGGGAATCATTTACTAGCGATTACGAACAATTACGAGTCACTTGTATTGATGTATAACCTAAAAACGACATCCAGCTCAGTCAAAGCAATTAACTAATTGCAAAATAGCTTATATTACTCATCCACAAATATAAGTATCAAGAAAAAGACTATGTAATCGATAAAATTACTCATGGTTTGATGACATAAATTAAAATTTGAAAGTCTTCACAGAAAGGAAAAAACGCACGCCATTATTCGTCAAATGATCAAATGGAGAATAATTCATACCTAAAACATTCCTGCAATTATCTTAAGTTTTAAAAATAATTACTTCGAGCATACATATAGGTCTTCAAAATTAAAGATTAACTTAAAGTTCAATATACAAATTACACTTTTATCACATAACCGGCACAAATCCAGTGAAATTCAAGATGGACGCCCATCTATTCATTTATCTATGTCTAGAAGTCAGTCAATTCCACTCTAGTGGCGGCTGGCTGTGGCCATGGCCAAGTCCCACCCGTAGTGTAGTCATATCTACATATTTATTTACCATTTTACAAATTCCTATAGAATAAAGTTTTTATGTTCCTAGAAAAAATCATTATAAAATATGGTTAAATCTTGAGCAAACTCATAAGAATGAACCAACCATCTTTTAACCAATATATTTTCTTAAATTTTCATTATAAAGAAAAGAAACAATTAAAGAAATAAAAATCATATCGAATTAGAAGATAATATTTTAATGCACATAATTTTTTCAGACTACAATTAGGTTAAAAAAATCATGAACAAAATGTGTTACCTAGATACTTAATATTCTAAACTGATAAAATAAGCCAGCGAGTTTAGTGTAAAATTATACAAAAAACCCATGAGCATTTTAAGTTTTATAATAAATAAGCAATTTGAAGTTTTATATTAGTTTGTATATAAGTTATTTTAATTAAAAATAACATCTTACTGAAAATATGCTTTAAATTTATAATAGTATTTACAATACTAATTTAAATATTTAACATATAAGTTTTAAAATTTTATGGTAAAATTAAAGTAAGCTTATTATGGTAACACCATCAAAATTCACATCGAGAAGCATGGGAAAGCGATAGAGAGAAACAGATTATAAGTTATAACTGTTTAAAACATTTGGAATTTAGCTTATGAGCTATGGCCGTATGCCTAACGAATGTTGACACTAGAAAAGTGCGCGAAACTAAAAAAAAAATCATTTCAGCCTCAAACTACTTTTTAATTCCTTTAGATCGTGGTAGACAGATAATAAAGACTTAATTTTTTACTTATTCTCCTCCAACGCTTTAGGTTAGTACCACATTTTAAATATTTCAACGGTTGTGTCTAATAAAAAATTATAACCTCATTTTTAATATTTTTGAAGGTCGATTAAAAAGTAATATTGATTGACTGCATTAGATTCTTTAAACCTTCGTAGAAATGTTTTTTATACTTTATGGTTCTATCTCTAAAGCAAAATATTTCACAAACAAAAAAAAATCGTTCCCTTAAAAATGCTAGTTAGAAATTTTCCCTAATTTTTTAATAGACATTCAAAAAATTATTTAGTGTGACCAACCTTAAATTAGAGATCAAAATTTGATATCGAAGAAATATGTACAACGCTTGAGAACCTCAAAACTGTAAATTGGTTTTTCATTAATGGCAGACACATTTTTTGTTGACTTAATAGTTTATTACTTATCTATGACCTTTGGAGTAAATATAAACTTAACTTTTAAAAATAAAAATAAAAAATATTGACAGATTTTAAAACTGCTACAAAACCCGCCAGAGAATAAAATTAAGAGTTAAACCTGCCAAACAGTCAGGTTACTTCATATAAACTATGGTCACATTAATAGTATTGCCATGTATAATCTCAAAAATAATCAGTTTCATGGGATGAGGAGGGATGAGGGTTTAACTAAGCCACCGCCTTACCTCAGATCAGTAAAATAAATACAGCACTCTGTCTGCTCACTATTACAGGAATTTACTTTTACAATTTTAAAAATTATTATTTACCAAAATAAATACAATTGCTTACCATATAGCAGAAGATATCCAAATATATTATATTTTGATTTAAATTGATATTTCATTTTCGTTCCACTCTAATCAAGCAGAATTATTCTTAACTGCGACAAGTCCACCTTGATACATAATGATGTTTCATAAAATTCTCGATTCTATGTATTAAGCCACTATGAATATTCAAACAAAATCATGTTTTAATATTGTTTATTTTCTCAATGTCTAATGTGATGATTGATCTCTACAAAACTGAAGGTCAAAAGAGAAAGGTCATAAGCGTATTGTAGTTAATCAATCTCATAAGTAGAATAATAATTTGGTAAGTGGGATCTAGATTCTGTCTGTTAGAGGTCATAAACTGAGTTCTTAGCCCTTGACGAAAAACGAGGGGTGTTTTGTTTGAAAACTGACGTGACCGAGATGGAGCTTAACTACAATTTATGAAGTTCTGCGTTCTTTTTTGTAATTAACAAGTCGCGATGTTTTGTCTTTAATTTCACTTGTTAGGATACAAAAGGGTGATCACCTACTCACGAGCAATCTCGATCCATCCCTTGGTAAGTGTTCTTTTAAAACATTGTAATAACATTTTCCGTTATTAAAATGAAAGCCATCACATTTTCCTAATTTAATTTTTTACTACGGCTATAAAATGGTTTCAATTTTACAAGAGAAAATAATGTTACATAAAAAAAACTGAAACTTTGTTTTTAAACATAACAATAAATATTTGTATACTGAAGCGAGAAGGATTTCTAATCGGTTTGTTTGACAACCAATAAAGATGTATTGTTAATGAAATGTGTAGTAGCCACTTTGTCCGGTTCTATATTTGTTATGACGGAGAAGGCAGCTCCGACTGTGTAAGTCCCAGGTATTGCGCAAAGGGCGTTCACCTGAAATATAATATACATTTTAATCTTTGATGCGCGGTCATACGGGCTTAAGCCAAAATTTTGAATTTTTCAGGAGAGCTACAGCAAAGTTCAAAGCATTATGTAAAATCTAATTGTTCATATTATTTGTAATTGTTATTTTTATAAAACATATATTACAAAACTCTATAATCTATACTAATGTATAAAGCTCAAGAGTTTGATTATTTGAGGGAACGCTCTAATCTCAGAAACTACTGCTTCAAATTGAATTTTTTTGTTTTTGTATAATCCATTTATCTGCAAAGGAGGCTATATACCATCACGCATTGACAAAATATTATACGTGGGTAACGTATAGCAAAGCCCGTATAATCATTTTCCCATTATATAGGTATTTTTATAAATATTTTTTACTTAAACTATGCATGGTATTGGGTATTCATATTATAACAAATTCTATTTCATAGTAATCCCAAACAGTACGTGGACGTGCGAATTACCTGCAATTTCCGTGACTCAAATTTTTGTAATTTCACTTTCAAACCCAATTCTTTTGAATCGGGTGCAAATCCATTATTCAGTGCTCCTGCCCAACCAAGCGTGCCAGTAGATTCACTGAAAATAGAAGTAGCCTTTTCACTAACGCAAATACTAAAAGTAAACAACAGTTATTTTCTTAATAAAAGCCCAATTGTATAGTAAATTAAGATATTTTAATTTTGGGTCAGGCTTTATTTTAGATTTGAAACTAGCTAACTCTAGCCATCAAGACAAGTTCAATGAAGTAGAAATGGAAGGCGTTAAGTACGAATTAAATACGAACAAACAGATATTCCCCTATGCCACAAACAAAATTCAAAATATTTACCTGTTTTCTTGTCTAAACATATCGACGAAGACATTCACGGGCACCCCATAGCAATTGACGATATTCACCTTTATCGGTATGATGCATAACTTTTTCCTTTTAAAGTTGTGATCCACGTAATTGGAATGCTCTAGTCTTAATATCACGACGTTCAACTTTTCAAGCTTTCCTTTCGTGTCGTTCAATATGTCCAGTTTACTTTCAATGTCATCCAAGGTGCCCTGTTCAGTCTTTTCTCTGTGCCGTGAAATGGTTTTATTGAAGCAGTCCAACCAGATGCAGTGTTGCCCGACGGTCGTCCCCCCCTTTTTGTTTGCCGCCTTCCATCTCAAAACAAACATGGATTGAATCAAGCCAGTCCGTTCCTCGTGTTGGTTGGGAGAGTCGAAATTATCGAGGAGTGACGGTACGCGATCTAGAACGAATTTGGAGAAAGGCCGTTCCGTTACCGGATCGAGGCTATCGTTAGCGACTCGCAGACTCGAATGCTCCACTTTTCCTTCAGGAAGATCATCCAAGATTCTGACAGCTTTGAATATGAGATGCAGTCTCTCCCGAGCGACCAAAGAGTTATTAACACCTGAGGCTGTCGTGATGTCGGTTAGCTTCCACTGCCTGCTCAAAAGAGACACTTCTAATACATCGAGAGAGATGTCATCTTCCTTTTCGTTACTAATATTCTTCACTTCGACCGCGAGCCGGCAGTTTTCCAAGACGCGGCCGTCATCACCTGTCCCCAAACATCTTCGTGGCGTCACCAATATTTCTACGACATCCTGCAAATAGTTGCTTATTTTAATTCGATTTTAAGTCTTGAATAACTTTCGTCTGTTGTAAGTTTAGAATCATACCTACTTATCTACGTATTTTATGTTTATTAATGATGAGGTCTAAATTATTTTTTTATTTTACTTTTTTAAATATTTTCGCTGTTCAAATTGGTACAAAATAATCTTGCATGCTAAGTGGTTTCCATATCTGGAACTGTTGTATCAGATATGACTGTTATATTGGATTGTAGTACTTTATTTGTCGGTTTCCAAACAAAATATATTTTATTCTATAAATTATTATTATTATTTATTCTAGAAAATTCGAGAATCACTACACTACAAAGTCTAAAACAAAGTCGCTTTTTCTTTCCCTATATCCCTTTGTATGCTTAAATCTTTAAAACTACGCAACGGATTTTGATGCGGTTTTTTTTAATAGATAGAGTGATTGAAGACGAAAGTTTTTATATATGTTTTATACCCTCGCAAAGCCGGGGCGGGTCGTTAGTAATTTTATAAAATAAAACGGTGAAAGTTGAAAAGCACAAACATTAGTTGTGAAACGGAAGACGTGTCTGAGTAGTCTGTACGGCCTCTGGCGCAGGCCGGTCTCGTAGTAAGCGAGCAAGTGGAGCGTGGAGGCGGACGAGTGCGGCCGCAAGAGCAGCGTGGCCGTGCAAGCCCCGCCCACTTCGCGCGACACGCACCGCACACGGCGCTGCGCCGCGCGCTGGCGCAGCTGCGAGCGGGCGCTGCGCTCGTCTGGCCCGAACAGTATGATATTAAGCCACAATATATCAAGTTCAGATTGTTTATTTATCAGTACACATAATAAACAAGACAATACAAAAGATACACTCATCTATGAAAACGCATAATACCAACGATTGTAATATCCTAGTACTTTAACCACGAATAATAAGAAGTATTTAGGAAAATATCAAACCGGTGTAGTCGGGCGGGTCCTTATACTTTTCCTCGAACAAATATCTGAAGGGATCGTCGTCTTGCGAGGAAAGAAGGTGCATGCACTCTGGGTGCGAGACGGCCACATGCAAGTTGCTCATGGTGGCCGGACCCACGTTGCGGAACTCCACGTCGAGTCTCAGTATTTCGCCACTTATCACCTCGCTGCTCGTCTCCGTAAATGTCATCTTAAACATATTGTAGTTGTTACATTCCTTAAATTATCACTATATATCGCCCGATTTCATTCGACTGGGAATGGGAAAAACATATCGAGATAAAAAGTTGTGATTACCAATAAATACACATTATCATTACCAATAAATAAATACACACAATTTTTTGTTTTTTTTCTCTTTTTTTTTGGAAGAAGTGTTATTTATTGTGAATTCGGAAACAAATAAAATACTACACAAAAATAGCTATGAAATATTTAATAGGTAGAACCCGTATAAAAGTAACTACCACATTTACAACAGAAACCTTGGAGGTTTCTGTTTGTATGAAATTTCAAGAAAATAAGTTATATTCAGATTTTAATTGTAAGTAAAAATGTATCAACCTGTAGACACGGGGCGGGATCTATAACTGTAATGTGCAGTCGTTTGTCAGACCCGTTGAGAGTTAATTTTCCCGTCACTGCCACACTGTTCTCATTTTGCCTTCTGTCATTCGCGTTCATTAACCTACAACCAATTATGTTGACCACATTAAACCTGGTGAAGATGGGTGTGGACTGGTAAAAAGTAAATTTCACTGTTACACTATTGACGCCTGTCTAATGTCTCAGAAAAGCAAAAATTTGGTTTTTGTTCTACCAATTTTTTTTATGGCACTCTATAGAATGAAATAAAAAAAATATTAAATATAAAAAGATTAAATATATGTACTTACTTGTAGACAAAGCCCTGTATGTCTATCTGTCCAACTTTCAAAGGCGTTATCGTTAAGACGATAATTTTCTGACATTCGCCTTCTAACGACAGCGATTTTATCTTTTGGCCGTGAATCACGCTACTATCCAGCACTTGACCCGCTGCAATGCTGTACTCATTATTATGGATTTCTTCCTGAACCGTTTCCGAAGGACTTGGGATGAAATTCCAAAGCAATTCCATGTCCATTAGAAGCAAGGGAACCTTTAATGGATTCTTTAATGTAAACGCCACATGTATAGGCTCTGAAACATGTTAAATTCATAATCAGTATGTGCCCTATTTTTACAAGTGGACTTGAAGACAATTTAAAAAAACCGACATTATTATTGAAAATAAGAATATCTCAAACGGATGCACCGATTTTCATAATTGTAGCTTTAAAAGAAGTATTGAAATCCGTCCACATACGACGCACCCACAACACACACACACGTCCAACTTATAACACCCCTCCTTTGTCGTCGGGGTTTAAAAATCCAACAATTCCCTTTTAACATAGACATAGATAGCATAAGACGTGCAAGTAACAATCACAAAGCTTTAGAAGCGAAAGGCTAAGCGACACATGCAGGATACGTTCAAAGTTTTACCTCCTTGCGGCACGATTGGACTACAATCATTTTTCTGAGTATACAAATCTGATGTCGGTTTGAAAATCATCGGAACACTGGCTTGGGCGACTTGGAGGAGAGACTCTTCCAATTTACTCCAGTAGAGAGTCTCTGTGGGCCCTTGGGAGAGGTCACTAAAAGATACGGAGGTTGCCGGCGCGCGGCCCGGAGCAGAGAGCGGCGAAGGCCCGACGCATAGGACCGCCGTCTCTTCGGCCACCAACAACGGAACGGGCAACGTCGGCAAACGTTCCTTGAAATCCTCAGAACTCTCTACCCATTGCTGTGGATTAATTGCACGTGGACCTTTAACTAAATCGGTAATAAAGCCCAACTGGATTATAATTTAAGATAAAATATTTAACGTAATAAGCACGACTAACCAGCAGATCGTTCAGTCACTCGAAAAAAGCACTTTTATTAATATATCATTCACATAAAACATAAAATATTTCAACGTATTACTTTGATTTTCTATTCATTTATTTTTCATTAAACAAAACTATTGAATTTATTGTACAGTAAAAAACTGGTTTTTTTTTGTATGATGTTAATATAAACATCATATAGCATGTTTGATTATTTGTGTATAACTTGATCACTGTTGCCTGTCATTTCACAAAACTAGTTGCATTCAGAAATTAATATGAAAAAGAAAATGTAATAAAACTTTCATTAATATTGTGGCGATTTAATCAGTTTGAATGTATTTATTCACAAAATATAAAAATACACATGCAGTAGTAAAAAAGTAATGAAAATAGTTGTTCTTTCGGCGGCTCGGTGGTTTCCCAAAAACCTGAAATTGAATGAAAACGGCTATCTCGCTACGGTTACGAAAGTGAACGTACAGACCTGGTGCGCGAGCATGAACTCCCGGAGGAAGGCGTCCTGCTGAGTCTCCGGCTGGTGCGAGTGAGGCGCGAGAGGCCCTGACAGCCAGCGAGCTGCCTCACACGACTTCTTCAGAGCGCCCGCTAAGCGGCCCAGCGCGAACTGCACGTGGTCCGTCGACAGACGCCAGCCGCTCTCCTCGTACACCTCCAATACCGACACATGTTTCAAAGGGGATATTTGCCCCAAAGCACACTCATGATGCATGGACAAAATTCATGCAGCAACTAGAAAGGCTAACTTTTATCTTCTTAACAAAATCAATAATAATAATAACGTAGCTTTCTATACATCAAATAATTTTTATTTACAGACAATCTATTTGTATAAAGTAATATTTGAAGTGACAGTATCACTTATCAGTTACCTGATAAGCTTGCCTGTAGCACCGGTGCGCGTGCTTCTTCTGGCCCGCCTTCGAGAAGCGGTGTCCGGCCAGCACCATGTGGAAGGCGTACTTCCTGCTCATGGTCTTGTTGCTCGGGCCGAGCAGGAAGCATAGCGCCGCCTGCTCCAGCAGCATCGCGCTGCGGAGGTCGCTGTCCTCCGACGTCATGCGGATTAGCTGTTTGGCCGCTTCACCGTGCAAACCGTTACTGATCAAGCACGGCACGGATAGCAACGTCGCTCGCACTGCGTATTGCACCATCCTGGAAATATTACTTTGTTCTTGTCGGAGCTAAACGTGACATAAAATGTAGACTTTTAGTTTTACTTGTAGACAAAGTTGACTATTTGAATGATACGGGAATGATTTGCTACAGTTTGGAAATAAAAATGAGATTGATTGAGATTTTTGACAAAATCTCACGCACGTTATTAAACAGTTCTTTTTAGATTTTAGTGATGTTCGTAACCGACTTTTTAAATGATTCAATGATTTTTGACTGATTTCTACTAAAAAAAGAATAAACCTGCAAGTATTCAAGTAAGTGACGATACTCTCTTCTATGTATGCATGGGTCTTGCGGTTCGCCTCGCCAGCCATGAAGGCGCTGATGGCGGCCATTTCTAGGGCTCCGGCGTAGCAGAGCCACGCGCTGTCCGCGTAGAACTCCCTCTTGGCGGTGTGGTACGCGTCGAACGCGCGCTGCCATTGACCGCAGATGAAGTAGAGGTCGCCGAGTCGACGTAATTGTAATTCTGGGCAGTCGCTTGAATAGCTGAAATAACAAACACTCAAGTTGAGGATACAGAACATAGTTGGTGACTGGGCGAGGACAGGGAGGCAAGGAACGAGAAAATAGGGATCCATTCCCAAAACTTTTCATTAACAAACTAACAACTAATTAAGTGACTTCAATATAAAAGTAAACAAATAGAAGTAAATTAATTAATTTTACAAAGAATACTAAAAACATTCAGGAAGTGGAATTAAAAAGGCTTATTATTATTTAACAAGTTGAATAACAATTCACAACTCTATTAGTAATTTTAAGTAAAACATTTCCAATAAATAATATAATGAATAGAGATTGAAATGCACATGTCATCTAGCTATACAAATAATTCCTGTTTTGAAATTGTTCTGAATTTTTCTAAAAGTTACCACCAGTTTCTATAAAATTAATATGGAATCACCAAAATCTCTGAAGTATGAATTATCAAACCAAATAAAAAACATAAAAATCGGTGGTTTATCTGTTCATATTGAATTAGACCTCTTCATTTCAAGTTAGTTGAAAAAAGTTAACAATACTTTAAGAACTAAAAGTAACATTTAAACTTACATAACAGTGTTGTTGATTGTGGTTGTACCAGATTTCCCTGTTGTAAACCATCTCTTAGTGGCTGATAACAGTGATCGGCTAACACCTTTTTTATTTGCAACCTTGAACATCAAAATATTATTATTACTGATATTATATCCACATAATTATATAAATTCCACTATACATACCACTTCTGTAATCTGTGCTATTTGCTTCTCTATATATGGGAGTAGAGCCTTTGATACATACTCTTGAATAAACTTCTTAATAGCCTCAATATCATCATTATTAAGAGCCGCCCCATGTACCTCTGAATTGTCAAAGGGTTTACCAATTACATTCATACTTTCAGAACTACCGGAAAATGAATGAGTCTGAAACCAATAAATACTTCTAATATAAATATTAAAAAATGAAATAAATGTTTTGCATAAAATGTTTAATATACATAATAAATTTTATTTATAGTTGTACAATTAAAAACAAACAAATAGATATGAAATAGGGCCATATTATCAATTAAAACAATATTATACACTTCATCAATTTATTTGGTTAGTAAGTACCGCTTCCGTGGTTAACTGGTTTAGGCGTCTAGGTATTACGTCTGAAGTCCTGGGTTGGAATCCCGGGGAAACACTTGAATGTTTTGGTTGGGTGGGCACAAAAGGCTGATCACCTACTTGCCTGTAAAGAAAAATAATCAGTGAAACTGATAAAGGAATATGCCTGCCCCATGACCCACTAGGGGTTACAGGAATGTACTTATGGAAGGTAAGTCATCCTCTTTGCCCAATACATGATGTGAAGTATTTACTTCACACAATAGTAAAATTAGTGACATTGAGATTGATGGAACCATGGAAGGTTATTTAAAGATATCCAATCTATTCTTCCATATTTATTCTGCTGTTATGTTACATAGATGTGAAAGAACACAGCCATTTAATTGTTAGAACAAGCAAAGTTCCAAGTTACTGCTATGGTAACATGCTGCCATTCAATATTTTATATATATTTAAATAATTATTATATAACACCAATATCATTCATATTTAACAAAAAAAATAATAAATTAAATAAATTACCTGTAAGCTATTAGCATTATCATATATATCATTTTCACTTGATGTTAAGGGATGTGTACCATCCTGATTTGTAGCTGGTTTTTCTTCTGTAAATAGTTACATGTTAAACTGGATGAAAGGTCATACAACCTAGGAAGTCTATGAATTTTTTCAAACCTCACCTGGAGTTACAACATTTTCTGTTGAAACTATTGACGACGTTTCTTGTTGAGCAAACAATAAATTTGAAGTGGATAATGAAAGACTACTCTGAAATTTAAAAAAAAATTAAAATAAAGATTGGATGCTTTTATTTGGGATCTTAATTTTGAGTTCCTTTTTTTAATACCGATATACTACTTGATTCCAAAGGTTTTTTTAAACAATTTTGCCAGTAATCCACAGATAGTTTAGGATCTGTTGGTTGCCTTGAGTTTATTGTTAACATGAAACAATTTGCTGCACCAAATGTCTGTTTTATTGTTTCAAATGCTGAGTCAGCCCTGAAATTGTTTCAATAGACATAATTTCTATGAAATACACATAAAAAAAGATTTTTGTCTTTAAGAGAATACATCTCAAACTTACTTTTCCTTTGACACAAGGGATCCATCATGAAGAAGTAAATATGACTTCAAAACTGAATTATTAAACCACTTAGGTAGTTTTGGTGGGGATACATTTTGCAATTGAGCACACTGTTGATTCAAACTATTGTATGTATCTATTATATTTTCATCTAATGTGGTTGCAACTATGATACAAGATAAGAAGTGTTTTGTGAACTCATGATCTGAAGGAAATTGAACTTGAAAGTAGGTTTCCCGCCAAGCCTCAAACCATGGTGTGTCTTGTGATACATCAAATTTATGTCCATCTAAAAATAATTATCTTTCTAAAATGGAGAAGTTTTGAAATAGTATTGTTATATTATAGTTATATTTGAAATCTAAATACCAATAATTTTAGGAACAGTTTTATCATCATAGTTAAATAATGCTGCATTGTTTAGCTGTCTCCTAGCTTCTGTTGGCTGTAATGGTTTCCAATTTACATCTCTAATCACCAACTTCCAGTTTTTTACAGTACAAACACTTCCACCAGGTTCTCGAAACACTCCTGTACAATAAAATGACTGTGTGTTCACAACATTCACCGGACTTTAAATGGGTCCAATAAAATTTTTATTCAAGATAAGCGACTTCCTACCTTCCCAATTAAGTGTCGCAAAAGCTTGTAATAGTTCAGGAAAAGTAAGATTGTTCTTTGATACAATATTTTCTACTCTAGGTGAAGATAGAGTTGCGACTAGAGGTGAAAATGAAGTTTGAATAAATTCTTGTGGTGTTTTAGGCATGGTTAGTTAATAACTTAGATTTCTGTTTCGTCACGTTACAAAATAAACATTTTCTACACAAAATCTATTTTAAGTCTTTCTTTTCCCCTAATTATAAACACGTTTTTAAATTTGAGGTAATATAATGAGGTCTTCTATCAATTAAATTTAGTGAATATTTATTTACATTAATTTAAAATCTAAAGTTATAGCTAGATGTATAGTTTTTAACTTTTGTTTTTAAAAATTCTAATTCATCTTTTATTCTAATAGGGCATCTGACTTCAGAATTCAGACTGACAGCACTGATTTGACCATCGATCTGACAGTGACCAACAGAAACAGATAAATAAAATCTAAATTCTAAATAGAGTTTATGAAGTAGTCTGCAATAGCTTACACAGAGATGTAGATATTATAAGAAAATATAGATAAATTAATTCTACTTTATATTACATTAAATAGATTACAATATTATTCTGTAAAATGTCTACATCTGTGCCATATGCTTAAAGTGTTCTCATATTATCATAAACCATCCCTGATAGCCACCTTAACCGCAATTTGACCGTAAGTTATTCGTTAACTTATAGGTAATCTACGGCCGCATTCTGAAAGCATTTTGATTGTATGAGTTGCTGAGCAAGGATTACCTTTAACTTTCCTTTAAGTTGGCGACAACCAGCGGTAAGATCTATAGATATGGTAGTCTGTGAAAATTGGGAGTTTGTTTTTAACAGTGGATAACTTATCTGTATAAGGTGTAATACACACTAGGACAAAGAGATCTCTATTGTTATCGGTATTACAAAAATATCACTAGGTGGCGCTGCATACATTAAAAAATTATACACCAAAACAATTTAAAATAATTTTCAAAATATAAATTTTTATTAAATATTATTATAAAATAATTTTATACATAAAACAACATGACAATAATATACTATAACAATATAAATATATTTTAAGTGACTCTTCCTCTTTATTGTTATGAACTTTGTCCTCCGCCTCCATTTTCATCTTCATTCCCTTTGTCCTCATTCTTGCCGTCTTCATTCCTTACTTCCTCCTCCTCCTCTTCCTCCTTGTTATCACTTCCCGGAGCCCATGCATTTTGGAAAAATTCAGCGTCACTTAATCTTTTTTTTTAGTGTTATTTTCACCATTCAGTCTTTCTTTTTCGTTGATCAACTCTGGAGTACGCGGCCTTCAATGTGTATTTTCTGAGTGGCCAACTTATATTCTTCATCTGTCTTCTCCGGATACATATTTTGAAGAGCGTCTAAAAAGAGAAAATTAAAAGCAAGTTAATATTCCTTGAAGGACAAAGAAATTAAAAATTTTAATAATTAATGGGTACGGATACCAACGTCGTAAATCGTACGTTATTCGTAAACGGAATATTTGTTTTTTAGAACTTTTTCTGCCATTCTGGCCTTCCCATACTACATCGGTCAGAAGGTCATCTGTCATCAGCCGGTTACCTCGCAGAATCTCCCTTACATTCTCGGTAACATTGGTTCTTCTGTTGAATGAATCCAACCATTTTCTCTGCAAAAATAAATAATATCAAGATAAACTACAAATATAAAATAAATAAATAAAGTAATCGTAACTATTTCTTTCATCACTAATTCTCATGCAAATAATAATACTTTCTTGTTCAGTTTTTTGGGTCGAATTATTAACAATTACTGATTGAACTTTGTCCTGGTGATGACAGAGTTGTTAAGATCCTGTACCAGAGAGTATCCACTACACTTGGGCTGTTGAATACAGGCAAGGTCTGCGCTGTAAGATGCTAACTAGTGTAGACACTATGACTGTAGATGTAAGATGCTGAACAGGGTATAAACAGCAAGTTTGATAGATAGATCACTTGTATAGTTAACGTTGAACCACCACCAGAGTCACAGGCAATCAGTTTGGAGTAGTGATGATGATGAAGAACTCGGAGAATTAAGGTTGCGTTGTTATTTTTGGTATCGCCAATGAAGGGTCGATCCGAATGTGCGGGGTCACCAGATGTAGGTGAATGAGGGTCCTATCATTATATAATTGTGGTATTATAGTAATCAGCCAGTAAAACAATGTTTTATATTGTGACTTATTGTGTATTTTATTCTCAAGTCCTAGACGCTAACATGACGCTAACTTACAAAACAAAGCTGTCAAAATGACAATTAATAAAATGACGTTGCGCACGCCACAGTTTCTATAAGTTAATACTCAGTAAATATAGCTAAAACTTCTGATAAAAGTATAAAATTGTTAATTTGTTTATTTTCTACTTTGCGTAACAAATAATTAAGAAATATAATTTTTTTACGTTTAACATATAATCTATCTTTATTACATACTGAAAATTACTTGCAAGTTTGTGATATTCACTGATTTCTTAAATAAATAGTATACATTGGTTATGACAAGCAGATTAAAAAATTTGTTAGTTTTGTTTTAATTATTTAATTTTGTATAAATTGTACTAATAATTGTAAAACTTCGATTCTTAATTTGTATATACATTTTATGTTAGTGTTAAAAATAAATTGAAAAATTTTCAATACTTGTAATTGTTAATTATAATATAAAATATAATTCTTAAAAAAATATTTGTATTTCATTGTTTTTATCATGTTTCAAAAGTTCCAATGTCTTATAAACTCGGTCGATTATGTTAAATAAAAGTATATTTTTATTTAAAAATATTTAGTTAATAAGTCAAAGACCTTTAAATAAATTCTTGGTTTGTTATTAAAATTAGTATCCTAATATTCAATTATTATATTTATTTCATTATATTTGAATATAAGTTAACTCTTTTACTTCAACATAATTATATAGTCAAAGTATAACAAAAATAATGAATAAGTTTACTCAATAATAAAGAATACAGTTAATTTTGATCAAAAAATTGTTTTTTATTATACAATATACCTGCCTATGTTTTATAGGAATGTTTTTTATCAAAACTTAAATTTTCAACGCTGGTCTAATCCTCACCCTATTCATCAATTTGAATTTTCAAATAATTCTGATGACGGCATTTTCGCAAAGCTTTATTACATATATTTTTTTCTCCTAAACAATATTTATTACAAAATACAATCCTACGAAATTTTAAGCTTAAGTTTACTTTTTTTTTAAAGCAACTCAATAAAACAACCATTCAATGATAATTTGCCACTTAATTTCTTGGATAACTTAAAACCAATTTCGAAATGAAATTTATATATAATATATTGTCATGAGTTTTCTTCACAACGATTGTAGTTAAGTATATCATAATTTTCTATAGAAAATTGTTAACAAATTTACTACAATATGTTGCAGAGCAAGACTTACCAATGATTTGCTTTCAGATGACGGCCGTAGATTTATAATAATTTACTGTGTATTTTGAACGTATATTATAGGTAATTTTAGGACAGCAGCGCTTTTCGTCAAGTTGATGCATAACTTTACTGAAATCACTGCACTCTAAGTGGTTGTAGAGTAAGCTGTGGCTATCAGGGATATTCGTAGAGGGAGAATATCCTCTCTCTACGACCATATTATAATGCTTTGATTGAAGCCTAGGGGAGATGACGAGACATCAACATCTATTTCCATCCGGAAACCATTTCTTATAATGTGCAGACTGCGGCATCCTAGTTTTTAGATTAGCCAAAAAGCTTCTTTACAGCAACCATATTTTTATCGCAAAATTTAAATAAAAAAATAAATAATTCTCCTTATTAATAAAACATTATAATATTTTATTATATATAAAGAAAGAATTTAACAATTTACAATTTAAAAAAGATAACTACACTCAACATAAATATACTTACGTATAATTAATTATTATATGTATAATAATGGCTTTGTTCAAATTCACAATCACTACCCTATCGGACGGAGTTTCCCTTTCCGGCTGGCTGCTTACTCATTACTGACCGATTTATTTTTTATGGACGAAGGATTGACCATAGCGTTTAATTTAATTCACAATTAAATTAAATCACACAAGTTTTAATATCTGTATTTACTGATATCCTAAATCTATGGTTTACTACTGGTTTTAACGTTCTTATTTTAAAAAAAATTGTCAGTCTTACATCACATTAACTTCCCCATTATTTTTACCGTATATACACAAAATAATCTAAATTATGCCTTTTGTCCTTAAACAGCTCTTGTTGTAAAGATATTTTTTAAATATGGATGGAGAACCTGAAGCGCTATCTGACACAGGAACTAATTGTAATCTCGCATCCGTTTCCGAAACTCTGTCAGACAGAAATCAAGTCAGACTTGATACATTGGAGAAGAAAGCTGTCCATTTAAGGTTAGTAACTATTGTATAACGTCCTATTCTGGAGAGGCTAAATACATTTACTCTAATGTGTGTAACTTCGTCTGGAAAGATGGTACAAAATTATTTATAAAATCTACACATCAACATCTATATAATATATTAATATATACCATATAAGTAGGTGAATTATTTTTTTTGCTACCCACCGTATTTGCAAACTAATATTTTTACTGAATAGTAGCTGTTGTTATTTGAAAACTCTTGATTTGCTCCAGTTTACGTTTTCCAAAAATTTGCTTTTATTGTAATCGTGATGGGGAAAAGACCGACCGACCGATCGATGTGGACGCGTTCTTTATCAGCCTGTAGCCTTAGCTATTTATTACAATATGAATAATTAAATGATTTTTGATTTGATTCGACTTAAGGATTTTTTGGAAACAAATAAACGAATTTTTTTACAGATTAGTATTGGAAAAAGATTTCAAAGCCGCTGATTTAAAATGGAGCCTCTTCGTGGCTGCAGCGTTCAGTTTTCGATATGAAAGTTGTTTGAGACCATTTCCACCGGCTTTCCTGAAAAATGGCGTTAAAGATATGGATGAACTAGTTTGTATTCTTCATATTGTATGGGTTGAGGAGGGAGTCGGAATAATTAAATAATCGGAAGAATGGCTTAATGTTCTATTTTTATTTCTATTTATAGTTTCTCTATTTATTGTATATAGTAATGCATACACAACAAAATACGGTTACAATTTTACACCAAATACAAAAAATAAATAGACAGAAAAAAAAGGAATACACAAAACAAATACATAAACCACACTAACAATTACTTTAATTATTATAACAAAACACTAAAACAAATTCTAAAAAATACTCTTTTGGCTGAAGGAATTATTTTCTCGTTTCAGTTAAGCGTTATCACGGATGTTCCGGCTCTCGATCTGGTTTTACAACAACTAGACAATCTTGATAATTTGGAGAATATTAGCGAAATAATCGATTTACTATTCTACGTCCTCGTCAGGTTAAAGGAGCCATGTTTGAAGACCGTGATGCCAGAATCGGTGGGCATATTTCTAAAAACATAAAATACATCAATTACTTAAAGCTTAGTTGTAAGTTTTTTGGGGTTTGTAACCATTATTCTTTCTCTAGTCAAAGGAATCTTACGTTAGGTACCTACCTACCTTATACCTACGTACCTAAACGAATAAGAATGATAAAATCAAAATGGCGTAGACGTGACTCGAATTGTCTACACTGCATGCGCTGTCATATATTTTAAAGATAGCTCCAAAATATATTATCTAACTAGTGGACCCCGCGAACTTCGTATCGCATCAAAGTTCCGAAAAATAAGTGTCACCTATAACGTCATTCCATAGAAAAAGTATGAGGAAAATGTTTTTCTTTTATTTTATTTTTTCGAAATTTTTCTCTTCGTAAGAACCATCCTTGTACTTCAAGGAATATTATAAAAAAAGAATTGGCCAAATTAGTTCAAGCGTTGTTGAGTTATGCGCTTACCAACACATTGTGCGATTCATTTTTATATTATAGATAAATAATAATGTCCAATTTTGAATATTTCTTAACGATTTATTTGAAAGTCGCATTGCGAACATTCTGTTTCCGTAACATTATTATCTACGCTTTGAGCAGTATTACGCTAAAATTCTGTAAAAAAAATTAAAGAGACCGACTAACAAGAGATCAAAGAAGTAAGAACTTAATAAATGAGAAATTAAACAGTTATACACTCATAACATATTTTAAAGCTTTAACGATCCCATTGAGTAAAAATATATTATTAAACCATTGGGTTTAACGGGTGCCATGTTTGATTTAAGACTACTTTGTTTGTTTACTCTCGCCTAAAGACGACGGGAGTTATAGGATTGACGTGTTTTATTAGTTATTACAGTGTATCGGTGGGTGTGTCTCCCTTTAGCATTGTAACTCCTAATGAATGGACCGATTTTGATGCGGTTTTTTTCGTTTGAAAGTTGACGCGATGGTACAATTTATAAAAATCGATTTATCCGTTGACGAAATATTCTTATTTATAATCATCATGTCGGGGGTTTTTAAATGTCATCTTCAGTTTCAGTTTTCGTTACATAAAAGTGTATATAAAACATCCGAACTAAAAACTAAGACAGCCAGTAGCTATGGATGGATATATTTATGTAAAACTTTCAGCATGGAGCGATTTTAATGACTGCGCAATCCAGGAACGCAGCCCCGAAGCCTCAATTCATTTTCCAAGTGGTCTCCTCGGGTAAATCTAATTCAGAACTCAAATGGAAAGAGTTATCGAAGAACCACAGATTGTTCTATGCCTACCATGGCAATCGTTTAGAACATTTTTACTCTATACTTAATTTTGGACTTAAACAACATTTAAATAAGGTAAGACTTACCGCTTAAAGACCTTGAAGAATGCTTATTTTTCCTTAAAAGGCCGGCAACGAACCTGCAGCACAACTGGCGCTGTGGGTGTCCATGGGCGGCAGTCCGTAACACTTAATGTACACTTAATGCACTTACGTTGCATTATAATTTATAAAAAAAAATCACTACATATTGGTTACCAAGGGTAATTGTAAAAGTAAAAAATGTTTATGTACATATTTTTATGTTTTAATAGAATCGATTGCTTTCGTATGGAAATCCTCGATCAAGACACGAAACAACTTCAATATCCAACAAAATTCGTTTTAAAGATGACATAAATTCACATACATACTTAACTATGTATTGTTACCGTATTGTGAAACTATAAATAAATAATCATTAATTCGCTCTAGGCTACGTGATCATTTCGCGATATGGTCAGCAGATCACGAAATGACCAATCTTAAGATTGCCACGGCATGTATTAAATGGGCTTGATATATTTTAAGACGACACTGTTGGGTAGCGGAGTACATCTCTCGGCCGAACTGAGCATAAGCATGCCTCATAGCCACGGGGGGTTCGGGTGGGGCGCGAGTTGCATCGGCGGCCATTTGTCCTGCGTAGCTCTATGCGAAATCATCGACGCCCCCGACGGCATCAACTACCAGAGACCTGTGTCCAGTGAAGGTTTGTTCCGATTCTTCACCTTGATATACCTAATCCCTATTTGCACACTTTTTGCAAAATAAAGGTAGGCCTTAATAGAAGGTGCACTTTTGCAAGCGCGGTCCACCATTATGCACATTTGAACTTAATACAATTTTAAATGTGTAACGCATGCACCACCACAATATGCGCATATGAACATATAAACCCCTTTTTGACTCCAAGCTCTAGAATCTAGATAGTTTAATATAGATAAATTTAGTACAGAGCTATCTCTGTCTTCATGAAAATCGGTTCAGTGGTTTAGACGTAAAAGCGTAACAGACATTGAGATAGTCTTACGGAGTTACGTTTGCATTTATAATATTAATACGGCTTTATAGAATCTGAATCGATTTCTTGCGTAACATCGAATTCTGTGTTATTTAACTAACTACTTACCTTGTCTTTAGTCGCTGGCAAGGGTTGTGTTTCTCTCCATTTTGCTTGTCACAGGGGACGCTCACCGTAAAGACGAGATTGAAGATCGTACTGAAGTTAAATGTGAAAGTACTGATTACGTTGTCACCAACTGTGATTTAATCCGAGTACGATATTTACTCGTTTATGCCAAACAACCTGTATCTATGAGATTTCCTTCACCAAATACAAATAGAAATGGTAATTTTTCTCTATTATTCTAAATTTACATTAAGGTTAATACCCACTAAAGAGTGGGCCATAGCCCATGGGGCATAGGGCAGAGATATTTCTGCGTGCCTTTCGAACTGAAAATTTTTTGTTTGTTACGAAGTCAAACCCATGACCTTCCGCGCTACGCACAATCAATTTCAGACGCGTCACAAATAGAGCTACAGAGACGGTAGTTTTTTTTTGTAAATCTATTTTGTATCATACATTAAAGCATGTATTTTTCCTAGTTAAGGTATTGGTCCTTTTTACAACTTAGCGTCCTTAGGCTTTGACAAAAACACTACTTTTCGAGGTTTCAATTTTGCGAATCTAAATTATATTCATTTCTTTCATAAAGATATATACATTTCTAGTTAAATTGATGTTCTCGAGAATTCGCACCGGAAAGTTGTCTTTTCCGAGTCGAATTTGTTTTGGACAAGCTAGTGATCGGAGTTGTGTTGCAGCTGGTGGCCTCCGAGAATGGGTCGCAAGACACAAGTTGTTTTCAATCCTGCTCGGCTACGGCCTACTGCTCGCGACGATCGGCTTCGCCAGCAATCAACCCGTTAACTACTACTACAAGATGATATTAAAGAAACTAGATGTAGCCCTTAGTAACGTTAAAGTGTAAAACTTTTTTTATTCTGTACAAATTTTTCGTCCTATTTTTTAACTACTTATAATGTTTTAAAACAAATTGTTTAAATAAGAAATGCATAAAATTTATTTTTCTGTGGTACCTATACATAAAAATCAATATCCGGATGTTTGTCCTTTATCGTAACCCAATCAGCCAATTCTTATGAAAGGTTTGTCTAGTTGTTCTGCTGAAGTCCATCCAGAGAATATCAGTTCATTGAAACCAGGATAAGCTAGCGACTCACCCCAGCTTCGCAGGGATGGGTAACTACCCCCGCACCGTCTTGTTTACTGTAATTAGAGCAAAATATTGACCTTAATAATCTATTAAGGTCTCTAGACCTCGAAATATTATGGCTAAATGTCAAGAGATGGCGCTGACGTACTTTATTTCAGTGCTTTCGGCTTCTTTACGCCTAAGTCCTAACGTGTTCTGAAGAAAGAGGCATTTTCCACAAGTAATATATTCTTTAATTTTTTTAAATGAATAATTTGATGCTGACCGAATAGTTTTAGAACAATGTTTATGGCTATTATTGTCACGCGTCGAGGCATCCCATTGTATACTTTAATTTTACATTTTGCTACAACGGATGTGCAACCATGGACCCGTTACAAACACTCTCATTTGCTTTCAATCATTGGACATCACAACGTTGATGATTGCACGTCTATGTTATATTGAATCATTAAAAGGAAAGATTGAAAATATGTTATTTCCATTAATATCATTACTGTGCTTTTTTACAATAGTCTTCAGCCAAGATCCTGTCGCAAATATAGTTCAAGGTCGTGTTGTGGGAGTAAGTATTTGCTTAGTTTATCTTAGAAACAGCTGGATACATAATTTAATAACGAGAAGTATTCAGCTTTCATTTAATTTTTTACAGTATTTTTAACAATGTGACTCTCATTTAGCAGTGTTTGATTATTTTTAGATTAAAGTGTTTATGGAGAATTCACTGGAACCAATTGAAATCTATTTCGGAATTCCATACGCAGCTCCGCCTATTGGGAAACTAAGATTTGCCGTAAGGACACATACGTTATTATCAAAACCTTTTGTGGGTGAGCCTTAAGGGGCATGATGCATTTCTGCGTCTCTGTTACTGATCATTTCCTTTATAATCTAGTAGGGGATCAGGCTTATGTGCCTATCCAACCGAATCGTTTTGTTTCCCCGGCTTTGGAATCCAAAACCAACAGTTGGCGCAAAACACAGATGCGTGTACCATTTAGCCATGGTGACTCTTCATGGAGATCTTACTTGAATATACATTTGCGATCAAGGCTAATAAGTTATTCATTTATATACAAGGGAAAGGCTAAATTAGCCTCCAAGAAGCTTGGAGTACCTACTCAATAAAGCAAAGCGATACTTTAATGCCGGAACGTCGCTTGCAACTCTATGAGGCACAAATTCGGTCCCATTTGGAGTAAGTACTGCTCTCATCTTTCAGTGGGCGCTATCAAATATCAGCTTCTTTCTCTTGACCGCATCTAGCGTAGAGCGACCTGAAGACAAGAAAAAAGCGTACCTTTTTAAATGGCCGTTTGCCTCCTATCAGTTAAAAAAAAAATTGAAGATGACTTAAAAAACATCCCGACATGATGATTAAAAATAAGAATATATCATAAAAGGATGAACAGATTTTAATAAATCGTAAGATAAATCTCGATCACGTCAGCTTTCAAGTACAACCGTGTCTAAATATATTAAAAATTGTTTAAAGTAATTACATTGTTAAAGTTTATTTACAGCCGCCAGAGAGACATAACGGCTGGAAAAGGACTTACTTCGCTCACCGGATGGCACCAAGTTGTCCGCAAGTACAAACGGAGAGTAATGATTCGAGTGAAAATTGTTTATATTTGAATATATGGACATCACGGGTTAGGAGATAAGTTTTCTTAATTTAAGAACAGTTTTTAATATTGAAATGAATATACTGCTTTATTACAATTAGCTATCTGACAAATTACCTATATGGCTCTATAAAAACACATTTCGCGATTCATCTGGCGAACAATGTCAGTCTGAGTATCACAATTAAAGACCACTGCGTAAATTCTGAAACCTTAATACAGGAATCTCAAGAAATTTCTTTTTAGTCCACCATTTTTGGGCTTGGAAAATGTCTAACAAAATTTGACTTCGTGAATGAAATATATAAAAAAACATCACAAAGTCTTCTTCGAATCATTGTTATAAATACTTGTTATGTAATAGGTATAATTCGCACTTTTTTGTTTATAATAACTTATAAAATTTGAGACCGACTTATTATATACAGTATACAGTAAGTATGCTTATGCATAGACGGAAGAAATTTAGCGTCCTAATTAGGCTGATATTGAGTACGGTTTCCAGGTAGAGAGCGGATGGTCAGCCTCAGCCTGTAATCGTGATATTTTACAGTGAGACATGGACTGGTGGTAGCCTGAACCTGCCCTGCCAAGAATTGGCGTCGGAAGGCGTAGTGGTGGTCACGGTGGCCTACCGTCTCCATATTTTATCTTTTTTTACATTAAAAACAGTGACAGCGCGAGGCAATCTATCTTTACTTGATCAATACATGGCCCTATTGTGGGTCCGGGAGAATATTGCCGCCTTCGGTGGAGATCCTACATCGGTATCCCTTTTGGGTCATTCTGCAGGTGCTGATAGTGTCTTACATCACCTTATATCGCCAAGAACAACTGGTGAGAAATTGTATTTCCTTTTATTAGTAAACACACATTAAACAGTATACATTATTCCCATTTGAAACGCTCAACTAACAATAAGATATTAGCCCAAAGTGTTTGGTCTCTTTTTCGCAACGTACAAGTTGGAGCGAAATAGGAAGCATTATATGGTACCTACTGTGTTTCTAAAAAAATTTGAAGGTTTCACTTCTACCACGTGTGAATTGCACACATGCTTTTTAAAAAGTAAATTAATATTGCCTACACAAATACTATGCTTTTTTAATAGTCTGAATCTTATTTTCAGGGCTATTTCATAGAGTCATAATTATGTCCCCAAGAAATATATTATGGCAAGGAATTTACGAAAATAGAAGTGTAGCCGCAGATGAAATCGCAAAGGTTTCTCGTGACGTTGCTCGTTCTGTGGGCTGTTCAAACCGTACTTCACGAGAGGAGGATATATTACAATGTATGAAAAATAAGCCTTTAGAGGACATCGTACAATTATTCTCGGTGAATGTTATAAATTAACTTTGTCATTACAATCCCCTAAAGGTTGATCATGATAAGTAACAATGCAACCTTACTTTTGGCAATAATATTTTTAATAAAGATACATTTGGAATCTCAACACCCCTAAACTCCGAAAAAGAGCGGCATAGACATGTTGTGTATCTGTGTGGTGTGGGTCTGTCTGTGGTAGCTCTAAAAGCTATGAATCGATTTCTATGGGTTTTTTTTTTGTTTCTGCTGATCTGATCGAGATGAACAGCTACAATTTATCATATTATGCTTTTTTGTAATCATCACGTGGATTTTCATAATTGGCTTCAATTCCTATTGTTCAAAGGCTTTAATCAAACTGTTTTTAGAATATAACATTGGAAAAATACATGCAACCCGTGCCGGATAATTTTTTACCGGAATCAATGCAATATTTGCCTCGTACATTGGATGCAGCAATAAAACGACCAAGTGGCTCTATCATACCAGTGGATATTATGCTGGGCACTACTGATTTAGATAGTCTGAAGCTCCACGGTAACCATAAAATATCTAGGTAGTAACTAGAGTGATTTGCATGAAGACTTATCATATTACGTACTTACATACCAACATGTAAATACATACATACAAACATACTTTTGTTGCCCTAGTTATTGACATTCATTTGTCATTAACTTGTTGAAGTTTGCATCCATCTCAGTCTTTGGGTGTACCAGAAACTCATTTTATTTAACATTAGAGTATTATTCATTAATAATTTTTAACCCACCTTCAAAAAAACCAAAAAGGAGTTTATCATTCAACGTGTTTTTTTTCCGCTCGTACGTCGCCATCCGTTTACCGATTTGGATGAGTGAGGTGTCAAACGATAGAGAAACTCGTCGAAGTGGTTCCAGTTTTTTTAGAATTATTACAATAGTTTTCAGGACATTGAAAGAATAGTTTCACAATCGGGCGAGAAATCGCTGAAATTCGCGCGACCGCGTCGTACTTATTTGCTTATAACTCTATGATTTACGAATTTTTATCGATAAATTAGATGTTTTTCGATGTAATATTAAATTTATAACAATAATAAGTAAGAATCAGGTTAATAAAATTTATACTTTTAGAGATATTGAGGTTAGGAAATCAAAAGTTTTAAAAACCTTCAATTAGTTCGCTTTAGCAATACAGAAGTCCATGTTATATTAAATATAGTATACTAATTGTAATATGTAGGTACTTTAATTTTATTTCCATTTAAACAGTCAAGCTTTGCACATTTTGTCATGAAAATCTAAGCCATGTATTTGATGTTATGAAGCAAAACTTGTCAACAGAGAATAACATGTCATACGTTATTGCTTACGCGTCCAGTTTAGATCTCTACATCTCGATGTAATATCAGTTTATATCGATGAATTATATATTATTTTATAAAACATTAAAAGGGTCTTAAATTGTAGTAAAATTAATAAGGTAGAAAAGATAGTTCTGGAGATAGAGATAATATACATATATAGTAACTGAGTTCCTGCGGTAAATCACAACGTGCGTTCACTTGCTTACTATAAAACACCATGAAAACATAATTTATATGAACGATATTACTTATATTTTTAGTATTTAACGATTCAGTTATGCGTTTTCTTATTTTCATTAAAAAATATCTATGATACCTTGAATAGTTTTTAGTATATTAATATAAAAAAAAAGTGAAGTGAAGTCCCGTGTCCCCTAGTGGGGTATGGGGCAGATGCATTTCACATCTGTTTCACTGATCGATTTTTTATTTTAGGGGCAAGTAGGTGATCAGCCTTCTATGTCCTGCCAGACCGAGTTTTTTTTTATCTCCGCCGGGAATCGAACCCAGGACCTCTCGGTTGTAATGCTTACGCGCTTACCACTAGACCAAGGAGGCGGTCATATTAATATAAGGTAGGCGTAAAATCAGAGCGTCCATGTCAGTTCGTTATATGTATATACGAGTCATATGTATGATATGTATAAGGTTTAGAAGAGCCACTCAAAAGTATAAAATAAATTAATATAAACAAAAAAATTAAACCGACCTCAGAACGCACTGAAAACTAAAAAATAAATTTTGTATTATCAATGAACTTACTATAAAATATAAAAGACGTAAATAGTGTTGATAAATAAAATTCATGTATGTAATACGGTGCCAAGTATATAAGTAAAAAAATTGAATGAATATTCCAGGACTTTAATAAAAAAAATTTAATGTCTTGGCGTTTTGAGGTTGGTTATATTTTTTTGTTTAAAATTAATTTTTTGTTTCTCAGCTTGCGATTAAATCGATTCCTAAATATTCTTACTAGGCACTAAGTAGAGTGTCGTAAGATGAATATTATTCACAATTGGGTATTAAAACATTAAAACAACTTTTTCCAGATAGTCGCTTCAAGAATTTTTTGAGAAAAAGTTATAAGCAAATAGAGGACTTCGCCGTTGACAAGGTTATTCCGGATCTTCTTCAAGCTCTTTCATTAAACATTCCGGCGACATATCAAACGGTAAAAATATCTACCTATTAGTTTTATAAAGAACACTGACACAGACACAGAACAGAACTTTGATTGAAATCCGATAATTCTTAGTGGGGGGGACAGAACAATTATTTTAGTAGACGCAAAAAAAAACATCACGCTACGACCAATGGAAGCAGAGCTTCAAATGTTGCAAAAACTATTATACGGAGGTAACATATTATAGCGCTCCTGCGAATCTTGTTGCTCCATTAATGGTTTTTTCAGTTACAAGAAGCGGTGCGATGGGAATACTGGAATCGCGAGAAGCAGGAAGCGAACTTAGGAAATGTAATCGCTTTAGAAGTCCTTGGCTCCATGGACTCCGCTGTGAAGTGGGCCGTGGGCAGTTATTATTTGGCGGAGAAACTTGCAGCTTTCGCATCTAGGGTTTATGCTTATCGGTACTCGTTACCATCGGAGATCGATCTTCATGGGAATCGCCTGAATTTTACAGGTTGGTATAAGATACACATTTCAAATTCCATGTAATATTATGTACTTAAACACTATTTTTAACCTCCGACGCAAAAATAAGGATTTGGCATCGGCGGACCTAAACTAATAAAATTTAATGCGTTTTTATTTATTTATTTGAAAGTGGACTTGATCAAGATAGATCTTAACTACAATTTATAAAATTCAGTTCATCCGTTTAAGATACATGCTTATTTGTAATCAAAATGTCGAGGGGTTTTTAATTTGTCTTCAATTTCACTTGTTAGCTACATGACTATGAAGTTTTAATTTACTCTCGAGGAGATTTTTTAATACATATTAAAAACCATATTTTGCGATTTCTATTAAAACTGAATTGCGATTAAGGGGCGGTTAACGGAGCGGACCTCATCGCCCTCTTCGGCGAGGCGATTGTACTCCAAGTCGCCAGAAGACCTCCGACGAATAATGAGAGACAAATATCCACTTTGTTTCGACATTACATCATCAATTTTATTAAGTTTGGGTAAATAGAACAATTTATTTTAAAAATAATTATGTTATAAGTATAAAAGAAGTAAATGATTGTGCGTGTTTTAAAAAGTTAGGTACCTACTACTTAATATACCTACGCCAGCTAGTTAACTACTTTTAAATTTTTATCTAATATTAAGATTTTTGCTTTTCGTTTAATCAATGTGAGGATCTTGTATAAAATAAGATGTTTAGACTTGTTGAGTTAATTTGATAAATTAACACTAAAGCGAACGTATTTACCTGAATGTGGCGCTGACGCACCGCGCACAGTAAAAGCATCTGATGGAACATTCCATTCCAGTCACGTCGTTGTCAATATAGTTCTTGGAATATTAGAACGATTCGCCCATTTGCTAGATACCTACATCATACAATGAATCAAATATTTTCAACTTTAAATTCTTTAGATTAATAATTATAGTTTCTTTAAGAAGTTTGAAGCCTTAATCATCTTGTATCTAAAATTATTTATTACTAAGCTAACCCTTATAATTATAAGCTAATTTTGTTTATAATGGGTATAAGCTAAATTTATATTATATACCTACTAATAATAAAGCTGTGCAGGCTAATCGCAGAAACGGCTCAACCGATTGAAATGCTGTTTTCACTAATCTATTAGCAGATTTCCCGTAGGTATGATTCAAAGTATAGTATCATTTCACCCGTTTAGTGACACAGACAAAGTCGTGGGCACAGCTTGATTAATAAAACGTTTCAGATCGCCTACAAGTCAAGAAAAATGGCCTCGATTTACAATTAACGAGAAAAGTATTTTTGAAATATGCGATAAACAGATGTATCATTATTGTGGAAGGAAGAATGTCAAGAAGGATATTGCCTTTTGGTTACAATATCTACCAAAACTAGCTAATTCTACGTCACGAAATGGGGAATATTCAGATAAAGTGGTTGGTTACGAAGGTATGATTAATGTGCCTACTTTATATGATTGAATAAGTTTTACTTCCATTTAAGATAATATTAGGAGTTAAAGTATGAAATTGCCGATTTGTACTGAAAAATTGAAACTATGTTTTTTCTAAGAAATTATTTATTTATTTACCCTAAATATCTATACATTGCTGCCATCTAAACGGAAGTTCATTTATGTCTTTACGATGGAACTCAGGGGATTCAGATTCGACAAACTGCGTTAAAGTATTTTGTACTGCCTCCTTGGGAGATTTTTTTTATCAATTTTAATTATTTTGTCCAAATCTGTATTCATTCTAAGCTCATTCTAACATCTTTCACGTCTAAGCTGAATAAAAAAATAATTGAAAGTCGAAAATCGAATGTTGTCAATTTCATACTTTAACCCCTATTTTTATGATTTGATAAAGTATCTTCTGATCTTTAAGTACCATTTTTATTTTGTATATAGAATTTTTATTTATTTATATGGGTTGTAATTATCAGTAATAAACAGACATTAATTATTATAATGTATCATATTTACACAATTCATAATCCTTACGTAGGGATAGATCCAACACGCAGTGGCCGCTTTGAGAACTTTGTTATCATAGTGTTCTGTGTTAAAAACTTATACATATGTGTAATTTCAGATGAAAACCGACTCCGAGGTGGCGTCTACGCGATGTGCGGAATTTCTATCATGTTACTCTTGATGTTGTTTGCTAGTGGACTACTTTTGCACCGAAGACGCTTCTATCGACCATCATCCATAAATTCACAAATTGCTTATTAGCACCATTACATTTATTGTAGCATCATTTTCTATAATAAAAAAAGGTATCTTTTATTATATACAGTCATTATTTTTATTTTTAGTTATAATATGACATCGTCGCCAACGTAAAGACCCAAGGAATAAGGATTTTACTTCCATTTTGATTCCATTAGTACAATCTTTAAATTAGTGAATAAAAAACACTTAAAAAACGTCACCAGCTTAAAAATATCCAAATCGGTTCAAAAGAACTTAAAGTTAGCTGCTTTATAGCTTACTAGCGACCCGCTCCGGCTTTGCACGGGTATAAAATATACATAACAACCTTCCTCTTCAATCACTCTATCTATTAAAAAAACCGCATCAAAATCCGTTGCGTAGTTTTAATTATTTAAGCATACAAAGGGATATAGGAGAAGAAAAAGCGACTTTGTTTTATACTATGTAGTATGTAGTGATGATAGTGTAGTGATGCTAACAATGTTTACGTCTTTAAAGTTTAAAATAAGCGCTCCGCATATTAATTATTATTATTAGAGGAAGTGGTTTTTGGAATTTGATTGGTCATTGAATGTGACGCAATTAGTCATGATTGGTGAATTCTCAGTCAGGATATATTTTACTAACTGGCAACATATTGTATCAAAGAGTAGCAAACATATATCCTTAGTGCACAGAACACATAAGTATTATATTTTTAAGTATTTTTAAGACAGCGATAATAAAGTGTCATGTCAACTTTAAAAAACTCAAATCTCTTTCATGGGTTCTATTGGCAATGGTTTGGTTTTTTGTGTGCACTGTGTCATCTTGAATGAAAAATGAAAATGGCGCTTGTGTTGTCTTAAAAAATTTAAATAAACATTCTAAACAGTAGTATAAATTGTAATAATAATTATTTTTGTAAAAGTGTTGATAAATTATTAACTAAACAGTTAATAAAACGTGGACTGATGCGTGTATTGACCCATGTCTGCCGTGGCTCCCACAATCCCCGGTTTGTGTAGAATGTTAATTTACTTGTTGCAGATAATATCTCAAATTGTATTGTTTAGCATTTCCGTATTCAGGTATTGTATAAATTAAATATAAAAGTTATAATCATACACAACATTAGTACTAAATGATAGCGTTTCAATAGCAATAATTTTTATTGACGTTGCTCGGCGCTCTCGGAATCCGCGTGACGCGTTGTTAAAAAGTGTTATAACGTCAAAATGCTGATTTGATGGGTTTGCCTGTATTGGTATGCGTATTTACTTTCAATTATTCGTCCGATTTTATGGACATCCTTGTTTTCAATAATTTTATCTAATTGAAAACATTGAACTGTATGTTGATATAGTGTTGTTTCCTATGACCTATTTAAATCATCACTTGAATCTTGAATACAGCTAATGATTATTTAATGTATTAAACCTGTCTATAATATTTTGTTAACTGAAGGAAGTACAAGATTTAATTTACTAAGTTAAAATCATTCAATTTTAGCTTATTGTTTGTGAATACAATAAATACCAATAAATTATTGTTAATTAATATGAATTAATAATATCAACTGACAAAATAATAACTTCAACTGACATTATTATATCCTATAATTTCTAAATGGTACATAATTATATTTTTTGCAGGGGTTGACCCAGCAAAGGAAATACAAAAGCGTCGAGCTGGTAGTGTTGGGTAAGTCTGTCCTAATCTGGAACTACAATTTGCATAGTTTTTTATAGCATTACATTTTTTCTTATTATTATATCAAAACAATTTTAAAAGGACTGAATGTTTTACCCAAAGTTATAACCAAATATTTTTATTTTAAACTGTTATTTTCTACACTCAGTTTTTTAATTCATTATAATTCATTAAATATTATTGTTTTTAGTAGAAAATCATTAATTCACATGGATTCATGTACTCATCACAGACAGAAGAATAGCAAAGTAACTCAGTCTGCCTGCTCATTCAATAACATAAATTTACATCATCAATAATCTGATATAATTAAAAGTTGTCCTCACTATTCTAATAAGACTATCTAGAAATGATCATTAAGACATTCATTATATAATGATTAATGAAATTTATCTATATTCCCTTTATTCTTTTCTATTTTATTTATTTTATGAAGGTTATAAATTATGATGTACAATGGACCCCCGGTATTCCAACAAACGTTTTGCAGGGCAGTGTCAAACTATCTAATTTGTCGCATTATAGAATATTGCCTAAGACAACCTACAGTCCAGAATATTTTACAAACGTTGTAATCTGACAATTACAGATCCAATCATAAGATTTTATGTGTTATACTCTGAAGTACTTGCAATTACTTCGTCTATCTTCCTGAATTATAGTTGTATCACTAGAAATCTCTTTTATAATCTCTTCGTAAGACATTTCATGAAAAATATTTTCGCGTACAAGTTGTAACCTGCTCAATTATGCATTATTATATTTAATAAAAATAGACATGTCGGATTACAAGGGGTGCCGGACTAGCCAGGGGCCGGATTACCGCGGGTCCACTGTACTCTTATTTGTAACTAGCTGTGCCACGCTGTTTCGTCCGCGTTAATTTTATCGTAACGTGATATTATATAGCCTATAGCCTATAAACAAAGTAAAATAGCGAACAGCATAATAATAGATATGTATTGTGTACTTCGTCTGCGCGGAATAGTTATTTTTTTATTATTTATTTATATTTCTAAAATAAAAATAGCCTAAGTTACTCATTACATCAGCAATTGCCAGTGAAAGTCCCGTCAAAATCGGTCCAGCAAACAGACAGTCCAATTTTATTTATCTGACATGTTGGGAGCTTTCAAAATTGTCGTCAAGTTCACTTGTTAAACGTTGGAGATGAATTTATCAGGTCCGATGACGACGACGCAAGTGGTGGGAAATACACAAGGATGGAGGAGGACAACATTCAAGACAAGGAGAGATTCGCTAGGTAAAACAATTTGTCTGGAGCACGAGGCATTATTCATTTGTTTCATTAGCCTTAAAAGTGTACGTGGGGCGTGCATGGTGCATGGGCCAGACACATTCTGCCTCTTGATTCACTGATCTTTGAACCATAGAATACGCCAATTAGTTGTCTTTCACCAATAATTATTAAGGTAATAAATGTTAATATAAGAGTTAAATATTGACGATTTTATTTAGTAAAACAAAACGGCCCATTAATTACTAGGCACCTATAAATTTGCTTGAACGGAAGCCTGTCAATATAATAAAATGGTTATATTGAAAATACTATGGGAATAATTTTTAAAATTACGTGGTTCCCATTCATTGTTTTGATTGAAAACGTGTCTTATCACGCAAGAATTTTACTTTGATATTAACTTTTTCGTCTTTTATGATAATTTTATGTAATGTCCTTTTTCGCCGATATTATATTTATTATAATATTGATAATATATGATATTATGATATTTTCTAACGGCTGAGTGGAAAAGAAGATCCTTATAAGTGTCTTTAAAACTCCTTAGCCCTCGAAGAAAAAGACGGGTGTTACAAGTTTAGTAGTTTAGTTTGTGTGTTGTGTCTGTCTGTGTCATCGTAGCTCCTTAGCGAATATACTGATTTCAATTTTTTTTTTTCTTTGTTTAAAGCTAACGTAATTGTTTCAGTCGTGAGAACCACTGTGAGATTGAGCGGCGTAGAAGAAACAAGATGACGGCTTATATCACGGAACTGTCCGATATGGTTCCAACATGTTCCGCTCTAGCGCGGAAACCGGACAAACTCACCATACTGCGTATGGCGGTGGCGCACATGAAAGCCTTAAGAGGTACGTACACACACACTTCTACATAAATTCATCTTATCGATTCAATTATATTTAGAAACTATTTCTTCTTAAGGTGCTCTTTCCTTCGGGTGGTTGGCGATCCTTTTGGCGACCTGGAACTGGAGCTTAGAGGCCACTGTCCTTCACAGAGATCATTTACCCAACTTTAATATTAATTAGGCGTTTTATTGTTCGTTACATACAAATAATTTTAAAAATATTTAACAATACAAAATTATTTAAAATATCGCTTCAATACATCTTTAACTGCAATTAGAAATTTTATTTAATGGAATAATATAAAAACTTATTTATCATTATCACTTCGGAATAAATCAAATCATAATATTATTTGTATAACAGCTGCGTTATTCTATATAAAATTTCGTGCCGTATGTACCACTTGATAAGCGCATTAATGTACAAAGAAGCGAGAAATGACAAAATGAATTGTTCTCACAAAAGTTAGTCTTTCATATGTCTATCAACAATTTAATTATTATGTCTTAGTTAAGCGAGTATCACACATTTAATTGAAGAAACAGTTTAACCGGAATAAGGCGCGTTATAAGGCCAGCGCCAGCGCGGACTGTAAAACACGAGAGATGTCGAGAAAATTTAAATTAATGTTAAATCGTAATAAATATACGCACTTGAATCTGGTTCATTAATAAATGATCACAACTTTTAATTTCAGGAACTGGTAATACCTCAACAGATGGTACTTATAAGCCATCGTTTTTGACTGATCAAGAGCTGAAACACTTAATACTAGAAGCGGCAGATGGGTTTCTCTTCGTCGTCAGTTGCGACACGGGGCGCATCATTTACGTCAGTGATAGCATAGCGCCTGTTCTTAATTATTCTCAGGTATGACCTTCTTATTTTTCTATTTTAAACAATCCACTATATTTTCAATTTCATTATTTATTATTCCCATTGATAACCATTTTACTATGCTTAATTTAATTTTATAAAATATAACAACCGAAATTGTATCGTTATAAATATTTCAAACTCATATCATTGGCGCTAGTCTGTGAAATGTTGTACCGTGTGTTTTTCATAAGACAGACTCATTTCTGCGTTTTTTCACTGTTTATCGACACGCTATTTAGCCCTGTCATTTCCTCCGCTTCATAATAAAAACCTAGATAGTAAGAAATATAGGTTATTTATTTTGTATAGGGGCAGACTAAATTTTTATTTCATGTATTGAACTGTATTATCAGACAGAAAATTAAAGCTGTGCATTTTTTACAAAATTCTTCTGTAGAAAGTTAATTCAGTTCCCTTTTTAAATAGAGATGTTGCTACCAGAGTTAATAAAATTCTCGAATGTTTTGCACCCAGGGTGAGTGGTATTCTTCATGTTTGTTCGATCAAGTGCATCCAGACGACGTGGAAAAAGTCCGGGAACAACTGAGTACTCAAGAACCGCAAAATACTGGCCGCATTTTGGATCTTAAAACTGGGACTGTCAAAAAAGAGGGCCACCAATGTATGTATATTTATGAGTTTCTTTTAGAGATTTGGTTTTTAAATTGGCAACACTGTTTCTAGTGATTGTCAATTTGACAGTTGGCGATATATTTGTGATCATTATGCCATTTTTATAATGAATAGACTTACGTCAGTGTAACCCTTGCAAATTATGCAACTTTTTCATTATTTAGTTGACCAAACTTACCGTGCGCTACATCCATTTTACAGGCGATATAATCGTCTATCCTAGTGGTAGGCAAACTTATTAGCCAAAGAGCCAAATATGAACATTACAACAATTTTAAAATTAAATTGGGAGCCAAATTTGCTTGTTTAGTAAACTTTTATTGCACTAAATAAGTAGTACAATCTTAATTTCATACATAATAAATATTTATTAATGCGAACAACGTGCATGCTCCTTGGAAATTTTGAGTTAGTCAGATTTGTATGTTAGTGTTTTTAATCAGGATTCCAAGTTCTTATCAATGAGACTTCTCATTTTACTCTTGATAATGTTCATGCTTGAAAAAAATTATTCGCATATATATTTAGAACTGAAAAGGGAAAGAACAGCAAATGCGAGTTTTTTCAGCTGATCGTAAGAGTCAGGAATACTATTTCAAGCGTTGAAAATGATCATATCTTCCTTCTCCAGGTCATTCAAAGCAGACCACTTGTGTTGTACTATACTGTAACTAAGATCACATTTTTTTCTTCTTTAATATTTCCAATTCAACACAAAGACGTTCGAATTAAGAGCGCCATCTCCTTGTTTTTTAAATCCAACAATTGTATTTCAAAGCTAACAATGTCAATTTCAAAAAGAGAAAATTTCAACTCGGTTATCATAGCATTAAGAGAATTTTTGACAAATGCTAAACTTGCTCTGCTGTTAAATTCCAGAAACCTGCTAAGGAATGCTACCCTCATATTTAAAATTATTGTTTTAAAATGGTGTTTATCAATAGAGGAATTATTTTCTTGGCGATGCTTCAGCAGGATCGGAAAGTGAAACAATGTTTCCCTTTCAAAATCCTAAGCAAAAATGGATAGTTTGTTTTCGAATGTTATTACTTCTTCTAACATCGAACAAGTTAAGTTTCATTTCTCATTTAGTTTATCATTAAGCTGATTTAGAGGATACGTAATATCTACCATTCAATAAAAGTTTTGGATCCACTGACAGTCTGTTAGTTCTGGATAGTGAACTCCCTTCTCAAGTAGAAATGCTTTAATTTCCGGAAAAGGAGACGCGAAACGTTTTAAAAAACGTTACGTACGTCCTGATAACCAACTAACCTTGTTATGAAGCAGAAGATCAGCGTAATCACTCTCCAATTCAAATAAAAAGTCTTTGAATTGGCGATGATTAAGAGCTTTAGCTAAAATGGAGTTGATAATGGTAATCACTAATTCCATAACTTTACAAATTTCATCCGGAAATGTTTGCGCTCAAGGCGCTTCTTGGTGAATGATACAATGGTAAACAAGTACTTATTCCGTGATTAATTTTTTTCTTTCAAAATAGTAACAAACCCTTTTCTGCAATTGCTGGTCTGCCAATTTATACCCTCAAAAAGATATATGTTCTCGATTTATAGAAGAATTTAAATTTATCAAATATATTTTCATAAATTAAATCTATAATGTAAAAATGAATCGCAAACTTTGTTGGTAAGCGCATAACTCAACAACGCCTGGACCAATTTGGCCAAATCTTTTTTTTATAATATTCCTTGAAGTACAAGGGTGGTTCTTACGGAGAGAAAAATTTAGAAAATTTTCAAAAAAAATAAAATAAAAGAAAAACATTTTCCTCATACATTTTCTATGGAATGACGTTATAGGTGACACTTATTATTCGGAACTTTGACGCGATACGAAGTTAGCGGGGTCCACTAGTATTTATATATATTTGAGCCAGAGCCGCATTTAAGGAGCCTAAGAGCCACATGCGGCTCCGGAGCCGCACTTTGCCGACCACTGGTCCATCCCAGTACCACTCACTATTTGCTCATACGCATCCACAAAGGAACGTGGAGCGTCGTGTTGGGGAGGCCCTGAATGAGTCGATTCGCCATCGTGCACACGCGTTTTGTTCAGTCGTGCAACGGAGCTGTTCACAAGATGTCGCGCGCTTCTTAAAAAATAAAATAAGTTTTGTTCTTAAATAAGTACAACGCTCAGTATTTTCTTAATTTAAAACGCAGCGAAATGAATGCTCACATGAAAATCCACCGCTTCCTATAGTTTTCTTACTATTGATCAAAACTGATATAGCAAATACTATTTCTTTTAAAATATAGTTTGTTTCAGTTAATTTTGTTTACTTACTACTTACTTGTTGTTATAAAGTTTTTATATACTATCTTTCCAGATATATTTGTATAGGACCTTTTGTTGTCGAAAATTTATACATAGTAATGTTTTAAAATGAGCTCACTCATACAGACAAATACTGTTACTAAACAGGCTTATATTGGAAACACTTGGGTAATTTTCCTATATAATCCTTGTGATTACACGAATCTTCTGCCATTATATGAATAACCGTCTACATTGATCTTTAACATATTATAATAAATACTTTTACTGTACCGTTCTCAATAATTTTGACGGCTCCGTGTGTAATAAAGGATACTATCCTTATGAAAGGAATATCGTGTAACGAAAGGGTCGATTGTTTGACATTGCAGCGTCGATGCGTCAAGTGATGGGGTCCCGAAGAGGGTTCATTTGCCGCATGCGCGTGGGCGGCACGGCGGAGAGCGCGCACCTGGGCCGGCTGCGCGCGCGCAACTCGCTCGGGCCCTCGCACGACGGACACAACTACGCCGTCGTGCACTGCACCGGATACATTAAGAACTGGCCGCCCACAGGTCGGTCTCGTTAACAAAGTTAACGAATTTTTTAACCCCGACGAAAAGAAGGGTGTTTGAGATTTGATGTGTTTGTCTGCAGCGTCGTAGCTCCTAAACGAATGTATCTATCTCGACGTGCTTTTTTTTGTTGTTGTTGAAAGCATAGCTACAATTTATAAAAGTCGGTTTATGAGATATTCTCATTTGTAGTCATCATGTCGGGGGTCTTTTAAATTGTTTCGTTGCTGTTATTCATAATCGTTTATGATAACATTAAATTCAATATTTTATGCGTTTTGGGAAATCAGATCTGTTTCCAGGTATGCAGATGGATCGGCCGGTGGAAGACGAGCTCCATGCCTCTCATTGCTGCCTGGTCGCGATCGGAAGGCTGCAGGTATCGTTTTTCTCAAATATTAAATGTTTTGTTCGTCCGCGTGCCTCTATCTAAGGCTATGTCACGCGAAGACTCTTTTTAGTAATTATTTTGAATCGGATTGAGAGACCACAAACATTAGAATATAAATGAATATAAAAAGGGTCGAATAAAACAGGTGACGTCGACTCCCAACGCGGCGGAGGGCAGCTTGTGCAGCGGCGGGGTGGAGTTTGTCTCTCGGCACTCCGTTGAGGGGCGGTTCACGTTCGCCGACCAACGCGCAGCGCAGGTGGTGGGCTACGCGCCAGCGGACCTGCTCGGCAAGCTCTGCTACGAGTTCTACCACCCGGAGGACCAGCAGCATATGAGGGACAACTTTGACCAAGGTACACATTCCTCTCAAATGATATGTATATTGCGAAATAATTTACAGTTTACTTAATTAGTTTTTATATATTATTATTTACTATCATTTTTTTTTCAGTGTTGAAACTAAAAGGACAAATAATCTCCCTCATGTACCGGTTTCGAACTAAAAATAGAGAGTGGGTGTGGCTAAGAACATCTGCTTTCGCCTTTTTGAATCCTTACAACGATGATGTCGAATACATCGTGTGTACAAACACATTGGCCAAGTATGTATTATTAGTCTTTATTTCAATATATTAGATATATATGTGTAGTAAATAAATCAGATATATCACAAAATACAATGCAACATACATAAACACAAAGATATACGTACATTCAGTCAACAAAGTATCGGGAATGAATGATTTTTTTATGGTTCCAAATTCAAATTTTTGTTTTCTTTTTTTTTTTTTTCTTTTTAGATTAGCACAACTGTTTTCTATTTTGACGCGGAGTTTGAGTTGCATCTGTCATTTATATTAAAAACAGTTTTGTTTTTAGTTTTATAATACCTAGTGTGTATTGCGAATTTCATAATGGACAAAAACGTCGAACAAAGAGTTTGTCTTAAATTTTGCATCGCCAATGGAATTTCGTGTTCGGAACACTGAAAATGTAACAGAAGGCTTGCGGTGGATCGACATTATCAAAAACACGTGCTAATGAGTGGTACAAAGCGTTCAAAAGCGGTCGAGATGTGATGGAAGATTTGCCTCGCTCTGGTGGGCCATCAACTGCTGCATCTGAAGTTAACATCGCAAAAGTGAAAAAAATTGTGACTGAAAATCCTCATTCAATTTTAAGTGGTAAAAAATGAATATTATTTGAGCGTTATGCGGCGTTTAAGAGAGCAAATTCGTCTAAAAAGGCCAGATTTGTGGAAAGAAAATTCTTGGATTTTGCACCACGATAACGCGCCTTCGCACAAGGCTATCATTGTGAACGAATTTTTTTCCAAAAACAACCATCGAATAACCACCATATTCACCAGATACGGCTCCAGCACACTTCTTTTTTTTTCCTACACTCAAATTACCACTTCGTGGCACCCGTTTTCAATCGGTAGAAGACATAAAGGAGAATTCGCGGCGAGAACTGAACTCAATTCCGAAAACAACGTTTAAAAAATGTTTTGATGATTGGATTATTCGTTGGCGAAAATGTATCGTTTCTGAAGGAGCATACTTTGAAGGTGATAAAATAAATTTGGATGTATGACAAAATTTTTGTGTATTATTGATCTTTTCCCGGTTTCTTGACAGAGTAGTATATTAAGAATGTTTCTCAAATAACAAAGAAGATTACAAAAGTCACACAACTGAGTTAAATATGATATGAGCCATGAGCTTCGATTAATTTTTGCATAATTACAACTAGTTACAAAAGTAAAACTACTAGATTTTAGCTATGACAAGCAAGAATGGCAAAAATCCTTTCAATTTTATGAAATTTCTTAGTTGTAGAAAGTCTTTTTAACAGGTTTATTGGTCTATAAGTATGCTTTGAATGGCGATACCTTTCTTGATCCAATGACGATCGACTATGCGTGCTCATTAGCAAATAGAGTTTATGTGATAAATTGTCACACAGAGTAATGTAAATGTAATTCGTAGTAGGTCCCTGGGCAGCGCGGCAGGCGAGAGCGTGTCGGAGGAGAGCTACGACTACCACTTGCGACAGCGCGACGTGTACCAGGCGCCGCCCCTCCACCACGCCCACCACGCCGCGCCACCAGCACCTGCGCCCGCGCCTTTACACAGTACAGTACATTCTACTAATTATTTCATATAAAGTAGACCAGTGATAGTCCCAACTATGAATATTCAGTAAAAAGAGATTGAGAGGGAGATTAATATCTATTTTTAATCTGGAGGACACAAACTAAATATAAATATGGTGGTGGTTTATTGATTTTTTTCGTGTTTAAATAATAATAACACAAAGTTTATAACATCATATTATATACTAATTTTTCACTTTATGTAGGTTGGTAATTTACAAATCTAGATGAAATTTGATATTTAAACATTTGTTGTATTGGCAGGTGGGACGGGTGGCGCGGCCACAGCGGGCGTGGCGCGATCGCCAGGCGAGGCGGTGGGCGGGGCGTACGCGCACTTCGCGCCAGACTACTCCCCGCACAGAGCCGCCAACACGCCGCCCCATACCACGTGGACCACGCTCAGACCGGTCAGTACAGTTAAATTCTAAATCTATCTTAGCTAAGAACAATGAATGAGCTAAGGCTAGTCATTTGCTCAATCAGACATTTCTTGTTTTAGTTAGACAATAAGATATATCTTCTGTAGTTGTTTTAATATTTACTAAGAAGTATTGAACCATCTTAGGTAAGAAAAAATATTGCAGGTCTTAGCAATTAAATCGTTTATACGCCTCTGGTGTTTTAAGTTAAATGGCTTTTGGACACATAAAATCAGATTGTGAAAGTAAGTATAATTAATTACTTTCATTTATCATTCTTACTCTAATTTCCATGACAATTAAAATTCAGATAAAAATGTCATGATGAGGCTGAAAAAGAGAACTTTCACGCTCAAGAAATAAAAACTAATCTCTTATGACATTTGGCATTTTTTCCTTTAAAATTGAACATAATATAACACTATTACAGAGCGGAAGCAGCGGCGGGGCGGGCCCGAACGAGGGTTATTCGTACGGTTCGGCGGAAAGTGGGGCGGGTGCAGGGGGTAGCCCTGCCCGCTCGCCACCCACCGCACCTCCATACCTGCCTCCTGCGCACTACCACCACAACCACCATCCGCACCCCACGCACGGTACATATAACACCTATTTGTTATCTACTAATATTATAAAAAGTAAATATTTGCTTTTTGTTTTAGTAACTAATCTTAAAAAACTGCTGGACTGATTCAAATATTTTTTTTACAGTACCTTCGCCCAGGAAATCGCTAGTAAAAAGTAGTTACTCATGACTACGAAAAAACCTAGCATTATTTTTGTTGTTTGTCTGATTATAATGTCAAATATGTAATTTGAATTGCATTCGTTTACGATTTACTAAGTAAGTTCTGTATACATTTTTTTAGTTAATATTATAAATACTTTTTAAATTAAAACTACAATACACACATCGGTTATATAGCCAAGGTACTTATTAAATTTTGTAACATGTTACAATTATGTACTGTCAATGTGCTTGCAGCGGGTATGTGGGCGTGGCAAGGGGGTGCGGGTGGAGCGGCGAGCGTGGGGGGCGCGGGTGTGGCCAGTGCGGAAGGCGCCCACGCTCCCCACGAGCTGTCTGAGATGCTGCAGATCCTGGACCAGAGCGGCTCGGCCACCTTCGAGGACCTCAACATCAACATGTTCAACTCTAACTTTGAATAGCTCTAACTATCGTGTATACAACATTGTATAGATAACGGTTAAGATAACATTAGTTAATAACAATGAAACGGACGAAACTATTTGGAACATGGTTTATAAATACTTAATATACTTTTCACTTTTTCAAATCAAGTTTGGATGCGTCCACATGTGGTGTATTTGAAGTTGGTTCAAAGCTAGGTGAAGAGAATACATCCGCCAATGTTTGTTATTAGTCAGTTATAAAGTACCTACTATTTATTATTTTTGTATGCAAAAGTAATAGAAAGTATATGCAATATTAAATTTGACTTGTTTTAAGGAATTAAAAATCAATGTTTTGCACAAAATGTGACGGATCCCACGTTGTGCGATGGCAGCTTTTTATTAAATCTATTTTATCTACATAGTTATGATTTGTTATGATCTGCAAAATGTTTGAATAGTATTATTATTTAGGAATGTATGAATGGGAATATTATTTTAAGTACATTGTGTATATAAATTAAGTACAATTAAATACTTTGTATACATATATTGCGATCGTATCACACGAATCCTGATCGAAATTTTCTCAATATCTATTAAATTATTTAAATAAACATAATATATTTCATGAAGAAACTTATGTTATTATGGCGACAACGATACGACTCGTAGTATCAATTGTATATAAACTATTTTTCTAGTATTTTCATTCATCACTATAAATTGGTATACTTACTTAGATAAGTATCATATTGAAATCAAAAAATTTCTTAATAAAAGTGATTTTTAACATGTGCATTCCAATTTGTAATAAAAGCAATGAGACCAATTTATAATGAATTTCAAACAATTGATTTGTTTGAAGAATTTTGCCTTTTGAAAACAGCCAATCCACTCGGTTTTTCAATATATTAAGTAGTATTATTTGTGATTATTAAGATAATGCCTCTTCTACATTGATTTCAAGTAATGCTGGTAATTTATACTAGATTTCACACGGAATGATAACAATTTTAATTTTCCTTTAATCACCGCCTCCGTGGCTAAGTGGTTTGCGCGTCTGCTGTGGCGCCGGAGATCCTGGGTTTGAATCTCGGGGAAACATATGAATGTTTCGGTGGGGTGCCTAGGCATATATGCCTGTAAAGAAAGTGATCATTAAAACAGATAAAGCAATGTGTCTGCCCCCATGCTCCACTAAGGTTACGGGAATTTACATTTTTTAAATTTATAAATCTTTCACCTTAGGTTGCTAGATGTTACCGAGTGTGTCTATCATAGGATTTACAATTGTAGCAATGAAATTGTGCTAAAACTCATGACAAGCATTGTTTTAGTTTTAGTATTTCTTTAAGTTTTATTAGGCTATATAATTTAGCCTGGATGAATTCTGTATTTTATGTATCATTATTTTGATAAGTTAACCATTAAGTAATACATATATGGCCATTTAAGCAAGCTCGAAATAATATATTTTATCTGGCCCCAACATCTGGTAGTTATTAAAGGTAAAATTTAGAATGGTTTTTATTTACTAAGATTATTTTTTTAAGGAAATTTAAAAATAGTATTGCATTTATGAAATGTCTTATTTGCAAATTTATATTATTTTAATTGAAGAATTATACTTTTTATTGATAATAAAATGTTTCATTTATTCAAAAGTAGGTAATATAAGTCTGCATGAAACATATGTCGGAATCATTTCTGTAAATAATTAATACGTTCAAGAAACTAGAAAACACACCATGTGAACTATTCGCATTAAGTGTCCACGCGTTACGTAGCTAAGCTATAACACAAATACATTGCTTTACTCTAGCTAAACAATCGAATGTTCGTTCTGTACATTTTTTTGATTAAAAAAGTCAACAGCGTAGGTAGAGTCCTTGAGTCTCACCTGTATAGCAAAGGATACGTTCCTCATCTTCAATAATTTTCGTTTCAGAGAGTCCTACAATATCATAATAAATATTTGATAGTTAATTTTTTTTTCTGTTCGATGACGAACCGTATTCGGTATTAACTTACAATTAGTAAGATCACAGTCCTCTCAATACGGCTAGTCACCGAAGATTATCTTAGCTTTATCTAATCATTACCAACAACAGCGAGCTTATGACGTATAAGTCGTGTCACAAAATATAATTAGTAGTTGCTTTGTGATATAAAATTCACTCGTGTTTAATGTGCTGAACGTAATTTAAAATTTTACTGTATAATCGGGTTACTTAGATAACCTGTGGCTTTACACTAATACTGTAATCTGTATATTGTCAACTGGTGAACTTGATTGTCAATGCTAAGTTAAGCATGTGTGACTAATAAACTTTTTCTGTGGAGTGTGGACTAATCACTAAAGTCTAAACTAAATAAATAAAGTGACGTGATGTGATATTTTGTCAAGTGTATAAAAGCAAAGGCCTATGAAAACAAACTGTATTATTTAAAATTTTAAATAAAATCGTATAACTTCCGTAATCCGTGGTATAGAAACAAAATTAGAAGTTTACAGACGATTTATATAAATTAACTGAACAATGGCGTTAGCTCTGCAGAGACGTGCCAACGTATGTAAATATCGTGCTTTCAAAACTCGCACGCACTAAAATTAATATGGCACATTGTTAATAAATAAAATTGTTCATTCTCAATTTATCTTTCAGGTGCGCCTGCCGCCCGAGGTCAACAGGATACTTTATATAAGAAATCTTCCTTACAAAATATCTGCTGAAGAAATGTATGACATTTTTGGGAAATATGGAGCAATAAGGCAAATTAGAGTGTAAGTAACAACAAAATGGGTTTGTCCTCTTTATAAAAATTTGGAAAATTACATTCTAGGACTATTCGAAATATGTAGTTTTCTTTTATATTTGAATATGAAATAATTATTTGCAGCTCTTATTTGTTATTCTTCCAGTGGTAACACACCAGAAACAAGGGGGACAGCATTTGTTGTGTATGAAGATATATTTGATGCAAAAAACGCATGTGACCATTTATCTGGATTTAATGTATGTAATAGATACTTAGTTGTGTTATACTACCGATCTAATAAAGCATTCAAGGGTATGGACATTGATAAGAAACAAGAAGAAATTGATACTTTAAAGAAAAAGTATGGCATATCTTCTGATGACTTGAGAAAATAATGTAATTTATATTGTAGTTAATAAAATAAATTGTTCTAATAATTATTACTTTTTTGTCATGTGTTTCTAACATTGCCTTAAGGACTAGTCTTATCAATACATAATTATTAGATTTGGTGATTAGGGTAAGTTGATACCTAGCCTAGCCCTCTAATAACTCTAAAATTGATTTAAAATTTATGTCACCTTGTGCACAAGTAAAATTGAAGACATTTTGAACCCTCTCCCACCAACATGTTAATTTATTTAATGGGTTGAGCCACATAAAACATGTTAAGACAATCACAAGGACAGGAAGAAATAAACACCAATAACAGTTAAACCAATATTAAAATGGGGGCCAATACAACAATTACTAAAAATCACATCTAAATTAAAATATTAGGTTACAAATAAGAAAACCATAAATGGATGAACATTTTTTTAAATAAATTCTAGCTAAAATCTATCTTCTATCTATATACTTGATCTTCTCAGCTTTCAAACAAAAAAAACTCATCATATTTTGGTCAATTTGTTTAGCTTTAGGTCATACTTTTTGTGTCAGAGGTTAAAAATAGGCATAATGAAGATCCTTGCAGTTTCATTATAACAACAATAAATTAAAATCACCAAAGGTAAATAAATCTGACTTTATTAAATAAAAAAGTCATGATACAGTTTTAAACACATTAAATAAGCTGTATGGAAATAGTCATTCATGCTATAGACACTGATGGCAATGTTCACAAACTCTTTAGTACCTAGCTGTGTCCTCAAACCTCGTCTTAAAAAGTTGGTGAGCTTAAGCCCTAAACTTTACTATGTAGTTAAATGCCAAAACAATATTTTGTAAAATAAGTATGAATAAATAATGAAGTAAGTGACTATCAACACAAATCTGGATAATTAAGACATTTCATTTTTTATACATACTAACTGCACTCACATTTCAATTTCTAAACAAAAATCTAGTGAATAGACCTGAGTATTATCATTCTGTTATCACATCCCTCGAATTACGAAACTAGCAAGGAATATTACGCAATTAAAACTATGGATGGAAGATTTTTTATCAATTACTACTTAACATAGTGGAATATACTTAATCCAAATACAATAATTATTAAAACAGTTATAAATCAAAATAAACAGCAACAAGTGGATAGGTAACCTTAACAAAAAAATATAATAACCCTTTGTTACTTTACTATCTGCAAAGGGTATATTTAACACGTTTCTCTAAAACTACAAACATTATACACTTGTCTCCTTGGTCACAATCAAGTTATAAAAAAAAACGACATTTTGAGGAAATTTATCAATATTTTGTGAATTCCAATTACTTGCTATTGAGATAATATAAGGTTTGAATAATTGTGTGTCCACTTTCTTTATTGTTAGATTTATGATTAGCTCTAAAAGGCTAAACAATATGTGAAATGAAACATGCATAGACTGTCGATAATCAAATCAAATTGGAATATAAATCTAGTTAAACACGATCCCGATAAAATATAATGACTAAGAGAGTTAACATCAATAATAAAATGGCCTTGTTTAGTCATATAATGTAAAAAATCATAAATTGAAAGAGAATAACAAAACAGTGATGATTTAAATTTTTATGAATCATTAATCTTTTTCAGACACATTTTTCTGTGTCACTGTCCAATTTTTTGATAACTAAAAATAAATCTTTCCATTTCTCTTGTGGAAACATAGTTATCATACTGTATACAACAGATAAATTTCTAATTAATTTGCAGAAACCAAAGAATGTCATTATAGATTCCAAGAAATACTGGAAATAATCAGATATTTGAATAACTATTTTTCAGAAGTAGAAGCGGATCCTAACCGAGCTCTTCCTTCATCTACAAGTTGTTTGCTTAAATAAACATCTTTCTCAGTTGAAGTGTCAATTAGTTCTAGTGTGAGTAATGGTTCATTGGGGTTGAGTGGATCTTTTCCAACTTCTTTGCAAATTCCCACAAACTCCTGCTCGATGCATAAGTCTTGGAATCTTATACAGTCTTCAACACTCCAATCTTGGTGAAGTGGCCATACATCTAAAACGATGATTGTAATATTAATAACAGAGGAAGTTATGTTGTTTATTATTATTAATCTCAATAAATTGAAAAGAACATAAATATCCAAATAATATATTATTGTCTTTTAAGTAGTTAAATATTGTAACCTCAGTAGGAGCATACACATATCAGTGTCTGTTTCATTAATAATTATCTTTAAAAACGTTAGTAAGTTACCATCTGCCTATCAAACAGAAACATTTATTTCACCCAAGATCTACACATCTATTGTCGAAATAATATAGTCTCAAAGCAGCACCGTAGAGTTTCGCCTTGATGGCCTGAGGCGGCAGAGAGCGCGCGAGAGGCACGCTGGAGGGCACCGGGCGAAGGGCACTCGTCGGGCACATCGCCAAGTCGCCAAAATCGCAGAAGTAAACAGAGACGCGGTCCGACAGAACGCTACTCGCCACTATCACTCTGGTGACAAACAACAAATCACATTTACTCTCAAAATATTCCATTGTGTCTCTTATTTTAGAGTAATAGTAACAATATTTTCTATTCTCATATCCTTTATATGATTCACAGTCTTTCGTTATTAATGGATCGACAGTATTGATCACCAATTAAATAGAAAAGGATATAAAAATAAAATATATCAAATTCGTAGGCAATTCAAATTTTAGACTATGTATTTATCAATTAATATTCTGTACATTTTATTATCTACATCGCCATTTTATTATTTATACTTACTGAAATAATTTTGTCGTACCTGTACCAAGAGGAGTCTTTTTCATAATAAACAGTGTAAAGCTCGCCGCTAACCGGGTTTTTTGGTATTTCATTGTCTGGTATTTTTGGACATTCCTTTTGCAAATCAGCCATCATCGCTTGAAGAGTACACCTTGAACTGTTAGGTTGCACCTGAAAAATATAATTTTTGTTTCGATGGCCCCATTTTGCGTCAAATGTTCAACTAATATATGCGCCTCTCAGCAAACATTGCCGAAAGACTGCAGAAGCGCGACTCCGTACGATACGATGCCTTATCTTAATTCTTATTGAATGCGTTCTGATATTAGACTTACAATAAAATTCCAAGGATTGGCCGCTATTGCGATCTGGACATCGAAACACTGTCCGACAGCAGGCAGCATGGGTGGCGGCAAAGGGTGGGCGGACTTTTCGTCTGAAACCAGCCCCTGTCCCGCACCTCTTGCCGATGCCACCGTCCCCACCCCGCCCGTGCGTTGCCTGAATATCCTCTCCTTCTTCTTGCTTAGTTCCTCGACGTGGTTCGTCGCTTCCCTTTCTTTCTCTCCCTCACTCAATTTGCCACTGGAACTGATACAGTTACTTTTTAATACTTTTGTAGGGGTTTACATAAAACACAGCCTATATTATTATGTATAACGCCAGCGTAGCGTGCAATCGGTATGGCCGGACGTTCTCGCCGCACGCATTAAACCACGAGCTATCAATTGGCTTTTATTTCTACACACTCCCAAAAATAGGTGACTGCTAGTGAGGCACACCTAAATACTATAGTCTAATTATTTAGCTCACTTTTTAAGTAAATCTGAACAGACTTGTTACATTTACATTCTGCTTAAATGATAAATTTTCCATACTTAACATCAACTCGCAAAATTTTCAATGACACAAAAATAACGAGCATTCTATCGAATGCTTAGCTAAGTTATCACTTATAATGCATTATACAAACATGAAGGTAACATAAAATACATATTGCTTGTCTCAGCAGTAAGTTAGTATATAAGTGGTTACTAAGGGCTTCGCTAATAGTGACTGTATTCTCCATAATAAAATCATGAGAGTATATTTCATAGTATTATTTTTCCAATCTCTCTGATTCATCACCAACATTAAGATTTTACACCTATAATGCCTTAGTAGGAGCACACCTTTTTAACAAACTGCTTTCTTATATCAAGAAAACTAAAGATTCCATAAACAGCTTTAAGTCACAAGTATTCAACAAATGTACATCCTTGAAAATATATCCACTCGTAATTGATGGCATTGGCGCCACGATGGTACTGACGGTACTGTGAAAAACTTACATCTTACACGGCGACCACTACCTTAATTAAGCTTAGAATAATGTTGTTCTCATGTGCGTGGATTTTGTCATCTTTTTTTGAGAATAAATTATTTTAGCTTATTTAATAATATATTTCTCATCAAAAAAATCAAAACATCTGAAGATTTGATCTCTCGAAGTTTGGTTTTGAGAAGTTTTATGGTTTTTTTCATTAAACAAAAAAACAATGTCACTTAATTGTGAGTATCGTTTAATGTTTCAAATGATTTATAATTGTTTAAATCTCTTTGTGGTTTGAAGGTGTCTTTACCACTTTGAGAGGATGTGTTGAAAATCTTCGTATATTAAATGCCGCCTGAATAGTACTTGCAGTAGTATCTTTTTTTTTATATATATATAGAGTAATATAATATCAAATTCTTACAAATTTGGTAGTATTGTTATTGAGTTATAAAATGTGATTTAAAATTGATCAGTTTAGTAAAGAATGCTAATGATGCCGAACACGCAACTGCAGTGAAAGTAACGTCGCGCGGTCACGCTCTAATTACGGGTCAAACTTTCGGTCACCCGAATGCGGTTTAATGAATCCATTTAATTATATCTTTCATAAATTAATATAATTTATTAATATTAATTTGCAGTGTACTTTTATAGTGTATGAGGAGCATATTTAATTTCTCCATTGGAGATGATAAACCAGATTTCACGTCTTGGGAGGTTGTCCATTCAAATTCAGTATTTAAAAAATAATATTAGCGAAATAAATTAGTAAAAATTCATGACCCCTGTGACCTTCCCTTGCATCTGTCCTTTTTTTAAGTAATTGGCGGTCAATTTAAAATATAAAAGGTTTTAAACATACCGATGCACATATTCGGTACTGATGGAGTGGTTGACTGAGACAAGCAGTCTCTGGGGCGTGGTGCGCACGAAGAGCTCGACGTGCATGGGCATGGTCGTATTCGGAGTCTGCTCCTGCGAGGCACGACACAGGACGGGCTGGCCCAGCAACAATTCGCGAAGCCGCTCCAACATAGCGCTGGCCGCCGCCTCCGCCCCACCCAAACGAACTTGGCGCGCCTAATACGAAGCCGATCCTTAGATAACATCGCATCAAGGGTTCCAATAATAACATTTGAATGTGGGACATGTGTTGTAGGCATCTAAATTTGATTATATAGTGAGATATATAAATCGAAATTTTTACGAACTAAATTTCTGACCTGGATGTCTTAAAAACCGATTAAAGCAATTTATTTTGTATGTTAAAACTACGGTTGTTTTGTAGCAATCTTATTTTGCTACTTAATCTTTACCCCAAAAGTATCTTTGATTGTATGGTGGATACTATCCAGAAGCAAAAATAATAATCAAGGGTCTAGAGTGTGGGCTAATAGAGGCCGACCTGGTAAGGGTAGGCATTGAGGGCCGGCGAGAAGGTCTGCAGAGGCACGAGAGAGGAGAGCGGCGCTCGCATCACGAGCCCGCTGTCCACCAACTGAGTACGAACGGTGCCTTCGCCGTCCAGACCGCTGATTATCGTGCATCGGACCCTGTTCCATTCATTTCATAAGTAAAAGGATGATGCATATAATAAGACAGAAAAGTTATATGCATTAAGAGCAGTATTTCCAATAAATTGAAATTAGAGCAAACATATTCACCAGTCCCCGGCGCAGGTGCGCACAATGTAGAGTGTGCCAGGCGTGGTAGGAGGTGCCTGGGGTGCTGCGGGGAGCGGGCGGCGGTAGGGTCCCACCGTGAGCAGGGACAGTGCGTTGCGCACCACGCCCGCACCTCCCGCGCGAGACACCCACACGCGCCCCTCCTCACTGACGCAGCCCACCTCCACTTCGCACAGCTCCTGATACGATTTAACCACAAATGACATCTTTTCAAACTTAAACTAGCTTAGTATTTTTCTAAGAAAATATTCAACTCTAATCTATAATCCGAACACATTTTTTATTGTTGGAATGGCATTAAGTGAATCAGATAAAATGAAAGTTGCATGATAACCTTGGTGATGGTAAATGCGCCGGCGATGCAAAAGTCGTTGACGATCTCCTTGTTGAGGTTGACGTCCTTCTGCGTGGAGGTGTCGTAGAGCACGACCGCCACTGCTGGGTCGGCGGGGTCGGTCCGAGGTCCAGGGGCAGCCACCAGCACCTCACCCGGCAGCCGCTGCGCCACCAGCTCCGCGCCCATCGCGCTAACCGACAACTCCTCCGCACCTTCCAACCGACATAGGATCGCCTACGGAACCATTTCAAATACAAAAACTTAGTTTTTGAGATTATAGACTAATCCCAAAATTGATATATGTAGGTCGATTTCTTTACTGTAAACAATAACGAAAAAATTATCTAACGACTTAGCAACTTTTCAAGAGTCCATACATATTGATAAAACCCAACCTTTTATTTCTATAAAATTGGTGAAGTATAAAGCCTTATGTACATACTAGGTATTACCCAGGCTTGTCTATAATAGATGTTCTGAAGTTGAAAGGTTTCAGTTCTATTTTCTATGCCCCTGACGAGGTGATAATCGGCGTAGTTTTTGCCAGTTAAAGTCAAATCATTATCTGCGAGATTCGTAAAGAGAACCTTGTAACAAGAACAGGGTTAACTCTTGAAATCGATATTAATTTAATTTTTGATTTCATTGTGTAAAAGTTTCCAAATATCTTAATTTTAGTTTTCGCGTTGATTTGACAGAGCCTTCCAGCTTTTTAAATAGTAATACACACACTCTACTTGTTGGCTTGTCTTGTCTTGATTGTTTGAAGTTTGAAGAAGACACATTCAGTGAGTAGCAGTAACTGCATCATTCGTGTTACTCATTGGAATGAAATGGCTTCAGATTAACATCTCTTATTGAATTAAGCAATGAGGATTTAAAATATCGAACAGCGGTAAGCAGACCGCGGGTTATATATTTATGCAATTTATTCAAAAATTAGACAGTTTTTCGGGCAGGAGTTTTATTTTTTACATCAAGTTTCTTTATAGGTACTTATAGTAAACGTGACTGGATATTAGAATGGTTCTTATCTCTTTTGTTTGAAGACGACCTGCTCGCTTCTGACGGTAAAGGCATTAAGAGCCATTTTTATTGGTCGTATCAATTCATAATTTGAAATCCGGTGACCTGACATGATTGATCAATAAACATAATAATACAATAGTTAGTAGGTAAGCCAGCACTTACTGTATAGTGCAGAGGTACCGAGTTTGAGCACATTGAAATGATCACAATAAATATATTATGTATCAACTTAGTTCACTAGATAGTATCCTACGTTCCCTAGAATCATATGTCCTTTTTCAACTTATTATCTATGTTTATGCCAAATTTCATTAAAATCTGTTCAGTGGTTTAGGCGTGAAAGCGTAACAGACAGACAGACAGTGTTACTTTCGAATTTATAATATTAATATGGATTACAGACAGAAAGTAATCAAAATTAATTACAAGTATTACGTTATTACGTATGTATATGAAAAGTATATATTTTTGTGAAACAATAAATTTACTTTACAATTAATATTAGTAGATAATTAATTAACACAAAGTATACAATTTACTTGAGCTGTTAAATAAACGGCAGAGCTTTGCATAGGCACGAGTGGAAGTGACGAGCACTTACTTGAGCTGGCAGCCGCCTGAACTGCGTCTCTAACAGCTTAATTTGGTCTTCGGAGACGACGTCGTCGTCCCCGTGGTCTCCGAGGAACACGGTGGCCATGTTGTCCTCAATCTCCAGGACCTTGGCTCGCTGCCAGCCGCCGTCCTCCAAATTCACCGCATACCTGCCATTCATTATGAAATAACAAGCCTTTCTTCTACACCAAAATTCAACAAGTCAAATTGAAGACAATTTAAAAAATCTCCGACATATCACATAATAATCATGAATACAATTGGCGCAATAGGAGCAAGGACAAGCTTATAACACCCCGTTTTGCGTTGGAGGCTAAAAACACAAGTATTTACTCAATTAAAAATATGAACATTTAAAATACTCACCAAGCGTTTATTATAATCATAGATCTGTCAACAGTTGTGCCCGAAATCTCGTAGTATGAAGCCATATCGGCAAGAAGTATTTCAAATTGATCCTGAAAATATATTATTCAGACAAAACGAAACAACATTAGAAATTAAATTTTTGAACCACAGAGATAAATAGTCGATAAACAATTTAAAATAATTCAGTCAGTCGTGAGCCACTTTTGTCGGCTCACGAATGGACGATATTGTTGATCAGACTTGATCGCTCGGTCCGTTCGTTTAGGAGCCCGTCGAGCCCGTCTTACTCTCTTTTCGCGTCGGGGGTTAATAATGATAGAATGAAAATGCTCACGCTGTACTCATCTCCAATGATTCGAAGCCAAATTTCGAGAGTGGAGTTGGCAACGGTGATGAATACGTTCCAGAAATCGTCCTCGGGGAATTGGAGCGGCGGCAAATCGGTGTCCACGTTGTAATTGCTTACGGTGTCCGCGCACGGTGGACATGGAACGGCCTACATTTTTCATTCATTTGAATAAGAGTTCTGTTCATATGTTTTTATTGTATGCCCATACTTTAGAGCTCTATCGAAGTGCATTAAGAAGTAGTAAAGAAAACCGAATAATCATTTTAAAAATAAAATATTTGGAGGTATTGGTATTTAGCCTTACGATTTCAATCTATACATATAATATTAAAGATCTTATGAATTTCTGTTATGTTTTAGCACCAACACCAAAAAATTCAAGAAATACTAAATTTGAATAAGTAGATGAAATTCCATATTTTTCTTTCTTTGTTTGATAGGTAGACAGACACAAATAAACTTCATGGATTTGCCACTTTTTGTATATATAGGGGGTCCAGTAAATAGTACGACATACTGCAGGGGGTGATAGCGAGGGTCAATACCTACCAAAAAAACACAATATATGTTCAGCAAAATTTTACAGATTTAAAGTTATACAACATTTTCCGAAATATCGAAAAATCACTACTTTGAAACAGATTTTTAAGCATCTCGTAATGAAAAATTCCTTTTCTGGTATTTTTTTTACATCAAATTATTCGTGAATAGTTACTTTACTAATTGATAAGTCTTTTTTCTATCAAAAACAAGAATGGTTTAAAGAAATAATATTTTTTGTTTAAATTTTTACAGAACAATTTTCTTATCGCTTAACTTTAACCTACAGTGGTGAAAAAAAAATGTATGTGACAGTTTTGTACAACAGACTTAAAAAATAGCTCGTTTAATGGTGATTTTGGAAAGATACAATACTAGTGCATTTTCATCAAAAAAATACAAAAACATGCTATTTTAGTTCCAGAGAAGCTGATTTTGTTGAAAATGTAATTAACGTAATTTTGACAAAACCACTACGAGAATAAGTATTAGCTGCTCATTTACGCGAATTATTTTATTGTATCGCCCTAACCTGTATAACATGGCCAACCAGTGTGTTGACAAAGACATAGTGCTTCAGGAACGAGAAGAAGACCCGACTACTTCGGTTAGTGCGATACAATAAAATAATTCGCGTAAATGAGCAGCTAATACTTATTCTCGTAGTGGTTTTGTCAAAATTACGTTAATTACATTTTCAACAAAATCAGCTTCTCTGGAACTAAAATAGCATGTTTTTGTATTTTTTTGATGAAAATGCACTAGTATTGTATCTTTCCAAAATCACCATTAAACGAGCTATTTTTTAAGTCTGTTGTACAAAACTGTCACATACATTTTTTTTTCACCACTGTAGGTTAAAGTTAAGCGATAAGAAAATTGTTCTGTAAAAATTTAAACAAAAAATATTATTTCTTTAAACCATTCTTGTTTTTGATAGAAAAAAGACTTATCAATTAGTAAAGTAACTATTCACGAATAATTTGATGTAAAAAAAATACCAGAAAAGGAATTTTTCATTACGAGATGCTTAAAAATCTGTTTCAAAGTAGTGATTTTTCGATATTTCGGAAAATGTTGTATAACTTTAAATCTGTAAAATTTTGCTGAACATATATTGTGTTTTTTTGGTAGGTATTGACCCTCGCTATCACCCCCTGCAGTATGTCGTACTATTTACTGGACACCCTGTATATAGGTTAATGACATGCTTATTTCAATTTCTGTTTATGGTTACTATTGTATGTACTCGGAAATGTTCCACTCAGAAATTAAATAAAATGAATGTTAAGTTTGTAAATAATGAACTAACCTCTTTGTTAGGAAGAAGTAAAAGTCGTGCATTCACAACTTTGTCCATTATGATCTTGGGGCATTTCTCTACTAGTTCCAACCAATTTTTAGGTAAATTCTCATTGTATTTTTCTCTGAAAATTTGTTACATTCATTATATGTATAAATTAATTCTCTACTGCTCTTACAACTCAACAGACAAAAAAATATAGTGTAAAGCTTTTTTTATCATCTTCCTATCAAACAATAAGAAAGAAATTGCTTTGGATGTTCAGCAGGGGTCACATGGACTGTGAAACTGGAATATATTTACCTATACAAATGCGGAATGTGGCTGCCCCAAACACCTGCTTCATGCTCAAAAACTACTTCAATAAGACCAGAAATCGCTTCACTGTTGGAGGAAGTGGGTAACCCGCCCGTCTCCGAACTCTGAATAACGTGAAGTAATTTCTCCGAAGCAACTTCCTTTGACAATTCCTCTGATGGGGAAGAGTCTGGGTATGATGACGCTAAATAAGATCCCACCTATTAAAAACATTTTATTTTAATACTAGCTACTGTTAAGAAAATTACACCAAACGTCATTTTCATTCGAATTTCTAGCGTTAGTGGATGTCGAGAAATAAGCGTGTGGCTCTTATATTAGGTTTTGAGTTTATATTAAAGTAAAATAATAATATATTTTATTAATCTTACCTGAACCTTGCAATCATATGTCACGGGAGCATTTTTCGGCTTCCGATCCTGCACTTTGAAAACTGGCTGCGGGAGACCTAACTTCTTACAAGTCCATTCCAGTCTCACTATAGATGATGTTGAATCTGGGGGAGGTTCTAAACTGCATGCCAGAACTGCGTGTGACACGGGGTCGTTCGTTTGCTAAAAAACAAAATATACATTTATCATTGTACCTATTATAAATTTATTTAAATAATATGTATATCATATTCGTTATTTTAATAAGATCCCAAGCGATGTACGTGAAATGGAGCCATTTGCTTGGCACTTGGTTCTCGAGTTTCGGTAAGTGGGAGAACTATCGTAGATTATGAAGGCGCACAAGGAAATAAAATTACCCCAGAGAGTGCCACAGTGTTCGCAATGGAGAATCCTCCTCTGAACGTCCACAACCAGGATCTTTTTTACCTGGTGGTGGATGCCCAGGCTGCCCTTCATATTCTGGAGGTAGGGTAACTTCCTCTCTCAGGTTTTAAAGATTTTCTTTGGATTCTTCCGAAATATTCCTTTATGCCACTATTTGTAGTATTAACTGAGCACTCGCACTTGATTTTAGCACTTTTCAGACACTTGAAAACTTTCACTTTAAGATTTTTATTTTTCACACGCATCGAACTTGTAACGACTACTTAGGATTTATTTAAAATCCTTGCGCGTCGAACTTGAGACGAATTCGAGGATTTATTTAAAATCCCACCGCTGCCACCAATTGTTATAACTGAATTTTGAAAGAGCTTTTTAAAAAGAAGACGAGACATTAATTTGGAGCAACCGTCTTGGCTGAGGATTAGGAATCGACTGACTTCGGCTTAAGAAGCAAAATGTTTATATGATGAGAACAGGAACGGAGTCAGCATCAGGACGCGGGAGGAGGGGTGCAACAGAACGTCGAGGCAGAACTTCCATAACTGAGCGTTTTTTGCTGCGCACCACCTGTCTAAGCAGTTGCCCTTTGAGGTATTGCCGAACCATTACGACTTAGGGACCAGGGCGCATTCTTGAATAGCCTGTAAACTTATTGAAATGAAAAAATATGTAAGGATTGTGGCAGGTGGTGGTCTTTGGTATTGACCAACCGACAGTAGGCAGTGGGCAGTGGCCTATCTCTGTGGAAAATAGGCAAGATAATTTAAATAAATAAAAGATATTATATCTACCGCAAAGTCAGTTGTGTCATATTGTTCCTTATGAGCTGGCAACTGCAGGGGAATCAGATCCACAGTATTCAGTCTATCTCTTAAGTTTGATAGTCGTTGAGATGCTGATATTTTATTAGAACTTCTAATGTCAGTCTCTTTTTCATGTCTTGTGGAATGCTTAAACTGGAAATGATAAATGGGAAAAGTATATTATGAAATTGAATAATTGTGTTTCATATTATTTTATTTATTTACAATAATACATTTAACATAATGTATAGAAGTCATTAGGTGCAATAGGCAGCCTCATAATTATAGCTAATAGACAATCCATACTAGGAGAGCTTAATTATTGAGAAAAGCATTCAATGTTAATCATAAGCTAACTAGTTAATATTAAAAAATAAAATTATAATATTGATATTACTACCTCTGTGCTGTAAATTTTGTCAGGTTTTATTTGCATAGGAATATTAGACTTAAAACTAACAGCACTTTTGTTAAAATTTTCACTTATATTTCTTGTCGAGGGTTGTTTCGAGTTTTGATAAGTATTTGTTTTCAACTCAGTTGTTTTACTGTTTTTATTAAACTGAAACAAAAATAACTTATATTTATTATGCTAAAAATCTCATATAAAAATCCACTGTTACAAAAAGGTTAACTTATAAATGCCAAAGTAATGTTTGATCACTCTTAAACTGGTAAACCGATTTTGATGAATAGATTTAGAACATGATTAGATTGAAGAAGAAACTGGTTTTGTCACATTCCAACAAGATGTTACAGACAATATGAAATAAATAAACATTATTTCAGAGACTTACTTTGCCATTATAGGTGTTATTGTTATTATTATAGGGTGTTTTAGCTCTATAATACTGGTTTGAGTACTGGTTATAATAATTTGAGGTATAACTTGATAATGAAGATGGCTTTCTCCATGACCCTTGTTTTGCTCTTGGAAAACGACCCTTAAAATAATCAGACAGATTAAAGTATAGAAACAAAAATATGAATATATTTTACTTAAAATAAAAGTTAACTTACTGGTGAATTCAATTTTGTTGGCTTTTTATTAGATTTCTGTCTAGCCACCATAGAAGCAATATGCTGAGTCTCTGGACTAACAACTGCATCAACATACCACTCTCCATTAATTTCTTTTAATTTAAAACCAGGGACATCTTGGAACAATTTCTCAAGTGTTGTATATCCTAATCTTTTATAAGGTATCCACTCTCCTTGCAGTTCTTTATAGTCACCTAGTTAAACGAAAAGTACATAATATATAATAAAAAAGAATTTAAAAATTCCTATTCACTTTTTTCTTCTATAAAAACTTACGATTACACTGTTTCAATGTGAGTGACCCCTTAACTGAAATGAGAGTGGCACGTAAAGCTTGTATAATGTTGTCTTTGTCAGCCATTGCTAAGGCCTGCAACAAGATTTTTTTGTGTGAATTTCTTATTTTTATTATATTTATTTTTGTTAAATATAAAGGACATTTTAATCAGTAAAATATTATTATAGACAAAAATTCATCATCATAAAAATAAATTAATAAGTAACATATTTTTAACTAGAGAATGAAAGTCCAAGAGCAGCGAAATGTATTATTTTATAACTTCATCTAACATCGTTAGGGTATACTTAATTGCATTAGAAGTGCAAGCTAAACATAACTTTCACTACATATAACGTTCTAACAGCAATATTTTATATTTCGATGTATTTAAGTAAGGGAAATGATTACATGAACTGAAAATGCCTGATTGCAAAATTTATGTATAATCATATACTGTTGAATCTTGATGGTATTCACCTCTCATTATGTGGTACAATACATTAAAATATACACATTTTATATTAAACTTACCATCCTCAAGCCCGTTTAGCAAAGAAATCACTGTAAAGAAAGTATTATAATTTTAAAACACCCAAAGTTCCCTCTTCTTTACTCAAATACTCGTTCAAATTCGTTTTCAATTTCACTTTTCTACTTTTTACAGACTGATTTTTTCGCTGGGAGTTGACGTTGATAACCACAGATAATTTGACATCACCATCCCCACCGATTTAATTATAATGTACTCTATTGCCGCCTCTTACGTAAGTACGTAGTACGCGTTGGCGAATGCGTTCGCCAATATTTTTGTCGAATGACATTCCCCGTGTAGAGCGGGAGTTTGGTGTCACCTTGGTAAGTAGGTAGTAGGTACATATTTGAGGTTTTGCCAACACACTGGCACTAAATCTGTGTGATGTCGGTGTGCACTGTGCAGTCTGCACATCAAAGGGTTATGACAGTTTTTGGCCGCCGCGTCCACATTTTAACCGCGCGTTTAGTCTGCAAGACTGCAACAAGCTTCTAGAGTGACTGCACAGTTGCACACACATTATATTAATTCATAATCTAGTCACTATGAGTATGTATGCGTTACATTACTTACTGACAAGTAAACCACCACTACGAATAAAGATGGTGGATTTTTAATTAATAATTTTTTTAATGAAATAAATGCAAAATTATTTATTGTTATAATAATTAATTTGTTTTATTAATTATTAATTATTGATCTTACATAATTTGGTTGCCAAACATGGGCTCTAACTCATGAGAAAAAAAATAGATTTTTAGACTTAAACTTTTATAATATTATTACTAGGTTTGAGGAAAAGATCTAAATAAATATCCTTATTATTATTTATTTTATTATTCAAAAATAAACTTATTTAAAAAAATCTGTCTGTAAAGTCGTTTTACGGACGATAATTTTACGTGATAGCGCATGTCGGATGTGTGCTGACACTGTCTCTCTTCTACTCCGATTCAAATTCATATTTCATTTATTCATAAAAAAAAACTAATACAAAAACGGTCAATGTTGTCTGTAGGTAAACCTTAACCAGTTTTTCTAGAGTCTAGACAACAAGAATTTGTCTATACAAAAAGAGTCCGAGAGATACATCGGCTGATGGAGTGGATGAGACATAGATGCATCACTAGCCGAACGCTTTGGCTGATCGTGCCTTTCTATCACTTGTTGCGCGTTCTCGCTCGCTTTTTCGTGCGTGCAGCTGACGTTCATCGATTTATAAGACGTTCTCAGTTATCACGTCAAAAATATTATTCGAATAAAAAAAACCTTAATTTATATCAAAATTAAGTTAGTGCTTCAATATCCAGTTTCATAAATTATTAATATCAAGTTTGATTAATTATGTACCTATATCCCGTGACATGGGCGTATCTAGCTTGCCTAAGAGAGAGAGGGAGGGGGGGATCAGATTTTTTTAGGTCGGAGCATCGGCGGCTGTTTTTTCATACACACTACACAAACACTAGGTGTGTTTGTGAAACATTAGGTATATTATAACAGTATAACGTAGTGTAGTGTGTAGAACAAACAGATGCAAATAATATGAATAGGTAGTTAAATAAATAAAAATAAATTTGAAATGTATTTTTTACAATTGCACCGTGAACTTTGCCAGTGTCGACTGCGCGGTTTATTTAAAAGTTAGAGCATAATAAGGCCCCGTCAAGAACGTATACAGAGGGGGGATAGTTGGTATTTAACCCTCCCCCCCCCCCGAAATCTGACTGAAAAAAAAAACGTTTTTAGCAGTTGCTAATCACTCATTGGTCTCACCCGAAGCAATCTGAACGATCTTCCAATGTGTGGACCCCGCTACAAAATCTAGGCCAAAAACAATCGCCAACGTGTAGAGGCAGGAGGTATATATATTATATATACCTCTATATAAATATATATATATATAATATATAAATATATATAATATATTATTTAATTATAAATTAAACAAAGTGTATAATAATCATATGTATTAAAATTTTCATTAGGTACTTTTACCTAAGACCCTCAAGGTCATGTGCATATTTCAAGTAGTAGCTAGTAAATCAAGTCTTAAAATGTGCGAAATATTTTTAACGGATATTTTAAATTGCTTCTACGCAAAGAGAAAGGTTAAATTATGTCTATGGTTCCGCCAAAAATTATAGCCTCTCGTCAAATATCTTTGGTTCAAAGCCCATACGTATTTCATACATTGTTCGCCATTTTGCATTTAGTCTAAACGTCACCTTTCCTTTGGTGAGCAAGGTGCGTTCACGTGAGGTTGTGTGGAAATAAGTCACACAATCTTCACAATTTCGTGAAATAGTGTTCTAAAATATAAAAAAAAAATACAAAATTTACAAAAACCCAAAAAAATAGAAAAATTATATAAAATAAACGGGAATCGTTCAATTATAAGTTAGTGTACGTAAGCGTGCAACGTGGTCTAAGGAATGCGATAGATAAGCGTCAAGAGAAAGTGAAGTTGCTTAATCACTAGAAACTTATGATATATTTTTTACGGTTCCAATTAAATAATCAAGATGAATCCCGGACCACCTAATTACCCGATGGCATCGCTCTATGTTGGAGATTTGCACTCTGATATTACTGAGGCCTTGCTTTTTGAAAAATTCTCAACAGCGGGTCCGGTACTCTCTATTCGAGTATGTCGCGATATGATAACCCGTAGGTCTCTGGGTTATGCCTATGTAAATTTCCAGCAGCCTGCAGATGGTAAGTATAAGTTTTTGGTTATTTTCCTTATATGTATTTCGCCCCTTTCTAGATCTCACATCTACCATACTTTATCTTTTTATTCAACATTGCCATAACCACCTTTTTCTTCGTAACTTATTATTAATACTGAATTGATAATATCGGCTATCATTACTAATTATTATTTTTGTTCTATGACTAGCAACACTGGATTAGAATGTGTTACAAAATTTGTATGACAATATTAACATTTTTATTTAAATTGTTACAGCTGAGAGAGCCTTGGACACCATGAACTTTGATATGATTAAAGGTCGACCAATACGAATAATGTGGTCCCAGCGTGATCCTTCCTTGCGTAAGTCTGGAGTAGGAAATGTATTCATTAAAAATCTTGATAAACAAATAGATAATAAAGCAATGTATGATACCTTTTCTGCCTTTGGTAATATATTGAGTTGCAAAGTAGCTCAAGATGAAAATGGAGGCTCTAAAGGATATGGATTTGTTCATTTTGAAACTGAAGAAGCAGCTAATAAGTCTATTGACAAAGTAAATGGAATGCTGCTTAATGGAAAGAAAGTTTATGTTGGAAGATTCATTCCTCGTAAAGAACGTGAAAAGGAATTAGGAGAGAAGGCCAAGCTCTTCACAAACGTGTATGTTAAGAATTTTGGAGAAGACTTCTCTGATGAGATGCTTAAAGACATGTTTGAAAAATATGGACGCATCACAAGCCATAAAGTGATGTACAAAGACGATGGTGCTTCTAGAGGTTTTGGATTTGTTGCTTTTGAAGATCCCGACGCTGCTGAAAGAGCTTGCATGGAGCTTAATGGTAAAGAACTTGTTGAAGGCAAGCCCCTATATGTGGGTCGAGCCCAAAAAAAAGCTGAACGTCAAAAGGAGCTTAAACGTAAATTTGAACAACTTAAATCTGAACGCTTGACACGTTACCAAGGTGTTAACTTGTATGTTAAAAACTTGGATGATACTATTGATGATGAACGTCTACGAAAAGAATTTGCACCATTTGGGACAATAACATCTGCTAAGGTATTATTAACTATGATTACTTAACAAGTTTCTCATTTATATACTTAATCTTTTTTTAGTTGAAACTTAACAAAGAAACCTAAATAGACATTCTGTTTGAAACATTTTAAACTATGTCTATTTTTGCGATTGCCATTTCTTTTGATTTATTTATGTTTATGGTTCACAGGTAATGCTTGAAGATGGACGCAGTAAAGGATTTGGATTTGTTTGTTTCTCATCACCTGAGGAGGCTACTAAAGCTGTCACTGAGATGAATGGACGTATTGTTGGTACAAAGCCCCTCTATGTTGCTTTAGCTCAAAGAAAAGAAGATCGCAAAGCCCATTTGACTTCACAATACATGCAACGTATGGCAAGCATGAGAATGCAACAGATGGGACAAATGTTCCAACCTGGTAGTGCTGGTGGTTACTTCGTCCCAACAATACCTCCCACCCAGAGATTCTATGGTCCGGCTCAAATGACTCAAATAAGACCTTCACCTCGTTGGACTCAACCACCTGTAAGACCTAGTACTCAGACAGCAGCTTCTGCCTATCCCAACATGCAAGCACAGTTCCGTCCAGCACCTCGTGGACCAGCACAGAGTACTCTGCGCACATCATTAGGTGCTAGACCTATTACTGGCCAGCAAGGTGTGCCAGCTGGAACATCTATACGCGCCCCTATTGTGACTAGTGGGCGCCCAGCTGGATACAAATATACATCAAACATCCGTAATCTCCCAGCCCAACAACCAGCAGTTCACATTCAAGGCCAAGAACCTTTGACTGCCACCATGTTAGCTGCTGCCCCTCTGCAGGAACAAAAACAAATGCTTGGAGAGCGTCTATTCCCACTTATTCAAAGGATGCATCCAGAATTGGCTGGAAAAATAACAGGAATGCTTCTAGAAATTGATAATTCTGAACTCCTTCACATGTTAGAACATGGAGAGTCTCTAAAGGCTAAGGTTGATGAGGCCGTTGCTGTTTTGCAAGCTCACCAAGCTAAACAGCAAGCCACAAAGAAGGAGTAATTTTGTTGCTCAACTAAGGGCTTTTTTATTTTTCTTTGCTATTTTCTTCTTTTTTTGCTTTTTACATAATAATGTAAAGAGTCCCGGTCATAAAAAAACACATAATAAAAATTGAAAAAAAAAATTTAAAAATATGTGGAGTGTACATTCCTGAACATAACCTACATTTATAACATACAGGTGTGCCTCCACAAACAAAAACATTGCAACTGTCAACATTTATATATTATTAATTGTAGGCTGTAATATAACTGGGCACCTTTGGACTATCTACTTTGACCAAGAAGTTTATTTTTAGTTAAGTCTTTGAAGTTCACTATTATTTACTTGATATGGAGTTGGCTTTTGTTCTTGCAATGTTTTTTTTTTCTGTCAGATTTACATTGGATATTTATCTACCTTGTATTGAAAACATGGTCGCCAATGTTACTGACAATATGTATTCCATTGTTAAATATTATATCTATTAAATAAATATTACTGGTCTTTTATTTATAAACCATTACGAAGAACTTCAGGAGTATTTTTAGGGTTTAGCAAGTTCTTTATATTCATATAGTTAGATTAAATTACCTACAATGTAATCTGAACATTTAAAATAAAACAAACAAAACTACAATATAAAAGTTAGGTTCATACCTATACTAGTAATTACTTCAAATAATTTAGATTCTGTAATGAATCTGTAAATTACCTACAAATTATGACCTTATCGCAATCGTTGATGATAACTAATTGAATATTCTGCTGGTTTCGCAAACAATTAAAAAATTCTTAATTCGGCTGTTATGCAATTAGGTACGTATAATAAATTATTTTTTGTTTAATAGGTCATGCTTTATAGAAGAACCATATAAAATTTGAATTGATTAGGCAATTTTGAATGTTAACGTCAATTTCTGTTCACCTTTATGAGATTTTGAATCCATTATGAAACGATTTTATGTTTCTTTTTTAATACCTAAATCATTCTTCAGAGGTCCCTTACAAATTTTAAAAATTACTCTCTACCTAGATGACATTTTGACCATGAAGTAATTTCTTCAACTTCAATATGTTTATATGTTTTGTTACTGTTTATTTTTAATATAAATACAATAAAAAGCATAAAATCTATATATATTAAAGGAAGTCGTGTTAGTTGCACTATTTATAACTCAAGAACGGCTGAACCGATTTGGCTGAAAATTGGTAGGGAGGTAGCTAAGAACTGGGAGGACATAGGATACCTACTTTTTATACCGTCGTGTTAGTAACACTATTTATAACTCAAAAACGGCTGAACCGATTTAGCTGAAAATTTGTAGGGAGGTAGCTAAGAACTGGGAGAAGGACACAGGATACTTTTTACGCCCTCCCCGTCGTAAAATTTAAAAAGTAAAAAATGTGATATTGCCCTTAAGGCGGAACAAAGTTCACTGGGTCAGCTAGTTTATTATAAAATAATAAATAAAACCGAAATTTGAGCATCAAACTATACTTAACAGAAAATCTTTTGAGTTTAACCTTAAGTCATTAACTAGGTTCTAAATAATTATTATTTATTAGGTACTCTTTATCGGTCAGAAAAAGATTAGTAAAACATACAGAAACTTGTCTGCCCCCATTGCAGGGGTTAAGGGAATCCACTTTTTATTACACTGAACTTCAGTGTTAATAGTTTTTTCAAATAAAAAAGGTTTTTTAGATTATCAAATTGGTATTAACGAAAACATAAGCAATATTTTGAAATAAATCTGTACTTTTTATGATGTCTAGGTTTATAAAAAATGCATAGTGTTTCTGTTTCTTCAGATTTAATTTTGAACTTAAATTCAACAACACACCCACTTTTGATAACTCAAGCTATATTTTTAATGAATAAAAACACTACAAAGTGAAAAATAAATGGCTACATTCATAGACTGTAAATAAAGAATATAATAAATATTAGTTACTGCAGTACTAGACCAATTTTATTAGGTGCTAAATTGGGACATCTCCAATTATACAAATAGTATTGCAAATTTCCATCACCAATACCAAATTTCAATGGTTCCAAGAACTCCTTATTATCCATCAGGTCTAATGCATTAAAAACATCAAATCCTAAATTTTTAGCTGTGATCAATGCATCAAGCATCAAATCAACCCATGGTGTCACTGTTGACACATTGTAAAATGAATAAGCAGCTTTCAGTGTTTTGTGAACAGGGTGATAGACCACAGTGGACGGAAGTGTGTAGTAACTAACAAAGTCAGTAATTGAACCATCTTGTGCCTCTACAACAAAACTATCTACTATACCAGCTATGGGTGTAAACCAATGCTTAAAATCATATTCCGAAAATATTGGCACTAAATCAAACTTTTGCAAATACTCATTCAGTAGTTTCACAACTTTATCACTGTCTTTAGGTTCCATTTTTCGAAAACCTGGTGTTTTTGGTAAATCTGGTAATTTAAAAAGTTTAAGGGTTCTTTGCATTGTCATATTTCTAGAAAGATGGCTAAATTTAATGTCAATTAACTTCTTTGGATTCAAGGACCTATGCCAGTATCTGCATGTTCCTATAGGTTTTGGTAAAACAATCCCAGCAGTGTACACACCTTGAAAGATACCTTCTAAATTTACTCTGCGGGTTATCTCCCTTATAAGCACAGGTGCAACTCTTTTAGCTCGAAGTTTTTTGTGAACACACAGGAAGTTTATTTCTACAACAGTTTCAACTTTATCATAGATTCTTAATTGAGCTGGAATTGCTGAAATAAAACCAACTAATCGACCAGATTTTACAACACGCACACCACAGTGCCAATCCATTTTCCATCCTGGCGGTTGTAAAGCCCACTTTAAAAACTCTGTTTGGTAATCAAAACGAAACATACAGTCATCATCTTCTACATAGTTTTCATTAAGTAATGTGTACAATTCTTTCAAAACCAGAGGTTCATTCAAATTTAAAGTATCCCATTGAAATCCATCAGGAAGTGTGTATGGTTCCTGTCTTATTTCTTCAGAAGATTTAGGCCCCTCAATGGGTTCGTTGGAAATAATCTTTTCATCCATTTTAGGAACTGGTTGAGTGGACCAAAACTGATATGATTTATGTAAAGCCTCCTCTGTCGTTTTAGCTGGTTTTTGTTGTAAATTTAAAACTTCCATCGCCATTTTAAGATCCTTTACATAAATATTTTGTTGCAAATCGCTAGAATTAGGAAGCGCAACCGAGCCATCTACGACTCCCGGTACCCGATGGTCTCCATCTCCGCTACGCTTTTTTTTGTTTTTATTTTTTTTCTTAGGATTTTTATCGTCATTGATAATCTGACTATTAACTTGGGTTACCTTGTTATCTTCCATTTTTATTTTTAACAGATAAATAGATTTAATTTGATTTGATAAATTAAAAGTATTTCCTGGTGAAGACTTGAAGAGCGAGGTCCCGCCTCGAGTCTTGACTCTTGATGTCAAATGCAGTGTTGCCAGTTCCAACTTCGAAGCTCGAAACTCTCGAGATACCGATATTTTTAACTAAAATAAAATCACTAGAATTAAGTTGCTTTCAGACTACGCTATACTTGCTATACTATATTTGCTATAATAATATCAAAATCACTAAGGTGGCAACATCGGTCTAATGTCGATTGTTAGTGCCTTTTCACATGTTCCGGTTCCCGTCTAGCCAGCGCCGGCTGTCTGGTTAAACACATTGCTTTCACACGACCCGGCAGTAGCGTCTTAACCGTCGACTAGCGATGGGCGATTGTTGCAAAAAAAACTATCGACTAAATCGAAAATTGTGCTATTGCGCATTCGATTGTCGATTAACTACTAAATATACGTATGCGATGCGTGAGTGCGGTGTGTGTTGTGTGACTGATTTACAAATACTCACTAATTAAATGTCACACGTAAACGCACGATAATTATTCTAGGTATTGAATTTTATATTTAAACGAAAAATAATCTAACGCGTAGGCAAAATGTATAAATTTGACGGCTAGAATTTATTCTTTACTGGACATTTTATTTGAATAATAATATACATAATAACATAATTCTTATGTAGTCATTTTAGAGCATAACTTGGCTACTGGCAAAAATAATGAAACAGTGAAATTGACCTTGAATGCACCCATACCGTTTCGCTCGCATTTTACCTACATGTAAAAAAAATAATCACTTAATATAAATAATGGTTGCCAGTTATTTATGATAAATAAAAGGCATCATGATTATTAATAAATATTAGATTCTAGCCCCGCGGTAACCTTAATTACTAATTAATCTCTTTTAAACCAATGACTATTTTAAGTAGGTATATTGTGAAACATAATATGAATAATTAAAACTTTTATACTTAATTCCCATTTTAGTCTTTTATTCTTACTTGCTATCAACTTACATTACGAACGAAACCATGAAACGACGTACATCCCCTCAATTGATGGATTGATTAATGATTACTAGATTCAGTTGTATAATCTCGCATTCGTTGTAAGTAGTAGCACAATAACTACTGATTTATAGTAAAGCATTGACATGAACGCACTATTTTTAGTAATTACTTATTTTTAGTAATTACGTCCGAATATACTAAATAGTTGTATAGTAGGTAATTACTAATTAGTAAGTAATATCCGCAGCGCACGCCGCAGCCGCACTCTGCAGTGATATAAATTAGTCGCTAAAGTTAGTCGTGCGCCGTTAGTTGATAACAATCGACTAACATCAATTGTTATCGACTTTTATCGACTAAACTGAACAATCGACTAATTCGAAAAGTTTTAGTAATAAACGCCCATCGCTACCGTCGACGCGAGTACAGTCGCGAAGTGACTGAGCATATTTAATTTTCACAAAATTGGAACGTATGTATATATTTTTTAATATTACGCAAACTTCCTTCCAAGCCTTTTTCGTTGCATTCTTATCTTTATATTTGGAACAGGTTTTATCCCACAAAACTGGTCTAGCTTCCACTAAACTTATTAATAATTCCATATCTATATCCATGATAAATTACAGACAAAACCAGATGTAAAAATTACGTATCGCCTAGGTTACATTGTCTAGGTTAGCTTCTAATATTTGAAATCTATAAAAAAGTAAAGGATATAAAAAGAGTATTTATACAGTAGTGTAAATGGTGTGTACACCATGTTGCAATTTTTGCATTAAGTAGGTATTAATACGAAATAAGATATAATACGAAAAGGAAATCAAGAATTCCCTCCAACCAGGCAACCAGTTTCCCTCAATAAGTGTTCCCCGTTTTACAATCATAACGGTCTAGTACTTTCCTCTAGACTATATACCTAGTTTATTGATTACAAGTTAATAGTGTACTAAGTAATTCTCTTTTTTAACCGACCTTCAAAAAAACCAAACAAGAGGTTATCAATACGACGCATTTTTTTTTTCCGATGTTCCGCTCGTACGTCGCCATCTGTAGACCGATTTGGATGAATGAGGTGTCAAACGACAGGGTAACTCGTCGAAGTGGTCCCATTTTTTTTTTAGAATTTTTACGATTAATAGTTTTCAGGATATTGAAAGAATAGTTTCACAATCGGGCGAGAAATCGCTGGATTCCGCGCGACCATGTCGTGCTTATTTGCTTATAACTCTATGATTTATGAATCCTTATCGATGAATTAGATGTTATTCGATTTAGTATTAAATTTTCAACAAGAGAGAATAAGAATCAAAATAATTTGATTCATAGTTTTAGAGATATTGAGGTTATAAAATAAAAAAATTAAAAATCTTCAATTAGTTCGCTTTAGCAATAGAGATGTCCATGATATATTAGATATATACTAATTATAATAAATTAATTTAATTAAAACTCATATTGTCAAGCTTTTGACGGAATTTTATGAAAATCTAAGCCATATATTTGATGTTATGGAGCAAAACTTGTCAACAGAGAAAAACATGTCATACGTTATTGTTTACGCGTCCAGTTTAGATCTCTATATCTCAATGTAATATCAGTTTATATCGATAGCTTATATATCATTTTATAAAACATTAAAATGGTCATATATAATAGTAAAATGAATAAGGTAGAAGAAATACTTCTAGAGATAGAGAGAATATAGTAACTGAGTTCCTACGGTAAATCACAATGTGCGTTCACTTGCTTACTATAAAACACCATGAAAACTTAATTTATATGAACGATATTACTTAAATTTTTAGAATTAAACGATCCAGTTTTGCGTCTTTTTTTTCATTAAATTTTAAATTATCAAATTAAATTAATTAAATTAGTTTTTGGTGTGTAAAGTTAGAGCGTCCATATCAGTTTAGTTTTGATGGTATGATAACCAACTATACGATTTAGAAGAGCCACTCAAAAGTATAAAATAAATTAATTTTAAACAAAAAAATAAAACCGACCTCAAAACCCACTGAAAAGTAAAAAGTAAATTTTGTATTATAAATGAACTTACTATAAATAAAAGACGTAAATAGTGTTGATAAATAAAATTCATCTAAAATTCTACAAGGGCATAAAACTTTCATGTTGTTTTTTGAAAGGCGGTGCCAAATATATAAATAAAAAGACTGAATGAATATTCCTGGACTTTAATAAAAAAATTAATTGAATGGCTTATTGAATAGTTTATTGATTACAAGTTAATAGTGTATTAAGTAATTCTTTTTTTTTATAATATTATAAATTATTAACGGCCAACCAGAGATAAGTAATAACTTCACAGACTAAAAGATTAAATTCGACATTTTTTCATTCTGGTAACCCACGTTCTTTATATTTTGATTTCTTTCTTTTGACATTTTTCGTACAGCGGTTAGTGAATTATTTATCTATCTTTATTTTTGTTATCCTTTTAGTAAATAAGATATTGTGTATATATTGAAAGTTTAATATTTGGTCACCTGTGATTTTTAATTATATTTTTCACAAATTACCTTTTAGGAGAAGTGAGAACTTAACCAAAAATGGGGAAGGGAAATAATATGGTGCCTAATGGTCATTTCCACAAGGATTGGCAAAGATTTGTGAAAACTTGGTTTAATCAACCTGCCCGAAGACACCGTAGAAAGCAAAACCGTATAAAGAAGGCTAAAGCCATTGCCCCACGTCCCACGGCTGGCCCACTCAGACCGGTCGTCAGATGTCCTACTGTACGTTATCACACTAAAGTTCGTGCAGGCCGAGGTTTCACCCTCAGGGAAATCAGGGTGAGTATATTCTATTTTTTTACAACGTCTAATATACATGGGTATCCAATTAAAAAATACTTGGCTACTCCACCAAATATATATTAGACATGTTATGTATGTTACACTACCAATTTCTTCATCCATAGTTTACTAAATTGGTATTAATTTCAATTTGTAATCTTGTAAGCTACTGTTACTAACAAAACGCAAATTTTAAGTTATGTGTGGGAGAATTGAAAGATTTCTTATCTTTTGGTGTGAAACAGGTTTATTACATTAATTTGGACTTGACTATGAGCTCTCACATCAAAGCTTTTTCCCTTTTAAAAACTAAATGTATCAATGGCTTTCATGACAGCTACTTTTATTAAATTTGCATTGTAATGGTTGCAGAATTAAATAATAATATATATTTTTTCAATGTTTCAGGCTTCTGGTCTAAACCCAGCTTTTGCAAGGACCATTGGTATCGCTGTAGACCCACGTCGCCGTAATAAGTCTGTTGAATCATTACAGATTAATGTGCAGAGGTTAAAGGAGTACCGTGCACGCCTCATTCTGTTCCCTAAGGGCAAGAAGGTATGTTGAAAACTATTTTTCCATTTAAGTTACAATATGAAATATTTAACATTACCAAAAGTAGCTTTAATTTGCACCTTCATTTACATAGTACAGTAAAATATACCAACCTATATTTCTTGGAATAGTATAGCTTCCTGTCAGTGAAAGTATTTTAGTAGTTTATTTTTTGTAGTGAGTATTCAACTAAAATACAATTCTATTTTGTTATAAATTACATTTATTTTGGCTACTTGCTGCATTCTGTGTAGGTTTCATTTGGCTGGTAAAATACTCTTAACTTTGGTTTTAGGTTCTGAAGGGTGAAGCTAATGAAGAAGAGCGTAAATTAGTTAAGCAACTGCGTGGTCCTCTTATGCCTGTGCAACAACCTGCTCCCAAATCTGTGGCTAGAGCTATCACAGAGGAAGAGAAAGACTTTAAGGCTTACCAATACTTGAGAGGAGTATGTATAATTTTAATTAGTCGTTAATATTACAATAATTACTAGAAATTATAAAAAACTTGATTTCAATCAATAAAATACAAATAATTCTGAAAATGTGTAGTTGACAACTGCACGTGTTATTATATCCAGTAGTTTTTAAAAACTGTTATAATTTATTATTTATATTTCAGGCCCGCTCAATAGCCAAGCTTGTTGGAATCCGAGCAAAGAGATTGAAGGATGCAGCTGAAAACCCTGATGATGTTACTAAGGCACCAACAGCTGCTAAAGAACCCAAGAGTAAAAAGTGAATAAATTAAGTGTTTCACGAAAATGAAGTCTCATTTATTTAATAACTAGCTGACCTGTCTTAACTATAAACATAAATTTGAATCTAGTATCTTTTATTAACAATACGGAATGTGTAAGAAATTGTGACAGTTAAACAACTGATAGTTACCCTATGTCAAATTGATTACATTAGAAAAGTTAATATTGGCGTTAAATTTTTTAATGTTCCGCGCAACTTTCCTAATTCTTTCATGAAAACCTCCAGATATTAATCAAAGTTCAGGAAGCTATGCGTCTACATACATTTCGGTGATTCATTTTTATTTATATAAATATGCACTAGTCGCCCATCCTAGTTTTGAAAGGATAGCTTAGCTTATGGCTATAAATAAACATCTTGGTGAATGTCATTGTATAGCGGGATCTTAGACCACTATAAAATAATATAAATGTCGCGCCGGTTTTATATCGGTTTATTATTTTGCCATAATTTGTAACTAAGTCAATAATTGTATTGCTATATTATAACAAAATACACTTATTACTTGAATGTAACTGACAAAAGATTTATTTTGTATTCACATAGGTGGAATTGAATTAAACGGCGGGAATAAAATAAATATTTTGTGTTGTTAGAACTGCACAATTGCTTAACTTTTTTCAATTACGATTACATATTTATTGTAATAATGACCGATACGAGTAATTTTACGGTTTGCTTTCACTAATAAACTATTTGTGATCTAAAGAACTGAACGTCGTTACAATGTTGCGTCAGTTAACCCTTTTTCTTTTTTAAACACTAGGGATGTTACTCTAGAAATCAAAAGCTGAAAGTAAAATCGAATGCGATGATTATTTGTGAAGAAATATCACCATAAATTAATAACCACGTTGTGATTATAATAAAACAACGAAACAAAAAATAATAATGGGACAGGGATGATGATTTTTAAAATTCACACGTTTCAAGTCCGTATCGATTCGTTCACTTTAATCGATGTTTTTAAGCAGCTCACCTCACTATGAAAATAAAATTGACAGACGTCAAATGTTACCTATTCAAATGACTTCCACTAGTTTGAAAAAATATTTACACCTTCAACATTTAGAGCATGTTCAAGAATGGTTGTTAAATAAAACATTAGTATTGAATTTAAAGTTTATTAAGAATTGCATACTATAATTGCATTGAAAATACATACAAATACAACATCAATATTTACTCTTAAGTAATGACCTATGGAGCTGTGATAGGGATCCTAATATATCTATATATATTACGAGAAAATTTTATACATAAAATTCATATTATCTATGCTGAAGCATTGGCGTCAATTGCTGCCTTTTCCTCGGTTACAACTTCAACTTTAGATTTGTGTTCCTCTTCATTGCCAGGTTTAGTTTTATCGCTTTTACGAAATTTATCATATCTGTTAAAAAACATTATTTTCTGAATATCAAACATATTTTACTTACAAAATTTAAAAAATTGCAACAATTTAAAATATATATTATTGAGAGTACCTTCCCAGGTCTTCTTCGTCATCACTCGCTTCATTTCCTTCCGGATCCACTTCTCGTAACAGCTCTCCTATGTCTTTATCAACATCAGCCCACAGTTTATCCTCATTTCCTAAGGGACAGAATAAACATGTTATCTTCTATTAATTATTAGATTTACTAAATTTTATGAGGTTTGACTCCTTTGAATCATCTTTGAATTTTAGTCTTCATTCAATATATTACAAATCTTCTTGACTCATATGGTGTAAGTGCATAGAGTTTGAGGTGAATATTTTTTAAAACAATTTTTTCATAACATTTTGGAACTTTTATTTGCATATTACACTTCACACACACAGGAATAAAACAATGCCATGCATTATCAATTAAGGTTCAGGTATATGTTGTGATAGATGAAAGTCAATATTATGTACATTTAAAATTACCAGAAACATGGACAGAGTTGTTTCCATTCTCTACCACCTTTTTCTCTCCAGAAGATTCAATCTTCTCTGGTTTTACTGCTATTTCTGTAGTCTCATCATTTGTTGCACTTTCATTTTTCTCTTCTGTGAACATATTGAGATATAATTTTTCGTGATTCACGAAACAGCTAATACCGCTTAGGCTTTTTAATTTGAATTTTATTTGCTATTGTTAATGATTTAGTTAGTAGTTTTCGCACTTCTTGCATTCTCCCTTCATTACTTTATTATGTTCCTTGTTGGGTTGCCTAGAATCGCTCATTAGCAATAAGGCTGCCCGTTGCACTTCCATTAGCAAGTTATTATTTGTATTCCATTGTTATTGCAACGTTTTATCTCAATTGATAACTATATTATAACAATTGATAGTGTTAAAAGCTATTAATTGATATAAAACTCATTCAGTTATCACAACAGTGAAGGTGATGAAAAAAAATTGATTATAATTATTTAAATTAAAATATAGCTATGAACACTTTTCGATAGGCAAGTTATCATAGGCATGTTTGTTTATAAATTATATTTGATAAAAAATATGTCTCATCGAGTTATCAGATCGGTGAAGGTCGATCTCTTACGGCTCTTACACCATACAATACAATAGTTTTGTAAGATGTAGTAACAACTTTCAAAATTAATTTTATGAGAAAAAGTGGTTAGAGTGGGATTACCAGCATGACGATGGAGCTGGCGGTGAATGCGCTCGGCCTGCTTGCGCAAAGTACGCGTATCGCGGTGCTGCACGTAATGGCGCAGGTGGATACGAAGGCGACAGTGACGCCTCAATGCCTCCGCCTCTTCAGCGCTGCCGGCCTCCGCTCGTGGCAGATACGTGCGGCACAGGGAACACCACCACACCTACCCATTTATAAGTCCTTAATAAGTCAATACCTACTTAAATAACTATATGCAATCAACTAGCATAAGAGAGAAAACAAAAATGTTTCTATTATTATTATAAAAGTTTACTAAGCCATAATCATAATTTGCAACGTCATCTCCACCTCATTATAAAGGTTAATATAAATGTTTGGTATGCTTTGGTGGTTGAAATTCGGGGCCGAGCAACCGCCCCCCCCCCCCCCCGGACTTGACACCCCGGATTTGGCACCAGGGTCGAGTGAGATTACTCCTCGGCCCCTCCCCATCTTGACTAGGGCGGACACCTCAGCTTCGTCCGCTGGTCGCCTCACTGGGCCTCTCCCGGATTACCCGGGAGTCTCACCTGGCGGGGCTTGACCGCGAGCTGCGTGCCCGCCCCTCACACTCTTGGACTTTACATCTCGGGCCGAGTGAGTGATCTCCTCGGCCCCCTACCCAGGGCTATAATAGGCCCGCCCCAATAACCGCCCTGTATCAACAGGGCGCGGACCACAGTCCTTTTGAAGGGCCTCAGGGCCGATCAAATTAGAGCACGGGCCCCGCGGGGCCTGTGACCACATACTACATGGTGGTTGAACAACTGATATTATGTACTAATATTATAAGATAGATGAGACTGAAAAACAATTATTATTTATTTCTGCCCTGGGCAGTCAGAGTTTATATATTATAAGTAAACCTAACAAGTCATACCTCTATCTTTTTAACATGCTCACTACCAATGTTCATTTCCACTTTTGGTTTTTTGGGCTTTTCATCATCCTTCTTCTCAGTGCTAGAATCTTCATCTTCTACTTCTGTAAAGTTTAATTTTTAAATATTTTAAAACTTTATTTACGCATACATTTAATGAATACAACAAGTTTAAATAATCAACAAGTAGTTGTCTGTTACTAGTTAAACTTACAATTAATAAAAACCCATTTAAAGAATAGACATTTCAAATCAATTCATTAAACAAGCTTACCATCAACATCTCCAACAGAATCAAGGGTCATGAAATTATCCAAGTCAACATCCATTCCCTCATCTCCACTTCCTTCTGCTTTTGGACTCGCGCGCCGAGCACTCTGGTTGGCCTTTCTCTATAATATTTGAAAATAATAATAATAATGTTATTAAAATATTGTTGTTATATTAATCTTGAATTATTGACATAATTTATTTTACACACCTTGAGATGTTCAATCGAGCAAATATGGTGCTCATACATCATAGGCGAGCGGAAAGTGATGCGACAGATGCGGCAGAATGGCATCAGGAATCGTTTCATAGCCCGGTGGGTGTCGGTGAGGTTGTGGGCGTGTCTAGTGGTGCGGTGGTTCAGGCGGCAGATAAGGCAGAAAGTGGTCCTCGAGGCGAGGTCGGCTCCAGCCGTGGTCTCCAGCTCGCGCTGGGCCCGCCTTTGAGCCACTCTCATCCGCAACAGCTGCACCTTGTGACGCCGAGCCATCCCACTCATGGCCGCGCGATGTTTTAATGACAACAGGTGCTTTGAGTACAGCTGTAGGATTATATTCATTACAATCTCTTGTGTAATAAAATATCATATAATGTGATATTTAGAACACAATAGAATAGAATAAACAGATATGAATAATAATCATAAAACAAATAAGATAACTTACACTAAAGTTGGAGCACTTCTCCTTGCAGTGGACGCAAGAGAGCTGGACATAGCCGGAGGCAGTCGTCGCAGAGACGACCGGAGCGTCCGAGCCGGCATCTTCTTCTTTCTCTGTGTCCTCACCGCCCTCTTCTCCTTCTCCCCCAGACTGCTCTTCTTCCTCATGCTTTAATTCATTTATTATTCAAAAATGCTCAAGCCAACTACCTATACCCATCATTTCTATAGCAATAAGTCATACCTTGGGTGACTTGTTCTTCGCCTCCTTTGTCTCTTCCATAACTTCTTTCTCATCGGCATCCCAATCTTCTTCCGTCGATGAAGCCTCTTCCTTTGATTTCACGGGGCTATCATAACAACACTCCAATTATAAAATATTTTGTCAGTATAATTTAAAAAGCATTCTTTTAATCTAAAATCATAACAATTTATTAGATAATTCAGATTGTTGCTTAGAGCAGTCCTAAACATCTTCATGAGTGTGTTGGTGTCTACCTCTGTCTCCTGGATGTCCAGTAAATTAGTATCCAATGAAGAGTGAATGTAGGTCAAGAAACATGTTTTAATCATATTCCACATTTGCTCAGAGTAATTCTTATATTATATTACATTAATTCACTTCATCAAGTAAACTCATACTCTAAAGCATTTTCAAAACGTGCATTTAAAGTTCACGCTGCCGTGAGTTTGCGGTTGAGTCGGGGATAACATGGCGTCGTAATATCATATTCAAGTTACCTTCGATCTTTGGTAGATCTGAACGTACGTGAGTACGTGACCGGTCTTTCTGAGTAGCGTCTAGTGGAGAAGGAGGCGCGCGATCTTGGCGCTCCGCGGTAGGAGGCTCGCGACCGTAGGGTGCGACCTCGGAAAGAGCGGCGCGGGGCACGCGTCCGACCGCCTGAGCGTACTGGCTCACGCGGTGGGCCCATACCGCTCGACTTGCGAAAACTCTCGCGAGCCGGCGACCGTCTTCTATCCTCTCCGCCGAAAGACCTCCTCTCCCCCCCGTACTCTTGTCTACTGCTGTACGATCCGCCAAAGTGTCCGCCGTCATGGCTACGTCTATCACTCGAAGAGCCCTGTACATAACTCTGTTTTGACGTTGACCCTTTCTTTGAATATCAAGTTTTATCATTTCAGTAGTACACAATATATTTAATTACAAATATAGATGATAATTTTCTTCCACCCAATTAGTTATAACAGTTATTATTTATTTTTTATTTTTTTCAGATTCAATTTTGCTTTTTTTTTTGAAATGTTGTTTTTAGATAATATTTTACTTCATGGAAGCATAAGATTAAAGTATTAATACCAACATCTACCACAAGAGCAATTAAGGTGGCTTTTTATTATATTTCTCAGAAAATTTTCTCAATTTCTACCTTTCTAATTAAGTTAAAGATTGTAGTAGAATGCAAGACAATTTGGTAGTCATGATCTCTTTTGCTTAATTACTTAGCATGGATATGCCCAACACAAAATCGGATACAAATTTTCTACACAAACATGTTTTCATCCACATTCCTTTTCCCTTGTCCCATCGTTTTCTCTGGGATATCAATTGTAATTTATTTATATTAAATTTCTGGTTATAAAATGTTACAATTTTTATCAGAGTGGTTGTGTTAATGCTTGAAATTATTCACTAATATTCAGGGAGTAGTCCATGTAAGCCTTTTGATGAATCATTTTCTCCATCTACTTTTATTATAATTAATAATCTTGTGCTAAATCATCATTTATAAAATTAATTTTTCTTTTTGCTCTAACTACTAACCTCAACTCTCATTCTTTTACGTTCAGGTGATCCAGAGCGACCAACATAGTCACGATTTGAATAGCTGGTGGATTCCTAAAAAATAGCAAATCATAAAGCCTAAAAAATAGTGCTTTCACAATATGACATAACAATGTTAACTATGAATCAGAAAACATTTAAATACAGAGTAAAGAGCTTAGTAGTAGCTTTGAATGCAATTAAAGAATTTAGTTGATATTATTTAACAATTATAATATCATGATGTATGACTTACCGATCTATAAGGTTTCTTATACGAGTCATCTATTCTATCACGACCTGACGAATACCGATTACCGCTATTGGAGTTGTAACGGGATTCGTTATTGTATGAAGAGTATCCTCCGCCACCACGTCCGCCTCGGCTCTCAAAGCCACCACGGTGATTGCTCCCTCGATAAGACCCTCTGTAACCTCCACCACGGCCGCCATAACTACCTCTTCCTCCATAACCACGACCGCGTGATGACATCTACCATTTCAATTATTACAATTATATCAAGTGAAGATAGGATAATGATGAATTATTAAAAAGGTATGATTAAAAACCTGAAGTAAAACCAAAAAATTATCACATAAAATAAAATTGAATAAAAGGCAAAGCACCGGCGGCGGGGCAGAAAATGGCGACTAATCGAAGCCAAGCTATTAGGAACTACAAAATATCGTTGAAAAACTAACTGTAGAATAAATAGAAGTAGGTACTTACATTCTTTATTTTGTGAAATTTGAACACACAAATAAGCACATTGATATGAAAATTTTAAGAACTAATTCAATTTCAATTTTCAATCATGAAATGAACTAGAAAAAGTACCAATTACCATTTACCATATTTTACCAAAGAGAATAACGCTACCCTAGATATGTACCACCTAACCAAAGAGAATACAACTGCGACGTTTGTAGTTTGTACTACGTAGTTTAACACCGGCTCCACGCGTTGGTCCCAATGCTGGTACAAACGTTGATCGGTTAATTTGGTGAAGCGTACACACATTGGCTATTTTATTAGTTCCTTAATCCTTTCCGTCAGAGACAATGTGCAGATGTCCGATATCGAAATTGCTCTAAGGGATTTTACTGTACAAAGTGCGTATAATTTCTATTTGTTATTGAAAAAAAAAGAACGTTGGCATAAATTCCTTTGATAAAACCAACACTAGTCGGCCAACTACCACTTGACAAGAAATTAAACATACGATTTAAAAAATGTAAATAACTGCTACAATAAACAAGAACATCATAGTTACATGTGCCCAAGCATTTGCGATTTTGTAATTGTTTAGCGTTTGGGTTGTCGTTATGACAACCGTGCATTGAGCATTCTAATAGACCCAGAAACGTGATTGGACGTGCGAGCAAGCGTAACATTATTGAGAATGTCTACATTAATTATTTTTTACATTTAAGATCGTTCAGAATTAACGTTAATGATGGATGAACAATAAAAACTTTTGTTGTAAAATCTAACTAAAGAGTAAAGGCAACACTGTAGAACATGGCGGAGGTTTTCTGTTCCTAGTTTGTCACTAAAATATTTATAAAAAAGTAAAAGAAATCTAAATTGTTATAATTACTTACCTATGAAACAATAATTCAATTCTCTTTTTAAGGGTGATTTTATAGTCACGCGTACGCCCGCGCGGTTGGTTAGCGTCACGGGCCACGAGCTTTGCGTCTCTTGGATCGTTACATAGTTTAACCAACAGTTTCGAGCGGGTCATCCATACGCCTGCAGGCCGTACTTACCAACCGCGCGGGCGTACGCGTGACTATGAAATCACCCTAAGACTTGCTGAAAAGTTTTTTACCGTTTAACGGTACATTTACAAAATTTTGTTGAAACGTGATTGGACGTGCACAATAGCTCGCGGCTCACAGAAAGTGAAGCAACTGTCTGATCCGGTCCGGTCCGGTCGTGTGTAGCGAGACCGGACTTGGTCGGCGGATCCACTCGCTAGACTAAATCCGAGCGTGTGTTTCGACTTTTATAAATTATAGAGGTCGAAATGATCGCGGCTGCGGCAATAGGTATTTTTACTTAGCTCTTTTGATATATTTGTTTCTACTTTCTGTGCTCACGTTGAGAAAGATCTCAACCACTTGAGAATTGAGATTCTGATTTGTACAAAGTTTGTTACAACGGGGGTAAAAACAATCTTTTTTCTTACATTATAATATTTCATTAATTTATTTATATTTTATAAGAAGAAAAGCCAAAATTGGATTACTCATTACATAATATCTACATGAGAGCATCCAGGGGCGGCAGGGAGAGGCAGCTGCCCCCCTGGATCTCGCAGAACATGTATGAACTCGCTTAATTACTAATCAAAGTGTTTACGGGCCTTATGCTCTAACTTTTAAATAAACCGCCCAGTAAACTGACAAAATTCACGGTGCAATTGCCAAAAATATATTGCAAATTTACTTTTATAAACTGACCTTCAAAAAAAAAAAAACACAAAAAGAGGTTATCAATTCGACGTGTATTTTTTTCTCTTTTATTTTATTTAACTACGTATAAAGTAGGATCATTTGCGGCTGTTTGCCCTACACACTAAACTCTATATACCTACCTAATGTTTCAGTGTGTGTTGTGTAGTGTGTATGAGTTATGACAAAACAGCCGCGGATGATCCAACCTAAATAATCTGACCCAACCTCAAAACAGGCTGAGTTTCCATACTGCTTGATGTATTTTTACTGTGATAATGATTTAATAAAATATAATTCATTGTTATAAATATTTTAATTTTAAGACGTAATAAACACCTTGGCATATTATTTATATTTTTAAATATTCTACTTTAAATTACAAAATATCACGTACTTTACGTAAAATATTATATAAAATAAGTATCCTTAAATAAAAGACTAGCTAGTCGCTCTTCTATTTCGTTTTTTCTTGTCTCCAAATAGTTCATTCCAGTAGCCTTGTAAATTATTCCGTGAATCCTATAAAATTATCGCAGTTAAAACTATTACAAAACTTACTAAAACTATTAAAAGTATTATAGCGTTTAATTAGGCTATTTAGTTAGTATCGTTGATGAGACTCCATTCTTGTTATTAGAGGCTGCGACATCCCTTTATTGTTTTGCTATTGCAGATAAATAATAGTTCTAAATGTTGTAGATAATTTAATATAAGAAGTCAATAATACATAACTATATTAAACACATATAAAGATAGAAGAAGGAAATAATGTTTATGACTCGATGAATGGTTGAAGAAGAAGTGATGATAGATATAATAAGTTGAAGAAGTAATGAATAATATATATCATAAGATATTATGTAATTTCGTGATGTCACAGCTGGCTTCCAATCTTGATTTGAATTCGAATATTATTAGTCATCAATTTAGCGCGTGCCAAAGAGTTCCTTCATAAAGGAGGCTATACGCAATTCGCCACAGTATTATATCTAGATTGCAAAAAAATAGTTTAATAGGTTTTTATTTCTGATTTCGTCCATTTGTGCTTATAAGTAGGATATAGCTTATGTTAATCAGAAGTGGTCTAGCGCCCCATCAGCGAAATAAATTTTTGTTTATTTCTATAAATCTAGACACCTAAGCTAGACTAAAAACCGGTCCATTTGTTTTTGAGTTTCTTAAAAACACACAAAGATACAAATAATTTCTTAATAATATTGGTTGAGATTTAATAAGTGCAAACAGTAGTTATGGTAAAATTGGGAAAAAATGTATTCGATTAGTCTAGTAAACTTCGTTCCACCACCACGTATCTGAATACGAAATTTCATTAAAATCGGCCCATCCGTTTCGGCAGTTCACTCAGAAATATACTTACGTTAATACATAATAGTGTTACCTATATACTTAGGTATATAAATATAATATCATTCATAGCCATAGAGTAATATCCGGCTTAATTAAAAACAGTCCAGTAATTTCAGCTGTGTATGATATCGATAGAATAAGGTTAGAAAAAATTGCTTAATGTATGAAGCGCCTACCTTTTTCGCTTCCCGCCATTCTAAATTCCTAAGACGCGTCAATCCCTTGAGATTACGATCGAGAATATTTAAAAATTCTTTCCTTGTTATTTTCGGTGATGGCGTAGTGCCATTATTAGATAAGTCAGTAGTAAGTGGCGTAGTTGCCTGAAAATTCATTAAACGGATTAAAAAGTGAAATCGAATACAATTAAAAGTAACCCCCCCCCTCCCTCCGCCCCCCTATATGTTATTTACAAATAAGAATACCACATTAATGGATAAACAGTTCGTCATAAATTGTAGCTAAGATCCATTTCAATCACGTTAGCTGTCAAACAAAACACCGCTCATATAATAATCGGTCCATTCGTTTAGTTAGGAGCTACGATGGCATAGACAAACAGACGCACCGAACCATCAAAATTATAACGCACCCTCTTTTACGTCGGCAGTTTAAATATGTTTGACGTTCAAAGCTTATTTCAGAAAAAGAAACTGAATATGACATTCAATCTAGAGGAACTATTCAGTTAAACATAGGTATCAATTTTTCACTTCTTGTATTGCACTTACCATTTTGCGTCTTCTTTTGAAAAAACCTATTTTAATGTTGTATGGTTATTCTAAAGTATGTCACACCAACGCTTTATTATACAATGTAACTAACTCCAGTATTAATCCGAAAAAAATATGACGAAACTAACACCTACGTCATTCACAAACCCTGTCCATATCAAGTAATACTTACGTTGTATCCAACAAGTAATATCATATTTTATCAACTAACAATTTTGGCCAACCAAAAAATATAACCATAAAAATAATGAATAAAGTTTTTTCCTGTGGAAGGACAAATGCATCGTTTACTTTGCCTATAGTCTAAATTATCAAATTAATCAGCAATTACCTATTTAAATTTAAAGAAAATATAAAAATGAATAACGTAAGGAATCATTTAAAAAAAATTTAAATTTACCTTTTCATCCACGAATTGGTTATTTACTATTTCGGAGATCTGATTATATGCACTTTTTGTATCATTTATTTGCTGAAAAAGAAAATTATACATGAATAGACCAATTTTTTTAATTATATTAAGTAATAAATTTAGCGAAAGCAGACAATTTTCATTTTTCCTTGGTATGCACAAAACCAATATCTAAAATTCTTTATTTTTAGCCATTGCCTTTTAATTTTAGCCGCCGGCCAACGACTGCACGTCTTGACACATGCATGGCATACTCAAACAGCTAAATTTTCTCAGCTTTTTAAATACCTACATAGATTTTTTATACTGACCTCTAAAATAACGTTGAATATTGTACCGAAAAATCCCCATTTAGGCTTCGTTGCGACACTTTTTCCTACTCTTAATGAGGACTGCCTCTGCGATCGGTCTTTTCCAATAGAGTCATCAGCCGTAGGCTGAAATTAATTTAAACCAAACCAGTAAACAGACTTTTATTGTAACTACTCTCATAAGATATCCAGAGACCAGATGTTGAAAGTATAATATGAACAATACACAGCCTTGATATTAAAAAAAACTTTCATAGTCTATATACTTATTCGAAATAATTACTTAGGTGTTCGCACTTAAATTTAAGTCAGCCACTAAAAATATTTATGTATTAGAAAAGGTTTATAATTCTGTAAAAGAGTATTTAGAAGATAAAAATTCTTGAAAGACCAGATTGGGTAGGACGTTTCCATGTATATGTGGGTATCATTTCATCTGTGACATCCCTTACAGTTGTACAATCTCCCGTCCTATCTGTAAATAACTACCAAGTTTATTTCCGAATTTCCTGCGTAGAGCCTACTTTTAGAACCGGTAGTAACTGTAGCTATAAATACATACCTAAATCTAAAAATCGACGATTTCGGGTTTTGTAAAAGCTTAATTGAATAAAGATTATTTTGTATTTGACTTCTGAAACACCTATGGGGCTGCTAAGTACGAAAGTATAAAACGCACATATATATAATCTATATTACTTTTAGTATTAATTGAATTTAAGAACAAGACATTAAAAATAACCGACATTAGATAGAAATAAGACAGATTCTTCTTCTTGTTTTCGCTTATATCACAAGTTTACTAACCGGTTGTGCATTGACTAGAGTTGCAATAACTGCCACAATCAGGATGCAGGCTAAGATGTAATCGGCAACTCGTAACGCCATCTTGTGTTACTGGATCACTTCCCGGCATATGAAATCATAAAAATTGTTTACCCTAGAAAAATAATCTTATTCTATAATCTTTCACACTTTATAAACTACGACATGATTAGAAAAAAGAATATGTAGTTCATAAACTCAGATTAATTCTTCTTTTTCGTCGAAAGATTACAATGAATTCGTTGAGATAGCTGGAGATTATAGTCATATTATAATAGTACAATACGATTAATAAACCTTAAATAATAAACACATTATTTAGGTCATTCTCAATCCAAAACCACTGTTTTGAATTGTTCGTAGATAAGGGCGTAGCACATTGTGTAGCATCGTGAGCGCGTTTATGTCTATTCAACCAAAAAGGTTGGAATGTAGTTTTTAATTCAATAGAAGACAAAGTAAAATTTACATTACGTTTTCGCGTATTCTTAAAAGATATTTCAATTTTGTAGATTAAATTATATTTAAGTACCTACCTATTTATTATGTAAAAATTTATTGCATAGATTAATTTATCATAAAGTTAATCGATTAAAAAATTTTGCTTAAATATGTGAAAAGATTAATCATGTTTTAATTTAAAGTGTTCCAAGTACCTAATCAAGTTTTTTTTTCTTGACATCTCTTTTGAGGTCGTATGCAATAAACTGAAGGTTGTTACTCACCATTCACTAAACTATTGCGGAATAAGCCTACATGTACAAACATACTACTAAAACTGACTTAACAATCTCACTTTTATTGCGTTAGTAATTTGTTAATTAGAAATATAATTTTCATCTATTAAATTTTAATAATTACTATTTCATAATATGTATAGGTACTTACCTTCGATACTTACCTACTCTGAATTTACGAGTTGTAGCATAAATTAATGCAAAATAAATTAATAACATAGATTTAACTGCATTCCTTTGTTTTTAGACACTCAGTTTAAAAAATAGGAATATATTTTCACATCTTACCGTCATTTATTTCGAAACGTTAATTTGGCCTTTACACCTTTGACTTAATGCCGATCACAGACCAACATTTTTTTTTTCAAGAACTTCGGGAGCGTGCAAGAGGTTTGAATTACGGGTGTTAATTAACTGAACGTGTTCAATCGAATGGATGGCGGTAGGCAATGTTGCGTTCGCTACTCTGTTGCTTGTGGTTCGTTGGCGCGTTATTTCCCGCCGGTACACAACGTTCGGGCCAAGGCCATTTGTGTTGCGAAGTGTTATCATGTTATGTCAGCCGCGTTCTACTTATGCAACGTTACCAATTCAATGCACCTAGATGACCCCCATCCATCTTTTTTTAATTTTGTATTTAGTAGATAAACAATAGGTACCTACGTATTATGTATGTCTAATTAGTTAATTGCAAAAATTAAATGGTTAACAATGTAAAACACATTATCCTTAGTAATTAGGCGCTACTAAAGGCTTTTGTACCTGTTTTTTGTTCAACGCTTTTTTAAAAATACACGTCGAATTGATAACCTCCTTTTTGTTTTTTTTTTGTAGGTCGGTTAAAAATCTTAGTAATCATAATATGTAATTTAATAGAATACTGTACTAATTTGTATTTTCTTACTACTAGATTTTACTCGCGACTTGGTACGCGTGGGTATGCAAAACATAGCCTTTTTTACTCGGGGACGTTCAAGTTTTCTATCAGAGAAAGGATTTTTAATTATAAAAAAAATTGTTTATTTTTTATTATATACGTATAGATATGATAGAAAGATTTTGATGTATGTAAATTTAAACAATAAAAAACTATGAAACGTGTACTAAATCATAATAGTAAAACAATGTACCTATGTGAATGACTTGACGAAAAAAATGATACAAACGTAATATAAATATGTAATAGTTTATTATAGAAAACGTCTAAGATTAAAAAAAATATTTTGGAAGAAATTTAATATCTAAATTCTAAAATATCTAACATTTAAGTTTAAATAAAAAAATAAAACCGACCTCAAAACGCACTAAAGTGAAAAACAAATTTTGTATTATAAATGAACCTACTATAAATAAAATTACGTAAATACTATTGTTGATAAATAAAATTCATGTAAAATTTAACAAGGGCGTAAAATGTTGCTCTTTCTTCTAAATCGTTTGTACCAGGTTTTTCATTAGTTAAATATATTATATTATATATTAGGTATTAAAAGTATGAAACTATTACAGTTTACCTAAATTTAATATCTCATGTACGTTTCGAGTTCCGTCATTAAAAGTATTGTTTGTTGTTCCCTCACCTCTACATCTCTAAAACTCTTAGTATAGAAATAAAATAATGAATTTAAAAACATCTCATTTATTGATAAAGATTCACATTTCGTTATCGTTTAAAACTAAATATAGTATCGTTCATATTTTAATTATATTAATCAGCAAGTAAACGCACCTTGTGATTTATCGCACATATTCAGTTATAATTTCTCTATCTCCAAAACTATCTATTTTTTTCTATAACTATCGATTTTAATATCATATATCCTTATTTATAAATGAATATATAAGTCATCGATATAGTGATATTTCATCAAGATAAAGAGTACTACTGGACACTGAACGCGTAAACAATAACACGATTTTGTTTTCCTCCGTTTACAAGTTTTGCTCCATAGCATCAAATATTTAATATAACATGGACTTCCGTATTGCCAAACGAACTAATTGAAGTAAGAACTATTACAACAAATATTCTTGTTGCAAATTTAATTCTGAATCAGAAACATCGATGTTCATTCCGTGTTCAAGAATGAACATCTGTCACGTGAAATTCAGCGATTTCTCGTCCGATTGTGAAACTATTCTTTCAATATCCTGAAAAATCGTAATAATTCCAAAAAAATAAATGGATCCATTTCGACGAGATACCCCATGTCTTGATATCTTTTTCATCCAAGTAGGAGTGGAGCTTCCAAAAAAGATCACGTCGAATTGATAACCTGGTGTTTGAAGGTCGGTTAAAAAGGCATTAGGACGCGACTAATTCCATTTTTCTATACTTCTTCCTGAGCGTAGAGACCGGGTCCTTGAAGAGTATGGGATCGAGTCTCAAGATGGAGCGAACGAGCGGCATGTAGCCCCACGCGGCCGCGAACGTATTCAGGCAAGACTGCCGCTGCACGAAGTGCTCCGGATCGGTCCACGAGGACCTGCACCAAATAAAATTAATATAACTCTACACGTTGAAGCTAATATTTAGTGATTATTAAACTAGAGTACGAACATGCCGGCTAGTGCAAAAACATTTATAATTATTTCTTTGTTTTATTTTTTATACATAGAATGTATATGACGACCGATTGGCGCAATTGGTAGTGCTCCTGCCTTCTGCATCGAAAGGTCCCGGGTTCGAATCCCAGTAGGTGCATTTATTTGTGTGATGAGCACGAATGTTTGTTTCCGAGTCTTAGTTGTTTATAAACTTATATATGTATTTATTGTGGTGCCCTCGTTGTTTCTGATTACCATAACACAAGTGCTTCAGCTACTTACTTTGGGATCAGAGCAATGTATGTGAGTTGTCCCAATTATTATTATTATTATTATATTAAATTTTTTGACAAGTTTGTATTTGTGGGGACCAATGAATTTAAGAATTAGTCAGGGGCACTCACTATATCTCTTCTGCATTCGTTGTATTTATAGCAAGTAGCAAGCCCTTCTGTGCCTAGTGAACCAAAATATTTCATGAGTGTCAGACGCCTAACTCAATAGCTACAGAGGAGGTTTGCTTGCTAAGTGTAGACTGTCGAATCTGATTAATGGTTATGATATTATGTACAAACTTGTATCTATGATGTGTAGTCTTGTAGCGCCTGCGCTGCGCGAGCTTGAGAGGCGGGCGGCGAGTAAGGTGCGCCACGAGGCAGTTTAGAAGGATGTCTTCGCAGTTGTGGGCGCGGCGGACGGCCAGGCGCAGGGCGGGCGGCGCCTCCAAATACTGAGCCAACGCCGCTCGGTGCACCAAAGCCGCCCCTGGCAAAACCATCGAGTACGACCCGCCCCATTTACTGCTGTAGCCCCACGCACCCTGAACGGCAACCAAAGAAAATTACACACTTGTAAACCAGTAATGTATATACATACTTACTCTTGTTTGGTTACTTTTTTATATTGTTTGTCGTTTATTTAATTGTCGAAGTTGTTGAATGCCGTCAACGGGGGCGCATTTATTTTTGTAAGTCGTAACAAGTATGTGGCAGAAAATGCCTTAAAAATATTTAGTTGTTGAAGGACAAATATCGATGAATCGTTTCGGATAAGAAGTTATATGTAATAATTTGTAAAGAATGACATAAATAAACATGCCTTTGATTCATCCCAGAAATGATTCCTCGCCGGATAGCCAACGATTCGCTCGGGGAACTGTTGCCAAACGCGAAAAGCGAAATCTAGTTCCTCAGTCAAGAGAGGTGCGTCACCGTCCAGCGAAAACACCGCAGCTGTGGGAATCGCCCACAGTGGCTGCCACCTCGCTGATACTCCTTCCCTTTAAATATTCTTTTCTTCACCTCACTTCTTCAAGTAACAAGAAATACGCGAAGACAGTAAGACGTATAGAAAATATAAAAATGTTTAAGATTCTCGTGTTGTTTTTAATGTAGTGACTGCATTTATAAAACATATTTATCTGATACATATGACTACATAAATAGCGGCATGGGTTTTAGCTGCATTATTCAGTACATATTTACTTTCTCTTGAGAGGTTTACTTCCTATTGGCTGTTATTACAAAATATGTCGACAACTACGCAACCATTTATAATATTACCACATAGGCACTTAACTGGAAATAATCTTTGTTCATACTACAAGACAGTCTAACAAACCCTCGATCATGTAAGCTGTCACCGCATCATGATCGGTCGATTAGTTTAGGAGATACTATGTACATCAAACTTACCTAATACACCCTTTTTTCATCGGGGGTAAAAATATCCTTTTATATATCTCGCTGAAATGTATATTTTGTATGTAAAATATGAAACGGGCGCAAGGGCGCTTGTGTAGAAATATTTAATTTCTTATTTATTGTTTTTTAAAGTTCTGTTATTCATTATTATTTAAAAAATATCTATTTTATTATTATACCATAAATCATCGCACCATCGTGGGTCTTCGTATATTTTGGGAGTTTGCAAGTAATATATAAGGGATAAATGTTTATGTTACCCTGGATAGTGCGTCGTAGCATCTACAACAGTGACAGGTAAGGGGTCACGCCGATCTCCGGCCATTCGCGATAAAGACTTCAAAGATGGCGCTGCACGTTCGCTATCCCACACCAACACAACCTGATCATAAGTTTTTTTTACAAAATTCCATACAAGTAAATTTGAGGAATGGAAGCTTCTGTTGACTAAATACAAATATAAACATTTAGAATAGCTAGATAATATTCTAATTATTTGATACCTTTTCGCAGAACTCGCTACTAGCAATGTTTGCGAGAAGCTTATGCAAAGCTGGTGATGTCGCTTGAACATACAAGAGAGCTGTAAATGTTTTACCGGGAGTAGTCGGTAGGGTGATGAGGGGCACCGAAGGGGCGGGAAGAGGCGACGGGGAGGAGGACGGGGCGAGGGGAGGGTCCGGAGCAGATACTCCCAGAGGCAGGTGGGCGCGAGAGTCTCCATAACTCGCTAATGTACCCAACGCTCCGGGAGACGTGTTCCATATCAACGCCTCCCGATGTCGCGAAGTTTTATGTGCTGTTATTCTTTCCAATATTATCTATAAAAAATACATGCTTTGATATATTTTTGGCCAACGTATTAAAAATTCCTAGCAATAGAAATAATATAAATGTGAAAGTAACCGATTTTAATGACATTTGATAGAGTTATACTAGAGGTTAATATAATTCTCAAATAAGGTCATATGCTAATCTTTATTGTGAAGAAAAAGCATGAAGTGGTAGAAACATGACAAACATGCGGACAAAGTCGCGGGCAAAAGCTAGTTAAGTATAATTTAAAACAATGCTGGAGATACTTGTAAATAAATTATATTATTGTAATATAAAGTTATCAAGTACCTCAATAGTGGTAAAAACTATTTTTTCAATTGAAGAAAAATACTGCTCCCAAAGAAGCTGTGTCTGTTGTCTTAAAGCAAGCACACGCTCCGGCGGTACAGATCGCACAAGCTCAGGTACCTACAAAATACAATTTTTGGAATGTCTGTACCTATTGAGGTATTTTTTTTTAAATTTCTTTTGTATAGTACACAAATATCAACTAGTCAAGTAGAACTAATTTTAACTCAATGATGGGAAGTCAGATAAGCTATAATAATACATTGACAAAAAAGTAAGTAAATGTGAAGCTAGTGGTTGTTGGTTCATTTTATTTATTTATTTATTAACACTTCGTTGCAATAAACAATAGGATACAGATAATAAATTAAGCTAAATGGAGTGCAACGGGCAGCCTTCATTTTGTTACAGGCATATAAACAGTGTATTGTTTCAGAAGAATTTGTGTAAATGCATTGTAAATTAGAGTCAGTTAGAATAAAAACCTGTAACAAAAGCCGTTCGTCAGCCCAAATCACTGCACGACGCCAATCTATTTTTTCATCAAATGGCAACCTCCATCCATTACTAAGTAGAACAGGGACGCAACCAGCTGCCAATGCTTCCAGAAAACGATACGAACCAAGACGCCGCCCTCTAGCCACTAGACAGAACGTAGAGTTGGCTAATAGTTGTTCGTAATCAAATCTACAAAGATTATTATTACAGATTCAGAAAACACTGTTTCATCATGCTTTGAGAAAATTCTATTTCAATCTTTTTAGTTTTATACTTACTTATCATACTCTTTATTGTCTTCATCACACCTTTCGTCTCTAAGATCCTTCCAAGATTTTCCATGTCTACATGTTGTAACCAAGATTAAATTATTACCATCATGAAGATGCCATATTGAATTTCTTGTCTCACTGCCAATACCATGTACATAACGTTTACCTTTAAATGCAAGTAAATGACGGCGTGGAGCAGGAAACGGATTTGCTGTAGCAGCAGGAGGTGTGCCACCTTTCTCAGGATGCTCCTTATGAAATAAAGGCAATGAAATATCAAAACCCTCTCTAAATAATGCTTCTGATACACTAGCTCGTGCCAAGATAGCTTCACCTGGATCAAATCCAAGTGATCCTTCTGAGTAATCTGGCCAAGTGCCGGCATATAAATTAAAAATTAAGTGATTGCGCCCATTTTTCCAGTGCGGTAATCGCGAAAGTCGGGTTGCTACATCTGCAACATGTTCCGAAGATAGGGGATCTGCATCAAGGGTGTCTACTGCTGGGATAAACAAACAAGCTTCTGCTGGATCCCGAGTAGCATATTTAGATTCGCGAATAACTGATAGGACTTTTCGATATGTAGCACTAACCGGCCCGTCTGTTGGATACACATAAACTTTAGGCTCATTTCCACAATTAGCGAAGTTGAAACATGTTTCCATTCGACATGATTTTCTTTTTATGTCCGGACTGCGTTTAAGACGTGATGGGGCTTCAGAGAGCTCTTCAATAGTAGCGAATGAAGGCAACGTACTCTGATAATTCTTTTGAAAATTTTCAGTCTTTATGCGATATCCGCCAATGCAGCAATATAATATAATCACAATGGATAGCGTTAGAATAATGTAACGTTTCTTCGCTTGCATTCTAACTTTCTCTAAAAATATTTACAATGATTATCTTAGCATTTTCCTGATTTAAACTTTTAACAGTATAATCTTTCCGTCAAAAATTAATTTTTAATAACTCAACTCATTAAGAAAGAAATGGATATTTGTGTAGAAAGTACATTAATCACAACTAAGTAATTTCATTTGAGTAGTGCTTGGCCTTTTTAAAGTTTTATTGATATATTTTAATTTATTATGATTTTTAAAATTGCTGCAGTTTCCTAATTGTAATTACAGAAACTGTCAATTGTCATTTTGATTGCCGTCTTGCGTCGACTGTCACCGTCACAGGTTGACAGAACAATACAAGCAGGCATTTAATATGCATACGTCAAACTTAAGTGTCGGCACTATGATCTCAAAAATACACAACTTTCATGCTGCGACTCCATTAGCGGGCGAATATTCGTGGTGCGGTCAGCGTTATCGCAATAAAAATTATGTATGAAGCGGCGAAGTGTAGCCTAGCCACTCAAGCGAATATTCTAGCGACAAAACCCTTTGATTCGCGACAGTTTACCGACAGCGCCGCGGTAAGCATTTTTGTCGGACCAATATTCGGGAATCGACGAAGATAGTGGTCACATCTATCGCGATAACATGAATATTCGTCAATTTCCGCTAATGGAGCCGCAGCATCAGAAAATAATAAAAAAAGGACGCGCTCGTTAATGCGATGGCGCCAAACCTTTATGCTAAAAACCTCAGAGGAACAGCGTGAGTGCGACGGACAGATAATGTATTGTTTTCTGCTATTTGATCTGTAACCTGTGTAGTGTGTACTGTGTAGACTGTAGAGTGTAGAGGTTTCAAGTTTGGGTAAAATTTAGCAAAATTAATTATTAAATTGCAAAATTGTATGATATTGTAGAAACTAGAAAGTATTAGTGAAATTTTATTTATTATGTTGAAAAATTATATTCGACTTCGTTGCACACATAGATATCGATACATAGTTTTGTCTAGAAATAGAAGTAGTCTCGGTCTTTGGGTAAGTAATATTATTTATTGATCACTTTACAAAATCCCTATATCTTAATAATATATTTTTTTATTTAGGACAATAATATTTCCACAGAAATTAAATTGAAGATTGAAAAACAATGGTCAAATGTAGTGTTAAAGAATGATGATGTTAAACAAGTGAAAAATAATGTTTACATTCTGCCTATGTTCCCATACCCTTCGGGAAATTTACATATGGGTCATGTAAGAGTGTATTCAATATCCGACACTATTGCAAGGTTTCATAAACTAAATGGAAATAATGTTATTCATCCAATTGGTTGGGATGCATTCGGTCTGCCTGCTGAAAATGCAGCTATCGAACGTAACATTCCTCCTCAAATATGGACAAATTCTAACATAGAATCCATGAAAAAACAACTGATTGAGCTTGGCTACAACTTTGATTGGAGCAGAGAAATTTCAACATGTGATCCTAGGTATTACAAGTGGACTCAATACATTTTCTTAAAATTATTTGAGAATGACTTAGCATATCGTAGTAAGGTAAATGGTGCATTAAATTGTTTGGCTCGAAATAATATATATGTATTTACATGAAATTTTTGAATTGAATATAATTTTTTGTTAGACATAATATTCTTACCTGCACAATAATTTATAAGTTTAATGTTGCAGGCAAATGTTAATTGGGATCCAGTAGATAAGACAGTTTTAGCCGACGAGCAAGTTGATGAGAATGGCTGTTCTTGGAGGTCTGGTGCAAAAGTAGAAAAGAAGGTTCTCACTCAATGGTTCATCAAAACGACAAAGTTTGCTCAACATCTATATGATGGTCTAGATAGTAATTATTTAGAAAATTGGAAAGATATTATAAATTTACAAAAACATTGGATTGGTGAATGTAACGGAGCTGTAGTTACTTTCCAAATTAAAACAAATGGTGAACAGAGACCTTTGGATATATGGTCTGCAGACCCGTACAAATTTTTACATGCACAGTATTTAACATTAAAAAGCAATAACATTGTTTTACAAGACCTTACTACAGATGAAATTGAAAATTTAACTTGTTATAATCCACTCACAGATAGTGAAATAAATATTTATATTTGTGATAATTTATCTTATCCAGAAGACAGAGATTTATATTTAGTTTGTCCTGCAATTGACTCTGAAGATAGGAAAATATCAGAAGCTTTAAATATTCCTCTAGAACAAGAGAAAAGAATAGATATTGAACATGAAAATAAAAAAGCAATAGAAATAGCCAAAAGAAAAAAATATGGAGGTTATTTCGTGAGTTCCAAATTGAAAGACTGGTTAATATCAAGGCAAAGATATTGGGGTACACCTATACCTATTATCTATTGTACTAAATGTGGTACAATGCCAGTTCCTTATGAAGACCTACCAGTAGAGTTACCTCAAAACTCCTCTGAAGAAAATAATATTTTCACTTTATCTAAATTTTGTGATTGGGTAAATTGTAAATGTCCAAAATGTAAAGGCAGTGCAAAACGTGAAACTGATACTATGGATACATTTGTTGATTCCTCATGGTATTACTATCGCTTTCTTGACCCTTCAAATGAGAATTTACCATTTGATAGAAACAAATTAATTGGAAAATCACCTGTAAACTGTTACATTGGTGGCAAAGAACATGCCGTACTGCATTTATATTATGCTAGATTCATGAGTTATTTTTTGCATTCACTGGGATGGACCCCAACACAAGAACCCTTTAAGAAGCTCTTAGTACAAGGTATGGTGATGGGTCAATCCTATAAGGTAAAGTCATCGGGAAAGTACATTCCGCAACAAAATGTAGAGATAGTTGGTAAAGCATATAAAGAGAAAGATTCTGGTGAAACTGTTTTGATGCAATGGGAGAAAATGAGTAAATCTAAACATAATGGTGAAAATCCCATGAGACTGTTAACAAAATATGGATGTGATACAACAAGGCTTCTAGTGTTAGCTGATGTGCCACCTGCTACAACAAGACACTGGTCTGATGCAAGTAAGACTAAATCTTGCCTTTTTTTAGATAGAGGTGTTATAATTTTGAGGTGTCTGCTCCGAACCAATGGACCGATTTTGATGCGGTTTTTGTATGAAAGGTGATGTGATTAAGGTGTGTAGCTACAATTTATGAAGACCTATTATTTTATTTTATTGTTGGAGAAAAAACAGATACAATTGTTCATTGTTCAAGTGTTCATTTATGAGTTGTATTTATTTGTAATTAACAAGTCCACAACATAGGTTTTTTAAGTTATATTCAATTTTACTTGTCTATATATTAATTCTATTTAGTATTTATAGTGTATCATATAATATTTTGTGCCTTTTCTAGCCCTTCCAGGTGTTTTAAATTGGCAACATCGGCTTTGGATAACACTCAGAGACTTCTTAACCCATCGAAACAACTTGGACTTATTGCAAAAGCAATTCCTATCACATAAGGAATTTCAAGACTTTGAAAATAAATTATGGGAATCAAGAAACTATTTTATTGCAACATCAACATACCATTTCAAATATACACAAAAATTAAGTGTTGGGATATCACAGCTACAGAGCTTAACAAATACTTTGCGAGTAAGACTTTTTGTAATACATATTTTCTTTCTACCTATTTAGATGTGAAATATGTAAAGAACTAAAAAGTTATAAGGAATTAAGATTAAATTCCTTTAACTTGATACATACAATATAATATATACAATATACAATAACATACAATACAAATTGATTTGACTGGTCCTTAATTTTGTTGTATTATATCGATGGCTCCTAAGTATACTGAGTCAACTCTACTTTTAATAACTTTACAGGAAGTCGATAAGAAGAGCATAAGATTATATTTCAAAATTTAACACAATCAAGAAAATATAAATAATCATTTTGAATTCAATATATTGATAGCCTTCACCAGTGTCAAATAAAATTCATATTATTTTATTAATTTATGAGATAATGTAGATACATTAGTGTACGTCGATTATTTATTTCTTGAAAATGGATCAACTACCACTTATATTTTTATACGTCGTATTATTGAATTTACGTTTTATGTAAACATTATTTAGTAAGTGCAGTAAAATTTATTTTTACATACTTATTAATTTTTTTATGTGTTAAAATTTCACCGATATACATTATTTTTATTAAAATATTAAAAGTTGACTCACTATACATGGACATAATTTCCAAGTAATCAATCCTTATATTGGGTCAAGTGTATTACAAAATAGGTAAAGTAATTTAAAATAAATTAAAAAGTAATTTAAAATTTAAAACATTGTTTAAAACTTTAATTTTTATTAAAGAGATCACAAAAAGGAATTAGTAACCTTAGCACAACTTTCAAATTTTCATAAAATTAACACTACTAGAAATAGGGAAACCAATATTAAAAAATATTTAATGTTTTAATTGCACATTGCCTTATTAAAAAAATAATAATAATTGCTTGAAACCACAATTATTTATAAACAATCATCTTATTAGGTACTTACGAGTATAATGAAAATCACAGTAATTATATAAGTCTAAATATCTTTGATACAATCTACGATGTAGGCACAAACATCTTATTACTTATAATTAAAATCACAGCATGCATACTAGTCTAAATATCTTTGATACTAATACAATAAAAGCTTAAAATTAAAAGTCTCAAAAGTTAGCATATGAGGAAAGTACTTAATAATTACGTAAAAAAATTTCAAATAAAATAAAAAAATAAATATATTTTTACTTATTCTGAATCGCTTTCAACTATATTGCTGTCAGCTTTAATCAAATTAGAAAAAAATAAGTGATATTCCTTAGGTATTATCAGTTTTTGGCACATGTCCATTAAATCTTTGTATTTATTTTTATCGATTGGGATTGGCCTATTGTAAGCTGGGCGAAGATCACGAAATTCTGTATTAGGGACAGTTTTGTTACGTGTTGCTTTAGGTTTATTAGCACAATCAATCCAGTTATACGAATCTTGCAATTAACTAGTTTTATAAAATAATTTGTAAGGATTTTCTGCCTCAATTCTTATTTCGGTGACTTTATTCCACTGCATCTTAGACCCATCACAGCTAAAAATCCAGTTATTAACCCTTTTAAGCATCGTTTTGAAGTCCATTAAAATATCTTGACACACTTCTGTGACCTTATAAGGTTTTTCATCGGTTTTTGCAAATTGAAAGGACGTATACTATTGGGCAGGTATATAAAGTATTTTATCTCTTGTCTGTCTTTCTATTAGGGCATGCATGCTATCACCCTCGTTCTGTGTATGACCAACAATTAAAAAACGATGATTAATTTGTATTTTATATTTATAACTTGCCATCATATACATCAGAAAAACGATCCTGTTTCGATTCTGACCACCGCAGTTATCAGACCAGAATCGGTATTCCTTTATACCGTCGTTGACGGTTTTCTCAATAAATTTATATACACAGCTAGCAATTTCATTTGCTCCTCTTTTAGCAGTCTGTTGGTGCCAGCAAAAGCAATAACCCTGACGACGTCCTATATCAAATATAGTAAAATTATAAACCGTAAGTTTTCGTTTATAATAAAATGTGCTAACGTTTCCATGGGGTACATTCAAGCACTTTTGGAGGTCGTATACTGCTGTTAGAATTTCAGGTTTCTGTTGTGCTAGTTCTTTGTCTTCTGCTTTAACTTTCTCGCTAAATCTTTTTGTTTCAAGTGTTCTTCCTTTTTTGCTATTTCTTGCTCTGTATGCTGTTTATTGTTTTCGAATATATGACATTCTTCACAAATATCTTTTTTGGGCCTGTGGAAACTAATATTTAAGTTTCTGATGACAATATCACGATATTGTCGCACGCTAGTTACTTTATTTGTATACTTATTTGGATCAAACCATTCTTGATACAATTTATACATTTTAGGAAACGATAGAGATCCATCAAGATACTTTCTGGTGGAATCTTTACGAGTATAGTGAGATTCCACACTCGACAAATTTGCAACATGATCAAGTACACTACATTTCATTTGATCAGTTATTTTTTTCATATGGTTAACATGCTTTCCTCGCTGATCAGACTGTACAACTCCTTGTCCTTTTTCTAGTTTTTCTAAAGCTGTATAAAGGAAATTAACATTTTAAATATGTTTGCTCTATTCTCTTTCGAAATTTTTTTACTACATTTCTTTCTACATGTTGCAGGACATGGAGATTTCAGTAGTCTTTTATTATGCTTTGCCATTTCTACTTGTATATTGTAAGCCTCTATTGACATTCCGTTTACTTACCTCATCTTTCCAGTCCTTCATAAAACGTTCTCTTTGTCTACCTTTGTCTTTCTTGGTCCCTGAAATTCGTTTGCGACTCTGAGAAGTTGAAGTAGCCACTGGTGAGTCTGTGTCGTTAGCATAAGTTGCAGGCGTAGAGACAGAATTATCTAGACAATAGGCGTCAATGCAAAAGGATTTAGGACTAAAATCAACGTATGGTGATGGCATCGGAGTATCATCATTTATTTTTTCATGACAGTTACTGGTACTAGGGTTTTCTTTGACATTAAAATCCAGAATGTTCATGTTTTCACAAAAAGATTGATTAGGTGTGTTTGGTTGAGAATCTTCAATTTCTGATGGCGTTGAAGATTTAGTAGGTAGCAAAGTCCCAGTTTCATTAGAAGGTTCTTCAGTAAAGTATTTATTGTTAGGAACTGGTGAAAATTCGGGAATATCATTTGAAAATATAGATAAGTTAGATGATAGATCTGGTAAAAAACCCTCCGGAATCATCGTATCTTCCAAATCAATGTCGTCTAATATTGATAACTCTTCATTGGTGAAATGTGCACCTGCAGGTAGAGGAGAATCTGAAAAAAAAACAACATTGAAAATCAGTACAATGAGTCAAGTTAAAACTAGGCAAAAATTGTTCAACGTATACTGATCTATCTCCGTTATACCAGTATACGCGGTTATACTCCTAAAATAAAAAATAATTAAATTAAGTACCCATTTTAATATTTTTATGAACTAAAAATTCAAGATTTCAACTGTACTTACATCATCCACACTCCGCGACTTCCCGACGAATACTGAGCCAGTTGAAACTTGCACCAAAATTGCCGCGTTCGCGTCTCGCGTATACTGGTATCGTGCACTTGACTCAGTGTACTATGTGCAAAATAAATTAACTATGTATTTGATCCAGTGTACGCCATTTTTTCTTCGTTATTAATAGGGATATAAATTTTATTTTAACACAGGTAGATAGGAAATTAAGTAAATGTTATTAATATCTTAAAAAATGAAATTATCGAAAATTGTTAGTTGACTCAGTATACTTAGGAGCCATCGATATAGCCATCTATCGAGGAGTGGATAATCTACTACAAAAGGAATTTTTCAGTTTGAACCAGTAGTTCCGGAGATTAGCATGTTCAAATAAACAAACTATTCAGCATTATAATATTATAATTGTATATTGGGAAATTATTATTTTAATTAATAGCAGATAAAGATTTATAGTTTTTTTTTTCCAGAATAATATTCCGGCTGAAGTTATAGCAAAAAGTAAAGAATTTGAATTAACACTAGCCAGCTTAATAATAATGCTATCCCCAGTTACGCCACACTTTTGCTCCGAGCTTTGGGCAGGCTTAAGTTCGGCTCCTAATAGAGTTGCAACAGATACGAAGCTCATTTCGTGGAATACAGATGTGTTAAATCAAAAGTGGCCTGTTGTGGACTGTAATTTTAAATTATCTTTCCAATGCAAAGTAAGTAAAAATTTAATTTATTTTATGAAATGAAATAAAAAACATAGAATGTCAGACAGATAAATTGCTGATTATAACAATTGCATTTTTTGTCTCTAGCTCAGCCACAAAGGCCGAGCCATCTTATTTCTCTGTCTGCCCCATGCTCCACATAGTCGAAGCGCAATGCGGCTTATACTATATAATATTAAGTATACCTACCTATTAAAATGCCTCAAAACTCATCGCTATTTGAAATAGATGTCAAAGAGCAGATAAATAACTTAGATGATTTGATTTTTAGTTCCTCTCACCAAGTTACGACGAAAACTTTTTTTATTATAATTTCATATAAATTAATTTTAAACAAAAAAATAAAACCGACCTCAAAACGCACTGAAAAGTAAAAAATAAATTTTGTATTATAAATGAACTTACTATAAATAAAAGACGTAAATAGTGTTGATAAATAAAATTCATCTAAAATTCTACAAGGGCTTAAAACTGTCATGTTGCTCTTTGAAACGCGGCGCCAAGCCATTCAATTAATTTTTTTATTAAAATCCAGGAATATTCATTCAGTCTTTATTTATATATTTGGCACCGCCTTTCAAAAAACAACATGAAAGTTTTATGCCCTTGTAGAATTTTAGATGAATTTTATTTATCAACACTATTTACGTCTTTTATTTATAGTAAGTTCATTTATAATACAAAATTTATTTTTTACTTTTCAGTGCGTTTTGAGGTCGGTTTTATTTTTTTGTTTAAATTTAATTTATTTTATACTTTTGAGTGACTCTTCTAAACCGTATAGCTGGTTATCATACCATCAAAACGAAACTAACATGGACGCTCTGACTTTACGCTTACCTTATACACTAAAAACTAATTTAATTAATTTAATTTAATATTTTCGAATTAATGAAAATAAGAAAACGCAAAACTGAATCGTTTAATACTAAAAATTTAAGTAATATCGTTCATATAAATTAAGTTTTATAGTAAGCAAGTGAAGGCACGTTGCGATTTACCGTAGGAACTCAATGACTATATTCTCTCTATCTCTAGAAGTATTTCTTCTACCTTATTGATTTTACTTTCGTATATGACTCTTTTAATGTTTTATAAAATGGTATATAAGTCATCGATATAAACTGATATTGCATCGATATATAGAGATCTAAACTGGACGCGTAAACAATAACGGATGACGTGTTTTTCTCTGTTGACAAGTTTTGCTCCATAACATCAAATATATGGCTTAGATTTTCATAAAATTCCGTCAAAAGCTTGACAATATGAGTTTTAATAAAATTAATTTATTATATTTAGTATATATTTAATATAACATGGACATCTCTATTGCTAAAGCGAACTAATTGAAGATTTTTAAATTTTTTATTTTATAACCTCAATATCTCTAAAACTATAAATCAAATTATTTTGATTCTTATTCTCTCTTGTTGCAAATTTAATAATAAATCGAATAATATCTAATTCATCGATAAGGACTCATAAATCATAGAGTTATAAGCAAATTAGCACGACATGGTCGCGCGGAATTCAGCGATTTCTCGTCCGATTGTGAAACTATTCTTTCAATATGCTGAAAACTGTTGATCGTAAAAATTCTAAAAAAAAATGGGACCACTTCGACGAGTTACCCTATCGTTTGACACCTCACTCATCCAAATCGGTCTACAATTGGCGACGTACGAGCGGAACATCGGGAAAAAAAAAAAATACACGTCGAATTGATAACCTCCTTTTTGGTTTTTTTGAAGGTCGGTTAAAAATACTAATATACAAATGAAAGATCGCGCATTATTAGGTACTTTGATGAAATTATCGAATAAATATACGATTTAACTACCGAGCTTTACAACTGTATTAGTATTTCTTGCTTTATTCAATATTTTATTGTCTTTGATAGTCTGTTAGTTGAATTTTGGTAAGCAAAATTGAAAGATGGAGATTTAATTAATTTAAATCTGGTGTTCAAAGCATAGTTTGCAAAGATGCATGTATTTAAAACTATATTTCTTTCAGATTGATGGTGTTCACAGATGTGACCTTAAAATTCCAGCTCTTGAATTACCTTACCTTACAGAAGAAAAAGCTTTCGAAATGATGACCAAACAGGAGGAAGTTGCAAAAAGGTTAAAAAGAGGTGTGCAAAGAACTAAATATGAATTATATCCCGATTGCAGAGCAATACTTAATATTTTTACTAAACAAAATATAACGAAACCTAAAAAGCAAGTAGAGATACAAGTATAAATTAGTTTATCTTTTTTGTTTGTACCTCATTTATTTGTAAGACTAAAAATAAATTATGAAATAACTGACTGAAATTTATTATAATTCTTTAAATTGTTTTGTACATACAATAATAATATGTTTTTGTAATCTATATTATACCTACCTATACATTACGTAAATTACATACAATATGTAATATTTGAGTTATTTTTTACACTATTCATTGTAAAATATAAACAGTTTATATATACATAATTTAATATAAATATGTATATACAGTTTTTATTAAATTAGTAAACGAATTAACTAATTTAATTCGACGTAGTTGATGGAAATTTAAGTCAAGAAATATAACTATTAATATCACCTTGTAAGTCATACTCGTTTATGTGGCTATGAGTGTCCTGTCAATATAATCGTGTATTAAGAATCTGGCTAAAGAGAAAATATATTTTCTTTCTTTCAATCGTTTTTAAAAAGTACCAGATTACCAAATAGTTTTGGACGCTAACCAATTTTTGTAGGATTATTGTACTCTTGCATTTTTGGTTTTGAATATCTGGCAAGTTGGTATTTTATTGGGCCTTGGGGACATTCTCATGCGCGGAAATATTCAAACATTGTGCGAATATTTGCGCGTCGGAAAAATATTCGCAAAAAAACTCGGTGTATGTGTAAATGGGTACGTACTGCGTACTCAATACGTGAACACATTTTCTCTTTTCATGACACTAATCCACGTAGATAAATTAATAGGTCTTGATTGAGTTGAACACGCAAAACAAACTACGGAAATGGCGAATCGTCTATTTGCTAAGACTAATTTTCTTATTTGTTACCCAATTGGTTACACGAATGTGTGGGAGACTACGCGAAGGTTCGGTATTCGATCAGTTTGATGTGAAAACCGAAGCGACAAAAACTGCATACACGTCTTTTATGTTTGTATTCGTGCGAATTTTCAGTATATACAATAGTACTCTGTGGTGCGAATGTATAAGTGCTGTTTTACGCAAGTATATTTGTTATGAATCCACAGAGCACAAAGATTCTTTATTTCTTACTTGGAGCCATAAGCACAGATAATTTAGTACTTGAGTTACTACGGTTTGGTGACATAATGTCTGACTAAACGCTGAACTTTAAAATGACAATTCACACAAAACTAAAACTCAATATTATTGATTAATGATTATTAACACTTAACAGATTCTATTCAAGTCTTCAATTTTAATTTTTAGTCATTGTGATTTTAACATATTAGGTACCTTCCGATCAGTTTGTGTAATACAAAAATATCTAAATATATCAGTGCATATTGTTGTTGTATATAAAAAATGGCCAAACCTAGAAATGACGACACATCTGAAGAAGCTAAGAAAATTGTTGATGACGCAAAAAATTTCATTGAAAAGGCTATTGCTGATATCGGACAAACATCTGCAACAAAGCAGCTAATTTTAGGAACTGCGTCAGGATGGTAAGTAACTGCATTGAATAAAGAGTCATCAAACTAAGAGTAGGTACACTAAAACTTGCTATAATCAGAGATATTTACAGGATCACAGGTTTTATTTCCATGAAAATAGGAAAAATTGCAGCTGTAGGATTGGGAGGTGGTGTAATACTATTGCATATTGCCAGCCAGAAGGGCTATATTGACATAAACTGGGATAAAATAAATAAGAAAGTCGACAAAATTACAGACAAGATAGAAAAGGAGGCTACCGGGAAGTCACCAGACTGGTTTGAAAAAGTAAATACTATTGTATATTTTAGTTTTTTAAAACTTGTGCTTGACTGCATCATAATCAATAATTTGTATTATGATGAATTTGTTAAATGTACAAACTTTTTGTTACAGGTGTTTTTATTTGTCAAAGATAATTCATATTATTCAGCAGGCTTTACAGGAGGGTTCTTTTTTGGAATTGCATCTTCATGATTTTTTAATTTATTTGATGTGAGTTTTAAAAGCTATGTATTGATGGATGCAGTCAAGTATTCAAATAAATTGGCTTAGTGATTAAATTATGCATAATATTCAAATTGTTTTAATTTCATATTTGTTATCATGAATTCATAATAAATATTCTTTGAACTGTTTTTAATTCTGGCCACTTTTTTAAACCTATAGATAATAATTGTACCTGCTAAAAACCTTTTATATTTGACAATAAGCAATCCATTTTGCTTTCAGGTGGGTCGGTTTGTTGATCGTAAGATGGATAAGGCAGAAGAGTTGTTAAAGAAAAAAGAAAAAAAGACCAAAAACTGGTACAATAATTTTGTTGGGAATGAGCAATACCGTGCAACTGAGTCACATGTCTTCTTAGCTTCCTTTGCAGCAGGTATGGCCATAGGACTACTTTGTGGGCAATAAAATCAAATGTGATTTACTCAAATTTTAGACCATAGGCTGTAAGACCCTTCTTATTATTGTATTGGTTATACTAGATTCTATGTAACAAAGTATTATCTATTTATTGTTAATATGTAGTTGTATTTATATGTAATGTAAAATCAATAAAGTTTGAACAATATACTTGTTTCATTAAAATTTAAACACCTGTAAATTTAAATGCACACATGTTTAATTAATTTATTTTAAAGAAACCCAGCTATTTAAACACAGAAAAATAATGTACTTATGTAAAGATTTTATTGACTGAACCACTAAACTTCTGTCACTTTCTTATAATGATTATAAAGTTCAATGGGTGTTAAAGATTCTAAAAAACTTGAATAGGCTTGTATGTAATTTTTTCTTATTTTAGTAGCTGTTCTTTCATATTGACCTTTGACTCCTCTTGTAAGTTTTGCCCACGGCACTGGGTTTTCAGTGTTTTTGTTCAAGAGATCGTATAAATCTCTACTTGTCCTGTATAAAGTATAATCAATATGTAATTATTATAATTAGATATAATATTTAAAATAAATAAAATGACCACAGTTTCCACCAAATAAGTATTTGTCTTACGTGAGCGAACTGGACGCGAACGCGAAGCGAGGCGCGGATTCGATGCGAATTAGTGCGGTGCGGAGCGACGCGGCAACTCTGTCCTACGTGCGCAATGTTGTTGGAAAATTCATATCTTAAATATGAGATATTCAAGAAGTGTGTACAGCAGAGAAGTTGAACTAATACTATGTACTTAGAAAGGCATATTTATGGGGAATTTCAAATTTATACGAAGAGTTACGTACCCTTATTGTTCAAGCAATATTTTGACATTACAATTTTTGATTGAATGAAAAATGGCGGAAGGGCGACGCGTCTAGTTCACGCGAACAAATCAAGCCAACTGATCGCGTTCGCTTCGCTTCGCGCCGCGTCGCTCCGCACACTACGTGCGTTTGGTCACGTAGGCCACATCAATAGGTCTATACCTACTGTTTATTGTTTTCGAGCCGCGCCGCGTCGCTTCGCGTTCGCGTCCAGTTCACTCACGTAAGACATCGCATTTGGCAATTTCTCTTCACTTCTAAATACAAACAGAAAATGTCTAAATATTATTAAAAACTGAACATACTTAAAGGCAGGTGGAGTTGGTTCAAGCAACAGAACAGGAAATTGAGAATGAGGTAAGATGGAATCTTGCTTTTCTGACATAAGTGATCTTCTGAAAACAATATAATGTTATAACTTTAAGAAAGTTAATAAGTGATGCAATTTCAATGATATAATATTGTGCTCATACTTACGAGACATTTGATATTATTGTATTGTTCACTCTAGTCAAATCTTCACAGGCATTATCTGCATGATTTGAAATATCTTCATTGCCAAAAATTAATGAATTTGTTCTGAAGAATGAACATTAAATATAGTTTTTAATGTATTTGTTTAAACTTTTATATATCTTTAATAGTAATTTTATAATAAAATTCTTTGGTTTACCTACCTATTTAGGCTATTTGATATGTGATCTCTAGATTCATCGGGGTTAATGGTCTTGATTAAACTGTAAATAATACATCAAACAAGGAAGTTAAAAATTTAGTTCTTGCAAAACTATTGTTCAATAATGTAAAGTGAATTACCATTAACCCTCAGTGGGGCATGAGGCAGATAAATTTATCTGTTTTACTGATCATTTTCTTTACAGGCAAATAGGTGATCAACCTTCTGTGCCTACCCAACTGAAACATTCACTTGTCCCTCTGGTTTTAAAACTAGGACCTCCAGCGCATCAGCCACTAAAGCTATAATATAATAATAGGATTTAGGTCAACTTACTTTGACCCTGTGTCGCTAAGTTTTACAGTAGAAATGGGCATCACATGTCTTAACTTCTCTGCAAAAATTTTTTTTAGCTTCAATTGTCGACTTTTAAATCTTGTTGTTATTATATGTTTCTTCTTTGCATTCAATTTTAACCAAGATATAGTAGCTTCAGATATTAAATTTTTCTGGAAATTAAATAGCAGTAATATAAAGCAATACATTTACCTTTATTGTAATAGATAAAATAAACTAACCTTTTTTAATTTACATCCCTGCTCTTCTTTTTTTAATTTCTTTAGGCAGTATAACCGTACATAATATTCCCCAGCTGTTTTAGGCTGCTTTTTACGGAATTCTATTTCCATAATTATTTATTTATGATGAATGAATTTTTGGTCTAATGAACTTATATTATTATTTTAAATAGGTTATTACATATTGGGATTATACAGAAATACAATTTGTTTGTCCGGTAACATCTGTCATCAACATATGTACGACTGTAATGTCGGGGCCACACTAACGTCAACGTCAATGCCGTCGATAATTTTTATCGTGTTAAAGTGGGTGGCTACACTTGAACGGTCAACGTGATTTGGCAATGAAAATGGCGTTAATTTTACTTGAATTCAAGAAAGATGGACGTTGACAGATCTCAGAGGTCATAACTCTAAACTCTCAACCATTGTATAATTAAAATTACCTGAATAATTAATACCTAACTTTTTGTTTTACTTTCATGTTACTATTTGAAGTGTTAATATAAGTGTATTAATCAGTTAAAAAATATAGTTAAGGACTCTATAATCAACATGTCTAATAACAAAAAGTAAGGATTATTAAGCTGTTTGTAAAATATTTCTAGAATCTAGTCTTTAAATAATATTTACGTAATTTGGAGTAAGAACACAACTTACAAGCGTTTTAAGTCGAAATTTTAGAGTTTTAAGCTAAGCAATGAAAACAAATAACAACAAATAGCTTTCTAAATTGCAGCTTATTGTAATTTTGTTTGACATACAAAAAGAGTATTTTCAGATCACCTACTCTTTCATTATATGAATATCAATATAAGTAATGGGTTTTAAATTTAACTAGTAATCATTTATTATTTTAGGACAATTTTTCATTAATAAAATCAGATATAAATTTTCTTTATTATAGATATGGTTTAATTGTACCGGATAAATCAAAACCTCTACGTATATTTCAAGCATCACATAATGTTTTCGGATATGATTCTGACTCAGAAGAAGAATCAAAGAAAAAACCTGTTTTATTGCAACCTAGTGATACTTCTAAAAGACAGGTAATATTTTTAATCTGTTTAATTTAACAGCTTTTTGAATGTAGGGAATTTTAAAGGTAAAGATTTTGATTTTAGGGAAAAATTGCTCAAGAAAAGGCTATACTAGAAGATCCAACAGTTTACCAATATGACGAGATATATGAATCCATGGTTACACAGAAGGAACATAAAAATATTAAAAGTAAAGAGGATAAGAAACCCAAATATATTGAAAACCTTTTAAAAACTGCAAATAAAAGGAAAATAGAGAATGAGCGCAGAATTGAGAGACAAGTAAGTATAATGTAATATTATGTTGTGAGAATGAAATTTAAATCACTTACTCCTTTGGTTCAGCAACCTAAAATGGATTTTGGCCCACTTCATATCTTGTTAGAATTATATAAAAATAATACATATTAATATTTTTTAAGATACAAAAAGAGAGAGAAATGGAAGGCGAGGAATTTGCTGATAAGGAAGTTTTTGTTACATCAGCATATAAGAAAAAGTTGGAAGAATTGCGTTTAGAAGAAGAAAAAGAAAAGCGAGAAGAATATTTAGAAAAGATAGGAGATGTTACACGCCAACAAGATTTAGGTATTATTTTCTTTTATATATCCGCAAGTGATTCAAAAATATCTATATTTTTATGTTCATATTATGATATAATTTTAAGCTACTCCAAATCCAAAATGCTATAAATACAGTTAGATTAGTTAAAAAAAAAATTGAGAAAAATATTTTTATAATATTGACTCTGGTTAATAATATATAAAAATAAACATATATCTTTCATCTTTTTTTTTAATATTGAAAGAAAATTCAATATTTTCAGGTGGATTTTACCGACATCTTTATGAGCAGAAGTTAGGTTCTGACAAACCTCAAAAAGAAGTGAAAACTACAGAGCAGAGTAAACCTGAATTTAAATCAAAAGACAATAAACCTGATAACTCACCTAAGAAAAGAAACTACAGAAAACAAAGAAAATCATCTCATGGTGCGAATATGTCAGAGGGTGAAATAGAAGAGTCGGATGAAGAAGTAAACCGTTTTCATCCCATAAAGAAAAAGGCAAAACAGACTGAAGAGAATATTGATGCAGATTCAGACTTTTCAATTGATGATTCTAGTAATGATGAAAATGAATCAAGGACTCCTAGCCCTAAACCAAGTGTTGAAGACAAATTTAAAAAACCTGAGGATAAAGTAAAAACTAGTGAATCTGAGGTCAAAGCTGCGGAACCAAAAATTGAAGAAAAAGTTAAACCTAAAATTGATATTTGGAAAAAGAGAACTGTTGGAGAAGTATTCGAACAAGCATTGAAGAGATACTATGAAAGAAAATCTGCTAGGGGGACTTAGTAAAAAGAACATTCAACTATGTTATTAAGATTTAAATAACAAAATATAGTGTTATTCATACATATTTAAAAAAAAATATATTCTGCATATTTTGTGTCCTGCTTAATAATGCGCCTTGCAATGAACTGAAACAAAATAATATTATTTTTAGCAGTAACTTCACTTATGTACAAATACATTATTACATAAAATTTATACAAACCTAATCCTTTCAAATTACCTACTTTAAAAAAGAAGTTGCTGAATTCAAATATTTTTTTTATATATTATGCTAATGTGAGTCCAACAAAAACAGATTCAAATGATTGTTTGATTGATCATACTTCAGATATCTGATATAAATTTTTATAAAATGTATTACGCTTTTTGGACAATTCTAGAAAAGCAACGAATGTACATAGACATGTTTTTTTTAAATGTGGATTTCATAACCTTACCTATAAACTCTGAAACTGGATCATTTTCACCTTCAGCCCTCATAGTTCCTGTAATTTCTTCATTTTCAACCATGGGTAAAACTAATTGGACAAATTCAGGAGTGAAAGGGGGTGCTATGGCGTCCAAAATCTGAAATTTTTTTTCTAAATACTAAGTATTTAAGAAAACCATTATTTTATTTAATATAAAAATAATTTAGATAGTCCAGTGGACTGTCTGTGTAATAAGCTGTTAATAATGACTGATTATCATACAAAGTACGAAGATTGCGGGGTCCACTAGTGTATATTTATATGTATATATATATGTATATATATATATATATATATATATATATATATATATATGTGTATGTATATTTTACATAACGTCCATCGTTATTGAGATAAGATCGATCGAAAAGAATCATAAATATGAGGAGTGAAATTTGTTTTCTGCTATTTTCTTTTTTCTCGTGAAAAATATCGAAAAAAATTCCAGTATCAAACTTATATAGCGTGTTCAGACTTACAAATTGGTTTTTTTTAATTTTTTTTTTCAACTTTTTTCCGCCGTAATTACTGGACTAAGATGTTTTGTCAGAAGTGGCTTATAGAAATCGCACTTTAAATCAAATAATCATCTATACAGATAAATAAAATTGGAATGTCACTTTGTAATAATAAAATAACCGCTTTAAATAACATCTTTTAAAAAATTTGTCCGTCTAATCTCTGACATGGCTGGTGGCAGATAGCTGATGTAATAAGGAGTAACTTAGGCTACTTTTATTTTAGAAATTTTATTTATTTTTATTAATATACATATATAATACCACGTTACGACGCAATTAACGCGGGTGAAACCGCGAGGCACAGCTAGTATACAATATATGTATAATAAAATACTATTAGTGTGTGTAGTATACATTGTTGACTGCCATTATTTTCAATTGCATGTTATCATCGGCTAAGAAAGCGGCTTACCAGTTTCGTCAAATCTTATTATTGCTAAGGTTGAGTGTGCGTTACTGTTAACATTGTGGAAGGGGATATTAACCTTATTGTTTCATCACGATTTCTCCTCAAACTCAACCATAACATGAAAGCTGGTGGACCACATTCGTGGCCAACCTTGACTAGGTATTATAAATTGTTAAAGGTACATACCTCGGTCAAAAAATATCTGATCAAAGATAAATCAACGTCTCCGCGATTCGTACAATTTTTGATGTAAAGTAAAACCGGGACTACACAGCCTCTGCTTAACAAGTTCACCATGCGGTCCAGAAGCATTTTACGCAATTCCAACTGAAAAATATTATACAGATGTGAATATTTTTGTTACGCCTAACTTTTATTAAATAAATTACAAATAATTTCTTCTTTTTACAGTTTTAAAAATTCGCCAAATATATTTTTTAAGCGTTACTCGTCGCGTACTCTCAATTCCGCAGATGTGGCGCGAAAGCGCTAGTGGGCATCAGATACATTACCTGTACTAAAATTTCGAGATCCTCTTGTTTTGACTCAAACAATGTAATCAATAGCTTTAGCAGCCTGTGGTGAAGCAAAGGGTGACAGGAGGCGACCTCGTCGAGTAAGGCCAAGTGAACGGGACAATGTTCTGTGCACAATTTAAAGTAAGACGGCTCGGTGACCACGCATTCTACCCATACCAACACCCCCATTCCGACTACTGGGAATCTGGAAATTTATAAGCAATATATAAAAACTATAACCATTCACATATAAATAATCAAATTGTTATAGTATTTTCGAATTTCCTACAAATTTTTCAGCTATTTAGAGTAAAACATTACTAAAAGTTATTTCTTTAACAAGCTTCAGAACGTTTGTATTCCGAAACATAAAATACTGTAAAAGCTCTTTATTCGCGGGGGATACGTTCCGTAAATATGCCGCGAATACAGAAACCGTGAATATGGAATGGTATTTTATATGGGATTATAGGGGATACGTTCCTAGGTGACAAAATAAAAAAACAAACATATAAAAAAAAATTGAAGTTTTTGATATACTTATTAATTATTATCTTCAGGCTTAGGTAACAGTTTAAATTTTGTAATTTTTTCTTACTTGGCAGTTTTTAAAGGCTCTTTCAGTTCAAACTGATATTTAGCAGTGGCATTAGCAATTTACTTCTTAAAAATAAGACTTCGTTCCATAGACGGATTAATTTTCATAAAGAAATCACAAAGCTCATTAAACATTCACTAACATTTTTCAGATTAAATGTCACATTTCCAGTGCTTGTTGAAGCCTTCTTCAATGGGCTGTGAATTTAACATTTCCTCCAATTCGGTTTCAACGTTGAAGTTACAAAGGATATTTGGTTGGATACATATTGGAATTCTTTTTATGAATATGCATGTACTATGTACCGATTAGATCCGCGAATAAAGAAATTTTAGCCGCGAATATAGGAATTGGGTCACAATTTTTTAATCCGCGAATAGTGAAAACGCGAATGAAGGAAGCGCGAATAAGGAGCTTTTACTGTATTGTAAATAGGTACCTTATGCAGTGATAAAGTGAGGGTAGTTCTGCGATAAGTTCACTCGAGCTAACAGAACTGCTACAGACTGCGTGTATTTTCTCAATGGCTTGCAGAGTCGCTTTTAGTTCGTCTTTAATTGGTTTCCCTGGGGTCATACCTTCGCACACACTGGCGGAATATGCCAATAGGTATGTGTACTTAGATTTATGCTCAGGATTTAATTTGCTGCCCAGCTTAAAGAGGGAATCCACAAGCAATTCTGAAATAAATCATTAATTTAATTGGTGAGCTTGGGTATGGCAGAAATAAATTGGAATTTCCTCTCATATATTAGTTACGTTTAAAAATGTTTAGGGAGGCTACCGTTTCGATTAGTATTTTTTTCGTCACTTAAAAAAGTGAAGTCCCGTGTCCCCTAGTGGGGTATGGGGCAGATGCATTTCACATCTGTTTCACTGATCGATTTTTTCTTTAGGGGCAAGTAGGTGATCAGCCTTCTATGTCCTGCCAGACCGAGTTTTTTTATTTTTATCTCCGCCGGGAATCGAACCCAGGACCTCTCGGTTGTAACGCTTACGCGCTTACCACTAGACCAAGGAGGCGGTCGTCACTTAGTAAGGCTTATTTATATAAACAACTATAAATTTTAAATAACTTATTCAACTAACTATTTCGAATTTATCGAAAACTTTAATCACAATTCAATCTTGACCATTGCCAAATGTTATTATGATGAAATAGTTTGATAACTCTGAAGTTGCAACAAGATTTAAATTTGATACTTATATGTCTTAGATTTTAAGTATTCATTACATCTATACATAATAAACAGATAAAACTAGCTGTGCTCCGCGGTTTCACCCGCGTTAATTTTATCGTAGCGTGATGTTATGAAGTCATAAAAAGAAATATAAAAATAATGAACAATTATTTTTATATTTACCAGTAGCTTCTCAGATGACCGCATTCAAAAAAAAAATCTCAGCTTTATATTATGAGTAAATTAGGTAATATAAATAATTAGTATAGATATGGTCAGCTTCACAAACTGGCTACTTCGATACCCACCCAAGAACTGCGGTATCCTCAAGAGGTGCACGGGCGGTGGCTCGGGCTGGTTGTAAGCGCGGTAGAGCACCGAGATGTCGGCCGGGTTTAGCGCCCCGCGGGACAGCATGGCCGCCAACGCCATGCGCGCGCCGAGCCACGACTCGCCCGCCGTCAACGCCAGCGTTATCGGGGTCACGTCGTGACCGCTGTACCACATTTCAACTCTAAATAAACCAGCTGAACAGACACGGGGATGTTTCAACACTTCTAACTGCATTTGTAACTTACTAATAGTTTTGGAGAATATTACTGACAACTAGGCCGTTGGTTAAAATTAATAAGATAACCTTAAACTTCATAATATGTTGTACAGCACTATTTATTTAATTAACTGACCTTTTATTTTGTAGGTTCAAAACAAATTAAAGAGAATATGAGTTAGTGAATGAAACACACATATACTATTTTTTAATCCAGATAAAATACATAATAAACAGACTTCAAAATGCAGTGAGAACTAAAAAAAGAAAAGTTTTTATCTAGTAAATTTTATTTTTAATAGGAGGCTCACTAACGATAAACGGTCCGCCGCCCGTAGGCACCTTCAACGCCAGTAAGGCCACGGGTAGTTTTGGTACTTAATGCATTTTAAGGAATTGCATTTGAATGTTAGGAAAACAAAAGGTTATCTGGATAGGCTCAGAAACCTTATCACTTTTAGCAAGGATATGAGCACTAAAACAGTCATAGTAATGTGTTTACTTCACACCCTAGTAAGGGTTACAGGGGTTACCTTTGTTGAGCGCACTTTGTGATTTCCTGACTGAGCCTCTTCATGATAGACCCTCCTCTCGGTTCTTGTGACAAAATGTGAACAATCACTTGACTGTACACGTACGTGTGAGCACCGTGACATACCATTTTCTACAACAATTACATTTTCAATTGGTTTTAATATCTTTCTCCTTATAGTTGTGGATAAAATATAGCAGCTTTATAATATTACTTTAGATAATACAATCAAATAAAATCATATTTCTGTATGTACTGAAAATTACTAAAGAATTCTTTGTTAGTTAAAATAAAAACTGTTAAATTTGTGTCTTGAAATATGAAGGGCATATGATAATTATTGAAAGACACTTACTGCACACTCATTTACACTATTCTGCCAATCATCTGAACTCTGCAAGAAGCCAACTATAGCTGACTTTAAGACCCTTGAAAATACTTCAATTTGTTGGGCAGCTGTTGAAATACTGGTAATTTCTCCTTGGAAACCTGCATCTGATATGAGCTGAAAATATTTAGAGATTTAATTTCAACTAGTTGAATGCATAGAAAAATGAGTCAAAGAATGGTTTTACAATAGTTAAGTCGCTAAACCAATTTCTTTTAAATTATATTCACTCACTAAGATATATTAAGTAAATAAAATAAATACAAAGCTATATGCCTAGTATAGTTACTTAAAAGCGTTTCTTAAATCTGTTCAATCCTATTTATTCTGAGGGAAATCATTTTTGTAACTGAGTCATAAAAGATAATAATATTTTATAATTAAATAAATAGTAGAATAAAATAATACTTATTTATTAATTGTATGCCACAATAATTATTAAGACCTTATAATAGCCATTTTAAAAATATGAAATCATAAAGTGTTGTTTTTTACCTTTATAGTAAAATTCAACATGAGGCAATCAGGATAGTCTTCAGCTAATCTGTAGATCAAAGATCTCCATGTCGGGTGTTCTATCATTTCAGTAAGCCATGCGGGTGTCTAAAAACATGAATTATATTCTAATTAATTAAGAGCCCCATTACAAAATTACATTGACAATTCTCATACAACTGCCCTATCACAGAACTAACAAGCACCATTTTTTACCATGAAAAATGTAATATTTGTAATGGTAAGAATTATTTTTAAGAAAGATTAAGGAGTTAATACAAAAGACACTAATAAATATTTGATATTTATAAAACACTTACTTCTCCTTCCTCAGTAAATATTGTATCAGCCTTTTTAGGGTCAAATGTTTTAATAATCATTTCTTTTAAATGGTTTTCTACCATTGCTTGAACTTCAGTTACTTTGACCTCTGAAAATATTTTTTTTTTCTTTTTTGATTATGAAGCAAGATTAAACCATGCATTAAAATATCTTACTTAAATTGCTTTTTCTGTATTTCTAATATATGAAATAGCTTAATGGAAATAACAATCATCAATTAACTGTAGTTGTTAATATAACATGATAAATCCCGTAACCCCTAGTGGGGCATGGGTAGATAAAATATGTTTCAATGATAATTTCAAAAAAAAAAAGATCCTATCAAACCAAAATCCATAGATACATAATTCACTTAGACACAAAGGCAATACTACTAGTTAAAATAATATAAGTTACCAGCTAGGATGAGCCACTCTGCCAGCAAATTAGCCATCTGAGCAACAGCACTGTAGTTATTAGACAGTTGTTCAATAACTTGCTCTGGGTTTCCGCCAGCTTGAAAATACCTTTTAAGTTGGCCAAATATACCAGGTTCCATTATATAATCAGGTGTTTTGAATTTTTCAAGACACTCTTGCAGTACTTCCTCCGGGTTATCAATAACATCTTCTCCATTGTCATCCTTAAAATATGAAGTTGTGACTTTAAGAAGGCTTTTTGTGATTATATATTACAATTGCAAGCAAATTATTTATTTTAGATAAATATAGAGTTCAAAACATTCAAATAAGGTACATACATCATATTGAGTATTTGGTGTCTCCCAAGACCGCTCATCTTCATATTGAGCTGGCATTGTCTCCAAATGACGCTTATAAGACAAAATCAGTTTTAATCTTAATGAATCAACCGTATTATAATTTGTTTGTTGTCTAATGAATATCTTACAGAGCTTACTGAAAATTGTCCGTGTACCTAGGTAGGAAGTATGTTAATATAACAATGTACTGTTACGTCAAGAAAAATTAATTTTTTTAATTATTGGTAATTAGTAATTACTATAATTTATACTCATCAGTATTTTTTACTTTTGTTTTCAATTTTTATAAACACTACACTGCTGCACAGCACAGTAAAATGACAATTGACATAATTGTGACCAACCATAACTAAGAGAAAAACTGACAAATTCTATCAAATTTTGTTTCATAGGTTTGTTTAAAATAATATAAAGGAAAACAGACCAACAGGTTTATTTTTTAATTATTTAAATACAACACATGTAGTATAGAATCCCGCTATACAACGACCTTCACCGAGATGTTTATTTGAAAATTTCACCGGTTTACTTATTAGGTCGCCGTGTTCATAATGCAATAATCTTTATTTTCATTTAATTTTAATTCTTAACCAGATCGTTGAAAAATGCTAGTATCGATTCACCTGTTTATACCTGGCAACCCGAGAGTTGTGACCAGAAAAGAATAGGCAACCTAACGTTTGCATATTGTATGGGCTTCATACATTCGATTCGATTCGAATTTGTCTAATAATCAAACAGGTAAAATGTTTAAAAAAAATTTTTTTTTTAAATAATTAATTAATTATATGACTGGACTGAAATTTGTTAGACAACCCATATGCAATATATTCATTGACATATTAAATTAAATATAAAACATGTTTCATCAAATAAACATCTCGGTGAAGGTCGTTGTATAGCGGTATCTTAGACCAATGGAATAATTATTGATTAATAATATGATTTATTCATACACCATTGAATTGACAGTATAGTCGAAAAGCCTAGTTTGCATTAGATAAATGGGCGAATAAATAAATCGTGATTCAGCAATGGAGAAGTTTCATATTATTATTTAATGGTATATTCAACGTAGTTGTTAAAATATAGATTAAAACTATTTAATCACTGAAATTTTTTGAGTATCCATTAATAAATGACTGCGTATGACGAACATGTTCTTGGTAGCAACTTGCAAGCGCAACTTCAAAGTCCCGCTACTTTTTCGTTTCTAAAAATATAAGACAATTTGTATCTAATAATGATTCTGTCACGTTTATGTTTTACTTATTTTTTTATTATAATTAATCCATAAAAAATAAAAACTATTTACCTAATAACTATATAGTAGTGGATTTTATTGAGTCATCCTATTAAGATTTGCATCTGTGTTATACTATAATAAGTTCAACACATTAATTGAAGAAATATAGTTATGTTATAGCGAAGAAACGAAGAGGCATGAATTAAACTGACAGAGCATTATCTTTCGATTTTATTACTTATATGATACATTGACGTTTTTGAACATAAATATAAAAAATTAGAAACACAAAAACAAAGTTCCAATATTTAAATGTAAATAAATTTCGAATTCAAGTACCTACTTAGGTAGGTATGTCTAAGGGCCTGTGCACACCACGTTTTTTAAACGCCTTTTAGTGACGCGCGTCGATGGCGCGCTGATATCCTTTAACTGACTTGCGTGCGTATCGCGTCTGTATATGCGTCGACAATCGCGCGTCGACGGCGCGTTTAAAAAAAGTGGTGTGCACAGGCCCTTAGCTAAGTTTTATTTGCGTTTTACCATCGCAAGTAAGTAGGTATCTACATACTTATTTAATTAAAAGCTAAGTAAATATAAGTAGAGATACAAAGTGTTGTAGGCTAGGTATGTAGGACGACAATAATTATTGTAGCTTTGGTACCGTATTTTAATACAAAATTAATAATAATCGTTGATTTGTCTATCAGATGCTTGCGCATAATTATACAGAATTCGATGCTATTTAATGGGTAGATTCAAGCCAAGTAGCTTCTAATGATACCCTAAAGCACTATGATGGTAAATAAGAAAGCTACACCGATATTTTTTCTAGTTCTTTGTTCTACATTCTATAAATAAATACATTAAAAATATTAACATTAATATTAAAAAGCATAAATACCTACATTAAAAACAGTGTATTAAGTTAAAGGCCCTTTGAATTTATATACAACGTTACTTTATTCTAATTCCTAGATACAAAATTAAAACATTATATCTCAAATATTCTACAAGCTATCATTTGTATCATTCGCTTTTGTAACAAACTTGACTTTTCAAATTTTTGATTTGTTTCACAAGTCTTGTGAAGCAAATCACATCTTCAAAAGACAAACCCAAATAAAATGTCAGATAAAAATATGCCGTGTGGGTGTTTTTATTTTCCAATTGTAATTAACCATTAAAACTTTAACGGCCATAAAAATCGTGCATCCGTTCAGTACTGTGTATACCACGAGGTAATAAGTATGGTATATGATATTGTGTATTTTTTAATACTGATTCTGGTAAAAAGATCCTATTATTAAGAAAGAGGTATATGTACTAGAGCTAATATTATTGTAACCGCTGTGTTAACAATATTGTAGGCAGAGCTAGGTCCCAAAGTAGCACTTAGGCAAAGGCCTTTATTTCATACATCGCTTCTTCTTTTCATAGCGCGTAAATTACTTATCACGTATTAGTAGAAGGTATTTATACAACTACACTCTTATGCATAATGTAAGTCAGGCGATAAATTTACCCTGATTTTCTTAAAAACTGTAAAAATTGGTTCGAATAGGAATCGTTTTGTGAAACTAAAGCATTAACAGTGCAAGATTTTTCGTAAAGCTTTATTAATCTAATATAATATGACTATGAATAAAATATATACTTCACACACGAAGTAAAAAATCTAACTCAGATTTCAAACGAGTTACGCCTACTATAGAATTGGCGGCAAGACAGACGGTTCATAGACTAGTCTGAAATTGCAGATAAAATTACTAAAATTCAAGCCATAGAGATTATAGGGATGTGCATTATGGCAAAAATAGTAAACTATGCAAGTGGAAAATTTGGTCCCATGAGAAGGTGCAACTGTACTACACGGTCTAAGCTCCAAAGGTTAACTACGGCTTTGTTTCTTTAGAAATATTAATTATAAATATTAGTAATTCTTCTTCAAGGTCCGATCTGTCTTAGTTGGTATTTAATGCCGAATCATATATGGCGTGTCAACTATTGCTTTATATTTTTAACGTGTCTGACTTTTAAACGTATGGACCGATTTTGATGCGTTTTTTGTGTTGTTTGAAAGCTGACGTGATCGAGATAGATCTTAGCAAAAATTTATTAAGATCTGTTCATTATGAGGTAATCTTATAATTAACATCTTGGGGTTTTTTGAAATCGTCTTCCATTTCACTTGTGTTACAATTCGACATTTTCACTGGAATAGGTACATGAACTTGCAGATTCTAAGAAAACATATTAATAGGAAATAATTGAAAAAGGATTATATCTGATAAGTATAAACTGACTGTTAAAAAAGGTAGCTTTCTTATGTAATTAGAAATTGCATATTTTTTAAATCTAAAAATACATTCCTTAAGGAAATAAATCTTACCGAGTAGGTATCTTATTTAATAAGAAATTTAAGGACGTATATTATAATGTGCATTAATTCTCTACAAATGAAAATATTATTAACTATCACAGCTCAATAAATTATTACGACGCAACGCATAAATGAGTAGGTACATTATAGAAGAGAACTACTATAAAACTGAGAACTATACAAATAACCAGGCCCAGGGTCTTAGGTTGAGTCTGACTCACGCTGATCGCTCGCTGACATACGGCGCTGACCACCACGCTTTCGCATCCGCCATCAGCGAGCGTTCTATGCTATCGCTGAGCGGAGCCGACGCCGTCAGCGTGTACAGTTATGTTGAATCGCGATGTGGACATTATTGCAACTCTGTTGCTCGGCATTCAGCACGATACTGAATGCTGTGCGCTGAGCCGTCAGCATCGAGGATTAGCGTGACTCTAAAATCAGCCTTCAAAGACGAAGATGAATTTCAATTCAATAATCGTGTGCAAATTTATTTATAATTAATTTATGCAACTGTAATTTTGTATGGCATGTGTGCCCTGAAAATAAACTTTTATTATTATTAAACTTGTATTCTACTAATAAATAACAAATAAATAGAGAATCGATTGGATCAATATAAACAATTCTTTTAGATGTATTCTTTAAATAGGTTTTATTCATTTCGCACTTTAAAAAAGTGAATTTCCATAAAGAAGTGGGACAGGTGAATAGACAATCAGCTATTTAAGTTAGCCAATCAAAACATACATTTGCTTGCCTGGAATTCGAACCCAGGACCTCTGAGTGCAATACTTAAGACGCGTGAACCACTAGGCCACGGAGGCAGAGGACGCGTGAACTCATTTATTCTTTACGAGGGTTGCGGAAGAGATCGCTTGTCAGCGATAACATCGCGCGATGGACTCATTTATGCTTAATTACTTATGTTTTTTAGCTAGAATGTTTTCTTTCTTGTGCTAAATGATCATATCATATTATAATGAAGCCTAAAAATATTTCTTATAGAACTTAAGTGTGCATAGGGATTCTTTTAGAAAAAATAACACGATACATATTGATATAGTTTCTATATATAGTGTATATATGTAGTGCACTTAATAGTTATCACTGCTGCTGATGAGATTTAAATTATGCATTTAACTAATTTGTAGTATATACATTGGTAGACAAGGTAACTTTATACCTTAAAATCACTTAAATTATTGTAATACTTTGTCGTTGCGTTATCCTTATAAACGCATTTGCACAATCACATAGGCACCGAGGGTGAACTTAAGAGATGCATTTTGCCTTTTATTGAACGAAAATAATAAAAAAATACTGTTCCTTTAAGTAAAATACTTCTAATTATAATTTTATAATAATCATAATTATTGCTAACGTTTAATATATATAATTTTTTTAATTTATTCGATGTTTCACGTGCAGGTTTAGAATATGCATGCCAGACGTAGAATTTTTTCGCGTTTTCGTAAATAAGTATCACACAAATCTGTCTATTTCGGATAAAGGCATCGTGGGCATCGTGTCATGGAACATAGACAAAATTGTCTCTCATAAGCAATATGTCATAGACTACCGAGACTAATGAACGAATAATGGGGTCGGCAAAATTTTCTCGTAGTGCGAGGTATTTAATGCACAAAACCGAGTTTAAATATTAAAATGGGTGTTTGAATCAAATAAAAATAATATTTTATTTATAACTAAATAAGTGTTCGTAAAACCGGTCTTTTGGTGACAAAGTTGTCATGCATCGGGGCGTAGGCGGTGTAAGTCAACAGCTACGTCTCGCCTCTGTTGACGCAGAATGCGGGTCTGATGGGGCGGCGACACTGCGTCAGCGAGGAGGGCGGTCTCCTCCGCGAGGGAGTCCCCCGATCCGTAGCCTCTCTCGTCTGGGCCTTCGCCCTCACACCATGACGGCGACCCTGAACTGTCAGACCGCGTCCCGCCCGCTTCCGCTTCCGTTTCAACCTCCACCGAACAACTTGCGCACACTTCTGAAACATATTTACTTTACAAAATTATCATATTAGGCATCCAAAAACACTTATGTTTGTTCCACGGTGTTTCATTCTTGTTTAGATGTAGGGCCGATTTTTATCTTAGAACTGTAATCAAGACTTCTAAAACGCGACATAGACATGAACAAAGCTCATCAAAGATAAAATAAAAACAGTAAAAGTTGATACTGAATTAACCTTAATTGATTCAGTATTGAGAAAGAAACCTGAACTACTCGAGTCACTAATCACAATCATGCTGATAAAATCTATTTTAAATAAATATAACTAAACCTAAACTTTATTTTGAACTCATAAACAAAAAACTAATATTACGAGAGCTATTTAACACGTTAGAAAAGTTCGTCATCTAAATACAACACATCGTAGTCATTCAAAGGAGCGAGTGGGTATATAATGAAACTATAACGCGTTCGCATTCCACATCGAAACGACAAGGTCACTCACGCAGTCGCCGGCCCACAAGAGGGCTGGCCCACGACGTTGACGGTCAGAGAGACGTCGACGACGAATAGTCTTCATAAGATGCTGCAATTTTTTAATATTCGCAAAGTTATACCTGAGGCAATAACAACGTATCACGTATTACATCATATGAACGACACACATCACGTTAGGCCTACATCTTTTCAATTATATTATTACATTCGTATCAATGACTTTATTAGTTGAGCTCTATAATTATACAAATATGAAGCGTTATTAGTGTTTTCTGTTCCCGTTTCCTGCGGGCATATAATGCGTTTTATATTTCCCGTGACATATCCTATGCACGCAAGTAACGCAAGCGATGACGTATGGGAGGGGCGATCCAATCAAAATGTTAGCGAGATCACGTACAAGACAATTTTTCTTATACGTAAATGACAAAAGGTTTTACAAGAAAGTTTATAACTTTGAATATTATAAAATATGCAGCAGAGTATGTATGCGGATGAGGTACTTGTGGCAAAGTGTAGGCTATTAAAATTGATGACATTACCAGAGCTATCTGTGATGAGTCTCGGGAGAGTGTCTTCTCTGTCTGAACCATCACCAGGCACCATAATTACTACTTCATCGTCTCTTGGAGACCCGCCGTTTCGACTCGATGAAGTTCTGAAAGTCAATTTTTCTTTTTTATTACTTTGTTAAAGAGATCAGAAAAATGAAATCGAGTTTCTTGATCTTTCTTTTGTTCTTGTTAGCGACTTTAATTAGTATATTAAGTCTATGGTCTGAGTGACATTCATAAGCGATTAGTGATTCTATACACAAATTTTAAATGAATACATTATTCTTGACATTGAAGAAACCTCTTTGTTTGAAAGATACTGGCCGCACAAACAATATACAAATGCCGAAAAATAAACTGCTTTCGACAAACAATTCACAACAAATAAACATTTTAAAGAATAATATTTCATAATATACTGCCACTTATAAAGGAAGCGTTTTACTAAATTTATTTAATTATTATATGATATAAAACAGTAATAAATCTTTAATACGCTTCAATGTTTTAATATCTGACTTTCTATGTGTTTTATAAATGTTGTTTTTAAAAGTCTATACATAAAGAAAATAGGTCGAACTAGATATAGGGAAAAAGCGAGGACAAAGAAGAGCAAACTATCCTTTTAGTTGTACTATGTTTTCCTGTCAGATTTAATGGAACAGAACGTAAAGGGAATGTTAGCCTGACATACCTACACATATAAACATGTAACACAACAAGTTACATGGTTGCAAAAGCTGTAATTAAAAAACATACAAGTATCTATTAAACAAGAGGTATTTTTAAATAAAAACACGACAAGACGTGACGCCAGACCGTCAGTATTACTGACAGTTCCATCTGCTTGATACTTTCACCATAAAGTCTATGAATCTAATGAAAATCGGTTGGGTCAGTGAGAGCGGACACAGGAATCGACATACAGGTCAAACACATAGCTTTTAGGTTTCACCGCAGTCACGAAGATCGATCCAAATTAACCTACAATATTTATTTGATTTCTGAAAATAATTGCAGAAATCAACAGTTCATAAGAATATTTGTTTCTACTTTAGATATCTACTTTGTTAACAATAAAATAATGTATAAAACAGAAAACTCATAAAGTCCTCTTCTACCATATTAGTTAAAGAAAGAAATTCCCAACATACATACGGTATCTACAGTAAATACATCAACTTACTTGACCATAACCTTCTTTCGCATGAACCTGGCTCCTAAGTCCGAGTATCCTCTGTTCATTGGTCTTTTTAATGCTATAGGAGGTACAGGCGCGTGCACATGCTGTTCAAATGTCCGGGACAGAGGAGAACTTGGTTCAGAACACTGTTTCTCTGTAATCGCTGGTCGCGTTCCATGGGCATCCCCGGAAGCCCCGCCCTTGGCGTTACTGTTTGCTTCGTTACATATTCTGCGAGCCACTCGCCTATCTTCTTCATACATCTCTAGCAAATGGTCTAACTTACTTTCTATGTCATCTACCTAAAAATTAAAAAGAGTTAAAGGACTTTTTATGAATAAAATTTATCGTCTAAATCGATCTTTATGAATGACAATTCTTCAATTAATATAAAATTAATAAAAAAGTAGCTTGAAAGTTGAACTTATTATGTCTCAAATACTCTGTCCCTTTCTCGCTGATGAACACTTGTTGTAAAAATGAGACAAAATATTTTGAGAAGAGACTACTAATTTTAAACGGTTCCTACTTGTAGCTAGATAATATTTTTACAATTACCAATCGGTAATTGTGAAAATGTTATCGCCGGATAGACAATAAAATGGCCGGATCGGGTCAGCCATCTTCTAATTTCGCGCATGGCAACATATGATTAAAACATAATTAGGCTTCTCTTAATATATAGATAACGAATTCAGTTGAGGAGTTACTTACTTGTCTTTCAATTTTAACAACTCTGGAAGCTAAGCTGATTTTAGACGCGTAGACATCTTTAGCCTTTGAACCTTGCTTGCCAAGAATTTGATCTAACCTAAATAAAATATGCCATCATGATTAATTAACATTCTTATTAATTAATTACGCAGATGTATATAACCATATTTTGTTCTAGAGCACGATAATTTAAAAGCACTTTACTTTTAAAATAATGCATCGAAGAATTCATTAAAACCCTAACGTTGAGCGTGTTCAAAAAGTATATTTGTACACAATATGAATAATATGTTAAAAATAGTCAGGCATTATTAACACTGCAAAGCATAATTATTATTTGAACATTCGCAAATGTGAAAACATTGGCTGATACATGTTCTACTCAGCAATCAAATTGTACCTATTCATAGCTGGATGTTTGTTTTTGCTTACTAAAATAGTGATAAATTACGAACATTAACGCGAACTCACTATATTATATCCAACGTAACGGATACAGTTATATAAGTTTTTCATTCAAATTTTAAAGAGGAGGTTCGCAAATCGAGTGTCTGGTTTATTTGTATGTTTGTTACACGATTATAAAGCTAATTATGAAACGATATTAAGTAATTCTTTTTTGTTTGATAGGTTATTTCGATATGAGAACATATTGAAAAAGCCTAAGGCCTCGGCTTACAAATTTTACTAATTTTTTATTAATTTCTGACTGTTTATTTATGTTTCATTTATTAAATTTTAGTGCATTTTGAAGTCGGTTTACTTATAGTTTTTTTTTTAATTTAATTATATTTTTGTTTAAAATACACTGATGAATTTATCGTTCAATAAAATAATTGTTGCAGCAAATATCTTCGCCATTTTATAATTTTCGTTTGCAAGCAAAATGTAGTAGGAAAAAAGGGTGAAAAGCTTTTCCAGTCTGCATTATCAGATGTTTGAAATTCCTTTTCCGAGTGTAGGTACTATTTTATTGAATGGTATACTTGTGGGACAAAATGCACTCCTTTAAAAAGTATTTAAATAGCACAATTAATTAATCTCGGTACTAAAATAGTAGGTATTGTACCGAAAGCTGCATAATGTATTTAAATTTGAAAGGCTTTTGACACCGTTGATGCATCATAAACATTTCACAGGTCGTCAGCTGATACTTCTGAACGTTGAACGAAGAGATATTTTGTTACAGTATTTCTATTTGACAAAAATATTACTACATTTTTGGATGCAAAACTTTTCCAAAGCACCGTTGTTTTCACATTCAGAGTAGAAAAATTAAGCTTGGAAAATAATGTTGGTACAAATAAATATCATGCAGCGGTTAAGATATGTACAACAAGCTATTAAGTGCTCGTGTTTATGTGCAAGGATATAAGTTTGACATATATAAATACATCATAGAGAAAGTATTGGTAAATGCCATTTTGTCAGGGTGATTACTTTGACCATTAACTGCAAAATATAACTGAAATGACTTAATAGGCCACATTTTCAAATGACATAGTATGTCCACGTGTAATAGTTCTAGAAAAATATAGTCTGTGGGCGCATAACAACTTTTAAAACTGGCTTGAGCACTAAGAACGAGGTAGTGCCAAGAGGTCTGAGCATTTTTTTATTCCCTTACAATAAATGCCCCCGTTCTCACCTGTACTGTAGGTTCTTGGTTCTGTTAAGGAGATCCGCGTGTCCGGACGAATACTGTTCGATCACGTCTTTGACGTCGTATGGTTTCAATGCTTCTCTAAATCTCTTGCGTGCGACAAAATACTTGAGCTACACGAAAACAAAACATCTTCAGGGCGTATGCGTTACACACATTAAACAGAACCTCTCTGCTAAGTAATAACGCTTGCTTTTTTAAAATAATAGTTATGAATCAATAGCTTCGTTTTCCATTAGGTATTAAAGTGAAGTTTTTGTCTTTTTTGTTTGGAGTATAACTTGTCTGTTATAGTAATAATCTTTTTCCGTTAATGATTGTTTAATGTAACTTAAAAGCAATGTTTTGTGTGGATGTTGGTTGAGAATTTACTGGCCGGAGCGAAACAAATAGCAAGGATGGGCTGTAAGATTATAATAAATATCTACGCTTAGTCATGCTTTTGAAGAGAAATGTAGGAATTTATGTCTCAACTAGGCATATGAAGTATTGAAACAAGGAGGGGTACATCATAAACAATAGTAATATTTTGTTCTACTTTATCATAACGGAACCAACACGAATTACTCAGTCACTGATAATCTAAATCGTAGTTAAATGATACATACCCAATTAGATAAATCATGTTTATATAATATATAAATATATACGAAGATTATCAATGGCTTTATGAGAGTATTTTTTGAAAACGTATACTTACTGGGGAACGTATAAAATCGAGCATCACAAACTACTCTAGTTTTATGAGAAAGTATTAGAGCAAACTACGAAATTAGATATAAGAGTGTAGAGCCCAAACCATATGAGAAGAGTTCAAACTGTAAGTGAATTATTGTGCAGAGGCAAGTTTAGGGGAAAGTTGAAGATAATCAACGCATTGCATTTGCACCTGAAATAGAATTAATATAAAGCCTCGATCCGAGATTCAATTAACCCGTCGCTTGCTTAACCTCAATCGGTGATATGCAATGCGTTGACAACCTAATAATGAATACCTATTCTGGACATTTTTCACTCGGCTCAGCAGATCGACGTGCCCGGCGGAGTATTGTTCTATTACGTCCTTAACGTCGTACGGTTTTAACGCTTCTTTAAATTTACGTCGGGCCACAAAATACTTCATCTGTTAAGATTTCATAAGACCCATCAATTTGTATGGTTTGAAAGCTCTAGCCTACAACAACAACTGGTGAAGCGTTTCAATAAATTAAATGTGAAATAAACATGATAAAGAGTCCCTGTCAAAGGAAGCTGAACAGGTGAAGCTACGCTAGTTTTCAATTTCTTGAATATTTATAAAATATTTGTTACAGTCTACTTGGAGGTAACCATAAAATAGAATCGTATACGAGTTCAGCAACGCAATGGGCAAAGTGAGCAGCGATTTTTAAACTTATCATTTATTTAAGCACCTAAAGGAAGTCGGGAATTGGAAAAGGCCGTAGGTTAAGCAGCGAGTTTGGACACAGTAAACATCATTTAATAATTCAAGATGCTCCTTGATTAGGTTCTTCTCTTTGTTCTTTCTTTCATCTCATTAATATTATATTGCCGAGTAATAAAATGCTGTGTTATTTTTATACTAGAGTAGCGTATTGAGGCAAGCTTTTACACTTTAAATATGATAGAAATATGAAGAATAACCATGATTAAATAATTGTTGTTGTGTGATGACTGTGAAGTAAGTTTTAAAAAATCACTGTAATAACCTAGACAAATTAAACATTTCAGTACCAGTTGTCCTGAACAATTTAAACCACAGAATTATTTTTAACGGATGATAACTACACGTAAACATTTTATAAAGTCACAGGCTCCGGTAAAACAGTTTGTACAAGAACAGAAGCCTGGGAGGCTTTAGTATTTAGTATAAATATGCCAAATATATTTATAATTATTATTATTTTGACGAACGATCTTAATTAAATGTAAAGATATCTTACCTTTCTTATAAACCTAATGGCTGCCTTATGGCGCGGAGTAAGCGTGACACAGCGCGGCTCATCTTCGTCATCTGCGCAAAAAATAATACACTCATTTAATGCTACTTAGTTTTAAGATACTTTCTTGTAAATAGATGTTGTCTATGCATGTTTTATATTTTCTTCCAGAGAGAAGTTTTATTTTCTTTATTGATCTACTAAAACATAACTTTTTCAATGAGAGTGATTTTAAAATTAATTTTTAGCATCATTATATTGTATCCAAAAATGTCTATATGTCTATTATTTAATATTATTAAATAATTTTATAATGCATATAAAGTCCACCTAATTCTTGCTTTTAAAATGTTTGAAGAAATTAACTGCAAGATTTTTAATCAAGTTAAAAATGCTGCATTTTTTTAACATTATTGGGTTGTTGTAGTTTTTAAAGCGGCATCCAAAGTAATAATAACATTTTACTAAAAAAAAAATCACATTTTTATAAGTAACGGTTAAAGGGTAACTCGTCTAAGACAGAAACTCAAATGTACAATCCTTAATCTAATTAATCCTGAATATCACGTTGTTTTGCTTCAAAGTCTGGCCAACAGTCTCGCCAGAGCATTGTTCGGAACTTTATGACTCTCCTTGAAGCCCCGCAGTTAACAGAAACTGTTTGCACCTAACAAAACTTTGTAACTGGTTAACTATGATGATTCTTCACCCTGTCAATAGTCAGTTTAATATTCTAAATAACTTAATTCTATTGATGAATTACCTAAGCAAACCGACACCTTATATCTATACGTTTTTACAAGTAAGTCTTAGTATTTTGTACGGTACATAAAAAAATGTAAATATAGCGACTTTAGAAATCTTGGAATATCAGATGTCTTCATGTAATAAAAACCGCTTCTCATAAACGCAGTCCACACATTTTCCCATCTTTTATTTCAGATTACAAACAAGCAAAGTTTCTTCTTTACGTATATACTTATTATTAACAAAATATTCAGGTACAAACAATTAATACAAGTATAACTAGGAATAAATTACCTATACTGATATTACAAATCTAAAGTTTATTTCGAATTGAAAAAATCTTTTTGTGTTGCATAGTACATTTATCAAGGAAGGCAAATTGAACGGCATCAAATTTATTTAAGAGTAAGGCCTAAGAATGGTGTTTGTCCAAACCCCTATAAGCTTACCATTGCAGTTTTTGTTGGAGAGCGCTGTTTCGGCCACCGAATCGTCGCTTTGGGCCGAGTTGACATTTCGTGTGCACACTGAGCGGTCATTCGTAGCCCCTGCCAACCCATACATATGCTCACTTCGATATTTCACGTAATTTTTTCGTATGATTTCTATCACTTTCAATTCACGCCATCCATGCTAGACCATAGTGGTCACTTTTGTTATCAATCAAACCAACATAGCCTAAGTTTGAATCGCCCAATTATATGATTTATGATCTGACAAATAGTTTAAAATTATTTTTTAAATCTGTTCCGTGATTGTTGAAATTAAACATTTAAATACGACAATTGACATTATATTATTCCTGTGTGAGTTAGTTTCAATTCTTTCGTAATTTTATTATTTTTAACCTAATTATGTAACAACAAAGGTTTTTATGAGAAATTGAACAAATGTGACAATTGACACACTGATTCTATTCCTGTATTATGGAGGTTAGTTTCGATTGATCGAAGGATGAAATAATTATTTCTTTATACTGCATAAAATACCAAATAATGAGGCCAATGCAGTGGTTGTTAATGTCTAAGCAAACTATTGATCCATTTGTTATCTCTTTCTTACCAACGTGTTACTGTTTTTGTTTGTAAAGGCCTGTTATAGAACCGACTGAAATTGAATATGTTTAATTGAATCATTTTTGATTTCCCTTTCCCCGAATTAAATTAAGAGCCGAGGCCGAGTTTTGAAAGAATTATTACTTCATAATCATCAATCGATTTTCATTGTTTTTTTTAACTTTTAAATATATATAAGTCTAGTTATTATATATCTAGTTAAGTCTCGTTATTTTTATGTTATAAATTCTCATAAATTTCGTAAAAAAAATATATTACATTTATATACAATTTTCGTAGCGAAGCAAGCACATAGCGTAGCGTGGCGTCTACGTTACAGCTACGAAACGTAGCACTAAGCAATATGTTTAATCTCCGTTGAAAAAAGAGGGGTGTTACAACTTTGACGTGTTTGCATGTCTGTCTATGGAATCGTAGCTCCTACACGAGTTTTAATAATAATAATTGTGACAACTCACATACATTGCTCTGATTCCAAAGTAAGTAGCTGAAGCACTTGTGTTATGGTAATCAGAAACAACGAGGGTACCACAATACATACATATAAAAGTTTATAAACAACCAAGACTCGTGAAACAAGCATTCGTGCTCATCACAACTGCACCTAATGGGTTTCGAACCTGGGACCTTTTGGCGCAGAAGGCAGGAGCACTACTGATTGCGCCAACCGGCCGTCAAAGTTAGGATGCGGTTTGTTTGTTTGAAAGCTGACGTAGTTGAGATGGGTCTTCGCAAGACTATGAAGATTCATCAGTTCATACATTAATGAGGCATTTGTAATCGTCACGTCGGATTTTTTAAATTGTCTTCAACTTCACTTGTTACTACATCGTCGATATATTTATTTAATGCTAAAATACTATTTTGACCATGAGTTTCAATGTTAGTTAACTCTCTATTATTATTATTGAAAACGTTACAAAGAATTTGTCATCACGCTATATTAGTGTACTTATTATGACATTTTGAATACATAATTTGACCACATTTCATGGTCTAGACTCTAGACGAAGTCAACCTTGAGAACACACGTAATTCAAAGAATATATTTATTTTGTATGACAAGAAGGGTCGAGGTGAGAAAATGAATGACGGTTTTCCCTTCTAGTAATCGGACAAAGAGTCCTACAAATTGTCCATATGTCTTAATATTTTCCAGCTTGGGTCAGACCTACTCGACTCTTGGGAAATCCAACAATGCAATACAACGCAGAGTGCTTTCTGATATTATCTGCCCTACAATAAAAATGAAGCTATTCTATGCTATGCTTAATTCGTTGGTATTTATTAAAATGGTAGTAGTATTCTCGATCGATAGTTACCACTAGGACATAATATAAGGTAAATTTAATAAAAATAACTTGGCCTAGTTTTGAGAAAGTATAATAAAGGCGATCTTAAATTATTTCAGTCTTAAGCTGTATAATGGGCATATGCATAAATTGTAGTCCGCTAATACTTGATACTTCCAACATGAGCTTGATAAGATATTTTGTTATCATTTTAGAAAATTTTATTTCAACAATAGTCTATGTCATTAAAAAAATCAATAGTTATTTTATAAAACCTAAATGTCTACCTGGCATGCAGAAATAAATGCAAAGCGGTGTTATTGTATAGGCTTTTTAAAATCGAAGCTTAATTGAAGCCATTCCAGTAAGAATTATGCTTGTTCAGTTTGTTAAATCAGGAAACTCAATGTGTGAACTGCGTTCTATGATGCGGAACAGTCCTAACTAGCTAATACCTTATGTAAAAAGGAATGTCGAACTGTATGTCCATATTCGTAGGCTAATTGAGCAGTAAACGCTATCAAAGCAGTTCAAGTTGTAGAAGGCGTTCGTTCCTCAAATGGATATAGTAAGCTTATGAGAGCGGTATCAGTTAGATATTTCGAAGCATTACGTACTACGCGGGTGCATTTTATCTCAAAATAGTGAAAGATAGAAAGAAGTACTGAGACCAGCGAGTGTTTTGAGCTAACAGATGCAGTTGTCGGCCGGATTTCAGATGCCTATCCGGTAATGCCGTTCGTGTATACACATCATGAGAGGTTTATCTAATAAGGATAATAAACGCAGCCTCCTCGACTTTAACTTTCATGCCATAGTGCCGTCTAAAAGATGATGAACAAAACCTTGAAAGCAGCCTTTCCAACAACGAACGAGGCAACACGCACGGTCCGCTTCCGTAGTGCGATTATCTATGAAACAGGGCATAATATCATGTCACCTCCATCTACCAAAATAAAGATATTTGTCATATTTGTGTCACGCTAAACTGTTGCTTTTTAAGGTCGATCATGAGACTTTTGGCATGGTTTTATGTTCATGTTGTTGAATGGCTGTGGCACTATGTATTAGATTTATGTTATTTGTGAATTTTTTATGTTAAGGCTCGTGTCAAGTTTGTTATGGCAATTAAATTTGTTTTATTCGGTTATAATGAGACTTGTTATTTTGTTTAATATCCTACTACTGCCACCGTAATAAAAATTGCGATCATTTTTTTCGAAAATAATCGAAAACAAAACAAAGTAAATTTGAAACATAATTTTAAAGATTTCATACGTATAAATGTAGTTATGATAGTAAAATATAATAACCAAGAATTTTGATGTGTGCCTATAAAGAAAAAGCCGATAAAATACTACCAAAGGCCCGATTACGACTTCCTGAAATTCCCCATTTAAGGCTTTAGTTATTTCATATTGCCATCTTACCGTTTCGACGTATCGAAATATAGACGCAGTTTCGTGACGCTACTCAACAATTTCAAGGAAATCATACATTCAGTTCTACTATTAAATAACAACGATACAAGTATGTAATTTTAGGATGTTAGAATAGCAAATTTTTGTACGTACAGAAAATTATTGTTACAGAGTACATTCTTACTTGTCGTAATCAGGCACCGTATTATATCTTTACCTAGAGAGTGTCTGAGCCTATAGGTATAGAGTTTCACGTTTTGCGTATAAATCACCGTCAAGTAAAATGTCCCTATTGTGCACATGTAGTTAACATTAACAATGGAATGAATGATGTAAGAAATACCTACCGAGGTTCTCGGCGCTTGCGTTGACGTCGTAGCGATGTGGCTTCGAGTGAGGAGCGGGCGAGTGCAGGGAAGTACTTTTGTGTCTGCGAATTGTCGGCAGACGGGACACAAAGGAGGCATTGTTCTTGAATGATGCACTCATTACCCGACTGTCAAACGTACACCTCATTAAATACCGAACAAAACATTATATGGGAGGACATTTTTTAGAACAACAAACGCCAAGTCAAATGTTTCTTACGACGTGATTACACACTGAAGACTGAAGAGAATGTTTCCTTATTTGTGAACCTTATGGTTAAAATACTACATATAATATTAAAAATTTGAGACATACCTTATCTGCGGACTGGGCAAGGGAATCTGATGAATCTTCCAAGTGGCGACACTCATCGAGTGCTCGTCGGCCGCGTAACATCGCCACAGAGCTTGAATGAGTGTCGCCGCGGGCTGGCGGCGTCTTATCATGTGCTTCTGTCTTTGCTGTTGTTGCACTTTGAGGGCGAAACCTGAACCTAGTATGCCCTGCCCAAGAGAAAATACAGTTAAATACTTGATAAATAATATATAGTGGGTTACAGGTTAAGTCGACCTAGATTCTTAAAGAGGTAGTTTCCTTCATTCCTTACTTGGTTTTATCTTACAGATAAGTAGCCTTTCTTTGCTTTCCAAATTGAACATTTTTTTATCGGGTCCGAGTAGGACAGAACCTCCTTCTTAATCCACTTTTATTATCAGATATTAACCAGGGCTAATTTGAAATAAATTAAAAATAAATATCATATAGGTTATATTGACGTTAACTGAAACATGGTCATTTTTTTTCATTGAGATAAATGAAAAATGAAACAATTTCCAGTACAATATAGACTTGAAATGAGAAACGAACCTACCAAAATGTTATTTAGAAGCGACAAAACGAATGTGTCATACTCACAGCGGGTAGAGCGAAGAAGGATATTCCGAGGAGGGCGCAGAAAGAAGCAATGAGCTTCCCCTGCCAGGTTTGAGGTACCATGTCGCCGTATCCAACTGTGCACAGCGTGATCTAAGACGGAATTACCGATTTACTCATTACTAATTTGTTTATCGATTAGTTTTATTCGCGAATTTGTTTGTTGAATGTCACTGGGTACGAGTGTTTCCCTGTTAGGAAAGTACTTTTAGAATCGGTTCGTACATTCAGAGATTACCCCCCACAAACAAACCATATTACATTGCTGTATAGTTTAAAGTAGCCTTTCTAGAGTATTTTTTTTACTATAATTTAAAAATATCCGTTTAATACTTCTTGCATAAATTTCTCCTATAAACTTTAAATTTTAAACGACAGATAACTAGACATCGGAATAATTTTTAAATAAGTATGTTTTAGAATAAATTCATTTAAATAGAACATTACCGGTGGTCTCAATCTCATTTTACTGTTTAATTAGACTTTTGGCCTTTCAAGTCATCACTATGAAATACTTACAACTCCCCACCAAAGAGCTTCAGCGAAATTCTTAAATTTAGTATCAGCAACATCCTTTTCGGCCAAATAAACAAGAAACGACGCGAAAATCAGTCCAAGAAAGCCTATATATAATGTAGTTATCAATTCCTGAAACAATTAACTCGGTTTAAAAATATAATTATACAACATTTTTAAGCGTGATTAAATTAATCAGAAAGTGTAATCGTAAAAATTTACGCATTGCAAACCGATTTTCTTTTAATCTAGTTAAGAGAATTTTCATTATTCTCATTTAAAAAATGTAAATTTAAATCTGATTTATCGTTTTGGAAATTCCATCGATTGATTTAGCCATCAGTAAAAGATTTCCCGGTTAATTTTAATAATTTATTATTTAAAGTATTGACAACTGATGCTTATTTACTTTGTTAGGTAGATAATATATTCATAATAATTACTATAATGGATTAGTTCCATAGGAATTTTGTCCTAAGAAGAATTATAATCTAGCCTAAATAAAGACTAAGAAGTAACTTAAATTGCTCTATTTAAAGCGAACACAGTTCCTGTGGTCTTTATAATATATATAACGGGTTAGTTATATACGAACTAGAATATACCTAACTGTTTCAAAAAAGATTATGGTTTGGCTATAATCTGCTGACACGTTTTAATCTCATATTTAATTTTCTTCTAAATATATTAGCGGACATCAGGGCAGGCTGATTGTAAGAGATACCTGCCACCCATGGACCACCGCGCTGCGATCCGCAATATTGTAGTCCGTCGGTTCAGTTGTCTCCGCATCATATTTTTAAAATTTTAATTTACATTACATTACATTTAATTTTTATTACATTTTCTATAATGTACCGGTACTCCTTATACCTAAGCATACTAATAATAGTATGCTCTAAATAACCCCACATTCATATATCTCCAGATATAAATACTGCATGTTGTTTATAACGAAGACTGCACCGGCGTTTGAATCGCATTACATTCGCCATTATTCGCTGAGAATTGTAATACTGCCAGATTCTTCTACAACGGCGAAAAACAATTTTCCTCTATTCATAGAAATGTATCAAGCAAACAATGGTTTTTGTGCCTACTTTCTTCGGCAATAGACATAATACCAAGCATCTCTTAAAATATTTCTATTTAAGTTTATAAGGGCGAGTAAAATAAACTTTATACTAAAGCTAGCTGTGCCTCGCGGCGGTAATTCAACGCAGAAGCAATCAAAAAATTGCTATATTAACTGTACAAGCGCGTTAATTTGAGGAACAAACGTATTAATTTTGCAATATTTTTCATTGATATCTCAGCTTCTATTGGTCGAAGCGTGATGTTATATAGTCTTCTTCGAAAAATTGACTAATCAACATAAAAATAATTTATCAATTCGAAACAATAGTTCCTGAGATCAGCGGGATCAACCAGTCAGCTTTATAATTCCGTAAGATGGAATTTGGTCAGTTTATTGCATAGCGCGATGTTAAAATCCATAGGACGTATACAGATGGCTTGAAACGTTAATAAATCCAAATATATTAAGTGCGTCCGACATGCTCAAAGGATTAGGTACGTGGAAATATATTTTATTGAAAGCGCTATAACATTTCTAATTGCGGCTTTAGAGGCATACGTAATTACGATCACGTACCTCGTGACCTTTAACATCATCTAAAACGTGTTTCATATTTGTTAGAGGCTATTCAATTTTCTGTACTCATTCGATTCACTGAATTTTAATAGAATTCTTTTACTGTGTTATGTGTCTATACTAATATTTAATAACCGAAGAGTTTGTTTGGTTGAACGCGATAATCTCAGGAACTAGGTACTGGTACAAACTAATTTTTGTTGTTGTTGTGAATAGTACATTTATATAGGAAGGCTATAGGTATAACACATTACGACCAATAGCGGAGCATTAATGAAAACTGTTGTAAAAACGGTAAAAATTAATCCTTTTGTGAGCAGGTGTAACCGCGGGGCACAGTTTGTAGTTTAATATATTTTGTTAGAGACTATTTAATTTTCGATATACTGAACTTTAATAGAATAGTTTTTGTATTTTATACAGATAAAATTGTTTCTTTGATAAATTTCTGCTCTAAGTAGAAAATACAAATTGATGCAAACAAACATTCATGCTTAAAGGAATACGAAGAGAGGTAGGATATTTCTACCGCATTACACAAGTTGAACGGCTCAAATTTACAAAAACGACTCGCTCGGATCGCTTCTATGAAGGAGGCGAGCCGAACAAAGAACGCTCATTTAGCTCTTTGTTTTACGAGTCAACGCTGGGAAACTATTAATGATCTTATACATGTTACGGTCAGATGCAATTTCTATTGGGCAATTATTTATTAATTACCTCTAGTTAATTTACTTATTTTAATTTTGCATTGTTTTTTGTTTTAAATAAGCTTTTACATCTTATACAACTTAGTTTAGTGCAGTAGATTTTACATAATTCGCATACAAATTTAAAGAAAACAAGCACAAGGCTGTGAGGTATGCGTCGCGTGAAAATTTTGAAATAATCAAATGATTGTTAAAATTTTGTTAAGTACAGGTTTGTTCAAACTATTTTATTGAAATGTCGGTCGTAAATAAATTACATTACTATCGCAAATATTATCCGATTCGTGGAAAGTAAAAATGACCACGCTGGTTAGAAAACCAAGATGGGTGAGAGCACGTTTCCTATAATCATAGTACATAGTACCATAAATCATAGTTCTTTACCTGCTATGAAATACTCGTATGTACAGAAACATACATACTTAATTTACGGCGGTTAAAAATAACACGGGAGTTAACATAGTTTAATAAATATTTATCATCGTGACTAAGTTTATTTTGCCGACGTGGAAATTGCAATTCGATCTGTTTCCTTCAATGTCGCGGCTTATTATACGCCATGATTGCTTCGGATATTTCTTTATTTGTTCTCAGATACACTCAATCATGCAACCCTAACATGATACTATTGTGTCTTTGATCGCTCCTCTATGGAATGGCTCGTTGAGGAAATAACGACAGCAATATGTCTGCGCTATTCTCAACGTGACTACAATTAAATTTAATTAACAGTGAGTCCACGCTCATATTACTATCGAATTTTTTGATCGTATTTTATTATTGGAAACCTGTCAATCACAGTGGCCGTAAGTTGTGCGTAACCACAAGGGGCGCTGTAAATGATTTCATACAGATAATTAACGCACACGCAGTTAACATGACCAAAAAATAATAATAAGAGAGTCTTAGCCGTTCTTTTTAGATTTGGTCGCGTTCTTGAACAGGTTGTAAACTTAAATCTAAGTGTTCATAAATTGTGTTAATTCTAAAAAATGTTTCCTTTATTTATAAAATCGTTTAGTGGCCAGGCGTTTGTGAAGAAACCTTTCATTGAAAATTTTAAATTTTTCTTGTTTACGATTTAGTACAATATAGACATTTGTTAAAGTAAATCTCTCAACAATTTGTATCTGTTTAAAATAACCGAAAACAAAGTAATTACGTTATTTCGTCACTTCTTTCACACACCTTTCAACGCCTGGTAATCGGTGATGAACAATTTATACGCAAACCCATTTATTGTCGTGTGTTTACAATTTTCAAGTACTTTTACAAAATAATTTATAAAATTTATTTTCAATATTAAGTTTAAAAAATAAACAAATTTTCTAGTTTATATAAGTACTCCTGTAGAAGTATCTAAACTTTGATATTATGCAACTAGTTGGAAATAAGTTTTTAACACCAAATAACAGGTACTTTGATTAATGAAATATATTTTACTCACAAAACTGGCTTGGCTGACTGACGAATAAAACCAGCAACCGGCTTTAACAATATAGGTAATTTTATTTATGTTCTCTTTTTCTTTTAAACTTAATTAGATTTAATTGATAAAGGTAATTTCTTTATTAGGTATCCACCACTTTATGTAAATAAAATAACAAGGTGCTTCTAGTTCTAGTGACCAATAGTTAAATAATTTTATGGTTTAAGTGATAATTCTTTGTCTGTATTCATAATTAATTTAAACCTTGTTAAGATGTGACCAACCTGTCTGTGTGCGTAAACAACTGAGCCTAAAAGTTTCCATGTGCCCCCTCGTCGGTCCATTCGCACCATCCGTAAGATTTGGAAGAATCTTAACCCTCGCAACGCAGACGCCGCGAACACTTGCCCCGAAGATCCCATTCCCAATACTACCATTGACGCTATAATTGTTGTAACATCTAAAAATTAAATACACATTAGTCATAAATATGTATTAGGAGGCGTAATACAAAATATAAGTAGAATAAATAATAATGAAAAAAATAAAATATAGATGAATTATATTTCATAGCTAAGTAGAGTAAAAGTTTAACTAAGGTAGATAAAGAAAAAGTTATATATACTGTAATTGAAACAAACGCAGCAAAAAAAAAAGAGCAAAGCAAATGAAGGAACAATGACAGCAATTATTTCAAATTTCAAAAACATGTCAACGTTACTGATGTAAAAGTACAACTCACTACAAACTTAACTAAACAAAAACTTATTTAATTTAATTCCTTCGAACTAAATTTAGAAATCGTATGACGGGACTAAAATTCATTTTGACAACTAAATTAATCTAGTTCAGTTAAGTTTGTGTATTTATATTGTACAGAATTGGCGTCATTATGTCTTAAATTTATTTATTTTAATTGTACTTGCGCTTGTAATGTTTAAAAATCGATTACAATCTGGAATGAATCACTTGTTTTATGCCTTAACTGTGGGAAGTCCTTAGAAAGTATATTTTCAATTGAATTACTAAGAGACGACGTGGATTGAAACGATAAGGCTCATACTTTTATTATTTTTTTAGAAAAGTCGAGTTCTTTTCGTAACATTATGTAAATGTTGAGAATATGGTAATATTGTAAGGTTTTGTGTTGTGTCGGATGAATTTACATAAATAAGTATCCTGTATCGAACGTATGTTGGTATTCAGATTGGCTTCGGACCGCGACCAATCTATTTCGAAAAATTAAAACTGAGGACAATTTAAAAATATGATAAATCTGTGAAACGTTTTATGTATCTATTTATCTTCACTTGAATCCTTCCTTTATTTATTCTTAAAAAAGTTCTACAGTCAGTAAAGACCGTGTAGAAGAACTCCATTCGATGAGGAGATACGATCATAAAAAGACCACGGGAAATAAATAATCGGTGTCAAAGTACATAATAGACATGTTTAACTTATATCATTCCTATTTTCGGCGGGAGTTAAAATTAGCAAATGCCAGTTTCGTTGGCGCTTATTAAAAATATCACAGAAGAAAGCGAAAAGACCTTTATAGGTCAAAGTTGAATTATCGTGAGGTATTAATGAAGGCAAGTGGGTGAATCGTGCGGCCATGCTTGCGCGCCACGGCACGCCAGTCTCCGGGCGGATCGGTTCCCATGAGGATACATTCTATGTTTTACATAAAGACGACACTTAAAAATGATTACTGCAGATATACGATTCAAGCTTTCTCCCTAATCTGAAAACTTACATAAGCATAGGTTTTGCCCGCGATTATATTTCACTTTGTAAAAATTTAAAGGACATATTATATGAGTTACCTTTAAACGTGAACAATAAAGATTTGAAGAAGGTGAATTAGGGCAAACAGGTAAACGGAACCGCGGATAAAAGCTTGTATTTATAAGTAGCGAATAAGTAGGGATTAAAATTCAAATATTCCTTAACAAAATCTTACCGATTATACAAAATGGCCGCCTCAAGAACTTGAGGCGGCCCATTAATCCTTGATACCGGGAGCGGCATCCCGACGACCACAATCTGCAATAACAAGCGAAATTGAAGACAATATAAAAAACCGTCAGAGAAATACACAGATTCACAGATAGGTCAAATTTATAACACTCCTTTCGTCGGATGTTCATGAAATGTATCTATAGTAATATTATAAAGCTGAAGAGTTCGTTTGAATGCGCATATCTCAGGAACTACTGGTTCGAATTGAAAAGTTCTCAAAGCTATATGATGTATTATATCGCGTTAAAATGATATTAATGTGCGCGGGGGACGATTAAGTAACGAAATAAAAATGACAGACTGTTATTATAATTTCTACTATATCAGCACAATGACAAACAATTAATAATAGAAAATAGTTAGAACTGTACAAACAAAGCAAGTTATTTTTGGCTTGTATTCCGCGAGTGCTTGACCAACTTAGTAAGGGAAATAGCTCGGTAAATGTTCGGAAGCCAAGCTTATTAGCAAGTCTCCCCCGAGAACAACACTTATAATGCATTACGCAATGTTGCTACAGTTTGTGTTTAATAATACAAGCGTAGGTATATTACACTACTCGGCACTTGCCTATAAGTTAGGTACGTGGATTAATTAAAGATGTTTGTTTATTTATTTACTTAATTGGTAAGTACACACATACAGACATAAAGTAAATATATAAAGTTCTAGATGTGCCTCATGGTTGCACACGCGTTAATTGCTTCGTAGCGTGATGTTGTCTTATTCACTTCAGGATAAACAGTTTCACTTTAATTTTACAGTCACCTCTTAAAATACAAGTTACCTGCTTAAAACATATACTAAACTAAAACTAAACTTATACTAAACTAAATGTATCTCTTGAAGGGAGGGCATAACATGCATATTTTACAATGATAAGAAATAGAAAAGTAAAAAAAATTGCTTGAATCATTAAGACATAATTCAACATTAATAGGTATTATCAAACATCGAGCAAATAATCGAGCTCAATTGGGTATTTGTTCGATGTTCTCAAAACTATGTCAAAAACAACACAATATTAGAGACGGTTATACGTGGACTAATGATACAAGAGTTATATAGCAATTATAATGGACTAGCTGTATTCGCAGTTCACCCGCATTTTTGTCGAAGCGTGATATAGGCTATCCAACACAAAAAGAATTATTCAATTCGAACCAGTAGTTCCTGAGATAAGCACATTCAAACAAACTAGGTAATATATTAGTATAGATTTTATAATTAGTGTATCTTTAACGTCTACTTTTATAGCTGGAAGCACTTAAACTTTCAATATCTGGCCAATGTCTATACATAGAGGATTTTCAAGATGGCCGGCGTGACGTTTATAGTATCTAACAATATAAATAAAAACGATCACTTTTATTAAGAAATTATATTCTTCGAAATATTCTATTCTTATCTGTTGGTTCACGCAAACAGTATTGGTGCAAATTTTATATTATTATTTTTAATCGCCCGCGTGGCTTAGTGGGTCACGCGTCTGTTTATTCAATGTTTGTCTAATTTATCTGACTCAGATTGGTCAACCACCTCAGTTGGTTGGGTCAAATCTCGAGGAAAGAAAAAATTTTTTTCGGTTGGGATGTACAGCAGATCGACCATCCTACTTGTAAAAAAATAATTCGTACAGACGCAGAAAATGTGGATCAAGTGTAAAAGAACTTCACTAGCTGTGTACATTGGTTTCACCCGCGTTAATTTTGTCATGATGTTATACAATTATATATTATAGATTTTCTCGATAAATGGTTTATTCGATGCAAAGATAATTTTTCAATTCGAACTCATTTATATTTCATATTTTCAATACAACTTCAAACTGCTTTATAATACTTATTAGTAGAGATATATAATTTGGCATTAGAAGCAGATATTTAAAAGCTCACATTATTCATGAACTCCGTTCAAATATATATTAAAGAGTGCATTTTGAACAAACTTATGATTATTATTACGATAAACGAACGAGTCCGTGGCTACATGCTTTTGCAGAGCGTATCAGAGGCGGAACTATACCGTTTGAGGCCCACGGAAAAATAATTCTATTGTTAGTTGGCGAGCCTTATCAGATAGATACGATACATTTTATTTTATTTAAGGTATACACAACAGAAGATCGTTAATAAGAAAATATGATTTTATAAAATAAACCGAATCCCAGAAAAGTGCACACACAAAGAAACGGCTCGTGAATATTTTGAGAATTAATTACTTAACGAACACTTATAGAACACCAACAGTAATTACATTAAAATTTATCTATTAAATTAACATATTAAATTTATTGAAAAAAAAAAAAAGAAAAATCATAAAAACTAAATAAATGTAAGGATCTTCTTGTGCTCACGGTTCTTCTGATCCGGAGGCCCTACAAATTATGGGCCCGAGGCGTTTTTTCGTCTTGCCACCCTATTCATCAGTAATACGTACCTACTCTAATAAGTACTCACTACTCGTACAATCATACCTATCTATATACGTCTACATCGTAGATAACTACGATGTAGATCTATCACGTAAATACATATTGATGAGCTTAATGTAAAAATCGACTCCTTTTTGACACGCTTACTTATAGCTATTGGAAAATGAATTTCCGTAGTATCAGATTTTAATTTTCGAAATTGGAATTTCGGAATTGTTGAATGCGGGAACTTTTCGTAAGGCATGTAGGTGATCTTTCTGTGGCTATTTTTTCGAGATTATAACTTAGGCCCTCGCTATACGTATTAAATTTAATATCACAAAGACAATTATGTATTCTACACGTTATGACGTAAGAATATGTTCTTAGTAGTAGCACAATCTTGATAGTTAATCAACTACGAGTAAACACAATATTGTACGAGCAAGACAATATGTACTATTATAATTAATAGGTAATGTAAATTATAAACTAAGTATATTATGTGGAAGGAGGTTCTACATTTATATAACATAATATGTACGTAATATATTATATAGTAAGCTTCTGGTTAAGATTAGAATGTCAGTTGATCATTTATCGTAAGTACTATTGTATAAAATGTCATTTGGTTGAACGCGCTAATCTTAGGGACTACTGAAAAATTCCTTTTATGTTGGATAGTCAATTTATCGAGGAGGGCTAATTAACATCACGCGATGACGAAATAAAAGCGGGTGAAACTATGGGCTAGTCAATTATAATAATTATAATTGCTACAATTATTGTAATATAACTATCACTCCAAAGAATTTGCAAATAACACTCTGTGGACTGTACCTAATTTACTTTTTTAACCAACGCCCTACAGCTGACAGTGACAGCACAATACACTTGACACTGTCAATGTCAATTAAAATACAGATACTCTCTTAGATCTCGTTATTTTGAACATAGCTATGAGAATTAAATTGAAACTGTTGATTAACATGAAGTAATCTCTTGCAATGTTAATTAAAAATGAGAAGTTGATCCAAAGAGGGTGATTGAATAATTAAATCTTTGTTGGGGAGGGTTTCATTTTGGTTGTGTTATTGTTTACTACTCTATCAAACGAATATGGAATGATCTGGAACTAGCTTTTGCTCTATTTCAATCATTTTTTTATCTTGCAATAGAAGGAAGCCATGTTATTTTTCAAGCTCTAGTCTATAACTGTATCAAGTTTCATTAAAATAGATGCAGCGGTTAATATGTGAAAGCGTAAGTTTGGTTACAAACACTGTGACACGAGAATTTTATATAATTATAAAATTAATTATCAATTAAGAAGAAAATTAATTACCACTAATTTACCAACCATACTTGCATGTTATTAAAATATGCCAAAAGCCAATAAACAAAACCCCATATGTATTAAACAGTTATATATTTACTAATTAATTTTTAAGATACTTAGTTTACGTTACTGTTCCTTCCTTTTAATAACTCTTTGAATAATTACTATATTAGAAACATAGGCCTAATAGAACTCCATTTATTTGAAAATAATTTAATTTTTGACTTACCGTAAACAAAACTCAATAGCGAACCACACGACGACGACAGCCTCCATATAAAGAAGTACGATGCCTGCTTTCGCCTCGTACTCTTCTATCGTGGAGAAAACCGACAATGACAAACACATGAACACCATCAAGAACCTGAAAAATATTTTACATGAGAACCAAAAGTCGATGGTTCTGCTTTCAAAGCAGAATATTTTTGACTCAGAATATATCATAACTGAATGAAAAAATCTTCATAAATTGTAGGCAAATAAAATAATAAGATCCTTTTCGATTACGTTAGCTTTCTATGAAAAAGCCGCGTCGTCGATTCGATATGCGTCGACGGTTAAAAACCCAATCTAGCCTCAAATGTTTACGCTAAGAATAGGGTAAGTGGATTACATAAAGGGTCCATGCCAGTGATATAACGTATAAAAGCGGTTTCCTGAAATTAAGAATGAAATAAAACCGACCTAATCCTGAGAGAAAATTGAAACTTGAGCATGGATCAAAATGTAATCACGGCTGGGTTTCAGGACTATTTATTTTTTAGAAAGATCTTCTATTTATTTATTTGCAGAATTAGTTCAGATCAATCTAATATTTTAAAACGAATGGATTTTTTTTTATTGGATAGGATGCAAATGGCAGGAGGCTCACTTACGAGAAGCAATCCGCCGCCCATAAACACCCTCAACTGTTCTGTTGGGCCACGGATGCGTTGCCGGCCTTTTAAATAGAGGCACGCTCTTTTTTTGAAGGTTCCTAAGTCGTAATGGTTCGGAAATACATCGGAAGGCATTTGGTTCCAGAGAGTGGTGGTGCGCGGCAAAGTTTTTTTTTCAAACAACGTAGCATAAAAGAAGATAAAAAATAGTGTTTCATTAATTAACTTTTGTGATGAACGTCAACGTTTTTTTTTCCAATTCATTATAAGATTGATTGTAACACGTAAAAAATTTATACGCTTTTAGTGTAGAAAATTAGAAATGAAAAAGCACTCTTGTGACTAAACTTCTCTTCCACAAGTTTGGTAAAGTATCTTAACAAACATAGCGTCTATGTTGATTATAATGATATGAAATAATATAAGAAATTAAACAAATAATTAAAAAAGAGCTCGATTAGAATCGGTTGAGCAAAATGAGGAGTCGTAAAGAGAAGTGGACTGGTTCTTGGTCGTGAGGCATATTTGGGGCTTTCTAGGTTTAGCATCGAGATTGTACGGTCGTGGTACGATTGTATTATAACAACGTGGGAATATTGTGATATTATGAGGCGGGCCATACTGCTTGAGAAGTAAATAATAATAAATGAATCAGCTTTTACAAAGTATTTTTGAACTCTCACTATATTTAAGTTTTATAACTAATCTATAAAAAATACACTTTTATTAATCACTCTCGTACAAAACAATTCATAAATTATGCCATGCTAATTGAATGCTCATAAAAATTCTTAAAATATGTACTTATTGAGGACATATAGGGGACGGTCTTCCACTTTCTGGTAGAAATGATTTTAAGTTATAATAAGTCCGCTATTTGAGTGACCAAATGTACTTTATAATGACTTCATATTAATTTCTGAAACTTAAAATAACTCAAAAAGACTAAAGCGACACCTATAAGACTAAAAATAATACATCATACTATGGTTTTAAAATCATGTAAAAATTGTAGGTATATTTAAATCCAAAATATTAATACTTAAATATGTAAATATTTTTTTATGGGGGTGTAGAATATATTTACGTATACGTGATTTAATTTAATGTCGCATTATCGGTACCACCTTGTATATAGGTTATTGTATTCAGATTAAATATTAAGTTAATGGAAGTATGAACTGGCTGAGGAAAGTTTATGAAAAAGTGCCAAGAAACCTCAATTTATTACTTATTCTTACCGAGTTCTCTTATCAACAGGATGGGGAAACTTTGATGCAGGCGCCAAACAAGAAATAAGATTCTACGTTTTGTAAACAAAATATTAAATAGGAATACAATATTTATTACTAGCTGTGCCTTCCTTCCACGATAAATGAACTATCCAATACAAAAAAATGTTTTAATTAGAACCAGTATTTCCTAAAATTAGCACGTTGAACTAAACAAACACATTCTTCAGCTTTATAATATTTGTAAAGATAAATATTATTACAACATTCGGTCTAGATAAAAGATAGATATATAATGTTGTAACGAAAAAGGAATCTTTTTGTTTTCTAATGAATAAACTCAATAACTCCTGGACAGATTTAAAAAATTCTTTCACTGATAGGAAGAAGGACTATTATCGATGATAAGGGCTATTTCTTGAAAGTCCACGTGGACCAAGTGGCCAGTATAGACAAGTTGAAAATATTATACAAAACCGCTTCCGTGGCTTCACGGTGCAGACGTTTGACATTCAATGCGTGTTGCGTCGGAAGTCATGTGTTACATTAGAATTGTGGAAAAATGTTTTGGTTGCTTGCTTGTAAGTAAATAATGATCATTGAAACAGATGTATCTATGTGTCTGACCCATGTCCTTGCTACAGGATAAAGGTTTACCTATTTTCAGAGCTATGTCCGCGTTTTCATTCACATTGGATATTAATAATGTTGTCTGTATTAAGGGATAATGCTGCTTTAATATTTTATAGAATTTTTAAATTTTAAAACCTTTTTTAATCCCCGACGCAAACAAAGGGGTGTTAATGTCACAATTTGACGTGTGAAATGTGGTATTTTTGTATTTTTTTTCATTCAAAGTCTACAACATAGGATATATTGCAAATACACTAAATTTGAAAATATCCATTTTTAAATTTTTACAAAATATGAAGTAAATAAACTCAAATGTAATGCCATAATAGAGCAAAAATACCAAGCCAAAAGGTATATAGCACTTGGGGGAGCTTAGGTCAATATTAAATATAATAATAATTAATTAATATAATTTATATTTTTGCTGTTGCCCTATAGTTATAGGTACATGCTATTTTGCTTTAAGTTTTTTTACTTAAATAATGAAAATCATACGCAACCTCTATTCTACGTGAATTAATAATATTTCTATTTTATTAAAACATGGACTTGTTCCCAATACATCTCATAAACATCTCTGCATAATACATAGAAAGGGAAGGGTACATAAAATGTGTGAGAATTTCGTCAAAAACGAATGAAAATTCCCAAATAAGGGTAAAATGGTTGGGCCTCCGCTCCGTAGCGAAATGTGAACGTAGCATGGACTCGACATGTTTATTATTGACATATTCATTGCCTTTGGAAACGGTCTTTACACTGTATTTGGACAGCTTTTTGCACTGGGAATTGGGGACAAATTGTTTAGTCTATAGATTATTTGCATCGACATCGCGTTTACCTTTGGGTCTGCTATAATGATATATGGCCAAAAGTTTTTTACGGCTGTGAGGTCCGGACCATAAAAGAAAATACTCATCGATGTCTAGAGGCATTCGAGATATTTTTTTTATAAAATAGGAGGCAAACGACCAGGCTCTACAGGAAAATAACGCCAGTTCTAAGGTTTTTTTAAAATTTAATTTATCCTAATTCTTCACAGACAATTTTTTTATCAATAAGTGTGATAAATAATATTTTGCGAGAAATAAATTTTCAGTGCATAGAGAAATCTATCAATTTAGACGAATTCCAATGTACATATCAATTTCTCAGCTTAAATCAGTGGATATCAATTAGGCGTTTGTGTTAGTTAAGTTTTAAAATTAATTAGATAATTTAACGGGTGAAGGACTTTTTAAAGACTAGCACTTACAAGTTATTAAAATAATTTGCAGTTTAAAATGAAAATTTGGTAAATATGTACTTTAGTGGTTAATGTTTGTTATTAATAATTTTGCTTATTGTTTATTTTAGTGTAGAATCTAATAGAAGTTACATTTATCAAAAACATTTACACGTACTTGATTGAAAATTTTGAATGAATGAATGAAAAATGAATTTCTTATAAATATGGCGGGCTATATAACTAAACAATATACGAGAAAAGGGTTGTTAAACGCAGTTTGCGAAATTGTTTTTAACCCAAACAAGTGTTCCCAAAGGGACTTTCGTGGAAATTTTACACTTGTAAACTAGCTTTTATTATTTTAAACCAATTTGACTTCAAACTAACGCGACTTCCATCCCGTGAGCAAATAAAATATAGTTTATGTCATTCGGAAAGAGTAGCTTTTCCATCATTAAAATAATAATTAAAATCGGCTCATATTCTTCATTTCAAACTAAAAAACAAAACTTATCTTTTTAATATTATGTGCAGATTAAATAATAAAATATATATCCTAGACGAACGATGACGCCAATAATTCTGATGTACACAAACTAATCAGAATTTTATTTATACATAACAATCGGCACCAATGTTCATGAAACTAACTCCATTATCTAAGCGGGATCCTAACTCCTTTTCTCGTTTGAAATTTTTACTTACACAGAGTAACTTTGTTAATTTTTATTTTTATTTCTTTTCTATCTAAGAAAATAACTCAACCGATTGATTTCACAAGAAAATATACGTTCAACTGCATACCAGAAAGCACGCATTTCCGTTTTGCTCAGTTTTACTTCTTACAATACAGTCCATTTTAATTATCCGTACTGATACCGATTACCGTGATCCGTACCGATTCTGTCGGGTCGTGGTAGAACGGACGATGTAACTTTGATTAGCTAAAACAGTTAAATTCTCTAAACAGCTACAATTAATATGTTACGTGAACTCTTTTAGAAAATCAAAGCAATTTCGTCCGTTCGATCACGACCTGTCAGGATCGAATCTTTCGTTGGCCGCACTATAGTTGATTAATAAAGGTACTCACACAATCATATGATACAGGACGGCCTTGAAACCCCTGGGCCGTTCTAGGAAATTGTAAAACTTGGATTGTAGTCGTCGGCAGCACGCGTCGCGTCGCGTGGCGCGGTAGCTGATGGGTTTGCCGAGCAGCGACATCCGCGGGGTCGCCAGCCGGTCGCCCGCGCCGCCGCCCTTACGCTCACTGCGGACAATCCAAAGCTAAATGAGCGACAAGAAAAAAAGGTATCAAATATTCTTCTGTCTGGGCAGATGATGATGGATGTGTGAAATGGCATTTTCATAACAGTCAAAGCCACGCTTACTTACTTAACTTACAACAACCTCTTTTTTCGTCGGGTTTAATAACAAACCTGTGTCATACAAAGAGAAACTTTATGAACATATACGGTCCATATAAAAATTTTTTGCTGTACGCTTTCGAAATGATAATTACTATCGATTTGAAGATATGTATTTCAGAATAAATTATTCGTTTAATTATTAAGATAATGTTCATGTTTGTTTGGTTACCTAAATTTTAGAAATAAATTTTGAAAAGAAATTAGCATAGGCGATAAAGCTGTTTGACGAAAGATGATTATAAAATAAATTTGTAGACAATATTTCTTTTGAGAGCTATATAATTTCTTTACGCTTTAAGGTACTGAACAAATAACGTCTTTTAAATCTGTAATAATAGATATGAACTTGGGTGAGTCAACTTTTATAAAACCTAAATGCTTTGAGGACAACAATATTTGACTAATAACATGATGAATAAGCTTTCTAACCTGTTAAGGACGTCTATATGTACGAAGGTTTTTAAATAAAGTGGCTTTCAGGAGATTAAATCAACAAAAATTTTTAAGCGTACAAAGTTTAAAAAAAACAATTTTTGTATAACCCTGACGTTGTTTAGGTATTTCTATGGCTTGTATTTATATTATATATACTTAGGTTACATATGCAAATTAGATATAATGTATTAAAGTTGTATGGTTAGTTAAATTGTAACCATAACTCCAACGGTTTCGATGAGCCTTTGTATATTTGTAAATATATTTAACTACATTATTGTAAATAAAATAAAATACAGCTGGTTGTCGAAGTAACTGAAGGTAGTGTTGCTCTTAATTAAATTGTTACTGATGACTGAAAACTAATTAGTATCGTGTAGTTCTGTGAAGTTGAGACGGTAGAGTATTTCATTCATAAAAGGTAGAAAATATATAATCGTTGTTTTATGAATGAAAGGTGTATATGTATAATTAATACTATGATTTGTAATAATAGCTTTAATATTTTGCAGAGACAAGTAGAAGCAGCGATTCAAAAGACCAGTAAGTGTGCTTTTTTTTAATTTTTGTCATTCTCATGGCTTGTATTCATAGGATGCAAAAATCGAAAGTCTAAATAACATCTGCTTTCTTGGCACAGTCTAGATAATTATAAACCCTATAATAATTGTAATAAAACTTGGCCAAAACAGAATATAAGTAAATGCTAATGGCACTTACACTCATTTACGGTGACCGGCATTTTTATCGTAAAAAACGTTAATTCAGCCTCCTTTCCTCCGCCATTGTATTTGATATCGTGTTTTTGTAACGGACACTAAGAGTTCTAATTAAAGTCTCCGACACAATTGATATTTTTATGTGCCTGAGAGCGAATTCACAAAATGGACATTGTGGATAGTCGGCAATTATTTTAAGTTTTTTAATTTTATTTGTAAGTACGACACTATCACATTGGCTGTAGCTATAATGAAAGATGTGTGTTTGTTTTGATAAATAAATAGGTATGTTGTCATAGCGATCCGTTGACGCCAGCTTCGTTTTTATAATTGCTTGTAATTCGAAAAATGTTTTTTTAATTTATAATATAGTAGGTAATATGTGTGTGTATAAAGAATGCAATTTTTTTTTAATTTTGGTAAAAAAGTCTAACTTTTTTACTTGAATCTTGAATAAGTGAAATTAAAGGCAATAAATAAGTACATAAACATAAATGGATGAAAGATCTAGCGGAACTACTGTTTGAAAATGAAAAACTTTTCATACTCGATTGTCCATTTATCGAGGAAGGCAATATAATATCACGCTACGACCAGCATTAGAGTTGAAAGCGTCTGTTGCGTGCGCTTCGTAAACGGTTCAAGTTAAGCAAAAATCATGTAAAAATTCCCCTTTAAAAGTTCTAAAAATATCTGCGACAGTATACAATGTTACCTACATTACCTATGAATTGTTTATGATAATCAAATTTGTTCTAAAACAATGAATTATTTGTTAAGTCGCGAGTAAATGCTAGTGTTTAATAAAGAGCGTGGGATGTTGTTTTTATAACGTTTACCTAAAGCATCTTACTGTTTGGTTGTGTTTGTTCTATTAATATGAAACCAATTAGCTAATAATAGCAAGTGTTTTTCTCATAGCATCGTGATCGGCACACGTCTATTTTCTAGAAGCGAATAATTGTTATTTATGATGTATGTCAAGATAAAATATTCAACATATTTTTTACTTTAGGACTATGATCCTTATCGTTATTCGAATAAATTGATTTGACCCAGTTTTATTGTTATTTGTTGAAGTGACAGACATACCTTTTGCCTTTTATTTCTAACAAATATGAGTGACCTCTTTGATTTATATTATTATGACTCTAATGTTACTTACATTGGAGACAATTTAAAAACCCTTTGACATTACGAATAAGAACATCTCATAGATGGATCAACTTCATAAATTGTAGCTAAGATTAATCTCGATCAAGTCCTTATAAAATGAGCCTTTGTTGTACATATAATTAATTTGTAAATACAAAATTTGCTTCACAAATAATTATGTAAAGAAATTGGATTTTAAATCATTAACCACAGTAAATTAGCAACTAGATTAAGTTGAAATACAAATTAAAACGAGATGTATCAACAAATATATCTTTTAATTTAACAATTTGACTCTGAAAAGAATTTCAAAAATATACTCTTAATTAAAATATTTTCACATCCAAAGTACACACTCCAAGTCTTACTCATATAGGTCAAATGTCATTGGAAAAGTTTTTTAGAAGCGAATTTCTTTGTTGGTTTGACTAGTGTATTCAAGTAATTTTATTTGACAACAAGTGCTGTTTTTGAAAGCTCTTTGTTTTCTTAATCTAGGTATGCATGTAGGTATAAATATCAGCTTGTTAGAGAGAAATCTATCACGATATGTGATATTGTATGCCAACAATATATTAATCGCGTTAAGATGATACGCGTTATGTGGAAAAACTAAAAATGACACGCGTAGCAAGCACCTCTACATTCGTAGCACGGTTCGTAGACCCTAACAATACGCAGCAGATTGGATACTACAGATACACTTTTTTAATTAATCCAATTGTTTTCCCTGGCGTATTTGATGAAGGAGATCTGTACTGTACTGATTTATATATTATTCGTATTATTTTATATTTTATATTAATATATTATATAGTTATAGGTACAATAATATTGTTTATTGAAAATTGTTGATTGTCTCATGTCTACTTGTGGACATATTTATCAAATTAAATAAGGCCTAGCTAAAAAAAAAACACCTGCTATTCTTAGTATGGTCTAAATAGAAAGTTGTTTTGCTACATATCGATTGGTTATTAAATAATTTCACGTCCTAAGCCGATATTCAGCCTTCGAAACCTTCAATATTGAAGAGAATTTGCATTAGGGCGCAGGTGTCTTGCGAATAAGTTGCGAAACTTTTTGCATTTGTGTCGCGTCGAAGCGGCGCGGCGGCGCCTTTGTTAAGGCGGGAAACCTCAACTAAAACAATAATATGCAAACAAATCAAATCACGACAGTGGTTATTGTTGCCAAGCGGGTTACCGACATTAAATTTTTTATTCAGCAATCGTCAATAATTTTAAGTCTTTTTTTGCAATAAAGGGTGGATGTCATTTATCAAGCTCTAGTGTATCTCGTGTCACATTTCACCAATATCACTTTAGTCCGACAGAATTATTTCCACATTTATAATATTAGTACAAAAGTAGGAATCTAGGCGAAATCATAATAAAATAATAATTATCTTTTGCAATGTTATTAATTTTGATTACCTTAATAAAAAAATAAAATGCTTTGTTACATTTTAAATCACGTCGATATTTGTAAATCATTTTTGAGAAATAATAAAGCTGTTAATAACTACAAAACTAAAAGCTGAAGAGGTTGTAATGGGTCCAACTTATAATTTAAGAGGACCCCTTCATTCATTCACGAAACATAATTTTTAATTAACATACCGGGAAGTTTTTTAGTCTTCAATTTCATTTGTCCCTATATCTCTACTAAGAAATACAATAATCTGTCTACTCTTAATCTTGAAAACTACATACAAGCATACATATCATATCTATGCTATATGTAATACATTCCATGGTTTCTAGTTAATTAATTATTTAATTTATTTTTTAGTTTATTTTTTGACATAAGCGTTTACTATTACAAAACACACACATGTAATATAAAAGAAGCTGCTTTAAAAGAAAAGTAATGTAATACACGAACTCTTAATTGGAGTGGCTTAGAATGTCCGAAGTGCTGGGTTCAATTCCTTTCGCGTCTAGAAATATTTCTAGAGTAAGAGTTAGCGAAACATGTTCAGAGATCTCTATTGTAATAATCGTAGTTGGTTTCTTTAGTAACCCTCCAAGAAAAATCAAGGATTTTATAGATTTAACGTGTCTGTGTGTTTGTGGGTCTGTATTTGTGTATGTCCATCCATCTCATCCATTTATCAGACATTCTTATTTGTCATCATAATGTTAGGCAGTTTAAGGTTGTCTTAAATTGTATGCTCTTGTAATATGTTTTTGCGTTAATCCACAAATTGTTTGCCACAAATAAGTGAATTAGTTTAACATAAAATATACTTTCATTTGACATAGTTAAGAAAAAATGCTTAGTGAATGAAATTCCGCATCCCTTAGTAGGGCATGGTGTAGACACATATCTGCATCTGTTTCACTGGTTATTTTCTTTATAGAGAAGTATTTCTACCCAATCGAAATATGTATCAAATTCTCCGGATTAGAACCCAGGACCGGCGCAACATGCTGGCTTGTGAACCACTTAGTTAAGGAGGCGGTTACATTTAAGGGTCTATTATGTAAAAATTTATCAAATGAGTATTTTAGTAAAGTTAAAAGATAAAGGAAACTCAAAAATAGTTTATTTGACGTAATATAATATATGTAATTATTATTTTAAGATAAAAATAACAGGTTTCTAAGAAATCATGTAAGTGTATGAATGTATGTGTGTAATAATAATAAAATTACAAAGCTAAAAGTTTGTTTGGTTGAACGCGCTAATCTCATGGATAAGTGGATTTTATTGAAAAATTCTTGTTGGATTTGGATAGTCCAGTTATCGAAAAAGGCTAAGGCTATACAACATCACACTACGACGAAATTAACGCGAGTGACACTGCGAGTGCCTTTAATTATGGCTTAAATATTAAATTAGAAAATAAACACTATGAACCTGAAATATTGTGGCTAAATGTCAAGTGGTAGCGCTGATGTATTTTAAATCACGTATAATAGTATATTCTTTATGTACACTTTAGATACAATATTTTAGATCTACTAGGAGTAAATTCTTTAGTTAACTCGATAGCATGTGCTAGAGTTAAAAACATCATGCCATGACGAATACGAGTGGAGCATCAATGAAAAATGTTGCAAAAATTATTCCTTTTGAGAGAGCTTAGTAAATTATTTCCTCAAACTAAGGCAGGTGAAACCTCTGCACACAGGGAGTTAAATATGTAAACACAAAGGTTTTATACAGTTACAAAAGACAAAGAACAGATAACTTATTTATTGCGACGTGCGCATTGTTTATTTAAAGATGACTTGCTTATGTCAACGCGGCGCAAAATTAGGTTCCCGAACTCAACTTTCCCGTGTCACTTTGAATTATTCGTACTTCTATGAATATATATAACGTATTTAGCCGTGTTAATTCTCTAACATATGGGATTTAGAAGCGTACTCTTGTATTCACTTAAGTAACAAATAAGGAACACTACGGAAACAGAAATATTCATTCATCGTTTACCTATATAATTTGCCGCTTTGCTGATCTTACTCGTAGTTCAAGTTTTAATACTAACATGTTCCAAATATTATTTAAAGTTTTAGGTTAGGTTAGGTTAGCGACCTAACTTAGCTTAATAAATTGAAATGTGTTATTATTGCGTGTATATGCCTTGTAATTAAAAATTAGATCTAATTATTAAAATCAACAGTATAAACTCGAAGTATAAATCGCACTTACAAAATTATTTTATATATAGATATAATATCGTTTGTTGAAATTGTTTTTTTTAAATTAGTTTTGCATTAATTAGTAGACTTTAAAGTATCTTATCTCAAAAACAAGTAACTTGTACGAGTTTGTAGAGTAAAGAACGAGAGGTTTGAACTAAAACATCAACATACTAATTAGAGCAAAAGACTAGAACGTTTGCGAGGGAAATGTTTAAAGTGGTGACATATAGTAGCGTTGTACATAGTATTAACGTTGCTACGCCCACACAAGCTATCTGCTTGTGGTTACGACTCTGCCGCAAATTGAAACATATCAACTGCAACGTTTAGGCACAATTTAATAGGTGCATTAATTACATTTGTTATTGTTAGGAACTTTAATTATACTACACTTTTTAAAAGTAGACCAAAATAGTATTATCATATTATGTCTATAGACAACTAGCCTATGGATTCACTCGTGTATATCAAATTGACAACCCGACGTGTTAATACAAATAAAAACTAAGAACCATCTCGAACACGCATAGATTTCAACCAAAAAATCGACACATAGATATAAACACCGAGACGACAACTCATCTTCTCTTTTTGCATTGGGGGTTAAATATATCCATGTTCTTCTAAGAGTTCATATTTGCGTAATTTATGTACAACAACGTAGATAATATTTTAATAAGCTTTTTTGTTCATATTCAGGACTAAATTTTAAAAATATCACGTCTCGAAGATTTTATGTTTCAAAATACAAAATTTTTATATGCATATAATGTTCTTACACCATACTGATTGCCTGCATAACTTAAAACGTAGGTGAGTATTATATTATAGACTCCACAACATATATTATGAATGAACTTTTATGAAACTTTTTGTCTAATAGAAATAATAATAGTTAATATTAATTTTATTAATTTACAATAAGTCTAGAAATTAGTTAAAGCAATCTGCTTTCGTGATCATTAAGCTATGCAAATATATATTTTAATAATCAGTTTCAATAATATCTAATAAAAAAGTTCGACCAAGCCCGAACCCATTAAAATCTTATCCAGACAAAGGGCAAAATTTTCATTTAGTATAATTAATCTTTATTAAAATATGGCTTACTTTTATTCAAATTCGACTCACTGGAATTGGAGTACAGGTGCTCGAGTCATTTTAATTTAAACACGAGGTATAATCGATGAAAATAGTTTTATTGCGCGTCTAAATGTTATCAGCGCGTGTATATATGTTATAAGCTATGTTCAGCTATCTGAACAAGCGACATTGACAATGACACTTGACAGTTATTTAAATTGTATAATGCACTATTTCCGTTTTATTGAATACTTTTAATAGTACACTTTCAAATCGGTCTTAAACTTCTATCCAAAACATTTTTATTTACATTATTATTTTATTATATTAGGCGGGCAAGTAAACCACAGACCAGCTCTACGACCCTCAAATATCTTTATTGCTTCTTGCACTCTCATTACATTCCCCATACATACATATGGGTCCGTCTGTCCAATTTCAAATTTTGCAAATAGCATAAATATTGTTAGTTTTCCAAATTGAAATATCCAGAATGTCATTTTTTATTTCAAAACGCTAAAACCGAATACGCGTTTGCGAATATTTTATTGATTTTTGTGTTGTTCTTTACATTTGTAACTTACAAGTTCTTTTTTAAAATTTAGGACGAAATAATAAATATATATATACTAATATCGTAGTGTATTTAGTGCTTACTAATGTTCTAAGCTAGGGGCGATAATTTCTATAAAAGAAGTAGTTATTTAGAGAAATATTCCAAATATAGTTCATTGGAAATTAGGTATTACTTACATATATTATGGTCTTTCTATGTTAAACTAAAAAACTAGATATATTAGTAAAATAATACAAAAAATGATGATTATCAAATTAGAATCACATATACAATATATATATAGCTCTATAATAAGATTGAATACACATATTAGTAAAGAAAATTACCGATTAGTATTTTCTAGATAAAAGTAGGTACTAAGAAGGTTCTACAGCAACTTATAGAAATTCGTTAAAAATCAGGTAAGTATAGTGTTTCTATGTATGACTACTAAAAAAATCAAGATGAAAACTTTATTACCTATGTCGAATAGCATCTTCGTGTACCCGAACGCGCCGTGTTGATTTCATTCTCACCTGAACATTTTATGCCAATAAATATTATGTAAACAATTAGGTATAATGTTGGTCTAATGTTGCTGGAGGGACACTTTTAGTTGTTACAGCTGTGTGGACAAACTTTTAAACGTTGCGTGTGTAATTTCACTAATTAATTTAATGTTATAATTAGTACAGAATACTTCAGTTTGAAGGTACACCAAGGGTTCGTATACTCGTATAGTGAATCTTGTATGTTTTATGTAAATGTTGTAACATAGTAAACGGTATCGCAAACAAGCGACCGCGCACTCGATGTAAATACAAAGCCATCATTAAATGTAAATTGATTGCGAAAAGCCTCTTGAACCCAACACGACTTCGCTTTAAGTAAACTATCGATCCAGATTGCCGAAGGGCATTCGGAGCGACATTTACTGATCATTCCTAACATTAACTCCTAAAATAATTGCTTACCTATGTTTAAGGCATCTCAAAAGATGCTTAGATAGAGCCATGCGATAAATTTCATTCAAATCTTTCAGCGAAAACAACGTGAGACCGTAATATACAACGTGAAAAACCCTTACATACATACCTTAAATTTCACAGCCAATCTAAACAACTGAAAACTGACATCCATAAATATTTACATTCCTTTATGTGGTCTAAGGCGGACGTTAAGGGACAGTGAGCGAGCATGGAGCGGTCGCGATCGTAATATCGCGCGGAGGAGAGGAGCGCGCGCCGCGTGTCGAGCGGCCCCGGGGCGCCGGCATAATACCCGCCGAGAGGCGGCAGTGCGGCGCCGCTTCGTCCGTGCGCGCCCTTCGAGCGCCGACTGCTCAGTGCCGACTGCCGACCGCGGACCGCCACCGGCTGCCGCCCAGCGCACCCAGGGTGCCCAGCGCAAACTTTACACGGCTGAAATTCAATTTAAAACTCTTCATACCAGGATCAACTACTTCGGCTTATCTGGTTCGTGGCGGATAAAATGTTAATTGGTTGTTAGGCAAAAATGACTGAAATTTAATTTGTTTATTCAATATGACAGCACATTTTAACAACTTAATTTGTAACGTTATATACACGATAAATAATAATCAATGAAATGTCGTCAAATTAAAGTCATTATTTACTTTTTTATATTACATCATTATGGCCCTCTTAACCTCCCTTATTTAAGATTTTTGCCACTTCTTTAATTTTCTTTTCTTTCCAAGGACAAAATAAAAGTATTTTTGTATTAAATGACGTAAAATGTGGCAATGACTTGTACTATAGCAACACTGTTGTCTAACAGTCGTAGTAGTGACGCCACAACAGGCTCGCACTGCGAAGCCGCGCCCGCCCAAACGCCACCGCCCAAACATTAATACTTACTTATGCTAATTATAATTCATTTAAAATAATCTAGGACACATTGTGAATCTACGATTAAAAAGATAAAGTTTTTAAAGAATATATAAAACCAGAATAATTTATGAAGTAGCATAACATAGCGTAACATGTGACGAAAAAGTGTCCAATGGCTGACCCCAGGTCCAACGCTGCAACAGTGCCCTAGAGCAAAGCTTACCAATAAATGGGTAACGGTAACTGTTTGGTGGTCTCTTCATGGCATGCACTATAGCTTTCGCAGGTCTAGTCAGGCAATAACAGCAGATGTTAACTGTGCTGAACTTCAAATAATGATGGCGAAACTGGTAGTGAAACGGCCCCGACTCGTGAATCGATGTTCACCATTCTGCTCCATGATAACCCAAGACTCCACACTGCTCGAGCAATCGTTGTAACTTTACAGGAGCTGCAGTTAGAAACCATACGACATCCTCCGTACTCGCCAGACTTTGCTCCAACGGACTACCAATTTTTTCGTGATTTGGACAATTTTCTACATGATAAAATGTATTCTACCCTAGAGGCAGTACAAAATACTTTCACAGACTTTGTCGAATCTAGATCCCCAGAGTTCTACTTTAACCCCTAATACAATACTATTCCCAAAAAGTTTTTTGTAAAGAAATTTTTTGGCAGTGAATGATTTATAAAAATCTATCGTAGTAAAAGCTACGTATGACACGTCCCTACGCCGCCCGCCCATCATACATACGTATTTTTCGCCCTCACCCGTTTTGCTGCTTTTAATTGCTAACCATCTCTGACGATTCAGGTCATCTTTCTCGTGTTAAATTCTTTCCGTAACGAAAAATTCACTACTTTGAATATTGAATACGACCCCGCTGTTTCAATTTGCTTGAAGATTATAATTTTGACTCTACATAATAAATTGTCTGTAAGAAAAGAGCTAATGGGCATTCTTATATTATTATTTATTATTCAAGCCATAAAAAAAAGTGTTGTGTTACAAATTTGACGTGTCTGTACATCTGCGGGTCTACGTGACTATTTTTGGCATCGTAAGTCGTGTTACAAAATTTTCGAAAATCGGTTCATCCGTTTATGAGCTATTCTTATATGTAATCATTATATAGGAGGTATTATAAAATTGTCTACAATTTCACTTGTATTTTACATGTTAGCAAATTAAGAAATATATATTAGTTTATATATAACTTGGGAAAAAATCTTAAAAAATGAAACTTCACAAAGAAATTTTTTGATTGTAAAACATAAATGAATAAATATTAAGTATAAACCGCACTTATCTCAAGATAAATTATTAATCTGCTGGTTTTAATTGAAAAATCTCTTTTTGTGTTGAATAGTCGATTTGTCAAGAAACACGCTACGAGTAAAAGGAGTGGAGGATCAAAGAAAAATGTTGCAAAAACTCTTGCTTTGTAAAAGCTTATTTTGCTTTGATTTGCCTCCAACTATACGAATCAGTATACCACTTAATGCAATATGTCACAATAATTTTCCGTAATCGAAGCACAGAAAGCTATTATGCGGTCGTTAAAACCTAGACGAAAGGCATTCTCGCCACCACATTGCATGATCAAACATCCTCCCACCCCCTTGGGTGGGATTTGATGTATGATTTACTCACCAAAGGGAGACTAACAAAGACGTATTTCTTTGAACGTTATTATAATTTATATTAATAATTATTATGCTTGAGCTACTTTTTATTACCACATTACTTATCGTAATGTGAACTATGCCGATTAGTTATTTCAATAGTAAATAGTATTTGCTATTTTTTGTTTTATTTAGCACTGCCTAACGTTGTTTAAACCTCGATGAAAAAAGGATGGTTTAAGTTAGACGGTCAGTGTATCTGTCTGTGGCATCATTGCTTCTAAACGAATGAACTGATTTCAATTAGTTTTTTTTAGAAGTGATCGAGATAGATCTCAGAATAATTTATGATCTGTTCATTAATGACGTATTCTTATCTGTAATTGAATACTCCTCCGAAACGGCTTTACTGATTTTTACCAAATTTTATATGCATGTTCAGTAGGTCTGAGATTCGGCTACTATCTATTTTTCATACCCCTAAGTGTAGCCCACCCCAAAAATTAATATGGCAAAACAACGTTTGCCGCATCAGCTAGTTATTCTATATAATAATATATGTACATATAATAATATACTTTCAATTATGGTAAATTGTCGTTCAATACTTTTTATAAATCTTTAAATAATTACTATAGAAGTACTGTACATATATGATGTATTTTATGCATTTTATTACTTTTCAATAGAATTGTAATAATTCTAAAATGTATGTTGGAGATTGATTACGGCATAAAGTGGTGGAAGATTGGCTAATTAAACCAAAACTACTTCTATGATATATTTATATTAACTAGAATTCCAATAACAGAAAGCCATAAGTAATTAACACCAAAAGCTTAAATTATACTAATTTGTTGTAAGCAATATGTATATATTAGGTAGGTACTTGTAGTGGTAACGTTGCTTTTCGACTCATTTTTTAAATATTTAATCTTTACTATATCACAAAATATACAAATTAATATTTAAAAACGGGATCACACCCCGATTCGTACCTATTGAGAGCGAATCGATATTGGTTATTGAAAACGGTTCGTAGTGTCAGCCTATTAGTACAAGCCGGATAGATAACAGGGCACGAGCACACGAGCCTCTTATATTGAGGACTTTAAAAGCCGTAGCTCATTAAATGTAGTGCTGTGAGGAATATCGTCGCTGTATTTTACCATGTGTGAATGAAATAACTCCCTGTTGACGATAACATTTACAACCACATGATAATGATCTATAATGTAGAGAAAAAGTATTTTAAATACCTCAACTACCTAAAATGTGTATCTTCTTAAATATAAAAAAAATGCAATATCATAACTCACTAAACGGAAGAAAAATAAATACAATCAAGGGTCAATATGATATTAGATACAAAAAATTTAGGTCTCATATAATAAATTATTAAATGTTAAATTGTTAATAATATGTAATATTATTTTAAAATATAAAGCGCTATCCGCATTCCGAGATTACTTAAATGGATTTAATGAATAACACAACCTCCCTCGCGAGAGCGCCGCGCCGCGTTAATCGATAAACGCATTCTATTTAGGATATTGCAAGAAACAAAGGACTTTTTAGTCGTTTGGAAATGTCAAAATTTTAATAAAGTCATTGTAGAGTCATCGGTCATCACATCAATGACATTGACATCATATGCAATATCATCTAACGACTAACATGTAATGTTGACGTCTGTCGTCCACTAAACATATTTTAATTTTTTAGCTGGAGTTCTATTCATATTTCATAAAGATATTATTTTATATTTATTTGACTTCATGTTAGGCAAACGAAATATATGTAAAACATTTAATATGAAAGACTGAAACTTAAAACCTGAAACAATATTAGACTCATGACGTTTTTACATTAAATACAAATACAGTTTCATTTATAATAGTAGAGTTAACAAATAAGTGACTAATATGGACCAAAATAATCGAAGAACTGATTTAAACGTTGCAAGTTTTGATAGTGGTGAACTGGGTTATGACAGAGCGCGTATGAGAAGACAATCAGGTGGCTTCGTCGATTTGGGTAATGAATCACAATATGGAACCGGTGGACACCAAGCTTCAGGAGCTAACGAGATATTTGCTGACGTGCAGGTGCCTTAGTGATTGAGATTTTAATTTCATTGATCGAATTGGGCAATTCGTGACACATTTTTTTTTTCAGGGCGATGTACCCTGGTGGAAATCTAACTTCTTTATATCCCAGCCAGTTCTTTTCGGAACATGGGATGGAGTGTTTACATCATGCCTTATAAATATATTTGGTGTTATTGTATTTTTGAGATCTGGTTGGATAGTGGGACAAGCTGGTTTGGTTAATGCTGTGTTGATATTATTTTTTACAGGTGGGTTTTTCTAAATATATATATATTTTTAAATTTTTATAAATAATAAATTCTATTTATCTTATGTTTAATTTCAGTATTTGTTGCCTTGATCTCAGTCCTATCAGCTGTAGGGATTTGTGAAAGATGTAGAATTGAGAGTGGAGGAGTATACTTTTTATTGGCCCATACCTTGGGGTCTCGAATGGGTGGAGCACTAGGAATGATTTATTGTTTTGGACAAGTAGGTGTAATACCAGTGTTTTGTTGAATGTTACTAATAAGAATTTCCTTATTTAAAATGTGAATAAATTCAGGCCGTGGGATGTGCACTAAATGTGTTTGGTTTTGGTGAATCTATGGCTAGCCTTGTTGGCACAGAGAATACATGGGCAGCCCGAGGATTTGCAGTTTCAGCTGTCCTCTTATTAGGCACCATCAATGTTGCTGGTGTCAAATGGGTTATTAAACTTCAGTTTGTCCTACTTCTTATAATATTAGCAGCCGCCCTAGACTTTTTTGTTGGCTCTTTTACAACATTACCAAGTATGTATCCTATTTGTAGTACTATTTTATAAACTTTAGTCTGTTTATCAGTAAATTATAACCGTCTGATTTTGCCAAATTTTCCTATACGCAAGAATATAGAAAAGAAAACAGACTACTTTTATCTTGATTTGTTATTTGACACATAAAAAAACATGAGCATAAGCTCTACTAATTTAAAAACTGACATTTTGACATATTCGTGTGTATTTGTTGCATCGGTGCTCCTAATGGACCAATTATGATGCCTTTTTTTATGACAGATGACATTATCAATATGGTTCTTATCTCCAATATATTATGATATGTTTATCGATTTTTGAGATATTCCTTCTTGTAATTAACATAATTATCGGGGTTGTTTTAAATTGTGTACATTATCACTTGTACTTTCAGATTTGGAATTTAAAGGGTGGCTTGGTGGTACTATAGGAAATAATACTTGGGCAAATTATCAAGATGGTTACACATGGTTCAAATGTTTTGGGGTGTTCTTTCCTACCATAACTGGTATTTTGGCGGGTATAAATATGAGTGGTGATTTAAGGAATCCATCTATTAATATTCCTAATGGTAGCCTTGCTGCTATAAGTACAGGGTAGGTTTGGGCTTTTTAAGTAATTTAGATTCTTTTTTATCTTAATTTTTATAGAATGTTGTGTTATAATAAGCCTTGTAATAAAATGGTGATGTCACAATACTAATAGAATAACTTAAGTATTGGTTCTCTCATGTTTTTAATTTATTCTTGGTATATTAATAACTATTTTTATTTATATGACATCCTAAGACTAATAAATAATTTTTCAGGACATTCATATATCTAATGTTTGTGATAACATTAGCAGCAACTGTTACAAGAGAGGCATTGTTAACAAACTTCTCAATAACCGCTGACATGTCGGCTGTGAAGATCTTGTTGCTTGCTGGATTATATGTCAGCTCCATGAGTTCCTGCTTAGGAGCCATGTATGGAACACCGAGAGTATTGCAAAGTATTAGTAATGAGAAGGTTATTCCTGGATTGGAGGTCTTGGGTCATGGGGTATGCTTACATTTATAATAAAAATGTTTTTATCCTTACTAATATTATAAAAGTGATAGTAACTCTGTTTTTTATGTTTCAGTTTTAAATTGATACAATTGCTAACTAATTGATAAAATTTAGTATAGAGAAATGTTTTGGCATTGTCGCTCTTAAACTAATGAACCAATTTTGATGTGGTATTTTTGTTTGAAAGCTGACGTGAACGAGATGGTCATAGCTACAATTTATGAAGATCTGTTTATTTAAAGATATTCTTATTTGTAATAATTTGCCTTGAATTTCACTAGTGTTTATAGTGTTATAACTCTTTCACACAAAACTAAATTATATGTGTTGTCTTGATTATAAGTCATATGATATTTAATATTGAAATAGCTTATTTAATTTTATACTGAATCTACATTTTTTAGTGCTAGTTTAATTATTATCATTCATTAAGTCATCCCCTGAATGTATAATTTCCAGCGGGGTCCAAACAAGGTGCCAATTTATTCAATGATCGTCGTAGCCATAGTGACAGTGACATTCATCATAATAGGAGACATCAATAAACTGGCACCAATCGTCACCATGCCCTTCCTTATCACATATGCTAGCATTGATTATTCTTACTTTGCTCTCGCTCAAACTTTTGATTTGCAACACAGACGGGAAATGAGGTATGTATCGCTTTTTCTATCATTTTTTTTACCTTTCAACCGACAAACTTAATTTGGATTGCATCATCACTCTGCTTGGTTTTTATTTTATTTTTTTAATTTTAAACAATAATTATGTTGTTTACACATTTATATATATATATATACAATTAGACTAACAGTGTTGCCTGACGAAAACTAAATTTGTATGGTAATGACGTTTGGTGTCGTTTTATCTCCATTTCCATACAAATTGCTTTTCGTCAGACGTCACCCCACTACACATTTGTTGCTCTGTGGTGAAAGATTATTATTCTTTTCTGAAAAAGGTTTCAGGGTCATTCACAGAGAGATACACAAGTTTATGGTGCTACTGGGAGCGATTTGGATTTGTTATTTCCTGAAAGAATCCGACATAAAACTGTTGGGGTAAGCATCACCATTCAAAAAAAAAAAACTATTTTCCGTGAGCAATAGTAACTTTTAGGGAGCTGATAGATATTTTTCTTTTTTTAAAGATTGCTCTACTAAGCCATAGTTAAAACACCTTGTTACAAGTTTATTCAATTATTTTTTAAATACAGTTTGATTTCGTTAACTGTCTATTATCGAGAATTTTTTTTTTAGAGAAAAAGGACGGACACTCGGCCTCTTAAATTATAGTAGACATATTGCAATAAAAAACACAAAATAATATAAAAGACAAAAAAAAAAAAAACTAATTACAAAACGAAGAAAAAAAATTCTTGCTTACTGTGTGCTGAATATAGGTTAGAGCTAAAATGTATTACAAAAAAACGTGTGAACTTTGTGGCACAATATCAAAAGACTATGATGTTCTTTAAATCCGAGTACTTTCATACAAATAACATTTTTAGTGGACCTTATCAATACCTTTAAAAAAATGATTGCTTAAAGATATAAGTTGTTAATAATTGTAATATTATCCTTTCAGGATTTCACACCATCACCAACGGACTCTGCTATAATGAATGGTAGAATGTCGAATGGAGATGTCCGGCCTCCAGTAAATGTTCATTCCAAAAATAAAAACTGGTATTCTCATTTATGCAACAGATGGCTGTCTCTCGTTGGTGTAAGTTTATATTTTTTTTAGTACTTAGCTTTTTGGGAATAATGCAGCCCATTGAGTTTTTTTTTATAAAATAGTTTGCAGATGGGCAGGAGGTTGACTAAGTGTTAGTGAATCGACGTCTATGGTTACCAACAATGCCAGTTTTTCAACGGGCAGACTTTTTTAAGAGTGGTACGCTCTTTTCCCGAAGATCACTAATCCGTTTCGCTTCTGAAATACCTCATAAGGCATCTAGTCCCACAAAGTGATGGCGCGTGGCAAGTAGTGTCTTAAAAAACTTTCCTGCCTCTCCCGTACATACATTTGCGTGATGTTTGGCTGCTTTTTTTTTTTTTTCAAGGAAAAAACGATTCTTTAACATGATTAGCACTATTTGAAGGTGTTCCGTTATCATACCATTTAAATTGAGTTTTGGGCTTTAAATTTTAAAAGTATTAATATAAATTTTATGTTATTTTCAGGTGGCAATAAAGCTCCTTTTGATGCTGTTGGTTCACTGGATGTACGCCATCGGTTGTTTGCTGATTTTGTGGTTGCTGTGGCTATACATTGGCGCGGCGAATCCAGCCGTCAAGCCAGGCCGCGCTTCTGAATTCAGATTCTTTCATTGGCTCAAAATATCCTTCTTACAAGCAATTGGGTAAAAATTCCTACTATAATATTATGAATGCTAAAAAAACTGTCTATCTGTATATTTGTTACGCTTCACGGTACTTATTGTTATTTTTAATCATCATGTCAGTCTTCGATTTCATTTGACTTAATGGAAGTTCCAATTCGATGTAGACATTGTAGAATAATTATTTCCTTGTATTAATTTCACTTCAAAGTGCACTAGAATTAATGTTAATCAGTGCGCTTCACTTCAAAGTATAAACTTCACTGGTTTTCTGTTTCATGTTTTTAAAGTTCTATTTTTAGTTATATCAAAATATTTTTTTAATAGAAAGTAATAAAAAATTACAGAAAGCGCCCGCTAGAGTACGAGCAATTGGTCGTGACTCCCGTGCACGCGGATGTCGCGATGGAACAGGAGAGACTGAACGACGACAACGAGGACTTTGCCTCTCGCAGACGATACCACCAGTCCACTGCCTTACAGACGCATCTTGTGTCTGTTGATAGCTAATCATTTATTACTCACTTGTACACTTATAACATAATAGCTGAGCCGTAGCGTGATGTTATAAAACCTAGGCCCTATAGGCTTCCTTGGTAAATTAACTTCAAATAATAATAATTTTTCAATTCAAAATCTGAAATTACCGCGTTCAACTTAACAATCAGGCTTATTGTCTTATATATAAAATTCTCGTGTCACAATGTTAGTTACCTTACTTCTCCGAAACGGCTTTACTGATTTTTACCAAATTTTATATGCATTCAGTAGGTCTGAGAATCGGCTACTATCTATTTTTTATACCCCTAAGTGATAAGGGTAGCTCACCCCAAAAATTAATATGGCAAAACAACGTTTGCCGGGTCAGCTAGTATTTATGGATTATAAAGACGAAGAGCCACGATCAATTGGAGCAGAGCATTAGTAAAAAAAGAAAACGGAAAAATTACACAAACGAAACAGGGCTAACGTAGCACCACCAGCGAAGCTGAAGCGGCCAGCTACTTTATCATAATTACACGCATGGCTAGTGGGTTTCTGCATCTCCTACGTTTTGATCCCGTGGGAACAAAAATTTATTTCGTTTCTTAACACCTACTTGCCTGTAAATGAAGTTAACTGTTCCATCTTCTAGACAACAGTTAAATTTATACAATATAGATGTAATAAATCAAGGGGCCTACAAGGGGTCATTTGTTACAGTATGGCAGTTCTTCAGTTGTCTTATTACGCAATGAAAAAAGACAGATGGTCATAGCGCTGGTACCGGCGGCCCAATCGCGTGGGCGTTAGTCGAAGTCGTCAGATTAATTACGAGTATCAAACGATTTGTTCCACAAAAATTCTAGTATTTTCCGATAAACGCGAATACGTTAATTAAAAAAAAAATTCAACCATTTGTACCAGGCTAATTTTTGCACAGTTAATCATCGTCCTTGCCATACTTTTCTAACGGTTCCCAATGGCCACCATACCACCACAAAGGAGTATTTTTTTTTTGCTGAACGATTTGTACCAGTATCGCTTTTGGAATATATATTTGGAATACAATAAATATTTTTAACCGATTACACTCTGTATACAAGGTCGGCTGTAATATTGAGTAGGTAACTCTTAATTTTGATGAGGCCAAGCAATATCATCTTAAAAGCGAAAATTAGAAGTGGTTTCAACTAAATACCTTCTGAAGTACTGTATTATAAAGCAAATAATTAATTAATTATGTTTTTTTTAAATTAGGTATATAGGATTAAGTATCGCATGAACTAATTTATTATTTAACATTATTATTTATTATTAGAAGTAATTAGATAATTGCTTTTAATTTTAATACGTAATTTCTATAACCAATGGTTAATTTTGTCAGAGATTAAAAATTGTTTTTGTATATTATATCACACAATATTTAACTATAATATAATATTACACATATGGTATTTTAACGAAATGCTTGACAACAATGAATTTTTAGAGGGATAGTTTATTGTCCACGAGAATTAATCTCCTATTGCAATATTTTAGTATTTATATAAGGTTAATTATTATTTGTAACATATTCAATATATTTTCTTAACTTTTTAGTATGACTTTTATTTGGAGTAATAAGTGAAATTTACGATCTTTTAAAAACCTCCCGATATGTTAATTTCAAATAAAATGCGTTATTATTGGATGAAGAGATTTTCATAAATTATAGATCAATCACGATCACCGCAGCTTTGAAAAAAATCGATCGATTTTTTTCCAAGGAAATACAAAAAGGAAAAATGAAATCGGTCCATTCGATTGGTCATAACCACGGTGGTACCTACAGCATTTGTCGCAAGTGACGTCGACAGAACGGCTGTATTCTCGAAAGGAAATAAATCGAAACAAAAACAAAAGTAGCAACGGAGGGGAACTCGCAGCGGGTCGGGCGGCGCGGTTACCGCGTACGTACCGCAAACACGCTTAGTTTGCGGTACTAAGCACAACGTGCGCTCGCTTACTATAAAGCACAATGAAAACTCAATTTATATGAACGATATAACTTTAATTTTTAGTTTTTAACAATTCAGTTGTGCGTCTTCTTGTTACCATTAAAAAGTCAGAGTTTTCATGTCATAGTTTCATTTTATATACGTATATAAATTTTAGTTCAGTGGTCCATTTTAATCGTGCGTCTTAGTCGGGAACTGCAATAAAGTGACAAAAACCCCCGAAATTTTATTTGCAGTGCGTACTAGGTGTATCTCCCATCGCGGAATATTATCCGTGCGAAAAAAATTCGCGCGGTGAAATATCGCTGTGCGGACGCGCTCTTAAACAGGGCGATAGTGAATATGGTGACTGCGTTTCATTCCAGCCAACTAATGAAATGATTAAACAAATGACAAAAGCGATGTATAAAGAAAGTGATCAAGAAGAATACGACGCTAATACAAATGTATAATTTAATTTAGTAAACTTTTTGACAAAAAATAATGTGTTTGTTTATTTTAAATTTTAAAATTATATTGGCATTATTTTTGTATTATGTGCTTTAGAGTTTGGCAGCTTTTGTCAGTTTTCTTGCTTATGTGGGGCAGGATCTCTAATTTGAAGTTGATCACACTGATCTCTATCTAGTACCTGTCCATATATTATCCTTTAGGATAATATATGTTCTGTGTACCTGTCTCGATTCTCGGCTGTCAAGAATTGGCTTTTCTCGGCAATAAGTCATAGCAATTTGCTTAATATTTTATAATATTATTGTATCTAATTATTTACATTACTAGTTCTTTCTCTAATTTAATGAGTGTCATTAAAAGTAATTAGTACCTAATTAGTGAATTAGTTTTCTTTTCAATTGATAGCATTGTTTGGTTGAAAGCTGAATTCTTCGGGATTTGTTATTTCTGCACTAAGATTTTTCATTTTTATACCATGTGTTCAGCAGTTTATTCTAATTATTATTGAAGTGAACAAATTATAAGGTAGCAAAAAGACGTACCTACTTACAATCTTACACGATGGCAGATGATTTGAGAAATTATAAACTGCAATTACAGCAGGTAAGATACCTAGTGTTGATAAGTGTTGTATTTGCATTCTGTTACTAAAATAAATGTGTCTTTCAAAAATATTTTAGGTTGAAGCAGCTTTATTGACTGATCCGCAAAACGAAGAGCTTTTAAAACTTAAAACAGATTTGGAAGAAGTAATTGAATTGACACAAGATTTGATCAAAACACAAGAGGGTGAATCAAATGTTCATAGTTCTAGTAATGATGATGATGTTACAGCTTCCCTCCTGGCCGCCGAGAGTGCTGCAGGACCTGGTAGATCTTTGTGGCATGTTGGTGAAAAGTGTCTTGCAAAATGGAAAGCTGATGGAATGTTAGTTATTTTTATTAATTTATCTCATATTAGTTAAATTTAAGTAGTGTTGATAACTGTAAGGTTGAAACAACAAGTTTAAGATACATAATATTTTTGATTATCCAAAATCACAATCTAATCTTGAGAAACTGTGAACTTCATAAAAAAAGGTGTAAAACATGCTAAAACTATACATTAAATATTATTGAAATCAATTATTGTTTAATGAAATTTTGTTTTAGGTTCTATGAAGCTACAATTGAGGAAATTAATGAGAATGATCTTAAGGTGAAATTTGAGGGATATACATCATTAGAACCTGTATCTATCAATGATGTAAAGTCTCTTGTGTCTGGAACTAAAAGGCCTTCTAGCGGTGATGAAGGAAAGTAAGTATATAGTAATGACCATATTGGTTACACCTTGCATAGAATATACATAAATTAATCTGGTATTGAAATAATACATACATCTTCAAAGCAAAGTAGTTGTTACATAGTTGTATTTCTGGTAAGACTTTTATAGTTTCCAAGTGTCATTTGGCTGCCTTATAATCTAAATTTATTTATAAGCACCTCCGCTAAGTGGTTTATGCATGTGTGAGGCAGAGGTCTTGGGTTTGCATCCCAGAGAAGTAAACAAATGATTTCATTGGCCAGACATAGAAAGCTAATCGCCTACTTTCCTGTAAAGGAAATGATCATTGAAACAAACACAAAAAAGTGACTGCCTCATACACAAGGGTTGTTGTAGGTATAATCTCTTTTAAAATGAAAGTCTTGTTTCATCACATCCATCGAAGAATATTCCTTTTTTATAAACAAGTGTGCTTGGAGCTGCCTCTAATACTTATGACAAACTTTAAAAAACATTTTTATTTATTTCCAGACCTGGCAAAGGTTACAACAGAGAATATTTGAAAAAAAAGAAGCAGAAAAAACAGCAAAGGTTTAAGCAAATAGAGGAAGAAAGAGAGAGTGAGAAAAATAAATGGCTTAATTTCCATTCAAAGGCATCTAAAAAACCTGGTATTAGGACTAAAAGTATATTTGCATCTCCGGATAATTTAGAAGGCAGAGTGGGTATTGGTACTTGCGGCATATCTGGTAGGCCGATGACAGAATATACAGCTGGTGAAAAGTGGAAAAAGGGAAGCGGATAAAAACATAATTGAGGTGGAATAAAAAGTAATTATATTTAACTGTAATTAGATTATGCACTTCTGACACTAATAAACATATTATTTTATAAAAATGTTTATTTTCCTCTATTTATTAATGAGATATTAGGTATTTAATCTATCTTGAATCTTTTACCCACGAATTGAAAGACAAACCAGTCAATTTCATGTGTGTTTGGTATAAAATGATTAAGTAAAAAATTTATTTGTACTGAAGATATACTGATGATTATTGGTTCATAATTATTATTAGTTGAACTAATTCATCAATGTAGGTAGGTACGTCTCGGACTGATTGAAGACAAGTAATAAATATTGTCAAAATTGCTAACAAGAGTAGAGAACTAACTTATATATCTATGAAGATATATAAGTTTATTGTGATGAAAGTAACAATTTCAAGTAATCAATGAATATCTTTGCCATTTAATGGATAATTTGAAGAAATGGAAGTTTTTAACTCTAAATAAACGTTGCTCAATTAAGATTTTTTATACGTTAACGTCAACGAGAAAGTGATAGAGCATTTGAGACATTGTTTCAAGTTAAGCAACTTTTAGTTAGTTTAGTTAGGGGCTGGAAGTTTAAATAATAAAATAAGGTTGCTCTCTAGTAAGACTCAAGATGTCTATTCTTTAAACAACGATAATTGACACAGTTTTAAACGAAAGATTAAATTTAAATAGGCAAATAAAGCGATGATAAAGAACATTTCAGATCCACTTAATATGAATCGGTCATGATACAATAATGACAATCTGATATAAATTTCTGAAAAAGGAACGGCATAGCTAAATGGTCTAAGATCCCGCTATACAACGACCTTCACCGAGATGTTTATTTGATGAAACATGTTTTATATTTAATTTAATATGTCAATAAATATGGGTATATATTGCATATGGGTTGTCTAACAAATTTCAGTCCAGTCATATAATTAATTAATAATTTACAAAATACTAAGGTAAATTTTTAATTAGCCTACATCGATATTTTGAATATGATATAATGACTAATAAGGTGATTTTTGAAGTAATTAATTCGATTAGAGAGACTTTGTTGAAACAAATTGTAGGTAAGTAGAAGTACATAAGCTCGAATTAAATTTTATACGCCTGATTATTTTTCATTTAATTTTTAGTGTCTACACTTTGCTATAAATTTCTAAAAGGCTAAATAAATAAAATACAACTTTTCGAAATTTTAACAATAACGGCACACCAAAAGACCGTTATTGCATCACAATGCTTAGATATTATTTATTTATTAAAGATATGCTTAATTAGCCACCAGATCCAGTAAAATGTACCTACCTACTAACGGAAATAATCACTTTATATTGCTAAAAATAGTAAATGATGACCAAAATTAAATCCCCATTTTCGCGTAAAATTAGATCCAAACATTTTACAACTTGTGATGTAACTAAAGCAACAAATTTCAAATTTAATTGTTTCATTCAAAAATAGCCAATGATCACAAAAAAATTAACAGTATTTTAATTTAGAATGACAAGTAAATATGTAACAACTTATCCTTTAAAATTTAATTATTCTAAATAAATCATTGTATACCTAACAATAGTAAATAAACCTAAAGTTTGACCGTATGAGTCACAGAAATTTACTGTAGGTACATTAATGCTTCCCACTCACTAAAATGTTACTGTTTGTTTTCGTCAAAAATCTCCTATGGCCGTTCATAATTTTTACTTTCTAAATAGGTAGAAACCTAATTTGCTTATTAAAATTTGGGGATCAATTTACTAAATTTGGTTTCATAGTACAACTTAAAGTACAGACTAAAATAACTAGAATCATTGTAATTTTAGGTATATACGAGTAGGTACATATTTTTTTGATTTAGGTTTAATTTTTTTTGCTGATATTATTGGTAGGTATAGGGTATATATTTTAGGTAATAGAAGTTAGGGTTATAAAGTTATTTTAGGTGGTTATTATATTAATCCCCTTTTTTAAATTCAAACCTTATTAGGTATGTTGTTTAGAACAAGCACTTACCTGTCTAGGACGACGATCGGAAAATGTTTCCAAAGTCTATCATCTACTTCTATGACAAAATCACACTGAACTGATAAGCAAATAAGCGACAAGAACCCATTAAATTAAATGTTTCATTTTATTTGGTAAGTTTTAAAATAGCGTACCTAACATTATTTAAAAAATGCGTTTTGTTGATTTTTTGGGATATTTTAAACAAAACTACAATTTTCTTCTTATAATGTAAACTAATTGTGAATATTATCAAAAATATAGGCAAATAAATATAGATATCCAAACTTTTAAATTTCTCTGGGTCATTTAGCGGACCACGCTGTCGAACAGCGCTCATACACGCTCGTAATAGACGAGTATTATCGCCATATAACTTTAAGTTGTTGTATGCTTAACTAAAAGTAGCGGGTGATGATTACTTTACTCACATTTTAGATTTTCTTAAACGAAGGCATAAGATATAATGCTAACCAAAAAAATTGAAAAATAATTATTTGCAGCATATAATAAAGACACTGAAGCTGGTTATGAAAAATAACCTCAGTTGTCAAAGGCCTTCGTTGAATTAAGAATTAGCAGATCAATTTGTAGAAACTAATATTTTAGAGCGAATTTATACGAACGCACCTATTGATCTACGAAACATAATTGTGCATCCGATGGATGACTGGTGTAGGAAAATATGATGCCATGTGTGTACAAATCGTTATTAATATCTACCTATCATCTATTATTAAGGGCTATTTCCTATATATAAACGTACCTATTTAGTAACAACCCCGGCTTAGTGGTTTGTGCATATAGGTCATGAATTCGAATCCAGCTAAACTTAATGTTTCGGTTAGCTAGGCACAGAAGGCTGAAAACTTATAAAGAAAATGATCAGTTATCAGTAAAACAGACACAGAAATATGCCGCATGCCTCACTAGTGGGCTACGTGATTTCACGCATTTAGTAACTTACTTTAGTCAATGTTATTTAATTCGTAAATATGAATAAGGTTTACTTTTTTCATGAACCGTCGATTCTCCATTTCACTGTTTCTATTCTATGATATGTTCCTCTGTGCACGCCATGCCCTCACGTACCTACATGTTTCGTGTTTTCACTCGCTTCTGTAATAAAAACAACATTATAGACGACATCTCATGGGAGAATAAAATAAAAATTTATATATTTGTATAAAAATGTACCTATCGGGTATGAAGGTAAGATTTGGACTAAAATATTCATCGATTTTAGTTTTATATTACAAACTTGATACATACGAACAATTACCATCTTAAAAAACGATTTGGTTATCTTAACGGCTAATGGTGAAAGAAGGCATTCATGTGAATGGCAATAAGTTATCAAATGGCTAATTAGGGTCGCGAAACCACCTGTCCGCTATCATCACTGTACATAGGCCTTCGCATATACTTCCGCGCGTCTTAAGCCGGGTCCCACCCCCGCGGCGCCATTGGCTGGAGGGCCGAGGTGCGCGCGCAGCGGCCCTCCTCGCGGCCTGGTGTGAGACGGCGGGACTCCGCGGGAGCCGGTCGTGGCAATGAGGATCCGCGAACAGTGTCTTCGCGACCACGCCGTCACAATCTCGTCACCGCACGCGATCCCGTGCAAACTACGAACACAAACTTTGTTACCTTACACGAGCTTATAAAACATATTTTTCGTAGATGCATATTAGTGTTAGTAGCTTTTAGTGATGTGCGATGGCTAAGCGGGTCGTGCTTTGGTCTAGTTGGCGATTGCGGCGGTTGGCTACATGCGCGTGGGCATGCGCCGTGCTTCTACCGCTTTTCAATGATGTCCACGCTGATGTGGATACGTCCACCGGTCATGGAGACAACACACTTACTAATTCAGGTAAATTTGTATTAATGTAGTGGATGTATACGATTTTTTAAAAAGTGGTAAAAATTTCGGACCGAGTAATACATTACCTACAATTTAATACGTTCACCTAGATGTGAATTTGTGGTGCAACAGCAGAAAGCAAGATGTATTTTTTTATTATATAATATATTTAATTATTTTTTACTATATATATTATGACTGTTTGCAAATCTCTATTTCTTTTTTTATATTACTATAGTAACTAGTCTAGATAGTCATTCTAAAAAAATATAAATTTACGTATTTTTATTTAGATAAATGCAACAAGTAAGGCATACATACATAATTATTTATTACATTTTATGCATTTTCCTAACACAAAAAATATGCAAATCTTTTACCATAGATGCCAGACTACATACCCGCTGGAGTATATTATTTAACTTAATTCTAAAAGATTTGTATATCACTGTTTCATTTACCAGCATTTACCTATAACATATTATTGCATTTAATTTTTTAAAATAGGGTTTATAATGTAAATAGTAATGTAATTAAAGAACTATTTTTAACATTGAAATTCAAATTAAGTAATGTGTATCACTTTATAAAAATAAATAAATTTTTGATCCTACTTACTTTCAAATCAGGGAAACTTTTATAGAATCAAAATACATTTTTTACTAAACTGATATTATATTAAATTCTATTTACAAAGAACTTGGAAAGTTAATCTCATGCAACTTTATTTTAAGAGAAAGAAACGGAATAGAAAGGAAATTGTAAAAGAATCATGAAAAAATATTAAAACTGTATTCTTAGTCAACGAACATGAAGTAAAAAAGTACCTTATTATAATATGCAGAACGCAAAATTGTATTATCATAATTGAGTGTGTTTTCTTCTGAAGATTTGTACAAAAATTATGACACAACTTCTTGTTAGTTAAAGCTTATAAAATAATAAATATCTACTTCCGTGAAAAGCCAATAAGATTGAAATAATCTTCAATTGATTTGAATTTATTTTGTATCGAAATTGATCTTGTAATTTATGAAATTAGTTTCAGGTGACCTTGATGTTGTTCTCTGAAATAATTTGTTCTGATCGTAAACAAACGGAACAAAGTACAGGACTTATGGTCGTTTAAGATATTTACTATGATTTACATGACTATTGACTAAATTCAAGTTTATAAAAAAAGGATTGTGGATGTCCTAACTCCCTCTAGACGGGGCAGAGGATGACCATTGAGCTCCACCATCGCGACCTGTCCTGGGCTATGCACTTGTCAACCAAGTTTGAGAGCGTGGCGAGAAAAAGCTTGACAGTATTTTCACAAACTATCAAATACAGTATTTTTTCAAATCCGATTGCTTTAAATAAACTTTCGTTAATTTGCAGTTTTTAATTTTTATATCTTTTTTTATTGGTGATTTTGAAGAAAAAAGATTCGATTTTAGCTAAAATTTCCACTGAGCTACGGTGGCTTAACAAACTTCTTCATTTTTAACTTTAACACTGAATGGATAGTTCTTCCTTCACAAGCAGATGTGGAGAAAAAGAAAGCAGTCAGAAGTTCAGTTTTCCGCAGCGTTCTTCATCTATATTAATATCTCTTTCTATATTATGTTTTATATTAACATTATGCCATGATTGTTCATTGGTAATTACAAAAAAAAAAGCTTTCACATGTTGTAATAATCACATAAAATATATAAAAACATTTGTATGCAATTCACAATAAACGCGAGTGCTATAACGGTTGGTATTTCGATTAGATCGCAACAGTTAAACCAATAATGATGGTGCCTAAGAGTTGCATACGCGTCAGTATCATATTTGGGTGCGGATATAGTCATGCCAGTAATTTGCTACCCATAAATTACACGTTTAACTGAATTACGGGCGTTGAAAGCATTCCGCTATTGCTGAATGTGAACCATTTTCATTTCCGCGGAACTCGCGTCCACTGATATGTAGGCATTCGGCATATCTACTCTAATGAGCTTTGAATCAATGAAATTTAATTAACGTATCCTTTGTAATAAATGTCTCCGGCAAGCGTAATCTCCATTGTTACAGGGTAACCTCATTACCACTAATTTCAGATCATAACTACTTAGTTATATTGTTGATATCTGTGTAAAGGTAAGCTAACTACGCTTATGTAAATGAGCACCACTATATTAATGTAAATTTATGGTAACAGACGAATTATCAACAATTGAAGAAGTTTATTTATTAAAACTCTGCACGTATTCTTCACCATGTTGTAATATAAGTTTGACGTTTAAACATGATCATGTTATAGTATATTATGATAATATAAGTGTGTAAAGTTGGTGATTACCGCCGAGGCGATCTTAAGATGGTCGAGGATGGTAATCATCAATACTCACGTATATCGACGTTTTTCAACAAACTTGTGAGTAAAAATAAATGAAATATCAGTTTTATTTAGTAAATAATAAATTTGATCCACGCGCATCTAAAAATCTCAACCACAGACTAGCTAGACAGCTTAAATAAAAATAAGAATGTAAGCAACTTTACCTATAAAATTTTATTTAAGTGACTTATTTATTAAACATGTAGAAGTTAAAATAATGTACTTAATTTTATTTACAAAAATAGAAAAGGCTCATAAAATCCGTTGAGGTGCGTACCCAAAATACTGAAATTTTAAATTTTTTAAGTTAAGATTGTTTATTTAAACACGAAATTGCATGAAATAAGTAAGACACTAATTTATACTTACAATTGAATACAATAATCCAACGTGATTTGATTTCGTATCGAAACTCTTTTTTGAAAACTAGAGAGTTTTAACAAAAAGGTTTTACTTTTTACATATATCTAAGTGCGGTGCGTTAAGAGTCACTTTATGAGCAAGTGTGTTGAAAATTATACCTATTACCAAATAAAGTTAAATATTTTCTGTTTCCATTATACAAACTTTTCTGTCGGAAATACTACGCTATAACCACAGACTAATTAAAAGTGAAGTCCCGTGTCCCCTAGTGGGGTATGGGGTAGATGCATTTCACATCTGTTTCACTGATCGATTTTTTCTTTAATGGCAAGTAGCTGTTCAGCCTTCTATGCCCTGCCAGACCGAGTTTTTTATCTCCACCGGGAATCGAACCCAGGACCTCTCTGTTGTAACGCATACGCGCTTACCACTGGACCAAGGAGGCGGTCACAGATAGACAGACTAAGCTCCTGCTTTTTTTCGATGCTATTTTTTGTTAGCTGACGTGATTAAGATGGATATTAGCAACAATTTAATAATTCATTTATGAGATATTATTATTTATAATCGTTATGTCAAGGTTTTTTATGTCTTTAATTTCGTAAGAACGAGGTTGCAACATTTACATACGTTTGTGAATATCTTATATTTTTAAATAAATAGCTGATACGTAGCTACTATTATTTCAAAAATATCTAGATTCAAAATTAATCTGTGAGTCTTATAAATCTAGACTGAACTTAGATACCTACCTACTGCTCGTTACTTTGATTATAAAATCAGTTTGAAAACCGCATAAACGGTGAGTGGCGCCTTTATTGTAAGTAACAGTTAGCACTTTAGAAAACTTTCTCAACCGGGCCTTTCCGTACCTAACTACTAACAAATTAATCAAGATTTCGCAGTGTGAACTATGATTTCTAGTCGGGAACAATAGGTGCAGAGGCGTAGCTGAATCAAACTTGTAGAAAGTAAATCACGACATTGCTACATTTAGAGAGACCTTTTGTTAAGCCAAGTAATGAAAGCTCCGATAATAATTTAGGAAGAGCAGAAGTGTCGGCGGTTTAATAGCGAAAACAGGGCCCGAGCATTCCAGCGAGCGGGATCTATCATGACAACCCCTCTCCAAACTAAAATAATTATCATCATTGTTCTCGAGTACAGATGAACGCTTTAATTGTTCATTTACATTTGCAACGATGATGCCACTTCGGAACTATTTCGCCCAGCACTCATTTCACATGAGCCGGCTTCTACGTGGCTAATGTCCTCAAAAATGGGAATAAAGCATGTTACGCTCGACTAGTCTATGCTATTTCTATTATTAACAATTGAATTGAAAACAATTTAAAAACCGCTGACGTCTTAATTGCAAAAAAGAATATCTGATGAGTTAACAAATTTTCATTAATTGTAGCTGAGATGCACCTCGATCACGCTTTCAAACGAAAAAAATTCATTTAGAAGGTATGAGGTCAAAAACACGATCACACACAATCATCTCCGACTTCTAATAACCCTCTTTTTCTTCAAGGGTTAAAAATATGACCTTACGTATAATAAATAATAAGAAAATGCAATGAAAGTAACAATATTCAATAAACATATGAAATTGAGAAGTTTTGCAACATTTTGTTACATACGGCTTTATGCTGTGCTGTAGGGCCTCGAGCTTTGAATCCATTCAGTGTATCGTAAAATTTATCAATAAATGAGTTTGAATCACCTACACAACCTTCTATATCTTCATAGAAAGCATCAAGACAAGTTATTTGTTCAGTTAACTTGTCTAACATACAACCTTCCATCTTCATGTCTTCAAAAATTATCATTGATAATGCAAGTCGTAATAGTGACCTCGGGCTCTCTGCCCTCTGTCTCAAAAATAGTTGAGTGAATAAAACATTTTTTCTACAAAATGTGTCGCAAATTTAATGTTCTACAATTTAATCATACATGTTAACATCATTGGAGTTCAGAAACCGAGATAATCGCGAAAATCTGTTTTTTGTAACCTTGAATAACTTACGATTCAGACAACAGATTTTATGAGTTTTGAGACAACTTTTAGAACATCGAAATGGTGTACACGAGTTTACAGCTTATTATCTCTCAATTCCGAGGTTGAACCCTTTTTTTGATTAAATGACTGAGCCAGTAAGGATCTGGTATAGAAGGTCTCTTCAAAAAAAGTATACACAAAAGGTCACAACATCCCTCTTTTTGCATGTCTCCGGTGCTTAACATTATCTAATATTACAGCATCATTTAAACATGCACGTAAAAGTTTAATTAATAAAGTTATTCAACGTTTACATAATATAATAAAGCTATTTGAAAGCCCGGAAGTGAGCTATGCAAGCACGTCGAGTGGATTTCCCGTATTGTAATGTTACCTTTATTGGAAGGGCCGCGGTATCACGGAATGAAATTACAAGAGACATTCACCGAGACTTTCTGCATTAATTTGTATCAAGAATTTGCGGAGATTTTCATTTTAAGGTACACACAACCTGTATATATAAATAAGGTTCGAAATACACAGAATACCTAAAACATACAAAATTTAAATAAGTCAAACCAAATACCAAAAACTTAAAAACGGCACGTGAACATTTTTAAATATACCTGTTTTAAATTTACATTTTAACAATGGAGAAGTTTCATGGTGTTGTTAATATTAAATTCCTATAACTTTTTCAATTCTAGAGATTTTTTAATGATTCTTTCACGATTTTATTTTATTTCGTTAAAAATGTTATAATTAGTAAAAAATAGTGTTCCATTATATTATATAAAATGCAAGGAACCAGTCGAATTTGCGGAACCGTCTCCGTGATTAAGTGGTTAACGCGTCTGCGTATTGCGCCGGAGATCCTGGGCTCGAATTTCGGGGGAACCAGTGAATGTTTCGGTTGGGCAGGCACAGATGGCTGTTCACCTATTTGCCTCTAAAAAAAAGATCAGTGAAACAAATACAGAAATGTGTCCGTATAGGGGTTACGGGAATTCACTTTTAAGAATTTGCGGAGATTTAGCCATGACCGAGTGTTCATCGCAGCCGGCGAGCGTTAAACACTAAAGGGGAAGCATCCCTTCGACAGATGTAGGGGAGGACCCATTTGCTTAATACTAAAAATGGTTACAGTCGATTTAATACAAATGAAATTGAAGACAATTTAAAAAATCCCTCCAATGATTACAAAAAATAATATCTCATAAACGAATGATCAGATTTTCATAAGATACCGTCGATCAATTCAGGTTTGATACAAAAAACCGACTCGGAATCGGTTTAGAAGCTTCGATGGTACAGATACACACAGACACATCAGTCTTGTAGCACTACCTCTTTTCGTCGGGGCCAAAAATTTTAAAGTTTCATTGTGATGAATTTAAGAGTCGTTTTAAAAGCTACAGAGGCATAGAGAAAAAACCGTAAGCCGGAACGTGCCTCGAATACATCGCACCGGCTTGGATTTCTTATCGATGGCAATTGAGATAGGTACTTATGGCTTTTCGAGTGGATCGGCTTCGTTTAATTTGTTGTTTCAACGCGGAATTTTTATTAACGTCTCCCCTCACTTTATATTTTATGAGAATGCCGATAGAATTCTAGGTGACAAGATGTAAGCAGTGGGGGTTCTTAGTGAGTCGCTTTCATTATTAAAATATATCCTTATTGTGTGAAGCTTTTAATAAAACAAGTAAACAAATATTATATTATTTACAAAAACAAAGATAGGTATGGTATATACATATACAGAAGTAAATGATACAGAAACAAGAATAGTCAAAAGCAAGATACAAACAATAAACAAAACGACAATTAAAAAAGTTAGTAACAATATTCATATAACCTAAAAACCTTATGTAACTGGATCGGCCATTCGCTCCGAAGGGATTCCCAACATATATTGAGGCAAGCCAGACTGGCCTTAAGCAATCCTGCAGAAGCGAGGGCAGTTGGTATGACATGGGTGAAGTGAAGCTCAAGACGGTGTATTATTGATTTTTAAAACCCGATTTTTTTCACTATCACGTCATGATAATCTATTTAATAAATCCAGTTTTCGCAGGAAAAACTGTTTCTCTGTCGTTGAATAATAATTCAGACACAGAACTGCATATATCAAAATTATGCCAGATAATGTACAGAGCAAAATGATCCCACATAATACGAGCCGAGGTCTAAACAGTATCTGTGTGGAATTATGTCGTAACATAAATTTTACTTGCAAATATAAGTAATTGCATTTTGTCCAAGTTGGCTTTGTGTCGGGGCTCCGGGAATTAATAGCAACACGCGTCGATCGGAAAACATGGGGGGAGCCACTCAGCAGATGCTTATCTCCATGCCGATTCTCTCCCATGTGATGCCGTACTTATGGAGTTAGCTCGACATAACGATTAATGACTCAGTAATCTTCTAACTCGTGTGTTTTTAAACCCCGTCTGTGAGCCTGCTGCCTTATTCCAAAACGCGGTTTAAAGATAGGCCGGGTTTGTTACCAGAGAAAAACCTCATTTTATATGAACGTTAGACGTGTACCAATACTGAAACATCTTTAGTCCATGTTTTCTAATAAAGCCCTGTGTCTGTTGTAGCATCGCAGCTACTAAACAAATAGATTTCAATATGTTTTTTTGTTTAAAAGCTCATTCAGTTGGATTACAGTTGAAGATCTGTTCGTCCATTTAAGTAACAACTTATTATAAAATCCCCAGAAAAAGAGTAGTCATATTTCTGTGGCTGTTTCACTGGTCATTTCTACTACAGTCAAGTAGGTCAGGCAATATGTTAAGACAATCACAGCAAAAAATATGGAGGCCACAATAATCACCAAAAATTACGGCTAAATTAAACGAAATAAAAAAAACACAGCTGATCATTACAATTATTCCCCTGGACTAAAAAACAGGACTTTCAGTGCAACATATCGATGCGTGTACCACTTAACCGCGGAGACCGTTAATATTTATTTATTTATCTTGTTGTTTTCTTACTTGTACAAATAAGTATTAATAAAATAAATAAAGTTATTACCGTAAATATGACAGTGTCAAGTTAGATACTTCTAGCTATTAGGTAAACATGTGTGATTTTTTAATTGAATAAAAGAAATGTATTAGGAAATTTGGGGTTTTTGCAGTAACATGTGCGCGTAAATATTGCATTACATATTAAATGTAATTAATAATCGATTGTCAAGCATAGAGAATGGCTCACCCCTGCAAATCTTTAGCGATTCCAAATGAGAGTCCCCGGGGACTTGCAACCGTACCTTTTAATTTGGTAGCTTGGGGGTGCATCGTTATAAAAATATTTCTTTGATGAAACTTCGTTAAGGATTTTTACTTTTGATTCTTGAATATACTCAAATCCTAAGTAATAACTGTAACGTTATTAATTGTTAAGTCTTATTTGGTATGGCTAGTTAAAGTTCAAAAAAATATAGGATCTTTGAGAACAATATGATTATAATAAAACACATAAGTGCACTATGGAGACTTGAGCTCCTACGCAAAAAATGATGTAACTTCGCGTGTTTTTGTTTGAAAGCTGACGTCATTGAAATGGCGTTTAGCTACAATTTATGTAGATCTTTAAGTTTTATTTACTATCAGTACACATTATAATATAGCAAAATACAAAACACTGAAATCTGTGAATAAGTTTTGAGTTTGCATGAAAGAACTTTGCTCGATTTTAACAACAATCCCGCTTTCTCTAGACAATTCCTGTGAGGCTGACGAGTCGGTAGTTAAACATTAAAAAAAATGAGAACAAATTTACGATTTTTTTAAATTTACATACCTCATGTATTGTACCCCTTTCCACAGTTAAATTAGATCGGGTTTGTGCATCGATGAAGCAGCCGCAGGCAGGGCTTGCGGCGTCTCGTGGGACTGCACCTCTTCTCACCCCTGTTCAAAATCATAACTACATTCAAATCAATATTTTCGGTGCACATTACTGGCTTACACTTGTTTTTAATAAACGGGAGTGTTATTAGTTCAACGTGGCTCTGTTTGGTGATCTGTGGATCTGTTTCTGGCATCGTTGCTCTTTTAAAACGAATGGACCGTCGATGCAATTCTTTCGTTTGAAAGCTTATGAGATCGATATGGATCATAACTATTATAAAAATCTATATATATTTATGAGATATTCTCATTTGATATCGTCGCGTCAGAGGGTTTTTAAATTGTCTTAAATTTTGAAATATATACAACAATTCAGACTTCAAAATAGCAATTAGTATATTAATTAGTTCATAAAGTTTCGTTCGTCAAGTTCAACTGTATTGTATATGATAAGAATTGTTTTAAAATATTAAAAGTATTATTGAGTGTGTCAAAACGTTAGTACTCTACAATTTATCGTATAGATTGGGTCCTTAATCTCTGTCGTAGTGGTGGAAAACCTTGGCATAATGTGAATTTGAAACATGATGTATTAGAGTATTCAGGCGTCGAATCGCAGTCACTCCTAGGTACATAATGATTGTTATTCGTTCCAAATGATGATTTATTAGGGGCTTAGCCGGCACATGGTCCATTTCGTGGGGAGATTGGCCTTATTTATGTTATAATATCACACGCTGAATCAGCAAAATGTCTTTGTTCGATATTAATAATTGGATTAAGCGTTTATGGTTTGCGATAAGCGCTAAATATTCTTCGATAACTTCAATATATATTACTAGATGATAACCAAATTTATAAAAAAATGAATCCCTTTTTTACAACTGTACGTAGCAGACGACATTATCGGAATAACATACAAAAAAAAACATAAACCTGAATTGAGAACTTTTTTTTTGAAGTTGGTTGAAAGTAACCACTGAAAAATTACATATTATACGAAATTTTGTCAGTAGTATTTTCATGACACCTGGATGAAAAATGAATTAAAAAAAAATCATAGATTTGATATCCGTATAAATATTTAGTTACAACTTAGTTTAAAAAACATTGTCTGTACAGATATGACTTGGTAACTGTTTTATTATAATATGTATATTTGTTTTGTAATAAAAATTTTCATCATTTAAATATTTTACGTTTTGTTTTTAATTTTCCGCGGGAAATCGGATTGTTGGAAATCGCACTCATTTTCTCCTCGTGAAAATTTTTTGGAATTTACTTTAAAGCGTTTCTTGCAAAGAAGCCGACGACTACCTGCTAACCTCCGAAGAGAGCAAAAAGTTCAAAGGATTCCATTTGCCACGCCCTCTGTAAACGTTTTTAGTTTCTGAACTGATTTTTTTCTGCAACATTAGAAAGAATTAATTAATTTGTTAGTACTACATAGATTTATGTAGGTAGTTACTTGAAAATTTTAAGAACTCGTTCAAATAATTGAAAATATAACTAAACTTTGTGAAAATGAAGCCTTTCTCCACAAAAATATTTATTGGAAATTTTAATTTATTTATTTATTATACTGTTAACAATTTCAAGCTCCGCAGGACTTTTCATATCATATGATTCGCGACATCCCTCATTGTGAATGTAATAGTTGTTTTGTTAAAATTATCCTTAAAAGTTATAATTCATGTATGTAAAAAGTATATAACAAAGAGTTTCCGAGTTTCTTGCCGGCTTGCCAGTAGGAACCTACATTCCAAAACGGTATTTATCTTAAAAATCGACAATACAAAAGTACTTTTTAAAAGCTTATTTGAATAAGTTTTATATTATTTTTCCTTTGATATTACATTTAAGTTGTATTCGTCAGCACTAATAAGTTCGCAAAAGTTTTTGATAAGATAATTTATAGTAATATGATAAAAATAAAATATTCGTATTTTTCTTTGTAATAAAATACTACTGGATTAATTTTAAGGACCCTTGCACTAATAATAATTCATTTGCTTATGATGGCGTTGCCTTGTTAGAGCTATTTGTTAGAATAAACAAGAGGCTGATATTTTTGAGTGACATTTATATACATAAATAACTATTTTCGTAGTATAAGAATTGTATTTTTGCTAAAATATTGTTACATCATAGTCTTGAAGAATTTCCATTTATATTCATTTATTTTATATTTTAAATGAATGATTAAGTACCTAACGGGTGTCTTGGCTTTTCTTCTCAAATTTGGGCGCGTTCTTGAATATAATGTAAATTTAGATTTAAATGTGATATGTGATTCTATATGAATAGAGATGTTTTTGACTTTTACTTAGTATAGGTACATAAGTATTTTCCGATAAATATAATTCAACACTTGTAGGGCAAATCATGTTATCAGGCTTATTATGCAGAGAAAATTTACCCATACGTAGGCAAAGTAGTGTGTCTGGCAATAACTCGTCCAACGAGCATTGATTCGAAAGAAAGACACGTATAAAGTTCCCAAAGACATGGAATCATAGAGCGATTTCTTTTACGACTTTGGTTTCAACTTCATAGCGATGAATTATGCAGAGGCGAGAGATCTCCGATGATAAAAGTCGTAACGCCCAAGAGTACGCTAAAACTCGGCTTTGCAGTAAAATTGAGTAGCAGTGATCGATCGTCGAAAATGTATCTGAAGAAAAACCAAATTAAATCCTAATAAAACCCATACTCTAAACTTAAACATTGCACATGTGTGAAGAGAATTGAGATTTAGAATTGTTAGATAAGAATACAATTACAAATCTTATTAAATGTTCATAAATACATTTCATTCATCATTTAATAAGGTCCATAATCTTAATGTAATTACATAATAATTTAATAATATTAATAACACAAAACCTTCGTTTGTGAAATTCACCGTGAACCAATATAATCATGACATATTAGATAAAATACATTTTGACAAAAGACCATAAATTTTATTGGAGTTTAGATAGTGAAGTGCATCAAGAGGTAAATATTGAGAAACTAAACAAAAAAATCCATTTTTTTTGTAAAATATATATTAAAAATATATTAAAACAATTTTAAAATAGAATTTAGAAATTTCATTTAGAATTAATGATTATCTTTTATAAATATTATAAAAATGGAAGTAATTATATCTGTCAATTTAACTATCACGCTTTTACCCCTAAGCCACTGAACCGTTGATTTGATACAGAGATACGCTAAATCTTGAGACAGGACGTAAATTACCTTATTGCAAAAAAAGCTTGAAGGGGTTGAAATATATGAATGAAGTTGCGAAAAAAGCTAGTTTGTAATTAGTTGTAATAATAAGTAATATACACCACTAATATTAATAATGTGTATGGAATGTGAGAGCGGAGATTTCGTTAAGCTCAGTATCGTGAAAGGTTCCAACGGGCAGAATGTAGGCAGTGGCCAGAGCAGCGGGCGTTCGCGCGTCCTGAATACCTAATTGACTAATATTAGTTCCCGAGGGGAACTTCCTTAGAGGTGAGTTCGAAACTTAAGATAAAGAACACGTTTTAGCTTACTCCTTTCGTAGTTTTTAAATAAAACTCGGACGATTTAGTCAAGACGTTTTAACCATTAATTAATGAATAGGCCAATAATATTTTATATAAAAATATATCAGATTGGGCCTCGTATAAATGGAGTAATCTAAATTTAAGAGGTGGAAAGATAAACCAGAGTAACAAAAAATAAATGTATTCAATGAAATAAAGGCTATTTGAATTTTATTAATTAACTTTACGGTGTTTACGGATTACGGTAAAATATTCCGCTTTAAATATTTATCACAAAAAACAGATCAGATTTCCGGTTTTATCAGTTCACTGTATTTATTATAAATATTTACCAAAATGAAAGCTTAGTTGAGAAGTGAAATTCAAGACCATTTATGAATTGATTTTCATCAACTGTTAGCTAAGATCCGTCTGAATCAGGTCAGTTTTCAAACAAAAGAAAAGCCGACTCACAGAATACAGGCATTGCACGACAATATAAAACCCCTTTTTTTGTCTGAGGTTAAAAATTGTAAGAGGCTGTCAAAGGATCACCCGCAAAAAGTTAGTGAAACCCTCATCTGTTAGTTGTTGTGTTTGCGAGTTTCTGCTGACAAAAGTATACGGCCATCGTTCAATCTTCGCGTAACACGTATGCAAAATATTATTTAATAGTTTTTATTGCTAAATAAATTACATGTACAGCACGAGTATGTAATAAGCACAAATTTTTATAAATTTTTTGATAATTTGATAAATGTTTTAAAATTGTTTATTTCAAAAGGTTGGTATTTTATATAAAATATCGAATTTCAAAATTTTTTTTTTTCTTTGTAGCTATAAATTATTAATTAACGCGTTAAGTCTTCTTATCGTAGGCTTACTTAAGTTAAAATTTACTTTTCTCCTCCTTAGAACTTGTAAAGAGAAAACTTGAGTGCATTTTGGCAAGTATGAGACAAGCTTGTCAGGACAGAACCCTCCGCGAAGTTCGTTTCTGTTATGAGTCCGTGCCGCGGCCCCCGCGCGACCCTTTCCCGGCGGGAATATTTTTTGTGGGGACATCATAATAATAGCTCTGTATTACTTCAGGAGAAATTCCAAGAAGTTTATAACTCGAGATGAGTTTCGTGTTCCTTGTCATAAATAATAAAGCGGTCGTCGACTACAAGGTTGTGCAGATTTTAAGTGAAGTAAAAATTTAAGAAATCATTTTTCATTTTCGAGTCCCAAGTCAAAGGGAGATCTTGGAAGTTTTACAAATTAATGAAGATTTCATGGAAGTTTCGCTGTGATTGCCACAAACGGGCTGCGAATCTTTCAACGCAATGGCGTTATATATTTTTACGTTGATTTAAAGTCACTTATGAATACCCTATTTTTGATCTTAAAAATTGTATATCGTGTATCATAAAATTGTATAATCAACAAATAAATATGTAAGAAATTTCATGCTTGCTCTTTTTTAAATTGTATTATAATAATAAATATAAGCGACATGTTAACAAATAAGAATACCTCATAAATATAAAATACCATCTCGATTACGTCCAATTTCAAAACAAAAATAAACTGCATCATAATTGGTCTATTCGTTTAGGAAGCACGATGCAATCGACAGACGCACAGACCCGTCAAACTTACCCAGACCGACCCCTCTTCTTGCGGGAGTTAAAAAAGCATTTAGTAGATTTAGACACAAAGACATGTTTTACAAGTGCCTACGATAATTACACACTTTCGCATGGTAGTAATCACAAAAGGTAGTCATTATAGTTTTACGACGAGAATTTCACGCTGGTTTTGCCCCGCGGTTTCACTCGCTCTCAAAAAGAATCATTGTTTTTACAACATTTTACTTGATGCTTCTCTTAAATTGGTCGTAGGGTGATGTTAAAAAGCCTATAGTCTTCCTCGACAAATGGACTATGAAATACGAAAAGAATTATTTGATTCGAACTGGCAGTTCCTTAGATTGGCGCTTTAAACCAACCAAACAAACTTTGTAGCTTTATATGAGTGCAGATGAATGTTTTGTGGTGACGTAAGTGTACTGGTGATGCTCGAAATGTGAACAGTTGGAAAATGTTCCGCGTGATCGAGCCGTTTGTTATTGTCGCATAATGGAGAAGGGTGACTCGTCGTTTTGGCTCGGCACGCCGCTCTCACGAAATCACATTCTTTTCACCCTGACTACATGATAAATTGCATTGATCAAAATAAAATAAAAATTCTACCCGCACTTTCAATCTACGTAACGTAATTTGTAACATACATTTAAAGAAAACATATTGACCAGACAGAAGTGCATATAGTTATCACAAGTTTACAATTATTTTAATTATCACTAAATTTCCACATGATGCTGTAAGCTGTAAACTTGTTACTTGGTAGTTGCCTTTATGTTAGGTTCACATATCTGTATTAACTTTTGATATTTGTTGATTTTTTGTAGTTATATTTGTATCTGTTTGCATAGTTTATAAGTCTTTTGAATTTTTTTACCTTTAAGAAAAGAGCGTCTACTCTATAAAAGGCCGGCAACGCAGTCGTGGCTCAACCGGTGTTAGGGGTGTCCATGGGCGGCGGACTGCTTTTCATAAGTAAGCCTGCTGCCCGTTTGGCTCCTATTTCATAAGAAAATATATGTATATATACTCGCGTCAATAAAATACATTAAACCCGTATCATTGTAATATAATAATTGTAATAATGATAAGTCAAACTGTCTGAATACAGTGGCAAAGAAGCTGGAGCGTTCTGCTCTGTGCTGTCTACAGATACTACTTAAGTTAATGGATAAGTTAGGAACCGGGTTTACTTTGTGTTTTCAGGTAGATGGACTTCAGTGTAAAGTTTTCTTTGTTAATTTGAACAAGGCATACTCAAACCTACTATCCACTATCAATTATATTAAAGTTTTACTGTCTGAGAATCCATAATGTAGATTGGAAATTACGTATACTAGTTCGTACGTAGACTTATTTCTATGATATCGAGAGTATTATATTTAATTTTAACTAAAATACATTACACACTATACATTTTACTAAATTAAAAACTAAATCTAATCCTAAAAGAAGAAACATAAATAAACTGTACAAAATTTTATTGTCTATTGCAGTCTATATCTCATAACTTGGATAAAAGAGGCAAAGTTAACACGTACGAGAAATATTACAAACGCCGTTGCAAACTTTACCGGAATCCACCTTAAATTACGAAAAATTTGGCCAAAGAACTTGGCCAAAAGTTGTTCCGCCGAAAGAATTATGAAGATTAGCATAACAAAGTAAGCTGAAACTGTATTCAAAGAATGCGTCTAAAGCCAATAATTATTTATATTTATGTACATATATAAAAATAATCTCGATAAGCTATTCTATACGGCTCTCAAAATGTTCCCAAATGTTTCTCTCCTGTTGGTCGTAGCGTGTTATATAGGCTTGATAAATAGAAAAAGAGTTTGTCAATTCGATCCAACAGTTCTTAAGATAAGCGCGTTCAACCAAACAAATTTTTCAGCAGTATAATATTAAAAATGAAGCTTGCAAGCATGCAATTTGTTCTGTGATATAAATCGAGTTTAACCTGAGTATTGGTTGTATGTGACGAGTTGGAAAGTGAGGCACGGTCACTTCGCTCGCTACCAATTACGCTAATGGAATTTCGTTTCCAACTTGAGTTTCTTCAACTACTCCTCCGACGGCACTTGGAAGCCTCCAACAACTTACTTACTTGTCAGATTCATACCAACTGTAGCATTATGTGAATTGGATTTATATTTTATTAGCTTTAAAATATTTAGGAATCTTCGGCAATCTTCAATGACGAACTTCCATACAAACTTTTATTTTTACGCATTAAAAGCCTGTCCAAGTTCTAATATATTTATGTGTCAAATTTCATCAATATTGGTTCAATGGTTTAGGTGTGAAAGCGTAGAAGAAAGATAGAGTTTCTTTCGTATTAAAAATTCAAAGAAACAATATATATTTAGTTTATTCTAACTTTTCATTTATCTTTCCTCTTTTGAATACATTCATTAATAATATTAAGAATTCTGATTATTGGTTTCTTTAACCTCCGACGCAAAAAGAGTGTTTGTAAGTCTGCATGTCTGTATGGCATCGTAACTCCTAAACGTAACTTCAAACTCTGTTTACGTCGGGGTTCATAAAAGTCTAACTCAAACTCGTCTTTGTACTAGCCAATCTGGTTATATACATCCCTACACTATAGATACATATGTCTCAAATGGGCTGCGACAATAAGAAAAGTTTTTCTGATGTTTTCTTCCAAACCACTTAACAAGCTTGGCGCAAGATATGTTTGTCCGTTGCTTGCAGTACGACACCGTGCTATAAGATTTAGAGGGGCAAAGTGAGGAGACAATATGGCGCCTTGTCGCCCCGTCATAACACGTGAACAATGTACAACATTTATTTCGAAAGTGTCTCTCAAAAAACACGCTCAGTATTAGCGTGATATATTTAGGGTAAACTGTGCAAAAAAGAACGCGTTCTTTGAAAAAAAAAACTATTGTTGTTGTAGTGTTTAGTAAACTTCGTTTCTGAAGATTTGGCAACTGACGATGAAGATAATTTTAAAAACTCACGACTTAATTACAAACAAAATATCTCATAAAGCAAAATTGGTCTCTTTGTCATTACAGACACACCGAACTTATTTATTTAATATGCACCCAAACAGCCTTTATCGTACACAAGTCACAGTAACACCTTTTTTTTAATTCGGGGTTTAAAAATAATAAAGACGGTCATTTGACAATTTTTTTATTTGCTTTCTATATATGTACTCGTATATATTTTAAGTATTTTGGTGTAAGACAAATTATATCATGAATTGCTTTGTCGTGATTTATTAAAAAGGGTCCACATATTTTTTTCCTTTGTTGTTAACAACATTTTTATAATACAGCCGTCTTGTAAATAAAGAAAACATCGCGTAGCTAAGTTAACTTTGTGACAAGTCACGACAAAAGGCGGTCTCAGCGGCAATAAGCTGGAATGCGGCACTTGTCCAACGAAATTAAGACACGACTCTTGCTATTGTATAAATATTAAGTTTAAAAAGAGCTTGGAATTATCCAAGGTATATTAATACCTCTTAATTTTTATGCTTTTTTTAACACCGACGAAGAAAGATAAACAGGTGCAAACATAAACAGCTAAAACCATAACAGACATTGCCATTTATTTTTATGTGTGCCGATTTAAGAATTATTATATAATGTTAATTAGCGTTGCTTGAGTTTGACATTGCAATATGCACCAGATGAAGGCTTTATTACAATAATGTGTGTATAATGCTATAATAGTATAGGAGCTAAGAATCTCTCGGCAGGGGATGTTTTAGGATAGCGTAATATTCGCTAACGGGCCCGGACAAGACAAATGTGTTTTCTCGACTGCTATTAGACGCAGCGTGCGCTTTCCAGGACTTATTTTCCCAACCCTGAATCACGATTAAAATCAATGGCTTATTATAGGTTTTTTTACTTTATTAGCTTGTAATTTATAGACGGATAACACCTGTCACTAATGTTTGGATCTAATGTATATAACTTTTCTAAATACGTGGCAAATATCGCGTCACTATGTAGACTGAAAATTTTCTTATAAACGTTTTTAAAATTACTTCAAAACATAAGGTTCTCAATCAGGTATATTTATTGATTGTGAAGACAACTCTAAACAAGACTGAATAATTATTATCATAGTTATTTTCGTAGGTAAATATTTTTCGTGCACGGCTCATTGTCTTTGTAAAAATTAGAATAAAACGGACCGCAACGCACCCGAGCCGCAGTTCCACTGATGTTGTGGGTGTCATCGCGGTTCTCTAAAAATAAATATAAGTAATTTAAAAATAAAAAGAAAAAGGTAAAATTACCTACCCTGTGTTACAAGAAAACTACAGCAAATCTATCAGCCTTTCTTCTTGCCTTTAACTTTCTGCTTTACTTTTTCTGTAGGAAATACAATTGTTTGTGGAAAATCAGACATAACCGTATTCTCATACGATGAGTATTCTTAAAGAGAGCAAAAGACGTGTCAGGAGAGTAATGCTAATGTTCAATCACATATTCGATAAAATAATATAAAGACAAGGAATGGAATTCACGTCGCAGCTAGTTAGCAGTGCAAACGGGTCCGACGACGTCGCAAATTCAATTTGTTGTGAGCACCCGACGCTCACGAGACCCACGCACCCACTGCGCAAAGAAGCACGGTTATGATATTACAATTCAACAGTCTACCTCCAAATCTGCTGTATTAAATGTAAAAATATAAAGTAAATTTCCTAAAGGATTTATCTAAATTAATTAATTAATAAAAAGAGAAAAAAGACTCAAAAGAATATTTTACCAAGCAATTTCTACTTAGTTGAAACATCTGTTGAAAATCTTAAAGTACCTACCGCAAACTTATACAAGTGAAATTGAATATAATTTCAAAATTCTTCGATATGATGATAAAAAGCAATATCACAAATATATGAACAGATTTCCTTAAATTGTGTCAATTTTCAAATAAAAAAAGGCATTGAAATCGATGCATTCGTATAGAAGCTACTGTTGTAACCTGTAACTCGTACCGTACCGTTGTAACTCTATAAAGTGAATTTCCATTACCATTCAGTGGGGCATGGGGCAGACACATTTCTGTATCTGTTTTACTGATCATTTTCTTTACAGGCAAGTAGGTGATCAGCCTTCTGTGCCTACCGGGATTTAAACTCAGGACCTCCGGCTTATCATGCAGGCGCGTAAACAACTTAGCCACAGAGGTTGTCGTCTTTCAAGTAACCTCTATTGGAATAATTTAAAAATTAAAATACTTCATTTGATGACGCGATTTCAAATTTTTGGACGTATTTTTAATTTCACACAAACAATAGCTAACCCGTGCAGACAAAAATACAAGAAAACTAATAACACCCCTCTTTTTCCGTCCGGCTTGAATAAAAAACGATCGTTTTTCGATGTTTGTGCAAACGGATTGTGCATCGAACGAAGGTAGATGTTAACAAGCTTAATAAGCGAGCCACCTAATCGATATGTGGTTCGGCCGTGGGAGTTGGCACCGCGCCGAGCTCACTAAACGCTACCTCGATTTAATCAACGAATCTGTTTAATAATGTGAGATGATGTAACAAAGTTTTGGATGAAATCAAAGTCGCATGGCATGGTGACTTGCGTTTTATCGAGTGTTAGAGAGATTAATGGGGAGTCGCGAGCGGCAATTACACGCGCAATGTGGCGGCCTCATGGCTTGCCTAAGTGCGTTTAGCGGAATGACGCCACCCAAATGTTCCGTGTTTTTACGACGCTTTTTAAATGTACCGTATGTTTACATAAAATGGTAATGAAGTGAAATACCGTAACCATAAGTGAGGTGTGGCAGACTCGTTTCTGCATCCGTTTCACTCTTTATAGGAAAGTATGTGATCATCCACCTCCATGGCTAAGTGATTTCACTTTCGCACTTTACCAGTTTTTCTGTCATATTATGAGATGTAGTAAAAAAAACTCATTTTCACATATTTTATATAATAATTGTTCATATAAATTCGTTGCTGTAAACTAACATTACAATATTAGTTTTAAGATTGAATAAATAAATTACTTTAATTGTTAAACTGTTTGTAAACTGTGATGTTTATTAAACGAGCAAAGCCGCAGTTTCAGCTAATACATACTCGTATAATATTTTTCCACTTTGCAGTGGATATTTTATGCAAATTGATATGATTCATCTAGTGTCTGTTCTCATACATATGAAATATTTGTAAAATATTCAAAATGGTTTTATGCTCCTTAATTATCTATGTTTGTATGACGACACAAAGTTTTCATATGTTGTTTAAAATTCATTTTCGTTCTACTCAGCATGAATTCTAAACAGCTTTTGAGAATTTGTTGATATAGGATATTATAACTTTTGAATTATATTTGCTCGCTATTTCGTAGAATGTAATATTATATTTTAGTAAATTTATAAAGCCCACCATTGCAGGGATTTCTGTATAAAAAAGAACAACAATACAGATACAAAGACAGAAAACATAAGATAGTTACCTTCTGGACTTATCTACATAGCATATATATTATAAACTATATAATAAAAACGGAAAATGATTTGAGAAATACACCGTAGCAGTTAAATATCGATGCTACGAGCGTCGTAGCTTAGCCGTAGCCCGTAACACGTGCTCAGAGTGGAGGCTGTGGAGCGTCAGCTGTGCGTCGCAATTACACGCCAAATGACGTACAGCTAGTAATTTAGTTTGCCAGCCTTTACCCCATGTAACCATTCAGACGAGCGTCGTCTCACTTAACATAACTTACAGGCAATTTATATTATCCCAAATTCGTTTCGTTTATAATCTGGGCTTCATTGGTTTTGACGTGATAGCATCAGTGTATTATAAAGCAAAAACCATGTAATTCTACCAATTACTTCATTGTTTGTATATTTAAGTGACTTCAGCTTAACATAATTATTTTCTTATATAAATAGGGATTACTTGACGTACATTAAGTTATTTTAAGTTTAATTTACTTAATTTATAAAACTATTAATTTATTAAAATTTAAACTTAGAAATAAGAAACGATAAATTATGGATAAAGGAAAATCAAAATAATTTAGTATTGCATTACGCGGTAATGCCAGTATGCTGGATACGCACCTCAACGGCCGTGAGCCGTATTTATATTTATTTAAGTACATATTTTTATTATATACATTTAAAAACTATTATAAATAATCTTGATGAATATTTTTTTTAACAGTCCTAACTTAAAACAATTCAAAAGTTGTAGTCCTTATTTAAACTGCATAGAATTCATTGCGAGACAAACTTCTTACGAAAACATTGTTAAGAGGATTGAAGCGAGTCCTCTTTACAAATGCACTTCATTCAATCTCGTTCAATAAGAGGCTCATTCAATCCTAAACATACGGTTACCAAATCCGCTAAGAGGCCCATCTCGCTCGGACGTGACTGAATCGAAAAGAATTTGTCCCACTAAAGCCGCAGCTTTTTCACACATCCGATTGACCAGATAGAGATAGTCCTTTTCAAAGAAATTGCTTGTAAAGCCCCGAGTTTTTCGACTTGCGTCATTTTTACGGTTTTACGTTATTACGTTGCTGCAACAAAATCTGAACTACCAGAATTTTCGTTAAATAAATTTAAAACTTACATCAAGCATTAGCTTATTGCTAAAGTTAAAAAAAAGTACTTTTATTGTAAGCATGTTTGGAAAAAAAAATAAGAACCCGAATGAGTTTCTTGGTTGTTCTTCTTAGATTTGAATGCGGTCTTATGTATATGAAGATATTTAATTTTATACTTTCCTTAGATTTTTTTTAAAACTTTTATATTTTGAGAATAAATTTTTCATCAATAAAGAAAAGCTATAAGGCTATCTCAAGAAGAAACGATATAAGATAAAATTGCGTTTGATACGATAGCAATTGCAGTAGAACCACAAAGGTAAGAGAAATCACGGTAGAGTGTGAAGTGATGGCGGCGAGGGCTTGCGGCAGGTGCGGAGATGTTTCGTGATTTAATTTGGGACTTAGGGACCTGCTACATTGAATCAATTGAATCTTTTCACCGCTTTCACGTCTCGATTATCGTTACGCATTCACTATTCGAACATAAAATAATCACACATTATTGTATCGAATACGAAGATTCTGCAAAGCCTGCTATGGCTGAGGTGGGCAGGTCACATTGAATGTCGGCAGTGAATAGACCTGGGCTATGGACGAGTTTAAGAACTGAAGAAAGGTCGATAAGTTGAAGATAGGACCCAGAAAGTGTTGTAGCGCTATAGTATATAATATTTTATCGAGTTGAAGCAGAATGATGTTTTTTTAATCGAATTCCGAACAAACATTAATATGAAATGTATGCGGTTAACGATTAATTCTACAAATTGCTGATCAAATATCGCGATTCAGGAAACTGTTTTATTTCACGACAAATGGTTTTCGAAATAACAAAATAACCACAGTAAAGCAGCCAGACACTGAACAAACGCACAAAAACAAAATCACGCATGGTTGAGCGCGCCGCGAGCCGCCGGAAAAATGAATGGTTATTTTGCAATAATTGCGACCCCAGAACGGACGTGTTACGTAGAGCTACATCCCTCAATATACGGCTATGGGTACTTATTACTAACAATAGCTGGAGCTCTGTGACAACATGTTACTATTGAAGGTAACATAAATGACATATTGCTTGTCTTAGCAATAAATTAGTAGGTATAAAAGCTTGTCCTGTGTTATGGCCTTTTAATTATTGGCTTTGGCATAATATAACATGGAAGTTACTTTGAAACCAACAAAAATATTATATCAAGTGAAATTGAAGACAATTTTAAAATCGTTCTTCATAAATTGTAACTAAAATCCATCTCATCCATTTACGTCGGGTCGGTCCCAACAAAAACTGCATCAAAATAGGTCTATTTAAAGATACGATGCCACAATCAGACACGCGGACACGTTAAACGTATAACATTCCCTTTTTTGTTAAAGGGATTAAGGTTTTAGGTACATATATAATTATATAGTCTATATCATTGCGTAGGTAGATAGGTGGGAATGGTGAAGGCATCGCTAGGCCACGCGGCGCGGAGCGAATATCAAACAGCTTCGAACCGAGCTTTGGCTAATATTGTGCTGACTCACATACCTCTGGCTAATGCCTTCTTTTATCGTTTTATTTCCTGCGCACGTTACCACCTAACTTTTTAATTAACGTTGTTAGAAACGTAATATTCTCTACAATATTAAAATAGTTTTATTAAATTATTTCTGAATTCTAAAAGCAACTACTTTTTAACTATTTAACACGATTTAGTTCATTTTACAGTTTGTAGTAGAAATTACAGATACAAAGTTTTTATTTTTTATTTTTTTCATTTCAAAGACACAGATTCCAGAAAATATAATGTTATTCAAATATAACTTTTTACTAAGTCAGTTTCATGAAACAGCTGTTAAAAAGCAAAAATCAGTTCATTGTTTCAAAACTATGATCTCTACTGACTCACAGATATACTATTTTACGCAGTTTCTAAAAAGGATGAGGTTACGATTTTTTTTCTATTAATTGTAATTTTAATTGACGTCACTAGCTTTTTTCTTCAAAATAAAATTTGGTATAATATAGGTGCCAAGTTTTCTTGTAAGAATATTCTTTGTATTTAGATAATTATCGTCTGAATACATTTTTTTTAATAACAGACGCAAAAAGTCTGTCTGTGTTTCTGTCTGTGAATAGTTCTTTAACGAATGAATCAAATATGGTTTTTTTTTGAAAGCTGATTGATTAAAATACATGTTACCTAATTTATGAGACCTATTCGTGCATTGAGATATTATTTATATTTATCATGTGTAGTTTTAAATTGTTTTCAAACTCACTTGTTTAAATATAAATGCATCAGGGATTAGAAACAAATTATATGTCAAAATTAAATCAATACAATATCTAATATCTTTATATTAGTGTATATTGTCTATCGTTGAATATTTATTACCAAATTATTAGTCGTGCAATAATGTTTGTGGAATTGCATATAATGTGATTTGATATGTGATTGAGTGATTTGTTATGATATTCAAATGACGTCCGACATGGAGATGACAAATATTGGTATAACCGAAATAAACATTTACTCAACAGTCGATATGTTGAGAATTATATTAGGCTATAGGAGTGGTATCTTATTGCTTTGTAAAGGCTTTTTCTAAAGTATACTTTAGATATAAGTTTACATACGACTTAAAATTTAGAAATTAAAATTAATATGGTTAATATCTTTATATTTTTTAGAAGTTTTTCATATTACTAATTAAATTTCCTAGTCAGCTAATAGCTTATTAGGAAACAGATATTAATCTGTCATATAAAATACCATCTTTTACTCGAGTCTTCGCCCGCGTGGTCATAGCCAAATATAGGTCATAAGTTTGTATGCAGCCTTTGGCACTCAGCAAAAATTTAGCTGCCCAGCAATGCAAGAGTTTTTAAAATCATTCCAGTAGTTTTTGAGTTTATTCGTTATAAACATACAAAACTACTAATCTTTCCTCGTCGATCGTCGGCCAATCGGTCGTTTGACGAATATTTCGTCGACGAAATGATTAACAACAAAATTGAGTTTCTAAGCAGTTTGGTTAATGATGTGAGTTTTAAGTATTACGGAGAAAACTAGTTTTCAAATAATGCATGTCGAATGGTATCATAACAAACATAATTTATTCACGCACTGAAAGACACTACAATTCCTTAACTGAATTTTTAAAAATCTATAATAATACGTACATGGTTATATATATGGTTTATTTATACATGCTTTTGTTTTTTTATATAATATCTATTTTACCTGTTATATGTTACCAGAGTTATCTTAAAAAGTCGTTTATTAACAAGGAGATAAGTATTAACATAAGTAAAGAGTAATTTTAAAGTTATTTTATTTTGATATTACTTTAAGTACTTTAAAATTGATATAAACGCATGAACTTATTTTACCTTATCTTTATAAGAAATAAACACACCGTTAATGTAAATCGAGTAACCGTGCGTTAACGCCCAAGAGAATACTGTACGAGTTACTTTTCGCTTCTTTATCCCACCGTTGAAATCGTACTTCTTTGTGAGTAATCCCTCCACGTCCCGACGATGTCGCCGACGAAGATAGAGCACGATCTTCACAAATAATGTCACATGCGATTCGTTTCGTGCTACGTGACTGGCATCATGTCGTGCATAATGGCGTAAATATGCTGCGGTTATGCCCACACATGGCCCTCGAATTAAGTGAGAGCAATTTACTGCACGATGCTGACTTTCCTCGCGGCCCGATTAATTTGTTTACCTTATGTCGAGATGCTTTTTATTACTAGTTTATCACTTCTCATGTTTGATGCGGATAATTAATATCTTATATTAATTATCTGCATCATAAAGTTAAAGAACCCCCGTTTGTGGTCCACAGATATGTCAAAGTTTTTGCGTTGGGGGTTTAAAAAGAATTTCATGAGAGTTTTTTTAGCATAGGTGAAAATTCGCAATTCGAGAAAGATTTAAAGTAAATTGTATAATTTAAGATAAAGCGGCATTTCATTCGAGATAAGGCGTAGCACGACCCACGTCTTGAAGCATCGTAACGAGCCGCCCGAAGCGAGGTGATACAAAATCATCAATCTTGCTTGAGATTGTACTATTAAATGCCTCCGTTCCTTTCCTTCGGAAGCGAGACCAGAAACAAATGTAAAAAGTTGTGTGATAAGTTCAATTTGAATTTGTAAAGCCCCTTTCAGCGTTTCTCGCCTGTTTATCTCGGCGAGGAAGGAGCTGAAAATACAAAAGTAAGAGATAGGAAATGAAGAGGCGGAAAAAAGTGTCGGGTGCGGAACAAACGCGGAAAAGTTGGCGTTATCCGAGAGACAAGTTAAATCGCAATTTATTAGGGCGTACTAGTGAGCTAAGCGCCGACACGAGACGACTCGTATCGCGGCCTCAGATCGCTCCAACCGCTCCACCACGCACCGTCTGCACCGCGCATCACCCATTGCCATCTCTTGAAACATTTGGATGGACACTTTCAAATTAAAAACACTACTTTACTATACCGATACAAAAAATTACATAACTATCATCTACGGACTCTGATAGTCGTTCGCGAAGTATTTGTACCAAACAACAATCTGTAACTACTGTAAGGAAACAATAATATTCGATATAATATTATAATTTAATTATAACGGGCGTTACAATAATATATTTATTGATGTGTTAATATGAAGTTTCCAGCTAATATTTTAAGCAAAGTAGTGTGGAATTTGAATTAATGGAAAGATTATATTACTTTAAGTAAGATTACTCATTGTCGACTAGATAGAGAGTTCGTTCGAGAAAAAAAATCATATTAAAGCTTATGCGCAATAAAAAACGTTTGTGGTTAACGTAATAGGAAAATAATTACATCATTCATAATTGCGACTGAAACAAATCGCATTTGCTATCGTCTGCATATTCCATTATCTGTGGGATCGAGCTAGCCCCCATAAATATTCATAGAGCGTGAGGCCCGTATCAATAGCATTATCTGCTTTTATTGTATCCATATGTCACATTTGGCAGGAATCTTGAAGAACCGTGTTGTCAAACAAACAACACAGACTAACACTGAATCCTTTTTGATTCCTTGACTTTTGTTTGTGTTTTCGCGTTGCTGTTATAAAAATAATTTACTTCTCTTTTTACAAATTTTATATATCTTAAACAATTGTTCACATGCTCTGTTACTCTCTTTGATGCTCGCTAAAATTGTTTATGTAAAAACGAAACTAAAATCTATTAGTCCACGTGAACTTCGAATTTTCTTCATAAACACTTTTTCGTGAATTTTTCTATATTTTTTCTGCTATACAATATAATTTGTAATAAATATACTTATGTAAAGATTAAGTAATCTTCAAAATCAAAAATGAAAAGAGGAACGCAATTTGATAAAAAACTTGTAAAAGAGGATCTTTTTCGTGAAAGCTAAAGTTGATCCATTAGGGTTTTATTGTGTTAATCAATACAACAATACTCAGAACACAAAGTTGATTCTATATTTACCAAATTGAGATCTGCGCCACTCTGCTGCTCCTTCCACTTGGGAGCTTCGAAAGCAAACTTTTTAATTAGTCTGCGAGGACAAACAAGCTCGTTGAATCAATATCTATATATAGTTTGGTGAACGATACGTTATTATTGGTATAAACAGTGTAATAACTGAGTTTTGACCGTATATTCATTCATGTTTTAAAGTTACTAGTATCTATGACTTTTGGAAATATTTTATACTTAATTAACAAGTGACAATAAAAAAAAATCCGACATCATGATTTTAATAAATTTCAGCTAAGATATATCTCGATCGAATCAGCTTTCAAACAAAAAAAAACCAGAGGTATGATGACATAGACAATTACACAGACCCACAGACAAAAGACTTTGAGAAAGGTTTTTTTTAGAAATGGACTACTCTCTATGAGTTACATAACAGTTGAACGTAGGTAAATAAAGCAACGTCGGGAACTCAATAGTAGAACGCTGTTTGTGTTATGACTGGATATAATGAATAGTCAACATTCTCAATTTGATAACTTATTATCGCGTCGCTTATTTCCAACATTACACAGCCATATAAGGAAAACATAGAAGAGCCCCTAATGGAGAGTTGAGTGAAAATTAATTGTTCATTACACCAAGCGTTTAATAGGTGTAGAGCCTTTGTGAGTGTTAATCTTAAGACTATCATTTTAATATTATTTTATGATACACAACACGACTGGTCGCCCATTGCGTTGATAGCTAACTTGTTTCCTCAAATCATTTAGCGTAGTAGTTTTGGTATGTTTTCCTTTAAATTAAACTTATCAATGAAACAAAGATAATGTGTCGAAAAAGATAATGTAGTACATTTGAAATTACAATGACAATATGTGCAGCAATTTAATTTTTCTACCATGAAACTCTCTAATAGACAACGAGGTATTAGTGTCTCGCCTAAGTCAGAATTGTAAGAGAAAATTATAAAATGTTGAACTTTAAGGCACCTTCTAAAATATATATTTTTAGTGTATATTGACATGGGTTTATAGTTTATTAAACAACTGTTTAAAACTTATAGAAATTGTTATAACATATGAATATGCCTATAATACAGGAAAGTTATATTTATTTATAGCAAATTAACAATTTACTACACCAACCATAGCTTAATATAGCAGCTTGTCTGTGAAGTTAAGCGAGCTTGAGTGCAACTAAAACAGTTTGCATTTGCAATTATTAAAATAGACGTATAAGTAATGGTAAAATGTAGGGGCGTCATGCCGCGACCGACGGGCGCCAAAATTACACAGGCCTACGTAAATCATAAACATCAACCCCCCATTTAATCCGAATAGTCCGTCGTTAGTTGAGCAGGCTGGCGTCTCATTTGTCTCACTAACTAGACATTAATTTATTAACATTAATTGCATCACAATATACGCATTATTGTTATAAACCTTTTCGACATGATTGAGGTAATCAGCGCTGCCATTATAACATGGTGATATTGCTAGAACGTTATTATGTTAACCGATTCGATTATTTATGAAGAAATATAATTAAAATTAAATAACTTGATTATATATTCAACCTTTAAAATTATTTATAAATATATTAATTGACAACTCTCCTATAAGCGTATATTTTTTGCTTGTAAAGAAAAAAAACCTCATCAGAACATATTTAAAACTACTTACGAGTTACTTTGTATTCAAATTTATTTCAAATCGATTTATGTATGCATCTAGGTAGAATTAGAATGAAATCTCCTACAACCCCGTGGCAATAATATGTACAAGCAGAAATTCAGATGACACATTCCAAAACTAGATGATTATTTTTATTACAAATGCATTTTTTATAATAAGAGTTTTAAAACAGCTTTTCAGAAGTTTGACATTTTTGACAGTTCTCGAATATTAGAATTCATCGCGTTCTGGAGCACGTATCTAAAATTTGATGATAAAAAAACAACGCGTGTATTCTTAAGCCCTTTACATATTTTTAATATTTAACGGATGAAAACTGTAGAGCTTAAATTGCGTACGGCCGTGTGACGGGTCGTTATCAAAATTAGCATTTGTATTTTAAATAAAGCATGAGCCGAGCGTTGTTGGGGATACAGCCCGGGGAAAAATCACGCGGCCATCGGCCACATGCTGCAGCGACGAGCCCTACATTACTGATGATTTTCCGATGGCTATTCATCCGACATGCGATATCCGCTGTCCAGTTGTCCTAATACCGTGCGAACATAAATGAGCTCGTATTTCTTTGTGGCTTTGGATTTTGTTCAATGGAACATTTATTCAAAACCTTGTGTTGTTTCACAAATGATGTAAAGAGATGGCTGATATATATAAACAAATATTGTTAATATAATATTAAAGAATATAATAAATAAACTAATAAGATATCAGAAAGGTCTTTCAACCGACATCAGAAAATGAAGTTCAGATGTACTCATTTTTTTTTTGTTACGCGATTGTCACACAGTCATACTTCAGTTATGTCACCTGCTTTCAAATGTTGTCTTTGAACAATTATAATTTCTGTTCTATTAATTATTTTTTAATGCACTTTGATGTCGGTTTATAGTTCTTTTTATTAAATGTTATATGCATAACTATATGTACTTGCTTATTTTAAAAAAAAACCGATCCTTACAACTAAAATGCGTTTATAGCTAACAATTATTTGATGACTACGTAGACGGAACGTAATGATAATTTATAATTATAGTTTTTTATAGGTAAATAGTTATAAATTGTAATAATTAAGCTCGTAAGTTAAGAGTTTACTATTCTAAGTTATGCTTGATCTTGTTTTCTTGTTAAAATGTCGATCACAAATTAAGATTTCCCGTTGGAAATTGATAAAAAGCAAAAAGCGGCAACACCAGGAATTTTAAATTCGTCCTTATTTAAAGAAATGTTTGAAGGTAAGTAGATGGGCGTCTTTATTGTTGTGGAACTAATTAAAAAGTTCGGCCGATCGGTGAATAGACGAACAAGCCGCGCGACACTTTGCGAGCGGAGCCACGAGCCAATTTGGATGTGTCAATAATTTAAAACAAGATTTTTTCGTTATCTTAGCAGGGCTATTTAAACACTTCTTACCAACTGTTCATTTAAACACTTTCGGTGTGTGGTACACTGGTAAGGATCTTTAGGTTTGTATAAAATTGCCATATATGTATTTTTCAAAACTAAATAAAGGGCATAAAATTTATAAAGTACAAAAGAAACCTTTATTCGGTACTGAACAATATCAATAATCCGTTAGTAAATAGGTGGTGTAATGTGAGGTGTTATTGTAACATTTCTGTTACTTGTTATATTTTTTCCTACTTTTGTGGTTTTGAAATATTTGCCAACACGCCACACCCATGCATCCGCAAAATGTCTGTATTGGGCCTGAAGAAGGCCAACGGCCCCAATAGCTGAGTGGTTTCCATTTTGGTAGAACTTTATGTATTCATTATTATTGTAGTGTCTAATTGTTTTAAAAGTATAGAAATAAGAGAAAATAATTTAATAAGTAAAATCGATGGTTGATTCTTAGTACAGCTGCGGAAAGTACTCTGAACGAGCTCTCTGAGGCAAACTTGAACGTTGAAACATCGCACAATAACTTCCATTTGCAGTTCATCTCTTAAAACTTGCTATTCCTTCATGAAAATAACAAAATAAGATTCCTTCAATTTATTGATGTAATTGCTCCAAACTTATTGCAGCAAATTATTATTGAGAAACTTTTTCTACATTCTCTTCAATTTTCTTTGATTAAAACCTTTCTACTTCATTGAAATGAGAAACATTTAAACAAGCTGAATGAAGATCTGTGATATACTCTCGTATATCGTCTTTCCCAAAACTCGGCTTAATTACAAAATGCTTATTAATTACGTTAGGGCAACGTGGTAACGCAGCCAAAAAACTGGTTGCATTACTGAGTTGGCTGAAACACAGTCCAGTTTTTGAGTTATATTATTTAAAATAAAATGTCAAAATATCGTCACGATTGAGTCTGAAAAATTTGTGTTAAATATACGCGCTTAATCCGTTCAAGCTGATTGAAAGCGTGTCATAGTTCTAAAAGAGAGAAAGAGAGCTGAATGTGCAAGTACGAGGTGCAGGGTGAATGTTGAAGAAACGTGGTGGTCTGATGTACGGCTTACCACGAGACAGGTACTCGGAATCTTATGATAAATATTTTATACACCTAACAAGACTCCGGCACGTATTCACTATATCTCTGTTTTAAATAAGTTTGTGAAATTTTAAATCTTGAGTATTTTGTACATTTATATTCACCTTAAACGCAGGAAATATACATTTATGTTAAAAAGCATATAAGTATTGTTTTAATCATAAAAATTGCTTGCATTTAAAGTTCATTAGCACAATATTTTGACAGTTAACCACAGCATTTTAAGTTATTTTTCAAAACGCCAATATAGCGCCTAATTTGATTTTTTCTATTTATTGGAGAGTTATTATGTTTAATATATAATACAATATAATGGTCAATAAATAAAATTACTGGTAATAAAAACATCATCAGAACATAAAAACCTTTCAATACCAGACAAACAAAATACAAGGGCAAGATAAGCTCAAAATATTGATGAGATAATATGTTTTTCAAGTATTGCTAAATCCAGGATTAGAAAATTTGTTAACTTCGTTGAAAAGAAAAGGCGATTAGAGAATCGGGGGGCAGGTTGAAAGCAAGTCCAAATTTAAAGAAACGAACAGATCCGGCGAACCTTTTTCTATTCTATTTAATCAATGCAGCCATAAATAGAAAATAAATATAAGTTTCTTTCAGCTGAATATTTATTAATTATTACGTGATGCTACGAACCTAACCATTTAACCAGTTAACCATTTTTATTCCGTTCCGTTTTTGCAACATTTTTCATTGATGCTCCGCTGCTATTGGTCGCAGCGTCATAATGTATTAAGCCCCTTAAATTAGATAATTTTTTTAATTAGATCCAAAGGTCCTTGAGATTAGCGCGTTCAACTGAAACAACTGAAAAAACTTTTCAGCATTTAATATTATTATAGATATTTCTGCGTACAGAATACCCATAAAAAATACGGTTTCTGATTCCACATCGATTTTATTAATGGCAAGAAGAGCGTGGCCGCTGCAAGAAGTTTTAATATGTATTCCGATTAGATTCAGTGTCAGGAAGGAACGCAGATAGCTTCGGCGGAGTTGGAAGGAAATATTGGACGGATCGGGCTTCGAATACAAATATGGGGAGATAGGGAAATCGGATTTAGCAGTCCCAGACGTGTCGTGTTATCGGACTTTTATTTTCATACTTCTGCATATTATTAATAATATAAATACGATGTCTACTCCGTTGTCCTAACTTATCTAATCCTAGTAATCTATGCTACCATTATAAATCTAAAGAGCTTAGATATCTGTTTCTTTGGTTAAGCTCGTTAATCTCAGGAACTATCTATTTCCGTGGATTTCTGTGAATTATTTTTCTGTGGATAGTTTATTTATCAAAGAAGGCTATGTAACATCACGTTACGACGACTTTAACCTGGATGAAACCGCGGAGCATGTTTTTTTTGGGTTGTATAATCAAACTCTTATCTTTATTATATTAGCATTGGTTTTTCCGACGGCTTGCATACTTTGCAGCCAGCATAATGGTAGTTTATGTAAATAAAATAATCAGAAATAGATCAGATGGTAATAAGTTTAAAAATTATAAAATTGTGATAATTATAACGCGCCTGAACAACCCGAATTGCTTTCTCTGTTTTATCAAAACTACGTAAGCGTTAAATAGCTTTTAGTAATGTCTTTTATTTTCGCAAGTATCACTTAACAATGCTTATATTTATCACAATCTCACATTTAGCATACTAGATACTCGCGTAAATAACAGATATTCTCTGCGAGTTAACTTTAGAACCGCGCAGCACTGAAAGGCCGAAGCGTGTCCATTTGAGCGAGGGCTATAGCTAAAATAACAGAGCTACTATTAAATGTTTGGTGTGGAACGTGAGTGTACGGTAGCGACACCTCGGTAGAATTGTTCGCTCACTAATTAAATCTCGCCGGCGACGATGCGGTTTCAAACCGACCGCCTCTTAATTATTGTTCCGCTTCTTAACATCTGTCTTAGCGTCACTTTCAATTTAATTCAAAAATTCTTTAGCCCCTTTCATTCTTTGTTACATTAATTATTTAAAAGCGTTTGCGCTTCTTATCATTCTTTTATTCCGCGACGCAAAAAGGGGATGTTATAAGATTGACAAATTGTTTGGGTGATTATAATCAGATTTTTTTGTTTATAACATGATATTACGTATTAATATTAAAGAGAGTTTTAAATTTACTAGCTTAACCTCCTTTTGTCTGTTTCATGCACAACGCACGTTGTTTCTGTCGATAGTAAGTCGTTTATTTTTAACCACCGACACAAAAAGAGGAATGGGAGTTGTTTAAATTTTCTTCAATTTCATTTGTATAATGTGTTATGTTAAGAAATCATTATTGTCGATATATTATCGATGTTTTTGCAGTCAGAGGTTAAGTAAGCCATATTATTGAGGCTGACTTACATCAGATCTTCTTTCCCCACTCTATCATATTTTTTTAGTTTAAACAGACTTATCAAAATTTGAGATGTTTGTGGAATCCGCATAGAATGAGCATTATAATAATACAACTCGGCAATAAGATGCTTGGCAGAAATTGCAAATACTTTTTGAGTATTTGTGATAAAATAATAAATGCAGCACTAGCAATTATAATATTACTGTCAGTGTCAGACATAATATTCGTTCGGATGATCTAAACATCTTTTGCGCAAGAATTCTAGTTATTGGTTTCCATTTTTGCTCGTTAATATTTTGGTAACGTTAAAAACGAGCTTTCGTTTACACTTAAAGATCGACAACGAATGCTCTTGTTCTTACTCTAGCTATGTTCATTTGGTTTAAATCGGCCTTTAAACAGCCAATATTAGATTCGTAAGTAAAATTGAAACCGTCTACGGGTTTTTAATTTTCTTGCCGGTTTACAAATTGGTTCTCAAGATAAGAAAGAAATACGTTCGTTTTCGTTCGATCGGACCGAGCTTCGAATACAAATTCCGTGATCGATTTACTCCTTGTAAACAGAACATTTCTAAACAAAAACTTGACGTAAGTTAATATTAAAAATTGTTATTTTACGTTTAACCGGCACATTAAGATACTTAGAAATGAAAAAAATTGTATAGCATGTTTAGATGCGTACCTACAGACCCAATTAAAGGCCTTTATAAACAAATAAATTCATATTTATTCCCTAACGTAAAATGAGAGATCTTAGAACTTTGATGTGTCCATGTGTGTGTGAGCCATAGACACGTCGAGTCTGACAAGATAACGGATACTAAAAATTTCGATAAGCAGTGTAAGGAGACAATAAAAAAGTGTAATAATATTATTAGGAAGCTAATGTTTAATAGCATCATATGGCTTGAGAGAACGAAAATGATTTAGGAGTTTATAAATATTTTTAAACAATAAAAATTACTTATAAATTGCTCGTTTACTTCATAACTTTTTTGTATAAAAACTATAAATATACAAAAATATACATTTTATCGATTATGTAGATTTAAAACGAGTTTAGAAATAACGTCTACTATTCGAGTTTAGCACAAAAGGTCCCGGCAGTGAGGACGGAAAGTTTTAATATCCCTCCGATTAGATTCACCCGCAGCCACGACGAAGGTGAGGCAAAGGGACTCGACGGGAAACATTTTAGAATACAAATACTGTATTTCAATTATATTTATTTTTAAACAATAAAGATGATATGTGAAAATAAAAACAATTTAAAAATCGACATGTTGATTACAAATAATTACCTCAGGAATAAACAAATATCTAGAAATTTTAGTGTAAAGATATATTTCAATGATGTTTAAACAAAGAAAACCACAGCAGAATTGGATCATTTGTTTAGGAATGATGTTACAGTATACAGGCGCGAAGACATGTCAAAACTATAACACCCAGCTTTTCGTCGGGGTTAAAAATAATAGAACATCCTAATTTGAAATACCTCAAAAGTTTTATATGAATATTTTCACATCAAAGTAACTGTCGGCTGTCATGGCTGGTATATTAAAGGTGGAAGTTATTTATTTAAATGCAAAACAGATCGGCAGCTTGTCAGATCGGCTCACGCGAATCACGATCGAATATGGATTTAGTCTCCCCATTTCGTCAACGCACCCTCTCTTTATCGTGGTCGGACAACCGGAGAATAATCTTTGCGTAGATAATTTAAGATCTGGCTCGTGCCATTACACAGACAAATCTTAATATTGTTTGAAATAAAATTTCGCGAAACGCATTACGATGGTTTTTATTACATTTATAGATTTTACCCTATGTCAACTTAGAGGCATTTAGGTAGTGAAACTAAAGCTAAAAAATTGTTATTTTTAGAATAGAAACCGACAAAGAATATCTATAACGTAGGCATGTTCTGCTCTGAATTCGCTAGGTTTAGAGAATTAAAAGTAAATTTGTTAATAATATTTAGTCATATCGTCTTTTAATGAATAAATTATAGTTATAAGAAGTGGACCGAAATGGTATCCTGGTGGGTATCCTTTTCTTCAGTTTTTTTATAGATGCTTTTCTTTCAAAAATCATAAGCAAACTTGCAAATGCAAGATAAAGCACGGTATAAGTACATGTTTAGTTTCAAATAAAATAATTACAATATATTAAAACACAACAACGAGGCGAAACACAGATTAATTACAACAAATAAGAGTGATGGATCACAAACGGATTGACGATTATTTCATGAGATCCAATAAAGGGATTTGTTTATATTTACAAACCGCTTACACGCGGAGCCGAGGGCGGGCGGGGCGAGGGCGGGCGACGGCTGGGTGGCCGGACCTTCATCAAGTGGTTGACTGCTATTAGGGTGTGCAATTGTTCCACTGCGTTACATTCCACACCTCGCACAATGTTCCAGTTCCAGATTTTCTTTGCACCTTTATCAAAGCCGGATTCCTAAACAACCGAGTGAGTGATTTATTAAATAATTTGTAGACTAATCTTTCATGTATTTTTAAGGAACTACAAGGTTATAATTCATTGTTTATGATCAAATTTTATAGGCTGTGCTTTAAACTTCACTCTTAGTCAATTCTTTGACTAAGACAATTTACATTAATGTTTTTTAAATGAAAATAGAAACCATCCAATATTTCAATTTTTTACTTATTTTTTAATTTATATAATTTAAAATCTTCATATTAAACCATAGGTGTAATTCTGAAAAATATAAATTCATTGAAAAAAGAAAAAAATGAAGAATGATGAACTTTATTTAGTATACATTATTTATGGAGTTAAAATGTCAAGTTTAAATTGAAGCATTCGCGCAATGAATTTTTTTGTTATAATTATAAATCTAAAATAGAAAAATTCGTTTCTTTGTAAAGAGATTACAAAAAAGGTTTTAATAACTTCCTACAAATATTTCCTCAACAGCCAAGCCTAACTTAGCTGAAAATAAATTTAAAATATTTCAATTTAGAAGCCATTATCTTCCACATCAAAGAATAAAAACAGAGTATACAGGCGGTATAATTACAAATCCCTCGTGTAGGCAGTTTCCAATGTTTTCACGCGGTGGGTACGTGCTGGAAAAATAATTCGACGTTCCTCGGGGATCGTTTGTAAAACGTCACGCGTAAAACATATTATAAAGCCAATAAAACGTGTTTACAAGGGTGAGTAGAGCCGGCGCTCTCGGGCGGAGCGTTCCGCGCCGCGCGATATCCGTAAACATTTTAGCGCTGCAATAAATTTAACATTATCCTACTGGCAAGACATTCTGTTTTCTTCCATTCCGGGATTCCCTTGGTTAGCGGCTGTAATCTCGACAGACTCGGCTTTTCTGCTCTTTGAATTAAGGATTATACTCGTATCGTTTGTACATCGCTTACGGATACTTTTTGCCACAAATTTGCATTTGGGTAAATTAATGTTACGATAATACAACCAGAAGAAATCGCATTATAATCAGAAGAGCGTATGATATATTTCTTTAATAGTCTTTGAAACGGAGCTAAACTAATCAAAGTGGCTTTAATATTGGTCAATGTAGTCTTGTACGTTCATTAGTCTAATACGTGCATCAGGAATCCGGAAGCCGTAGGATATCAATGCAATACACATAATACATTAATCAGTGTAAGTCTGCTATACCCTTTGCAACGTCGATCCACTTTTCTACGATGCGAGATTAAAGGGGAGAGTAACAAAATGAGAAATGGAACGATTTCAGAACGCATTGTTGGATCGCTGGCCGTTGTCGGATTTATGACAAAGAATGGCCGGATGATTCAATCAAGCTAGTTCTTTAGTTTGTTACATTCATGTTATCCGGCCTCCATCAGTCTTATTGTTATCAGCTTGTTGCCTTTACGATTTGTTCATTTTGTAAACGTTTTGATCAAATTGTTCAGAACGAATGAAATATGGAAGGGTCAAAGTGACAAAAGAACCCATTATTTTCTAAAACCTTTAGTTTTTATCAGTGTTTTTGTTAATGTATAATTATTTATAACAATGAATGCAAGACGTGCTTAAATTTTAGTTTTGTCTTAGTTTTAATATGTTTGGCATATCGCTGTAATTTAATAAATATTTAATACTATAATATCTGCTGAATATATTTTTTAAATACATACGCGTTTAAGTGAATTCTATTTGGTTTTATGACCATCTGTTAAAAATAAACAGAGTACAAAAACGTAAAACAGTGATTCTTACAAATTTTGTATGTCTATTCATTATATTTTGTGATCTCTTCAAAAGTGCCATTATGATGAATCAATGAAAGTTAAGCGAAATTACATGGTCATTGTTTGTTTGAAGTTTTCCATAAGTTTTCTATATCTTAAATATTAAATAAATGGATATTCAAAACATTACATTAAACTAAATAGAATAAAACAGCAATTAGATAATAATTGGTTCTGTCATCTTTGAAAGCATGAAGGTGTCGCTGAAAAAGGGCAAACTTTAAACAAATAGGTATTCAGTACAGGAGCGTAATTTACAATTTAAATATTCTTAATGTCCCCAAGTTGCGAGAAGGGAGGTGGTGAGGAGGCGACTTCCACTACATCAATCACCCGTGGACCCTGCGCCTGAACATTTCTAATTATTCGCTTCTCTTTGTAACAACCAAAATTTTACGAATATATCCACTCCAGAGATAACGGCGACATTTGTATTTTTAACCTCCGACGAAAAAAACGGGCTTGAATTTAATTTAAAAGCTGATGCGATCGAAATGGATCTTAATTACAACTCATATATTCATGAGATATTCTTAATCGTAATTAACATTTCGGGAGCATTTAAATTGCCTTCAATTTCACTTGTTCAAAATATCTATTGTTGAAGAAGCTCACATTTAAAGCGCAATCCGAGTTTCACGCTTTTAAAAAGATTTGTGGCGAATTGCGTGTGGCCTCTTTAGTGAAGAAAGTCTTTGCCACGCGCTTTATTAAAGAACATGAATTCAAAATTCAAATGATATAGAATTTGTAAATGACATCGTCAAATATTTTGATTCTCTCATATCTTTTTTCATTTATTTATTACCTTCTAAAAAGTAACGTCCGGACTAAAAGTAAATATTCTTAGTATTTTATATTTTACAATGTAATTACTTATACTTCTTATTAAATTATTAAAAATATCTGGGAGTATTATTGAAGTATAACTATTAAATACCAAGATGGAATAGAAGGAATAGAAGCCGAAGTCAATCAACTAAATCACTACATAGTATAAAACAAAGTCGCTTTTCTGATGCGGTTTTTTTAATATATAGAATGATTGAAGAGGAAGGTTTTTATATATATAAAAACCTTCCTCTTCAATTATTATACCCGTTTTATACCCGTGCAAAGCCGGGGCGGGTCGCTAGTTATTATATATATAGCAACCAGCTATAGATTAATAAAAACAAAACTGAGCTGTAACTTATCAATTCCATAAAATCTTATACCTTATTTTCCTTACTTTTATTTACAAATAATATGGAGATATCGGCATATTTACTTCGAGTGTATTTGCCTACAAATGTCTCTAGAGAGAGGCTTGTCTCAAGGGCCACTTGTCACCAAGAGGGCTTTTCAAGGTGACAAGCTCTCTCTAATCCCCGCAGCTTAACGCCGTCTTCTCCGGCTCATTTCCACTTGACCTTACTGTTAATAAGCTATACCTATTACAATTCTGACTTAAGAATACCAATCGATTCTTTAGATATTTGATTAAAAGTATTTTAAATATTTATTTAAGATTAAATATTTATTAAACTGATCCAAATTAAAATTTAAAAAATATATTTTATCCATAAATAACCACGATAGCTCATGAACGTAACTTTAATGTTAACTTGCAGTTCATGAACGCGCCCTGATTTGAGAACAACTAAAAAATTCAGACGGGTTCGCATTTTTAAAGCAAATAATTTATAACTGTATTAAAATAATCGACAATTTTATAAAAAGCTTTAGCAACGATTAACTTAAGTTGAAAAAATTTGTATTTAAATTGGAATTTTTATCTTTGAAAAAATAATTTAGTTTTACCTGCGGTTTCGCTTTTTTGAAGTTAGCCGAAATTGGATCATAATTCAAGAGTAAGTAAGGTATGTATGTTGTGTGTCATTCAAACAGTAGTGTGTTTATATTGTCCTTCTTGATAAAAGTGTCCTTTTCTGTACAATCAGTTATGTAGTTAAAGTTTGAAAGCGTAACAAACAAACTCACACTTGTTTATTTGTAAGGAATTTAAGAATTTTCCAGGTGTTATCGAAGTATGAACGTCAGTATTTGTATTCAAGCGTCGAAAAGACCTGTTATGAATACCTACAGTGTACAAGTATTATCTGCGTGTTCGGTAATATATTCAAATATGTATCAGCCTCCATCCGCACCACGTTGTCGTTATTTTATTTCACACGCGTGACGTCACAACAGCATCATTTTTTGCGATACAAGATAATATATGAACGAATTTTTATTTCGTTTCTAGCGTAAATTTCGATACTAGACAATACCTATCTTGTCTGTGGCGCGAACTACCTGTTAGGGAATTTTTTTAAAACCAATTATATAATCATTATATTTATTGCGATGTTTGACTCTATTTCAGTCTCTTATTATTATTCAAATTATATTTACATACATTGAATTATTATTATATTTCACCTACTCTCAAAAGGTATAATTTTTTAACGGTTTTGCAACATTCGTCATTCATGCTCGCTATTGGTCGCAACATGATTTATATAGCAGCTTGTGCTATTATGACTTTCTCGATTAAAAGATTATCCAATACAATAATAATAATTTCATTTGAACCAGTGGTTCCTGAGATTTTACGTTGAACCAAACAAACAAATAAACCCTTTATAACAATAGATGAAAAACAGCAATACTTAAATGCGCTGGCGCACGTACTGTGTGAAAAATTACTTCACATAGAAGACATCGCTGTCGGCGCTTGGCGTCGAACGGATATTGATTACTTGTCTGTAAGGAATACAAATGTATCAGGAAACTGTGTTGTAGCGTTCCTTTGAGTGCCATCCCTCGCGCTGACAACAAACATTAAACTTCATATACTCATTTCTCCAGTCGATAGGCAGGATCCTCTTGCTAGATTCTACACCTGTACGGAAAGCTTGCTGACGTAGTTTTCGTATATGTGGGCAAAATAAATCAATTTTCAAATGTTAGCTCTCTTTCTGCTATTTTTTTACCACATTTTTTATTAATCAGATATTTTATGTCTTTTCAAAGCTTTCCAAATGTAAATAAATAAAATTATGTAGGTTTAACGATATTCTCATAAAGCTTAACTTACGTTTTTGACACGAGAACGTAATTTAAAAAAATCATATTAAATGACATCGCCAGAAAGACATTGCAGACAAATATAAATATACAAACGAATAACTATTTTTCTAATTATTGTTTATTGTTACTGAAAGTATATTTTTCTAAAAAAATAAAACTTTCTTATAAATAGCAAATTTTTTATAAATAGTAATATTATATGCCGTTACAATTCGGTACCGGTTTTCAAATATTTGTTTCATATAAAGATTGTTTCCGTTTTATTAATTACTTGTGTGTGAACTTAAAGTCGATTTATTGTACCTATAATTTTTCAGAACTGTCTTTTTTGACAGCGTTGTTAGCGTGGTGGTAGTGACCGCACCTGCTAATCACGAGGTCCCAGGTTCGAATCCCGGGTCGGGAATATCTTAGGTTTTCCAATTTCCCAACAGTAGCTCGGAATCTGGAATTGTGCCCGGTGTTTGACAATAGGCTCGCCCTCTATTACAATGGGACGAAATTATTATACAATAAAGTAAGTAATTAAATTAAATTATACGTAGACTTTTGAAAAATACATGACTAAATTACTAGTAGTAATAAAATGTTGGCTAAAATGTTGCAATTTAAGTAAATTGGTAATAAATATTTAAGTAACGATTCTAGAAAAAGCTCAGCCGAAGCTAGCAATGAGAAGTCGCGGCAGCTAACTAACAGGTGCACGTCAGCAAAGAAAAATGAATAACGCAAAAAGGAGAAATCGCGGCGGGTGAAGGTTGCAAGAGGGGGAGGTGGGGGTGAAGCGGGAGGTTCTTTTCTACGAAAAGCCAGTTTCCTTTAGTGGAAACAGATAACGATCCACTGCCGACGACGGAATACGTAACTGCACTAAGCATAGATCTACATACTGGTGGCATGGCTTATCAAAGATATCTAATACAACAGATTTCCTTTACTGGAATGAATATGTTCAGCGACTTCTGAATAAATTCTCCTTTGTACATTTTTCAATTATATTGCAGCCAGTAATTGCTTTGTTGAGTTGTTTTATATGCGACATACCTACACTCGATATTGTTTACGCGTATTACGTGCTATATATGTATACAAAAAGGCGACTTAATTTGTTTCTTGTATTTAAATATCAGAAGTCAATACAAAATTACCATCTAAATTGAAATAATATGTTCTTTTACTTTAAATTTTCTTAGTTTAACCAGTTGTTTGAAGCCCTAAGTCCCCTGGATGGGGCAGAGGGCGTCCACAGTACGTCGCCATTCCTCTCTGTCTTGAGCTACGCGCTTCAGTTAACCAGTACCTTCACATAACTTAGTCTTAAAGACGAACACATCTTTTAGTATTCTCGCATCTTTGGACACATATTTTGCTGTATATAACATTTACAATTAAATTTTAACCTCAAAGGACTTTTTCTTTATTTTGTTTGGAATTGAGGTTAAAAGATAAAAAGTAAATCTAAAGATTAGCAGGAAATGTTAAAAAACGAATGAAAATAACAAAGTATGCCCAAAGTTCCGTAGCCAAGCGGCATACCAAGCTGAATAGGAACGGAAGTTGCGAATTCAAGAGGTAATTATTACAAAGAGATTTTTAGTTCAATGCGGAGTTGGCATGTTCCGCGAATTTGTTTGAAATGAACATAGAGGGTTATTTATACTGTGTCGCTCGGGAACGTGCGCTCGGCTCGTGACTTGCATTCTAAGGCACACCGCTCATCTAGCCATTACCTAATTAAAAGTTATTGGCATTGTGTGACACTAATTAAAAACTCTTTTATATAATAAGATGTACCATTTTACACTACTTGAATAAATGAATGAATTTATTCCTGATAAAAGTGTTACAGTTTTCTTAAAATTACATTCGTTCAGGCTGTCCTTGGCTTAGTGTCATCACAATAATATTTCAATACTAATAAACAGAAGAGTAAATACTAAACTAAATGTTTCTACAGCGTCAATACTTAGAATAAAATAATAAATTTAAAACGGCTCTGCGAAACTGAAAATTTATGTTTACAATGTTTTTTTCATAGAATTTAACTTATAAATGCAATTTTTCTTTACAGATAACAATTATATCACATTAAAATTACGTATATAATCTATAAAACAAATCTTTAAATTCGAAAAAATAAACAATCGATAATAAACATGAATATCAGCACTATATCAGTATATATAAATCTATTTTGAACACGCTTCAAACTATAAAAACCGCACCGAAACAGGCCCTTCGTTTAGGAGACAAACACACAAAAAAGCCAAACTTAAAACGTCTCTTTTTCCGTCGAGGGTTAATAAGGCTTTAGAGAGAAACAATAAAAACGTAGAATTAAGAGGGTGGTACGCTAATAGGCATCGTTACAATTCAAAGTCGGTAGGTGTGGTTTTCCGTCCGACCACCTTGTGAATATGCAAAGTGGACGAGCTAAAATATTTCACTCCCGTGTTCGGCTTAAATACCATATATCCCAATGTATATTTTAGGTGTATTGCTGACTGCATTATATTCTTCTACAATCCATAGAGGTAGCCATCACATGCATACCAAAATATTGACAGATTATTTGTCATCAAGATCATTATCACTTGGGAGCTATTTTTTCATGCATGATACTGTGAGATCATTGTAGAACTTTTGTTAGTTTTCAGTGTTTTGTCTCATTTTTGAAACAAAATTTTGAAATGAGCGAGAAAGTGATAGAGCATTTACATTTAGATTATTGCAATTTATATAATTGTAATATATTGGCATGTATACTAAATAATATTTGCAATTTTTTGTCTTTAATTTAATATTCGTTATTTTCCTCGTGGTTTTATCGACGTTATTTTCATCGCAGCGTATTATTAAATAGCCTATTCCTCGATAAATTAACTATCTTTACTTTACGATATTAGTATAGATTATAAAGCGATATGCTAATGTTGTCAAGCGGATCTCATTAAAGTGACGACAAGGGAAATAGTATTAGATAAACTGATAAAAAGCGCACCGACATGTCAGAGCAAAAATGGCGAGGTAGGGCGTCCCTGCGGCGCGGTATTGTGCCCGAAATGACACATGAAAAGCGTCGAGAGCGAAGCGCTGCCTTCACAAAAGGCTTACAGATGCGCGCACCAGAAGATTTTAATGAGTCAACTCTGTGTGATTTTATCGTGTATGCTTTAATGAGAAATAACCAAGCGCATCCTCTTTGACTGCACTCATACGCACTTACTTAGTATAAAGATTGTCACGTCGCTAACAAATTGCAAAATAACTAACATCTAACTGCAATGCGAGCTCCTTTGTGACTATTTTGCGCTACTAAATATAAAAAATCAGCTAATTGCTGTTGTACAACCCGTTGTATCGTGGTTCATGTGTGTCCATGTGTCACTTGAGGCCTTCAGTTTGAATCTTGAGGAAACCAATACATTTATTTATTTAATAAGCTTGCTAACACCGATATACAGTCTTACATTAACAACAAACCTTTAAATATCAATAATTTAATGTTAGCGAAGCAAAATATGTGCCATAATATGCGACAGGAATACTTAAAATAAAAATAAAGTAACATAGTAAAGATAGCAAAAAAGAAAAAATGTGCTGAAGGTTCAAAACGCAGAAATGTGTCTGCCCCAGATAGTGGTCAAGGGGTCAACTTTTTGTGTTAAAAAAGTTCGATGTAGTGTAGTAATTGCGGTTATTGTAAAACTATAAAATGAATTAGCGAAAGTATCGCGATACAGTGGGCGATTCTCATAAATGCAAATCACGTTGTCGACTCGTCAAGCCAATTACCAAGAAGTGAATTTAAATAAAGATAAGTATCGCCCTCGAGAAGACAATGCTAATAGGAGGTGGAGGCGTGATAATAGGCTCGGCGAGGGCCGCGGCTCACCGCAGTAGGTGCTTTAATTAGATCTCTCGACTTACGCGCCCGCGAGCTTCAAAACACTTGTTCAATTAGTGATCAGACTTAAGCAATGGTATTATGTAAACGTTCACTCCCCGAAAATGGCATTTTGCTGTTTAATTTTGTTTTGGGAATTCCTCTTAATTACTCAATTTTATATTCAGTTGAGACTTCCAAACGTTGAATATATTTATGTTACGTCCTACAACGTCTTTTTTAACACTCGATGCAGAAAGATTAAAGTTCTACGTATCTGAGGCATAATAACTTCTAAAAAGTTCGATTTCGATGCGTTTTTGTGTTTGAAAGCTGACTCGATCAAGATGATTATTATACATTTAAACTTACATATATACATTTTCTAGATGTATTATTTTCTTCTTTCAAAATAGATGTTACTAAATAATTAATTAATACAAAGACATTAAAACACAATCCTTCACAATTTGATTATAGATAAGTGGTTTTCCGAGTGAAACCTATACATATTGAGTTTTGAACAAGCAGAAATTGCGTTTTGAATTTATGTCGGCCACTCAGCGCTGCAATTTCACGCACTGAAACATTATTTGAGTTTTGGTCACGTAAAACAACGATAATACTTTTGTTGCTGAATAACTTTTGATTCGTTAACGGTTGTACAAACTTTTGTTTTGTTCAGTCAAATTAAACGTAGTTCATAATATTTTCTTCACTTTGTATTTTCACTTCCTACAAATTTTATAAAGAGAAAACATTTCTATCGATTTTTAAAAATTACAGTACTGATCCTTAACTCAACGTCTTTTATGTAACCGTATTAAAATAGATTGAAAGCAAAATGTCATACTGATGACATGTATGTCAATTTATCATTTGTCAATTTATTAGTTTTTGTTCCATATTTCAAAATAAAAGACATGATTATCTATGTTGGCCATAATGCCTTTTATTTATCACAAAGTTTTACATTTATTTATACTAAATTTTCAGATTTCGAGCTTTAATAAGTTAACTATTAAGTAAATAAAGGAATATATATATATAATTTTCTTGATAATTGGTCGAACTGTTTTCTATTTTTTTTTTTTAGTTTGTCTTGAAAATATAATGACTAACGTTACAATAATGTTTATAAATTAATGAATGGAATTGTTGTTATGTACGACAAGTGTTAAGAGTTTTGTTCATTTCTTTTGGGGCAAAATAAGAAATTGAAAAGACATTTCGGGCGTATGGGCGACAGGAGGCTGATAAGGGGGGCGGGGAACTGTCAACATCTGCTTCCGCATTTCCGGTTAACTGACCGCGACATGACCCCGCACCATTCTATATAAAAATCATTGTACGATATAGTTACAATATGTTTGTTAAGTTTTTTGATGTCCTGATTTTGTAATGCTGTGCTATTTATACAATAAAATGTCTTATATTTGATGTTGGTGTTTCATCCACTGTATTTGTTTAATATGTATACTTAATAAGGTGCAATTTTAAATGAGTACTGCTAAGACGTATTTTTTATAAACAAAAAAGGTATTTTGTGTAATGGTACAAGGACTACAAAGTGGTTTAACAGAGAATGTTCTGTAAAAAAGACTGAATGACTGCACGAAGGAAGAATTGTATTCGTAAGTTGGTCCTAAGGCAGCTGTGAGTAAAACAACAAAACAAATAGGTATTCCTCCACAATCCGTCTCAAAGATAATATGATACTTTATTTCTATTTTCTGTATTCACTCAGGGTTTATGTATCTCGAATAGTCACGTGCCGTCCCGCGAAGGGTGAGGCATACAAATAAGCGAAGGTCCGAAGTCCAAACGCCCGACGCCATCTTTATCTATACTCCTCAAGAATTTGATCGTATGAGAATATTGCAAGCGACATCTGTTACAAGGGACGAATAAACTTAAACATCGACACTAAAAACACGAACCGGATTTTATTAACGCTTATGAAATAAGTTTCGCTACGGCTTATTCAATTACTATGAGAGGTGGATTCAAAGTCTTATTTAAGCAAATCTAATATATATTAAAGAAAACAGTTTGAATTGATTAACTGCGTATATTTGACATATGTATCTGTTTATAATAGTTTGTATGCGCTTAATCGTTCAAACTGTTTTCTTTAAATATTTGAGACTCGTGTAAATAAGAAACAAATCAAAAATCTTTACTATATAGGTAAGTATAATACAATTAAACATAAATAGAAACATAATATATATTTTTTTACCTACAAAACAAGTAAGCACCGGTATGCTTCACCACAGATGGTGGAGCGACAACTTATGGCGGTCTCCAGGCGCCATAATATATTATCATCACTACATAGTATAAAACAAAGTCGCTTTTTCTTTCCCTATATCCCTTTGTATGCTCAAATCCTTAAAACTACGCAACGGATTTTGATGCGGTTTTCTTTAATAGATAGAGTGATTGAAGAGGAAGGTTTTTATATATGTTTTATACCCGTGCGAAGCCGGAGCGGGTCGCTAGTATAATTTATTTTAAAAAATCGAAAAAAAATTAAAACACAAGCTGCCATTAATTCAAAAATATTTCATAAACGGCTGAACCGTTCATAAATTGTAGCTAAGATCATAAAAACAAAAAAAGCATCTGTCAAATAGACACACACTCACCCACACGTTGGGGGTTTTAAAAGAGTGTGTTAGGGCGCTTATTACTTACTTTTTGGACACTTTCCAACACTTTTTAGTAAACGAAAAGTCGGCTGGGTTGAGTAATAAAACCTAGAATCTTTAGAGCAACGATTACAGAGTATAGTCACTATGGGATATTAAACTTTAACGCAAACAAAGTGACGTTTCTGATCAGATGGTGTTTTAAAACCCCACCCACTCTCACCCAAATCATTTGTATTACAAAGTAAAAGTATCCTTTATTATAGTGGGCTCATTTCATAGGGAAGACTTTTTTTTATTTTTCTAAGCGATAATCTAGGTAAAATATACTAGATACTTGATATTATGACGCTGAAGATTTGATAAATTGGTTGAACGCTCTCATCTCAGAATCTACTAATTGAATTATATTATAGTATTTGATAGTTCATTTATCGAGGAAGGATCATCAATTAAAAATGTTAAATTATAATAGGTGTGAGGCCAATAGTTTCATATAAGAAGTCTCACTCGCATCTCCGCCTTATATAAATGACTATCGTTATGTACTAGAAGATTCAATACTGATGTTGTTTTACTATTGCATCACGATGTTACATGATATGGTGTAATTCAATACTTAATATGATTTCGAAATACCTTTATCACTACATATATGTGGTAATTAATATAATTTATCGCTTCCTAAAAGAAATGTTATTTCATTAAATATACGATATGTTATCTAAGGCAGTTTTGTTACGTTTTTATAGGGAATCTTATTTAGTTTGTAACCTAAATATGTTATTTTTTACATTGTTATAACTCAACAAAGATATTTTCCCTGGGATTCGCACCTAGTACATCCACACAAAACGCAAATGCGTGAAGCACTGAGCCATGATGGCGATTATGTTTTTATGTTTTATATAAGGATTTCATAGATCATGATTTTCCTTAATTAATATATGATTTGATATCTACTAAACCTAAATATCACTGACCTCCGTTTTAATAAGTTACATTTGTAAATTGTAAAAATGTGTTTTTTTAAATTTCGGACACGGTAGATATCCGATATTCGTTAGGCAAAGTGTGAGAGTTGGCGCGAATTCAAGAAAATTCTGAATTAGGTTAGTTGAAAAATAGGAAAATAAATAGGAGATAGTATGTGAATTACAGAAATGGGAGTTTTTTAGTTTACAAATTGTTTGACTTGTCAAATAAACCTGTAAATCAAATAAGCATTATTTACAATATTACCTACTTGTTAGAGTTACCGGTTTGATTCCCGGTCCGAATGCAATTTATAATGTAATGTTTGTATTCAGTCTTTGGTAGGGCTGTCATTTGCCGGATGGATGTCATAAGTGGCGCGGAGGTGTGGTTGAATTTCTATAGGCTTGCCTGAAGAAACATGCCTATAGCGGACCGTGACCGGAAGCCTAAATCACCTCTAAAATACAGACGCGGAAGGACGAGGGCACCCACCACGATTATATTCTCAAGAAAGCCCCCTTTAAGGCATCCCCCAAAAATCGGTATGACCGAAGGCAGGTAATATATGGTGGTAGTCAAAACCCTCATGAGTGAGGAAGACGACGCGAAATGCGAGGTGCCTAAATCCCTCTCCTCCTTTTCCAATACAGTCGGTCCCCGCAGGAGAGTTAGACCACGACCTTCATGTAAAAAAAGCGAACGAAATTCAAATAAATAAAATAACCATGTTAATACATAAAAAAATAAAAAAATTGAATATTATGCCACAAAAATACAAAAAGGGCCGACAAGGAAGTCATGGAATAACATTTTAAAATGAGTATTATTATATTACCTAAATATAATAGGAGGCATAATACAGGAGGTTCACTAAGTATAAGCGTTCCGGTAGCATATATTTTTTAAACATTATCGCAACATAAAACATAAACGTTTATAGAATTCTGTGTACATTTTCTGTTGTGTTTGCTCTTTCAAATAAATAAAAACGTCTGCCAGAGCGTGTTGAAAATGTTAACGAGATATCACCATAATCAATTTGTCGAGTCGTAGGGTTGTCAATTTGTGTCCCGCGACGCTCCGTTGATGACTTCCGAGTGACCGCTCTTGATTTGCATAAGGCTTTAATATTATGAGATTATTCGTGAGTTAGGGGCCACGGCGCACCGATTTCGTTATTACTGTTATTAGTTTTGGAATATTTAGTCAGTCCTTTCCGCAACAATTTGTAATGCCCGAGTGGAATTAGTTTTCGTGTGCAAACAGACGGAATTGATAAACGAAGTATTAAGACAAGCCGTTGAAGCTATTTCTGAGCTTCTAAACACATAATAGTTGTACGAGACATGCAAGGCTTAGTAAGAAAGTGGAATTCAGAGAAAAATAATACTATTGTATTAAAATATTAGTTAGATTAAGAATTATCTAGTGCGACTGAGTTAAACAAACGATCGTGATAAAACCCCAAGCGCCTACGATCAGCGTCTTCGTGTAACCGCAAGTGACAAAGGGATTACCCTCACCGACTCTGCGGTGCCTTAATTAACCCTTAAGCACCTTTGCACACGCTTTACTACCGAATGTGGCATACGATCATCGCTAATGAGCTAGATTAAATTAAATTATTAGATGTAAATTTGACATGACAGCTAATAATAAAAGCAATAGTTCGCATCAAGATGAAAACTAGGATTCGTCTTTAATGTTAAGCATACTAATTATCAATATATACATGACAAACATTACATTTTTTTGTCTATTGCCTACACAATAAACTTACGAGCAGCAATAATATGTTTGTGATCTACAAAGTGTTGTTTGGATGACGAGTTGTGTTAAACCGGGCCTGACGCCATATAACCTAAGTGGTTAAATATGGCGCCTAAAATATTTGTCTTAGATATAGATTATAGTAAATAAATAAATAAAAACACGTTAAATTGACAAAATCTTTGTTCACATTTGATAATATCTTTTAGTATAAGGTAGCACGTCAAATACTGTATATTTTATAATTACTATAATATTATAATTACGGATACAAGACAATTTTAAATGCCATCCGACATGATGATTACAATTTAAATTATCTTAAAAATGAATGAACAGATTTTCATAAATTTCAGCTAAGTTCATCCATCCATTTCTTAAAAAGCAACACTTCCAAAGTAAAATTCATACATAGATCCAAAAACACTTCCAATTTATAACATCGTTTTTCGTCGAGGGTTAATAAAAAATTCTTCCTATGCAACTTTTGTTCTATCTAGTATTGTTTATCGATTAGTGAATATCAAAAGTTTCAACTTACATGATTTTAATTCAATCGTTTGCTATTAAAACACAGGACATAGATACGTCAAACCTCTAGCATCCCTTTTTCCCTCGGAAGTTAATAAAATACAAATATTAATTGATTCATTCATGAGGAAGCGTAGGCACGGCTAATAGGGTGCGTTATGGATGGTAATGCGCGATTTAGATCCGTTGAGTGTGAGCATTCGGGTAGAAAATGAAGCATCGTGCTTGGGCTAATGCGATCAGATGAGCAAACACGTAACAGAGCTTTCATCTTCAGTCGGCTATGTCTTAGTGCTTGCTTACACATTAGAAATGCTAACTTGCAATGCTCACTTCCACATCGGAAATACATCGATTATTTCCACTGGAATATTTTCTCAGGCTAATTAACAGTACCTAGTGAGCATTTTATTGAATATATTTATTTACATTATAGGATACTTTTACACTTTTTGCGTAAAAGAGTAATAAATATACATTTCAGCCTTTCGCATAAATAATAATAAAATTTGCCACAACTGCATAACAAGGTGTATTTGTACTAGAATAGCGTGAATTGATCTAAAGCGTCAAGTGTTGGAGAGAACAAAAGTAGAGACAGCACGAGACTGTGATACGTAAACAAGACAACTATCGGCAACGTACAAGTTTATTTAGCGAACAGTGCGGTTCGGTGTCTGTATGCGGAGTTCGTGCCGGGCCAACTTCGTGTCGACGATTTCTCGCCACTCCCTTCCTCCAGCTCAAATGACAAATGTTTACTCGGCGTCCCGGACTAATTTCTCATAACCTTTCTTCACGTCAACCATGAGATTACTATCGACATTTTCTGGGCTTTATAGTATTGCAAAGCTGTCAAGAAAGTTGTGGCGCTGTGAGTTTCCATAAAAATACTTAACACGTACGCTATCAAAATGCTTACGAATCTTGTAGTAGAGCTACTTACACATATTTTGCACCGATAACCAACTTATTTATAATTTATCCCACACGTACTTAAATAAGCCACCAAAAATGATTTCAGATTTACGAGTATATTATTTATAAAAGTTTTTACATATGTACAATAAAAATATGTACTTAAATGATAAAAATAGTTGAAAACTAATGAGCTCCGGGCAATTCAGAAGGGCGTCAATATTATAAATATAATTAAACAGCTGTGTTCTGAGAAGTTTGTTTCGCTGTTTCTTCTCCACTATAAAAACCGAATTGCGGGCGTTTTTGGGAAGCTGTCCGCTGTGTTGCCGGACAAAAAAGGATAAAGTGGCCTATTTTCAAAAAAAATATTCAAATAAACATACATTAATTAATTAAAGATTTATGTAAAGCTTATTATTATGCTAATGTTTGGTATTGAATTCACTCATATTTGTTGTTAAACATGATCAAAAAAGAAAATAACCCGTCTGAGATTGACGTTCAGAAGTGATTATGTAAAAGATATTACGTGAAATAAAAAATTAGGTACGGTATTGACACAAATAAAATTCAACGATTCTTAGACGCATTTAAAATGGGAGGAGCAGAACAGCGGCCATCTATCTCCAAGCTTGATAAACGGCAACATTACTCCTTATCGCCTACTCAATTTGTTTAAAAGCATTCTACTTTAATAATTTGCGAATTACAAATCGGATCTTTTGACGGAAAAGTGTCGTCATAAACGGAAGCTTTGTTGGTTTCCGAATAGGTGCAGACAAATTGGCGAGGATCTCGAATATAACTGATGTGTTGAATAACACACGAATATTCGTATGTACGGTTTGATTTTAATTTTAGCTAATGGAAAACTTTGAGTGATTTTAAGTGAGTTATTGCTTTTGATACATTTGTTAGAAATCGTCACTAAAATACCGAGTACTTTTTGATAAAAAACGACAATCTTAAAAATTTAAGTTTTATGGTTTTATGAAATCAATACACATTATAAAACAAAATCTCTCGCCCATCTGCCTGTTTGCGTTTATCTCGCAATTTACTGTACGGATTTTCATGCAGTTTCGGGTTTTGGATGTACTAATATATAGAATAATAACCAAGGGAGTTTGTATGTAGAACTTGATAAGGTTTATTGGTTATAAGTATAAATTATAAATTGGTTTAAATAGGACAACGATTGTTGAAGATAATTAATAAACTGTATAGAAAATTCAAAGTGATTTTGTATGAATAAATTATGTTATTATTGTTACAGTGGTGGAGGAGCCCGAGTTCACAGAGGTCATTGAAAACGTAACCGTCCCAGCGGGTCGCAGCGTGCGGCTCGCTTGCTCTGTCAAAAACCTTGGCTCCTACAAGGTACGGTACACATGTAGTGAATTATCAAAACTTATATATTTAATATAGAATTTAATACATCGTTTACTGCTTTTGACTTTCTAAAGAATTATGACAATATTTTTAATCATGTTTTTATTTACGCGAGTATCATGTACCTGAGTTAAATGTTTTAAGATTTTGTAGTAGAAACAGTTTGGCACCGACTGCCAAATATTTTCCTTGCAGAATGATTCTACTGTTTTATTTCTGGTTTATAAGATCAATATTAACAATGAACAAAAATTGAAAACTCCATGTCGGCAAATATATTTAAAAAAATAGATTTTATTGATTTTTTTAAAGTGCTAAATCTATTTTGGTAAATAAATATTATGTCAGACCTTTAATTTATGATCTATCAAACAAAAAAATCTTTTGAATCGATTTAAAAACACTAAAATTTTCTAACCTAAAAAGTTAATATATAATCTTAAGTCCTTATATAAATTTTTGTATATTTTTTAAAATGTATTCTTAATTGAAAGAGCATTCGAAATTCTCTTTACAATCAAAATGTCAAGTACTCTTGTATGTATTAAAAATTCATCAATAACATTCAATCAATTACACTAAAAAACCTATAAATTTCTTGTCAATCTAGTTATTTGTAACAAATTTTCTTTGTAACAATGTTTCTCCAATAAAAGCTTTCAGGAAAGATATAATTTAATAAAACACAAGAGTATTATCATTTGATTTAGATCCCGCCACAAAAACATAAGTATAATGCCGAGATGTTATTTATTAAATCCTAATGGATGATTACAAATAAGAATATTTCATAAATAGACGAACAAATCTTCATGAATTGTAACTGAGTCAGATCAAGTCAGCTGTCAAATAAAAAGAACCGCATCAAACTAGGTCTATTCTACAATATGTGTTTTTTTAACAAATAAGTTTGACCTATCTATGTCTTGGTGTGCATCAGTCCATTCGTTTAGTACCTCCTAAACGAATGGACTGATTTCTTTGCGGTTTCTTTGTTCAAAAGCTGGCTTAATCGCAATGAATTCAATTGAAGAAAATTTGTCCATCCATTTATGATATCTTATTGTATAATCATTAAGTCGAGGGGTTTTTTAAACTGTTAAATCTCCCTTATAAATGACTAAATCAATATAAGCATTGTGGGTAATCCGAATAAATGATATTTCTAAGAGCAAAACTGCGATGTATGTAGACAACTAAAGCCAAAATAGTGTTCTTTCTCTCGAAATAAAGGCTTAAAAGAGGAGGCATCACGGTTGCCCTGTATTGACAACAAGAAGCGGATTTTCTCGAGAGCTTCGCCTGTGCCATTAGTTTTCCGCGTCGGTTAAAAAGATTTCCTTTCGTCCTTTTTATGAGGCATTATTAACTCACACGAAATATTTCGGTAGACAATTTCTTTAATGCTGACTCAAGACGGTTATATTTAGTTTTATAAGCCGTACCTACCGGGTGAGATCATTAATTCAAAAATCTATCAAAGTCTCTTTCTCATTTGCATTACACGTTATTAAAGTGAAAAGGCTAACAGGACAGATAAAATTACGCCTTTGTAAAGAATTTTGTAAAGACAAATATTTTGTAAAGAATTATTTTACAGCAATCGCAATCGGCATGAGGGTTGTTATTGTTTGATATTATTAACATACTCGTATTATTTCCTTATAAATTATTTTCAACCACTAAATGTGTATTTAATTAAGATGCGAGCTATATTTGTGAATAGTAATTAAATGTTGGACGCAGGGTGTGTGCACGTAGCTTCATCGGCATGAAATGTCAGATAGTCAGGAGCACGTATGTGGGTTTGCAATAACATGCCACAACGAGTCGCAGCTATGTTACACTCGCGTATGCCACCGTCTGTTCAAATTCTGGCATATTTCTCGTGCCCTGCTCTAGCAAATTAAATTACTTGTTTTGCTAGATTTTGTTTCGATGGGGTGCATTTTTCATAACGATATAAATTAAAAGAAAAACAGGTTCACCCAATTAAAGCGCGTAATTGTGTTGCAATTTTATAAAAATTTAATTTCTTTTAAATACGTGATATTGGCGTAGATAAACACATTCAAACAAAAACCAACATTTTACAAAGTATATATTTTAAATTCGGTGCCTTAAAGTTAAAGATTTTATGATTTTTTGTAATAGTTTTATTTAGTGTACTTTCAAGTCGTCTTATAATATGTATTTTAAAACAACGAAACATAGGTATATATGTATACTGGATATATGATCTGTGAAATAAAGTTTAGATTTAGTAAAAATATACAATATTACAAAATTTTAATTGAAAATCGTACATATTGCTATGCGTTTGCTACGCCGTAGAGACGTGCTACGAAGCTACAGATATGTGCCTACAAATCACACTACTGTTCTTCGCTCTTCTCAAATCGTGATTCATGACTTCCATTTCATATTAAAGTACTAATATTTATAATTCAAAATTGTTTCGATTAATATTAGTATCACGTTGTCCATTAGCGTTTATATCTTTATAGATAAATTGCACTAACATCAATCGGAAATACCTTATTGGTTGAAGATCGCAAAGTTGGAGGACCCTCGTCACAAATCCGTAGTCGTGGAGATCTCTGAGTGGGCTTTTAGTAAAAGTAAGCTAAGCCGTCTTGTGCAAGATGTTCACTTATTTCTTGTGTGTGCTATTGCCTTACTTAGTGAGCCTTCGCTGCTCATATTCGTTTTGTCTTTGTGCCTCTACACCTCATAAAGCTTTCAATAAAATAACAAAGATGATAAAAAAATTAGTTCTCTATCGAAAGTTTTTATTGCACACAGACACGGGATCACATTTTGTCTTACAATTTCAACGCTATGAAGCCTAGAATTACCGAACGAACAACTATTTCGTCTACGTTTATAGATAATATGCTATTTATGACATAATTTACGATAGTTTTTGTGTTAAATAATGATGCTAATCATATTCGTCGATAGTCGGTAGGTTTATTATGTTATTCTAGTAGAACTAAAAATCTAGGGGCAATTGCTAGTCGATAGTTGATATTTGTACTGTTTCTCGCAAAAACTACTGAATGGAGTTTAATGAAACTTTACTTTAATGAAATAAATAAGCTATTATTTATAAAGATATTGTGTAAATTTACCAATAAATATATAAAAATAATACCAAACAATAAGTGTCGGAAAAAAAACTTTGCCAAATACGAGCTAAACGATTATTGTGTACCTGTATATGTAATTAATAGGATGCTCACGAGTATGTAATAAAAATTAGCTTTGTTATAAATGTCCTTTAACCTCTGGCGTGTGTGACTACATTTCTAAGTAATATCATATAATGAATCTCCATCTTAAAACGTCTGTTATAAAAGAAAATTTACATCTGAGGGATAGATTAGCATCCGCAAATGTTACAAGATTGATAAGACTCTACACGAGTCTAAGAGTCGAGTTAAGACAAACGAAATAAAGATAATAGCGTAGGAGCCGTTAAACGTTTCATAATTAAATCTGTCGTAATATTATTAAACACGTCTACGAATCAACGCCTCCGGCGATGGGGTCTGTCGTTAAGAAATTCCGTGCCGCGGTAGAATGGCCAAAGTTTCCAACGAGTCCATTATAAATCAAAGAACGCCTGGCAGGCATGTCCTGAGGGCCGCGAGCGTCTTAAACCACACAAGTTTAACTTTACCCCACAAATTAAGATAAAAGAAAGAAGGGTTCAAATTAAAGGTGCTTAAAAGATAACAAGTTAATGAACGTCATTTCCTTAGCCGAGCTTTTATGGTTTTTCAAAAGTTTCCTTTTGATATTGTTAGAGAAGTTCAAGCTTTATTATCCGAACGACGTTTTGAAAGCAGTTTATAAAATTCTAGGTAGTCGTCGAAGAATTCGTTAAACTAGCGTATTGTAGGACGAATACAAAATATTATTTTAAAATTATATTTTTGATTTAAATTTAATTGATATACTCTCGAAGATATTTTCAAATGAAAATAATTTTCTCTATTTCTTAAATATATATATTTTTTCTCATATTTGGGCTCATTATTATTAACAGCCTGTAATATGAGATTTAAGACTTTATTCTATATGAATAAATTAATTTTGGCATATGAAATATGAATAGGATACTTTATAAAATAAAATATAAATAAAAGATACAGTTTATTTTAACAATAAAATGTACATAGAAGTTATAGAGTTTAACAGGAAATCTTATCGCTTATAAGCCATCTCTTTCAGGCAACTCGTAAATATTTACAGTAACAGTATTACCTATTCACATAATAAAGACATGATATTAACTGTTCAGAGCTGAGCTAGATTTGATTTAAACTGCATCGGATAAAACGCGAATATGTTTGGAATTTTCTCGTTAAATGACATCTCGTTACAACCCTAACTCGTTTAGGATCCAGACGGATGAAATTAGTTCGCGACCACCGACATTTGAAATATCATATTTGCATCTGCCGGCTTCAATAAACTGCTCATTTATTCTAGACGTCTATACCAATATTATACCGGTCCGAATAAACTTATTTTTATGTTAGATATTTCTTTTATGAAAGAATTCTATCGGCTATATTATAACATCGTCATCATGACGGGTTCACGCATTAAGAAAATTCACTAAGAAAATATTTAAATGTTTGTAGTTTCACGTAGTAGACATTTTATTATCCAAATTCGAAATGAAGTCGGGACTTTAGGAAATATTTGGTAGCGACCCGCACATTAAACTCTCAAGTTCAACACTCAAAGCTTATCTCTTAACCGCTTGTAAAATTTTGATTTCTCTTTAATTTTACTTCTAAGTATTATCATAATAACAGAGGGCTAAAATTGGTTATTTGTAAGGAATAATCCATGGATTCACCGAACTGATTCTAAATATTCTTAAGAAGCTAGATTCTTTCCAATCGATATAAACTATATTTATCTTGTTATGTGGATGAAGGCACAAGTAAATTTTAATTTTAATTTATTTAATTTAATATAATTATTTTAATTAACCATGATTACCTACCGCTACCAGTAAAGCACGCCGTGAAAATGTTAACACAATTAGCGAATATTTCATAAAAATAACGTTAGAAAAATGAATTGTAATAATGTCTCAAGTATTATTAATAAAGTTATTCAATTGACCGCTAAAACACATACTTTCTATGTATCAGCAAATGATGTGTCTTGATTCTGGTTTGGACAGATAAGTCCAAAGCCTGGGCATGCATAAACTAATGCATTCAAAATATTGACATTGCGATAAGTACATGCATCCAGTGGACTGAGATTCCTAATTGAATCTGTGGGTAGACGGACACCGCTGTGATTAGATTAGACGTCGCCCGCAATTACGCAGATCACCACCTAATTCTGTAACCCAAGTGGCCATCACATAGACACTGTAACTGTCAAAATAGTAAGCGTTTTTTCATTAATGATAATAGTGATACTAATGGTAATGATACAACTAACACAGAATTGACAAAATTAAAATTATTTCTAATGGAATAAACTTTCTTTAAATCACATTATCAATCAAGTGAAATGCAAAATAAGAGAAGTAATACAAGGACCAATGAAGTTTTACAGTTGTCTAAGTCTTACTTGAAACAACTTCTTTCTTGATGGTTTTTTACTTCTTTCTTATCTCGGGGAATAAGCATGCAAGTGGATAAAGTTTCGTAAGAATTCAATTTATGAGTATTAATGAGATAATAACAAAAACCTACATTACAACCGTGCTATAGTCACTTCAGTTCATAGCCACTTGAGTTATATAATCGGGCAGCAGATCGGATGCGACAGTCCACACCTTTCCTAGACGTGTAAGCCTTTAGACTCCAGCCACTCTACAAACTCAATATTAATTTAACGAAACTATTCTATGTGAAATATAAACGTGTAGCTTTTGGAATTGAAAACCACATTTGAAATATCATTTATGTATACTTAAGTAATATTTATATACTTATAATAATTAAATACTTTAAATGCTTATTTTATACAAACATCGCTAGAATTCAGCTAATCAAAAACTGTAACTGTTACAAGTTGTAGTTATATTTTCCGAAATATAGTATAATAAACTAAACTGTTTGATTTCATATATTGGTAGTACTCCTATCTTCTGCGCCAATAGGTCCAGGGTTCGAATCCCGGTAGGTGCATTTCTTTGTATGGGGAGCACGAATGTTTATTTTCGAGTCTTGGTTGTTTATTACTTTTTCTTCTATGTATTTATCGTGGCATCTTTGTTGTTTTTGATAACCATAACACTAGTGTTAATCGAATATAGAAATTTCGCTTTAGTTTGGTTTTAATATGTGTTTTAAATTTTGAACACAAACAATACGGACTTAGTTATCAACAGAGTCCACCAGCTTCCTCTCACTTTTAGTACATTAGGTACGTAGCTAAAGCTAGGTCCGTTTCTCAAAATTAAGTTTTACTAATTTGTTATATTAAGCCGTGTTTAATAGCTCAGGTTACGAGAAGTCAGGTCGTCGTCATTAGAGGGGTACCATTGCATAATAAAATGGGTAAAGTTTCCCCAAGTCCATTATAAATTAGACAGAGGCTCAACCATTTTAGATAGGTAAGATGTGACCCGGACCGAGTTTTACCTAACAAACTTAGATACGGCTATCTTGATAAAAGGAACTAGCCATGATAAGTTGAGCTTGCTTGGATTAAAAGATGAAGCTTATTCCAACTTTTAAAACTTAAGCTACGGTTACATCTTTCTCTTGATTTAAAAGTATGAAAACTTTCAACGAATCTTAATTTAATTACTAAAAACAGTTCGTTTATTAAACAGAAATAAGTGCTTTCAAAGCACTACTATAGTTAATTTTTAACGTATGCTTATTTTAAACTAAAAATAAGCATTCACGATGGTTTATTGGTTTCAGATCTAAACACGAAATAGTAGCCAGAGAAAGTACAGTCATTATTATATAAATATATATATATATATTTAGTTATAAAATGTCTTTTTATGGATCAGAACTTGAAATAAAATTGACAAATTGTTGATAAGTAGGTCTTCTGTTTTACCTATTATGTGTGTGCGCATTTGACTTAATTATAAACTTTAACCTTTAAACGAAAAAGATTAAAAATAAAAAAGTGTTTTTCCCAAACCCAATAACCTGAGTGCAATGCGTTTTATGTGGTTAATACCGTGGAAATTGGCGAATGGGGTATGGGGCAACATTATGCAATTACGCAGATGTCCCGCTCAACACTCGCACGGCTTAATGCCTTCGTTCTGGGACACACTAACGCTTTCGACACAAGCCACTGGTCAACTGACACGTTTGTCACTTGACAAACGCTCGACCTTCGTTCGCGTGTTTGCCTTTCACGCAATAAAAGGCAACCTATGTCCTTTCTCAAGCTCTATCTCTGTTTTACATTTTACCAAATGGTTTAGTTGTGAAATCGTTACAGACAGAGTTACTTTCACTTATAATATTGGTATATGTATATTGTTTCCCTTGTGCATTGCTTAATAACTGACGCCTGTAACAAGCGATATATTGCTTAATGTGACCCTCTGCATTCAAAAACTAATCCTCTTTTTTAATAGGATTTGAAACTCCTAAATGGAACATAATATAAATCATTGAACACTACTTACGATACTTAAACATTATAACAAATTCTCATGCTATTTTGTTAATGTTTCTTCTTATCGTTGATGAGACTCCATTCTGATTATTGCAGATAAATAATAGTTCTAAATGTTGTAGATAATTTAATATAAGAAGTCAATAATACATAACTATATAAATAAAACACATATAAAGATAGAAGGAAATAATGTTCATGACTCGATGAATGGTCGAAGAAGTAGTGAATACTATATAAGATATTATGTAATTTTGTAATATCACAGCTGGCTTCCAATCTTGATTTGAATTCAAATATTATTAGTCATCAATTTAGCGCGTGCCAAAGAGTTCCTTCATAAAGGAGGCTATACGCAATTCGCCACAATATAAATGAACTCGCTTATTAGTTGCAACAAGCTATGTCTTTTTGCAACTTATTTAAACCTTGGCCTCGATAGAGTGAGACCTCCATTTATCTTCTTCTTCCTTTGGCCAGACGATCACAAAGTCGGCCTTGGCATTCACATTTATTTATTTAGTTTTACTACATGATAAACAATTTACCAAAAAACCAACACCACCAATATTCTAAAATCCAACACCATTACAGCAAACATAATTATGACTACAAAGATAGTTACTTAAATTAAATAAGAAAGATAACACATAGAGGCCTCTACTTCAGGAATTGGTCTTGGCCAGAGAGAGACATCTCCATTATCTTCAGAAAAAGATTTTAAATAATCTTAAAATTGACTATCAATAATGTGACGTACGCGGCAATAATAATTTTCTTTGAAATGAAATATTCAAAAGTTACGAGCGACATTTTTTAATTTCCGCTGCGTCAATCGCTTTTGAAAAATATAAATGATCGAAACTTACTGGGACGTCTGTCACGATGTACTCTTAAGATGTCGATTAAAGATATTTATTTTTATTTCCTGTAATTTATTTATAAATCACTTTTGTATATTCATTTCAGATTACTCGGTGCTTACAAAAATTTTCTGTCTTTTTGAAATATTTAATTAAATGTCGAATCATAAGCTATTTTGTGTAATATTAAAATGTGGTTAAGTTAAAACTTAACTGTTGTAAAAATATATCTTCATGTGTTGTTTGAAAGGGTTTATACTGCTTGATTGAGCCCATGCCTCAATCGCGTTTATCGGGTTTTTTTAATCTTATCTTAGGGGAATTTGTCATCGCGGATGTCGTATAGGTAGATATTATTTCATTATTAGCTTTTAGTTTTATTACGTTCTTATATTATATGGAATGGGTTATAATTAGTACGAGTAAATTTGAAGACAGTTAAAAACCTTCCCGACATGGAAATTACAAATAAAAAAACTTGATAAAAGAAAGGACAGATCTTTCTAAACTGTTTCTAAGAACCATTTCTAACAAAAAACCGCATCACAATCAGTCTATTCATTGAAGAACTACGATGTTACAGCCAAACTTATAACACTCCTGTTTTTGCATCAGGGATAAGAAATACTTTAATATAATTTAATTCTTGCAATTTATGCTTATAATTATTATATTGAGTTTTTAATAATAAATATTTATAAAAATATTATAGTACTTATTATTAGGAATAAAGTATAACCTTTACAAGAACTAAAATATGAATAATTTTATCTGCAGGTTGCGTGGATGCATTTCGAGCAGTCGGCCATACTGACTGTACACAACCACGTAATAACAAGGAATCCGCGGGTGAGCGTGACTCACGACAAGCACAGGACGTGGTTCCTTCACATTTCCGACGTGAGGGAGGAGGATCGCGGTCGCTACATGTGCCAAATCAACACAGTCACGGCCAAAACCCAGTTTGGATATTTACATGTTGTCGGTAAGGCTCACTCCGTACTTTCTTATGTTTGTACGTCAACCATGAGATTAACCACAAACTTTTCGATAAGTTTACACTATTGTAAAGATGTCAATCCCATAGTGGCAAAGTAAGTATGTGAACATCAATCTTAAATTCTAAATTTACCGAATGATCAACGACGTGCCAAAGTCTGAGAATGTCAAATTCCAATAAACAATAATTTATTTACATGATCTATCATTATTCTTATACATAAATTAAGTTTCGTAGACAATGTGTTCTTAAAGTGATGTCGCATAACTCTCGCAGAAATAGACGATATGGTGCAATTACTATTAGGTGATTTAATCACGAAGCTTTTAGTTAATTAGCTTTTATTTTGTTCGTAACTTGGGATTTTCATGACTACACGTCCGTCTTTGCAAATTGTAGCGGTGCTTTTCTACAATTTGCTGACTATACCGCTTACGCGATTTCCGCAACACATAATAGGACGCAATTAATCATATATACTATATAATGTTAATTACATCGGTAATTTCATAAAATTATTAATGATTTATAATTTTTATGTAAATATATTAATTACTGGTAGAAAAAAATATTATTATATTTTTGTATACACAAGATATTATACCGGCACACTCCCTTTGGATGTTCCTCCACACTTATAACCCTTCAAAAGTATGCTTTGAATGCCAGAAATTAGTTTTTTTGAATTAAAGAAAAATTGCAATGGATAAAAACAATAATATTAGTAATTAATAGGTACTTAGTTATGTTTTTGAATAGTATTTTTGGTTGGCAGACGGCTTTTTGATGAATAACTTGTCCGCAGTGCCACCATCTATCGACGATTCGCTCAGTTCGAGTGACGTTATCGTCCGGGAAGGGGCAAATGTCACTCTGACCTGTCGGGCTAATGGCTCTCCTAAGCCGACCATCAAGTGGAAACGAGATGACAACTCAAAAATCTCCATCAGCAAAGGTTACGCTGGTAGGATTTCAACTTTTTAATAATTATTACATAAGGTATACCTTTTAGTAGGTAAAAGTTAATGTAAGCACGAAAATGTAATATGTCTTAATTACTATTCGAAAGCTGTCAATTGCATAGTGACGCTATCGCAAAATACTTGTGATACAGTTTTGTATTTAAAGTTATTATTTTTTAGTTTCAGAATGGGAAGGGGAAGTATTGGAAATGGCAAGGATATCCAGATTAGATATGGGAGCTTATTTATGCATAGCCAGTAATGGAGTCCCGCCTACAGTCTCTAAGCGAGTTAAAGTTAGCGTAGACTGTGAGTTTTATTACTATTTTTTACAACAAGTGACACTTTCTAAATCTGTATATTCCCTTTTTTGGTTCAATTACTTACCTTTCTATATATATGAAAATCAATTGCGGTTCGTTCGTCTCGCTAAAACTCCAGAACAGCTCGGCCGATTTAGCTAACTTTGGTTTTGGAAATGTTTGTCGTAGTCTAATTCCAAAGTATTAACTAGAAATAATTTATCTGGCAAAACAACGTTTGCCGGGTCAGCTAATATTTTTATAAAAATGGATTCAAAAAGATTCTTGTTTCTTTGTAGGTCTGTTCTGTGATTTTGAAGCCATTTATTAACTGATTTTAATAATTATTTTCTATTGATAGGTAATACTCATGGAAATGTAATTTTAGGTATTCATTAAAATATTTGAATTTCAGTTCCGCCCATGTTATGGATACCGCATCAACTCGTCGGTGCACCACTTTATTACAATGTTACGCTAGAATGCTTCACCGAGGCCCATCCGACTTCATTAAATTATTGGACTCGAGATGACGGACACATGATTCACGAGAGCCCAAAATATCACATGGAAAATACGGTTGGCTTACCAGCTTACAAAACACATATGAAACTGCTGATACGTCATATTACTTCAGAGGATTATGGCACTTATAAATGCGTGGCGAAAAATCCTAGAGGCGAATCAGACGGAACGATACGATTATACAGTAAGTTCTCTATCAGATTAATGTATATGTGTCACCTCGATGTTTGTCATTTTGAGCGTGTTTAAAGCATTCGTGCTTTGTGGAGATGCCTCATTTACTTATTTATTTAATAAGAAAAATAACGGGGACATCACAAGTAAATAAATATAAGACGAAATATAAACATAGATGCAAGCTAAAAATTATCCTCGTGAGATATTTCTGACTTAGGAACCTTGAAGGAGAGAGCGTACTCTGCTTAAAAGTCCGGCGATGCATTAGGTAGCGGCCCAACTGGCTTTGCGGATGTCAACGGGTGGCACTAACTTGTGAGACTTCTGCCATTTGCCTTTTTTTTTCTTAAAATTGTTTTACCAAGTAAGCTTTTTTATTACAGCTTCTTCGCCTCCTACAACCACACCAGACCCGAGGGCGTTGACGCTACCTCCGCCCTCGAAACCGCCACGCCGCGACACCCCAAGTTCGGACAAAGGTATTTCATAAACGTCTAACAAACTTTTCTTTTATGCTAACAAACTGACATAATATATGTGTACACACGTAAAAAATAGACTCGAGAAGAAACGCTGAATAAGAAAACAAAGATAATCCAGACAAATGTAGTAGTCATTTGTAGTTTTGTATCAAATAAAACACGCGGAGTGGTAAACACGTATAAAGATAAAGTAAATGTTCCATTTTCCTTCACGCTATCAATTAATAAAGTTGAATATTTTTTTCGTGTATCAAACTGTAATCTAGCCTAAAGAAGTTTATTCTATTCTAACGTAATATTATACTGTCATTTTTATTAATTACAGTCCACTCACTAGTGTCCTTGAAACAATTGTCTTGCGACACTATAAACTAAAACCATCACAGTGTTCGCTGGCACTTAAGCTTAAAGTTAATAGACACATTTATTACTAGATAACACCAGCTCAAAAAGCTTAGTCTTTTTGAGTCCCGTGAAAAAATTCAGGACAATAAATTGATGCAATACATGTGAAATTGAAGACCATTTAAAATAAGGCATAAGTACTAATAAGAATATATCGTAAATGGATTTTCATAAATTGTAAAAAAAGCTAAGATACTAGTACATCTCAAACAAGTCAGCTTTCAAATAAAAACCGCATCGAAATTGACCCATTCGTTAATAAGCTATGATGCTACAGACACGGAGTCACGTCTTTATATTATTAGGAAAGGCTATTGCCTAGAGCTGTATAAAGGTAAAAAGGTTTGTTATAAAACCTCTTTTCGTCGAGGGTGAATAAAACAGAGTAAATAACTGTTCCAGTTTCCTTTATGTAATCAATTAATAAAGTTGGATAATGACGTCATTAAATAGATACAATAAAATTGATAAACAAACAAGATTTTTACATGAGTGATTCTGTTGATTAAGAGACGATAATAATACCTTTATAGTCGAATCCCTTGGGATGGCTCGTTTCATTCATTGTTGCTTCGGTTATTATTAGTAGCCGTTATATTTGTTTATAGATCATAAACCATTACGGCACGATCTGCTTGTCGCCAGTCAGTGGTTGTAAATGGTTTTAAACGTTACACCCTCGTAAAATGGAAATAGATCTCTTATAAACAAACATGGTAATCAATATGAGTCTCGCTTTGTGTTACAACTAGCTGGGTTACACTGGCTCTCAAATATTTTTTTTTCATTGGTTCTTCACTCCAATCGGTTGTAGCGTGATGTCACATAGCCCAGTCTTTCTCGATAAATGAACTATCAAAAACAAAAATAAGTTTTTATTCGATCAAGTAGTTAGTGCCTGAGATTAAATTTCAATAAGCCATTTAAAGTTCGATGTGAAGTGAATATATTTTTAACGACGTCAAAACTTCTGTGGTGGCTATAAAAGTGTTGTTTGTACGTTATTATATATGTTTGGCGTATTTGTCGAGGTTATTCGAAGTTGAGCATTTCCCGGACAAGTCCCCGTTCGCCGGACAACGACAACATCTTGCGAAACAACCTATTACAACAACCAAGTGTCAGCTTGCAACTTCAACTTTGGAACTTAGCAATTTTCTTCTTGAAACTCATTAATTCCTGTTACGTTATTCAATAAAGTCGAATATTAACAATGCATATAACTATCAACAAAAAAGAACCCACCTCTTCTTTGACATTAGGAAACATTTTGCTAAAGGCCTCACAAACCACGTCTGGTATTGTATATGATAAAAAACTTAAAAACATTATTTAGTTCTATTTGTAGTTATTAACTCTTTTCTAATAACTGATGGATTTCGTAGTTTAAATAAATAATTAACTTTGAACTAATTAATTTTTAACTATTAAATTAATTAATAATTATGATATAATTGTCTAAACACGTAACAGACGTAAAAACGTAAAATTATTTTGTAAGACGACTTTCACGATATGTTAAGACATTAACAAGTGAAAATGCACACAACTTAAAAATCAATGCCACTGACAAACATACAGACACGTCACACTTATAATACCCCTCTACAAAAGTAACGTCGGGTTGTAAAAATCATACGAAACGAGTAAGAAAGGCAAAGTGTGAAAAGTCGAAACGAACATTTGAAACGTTCTGGTAGACGAGCGGCTGTTTTTGCGTTCGCCGCGGAGGACATCGAGCGCGGCTTTTATTTTTTGCATCCATTACGAATTTACGGCAAGCCCGGCCACTCGACAATATTGCGCAACTTTTCAATAACTGCCGCCGACCGCTGCCCGTCCCTTGCCATATTGGAACCTTTCCCTAATGAGTTGTCGTTACGTCTACTTGGAAATTCTAGTTTTACTATCACTTCTTTTATTGCATGCGATGCTCGCATTATTTCTTTAATGTTAAGCTAATTACCTAATTACTGTTTCTAATCGAGTTGGTACTTTATTTGCCTTCAATTCACTCTTTTATGAACATTTTTATCCACTAATCTGTTTTAATATAAATATAATGACCGGCCAAAACAGAGGCGGTAATTGAAGTGTTGCTAAATTTGTTCACATGTGTTTTTGTGGAGTGGAGCATAGAATAGAAACATTAATTATGTGTCTTGTGGTAGAGCTACTATTTCGCTAGGTTATGGATTTCAGTTAGGTGTGGTATTAATTGTGTGATATTGTGCAGGAACGAAGTATCAATCAAACTTGAATGAGATCGATAAAGGGAAGCAGAAGCCAGACGAGGGAGGCGGAAAGACGCATCTCAACTGGGTGGGAGGTGCATCGCAGGTCACAGGTACGCGTCTTGCCTCTATTCGGATACATTAACATTTATTTCTTGGCAAAGGTTCCTTCTAAATTTAACTTTCTTTCTCAATTTTTAGTTGCTAAAATTTATTTTAGGAAAACTGCTCTAAACAGTAATAAATAAACAGAAAACTTATATATATTTTCTATATACAATTTGGAAGTTTTAATTTTTTTTCCTTTTGAGTGTGGCAATGTCTCTTAAATATTATGAAATGAATTGCGCTAATATTTTATATGGGTGTATACCTTTCAAGAATTATTAAATTGGTTCATAATTGGCCTCGCAATCGTATTACAATATACAAAAAATATACAGCCTTACTTCTTTTTTGATGTCTGTTGAAAAGTTTTTTTCACTTTTACACAATTACACGATTTCGCTTGCTTGAAGAGCGTGTATTAAATATACAGATAATGAAACCGGTTATTAGCGATTGATCCATTTTGATGTGATGCGTCACTTACAAATGTGACAAAAATCACTCAACTTACATTAAAGTCAATGATACGAAAGCGAAATAACTAGGAAGCTAGGTAATACTAACATTATAAAGAAAAATTTAGTTTTTTTCCTCTAACATTGTAAGCTAGCCGATAATGGCTAAGAGACAGTTCTAATCTTACTTAAATTAATAAAGATATGAAATAAAGAAAGAATGAACTCAAAACTACTTTACTTACTTTAAAAAATACTTCATCGACGGGAAGCCAGATTTTTTTGTTTGAGTTTCCTAGTTACATTAAGTCTAGAAATTAATAAAAAATAAAACTTATTATAAAGATTATTAAATTATTATTTTTTTACAGATAAGGCAACAGTGAACAAATGTTATTCTTGGATTTTTATTTCAATTTGTGTTTTCGCGCTACTGTAAGTTTAACCTAAAATAGACATTTAAAAAAGCCCCCTATCTGTTGAAAATATATCTCACGCACCTAAGAGCACCTATCTGTAATAATATAGAGCTTACTGTATTTTAGATATGTATTATAATTATTATTTTCACATGATTTGGCACATGCGCACGCTCATAACCTTTTTATTATGTAAGTTCCTAATGAGCACTCGATAAAATCTAAAATTTTCAACATTTTCTATATGATTTAAGACTTCACAGATTATGTATACTAACTCCCTTAGAAGTGCAATTGTTACTGAATAAAACGAGTTTAGGTACATGTCAATTTGAAATGACTTTTACATTTAAAAAAATTTGAAAGAACGTCACTACTAAACACCAAAGTGTGAAAAGTTAAACGGCTAAACTAAATAAGATATGTTTTTGGCTGTATTTCAATTATAAAAAAATAGTGTCACTTTATTATTCGTTATTTTAATTAAACAGTCGTTTTTGTTATTTGCTACAACCATGTTGATAATTATATTACAACCACCTCCGCGTCTAAGTTTCTTTATCTGTATGTTTCGGTGGAGGTCCTGGGTTCGAATCCCTAACAAATAAATGTTTCGGTTCAGAACGCTGATCTGACCTGTTAAGGAAATCAGTGAAACAGACGCAAAAATATATCTGCCGTGTGTATATCCCATATGTGTTGTCACACTTGTTTATGTTGATATATTCATCCTCACGGAGCGTTTGAAAAACCATTCATTCACCGTATATTTTAATCTGCCGTTGCAAAATGTAATATTATTATGCACTTGTTAGACTAATACGAATAATGTAAAGCGCACTATGACAAAGTAGCAATTTTATATGATTAGTGTAAGACTGAACTGCAGGAATCGATTTCTTTTTAAAATTTCAATATTCATTGTTGTATAAATTGTAATATTTTAATATTATACATATATACAAATTGCGAAAAATCATTTAACCTCGTATAAAGTTGCAAAACATGAATATTATTCTTATCTGGAAAATATTCAAGTATTATAAAGAGTTTGTAAAATGTATGGGAAAAGCGAGAATTTTGCCAAGAATATGCCAAAGCTGGGAAGTGTAGCCCGATCGGTAGCAGTTCTATATAACTTGGTAAATGTTCTAATTTATACTCAAAGTTATTTTTCACATAATATAATTTTCATTACTTGTGAGCGTCAATCTTAAATTCTAAAGTTTACATGTTCGAGAACACCTTAGAGAATATCAAAGAAAATCAACCGGTTTTTTTCCTAATCATGTTTAACAACAAATATTGGTAATATTAGACTCGCTTCATTACTTGCTCTCTTTCAATTGTTTCTTGTACCTACCGTTGTATAAAGATTCTCCTGTCAATTAATTATATAACCGTTAGTGTCACTCGCATATCTGACCCGATGGTTATTCGTGACATACTTATAGTAACAAATGTTTAATCTGTGGCGCGTCAGCGGGTTAGATAGTTTGTGGAACTATACGTAAATGTTATCGTTAACCTGTTGCCAAATTGCTAAGTATAAGAAAAATGCTGCATAGATTATATTGTAAATATAATATATAAGCAAATTAAAGGGTATGTTTATAATGAGTGAGTGTATTGATTGTGATCAATTACTTTTATGTATTCTAGTAAAACAAATGATCGAAAATATATGAATATATTATGAAGAACTAAAAGGTGTGTTTCGTATCAACGCAGTCCAGTAACATACATAAAAGTAATTGAGAGATATAAGCAGTTATATGAAATGCTACACATAAGTAGGTAATAAAATAAAGCTTGTTTTAAACACAAATGACTATTCATTGAACTTAAAAATTCTAGTTCTTTTCCTTTATTGATAAGATATTTTCTAATTCAATTAACATAAAATGCATAAGTTTGGACATTTAAAAGAAAAAAACAGTTTAAACTCATTAACGAGCGTTTATTTGTCACAATTTCACGATTGTTATGTAACTTATTACTAAATGTTTCGGCGTTTCGCGTGCTTTGCAGTGTGGCCACGGGCGTCATTATTTGGTAATGAGTTAAATTATTGTAAAATTGTGGCAAATGTACGGACTTTAGTTCATTTTAATTGCTTTGTTATAAATTTGAGGTGTCTGTCCAAGCCTCTAGGTGTGATCGAGATGGATCTTTGATACAATTTATGAATATATGTTCATCAACTTATGAGGAGTACTTTAAGAGTTGTGTGGAAAAATATCTTCCTTTCACAAAATTAGCATTTATAGATTTGATTGTTGTTCTAATAATTAAATAAATTTATTATTCTTGATTCCTTATCTAAGCTTTCAAAGTGTCTTTATAATTTATTGCTATCATTACTTAATAAATACAAAGTGGTGTTTCAAAGTTAGAAGCGGGCGTATTATTTTCATAGGCTACGCTTGCAAACAATCTGTGTTAAAATCTGTATTAGATCTTCAAAGATTAGGGAGCTTTAAGGGCGCCTCAAAGGCTCAAACTATGTATGGACGGCCGCCAACTCCTGTAAGCCAATCTAACTTCTTTTAAATGTGTTTTTGATGTAAAGAACACATTACGGCACGCATCGCTACCCGCCCACCGAATCTTTGACTAAATTAGCTTTTGATTTATTGGAGTTTTTCTTAGGATCTCGTTTAATTCCAAGCAAAATTAAGTAAATGATCAAGTTAGATTCTTGTTTGTAAAGTTATCTTAAGTTATGGATTTATTTTCAACAATCAAAGTTACTTTTGTATTTGTGAAATTAGAACTAGCGAACTGGACTATATAATATAATACCTACTTGTACTTATAGATAATACCATTATTACTTTTTTAATAATGTTTGTCCAAACCAGACAAAAAAAAACTAAAAACTATTGAATTATTTTTATAATTCTGATAAAAGGCCTCTTTAAATATTCATATATATATTTTTTCATATTAAGAAACATACCGATTCTTTAAATCCCGACGAAGAAACGGGGCATTATAATTTTGACATGTCTGATGTCATAGCTCCTTGACTGAACCGATTTCGATGCCGTCTTTTTTGTTTGAAAGCTGACATTGTCGAGATGTATGCTAGCGACAATATAGCTATAATTTGTGAAGATTTGTTGATTAGATATTTTAATCATAATGTTGGATTTTTTTTAAATTGTCTTCAATTTCACAGACATCGGCATTGTTTATTATATTGAAATCTAAAATTTTCCAGCTGATTGAGGGAAACAATATATCTTAATTAGTATAATGCTATATGACTGTTGGTTGAGTGGCATATTTGTAAAGGTAACCTCATTACTTAGCGGTTGTGGGTGTGTTGCTGTCGGATGTAGCGGGCAATCAAATAAATTACACTCTATTGCTATTATTTTCAACCTCGATTTAAAGACACCTTAAATTATAGTATATTAGTATAGTCAATTGTCATACTTAAAACCTCGATTGATGATTTATGCTTGACAATTGACACAGTAAATATAATTCTTGATTTTATTTTTAATTTATAATTAGAAGCGTTTTGAAAAACAAAGGAATAGTTTTATTTACTACACTAGCTGTGCCCCGCGTTTTACTGATTTTAATGTCTTCTCTTAAAGAGATAATTAAACTTAGGACTTCTCTCTAGAAAAACAAAAAGATTGTTAAACGACTATTGATACATGATATTTTTTATTTTATTTTATTTAAACGCTTTTTCGGTACTATAACTTGATAATACATTAATAAATTGACATTTTTTAAAAATATTAGAACGATATCGTACAAAATTATAAATGTGGGAGCTTCTTCACACAACTTCAACCTATAATAAACAAAGGCGCCAACAGTATGTTTGCTTACTGCCAACATCACAAACACTATTGTCACCGTTTTAGAATTCATGAGAAGGATGTGGAATACTAGTCTAGTCTGTTGAATGCTTTTTTGATTATATTGTTTAAAAAAGTAGATGGAAGGAGTCAATACTACGGAAAAGTAGCAAAAAATAGAGGTATTTACCTATGACGACAACTACTTCTCTACAACTGATAAGTTATAATCATACTAACATATTAAAAAATGTAGGTAACATCTCTAAGGATCAAATAAATTTAATAATCATTATTTATTTATCGTAAGCATCATCGAGAAACAAAAATAGTAATGGTTATATTGTGTCTAAAAACGTTCTAATTATCCTGCATGAGTGAAGGGCAACGGCTTTCTGTAATTATTTATTATATGTATTGGAAGTAATTTAAAAAGTGGTTTCTTTTATAATAGTGATACAATGTCTATTGTATAAGTCACAGGCCACAGTTGGCGTACTTATTTGCACTGAATACAGAATGAACCACACTCAAGTCTATATTTCACAGTACCTAATAATTAAAGCGAGTAAAAACAAAGCATAATCCCGGCCCTCCTCGGCATTCTCGTCAGCGGACGCCACAATATCCAGGCAAATTAATCGGAGCTCGGGCGGCCTGATCGGCGCCGGTCAACGCGTCCTCGCATACTAATGCTATTGTTTATCGAAGGGGCTAATCTGTGCGTACCAGCCGCTTCTGTCCGCTCTTCAAATTATAACGGATCACTTTCGACCACATAATCCGACTTCGCCCTCATCGGAAACGTGCCTTCGACAATTCAAGGGTCTTAGCATATTTGGAAAATATTCGTATAAAGTTTGGCATAGCAAGCACCTGATATAGTGAGAGACGCTGTAAATATAGTTTTTACAGGCAACATATATAATTTAGTTAATGCATTAATATGTTTTTGAAAAATTTACACTAAAAGTAGTTAACATGGTTTGAAGAAAAAGTAAAGTGCTGTAACCAAACATTAATCGTACATATAAACACAAATATTTTATATTTCAACGAGTAAAATTGAGACAATTTTTAAAAAATCTGGCCATGCTAATTACAAATAAAAGTATCTCCTAAATGAATTATTATACCTCATAATTGTTCTTAACAGATTGTTAAGAACCATTTTGATCGAATCAGGTTGTAGATGTCAGACATGTCAAACTTAAAACACCTCTGTATTTACATCGGGGGTAAACGTTTATAGTATAAATCATACTTTGATTTAAATAAAAGACATAAAATCATACTTGAGTAATAAAAGACAATGAATTGTTGTTCGTACTATAAACGTATAAAAGAATAATTTTACGAGCGGGTTGCGTAAAAGAATCCGGGTGATAATAAGGGCAACCCTCGGCGGCACCTTTATTGTTATCGAATAAAAATAATCCAAGGATTTGAGGATGATCGTAAATCATGAGGGCCACGATCCTGAATCCACAGACAACCTAATGCTTAGCGTTAGCTTCCGGAGTTGTATACTAATATTATAAAGCCGAAGAATTTGTTTGGTTGAAGGCGTTAACCTTAGAAACTACTGGTTTCAATTGAATTTTTTAGTGTTGGATAGCCCATTTATCGAGGAAGGCTAGGTTACATCACACTATGACAAGTAAGAGGTAAATATATATAGCATAACAAGCAGAACGAAGAAAATTGTTAAGCGAATTGTTTTATTTAAAAAATATTTGTTCTTGTAATTTAAAAGGTACTTCAACAAGTTTGAGTTATCACTACACATAAGAACGCAAAGCACAAACAGCTGAAACCTATCTATGAATTACCGTTGTGTTCGAATGAATGAAAACATTTAAGTCTATTATATTCAGTATTCAACGATTATTTTATGCACAATGTACAAAACCGCATAGAATTCAAGTAATCGGTCGATATGAGGAACAAGCAAGCTTTATAAAACGGAATGCGATAATAACGAGGTCGTAACGCACATTTTTGTCGGTGTGAAGCTCTGAAAAGCCACCGATATCAACAAAAGTGGCAAGTGAGCCTAATGAATTATTCATGCCTGCGGAGCGGTGCATGTTCTATCACTGTTTTATCTATTGCGGGCTCCCCTCGCGGCGCCCACAAGGGTTAACTACCTTGCAACCAACAATTTTACTGCCGTTTGAGAAGGCTAGATAAGCTTCATGTCGCAAATAAACATTACCGTAATGTGACCGCTAACACAATTGCTATTAACAAAGCCCGTTTATTTATTCATTTTCAACTGTTCCGCCAGTTCACGGCTAATTATATTTGCTAGTCGTTTTGGTTTGTGAACTTAAGGTGGTAAACTAGCGGCCCGCCCAAGCTTCGCAGGGTTTTCTACATGTTTTCCCCTATTTTTCCCATTTTTGCATCAATATACTCCGATCTTCTTGGTTGTACCGTGAGATTACAGCCTTCCTCGATTAATGAACTGTACAACACAAAAATAATTTCAATTAGATCCAGTTCTTCGTGAAATTAGCGCTTTCCTAAACAAAGAAAATCTTTAACTTTATAATATTGGTATACCTAGATTTTTAACGTAGATAGAACTGGAAGCAATCGTAGAAATCACCAGATAGTTTAGAATACCAGTTTATTAATTTTCTTTCAAACCACTGAACTAAAACTATAGTATATAAAGTCAAAAATATACATATCATTTTAAATTTAAGTGGAATTGAAGACAATATAGATATTCGACATGTTAATTACCAATGAGAATACTTCAAAAATTGTTAAATATTTCATTAATTATAGCTCATATACATATGTACAGTTTCTTCTACCTCAAAGATCCATTAAAAATAATACAAAGGAGATATACCTAAAGTAAATAAACACGTCTTGATTTGCGCAGAACGCGTTCTAAACAACTTTTGCAATTAAACTTTTATTCGGCGACGATATTCGGCACTGGACTATATTTCGCTTAGCAACTTAGTACGGGAACTTAGATGTGAGCTGAGAAAGTCACTCTAACAAGAATAACAAGTATCTTTAGTTCCTGTCTATGGCAACGTAGCTCTTAAATGTAGGGCGATGCGGTGTTTGATCTGAACTTCAATTTATGAAAAGCTATTTATTTGAACATATCTCATATTTTGTTATCATCATGTTTTGGGCTTTTTAAAATTGTATTAAATTCTACTCGTTTAAATGGTCGCACCAACAAAGCTATCACATACGACACAAACCAAGCATTCGTGTGAAAACATGACTGACTTAAAAACCATGATTTACACAGACTACTATTAAAGTTAAAAAAATAATCATTCAAATATAAAGTACGAAATTGATTTTTTTTTTTGGTTTCAGATAAAATGAAATACATAATAAAATAAAATGTAATAGAGAGTTAATGATTCAGTTTGATACAAAATGTCTCATGTTGTGACAGACACTTTATTTTATTGTGACCTACTTGACTATATTTAAAGGTAAACTAAGTGTATCTATGTATGATTGAATGTATTTCAAATTAAAGCAGATGAAGGCGTTTAAAAGCTAATATAATCTTGAATATCTGAGCATGAATAGTGTAAGCTGTAAATAATTCTTCCTATATCGCTTTTATTGTTTAACGATTGCTGGCATCGAATTTCAAAAGTTAATACAAATATGATTTTAATTCAATCGTTTCCTATTAAAAACAGTTTCCAATTTTTATAGACAAAGTTGTCTTTTATGATTATGTGAATATGCTTTACAAACTGAAACTGGTTTTCATAGAATTCAAATCAGGTTTAGTTCGAATTATACAGTCGTGAACATTGCCAACAGCGATCTGTGCCGCGTTGTTGTTTAATAAGCAGTTTTAGAAACACTTCTGAGATACAGTAGTAGCTGATATAGATCTTTAACCAAAATATGACGTGGAAATAAGTTGGAATGGATGTATAGTATGTCTTGTAGTTTTATTTGTTTTTATGCATTATTGTGTAATAAAACAGTCTGAGTTCTAGCCTTGTCTTTGATTGACGTTCAAACCAAAAACTCTGCATCCAGCTTTGTTTTGTTATTTCTTGTCATTGTTACATACGACTTCCTTTTAATAAATAATTTCAAATGAAAAAAAGTTTTTTAGTAAGTAATAGGTAACCATGAAAATTTAATCAAATTCTGATAAAAAAGTTAATTTCGTAGTTGCGCATTGGGCGTACGTTGCTGCCTGTTTTATTGATTGTTTTTTGACAAATATGTGGTTTTTGCCTCGAAAAACGAAATATTTTTCTAATTATTGAACCCACAACCGGCGTAAAACGCAAGCCCGAGACCCATTCAACTGAGGCTTACGATGCGATTACATTGTGAAAGCCTTTAAGTTGGAAATAGTAGGTAATATGAATTTATAGTTATACCGTTCATTTCATATCCTTTTCACAAATTTAATTAATTAAGGGTTCGTTGTGTTAATTTACATTATCATACTTAACTCATACTACCTAATTATTAAGAAGTAAAAATGACCCAACTATAAGTTGTGTGGCAATAAACAAATCGTTTTTAAAAGTCTGAAATAACTTAGCCTTTATATTATGATTAGAATATGTATTATTTATACCTACCTACCTTTTTACAACCTATACATTTAAAATAAAGCACAGTTTTATTAGGTAGCAAAGAGTGACTTCAAATGCTTGTAAAATGTTTAATTTCGGGTAACAATTAATAATAAGTTTATAAAAGCGCATTCCTCAATTTTATTACATAGCCAATAATAGCCTGTGATTCGGCTGTATAATAGCTACCTCTATAAATCTTGACAGTATGAGACACCAGCAACACAATAACCCATTCCGGATGAGATCGAAGCACCCCACACTTCGGTCTGAATTGAAATAATATTACAATAAATTCTCTTCAACTTTAATAAGGGAGATATAGAAAAGAGTTGCACTATAAAAAATAAATCAAATAAACATAACTTTACCGCGGACCACCCTTTTGTATGAGACGTCATAAATATATACAGATATTGTACATTTCATATTGATTTAATTTTATTTTCAACCTTTGATCGAATAAGCGAGATGTTATAAGTTTAATGTACACGTGTATATTCGTTATTCCTCCGAATGGGACGATTATTTACTCCAAGCTACTTTTAAAGCCAATTGTTACATTTTTTTTACATACTATATAACAATTATATGTACGATATATCAAGTCATATTATATACCTAGGCGTCACTCTAACCCAGGTTAAATAAAGTATACCACCTTATTATTATTGTCTGAAGTTAATTTCTACCAAATATATTTTAAATCAATAAAATATAATCCAATAATCAATCAAAATATCGGATTTGTGAAATTTTGGTAATGAATGGTTCGGTAAAACTAAACCCTCATAATCATCGAGTACAAGACTCACGTTCTCATTATTCAAATGCATCGAAGCAAATTATGCTAATCTGGCAAACCTGTTCTGTTTCACGAATATCATTACAAATGTTCAATTCTCGTATTAATTTATTCAATCAAAATTATCATGTTTTCTGTAAGATGGGTACACTTGTGATTTCAGTAAGAAGATGCGCTTGTATTTTTAACGATTTCTTCGAAAACTATCTACTCTTTATCTGAAAGAGGTATATATGAATAAAAAATACATAACTTTAACTCCAAAATGATGGATTTGATATTATAAAATTCATTAATCTCCTTACAATAAACGGACAAAACTAGGAATTTATGCCTAAAATTAAATCTCTTCAGGAAGTATTATTATTTTTTATTAAAAATGAAAGAAGATTGAAACTTATTATACATCAGGTATGTGAATTTATTGTTTATTAAATTTTTGAAAAAGTGACTAATTAATTTTGATACTTCAATTTCATATATTCACATAATTTATAAGCGCGTCGATTGTTTAAAGAGATATTGACGCGCTTAGCTGAGACCACAGGAAACCCGAAAGCTCATATTTCGGCCAACGCGTTAGTATAGCGATACAACGCGATAATGTAGCCAGTATTTTGGGTACGCACCTCAACGTCTTTGATGAGCCTTTTATATTTTTGTAAATATAATAAACAATTTATAAATTATTTATTATGCAAGAAACAAACATATACATCACGGATAAAACACTTATAAGACGAAATAGAAGAAATAAGTATCTACAGATGAATCCTGAAAATGTTAAAATGGTTAAATTAGGTAGAATTTATCACAATAATGTGAATATAGGAACTCACAACAATATCAAACCAACATCAAATTACTAAGTTATTCTAAAATCGGTCGCATCAAGGAGAACGAAGTTTCCCACTCATATTAGAGCCAACTCTCATAGAGGCTAATAGAAATAGCTTTTACGTTTGTTTCTATTTTCCAATAAACTTGGCCCTCAGCTTTTAAACTAATGAAGTTTTCCAACTCCTCTTCCATATAGATATCTAGACATAAACTTTGAAGCCATTTGTCATAATTATATTTTCAGTACCTGCATGGATGTAGTCTTGCCGAGATAGCACGGAATTCTTTCGTTTTAAATAGATTGTAGTTTTAACCACAGACGCAAAAAGTTTGATATGGCTATGAGTCTCTGTGTAGCTTAATAACTCATAAACGAATGGACAGGTTTTGATCAGATTTGTTTGTTTAAGAGAGCTGACCAAATTGAGATGGATCTTAGCTGCATTTATGAAGACACAGACACCTTAACCTCTTCTTTTTTAGTCAGGGATTAAATAAGGAGTGGCTTCAATTAATCATAAATGCATAAAATACATACAAAAAAATTACGTCAATAAAGCTGAAGCCAAACGGCAAGATAGACCTACCTAAAAATTCATACATAAAACAGAGTTTTCTGAATCAATACATAAGAATCCGTTATATATATATAGCAAGTCTTGATATAACAAGCTCAAAAAAACAACTAAATACTTAAAATAAAGCTTCCTTTTCTTGAAGTCGGAAAAAATGTAATAAAATCTGCGACGGTGTTTGCGATTTTTCGGGAATGTTTTACACTTCGGAAATTTAATGCGGCTAAAGTAATTTTCCGCGAGCAGAAACAGGAAATTACCACATAGTGATGTGACGTGTTCGACAAACGTCACGTAGCCGAACGCGCAGATCCTTATATCCAATTTCCGGACGCTTTGTTGAAAATAGGAATTAGCTGACATGACGGGCGGTACGTTCAATTCAACGACGATCCTAACGCGCTAAGGCGACAGGATTTACACAATTATTTTTATTTGGTTAGCGAACTAACTGGTAACTGAGGTTCGACGACTATTAAACGAAGTGACTTGCCCGAGAGATGACATTTTTACTATTCGTATTTTACTTACAAATCCCTCCGCTCGGGTATATACAAAATTAGCCCATGTCGCTCAGAAAGAGTCTAGCTTGCCAATAGCGCATGAAGTTTTGTAATTATGCTGTAGTATTGAAGTATATTCAAAACAAATCCTTTCCCTTAATATTTATATAGATATTCGTATAAATAATAAATATATTAAGTGTTGTACTATACACTACAAAACACCGTAATGCTTGTGGAGGCGGCAACAGGCTTGGGTATACCTTTTACTAATATAACACTAAACAATACTAAAATAACATTTAACTTGCTTATTTTGTTAGTTTATGAATAATGTTTATTTTGACTTTGACATAAGAAATAAATTAAAAAACAATAATCAGGGGCCTCCTTCAGATATTTGTATAAAACCCTTGTATCTTTTTAATAGCAGTATTAAATCCCTTGATCCCAATTTCATAGTTTCGACAACAACGTCCTATTTACGATTATAATGACTGGAACTATGAGGCTGAAGTGATATTTCACCCACTTGTGACTCGTTCAGAAAGTTGAAAAAGGTGTTTTTTTATTTTATATAATATTTTGTGGCGAGATTTGGTCGTGAAGAGACTCGACTGTCACTCGCGGAATCAGCGGAGCGCACATAACGAACCCTGCCTCTGCAGAGCGTTGAGGGCCGCCCTTACTTTCTGATGTAAAATACATCCCTAATTCCACCAATCGCTGACACTGGCCTAAATCAACGCTAAATATGTGACATTGAAGAAAATTTAAAAAAAAAACTCCGACATTTAATTACAAATAAGGACATCTCGTGAAAGAACATAAATTAATTTAAAATACATTGAGCGTCATTTTGTAATAATAAAAATAAATAATTATATCGTTACTATTCTTCAATAAATGAATTTATCCAATAAAACAGTTTTCCTAATAAATATATGGTGGTATTGATTCTGTTATAATATCTTCATGTTTAATGCAGACGTCCCTAAGATGTCGCTGGCTAGTTAATGTGTTAGGGGTAAGAAAAATTTCAGGTAAGCATCTACTTGGGAGAAACGTGAGCGGCTTACATTATTTCAGCATATCCCATACTCACAACTAATATTCTATTAGATACGCATATAATGAAAAATAATTCTCATAAGTTGAATTTTATATTGTATGTATTCAGAAAGTCAACTTAGTTTCTTTATAAGTGTATCTATGTATGAAATTACATATACTTTAATCTATTAAAGTTGAAGAATTTGTTTGTTTTAAGTTGATTGCACCAATCAAAGAGGCTACTGATTCAAACTGAAAAAATTGTGTTGGGTTGTCAATTTATCGAGGAAGGTTACAGGTACTATAATAGCAGCTGAAAAATGTTGCAAAAACGGAGAAAATCAACCAAATATATCTCATAACACGGTGTTTGTGTTTGTACTCCACCAAAACGATTTGACTGACTTTTATGACTTTTTTTGAGAGCGGGTGAAAATGCTGGGCAAAGTTAGTACTACATAATATACAGGAGTTTTTAGTAATAATGTGATAGTAAATAATAATGCGAACAAAAACCAAAGATACTTTCTCAATTGTTATTACTTGTACGAAAGCGAAATTTCAGCGAAATAAATCCTTGATCTTCAACAAAAATGTCAAATCGAAAAACTCGTAAGTCATAACATTATATGCGCAACTCCCAGTGATGGGACGTTGCGAAGATGAAAATATAATAATAGAGGCGCATCAAACGTGATGTTATTAAGGCACTCCGTGACCGGGGTTGCGATCTTAGGCGCACGCACCACGCGTGCAGCGAATGTAACATACACATGCAAAGCTGATTAGGTGGCTGAGTGATTCTTAACCTCCGACGCAAAAAGTAGGGTAACTCCCCTCTTTTTTACGTTTGTTATGTCTCTGGGTGGCTCCTAAACAAATGGACCGATTTTGACGCGGTGTTTTTGTTTGAAAGCTGACGTGTCGAGATGAGAGATATTCACCTTCTTATAATAAAAATTTAAACATCTGTAAATTTGGTTTTGAATAAGTTTTATGGTTCTTTATAATTAAGCAAAAAATGAATAACATAATATTGTAGGGTATCGGCGTATATTAATGTTCCAAATGTTTAATAGTATAAATCCTTTTATTTATCTAATTGTAAGTACTTGCAATACGGTTTCATTTTTTAATGAGAAGCATATTAGCTCTTCATTCCTAATCACTAGTAGTTCTTTAGAATGGTACAAAGCTATCTCCAATATATCCTTACTTGCCTCGTATAAAGTAATAAAACAGAACAGTGGCGGCAAGTCTTGACAGCGTTAAAATGTTTTCAACTTAATTTGTTGGCCATAAAGTGGAAATACTTTTATCTGTGGGAACAACGCCCGTTGGCGCCTAATCAAGGAGTTGGCCGGAGTCACGCCGCTAACGAACAGGTGTACCTATAAATACTTTCCGGGGCGATTGCTTCGGGCTTTAATCAGCGCACCAGTTCACCGCTTTTCATTCACTCCGGACCTGCCGACTATTGGAAACCTACACTCCCGGGAAATGGCAAAGAAAAATCTACGTTTATTTCGGGTTTATGGACAAGGATGGCATTAAATTTATTAATCCCCAGACGTTGCTGACGACAGCGGATTCGTGAAATTTATTTTTCATTCGATTTTATGTTGATTATGCAAATTATTTTATTTAATCTTCGCTCTGATTTTTCTTTAGCACCTGACATTTTAAATTTTAATTATCTATGGGAATAATTATATAGTGTAGTTGAAAAAAACGATCTACATAGTCAGGGGGAGGTATTTGGTGTTTACAATCAAGTTAAAATTAAGTTAATAATATTTAATAATATACGAGTAATATCGATTATACTGAATGAATTAGTGATTTCGAATCTGTAATCAAAATATGAACTGTATGTTATTTTACAACTTTCACTTTTTTAATATGAATTTTACAGTTATTTCATGGAATTTAATCGTTTTATTTTCCAAAAACTAAAACCTGTCTACTGCTCAGATGCTTTAAGTTGCACCTGACCTTGTATGTTAAAAAATATTTGTTTTTTTAATTACTTACAAAAAAGGTTTGGTTAAATAGTTACGACCTTACATTTCAATTGGAAAGAGTATCGTCAAACTGAATATGTCTTCTTTATCATCTTTCAATATAAGTGATTGATTGTAAATCCCTTAAAATAAACGTGGAAGTGTGTGTGTGTGTGGTGGTGTGTGTCTGTCTTTATGTATTTTATGCATGCATGTCTAATCTTCTGGATTGATACAGAGATAAACTAGAATTTGAAAAAAAAAACATAAGCCGTTATTATTATTATCCCTATATATTTAATTGCAAAAATAGGCTTGAAGTGGTTGCAATAGGGCAAACGCGAAGTCGTTGGCAAAAGCTAGTATGTAATAAATTGGCGATGTGCAATCAAAGGTATTGGAAGCAGCATATCTCATGAATGTTTGGCGTTAGGTACCTACATACTTTGAATAGAGACTGAGCCTTAATTGGGTTCGCACGCTTCTCATGCTTTGTCCCCGTGGCTCAGCCACAAAAATGAACAAACTTGGCAACTGCTATCGCTAATTAAAATTGCCGATCGTTTCTTTTCATGACTACTCTTTTATTTATCGCATCGAATGTTTACACTACAGTCTGTACATAGAAATACAGTTTGCATAAAAAGTTACAAATCGTGATCACTGTAGTATGTAGCTGTGCTGTGTGCTGAGTTAGCTCATTTTAAATAATTTTTAATTATTATTTTTAATGGACTTAAAAAGAAGGATTCCATTTGAAAACGTATACAAACTTTTGTAGGTGTATGTACCTATCATTATGTAGGTATGTTTGTCAATAATTTTCTCCGAAATTTTTGATTGGATTGTGACCGTAAAGTTCCCCGTAAAAAGGTTAATTTGTTCAATTTTTTTTATGGGTTCATCATTCCATCTGTCATTATGTAGGTATATATTAAATATCTAATAATTAATAATTTTGTGAAAATTTCTTTAAATTAAAGGAAATTATTTTAAATTGCCATTTTATTGAGGGTATGTTTAAAAATTTCCTATTATTTAATAAATACTACATATATGTAATTTTAACATATTTATTTGTACTAAAAAGTATTACTTACTAAGTTACATTATCTATCTACTTACCATTTAATATTTGTCATTAAATGATTCAACATTCTCACTAGTCAAATCATATCAAAATCAAAAAGAACATAATTTTCAAAAAAGGGTACATAATAATTTTATACAAAGGCAAAAAAATTATGTATCGAAAAAGGGGTGACCCGTTATTCGTAAAGGAGTGAATTATGTTTATTTATGCTGTGGAACTGTTGTCAGAGGAAAATCTATCTATATGATAAACGAGTCCCGTATTTGGACGCAACCTCTATTCCAATACTAATATGATATAGGAGCTGAAAAGTTTGTTTGTCTGGTGGAACGCGCTTATCTCAGAAATTGAAAAATTATTTTTGTGTTGAATAGTAACCCGTATTTGGTTGCAATCTCATATCGTATTGGTAATGAATACCAATAAATCATGAGAATTTCGTAGTTTTCAAGTAAATTAATATAAACTTGTGCACTCCAACGTGTATTTGTATTCAGTAACTACATTCATACAACGGGAAAATGGAAGGTTTAATGAAAACTTTGATCGCGGAATCTATAAAGAGCTGTTATTATAAAAACATGTCAGCTTTACATCCTGATCAACGACTAGGTTAAGAAGTAAAAGATGGCGTATCATAAATTGTAATAAATTGAATATAATAATAATGTCGATGTCTTCGAATATCTAAAAGTTCACACAAAAAACAATCTATTAACTTCACAAATTATGTCGAATTAATATTAACAAATTGATTTACGAAACACTCTATCATGGCTTACAATAATACTCTTAATATAAGCAAAGGAAAAAATAATAATATAATTTTCTACATCTGTAACGTTTTCTTAAGAGTACAAGTACAGTACATAGTGTACAGACAAAACACTTCTAGCAAACATCTTATGAAACGATTTTAATGAAATAAAATGTATTGGCTAATAATCTTAAAAGACCGATGTTTTAATTAGTTTTAATTTGTTTTTTTTTTTTTTTGCTTAGGTAGGTAAGTATAAAACAATCTTAGAAAGAACGCATATTATATTTTCTTTTGCGCTTTTTTAGTAAAATATAATAGCAGCTTGAGATGATATAACTCGCTCTCGCAACATCTGGCTATCCTTGTAAGTACTTCCAAGAGCGATCAAGCACCCCCACAGAGTGCTAAATCATTCTTCTTCTTAATAATTTGATCTTTCCTTTAGCCTTTCCTTTAGATATAATAAATTTAATAGGTTTAAAGATGTATTCATATATTCATCTGTAAACACGTGTATTATAATACGAACATATTATGAAAAAACATGTAGGTACCTAGTTTTTTTTTGCCACAAGATGGGTGCGTAATTTATTTAGAAATAAAAACAAAACTAGGTCATGAATCATATATAATGAATATTTAATTGTTCATTCAGTCATTTCATCGAATTTAGTTTAATTAAATGCTCTATTGGTTAAACATTAATTTATTTTATTTAGGTTAGCTAATAATATTTGTAGGTTTGTATATGTCGCAGATTACAATGGAACGCCAAGTTAATAATAATTGACTCAGATGTATTCGATACTGGTTAGCAGCACGATGTTTAAACAGATTTTAAATCAACTGATATGATTGTCATTGCGCTGGTGAGAAAACTTTGGACGCGAGGGTGGATGTGTTTTCAAGCGTGGACCGACTTCACCGCGTTCCAGAAAAAATCCCTTTGCATCCGATATGCGCTCCACTAGTGTTATGTTAGTAGGTACCTTGTTATTATTAAACTGGTAAAGCACGGAAGGAGTAATATTTTGAAAAACCAGCCTCCAGGAATGACTCCTGATTAAATTGTTTAATTTTTGTATGGGAGCTGGATTTTTATTTGGTATATAATTAAAAATTAAAAAGTATTACAGCACACAAAAAATAATTTTAGAAATTTTTATTTTTTTAAAATGGATTTTTAATGTTATTTAAATCTGATATCATTTTTTACGCTCCTCTGACAACATTGTAAGATGTTAAGAAATAGCGGAACAAGATGTGATGTGGTGTCGATTGTGCGTGCTCTGTTTCTTAATCATCGAGATTTATTTGTGAGATAGAGAAAGTGAAGGAATGAACTCTATTCCTCTAAATACCATCACGGACTTTGTGGTCAACATGACTGTTAAGTAGGTACATCATATACTACGTGCAATGGAAATTGGCTAATTTGTGACTAATTATTCAATACAAAAGTATGTATTTTTTTAGTTATATCCCGATCTTCAGTAATGAAAATACGAAAAGAAGGCCAAATCCGATAAATTCATGGAAAATTATTTCACAATACTTTAAAAGTTAAATTCCTTGCTCTTTTAAATTAAACTTTATTTCTGCAATAAAAAAAATATTTGTTTTTTTTTATTTTTTTTATTTAAAATATTTGTACACTAGCCAATTTGCATGTGTATGAGTAATGAGTATACTAAGTGTTGTTATAATCATAGCTATTGTGGCGTCCCAATAGTAGATTTTTGATTTTTTTGGTAAAGGTTTAGCTTTTTAATTAAAATATTTTAGAACATATATATTTTTTTTAAATTATAAATGTTAACTGGTAGAAATGGTGGAACAATGGTTGGTAATGATACAATTATTGTATTTGATGTTGTCGGCAACAAATATTAAAGGACTCAGGTTCATATGTAACCCGCCTCCGTGGCTAATTAGTTTACGCGTTTGCGTGTTGAGCCGGAGGTCCTGGGTTCGAATCCCGGGGAAACACAATAATGTCTCGGTTGGGTTGGTATAGAAGGCTGATCACCTACTTGCCTGTAAATGAAAAATGATCAGTGAAACAGATACATCAATGTATACGCCTTATGCCCCACTAGGGGTTACGAGAATTCACTTTTTTTTTACTCAGACATATGTATAATAGTTTATTACTAAGACAATAACTATGTATTTCATTTTACCGCTAATGGTAAAATGCTGTCTCTCAATGGTACCTACTTTGCTATGTTTTTTGAATAATTGCTACATTTCTAAAATATCTAATTCTATTTCTCAGGATATGTGAATACAAACAGCTTTACGGTCAAATAAAACGAATATATTACGTAAGCATCCTTCTAGCTAGTCACTTTACCGCATTGCACTCTGACAGCGAAAATTTTCATTGCAAATTCTGTCACCGTGCCACATGTAGACTATGTGTAGACTACAGAGCCTGCACAAACATCCCCGTTATGGATGTCAACTTAAACGAACCGAAGTCAACCCTGCGATTCTGAATGGATTTCAACAGAATGGGGTTACCACTACCAAAAGTTTGAAACTATTACATAGCCAAAATGTAAAAAGGTCACATTAAAAAAACTTGGAATCTGACAACAATACGTATAACAATATTTCAAAATTGGAATGCAATTTCCTTTCTATCGAGTAAAACTTTTTGAATAGTTATACATAGAAGAACGTAGTGCCCTATACACAGTAAAAAATATTTCTATATATTAATAGTTATCTTGATAAGTAAAAGTATGTAACAGGGCGCTACGAGTTTTTGAATGTTTTATAAAACAAATGATACTTTTGAGTAGCACCCCTCGGGGCGATTTCGAATCCGATGTGAGTGACTATGTCTTAACGAACCGCACTGAAAATATTTCTCAAGAAAACTTTGATGTATGCTCATTTGAGAAAGACACGATATTTGCCGATTATATTATTAGAATATTGTTTATTATTGTTTACTAGCGATTTTGTTACTTCTAATTAATGTATATGTTATTCCTGTTAAGCTCATCTAGTTTTATTGTGATGTAAAGTTTGATTCAAATATATTCAGTAGTTTTTACCTAGAAGCAAAACAAACATGTACTTACATCAACATACATAAATCAACGTTATATTAGAAAAAATTTACAGAAATTTGAAATATTATGACTAAATATCAATGTTGTTGATGTTGTATCATTCGCGTTATCAAAGTTTTTTCATATAAACATAATTTATTGATTTAAGTGGACTATATTTTAAAATTTTATAAAAATCTATTTAATATAAGTTTAATTTTATTTTAATTAATTCCTGGGTGATAAGAAGAACTCTAATTAAACTCTAAACAAAGTCAAATAATAACAGAAAAAGCATGACTCAACTAAAACTCGAGTTTTCTGGCTAAGTGAACACTGACAAATCGGCTGTTATGCAATGCGTGGACAACTGATTGCATACAATCAAAATAACTGAACCATGCGTAATATGCAAACAGTGTCCAAGTATGACATAGATAGATCTAGATGGCTTGATCGACTCATCCATGCGACAACAATTTGCCGGTCTACTCATATGCAAATGCATACTCCATTTTCCGCTAGGCCGAGAAGGTTTCGCGAACTGAGACCGGATGTAGTGCTGTCGTCGCAGGAAATTGAGAACTCTGCATAAATCCTGATCCTGCAAAACAAATTTGTTACGATATAATCCGGATATTGATACACTGTTGTATCACATCACGCACCGGCTCCTACGTCTACTCAATACAATTTCAATTGTATAATCGGAGATTGCATTATTGTCCTATAAGTAATACTTAATAATCTAAATATGGTGATTATTATTTTTTGTCAAGTACAATTCGTAATTTGAAGGAGAATTATAATACATTCTGAAACTAATTTACACTTATTGATGTGTTAAAAGTTTTTAACGTTGATTAATTTCTAGCTCTTTTCTGAATATTAATGATTTTTTTATTTAGTTAAGTATGATTCAGAAATATATTAGCTTACATAGTACATTTGAAATGTTAACCTAAATTAATGTAATAAAAAAATAACATAACCTACATATATCTTATTGGTGTTAAATAACTGTCGCAAAAGTTGGTAACGACGTGTTTCACAATATTTTAACTCCAATATTCTTAACCAAACATGTTTTGGTGCTCTTGTGGTATCTCAAAAGCAACATAGCATGTCGGTAGGGTGAAATATTGTCGGGAAAATTGAATACGTGCAGGTATTCACAGTCACTTCAGTGCCCTTTCAGTATTACTAGTTATTTCATTGCTCGTTTATGCCTTTTGAAAAATGATATATGCTTTGAGGTACCAGATATTTGTATATTATTTCTGTACAGGAAAAGTTTAGAATTGGCTATTTAAAAAAAAAACTCTTAAGCATTGCCAAACTATAATTATGACGTAGAACCATGATGTTTTATTTTGACAATGACAATAAACACCGTAAATACAAGAATACCATTTATTGTACTGAACAGCTTTTTCTCTTTCAATATTGTTTCGTTGTTGTATGATACCCCAATATAGATAAAAGCAAGATAAGAATTTGAATAAAGCTTTACCTTCTATTAACGCGAGTACGACATATTTAAAAAAACCGACGAAAAAGAAAATATTACTCGCGTCATCCGTGACCATGCAGGCTGTAAAGCACGCCCAATGTAATAATCAAATTTTGTAAACATATGTATTAACTGTTAATCTTTAGTTAATTAAGTTTTATAAGTTAAATAATTATAAAATTATAATAGTTATATATATATATATATATATATATATATATATATATATATATATATATCAAAGTTATAGTATAGTTAGTCCGGTCAAACTATTTTCTTTTAAATAAGGTTCTAGAGCATAAAATAACGAATAATATTTCAGGAGACGTTAACGTATAGACCGTGTTTAATTTGCGAAAATATGTTTGAGAAGTGAGATTTGATCAGAAACCGTAACGTGGAAATTGTTCAGGGCTTTCCACCTGTTCCCTGTGATTAAAGTGCGTTTCCGCAAACAAACGGCGCAAACGAAAGCGACAAATGTAAATGTTGGCTGAAGAAACCTTTGGCGGCTTATATTGAGAAAAATTTACACTGACTTTATAAGCATATTACAAGACACATCAAAGGAACGCGATGCTATGAGAAATTTAATTCGTTAACGTTCTTGAGAAATTCGTAATAAGTTCGCGAATTATCCTGTATGTGTGGGTCTGCGTGACTGTCTATGGCATCGGGACTCCTAAATTAAATGACCGTTTCTAATGCGGTATCTTTTGTTTGAAAGCTGCGTGGTTGAGATTAATGTTATAGATATGTGAGATTAATCTAATTATTCTTACTTGTACTTTTCATGTAGAAAAGTTTTATAAACCGTCTTCAATTTCACTTGTTTCTTCAGCTTTCAGACAAAAAAACCGTATCATAATCGTATTAGACATTTAGAAGTAATGTCATAAACAGATATACATACACACATGACATACTTATAAAATCCCTCTTTCTGCGTTAGGAGTAAAATAATATTATACCATAAGAATTCCTAAAGCTTAAATGTCCCAGCCTTTTGTAGCATCTCCTTTAAGTTAGATTCTAACTGGAATGGTAACCGCAAATAGCAATGTCTAACTATTCCAAGTGATTTTATCGACACGGAATGGAGCTAGGTGGAAGGCGGGGTACATTAAATTCAATAACACGAGTTAGGGAGTTCGACGCTCGCTCCGAACGTCCTCAAATAAGTAGAGAAGAAAACTTTTGAAAAACTCCGCTCAACTACTGTTGCATGTATAAATATATCCAAGGTAAACTAGAATAACTTTATACTTAACTATTTTTTGTATCATCCGACGCTTGTCGGTTATATTTTTATTTTTGTATGAAGATTGTATTGATTTATTTTAACAAATATATTCTTTACTGTTTTTTCCATGTACGTGGGACAATACAGTAGCTCTACCACAAGTCTGGTAAAGTATTTTTTGATAGATTCTGCGTTATTTGTATGAACAATGTTACAGTGGTTACGCACAACTTACTTCGCCACTACTTACGCCACTACTACGCTAGCTTTCCAATAGTAAAAAAAAGAACTACAAAAAATTATTTTATGAAACTTTTTTTTTAACTGGTACGGAGAGAGATCAACATCATTGCTTTGTTTGTTTCTTGTAACTTACCTTTGATATCATGTGTTAAATGCGTTAATCTATAGAATTATTCGTTCGAATTGGAAAAAATCTTTTGTGTTGTTATAGTCAATTTATCGTTCCTCCATATAGACTATAAAACATCATACTATTACAAGTGTTGTTGTATGAGAAATTTTTAAATACTTTACTTACGTTTTGGAGATTAATACAAGGCGAGTACTAACTGTCATTATCGGACCCTGTTCGTAGATTATTATTCGCCGAGACGGCACAGTTCGGTTGTTAGCACGCCCTCGACTCTAGTGCCTATGACAAAACTAACTTGTAAGTGTTCCGTAGTTTTCTCTCTAATTTTACACAAACTAACACATGCTATCGAGTTAACCAAACAATTTACTCCAATTAGATCTAAACTGTTGCAATTTAGGTACATAAAGAATATGCTGTCAAGGATGATTTAAATCTTTTGACATTTCAGGCATAATTTGTTACTTATCTCTTACCTATAACTGTATTTCGAAAGAAACAATTTTACCCGCTTTTGGCAACATGTTTCATTGATGCTCTGCTCGGCACTCCTATTGGTCGTAGCGTGTTAGGTATCTATATATATATATATATATAACCTTCCTCGATTAATATTAAATCCAACACAAAAATATTTTTTTTTCTTTTTTTTAAATTCGAACCACTAGTTCCGGAGATTAGCGCGTTCAACCTAACAAACTCTGGCACTGTTGTTTTTTACCTCGCAAAAGATAAAAAAAAACATTGATGATATCATTTAATATCTATTAATTAAGTTATTTTAAAACTACTCAACGTTATTAGTATTAATAAAGCAAACTAATTTTCCGCGGGCTGCAGGGTTCCGGAATATGCAGGCTCCCATCAAGCAATCATTATGGCGCCATGTTTTTAAAACGGCTTCGGCTAGCACATGCCCTGATCCAAATTAATCCTCTACTACAATATTGTTTCATAAAATTAGGATAATCTCTTTTACGAAAATATTCTGTTATATAAATTTCAGAGTTTCCAAGCATTAATTGTTTTCCCCCAGAGTCTGTGTTGGGCCTTGACGTCAGCCGTGATTCTGCATATCATTTTCTTCTCAATAAACACCTACTATATCTTTGCCACCTAGGTACTATAAATTAGTGGCTTAAACGATACTATTTTTAACTCGTGACGCAAAATTATTGTATTATAAGTGTTACGTGTCTGTGTATACGTCTGTCGCATCATAGCTCTTAATGTCTTTACGGAAATATCGATTGCGTTGCGTTATTATTGGTTTGAAAGCTGGGGTGATCAATATTGGTTTGAGCTACAAATTATGAAGTTAATCCCTTTAATCATCTATTTTTATTTGTAATTAACGTGTCGGAAGCCTTCTGATCTTTTTAAAATTTCACTTCGCTACATATACGAACCTTAACCTCGGATTGAACGACTCTAGGTTTGTCCTAATGTCACGCAGTTTTGGTCACTTTATATTCTTTTTTACTAATTCAATGTAATTGAAAGTAAATTAATAATATATAGTTTCTACTTATAATACTCTATTTAATTTGTTTTACGTACCTAGTTACGAACTTGGATTTGTTTGCGTGTTAGGTACACACCGCTGAAGCGATTTTGATGTAAGTACTTTGATATAAAATTATTACTTTGTAGGATCTTTGAAACAACTTGGTAAAAAGTCACATTCACATTCATAAGTTTGGGATAATTTTCCTAAAGCATTGACATAATGAAAATACCTCAAAGGAACAAACATGGAGTAAAGTTATAATGGCACGCATTTGACGTGCAAGTCACGGACAAGATTATTGCGGAACAGAATCCTTTGCTTCGGTCCAACGAACAGATGTTCAATTACTTGTCTCCTTGTCATATTGAGGTTATTTCTCTAAACGGTATCTACTTCTTTAATGTTAATATTATGTTTGCACCGCAATGCAACTCATTATAATGAGCCCTTATGTTTGTAACCTCATTTACCTTAACAGTGCGTTCTCAAAATACTGGCTGCTAAAATGTTTTAAGAAAATGTATCTATTGAATTGAATTAGTAACAGACGCCGTCGAATCTTGAGTAAGTTCTTGCAAGTAAGTGAATTAAAACTGAGCAAACTGTCAATAATAAGTGGTGGAGTTGGCAAATTGAATAGAATAAAAGAGACAAGTCCGCTAACGAGCCGGTGTTTACCCAAGTGGACACTAATTGGCTTAGCCAGCGGACGACATTGCACTCAAAACAAAATTAAACCATTCACTATCGATGGACAAGGCACTTTTACTTCTACCTTTTTTATTAAAAACCATCTCTTTGAGTTTATAAAAGAAAACCGATTGAATGAAGCTTATAACAGATTTTAATAAATAGAAGTACACCTAATACCGGAGATTAATCAATCTCCATTTACTTAAAAAGTAATTTATTTATTTACTTAAAACACCTTTATTTTTGTATAAAAATTAAACGACTTACTATCTATGGTCAAGTCTGATATTAACTAAGTGGAGAAGACAAAGTTTTTCATGAATAATTTGTTACTTCTATGCGAATTAGTTGAAAATAATAAAGGGTGTTTGCTACAATTCCACGTAAAACTGTAGAATAAGCTTATCTATCTTACTATTGAGGTAATAGTGATTTTCCTTTGACAATGCCACATCCATGTCAACAGTACGACTCCATACAAACACCATTTAGTAGGAAAGATCCCTGAATGAAGATTCAATCACTGTGACCATATTTCTTCAAGAATGGTTTCTTTGTAAAACGGACCTCTAACAAGTTTTGTTGTTTACTTTTTAAACGAGAAAACTTTTGAAATTATTTACTTGCAGCGTTTACTCGTGATTTCATTCACGTGAACATTCTATTTATATTTAAATATTAAACCACATTATATTCATGTAACAATTTCTCTATTGTTATTCTAAAAAAGTTGGCAGTTTTAACTTACTTGATACTTATATTTTGATTAATTTAGTAGAAATTAAAGCATATATTATCCTGACAGCTTATTATTGTAAATTTTCATTAAAATTCATCCATAGGATTATTTAAGTGCGTCTTATATTTATAAAAAATTTATGAAATCTCCTCGCCCTCTGCTGAGGGGCATGAGAAAGACAAGCTTTCGTGTCTGATCACTGATCATTTTCTTTTACGGGATAGGTGTAGCTTTCTGTGCCTACTCAGCCGAAACATTTCTTTTTGCCCCGGGAAAATGGGGGTATTGATACCCAGAGTATTTGGTGCAACACGCAAATGTTTAACAATTTATTTATGATTCACGATATGTACTGTCTGTAAAATCAAGCTCTAAGTAGAATTTTTTATCGCATTTAGGTCCACATTATTTATTTTATTTTAACTCTTATTTATTTTGAGTTTACATTTGAATAAAAAGCAGGTTTAATAAGAGGGCAATTTGTGAGATGCCGCAAGGCACATCTTAGGCGTATGTACACCTTCCGCTTCAGGAGCAAAGAAAAATTTAAATAAACAGACCGAGCTTTACCGAGAAATAATGAGAAAAGCAACATTTTACATATATTTTTTTATTCGTTTCGAGTTTGACTGAGTTTTAGAGGCATTTCGCCTTATTAAATGTTTATAAAAAATTATAATTTATTTACTAAACGAAACAAATAAAAAATTATGTAAATACAATGAGTGAAATTGAAGACAATACATAAATCCTTTTAAATGTTATTTAAAAATAAAAATATGACATAAATTGATACATCTCGATGTATTTAAAACAAGAAACCGTATCGAGATATTCCATTTGTTTAGGAACTACGTTGCTACAGACAGACACATAAAACTTAACACGCTTATTTTTGCGTCTGGAGTTAATAAAATAAGGTGGGAAATAGATCAAATTGTTTCTTTTTCTTAACTGTTATATAATATCTTTAATTGTGTATTGTAGTTGTCTGTATAGTTTAATATCTATTGTAGTAAAATAATTAATAATAATAAAATGCCATTGTATCTATCTGTCACATTAGTAGTGATTCCAACACAATCCCTTATTGTATATTCATTACATGAAACAGAACTATAATCCGAGTGAATAATGACGGGAATATAATATTCTAAGCGTGAAAGTAATTTCAGAAGTGGTAATACAAGCCGGGTGTCTTGCAGACCGTTCTACGCTATCTCTGCTTGTATCTTCAATTTGCATATAAATTGTGTCTTCTGGTCAGATTCACCGCCAAGATGACACACGCCCTTCATCCTACCCCTTAAAACAACGTATGCGAAAGTAACATAATATATAAACATGTGCTTACTTAAGATCCGTTTTTGGAGGCATAAAATTAAAATAAATACTAATTTTAACAAATTTAACTATGTATCTACTTTATATTCAATTATTTTCGTAAACAAAACCTAATTATATCTATAGAATCGTAACTCCTTCACAATTTTGTGTTTTTTTTTGTTTTGTTTGAAAGCTTACGTGACCGAGGTGGATCTTAGATACAATTTATGAAGATATGTTCATCCACTCATGCCTATTGTGTAAATATATGTAAACATGGCAGAGGTTTTTAAAATTGTTTTTAGTTGTTTTTGTTTTTTCGTAGCGGTCTAAGTCCTATTTTTCGAAATTATTTAGGTAATTAGTAAGTAAAGAGATTCATCTTTATATTAAGTAGCGTTTAATAATTATGATAAGATTTTGTTGGAACACAAATTGCTAGAGGAAAACATTTCGAGCTTTCATAAAGCTTTTCTTTCGCTAGCAAAAACATTTATTACAGGAATTAATTAAGAATTTCTGAATACGGAATCGCTTATCATCATAAAGCAATCTTTTGTTAAAATTAACGCCTATATTAGTCTTCATAACGGCGCGTCGGCACGGCCAATAAAACGATGCAAAGCGGCTAATTTTTCAGCAAATCATCTCCGGTCCCTATGAAGTCATCAATATTCATTTTGCGGCGCGCCCGCTAAACAAACACCTTTCCGAAGTAGCATAACACGGTTCCTTTGAGGAGCACTATGACGTGGGTGACGGCTCGTCGCGAGGGGGCTAACTCAATTTGTTTGGATAATTGGCTTGTTTCATGAACGTGCTCTACACCAATAAATTGTTCCACGTTACTGAATAGATTACAGAAATGTCATAATTGGCTTGATGCAGTTGAATCCGACAACGGTAATGAACGAATTCACGCCGCTCAGTTAGAGTTACCTAATTGGAACTTAATTTTAATCAAACACAATTGCAATCGCATTGGAAATCATCAATTTCTACTTTGTGGCTTACATCGACACCATCATTTCTCACCACAATTATCATTATCAACTAACATTTAGATCAAAATGACTGATACTCGACGACGTGTACTTCCGCTAACAGTAGAATTTACTGAACTGTTTGCTAGACATATACAACAACTAATAATTATCTACATTTACGAAGATAATTTAAACAATATTTAACAAAAAATAATTCTACTCAAACACCACCGTGGTTTACGCATCTACATGTTGTCTCTGAAGTTCTGGGTTGGAATTTTGGAGAGCCCAACAAATCTTTCGTTTGGTTGTACTATCGTAGATGATCCTACGTGCCTGTAAAGGAAATGATCCGTGAAACAAACGAAAAAATCTGCCCCTTGCATACATGATTTCACAAATTAATCAGAGAATTTACTCAATTGATTGTAATTAAAATATCTAAACAATTGGCCAATGTGTAAATGTTGATGTGTCTATACTATGTTATATTATATTAGCTACATTGTTGTTCGCTTGAGTTATGTAACTATTTTTAGGTTTGAGTGTTTAGTACTTCGTAATTTAATAGTCGTTCATTGATATTTGTTTTCTCTTTAATTTTTATGTTATTTTTTTTTGTTTAAATATTTTTGCTCTTAATTTCTCGTTGGATTTTGTCGTTTAATTTTGTATTGATAGTTTATGGATAAGATATGACATAGTCCTTTCTTGTTGTACAGTACTATTGCATGTTGTGATCTCCTCTAATTGAAGAAACACAATGTTTAAACTGTAACAGTACAATAGCATAGCTTGTAAAGTGTATTTTTTGTTGGAGATCCTAATAAAAATAAATAAATAAATAATTAATACATTTTGATATATAAACAGAAAGAGCTTTTATAAACATGGGATAATTTTTAATTATATTAAAGACTTGTCATATAAATGCCGCTGTGACACTTGGATACTTTTAATTTTATTCCAAGTATATGAATGTTATAGAAATATTATCGTCGAAATGCTCGTTTAAAACCCTCGGTATATTCATAAAAGGATAAGGCTAACGAAGACTGGGATTGGTTTAGCGGCGCACGTACGGGACCGCAATGTCCAGAGCATCATTATTGCCAAATTGCGACATCCGCAGTCTTTAGCGTCGCAGCCAACTACAATTTTGTCATTACAAATAATGCTTATTTCGGATTTTCTCATTAGAAAATATAGGTTCTCGGATTCCGTCCAGTGTTGCTAACATTCGATTAAATTATTTACTGCACACCTTACCTAGGAAGATTAAATTATTTTCTTAAGTTAATGCTCAAATGATTCCACCACTTAAGACGCAAATTATACTCCAATTAATTCTTAGTTAATTAATATTTAGGAGTCGATGGTTGTAATTTATAAAACTCCTTAGCTTGCAGAGAAAGGTCGAGAAACAATGAAATACAATGAAACAATGAATGAATGAAGAGTTGAATGTGGAATGTTAATTATATAATAATTTCTAAAACACAAGTATTTGTACAAAAATCTTAGTCTAAACTTAGCACTAGGGTTAACAAGCATGAAGCGCAGGCGCAGCCAATCACGTCCATGTACTTTAGAGCGAAGGGCTGTGCGCGTGTGCGTACATGGCGGCTACAGTACTCCCCTCTGAGAAAAACGTACTCTAGGTTTCACCGTGCGTCCTGATCTTGTTACGTAATTTCTGGCTGGTGCTTCTTTTGTTGTATATTTATCTGCCGAGTCTGACTTATCCTTAATCTCCTTGTAGTCGATTGATGTGTCTTGCTCGTGGTTGTATATGAAGGCTGGTTTAAGTCTGTCGATTGATATTACAGAAGTTCGCGTAGGCAATTGGATTGTGAAGTGTTTTTCATTCCTTTCTAGTACTTTAAAGGGTCCGTTGTAAGGTGGTATCAATGCCGTGCGTACTGTATCATTTCGCACGAAAATATGTGAACATGTTGCTAAGTCACCATGGATGAAAGTTTTATTTGTGTGGCGCAGTCGTGGTTTTGGTGATAAAGTAGCCATTGTTTCAGATAGGCGACTGATAAACTCCGAGTCTTCAATGTTGGATTTTGCAGGTACGAAAAAATCTGCCGGTACTCTGAGTGTTGTCCCGTACGTCATTTGTGCGGGGCTATATTGTTGGCTTTCGCGTAGTGCTGTACGTAATCCCAATAAGATTGTTGTGATTTCTTCGCTCCAGTGTGTATTATTTTCTCTTGCCATTAGTGCACTCTTTAGCGTTCGATGCCAACGTTCGACCTGTCCGTTCGCCTTAGGGTTGAATGCCGTTGTTCTTATGCGTTGTACGCCCATCTTTTTACATAAGGCGGTAAAGAGTGCTGACTCGAATTGCCTTCCTTGGTCGGTAGTTATTCTTAAAGGAGTGCCAAATCTTGAAATCCAACCGTCGTATATAGCCTTAGACACGGTTTCTGCGGTGATGTCGCGTGTAGGGATCGCTTCGGGCCACTTTGTACATCTGTCTATTATAGTGACGATGTATCTGTAGTCGTTTGACGGAGGAAAAGGACCGACGATGTCGCAGTGTATGTGCTCGAAACGCGCAGATTCTTCGAACTCTCCAGGAGGGCTTTTTGTATGCCGTTGCACTTTAGCACGCTGACATCCGATGCAAGCTCTAGTCCATGTGTTTACATCTTTGTTTATTGACGGCCAGAAGTATTTTTTTGTCATGATCTTTTTTGTGGTTCGAATGCCGGGATGACATAATTCATGTTGCGCTTGAAATGCATTAAAACGATATGCGGCTGGTAGATACGGTCTAATATATGATGTCGACACCTCGCATGTGATTGGCTGATTGCATTCGGGCACTTTTATGTCTTTAAATATTAATTTCGGGTTTTTCTTGCATTCCTTTAGTTCCTCATCTGCTTGTTGATCGATTGCTAATTTATTGTAGTTGATAAAAGTGTGGTGAGGTATAATAATTTCTTCCACGCGAGATAATGCATCGGCGGCTTCGTTGTTGTTTCCTTCGATGTGTTTAATCTTTGAACAAAACTGGCTAATGAAATGAAGCTGTCGCTCTCGTCTCGGCGTATCGCTGCTGCTTGATGTTCTCGTAAGTGCAAAGGTTAACGGTTTATGATCCGTGTAGATAGTGAGTTCGCTTCCTTCAATTAATCTTCGTAGGTTTTTTACAGCTGTGTACATAGCTAGTAATTCGCGATCGTACACGCTATATCTACGTTGTGTTTCACTCATAGACTTCGAATAAAATGCTAGAGGCTTCCATATATTATTTTCTTGCTGATGAAGAACAGCGCCGATGCTTTTGTCAGATGCGTCAGTGTATAGCCGAAGTGGTGAGTTAGGAATAGGATGTGAGAGTATCGTGGCGTTAAGTATGCTTTGGCGGCATTGCTCAAACGCATTTTCCGATTCCGGTGTCCATTTGATCTGTGTTTTATCATTTTTCTTGCTGTTGTGTAGGTATTTGTTCAATATATATTGGTTTTCCGCTTGCTTAGGAAGACAACTGCGATAAAAGTTAATCATTCCTAAGAATCTTCTCAACTCTTGAACTGTGGTCGGCTTAGGGTAGTTAATAATTGCTTTTGTTCTCTCTTGGGTTGGTTTGATGCCTTCTGAAGAGACTTCGTATCCGAGAAATTCAATTTTCTCTTTCCCGAATTCGCATTTTTCTAAGTTTAGTGACACGCCGTATTTGTCGAGGCGTTCGAGTACAGTTTCTATATGTTTTCTATGTTCTTCTTCCGAGTTTGAAAATATTAATATATCGTCGATGTAGGAAAATACTATTTCGTCGAGACCTCGAAGAACTTCGTGCATGAATCGTTGAAATGTTTGACCTGAGTTCCGTAAGCCAAAGGTCATGCATTTGAATTCGAAGAGTCCAAAAGGTGTTATAATGGCGGTCTTGGCGGCGTCTTGTTCGTTATTAGGTATCCAGTAATATGCCATTTTGATATCCAATTTGGAGTATATTTTCTTTCCGTGCAGCTGGTATGTGAAGTCTTGAAGCCTCGGTATAGGGTAGCGATCGGGTATCGTAACTGCATTTAATCTTCGGTAATCTCCACAAACGCGAAGTGATCCATTTTTCTTTTTGACGACGTGTAAAGGACTAGCCCATGGGCTATTTGAGGGCTTGCATATACCCATCTCGATCATCCTTTCAAATTCAAGTTTAGCGGCCTTGTACTTGTCTGGGGGAAGAGGGCGTGGTCTTGCGAATATTGGAGGTCCCGTAGTTTCGATATGATGCGTTGTATTATGTTTAGCAGGTGTCTTCATTGATATTGGTCGTAGTATGTCGGGAAATTTCTTTAGTATGTCGTGGTAGATATGATTGTGGTTGACGGTCTGTATTGAGGCTTCGGTTGCTTGAATGCGGAGGGCGTTGACGCTTAGTTGAGTGACGCAGTCTATTAATTTTCTTTTATGAAGATCGACGAGTAGCTTGTAGTTTGCGAGGAAATCTGCTCCGAGAATAGATGTATTAACATCGGCGATAACAAATTTCCATTTGAAACTTCTTCGTAAGCCTAAGTTTAGCTCGATTGTTCGTTCTCCATATGTTTTAATTTTTGTACCATTTGCGGCGAACAATGTGTAGTCACCCCGTTGTTTTTGGTAGAATTTGCTCCTTTTTGCTGCGAGGACCGATATGTCAGCTCCAGTGTCCACAAGAAATTTTTCTTTACTTATGGAATCCGTTACACATAAGCGGTATGTAGTTTTATGGCCGTCGACGCCCGCTAACGACGACGTGCTTTTTAGTTTTCCTGTTTGAAGCTGCATGGGGATTCGCATTTTTTTGCTTCTTGTTTGAAACGCCGATGGTAATAACAAACGCCTGGTTTATAATCATCGTGCTCCTGGAATGCAGGTGAACGCGTTCTTGATCTGTATCGTGACTTATAACGTTGGTGTTGAAAACGTGATCGGCTTCTACGTCTTTGATATTCCTGTCGTTCATTCCTCAGGCTGGCAACTTCCAATGCTAGTTTCGCGATTTGGCTTGATATCATATTTATTTGTAGACTCGTGGCGTCGTGAATTGTGGATGATGTTGGAGACGAGACTGCGGCGATCGTTGCAGGCTCGATGTGCTCCATCATTGTATCTGCCATTGTAGCTAATTTATCCAAGCTCAACTCTGCGCTAATTGAAAGGACGGCGCGAACGTGTGGCGGCAGCTGTTTTAGCCATAATATTTGTAGAGCACTGTCGGTAATTATTTTGCCACCTAGCTCTTTCATTTTGCGAAGTAGGTGGCTTGGTTTTAGGTCTCCAAGCTCCAATCCACTCAATAATTTTTGAATCTGGTTATGCTCCGACTCTTGGTATGTGGCTAACAATCTTTCTTTCAGCGCTCGGTATTTTTCGCTTGTGGGCGGGTTTAATATTAGGTCTGCAATCTGCTCCAGGTCACTGTGGCCAAGAAGTGGTATGGCGAGATTAAATTTTTGTTCGTCGCTTGGCTTGCTTGCAGCGATGGCGGCTTCAAATTGGGCGAACCATAAAAGTGGCTTTTCCCTCCAGAAAGGTGGCAGACGGGCTGGGAGTGATACGGCTGAGAGCTCCGTTCCGTACTGCTGTTGATTTTCCATTTTACGTGTTTCTTCTTCGGGGTCACCAATTTAGGAGTCGATGGTTGTAATTTATAAAACTCCTTAGCTTGCAGAGAAAGGTCGAGAAACAATGAAATACAATGAAACAATGAATGAATGAAGAGTTGAATGTGGAATGTTAATTATATAATAATTTCTAAAACACAAGTATTTGTACAAAAATCTTAGTCTAAACTTAGCACTAGGGTTAACAAGCATGAAGCGCAGGCGCAGCCAATCACGTCCATGTACTTTAGAGCGAAGGGCTGTGCGCGTGTGCGTACATGGCGGCTACAAATAATTACGTTAATATTTATTTTCTTAATAATAACGAGATTTTTATGTCTTGTGAAAATAATAATGTTTTTGCTTATTGATCTAAATGTAAGTAGTAAAAATAACTTTACTTATTGACAAATAAAATTATTGAGTCACAAAAACTAGAAGTTCAAAATAAGATAAGAAAAAAATAAATCCACTTCAAAATGCACTAAAAAGTAACATGTGAAATTCAAGACAATTTAAAAATCCCCCGATACATAGATAGAAACAGATGTTTATAAATTTAAGCTAAGATTCATGTCAATCAGGTCATCTTTGAAATAAAATACCTACCCATAAAAATCGAATCAGTAAGGATGCCGGATGTCGGAGGTTTAAAAAGTCTGATTAAGACAGTATTTCCTCATTGTATAAGCTCGGACATCCCGTAAAAAGTAGCAATAGTTCTCAAACAAGAGCCGTTCCGCTCACAGCGTTAAAATCGCTCGCTCATACAAACCTCCACCGTAACGACCATTGATGTTGTCACAATGAATTTCTGAGCAATTTTTTTAATTTTGAATACATTCAAGTACAATTCTGTGGCTGTTGCCCGCCCTCGGCAATCTCCAAATTGCCTCTTTATGTGCAGATGTTCCGACCCTCGGTTTTTCCGTCTTTTGAATGTCGTTTCGCTGTTAAATAACGTGCGCTTTCATTGTAATTTGGATCTTTAAGTTTACTTCTTCACTTCAATGCATATTATTGTCATTGTCGAATAAAAGCTTAATAAAACTGCTAAATATTTTAGGATATTGTACGAGACCGCAGCATAATTTATCTAAATTATACCTTTGTTTAATATCAGTTCAGCAAAGATTTAAGTAATATTTAGCTAATATGATATACCTTCCTAATAGCACAGCGTTATAAATAAGATTACATTACACATTGGCTAAATAAACATTTTGAGAAACTATAATACTACAAATAGGGCTTTACTCGGTTATATTATGGTAGTTAAAACTTTATTTAAATAATGGTTTATATATATCATAATATTAATACGTGAAAAATACAAAAACTTTGTACCGCTTTTTACGAACATTGCGCAGACTAAAGAGTATGAAATTTCCCTCTCTATAGTTTATATAGAGAAGAAATGGAGAATGCTAATATTTTTTTTTTTATTATTCATAAAAAAATCATTAATCAATAAAATAAACATTACGCACACTACTGCTTGGATAACACACAGAATACACATACAAATCTGACACACACTACCATAGTATTTCATCTTTCCATCTAACGAATGCCTCCTTTGGCTTCTTTGCTCTACTGAACCCTTCAACTTTATAATGCCAGGTGCATTAAATTTTATTCGATTTAAATTTTATTTTAATTTTATAAATATGGTATGCAAATAGGAAGCAAAAAGGCTCACTAGGTGTTAGCTGACCTCCATCCATGGACACCCATAATGCTAAATGGGCAACAAGCGAGTTGCCTTTTAAGAAAAGATATTTTTGAAGATTTCCAAGTCGTGTTAGTTTGGAAATACCTTTGAAGGTATCTGGTTCCAAAAAGTGACGTTGCGTGGAAAAATTTCCTTAAAAATGCTTACAAACGTCGAGGTAATTAATACTGATGAAATTGCGAATTCTGACTTGAAGCTCGTCTGAACGCTCATATATTTTGTACAATTTTTATCTCTATAAAAAATTTAATATTCACAATAACGAGTATTTTTCTTTTAAATATAAAGTCGTGAAGGTTTCCAAAACACTAAAGAAAGAATGAGATTTGAAATTGCTTCTAAACGAAGGAGTTTCTTTGAAATTCATTCACTAACCATTACAATTATACATTTAACAAGATTCAAACTCATTTAATATTTCTTGGGTGAAATTATTTTTCGTGAAGCAAATTAATTCCCGAGTATGATTCTTTCAAAACGTGAATAAACTTGAGGTATAAGTATTTCATAAAAAATAGCCGAGCGCTGAGCCCGAGGCAAAAGCCAAATTACGTACTTATTTACAAGTAGGTATACCTTCTGACGGGAAGTAGCAATAACGTTTTTAAATTAATAAAAATATGGAATACGACAGAGCTTTTGAATCCTTTATAATTATTCTTGTTTCTTAAGTAATAAGTTCTGCAAGATATAACAATGAAATGAAAGTATAAATTATTTTGCGATTTCATATATTTAAGACATATTTTAAAGAATTTGTAAATATTAGGTAAAAAAATATTTAAATTATTAATGTTTAATGTTTTTTACATAAATGGAAGTGGGATGAAGGTTCGCTTTATATCCAACAAGTGTTCAGCCGTCTATGCTCCAGTTACCCAACTGAAACATTTCTTTGTTTCCGGAATTCGAAGCTACGATCTCTCGCGTAAGACGCATCAGCCAGGGAGACAGTAAATACAGGGCGTGTATAATATATTCCATTTCAATCGTGACGTTGAGAAAGATAAGCTCATATATAATAAGTTCATAAATAAAAACCTTAATTGCTTGCATAATATTTATTAACATAAAATTAGTGCTTCTTCCAAGGTACAGCGGTGCCCCTTATGTTAACTTAAAAGAGAAAATAAAACTGAAAAGAAATAAGAAAGGAATATTTTAACAAATCAAAACACCGTCAAGTTATATATATTAACAGCATAGTTATACTATATAGCTCTGAGTTAATTTTGTTCATCACGTTTACTTACGTTAGGATCATGTTCATATGAACATTTATGTACGTCGAACGCCCTTTGACATTTAGGTTTGTCTTTAGTATCTGGAAAATCACTATTCTATTAACTTCTACTAACAAATAATTGGGAATGAACAGATCTTTATAATGTGTTAAAATTCGTCTCGATCGCGTCAGCTTTCAAAAATAAAATGCGTCGAAAATTCGTTTCGGAGGTACAGTACCATAGACAAACCCACAGACACGCGAAACACATAATATCCCTCTTTTTTCGTCTGGGTTTAATTAAGCAATTTACAAAAATAAAATCTTACACTATTTCTTACCTAAATGCTTGCAGGTTGTTATCATTTTCGTCACCCTTTCAGTATACTGTTCAGGTATAAGGCTTATCATCATGTCGTAGTCAACATTATCATCTTCATCGACCTAAAAAGTATAAATAACTATAATATATATATATATATATATATATATATGTGTATAAATTCTTAGCTCATTCCTTCGATTTTGCATTCTTAAAAACAGAATTACCGAAGCCCCTTGTTGTATCATTTGATATATTATACAACTAGGTGTTAATAAATAAATAAATAAATAATCACTGACTAATTTTAATACCTCTATCACAATCACGCTATCCAATACCCACTCTAAGCTGTAAAAGCACATTTCGATTACTCATACGTGTTTATTTGCTTACGCCATTCAGGATGAAATAAATTAATTTTATAAACAAATGCGAGAGTAAACAAAAGAAAAATAACTCACAAGGCTCCCCTCTTCCAATAGGCAAAACATATAGCACTTCAATTTGTTGTCCTCCTTAAATATGCCGTTTTCACAATTTGCTATATCCTCTGGGGGCAAGTAAGAATAAAGACTCTTTAATGTAGCTATGCCAACATAACACAGGTTAATATTAAAGACGTTAACTTTTCTTTGAAATAAACAACATTTAGTAAGCATAAAGTATTATCATTACTATCTGGAAACCTAAGGTTGAGTTTATTTGAATAACTTCCAAATTGATGAGCCTTCCCTATATTTATAAATACAATTACATACTTTTAGTGCCATGTAAAAAAATGTAAATATTACTGACAAGTAATATAACATCCAACTTTAGTAACATTTTACTGAGAGTGACAAAAAAAAAGTTCGACAACTTCTACCCATTCCCAAACTACCATTGCAATGAAACACTTCTTGTTAAATATTAAAACTTTCAAATTACTTCTTTGAAAATCTCAGCTCACTTAGTACTTTTGTTTTTTTTAATCAATATGAAAATAATCACATCGCACAAGTATTAGCTCGCTACAGCTCGTAGGGTGGCCGAGAGCTACGCGCCGTAGACCTGTAGACCAATTACGAACCATGACACTTTGGATTACATGTCTCAGTATTACTAAAAATCGGAGAGTTAATAATTATAAAGTAACAACTAAGGAGATTAATACTTATCACAGCTAATATACATCATACATATACATAATAAAATTAAAAATGTAAATCCATACACAGAATTTGTTGTTCTCTAGTAATTCTTATGACTGTGGAAAGTCTCGAAAACGGTGTTTGCGTCAAAAGTAAAAGAACAAAGGTTATATGAAATAAATAGCTTCCTTTTTTCAACTCACCCTCAGCCACCCCGGTCTGACTGACGCACTCCTTGTGAATATGCTCTATTATTTCTTTGATTTCGTCGCTAAGCTCCTGAAACGACACGCAAATAAGGTTATAATTGAATTTCTTCTTTGGCTTAACAGTGGAGCTAGTTTTTTTTGTGTCAGATATGTGATTAATTTGTCTGTGGTTATGTGTGAGTTTTCAAACGTAATGTCATATAAATGTCAAATTAAAAAAGAAACGAACTTTCTCGTGTTGCGATTTGTCTAATATTGTGTCAATAAAATATGATAACTGTTAAAGACGTCCAGTAGCTTCAGTCTATTATTACAAATACAATTTATTTATTTTACCGCTTTGCAACACTGCACTATACAATTAAAGACAAAATAAATGACAAAAGACCATACTGTCCAAACCATTTAAAGGTGAATACAGCATGCGCTACAAATAAATATCTTATATATTAAACAAAATAAAAACCTAGGACTAAACTAAAAGTTAAATTTATTAGTAGCTTAATAAAAGTATACTTAGCTCATGTTATTTTATTTCATGAATGGCAGCAATAATTTGCCAAATCTATTTATACCTACCTTATACCTAGACTATACTGAAACTCTACGAAGCTATAAAAATCTTTTCTCTTGATGTTAATGTAGATAGCGAAACTCAATATGATCTAGAGTCTTCGAGGCAAATATAACAATAAGGTAATACAATTTTATCTCAATAGTTTCCATATAATTTTGTTCTTTGTGAATCGCGAATGCTGAGAAGTTGTTTGGTGAATGACAGCGCTAAAACGTCACTTTAATATTAAAAATGATTCAAAGAAAATTATTAAGTAGAGGTACCGTTGGGACAAACCCATACTGTATCAACTTGATATCATAATATTAAATATTTAAAAGCTTACGAGTTTGTTTCCACTATATCTTCATATTTATATAGTATTATTATAAATAGCATTTATTATACCTATAGTAATTTTTATTTAATTCTTTTAAATGTTCTTTTATTTTCGCGAAAAGAACGATTACCTTATTGCCTGTAAATACAGATGTAATTGAAGACAATTTAAACACCCCCCAACATGTTAATTATAAATAAGTTTATATCATATGCGAATGAACCGATTTTCATAAATTGTTTCAAAAACCTCGATCACATCAGCTTTCAAACAAACAGGAGCTACAATTTCAAGGACATTCAGACACCTCAAACTTATTAACACCTCCCTTTTTTGTCGTTGGTTAAAATAAATAGCGATCAGAGTTCATAGCGAAAATATCATTCTGGAAAAGTAAAGTCAAGTTTTGTAATGTCATGAGCTCGTGATGTTGAAGTGACGCTGAGTAATAGTATATTTCAGTGTCTTAACAATTTTCGTTCTTGTCTTCATTCAGGAAAATAAACTATTTCTAAGTACAACAATATTAAAACTAGCCGAGACCCTCGACTTTATTTTATTTATTAACTCTTAGTAGTTTAAGAAGAAATCAATATAGACATAAATAATTAATTAGGAGTGCAACGGGCGACCTTACTGCTAACAAATATTATTAATAGGTAATATTAGTATCTATTAAATAGTATAAAAGATTGCATTATTTCTCTAGATCTCGTCTATTTCTATAAAATAGTGAAATCCCATTACTCCTACGGGCATGACAATTTCCCGTATCTGTTTCACTTATCATTTTTTTACAGGTAAGATCTGGTCACCAACTTACCTGTGAAGAATTTATTTCTGTGCCTAACCGAAACCTATATTTCCTCGGGATTCGAAGCCTCTAGTACAAGATACAAATGCGTGAACCTTTTAGGCACAGAATCGGTCAATATCTATAATAGGTAATTATAGATATTGACCGATTCTGTGGCACTACATTTATGAATATACAATCATATTATTATGTAGGATGAAAAATGTATGTTTATGTAAATACACACCTAAAAAAGTCTAAGCAACATCTACTATAGTATAGTTTTGAACTCCGTCCAGGTTCTCTAGAATACGTCTCAGGAGCTTGTCTCATGCGTGCTCAATGGGATTGAGGTCATGGCAATCGTTCAGGCCACTGCAATACCTGGATGTTTTCCATTGTCAAGTACTCTCTGATCCTCCGAGCTGTGTGCGAACGCGCATTGTCACGTATCAGCGTGAAATCTGAGCCAAGACTGTACAAATCGGTGAACATAAAGCCCGAGGACATCTTCAACGTAACTTTCAGCGTTCACATTTCCATCTACAAAAACGAGCTCAGTTCGTCTGTTCTTCATAATACCCGCCCATACCGTTAATATGGAGCCACTGTAAGGGTACTATTCCTGAACGCATCTCAGCGGTTCAGCATTTCAGGGACGACAATGTATTCTTACCCTTTTATCAGGTCTAAATCCAAACCGGGACTCATTGCAAAATAAAATATGATTGTTGACTCATTGCAAAATAAATAATGTGTGTTGCTTAGACTTTTTTGATGTGTATATAGCAATTGAATATCTAGTAATTCATAATAGGTATGATTATTAATTCTTACCGGTTTTTCTTTCGCTGCATAACCAAATGTTAGAGCTGTTAATATTACGAGCAGCGCCGCCGACATGGCGTGCCACTTTACTAATGTGGCAACATGCACGGCTTTATACTCGATGAAAACAGCAATTAGAACTGGACAGAACTAACAATTAATACTTCCTCTCATTGTCGTGCTTACCGAGTTATTAAATTGTTAACTATTCATTATAATATCTTGTTACCTGCACATAACTTCGTATCTGTATTGTAGATACTGTGAAGATGAGAATCAAGGTCAAAGTCAATATAAATCAATCATTCTTAAAGTCAAATGTTACTTATTGAAACTTATAGTATAATAATGTAAGTAAATTGCCTTTAAATATAATACAGAATAAATAAATAAATGATACGTAGGTACCTAACTACCCGACGTTCCTCACAAACTGTAATTAATTATTATTTCTTCGACGAAGGTTTAATGGTTTTTCGTATCTGTTAGGCGTCTTTTGTTCTATGTGTCACATAATTGTAATTTATTTCAAAATATACGTAAAATATTTTATAAAATAACTAACAGTTTATTTAAGTCATTGTATATAAGTATATATTTTTTGTTTATAACATCCTTGAACACATTTTAACATTAGCTTGTAAGTTTCACACTCCTTACACTTCTTCACGGTCTTTTATTTGTTTTTTCTGACCAGGGTTGTCTTGAAGAGCCGCCCCTTTACGTTCTTTAATAATTATGTACCTATGTTTTCTTTTTGTATTGCCTTATTTATTATTCGATTAATTGCTAATAAATAATATATATTTCAAAAACAATATCAGACTAAGAAACGCTTCTAAAAATGGTACACGTAGCTTACACTAGCGTTTTTATGAAACTGGAAAAAATAACGCTTGCTTGAAATATCGGTATCAATAGTTTTGGAACGTAACAACTAACAAAGACAAACAATCTGCTCTGAATTGATGAAGTTGGCACAAAATATTTTCGTGAAAAATATAACAAATCCCTCGTGTTCTTATTAAATAGCCATGATAAATTATTTTTTAGTGCAAATCAATACAATACTATGTTAGGTGGTCCATTTATTGAGTAAGTAAAGCTTTATAACATGAAGTAAAGAAAATTGTTGGAAAAACAGGGAAAATTACTATAGAAGGTAATAATAAATATACGAAACTAGTTGTACAAAATATCTATTGAAAATTTCGATAATCTGTTAACACACACTTTCACAGAGTGCAATCGACATGAAAAATCCATTAAGGTCGTTTACGTAGGACATAGGCGGCGTCAGTGACCGTGCTAAGCGGATTTGTTGCGTCCTCTGCCGGCGGCTCCATCCGCAGATTGCGCTCGCTATGCAGATGCATGGTATGCATCAATACACACATTATGCGAGTCCAACGGAACTCCACAAGCGCACAAAGCCGAAATGGAATGCCGACTTAGGAACGCAACATATTCTTATACTATCTTATCTAAGTATACTAATATTACAAAGCTTAATAAGCCCAAGAGTTTGTTTAATTGAGCTAATCTCCGGAATTTGAATTGAAAAAGGTTTTTGTGTTGAATAGTCTTTTTATCGAAGATGGCAAAAGGCTAATATTACGCTACGACCAATAGATGCGAAGCAATAAAAAATGTTGAAAAACTGGAAGGATTATCAACACCAGCGAAACTGGGACAGGACGCTAGTATTCTTATAAAACAGCTTAGCTAAATACGTGTTCTAAAGCTTTACATATCTTCAGAGTTACCACAAGTTTTTCCCCAACTCGCGTTCCAATTTATTTTAACTGAAAACCTAACTTACAAAAAGGCATAAAAGAAGTTGAACATAAATATGAATTTAGTGTGAATACAACCTAACATTACATGTATGTCTCTTAATTAAAAAGATGCATTAATTTGCAAGAAAAAAATATAAAGATAGTGAAAAGATGAGTGGAGTGTTGGTGGAGACGGGGGACACGTCATTACCGCAATCAAAGCTCGAAGCCGCAGCGCGTCCGCTAACGACGAGTGCTCTCGATAAAAATTAAAAACACGTGCAAGCCAGTCTCAGGAAAGTTTTAATGAGACTACACGGCTCTACCAACAGATAGGTTATATATATGCAGATACACTGTTGTTTGCGCTTTGTGGTCGCCTTAAATAATTGGTTATCCCTCAAACGTTCAGGTACTATGAGTACTTTAATTATAAGAATCGGTCGATAAAACCTATATGAACACAAGTAATGGATGAACACTGAACAGATCTTCATAAAGTGTATGATCCATCTCGACCACATTGGCTTTCAAACAAAAAAAAACCGCTATGTTAAAAATAATATAACCCATGACTCTTGTAAAAAAGATTACAATATTTTTTTTATTTTTATTTGATGACTGGTTAATGTAAAAACTGAAGCGAAGTGGGCAACCACAATAGGTAAATATAGTCTGAAAAAAATATATAGAATTTTGATATTTGAACAACTGGCAACATAGACAACATAGAAGTTGTTATTATATAGTATATAGTAAATACTATATAGTAAATTTAAAAAAAAACAATACGTCGAACTGATACCTAACCCTCTTTTTGATTTTCTTGAATGTCGATTAAACATTTAAAAGAAGAGTAAGTAGTTGAAGGCGCTCATCTCAGAAACTACCAGTTTGAATTAAAAAATTATTTTTGGGTGTGGATAGTCCAAATATCGCTACGCTACTGCGACGAAGTTAACGCAAGTGAAACCGTCGGGCAATTATATATTTTATTAACGTTTCCCCACTGAAAGAAAAGTTTCAATGTTATCAAAAGACGTTTTATTAGTTACGCTTAATAAGTAGATGGTTGGTTTCCTCGAGCAAAATGCAGTCCACTAAAATAGGAATAAATTGTAAGGATCTTCGCAAAACAATAGTTGGAAATGGTCTGTACGAGAAAAAGCGGGATGCAAATGCTATTCATATTAATTAGCAAAGCGAGACGGGGCTTTCACGAAATTAGAGCGTGATTTCAGTGAAGATTTATTATTGCGTTCGAAATATTTTTTCGAGTAAATGTAGTTATTTGGACGACAGGAAACTGGTGTTGTCTGATTTGCTTAAATTGGATTGACTTAAGGTAAATATTTTCCTACGAATCACATTCAGGTATCTACAACTAGACACCTATACCTTGTTTCGGACTGGCCTAGTACTCTGAGATTCAGGATTTTCTATGAAAATGAAGTAGATAGATACAATTTTAGGAAGTAAAACCTATATTTTGTATGTGGGTACGTATTACGGGTTTTCGTCTGCTCGTAACTATTGACCGACTGAATCGATTTTTGTAAATGGAAAGTCATCGTTCATCTTTTACTCTGTGCTGCAGTTGAATTTCATCGAAAAAATAGCTTTAATTATGTTGCCATAAAAAAATGGTAAATACCATGGCAGTAGTTTTTCTGTCTATCTATCTATAGGTACCTATTTATTTTTTCATGCTTTTGGTTTGTATTGTGTTTCTCTAGTATAATACATTTCTTTAAATTTCTACATAATTGCTTAAATATTATGTCATTTGACAATATACCCTAAGCAAATCGCAAGTCTCAATGTATTGTGGGGTAGTTACAAAAAACATTTGTAATATTTAATTTCGTTTATTATCAGTTATTACAATAAAAATGTATGTACTTCTCTCATTTGTTTCAGGAGGCTAAATTTTAAAAGCTTCAAAAATATTATACACGATCTCATGCATACACATAAATATATGATTCTTACAAAATATCACAACCAAATCAAATAAAATATTAATTTGTAAAAAAGGGTTATAATTAATACATTTTATTCTAGAATAATTTAGATTTGCTAATTAGCCTCGTTTAAATAAAACATTTGTGACCTTGACAAAAACAATTACAAATATTCGTAGGAACTCATTAAAAACTTGATAAATTCCAAATAATCCAACCAATTAGCCTAATAAACCTCAATATATTTATTTCTGATAAGTCGAAAATGTCACAAACAAGGCGGGGGAAGAGGCATAGCTATTAACTTGCATACTTCTAAGAGCAAGTTTTTTAATATTGCTGGTTGATTATCCCTCGAACCATTTAATGTAATTGTCGGTACAAATTTAATATTCAATAAACTTGTGTCATCTCCATATTTCTTTAATAATTCTGATCCATGCGTACTTCCAGCACAGTTGAGTATAGGCTCTGGTTCAATACTTAATTGTTTCGCACACTGAAAATATATTATAAGATTATTACTGGCTATTACATATTAACAAAGAAGTAATAATTACTTAAACATTTTAAAAAAACCAAAAGTGCAAACTCATGCTAAAAATCTAAAAAATGCAGCTCTGGCTATAGAAAACATATCTGTCTAACAAATTAAAACTCAGACAAAATTTTATGAATTTGGCAATAATTAAGCATAAAATAATCCATTCAAGGCATAAAATAAATTTTCATAACCCAAGTCACTTAAATGATTTACCTAAAGGACTTCACACCCAAAGAACTTGTAATAAACATTAAGTCACCACATTAGCTTACCTTATGAAGAGCTCCATCTGCATCATAATTATCCTCTATCATACACACTGTTATCTTAACAGCTAATACCATATTATTTAAGATATCAATACTGCATGCATGTACTTTATTAGCATAACATTCTTCTTCTTTGTGTTGGCACTTAAAGTAATACTGTCCATTCTTTTCTGTTGTCTATAAAAATATTGTTGGAAGATACATTACAAGGAATAGGTAACAGATTGTTTTTTTTTTTTTATTCATTTTATAAATTTGCAAAGAATATGTTTACTCTTGGCAAATTTAAGTAAATATAAAACTTACACTAGCTTTACCATATGGTACTAATGTCACGTCAATAAAATCTGAAAGATTCTCAGTCACTGGCCCCAAATGGCCCAAAAAGAAATGCTTCGAATCAGGACACAGTGTTTCATAATATACTCTTATTTTGACTTTATCTTGTTTATGTATGTTGTAAGTGTCATCTTCTAATCGTGCAATATTACTCTGAAAAAATTAATATCCTCTTAAATATGGAAATGTCGAAATATATTATAAAAATTATTAAATCATGAATATGTTATAAAACTTACTGCAGATGTAGAAGCAGATTTATTCAAAATATAATGGGCATAATTAGCATATATCTGCCACATAATTAACACAACAAGAATGAGAACAATAATTTTATAACGACTACATAAATAAAATGCCATTATTTATCTATTTGATGTACCTACTACGAAATTAATTTTGAAGAAAACTACGTCCACAATCACATGTAAATGTTCGAGCGCTTATCGCATATTGAATAATGTGAATTTTGATATTAGCATTGGTACAATTAATATATAAATCTGAATTACTAGTAATAATTTCTAATCAAAGTTAATTATTTTTTTTCTAACCATCTGATTCAAATCCTAATTACATGTCATTTCAGTGACGTCTCATGACATTAATTGACAGCTAGTCATTTACTATATTAATGACGTTTCCGAAAGTGCTTACTTTGAAACTATCAAAATCCACAGACAATTTTTTTATTATAAAATAAACAGTGCAGACCTGTTGTTACGGTAGTTATTGCAAAAACTAGGCACATTACTGAGCATTTGAGCAAATATCTTAGGTGAATAATGCTGTATTTTCACTAGGGAACATTTGTCCCGTGACTCTGTCGCTCGACACGAAATTCACGTGTCCCGCGCGCCCGACGTCGACGTGCGACCTGTCGCTAGTCGATGCTCTGCGAGCGTCGACACGCGCGACCTTTTTGTTCCTCGACAGTCGCCGAACAGGTTTTGAGTGGTAAGAACGGATGTCACTTTGTGTTCTGAAAATGGCAGTCATACTACTTCCTCGGGCGACATACTGATCACGACTGGCCTAGTGAAAACGAGTTACATGTCGCGGGACATTGTTCCACTTTTGCAGAGACAACTACGTGAATGTCGAGAGAAATGTCTCCGCGACATGTCCCCTAGTGAATATGCGGCTTAGGCTGTGTCCCCAGTAGGCAAACTGTTAGCGGCCGACTGAGTTTGCAGCGTATCGGTTTAGTATGCCCTTCCATATATTTGAAATGGAGTGTCCACAGTTTGCTAGTTTTGCGCTCACTTTACGCAGTTTGCAGCGTTACGTGCGCCGACTGTCTCAGTTAGTGGCGGACTCACAGCAAAACCGGTTGCAGTCGGCGGCGGCGATATGTTGTTCGCCGGGCGTAGTGAGTCCGTTTGCCGCAAACTGTTCATGCGGACAGTTGAAAAGAAGCTATCGACGTGTTCGGACGTGTTTTTTTGCATCGCTTACCTAACTAATCTCTTCGCACACACACCATAGAAAATCCAAAATGCCCTTTGATACGGAAAGGTTCATTACGGAAATACAAAATAAACCATGCTTATGGAACATGTCGAGTGAAGAATACAGCAACAGAGTATTAAAGCAGAGCGGTTGGAATGAAATCGCTGATATTCTATACGATGATTGGCAAAACTTAGAAGAAAACACTAAAGGAAAAAGAAGTAAGTTCCATTCTAATTAAATTATTATTTATTCAACAATATACTTGTATCATCACTACATAAAACAAAGTATCATCATCACTACATAGTATTTACCGCTTTACAAACTCCGTTACTAATAACACTACAATCGTTTTTACACTCTTCCACTATTTATTTTTATTTTTTATAAATTATAAAAATAATAATTAAATAATATAATAATTTATAAAAAATAAAAAAATAATAGTGGAAGAGTGTAAAAACGATTGTAGTGTTATTAGTAAAAATGAACTTCCATCAAGAACCATCAGTCCAATCAATCAGTTATAAACTCCGTTACACAATTTCGTCCTGTAGCTACAGCTTACAAATACTTCTCTTGCCAGGGTAGTTTTCCTTTGTTAAGAAAATAGTTTTTAAAGTTGTCTCTTGTTGTTTTTCCAGAATTTGATATAGTAATTATTCGGCTACTTGTACTTGTAAGAGTTGTTGAGGTACGTCGCGAAAGATGTGTATATTGTACTTGTTCTCTTGCTATGACAAAATTATGTAAAATACAAACAGCTTTTACGATAGCGATGGTTGTATTCACATTAGTAGCAATCGGTGTATGCAGAACTCTCCATTTGTTTGTTAAAATGCCGAATGCACATTCCACGCATCTCCTAGCCCGACTATGACGATAATTGTAAATTCGCTCTTCCTTATTTAAACTTTTATTAGGAAAAGGCCTCAAGATATGCTTTTGCAATCCAAATGCCTCATCTCCAAGAAACACGAAAGGTTGGGGCAATCCATTTGAATTAGGCAATTTAGTACAGTTAGGAATCTTCAGAGACCCACGAGCCAATTTTTTGCCAAAAGCACTTTCTTTAAATATATTACTGTCAGCATTTCGTCCACAAGCACCAACATCAATGGCTATAAAAGAACAGTTTGCATCTGCTACGGCTAACAGAACAATTGAGAAGAACTTCTTATAATTGAAATAGTTAGACCCACTTTTTGGTGGTTTTCGAATACGGATATGCTTGCCATCGATAGATCCTATACAATTAGGATAGTTTGTTTTTTCATAATATCGTTTTGCTATTTCTAGCCACAATTCTTCAGAAGGTTCCGGCATTTCCTGTGGCTGTAAAAGATCCCATATAATGCATGCAGTTTCGTTTATTATTTTCGATACCGTCGATTTTCCAACAAGAAACTCTTGGGCAATTTTTCTGTAACTTAGTCCAGTTGACAGGAATCTGGAAAGAATATGAACTACCGGTTATTTTTGTTTCAGTAAAAGACCTACAAAAAAAATGGAAGGGATTGCGCGACTATTACACCAGAGAAAAAAGTAAGGATTCCTCACTCAAAAGCGGAAGTGGGGCACCAAGAAAACGCAAGACGCCATACTTGGATATGTTGCAGTTTCTAAATGTTTCTAGAGCTAGCAACCAGACATCTAGCAACATTAGCGCCGAGACGTCTAGCAACAGTAGCGCTATGTTTGATGAAAATGATTCTACTAACTCAGTAGGAAATCTCAGCACACCAAAAAAGATGACTGTGTTTCAGGAGGCACTACTTAAATCGATGGATAAAAAAAGAGAAAACGATCCAGATATGAACTTTCTTCTAAATATTTTACCGGAAATGAAGACAATGTCCCCAACACAGAATTTTGAATTTCGGTTCGAAGTGATGAAACTTATCAAAAATATAAAATATAATGTACACAATAATTATGACGGTGCTCTGGTGCAAACTGGATGGACGAATGCCAATAACTACCCACATCAGTACGGCTATACGAGTGGAAGCAGTACACCAAATGTGCAAAACTATCCTTCAACCTCAAACAACTACAATCTAGTTGGCAGCAGCAGCATTCGAAGTCCTCGAAACAGTCCATCACATAGCTCTACAGGTTCTTCAGTGGAAGTAGAAGACATAGAAGCAATATTGCGAGGCGGTTCAGACCGCATTGAGGATGACGAATGACTGGTTACCTACTAAATGTTACCATGCTAGTTCATCATTATATTACAAACGTTGCTGATTTTTATTATTAAAATTTTTAAAATTCAAAAGTGTGAATTATTTACTTACCTCAAAGTTATAGTAAGCCGTTCTTCGGGACATATTGTATCTCTTGTGATATTATTTTTAGCAATATACTGGGTTATAGAGTTCAACAATTCATCAAATGTATGAGAAGTCATATTGAAATACTGGTAAAATTTTTCTGGATATTTCCTTAGTTCTGGGTAAAGAACATGAAATTGTCCAATACTCAACCTTTTCTTGTTTAATGGGTGAACCCAGTGCTTCTCTTTATCCTCTTTCAGTGCCTCTAAGATACCAATTACTTCAAAAATATCCATCGTGACCAACACAACCACTCACTTCGTACAACAATAGTAAAGTGAAAATTCAGTAGGTCGGCCTAAATAAGCGGCTAACTCATAACAGTTTGCTTGTTACGCACGAAAATTTATCTGAGTTCGCAGCTAACTCGAATTTCAATTCGCCACAAATTTGCGGCTCACTCAGTCGGCCGCTAACAGTTTGCTTACTGGGGACACAGCCTTACGGTTATAAGGCTTATAAGGAATAGTGGCAACATTATCTATCTAATTTAAAACACATACTGCAACCTAGCCAAAAACCTTTAAAAAAACACAAACATATAAAATGGTTAAATTTTATTACTCAGTCAATTGCAAGGTATTAAATTTCTCCACAGAATAAAATCCTGCTTTAACTTGTCTGCCTCCAAAAAATCTGCCATTCAAATCGACTACAGCTTTAATGGCACTCTCAATTCTTTTAAATTCAACAAATATCCTAACAGCTTCATCATGAGGGGAATTAGGTAACTCAAATATAACAACTTTTATGACTTCTCCATATTTTGTGTTACATTCATCTTTAACTTCTGGTTCAAGCTCTTCATCTACATCACCTGGTCCAACCATATTCTGAAATAGATTATTCTTCTTAATTTATTAATCTTAACTAATTATTATTAACTGGTAGTGCCAGCTGCTTCGCAAATCGCAACCCAGGTTCGCAAGGGTTCGCTAAGACCTTTTTCGATCACGTCAGCATTCAAACAAAAAACCTGCAATATTATTGATGCATGGGACCATATAGGCCCACAGACACATAGACGCATTAAACTTGTAACACCCCTATTTTTACATTACGGATGAAAAATTAATAACAACCCAAATAAAAGTAGCAAATATATACAAGTTCTGCCCCACGGTTTCACCCGCATTAGTTTCGTTAGTATAGATTTAAAGAATAAGAAACTAACCCGTAATAAAACAACTTTACTAGGTGATTTCATTATCTCAGTGATAGATGGCTCTTGCTTCGCTGGTTGTGATGAATTTGGTGAATCTGAAATAATTTGATATTAATTAGTAAAACAACAAATTTACCTAATACCATACCTAATATCATAAAAACAAACCTCAGTGATTTCTTTAATTCTATTAAATAAATAAAGAAAAATCTATTGCTGTAAAAACAGCAGACACAGAAATACAATTGTATCATAACCCATTCAGGGTTACAAGGTATAAGACAGAAAAATTACCAGATCCTGGTGGTGCAGGCATAGCAAAACTAGGTTGTGGCGTAACAGTATTATCTTTCTCATGAATGATTCGTCCACCCCTTTTAGATGTTTTTTCAACTTGTAACGCAACTGACATTCCTTGTTCTTTTTTTCCTAGTCCCTGTCCTTCCTAAAATTGTATTCATTTTCATGAAATAAAACTAGTATAAGCTGCCACATTATGAGATTACCTCCTAGGCTAAGTGCACCCATTTATATTTCAATAGACAGTAATGAACTATTGAAATATACATACTGTTTTAATACTGTAATTATTTTATTCTTGTTGTTATTAGATTTATAGATTACATAAATAAATTCAATATGTGGGCCTGGTTTAAATTCTGGAGAAACAAAATGTTTTGGTTGGGTAGACAGAAGATTCACATAAACAAGTATAAAGAAAATGATCAGTGAAACAAACACCAAAATGCATTTGTTCCATGCTCCAAATTTTTTCTTTATGTTTGTGATACTACCTACTTTAAACCCATATTTAGCCATAATTTTAGCAGCAACAGAACTGGCTCCATATCCACCAAGGGAGAATGTTGGTGCAATTGGCGCCGCAGGTGCAATTGGTGGTGGTGACGGAGTCTCTGTAGTGAGTGATGGGGGTGGGGCAATAGCTGCTCCAGCTGCCCTTTTTGATATCTCTTCGACTTCTTCTTCTTCAGGTTGCTGAAAAAATAAAAAATAATAGATTAGGTATTTCCAATGTTTATAAATATGTATTAAAGATAAAATACTTGTTTTTTTTTGTAATAAATACAAAAACTATTGGACCAGTTTAAAAATTATTCACTGATGGGAAAATACTATTTTGAGTGATATATTAAGCCATATCCCCATGTAGATAAACTAAGATATGCTAATAAGGAACAATTTTATGTAATGAATATGTAACATCAGCTTCATAAACAACTTTGGAACTATTCAAATGTATTTTTGAAAATTTTAGAATATTAAACAAATAATAACCATAGGTATCATAGTTTTTTCAGGAATTGCATCCTCATCTCCAAAACGTGATTTGCGTTTTCTCTCTGGTCTGTCCCTGTCTCCACCATCAAGTTGCAATCTTTTAGCTTGCATTTCTGAAATTTGTGAGGAGTCATTTATATAGTGACAATTTATTTAAGTTAATATGAAACTAGCCTATATTATTTTCTAAGTTCTCAACAGCTGTCAGCAGACTTGAATTCATCAATTATATTATTTATATTATGTATATGTTTACTGTGTGCTATTTAAATAGATATATCATTTTGATGATACCTTTGGCTACCTTCTCATAGTCATTAGGCCACATGGGATCATATTCATTTGCAACATTCCAGTCAAAATCCCGAACATTCATAGAAACATTAAAAGTATTAGATTGTGACTTTGGACTATTTGAATTAGTTTCATCTTCATCTTTTTGTTTACTCTTCAAATCTATAACAGGTGTTAAGACCTGAAAAGTAGATTAAAGTAATATTTTATATTTACACAAATATCTAGCTTTTACCGTATGATATTTTGCATTATGCAGCTGCTAGCTTATAATGCATTTTAAACCTGGTTAAACCGTCGTAGCGCCTCTCGTTTAGGTTGAGTTACTGCTGCTTTCTTCAGTTGCAATTGAGACTGTAATAATTTAATGCCTGAAGACCATCCTGCTACTTTTTCAGTGGTCCGTGCTTTTATGGTATCAAGATCGTCGTACAAAGACATAATTAGTAAATGCTAGATCATTAAATTATAATTTAAAGTAAAAAGTTTTTGATTGTTTATAACTTTTCTATCAGCTATTAAATAAACGATAAAGTTTAAAGTTTGAACTTGTGACCAAAATTGACCAAATCAAAGATCAAAATTCAAAACAGTCGAAAATCTTAATCTTTTTGATTGTCAATTGTCTTCAAGTTGTCATTTCCTATCTCTGTGGCCACAGACTATTTAGGCACCTACCGTAATATTTTTGTCATAGGTAATCAAAGTATTAATAATTAATATAAAAGCATTGCGCATAATGAAAGACAGACAGCTTATTAATAATTCCAAATACCTAAATATATCTTTAATCTTTAAAGTACGTGACATAAAAATATAAAAACTTTTCTGTTTTACAACAGTAGATGGACAATTTGATAATGATAAAAATGTTATCTTGTCTATTTACAAAAATATAGCTTGTAAAATGTTTTATTTTTTCTTTACAAAATTTTAAGGAATTAAAATGGGTCATTTACCAAGTAAGGATACTCGGCGCATTAGTTTTGATAATAAATTTGAAATGAACACAGCACTTAGTATTCCTAAGCCAGCTGATGATGATGTTTTAACAATCGACACCCTTGAGACGGTAAATTCTTAATTTCCCTTTTTTATAACATAATTATTAGAGTACGTTGAGTAAAAATATAATTATCATATCATATATATCAATACATTATCAGCTATAAAATATAATTTTATTCAAATATTACAAAGAAAATCTAGGAATAGTAATAGTTTCATAAATAGTTATTCTATTATTCTTAATTAAATAGTATTATTTACTGACAGAACAAATCTAACGAATTTAATTACAAAGAAAATACAAGACCTATTGAAGTGCACGATAACGAACATGACTACTGGGTGCACAGAATTGAGTATTTGAAAAACGAACATCAACTTATTAATAAAATAGTGGAATTGGAATATGAGAAAACAATAGAGAATACAAAAAATCTATTTGATCCACCAAAAATAACCCAAGACAGACTGCAAAAAATTAAACCGTGCTATAATTGGCGTTCTAAGGTAGGTAGAATATAAACCTATGATACGATCACAGTTTGATTGTGTTTAAATCCTCATTCATTAAAATATTATTAAAATATGTGATAAAGAAAAGTAATAAGTTCTATTAGCTTTATGTGTATGTACACAAAGCTGAAGCCCCTACTAGTTTAAATATAACCGACTCACGAAATGTTTGTTTTTTCTTTTGGCTAAAATATAAAAATTTATAAGAAAAATGATCGAGTTAAAATTTTAACATAAATATTTTTAAAATTAAAACAGATGGTAAAATGCTATGAAGATAATCCTCATCAGCCCCTAATATGTTCGGAAACAGTGCAAGCCTTTACAGACTGTGTTACATCGTGTCAGCTAGAAGATCAGTAATTTTTGTCATTTGATTATTATCAAATGACGAAAAACAATAATATTTCAAGTCTTCATTTTATATTTCTTTATTTGTTTTTTTATAAAATCTACATCGATGTAACAATATATTGTTCAATTTAAAAATAAAGTAATTATTATAACAATTATTATTGTTTTCGATTAGCTTTGCATAAAAAAGGTGGAGTTAGGATTAATATAATAATAATTATAATAGTTTGTCGAAGTCCACTACTTCATATTAGGCTATAGATTATATTGTAGAGCGTACGTTAATATTACTTGAGTTGATTTAAGGTTTACACTTTACAGTCTATAACGTCATATTCTGTCAACATAACTCATATTGTTCTGTCTACTGTCAAATAAATAATATCACGTTTCAGACTTCAGTTTTTAAATTTAATCTTTCAAAATTGGTCATCAACTGTAATGTTATTAAATTAATGATTAGTGGTTAAAAACCTAACTTTTGAATTTATTTGACTGAAATAACTAGTTTTTAATGCAAAAATTATAAACTTATGAATATGTAACATCCACAAAAAAAAATCTCAAACTATAAAAACTACAATGATGGCTAACGAATCGGCGGTTTCAAAAGAATCTTGCCACACAATATTAGGAAAAATAAATGAAAACAACCCAGAATGCACAAATAAGGTCAGTAGCCTAATATTCTAAAAAAATAGTGAATTTGATTTATATTTCACATTTAAAATATTATTTTGTATAGCTTCCAGAAATAACCGATTTCACTATAATTAAACCAATAAGTCGTGGGGCTTTTGGAAAAGTATTTCTAGCTCAGAAAAAGAATAATCCAGAACAATTATATGCTATTAAAGTAATGAAGAAGTCAGAAATGATCAATAAAAATATGGTGACCCAAGTGGTTACGGAAAGAAATGCACTAGCTTTGTCTCGAAGTCCTTTTTGTGTTCACTTGTTTTATTCATTACAATCCGCATCTTCAATTTATTTAGTGAGTATTAAAGCATTTGACTAATATTTCTATAATGTACAACTTCTCTTGCCTTATTTTTGTTATACCGTGCCTAGAGAACCAAAAAGGTATCCTTTTGTCTGTCTGTGGTATTATTACTCATAGTTTTTTGAAAGCTATCAAGATGGTTCTCAGTTACAATTAATAAAGATCTGTCAATCCATTTATAAATTATTCTCATTTGTAATTATCATGTCAGGGGTTTTTTTTTAATAGACTTCAATTTCACTTGTGTACGTTAACAGGTCATGGAATACATGGTTGGTGGAGATCTTAAATCTCTACTAAATGTTTATGGGTTCCTTGAAGAGCCGATGGCAATATTTTATGCAGCAGAAGTTACTCTAGCCCTAGATTATTTGCATAAGCATAATATTGTTCATAGAGATCTTAAGCCTGATAATATGTTAATTGCAAGTAGTGGTCACGTCAAGTTAACTGATTTTGGTTTATCTGAAATTGAAATCCATCGAGGTAATTAATTTTTTAAATCATTAAATCTTCTGAGCATTTCTTATTTAACTTTAATATTTTTAACTCTCTTTACTCATAATTTAACAACAACTAAACTGCCTTCTGTACATAATATATATTGTTAATGTATATAAAATATTACCACTATTTTAAAAATTCACAAAAAAGTTTCCTTTAAACTTTAATAAGTAATTATTAGTTTAGGACTTAAATTATTTTTATTTATTTTATAGTTTAAGACTTAACTTGGGATAATTTATTAGTGAATAAAATAAGATTTGTGACATGCATGCCAGCTAGCAATGATATTGTTTGAAGTTGGTTCAAAAAAAAAACGTATATGATATTTTGAAATTATTAAATCACATATATTTTTCAGATCTCGAAATATCAGACTTCGTAAATCGAACACCAAGTCTGAATTTACGTACTCCTGGGCAGCTATTATCGCTGACTTCACATTTTTCTTTTGGTTCTGGAGGGGACAGTAATAAAGATTCCCTTTCTTCAGAAACTTGTGAGAACCTTCTTGATGCACTTAATGAATATAGTATGTAATAGTATATATATATCTATGTTTTGATCAATCATATACAATCATTAGATTTAATTTGCCAGTTTTTTGAGGACTGTAACAAATAATAATGTCATATTTCTCATCCATTGGTTAATATTTGTGTAGAATCATAATATTATCTATTTTGTAGTTTTTTTTGTTAAACTTTTCTATTTTCCAATAATTATTAACATAACATGTTGTGAGATTTAAATACAAAAGCAGAACAAACACACTACTCCTTATAACACAATTGTATTTGTAAACAAATATTTAAGAAAGTGAATGTAACTATAATTGAGTATGAAAACAACTATATTTACCTTGGAAAGGCAATCTCGATCAAGAATTCAAGACACAACCTGGGAAAAGTACTGGGGCTATAAAGAAATCTTCAAAAGTAATGTTAAGAAGAAAGAAGTTGATTGTCATGCCTATCATATGGAGCACAAACTTGTATTATCCACAACAGAACATACAGAAGTACGTACAACAGAAGACAAAAGTACGAACATGCCACCGCGCCTCGGAGCAAAGGATACTTGGAAAAAAATTGAGCGATATCCGAAGGAAAACGCAAATAATCGACGCCGAGCGGCATGGTCGGGAGTTGAGAGGACATGTTGCCTGGGCCATGGATGGAAGGTGGAATAGAAATGTTACGGTGTGAATGGGGCCAGTCGGGAAAAGAAACAGAGGCAGACCGCACAACCTTTGACCTGATGAAATAAACAAAGTGGCCTTGAGAGACTGGAGGATTCCTTTAGCCGGATGGGGGGGAACATGTTTTTTTTTAATGTACATATTTTTTTCTTGTCTGATTGTATGAAGTTGATCCATGTATTTCATTTTACTTTTATACTATTTTGTTCTTAAATTCTCTTAATGTTTCAGCAAAAAAGAAGAGTATATTTTATGACGACGACGTCAGTGAGTTGAACAGTCCATCTATGGAAATGTCTCAACTTTCTGGTGTACATCCATTTCTTAGTGCTGAAAGTTTCAACTTCGAACATATTACCGTAAGTACTTTTTAACTCGCGACGCAAAAGAGGAATGTTTCAAGTTAAGTGTGCGTGTAGAGCGTGTATTTGCTGTAACATTGCAGCTAATTATGTTAGTCAACGCTGGAGGTCATAAAATAAACTCAATTAATTCTAATACTAATTTAAGTACTAAATTAATTCTATTACATTATCTATGTCTATACGAAGGTGATTATGTAACAAGCATCTTAACTAAACGAATGGACCTATTTTGATGCATTTTTTTGGTTACAAGCTGTGGTGATTGAGGTGGATCGTAGCCATAACTTATTAAAATCGGTTCAAACGTTTACACAGACACGTGTGTGTCTGTTTGATGGGTCGAACACAGATACACAGAAACTTATATCACCCCTTTTTTGCGTCGAGTATTTAAAAAATCCTAGTTTTTACATTTATCTTATGAAATAAATGATATTACATTATTGTGTTATGAATTAAACATAAATATTAAATTTTAATACTGCTATTACAGTCAAAGGACTCCGGTTCCGAGTCTCTAAGTTCGTACCACACATGTGAAAGTTCTAAAAACAGTTCGAACAAAAGTAATAAATCAACGGACATCAGTGCTAATAATGCTTCCTCGGAGTCAGCCTTGACCAATTCACAGCATGACCAGTCAACATCACCTTTATGTAGAGGCCATTCCTTGAAAAGGATTCCTAGGTATGTTACATCAATTTAAATCTGTTACAATATTATAAAGAGAAAATATTTGTATTAATAATTAACTTAAAACTGCTGATTTTTAAAATTATTTCGCTGATGGAAAGAGGAAGCTAGATTCTTTCCGAGCGACAGAGACTATATTGTACACGCGAGTGAAGTCGTTTGTTATATTATATACATTAAATTTAGCAAAATTACAAGATAGTTTCTAAACAGTTTTTATACGCAAATTTTATATACAAACTGATGGTAGAAGGTGAAAATTAAGGATTAATATATGTATTTTTTAATTCCAAATCATAAAAAAATAATAAAAAATTGTTCTAAAAATAAAGTTTTGGGGTGTAAATAGTTTATTATCTATTGTCAGATAGGTTTGAGAATTTTTCTATTTAATATAAATTAATAGTCTAAAAATTTAATAAAAATAGTTCAAGCCGTTTTAGAAGAGTTTGGTTAAAAAACACTGACAATTTTATATACATAATTATATATAGAAGTAATTTAAGATAAACTTCCTAATTGAGAGGACTACTATTAAACTATTTCGAATGGCTTTTACACATTTTATAAAAAAAATTATTTTAAGAATATAAATTTGCTTTAAATCTACTTTTAAAACGACTTCACAATGTTTAGTGAAGTTTACTAAAAAAAAAATATTATGGAGATAGTTTCCGTGCTAAAAAAAGAAAGCGGATTCTGGACTGCGATGGTGATACACCGACTGGTGTGACCAGTCTCATGGAGTCGAAAGGGAATCATAGCGGACTCACTCAAGAGATAATGGCCTTAGAATTAGACGTAAGCCAGAACACGCCTAAAAGGATTTCCATACACCCCACGCCGGAACGACGGAAAAATCCCATTAAGGGCGTCTTGAAAAAGAGGTATTCATTTATTATTATTTGAGTTATTTTTATAAATATTATGATCAAATCACAAGCGACCCAAGCGAGTTATTTTTAATTATGCGATTAACTTAGTAGATAACTCTTAAGGTATTAATAATATGTTTTACGTAATGATTTTTATTTTAAGGTATTACTTTTAAATTTTTAGATGGGTATCAGACTGCCAAAACGATAGTTACCATTTCAACGTGGGAGTGATATTCTCGACTCCGGTCTCGAACACTAAGAACCAAGAGAAGAAAGAAAAGGCGACCAGGTTCAATTTGCCCAACGAAGAACCAAAGTCTAATACTAAGGATAAATCCATCACTTTTGGAAAACACATTTCTTCGAGTTTGGAGATATTTCCAACAAGAAGAATAAGTAAGGTAAATTTGTAAGTAAGTTTAATTAAAGTAAGTTTTATTAACATCTAACGAAAAAAGACGACGAAAAATGACGTAATACATTCTTGTGAAGATGCCCACTGATTATAATATATAATACATAGTATAAAACAAAGTCGCTTTCTCTGTCCCTATATCTTTTGATGCGGTTTTTTTAAATAGATAAAGTAATTAAAGAGGAAGGTTTTGTACCCATGCGAAGCCGGGGCGGGTCGCTAGTAATAATATATAAATTAATAAATATTTTACGACATTTTCAGAGCGAAGGGAGCAAATCACCAATGGACATGTGTAAGACCCCAATAGCGACCCCAAAAACGCCTTATAGGACCCCAAAAAGCGTTCGACGCGGGAATCAAGTTTCTGATCAAAGGATTTTGGGAACGCCGGACTATCTCGCACCAGAATTGTTACTTAAGTATATTATTTTATTACTACTTACTATAATATTAAAAGAATTGATCAATCATTGAAAAATGTTGTAAAAATATTCCTTTTGAGATATAATAGTGTTTTTATATTTGCGGAATGCAAATATAAAGTGTCTGTAAAGTGTAGTATTTTTGAGTTTGAATTTTTTAAAGTTTTTTAATAGTGTATGTGTTTCCTCAGACAAGGCCACGGCCCTGAAGTGGACTGGTGGGCGTTAGGAGTGTGTCTTTATGAGTTCATGACTGGCATCCCACCTTTTAACGATGAGACTCCACAGGCTGTGTTCAAAAACATTTTATCCAAAAGTAAGTGTTTCATTTTGAGCTTAAAACAACCCATAACTTGATGATTACATTTGTAATCAATCAATTCTTATTTAAGAATATCTCAAAAACAGATGAACCTTGAACATAAATTGGAGCTACAGTCCATCTTGATCAAGTCAGATTCTTAACAAAAAACACAACGAAATCGGTTCATTCGCATAGGAGCTACGATGGTACGAACACGTTATATTTTATTCTGAGACTTGTTTTTTACTGTTCAGTCACAAATAAGAACAGAGATAAGAAGACTTTAAATTCTACTTTTTTCTTGTTAGAAAAATAAATTTTATAATGAGCCCATTATTTATTAATCATTCCCAGACATAGAGTGGCCAGAAGGAGACGAGGCGTTATCTTCAGAGGCAATTAACGCAATCGAAGCGCTCCTAACGATGGAGCCGAGCGTCCGTCCAGCAGCAGCAGAGGTGAAGGCAATGGCGCTGTTCAAGGACGTGGATTGGGACAACCAGCTCAATGTCGAACCGCCCTTCATACCTACGCCGGATGATATACACGATACAGGATATTTTCAAGGTAAACAAGTGAAATCAAAGAATATAAAAACTCCAACACGTTAAATATAAATGAGAATACCTCATGAATGAACCATCAAAATATCTTAAACTGTAGGTAAGATCTATCTATCAAGATCTTTGAAACAAAACCGCATCGAAATCGGTCCATTCGTTTAGGAGCTACGATGCCACAAACTGGACCCACATGCCCACAGACACGTCAAACTTATTCCCACTTTTATAGATGTAAAATAAATAATATTTTTTTACATTGGTAATCGTAGTAAATTGTTTTTTTTTTCAGCTCGCAACATTCTACAGCAACTTCAAGTGTCAAACTTTGACTTATGATTTTTTTAAGCTAGACGTCCACTTGGGCCGGGTCGGGCCGCAACGGTTCGACGCGCATTTTTGCGTATTGCGTCCACTATACAGGCAATCCGCGCCGCATCGGCGGATTTTTAACAGTCAGTCGTACGTATAACAAGCGAGTTACAGTTTCCTAGTAGCGAGGCGGGCCGAGCCGGGCTGCATCGACAGAAAAATACGCTCGCTAAGCGATCCGCCAACGGATTCCGTCGCGGTCCGGCCCGCCCCGTCTCTAGTGGACGCAGTTTCATACAAAATGTATAGCAAGCGGATTTTTGCGTTGCGATGCGACCCGATGCGGCCCGCCTGGTGGACGACAAGCTTTAAATTGTAAATACTGTAGCCGAATTAACTTGTCAATAAATGTCAATATTAATGAAAAATTGTGCTTTGAAGATTTATGTGGTATTGCTTTATTTTTTTAATTGTGTAATAAATGAATTTAAAATAAAAGAACATTTAATGTGTATCTTTATTTTATCACAATCACTATTAGTTTAGAAGATGTTGGCTGGAAGTATGATTTTACTTGATGAAAATCACCTTGCAACCAAAAATCCGATTCAAACACTGCCTTTAGTATTTTTCACGTTTTTTATTAGATGATGTACGTACTTTTTCGAAATAATGCTTAAGACATGAAAAAAAAATCCAGATGTAGTTAGTACAAATGGCCATTAGTCAATTTATTAAGAAAGACAAAAAACATTCACCTTTCTTAAAATAATTGAAATTTTTGATAATGCGAAATTGATTTTTTAAAATCAGTCAAAACAATTTGAAAATGTTTAAGACAAGGTCAACCAAATTAAAAGGTGTTGCTTACTCTAACGAGCCATATACTTCAAAATGTTTCTTGAACCTGTCTTAAACATTGAAAAAAATGCTTAATCGATTTGCATGACGGTACGAATATGTTGAGATTTTAAAAGATGGCTATTATAACTTATTCTGTATGTGTGCTATAATGCATGCAGTGGTAACTTTTCAATAAGATCTTCAGCATTTACAAAAATTGGTAATTGAAGTATCTGAAAATTAATCCGTTATATTTTATTTGAAACAAAGTCTCAATAATTTGTCTGACTCTCTTGAGTAATGTTTATAAGTAAGAGGGTAACTATTTAGTTTATTTTTTGTAATATCTTAAGAAGTTACTAATAAACGGGCTGTTACAGTAACATTGTGAATATGTTTTAGCCCTATTTAGAATTCTTTTGTATCCATGGTAAGAATGCGGTGATCCGAGTATAAACCCCAGGATACTGTCCTTTCCCACATCCGATGCCCCACGAGACCACGCCCACCTGAGTCCACCTTCCACCCTCATTCACCATCAAGGGACCGCCGCTGTCACCCTGTAAAATAATTTTCAGTAGGTTCAATAAGTGAAAAAACCCTCCAATACCTATAAATAGTTGAACAGTTTTTTATAAAAACAGGCAGGACAGAGAATCGCCAGAACTAGTAAACAGAATATAATTATGTTAAAATTGTTTGTGGTCTCTACTGTTTTAAATATATTTACATTCAATTTGATATGGTGACATTTCTTAGTTAAAAATAATAATTAAATCCCGTAACTCCTAGTAGGACATAGGGCAAAGATATTTCTGTTGCGCCATTACAGGCAAGTAGGTGATCAGACTTCTGCGTTTACCTAAACGAAACATCTTGATCAATGTGAAGCAGTAACTTTTATTAAAAACTGGTTAATGGTTACATGAGGCTTTGGAGCCAAAAAAGGCACTTACACTACAAGAGTCCATGTTGTCTTTCCCTGCACAAAGCATATGATCAACGATACCTCCAGGGGCTGCCGAGCCGTATCTGAGTCGGCATTCTGTGTTTGACCAGATTGGTATTGATACTTCTTGGAGCACTGCTGGCTGGGGTCCACCTAGAATTATTTATATTAGAGCGGACTTCATAGATAGATCGACTTTCGGTGGAATATAAAAAATCTATTCATACATCTCATACTGAGTGTGGTTAGCAAAAACTAGCGAATATGCAACTTCGTCTACAATATAAACGATACGTTTTACTTTGAAGTCCTACATATAGCAAGTATTACTAGGTACTCGAATGTATCAGTATTTTTTCAGTGATTTATTAATAAAGTTTATTATTAGAGAAGTATAAGAGGCAAACGGGCAGGAAGCTCACTCAGTGTTAGTGGACTTCCAGCCATAGATACCCACAACGTGAGATGGGCCGCAGGTGCATTGCGGACCAGCGGTTTTTTAAAGAAAAGAAAGTACACAGTTTTTAAGTCATAACATATTTGGTTTCACATAATGCTTTACAGGCATTTGAAAACAAATGAAACCTAAAAAACATTTTAACCAAAATATACACAGGACATTTGAGGATATCAGCCAGCACCTAAACAAGTGAAATAGAAGATCTGAAAGATCCCGACATGAGAGAAATGAGAAATAAGAATATTTCATAGATGTATGAACAGATCTTCATAAATTGTAAGTCAAAATCATGCCAGCCATTTTTTTTCTATTATAACATTGTAAAGTAGCGTGCCTTTAAAACGTAAACCTTCTTTAACTTACTTTCTTTCAAGCTCCCCCAACCGATAACGGTGGCTGTGAGTCCGGCGTAAGCACGTCCACTGGACGGCAGACAGACTGGCCTTATGTTCTTTGTGAATGTCACCGGCTGGTCCAGTGTCAGAATTGCTACGTCATTGTACTGAAAGAAGGCAGATAAATGATATTTAGGTATGATCATATTATAATAACCGATGTTTGGAATGTCTTCAATTTTTGTGATGTCTTTATTTGCTAAACTTTTATGTCAGGCGTTTATTTTAAATAGTTTGCAATGTTAAATTTCTAAAACACAAACTGTTCGACGATTTTTGGGTTTTTTCTGTTGAGAAAATTACTTTATTTCTGTGTAAAAAAATTTATGAGACAATTTTGATATGAAGTTCTATACAGTCAGTCTTATATCAATTAGAATTCGGCGAGAAGGCGAAAGAGAAAGTAATGAAATTAATAGAAATTAGAATATTTAATACAATTGATATTTAAAAAATCCTAATCTCAAAAAGAGTTTGAAATGTATTTGCGTAGAGCTACCAAAGGAGTATCTACACCGAATTTATTTTTATTTTATTTGAATGTAGACGATACAGATTTGAAATTGTTCTTAGATGAGGCAGGTAAGTGTTCTAATTTAATGATTAAAATGGAATCAGAATACATGTCGTTATTAGCTGAAAAACTAGAAAAGGTTTGAAGAACGGCTCACCAGTGTTCTCATGTCAAATCCACGATGTCTGACAACCCTTTTAATCTTTCTCTCAACGTGCTGCGTCTCTGTGTTAGTCCTTATGTTATGGTCTCCCAATCTTGCTGTTAATCGCGCTACGTCCCATGAAGTCATACTAAAAATAATGAAAATATTTTTTCATTATAAAAAAATCCTGACAAAAATGAAGGACATAAGCTGAGGTAAAGTAGAAGATGGTGATGTCTGCCATCGTAACCCCTAAACGAAAACTGATGGACCGGTTTCGATGCGTTTTTTTATTTGTTTAAAAGCTTGATCAAGATGGATCTTAAACTACTATTTATAAAAATCTGTTCATCTATTTAGAGGGTATTTTTATTTGTAGTTGTTTTAAATTGTTATTTCTATATAGTAGATATTATGTATTACTTACTGTGCCACACAATGAGCCGCGGAGAGGACGTGTCTGTCGTCTATGAGTGAGCCTCCGCAGAATTGTCTGCCGCCGTTGAAAAGAGCCACAATGAATGGCCATTCATTCAAATCGGCGTTATGGCCTCCCACTATTCTTTCTTCGTCTTGAATGCTCTCGTAAGTCTAGTGAAACAGGATATATCGATACAGTAACTTTGTCGCCTACGACGAAATTTTTGTATATGAATATACCTATAATACAATAATCATGAGTATCCTCATTAGGGAACCGTCCATTTTATTTGAAATGACGTTCAGGCTGTTGCTGCTGCTGACTCGGATTTGGCCTATAAGACACGCTGTTTTTCTGCGCCACAGTGCAAAGATAAACATATTTTTTCAGAATCAGTAGCTTCTGAGATTAGCGTGTTCAACCAACCAGACAAGGTTATAGAAGTAAGAATGTTAGTGACAGCCTAATGTGTATAATCACACATACATAACCATTAATTAAGAAGTTATATGGTTACCTGTGGGCCATTTTTGATTCCACAAGACGTACCGGCTCCAGGTTGTGTTGGAGGCCTTGTCGGTTGCGTAGGGTATATTGGTGGCCATGTCTATTTAAAGTAATTTTAAAATTAATTATTGTAATAAATAAACATTAGCTATAATTTATGAAATCATCAATTTATGAGACATTTCTTATTTGTAATCATCATCTAGGAGGATTTTTTTCTCAATCTAAATTTGAAAAGTTCTCACTTGTTTAGTCGTGCTGGGAGGTTTGGTACCCCAAGTGGTGGTGGGTATCGGTGAAGGATTTGGTGGTGCTTGAGTCACTTGCCCACTGACTGAAATTATATATTAATTTTATTTATTAAATTGTTCACATGCAGATGCTGCGCTTGTTTCATTTATAAATAATTATTTTTAAATACCAGACTTTTCTGTCTACAATTAATTACAAACCGCAACATTCCGATCCTAGGTTCGGATTCCGGGAACACAAAAAGTTTCGATCGGATCGACAGCTTACTTTCGTAGTTCTTACTTTACAATACACTTGTTGCTGTGACATCGCTTGAATTACGCACGGTTACTTTTCATTTATAAATTCCAAATAATATTTTTAAAAAAATATTAAAATAAATAAAGAAAAATATAAATGCGAAAGTAAAACTTACCTTTCAAGCTTTCACGCAAGCCACTGAACTGATTTTAGTAGAGAAAGACTTGAGTTTGGGAATGGATATAGATTAACTTTTGTTGCGAAAAAGGGCCAGTAAGTAAATAAATAAATTTTGCAATAACTTTAACTAAAATTTTGTAAAATCACTTACCAAGAGAAGGCGGGTGTGTAGCCGGTGTGTGGTCTGGAGGGTGAGTGGGGAGAGGAGGGATGGTGGGAGGCCATTGAGCTGGGATTTGTCTCTGGTTCACGTTGTATAGCCATTGGGAATATGCCGCGGCTTGGCCTGGGTAACTGGAACAAAACGTTGTCCGATCAAGTGTCGTCTTCGCTAACACACACGCATTCACTCATAACCCTTGTGCAGGGCATGAAACAAACATAATATACCTGTGTCTGATTATTTACTTCTGGCAACAGTGATCAGCCATCTCTGCCTACCAAACCAAAACATTCATTAGTTGCCCCAGGATTCGAACTCAGGACAACACGCTGGTGCGTGAATTACTTAGGCACGGAGACGTTTAAACAACTATGTGAGGAATCTTTTTATTTTAGAGTTTTAATTATTGTTGTGTCCTGAATAAGTGTGTAATGTTTAAATTTAATCTGACGTTTTGAATTAAATAAAAACTTATTTCTTATAAGCGTAATTTAAAAGTCGATATGTCACGTTCACAAAAGAAAAATAATACAAATAGAAATTACTAATGAGAATACCTCATAAAAGGATGAATAGATTTTCATAAATTGTTCATTTTTCACAAAAATCCACAGCATAATCGGTCTACCCGATTAGGATATATAATGCCACAGACATACAGACTCACACTCGGGTCACACTTAATAATTATTAGACCTCACATAAACTTATCGAAACTTGACTACTTTCTTGGCCGATCGTACTGTAATCATAATATTAATTCGTGAAGTAAAAACTTTGTTCCCCTTTTTACGAATATTGCGCGAACAGGTGATCGTGAGATTTGCTACAGTTAAAGTTTATATGGAGAAGAAGTGTATACCTAAAGCTATTTTTTTACATAAAATGCAATAAATAAATTAAATAACTATTACGTTACATATTAGACACTACTGCTTGGATGACACACAGCATTCTCACACATTCATACCTGACTTACTCTTGAATTGTGGTCGAATTTCGACCAATGGCGGCAACTATTTATTATTAATGACCAAAGTAACCAATAAAGCAGTATCGTCATTTTTGTGTCGGTAATCTTGACATTAAGACTTATCTATTAAAAGGTTGGGCTTTGTCATTGAAAGTTTTAAATCGCTCTAATTCAAATAAGAACTTCCTGCTACTCAAAGTACCTATTACTCGTACTCGCTGACATTTACTTCAAGAATTATTATTGACTCTTGCTTTTTTGTGTCGGATATATTCCTACTAACATTATAAAAGCCGTACTTGATTGCATTTAATATTTTAAATGCGAAGATATCTCTGTATAAATGTCTACTTTTTATGCCTAATCTAGGATATATAATCTAAAGGATATAAACTAAACTGGAGCTTGAGGAAGAATATAATATGTTACCTTTGATTGCGAAAAAAATGCTTCAAGGGTTCAAATTAAGCATCGATTGTAAGTAAAGCGTATTGGTGTAAGAGTTAAGACTCACTCAGGTACTTGCAAGGGTGAAAGTTGTAGAGGCATTGCAGGTCTAAGGAGTCCCAACCTCTGCACATCTGGCTCTTGTTGGGGCGGTGTTCCTACTGGTTGCGTGCAGCACACTCCAAACACCTGCAAAAAGAGATACATTTCAAGCAGCATTAACATCAACAGCAATCTTTGCACTTACATAGTCTAACTTCGTAACTCCGTAGGGGGTAAACAAGATTTATCATTTTAGGTTTTACCACATGACAAACAGGGCATAAAACAGCACTGCTTGGAGGTTCTTGTTCGACGAGGTCAAACGGCAATGGGCCAAATACATTTTAAGATGCATCACATTCAAACAAACACTGTCCTCATGATTACAAAGTTAATTATAATGTTGGCAAAATCAAAAAATATACACAAAATACAATATAAACAAAAACATAATGTCAACTACAATTTACATTATGGGAGTTCGTTTCTACACAGGAAAATGGTAGTCAATATGCTGGCCCGTATCCTTTTTTACCCCGGCACACTTCAGGGAAGAAAGCGAAAAACATCCTACCGCCACTAGTAATAAGTAATTGTATTACTAATTTAATAGTACAGAAAAGACAAACAAAAAGGGATTAAATTAAAAAGTTAGATTACATAAGAAGTAAGCAAGAACCAATTCCTGACCTCAGTATTGTCTCCGCTGATGTAGCTACAAGTGTCATAGTGGCCCATGACCCAGCCGTCGTAGCCGGACAAGTCGACAACTTTGAACAATGGGTAGCAATCGCGAAAACTTTTGCAAGTCCCTTTTTTTCCTATTGTCGTTTCACATTCCAAACCAAAAGCTCCATCAGCCTACAAGCGAAATTGAAGTCAATTTAAACTTCCCCGACATGATATCAATACAATAAATATCTCATAAATGGACGAATAGATTTTCACAAATTGTAGCAAAGAATAAGATCCACCTCGCCCACATCACCTTCCAAAGAAAATTTATTTATTTACATAAAATAGACACATTACTTTCCAATACTGTCTTCTTACTATAAAAAATAACCCAATTAATTTAGATGTTTATAATAAAAGCTAAATAACATTTTGAAATAATTTTTAATTAATTCATTCATTTGGGTAGGTACGTTTAAAATGCACAAAACTCACTAATTTTGTATAATGTCAATTAATTATTTTATTGTATCAATTAAGCATTTTGAAATAAATGTTATAAGTAAAAATAATATTTTACCTGTCTTGGTTGTAAAACTAAATGTTGCTTGCCATCACGGATTGTGTTGTTATCGCGTTTCGTCCGTGGTAGAGCTGTAATTTAATAAATTATAATTAACAATATTAATTTTTTAAAACTCTTATTATAATGTGTTTTGTTGGATATATTCTTTATGTATTGGATAATTGTTTTTTTCTTTATTACTTTATTATGTAATAAGTATTATAATAACGTGCCGTGGACGCTCTGAGAGATTGAGAAAAAGATCGTCTTTTTGCTTTCGAAATATGTGCTGGAGACGGATGCTCAGAATATCATAAACCCAATTTAGAAGCAACCAATCTATTATTGATGACCTGGGAATTAGGCATCGTCTATTTTCCAACGTACAAAATCGAATTCTCAATTTCTTCGGCGACGTATCACGACGAGAGGGTGACTCTAGAACAGCGTTGTGGTGCAGGGTAGATGGAAGGGACAAGAGTTCAGGGCACGTCACCCATGAGGTGGACCGATCAGATCAAATATGCTCTGAACAATCCCCTCCATGGGTGCACTAGAAGAACAGCCACCCGGGAGGGTTGGCGCTGAGATGTAAAGCGAATAACGACTCCGACTTGTCAGCCACGACCGCTCTGTCAAGAGCGCATCGCCTAGGAAGAATTATATGTAATAACATTTTTACTGACTATAGTACTTATAATTCTGTTCACGGAAATGATTATAGTATATTAATCATTATGCAAGTTGTGACGATACCGATTTTAAAATATACTATTTCATTTGTTATGATAATAACTTGGATAAGGAATGACAAGAGAGATAGATTTGTGGTCACATAGTCACAGTAAAAAGCGTATATATTTTCTGTGACATGTGAAATGTGCATATTTTTCTTGAAAGAAGACGCAGTTAAAATAAACAAAGTTAATTGCGAGTCTATCATCGAAAGTTCAATGTCTACAGAACGTTAAGCTTTATTTTAACCGTGACATGGTTGATTCGATCGATCTCGTCAAACCTCTCGATAAGGCATGCATTATTAGCGTTATGGATACTAATCTCAATATAAAACAGTGAATCAGATATCTTATTATTCAGCGGGCGTAGAAAAAATACAGCTCACGACAAACTAACAAGTTATTATCCTCACATAACGGTCACGGATTTGTCACTACGTATCGGAATCCAATTTAATTGTAATCGCTGTATAGTTATTTACATAATATTATTCTGATAATATTTTGTTCCTTTGGACAAGATAAGCAACACAATCGGTCGCGTCGTTTTTACAAAAAAGGTTTCGATTTCGAAAAACATGAAGATGAGATGCAAAAATTCTCTTAATCCCTTCTCAACTCATTTTTGAGGCGATTGTATTATTATAACTTTTATGTTTAATAATTAATACTCAAGCGCTTACACCGATCGACAGAACAGGACTCGAACTAATGCTTATGTAGGTAATAAACAATATTAGCTACCCTCAATAGAAATATTCTTTCTATTCTGAACATTTGCTTAGTCATTTTGTAGATAACTTAGTAGTAAGTACTGATAATATCTTATTTACTCGAGTATGATACATTTAAAATACGTGGTGCGTAATCTTAGTAGTAAAGAACGAGAAATGTCGGGAAAATGAAGTTAAATAATCATAAAATTGTGAAAAACTGTTTTCATTTAAATTGACTAAGTACTGACTTAATATTGTATAAAGTAGTTTTCTATATCGCGTGCAATTATTCACATGATAAATAAATAGTAAATGAAGTAAAAAATACAAAGCAAATAACCGGCCTTGAAGATGTCAGCTCGCATGCTATTTTCGATCAAACCACTGCTGGTTTTAAACCTGGTTCCCTGTGACATTCATGCGAATATAGGCTTAAGGCATTCCTAGATGTAGACATTTATAATGGATATCAAGTAATTGGACTGTCAAAGAAAAGTAAGCTAAACGTTTATTGCTATAAGAATTAATTTACAATAAAACAGTAAAGTGCTCTAGACATTTCTGGCATCTGAACTTGGCACATTCATGTAAACTGTATGTTGGCTTAGGGATCGTTTAGATTTGAATTTTATAGGATTAAAACACTTTATTCTAACATTTTTTTGTACAAATTTTAAAGCGTTTATACATCAGATTTTTAATACCATTTACGCGAAGGTCTGGAGGTCAAATCTGAGTGACATAAAACGAGTATATCCATATGAAAGAAATACAAGAACATATGTACATATCTGACTTTTGACAAATTTTTTCACGTGCCTTATGGCATAGCCAAGGGTCACTTAATCTTCGGATAATAATGAATACCGGCTATCGGTGTATGGGGTAAGAGACGAACATGCTTAAAAACATTTATTTATTTCAATGAGATTCAAACTCCAGACCTCCAGCGCAACACGCACTTACGGAGACGGTTGTAGAATTATATATATTTATACGAGTTTCATAATTATTAAATTATTATCTCCGATGCTTACCACTGAACTAATCCGAACGGTTGTAATGGAAAGACGAAATAAAACATCTTCACCGAGGCGTATAAAATAAGAATTAAAAATATAATTTATTTACATACTTTAATAAGTTTACTTTAAAATGGCTCTACTAGACAGTAGACACTAGTCATCGTAAACAAAACGAGCGATTTATTGTGCCATTCCGGGTTCAGATTAAAGGAAATGTCATCTGTCAATACATTCTAATTAATGTTCACAGACAAAAAATGAGAGCACTATTAAATTACAAGGAAATGATTGATGTTCTGTTGCCTGAATACTGTGTAGGCGGCAAACATTTGCATTGAATTGGCACAAAAGCTCCCAAAGGCCCACGTAATTTTACAAGATCTAACACAAGGGGTTGATGAACTTACATTTTGTTCGTCCTTTATTTTCATACATTTAACTTTTTTAAACTATTTTATTAAATCTCTTAATAAAATAATTATAATTTATTTTTTCGTGTTTTTTTTTTTCAAAATAAATTTTGTTTTCATATCTTTGTCACAAGTTGACATTGTTTCCATATATTTTCTTACTTAAAATTAAGCCCGCCAGGTTGAGGTTATAAATAAACGCGATAAAATCCGTTAGAAGTTATATTTCATTAAGTGTTTGTTTATGAGTCAATATTAATAAATTTCTGTTATGGTGTGGAGCTATAGAGTTTGCCGGACATCTAAGGCGCAAAATTTTACTTTCTCTAGCCTAATAACCCCGTACGAACGCGTTTTGTTTTGTGAAGACACTAAAGGAATTACTTATGTATTTAGACAGTGATCTCATTCTTGTTGAACAAAAAGTGAAATTTAAGACAATTTAAAAATGTAAAATTTGTTAATTACAAATAATATCTCATAAATAGATGAGCAGATTTTCATATACTGCTAAGAATCATCTCGATCAAAATTTAAAAAAAGATTCAAATTGTAACTAAAACTATGTACTAAACAGATTTTGATGAAATTTAAATGGGACCACACGGTAAGCAGCTTTCAAACAAAAAAAAAAAAGAATCATCAAAATCGGTTCACCCAGTCGAAAGTTCTGAGGTAACAAACATAAACATCGAATCGAGAACCTCCCTTTTCGAAATCGGTTAAAAACTGCATCATAATTGGAGCTACAATGTCACAGCACCTTTTTTGCGTCGGAGTTTAAAAAGACAAATAGCTTAAATTTAGTTATATTAATCTGTTTGAAACATTTTGTATAAACAGTAGTACTTATGTATGCACTTCATCCTGAAATAAATTGTGAAGACAGAACATATATTTATACCTATTTTTTTCTAGCAATATACTAATTATTCAATAACTATTTGACGAATTTTAAAAATTATTTCAAGGATAGAAAGCTGCACCTAAGTGTTTACGAATAATATAGGCCGTAATTTAATATTCCATGTGGACGAACGAGTAAGAACTAGAGTTATAAATAAAAATAAATCTCACCATTTATAAAAACTGCATCTTGCGTGTAAAATGCGCCATTATTTTCGGAAAATCCATCTTCAGGCACGTTCAAACAATGTATAGCGATAAAACTTAGTAGCAATAAAATAGTTCTTGGTGTCATTTTTTAAATCGTAAACGAGTTTGCATTCACTACGCCGCGCAGGGTTGATTCGCGGAGGTGTGGCCCACAAGGAGTCTCTTCGCAAAATGTTTCAACAACAAGCCACGGAGGCTTTTAATGTTTTTAAACTGTCGCTCCACATTTGAAAGATAACAGACCTTTTTTCCTTCTGTGCTTGACATTTGCGGGGCCATTACAGCCAATTTTAATGCGTCTTAATATTGCAACTAAACCCTTGTCTAAGCAAAACAAAAGAGTGATCGATGCGTATTTGTGAATTTGGAGTTCAATGAACTTTTTGTTTGAAAATTTTATTGCCTTTTGTCTTATAATTATTTGATAAAGTTTGATAGCCTTTGTTACCAGTTATTATGAATTTAAAATATTAAATGATTACAGACATAAAATTTGGAACATGAATCGATTTTGGGTGATTTCGGGCGCAATTTTAAAGGGTTTTAAAATTGGCGTAAAAAATTTAATCGTATCAATTAATGTTTTATTGAACTTACGAAAGTTGGATTTCATCGCCCAAACAAGCTTTTTAGAGTTGTTTTGTTTTTGTATTAAAGAACTTATTTAAATTTAAGATTTTACCTTATTATGTGAATTCAGTTCCAAAATTTTTCAAATGCAATATTAGATGTATTACAAATAAAAAATATGTCTAGTACATAATATTTAAATTGATAGGAGCTTTCGTTTTATAAACTTCCTTAGGCTTGAAACAAAAAGCAGTTTTATTCGACGATTAATATTTTACATAGTTTTAAGCATTTGTTGGTCTCTGCGCTCCTCTTAGACCAGCGGGAACCGGGCTTCCCTCTTCACACGGACTTGCGAAGGGACTCAGCGAGGACGCAATCGGCGAGCATGTATGATGTATTTATTGAAAGTGGATGAAGCGAAAGAGGTATGTAGGGATCGTGGCAGGTGGCAGTCTGTACTCGCTGCCTACCCCTTTCAGAAATAGGCGAGTATTGTTAGTAATAACAACGCGGCCCTGGTTTGATCAAAATACGTAAATAAATAAGTTGTTAAATTTTGCTGACGTTACGCCTGAAAAGTCACGGGCGATTGATAACTTAGTAATAAGTTAAATAATTGTAGAACTGTGTTGAATATACGCGCTTTAAACGCGTATATAAAGAAAACCTCTTTGAAGTCATTGTTTATTATGAGTCATGTGTGTGAATATAAGGAACAAACTTCAGAAAGAAAAAAATAATCTAATTTAAGCTGTCATTAATTTGACAGATCTTGAAATTAGATTTAAAATTGAATATGGAATAGTCCTTAGTCACGAATTTATCGAAAGCTAAATAATATAAGGCTAATGGATTCTTGGTAGTGTACACTGTACAGATCATATTATGTTGTTTTGATTCTAATCTGTATTTGCACGAATGATTTCGAATACACCTTCGTCAATAATATGATACAATGGAAGCCTGGGTTCCGTTTTTAAAGGGACTTTAGTACCCTTTTAAGTGCTTAAAAGGACTTTTTTGATGACACGAAATTCTTTGCAGACTTACCCATCATGCATCTTTACTTAGTTGATTACAATAGTTTATCACGACGATGTTTACGTAGAAATAGAAACGTAAGAGTTAAATCAATTTTCCGTACCGATGTCTCAGACTGACAAAAACGTAAGCTTATAAAACAAAACAAAAACACTCTAAAAATTATTCATTGTACAGGAATACATCAAAAATAAGATAGATATACCATAGTAGTTTAGTTGTGTGTATATACCATAGTAATTAATGGCTTATGTTTACGCAAATATCACACATTTAAAGAACAGTTTGAATGGATTAACATCGTACCAAACCATGACCGTGCTATGATTGTATTAGGATCGGAAAGCAACACGATTCCCTACTATGCCCACTAGAACGTATCAATTTTGTGTCATACAAATTATTGACAATTATTGACGCTCCGTGCATGACACGCGACGGTACTGGTCGTCACTTTTTTTTGCCTGACACGTTGTTATTATGGTCATACGTTGTAGTGGGCTCATACCTTTGACCGCGTTTATACAAGAAAATTTTACAATTTTGACCACAAGCTGTAAGGCACGCGAACGACGCAAAAAATTTAGTTTCACTATAGGTACCTACTAATTGTAATAAAGTTTTTATAAATGCGCTTAATCCGGTGAAACTACATTCTTCTAATACAAACACTAAGTATTTTCAATTTGGTCTGTCGTCTCATAAAGCCTTCTCGTTTAACATCGTGTACCGTAACGAATAATTAGATCTATTAAATCAACTCGAAATTATTGTGTCAACGACCTATTGCCTATTGGCAAAGAAATATTAGCCTACTTTGACACTTGATTATCCATCTTAGTGACGATTGAGGATTAACAGTAACTCGAATTAATCTTTTTATTTCATTGTTTGCATTAACTTTTTAGGTATAATTTTTTAAATTTGAGGTTACATGAATTGGAATGTTTAAATAATGCCACTTTAGACTTAGCGCCAAATCTTCTTCGAGCCTGTTCTAGTTAACTTTGATTTCAAACTTATCGTGGATTAAAATCCATAACACTTCTTAATGCAGACCTTCATAATTTGTAGGTAAGTAACCGCATCATATTCGGTCCGTCTAGCTACGATGTATGGATGGAAAATTAATGGATGTGGAGTCTTCTTTTATAAGTAAACTAGCTGTGTCCAGCAACTTCACCCGTTCTCGCGATTTAAAAAATTGGGTGGGGGTAGAAGGGTGAAAAATACTTTGCAATCTATAATCTACTTTGCAATACCCATTAAAGATACAAAAAAAATCATTAAAATTAGTTGAAATGGTTCGTAGGAGTACGAACACAAACACCGTGAAACGAGATTTTTATATACTCTGCTATATATAGGTATATTATTAGGCTAAAAAAGTTAATGTGGTCGCGTACTGGGACACAGAGCAGACAGATTGGTATATCTGTTTTACTGTATCTATTAGTGAGTACATAACTCTCATTAAAAAGGTCGAAGGTTCTCAATAATTATATATTTATATTTTCTAGTTGACATAAGTGAAAGTTAAAAGCATTTCGTTTGTGCAAATCTCTTAATAACATTGTAAAGGTGATATAACGGTGTACTTGAGATTAATGAAACATTACAGAGAGCAATGGAGAATGTTCACACATTTGATTTTTAACCCACCGCATTTTCTATTAAAAATAGAAAAATCGTGTGAAAAAAACTATTTTATAGGTCAATTTGTTCCCGAGTGCAGAATTTTAAAAGTAGGACGACGTGACGTCATTTTATAACAGCTCACGCAGTCCATCGCCTCGCTGCTCGCGAAGAGAGACAGAGAGAGCGAGTGTTGTACTATGACGTCACGAGCTGACGAAATAGAAATTCATGTAAAATCAAAACTACTTGCTCTTTTTGAATAAAAGAAAAACTAAAGTATTTGTATTCATGAAAGCTCTACTGTGACAAAGTTTCAAGAGATTTTGCGTACCTAGTAACACTTTATGATTACGCGCAATACTGATTACCCACCTACCTAGTGGACCCCGCGAACTTCGTATCGCATAATAGGTATCAATCGAGTTTCGAATAATAATAATGTGTCATCTAAAACGTTATTCCGTATTAAATGTATGAGGAAACGAGTTTTCTTCTCCATCTCGATCACAATAAAAAATCGCATCGAATCTACTGTTTAGGTGCTACGACGACACACATATACCTACGTAAAACTTATAACATATTGTACTTATATTATGTTATAAGGTTCTGGCTGCCCGTTAGACTCAATTGCCTTGTTTTCATGATGACATAAGCCTTAGGTTCATTTGATAAAAATTATACGCCTTACACTTTTTTAAGAGCAATATCATCAGATTGTAAAACAATCACGAAAACTGAAAAGGCGTTTAATATTTTATTGCATGTTTAAAAAAAATAGTAGAATATATATTTTTTATTGTTAAATGAGTTTTTAAATGGAATTAAAAAAACTTAATTTAAAAAAAAATAAAAATATAGAGAAATAACCTAAGAAGTGACAGTTATAATATATAAATATATGTATTTGACATTTATGACTGTGAGTTCACTGTTTCACTGATAATTTTCTTTACTGATGAGTAGGTAGGTCTGTTGTGTGGTGGGTTTCAGTTTGGTTCGTCTGTGGGTAACTGAACTTATTGGTTCCCTGGCATCCGAACCCAGAACATTCGGCGATTAAGCAGGTGGGTTAACCACGCCAAGAAGGCGATTTTCTCATAGCGGGTACGAACAATAGATTCTAATTAACTATATCTGAAGTTACATTTATTATGATGTCTTGGCTTAACTAATGAGAAGGCTATCATATACAGAGCTATACCTATATACATGTTACATATTATTCCATACATATAAAACGAATCGACTTTGAATCTGTACCAACCGACTTTGGGTGGCTTAACAAGTGAAATTTAACCAGACATAGGTAGATATTAGATACAAAAGAATACCTCACAAATAGATGAACTTCATAAATTTCAAAAATCGGTAAAAAAATTAGGAAGTCACATATGGACTCAAAGACACGTTTTATTAAGACATGATTTTTAGGGATTAAGAAATGAAGTTTCTGTCATAGCTTTTAAGGAAAGCTATCAACTGGGCATTTAACAAAATAATAAAATAAAATACATAAATATAAGTGTGCGAAACCTGATATGTGGCATTGACTGAAATTATACAACACTGTAGATACGGTTTATGTTACCTCAGGCACGAGACAGCTCAGATCTGACTTGGTCTTGGCTAAAATAGGTCATGATGTTAAAGTTTTCTTTGTTTTTTTATTTCATTTTAATCTGTGCAGCAATTGATATTGGTAAGTGTATTGGATATTTTGTGTATCTCGATGTTCTAGGTATATAATTATTAGATAAGACAAAAATATTAAAATGGTTCAGAAGTTCCTGAGTTTTTGTTTACATAACCGGACTTTGCTTATAAGGATATAGATATATTATGTTAAATATTTGCAGAGAAATATTTCAAAATATGTGACAGAAATTCTCTAGAAGTGAACGAATGTCTAGTGGAGGCCGTCCAAAAGGGATTAAAGGACCTTACCGGAGGAATCAGTGATTTAGGAATCCCAGCAGTAGATCCTTTTTATCAGGATGAATTAAAATTGGAATATAATAATAATCAGGTACGTAGAAATATGTTTCATGTGTGCTTCATAGACACAAAAAGACCAACGAAACTCAGATAAATAGCTTATGTATCTACCCGGTCGTAGCTAGCAGTTAATCCCAAAAATTCTGTCCCAGCCGCGTAAGTGCGAGTATCTCATTTTGAAAATATATAACACAAAATAAACAAAACAAAATAAACAAATATAACAATTATACAAAATAACCCCTCTATGGATTAATAACACTTTGGAAGTTAGTGAATAGTAAACAATCTGCCGAACATTAAAATTACCGAATAAAAATTAAAATATTAAAATAATGTTGTTTTAGATTCAAGTAAAAATGCGTTTGAGCAATATTTTTGTGGCTGGCCTTGGCGGGTCTACGGTCAAAGATGCAAGGTTTGATAACTACCTACTTACAATTGCTTAACAGCGTAGACGTGTCTACTAATACTTCGCGATTTAATATAATAAGTGCTTATATTTAATTTATTTATGCTTTTTATATATATTTTTTTGTTTTTTTATATTTTTTTATTTTTTTATTTATTATGACATTTTTGACTGTAACGCTTTCAAGCCTAAGCAATGGTTATGATGAAATTTAGTACAGAGATAATCTAGACTCTACATTACCTCTGATATGATTAGCTCTAAATTATAGAGCTTCAAGAAACAGGAGGTACCTTTTATTGCGAAAAAAATATTTGAATGGTTTGAAATACGTCTAACACTCAGACGAAATTGCGTACAAAAATTAATGTTTTAATAAAATAAAAAAGCATGCACAAAACAAGTTTTTTAAAGTCGTTTGAAGGCTGACCTATGTTTTTAGTAAGTTTTTTTTTTACTTCTTGAATTTTATATGTAATTATTCATACATCCTACTATATAATTATTCAAACATAATTAGATACTCTTTAATTCTGTATTTCCTATTATGTACACTTACTAATTTTATTTAAGTAGGCATGATTATATAATCCGACAATTATGTTAGTAATGTTTTTAACTTGCGACGTAAATATCATAAGTTTTATGTGTGTGTCTCTGTGTGTGGCATCGTATCTCCTAAAAAAGTGAACCAATTGTGTTGCGGTGCTATTGACTGATAGCTTACTTGATCCAGATGGTTTTTAGCTTTAAATATATTCTTATTCGTAATTAAAATGTCGGGTTTTTTCAAATGGCTTGTTATTAAAGTGGTATTTGAATGTTCATAATAAGATTGTCATTCTAAGCTATGGTTGGTAAGGAGTTGGCTAAGGTGACGGTTAAGGTGAGCAACTTATCAGATATAATTACAGTTTGCAATAATCACATAGGTTTTGAATTGCCCACAGATTAGTAGCAATTTTGTAGCACGTTGCATTGTATTCAATCGATGTCTTAAAACTGAAGCAAAAATTATATATTGTATTGTATATAGATGATGAAAAAAGAGGGATGATATGAGTTTGACGAATCAGCATCGTAGTTCTTAAACGAATGGACCGATTTTCATGTGTTTTTTTTTTGATGTAATCGATGGATGTGAGTGATAGATCGCAGATAGGAACAATTTATGAAAATCTGTTATTTCATTAATGAGATTCATATATTATTATGTATAATATTATAATATATCCAATGTTTTTGATTGAAAGCTACTCGGCATAATGCCGTCATATAGAAGTATGCCCATCCAGAAGTTTCCGGAAAAAAATGCATAATTTTTACGATATAGATAATTTATAATACTTAATGTAATTTAATTAAATAAAGATTTTTAACTTAGAATAAAAGCTGACGAAGACTCCTTCCATTTGGAAATAGACATGTTCTCTCCAGAGATTAAAATCTATGGACAGTACGAAGGAGGTGGTAGTTACAACTCTCTAAAGGTCGATGCTAAAGGAAAGTTTTCTAACACTATGAGTAAGTATTTTTAGATAGTAAAAACCATAGAAATCTAAATAATAACTCCTTTACTTATAAATCTAAATCCACTTGGTAGTTTAGTTTAACCATGAAAACATTACACCACATTTTTGTGCAGTGCATATGTGTCGTGTAAAAACGATAAGCATTTATAATTTAAATATTATTCATGAGACGTATAAATTCACGTAATTAAAGCTCTGGTAAATTTACCGGTAAAAAAATTTTGTAATAAAGAAGTCTCCGATTTTTATCTCTGTTCTATAAACTGTAGGTAGGTAGGTAAATGTGCTCACCCAATTCCGATCACTAGTTAAGTATAACTACAGGGAAAATAATTAAATCATAAACATGCAATTTATTATATTAAAAATTATGTTGCTTGGAAATTTGCGGTAAAATCGTGGATTATTAATTATTAAACAAAACACAGTTTTTGTATTACCTTCTATTAATAAATGTTTAACTTTAGCCAAGAGTTCTCACATATATTTTCACAATATACCAAGGTACAAAAAGATTGTATTGACCTTGAAATTTGACTCTACCTAGACATTGGCAGACTCCTTTTTTATTTAACTCCAACGCATTGAGCATAGGGTATTTGATATTATTCAAAATAAACTACAAATTGTGGTCATCCTTTTTCTTGATCTTAGCTATACTGATAATTTATGAAGATCGGTTCATCTACTTAAGAGATATTATTTGCACATCATGTTGGGGGGGTTTTTAAATTGTCAATTTTGTTCCAGCTGATCTTGTGTATACATGGAAACTAGATGGAAAGCCCCAAGTTATTAATGACGTTACTTATATGAAAATAAAATCGTTTTATATGCGACCTGATGTCGGTACTATGAAGACAAACCTTACTAACGAAAATCCAGAAAGCAGAGCCTTGAGTAAGACTTTTAAGACTTAAAATTTAAACAATCAAAATCAGTTGTTACCGCTACAGTGTGGGAAATTTAGGTAATCTCGTATAACGAACCGAACTAAAATTGAATCTAGGCATTTCCTATTATGTCCTAATGTCATCGAGCTGTGGCCACTTAATATTCTTTATTTACCCAATAATTAGAAGTAAATTAGTAATTTAAACTTTTTTTTACTTGAAATAAAGGACGAAAACTACGCTTATTAAATACTTATAATTTTCAGCTGATTTGGGTGTAACAGTAATTAATGAAAACTGGCGCTTGCTGTACAAAGAATTATTACCCTTCGCTCAAGAAAACTGGAACAAAATTGGAATTCGGATAGCAAATAAGATATTTTTAAAATTCCCATATGACTCTCTTTTTCCTAATAAGCCCTAATATCTTAAAAACAATGTTTTAATATAATTTAATTTTTATACTATATTTTAAGTTTATTGTTGTAAGTAATATTTTTATTGTATAGTTTGCCAGTCCTAAATATGATGATTTAGGACTGGCAAACCTTCAATATTTCACATTACTATACATATTAGGTAGTACTGTAAAAAAGAATGTGTCACCGTCATAATAACAAGACTTTTTAGGACCAAAATTTTTTATTCAATCTGGTGGATAAAATTAAATATTACCTGATAAGCTAATATTCTTAGTTGAAGTAAAAATATTATCAATATTCATGACTTATTATTTTTATATTTATTTACATTTTGAGTACCTACCCGCAGGCCTTAGTAGCTAACTCATTTAATAAAGTGAGACAGTGACAAATACTTATAGTTTAATGACAATTGACAGTACAGCTGTCAGTAAAGAAATGTTGTTGTTAATAATTTAATCAGTGTAACATAAAGTAAAATTAAAGAATAAAACTTAATATTGGAAAAGTTTGATATTTTCAATGTAAGAAAACTATTGGAAAACGAAAATGGCTTTAGTTTTAAAATATATAGTGGCTGCTTTAGTAAGATATTGGCTTATTCATACAGATTATTGGCAAACATTATCAAACAGAGTTGAAATAGCAACGCCTTTAAACTCATGGAAAAGGTTAATTGAAGGAATATATTTGTATGAACATGACATAAATCCCTATGAAGGAGACTCCTTTCATGAATCCCCATTAATACTCATATTCTTCTATAGCTTTCTGAAATATGCACCATATCTATTGCCGGGAGTTTTTACTTTAATCGACATCCTTACAGCATACTTTTTGTATAGAACAGCAAAGATATTTGTTAAAATTCTCAAGAAAAATAATACTGAAGTTATCTCTGAAGAATCAAAGGAGATGCTATTGACAGATTCTCAGTTGGATGAAGTGCCAGAATATGTGTTGTCGGTATATTTGTTTAATCCTTATTCAGTTTTGAATTGCGTTGGAATGACTACAACTGTGGTTCAGAACTTATTACTGGCTGTATCATTGTGGGGCTCTGTTGCTGGCCACCGATTAGTAGCATGTACCTTCATTGCCCTGGCTACACATCAGGCTCTCTACCCTATAACTCTGATTGTGCCCATATCCATATTACTTGCTGATGCAAACAAAGGTTGCAATAAGTGTTCATACATAAGAACTCTTTTAGTCTTTGTACTATGTTGGGGTTTTCTAATTTACATATCTTCCTACATAATGAATGGTTCATACTCTTATGTGTATAACACATATGGCTTTATGTAAGTATTTTTATGTACAAAGTTAATTTTCTTTATTTATAAAAAAATTTAACTGACATTTCTTATTTCAGATTAAATGTTCCTGATCTCAAACCAAATATAGGATTATTTTGGTACTTTTTTACAGAAATGTTTGAACACTTTAGATTACTTTTTGTTTGTGCATTTCAAATAAATGCCCTGATTTTGTACATTGTTCCATTGACACTGAGATTTAAGAATGAACCAGTCTTATTAGCAACTGTCCTTATTGCACTGTCAACAATATTCAGATCATATCCATGTGTGGGTGATGTTGGCTTCTACTTGGCTCTTTTACCAATGTGGAAACATTTATTTACCTGTGAGTATTAGAATTATGTGTGTAACTTAATATTTAGTACAAAATAAATAGATTTGTTAAACATACATCTAAATCCATTGAAGATGTTTGTAAATTTTCTAAATGATAAAACTAATTTAGCATCCTTTAATATTAAAAGTGAAGTCAAGTAATTCCATGTAAGGTTCTTTTTTATAAGTCTGCTTCACTAATCAAATTTTTTTAGTGTTTTATGTCTTCCAAACTAAAACATTCTATCTCTTCCTCAGATTTCCTGCAAAATTTATGAAATATTACCATAAGTTTTCACATTTCAGTTATGCAACAGAAGTTTATTGCTGGCTGTGCATTTATTATTACATCAGCATTAGGACCAACAGTATGGCATCTATGGATATATTCAGGATCGGCAAATGCAAACTTCTTTTTTGGTGTAACACTTTCATTTGCCACTGCCCAAATATTCCTAATTACAGACTTAATGTTTGCATATTTAAAAAGAGAATTTACTCTCAAACATGGATCATCCCGTGAAGTTGATGGTAAACCAGCAAAGTTGGTGCTAAGATAAACAAGGTTTCTTTTAATATCTATTTGTAGCCTAACTGTTTATTTCAAATACAACTCAAAACGAACATTTTTACTGAACATGAAGGCCCGAGTCTGCTATGACACTAGTCAGTGTCAAAGCATGATCTTAACATGACACATCCTTACCAAATCTGTTAAAATCAACTATAATGATACCATAATGGAATTAATTTTTTGACATCAAATAGTGGACTTGAAACCTCTAGATTCTCCTAATAAAGTCTCGATAGAACTGCCAAGATTATCAAAATGACATTAGTAAAAATTTAAAAATATATCACAATAAAATTCATATTCAATAAGAAATTAGAATGGTCCAGCAGCTTCTGCAAGCAAAGATCACATTTTCTCTTAAATGCCAAGTAGAACTTCTATCTCAATTAAATTAGGATATTTGGGCTTCAGATTTCTGAGAATGCTATATATAATGTCAATCAATGACTGAGTCTTAACATTCCAGTCTAAATAGTAGACTACAAAATATGTCAAAACCACGACTTTTTGGAACAATTCAAATAGTCTTAGGGCCCAGTGTTGGACAATTGGTTTTCTATTTTATTATAAAAATATAAATCAAAATCAGATCAGAAAATAATATAATATAGGTTACAAAGGTAAGTATGGTTTGTTTTTTAGTAAAGGAACAATATTTATTTTATTTTTAAAAGAAAAAAGTCATTAGCGTAAAGGAATTGAGTTAGAAGAAATTTAATTTTTTTACGAATTTGAGTGATGTAATGAAATGAATGGAGCAACGGTTTGCATTTTAAAGTATCTACAATTAATAAATAATTGTATAGATTTTTATTTCGGTATGTACTGGTGCACATAAAAGTACATACCGACATGGTCTAATAAAAAAAATTATTTAAATTGGTTGTGCACTAATATTTAGTTATTAGAGTTAACAAGGATTTTTAAATTTGCATTAAAGCTGAAGAATTATTAAAATTAATCTAATAAATGATAAATATTGTATAGATTAGCCAGCGGGCCAGATCCTGCTCCAACAAGGCTCTGGTGTGATTATAGTTGATGACACAAATTTTTACTAAAAATAATACTTTAATAATATATATAATAATAATAATAATTTGAGATTAGTTAAATCTTGTTAATATCACAATAATTATAATACCAAAAATGTATGTTAGTAGAGGTTCAATTAAGGTTTGTATGAAATAAATATTTTTACAGATTTTCCTTTGTTCATTCTTTAGTTGAGCATATTACTTATAAAAATCCCTCAAAACTATTTTAAGCTATCAACCAAAAATAATAAAACATAGGCACCTCAAACTTATAATATATATATATATATATATATATATATATATATATATATATATATATACTTTAAACAAAAATTGATCAAGCCGTGTGTGTATACGGGATACTACCTTTCTATGAATAAAACTGTACCAGTATTATATTAACAATGCCCTATCTAATACATTATCTTATCAATCTTCACACTGCCCTGATAATAATATTATTTTTAAAGACAGTGGTAATGACATACATTGTAACAATTATGAAGGTATTGTGTTTATTATTCCTCACGTTTAACCGTAAGTGATATGTTTTATTTTTAGAAATATGTGATTAATTTGTATTATTTAAAATTTGCTTCTAAAGAATCGAAACAGCTACCAAGTAAGTGCTATTCAGGCAGCGTTTAAATAAAAGAGAATTGATATCTATCATTAAACATTAGGACATAAGACTCATCGAAATCAAACTTCAGAGTGGTTACGATTTTTGGTGAGAACTAAATTCTAAAATATTGCCTTAGCAAAGCTAATTGTTAATACATAAACTATCAGAAGTAGTTGTGTAACTATGGAAGTTAAGAGGTTATTTTTTATTTATTGAAAACTTCTAGCTTCTATGTATTCTACATAATTCATTGGATATTATCATTCAAATATGGGTTACTACAAAATAAAGGTTAGATGTTGGTTAGTCGATAATTTTATATTAAAAGTTGAATAGGTGACTAACTAAATAACCATCTTAATATAGAATGGTTTTTGGTATAGAATTACTCATCCTTGTGTAATATATATTTAGCTATTTATGGAGAAGTATTGCAAAGCATTCCAGCACACTTACTGCCATGTTACCGTGGCGGAGGTCCCCGTGTTGGGGCACCGAAACGTCTGGATGTATTCCTGAGTTTAGTAAGGAGACTAGAATTAGATGCCAAACTTGATTTGAGACTGTTCAGCACATCTTTATTGCGAAGGCAAGGCGTTTTTTTCCATTATACAACTATAAAATAAAATTATTAATGTCAATAATTTTATGTGCAGTTAGATACAGAAACAATGTAATTGAATTTCTGTAACCCCTAGTGAGACACGGGACAGACAGATTTCTGTCTTTGTTTCACTGATCGTTTTATTTACAGGCAAGTAGGTGATCAGCCTTCTGTCCCTACTCAACCGAAACATTCATGTTTCCCGTTGTCCGAACCCAGAACCTCCGGCGCAACACTAACCTCTAAACTCTCGTAAACCTCTTAGTCATGGAGGCGGTTTAACAAAAGAAACTTGCTTTTTATCAGGCAATACCCATCACACTTCGCTTGTGTAATTTTTTTTGTTTTGTTGTTTCAATTTATAAATTAACAACTCTTATACGATACAAGATGGCGCTCTAATACAAATCTAATACTTTTCCAGCTTACGACTTGATGGCATAGAAAACGCAGCGAACACACCTGAAACAGAGATCATTTTGCCATTCAGAGCGTCGGCTTTCCAATTCCACAAGTATAAAATGTTAATGGACCTATTTCTTCCGAGCCAAGACCTTATAAATGTAGATGAAATGCTTTCATTGGAAGAAAAATGCCTACTCCATGCCATGTTGAGCTGTTCTGTGAACCCATGGGAGAGGGGTGATGAGAATGTCGTATGCCCCCTCTTAATGGAGGGAAGGCCAAGTAGAGTTACCCAAGGTGCTAATAGGTAAGTACTGATTCATGTCTTGTATTTTCTGCAAAAAATATATTCGCCTGTTATCTTATTGGAATTGTTGAAACTCGGATACGATTTTAGTACCAAGAAAATGCTTCATGACATCAGTTCTGTTTTTATATCATATGATTAAGTTATTGTTGAAAAAAATATATAATAATAGTAAAGTCTTTCATAAATAAATAATAATTCAGCAAAAATGTGTTTTTATAAAATGATTAAGACTCCCATGAATCGACATCGACCCGTTTGCCCAGTTTTGGCAAAGGCAACCTCCAATTCTTTCCATTTCTTCATGTGCTGTTCCTTGCGCTGTCCTGGTATGAACTCCCAGCTGTTGCTTTTAATTCGTATTCCCATCTACGAAATTGTCTAACCCGTTTTCTTTATAAGCTTCTGGAAAAGTATAAGTCTGGACAAATTATGAAATTGACTTTTAAGAACTGTGTTTAAATTAAGCTTAATCGTTTTTCAGAATTTACAGTAGGTGTCCAATCGAAGGTGGTGTTATGCAGACTCCGTGGGGGAGTATCACTCCTGGTACCATTGTGGCTGCGATAGCATCTTCGCTGGAAACCCAAAAAGTCCAAGTTACAGATATTTTGCAAACGAAATTATTTCAAAAAGAAATACCCCCCGCGTTATGGGAAATGGCACTTAGGGAATGGGATTTGAAGTTAGAGAGACTGCAGATTGATGACAGTGGGACAGATTTTTCTAGTATTAACAACGTGTGGGTTGCTACGTTAGCTGGTATATATTTTATTGACTTTCGTAAAGTTTCTAATATTTTCTTTTATTTTTGTAAATGGTTTTTTTACTTTTCGTCTATATTAAGTACCTATTTCTCAATTTTTTAAAAGTTGACACAAAAGGATTACCTACTTGCCTACAAACAAATGACATTAAAGATAATTTAAAAAAAACTCGACCTATTAATTATAAATAAGGGTCTACGCAAATCGAGGACGGAATGGCAAAGGATTTTGCCACCGTTTACCGCACACTAATTGCTCAGATACTGTAGCATCCTGGCGGCTTACCAAAAAATCATGCTAAGTGCCAGATATTTTGGGATCCGGGATACCTTAGCGTGCTCTCCAATGCCGTGGAACAACATTGGAATTTGTGTCGTATTACCTTTAGATAAGTATGAATGTCCTTAGTAAAAATGTAAATCCTCCATCCGCCATTCCGTATGCGTAGGGCGTAGGCCCTAAGTATATCACAAGTAGATGAACAGATCAGTGTAGCTAAAATTCCTCTCAATTACGTGGAGGTTATAAATGAGTAGTGAACAGCCATATTTGAATTTCAGGTGATTTAGCAGAAGTGGTGGTGAACCAAGGTGCAAGAATCGGCGCGTCATCGCAACGAATGGTTATTGGTTCTCATAACAAATGGAATGACACATTGTTACCGAGAGATTTCTATATGTTTGTACAAAATTCAACTGATTGGCACATGACTGATGCGGAAATACTCGCAGGCATTGATGGTATGTGGAATTTCTTGACAATATTCAAAGCAAAAAAAATATATTGAATGAACTCCAATTGAATCTAAGTTTACGGGCTGTTCAAGAACGCACCCAAATATAAGACAACTCACATACTTTTCTCTGATCCCACAAAGTAAGTAGCTGAAGCACTTGTGTTATGGTAATCAGAAATAATGAGGATACCACAATAAATACATATATCAGTTTATAAATAACCAGGATTCGGAAACAAACATTCATGCTCACCTCAGAAATAAATGCATCTACCGCGATTCGAACCGCGTCTTTTGATGCAGAAGGCAGGAGCACTACCAATTGCGCCAATCGGTCGTCGTCAACGCCAACACTCACTTTTTTCTCTCTACAAAGTTTAAATTTTTTAAACTGGAGAAATCAAATAAAAATAATCGACTATTAAATTTATTTTATTTTTATCTATAAACAATCTTTTAATTAAATCAATAAGCTATTGTGTTGTTTGTTATTTTTAGTTTGTAATTGTTGTTTTTAGGCTTAATATTATCCAAATTCGTACCCACATGGGTGGAACAGCGTAGAACTTTACGGCTATCGCAAATAATCGAAATGTATTATTCCAATGAGGGTGTGTCGTTCGACAGCCACATCCGGGCCTGCAACAGACTCTCTCTGTTCTCGAATATAACCCGAGATGAGCTGTTTAGGGAGACTTCTCGGTTGGCCCATTTGCTATCGTTACGCCAAATAACTGTCTATATACCAGTCGACGAGATGAACAAGATCACTGATGCTGCGGTCACCGCTTTTATGGATTATGTATGTAAGTGATAAGAGATTTCGAGAAACTTATTTATTTCTACGTATATTTTTGTTTTTTATTTCATTATGACTCATCATAGATAAGGATTTTTACAGTTATTACGCATTTATATTTAATTGATTAATATTATTTAGTACTTTCCACAAATATTATAAGTTAGTAACTCTGTCTGTTGCGTCTTTCACGCCTAAATCGCTGAACCGATATTGATGAAATAGTATTAATTAAATATATAAAATTATTTATTACTGATTTCTTATTCCAGCTTCGTTGCTGAAACAAAACCACGTGGACTGTGTTGAGAGTACAAATGAACCGACCGTCGACTTAATACTGGCTACCGACAGTTCATGGGATTGTTATCACGTTGAACAATTTATATCGTAAGAACATATACTTCATATTATACTTCTGCCTCCTTGGTTTACGTCTGCGTGTTGCGCCGGCGGTTCAAATCCCGGGGGAATGTTTCGGTGGAGAAGACACAGATGGCTGATCACCTACTTACCTGTATAGAATCAGTGAAACAGATGCAGAAATGTGTCTGCTCCAAGCCCCACTAGGAGCTACGCGAATTTACTTATTACAAAGCTGTAGACTGTAGTGTTCGAGTGGTTCGAATTGAAAAACTAATTTATTTTTAAAAGTCCAATTATCAAAGACTATTTATAACATCTCGCAACAGTGAAATTAGCCAGTTAATACGGGTGTATAGATTTCATCGTATACTTAAAAGTTAAATTTTACTAATGATATTTCCAGGTGGATTGGAAATACAATTAATATTCATAAAAGTACTTTATCACTGCTACATGGCAACTCTGGTGAATGGATTGTACGAAGGGCACAGAATTTGACTGCGGCGTTCGCATCTATTCAAAATTATACCAATGAATGTATGTATCTATTTATTTATCTCTAACAAGCGACCCGCCCCGGCTTTGCACGGGTATAAAACATAATATATAAAAACCTTTCTCTTTAATCACTCTATCTATTAAAAAAACCGCATCAAAATCCGTTGCGTAGTTTTAAAGATTTAAGCATACAAAGGGATATAGGGAAAGAAAAATCGACTTTGTTTTATACTATGTAGTGATGTATACTTTCTATGGCAAAATCTATCAGTTTTGAGCGTGAAAGCGCAACAAATAGATCTGCATACATATAACTTTCAGTAATTTCCAAACTTCTTTTTTTTTGTTTAGCTAGGAATCGAACCTAATATATCCATCTTACAAATGGATTTTTGATGTCCTACGGGTTTTTCACATGTCAAACGTAAACTATAACTGTGTATATGAATATATATTTCATTTTCAGGGCCACATCGGTTAAACTTACCAAACGTTTTATCAAGAGTATTACAAGACGCGCGTAATTCAACATTACGAGATATAAAGGATATGCGAAGTGCCCATCCCAGTACTTTAGTGTTAATAATAACGCCAACGGACAGACTCACTTCGGTGGAACTAGAGAGGTCGAGAGGGGTCATGAGCAGTCTACGAGCGAGTTTCTTTGACGTATATTTTGCGTACGTGGCGCTGGACACGACGGAATGGAAGAATATTAATAACGAATATATGGATTATTCAGAACTATTTTTCACTGTAGGTATACAAATTATTTCGTGGCCAGATTAAAATTCTTAAAATTGGCAATTTAACTGCTTGGCCATATCGTGAAATGTCACGAAATTTCATGAAATGTGAATTAATGAATTGCCATATTTCATGAAATAGACAACTCAACCCAATCGTGTCATGATAATATTGGGCATTGATTTACAATGATTAATTTATCATTTTACGATATGCATCAAACTTCTTAAAATCTATTTCACTATAATTTTCTTTACGTGCGATCCTCTACATATATGCAAAGTTCTCCGGGATTCGAATCCAGACTGAAATCGCCTCTCCGGCGCAACACGCAGATGTAAATTTTTTTTTTTTTTAATAAAATGCCATCTGGTTTTATACACAGTTACTACGATTCGTCAAACTCGTAAGGATGGCGTAATATGTTAAATTTATATTCAATTGTTTAATTTAAAAGAATGGCTAAACAGAAGTAAATAAAATTGTCTAGTAGGTATAATTAAACTACTTCTTAAAAGGAATTTTTGCAAAATTCCTATATAACACCTAAATCTCAATGTTTTTGCTATATGTCTATTTTACTCGTATAATTTTTTGATTCCTCTTGAAACTCTGAAAGAGTATAGGTATTATATGAGGTTTTTTGACGTAAATAATAATATAGACTAATTTCCCAAAACCAAATTCAAGAAATTAACCCTTTTACAGAAAAACTTATTTACTTTTTAGGTGTCAAGCGCGTCAGTGGGCGATGTTATTTCCGCGTTAAGTTCATATTTGGCGAAAGACGTGATTCCGTCTAGGATGATGAGCACTCAGTGTCGCTTTAATGGCTTCAGTTACTCACAATTGCCCTACGAAGACTACGTATCGCCCCACTTTGGGCAGACTTACAGAATACATCCCTTCTATTTGAGAGTACAGGAAATGATAAGAGTACAGGTATGTGTCTGTCTGCAGCATCATAGCTCTTAAAGAAATCGACCAATTTAGATGCGGTTTGTTTTTGTTTAAAGCCTGATGTGATAGAGATTGATAACTACAGTATGTGAGATCTTATTTTTATTTAACGGTGCATTCACACCGCAGTTAACTTGTGGAAGAACATGATAATATTAGGTAACTATCCTTAACTTTTGTGGTTACGGATTGGTTGTTGATTGTTACTCATCGCGTCCATACCGCCAATAACAAAGTAACAAAAGTAAGCAAACAGTCTCTAACATTAGAGAATATTGCATCGTTGCTTGACAGATACTCACACGGCTGACGGAAACAAATATTAATAATAAATAACTTTTTTCTGTCGGATATAGCTGAATAACACTTGGAAACATTGTTTTACAAAAATCAACCGCGGTGTGGATGCGCGGTGACATGTCCGGGATCTTTAATTTCACTTGTTAACTATTTTCACCCCGTTACTTGGATTAAGGGATGCCGTTTATCGGTCTAGGATCAACGGTGACACACAGACGTGTGTACTGTACATTAATAAAAATTGTTCATCGATTAAAAACCGTAATATTTTTAGTTCCGTAACGACGGCCAAGGGCGTATCTTGGTGTGTGCGTGGCGCGGCGCGGAGACTTCCCACGCCTGTCAGTCTTTGAATGAACGGGAACGGTACGTGTTCAATTTGACGAGACCCTGTCCGTCGCCGAATTTCTGCCCTCCATTCAACTTCAAGGTCACTGCGTTGTCCACGCAGAATCTGTGCGCACGTAAGTGATGTTAGTCAAAAGTCTAACATATCTATTCATATATAATCACATACATGACCTATGAAAGAAGCTTAAATCTAAGTTTTAATAAGATGCACTCAAATCTGAGAAGAACAGACAACCTTTTTTATTCAGTATGTATATGAAAATGAATAAATAATAATAGGGCCTTCGTTCCATTCACTTGTAATTGAAGAGCATCTAGTATGTATTAAAAAAAATTGTAATATAATTATTATTACCAATTGTTGTATGCTGTCCTGTTTTGCCCTGTCGGGGGCTGAATCAAAAGTTTCAATACTTATCTCTTGATAAACGTGTTTTCTTACGTAAGCATTCAAAAACTCAGGCACTCTATCGGAAGAAATCGATGAATTATTATACTAATTTAAGAAATAAACTCAGAAACTACTTGAACGACTTTGAATTAAAGTTTTTACTTAAAAAGTCTTTTATTTAGGAGTTTGTGCATGCCCACGTGGACGAAGTCGCAAATAAAAGTTATATTAGGCTTATGAATGTTATTATATAGTTAATTGAAACTGGATTTACATTGGAAAGTGAAATTGAAATGTAATAAAAATTCCTTTTAAGAAATACAATCAAACATTCCTTTGAACTTGTTTTTTATGTATTAAACTTAAAAAAACGCCTATGTGGACATGCCTTCGTGCCATAGTGGATTACGCAGCTTAGTTGCGCTGAAGGTCATTGGTTCGAGTCCCGGGGAAACAAATGAATAGGTTGACTAACATAAAATTGTTTTTACGAGAATACACCGAAACTTGATCGAAGTTAAACAAGCTTTTATACGTGTATTATATATTCAAGGTACCTACGAATGGTATGTTGAACGATTGATATTTATCAATTTTTAGCGATGTAAGGCTAAAGTGCCCAGTCGTTAGTAAATCCTTAAACGTAATAGTGACTAATGACGGATTTGTTTAAATGTTCAGTTTCAGTTAATCAGAGCTCTACAACTGAAAGAATGCAAAGCCACCGGTAACAACTAGTTTGTTTCAGACGTGGACTGCCGCTTGCCGAACCAAGTGGGTTACTACATACAACATTCTGGTTTGCGGTGTCTGCCTCTGTTGGGCACCGCGGCCCGAATGGCGCCCATCGCGAAAGTTCTCTGGCTTTCTCTCTTGATCTCATTAGTGTATATGAATTAAAAATGCTTTTCGAAAATTTGCATTTTATTGCCCTTTAAAAACATTTTAACTTCAAATTATTATAATACCAAAAACTGCAAAACCGAGTGCCGACTGTTAAATGTGACAAATACAGCTTCAAATAAGTAATATCTCAAATGGCTAAACCAATTTTTATTAATAACCTAACACTCGTCAGTTCATCTTTTAAACTAAAAACAAATCAAAATCGGTTTTATGTATTTGGAAGCTGCGATACCACATACAAAAACACAACCATTTCAATCTTATAACAACTTTTCTCTTTGGTGGTGATATGAAAGATTAATTATTATAATCCTTTAAAAAAAACTAACTGTAATAATGGATAATAATAGTAAATTTTTGTTAAATAAAGGCATTTAATATGTTGACAGCTTTCTTTAAATGATAGCAGCGTAAGTAAATATATTTACTATTCTAATTACCTATATCCTAACTTTTTACGAGCGGCTTTGTCCGCGTTCGTACCTTTACATAAAATTAATGTACGTTTTGAATCCCTCAAAATTTTACGATATTATCCAGTTTGGACGTGCATCAATTAAATTTATAATTTTAGTATCATAGAAACATGGTAAATTTTTTTTGAAATTAAAAATGGAGAAGTAATAAAAATAAGGTTGTAAAAATAACCAACAATGTGTACCCCTGGTGGGACTCGAACCCACAATCCCCGGCTTAGGAGGCCGATGCCTTATCCATTAGGCCACAGGGGCTTACATATGAGAAGCCCAATTTATAAAACAGTTCGTTTATTGTAATTACTTTATATTTTTACTGATTTCTATTATAACTGAAAATAACTATGTAATTTCAATTATGTTTTTCTTTAAGAAATAATGTTTGTGACTCGTATAATAGTAAGTATTGGTACCTACTATTCTGTTTCGCAAAAAATATATTTGTTCAAACGTTTCCTCATAGATAGCGTCGCCATAAGACTATTCTATAAGTATGTAATACAATATATAATATAATAATATAAATAATAACAATATTCATAAATAAATTAAATAAGAGGTTTACTACTTTTATCATTTATAAATTAATTATTTTACATTATTTTTGCACAGACATCAAAACCTATGTCCCGTACCGTACCCAAAATTCTGCCTCTATTATTTATTAACTGTCTTTATATATAGAAGTTTTGACTTATAAAATTATGTAATAATAATATTATGTTTCATTAAAATTTCTCTTAATATAAATGAGTAACATCGAGATAGAGATAATTTATAAAATATTTAATAAATTAAATTATGTACTTATTTTCAACCGTAGTTAAATTTGAACAGTTTCGACATCGACTCCGTGGCGCAACGGTAGCGCGTCTGACTCCAGATCAGAAGGTTGCGTGTTCAAATCACGTCGGGGTCAAAGAGTCTTTTGTTTTTTACTGACCATATTATATTTTTACTTTTAATAACGTCAATATTATTAAAACTTAATAATCTTCTTAATATTAGGACTTTTATATCCATACTTTACCTTGCACACAACGTTTAATATAGGTAATTTGTCATTGAAAAGCTGAATGGCGTGTTCCTTTCTAATATTTATTATTTTCGTAAAATGAGGACAAGATGACCTTATGGCGACGCTAATAACTAAACAAACATGCATCATGTAAAACCAGTTTCAACTAGATGCTGAATTTGGCTTATTTTATCCAGACCCAACCACTTTTACTTACAACTAATCATTATTAATCATATTTATAGTAGCCATGCAACTTTAAATTATAAACCTGAAGAAATTGCTTGATTGTTTGGTTGGCTACTGCTTCGAATTGAATATTTTTGTGTTGGGATAGAAGAAGGCTATTGGCTATATAACATCTTGCAGCGGACCTCTAGCAGCGGAGCATTGATGAAAAATATTGTAAAAACAGTAGAAAATTATTCCTTGTAGAGCGGGTGAAATTGCGGGGCGCAGTGGCAGTGGTGCTAACTAGAATCTATTTTTAGTTTTTTTATTATCGCTAGCATTTATTACAACATAATTTTTATTTTTAATAGCTTTCTTTATGTTTAGTATTATGTTAATATTATTTACCTAAGTACCTACATTAAATAAACCAAACGTTTGACATCATCGTATTAATAATAATTAATTAATATTAATAACCTTCCATTGGTTTTGAAGGTCGGTTAAAAATAGATTCTAAATTAGTGTAAATACTTTAAGTTTGTTGTTAATTATAACGTAACGTAAAAAAACCTTTCATAAATGCGCACACCCCTAAAGACTTTTGCTATTTATATATTTTACATTGATATGTTATCTGATTATATTGGCGCAGTCCACACAACTGGAAAAGTGTAATTTTTAATTTCATCTATTATAACTTTCAATTTGAAGGGCCCAAAGTCAAATTATGGCAATGTTAATAATACATATACAATTAACTTTACAACACAAAATTTATCATTTTAAAACCCACCAACGAATATGTCAGATCACATAAAGGTAGTTAAGCTTTGTGCGCCTTGTGTAGAATACAGATTATAAAGGTCGTTCCTAGTCATCGATCTCACGTTTTATTAAAATAAAAGAATCGGGTCCCAGTTAAGTGGCGCCTACTGGGTTTATGCTTTCCTCGCTGGTTGTACAGTACACAAAGGAATGCAGTTTACGTGCACTTAACGTTTCGCTCTTCGACTCGACGCGACGCGGTCAGGTGACTGGCATTCACAGTTCCCAGCTCTCGATCGCGAAAGTGCGATGAATCCGAACAGAAAAGCGCTTTTCGGTGCCGACCCTTGCGTCCTGTCAAAACTCAAAAGCAAATCTTCAATTGATTCACGTAACATCTGTTCTCTTTGGCTTAAATCTTCAATATTACCGTAACATAGTCATGGTCAAAATAAAGTATGTACCAAATGGTTTTGGTTGAATTTAGAGTTTTATCAAAGTAGTCGACCTTATTTGGTCGGCATTTAAATCTTTTTAATAGCTATATTGTATAATTATTAATACAGACTCTATACCAGTATTGAATATTCTACCATTCGAACAAAATTATAAGATGTCATCTGTTAATGCTAAATGTATTATTTTTATAATTGGATAAAAAAACTTTTTGTCGAAAACACCTTGCTTATAATTTCAGTGAAATTATAAATTCTTTTTTAAAAATGGTTTTAAGTGCTAGTTAAGCACGAAATGATGGCTTCAAATCCCGAAACATGTATGTAGCGGCGATAGCGCCATTTTGGTAATGTTGCTTTAGCATACGTGTCGACTGGCGCCTTTTCAAACGATACGCATTCTTGGAAGGCAACATACGCGATTTCATTTGTAGTAGTGATCATGATTATAAGCAGTTCGTGTATTTACAAGAACACGCCTTCGAATTGTCTTTGTGTGCTGATTGCGCTTGTGTATTGGAGGTCATTTGTAACAAATCATACATAGGGAAAATTTTATCATATTTTGTTCATGGGTCGGTTTTATTAACGCTTAAATTTTAAATAATTTTCTAGATATTAATAAAATTTTGTTTTATTCACATGAATAACGTCTTAATAATTGCTACTGCCAACTAACTACTGAAACTATTAATAAAATATTATGTAATTATTAAAAAATAAGAACTCTAAAACTACTGAACAGATTTTAATGAAATTTAAATGACCATACGGCAAGCACCAGCTTCCAAACAAAAAAATCATCAAAATCAGTTTACCCAGTCGAATGTTCTGTGGTAAAAAACATTAAAAAATTAAAAAACAGTATCGAATTGAGAACCTCCTTCTTTTTTGAAATCGCTCAATAAAAGACAACCCTTACCTAACCTAATCTGAAATTTTGGTAACTGATAGTTAATTTGGTGCATGTCGGTTCTGGCGCTCGCATACGCATTACAAAATATAATCATTTTTCAAACTTTTCTATGTAAAAGCATATGTTTAGTAGACAAGCAACAATTATTACTGATCGAATATAATGTTTCATTTTAATGTTTAAAGCAACCAGGAAATAAAATAAATTATACATAGACCCCAAGAATATATTATGACGTAAGATCTTAGGAAATACTAAAATATATACCTACTTACTCCTTTCAGGGTCGACTTGTTTAATAAGTATATTTGAACTGTGCCCATATAGGCCTGGCTGGCCTTGTCAATTGCATCAATTATTAAATCAATGACGTCAACAGTTGACGCAGATCGGTTGAAGTCCAATAATTCCTTATTATTGTCAATTAAGTTTTTGTGAACTTTTCGGATCATTTGACCCCCACAATTAGCGCGCGTGCGTGAAGGCACGGCACGGAAACAATCATATTGTTTGTTACGTTTTAATCTGTTAGCTTTTAGTTTTCAGCACTGTACCTAAACCATGAGATAAGTATGGAAATTTACGTTTTTTAATTATTGATAACTGTCAATTCCACAATGGCCAAGTATATGCGTATCTAACAATTAATAAGATGTAAGATTTTCCATATTCATGATTCAAATATTTGACGCTATGGAAAAGTTGAATTTTAATATTATTTATAGGTCCATCGATAAATTTAGAAATTTAAGTAAAACACGTTTAAATTGTTAGATTATGTAGATTTCTAAATTACTGCATAGCAACTACCTATATCCGTAAGTTGACAAAAAACTCATAATCATTATTTTGTTAAGTTCCTCATGGTAACTACTAGTTTTTTGCAATATTATGTTTAAGGAAGAAATAATTAATTTTCATATAAAAAATTGTTAAAATTTTTGCAAATGAAAAAGCGAACGCTTTTCTGTAACTAGGTGGATTAAATTCTACTTATTCATATTTATAAATGTAAAAGTTTGTGATTATGAATGTTTCTATGTTTGTTGCTCATTCAGGCAATAACTACTAAATGGATTTGAATGATAATGAAGCTTTACAATCACATCTGGGCTATAATTTATAAAAGTATCTATAAAAATAAAAAAATAAAAATTTCATTTATTTCATTAATGAGTAGTCGAGCGACACTTGTGTTGGGAATGACTCGCAAAATACTGTATCTACTAGTAGAAACCGCGGCTTCGCTCTTCAGACATTCAGTGCGTCAATAATAGTGGTAGATGTGGGTCTGATAAGTCTCACGCCTCTAATATCAGTAGCCAAGTTAGATCTTCGAACGGCGTGGCAGAATATGAAATTTCGTCTACATCAGCTTTGTTTGTAGTTCCACAACTGAGCGTTTTCTAAGGCATTTGCTGTCCGTTCGTTTCCTGTTTTATAAAAATGTGAACGAAGTCGTATCGCGAAGCAACGAATCGGCCTCATTACATCGTATTAATTAGTTAGCAACATTTTTAAATAAACAAATTCCGTTTAACGTGCTTCGCGGTAACGACACACCCACATCTACGTGCTTTCCTTCCTTCGTGCTCTCGGTAACCGAAGGCCGTCGGACGTGTAATTGCCCACTGAAACTGCCCACGACAAATTCATTTACCGTGTTTATATGACCGGAGGTAAACAGTTTCATTAACAAGACAATTGTTTTTGTGTAGATATAGAGAGAAGTAGCAGATAGGTATATTTAGAGTTATATATGGTATAGGTATCTAATAGTCCACTTTTTGTGTGGAACTTGTCTTTCAATTGTCTGGAAATGAGTCGAATACGAATTGGGGAAATCCTAATATCTTTAATAACACTTAACGTGACTTCTGTCTGGGCGTTGCGCCTAAACGGTGTCTAATTTTGTTTTTTTTTTTGGTTTAAAAGATTGTTGATAGACCATGGTTACAATTGAGAAATTGATGCACTGTCTTCAGATCAATCAGAACATTATATAATTCAAAGTTGTATATAAATTAACTGTTGAATAACTTTCCGTAATAATAACTATTGAATACGTAGCATATTCTATAAAAAAGTAATCTCTCACGTATTTAGAATGAAATAAAAATATAAGCCGAGTCATAAAAGCTGATGTAATGTTACTGCAATGGCTTATCAATACAAGTCTAGAGGTGTGGCCGCATTCCTTGAATAGATGATGAAATCCCAAATAGTAATCATGACAAACAAAATGAACAATGTGACTTCAGTCACGAGTTACTGTGGCTCATGACGTGTGGGGGGCTTGGTGGAGCCCACCAATCAGAAGCCGGGGATTGGCAGTTGCGTCAGACTCGGAAAATAGTTTATCTAGAGTCTAGATTCTAGACTATATTCTATGCGACCATAGAGTATATTGCCAAATTATGTAAAACTATTGAAACAGGATTATAACCTAATGAATAATAGATACCTGATAATATAATAAAACTGGAGTCTGAAGATACTTGTTTCAACATGGAGGAATGTCGTAAAGAAAATATATTTTTTAAATATGATTAGTAATCAATAAATTCATGTTCATTGCGGTTATCTTAATTAAAAGATAATTGAAATAGCTTCGTAAAACGGTAATTATTTGTATTTATTTATATAATCATGACGTAAGTATTGTTTTATTTGACATTTCCAAGTTCGTTTCATAAAAAAGTGGAGAAGTTTTAAAAATTTAATCAGGAATACAAGACGATTCTGATAAAGACCGGTTTACAAACCAATATAATCTACCTAGACGAATTTTGAGAAAAAAGTAATCATCCAAATTAGTTGAAAATACAATGAAATATATATTAAACAACTATTATTAGTATTAATTTTTCACTAATAAGTTGATTAAATTAAATATATAGTTCGATTGAATTATTTTATTCCCGCGACTTCGTCCGTGAGTTTAGCCTTTAAGTATTTTTTCTGCAATAAAAGGTTTAGATGTCCTTTGCCAAACTAGTCAACACTTACTGTAACAAACAGACTGATACCTCTTTATAGACCGGTCGTGGCTAATAAGTATGTTAGAGCTGCTACCCGCTAACTCTTCGCTAATCTTCTCGGAATGCTGCTCCTCTGGTGTATTCATGGAATGGTCTTGAGCATGTCTGATCAGATCCCTTAACCCTTCTATTATCCTGCACTTTCCTGTTAGCTACCTTAACTGCTAACCCCAAAAAGTAATGAATCTTTCTAAAAATACTGTCATACTTAGAGGTCGTTAACTCCGTGGGTGCGTGATGCAACAACACTTGCCAGTTGGCAATATTCTATGACTAGAATGCATATGTCACCTAGAAATAATTTCTCCCGACCAAAGTAATAGCGACTTTCACAAAATACGTCAATGACCTCGACACACCTTTCATTTTCCCTACATTTGCCCCGCGGTTGCAATAGTAATGTTTCAATTTTTCGCAACATTTTTCATTGATATTGACGCTCCTATTGTTCTTAGCGTGATAAAGCCTTCCACGATAAATTAACTATTCAACATGAAAATAAATTTTCAATTCGAACCAGTAGTTTCTGAGATAAGCGCGTTCAAGCATACAAACGAACAATCTTCAGCTTAATAAGATTAGTATAGGAATATGTTACAGTCACGCTTGTCAATCTGATGTCGCAAACTCAACTAGTCGGAGCAAAAAATAATTTATATGATGAATAAATTAGATTTGTAAGTTTGTCTATAATAAATAAATTCAAAAACTATTCTTATTCAAAGATTTTTCTGACCGACATAAAACGTATTGTAGGAGTTAGTAAATAATGGCAAGCACGCAGTCATGTGTAAATCGTATAATCAGTTTTAATTAATCTTCATAGAGATAGATGAAACCTTGAACAATGCCTAGACTGATTTTTTTATCTTTTCTTACAATCCACGTAACTCAAGATAAAAATGTCGAATCGTTACATCAAGCCAATAAACACGTGTTAGGTTAGGTTAAAAAAGGAAAGGTTTCAACTTGGTTTTTTTTAACCCGACGCAAAAAGTCGGGCGTGTTCGAATGGAGCAATTATGATTTGGTTTTTAATTTTTATTTTGTTTGAAAGCTGACGCAATTTATCTTAGCTACAATTTATGAAGATCTGTTCATCTATTTGTGAGATATTCTTAGTTGTAACTAGCTGTGTCCCGCGGTTTCACCCGCGTTAATTTCGTAGTAATGTGATGTTATATAGCCTAAAAACAGAGTAAAAATAAAATATGTATTATGTACTTCGTCCAAAAGGAACAGCTATTTTTCTAATTATCTATTTATATTAATTTCTAAAATACAAGTAGCTTAAGTTACGCCTCATTACATTTATAGTGAAAGTCCCGTTGTTATTTTGGTATATTATGTTCCGTGTTCCATAGGCATTTGAGTAAAAAGCGGTTATTGAAATATTACAAACAGATTATTTATTTATCTGGATAAATTATCATATCGAGGGATTTTTAATTGTCTTCAATTTCACTTTAAATTGTTACATTTCAGCTGTGCCAGATACGAGTTGTTAATGTCAAAGGGTCAAGTATTTAACGTATTCACTTGAATTTAGATTATAATGGCTTAGGTTCATAACAGTAAGGTGAGCATTTCACCTGCAAATTGAGCATACGACTGAAACCGACTGAACTGCTGACTTAGGGCTTGTACACAAAACTGCGGTGCGACGTCGCATCGCAAAAACCTGCGACCTCGCACGACCCACCGCAAGAACATACGAACTGATTCGCATCGCGTATTTCTGCGATGTTACGTCACACTTGTTGACCATATTATGTTTAGTTCGCTCTGAGACTGCGCGTGGGCAAGACGTGTACTTTAATGTAAAAAAAATGACAGAGTACGACGTTGATTTTTTAATATCACTGATTGAGGAGCGCCCTGTTCTTTGGGACACTAGTAATGAAGATTATAAAAACAAATTCATCAAACAAGATGCTTGGAAGGACGTATGTAAAAGTTTATTTCCAAATTTCGAGGAAAAAGAAAACAATGAAAAAACTAAACTTGGTAAGTAGACAAATACATTTATTAAGTATAACTTCTTTTTACTAAAACTACCTACAAATCAAACATTCTATTCATAATTATATAAGCACAAAAAATATTCTTTAAATGTTATGCAATGTTTAGGCGTCGACAGCGAGTTACTTTTTAGGGTTCCGTACCCAAAGGGTAAAAACGGGACCCTATTACTAAGACTCCGCTGTCTGTCTGTCTGTCTGTCTGTCTGTCTCCAGGCTGTATCTCATAAACCGTGATAGCTAGAAAGCTGAAATTTTCACAAATGATGTATTTCCGTTGCCGCTATAACAACAAATACTAAAAATTAAAAATATATATATATTAAGGGGGGTCCCCATACAATAAACGTGTTTTCTATTATAGATAATAGTACGGAACCCTTCGTGCGCGAGTTCGACTCGCACTGGGCCGATTTTTAGTTTTGCGATGTGATCCTTTTGTACCTGTTGTATTGACTTAATATCAAGAAAGCGAGCAGCAATGTAAGCCGCATTGTATATTCTTAAATTTTTTGTAGTTGCCAGCTTAATGCTCCAACTTCACTAGTAAAGTAATCCGAATATTCGTTTCTTATTATATTTGCACTTACTACCTGACTACCTACATTCGAAGTGGTAAGTTGTTGTTGAAGTGGTTGTAGTTCAGAATCATCTATGATCATTTCAACAGGGGTGTCTAATCCATCACGGTTAATTACAAAGTTATGTAGTATGCAACAAGCCTTGACAATGTCTATTGCAAAATTATATGAGACGTTAATGGGCCGGTGAAATATTCGCCACTTATTGGCCAGTATGCCGAAAGTACACTCGACATATCTTCTTGCCCTACTCAAACGGTAGTTGAATACTCTTTGTTTAACGGACAAATGCTTGCCAGAATAAGGGCGCATGACATTATTCGAAATAGAAAAAGCTTCGTCTCCGACAAAAACAAATGGAACCGGTTCTTGAAAACCCGGTAACGGCCTCGATGTTGGTGTAGGCAAATCACCTCTCATCAGTAAGGCCCAACGCAGACGACAGACTATCCGTGACAGACTTTTTAGTCTGTGAAAATAGAACCTATGTAATCGTATGCAGTAACGCACACGACGCGCAAAAAGTCCTGCGCACAAATAATCCGTGTAATTCTTCTTTTTTTGTACTTCAAGTATAAAATAATACATCGCAATCTTTGCACTTCCATGGCGTGTACGGCACTACAGTTCTGCCGACAAAATGATTGACAATGTGCGTCGTGTGCGTTGAGTCCGTCAAAAATCCGCGACAGACTTTTTGTGCGCCGCAGACTCGATCGCACAAAAAGTGTGTCGTCTGCGTTGGGCCTAAGTCGTACAATTTCGTGTTGTGGAAAATAGTGGAGTCGCTTTCCTTTCCATACGCTCCTATGTCCACATAGATGAATCTGTATTTCGAGTCAACAATAGCTAACAAAACTATTGAATTGTAGCCCTTGTAATTAAAAAAAAGTGATCCACTGTTTGAGGGACTACGAATACGAATATGTTTCCCATCAACGGCTCCAATACAGTTAGGGAAGTTGGCTTTCTTGTCAAAGTTCGCAGCAATTTCTTCAAACAGCTGTTGCGTTATTTTTGGTATGTTTTCATTTAAACAAAATTTCCATATTGCACTACAAACTAATCGTATTATTTTAGCAACTGTACTTATTCCTCGATAATAATCTAAATGTATATTTCTGATTTCATTTCCGGTCGCTAGGAATCTGTAACATAAATAGAAAAAAAAGGATTAATTTATATAATAAACTTGAAAAGTAAAGAACACTAACCTAAAACGATATAAACATACATAAATTAAATATTGTCTATTTTTTTTTGCAGGTAATTCAGTAATACAAAGATGGAGGGGGATTAAGGATACCTTTAATAAATATGAAAAGAAACTCAAAGATGCAAGTAGGTCAGGGTCTGGATCAAAAAATATAAAAGAATACCATCTGTACAAACAATTACAATTTCTTAAGAAAAATTTACAAAATGAGACCACTACCAGTATAAAAGAATCAGAAAATGAGCCAGATAATCAAGAAGGTTCATCTAAAACACGTTACCAAAAGCAACCACCAAAAAGAAAGATGGTTAATAATAATTTTGAAGATGATATTGTAAAGATTTTAAAGGAAACGGAGAATAGACACATATCTTTTTTTAAAGGTATTCTACCATCTCTTGAAAGGTTAGATGACAATAAAACACTAATCTTTCAGAGCAGAGTTCTTCAAATTTTAACAGAATTGCATCAACCTCACGGCTACTACTATCCGAATAGCAACTACCAGGGTGGCTATCAAACTCAACATTTCGCTACATCTCAACAAACGCCACTTGTACGTCCACAGTCATCTGCGAGTTACATACCAGATCAAATTGATTCACCTAGTAATGATTTTTCTACCTCAAGCATATTAAGCACACTTTCAACTGAAGAAGACTTTGATTTTACGTAAATTTAATCGATTGTAATATTTGGAAAACTCTTTTCTCAATAAAAACTTATGTAAACAATTAATGTTTTACTTTACTTACCGGATAGTGAGGCCAATCATTTCCAGAGGCATAACAGGAATTCTCCCCTTGTACGATCGTTTCTGAAGATATGGTGATAATAAACTTAAAAGCTGTTCGAATGAAGATATGCTCATTCTAAAATACTCAAAAAATTTTTTTTCGTCGGTTTTCAAAGCTTCATATTTTAGATGGAAATAGTTCCCATTGGGATTCATAACAGTAATAAATGGATGAACCCAAAATCTTCTTTGTTTCTTTTTCCTGTATCTCCTTAGCAATAACAAAAGTGCACACTTCTTTTTACGATCCATGTCACGACCTAGTATTCAATTTAAAATACGTTTAGTACGGTTGACGGTCGTCGAAGGAATGTTCACCCTGGGAGACGCCTTGCCGCACGAAATCGCATCGCAGCAATTCGTGTCGCAACTTTCTGCGTTGCGAATTCGCATCGCGTCGTATCGCAGTTTTGTGTTCAAGCCCTTAGTAACGTTTTTTAAACGTGAATTCGCGGGTATCGTAATTCTTGAATTCATACCAATTAATGATTCCATGAGTTGAAATAATCCACTCAAGTTCAAGGTTCAATTTCAAGCTTCAGTTGAATTTAAACGTTTTATGTTGCCATTAAAAAGAGTACACGAATCCAGTTTATATTCGCGACAATACTGAATGATTAATGTATTTTCATAAACATTTGTTCCACGTTGCTGCGAAATAGTATATGAAGTCCAAATAATAAACGGAAAAATATACTATTAGTAGTTAGGTTTTTGAATCGTATTTTGGTTGACATTTGTTAGTCATTTCAGACATTTCAGCTTGTCTCATACTCACTTAAGTGCTCTAGGGGCTAACAAGTAACCCGAGCATATTGCAATAGCTAGACTTCTTGGTATCGAACGATTATGTGCGACGTAGAAGACGGACGCCATTTGCGGTGTCAAGGGGAAAGACGGATATGGCCCATAAGGCCGCGCGCACTTTGGACACGAATTCGTATCGTACGGTATACGTACGATCGTGGTCGAACGAATTGAGTGCGCACACTGTATACGTTTTTACGTTGACATCGGATTCGTGAAGTCTGCTTTGGTTGAAGCGCGATGTCACTATTATAGAACCGAATGGGTGCGTGAAATATATTTAAAAAGACACGATTTTGGTGAATTTTATCATATCATGGAAGACTTATACAATGACCACATACTGTTTCATGGTTCAGTACGTATGAAAAGAGAAACGTTTGAATATATTCTAAACACTATACGACCTGACCTAATTAAATACAGTAACTTTCGCAGTTTACAGTAATTTATGTTCGTGAATCAGGTTAATTAATACATCAATTTCTTATGTTAAAACGTACGAATGTGTTTAAAAATCCCTACAAGTTCGGACTGTTTTCGGACGTCTGAACTACACGCACGTATACGCACGACTAACTCGCACCCAGTCTGCGTGCTCCCATACTACTTGGAATGTCGGGATCGTTCGTTCGTGTTCGCACGAGTAAAATTCGTACGGAAACGCGTCCAAAGTGCGCGCGGCCTAAGGCTCCGTTGACGCGGGCAATAAGAGTTCTATTTAGTCTCCGACAGAATTGATATTATTATCTGCTTGTGGACATTGTGTATTGGGAATAATTTTTAGTTTTTTTAATTTGAAGTACAACACTATCACATTGGTTGTAGTTGTAAGGATAGTTCATAGAACTGCGTTTTGATAAATAAAAATATCAAATTCATGTGGCGGACCATAAATTTGAGCCCTAGTTTTTGATCTTATTAGTTTTTTTTTATTTGTACAGTTGTGTTATTTTTTGTTACTGGCAAATAAAGGTTTTTAGAATTTGCATATTTTTAGGGTTTAGGCAAATGTAAAGTGAAAATATACTAAATCTATGGTAACATCGGTAGCTGTATTTTGAAAAATACTTTGTCCTCAGATTGCAAAACAATTGTTACTGTTTTGTTATGAAAGCAAATTTATATAATAGAAGTTTTAATTAGAAAAATTACCTTCTTTCTGACCTTAAAATGATCGAAACAATTGAATAAGACGTCAAACGTAATCAATCGACTAATTTTTAGGGTTCCGTACCTAAAATAAAACGGGACCCTATTACTAAGACTCCGCTGTCCGTCCGTTTATCACCAGACTGTATCTCATGAACCGTGATAGTTAGACAATTGAAATTTTCATAGATAATGTATTTCTGTTGTAATACTTAAAAAAACAGAATAAATTTAATATTTAAGGGAGCTTCCATACAACAAACGTGATTTTTTTGCTCGTTTTTGCTGGATGTAGATAACGGCAACAGGTAGACGCTTGAAATATTCACAAAATATTTAGTTATATATTCACTTTAAAAATAAATAGTTAAATTAAATACAATAAATGTTTAAGTGGGACTCCCATACAACCGACAGATTACTATTGTACGGAAACTTTCGTGCGCGAATCCGACTCGCACTTGGTTTTTTTACATAACGCGCAACTCAAGCAAAATTGAAGACTCGTCAAATTTACAAACACTCATAGGTATACACTATATCAACATTTATATATAGGTATATTGTCGTACGTTTAAATGACAATAAAGAAGACGCGAATGTATTAATTCTTATGGCCGAATTCATAGATTGTACTTGAACGTTTTCAAAGATGTGGTTGCACTGAATTGTAGATTTGATATTATTCATTATATATAAAAATACGGTATTATTTTCATTAGTGTAACTCAGAAAAACAATAATAATAGATAAACATATAGACTACTATGTTGAGAATGTTATTAATACGACGACCACAGGATAATATTACAGATTATACATACTTAATTATATAATTATGTAACTGCTAAAAGTACCTGGATAAACTGCGCACTTATCTTTTGTTGATGGTAATACAATTGTTAATTTATTGTGCACATCTCATTATAATAAATCTATGCGGAATATTAAACGAACTATTATCTTTGTCTTTATTTCCCATAGGAAATTTATCTATCTACTTATAACACTAATCCCCAAAGGGGTGGGCAGCGACCAAACCTGTTCCTATATAAATCTTCTGTTAAAAATAGATGAACTAGAAATTGAATAGATGAAATAGAAACACCCAAAAGGAAGTTATCAATTGGGCTTTTTTAGATGAAGTTATTATTATTATTATCATAGATGCTCGCCAATTACGGTTCCTTTATCAGGAATGTCCTGGATTCGGTCCAGAAACGTTGGACTAGGTCAACCCACCTCACCATTATCTTACTAGCGTTTAGATATATATGTATGTAAGTCAACGTGTTCCCTATCGAATTGACAGTATTTCATAGTTAAAATCCTATCGAATTTGTTGACGTCTCTGTGTAAATTGCATCAACTATCGAACATTCTGGCATTATCCGATGGATTGGCGTGCATGAAGATACAATGGATAGGTGTTCCGTTTCATAAACATCCAGTTAAATGCATACAAGTGGAAAATAACTGAACGGTATCCAAACTGTTAGTGAAAATTAATTAACAGCGATAATTTAAGAATTGCGCATTCCAGAGGAAACGGGAAATTTCATTTTCCAACGTATTTTAAATGTGTGTCGTAAAATACAATTGTAAGTATTTTAAGTAGTAGTTTTTTTTACTAAAGAAGGTTAATTGAGTCCTTTTTTAATAAGTATTAAACGATAACTGAAAATTCGTTTGTCTATACATGTTAGTTCCAATGTTTCTTCTAACTGTAATAGAAAATCATAAAATCTTTTACTCTAAGTCACTATCAAATACCTGCTTCGTAGAATATAATATTATTTATATTTATTAGGTATCGGTGCACTTTGAAGTGGGGTTAAATTTTAATCTATTTCCATTAATCATATCAAACCTGTTAATAATAAAAGTATGGACACTTCATTCTCGGGATAAACATTGATCTTCGAGAAACATCTTTCATATGCATGGCAGGCCTGCGTTATACTGGATGAAAAATACGCATGGGCATAAACATCTACTTTTGTAATACCTTTAAACTCACGGTACTTTGCCCGCATGAGCAAATAGGTAGTTTGGATATATATATATATATATATATATATACATAGGTTATATATATATATATATAACCTATATATATATATATATATAACCTATGTCACTCAAAAAGTCTAGCTTAAGTAGTTTTTAACAGATTTCAAAAGAGTAGGTTCTCAAATCGGGTGTAGATTATGAAGCTATAATTTTTTATAGGTTTTCAGAGGTTCATATAAAAATTATCAATATTAATTGCTATACATATAATGTATCACTCGAAAGTGGGGAAATATAATTGCAAAGAAAAATCAAATGTATCTATAAATGCTAAATAATTAAGATATAAATAAATTTTGCCTAGTCACCTAGACCCGGAAGATTTTTTATTCTGCTGTTTACAAATCGTGAAGGCTAGTCGCAAAATTTAATTCTGCTTCAAAAATATTATTCAAGGTTGTTAATATATACTTTCGCTTATCTATCCTCGTTCTACATACTCCTAGGAATTTTAATTAATACTAAATTTTTATGTTTGAATAGATTGAATTTAATTTATATTAGAAGAGAAAAATGTTTTCGTTTGTAACTGAAAAAAAAAGTTCTTAACCTGACGGGAAGTTAAATAGATTCTTTATAAGTGCTATTCTCTATGCACTCGCGAATGAAGTTGCGAGTGCATAGATAATAGCTAATAATGATAGATAAAAATATAGATAAATATCAATATTATCATATACAACAAAGATTGTAGAAAAATTATCAACAGGTGATTACATGTTTCTTTAATGGGTTTATATGAATTACGTAATATTAAATCGAACTAAAAAAGACAATTTTAGAAAACCCTCGACATGCTAATTATATGAGAATTAAGAATTTCTTATGAATGGAATCTCTTATTAGATAAGATCCATATTATGACGCTTTATTTGAAAGCTGACGTGAGCTTTAAAATCAAAAAACCCGCATCAATCGGTCTTTTGAGTACGATTCCAGACACACATACACAGACAGATGACACAGAGATGTCAAATTTATAACATCCCTCTTATTTGTCGAGGGTTAAGAATATTTTTTTTCAAATTTTCAAATAAGTACCTAAGAGGATCTTTCGAGTCGAGGACCCGTCTACTGCCTACTGCCTAGTGGTCTGACGCAATAATACTATCCAAGGTTGTTATTGAAAGTAACGATCACTGCAGTGGAGACTTGTGATTGGTTCTCTCAGGAGGCTTGGCTGGGTGTGGCGGATCGGCTGTCCCGTATGAAATAATGCTTGTCTCGTTTTCATGGAACAAAGGTTTGAGCATTCTTTGATGTTTCTACATGAGAGGTTTTAACCTGTTAACTGTTTCTCGGATGTATAATAAATTTAAATCATCACTCAATTAATGTAATTTTTCTTTTTAGTAAATCATAAAGAACTTATTTAAAAACTTGAGGCAAACGAAGTTGTATGTTTTAAATAAATACTACAAAGTAACTCAATGATACCGAGTTGATATTTACATATACGACAATACTTTATCACTAAAAAACGTATTCAATAATTTGTGAGTCATGACTCATGCATCAACATTAAGGGCCAAGGCTTGTGTTGGGACAAATACCTAGATTTCCCTACTATTGGTCAGTTTTTTTAACACATATTTTCCTTTAGAAGGTCGACTTTTCCATGTATGATATTCATCTTTGCACCTAATATTGCGTCTTAACTTACAGCTGTTAAATTTATAATAATTATTATATCCAATTACACCGTAGATATAGTGCAGCTTAGTAACCAACTTGATGTTTGATGTTATTATTGGAAAATATATTTCCAATTATTCTTCTTTAATCAAGATTGTATTGGAAATATATATCCTAGTAGCTATGGCAGATTCAAAAAATGTTTTCTGCTCGCATAAGAATTACTAGAACAGCTTGCTGTTTTTAATCAATATAATTTAAGTATAGTTATTGATTCTAATTTTATTATTAAACTTTTTGCATGTGTGAAGTGAGGCTGCATTCAGATTGTTTATTTTATTGATTGTTTGTTTATTTTCTCTTAAAATAAAATATATCTCCCGAAAGTGTTCGCGTAACGTGAATTCTAAAATTGCAATTAACGAATCTGAATGTTTTTTTTTATTTTTATGATTGGAAACATTACTTCTTTGCGTTAAATTATATTTCATCAGTATTGAGTATTCATATCGAAAAGTTCTCCTTTTCGACCGGAATTTGTTTTCGACTCATATCCAATCCTTACCTCCCCTTCATTAGTCTTCGTCCTACCAGAAACTTTTTCGAAGCTTTCGAGACCTCTACCGTCCGAAACTCAGGACGGTAACGAATTAAGACAGGTTTCTCATACAACAAACTGCTTCTACAAAAGGCGCTGTTCTGTCGTCTAACAATTATTTTTAAGTTTTAATTTGATTGACACAGTTTTTTTAATTAACCGTTACGTAAAAAAACATTCAAATACATTTTTTCGAAACGCTACGAATCATCAATCATTATTTTAAATAAATTATCTTTATTTTTCAATATCTTATCTATCTTATATCTTTAAAAGTCCACAGCCACCAATGAATTATCGTGCCAAAGTCCATTAATTAAGTAGGCACCTAATAATTCAACAACTCATTGTTTACTTGATAGTAGGTATCTATATTGCAAAAAAGATTAGGCGAATGCTTAGATTTAAGTTTTTATAAATACCTAACGTTATAAATTACACATTTTTAGCCTAAAAGGTATAAAAGTTTAAGGCCAGGTATCACTAAGAGATGCGGTGAGAAGAGCTTTGCCAAAAAAATCTGCAAAAACATTTTCACTGGATTCATCACTCTCAAAAAATGGTATTTTATACTCAAGTATATCTTCTAGGGTCCATGTAAGTCCGTTTCACGATTGCATTAACTGGACTCGGTCAAAAAAATCCTAAACAAAGTCTAAATTTAAGCAGAAAACTGAATACTTTTGTATGAAAAAAAATCTGATTTTACCCATAAATTTTATAGCAATTTTTTCGTCTTCACAAGCTACAGGGCCTATGTAGGTTTCAGTTAATCATTTAATTTTCAATAACTGACCGGCCAAACTGTTCCTTACCAAGGTTAAGATGGTTATTAAGGGACACGTAGGTATAAAAAATCTTGTTTGCACTTAAACATTTAATCTTCCGTTAATATGTCTGGCGCCGCAGACCGTTGCAGTGACCTACATACATCCTTTAGAGACTACTACAGACGTTTTATCGGCCGATAGTAAATCAGTATGAACATGTATGAAAGTACGTTTATCCGAATTTAGTATCGGCCGAATTTCATACATTTTCACACAGAATTAACGACGTTATTGTTATTCAATGTGATTTATAATACCCCTTCTTCGTCGGAGGACATATTTAAGCAGTATAAAGTGTCGTATTCTGTCGTACTGCAAACAAATATTGATTCATTCACGCTTATTTTCCAAAGGGGTTGACAGCGAGTACAGACTGCCACCTGCCACAATCCCTACATACCTCTTTCACTTCATCCACTTTAAATAAATTCACCATAAATGCTCGTCTATTGCGGGTGCTTTGACCAGCGCCTTTTCAAGTACGTCCTGCATTTGGTTCAGAAAGGTGAGAATAGGTCTACCAGCATCCACCCACCTCACCATTCACAATCGTGCTAAATATCATACTTGTTATATACTTTTATTCATTCGCTCCAAGTGCCCAAACCATCTCAACATTCCCTTTCGTATCTGTGCCACTACATCCTCCAATGTTATATAATGCTAAAATTGCTAATGAGATGTCAAAGAAGTTAAAAATTGACAACTGACACGTATTTACTTTAGACGAACCAGTGGGCACCACATAATACGTAGTTAAATGTATAAATACTTACAGCATACCTTTTTCTCTACATAGATTGATTTGTTCCAATAGCTCAAATGAATATGACATTGTAACGATCAATTGCTTACATTGATTCGATGGATTTTTCCATTTCTTATTACGCATAACTTCGTTCCGTGGTTTTGTGTAGACAATTGACAATAGTTGACATTTAAATAACTGATTAATACGAGATTTGTCGAAACATACTATTAATATAAAAAATGATATTATATAATAATAATGAATTGATTTTAATGAATAATACCGAAATTACTGGACCGACTTTATAAATTCTTATGATTTAATGAAGTTTGAGTGTTAACTGACTGTAATGTTTAAAACAAGTCCCATGGGTAAAATTCCATAACGCGCAGATTCTTGAATAAATATTAGATAATATTTTATCAATATGCATTACTGAATGACATCCTACCATCTACTGCGCATGAGCCGTAACCAAACAGTAAACACCATTAAATGTATGAATTATTTACTAATCATAATTATTACGAATGACATTAAATACGAATTTAATGCCATTCGTAATAATTATGATTAGTAAATAAGCTAATGGGGAAGTTTACAATTTTTTTCATAGGATAAATTATAAAAATTAAGGTAAAATAAAACGAATACGTGAAAGAATTAATAAAATTCTCTCTTTCTCTAGAAATGAAAAAGTCATGGGACTGAAGTTGCGCTTGCAAAAATAATTTTGTTACACGCGGATAGGTCACAAATGACGTCACAGGCGAATCAGATGTACGTAATCCTCAGTAATCTATTTCTAAGTCATTTATTGATGGATTTCAAAAATTGTTTCAGTGATTCATTAGTTTCGATCTATATTTTAATACCATTATATTGAATATAATATTAACAACATCAGTAAACTTCAACATTCGCAAATTCGTCTATTGGAGCATTTCAATAATGGCTTATCGCGCTTGGAGAATTCAGTGTTATTACTTATTAGTGAATTTGTTTTTAATCAGTCCCGAAGTGTAATATCTTCATAGTCACGAGAATACGTCCGTATTGACAAAGTATGCTTTGTATGCCATAGATTACAAAGATAACCTACTTTTCAGTTTGTCTCGTTTTCTGTATGACAAAAATAATCGAATCGAACCTTCCATTTTGATGTCGGTTGAAAGACAGACAAACAAAAATATCTACAAGTGAAATTTAAGGTTATTTAAACAGGCCTCGGTTGTGCTAATGCCTTCTGCATCAAAAGGTTCCGGATTCGAATCCCGGTAGGTGCATTTAATTGTGTGATGAGCACGAATGTTTGTTTCAGAGTCTTTATAAAATATTTATATTTATTATGGTAGGTTCCCCTTGTTGTTACAGATTACCATAACACAAATGCTTAAGATTCTTACTTTGGGATCAGAGCAATTATTATTATATTATTATATTCATTACAAATAAGAACACTTCATAAAGGAAAAATAAATCTTCTTTAATTCAGCTTAAAAAAAAAGAATCATAATCGCTTAATTTGTTGACACAGACACGTCAAAGTTATAAAAACCCGTCTTTTTTCGTCGGGGATTTTAAAGCAAATTATTTGATATATATGTATTCCAAAATCTATGAAGACAAATTACTCACTAATTAGACGACATATAACCGATCAAATAAAAATATCTCAAAAGTGAAATATCAAGCTTTATTATCTGTGCAAACTGACAGTTTACTTAATGCTAATTGTGATAAATTAGTATTTGAACCAGTGATTTATTAGTTGACTTGTTGACAAATCGGAACCGAGAACGACGGGCATTGGTTGAAATTGTGTGACGTCATTTGTTACGAAAGTATTTTCAAAACATGTACGTAGGCTTACATAAACTAATCGTTCACCTCTCATTAAAAAAATTCTGTGAAGTTGGCGCCAAAAATTATAAAATAATTATGGTACCTACCTATAAAAGGCTATTTTTTAATCGTCCACCCAAAAATTATAATTTATAAGTATATATCTGTACATATTTTATAGCAAGTGAAATCTATTAATTATTTTGATGTTTATTTTATGCAAAGTAGCGCGATTTAGAAGCTAACACCGGCATTGCAAAAAAAGTTGTTTTGCTACTAAGTTATATAATTAAACTAATCGTTTATCCTTGTCAGAGAAAATGTGCCTGGCTATTTTAGTACTTCGAGTAACATTCTGAATGTCTGGAGTCTAGACAGGCTGCAATCATTGCACCTTGCCGAAGGCGAAGCCGTGTAAGCCTAACTGAACTTTATTCTTTCGAAAAAAGGTAACTTTCAAGATATTTAGTTCTCATTCAAAAACTTTTATTATAAAACTTCAGCTTTTTCAGTTTGTTTGTATGCGTTAATTTCTCGAAGTACCGGTTCGAATTGAAAGAAAATTGTGTTTGATAGTCCATTTATCGAAAAAGGCTATAAAAACGCTACAGCTAACATTAAAGAGGGGTGTTATAAGATGGACGTGTCGATGGCTGTGGCATCTTAACTCCTAAATTAACCAATTTTAATGAGGTTTTTGTTGAAGTTGATTGAGATGTCTCAACTATAATTTAAGAAAATTTAGTTTTGTAATTCTTTTTTGTAATTAGCGTCGGGTGTTTTTTAATCATCTTCAATTTCGCTTGTTAAAACTGCCTTGATTTTTTCACTTCTAAATGATGCAGGTGTTCTGTTGTGTTACATCAAACTTCACAATATAATAAAATAAATATATAGTAAATGAAAGTTAATAAAATTTCTATTCATTTATTGGCTTAATACAAATTAGATTCAAACAACAGATCAATTACTTGCCCATCCTCTGAATGGACCACTCTTGCTGGCAAAGTGGACAGCGGTTATTCTGTTTCACCCACAAAGACATACAGCAAAAGTGGAAGCTGTGGTTGCACTCCCCCCACACGACGACGCAATCCTGCTTCCCGTACGAATCCTTCTTGCTCTCCCCCTGACATCTCAAGCAGGCGTCTGAAACGAAAGTCTTATTGTACCTCCACACTTCACTTATCCTTGAAATATAAAATTATAAATCACTTTAATAATATATAATTCTGTTTATAAAATACAAAACAATAGAAAAACTAGACATAAATAATGACAATACTTAATGTTATTAAAACTGAATGTTATTATCCATCCATCACCATCTTGCTTGGCTTGGCTTCGAAATTGGTCCATTCGTTTAGGACTGATGCCATAGAAAAGTGCGAGTCAAAAAGTGATATCCCACCTATCCCATCTTTATATAAGGGAACGGTAGAGCTGGTCTAACCTACGCGTTAAAAGCTCCCCAAATCATATTATGAATGGAAAAACAATAATTAAAAAAAAAATTCTTCAAATTGTAACTAAAACTATTGAACAGATTTTTGAATTGAATGGGACCACACGGGACGCACCAGCTTTCAAAGAAAAAAATAATCATCAAAATCGGTTCACCCAGTCGAATGTTCTGAGGTAACAAGCATTTAAAAAAATACAGTCGAACCTCCTCCTTTTTTGAAGTCGATTTAAAACCCATCTCAATTAAGTACAATGTTTCAAAAACACAACAAAAGATTTTAAATTTTATAAAATTAAAACTTTCACGGCATAATGTGGCTTAGTAAATTACTTTACTATTGATTTCGATGTATTTTTGATAGACATTATGATTCACGGCACCAAACTACTAATTCCCATACAAATATGGTGCGCAATCGGAAAATACGATTCGATAGTGACGTCATAGTTCATACCATACATTTTTCACTTTATCAAAGCATCTCATGGTGCCGAAATTAGTTTTTCTCTGGAAGATTTTCCATACATAATTAGTTCTAATTCTAACCAAAACTTGACTAAACATTCGACAGATTCGTCAGTTGATAAGTATTCACAAGCAATGTTGTCCATTTCAAAGTTGTTATTGAGTATTCAAAAGCGTTCTTTTAAGATACCTTGAATATATGACTAGTTTCTTCTGGTTTTTTATTTAATATTATGTGACAACTTGTTTCAGCTAATAATCAATTTTTTTGTTAATATATCTTGTTTAATAGCTGTAAAATAAAAACAAATAGATTCGAATTTGTTTTCGTCCCTCGAAGACGCAGTCTTCCGTAATATTTTTGTTACCCTAGGTTTCCATTCGGTTGTCGTAATCAATGATAAGATCGTTGCATTAGAATAATGTAATAGGATGTCTGCGAGTCACGTAGGATAGATTAAATAATTTCTTTGCGGAAAAAAACATCTCGTAAAATCACGTGTAACTATTAACAAATCGTTAAATAGGTACCTAGACAAAATTAATTGATCGTAAAGTCATTATTTATTGCTAATCGACAAAGTATTTGCGATACTAAAACATGATCTCAAGTAATAGCTGTGATAATTGGTTTGTTGTTCGTTATGGCGCCGCGCCGCGCCTCGCCGTGCCTCGCCGCGCCGCGACGTGCCTAATATTAAAAACATCTACTTGAAACGATGACTATAAGTGTTAATTTGTTGACAAGTATTAAAATAATTGAGAAAAACCGCGACAACAAATCACGACGTGCAATTTAGCAATTAACATACAATCATCTCTGCGATGATTAAATAACTAACCGTATTATGAAATGAAATTTATTTAAAACTATCTGTGCCCCGTGATTTCAACCGCTTTAACTTCGTCGTAAATAAAATTTCTAATAAAAGTAGCCTAAGTTGCTTCTGATCACATGAGCTATCTGACAGTTTATCAGTCCCGTCAAACTCGGTCTAGCTGTTTCAGAGATTAGCCGGAACAAACAGACAGAAATTTAAAAAAAATATGTTATTTTGATATATGCACCGCGTAACCATCCATAATTCCATATGCATTTAGTAAAAAGCGGTTATTTTAATATTATAACAGATATAGATGAAATTATAAACCGACAAATAAATAAAACAGTAATAAAGCCTCAGGTTATTATGAATTTCTCACCACTCACACTCAATAGTTTGACACCGGTAATCGGGTTACAAACACACAAAAATATACACCCGAAATGAGAACCTCCTTTTTGAAGACAGTTGAAAACAAGTAATAAGTAATTAAAACATAAATAATCATTCTACAAAGCAAATTGGCCTTAGGGATAAATATTTCATTTTCTATTGGAGTAGGCATGTTTCTGTTACTAATAATTACAATCCATACTTTGAAAAATGTACGTAATGTCGTTTATAAATTGTATTTTTCCACTTCTCAAAAGCTCAAAGGAATGTATGTGGGTATAATTATTTGTTACCTTACATCGATACATATTAATTCAGTGAAGAAAAAATATATTTGCATTTGCATTACGTTGAAATATGTAAAGCGACATTAGACAAACAAGTTAACGACTTTCTATTTCATGATCAACCTTCAGTTAAACGGGTTAACTGAATTAAGAGTTTCTTTGAAATGTGAATATTAATTAGAGACTGCCGGATGCTGGTTTTTATTTATAGAAACTGTCAAGTGTCAAACGAGGCCCGATTTTATATAATCTAGTGGTTATGGAATTGAGATTTTCGATTTTAGAATGATTCTAAGACTCGAAGACACACAGTGGCATGATTCATGCATAAAATAAGTCAAAAATTAATGTTTGCTTTTGTTTTGTATGTCTGTAATTAGAAGTCTTTATATTATGAACATGTTTTTATCGACTTTTATATTTAAAAAAACATATTTTAAATTAAATAAATAAATACTATTTACGTCTTCACGTTCCTTTTCCAACAAACTTATATAATTTTGGATTGCACTTAACTGTCTCCGACGTTCAATTGGTAATGCGTTGCACATTTAATGCGTAAAACACAAAGGTCCAAGTTTCGATTCTCGTAAGAACTAAGTCGTATTATGTAGTCGATGTAATTCGGTGAGACATAGTATTAAATATGACAATTGACAAGCATTAATTCTAAATATTGTCACGTGTTGAGTGTTTTTTACGCATTTGACATGCCCACCTACTTTTTCGCAGATTAAAACTAGTTGACATTGACAGGTGGAATATTTTCGGAACCTGTAGGCTTGGCCTCAAACATATTATATGATTGACATTTAACATGTTGTTAGGACAAATCAAGAAGCCTAAAGAAAACACTGGAGATTTCACTGCGAACGAGGTATTGAACGAAAAATATGGCCTTGTAATTAATATGTTCATTGTCTCTTTCATTAAAGTGACCAATGACCATGTCGTATGTAAAATTAGCTTAGATCTGGGAATATCTGTCATATGTGTGTCATATTATGTTATTTTATAAAATTGCAAATAAAAATAAAATAACATTGCTTTATAATGAAAACAACACAAAAATCGTAATATTTCTCTCCGATTGTTCTAAATTTGAAACTCAATTTGAAAATATGTATGTGTCAAAGTAATTGATGCCGCCGATTGATGTTTTTATGCAAAAAATAGCCTGTATTATTAGCGTTTTGAACAATATATTGTGCTGTGCAAAACTACAGTCTATGTGTTTGGACACAAAATTCAAATATGAAGTTTTTACATTAAGTGTATTTTTACGACATAATCATAATAAAACAATATTAGAATAATTATTTTTATTTATTTATTTGTTAAAAGCTACAAATAAAACGTACTTAGTAAGGTGGAGCATAAACCTGTTAAGGTTTTTTCATCCACCTGATTCGTCATTACAGTATAAAATAAAAGAAAGACACACATACATACAACACACTAATTAAAAACTGCTCGCACCCACCCGTGCGTTTTTTGCATGCACGTGCATGCAAAAACCTATATTAAAAACAAAACGAATACTCTCACCTACCAATGATAGAAACCTGTTATTGATGCGACGCAAGAAATATGGGTAAAGTGGATACAGGTGTATCCTAACATACGACGAAATATTTGCGTTATGAGTATTTTATTGTTAATTGTCCGGTGTAATAATTCTTTAATCTTTAATTTCATTGATGACACTATATAAGTATGTAATGCTGGAATAATAATATACCTAATCGAATCTGTATTTTGTATATGTACTTTATACATAAGATTTTAAATATACGATATACATAAGTGGGGTGTCCATTAGTTTAGATTCTCCTTACTAACGACGGATCCAATTTCTTTTTTTTAAACACCTCCTTGCAATGGAGTTGCAATGGGCTGCCTTATCGCTAAACCCAATTTGTATTGGTTTGATTGAATTTCTTCAGGCAAGCTTGTGGGAATTCAACCATACCTTCGTACCATTTATGACACCGCATCTAGCAAGTGGCAGCCCTACCAGAAACAACAAATTAAATTATAAATTGTGTTCGGGACCAGAGATCAAACCCGATACCTCAGGCTTCGCGGTAGGCTTATAAGACCGCTTAGCCATGAGGTCTCTCCAGAATTTTAATATTGTCTCCCAGGACGGATCTTGACCTGGAATATGACCTCATTTTACTGTATTTATAAGAAATATCACTAATAGCTGGATAGTTACCGCATTTTCTTTGGCAGATATATTTTGTGTACTCTTGTCATCTTGTAAATGTAAATGAAAAAGAAAACAAAAACTTTTTCCAAATTAGAGATTGTAATAACTTAAAGAAAATCATTATGAATATGAATAACTGTCTATATTTGCCTCCTAGATCCTTTCTTTACAACTTGGAAGGAAATCATTATCCTAGGACATAAATATTTTAATTTTGTACTATGTTCCCATTGTGTTTTATTGTTTTCATCTTTTTATGGCGATTTCATCATCAAACATGTTATATAACTCTGTTCAAACATTTTCTGTTACACAGTTACTTTATGTAGAAATAAATTTGGTGTGCATAACATGGCATTTCATACTTTAAATTACATCGTATGAGTCTATCCCAAGAAATTTGTATAGCTAGCTCCTAGGTCTATCCTAAATTTAAATACGAAATGGTCAGCCAAATGAAAAAGATAACAAACAAGTGAATTCTCTGTCATCGTCTTTAATACCTTGTTCGCAGTGCAATCTCCAGTGTTCTCTTTAACCTTCTTGGTACAAATATTATGTAAACATTTAAATCATATGACAAGTGTAATTAAAACCATATGACGTCTGCGCTGACGAATAGTGAAATTTTGCGAATGAATAACAAACCAGATTACGAATTATTAACTCGTGAATATTAATGAATAATATTTTCTTACATTTTAATTAAATGAAGCTGTGTCCCGCGGTTTTTGCAACAGTTTCAACAATTTAGCCTACCTCCATATCCGACACAAATATTATTTTCAACGGTAGTTTTGAAGCTTTATAATATTAGTGTAGATCACCTGTTTCGTATAAGTATCAAACGACTACGTACGACGTATTCAACGACTTAATTAAATTAGATTAAGTTATAAGATCATAGCAGTAAGTAGTATTATTAAATGGGGGACGAACAGAAACAAGGAAATCACCTTAAAAATCAATTTTGATAAAATTTATAATTAAATAGAGTTTAGACAAAGAAAGCATTTAAAGGCGCATACAGCATGCGATTGACGAGCACATCCGTGGCTAAGTGCTATGTACCATCTGCGTGTTGCACCAGAGGTCTGGGGTTCGAATCTCGGGGAATAATGAAAGTCGGTTGGGTAGGTACACAAGGGTGATCACCTACTTACCTGCTCCATGCCCTCCAAGGGGTTACGGGAATTCACTTTACACAGCATGCGTTAGAAGAGAATACATAGCCACTAAAAAGTTCCAAAAACTCTACCTACCATTTGTTTTGTAAGAAGTAAGAACGCAATACGTGGTAATAAATATATTTTCAATTGTCACGGCTGTTATATAGATCTGTCGGTCGAATTACGATCGAGTTTTCTTTGGCTGCATTTACGTTTTTTCATTAGTTTATCTTGGATATATAATCATGATTTATGAATAAAGGCACGCTCTGTTATTCATAAATAAATTAAAATAAACGTCTCAATAACTACCTACCTACTAACCTTCGTTAGTTATAGAAAATCAAATAATAATAAAATACGTATATAGTTGATAGTGAAGTTGATAGTTAGAGAAATTCATCTATTCCTTTAGGTCCAATGTCATACACACCACAAATACACACAGACACGTCAATCTTACAACACCCCTCTTTTCCTGTGTTAAATAAAACACATGTATAAACCAATGTTAGTTTCTATAAACTCAATTTGTAATTTAAAGGTAAGTACACACATATACAATTAAATCATTCACTTACTTCTCACTTCACTCATTCATCAGTGAAATAAGTACGCTTTTGCAAAGTATTATACAGGGTGTTTGGTACATCGTTTGCCAAATTGAATTGGCCGAAATGGAGTATCACTTGAAAGAGTATAAACTAGAGACAAAAAAAAACATTTATGTATAGATTTTTTTGGGCCAAGGACTCGCGTCCCTGGAATATCCTACTAATGTATCATTACAATCTCATCAATGGTTTTGTGACGCATATAAGGATAGTATTAGGTACTTAGTTGCAAAACTTATAAAAAACAGGAAACAAATAAGAATAATATAAAAGTAAAGGAGTAGGTACAACGGGTCGCCTTATCGCTAAATAGTAATGTCTTCCAGGTAACCCAACAAGGATTTTTTTAAAATTATTTACATAGAAATTGTTTGTGGTGACATAATTAATGGATTCATTGTACTGGTTTGTAGTCACGACTGATGACGAAGGCCACGACTGTAACAAAATTTACGACAAATTGACGACTGAGGCAGCTTTGTAAGGAATTATGCGAGGCCTGCGTAAACGAGTTCTGGATTCGGTTACCGGATAAAAATAAATGTTTCACTCACTAACCTGCAAGGAATCAGTGAAACAGATGCAGAAATGTCTGTGCCCCTGCTGGAATTTGCCCAAGCCAACGAGGCGAGTATAATAGTATAGTTATTAGTGATAAAACAAACTTATTTATTTGGGTATCATAATCAGTAAAGTAAATTTCGTTCAAGGCACCAAATGTTTACCATACCATGTTAGTACACGTGCACACATACACAATCATCGAATATGCAATTAAATCAAGTATGCCACGATTTACATACACAACCATATCAGTGTAAGATGTTCGCTACACTTCTTCGTATGTGAATATAGTCATTTTACGTTTCGCGATATTAAATTGTAGAAAGAATCCGATGACAGAACCATACGCATACAACTTCACAGCGATTAAAAAATTTGGCGGCCCCAATAACCTTACATGTGTGAAGTATTACTGGGAAGTGTTGATGTGTGTGTTTACGTAAAGTACTAACATAAACCAGTGGTATAGAACCTAACTAAAATCTTATACAAAGTCGACAAACGATGATTCTAAGGTTTAACCGAGATTTTTGCTGTGTCAAAATCAATATTCACTTTTGAAGCGGAAATACCCAATTTATTACGAATTCATAAGTATAAAGTGTTAATTTTAAACTCACGTGCGTTACAAGGCAAACACTAGTTTAATGTTAACTGCTCAATATAACCTAACCTTAGGCTGCTTTCAATAAAATTGTTTTATGAAAAGCCAAGCGGTTTGGGTTTTAGATATACAATGACAGTTTGATTGGTTTCAGCTGTGCCATTTTGAAAAAAATATTGCATTGAAATTAATATGGAATTGAAGAGTTAGATCCAGAATGGACCCAGGAGACGATTGTACGTTACATTTGTTATATAATAATTTATGAACACCAAAAACTGAAACGTTAGTTAGCCAAATCTATGCATTATATATAATTATCTCTGGCTGTAAAGGTATAAATAAATAGCTTGACAAATTATAAAGTAAATATATAAATGTAAGATGCTTAAATCAAGTCCTTTTACAAAACCTTGAGGCAAAACGCGTTTAAGAGATAGCTCGACGTGACTCAAAACGTTAATTGTTTCAATCAAATTTAGGAACTGAAACTATTCCGGTTTTCGTTCATTATGTTTAATGTAACAAAAAACGAATTAAAATTATTTCTGCGAAACAATTAAATTTGCTACTTGCTTACGAAATCTGGCAGGTACAACATTGAAATGTCACTCCAGTGACATTTGAATTTTGGTATTTTTAACCGACCTTCCAACCAAAAAGGAGGTTATTAATTCGACGTGTACTTTTTCCGTTGGTCCACGAAGTGGGCGCATTTTTTTTTCATTTTTTATTGATTACAAATAAGTGAGAGAATTTTAAAATCCTCCCAGTACTTTTGAGTATTCATTAATAAATAAAAATACAAACATTTTCAGGTCTATAAAATAATTCCTAGAATCTGTAAACAAGCAAGAAATATAAGAATATATACAGATTATTAATTAATTTTAATTTATGTAATTTTTTAATTACTTCGTAATTAATTACGTACATACAGTGCGATAAATAATTCCGTTTATGGTCTTGGTAAATATTTTACTAACTACTTAAGATATCGTTGAATACAATAGGAGGAAGTAAATAAGACGGTATTTGTTAATCAATTTGACTTCTGTGAATAGTAGAGATAACAGAAACTAGAGAATATAACATAAAATCTATCTTAATCTTTCAAAACTGAAAAGTTTGGTTGGTTAAACGCGCTTATCTCAAAAACTACCCACTGGTTCGCATTGAAAAATTCATCGAAGAAGGCTTTAGGTTATTATAACACGCTACGACCGATAGGAGCGGTGCATCAAAATGTTGCAACAACAAAAGTTATCGAATGCCACAACAATTTTATATCTTATCGACAGTTAAAGTAATGTCAATGTTATGGACCTTCAATGAATGAAAAAGGTTCCGCCACAAATTCGCAGATTTATCAACTACTAGCTGACCCGGCGAACTTCGTCCCGCCAATAAAAGGTAGAATGGGAATCGAACGTCAAACGTTTGACAAGACCATATAAACGTAGAACAGTTTATATGGTTTGACGACCGATTGGCGCAATGGGTAGTGCTCCTGCCTTCTGCATCGAAAGGTTCCGGGTTTGAATCCCGGAGCATTAATTTGTGTGATGAGCACGAATGTTTGTTTCCGAGTCTTGGTTGTTTATAAACTTATTATGAATTTATTGTGATACACTCGTTGTTTCTGATGACCATAACACAAGTGCTTCAGCTACTTACTTTGTGATCAGAGTAATGTATGTGAGTTGTCCCAATTATTATTATTATTATTATATGGGAAAACCGAATGTTGTTTTTACTATCTTCCTCGCATTTTTTCCATATTTTCTCACCTTTTTAATTAAACCTGTTTAAATCTTACCTGGACTACGACAAACATTTCAAAACCCAAATCAGCTAAATCGGCCCAGCCGTTCTCGAGTTATAGCTCGAGAACGGCCAAACGAACAGCAATTGATTTTTATATATACAGAAGATCTATGTAACAAGATCCTAGGCTAACGCATTAGGTTATGTCAAGTTAGTTTTAAGTTTAGAAATAAATAAATAAACACATCTGTTTAAAAGTTTCTTTTCAAATGGTCTAGTGACGTATACGAAGACGTATGTTAATTATAATAATGTAGTTAAACAAAATAAAATAAATAAAAACCTTCTATTTGTAAAATATGAGCCGATATGTGCTAATTTATGTGAACAAGATATTCACGAATGGATTTTTTAATATTAGCTGTTTAAGTTTTATATTTGATTGCATGATTCTTCAAAATTGGCACCATTACACAAATTATTCTTTTTAAATGTTGCGCCAACAAGGCTGCAGCACCAATACAACCCAAGGGACATAAAGAAGAAAGTTTTAAATCTAAGTGCAGTCAATTACAGGTGCAAAAAACTCAGTGTAAATAAAAAAAATTAAATATAAAAAAAAAACAAAAAAAAGAGAGTTTGACGCTTTTGTATGTGGGCATCGTAGATAAAGGAATGAAGCGATTTTGATGAGGTTTTTTGTTGTTGTTTGAAAGCTCACATGATCAAAATGTCTATTTATAATCTATCCTTCTTTTAAACATATAGTTTTTTAAAATCTACAATTATGTATGTATACAATATTATTTAATACGTGTTCGATGTCGATTATAAAAAATAAAATTGCTTGATAAATTTATAAGCTATAAATGTTTTAGAGCCTGGACGAGTATAGAAAAAGCGTATTTTAAAAAGACCAGAATAGCATCAGCGTAGTCGTTAACCGTATCCTTATTTGATACAAGAACCAGTCCTAGGCTTTTTATAAGCCAACCAGCTGAATCACGATCATTATAATTGTAACTATTTTCAGCCCTTGTGGGCGCCGGATATATTAATAGAAATAAAATTATTAATGTAGACATACTTACTTTACTTATAAACTTGGCTCAAATAAGTTCTTTGCTGAAAATGTTGCCTCGTTTTTGCAACAACAATTGCAGGCCAGTGAGAAAGCGACAGAGCATTTGAGACATTGATTCAAGTTATCGAACTTGTTCGAATTGAAAAATACTTTTTATGTTGGATAGTTCATTTTTCGTGGAAGGCTATATTATAACACACGCTACGAAATTAACGCGATGAAAACGCGGGGCACTGAAATTAATATGAATTAATTTTTTTAAATTTTTCCGCGCCTTTAATTTCATTTGTGATGACTGTTTGTGCCATGGAAAAATAAAAAATAAATTTATTAAGACAAATAAAAACGTAGATTTATAGTCCCAACATCCTACCATGACTTTACAAGGAACATGGAAGTATTTTCCTGCTTTGAATGGTTATAGATTTATTGTTTTGATTGTAAGCGTATGTCATTCAATTGACTACAACAGGGATATTATATTTACGTAAATGTAAGGATATAGGGAAAATTGTAACATGGACTTCCCAATTGATTGCCTTTTAATACATAAATGTATTACGTATTATTATAGGCTCACTGGTTTATGCGTAGCGTGTTGTGCCAGAGATCCTGGGTTCGAATCCCAGGGAAACATATGTGTGTTCGGTTGAGTTGGTACAGAATGCTGACCTAATTGCCTGCGTAGAAAATGATCAGTGAAACCAATACGCTTACAGGATAGGTATGTTCCATTTTTTATTAAAAATTATAAATGAATACAAATGCGTTATAGTTGCCTATGAAAATGAAACCAAGGTCACCGGAAGAGCAGTGTCTAATCAGCAAAAAGATATCGCGTGATTCTCATACGAGGCTTGAGGTTTTGTGTACATAAATAAATTAAACAGGCGTAGCAGGTAGGTACTTTGTAAGTGACCTGCATAATGAAAATACAGCAAAGAAACAGAAAACAATATATTGAACTTGATAACTAACAAGTGAAATTAAAGATCTTTAAAAATCTCTCAAACAATGTCTCATAAAGGGATGAACAAATCTTCATAAATTTCAGCTTTCAAACAAAAAAAAAATCGCACCAAAATACCTATATACGTTTAGGATCTAAGATGCCAGACATACTCACAGACACGTTAAACTTATAAGATTACAATTTTTGTGTAAATTGTTAACAACTACTGGAAATTCAACTATTTATGACAGACATTCGCAAAAGCTTATTTAACATATCTTTATATACTTAAGTACAGCCATACTATTTTGAAAAGAAAAATTTGTATGTTTCCTATTTTGTTTGTAATGAATAAACACATAATAAACTCAAAAACTTTTAAAAATGGATACATGGATAAATTGTAAATATAGGTATACTTACGCAGTAAGACGTGAATAAAATATAATGATAAAATTCAACACAAAGTGCCGTCCCTACAGTTAACGTAACAAGTCTGGAGTGCAAGGGGCCTTGTGTTGCGCACCGAAGGTCGGGGATGCCGGACCCTTCTCAACACGACCTCGAAACACCAACAATAGTATTTTCATTGTTCCTGAGCTTTGCATATTATTAAAGAGTGGATTCGCGATAAACTCAACCGTTACACAATTACAATTCGCGTTTTAACCTTCGACAAATAAGCGGTGATATAAGATTGACTTTTTTATGCTCCTGTGTCCAACAGATTATGTCGATTGTATAATTTAATTGTCAATTTGAACGGAAATATACATATTTCATGACTCCATAAGTGTCTATCGTCGCCAGGCGATGGATGCTTTGCGCGGTCTTAAAAATTAGTAATTTTTATTTCTTGGTTGTTCTTCTTTTACGTTGATTTTATGTTCTGTTAGACTTTTGAGTACCCATGTCATTGTCCTATGTGTCAAAACAATAGTATGCCCATTGTTTATGTTCTTTTTTTTAGTTTAAGTTTAGCATATAGGATGTTTGTGTGCTAAATACAAAATAAATAAATAAATACGTGTTGTGTGTCTATGTGTTTGTGTTTCTGATGCATCATATCTCTTCGTCACCGAGATGAATTTTGCAATTAATGTCGATCAGTTCATCCGTTTGAAATAATCTCATTTAGAATTCAATCGGAAATTTTTCAATTGTCTTCAATTTCACATGTTACAACAATTATTGTAGCAAGAACGTGACAGAGCATTTATGGGGCCAGTGTTTTGATGGTTAAACATATTTCTTTAACGGCTTTGAAAACCCGAACGTTACTAAGCATTTATTAATTCAGAAAATAAAAATGTATGTACAAATTTAAATTGAATGACGTGAGTTAAAACAAAAATAAGGTGAACGGCGCAATAATCTTCGACTCTCCAGTTATCCACTGTTCGCTGAGGAAAGACGTTACTTTTTTTATAAACCTTTTGGAATATTTCATACAAATTAGCGCAGATCCTTAAGATCCACATCTGACCAGAAACAAAAAGACTACAAACATACAAAAAATTTAAAAATGAAAAATCAGAATATTGCTTTACTTCATTAAAACTTGAATTCTCAAAAACTAAAAATTATATACAGTATAGGTTAACAAATAAGAGCATTTACTTATTTCATTGATTTTTGGTTCACTGACACCATACGGGTGTGTTTAACGGTGTGTATTTTAGTTAGTAATATCAAACGGATATCTTCGGTGTAGCAATGTCACAACATTCCCTTGCCGATGGAAATTTTTATTGTTTTTATCTAAAACTAATATTATCTAAATGAATATAAGATAAAACTCTCGCGTCACACAGCCATGTCTGGCTGACACACACATCCACTGCCATCAGTGATGAAACTTTATCTCAGAAATAAATCAAACATGAGGTATCTTTTAAACAAAACTAAATTTCGCTCATTCTTATCAGGTGGGCCGGCCTCAGCCTCTGTGGGAAAATGGTTGACGCGTATTGCTTTGAATCTCGAAGAAACAACAAACAAATGCATTAGTTGGGTAGGCACAGAAATCATCTATATAGAAAATAATGTAAATCGTGTGTCTGTCCCATGTCCCGTTTTGCGTTACGGAATTTCACTTTTGACACAAACAACTGCTTGGGGAAATCGTGAGATTGTATGAATCTTGAATTATACGGGGCTAATAAAAGTATAGCGGATATATGGCAAAATATGACCATTAAAGCCGAAATAGCCATGGAAAAGGCGAAGAAAAATCGTTCTTGTAAGTACAAATTACTCTGAATTCAAAAACAATGGCTTATATGAAAATTAGTTAAGCATTAATTAGCATACCATAATATTGTATGCAGTTGACTCTACCACGACACTGGACACTGCAAGATTCTTCTATAGAAATTCTTTTTAGGATTTATAGTTGATAGTTCTAATGGTTTGTATTCTAAGAAAAAAAGACTTTCTGACCTTAACAAAATACGTGCTTTCGGCTGCAACAACATCAATTTCGTCAACAATCGTTAAAAGGTATAATTGTTTGTATCTCTGTATCGAAAGAATCTATAAACCTAACCTAACCTAACCTTAATTATATTATATCCATATATATTTAGTTATTTACAAGTAATACTTAGGTAGAGTTCCATTGAAAATTTGTAGGTACTTCAGGAGACTACTTTCCATGAACTGATAAGTTTAAGCGGCATATTAATATCAATGAAGATATCTACGGCCTGATAAGCGGTACACAAGGATACTCATTCAATATAAACACCAGACTTTCTTCAAAGGGGCGACGCATTCCACCGACCATTCGAGACCATTCGAACATTCGAGATGCATGGCTCAATGGCGCACGGCACTAGTTTTATTCCATTGGTTCTTTGAAACAAAATTTACACATGTGTGGGTATGTCTATGTGTGCGACAACCACACACTTACCAAAGGACACGCAATGTTAGGTCGCAATTGGTCCGAAATAGCCGATGCTGACTTCGTTTGCATCGAACTAGAATACATAATATTATGTAAACGTTTTTTTTCAAGCAATGACACAACAAAATACACAAAAACAAAACTATCTCTAGCTGGTATCCTGCCCTAACCGCACTTCACTGCAAACCAATGTGGGATACCTACATACGATATCAAAATTCGTTCATTACATTTAACGCAGAAGACAGAGATAAATTTTTTTTAAATAATATTTTGTACGAGAACATAAAACAAATATACTACAATATAGATTTTTCGGTTAAAGGCGGAACCGATATTGATACAGTTTGTTATGATAATAGCAATGACTTGAAAAATAGCGTTTTTAAATTGGCAAAAGAGTTTGAAACGAGACAAAACATTCAAAAGTAGAATAGAGCTGTCAAGGCATTTTTAGATTAATAATTTACGTTTTCTCAAATATTGTGAAACTAGTGGCTCACTCCAACTTCGGGGTTACCACCTAATAGGTATATACGGGGCGTTATCCCTTACAATAATTTTTCCCACTTTTGCTACATTTTAGGGTTCAGTATACAAAGGGTAAAACGGGAGCCTATTACTAAGACTCCAATGTCCGACCGTCTTCCACCAGACTGTATCTAATGAACCGTGATAGTTAGACAGTTAAAATGTTCACAGGTGATATATTTCTGTTGCCGCTATAACAACAAATTCTAAAAAACAGAATAAATTAAATATTTAAGGGAGCCTCGATACAACAAACATGATTTTTTGCTCGTTATTGCTGTTGCAAGAAGTAGAGTTTTTGAAAATTTCCCAAAATATTTAGTTATATATTCACTTTAAAAATAAATAATTAAATTAAAATAAAACAAATATTTAAAGGGGGCTTCCATACAACAAGTTTTTTGCCGTTTTAGATAATGGTACTGAACCCTTCGTGCGCGAGTCCGATTCGCACTTGACCCGTTTTATTCATTAATGATCCGCTCCGTTATCTTTCCTCGATTTAGCACAAAAATATTTTTTCAATTCGAAGCAGTTCCTGAGTTTAGCGCGTCCAACCAAACCCTATCAGCTTCATAATATAATTATGTATACAGATGAATAATATAAGGAACGAAAATCTGTGTATCAGCTACGTAGAAGTTTCCAAATATTGCACTAAAATTGCGTGTTTTGTTAACTCACGCGGGGCAACAAATATAGGATTAGATGACGCACGTATGACGAGAGGTCGAAAGCTTGTGTGTGTCCGGAGGCGGGGCGGCCAGATGCCAGAAAGTACTTTCGGCTTCTCTGTCACGTCAAACTCATCTATTTCTTATGCGCACGTGACGTAGAGCACGCAGTACACGATGCGTTCTTAATTTCTAAATTAAGAATGGAAAAATATAGAAAAACTAATCTAAGACAGCCAAATATTGGGTTTGATATTGAATTGGAATTGTATACAGGAAATTTACGCGTATAAATCGATTTGATGAAAATTAGTAAAAGGGTAGACTAGAGCTCCAATAAAAAGGTTTCTTTTATTTCGAAAAAAAAGTCTTGAAGGGATTACGCAGGTAATACCTGTGGCAGGTAAGAAGCTCCATTCCTTCGTTGTCAGTTCAGAATCGTTTACAAGTGGGCCATTATACGGTGCCAAGCAAGAGCTATCAAATCATTAAAGCAATTGATACAATTGACTGTTGCACGCAAATTGGTCAGCCACGTGGGTTCAACAATGACGCGTGCGTCGCGCCTTCGAGTTTCAATTCTCTGTTTCATGCTTCAATTAGAGTGCTATAATATAATGTATATTCACGTAAACTTTAATTTTCTGTCCGCACTTATTATATAAAAACCAAAATAAAGTCGGTCTATTTATATAGTTTTGAATTGATTTTATATCAGTAGAGATACAACAGCCTAAGCCTTTATTTACATAGCCATAACAAAAATTAAAAAAAAAACAAGTACAATTACTTTTTTTTACCACGGCATAATTGCAACCGTGAATGTGATTTATTAAAAAATTACGTATTTTATAAAAAAAAACAATAATAAACAATAATAATTGATGACTATTAAAAAAAGGCGTCTTGATTTAAAAAAAAAACAATTTTTATAAGCAATACATGCAATAATTAAATGATTATTTTTATAATTACCCAGTGATTATGATAAAAAAATTAAAGAATATATGCGTAAAGGCTGCACTCTATTAGTTAAAGGCATTGATGTATTAAAAACCCTTTTTTAATACAACAATGGTTAAAGGATATCTTTGCAAGATGTGTGCATTATAATGGTGACACAAGTGAAATTGAGGATGACACACCCCCGACTTGATGTTTATAAATAAAATATCTCATAAATGGATGAACAGATCTTCATAATTTGTAGCCAACATCTCGATCAGGACAGCTTTCAAACAAGAAAATCGCATAGAAATAGTTCCATTCGTTTAAGAGCTCATTGACGATAGACAAAGACCTGTTCTTCCCCGTTCGTCGGAGGGTTTTTATTCTTCAAGACTTTACGTAGAATAGTTAAAGATCATCTTTTCAAAATGTGTGCATAATGATCGTCAAAAAATAGATATTACGTTCAAGGTGTGAAGTTAACTTGCGCAGTTTGACAATGGTATTTACTACCGAAAATAGAATATGTAATCATAATTTAAGAATGTACATATCATACTAAATTTTCCATGTAGAGGTTAATTAGTACAAAAGGTTAGTTAGTATATTTAACTGGATAGTCTAAACTGAAAAATTTACATTTACAATACACGTTTAGTTATAGAGTTGTGTGTGTGAAAACGCACACATGAGGGCGTGACAGCACACAAGCAGTCAGCAGTGTTGTCGTTACGTGAGGGGCGGAAGGACGGAGGGGAGGGCGACGCCGAGTTCGACCAAGTTGCTATAAAACACTGCGCTGCCATCTGCAAGTTTCAATAGATAACTGGATCCGTGAAGAAATCGGTACGCGCTGCCAACATTTCGCTCGTCGATAATAATTGAATGTTGTGCACCCTTGCAGCCCAGGGCGCGAAACCTCCGTTTCCTTGAATGAACCCTTACTTTACGTAAAAAAGTGCATGATTTTCAGAACGTAGAACGTTTTTATAGCTACAGTCGTGCGACGACCTTAATAACTCTGTGATGTGAATTTGTGATATTTACGAAACTGGATTGTAAAAACAATTGAACAACTGAGTGTTGGACTCAAACGAATTGAATAAATTGGATTTGTGGAAGTAACTGAAGCAAGATGAGTTTCAACAAGAATAACCCCAATCCCGTGGGGAAAATTATGGGCTATCTGAAACAGCTTTCCACAGAAATGGTGAGTACGTAGGCTATTAAAATTTAGCCTTGATACACAATCAAATCCAACTCTAATAACACTTTAAATACAATAAAACATAATATATAACAATAAAAGTAATATAACTGATGAAAATTGTGCGATTTGGGAAAACAGGATCACAGTTGCGCTTCGTGAAAACTAGACTCGGAAAGCTCTGGAAAATACGGCGATGCGGACAGGGTGTTGTAACCGGTCGATTGTTTCCGTTGCCCGGCAACCACTATCAATAAACCATGAACAACAAAAATATAACTAATTCATTGCCTTTTAAAAACATATGCAAATCGAACGACTAATTTAAAATAAAGATAAATTTTAATGCTCAATAGGTATAAAGGTTAAAACATGCACACATAAATTATGTGTTATTGCTTCATAAAAATTCAATGAAGGTACGATATTTTCATTACATTTTAATATATTAGCTTCTAGTCGTGACTTCGTCCGAGTGGGTAAATTATAACCTGTAGAGTAGTTTTGTTAAAATCCATTTAGTAGTTTTTGCGTGTAAGAGTAACGAACATACTTTTTTTTTAAATTCTTCAGTCAAACATCTTATTTTAGTTTAAGGTTAGCATACCTTAAACTAAAATACATAAACAATAATAAAAAAAAACTAACAAAATAATATCGTTTAACTTCACAGATTAGCATTTATGATTTAAATAGGATTTGTTTTTGTTTTATGTTATCTTTCATCTACCTCAACTTAAACGGCCTTGCAATGTCAGCGACTTTGTAGTCTCGTCCTAACAATAAATTAAGTGTTCTCAGATTATTATATTTTAAGTTAAAAATGTATCTACACTTGTATTATAACTGTCTCCATGGTTTTGCGTCGGAGGTCCTGGGTTCGAATCGAAGGTAAACACAGACACTTTGGTTAAAAAGGAAATGATTAGAAAAACAGAAGCAGAAATGATATATGCCTAAACTCAAGTAAATGGCACAGGAGGAGTGATCACCTATGACCTACTTGCCTGTAAACAAAATGATCATTAAAACAGATACAGAAATGTGTCTGCCCCATAATCCACTAGGGGTTACGAGAATTCACTCACACTTGAAGATGTTATTTTTCTCATGTAAATGATGTAAACATCGTTTATAAGAATATCTTTAAAAATAATTGAAAAATGAAAATTTAGGTATCATGACGTATGTTAGATGCTGTAAAGTGGCGCTACGGTGTCCGCGAAACTATACGAAGTAAACTTCATTAGGACTGATATTAAGAATGTTCTCGCGCTTCATTAGTATTTCGAAAGAGGGCGCTATTTTCAACTTATGTAATAATTACAAAACTAATTTACATCCGTAAATAAGTTTAAGAATGTAAATAAATTATAAAATATACAATTCTTCAATATTCGTAAATTATCATTACTATGAAAACTTGTAACATTCTTTATAAGAAAACAATAAGACAACGTTATAACTACCTAATAATAAAATAATAAAGAGGATCTTTTTATTTTTGTATTATTTAAACTACTAGAACGATTTTAAAAATTATTTCATTCCTTTTTATGGATGAGGTGCAGACTTCTGAGTGATGAGCTATATTCGAGCTATATATATTACTCGCGAATAAAATCCACTGTGAAATATAAGCATAATAACTTGCAAACGAGTAATAAAAATTTAACCAGAATTAGCTGATAATGTAAGATGACGTCAATCATTAAGGCCGTGGAGACCACCGGCTGAGATGCGCATCAAGTAAACAATCTCGTTCACACTTATAAATAGCTCTCATATAGACGATGTTTAAATCTATATACATTATACATATTATATGTATGTATATACAACTAAGTCGGGTTATTTACACCATTTATAACGCAAGAACGGATGGACCGTTTTCGATACCTCTTGATTTGTTGGACTAATCTAATCCGGGAATAGCAGAATAACTATTAAAAATATTAACGAGAAAGTGTTCATGAAAAGAGTTCGTCTACTCTTACATTTTCTATGCACTTATATTTTAGGTGACACGTTATTATTCGGAACTCTGAAGCGAAGTTACAAAGTAATAAATTTTAACCCTGACAAAAAAGACGGGTGTTATAATGTTAACGTGTCTGTGGGTCAATGTTTTGCATCGTAGCTCCTAAGCGAACTGACCGATTTCGATGCAGTTTTTTTATTATTTGAAAGTGATCGAAATGAATTTTAGCTACAATTTTTAATTTTTTTACTTGTCTCCGCGAGATTCGAACCTAGGACCTTCGACGCAACATTGAATGTCAAAATAATTGTGAGCCACCAACTGAATTCCAAAAACAAATGGGACCACTTTCACGAATTACCTAATCGTTTGACACTTCATTCATATAAATCGGTCCACGGATGGCGACATAGAAGTAAAACATCCAAAGAAAATACGTTGAATTGATACACTCTTTTTTGGTGCTTTTGATAGTTGGTTAAAAAAGGGTCATGGCCCTTCTCCTCTATAACAACGACCCATTTTAAAGTGGCATTGATAATGTCAAGGCAGGGCTGTAGCTAGAGTTGAATTTGAGGTAGGGCAGCATTGGTTACAGGTAGGGCGGAATTAAAAAAAATATCATAATTGATCTGCCCTCGAAGCATGCAAGGGCTCTTAAATCAATCGTCATGTATATCACTGACCTCTAGCTCAGTGGTGGTAGTTTAGTTTTTGGTATTTTTAAGGTAGGGTATTGTGGTTTCAAGGTAGGGCATTGCCCCACAATGCCCTCCCCTAGCTACGGCCCTGTGTCAAGGTTACTACGAAATTAGTCAATGAATAAACATTTTAATTTTGGCTTCATTTCTTTAATAGTTATGTTAGTTAAATAATACTTTAATAAAAATGTTTTCGTTTTAATTCGGTTTTGATGAAATCTAGATAATGCTCTTGATCAAGTCACCTTCCAACAAAGAAAAAATGGGTTTATTTAGATAACCTTTATGTTTGAGGAACATAACAAGTCTAGAACTTAGCTTTTTTTAAACGGTAAACAAAATAATCATTAAGTATTCATCTAATAATTAGTTCTAGAAGGACCGCAAAGTTAATATGAATTTATATTATCTTTATTTATTTACAATCTCACGCACTCGTGTTATGTCTACCTCGTGGCCTAAGGGTCTGCAGTCAGCAGGAATTATTTATTTATTCTTAGATATTTTGTCTATTATTATGATTTGATATTTCATCTGTATTATTTTGACACTTAACCATTACCTTGTCAACTAAAGAGGAAAGCGCTATCGTAAAAATATGAATTAATTGAAATTGTAAAGCAATGAATGGGAAAAGGCATACAGTATAACACCTTTATAAATGAATTGAAGGTAAACAGAGACGCAAAAATAGAGTATCGTATTAATAAAAAACAAGCTTCCTTCAAAAACAGCAATTATTTAGGAGCGTGCGACACAAAGACTTTGTTTTGGATAAATATTTTATAAACACCATTATTCTTTGACAGCTTATGATAACATCAACAGTCGTTTCATTCCGCACCGACCATTATTTTCCCAGTCTAGTTCTGTTGTGCTTTCCTTTATCGGAACTGTGATCCTGTAATGTCTAAGTAAAATGGCAATTTTCTCGAAATAGGGTCAGGGTGTTTGGTCCCTAAGGTTATCGCAAGCATGCTAAGACCATATGATCAATAAGCATGCTGGTGTGACCCCAGAGATGTTTAAGTTCAAACCTATTATCTTAGCTTACGCACATAAGATAGTGAAATGTAATAAATGGGACATGTTTGCGGATATCGATGCCAGTATTTATTGTTTACCCGTTTACTAATTAGGCACAGACGTTAATGAACTCATATTAAATTCTCCTTAAAGGGTGGAAGCGAGCAGAGCCGTCGTGGCCAAAACGAAGAGGAACGGCTTTACAGAACACGTGGGCCAAAGTACGCCAGGGTACCATCCAAGCCCACTCTCTCCGCATCTACTACCTGCACATCCCTAGCCACATCTTGTGGCTCCCAGGGAACTCTTGCCCCAAACTACGCGGCTATACCAGAAGTAGTGTCAACTGAGAGCAGTAGCGAAGACGAACAGGACTCATTCGAGAAGACTCGCCGCCATTTTCAACAACTGCGCCAAATAAGCTTAGGAAACGAGTTCAAATACAAAATGGAGATGGAAATTACAGGCGCAAAAGAGGAGAATTTGCGGACTTCAGTGCCATATGTAAAGCAATTGAGTACGGAAAACAACAAAGAAAAAGCTGACTTTTCAATCAATGGCGAAGGCTCGACATTTGGTGCTGCACAACGCCCCTTTCTTTGGACTCAGGTAGGTTTAATTATAATCTCATAAATCACACAGCTTTCGATGTTTATTATACCTGCGGTCTTTAGCAATTCATCAATTGCATGCGATAAAAAAGTAATAAAATACGTACTATTTCACGCACAGTTCATCTGAGCAATTCATCCAATATAGCCACATTTCTTAACGATGTTATTTTTTATAAATTGTGACATAAATAAATATAAAAATGCAGTAAGTTCTTTAATAAATACAATCAATATTACTTCCGATACTAAGTTGTATGGAATATAAATAATATACATTGTTACATAATATCCTCTATTGACTTAAAAGTGTTGTGCGACTGAACTAGTTTTGTATGCATAGGGGTAGACCATAAAATACTCGTAAACTTGGGCAGAACCTTCCACTATTACTTAGTCAAACATAGAAAAGTGTGCAATGCAAGTCTATGAAAGCTCAGAACCTTACCGTCAGCTTTTAAGACTGACGCCTTTGATATTATATAATGAAAACAGCCAAGTTATTCCAGGTTAAAAAATAGAAACTGTGTTTTATGAAATATTCCTAAAAAAGAAAACACCAAATAAGTATTTTTTTTTTACAGTTATTTGCAGCAATAGCCGTTTCTATGGGTTCGTTGATCGTCGGATTCGCTTCTGGATATACATCGCCCGCCCTACCAAGCATGAACGCAACTTTAGCCATCACAAATGAAGAGGTACATAGCAATTGTTTACATACAATTTTATATCAAAATCAGTAGGTACATATTATAGAGACATGTGCAAACCTCTGAAATTAATTAATTATCATAAAGTACATAAGTGCTATCTCTTGCCATTTAGCCATAACATTTAAAGTTCATATTGTTAATTTTTTTAAATTTAATATTTAGCTTAACCACTACATAGTATAAAACAAAGTCGCTTTCCTAAATCCCTATGATATGATTTTGATGCGGTTTTTTTTAATAGAGTGATTGAAGCGGAAGGTTATGTATATATGTATAATAACATCAAAATTTTATACCCGTGCGAAGCCGGGGCGGGTCGCTAGTTTATTATAATAATCAGTAAACGAGTCGGGTTAACATATAGCAATCCAAAAGAAACCGGGGCGTAGTAGTTGTACAATTAAATGAATTAGTTCTACATTAGACGCTAGGTAATAAATTACAAATAACATTTTGTTTTGAATCAATAATTTCAACGAGATTAGTTCCGCAGTTTAAGCGCGAAATATTAATGAAATACCTTCGAATTTATAATATCCACTGTTTTTTCCGCTTATAAATTTACCATATTACGTATTTTAAAACGATATGTTTTTTATTACAGAGCAGTTGGGTTGGCGGACTTATGCCCTTGGCGGCCTTGGTCGGCGGTGTAATTGGCGGTCCACTAATAGAATATCTCGGAAGGAAGAAAACAATAATGGGCATCGCGATACCGTTCTTTCTGGGCTGGATGCTTATCGCTAACGCAATAAATGTGTTCATGGTACTCGCCGGTCGTGCGTTCTGTGGAATTTGCGTCGGCATCGGAAGCCTTGCCTTTCCTGTTTATCTCGGAGAAACGTTGCAACCGGAGGTTAGAGGCGCGCTCGGTTTGCTTCCGACAGCATTTGGTAACACCGGGATACTTCTCGCCTTCTTCATTGGAACATACTTCAACTGGTCACACTTGGCTTTCTTCGGAGCAGCTCTACCAGTACCATTCTTCCTATTTATGCTTGCTACACCAGAGACGCCCAGGTGGTACTTCACTAAAGGCCGAGCTGAAGACGCACGCAAAGCTTTGCAATGGTTGAGGGGCAAAAACACCAATATCGATAAAGAATTGAGAGGTCTTGCGCTCTCGCAAGAAGATTCAAACAGGTCTGGTGGAAATGCGTTAAAACTAATATTTTCAAGCAGATATATGCGTTCAGTTTTAATATCTCTGGGCCTTATGTTGTTCCAACAATTGAGCGGCATCAACGCTGTTATATTCTATGCTTCCACAATATTTAAGATGGCAGGCAGTACCCTTGATGAAAATGTATGTAGTATAATTATTGGGGTCGTAAACTTTGTATCTACATTTATCGCGACCGCTATTATTGATCGTTTAGGAAGGAAAATGTTGTTATATATTTCTTCAATATCGATGATTGTAACTTTAGTATCACTGGGAGCCTACTTTTACGTTAGAGCTGTTGGAATCGACGTCAGCGCATACGGCTGGTTACCATTGGCCTGCCTTGTGATATACGTTTTGGGATTCTCCATTGGTTTTGGTCCTATTCCGTGGTTGATGTTGGGCGAGATCTTACCATCCAAAATCCGTGGAACAGCCGCATCGCTCGCGACCGGTTTCAACTGGACATGCACATTCATTGTTACGAAAACATTCCATAACATTATTGCTGTTCTCCAAATGTACGGCACCTTTTGGCTATTTGCTGCTTTATGTATTGCTGGGCTACTTTTCGTAATCTTATTCGTACCAGAGACCAGGGGTAAGACTTTGGAGGAGATCGAAAAGAAATTAACTGGGTCGCGTAGAATTCGGATTAATGGTAATAAGCAAATGCAAAATATGTGCTAATATGAGATGAGTTTAAGGCATTAATGTAGGTCATATTACATTCCAGGCTGTATCGATTGAATGCACGTGCTGTGTTATATTTTGTGGCGAAAGAGGGATTCGCAACATAATGTGTGTTTGCGAGCCGCGATTGAAGACTGATATGAATTGTAGCTTATATTTGTAAATATAGTAGACGATTGTAACTGTCATAGTTCCTTTAGATTTATAAAATTTGTTAAAAGGCAAAGTGTAGCTTAAAACTCGCAAAATTAGCCCAGTACATTGTAACGTACAAAGTAACAAATCATAGGATAACTTTAAGATCTGTAATAGTGGCATTATTCATCATGACAATTAGTTTTGTAACCAAATAATGTTGTTTGTTTCAAATATTATATATTTCTAGTTAATACACACGGTTGAGCTTAGATAATGTTACAATTTTAAACTATACATAGATACATCATAAATGCTGTATTGAGAGTAACACATGAATTCCATCTCGAGTCCTATTTCTAAATCTTAGTATTTGAAACTGATAACTTGTATAAATAGCGTTTAGTATAGGTACTATGGATTCGTCCGTAGAAATTAAAATAATCTTATATTTGACTCCGTATATTACAGAGGCAATATTTATTTGTTATATTTAAATAAAATATTTGGTGATTAATATTGTTTTTATTTTATTATTCTTAAGGTTTGGGTTGCCTGGAAGAGTTCGCTGATTATCGATAAGGCCGCCCATTGCACTCCATTTAGATTAAGTTATTATTTCTATCCTATTGTTTATTGCAACGAAGTGTTAATAAATAAATAAATATAGAAGGCCTGTGCCTTATTATAAGACAGTAATCGCTTCAATACCCTTCTATACATTTATTTGTATGAAATTCTAACTTTCTACTGGATTGTAAACGGAGATACGGGTTAGTGGTAAATAACTTCTATTCGATCTCTCAACAAGATTTCAAGCGAAGTAATTCTTTTTAAGTAAATGTAAAGTAAATATACTTCTTTTAAGTAAAAAACCTGTACGTCAACCATGAGATTTCTATCAGAGTTATACTACCACTAAGACCACTGTAAGATTTTCCATACAAGTAATTAATGCAGACGCTATCAAAAATATTTTACCAGGAAAAAACAAAAAAAAAACGTTTTAGAAGACGACTAGGATTGCTCTTCAGTAACATTCGCTTAGTTTGCTAAGAAATTTACAAAAGGTGCAAATAATTTGTAAGCATCTTTCAACATTCAACATTTAATTATTGAACCAATTAACATCTATAGAGAAGTTTTAGAGATAGCGTGTACAACCAGATAAACTTGAAACTACAGAAATAATTTTTAAAAATGTCTTTGTGTTTATTTCATTTATGGCCAATATTTTACTGCTTGATAAAAGATAATTATACTCTGCAGATGTAAGTGGTTTACACGTCTGCTTGATGCGGCGGAGGTGATCAGTCATCACAGATGGCTGATCACTTACTTTACTGTAAAGAAAATGATCAGTGAAACAGATACAGAAATGTGTCTACCTCATTCCCCACTGAGTAATTACGGGAATTAACCATTTTATACTCATATATAGTGAAACTAGTTAAAATTTCGACTTTTTGTTTCACCGGAAATCGACCCCGGCACCATCGGGCTAAAAGTATTGAACCAGAACGTGAGTAACTCAGTTACTGATATCGTGTAGGTATTACCTAGAGATTAATGTAACTATTTGTCCAAAAGACATGTTCTTTTATTTAGCAATGAAAGGAAACTTCACGTTGTATAATGAAGTATGAAAATACATTTTAAAGTCAACACCATCATTAAACATTATTATAACAATACCCTAACGTCAATGTAATTGCGGGACAAGAACGCCAGGTTACGTCCGTGACTTTGTCCGACTTAATAACTAAACATACAGTTTAATTTTTACTTTAGGTACATTCTAATATTATGAAGCTGACAAGTTTGTTCGGTTGAACGCGTTAACCTCATAAACTACTGTTTCAAATTAGATAGTTAAATTAATGGAGGATGGCTTTATAACATCATGCTACGATACAGTTGAAATGGGGCACACCTGTAATAAATTTATCAGATCTTTACAAATATTTCAACTACGATATTTTATCTATTTTTTATTTAAATCTAGTAAACTCATGATATCGCTAAAAATCACCATTCAACAAAATCGATTTCCCAATTTGAAAATAATAGAGGTGCAACTCTCCTTAAATAAATTTAAATCTTAGGCTTAATCGTAAGCTTTTACAATTAACTTTTTATGAAACCGTCGATTATTTAAATGTTTATAATATGGTTCAATTGCTGTAGTTAAAAAATGTATTTCATGTCAATACTGTCGGAAAGAAATAAGAATCCGATCGAGTTTCTTAGATTCTCAGATTTGAGCGCGTTCTTAAACAGCAGCGTGATGTGAAGCGATCAAGTATATTTCTATATGAGTAAAGATATTCTATACTTGTATACAATATTATCCTTAAATAATACTGAATAATTTGCAGTACATTTTGCAAATGACCAATGAGAAGTGTTTCGATGGTCCAACCTCGGAATCCAATCAGTTTTGTCAATCAATTTGTTCATATAAAACACGACGTTCGTAATAAGACAGACTCATTTGTGCTTTCGTATATGGACGTTATACATTGAACTAAAACGCGTTTTGTGAAAAGTTTTAATATAGACGGGCTGAAAATGAAGATTTTAATGAGAGCTGACACGCATTGTAGCATTATAGTGGGTGAAAGTGACTATGACAAACCGAAATATACATTTTCACAGGTAATTAGTATTTCTTAAATCTATACGAATGAGGGTGAAGTGTTTGGTTGAGCGCGTTAATCTCAGAAACTGCTGGTACGAATTGAGAAGTTATTTGTGCGTTGAATAGTCCATTTATCGAGAAACTGGGGGACATAGCTGAATATGAGGTTTTAATATAACAAACGTAGAAATAACTAAATACTTTTTTGGAATGATTCGGTTTTTAGTTGCGGGTTCGTCCGCGTGAGAGTGAATAACAAACAAAGCTTTCATGTATATGTAAGTGCGAACAAAGTCACGACTAAAGGCTATATATTTATCGACCATTTACCGGTACTTTGACGTAAAAAACAACAAACAAGGCAACCTATATAACTCATGCTGCTTCGACATTGTATTCGGTGGGTGTGTACCTTATTTAATCTATCAATTTCGACAGAGCTTTTCCTTAACAAACCACTTATTTTACACGTTAATGACAATTTGAACCTAAGAGAGATAACCTCTAAGCCCCTACATTATAAAGGTTACCCGACGAAAAAAGAGTTATGTCTGTGGGATCGTAGCACCTAAACGAATGTGTCGATGATATTTTTGTATGAAAGTTGACGTGATCGAGGCGGATCTTAGCTACAGTTTATGAAAACTTATCCATCCATTTATGACATATTCTTATGTGAAATTAACATGTCGGTTTTTTTTAATTATCTTCAGTTTCACTTGTTGAATAATAATAATAAATAATTATTATTGGGCCAACTCACGTACATTGCTCTGATCCCAAAGTAGCTGTAGTGAAACAACGAAGGTACCACAATTAATATATATACCTATATAAGTTTATAAATAAATACACCTGCCGGGATTCAAACCCAGCAGCTTTCTGCGCAGAAGGCAGGAGCACTAACTAAAATAAAAAAATCGCTTAAAAGATAAAAAATGCACTGAAATATTGTGGATTTTGTTGTTGCATTCTCGTGTGATATTAACGATGTTTATACGTCTGTGATTTGTCACAATTATTATGTCTGTAATACAAAGTGGACACAATCATCGTCGATTGCTTAAATTGACGATAGGCGTTTCGCTTACGCACCGTAATTTAACATTTCATACTCCGGAATGCGCATGACTGTTTCAAAATGTTTAAACCGAGCCGGTATAGTTTTGTTTTGAGTTTTTAAAATAATACTTCGAAGGATTTGCTACACAACATAATGCCCCGTTTAAGATTATTTTCCTGTTTTCGTAGCGTGATACCTAAAGCCTTCCTTGATAAATGGTTTTTTACATTCTAGTAAAGATGGGCTTAAATTGTTATTTTTTATTGATTTTTTATTTTTATTGATTGATTGGTCTATTATTGGTCCTGGAGCTAAAGGTAAGAACATCATTAGCGAGAACACTTATTTTTGCATGGGAATGACATTGACATTGACGCTAGTTTGCAACACCTATTTATTGTTTTCCCTTCTTATATTACTTCCCTGATAAAAATTTATTATTTTATGTAAAATATATACTTAAGAATGTTTTTTAATGTCCTTTTTACATTATACTGCTCAGTATAACTGAAGAAAACAATGAATTAAATAATTATTTTAAAGCAACTTACTGTTAATTAATAAATACAGAAAAACTATAAAATAATTTAATATTTTTATTATGGCATTGAGTCTGTCAGTGAGAATATCGTAACCATTGTGTTAATTGAAAATGGATTTGTTGTTTATTTCACGCTAATGCGAGAAACATCGCTGAGCTGTTGGAGAATTGTGATATTAAAAAAGTTGGGACTTTGTGAAAGATATTACCTACATTTTATACATTAGGTACTTATATTACGAATATTTTGCTCCCAGTTATTATATATATTCAGTTATTCAATAAATAACCATGTTTTCACGAATCTTTTCAGGTGCTAGCTGCAGTTGGTGTCTCGTTAGGTTCAATGATAGTTGGTTTCGCTTCAGCATACACCTCACCAGCACTTGTTACAATGAAAAATTCCACGAGTATTTCAGTGTCGGACGAAGAAGTAAATATTTACTTTAAAGTTTATACTGTATACATATATATATACTCTGTCTGCTATACTTCGCTTATTTAAACCCTTTTTTCGCAATATAAGGTAACCTATGTCTCTTATCAAACTATCTCCGTACTAAATTGCATCAAAAGCGGTTCAAGTAAAAGACAAGCAGTTACTTTCGTATTTACAATATTACTGTATATTTATTAGTAGTATCTATATAAATAAAAATTAATTGCTGTTCGTTAGTCTTGCTAAAACTCGAGAACGGCTGAGCCGATTTAGCTAATTTTGATATTGAAATGTTTGTCGTAGTCTAGAGAAGGTTTAAACGGTGAGAAAAAATGGAAAAAGTGCGGGAAAAACAACAATTTCATATTCCCATATAAACTGTTCTACCTACTTTTCTGTCAAACATTTGACGTTCTACATTTTATTGGCGGTATGAAGTTTGACGGGTCAGCTAGTTTACAATATAACGTTATTTGCAGGCTAGTTGGGTTGGAGCATTACTGCCATTAACTGCAGCGGTTGGAGGAATTATCGGAGGACCACTGGTAGATTATTTGGGTCGACGACGAACGCTTATATTGACTTCCATACCATTTGCAATTGGATGGATTCTTATAGCTTCAGCTAGCATTGTTCACTTGGTACTGGCCGGGAGAGCTATCTGCGGATTGTGCGTTGGGATTGCATCGTTAGCCTTTCCAGTCTACTTAGGAGAAACTATTCACCCAGAAGTTCGAGGCACATTGGGCATTCTACCAACAGCTATCGGCAACATCGGCATTCTTATATGCAACGCCGCCGGAACATACTTAGATTGGTCAGTACTAGCATACCTCGGTGCTGCTCTGTCAGTTCCGTTTCTCGTCTTAATGCTACCCCTGCCGGAGACGCCACGCTGGTACTTATCGCAGAATAGGACAGAAGATGCCCGGAAAGCATTGCAATGGCTCCGAGGCAAAAAAGCAAAAATCGATAACGAAATGCAAGACATTGCCCTCTCAGACGCAGAGATCGAAAACCAATCGTCATTTACAAATATATTTGATAAGAAATATCTAAAATCAATCTCAATTTGTCTCGGTTTAATGACTTTTCAACAATTTTCTGGCATAAATGCAGTAATTTTCTACACGGTTGAAATATTCGGAATGGCCGGGAGTTCCGTTAATGAGAATTTATCAGCGATTATCGTTGGCATCGTTAATTTTGTTTCCACATTTATTGCTACAGCGTTGATTGATAGAGCGGGGCGAAAAATGTTATTGTACATTTCTTCTGTTACAATGACTATTACGTTAATGATATTAGGTACATTTTTCTACTTGGTTGATTTAAAGTCGACAAGTTTAGGTTGGTTACCCCTAACATGCATAATGATTTATTTGCTTGGATTTTCACTAGCTTTCGGGCCAATACCTTGGTTGATGATGGGTGAGATCTTACCGGCCAAAATTAGAGGAGCTGCTGCTTCAATGTGTACTGCTTTTAATTATTTGTGCTCCTTTATTGTAACTAAAACGTTTTATGATCTTGTAAAAGCGATAGAACTATCTGGCGCGTTTTGGTTATTCGGTACCATTTGTTTTGCCGGATTGTTTTTCGTGATTGTATGTGTGCCGGAAACGCGTGGCAAAAGTCTCGAGCAAATAGAAAATAAACTTACACGACAACGTAATAGATCACGACGATTAAGCTCTATTGTTAATATCAAGCCGTTACCAAGTGGCTGTTGATAGTTATTTAATGTAATGTAGATAAACTAAAAAGCGTTCAATATTTGAATAGCAAAATCAACGACAAAATTTCTAGTCCTGCTAGAATTTGTAATATATCATGACTAATTGTGTAATTTATAAAAATTATGAAACTACTATTAACAATTACTATCTACGATTATAATTACCTACAAAATAATCTGACATGATATTAATTTTATCCTACTTACTAAAATACATATGCATATAAGTATGAGAGTCTCAAACTGGTATCCATTAATTGAAATTGTTTGAGTATAAGCAAACATTAGTTAATTACTTAACACATGGCATAGCTCATGTGCGTTACAGTTGATATTTGTAACATGTGCGATTTAATACTACTGATGACACAGTTGTTAAAGATGAGAAGGCTATAATGATGATATCAAGGTAGATGTAGTACTAATCAAAATAAAAATCTTAAAATAACAATTCTAAATCCTAAAGCATATAAAGTGGTCATAGCACAATAAATGATATAGATACAGAAAAATGTTTTCCTTATGTGGTTACAGGTTTTTATTTACAGCATAAACCCATGACAATAAAACGGTCATGTTAATAGTGAAAAGTTTACAGTTTTATTGGATTATATTAAAAATATAACAAGATGTATTTTATGGAGGTTAATAAACTAAAATAATTTATTAATTATTGTGTAGTGTTAAACAGAATTTTTTTGTTAAGTATTAACTATATGTTATAGGTAATTGTATTTATTACTGTTTTGTAAGATAGTTAATTTCATTATGTAAATAAAAATCAAGATGAATCAACAACAAATTGTTAGTACTTAAATTAAACTTCCCCATATAACTTAAAATCTTTGGACATTGAAGGCATAACTTCTAAAAACTTTTGGTAAGGTACATACCAGTATGGTGGTAAAGTAATAAAGAAGTTGGAATACAAAAATAATAAGGACTGGGAATTCTTTTCTAAAAGTGACCCATCCATAAATTTAATAGTGACAGGGACTACCTTCTGAAAGTGACCAGTAAATTGTATATAAAAGAGATATTATATAAGAATAATATGATTTATTGCAAAGTTAATACAATTTCATGTAGGCTTCTCATGTAAACGTTCAGAAGACTATAACTTTCAGTCACATTTTGTGTAGCAAATACGCACTAAATAGAATTTCAATATTAAATAATTTTTATGGTAAGAAAAATGAATAATTCACTTTATGGTTAAAGAATTATTTATTCTCATTAAAGAATACAATTCGCTTACAATGAGAACTTAATATTAAGCCGGACGGTGTAATGGTAATAAAACAATAAAACAATAGCAAAAATAAAAATATGCGGGTAAGTGTACTAAATAAAGTAGGTAGATTACATCAAAACATTCGCTCCACGCTGGCAGTGTCATTCGTATACACAGTTCAAACTCGCAGTTTTGATATAGATAAAGAGTAACTGGATTCTACAAGTAGCGAGGTAGTTATTATTATTTTTATTTTAGAAATAATTTATTTGTGCGATTTTTGTATTTTTGTAACAATTGCGTATTTCTATGTTATTGGCAAACATGTTTATTTATTTTTTTACTTTAAGTACATTAAAATTAATAATTAAGCAAAATAACAATAAAAGATTTTTTAAGTAATGTAGCAAAATATCATCAATCTACAACTTCAAGAATGCTTTATACCAACACTCAGAATTTGTTTACTTATTAGATTGTTACAAGAAAATGTAGCCTAATTTCTCCAATATGCAATAGTAGAGACAGCTCTACTACACAGGTTTGAATGAACTACACAGACACAGGTTTGTGTAGGTAGTTCATTTTTAATAAGATATTTTATATAAATATCTTAGAGACATATAACAGGAGATTTACCTGATGTTGGATGGTGTATGTATCTGACACAGAGACAATACACCTAAGTTTGGTTAGGTCTACTAATAAATACATATTTTAATATGTTATTAAAGATAAAGCAACTTACCCATGACTTGTACTCTACAAATAGCACAAGTATCACACTCTACATCCCAACTCCACATTGCAACAGCATTCCATTTCTTAAGTGTAAACATCTTGTCGGGTTTTTGACTATCATTGTCACCTTTGTCGAGGACTTCACAATCTTCACCGGACATTTTCTTAATTTTACAATGTCATTCACTTAAATTTATTGTGTAATTAGTTATCAGGTAAATTAGAATTGTTTACAAATTACAAAGCGCGGTTGTAAAAGTTGGAACATTTGATTTTGACTATTGACTTGTTATCAATGATAATTGACATAAAGACATTAAAAGATTAGCATTAAATGAATATAGGCAACATCAGCATTATTATGCACTCTGTGGACGTCATTGTTTTGCTCTTACCTTTAATAATATTTTCTTTTCTACATTACAGATGGCGTTAAAATAAAACAATCACCTATTTTCCTTTTAAAAACGTTTTGATGTTGTAATTGAGTTTTGTGTACATAATAAAAGTATCAACTATTCATTTGATAAAATAACTAATTTATTATGTTTTTTAGTGACGAAAAACAAAATACTATTGGTTTCTATTGGTAAATTTTTATAATATTATTGTCAATATTCTTAAAAGTTAAAACATACCGACATTGAAATATAAATTACAAGATTTACGTTTATTACTGCAGTACATAAATGAATATATTTGATTGAAAATCTTAGGTAACTAGGTACTTGTTATAAAAATAAATTAAATACATCATATTTTGTTCACATGGTTATATTGACGTTACAAATAAAAAAGGTGGGATTCCTACTTATCGAAGAATACATTATCTTCATAATATTATTATAAAAATAAAGAATTTTATTTATACCCTGCTGGCTATTATCTACCTTTATATTTTTTAATTACATAACACATATAAAAACCACTCATATATTTGTAACTTGGTAAAATTTACGAAGAACAATCTTATAATAATAAATTAAATAAAACTCCACTTATAAATAGTATTAAACTAAATCCAATACTTCCTGCACTACTGAAACATCCAAATTCTTCTATCTGAACTTGGTATCTGATGCTGTAGGGAAATCTACATGCAGCTTCTGTAATTAAAATAGAAAATCCACTGATTAAAAAAAATATTATATTTTATGAACAGAAACAAGATGGCTTACCATAGACAAACATCTAAGGCTATACACATATTATTATCTATTTAATTTTAATAAGTAGATAAATATTAATAACTTTATGAAATAAAGATAACAATTTACAATATCATCATCGATATAATTATTGTTTACCAAATAAATTGATAATTGTGGTTTTAAAGTAACTTTTCTGGTCTTAAGTGTATAAAGCATTTTTACAAAATATAAGAACACCTCATAATAAATAGATCTTCATTAATTGTAGATAAAATCCATCTCGAACACGTCAGCTTTAATACGAAAAAACTCCAATCGAATCGGTGCATTTAGGAGCTATGATGTCACAGACAGATACTCGGACCCGTCAAACTTACAAGTTATAAGTAACACCTCTTTTTTGTATCGGGGGTTAAAAATTCCTTAACATATCTCACCAGTACAACTTGTAGAGAATGTGGTGTCAGCAGGAACCTGTGATTCTACAGAAATGTGGAATAAAGGACAGGAACCGATTGTCCAATGACCATCGCACGCTCCCTGAAGGCTGATTTCTATGTTACCCGAGGCTAATGTTTGACACATAACTGAGTTTTCATCAGCATTCGAAGTTGTCATGTTTTGTCTGAAATATAATTTCAGTTACTATTTACAATAATAATAATATTTTTCTATTTTATTCATTATTACATAAAAGAGTTCACAACAGAAAAAAAATTGTTCAGTCGTAACGTATAGAACATTTGGAGAACATATTATTACTTTTAAACTTTGGACCCCAACAACGAACATACTATTTCTATATACATATATGTACTTATTTCTATAAAGGCAGCCATTTCTGAGATTAGCCGAAAGAAAAATAGGTATAGGAAAGAAATTTATAATATACATTTTTGTTATAAATGCGTGCTTTTATTTTCTTTAAAAAGCATTTAGTAAAAACAAATTAAACGTTGATTATTAAATAAGTAATAGGTATTTTTACAATCCCAATTATTATTCTACTTTGCATTAATGTCTATGAAAATAAAATAAAACTACATGTTTTTATAAATGAAATAAATCTTTACCTTGGTTGTTCATATTGTCGTGATTGGCAAACAATAAGACTACCAACCCCAGCCCCAGTTCGCGAGATGCGAACTCTTCTGTTCGCACTACCGTAGAAGTAATTAGGGCTTATTGAATAATAGTTAATATAGCCTGGTTCAACATAATCATCGAAATGCCTGGTGCCAGATGTCCACTCTGCGTTAAATGTTGATCCACAGTTGGAGTTCACTATTCTTCTTCCAACTGAAAACATAATTATTACTGCTCTATAGCCATTTAGGAGGAATGCAATTATTTACAAAACACACGATTCTTTCATTGTAACTTTTACTTATATCTTCTCGCGGGCACAGCTACTTTAACATAAATCTCTTAATATGAGGATTGCTCTTAAAACAATGTACCAAATGCTCAGTCACTTTTTCACTTATAAGTTATATGGAATTGTTGTTGCAAAAACGAGCCAAAACACTTTGAGCAAAATTTTTTTGAGTAGCTTAGAGTTAGGTTGCTCAATATTAATATAGTCTTCTATTGAAAGTACGATTAAAAGTTCAATCGATGCCGGCCCAGGTCTTTATGATATTACTCACAACAAACATTAATTAATTAAAATAAATCTGCATATTACTCAGAATTCTTCTTTGCTCGTATTTGGTTGATGAAATTACCTATGAGTGAAAAGATTAATGGTCATACCTGACTGAATTCTTTCTAGTACTGGGTTCATACTGACTTCAACATTAGTTCCTTCAGAATTTAATGATACAATTTTGATGTCATTATGTATATCACGAACCATTTGCCACAAATTGTCAAACTGGTTGGTTGATGTTGCAAATAAAATACGTAAACCTGAAAAAGATAGATCAAATTTAAGCGCCTGCAAAAAAATTATAGCAAAGATTACTATATTAACCATTGCTTAATTATATACCATACTACTAGCAAAATTACCTGGAACTGTTTCATTAATTCTCTTCGCCTCCTCTAAAACGGTATCTGTTATTTGTAAATTGCCCGTATTTAGTAGAAACAGTAAGACAGATGAATTTCCACCAACATAGTTCAAAGCCTTCTCATTTTCCAATTCTGCGTGCATTAACAACTTCGTGTTTGTTAGAGTCGGCTCCAGGTTCACACCATTGATCACTAAATTATAAATGATTTTATAAGACTGGGTTTATTCGTCCCCATAATGGGGTTAGTCAAACCATTAGCCAATTTTAAGTTTTGGCTTTTCCATTTTTATCAATATCACGTAACTAAAGATTAATCAACCCAAATAAATCCTTAAGTGCATTCTGGATTAATTAATAATGAAATTGAAAAAACATACATACACTGCTCTGATCCCAAAGTAAGTAACTGAAGCACTTGTGCGATGGTAATCAGAACAACGAAGGTACCAAAATAAATACATATATAATTTTATAATAAATACATACATATATAAGTTTATAAACAATCAAGACTCGGACACTATATCCACTAAATTTTCATAACACCTATAAATTTTTATGAATGACATATATAAATCTATATTATTATGTACTTACTTGCTTGATGCCTAGCTAATGTATAGTTAGAATGGAAGTCAGCCAACGAGAAGGTCTTATTTACAATGACGCTTCCATCAAAGGCGTTGAGTAGGGTAACACTAGATCCGAATTTGCCAACTTCAATATTATCTAAAAGGTAGGAGATAGCCGGGTACACGGCTTGATAAGGCCAAGCAGCATCGATTACTATGTATAGATTTGTTTTAAGTCTAAAATTATTCGTGGTCGTTTCAGTGTTCGCACAGCTCAAGTCGTTCAGGCTGTTCGCTGAAAATAATAAAGATAGCTATTAAATACATATTATTTTATAAAATTATGTAATAAAATGAATAAATGTTACATACTGAAAATTCTTCTAATTTAGTAATTATAACATTTTAAAGTACGTTGTCAAAGATAATTTTTTTTTAGACTAATAATTAACAGTGGCTACAACTGAACTCTGTATTACATCCGAAGTCGCTACAAGCACATGAGTGCACTGTATTAAATGAACTTGTGTATTAAAATGCTTATATAATATAAAATAGCAAAATATGCTCGATACAACCAAGATCCAAGATCAATGAAGTTTATTTATTTAAATACATTCAATTAACTATTTAATACCAATTCAGTAAATTGTAACATTTTAAAATGAAATAAAATAAAAAAATATACAACAAAATAAAAAAGAACACTGTATATTAAAAGATTTTGTGGGATTTGTTTTGAGAGATAACAAAAAATTTTACAAATTGTCTGACACTGTGGTATACCGTATATAATTTAGAAATATCACTTACTTGTGTATGACTGAAAATTTTCTACAGCATTCGAGACCAGTTGATCGAGGCCGCTAACAATAGTTCCACGTAGAGGTATATTAGTATCCAATGCAGCAACGAACGCTGCAGTTTCACCAATTAAAGCTTCCATAGTGACCATTTCCAGTCTTAACTGACGGCGATTGCAAGCCCTTCTATTGGGGTCAAAGGCGCCATTCTAAAATCAAAGCGAAACTATAAGATATTTTAATCTCAATAATTTATTACTACAATTGAAATTAAACACAATTAAAAGAGCTCCTCAAAATAAGAAGACCAAGACTTCTGAGATTAGATAGTTACCCTTGGACTGTAATACATATCTAGTAATTGTGACAACTTTATAGAAGTCACATCGATAGCATTTGACTGTATAAGAGTTCCCAGAACAAAGCCATCAATGTCTCCACGCAGCTCCGGATCTGTTGCCTCCAAATTGATACGATTGTGAAGCATGAAGTATCTAGGTGCTTGAGTGGAATTCCAGTTGCCAGCTGTACCGACTGATATCACATTGTTACCCCTTTCTGTTCCTTGAATCAGAACAGCTTCCGCCAAATCACCTGAAAGGAAACGTGAAAAAAAGTTTTTGCAAGTATCCAAGGCAAATTTGTACCTATAATAAGTAGATTTGCAGTTTAATTTTACCAACTTCATAATACCTAATACTATAAACCGAACATTTCAACGTATACTAAAAAGTAATAATTGAAATAGAAATAATAATTCTAGAATGATTATTTTTATTCAAAAATAAATGTGCATAGTTCTTCCAGATTGTTTCACCTGTTTTAAATATTTTATGAGAATTATTTGAATAACTTAATCACTTTTACACTATTTGTCTATCACAATACAAACGTAAATTGGCAATAATTGGATTCGAACCTGATATCGTAGTAGCAAATATCGAAGATACTGTATCTTGAACGTTATGGTAGTTACTAGTGGACCCTCGCACTATATCTGATACTCTTACGCGTTGGAACTGGGCACCTCCTGCTATTCCAGCCAGGAGGTGGCCAGCCGAAACTGCCCCCCATCTGCTGAACATTGCTCCCCCTAGTAAGGGGCATTGGCTCTCCCCTAAGACCTGACGTTCAGATTTTAGGCCATCCACATTGGTGTATTCGATATCATCCTTGGGATTGTGTCTCATCTGTCCCATTGTTTTGGCTTGTCTCCTTAAAAATTAAAATTCAATTCAACAGACGAAAAGTGTTTTGCCGAAAACTTTTAACTATAAATTATATTAATTCGTTAACAAATTTATTTATGAACCTTTATTATAGAGGGGAAAGATGCCTTTTACGTTGTATCATCCGACATATCACCGATTCTTAGTTCCTCAGAGTCAAGCCCGTATCAAACCTCACTTCTTTGGCTCTTCAAGTCGTTATAAAAAGAGACTGAAATATCTCAAATGCTTTGTCTTTATTGTTCTTGCAAAAAAGACAAAACAGTTTGGTAGGGATCTTAGTTAAGCAACTTTTAGAAGTTGTTTTTTTTTTGCTTTTTACATTTTTAAAAGATTATAATGGTTTTGCGTAATCAAATAATCATAAAAAACTTAGTTGTGATCTTTTAAGCCACGTTAAGTCGTGGGCTCAGCTTGTATACCTAATATAAATTACTTCTAGCTTACATAGTATCCAGATCTAATATTTCTACATCATCCATATCAAAGTCTCTTCGTATATCCCTCGCTGTCCGTAGAGCGCGAAGTTCAGCAAGCTGATTGCAATTATGTTCGTTTCCACGAACTCTTGCGTCTACGGTTGTGGACAACATATAATGTAAGACACACTGAAAACGAAATAAATTTTATTGAGTAATATAATTTTTGTACGTCAATTCACGTAGGTATAAAGTTCCATAAACAGTCGTGGGGCCTAACATTTATCTAATAATTTCTTTTCATAAGCCTTCTACGCCTACCTACATATTCTCGAGGCATCGAACCCAGAACGCATGTCCATCACATGACCAACTCACAATTTACTCAACAAACATACGATAAAAGACAAAAGTCTAATAATACGAGTATGTTTTTGTAATTGTTCTTAAGTTCATGTAGGCGGAATGATAGATAGAGACAAAATGATTGATTATGTTTGTTTGTTTCCTACATAAATAAATAGATATTATAAAGCATATCTACTTGATTTTGAAGATTGACCGCCTCCTTGGTCTAGTGGTAAGCACGTAAGCGTTACAACCGAGAGGTCCTGGGTTCGATTCCCGGTGGAGATAAAAAAAAACTCGGTTTGGCAGGACATTGAAGGCTGATCACCTACTTGCCCCTAAAGAAACAATCGATCAGTGAAACAGATGTGAAATGCATCTGCCCCATACCCCACTAGGGGACACGGGACTTCACTAATAAAGCATATCACAAAACTATGAAATCTATGAATTTTTTTCGTGTTCATATGTTGTAATTTTAATAGTGCTATGTGAAGTTCATCAGCGCCATCTTTAAACATTTGGCCACTAACAATAAGTTAAATTTGTTTATAAGTATATTTCTAAAATAGGTAAGCTCTTATCTATATTAAGTACAATCTGCAACGTCTCCTACGAGCATTTAACTGATAAAATACCTTTAACGGAGAGTTAAGGACGTTCGGCAATTCTTGTATGTTGCCAGGAAGAATTTTGTTCAGCACAATCCTGTGTCTGTAAAACGAGTGAAACGTCGGCGCATAAGGCAGCACGTTGCTTGACATCGCCATGTTGACGTCTGGTTGATGAAATTCAATACCATCTTGTCGATAACTAAAAAAAAATAAGGGAAATCATATCGATATATAATTTTTTGTTGTTGTATGATACCTGAATTGAATTTTAGCTTAGAGATATATGTCATAAAAAGAAATTATGGAAATCTATTAAGTATTAAAAAAATCTAATTAAAATTATGGACTGAGGTCTTGGTTCAACACCTTTTAAATAGTTCATACAATATGGATACCAGAGCGGACCGGAATGACATATTATATGGCAGAACATTTGTATCATTGAATTTCTAATCTGCACATATTTTTGTTTCTTCTCAGGAATTCTTAATTAGTTTGGTGTAGATTCCCTTAAAATTAAGTCAAAATGCAGTCTTGTGCTACTTCTACCATTGCTACAACTTTCTTGATAGTATCCTAATATTTCTGGTCTATATTTAAGCATTTAGAAGCATACAAAACAAGACATTTTTTACTTACGTGCGCAATATCTGCACGACTAGCTGTCGCAAATCCATGTTAACATTGGGATCATCTTCGATCTTTTGTATTATATCTATTAAAACCTGTATTGTTGTAGGTGGTAAATTATTTCTATCCAATAAATTTGGTTCCATATAGCATTCTCGCAGAATTGGGGCCACACTTGATTGCGTCGTGAGCTGTGCGCTTGCGCCGCTTGCTAGAAGCAGCGTGCTTAGTATCAAAAACATATTGCTTCTGTAAGAAAGTTATAAAATTTATTGAATATCTTTTAGTACAAAAATAAAGTGCTAGGTAGTAGATAGTTATATTATCATTTATCACCAATACTACTTTTTGTAATATGATAGTGTACAAGACTTTTTAAGGACACAAGGACTTTAAATTATTAGCTTCTTTAAGCTAGATTACAATATTATTACAAAAAAAAAAACTAAGACTATTTGAAGAAGCCAACATTTAGCGAGGCTTTCTTTGCAACCGAAACGTATGTTTCTCAAAGATTTTCGGCGCAACATCTAGACCACTTAATCACAGAGACAGTCCTACATTTTGGCTTTTATATTATATTTCTTTCCCTTAAAATCGATTTACTTAATTATTCATATAGGAATCACATTCATGATTGCTTTTAACGTCATATAAATCTAAGTTTACAGTCTGTCCAAATACATAGATGCGCTACGCATCGTCTTTAACGAAATGTCAAGTAGTAGTATAACTTTTATAATCAACTAAATTGTAACTTTAAAACTATTAAAAGAAACTACCTGAACGTGGTAGAATTATTGAGGTACGACACATTATTACAAAATGTGTCGTACTTATGAATGAATCATAAAGAGTAAATAGATTAGCAAGGTGTTAAAAGTATGAAAGCTATTATATTTTCTTTGCTTTTTAACAACATTTTTTAGCCTTCGACAATATTAAAATTAATGTCAAGTTTATGTACTTATATTTTTCTCGTCGATTCGAGGAAATTAGAACGTTCGATAAGCTATCAAAAATTTGTCACTGCGTATATTATTATTGTATGGAATGTTATCAGTTAAATACCTAGGAACAATGAAAAATTAATCATAATTGGTTTTTGGAAAGTTTTTTCATTTTTGGTTCACGTTTTTCAAATTTAATTTTCATATGAACTATAACGTTTGTATTTAATAATGATAAATAATATGGATCAAATTCTTTATCAATAAAAATAAATTACCTCGTGGCTCGAGTGTGATGTGTCTGTGTGTGTATCTGTGGGATTGTAGCTCTTAAACGAACGGACCGACAATGCTCATTTTCTTGTGTGAAAGCAGTAGCTTATTTAATTTATTAATACATTTAGACAGTACCAGTAGTATAAATGTTTTAAATAAACTATAATTATTATTATTATATTGTGTGTACAGAGTAAACACCAATACACAATAATAAACACTAGTTTAGAGATGAATCTTAGCAATAATTTATGTAAATCGGTTCATCTGTTTATGAGATATTCTTATTTGTAATTAACATGTCGGTTTAATAAATTTCACTTGTTTATATCAACCGAGCGTAATGGGTACACTGTAATACTAATGTCCCAAAGAGTGTTCCCAAATAAAAGGCAGTTTTTTCTCCAGAATTCCACATCGACCTTGCCAGGGTTACATGTAATACATATTACATCAATACCTGTTTTCCAGCAACAAATCAATTTATCAATACAGTAAAACTGGTCACAGTCACAGCACTTTGTAATTATGTAGAGAACAAAAGAATATTCATCTCGATAAAACACTTAATGGTAGACTGAAGGCACACCTAGCTTATACCAACTCTGCTAACTCGTAAAATAAAGGGCAGTATGCATATAGATAAGATAATAAAAGCAGGTCTAGATAAATTCGTACATATTATCTGTTTTTCACTAGTGATTACGCTGATAACGATTATAGTGAAATCAAGTTTTTAGTTATATTTTTTTATATCAGGTCATGAATTCCCTAGCTGAAATAAAAGAGGCGAAAAAATTACAAGAGCTCAGTGGGAATTGCTTATCCGAATAAAAAAATGGACATCTTTGTAGCCTGAACGGATAATTGGTTCTCATAATTTTTTATCGATTCGCGGGAATTGGGGATTCATAAAATTATAAAATATATCGTTAACCTTTAAATTAAAAACCATTTTAAAACTTAAAATTCAGTTTTAATTTATAAAGGAAAATTATAAAAATATCGACGAGGATGGGATTCGAACCCACGCGTGCAGAGCACATTGGATTAGCAGTCCAACGCCTTAACCACTCGGCCACCTCGTCACATATAAACGACAGTGAAATTACGCAACAAGAGGTTTATTTACAGGTTTACTTAAATGAAAATTCATAATAATTAATAGGAATTGTATTTTAGTAATCAAAAATTCTAAAAATCTAATAACTACATAATAAGTACTTAATGTTACTTCAAATGAAAAATATAATAAATTTTCTCCTCTTTATATTGTGTACTCACTATATATAATAATAATATTCATTATAGTTTCTTCAAAACATACTACTGGTAGGTAATTACTTTATAAATTTATAAATAAATTAAGAATAAAAACAAGCAAAGAATTATTTGAATGAATAAATTCACCATTTTGTTTCTCCTTCCACAGTCACTTATTAATTAAAATAAAATAAAAATTAATCAAGGTATTTGAATTCTGTATAAAAACTATTCTATCAGATAAATAAACGCACCATTTTAGAGACAGGCAAGGATAAACATTTAATTTAAATCTTTAATTAATACAAGAAAAACAAAAAAAAATACTTAAACACAAAACTGAAAAGAATTTATATTGATATTTTGATTATTTAATAAATTACTAAATATTAATTATTAATATTCAAATACTGTGTAAGTGACATCTAGCGAGATATTTAAACGTTTTAGTCATTTTAAGTTGTTGAATGTTATCATAGAATTTTACTAGATGTCGCTTAGTCTCATAATTAAAATATTTTTTGAAGACGGCGCACGGCGTAACAAAGAAAATTATTGACATAAGAAAATCTAATATGTATTATCTTACATAGATAAAGTAAATTTTTAGTAATATTTTAACCAAATAAATAATGACATATCAAAATTAAACAATAAGTAATAAAATTGTTTAATTGTGGTAATATTATGTACTCTCTGATCCGAAGTAAAAATAAAAACTATGTACTTAAACGATTACCTTACCATCGATCTATTTTCACTGATTTCAAAAGAGGAGATTCTAAAATTAAACTGTATGGTTTTTTGTATTTTTTTTTTAATTTTATTCATTTTCAATTGTGTCTCTACTCTCTAATAAGTCTCTATGAAGCGCTCACCACTGGCCTACTACATGCCCTTACTTAAGAAACTAGATCAATGACATTAGAAGTTCATTAATATTAAGTAGGTATTATACAAAAGGACGAAATTATAATATCAAAGAACAGAGAAGACGTATAAATGCAAGGACTTATCGTAAATCCTGGGATTGGCGAAGACTTCGAACGGTCTTCATACTTGGAAATTTTACAGGATTAACAACCATCTCTTATTTCCAATAATTCTAAATAAAAAATTAAACTTCGACGCAACAAGATTAGGTAAGTATAATAAATACGTGTCTACTTCAAAGATCATTTAATCAAGATGGATCTTAGTTTAATTTATGAAAATACGAAGATTTAAAACTATATTCTTATTCTTAACCATAACGTCAGGAGCTTTTTAAACAGCCTTATTTTTCAACTACCTACACGCTAGACAGTGAATAACTGAATATAGTACACTGCATAATATGTGACAATTGTGATACTGATTCAGTCATAATCATAACGAACCTTTAGTTTTGTATATATATATATATATATATATATATATATATATATATATATATATATATATATATATATACAAATATATAATATATATATAACATTATAAATATATATAATAAATCTTGTTGCTGGTTTATTTTCCAATAAAGAAAATTGCCTTCGTGGCTTCAAGTGTATTCTTGTGTGAAGTTTCAATTTTCAGAAATCACAATAGTAATAGGACTACTGAATTTACAGGTTTCCTTGCGAAAAGCGTATTATTAAATATAATAGAATCATTATATTTAATAATACATATTTCAAAGAAGAAAAATTTAAACAGAATTTAAAGACAGACAAAAAGACAATTTAAACTCTCCGACATGTTAATTTACATAATGGGTTTCTTCTTACAATAATCTTTTTTGTTTAACCAACTCTGTAAGTATTTTTTAATTATCAGTAATTAGTGTGATATTGAGATTACATAGACATTACAAACTATATATCTACCTATATTTAGAAATGCCTATACAAAATATTTTTACAAGTTTATTAAATACTAGCGACCCGCCCCGGCTTTGCACGGGTATAAAACATATATAAAAACCTTTCTCTTCAATCACTCTATCTATTCAATCTATTAAAAAAACCGCATCAAAATCCGTTGCGTAGTTTTAAAGATTTAAGCATACAAAGGGATATAGCCTATAGGGACAGAGAAAGCGACTTTGTTTTATACTATGTAGTGATAAATTATTTATTCACAACCTGCAAATTTTACAATAGGATTAAATCTGCCGAAAAATTGACTGGTGACGCGTGGCGACGCGTCAAAATTCAAATGTCAATAAAGAACGCTATGGCACGTGTACCTTTTAAAAACTAGTGAAATTGAAGAAATTTAAAAACACACGAAATGTTAATTACACATTAATGAACTGCATAAATTATAGCTAAGACCAAATCAATCATGTTAGCTTTCAAACAAAAAACAAAAAAAAAAAGAAACAATTAGAAATAAATATTTCAAAATTTTAGCCACCTTATCTTTGCTTCGCGGGTTTACGTTTTCGCATTTTACCAAAATTCTTGTATTTCCTTTGTCACGGGATTGTGTGCAGGTCTTTTAACCCTTTGTTATAAGTTTGACTGTGTGACAGAATGCTGTATGGACTTCACTAAGGATTTACATATAAAATAAAATCTAGGTTATTCACTCTTAAACATCTCTATATTAAACTCCGTTCAGTGGCCTGTGACGTAAATACTCAGTGACATGGAATCTAAAATGTATTGTGCTTCATGAATTGGAGATTTTTCGTGGTAAATTTAAAATAAGGTTATTTTATTTTATTGATTTTATCAAACAAAAGGATTATGGAAATTTGTTTGTGATCGCCTAAAATGCGAATTGACAAATCGATTTTTAAAGATAGATCTTTTCCAATTTAGTCAGGACTTTATGAAACTACGCATCTGCACACATGGACACTACAAATTCATTATTAAACATCGATCTATCCAAAATAAGTACTTTTATGCTGCCCTTTTTTCTTGAGCAAATGTCGTTACGCATACCACTGCACGGCGCGATTGCATATACGAAGTGTTATGTGGCACTCTGCAGCCACTAAAACTCCAATGCGCTTTATTTTCGCTTTGGACCAGAACAGCAAGGCTTTATCATCGCGCTTTATGGTTTTTACCCTGGAAATGTAATTATTTATTTACCTACCTAATTTTTTATTCTTACAATTACCTAATACTATTAAAGGGCTATGACTAAAAACGTCAATGACTATTTTAGATTACGTAGGTTTTATATATAATCTAAAATGGAATCCTAATTTAAACTTACAATAGATAGAACTAAGTCTACAGATCTTAATAGTAGAGAGAAGAGATAACTTCGCCTTGATAACTCGAAATCTACCACTTTTCTGCCAATTACACTGCTACGTCTTTCACTTAAACTTCGCTACAGAAGTAAGAGAAAATTCCTTCCTATAATTGATTTACGAAATGGATAATTATGGAAATGTCTTAGTGATTAGCCCTTGGGGCATTGTGTAAATATATTTTAGGGTTAATTTTGTCTTTCAAGACTTTTAGATGTTTCTGTTAAGAATTAACCAAAATATTTTGAAAAATTCAGCTATTAGCTATTACAATTTTAATTTCAGTACATACATTTATTTATTTATATTTAAATAATATTTTTAACGTTAACATTAATTGTTGTCCGGTAGAAACTTACCTTAAATTGGACATATTTTTAACCACCGACGAAAAGTCTTTATGGCTGTGTGTTTGTCTGGCATCGTATTTCCTATATTAATGGACAAAGATCGATGCGGTTTTTTGATTCCAAGCTAATGTGCTCGTGGATCTTTATTCTCTTCTGTTTATGCACTTAGAAACACTGTTATTAAATATAACAAACAAATATTTCATTTTTATTTGTATACAATGTGAAAGATTCGCTTGAATGTACATCTCCACTTCACTTAGTGAATGCACTTTCCAATTTTCCGCGTCTGGCTCAAAACTTGGGTGAAATATTGTTACGTTCGTTCAACTCTTGCAAATGAGTTTACAAGAGGAAAATTTATGACGTCTCTGTGTAAATATTTAAATTACATTTTTGTATCATGTTACGCTGTAGGTATTATGAGAGGAAAATTGGCATAGAACCTTACTGTGGAACTATATAATTTCAAATCTTATCGAACAATGCGCCTTAAATATTCAACAATACCTTATAAAACGATTTAAACTCAAGTTTAGTTTTAGTGAAATAAATAATTAATCAATCTCAATAGGAGATGAGACCGACATAGTATTTCTGCCCCTGTTTCACTGATATTTATAAGCAACTGATTATTAGCCTCTTGTGTTCCCCCAAATGAAACATTTACTAGGACTAATTCATGCCCAACACGTTATAAAACAAAGTACAAACTATGAATTACTTCTCTGTTTGTATGAAAAAACATTAATAGTACGGTTTCAGATACATCAGCTCGTGAAATCGCGCTAACACATTTAGGCCCAACATTTTAAAATACAGTATATTTTTCTAAAATAACAATTCAGTAGATTTAGTAAGCCAGAGGAACGTACAACAATCGATCTTATTGCATTAAAATTGGAAACATTTATGGTATGTCTCAATACCTGTTTATTACAAAACCTTATAACCAGGGTCGCATAAAACGTATAGCGACGTCAATTGCTTTCATTTCTTCGCGTAAAATCTTACAAGAGCTATTAATCTGTATAAATGCGACGGAACTCTGGCAAATTTTCAGAATTTTCTCATAATTTAGACGCTTTTCAACCAGACATCATAACGAGACGCACGAATAAAATATAACGGAGTTTTATTTCACTTTCTATACTAGGCTACTTAATTCATTTTATATGAAATTTACCATTGGTTTGCTATTTCTTTAACAGTGTTTAAACTTTATTGAATAATAACGTCAGTAATGAATGTAAAAAAGTGTGTGACCTATCAGGCACCACAGCTCCAAAACATTGGGCTTTGAAGCTTTACAATTTATAGAGCTTTGTTTGTTCATTAGATATTCTTATTTGTCATGTCGGGTTTTTTTTTTAAATTCTCTTCAATTTAACTTGTAAATTGTACTTAACATGCAACCCGAAGCCATCTTAGACTTACCTCCATTACCAGCGTAGTAAAATATTCGAATGCAATTCAGTGAGCTACGGGAACACTTACAAATGAAAATAATTTGCTGAAGCGAATTTAAATAAGATTGTCGACCTAGGTTTTGTAGGGTCGGTTGCATAAATTAGTTTAGCTGGTAAAAGAAATGGGAGCTACTAACGAAGTAGATTTTTTATTCCTTTTAACTTAGTAATACATTTAATGAGTATTGTCCGTACCCTGTATTGACGAAAATCGATTGTCAAGGGGTGGCAAAAAAAAAAAAAATTGCGCCAAAAGCAAATTTCTTAAATTTTGACCATCCGGAGGGAGACTCAATTAACTAAAAAGTTACTACATACATATTGTTAACTATTGAATGGTTTTTGAAAAGCGCCAGATTAGGTGCAACGATCTCGAAATTCTACGAGAAACGGCGCCGAAAGCGACAAGTTGACATCAGTGGTTGTGTCCCCAACACCTTAGAGACATTAAGAGATATCCCGTCCTGACCTCCAGCGGGGCATGAAGCAGACTGATAATTTTAAAGACAAATATCCCCCGAAATTTCGTCGGAAGTTGTCGCAACACGAAGACGGGGGAACCACAGCCACACGTTTATAAAGTTCAACAATATTTTTAATAATACAATAACTATAAAATAATTAATAATTCCAAGCACGTTCGCAAGAACAGCTGTTAAAATTGAAAGTGTCAGATGTCAAGTCATGACAGCTGACACTTCAAGACTACCTATGTAGGTATTCTATACAATACAAAAACCATATTTACCTGCATATTAAAAGTAAATATCTAAATAGAAGTAATGTTTCGAAGTAAATAGGTTACCGTGGGTTAAATGTGAAGGTGTAAGCAAATTGCGTGTAACACGCACTACTAAACAAAATAAGTAGTCTTAATAGAAATTGCTCTTTTCATAAAAATAAACAATCATAACATTCAAATCGAAGGAGATTACGGGAAACCATTGTTCATAAATAAATTTAAAAAGGTAGGTGGGTCATTTGTTTGTTAACATTGCCTACGGTTGAGTTAGCTTTCTAGTTTGAAAATCTATTAAATGAAATATTATTAATTTAGAATTATGTTCATCCACATAAAATGAAGTATTATTTATGTTTGTTAAAATGTTGGGTTTAAACTGGTTTAAATTTAACTTATTAATCTACCTTCTCATATTCTAATGTACACGCAAATGTTTCAGTAAATTCTTTTTTAAATTTCATGTCAACTTATTTGAAAAATGTGTTTTCATACAATGTTTTATTCATGTAGCCTAAATGTAGATCCCGCAGCATAGAGATAGGGTGGTTGATGTAGGTATTAATAAGTAAGTAGAGGACGTCACTTGACCCATGTTTTAATACCCGAAGGTTGTTTAGACAAAAAGGCGAGGTATTTTTACTTTTTAACATTTGAATGGTTTCAACGTCAAAGGTCGCCCGTCAAAAGTCAACTTCTAAAATGACTGGGCTACGCCAACGGAACGATATTAATAAAATATATATTTTGTAAAAGCCAGAAATTTAATATAGGTATTTCGTTTACTCTGGTTTAATTTGAACTTAAAAATGCATTTATACACATTAGATCTTTGTAAATATATCTTTGTGTGTTATAGTATATACTAATAGAGATTTCTTTCGCTTGTAAAATTTAGAAATGTGTTAATTTATTCATTTACTTCAGCCATATTCAATGCAGCCTATCAGTACCACTCAGAAAAAGTTTAACTTACCATAAATTATAAAATGTTATTGGTCCACTTGCCTATTCTTTATAGTATATACATATATATATAGTGTATATCTATCTATTTTTCATACCCCTAAGTGATAAGGGTAGCCCACCCCAAAAATTAATATGGCAAAACAACGTTTGCCGGGTCAGCTAGTAAAACATAAAAATGAATCGCTGAATGTGTTGCTAAGCGCAAATCTCGAGAGCAGCTGAACCGATTTCGCTAATTCCTTTTTTATAATATTCCTTGAAGTACGAGGATGGTTCTTACGGAGAGAAAAATTTGGAAAATTGACAAAAAAATGAAATAAAAGAAAAAACATTTTCCTCATATATTTTCTACGAAATGACGTTTTATGTGACACGTTATTATTCGGAACTTTGACGCGATACGAAGCTCGCGAGGTCCACTAGTTTACAATAGATTTTCCTTAAAAATTTTTACCTTTATAGTTGTTATGTTTTTTGTTTCTTGGTACAATAAATTTCATATAATAAGTAAATCACATTTTGGTGGTTATCTGTGTCTTCATTATTTTAACGTTTCTGTGTTACGAGCTACGACTTAGCGTAGCACTCCCGATGCGCGTAGGCCCGACAAGCAAAAAAGTAAATTATATAATATAAAATATATAAAAACAAGTCATAATTACATTTAAAATTATAATTTTATACAAAATTATGTTTTTTCGAAAATTAATCGTAAATTTGTATTTGTAATTAATTATAAAAAGAAAATATTTCTATTTATAATTGATATGAATAATCTCAAAAATAATAAGCAGCTATAATCAGTCCGAATGAAATAGGTACATATGGCCACGTGAACGAAACGTGGAGACTAAAGGCAGACAAAAATGGCAAGGTAATCGACCTAGCCGGGTTTCAACCTCTAACAAGGCGATAACTCTAATTGAAGGCAGGTCAATAACTTGTAGATATTCAATATTATTAAAACTTTTTTCAATTTTGCAAGTAAGGCGAATTTGTTTAACGGCAATATTCCAAACCATTGGTTATATAGTTTTTAACCTCTGACAAAAAACAGGTGTGTGTCTGGCATCGTAGCTCCTAATCGAATACCTAAATAATATTGGGCATATACCTAAGCGTAGACGAGGCATAAACCCTAGTTTCCAATAATAGATGTTTATGTACTATTTGTATTTCAAAAATAATTTTTAAATCATTGAAATTAATAAATTAAATAATAAAAATAAAGTAAATTTAATTGCTAATAAAAATATCTCATGAAAGTATGAATAGATTTTGTAATTGTAGCTTTCGTTCATGTTATTACGTCGGGGCTTACTTTCTTAATTAATCTTCTGTGGGATGTCCACAAGCAAAAGGCTATAGACAAGAAAATTTTTCCTCCAATCTCCAATATAAATAATGTCGCTGTGGTAAATTGACGCGAGTGTATTAGGAAAATACAATTTCCTTGGAAGGGGAGGAAAGCTCCCCAGAGAATGTAACACACGCAACTCGTGAAGAACTCTTTTTTTTATCTCAATTCTTTAGAAGGATTCATATTTCTATTTTATATATGTATCAATCTAACCCTTATGGTGTTATAATTACAAACAGCAAACTTAATGATCTAGGATCGTCGATATATTCTATTTGCATACACATTTTTGTGTCTGTCTTACAGAACATTGTGTGTGTGGTTCAAATGTATTAACTAAATCATAATTCTGAGTGTAATATTTCCAGAAGAGATAAAAACTTGCTTACATCACATTGTACGATAACAGGCAATGTTTATATAAAGCCTCATGAAACATTTATTGCCATATTCGGTGGCTCGAGGAGCCAAAATCTTCCGCAATTTTAGCAAGTTACGATGGCAATAAATCTATAATATCTATGAAGGGCATTCACTCGAGATTTGTATATTTTTGAATAGATACAGCGATTGTCTAGACAAGCCAAGAATTTATTCGAATCATAACGATATGGATAATACATCGAAATGTTGTGTTCTTTGACAATTTTTAACTTGAATTAAATAACAAAGCACAGAGCGTTAAGCATGGGTTTAGTATCGGAATTTTTGAAAGGTTTTCTACTATTAGTAAGCTGTTAATGCCATTTAATATATAATAGTGCCAGGTAAGTTCGAACGTAGGCGCCTTGTAAGACTTTCTATGCAAATATTTAACGCAGACGCTTTAAAAATTACTTGATCAACGCGTGAAAGTAATGTATTTATTTACATATAATCTACTTATTAGAAACACAAATTTTATATTTAAAGTTGTTTACGCTTATTAATTATCTGAGCTGTCATTATGCTAAGCAACATGGCACCATATTTGTTAAGGCCATGTCACGTTTTTACTAATTTTACAAGTTTGTAACGTAGAGTCACAGTTCTCTTCAAATCTTTTTGCTGCCATTTGTAACACACAAAGTGCTTTTAAATCAAATATCGCTCAGAAGACAAAAACTATATTTTCTTTATGATGCCTCGTAGCTAAATTCTTGCACAAGCCAATAAATTGCTCGTTTAATTTGTATTTTGTGCAGAAGATTTTCGTTTTCCTGTTTCATTAACTGTTTACGTTAACAAAACTGGATGTAAATCATGGCGCTTGAAGGCTTCGAGCCCGAGTTGATTTCAGCCGAGCCCTAATTGAAATTAAATCTCATTACTCGGATAGCAGCAGGTGCGCATTATGTATCAAATTCTCGTTTAAATTGAATATGGTTTATGTAAAGCTACGTATTTGCTCTATATATCTCTATAAACTCCAAATCTCCTGGAAAGATTTTTTTCTCTATTGGCAAGTTAAACTCCCTGAATGACATAGTCCACGCGAAAGTCGTGGATAAAAGTTAGTATTTCTTATATATACTAATATAACTTAGTATTTATTTCTTCAGGAAAGCCTGTAGAAATTCAACTACACCTCCTTGTCCTACACATCTTATGATACTCCGTCCGGCAAATGGCAGCCCTACTCTACAAATTAAATAATTATAAATTGTATTCAAGACCGGGGATCGAACTCGATACCTCAGGCTTCGCGGTAGGCTTAGCCATGGGGCCTCTTTTATATGAATAAATTAAATATAATTAGTTTAAATTAATCCATCGAAATAAATTTTATTATTGTCTATCAATCTGCCTGTATATTATATGCGATTATAGTCTGTTTGAATTTACAGAAATAGTAAAAATATATTGAAATGGAAAGATAATTACACGAAAAAGGACAAATTGAAATTTGTATTGGAAAGGTATGATCAAGTCCGGAGATAGACCACGTCTGAAATTGAATTTTTCAGAGTTGCACTCGTAATAATATTTGCTTATTGGTTTCATTGGTTCGATACAGTTGTAGCGAATCAATGCAACTATAGCTACACCGACATATTTGTAAAAGCTTTTCAATGATACAGTTTTCAATATAATTTGTACATATAAATGCAACCTGTTTGTTTGTTACGAAAGCATAGATTTTTTCGTATTGGTATAATTGTATTATTAATAAACGATTAAAATTTCTATAAAATAAAAGGCATACGTTCAGGAGGCTTATTAGTGAGACTCACTCACAACGCCGGTTAGGCGGCGAGTGCGTTGACGGCCTCTTAAAGAGAGGTACGTCTACGAATATGCCAAGTCGAGGTTACCCACACATTGTAATTTTTGTAGATAGATGTTAATATAACATTCTGAGCTTCCTTACTGGAAGCCATCATTCGACCAGGTCAGGTTTGTCAATCTACAAGTCACCAAGTAAACTTTAGCTTAATAATATTTTTATAACCATCATTAAAACATATTATGACATGAAAATTTATATTTATAAAATAATATAGTGTTTTTGGATTTGATTTGAGAATGTATAAATTACGTAGAATAATATGACATCCCGAGTCAATATTGTGGTGCAAACTAGTGGTTCATCACATTTCTGTACTGTTTACCCGGGATTCGAAACTAGGACCTCCGGCGCAACTCGCAAACGGTAAACCACTTCGTCACGGAGGCAGATAACAGGGAATACAAGATTTATAAGCGGATAGCAACAAACCTAGTATAGTGTATATTAGATATCAGTGCTAGAGGTGTCTTCTGTTGTGTGTCATAGAGTAATACAGAGCGTTTAGTAGCGATTGCAAGTATCAGTCGGTGTGGAGCAGGGAACGCCGAGGCGGGGCCATTGGTGCGCAGCGCGTATCGATGATTTGACCAACGGACTGCTAGAGCTGGATCCGCACAAGGTAGTATACAGGCTGGAAAATATAAAATATCCGAAAAGAATGTAATTGCTTAAAGCGTTTTTTTTTTAATTTTATTGACTATCGACAAAAAAGAGGGGTGTTACAAGTTTGACGTGTTTGTGTCTCTGTTTAGCTTTAAGCAAATGGACCGATTTTGATGAGGTTTTTTTTCTTTGAAAGCTGATGTTATCAAGGTGTATAAATCAAAACTGTTCATCATATAATAAATCATGTCGAAGGAGTTATTTTAACTGTCTCTAATTTCATTTTTAGTAAGTTAAACTATGTAAAGTTTACAAAGTTAGATGGCGCAAACGTCTAGCAAGGTAATCCTTGTAACAAGTGGCATTCATCGCCGGTAGCTAGCGAACAATGATGGAGCCGACACAAGAGTGATTCGGAATTCCGTTCATGAATATCCTTTCAGGCCGTCCGACCAGCCTTAAGAGGTTTATACTGCACTTATAAAAAACTACGCGCAAAGAATAACAAAACTGTATAAAACCCAGTTTGGATGGGCTCTGAGCTCTCATTCAATGAAAAATGTATATTAAACGTTTGTGGCTTTATATAGATAAGTCATTTTATCACGCTTTACTTTTTCGCACATATTAATCGGTCTATACATAACTTCTTAGCCATTTGTTTCATTTATCTGTATAACAATTCAGCCTGATGTACAAAACATTACAAGTCGATAGATATTTGCTTCCTCCAGAATAACGATCTTCAGGACGCATTGATTCTCTACAAAACAAAATTAATTAAATTTTAATTTATTAATTAAATTAATTTTTTATTTTTATTTAATTTGCTTATACAAAAAGAAAAATATAAACTATATCTTACACATAATCAGACTAAAGCATTCCAATAAAGAAATGTGCAAAGGGCAAGAAAGCAATTTTTAATAAAGTATCGAAAAAAATTATTTGGGTAAGTAGGTATATAAATTTTAATAAAAAAGTAGGTATAAAAAATTGTTATTTAAGTATTAAAATATGTAATTTTTATTATTTATTTTAAGACACTACAAGTAACTATTAGACATGAAATCTATGTTTCAAACATTTTTGCGTAATTGATGCATATAAAATGATCGATTATTCGATATCTCAGAAAGAGAATAATTATTAAATAGAAAAGAGAAGTTAAGATTTTCCAACTTTCTGTCCAAAACTGAAACGATCACTTAAATAAGTGCCATTTTTAAAGCATATTATGAATCTGAAGTCATATTTAATATCACTGTGGGTAGTAGAATTTTAGCGTGTTTAATCATAACATAATCATATTATAACATAATAAATTTGAAACAATCATGTTTTTAAAAAATCAACTAATCTATTAAGTTTTCATTTAAACATAAATGAATTTTAATCGATACACTTAGTTATTGGTCATAATACAAGTGTGTAAAGTTGGTGATTACAACCGAGGCGATGTTTAGGGCCGAGCCGAAGGCGAGTGTAACTTTGTTTCAACCGCTTATGGGCCAGCGCACCTTTTACCTTTTACATTATTTAAAAACATATGATACATACATAGAAACTATGCTATAATATAATAGATATATTTCTGTGATATTATGGCGCCATACTTTTTGAGGAATAAATGTGTTTTCTTATACTACTAAAACTCTACGACGAAGAAAGCAAAAAAGGCGAACTTCCACGTCCCACTTATTATAAACTCGCGACCCGCCCCGGCATTGCACGGGTATAAAACATATATAAAAACTTTCCTCTTCAATCATTCTATCTACTAAAAAAACCGCATCAAAATCCGTTGCGTAGTTTTAAAGATTTAAGCATACAAAGGGATATAGGGGAAGAAAAAGAGAGCGAAAAGAGAAAGAGAAAGCGAAGCGACGATACTAGAATGTGACAGTTTTAATAATTTTTCAAACATAAATAGAAAACTAACGTATAAAGTGAAAAATTAGTAGTTTTGTTTGTTATGAGTAAATTTAAAAAATGACTTCATTATGTTTAATTAAAGTATTCCACGAGTCTGGGAAAAAATATGGACTAAACCAAAAAACAGATAGATAAGTCTACATAAATACAATTAAAGAAATAATACTAAATAAAATATGATATAGTATTAATAAAAAAAATTCTAAACAAAATTTTGTTAGAAATTTATAAATTTACCACAAAAATGCAATTAACTTGTAAACAATATAATGAACTTGTGATCTATGATAATAATGACCAACAAGAGATAATCATATATTAATTGCTCTTATTCTAATAAACACGACTCAATTTTAAATTAAGTTCATAAATTAATTGAAGCTACAACCATGAAGACCGTACTTTTTGTCTCTTTGTTTTTGGTCTATGCGTTTCTAAGTGCTAATTCTGGTAAGATTAGAAATAAATTCACAGGTAGATATTATATTGTGTTAAATATATAAAAAACATTAATATGGACCAAAAGAGGGTTGTTATACTTTTGACATGTTTGTTTGTTTGTGGCATCTTAGATTCTCAATGAATGGACCGATGTCGACGCCTTCTTTTTATTTGAAAGCTGCTACTTATTATACACAAAGTGTTATACAAATAATGCTGCTAATGAAATTATACACTATTTATATATATTTATTATATATTATATTTATTATATACATTTATTTATATATAAATAGTGATATTTATATATATATATATATAGTAATAGTGTGCTAGTTGATATATATATATATATATATCAACTAGCTGTGCCCCATGGTTTCACCCGCGTTAATTTCGTCTGAACGTGATGTTATACTATAATAGATATGTATTATGTACTTCCTCCGCGCTGAATAGTTATTTTTTTTATCATTTATTTATATTAAATTCTAAAATAAAAGTAGCCTAAGTCGGTCCAGCCGTTTCAGAGATTAGTCGAAATGAACAGACAGACAGACAAATAAAAATTGTAAAAAATGTTATTTTGGTGTATGTACCGTGTTTACATCGCGCGTTCAGTAAAAAACAATTATTTTAATATTACAACAGACACCCCAATTTTATTTATATGTATACATTAGTACGAAGTTCGTTAGGTCAGTTAATTATCGTATTAATATGAATACGAAAATACGCAACAGGAAAACGTAATAAATTAAAATTGATTTTTTCATGGCGTAAAACATAAAAAATGTGTAATTGTAGCTAAGAACCATCCCGATTACATTAGGTTTCAAATAAAGAAAACTCATCAATATTGATCCATTCGTTTTGAAGATCGGCCACAGGCAGACAGAAAGACCTTTCTTTTTGCTTCGGAGATGATAAATTACAGTTCTGTACACAGCTATTAAATTTTTAAAAAAATTATATTTCTTTCAATAAGAGCGCCTTAATAAAAACGGAATGAAAATTACAAAGCGCTAACATTTTACAGAAAAGGCTATAAATGAAATTACACAGAAAAATGAAGCAACTGATGAGAACAAGGTATTCATTTATATTATTTTTTAATTAATTCCTCCAGTAAACTTGATTCTATTTTAATATTGTATTCATTTCATAAGTGAAAAACGCTGATCAGGGTTGATGTTTTAGGCTTTAGCATATTCACAAAAGTAATATTTATTGGATATTTATATCCTCTGTACAAGGAAATAACAGCACCCGGGGCTAAATGGTTTACGCATCTTCATGTTGGGCCGGAGGTACTGGGTTCGAATACCGGTGCAAAAATAAAACGTTATTTTTGTGTAGTCATAGAAGGCTATGGAATATTGATACAGATGCATAAATGGCTAAGCGGTCTTATAAGTCTATCGCGAAGCCTGAGGTACCGGGTTCGATCCCCGGTCCCGAATATAATTTATAATTCAATTTGTATTCGGTTTCTGGTAGAGCTGCCATTTGTTCAAAAATAAATGTGTCTGTCCTATGCCCTCCACTTTTTACTATACAAGTAAATAGAATGAACAGTTAGTTTGTAACAAATACGGCTGATGGCCAGAATGGCGGTAATAAATTTATGAGTGGTTGTTATGGCACTTCGTTTTAATTTGTTGGAATTAATCAAATCAAAAATCCTTTTTAGTATATAAATTTTATAATTTTTTTATTTAATTAAATAAACGCTTCATCTTAAATATGATTTTATTCAATATTTTAGAATGCGGAGACCCCGACGAAATTAAACATAAAATATTATTACGAAACCCTTTGTCCATACTGCAGAAACTTTGAGACAGATTTTTTTCGAGAAATTTTAGAAAAGCTAAGCAACTATCTTGATATTCAAACATATCCTTACGGAAACGTATACGTAAGTAATTTTATATTAAAATGATTATTTCATAATTAAGTCTAAAATTATAGAGAATTATTTAAATGAAATTAATTTATGTAATATTATAAAACCATTTGAGACAATTGAACAACACAATTTTTTAACAGAATCAGGACTTTATCTCTGTACATAATTATTTTTTAAATTAATAGACCAAATCAAAAATAATTTTACAAACGCGTAATTGAAGGTTACTTAATGATAGAATTCTGAAATTATTATTAAATTGATACTTCTTTTAATACAAGTATCTTATACATACATAATTTGTTTCTTAAAGCTGAATAATTTGTTGGATATAACAAAATAATCGTTACATAATATATCTTGATAGTTAATACATATCATTTGTTTTTGCGTATTTTTACAAATAATCAAAGGACTCGTATATTCGACAATATCTGCTTTGTTAAGCATATTATTGTTGTTATTGTTAAAAAATAACATAAAGAAAATTCCAATATAAAATTTGGAAGGATTGGATTTTTGAACCTCGGATTAATAACTTCTCGAAGTTTTTAAATTTTTAAAGTACATTTAAGATATAAGTAGAATGAAAGTTAGTTTATTTTTTACTGAAATTATTTCTTATCTATATATGCTCTTTTACAGGTATCGAAAGTTGATAATAAAACTATATCTGAATGTCAACATGGACCTGAAGAATGTTACGGAAATAAACTTCACGCCTGTGCTTTGGATATTATTAAAAATCACACAGCCGCGCTTTTGTATAACAATTGCATGATGGATAGATCACAAGAAGACCGGGGTTCTGACGATAAGGCGGCTGACAAGGTAAAAATTCCGCTTTTCCCTTTCAATTAATTAACTAGATGAATGCTGACTGGCATGGAATCCAAACTTGTTGCTAACGAAGCGAAATTTTAGTAGTAGGTACTAATATCATTAAGCTGAAAAGTTAGTTACCCATGCTTCATGTATTTATTAGTTCGTTTTAACGGGCGCTGCAGTGAATCGCGACTGGGCGATACTTAGTCATTTTTCTCAAATGGACTAAAAAATTAATTAAATTAATAATTATATAGTGTATATATAGAGCATAACTGTATGTTTTAGGTTTGGTCTGTTTACAGTGTGGCACCATCATGGGAGTCAACTCTACTGCAATAAAAAAATGTGCTCAAGGAGAAAGAGGCACTGAACTATTCGATCATTACGGGAATGAAACGAGAATTGCTAATATTTTCGGTGTACCAAATATATGGATAAACGGCACCAAATATGAAAGAACTCTTGATGTCTTTGGGGACATTTGTGCATATTTCGTAAATACCATTCCGCCTTGTGCAATTTCCCGTGTTAACAAAAGTGAAGAAAACGATTGATAACGTACCTACCTTTACAGAAATTGTTATTTTTTATTTTTTATATAAAAAGGATAAGTATTTATGTATTTGGTTTCATAACCTTATATTCAAGATGTTGGCTAACTTAGAAACTTCAACCTCCTTATTTATAAACGGATTCGAAGCCGCACACGGATCTCGCAAGTCACACCACGAAATATTGTAATCCCTATGAAGGCAGTCATGATATATATTTAGGAATATTCGTACGCGTGGACATTTACTATCTAAGTCCATGTAGCCTATTATATTTCACTTAGAAGATTCTTTTAAGTGAATGAATTATTAATACTTTTAATAATTTTTGAGTTTTCACTACGAACAAAATTACAATTCCTATCTTTTTATATATTTACATATTTTATCGAAAACGTGCAATTCAAGTAATGAGAACTATGTAAAAAAATTATTATAAATTATTTAGTTATTCACAAGAATATATAAATACGTCGATGTGTAAATAATAATTATTGTAATGTGTGCCTAGTTTAATAATGTTGACCTAATAGCGATAACATTGTACCTTTTTATCGTCAGTATCCAATAAATAATCGGAGCGAAAAACATGTTTCCTATTTTTATTTTGTGTTTATGTGTTAATTTAAGTTATTCATATACAGGTAAATTATACAATACGCATATATATCTTTTATAAGAATAAATTATACTGGATATTTGTATAGAATATTTATATTTATAAACTGGGGAATGATTTGCTGCAGTTCAAAATGAGCACTTGACTCATTTTAGCTTGTTAACTTAGATTTAATTGCATTCATAAGCGATCATGACTGTGGTTCTATATGAACAAGGCACTTTTGACTTTGAAACGTCGCTCAAATAATAGTATTATAAAAAGATCCTAATCCTAATTAAAAACGAAAAGAATATTCTAAATCTTAAATTTCCCAAAGATTCAACCCAGAACCTCCGGTCCAACAAGCAGCCACGATTCGCGAAGCATTTAGGGTATTCTTTCTAGTCGTATATAAATTATGAAAAATTTCTAATAGTTTTTGCAGATATAGCAACAAATGACTGGCCTGATCAAGATTTTGACATTGCTCATGCTGACCAATACTTCATTGAAGACAAGGTATTTCATTATAAAAACTTACCCCATTTATATTTATTACAAAATAAATATCTGAGATTCAGATACTACAATAATTATAGTGTACTATAATAATTGACCGCCTCCTTGGTCTAGTGGTAAGCGCGTAAGCGTTACAACCGAGACCTGTCTCTGTGTGACTGACTGTGAGTCCTGGGTTCGTTTCCCGGCGGAGATAAAAAAAACTCGGTCTGGCAGGACATATAAGGCTGATCACCTACTTGCTCCTAAAGAAAAAATCGATCAGTGACACAGATGTGAAATGCATCTGCCCCATACCCCACTAGGGGACACGGGACTTCACTTATAATAATTATAGTATGTTATATATTATATTCACAGATATAAGAATCTACGGTTCGTCACAATTACGACAAGTTAAATAATTAAAAAACAAAGAACTTAAATATTATCTATTTAAGCGTATTTTGACTTTCTGTTAATTTATTTATGCTACTTTTTCTTCAATTTTTACACTTTTCTTTTACTGTATACGCGGGACGACAATACAGGTCTTATTGACGGTCAATTTCCTCTTTCTTTCTTTCTTATTTCATAGTACCAGGGTGTTAGGAGTCTCCTAAGGGTTTCAAAAGCGTATTCGTAGCCATCAGAGATACCTATATTTCTTTTTCAGGATTTTTTCACGGACAAGAAGGAAGTAAAGATACAATTATACTACGAAAGCTTTTGTCCGGGATGTATGGAGTTTGAGACCACGGAATTTAAAGAAGTTGTTGAGAAATTACATGAATATATTGATATTCAAACTTATCCGTACGGTAATGCAAAGGTAATCCCTACATTTTTACTGATACAAATTATAAAAATGAAATTAATTCTGTTTGCCTGTTCTGCTTTCTCGCCTTTACCGCCAAACCTAATTTTAATTAATATAAATAGACTTAGGAAAAAGTCAGAGGCTACATTTTATAACAAAAAAATGGGTTGAAATTGAGCAAACACGCGAACGGAGTCGCAGGTAAATGCTAGTACGTACCTAGTTGTATAGAATATATTTTTTTATTTTAAGCTTTTGAGTGGAACGTTCCCAAGACAAATATCGTTGATGACGCGAACAGAGATTGAATCTAGCACGTCACCTAGATATGTGGATTCTGGGTGATTGTTTAATTTTTCGAAAAATATCTTATATATAAAATTCATCCTCAGAAACGGCTTTACTGATTTTTATCAAATTTTATATGCATATTTAGTAGGTCTGAGAATCGGCTACTTTTTATTTTTCATACCCCTAAGTGATAAGCCCACCCCAAAAATTAATATGGCAAAACAAGGTTTGCCGGGTCAGCTAATAATATATTATAATAATTGGGACAACTCACATTCATAAATATATAAATATCTCTTTATCTATACGGCAGTAACTGTGAACTTTCTATCAATATGGTTTGCCCTTACAATCACGTAACAAACATAAAAAACACGTAGTACACACCATCCTTCTTTGAAATCGGTTGAAACTTTCAATAAATTCGATCTTTTACAGACATACGAACGTGATGGAAGAATAGAGTTTGAATGCCAACATGGTCCTGATGAATGCTACGGAAACAAACTGCACGCTTGTGCCTTGAACATAATTCAAAATCACACAACTGCCTTATTATTTAACTCTTGCATGATGGATAAGTCACACAGAGACGGAGGTTCCAATGACAGAGCTGCTAGTAAAGTAAGTTTTAATTAGAGCTTTAACACGAGCGTAGCCAGGGGGGGCTACATTATAGGGGAGTGGAGGGATACAACAACAATAATATACATTTAATTATATAACTGATGCAGTAGCGAATATTAAAAAGAAAATCAGAAAATAATATCGGTAACGCAAATGTAAATGAATCTAGTTTTTTTAATGAATATTATGGTTTTTAAATGGACTTTTAGTCATTTTATTTTCTTGAACCCTCCACGATATTAAAACATGGCTACGCTCATGGCTTTTCTCGCGATTACGCGGTTTATATTATATAGCCTATCTCTCATAAAGAGGAGATAAAGAACTCCCCATCAGTGAAAGACTTTTTCAAATCAGTGGTTTTAAGTTAATTCATTAACTCGCGACTGCATAGACATTTACAATATAATAGTATTTACTTATTACAGACAAAATATATCATATCTATATATGTATAAATGAATCGCTGAATGTGTTGGTGAGCGCAAATCTCGAGAGCAGCTGAACCGATTTCGCTAATTCTATTTTTATAATATTCCTTGAAGTACGAAGATGGTTCTTACGGAGAGAAAAATTTGGAAAATTGTCGAAAAAATAAAATAAAAGAAAAAACATTTTCCTCTTACATTTTCTATGGAATGACGTTTTAAGTGATACGTTATTATTCGGAACTTTGTCGCGATACGAAGTTCGCGGGGTCCACTAGTTTGTTATGAAAAAACAAATTTTAGTACGAGATAAAAAAGTTATGTCACCCAGAAAGCCTCTGTTCACCAGTGTTGTCCGTCAAAATTTTAAAATCGGTCCATTCTTTTCCATTCTTTAGAAACAAAAAATAATCGTAAAGTTATAAATTATAATATATCAACGCATCAATCCGAGTTTAAGAAATTCAATTGAACCAGTCTAGACATTTCGACTTCCTTAAAGCTAAATATTTTAAATATTGATTTACGTAATTTAGTTCGTTGTTGAAACATGATATACGAACATACAAATGGATTGATTCTGACGCCGTGACAGAGTTACTTATTTATGAAGATTTACCTATTTATTAATTTGTGAAGTATTCTGATTTGAAATTAACATGCCAGCGGTTGTTTGATTTGTCCTCAGTTTCACTTATTAATGTTTTTATTGCAGTGTGGCTCCAAGATGGCGATCGATTCAAAACCGATAAAAGCGTGTGCTAAGATGGCAAAAGGCTCAGAACTTTTAAAATATTATGGAGAAGAGACTGCCAAGGCTAAGATAATACATGTGCCATACATTCTTATTAATGGCCACCTATACATGATAGGTAATTTTTTGAAGGTTGTTTGCACGTATTTCTCAAAACCACCACCACCCTGCAATGAGGTTTAATCTACTTCGTCGCATTATATCAGAACTTGGAAACAGAAAAAAAAAACACTATTTTAAATGTTTTTTTTTGTTTCATACTTATTTACATAGAGATAGGAATCTGTTAAACGAATTGTCCCAAGATTGTTCCACGGCATCATTTGTAAATTACTAACGTACTTTTATAGATTTTACTAACAACAGAAGCCTGGTCAAAATAAATAAACGAATAAAATTATGGTTGATTTTCATTATAAAAAGTGCTTGTGCTTCTGGGTTCAAATCCGAGTAAAGAAATTAAATAAATAATATGTTTTTGGAGTAAATAATGAATAATAATATGTATAACTCAATATTTCGTTGAAATTTTGAGATATTTTTAATCTTTTCCTTATATTATTGCGATGTGAATTATCTATTACTTACTTTTGATCGCTAAAGCTTGATCTCTTTAGCGATCTTAAGCTACGCTGCCAAAAATAAGAGATAAGTTGTGGAACCTTCGTGACTCCTTTATTCGAATCCCAAGGAAATAAATAAATGGTTACAAACTGTTTAAAAAAAATCATCTTGTACAAATTAGTGAAACTGAAGCAGGATTGTGTTTGCTCCATTGCTTACTAGGGTTTGTAATATCCGAGTCTAGCTAATTTTTTTGTCTATGAAGCATTTTCGTGACCGACAGTTGGCAATACTGATGCTGGGTTTTGCAGACGGGTATGGCGCATGTGAATCTGCGCACATGTCTGGGCTCTGGCAGGGGTGACACGGCAAACTACACCGCTTATTGTTCCCAAGCTATGACTTCTATATATACGTTTAACAACTAAACGAGTTATAGAGAATTTCCATAATTAATTTGCGATGAACTTCGAGCTTCTCCTGTGTACGACTGCCTTAACTAGTAGAAAAGGCTGTTGTTTCAAGCGATGGATAAAAGTAAATTATAAATGTTAAGAAATAACGATTACATTAATAAAAGTAAGTGGTACTTATAAACGTTGCTTAACTTGAAATAATAACCCGCAATAGTTGTTGCAAATACGAGACAAAACCTCCTTAGGTAAGTAAAAATAAACAAGTAATTTTTCGTTTTTGTTAAAGGCCAATTTCAATGATTGGACTCACATGAATCATTACTTGAAACGAAGGCTTGTATTACGTGAAACGTGTTTGAGTTATGGACAAAATATCCGTAAATACAATCGTTTAGAATTGATAAAATAATTAAAAAGTCTTTAATTTCAATTCAAAGTTACAAACAGTAAAGTTTAAACAGTTAAGTTATTATTTACTTAATCTGTATTTAGTTAGACTGATTTAACCCCGGCTTGGATTCCTATAGGTCTCCTCCGGGGATGTTTCCATTGTCTTCATTTGTCTTTGTTCTCCTTTTCCAGAATAGATAGGTTAAAATAACATATTTAGAGTCGCCTGTTGCAAATACAATTGCATTTTTTGTGTTAGTAAGTTTTGCGAATATGAATATCAAGCCAAGTAGTAATACAAAGCAGTAACGTAATATAACATTATAAGGACAAGAAAACCTGCTTCAATATATCGATAAATTTCCATAGCTTATTTAATTCGTCATTAATATTCTTGAAGAAGGGAATGACGTCATCATTTTTTATAACTAACTACTTGGTTATTATTGATTACTGTGATTTTGTAGATTAACATTTCTTATTTTAGATTACTATAAAATGGGTATATTAAAATAGTTTGCATAATATATCTAGTATATGCATAGAAGACATTGTTCCGGATCAAATACTTGACTTCATATCACTTATATCCGCATAACCGACTCTCACAAAAATTGCTATTGAATTTAAAAAGGCGTTTTACATATTTTTCCTTACTAACTTTTATTCGCGACTTTGCCCGCAACACCATACAATATAACATATATCACTTACAATTACATTACTGTTTTTCTGTCTGTAAGCAGATGTGGTCTAGATGGATCTTAGATACAATTTATGAAGATTTGTTCATCCATTTATGAGATATTCTTATTTGTAATGGTTCTTCTAAACATAATTCTTAGGTAACATTTTATCTTAGGTGACATAGGTCTTAAATTTTACTTGCATTAATGTCAATAACTGTAAATATGGTGCAAGTTGCATGAATCATTACACAAATATCTCAAATATTCGTATGACTAAGTTACCTTTGATCATAAACTCAGTTATTTATGGTAAAGTCTAAAGACAAACGTTTAACCACTACAAAGAAAGGTTATAACTTGACGGCAAAATAATAACATCTTATTTAAATTTGTTATTGTATTATTTTAAATTCATGAGTGTCTTCCGTAATAATGATGCATTTTTGAATGTCCATGGTGTCGACTTTTTGTAAATTGTCACCATGTGTTATTTGGTATTGGCATTTTAATCATAGACAATTTAAATAAACCTTTGACATGTTAACTACAAATCAGAATATTTAAAAAAATTATGAATAGATCTTCATGAATTGTAGCTAAGATCCGTCTTGATCACGACAGCTGTCAAACTAAAATCGCATCGAAATCGGTCCATTCAGAGCCAAACGGACGCATCACTTACGGATACGTCTAACAAATCCCCTTTTTTCGTTGGGGGTTAAGAAATTTAGTAATATAAAACTAGAGAAGGCATTATTTCCGATTTTTTGCTGCTCCAACACCTTTGTATACAATTCTGATGCTATGCGAACGTCACAGCTAGCTGTCTATTATGAAATCGTAGTAAGTTGCATATTATGCACTTTCGCACCATAAGCTGCCATGCATGCGGATGCGTTCGCAATTCATTATGAGCTTTGACAGCCCCAGCGTATTAATTAAAACTGTGATGTTGATTTTTTAATTCAACTCAAGAATATAAACATACTAACAAATATACAGACCGCCTCCTTGATCTAGTGGTAAGCGCGTAAGCGTTACAACCGAGAGGTCCTGGGTTCGATTCCCGGTGGAGATAAAAAATACTCGTTCTGGCAGGACATAGAAAGCTGATCACCTACTTGCTCCTAAAGAAAAAAATCGATCAGTGAAACAGATGTGAAATGCATCTGCCCCATACCCCACTAGGGGACACGGGACTTCACTTTATAACAAACATACAAAACGGAAGACGTGACACTATTGTACCTGTAGTTATAAGTATTAATTTTTATGTTGTATGAACATCGACCAAGAAACCGGTCTAGTTTTGACAACAATTTCTGTATGATATACATATCGCTAAGGTTAACTTTTCCAGTGCAACGGTCACTGTCTAATTTCACTGTTGCTGATATTTACCCTTCCAATCGCTCAAATTGCTTGTGTAATATGTACATTATAATCTGTTTATCATGTCATATAAGTAGTGATCGAATAAGATGCCAACTAGATGTAAAACCATGAACCTTGACAAACGCGGTGGAAATTCAACACTCCCACCGCAACACATGGGTTTATAGTTTGAGAGTCAGTGCATATGCTGATACACTGACACTTTACACACATAAAAGTGTGTAATATATTAACTAGACTAATATTAAAACGCTAATAGATTTTTGTTTGAATAAACGTGCTAATCTTAGGAACCACTGGTTAGAATTCAAAAATTAATTTTGTGTTGGAAAGTTTTTCGAGGAAGACTTTATAATGAATGTGAAACCACGGGCCACAGCTTGTTATAGAATAAGTCCTCAGAGGATGACGTGGTGAACGATCAGCAGGGTTTTGAAACTTCAAGCAATTATAGTTTCCTTGTACACTGAAATTTATAGTCACCTGACATGTGAAATTGAAGGCAGTTTAAAAACCTCCTGATGATTACGAATAAGAATATCAAATAACAAATTTTCTTAATTTCGATCTCGTCAGCTTTCAAACAAAAACAACCCCTTGGAAATCGGTCCATTCCTATAGATCTACGCCAGACAGTACAGACATAGCAAACTCAACACTTCTCTTTTAAGTCGGGGATTAAAATTTTATGTTATTCGTTACTTTAAATACGTATGCAAAAATGTTTAGCAGCTCTTGGATAACTAATATTCTACGATTCCTCATTCTATTAACGACGCGTTACCTAATACTGTTACATAAGTATTGTTTGTATCAACATAAAATCTATCTTAGCTATCTAACAAATGCGAAAACATATAGTTTCGATATGCATTCACTTGGTTTATTTAGAGATAATTATGTTATCAAGCATTTATCGGCTAAACTAACGTTTTAGATAAATTATAGAAACGCTACTGTGCTAGATAACTAAAAACTTGTAATTTATTACCACTCTTATTTGTTATAGTTAAATGATTTTAAGAAATTTTTAATGACGCAACAAAAAAACTACAACTGACGGGTAATCATGATCACCCCATGATTCCCCGTCAGTTGTAGTTTTTTTTTAAATTGGGATCACTTCCTTTGTTATGATTGACATAGTCATATTATCTTTTTAAAATAAGAATTTTTAAATTATTTGATTTTTCGTTTACTTAATTACTATGTACTGTCGTTTTCTTCTTTGTGAACATAAGTTTCACTGAATTAAGCGCGTTTATTTTACAATTATTATAATAAAACTATTTTTCTTGACATCGCTCAAGCATGATGTGAAAGGTTATTAGAACAAAAGAATTATTAAAAGGCACTGTTTAAACCTGGTTTCGCGGCCTGTATCTTTGAATAATTGAAATAGTGGTGTGGATGAAATTATTATTGTTGTATACATTCATTCAGTAAATTTAATTTCTTGATCAGCAAATTAGACGAATGTATCTGCTACATGTCACCCCGTGTCAAGGCATTTCACTTCTTTAGGCAAGAGCTGGACGCAAAAAGAACGAAATGGGACCGAATAGATGTTAGTTCGAGCAGGTCAAGGATAGTATTATTGTCTATTATGACCATTAGCAGAGTTCTATTATATCATAGGCCTTGGCCTTGCTGAAACCTCGCCAACGCTAAAACCGCATTGAAGTCTACTTTTACATTGTATTCACGGCTTATTTACTATTTTTAGGAATGAAAAACGTGAAAAAATTTTCAAGTATACCTAATGGAACAAATCGCGTTATAGTGATAAGATTGTCTGTTAATTTGCTAAATTATTATCTATGAGATATAAGAAAAAGGAAGGTATTATCAGTTTAACGCGTCTGTGTAATTTTTTTTGGAAACTGGCAACCAGCTCACTCTACTCCTAAACCAATATATCGATTTCGATGCATTGTTTTTGTTTGATGGCTGACGTGGCGTGATGACTTTGCTACAACTTATGAAAATCTTTTCATCCATTTATGAGACATCTTATTTACCTATAATTACCATGTCGGGGGTCTTATTATCTTAAATTTCACTTGTTACTTAAATAAATGATGCGACGCGGGTTTAGCAATCCGAAATTAAGATTGATCACTAGTTCCCTATATGATAAATCGTTTTATCTGTGAATATTCTAAATATTGTATAGTATGGACGTCTGATATTGCTGAGTAAGGGGTGGTTTCAATGCAGGGGATTACCCGCCCCAGACAGTCAATGCGTCGCCGTGTAATGAGACTAGAGAACTATGCAATGTGGGAATACATTTATTATATTGATTTTGCCTATCCCCAACAATATTATAAATATATACACGACGCTGTCTATCTGTTACGCTATGACGCTTAAACAACTGAACCGATTTTGATGAAATATCGTACATTGAACTTGAGAAAGTCAGGTTTATAATAATAAATATATGCTTCTTTTCAAGATTCAATAACCTATTCGAAAATCAATGGGTTAAGCCAATAATGTACATATCACAGGTTACCATTGTGAGCGCGGATTATCCAGTTAGGTTAGTCAATTTTAATCAGAATAGTTTTTTAGAAAAAGTATAAACTGTCATAATAACTGAACCCAACAAACCCCAAGACTTCCAACTTTATTTCAAACATTTGTGTTGTTGATAGATTATTTTTGTTTTATTACCATTTAGTGCATTTTAAATTCGGTTTATAATAACAAACATTTTATTTCACACCTTTTTGTCGAAAATTCCCGAGACTAATATAAACAATTAACACTGTTTATCCTCTAAATATACATGGCTAAAATTAAATTATACCAACATTTATTAGAATCCCACTGATGCCTATTAAAAATCTAATTATTATACTAACAGCCCATAATTGACATTAAACCCAGGCCGGGGGATGGAGAGCTGCAGACACTCCCGACTTGGCGTGTAGCCCAGTGACAAAACATCAATTTCGTGTTTTATTACAAGATCTTTATTACACCTGCTTGGACACAATTTTGCCCTTTTTCTATTATGAAATTATAAAGTACAAAGGAGTTGTCTAATTTTTGTATGGGAGCTGGTTTTTTATTCCGATCGTAAATTATATAAAACCTAAGTTAGAGGCCACATGGCTAAGCGTTCTTATAAGGCTACCGTGAAGCCAGAGGTATCGGGTTCGATCCCCGGTCCCGAATACAATTTAAGGCTTGCCTGAAGAAATTCAACCAGTCAACAAAAAATGGATTGCCTGGAAGAGATCGCTGATTAGCGATAGGGCCGCCCGTTGCACTCCATTGCAACTAATTATATAAAAAAACCCTACTTTTTCCGTCGGGGTTTAAAATTATCGAACGTTCAACCCAAGTTCTGCGAAATTGAATACGTTAATGCTTTACGAAGAAAGATAATTTATAAGCAAGTCTTACTCAAGCACAACTCTTAATTCCAATAAATGCGCTTAATGTAGGTGAAGTCACGTGAAGTCGGGTTTACACAATTATATCTTAGAAATTTGAATTACGTAGACATGGATACCGGTTTATACAGTTAGTAGAAACATCTAGCAGTTTTAATCTACAATTATTACGACAAAAGAGATGTATTCCTGATGTAAAGTCTGTCAAATTAATCCATATCTTGGCTATAAAAGACAAAAATTCTTTTACCATTTAAATTAAACTGATTTAAGTCACCTAAGTCAATCGAAAAACTACACTATAAGGAGCGTTTACAGCTTTACTATAAACCTGATAGTTTTCGTATTAACTTATTTATTTATTTTAATAGAATGTTGGTGTTTTCTGAAGACAAGATACACTAAGATACATTAAGATGACTACTATAACAAGCATGAATAATATATATATATATAATATGAGATTAATATGAGTTTCATTCCGTTTCGTCGTGCACTTCATAATTTCATTCGCACATACTTTATGACAATTAGGCCAATTTACGTTTATGAGATCATGTTGTTAGGAGCATCGTTTTATAGCCATTCTGTGATTACATTTTCACAAACCATTCAAAATATCTTCTTGTATTTATTTTTGGATCCTCGTAAATCTGTGACGTGCTTATATATAATTACAATCTTTTTTATATAGTCCTTAATACAGAGCCCATGGTGTTATATTTCTGTAAACAAAGAAAATAAATATATTTTAGATTATATTTTGATTACACTATACATACCGCATACACATAGTCCTCAAATGTGGAACCTGAAAAGCAATGACAATATACTTACATAGACTATAGAATAATATTATAACATGTCACTCTGAAGTCTGTTTAGACTTGTTATGGCAATGTTCTCTCATGCTCTCACTACACAAGACTAGCTTCTGCATCTGTAGAAGTGTTTTTTTAAATCGATAGGTACAGTAGAACAATAAAATAATAAACAATAAATAAATCGTCTTATTCATGCTTTGTCTCAAAACCACGCGAGCAAAGATTGTCTAAATCTAAACTAATCTTATAAAAAAATAATATTATGAAATATTTGTACATTTGTGCATTTAAATGTAATAATGAACCAACTCAAAAACTTAAAACTCCTTTCCCGAATGATTTTATTTTACGTATCCACGAACGAAGTCGCGAGTAAGTGTAAAAAAGTTTTGAAAGGGTGAACCCTAATTTTACGCAGTAAAATAAAACGCAATATTTTAAGAGCAGTAGTAACCATTCAATTAAAAAAATTCCTTAACCTTAATTAATGTGAGAACAATTGTGGAGCGGTTATGAATCTGCACTCCAAATAGTTATTTTAATAAATATATTACAAAACAATGGCTAACACATTATGTGGTTCGGATGTAGAGAGGTCACTTCACTAACATCGCTATGATTTCAAGTCAAGGATTTAGGTAAATCAGATTTACTTCAATTATAGCGGTTTTAATTCCTTCAAGGTTAGAAATTTTAACGATTATCGCATCGATAATCTTAGGTTGGTCGAGTTTTTTAACATACTTAAAATTTAACTGGTTGTTAACTCCCGACAAAAAGAGAGAGTTTATTAGTTGGTGTCTTTGTAACTGTCTGTTGCATCGCAGCTTCTGAATATATAACTATAGACCGATTTCGATGCGGTTTTTTAGTTCGAAAGCTGACTTAATCGATGCATTTTGACTACAATTATGAAGATCTGTTCATTCATTTAAGAGATATTCTTATTACCGACTTCAACAAAAAAGGAGAAGGTTTTTTTATGTTTGTTACCTCAGAACTTTCGACTGTGTGAACCAATTTTGATGATTTTTTTGGAGAGCTGGTGCTTCCCGTGTGGTCCCATTTAAATTTCATCAAAATCTGTTCAGTAGTTTTAGAGTTACAATTTGAAGACGGTGTAACCACTATGTCAAGGTTTTTTGTCCTCAATTTAATTTGTCTATGATAAGTTAAGAGATAAGTAGTCTTCTAAGCTTGATCAACTTTAATTAACTCCATATGATATCTAAGTTACTTTAAAAGATTGATATGGTACAATAGCCCAGCATTTAACAAATTGGAGACACGGAAATTTACATTTGAAATGAATTAAACATAACGCAATCAATACTTAATTCACAGAAAATATGAATAAAAACTGTTGTATATGGGCCATTGTGGACAGCCGGGCGCGCCTTATCGGTGACGTCATGAATGATTCACCGCGGCTTCTGGTAGATGCGCCAGCGCATAATGCAGCCTACCTGACCAAACCTTTCACGAACCCGAAATACGGTCACGTTACATTTATTGTTAACTTTCAATTTTGTATAAATAAGTTTTAACATCTGTAAATGAATTTATAACAGTGTTGCTACGCAGTGTGGTTCATCTATGTATTTTACCAACATTAATAAAAATAATGTCAATATGTTTCAAACTAATCGAATAAACCCGTAAGAATCACATGAATATGTCATGATTACACCTGTGTTTTTAAATTACCGTTTATTTGAACTAGGTAAAAATTTAAAGTAACTGGTACAAAATGTCGCCAATTCTGATGTACACAAGCTAGAGTAATTTACTAAATTTTAGTTCGTAGGAATAACGGAACCACGCGTTTGTTAAAAAAACAATACATAAGAAAAGATGGAATAAACATTGCAATAGAATAGACGTTTATTTGTTGTTTTATTTACTGATATTATTTTAATATAGGTTGTAACCATAAACAAACCAACATAGGTATCTATATCTTTGTTATCTTTTATTGAAATAAATAAAAAAGTGCGATAATTTAATTATCATTAAACGTATTATAAAATGTAAGAATAATAATGCTATGATTGCTAATTGTTAATGCGCACATGTTTATCAATTTAACACGTTATCAATGCAGTACAAAGGAATGGAAACATCAATCAATTATTGATAAGCGATTCATTGCTTTTGAATAGCAGTTAAATAATAAATTACCCTGTTGTCACGAAGACGGCGAAGGTTGGTGGCGTAGTGAAGATGGGAGTTAAGACTTTCTGAACATTAAAAAGAGAATACAGGCTATAGTCTGATGGGCGTCGACTGACACAAAGTAGTTTGGTATAGAAAATAATAGTGTTAAAATTTTAACAAATAAAAACCGACTTCAAATTGTAACTCTAAAACTACTGAACAGATTTTGATGAAATGAATGTTTTTAAATGGGACCACACGGAAAACGAAAAGGGAATCATCGAAATCGGTTCACCCAGTCGAAAGTTCTGAGGTAACAAACATAAAAATAAAATACAGTCTAATTGAGTACCACCTCCTTTTTTGAAGTCGGTAAATAGTGATGTTTGATGCCGTTATTGAGGTTACATTTAATTGGATTAAAAATAAATTGTTTTATCTTATTGTTTAGCGACTTGTAAATTTAATACATTTGGACAAAAGTAGTAGGGAAATGTACCTCCTAATTAATCAATTAATAAACTTATAATTACAAATGGATTAGAATAAAATCAATTTACATTTTCAAAGCGACTAATATTAGTAATGTATACATTGATAAGTGTTATAGTATTATAATATACATATTTATAAAAGCTTTTGTTTCGTTTTTGCATAATATTTTTGAACAACAATAACTATAATAGATATAATTATTAGCAAGAAAGTAACAGACTATAAAAAACATTCTATAACTTAAGAAAGATAGAGAAGAGATACCTACCTCGCCTTCGGTAGGTAGATACCTAATTTTAAAAAAATAAAACAGTTGTAAATTAGGTACTGTAAATTTGTCATTGTGTTGAGCGTCTTTAGAAGAAAATACATTTTATAAATTGAGGCGCGATATAATAAACTTTTTAGAATTTTGTGAAAGCGTTATATGGGACACGTGTCGAGGAGGTACTTGAGTAGGGGTGAAGAACCTACGGGTCGAGCGATAAGCTGCCATGTTTACTTGACAATCACTATAAATCAAAGTCGTAAAGTTGGCAACCTCTGACCCTTCTTAGACTCGGATCCTGTCCAATGTTCGAAATGAAAATATAGATCATAGAAGTTTTCAATCAAATCGTTTGATTAAAACTATAATTTGAAGTACCAATCGGAGATTCTAAAAAAATACGTATATTATCGAGCCGCCCGGGCGGCCAAATTTGATTTAGACTTCTAACTTAACACATAACTATAAAAATATTTGTAATTCATAATTTCAAATAAATTTACATTACATAAACAATAAAAAACGTACTTATTTACAAATTGGATGTTGCAAAGTTAAATTTACAAAAGTTGGGATGTGTGCCCAAAACACTAAAACAACGCTAAAAAATTTAGCTATAATCGCGAAGATAGGCCGTGCCAGAAATTCAAGGACTTGAAGGGATATTATGGCGAGGGTACAGGACACCATTGCAGCAAAGAAAGTTCAACAATTTCTGGTTCATCTCGGGAGAATCAACTTACCGAACTAACTGGCATTATAAATAGATAAAAATATAGTATTTTAGATTTGATTTGAAAAACTTAAAAATTACAAATGACGTGCTATATCTATAACAGAGTTATCAGTTGCATGGCCAGCGAGTTGACCACTTCCGGTGCTCCCGCGATAGTGCACTTCCGTCCCTATCGCATTTACTTGCATCTCAAATTATCTGAATTAACCTGGGTTAATAGAGTATCATATTATTTTTTTGTTTGATAAAGTTAGTTAAAGCTTTACACGTCTTTCATTACAATACATGTATTGTCAGGATTCGGACTGAGTACCCTTCAAGCTCACAAGAGAAATTGAAAATAATTTAAAAACCCCCTGACGTTCATCATAAATGGATGAACAGATCTTCATAAATTTCATCTCGATCACGTACTTTCAAACAAAAAGACCGCATCGAAATAAGAAGAACCTTTAGGAGCAACGTTATCAAAGACAGACACACCCACACGTTAAACTTATACCACATTTCTTTTTTGTCGGGAGTTAAAATAGTGTCAATTCATTGTGGTTTTGACTTTTGACACATGGTCACCCGACCAACTTGGGTCTCGATAAGAAAACTAAATATGTAGAAGCAAACAAATTGATAAGCGATATAATTTGACATGATTAGATATTACAGCCAATAACTACGAACGCATGATAACGCTACTGCTTACAAATAATTATGTTTCTCTAGCTATGCCCCGCGGCTTCATCCTATTTAATTTGAGGATAAAAACCACTAAGTCTTTTCAAAAGGTGTAATTTTTCCGTTTTTGCAACATTTTTCCTTGATGCTTTGTTCCAATAGGAGCACTACGCCCAATAGGCGTAGCGTATGTTATATAGTTGACAAATGGCATGTGGCATAAAATATGCGTTACTAGTGAAGCGTTATATTTTAAGAGAAAATCAAAGTGGAACAAGCTTTTCAGAGGTAATTCCGAAATGTTAAAACTTGGAGACCTTAAACAAAAGAGCATAGCTTTAAAAGGGCGGCAACGCACCTGCGGCCTAATTGGCGTTGTGGGTGTCCAAATGCAACAATTCACTAATACTAATTGAGGTTTTTTCTCCTATTTTTATACATAAATCATATTTAAACTTGTTATAAGGGACTAAGATACAATAGAAGTGTCGGCTATCGGTCTGTTTGTTTGGACTGCATACCTCCAAAGCGGCTGGACGGATTTTAACCGACCTTCAAAAACACCAAAAAGGAAATTATCAGTTCGACGTGTATTTTATATTAATATTATATGGAGTAACTTCGGCTTAATACTAACAAAGATAAGAATTTTGTTCAAAATTTAAACACTTACCTCTTATACTTAATTTTAAAATCAGGTGAACCAGAAAACAAAACCAAAAAAAAAACAGACCAAGACTAAATCTATACTAAGTCTTAATTACTTTTACTTAGACTTAACTTATACTGAAGATTTTGTTTGTTTGGTTAATCTTGGGCACGACTGAATGGTATTGAAAAATTATTTTGTATTGCATAGTCCATATATCAAGAAAGGCTATATAATATCACGCTACAATGAAATTAACGCGGTTGAAAGCGCAAAGCTAGTTAATTATTGTACATTAAATAAATGTACATACTAGTAATGGCGAAGGTCATGTCCGTCTGTCAACCCCTACTATGGGGATCTACCTTGTCAAAGTCACACTTCAATGCCTTTAGGTATTATTACTTATTATGTAGAAAAGTAGGTTAACAGTCCGACATTTTTTATCGCAAAATATTGAAATCGCGAATTGCCAGGTCGCTCACCGTAAGTGTGCTAAAAATACAGTTAAAACCGCTTCATTAGGCAACAAAAAGTGTTCCTATGTGCTATAAACAATAATTAATATTTTTCTAAAATACGTGAAAGCCTATTTAGAGTTCCTAAGGGGCGAACATTTTAAAACAGAGCTTGCCTAAAGTTAGGTACCTAGGTAGGGTAGCGTGATCTAAATAACTATGTATGTTATCAAAATATTTAAATAAATTTATCTCTTTACTATGGAAACAGTTATTTGAAGAATTTTATAATCCTTACCAATATTATAAATGCGAAAGTAACTCTGTCTGTCTGTCGCAGTTTTACACCAAAACTACTTAACCGAATTAAATGAGATTTGGTACACAGATAATCTAGAGCCTGAGAAAGGACATAGGCTACTTTTTAATGCGAAAAAAGGGTTGTAAGGGGTTGAAAGGGGAGATGAAAAGTTCTATGGAAGTATCGTCAATTTTAGAGTTAAAAGCTTTTAGGCTATATAACATCCCATTACGAAGAAGTTAACGCGCGTAAAACCGCAGGGCACAGCTAGTTATGTATGACTAATGATGGGTATTTTGATAATTATCACAAATGCACCACTTTCGCGGGTAGTAGATTAAATATGCGTATTACCTCGAAGGTTTTCAGTTCGAACACCAGTGAAATATTTATTCGTTTCGCCGATATTCTAACAAAGGGCCTTACGTGCAACAATTATATCAGACGCGTTAATCATTAGCCACTTAGGCAGCTAGTACATAAAGGTACCATCAAGTTAATTATGGTATTTGCTGTACCAGCAACGATTTACTTGTTCGGGACTCCAGTCCATTCAGGTTAGCAACAATTACACTAACAATTTCAATTTAAAAATACTCGTATTTCTACTTACGAAGCCGTAATAAGAGTTCGCAGTAAATTCTATTATTTTTGTCCATAATTGGAGAGGGATTCGTGTCGTTTCATACTAACAGGACCTATTATTAAAAATCCCTTCCATTAGCCTGTGTCGGGTGGGCACTGCACATTTATAGGATGCAGGGATATCCTCTTAATGTCAAAGCTTTTCCAGTATCTTTTCCCGTAGTATAAATCTGTTATTAGCAGTTCAGTCTCTCTGAAAAGCAACTAGTATGATCGCATTAAGAGGCTAGTAGCTTTTGCATTCTACCAGAGCGTTAGCGGTTTAAGTCACTTGGAACAAATAGACAAAAATAGAAGACAAAATAAAAATGATGAATTGTTGTGAATGACGAAAAATACACGTCGAATTGATAACCTCCTTTTTGGTTTTTTTGAGCGTCGGTTAAAAATGTAAACTTCTGATCAATTGCCTGCCAAGAAGAAAGGACTTTCAAAATTTATTTAATTTCAGCCATGTTGGGATACGGATGCTGTTTATTACTACCATACAAAAATAATATAAAATCGCTGTAAATTTTCACAAATACAAAGTTTTTTATGTGATAAGTATTAAATAATTCTAGTTCTGTTTTAATTTATTTTCACATTTTCCCACTATATTTTAAATTATAATTGCAAATGACTGTAATGTAATAAAATATTTTTGTAAAGAAAAATCATGAAAACATTACGTCAATATTGATTTAATTAATTTAAAGCAGTATTTTTGCTGAAATAGTTTCGTGCAATATCCTAGAAAACAGAAATCTCTTACGAGATCGGAAGCTGTAAATAAAATCATTCAACTAGCTCACTGCCGTCCGTGGACTGATTAATTACTATTTCTCCATCAAACAAAACGCCGAGTAAGCGACAAATTGCTGCAAATGGCTGCTCTAAACTGATAATGGGTATTTGAAGTGTCCAATTTTACGTTCCTACAATTAAGAACTTCAATGATAAACTTAATATCCGGATAACCTGAAAATATATCAAATCATCATTTTTAGAAAGTTAAGTTAAGCTTAATTACATATTCAAAAAAATATAAATTTCATTAAAATGTAAATATATTAATTAATATTTGTTATAACTGATCTGTTTGAAATGTGATGTTGAATAGTCCTCTATTAATCCCATAAATTTTACAAATCTTATTTATTTAACAAAACAGATCGTTTCTTTCAAAATTCTACTCCAAACGCAAGCTGCAGTCGGAATACAATAAAATTCTGTTGAGTTTCAGAGCTCAACAAAGCTCACACGAGCATACAAACAAATAAACTTACCCTTGCCATTAGGAGCTTTACGCAAATAATTCCACGTCAATATCACCAATAATACTTATATACTGTTCGAGGATAATCCTATAAATAGATTTATAGCTATCGAAGTAACAAATTACCAGCTGCGCCTATTAAATATATAAATATATACTATTAAAAATCTTATTTCTTTAATAAAATGTAGCTAAAATCTCGATCAGGTCTGTTTTCAATAACATTCCCTCTTACTTATAAAAGTTGCTTTATACAATGTCGCAAACACTCTGTCACTTTCTCGCTGACACGCAAATGTTGTTGCAAAAACGAGACCAAAGAGCAAAAATCATAGGTTAGCAACATTATCATATTATAACAAGGACGAATTCCAGTTAAGTTTAAATTTAGAATAACCGATTATTAAAATTTAGTAGTAGTAAGTTAGTGTTAGTTTTCGAAATTAGCTAAATGTGTGCTTAGGTCCGGCTGCAGAAGGGCAGACGATGTGAAGCAGCGACAAGTAATTATCGGGCAGTGTCGACGACTCCAGGGAGAGCGTTCACCCCGTGGGCCGGGCTTTACCGACAATACTCAGGGTTGTAAGTTGATCTCTAATATTCATAATCTGTCTCATTTTTATGTTGACTGCCTAGTTACAATAGTATAATATTATCTACCATTCTAATTAATATTTACGAAAGTTGGTTAAGAATAATTTCAGAACAAAGGCGTTAAATCTACGCTGATCTCGCCGATAATCTGTACCCATATCTGTAAATACTTTAATAATATAAATACGAAAATAACTGTCCATTACTGTTACGCTTTCAAGGTTATCAATAAAGAGATTTTGATAAAATTTGGACAGAGATAGACTAGAATTTAGAAAAGTTATTTTTAAATGTTGCACATAAGTTTAACTAACACAATATTTTTAAGAGATAAGCAAGCAAACAAACAATATGGAAATCACTGAGTGATCAATAAAATTAGTAATGTAATGAGTTGACCATACTCGGACACAAGTTTTTCCTTATATGTTCTCCTTAGATTTTATTTATTTAATACTTTTATCGACCAGCCAATTATCTAAGCTGGTGCCTATGTAGGTTATTATTCTGTTATAGTTTGACTGTTTTTTATAAATTTTCACTACTAATTTTGGACAGACTTTTGACATTATTATAAAATTTATCATTAAAATCTGTTCATAATTGGCCTCAGAATAGCGAAACATACAATATTCCTTTTTCAAGTCGGTTCAAGTCTGAAACTAACAAAGACAACTTATATAATAAGCATCCAGCACATTATTTTTTTAATTAAATTACAATTTATTTCCTAAAGGTTCAATATTTTGTTACATGGTATAGAAACAATAATGTGCTGTGTTCATACGAACATCATAATTGTTTTTAATCATACGATTAAAACAAAAGCGACTAGGTACGGTTGGGCATAAAACCCGCGGTCTATCGCCTTAAAAAATTTTATCACACAAAAGTATAAGCAGTACCTACCTTTTAAACTTACTCACTATCTATGAAATGATAGCGTTCCTCGAATATCAGATAACATTATAAATTTAGAGTTTATGTAAATGCTTAAATCGTTTAAGGCTGTATCGATGAGAGTATAAAAATACTTGTTTGAATATTATAAGGGTGTGTCGTAAGAGCAAAGGGCGGACCGGGCCAATACTACAAGTTATACGGCTCACGGTCGTCAGCTACCCACTCGCGGCTTATCACCTTATACAGTATACAGACAGTTAAATTATAAAAGATTTGCTTAATAAAGAAATCTTTATGGGCAAAAATCTAATGGCATCTATATTCATCGAAACTACAAAGGAAGTTTTTAATTGGGAATAAATATAAAAAGCATATTTATTAAACAATAGTGAGATGATCCCAGATGTTCTTCAAATCGCATTCAATCATTATATTATTATTTTCATAGATTCGTAAGTAATTCAAAAATAAAGTGGTTTGTGTGGTAGGTTAATAATAACTTAACCTTATCAAAGAAACTATAGTAAATATGTGTAATTAATAATAGACTATTTGGTATTCTCAACAATATCCATATAAAATTTATTGTTTACAAAGCAATAATAAATATTTTCTATCGCTATTCGTAGAACTTTGAATGCATTCCTTGTTTATTATCAACAAAACTGTCACGTCATAGAGGAATGAAAAGTTGTTTTAGTCTAGACAGTAGGTACCTATGAAGGTTTCTATTATGAAAGTTGTTGAATGTTTGAATTTTTCTAAAATATACTAATAAGCAGTAAAGAGGTAGAGCAATATAATTTTGTTGCTTGCATGTTGTTAATCTTATTATACTTATGCTCGTTTAACTTTTTAGTTACTGACATAGCTCCAATTATGTTTCTAGACAAAATACGTTTTAAATTATGAAAGCTAAGAATAAATGTTATCTATTGAAGAATAAATGAAATATCAAATTCATTGACTACGTGTACTAGATACGATTATTACTTCAGATTCACATGACAAAATAGAAAAAATTAACTGACTTCCGATGTGGATAGAACCTGCGATCTTCAGATAAAAAGGATCCTGAGAAAGCATCACCCAACCTGTCAATCTAAAGGACGTTCACCTAAGAGTGTCTGCGCTACGTGGCATAATAATTATAGAGCGGAGACTATGGTATGTCATAGAGAATCTGTCAAAGTCAAAGGTATATTCATATACATGATCGTTTATGAACGTTATCGGCTGTTCAAGAACGCGCCCATATCTGAGAAGAACAACGAACAAGAAGACATGACAAGAAAAATTCAAATAATGTAGGTACTTAAATATATTTAATAAAATACAAAAGACTCGTCAAAGCCGTTTGGGTGCGTACCCAAAATACTGGCTACATTACCACGTTTACAAAAAATTACAGTCTATATCATCGGAAGTTGATAATCTGTGACTTGTGACCGTTGAAGTCAACAGTGAACCAGAAACAATGCCCCATTAGCTTTCCCTAGGCTAGAATTTCCCGCGCATAAACAAACTTTATACCAGTAATTACATTACTAGTGAAAGGTTAGAATACAAATTGTTACGTAGGTACCTACTGTTACTGTAATTATATATTTCAGATATTTTAGAATAATTGACCAATAAATTGTTATAACAAAGTAAATGAAAACTTTATTAAGCTGTATATAAAACACATAATATTGCAACATATAATATACCTAATCAATGGATCTGTCAATCCATTTATGAGATCTTGTCGGAAGTCGGATGTTTTTTTAAATTGTCTTCAAATTCACTTGTGTTTCAAATGTGTCGCGACATAAATGTACCCACCTGCTATTTATGAACCGCTCTTTGTTTTGAAGGTCACCGACCTTTATCTATTCGGGCCCTTAGACTAGCTTCCGGCCACGCTATCACCAGTTCTTATAATATTTGAAGATCCGCTTCTAAGTGGTTTTTCTTTCTGGCATCGATTCCCGGTAAATATTAGTAGGACGTAACTCTACCACAAGTCTTTGAAAGCATTTTTCGATGTTATATTATTTGTATGGAACTATTACAGGGCCCCTAGGGCTTACGCGCAAACTTACTAGACTTACTAGGGGACTGACACCTTTCCGATAGTAAAAATCTATCGAAAACTTCGATACTAATTTCATGGTTGACGTAAGGATTTTTTCCTTTTCTCCAAGCAAACGCTCTAGCGCAACACGCGTGAGCCACTTAATCATGGCGGTCGTCAGCTGGTATATAATAAAAAGTTAAAAGTAGGCCTCATGTCAACAATAGATGTGTTAATTTATCATAGTTAAACATCCTCTCGCAACTGTATCGGTGACCTAACAATTTAGTGTGATGATCCACTTAGATTATTTGGGCCAACCAGTTAAAATTGAGACGCTACAATTTGTCTTTTATACAATGGTCATACTGAGAAAGCTAATGGGCTATAATCACAGGCTGTATCGTACCTATTTACACAGTGAATTATTCCTAGTTTCTAACCGTTGAGGGTTAGAGTTATAGGTACATAAATAAATGATTTCCATAAATTATAGCTAAGATCCATCTCGATCATATTTGCTTTTAAACAAAAATACCGCATAATAATCGATTCATTCGATGACACGTTCAATTTGACAGCCCTCCTTTTTCGTCGGAGGTTAAAAAGGTTTAGAATGATACCTTTTAGAAATTATATCCTTTGTTGCTATATCGTGAGCTGGTCAGGTAAAAACGGCTATTGTGTCTCGTATAAATGCCCGTTTTGCGTTTACAATAACAAGTTGTGGCCAAAATTAGTGGTTAAGGGAGGGGAGACGCGAAGGGAACGCAAATAGCACTGTGACCCGGCCATTGACTCGGTTTATCCTAATCCGGCCCACTACTCCACTTCAATTTCAATCGGGACGCGAGATCCCGAAGCCGTAACTCACTTTGTCTGCAAATACTTCGACCCAATAAATCTTAATCATAGATGTCGCTCTATTATTACACTTTAAATGAAATTGCATGTACGTTGTTGCAAAGGGAACAAAGTGGGGAGGATTGTATATACTCCAACACGGCAGACAAAGGGTCCGGGATACCTTGTCGGTGAGCTAGGTAGGGCTCCACTATACCAGAATAATAAGGGCGCGTTGTAGCCCTTATTTTTTGGTAAGACAAATAATAAATAAAAAAAGTTAAAAATAAAGTTTCATTTTCTCTGTATAAAAATTAAAGGTATAGGAACATAACTCCTCGACATAACTCCGTTATAACATAAAACATTACCATTGTATTTATTTACAGACATACTTTCATTTATTTTTTTGTCAAAAAACAGCGTCACTATAATTTACGTAATATGAAAAGAGATCATAAAAGTTAACTTGTAATTTACACCGCCAAAACTCTTTGTTACACCACTATCGCCTTACGAAGAACAACAAAAGTACGATCCATTATTGAAAAGCAAAGCAGTTAATAAAGTTTTGCCAAGTATTGCCACAGTAAATACTAAAGAAATGCTATTAAATTTACTTACAATTCGTGTATAGTTGGTTTTTACCAATTTCGATGATTATATTATAGGTAGGTACATATTTTTGTCATAATTCTGTTACTGGTCTTTTATTAAATAAGAATCCAACTATCCATCCAATGGCTAGTATATGGACTCTAACTGCTGCGACTTAGTAATAGTAATTACTGCAAGGCTCAAGAAGGTAAGTTCAAAAGTTTGAAATAATAAAATCCTTATTTTGTCTGAAACGGACACTTAATTTGCGTTACTATAATTCTAATAATATAAAGTGTTGAAAGAAAAAGAAACAAAGATCTAAGTATTATTATATATTTATTATTTTTTTTTTAATTATATATTATTTTTAAATTACGTGTCACGTTGTTTGTCCGCGATGGCCTCCTAAACTACTTAACCGATTTTAATCAAATTTTCTCACCGTGTGCAGTTTGATCCAACTTGACAGATAGGATAGCTTACATCTTAATTTATAGTCGCATTATTATTTTACTGCAAATTCGTTTCCTCATACATTTTCTATGGAATGACGTTTTAAGTGACACGTTATTATTCAGAACTCTGAAGCGATACGAAGTTCGCGGGCTCCACTAGTAAATATATATTAATGACATTAAAAATATATATACTATAGAGTCTTCCCTATCTGATGGCAGGAACAGAGCCCATGACACCAGTGCTAGAGGTCTCAGAGACAGGAACCTCCTCACAATGGGTGCCGTGTTTAGGACTAGCCTTTTACATCTGGTCCTTGACCCAACCACCCAACGCCAAGCTTTTTAGGTGACAGTCTACACTTAATTAAATATTATTATTTTTCTTTCTTTTTTGCAGTATTCTAGGAATAAGGTAGACGCAAGACATTTTGTCTCGTACCTAGTACCTACTTATACGGTTAATTTTAGTGATTCTTTTGTATTCTATTTTAGATAGTGGTTTATTAATAAATAATAATAAAAGATCCAACTGTATAAAATGGAAGCCGGCAAAACAATGTGGGATTTATTTTCCCGCTGGCAACAGATGTGAAAACATGCCCCCCGAGGCTCAGAATCAAAATAAATATCTTGTCATGGTCTAGGCAAACATACTTTTAACCTACTTTTTTATTGAGCAGCTGTGCCTAATGCGCTATTGATTTTCATACTTGGCTAATGTACTTCGAGTAGTTTAGACATAATTTATTACGAATATCTTGCGATATTTTAGGCTTAGGTAAGCGGAAATTTTTACGCAACTAAATTAACAGTTATTTCCTTTGTAGAAAGCGTAAGGTAAATAAATCAGTTGGAATTATTAAACTAATTCTGCCTCACTAGACGTTACAGAATTTTTCATGAGTTTTTTGCTTTCTCAGAACATAAAACGATATTTAAATAGGTCACGAATTAAAGCTAGTATTCACTAAGCGATCATCATCGCTTGTGAGCGTCACCCATTGATAACGATTTGATTCAAAAATGGCGTCACCTAAATAGTGGTGGAAGGCTGTTCAATAACACGCCCAAATTTAAGAACAGTCAATAAACTCACTATTTATTCTACGTAATTTTTTACTGGCAATGTTCAAAAAAAACCAACATTTTGATTCATAAAAGGCCTTAGCAATTAATTTACACTTAATGTAAGTATGTATAAATTTATTTAAAGACGATTCTTGTACAAAGCTGTTCATTACTGGATAATGGATAATATAAACTTCTCTGATACATATTGCATAGAATTTGTTTACAGTGTATGAATATCAAGTTACCTTCCACAATAGATATACAGCCTCGTGGAATTAGCTAAACGGATACGTCATTGGGCACACAATAGCTGGCTAGTGGCGACAAACAGACGAGTAGACAATAGACGATATACATACATTGCCGTAATAATTCCCATATTTGATCACGTGACATTGATTTACTGACTGCTTTAACAAAACATTCGTTGTTGAATCAATAGTGTTATGTTACCCGCAAGTAACATTGAAGAAAATCTTACATCCCGACATGATAATTACAAATACGAACATTGCATAAATGTACGAACAGATTTTCATAAATTTCAAACAAACAAAAAACTTACAAAGCTGTAGGCTATATAACAAACGCTAAGACCAATAGGAGAGAATCATCAATTAAAAATGTTACAAAACCGAGAAAAGAAATCTTTTTGATATGAAACCGCAGTTTACATCGAGTTTTAAATATGCGTAATTCGAAATACGAAGAATTTTACGTTTTTAAATGTAAGAAGCTGTATTTTTCTTTGTAATTATTATTCTAAGAAGCGGGTGACTCTTTTAATCAGGTGGGAGTTCATTTTATCCTGTCAGATACACACTTTCAAGTTAGGGTTCACACGCTTTGTACCAACACAATGATTCTCTGCGTTCTTTTTGTTTTCATTCAGACGACCTTTGTTGATAATAAACAATATCGCTACTTTAATGAAAGAAATCATGCGGCGTGAGATTTTTAATAACATTTATTTTGCAACTTAAATGTACTCACTCGTGAAGGACCGTTGAATCATCTTGAATATAACCTTCATGATATAATCATATTTATTTATATATTTATTAGCTACTCGCTTACCTACTCGACCATGTTTTTGCCTTTTAAGACATTTTTTCATACGAAAATATTATCTATATTTTTCTTAAATATTTATACTGCTAAAGATAGCTAAAGAAATTATCACTTTATCAAAATTTTCCACAGATACATTATAAGCGAATAGAGGACGCAGTGAAACTCAGCTTCGATTCGATTTACGCATTGTTTACGTCAATGCTACTGAAATAGGCCGAACTAGTAACGCATTTTGCCGCATAAAATTACATATTTTATTATTATTTCATTTAAAAATTTATTTGTAATGTAAATGTAATATTAATCATCAATTATCTGTTATAACTATCTGATACAACTGAAAACTGTTTGTTTGAACCCGCTAATCTCGGGAAGTATTGAGTATTGCAAATATGTGTTTGATAGTTATCGAGGAAGGCGTAGAGATATTAACTTCACGCTACGATCAATAAGAGCGGAACATTAATGAAAAATGTTCTTGTAATATTTTAATAAGTAATATGTTAACATAATGTTAGAAGTGTTGAAAGTTATTTTCTGATTAAATTCACTTTTCGGGTGGAAAGTCACGAATAAAATCAGTAAAACGTGGTATACGTATATTTTGGTTTTGTTTGTTTTTATATTATTACACAAGTCGCCCGTGTCACAACTTGTCGTCATGTATCGCACGTGACATTGCAGAAAAGCGAATCGCGCGCAACCCATTCTTATTGACATTCGACCTTTTGCCTGTACAAGTGGAACATGGTGCTTTTGCCTATGATATACTTTATATATATATATTAGAGGGAAAATAATGTAAATATTATATTTCTTAATGAATTTATCAAAAGCTACTTCACTGATTCTTCATTGACAGGAAGCTGGAATCTTGAAATAGTGCTATATTGTACATATCGGACGAAGTCATTAGTAAAATCTAGTTTTTCCAAATTGTAAATATTCTAAAGTAATTTTCTTTTACGATGTTGCTTGATGTGATTCATCCAAAATTATATCCAAAACTACATACTATATTACTGTTAAATTGCCAAAAAATAAATTAAATACATATCTATACAATATTGGCATAGAACTGGTTGTAAGCGTGTCTTCTACACGTGCTCTCTAAAAATTTGGCTACTGAACGATAAGCAATGCTTTGAATTGTATTATAAATGCCATATAGTTTAGGAATATTATTTAACACTAGCTGTATGTACACTAGTATCGTAGCGTGATGTTAGCCTATAGCCAACCTTGTTAAATGGACTATCCAACAATTCGAATTATAAGTTCCTTGGATTAGCGCATTTAACGAAACAAACACATCAGCTTTATATTACTCTAGATCTATTGCAGGACACAAATAACTACAAATAACTTTTATTTTACATTTCTGGCACAAGCCACAAACAATCTCAAACAAAATCAAAGAAGAACTTTACACTAAGAACACCAATATCGCAAAAAATAAATCTTATAATCGCCTACGTCCTAAGTGGTAAGTTATATAATTACTTACTTAGATGGCTTATTATAATTAGTTTTACGAAGTGATCATCTCCTTAACACTTCAATTGCCACCAACAGCTAAAAAACGATTTTAGCGGCTTGAATTACAGTCAAGTGACCTAAAGAGCAAAGTGAATCTGACCTGACTATTTATACAACGAATTGAGAGTACTTTCAATACAGCCTCCTCGGTGTTATGAAAACGAACCGGTTTCGAAAATATATCAGTTGAAAGGATTAACTGTGCTCATGTTTAATAATATTATATTGTTGCACTTGCAACAGCGAGACGTGATGGATTATACAGTGACTGAGAGTGACGATCGTCTAGAAATATTTCTATGACAAAATTCATCTTGATGATGAAATAGTATCGAAGAATTTATAGTAAAGTTTTGTAAACTATTATGCTGCAAGATAAGAATATAATAAGTTAAAAGCTCTAAATAAAGATATATCCTAAGCCAATTTATTATGAAATATTACAAGATATAAGTACAAGTGAAACTGAACACAAATGAAATACCTCCCGACATTGTAATTATAAATTAGAATACCTCATGAATGGATGAACAAATCTTCATAAATTTAAGCTAAGATCCATTTCAATCGCGTCAGCTTTCAAACAAAAATCCGCAACGAAATCGGTACATTCGTTTAGGAAATACGACGACAAGTTTCTTTGTCGGATTAAAAATTGAATTAAATCTGTATATTATTCGGTAAATTATAAATATAACAAAAATAGGTTTTCCTTTTGGACACTTACAATCGTGTGAGAATCGAACCGTTAGTCATGACGTGCGATCGTGCCCTCAATGTACAATTTATACATGCGGCGGGACATGGCTAGCGAAACAGGTTCTTACTCACCTTACAGACTTAACATAATTCTTTGAAATATATACCTACCCATTTTAAGTCAAGGAATATCAATTAATTAAAACAATGATAATTGGGACAACTCCCATACATTGCTTCGATCCCAAAGTAAGTAGCCGAAGCACTTGTTACGAGGGTGCCCATAATAAATACATGTTAAAAATTCATTTTATGATCACAAAAAAAACATGTTAAAACATGGTAAAATCCCTAAAGATGCAGTTTATGAATTGTTGTTTGGTTAAAAAGTTTCCTTTCATCGTAGAAAAGCCGTTAAGTAGAGTCTACGCCATAGACCATGAACACTTTTTTAATGTGAACTGATTTTTTTTCAAGTAATAAAAACTGTGCGATTTGTAATATTTGAGTGCAGGTAGAATCGGGATAAGAAATAACCTCGATCCTTTTTGAACTCGAACTTGTAGGTATTGTTAATATTTTTATTATTTATAATATTTATGGCAAATTTTTCCAACCCCAATGAAACGGGAGGAATGTTAGAAGAATGATGTGTCTGTCTGTAGCATTGTATTATGTTATTGATGTGTCTGTCTCATGAATGAACAAATTTTAATGCGGGTTTTTCTTGGTTTCAAAGTCGACGTGGTCGAGATAGGTATTATGTATTAATAGTAATTAAAATGTCGGGGTGTTTTTAAATTGTCTTTAATTTATTTTGTTGGTTGAGTCGCTATCAATTTAATATATGTACGAATCTGAGCCTAAAATCTTTTGCGTCTACTATGAGTCAAGTATCGAAACTTTGGTAGGTTAACTATTTGAATATGGCCAAGTAATTTCCATACAAATATTTCACAGAGACGCTGTCGAAAATGACTAGATGAAACTTATGGTAGAGCTTCTGTTTTATTAATAGCTCATCGTTCTTGACAGACATATCTTGCATAGATAAAGCAAAAGTCGGATATGAAGCAGATGTAGCGGTTGGCAGACGCAAACTAAATTGATTTTAATAAACGACTCCTACTAGTTATTTATTGCCACAAAGTGTGGCGTGTGAATATATTATCTATTCATAGTTTCACAATTATGTCGTAACATTACGCCCAGAACATCAATTTTGATGAGAAAAATGGCTGTAATATGCAGTTATGAACTTGTTTAGTTTTTAATTTGCAGTGAAACCTTGAGGCAACAATTAATTCATTAATTTGTTATAGTTTCTGGTAGCTAGCTATTAATTTTATGTTCATTAATTGCTTATATGAACGCCTTTAGATCACGTGAACAGCCTTGTTATAAATCGATCGAGTAGAAGAAACGTATAATCAAAAATAAAAAATAAAATACACATCGAATTGATAACCTCCTTTTTGGTTTTTTTGAATGTCGGTTAAAAAGATTTTTCCACCAACAAGACATCCATAAAATTTTTTTAGCAATGTGGACTACAAGTTGAAAATGTTTTTTAAACCTTATATTAATTGTTAACAACAATTAATTTGTACCTATTTAAAACAGGTTAACAGTCCTTTTATGATTTATGATTTTATGGTTTAAAGTTTAAACTGTAGGTAATAATTCCGTTCTGGGTTCACAAAGCTTGTAATATAGGCCCATATATTGAATGTATTATAATAGCTGTTAGTCGAGGTTAGAAAGGTCAAATCGAATGTCGTTCGAGCTGCATCCGTTAGAAATGCAGTAAATTCCTAACATTTGATTCACTTAAGGTCCAGATACACATACTTATTACTTGCACGGAAGCATGCCATTTTTTTTAACGTGGAGAAATCTTCAGTGACACTCGCTGTCTTTGGGGAGACAATGGGTTACAAGTTACAAGGGACTCTTATAGACGTAAACCTAAGACCATAGTCCTGAGTCACTGAGCCTCGGGATCTCCGGAGGAACTAGGTGATCCCACGCGCGTCTACCAACTCTGCGACCCATATCGAAACCATATAATATTCTCTACCAGTACTGCAGTACCAGAATACCGCTTTGTCTCGGTTTGATGGAATGGCATTAAATAGGAATTGCTTACCAGCATGTATAATAATCGTTTAATAGTAATCAACAGGTTATTTTTTTTTACACACTTTGTTGCACTGGAGTGCAACGGGCGGCCTTATCGCCAAACAGCGATATTTTCCAGGCAACCCACAATTTTTTTGTTGGTTTGGGTGAATTTCTGCAGGCAAGCCTGTAGAAATTCAACCACTCCTCCGTACCACTTTATGACACCCCCCGTCCGGCAAGTGGCAGCCTTACCAGAGACCGAATACAAATTAAATTATAAATTGTATTCGGGACCGGGGATCGAACCCGGTACCTCAGGCTTCGCGGTACGCTTATGAGACCGCTTAGCCGTGAGGCCTCTATATTACGAAGTATATTGCGAGCATTCCCAAAAATCTGCCATCATTCCTTTGATCTTGCTACCTGCTGCGCGGGTGGAAGGGGCGTGCTCTGACAGACCAAGGCTTACTCTAAAATACATCCAATATCAGTTCAATTTATATCTTTGTAAGCAAATGTACACAGCTAAAAACCGTGCCCGTTTAAGGCTTGGTAATAAGCATACTTTTTTAGTAGCATGTCTATCTGCACCCTAACTTTTATGAATCGTTTCGATGATTCAACATTTTAATGACGTTTGCTATCTAATGAGCTTCCAAGGCAAAACAGTCATCTGTCTACTGGCTAACAATTACATTACGACACGCCTTTTCCTTGTTTACTTAATACATTGGTTACTTTTACCAACTAGAATTCATTTGTCATATATATTTTTTATGTGAAAAGATGAGGGAAAAAACGGCAAGCGGACAAATAATGATACCTAAGAGATGGCAAAAGACGTTGGGGAGACAAAGTCAAGGGTCACAGGTTCAGAATGGTGTAGGATAGCAAAAGACCTATTGGGCGAATCGTGTAAAATATTTACAACTTAATTTACTTAAATTCTATAGGCATTAGTCTTATTTTATTTATGTATTATTTTGATTAATTTTTTATTATTTTATCAAAATCAAATCAAAATAGTATATTTTTTGTAAAATTATGAAATTCTATAAAAATTTGCAGCATGGTATCATTTAAAATATATTTTATTTGGCGTAAATGCCGTAATTAGTACATATTAATCTATCGGTTGGAACGATTCAAAAAGATTTTTCTACAAACAAGATAATAATTACATTATCGGCAGACAAAAGTACGATACGATGAGGCTTACGATAGATAATATGATCAATAGTTTTTTATTTTCGTTTATGTATTCAAAACTGCTGATAGTCGGTTGGCTTAGCTAACATGTCTATAAATAGAATTAGAAACAATAAAAGTGCTTGTCTGCATAAATATGACCATGTAATGGCGTATCATAAAATTGTTAGCTGAGCATTATTACGATTCAAATGAAATCAAATCAGAATCTTTATTTTGTAGGTTCAGAAAAAATATACAATAGATATAAAAAATATTGTTTGATTGGCGGTAAGGTTTAAATTGAGTCACGCCAGTAGGTACATCATACATGCAGTGTGCTTTGACCGCCAAAAACTATATTTTTTTATCCCTCGATGAAAAAAGAGAGGTTTTATAAATTTAAACGTATCTGTGCGTCTATAAGTGGCATCGGAGCTTAAAAGAAGGGACCGATCGATGCGTTTTTTTTTTTTGAAAACTGACGTGATCAACATGTTATATCTTAGCTAAAATTTGGTTAAAATTTGACTGTCGAGATTTTTGAATTGCCTTTTAAACTTTACGACTATAACAAATTTAATAAAGGACAAAGATGAGCGTAAAATCGCCACTAAATATCAGTAATGAATAAGTACGAGCCTTAAATGTGTGCCTTAGTTGTGTGCTTATCGGTTGACAGGAAGTGGCTTGGTTTATTATTCGTGGCGTGCTGCGTGCATGATGCGGCGTGCGCGGGCGCAACTCAAGCGTCCGTCCTCCTGGAGAATTTACTCGATACGCATTAACGGGACAACAATATCAAAATATTGAACTAGATTGCAGGTTTTTTGTTGTAATACGTGATACTTAGTACGTAGTATATTGTATGAAAACCAGAAGTGAGGCATTCGCAAATAATTTTAATTAGTCACTAGCTGCTAGACTGTGTAAATATGTTATCTTATTTACTACATAGGAAAGTCGGAAATATTAATTTTCTTAATTCTAATTAAAAACAGTAATAATAATTCAAAAAGGCAAAATGTCTGTGCCATGGGATTAAATATTTTCTAAAACATTTGAACTGACTTCTAAATATGTATTTATCTTGTAGAATTATTATTTCTGTGTGTGATATTCTGTATCCTGCCCATGTTTGGGGTAAACATTATATACACTTATGCGTCTGATAGACTGATATTATAAAGTGACGTTCAAAGTGATTCTTAATGAATAAAAGATATTTTTGAGTTTGAAACAATTCTCAACATTCCGTAAATCATTTAGCCAGCGATTAAGAACAACTATTGATAACGCATTATTGTTTAGATTTCATCATTTTAGGAAGATTGTGAAGGATACTGGACAACCACTTATCAGTGAACCCGATTGCCATATCCGCTCCAATGTAAAAAAAAGTTCATAACGGGTTTGACGAAAGGCTGCAACTGTAGGTCAACAACTTGAAATGTAAAATGATCCGCGAAAATCCCTCTCGAGGCACCATTCTTTAAGATTCTTATCGGCTACTATGAAATTATGATGCCGAATGCGATGCATGCGATCCAGCATGCAACATGGCGAAGAAACCTCATACTTATCAATACATGCAATAAAGACACAATTTATCATTACCATATACAACTACTATACAATTTATCTTATTAACATATTCTAATTCCAATTTTCATCTAGTATTTAGGATCGTTAATCTATACAAATCCTGTATTGAGATATTTAGTCATGGCTCAACTCAAACGCTAATTATTTTTGCATTTCATTATAATATGTAACATGATGTAATTACCAGAGTGTAAACCGGAAATAAATAAAAATACATCATATTATATTATTATTAATGCGAATTTGCCCTAAGCTAACCTAACTACTATCATGGTAAAATATTCGTTAATTTTCAAGTAAAGTACAGTGTTTAGAGTGAAGGCAAAAAACATTTTTAATAAAATAGGTTGCGACTTTGCGAGTATTAAATGACTTTCCCTTATGCAGTTAATTTAATTTTGTTTCCCTGTATTGCACTAGCTGTAACATTGTATTTCGTAATAATTAATTTAATAAATTATGTCTAGCAGTATAATAAAATTGAAGTCAAAAGTAATGGTTAAAAGTAAAGAATAACAAGTGAAATATAAGACAATTAAGGAACCTCCCGACATATTATTCACAAATAAGCAAACCTTATATGAACATGGATAAATAAATCTTCATAATATATTGTTGTAAAGATTAAAATCGATCATGTCAACTTTTTTTCACTAAAACGTAAAAGCTGAATGTACCTAATTAATAATAAACTTTTAAGACCATTAAATAGCGATAAAAACAAAGAGTTAAAGCACATGATTTAAACGATAGTTTAGGAGCGTACTAAAGTTACAAACATTAAAATTTACAACGTTTATGTATTGTAGATTCATATAATATTTAACCTTATAAAGTGTGCAATAAAAACACAAGGAATATTCGTTCCCAGCTGATAAACCGCCGATTTGCTGTACCTACTTGTCGTGTAAGACGAGATACGAGGCCAGATATGATGATATTTTAAGTCGTATGACATTAGATAATTTTATTACATAATAACAACTTATTAAGAACGCCCCAGCAGCTGCATCTTAATTGGATGGGTGTACTTTATCTCTTTTACAATTATTAAAATAAAAAGACAAACATACAATTGATAAAGTGAAAATTTTAACCTCAAATTGAAACAAAATTGTGTACAATTAAAAAAAACCTTAAAGAACATAATAATAATCATCTCATAAATCAATGAACGAATCTTCACAAATTGTAGCTAAGATTTAATTCGATCAAGTCAACTTTCGAACAAAAAATCGCATAGAAATCGGTCCATTCGTACCTATAGACTATAGAAGCTACATGCTACACATCCACATTACCCGTTTTTCATTGATGGTAAAAATCTAATCTACTAATCTTTGTACTAATAGTAATACATACTGAACACACGCTTAATAAATCTAATAAAAGCTTTATGTGTACACAAATGGACAAAATAAGAAAGAAAGAAGTGAAATTAAAACATCATGTGTTACGAATACGAGAAACAGACAGCAACGGGTTGCTACTTAAAAGTTGAGGAACATAAAAAGTTGTTAAAGAGTTAAGATGTCTACTAGAAAGCCGGATGAGCTAATCAACACTGAGTCACTCGCAACTGACGAGTGCACGCGCCCCCGTCCTGTTATGATGGAGCCCTATTCTTGGATGTACATTTTTAGAGGTTTTTAATGAAGATAGTTTTAGGGGGTTCAAACGATACGTAAACATATGTTAAAGCATAACTGATAGATAGGAAATTGACTGTATCATAAGATGAGTATAACGGCAAAATAAGTGCTGTTTGGTACTACACATTAGAAAATATCAAAAATTCGTTCGTTTAGCTATAACGATTATGTTTCAAGGTCGTTGCTAATGCTTCCATTATGTAAAACGCAACTCAAAATATTTAGAGGTAGCAATTAATATTGTCTTTCTTTTTTTGCGCATAAAAATATTAGTTGAATAATTTTGATGGGACTTTATGCACCTCTCGTAGGTGCATAAAGCACGTATTGCAATATTAACCTTAACATGAAATTGAAATGCAGTGTGAGATAAAATCAATTATCGGTTAATAAGCACAGTTAATCTCCAGAAGCCGTATTCGGAGAGGTACTGATTGCGCATATCGTTCTTGAATTCGCTTTCTACGTCGCGTCACGTCCCTGCCTTGATAAGCGAACTTATCTTACGTAAATCGGCAACTTCGTATCGGCAACACCGTGCAAATGTGACAAACAAGGTAATAATTTAATGAATATAAATTTAAGTATAATCTATATTATCTATAAATAAAAATTTACGGCCAAAATTTTGAATGTATTGCTAAGTAATGTCCACAGAACATTTAAGAAATCTTTTTAAATGTTCTGTGTTAATGCCTCTGACCTGTCCTTTATATGTAAATTTGTATGATAAATAAATTTTTCGACGCGTTAAACTCAAGAACAACAGGACCTATTTGATTAATTTTTGTATTGAACATAAAATTAATTAAAGATAATGTTGAACGTTTAGTGTAGACTTCAAAATATATTACTTACCACTTTACTGATCCCACGGATACCTCACCATTGTCCATCTTAACGTAAGTTAAACGAACTATCATAAAATTATTAGTTTAGTTTTTTTTAAGTTTAATAACGTTATTTAAAAACTTAATGAAATTTCAACTATTCGTTTCGGTCAGGAAGCCATTTAATATAATGTGAGATGTTTTTACTCCGTATTTATTACTATGTTAGATAACTTTGTGACCTAGCGTATACATTATTTTTACGTTTACTCGTTCAGCATTGCAATTATCTTTAAATACCAAGTCCAAAATAGGTTATTTTATTGCATGAATGGTTTTAGACTTTGGTTGAGCGCTTACCAGTCCAGATGGTAGGACTTATAGGACTCGCATTTTTGTAAGGCAAGATATTGAAATTCTTAAATAAGTTCGAATTTTAAAATATAATTGCATATTTTAAAACGTTTCATTTTTTGAAAAAGAACTGTAGGGTATTCACATTGAGTCAAAATTCGAATTGTGAATTCCTATTATGAAGATAAAAACAACAGGAAAAATAATTCATATTAGTCAATTGTAATACATATTAGAAATCACGTTGCAAATTTGTCGTTTTTCCCGGATTTGTTATCGATTGATTGTGAATAACCGAATTAACGAGAAAACCAATTTGTATTTATATTTTTTATTTAATTAAATAACAATAAAATTGAGTAATTGCTTTTTAATTTTAAACACTTCATTCAACAATTAGTTATGGCTTGCTGAATAAATACACACTAGGTTTAAGTATTAGGTAGGTACCTATTAATCATCAGAAAAGTGAATCTTACATTGGCCTCATGCATAATTGCCTGTCTTTCGTTTCATCTATATTAATAAAAAGGTTATTTAATTAAGCTTAAATTATGAAAGTTAATAAGCTGAATTTCTGACGTCATTTATAAAGTGCACCAACTGCGCCTACGTTCACTTTCTATCAAGCGATCTGCCATTAAACCTGTTGTACCGAATTAATCTTTCAGATAGCCTTACGACCTGTTTCTATATCCGAAAAGTGGGACAGTTAATTAAATTAGGATTTTTGACAAGTTTGCCGATAAACCGGCTGTGTGCTAAATGGATGGAGATACATCTACGTCAAATACCATTAACTTTTTAAAATTAAATCGGCCAGTATGACTAGCATATCACCTGATCCATAATTTCAGCAAACTCAATCAGACGCTTCAGCTCCATTCGCAGTTATGATAACAAGTTTTCTCAAAACTTGATAATAATTATTTAGTATTATAGGCGTAATGTTTACCGCAATAACAAAATAAAAATTATAGTTTAAGGTCCTAAAACCTTCGGTAAACTACGTTTAGTTTATATCGATTCTTTAAAGGGATCCTTTAAAACAATACCTATCATATTTCTAAATGTTGTTTTAATCAACTTATCCTCTTTCCATAGCGTCATCCGTCAGCCAGGACCTTACCAAATTACTTACATCCGATGCATCTGCTTTTTAAGTTTGGAACCGGAAAAGTGATTCATTCGTTCAAAACATTTATACCAATGTTTTATATATTATGCTACTTTGTTTCAAGTTAAATAGTTTTTAAAAAATAGGCAAAAGCAAGATTCGTATTTGCTGTATCTCAACTCCTTCAAGAATCTTTATCGCAATAAAATTAGTAAGTAGTTCTAGCTCTTTACTTTCAGAGTAACTTTCGCATTTTCAATACATATTAGAATGGATTTAGTTTCATTGATTTTAGACTGTAAATTTAGTTAAGTTGTTAAATAGCAATAAAGGCTTATTTATTTATTTATTAGAATGGATTTTGTGTTTTTTTTATTGTTGTGAAACGCAAAACGAATGTATGGTCGTAAAATACCCGACTGAATTATTTATCTGTTTAACCTATGAACTTTGCCTTGAGTCGTTTATAACTCGAATTTTATATTGAATCAGATTTTTGATTTTGCAAGAAAACATAGGGGTGATATTAACAATTTTCTATTGGCATCGCAAATTTAAGTAGGTATTAAAATTTCCTTTTGCCTGAAATAAGAAACTTCACGCAAGTAATTATCATTCAAGAAAAACATTTAACAGTTCTTCCTGATTTTTTTAATTTGGCGTCAAATTACTACTTCCGTTTTTATCAAGGTGAGAACAAATGTTCCTCAATATACTAACAGTTGTTGTGTAATGATAGACAAGGGCATTACGCTGTATAACCTATGTAGTTAAATGTAATGCACAAGACCTGTGCTTTATATATAAATTCATATGGTAAATAAATTAAAAATTGGACAATGGCCGTCTTCAGCTTCTTCCAAGTCTTCTCTATTTAGCCCTGGAACAGGTCTTGCCAGCTCCGGTCTTTATTTCTTCCTTCCGTCGTCTAAACAATGACTACAACGCTTCAAAAATATATATATTATATAGTTAATACGCTTGTTTGAATTCATTCAGCAATGGTTGTATGTTTGGCGATGTGCCACAGCCGCGAGCCGTGACTCAAGCGTGTGTAAACAATTATTGGCTGCAGAGCTGCTGATAGTTAGCGCACATACTTCAATGCAATTAGTAAGTTGTGTAGAACCATATCGGTTTTTTACCAGTCGCGTGTGAATACGCGATTTCTCCGCTGAACAGAATAAGTGAACTATACTTCGATATGTTCGATTTGACGTAGGCACTTTTATGAATCGTTTAAAAGTAGGATGTTTTTTATTTTTTTTAACCATCGTGGATTAACTGATGAGGCATCTGACATTCAATGCATGTCACAAGGAAAGTCCTGGTTTCCAGTTCCGGGGAAACAAAATGATTTTATTACCCATTTCAAAAAAGAAGGAGGTACTCAATACGACGCAATGTTTTTTTTATGTTTGGTAACTCAGAACTTACGACTAGGTGATCCGATTTCGATGATTCTTTTTTGGTTTGAAAGCTGGTGGCTTCCCGTGTGGTTCCATTTAAATTTCATCAAAATCTGTTCAGTAGTTACAATTTGAAGTCGGTTTTTTTTTTGTTAAAATTTTAACAGTATATATACATATGAAAGACAAACAAGACCTCTAAAAATTGACCCGTGAAACATACACAGATTGCCTCATTAGGAGTTTCGGGACTTGAGCAAATTCTAGGGATTGTTTCAAATAATTTTCAAATACCAAGAATATAAAGTTTAATATGTACAAAAACTTTTTTAATTTTTTGAACATTCTATATCAATGGTATTACAATTCAACATCATTTTTCAAGCAGGTTTAGGTAGGTAGGTACCTACGGCTACTTATTAGGAAATTATCCGTGCGTCCACGAATTATTAACTAATTGGTACGAAAAACCAAAGACAAATCACGTTTTCTATCTTAACATTGAAGTTAATAGAAATAATAAAACTACAAAATGTAGCAAACATGTCGATAAAAAAATCTATTTTAAACCAATCTACCTACTTTTATAGATTTACTTAAATGAAAAAAATTTATCAATCCGTCATTTTTCCAAATTAGTTTCTCTCTGGAAAAATGTTCAATTAATAAAATCTGAACTGATTTAAGGAAAGACTTCGCTTCGTGCTATAAAATACATAATTAGAAATATTCTTCTTCCTTTGTTAGTTATTTTCAACCCTCGACGGAAAAAATGTTGTTAAATACTATGTGTCTGTCTGTGGTATCGTTGCTCCAAAACGAATGGACCAATTTAGGTTTTTTTTTAAAGCTGACCTGGTCGAGATGGATCCTAGCTACAATTTATGAAAATCTTTTCCTTCGTTTATGAGATCTTATTTATAATCATCACATTGGTTAATATTTAAATTGTCTTAAATTTCATTTATCTCCAGTTACCAACCGTTAATCTCATTACATAAGCCGTAGTAATTTGATTTAGAGCAAAATTCGTCTCAAGCGCGTATTTAATTTCACTTTTTGGTTTCACTATTAAAATATCGGTACTCACTGTTCATCGCACGAAAGTCACACGCACGAAATATCTTTAGTTACTCGCTGTCAAAGTATAGATGATTCGATTCACCGAAGTTATCATAATGATACAACTTTGTTTGTTATAAGTAAAGGTACCTTTTCCTCATAACTCCACGCGAACATAGATAATAATAGTAACCAAGTCGATTGCACTCACTTGCTATATTATACATACTTATCATCAATATAAATATCTATAGAGCATGAAAATAATTTCATACTCTGTTAAATTAATATAACAAAAACAAAAAAATTACACATAAGCTTATTACACAAACTTTAAATTAGCTATCATCAACATCATTCAATCTTTATTCAAAAACATTGAATGACAGATTTTGACAGTACTCAAGTGATAAATTGTGTTGTAATAAGACAGTGCTAAAATACTAGATTGTTGTTTAATTACAATTTCGAAATAAGTAGTAAAGTAAGTAGTAAGTAAGGCTTACTAGGTAACTGATAAGTAGGCTCCACATTTTCTGTAGTAGTTTCGAATATAAGACGAAATATGGGCCATGTTATCTGCAGATTTAAGAGTATTGAAGAAGTTATTGGCCATATAAATAATATTGAAAGTATATATACTTTCAATTCAAACCATAACACAGTACATAATCACGTAATTCATTATAGCTAAGTAGTCATAATACATAATGTATGAAATGTCCCCTTATAAGGTCCCATGACTTCATACTATGGGCATGGCAACAAAGCACCGATTTCCGTTCTAGTCGGTAATTGTGATCTTTGACCGCATACGAATCATTTAACTTTGCGTTTAATTTACTTTGTTAAATATATGTAATTTTAATTATGGTTTCCGATGAACTATTGCACCTTATTATAAACTTAAAGTCTATAATAATGTCTTTAATATGTAATTTTCGCGAGTCTCGCACCTAACATATACTTTGAAAGACAACTGAAATTACAAATAAGAATATCTCATGAATGGAAGAATAGATCTTCATAAATTGTAGCTAAGGTCCATCTCGTTCACATCAACTTTCAAAGAAAAAATTACATCGAAAACGGATGGACCGTTTTCGATGTAATTTTTTCTTCATTATCATTTAAACACACAGAGACATACCACAGATATACAGCCACGTAAGACTTCCATCTTATTATAGCGCCCTTAGCGATTTTGCATAAACTTAAGCAACTGCATGATACCAATTATGTACTACAAAGATGATTTTAATTGTTGAAATTGTATACCATAAGGCGGAAGTATACTGTAGCCGTGTAGGCTGAACATGTGGTTCCAGCATCAGCAGACCCGGCAAACAATGCAACATTTTGTTAATGTCGACCCTCGGCAACGAGCACGTGTTCACTTGCTCATCCCACCCGCTAAAACAACTCTTAACACGCAAACATATCCTTTATTATCTTTCCCCTAAAGCTCATTACAGCCTAGAAATAAATTAACCAATTTACATTACTATACGTAGAATTAGTGACAAAAGACTGTTGTTAAAGAAGGGACAAACGCTTGTTGAAACTATCTACTAAGCTTAATGTACCAATTAAGTATTTATAGTATAGTTTTGCTAGTATAAATTCAAGTATCTTCGTTACGCAGATTTATTATATATTTGATTTTTAATGCTCAGATAATCGTGGATTCCATTCTCGGTTAAAAACATATTTCGGTTTGCACGCACCAAATGATCAGTGTTAGATGCCTTAATGTGTCTCCCACGACTTTCATAAAAAATACTATTCATGAACCCAGAATTGCAAAGATTAGTTTTCCTTTGATTTGTGTGTTATTTATTTTAAGTAAAAATCTAATAAAAATGAACCAATCTTTAGCGTCCAAAGAAATGTTTTGACTATAAATATCAGCCCAGTCGTTAAAGAATGATTATATTAGAATCGCTTTTACAAATATGCATGAATATAATGTACTTAATGTTAATTAAAGCTAATAAGCAGAACGTGTCATCAGGCAATAGATACGGTGAAATCATGACATGTATTTAAACCAGCTTACCATGTTCGGTGCAGGCAATGCAAGTCAAGGTGGGCGTTTGCGCAACACGCCAAGGACTGCTTCTGACTGCTGCAATGCAACCCACAGACAACGGACAAGTCTTCAAAAGACTAGATACGCCAACACTAGCTAACCAGGATTATACAACAGTAGCCTCCCGGTTTTAAAACAATTTTTTGCCCGTTTTTACAACTTTTTTCATTGATGCTCCACTCCTATTGGTCGAAGCGTATTATATTGCTTTCCTCGATAAAATATGGACCCTCAAACACAAACATAATCTATCAATTCTAACCAGTAGGTTCTGAGATTAGCGCGTTCAACCACACCTTATTTACTATTTTAATTATGGTCGAATTTGTATGTTGTGTGTCATTCAAGCACTAGTGTATGTAAGTAATGTTTATTTTAATTAATTAAATGTATTTCTAATGCATTTTATGTAAAAAATAGCTTTATGCTCTCCATATAAACTTTAACTGTATCAAATTTCACATTCATCAAAAAAGATTTCGCTTCACATATTAATATATAGATTTAACATACTTTATTCACAAATTCTAACAAATTTAATTCGCTTATTACACACATTAATACATATGTATTACCTTTTACTCTCGATTTCTTACTCTTGGTTATACAAATTATAGTTTAAGGCACTCGCTTTTAGCTTCTCACAAATGAAATAATTTTTAAAATCAGTACAATAGTTTTTTTAATTGATTGCCTTCCTTTCTATTTGTAATATTACTATGTATAGATATAAAGAAATGAATCATGATTTATTACCCGTACCTACCTCAATGAAAACATTAACCGTTGTATTCATATTATAACTTTAGAAATCAAATGCTGTTTTAATTGGATTGTTTTATATGTACACACTTACCGCAGAGTGTTCTCAACTCGGTAGGCTAAGTACGTGCTTTAAATTAACTAAAGTTAATAGTTACTAGAGGGACCGCTATTGTAATCTAAACACAAAGGCAATCATAATGATAGAGTTATTCATGCGTCCTAACAGTGAAACTATGCCCGCATTGATTATATAGACGAGAACATTCGATTTATAAGAACTAAGAGCCATTGAGAAGCAATTCACCAATAGGTGCACTATTGATCTTAAATGGGTGAATTGAGAATGTCCAGTACAAATTCTAGTAGATAGAAAGTATATAGAAAGCCATAAGTATCACCCATTAATGGTTTTAGTATTCGAATGAATTTTTCCTTAACATCTTAAGTGTTAATAAACTGTTGTATTCAAAATTATTATTGTAAACTTAGTAGGAAAAAAGGGGAACCCGACTGAGTTTTTTGTCTGTTCTTCTCAGATATGAGGGCGATCATTAACGGCCTAACTTAGATTTAAATGACCTTTATGAATAAATTAGTTTTGAGTTAAGTAGTAACTTTACAATTGATTTTAAGTTCTCCTCAAAAGTTCGCCTGGAAGCTGGCCGCCCGCCGCACCCGATGACATCTAAATATTTTTTCGAAATGTTTTAATTAATATTGTATTTTTGTGAGCAAATAAGTGCAAATTTAAATGAAAAACAAATTCAAATAGTTTTGTCAACACAATAATCGCTCAACAAGTTCTTATGAATTTTAGTAGGTAAATACTTATACAACTTTGGAATACAAATTACTTATGACTTATAGTTTAACGCAAGCTTAATGATGGACATCAGCAGTCATCAGTGCAACAATAAAATCGTAATTATTGTTATAATGCGATGTCTGCTGCCTTATTACTCTCAATTCGCTGAATGATAGAGTGCATTTTATACAAAGCTTGTGGTATACATTTTAAGAAAAATCTTAACGACGTTATTTAAAGCAATATTGAATTCACTTTGATCAGAAATGTACGGGCTGGCTGCTATTTACGTATTTATAGCCCCACACGCGTATTAACGTACAAGATGCGCGGGAGACGCCCATCCAAGCTTCTATTCCCAGAGAGACCTTGTTTCATATACACGAATATCGAGATAACTCTGAACAAGGGCACGTTATTATTCAAATAGTTTTGACTTTAAACGTTTCAATCTCATTTATACGAATACTATAGAACAAAGTTTTGTAACCTTGTTTCTGAAAAAGAAATGAAAAAGTCAAAAACTACTGTGTCGATTTTAAAAATTCTTTCAGGTATAGAAAGATGAACTCTTCCCAAACAATAGGCCTTATTTTACATTGCCTAGCAGATGAAGTCGCAAGTAAAAACTAGTAATTAATATGTAGACAAGTCCATCGTATGAAAATAAAGTATGAAGTCAAAATTTGTGAATCACATACGAAATATTATATGAATACCTAAATCTATTCGTCATTAGAATGAAAGTAACACATAGTCATTATAATCACGAATAAAAAAATGAACAATTTGTTAAGTAGAATAATTATCTCAATACTCAATTATGTCGCACAAAAACAATGATTTTTAGGAACTCGTTATCATCACCCTCTGATAGGAAAATGATATTTACCTAATGATAATATTATACGAATAATACAATTCTAATCATCGTGATAAAGACGTAAAGCAAGGCTTAGAATAAGTACGGCATCTAAATTCTTAAACAATTTTGCTTAATTATTGTTTTATATTCATAACTGTGTCTCCTACCAAAATGTATACCAATATTTTGAGTAATTTTACCCATTCGTGCAAACTTTTTCATTGATGCGTCGCTGCTATTAGTCGTAGCATGATGTTATACAGCCATAGCCTGCTTCGGTAAATGGAATATCCAAAACATAAATAAAGTGCCAGATTTGAAAATTCCTGAGCGCGTTCAACCAACCAATCAATCTCTTCAGCTTTATAATATTAGTATTATAGAGTATAAGAAAAGTATAATGTTTCCACGAAATAACACATACTGCATAGATGCAAGGTTAACATTTTTAGATCACAAGTAACTATCTAGAACTGGATGCATTGCTCAAGATGCAATGGCCAATGACTGATAGTTGCCTACAAGGTAATCCTATTGTAACAAGTTCCTTAATAAATAGCTGGCAGTCTGGTTTTTACGTTACGCTGAATGGTTATTGAATTATAAATAAACCTACCTACTCAGTTACTATGAATGTTGGAAACTAGAGATGAAATACGCGAATACTGATCGATTTTATATAATATTATTAAGATTTCAAATACCTTTATTAATTTTTAACCCCTATCAAAAAGGAGGGATGTTATCCCTGACATGTCTGTGACATCGGAGCTATCAAGAAGGATCTTAGCTACATTTTGTGAAGATCTGTTCATCTATTTACGCGATATTTTTGTTTATAATCATTATGTCGGAGAGGTTGTTTTTTAAATTATCTTCAATTTCACTTGTACATCTATAGTAGGTACCTACATATAAATCGAGTATGATTTCACGAGACGAAACACCCAATACTTTTAAGTAGATGAAGCCATACAATGATAAATACAACCTCCCTTAACTTTCCGGAATCTCCAGTGTTACATAAACTTGTTCGCTACAGAAATTAGGTAATGTACCTAACAAATTTTCTAAATTAAATCAGCATCCGGGTAAAATGACTATCTGGGCCGGTAACGGCACCTAAATTGTGACTCTTTGAGACTCGAGTCGAGAGAGTAACCAAACCATGACCTTAAACTCGACATGTCCTACTTTAACAAGCCTCTATAAGGCAGTAACATGGTAACTTACAGAATATATTTTCAATCAAAACCATAAATTATATTGCTTTCTTCTCAAGAAGCACAAGGACTTCTGAGCAAAGGCGTGAAATCATACAGAATTCACTTCAAACTGGTTTCTCTCGAGTATTAAATACCAGTACGTTATCAACATTACCCATTTATAGAAGGGAAAATCGAAACTGTATATTGATTGAGAAAACATCGCAACGATGTAGAATAAATGGTGTTTATACGAAGATGGTTGCGCACACAATTGTCATGGTCCAACAGTTTCGAACGATTACAAACACGCGTCCATTATTGCACCAGTAAGAGGCCCTTGAACTAATTTAGATTAAAAGATTTATTTTATTACCAACTAGGTTTTGCCAGCGTTTAATCTAGTATTTGACTGTGACTTTTTGTAATAATCATTTAGTGTAGAAATTCAAACTTTTAATAAATATTAAATTAAATTGTTTATTTATGAACTATCTTCATAGTAAATTTATTATTAAGTAATTCATTAAAAACACTAGACACAATACTCAAGACTAACTTTCAACAATGACTAGGTACACTTATACTAAAAGACTGTATTAATATTCTTTGTAATGTACATATTTTGTAGTTTAATGCAAATTAAAGTAAAAATATATACCTATTCTTATTAGTGTAGAAATTCTTAAACCCTTAAAAATAAGCTGAAAGATCTCTTCGGACAAGTCGTTTGGTAAATGTTAAACAAAGGGGAAGTTTGTTAAAATCTCTTTCTTAATCTAGACCCTTTGAATATAGATTTTTTAGATAATCATTATTTTTGTTCTCTTTGTCACTGTTAACTAAACTGGATTACAATGTAAAGTGTACTTAAATAATATCTAAAGCATTAAGGGTACAGCTACAAATTGAAGAATAGTTAAACTGTTGCATATAAAATTTAAAAAGGTTACCTTGTAAGTCCATGAATAAAACTTCACATATAATCTCCCACTTAAAACTTTTATTATAGATATTTTGTTATATGTATTATCACAAATCCTGGTAGACTTTTAAAACACAATCACACATCTGACAAATCTTAAGTCCATATTTCCTTGATTACTGATTTCTCATATATAAACATAATTTACACGGTAAAACACAATTTCAATATGACTTAGGTGTAAACGCTTATTCATCGCACGTCACTCTACACAATCATATAAGATTATTGCATATTTGGATGGCTTTTAATTCCCTAAAACCGTCCTTGTCCTTTCTCATTTTAATCTCATGAAATTATAATTTATATACAAAGTTGACTAACATTAATATACAATACATAATTATTGTTGCTTAAAATGCAACACTTACATTGTCTGATGTTTTAAAATATGAAATAAATTGTTATGACTGGAATACTTTAATAATACATGTAAAAAATCCCCATTATTGATGTACTCTTTGTTTCCATATGAAAATGATTAATGCGGGAGAATCTACCAGTACTAAAGTATGAAAATATAAGATAAAGCACCTCGATTGGACAATGGTATGTATCAAAGATATTAACAACTTGATATGACGCACATCGCGATCGCTAAGTGAGGAGCGACCGGAGCTGGCGCGCCGCCGCCCAGGCCGCCCTGGTGGCAGCCAGCCGTCGAGCCGAGGAGGTTGGGCCTCCGTCTCCTCGTTGCAGTCTTACGAGAAATAAATGCCACATTACACTCTAAGTATTAAAGCACTGTACAACAACAATAGGGTTTCTTTTCCTTTTCAGGACTAACGTTCATTTCACGGACGATTTCCGCAAACATTTCGTTCACATTGGTGCGACTTTTCGCAGAGGCCTCCACAAATGGGCAGCCCCACATCTGCGCGAGGGTAGAGCCCTCGGCTTGAGAAACTTCGCGTTGGTGTTCCAAATCCGCTTTGTTGCCAACTAACAATATGGGTACGCGTTCAGAGCCCTTCACACGCGTAATCAATTCCTTCATAGGTTTTATGTCTTGGAACGTTTGATGATTGGTTAATGAATAAACTACAACAAATCCTTGGCCATTCTTTATATACAAATCTCTCATGGAAGCAAATTGCTCCGTGCCAGCAGTATCCAATATCTCTAGAACACACGGAGAATTATCTACTTCAATTTCTTTTCTATAGAAATCTTCTATGGTGGGGTCATACTTTTCCATGAAACATCCGGAAACGAACTGCACAGTTAAAGCACTCTTCCCGACCCCACCCGAACCCAACACAACCACTTTGAATTCGCGCATTTTTGTTGAGTAAAATCACTGTCTATTCCTCTAAAACGTTTGAAAAACGTATTTCCACTGTGTGCTATAAAAATGTCATTGCTATGTTGGTTAATGACTCACTCGGATGTGATCACTGAGGAACGTTCACGTCGAGAATGATAACTAAATGATAAATAGCGACGCCATTTTAGATTGATGAGTGGCAAAACAACTGTGTTTGCATCGCGACACTCTATTTATCGTTTACACTACACACCCGAAGCTATAAACGCGGAAGCAACGTCTATTCAACTGACTTGTAAAGTGCTGGAATTGGCAGCAGCAGCAGGTTGGTCAATGCACTCGATTGCAATGGTTTGATTGGTGAATGAATGTTGGTACCATTGGCAAAAATGTTGCAATGTTATAAAATACTGATTTTATATTACCAACGACCAATTAATTAATTATTTCGGGGTCATTAGTGATGAGACATGAAAATAGAATATAATTATTTTTAAGAATATATTTTACTCAATTACTAAGTATTACTTATCATTAATAATTACAATCAACATTAATACAAATATTATTTTGTTAGAACTGATAATAATAATTATTAATAATAACTATCACTATTAATTGAGTACATTTTAAGAGAATTTACAAAATGTAAATTGATCTATTATCGACTATCATTTGGGATTATTGTGATTTTGAAGATTTTAAATGGCAAGTATTTTTGGTGTTTTTCTTATTTTGCCAATATTGTTAACGTTCAGAAATAAGTCAATGTCATGTCAAGCAAGCTTTTCAGTTTTCGGTGATCTATTCAATAATGTTTATACATTTTTCTAAACTGCATAATTTATTGCGAAGTTTAAAATTTTTAAACGAACTTATCTATCAATGAGTTTAAATCAAATTATAATATTATGTAATACAAAATTACTAAGGAACTGTCACTGTCACATGAAATAATAATGTTGTATGTAAATGACAGCCATTTTCCGTCATGTCAAGTGTAGAATTTGTAAGTTGCAACAGTGTAACTATCAATGTCGACAACGACGACTGTCGAATAACTTGTAAGCCGCCTGCAAAATGCAAATCTAAACTAAACTAAAACTTGAAGTCTTGGGAGTATATTTTCTCGTTTTTCTCCCTAACAAATAATTTTTACGGACACCAAAACAGTTTAGCTGCACAAATAATAGGTAATTGAACCTTGCTTCTGGATTTTGGCTGTTTGACAACTGCAGTCTTTAGTCTTGTTTTCTTGAAATCTTTTTTAGTAGATCTAACAATATTTTGTACCTTTTTATTTAAGTTATGCAGGAATTATTAAATTTGTACCTTTAAGTTATTACTATTACTACTAGTTATTACTATAACTATGGCCACTGGCTTAATAATATTATTGCTTAATGCTGACATCATCCTACTGATACATTTGCAAAATTTTATAATGACACATCAGTACTAATTATTGATTTATTTACTTTTAAAAACATAAACAAATAATATTATTTGTTCTTCGAGTTACTTAATTTTTTATTCTCATTCCAGGACAGTATGTCTCATAAACCAATGCCATATAGTCCGAATTTCCCAGCTAGTCAGGGATATGCTCCACCAGTGGAAAGTGGTAAACCAAATGAAAGCTATCCTATGAATCCTCAAGTTGGGTATCCTGGTCCACCACCATCTTTGCCGCCAGGTGCTCAGCCTCTACCTGGAATGCAGCATGGATTCCAACCAGGTTTTCAGCCTGGCTTTCAACCTGGCTTTGCACCTGGATATCAGCATGGCTATGCCCAACCGCAACCTGGATATCCACACCCACAGCCTGGATATCCTCAGCCACAACCTGGCTATTCACCTGTACCTATAGTGCAACAGCCTGGACCAGGACCAGCACCAGGTGAGTTATAATAGTTAATAAGTAAACTTACCTTATAGCTTTAGATAATATAAAAACTATGGATAAAATGTGGCTTTTTGTTACATTTTTTTTTACTTATGTTATGCAGAAAGACAAACAGGAAAAAGGATTAGTTTTTAATTAGTCATGTCATCAATTATTATTGTAGGAAAATTATTTTCCTGTGTACATTAAAAATCAAGGGAACTTGTATTAACTTATGATTTTGAAGGAATGCTAATATTATTAAATAATCATCAAACTAGACTAACAAACATTACAATAATTTATAACCCACAAACTAGAGACTATTAGCATGAGAGGGAATTAGGCTTAATTATGCCAAATCCCAATTGGTTGTAGTGCTTTTTTATCCAAACTTGCAGACAAAGTTATTGGCAAAAACAATAGTTTGTTACTAAAAGTACTTAAACCCATTTATCTAAATTTTAAAGGAATTACACATGGTGCTTATACAACAAAATTTAATCAATTCAAAAATTTAAAGTATGTATGCAGACTTAAATATTGTTCTGTCAGCAAGACTGAGAGTACACTGTACACAGATGTATGATACTTGCATCTTTATTGCATGTACTCTTGCAACTTAAGCACTTGAATTATATTTGTATATTGGCAGTTTTTATTACTAATTATAATTATTATTTGATACTAGCTGACCTGGCGAACCTTGTACCGCCAATAAAAGATAGTATGCGTATAGTAAGCTATCCTGTAAAGGTACATGTCGCACCCTTAGAATGAAAGTGACTCAACTCAAAATTCCTGTAACACTCGATTTTACCATAAACTTACCTTATAAAGCATATTCTAAAATCTTGTAAAGTAGAAGTGACCTATATCTTAGTATAACAGGGGGCAGTGCATACTTAGGTCTATATATTATTAAGATAATTATTAATACTATAATTTTTTGAAGACTTTAATGTTCATTTACCACAAATTGCATTTTTTGGATTAGGTCATTCATTCTAAGGGATTGATATATGCCACCAAGGACTTTTTTTAAATATCTGTAAAAGAGGAATATGCTATTATGCATTGTTTCGTCATATTTCAGATTTAGAAGATATATCATATATTGGCTAAGAAAGAAGGGCTTCAATGAAAGTATTGCAAATTTTAATAATATGATGTAATACTGAATCATCTACAGTATCGACTTGGCAAAAGTTAAAAAAAAAAACATCAGAGAGTCAGCTTATTGATTTTAATTGAAATTGTTATTTTAAATTATCATTATAATTTATTTCTAAAGTAGAGGTAATAACACTTTATTGATAATGATGTTTACATATCCTTCAGAGGTAATAATAGCATTACCCTCCAATAAACGGTAGATATTAGTCGTTTGTGAAATTATAATTAAAATCTTTAAAAGTGATGTCCAATATAGGTGGCACCTATTTTGATGCTTTATATGAAGAACCTGTGAAAAAATCTTCTATAGACTCAAAATTTAAAAAGTTGTTTATGATAAAGCAAAAGAAATTACTCTGTTTAAAAGATAAACATGTGTTGAATGAGACCTTTAGTGTTTTAAATGTGAAAATAAATTTTCGGCGTTTGTATAAAATAATCTTTAAATCTGAATATAACAAATATGAAAAGTTTATGTCTGATGATGAAAAAAGGTTCATTTATGCTACAGTAGACTGTAAAAATGTGGTGGAGGGTCTTTAGTGTGTGGTAATATATTTATGTGTTGTGTTATTTAAGATTGGTGTTGTGTCGTACTAGTTTTTACTTGTGTCTTCGTCTGGGTCTAATCAGGGAAATAATTTTTAAAATTGATACAATAGTTTTTGAATTTATTTATTACAAACACAAAAACAAATCTTTACTCTGATAATAATTTAAACGTCTTGAAGATGACTAAAATTTGTATTATTGGACAATGAAACAAAGAAATATTTTTTTACAGTACATAATTAAGTTTTATTTTAAGAAAAATGAAAGAAATTTCATTTAATAAGTTTCATTTAATATCAGCAATACTTATTTACATTTCAAGTGTTCTTTTTTTATTAATCTCCGATTCAGTTTAGCCCACAATTTTTATGGAATATCAATAGTGTCAATGAATAGGTGATAGCATATCAAAATGTAAATTATCTGAGTGAGGCTCCAGCTGTATTTTATTGTAATGTTTGATCATATTTCGCAGGTGGCTGGATGACCATACCGCAAGGACTCCACAACTGCCCACCTGGCTTGGAATACCTGTCTATGATTGATCAATTACTAATACATCAGAAGGTGGAACTGTTAGAAGCGTTCGTTGGCTTCGAAACTAATAACAAGTACACAGTGAAAAATGCAATTGGACAAAAAGTGTACTATGCAGTTGAAGACAATGATTGTTGTACGAGAAACTGCTGCGGCCCAATGCGACCATTTGATATGAAGATTATGGATAATTTTCAAAATGAGGTACATTTCTGCATTTTTTAAAAGTAATTGCTTTGTGTATATGCTAGGTAAAACATTTTTTGTTTTTGACTCTTGAGTCATTAAAAATACAGAGAAATTACTTTAAATTTTCAATAGGGGTTCAAATCTTAGGAGTTTGAAGTACTTTTGTATCTATCTAGATAGGGTCTTTCTTATCATTCAATTTGTAATGAAAGTGTAAATTGACTTCAAATTCACTACAAAGAAATAAAAAAAGAAATAGTAAAAATATTTCTACAAGACAAAATATATTAGTAAGCTTGGTGCCTTAGTGTCAGATATATGTTTTGTACAATTTTCTGTTACAGTTGGACATATATCTCCAAATCAACAATTTTTTGAATTTTTGTGTTGTATGTTTGTCTGGGTCTACATTCGGACACCATGTAAATGTCTCGTCTTCTCTCATCTTCTAAAATTTTTACATAGTGTAGTGATAGCTTATTGTTTGGGTCAAGATGGCTACTTTTTATTCTTAACATCCTTTGTTACCACGAAATCTCTGGATACTATTGTATAACCAAAACTCAATACAAGTAGAATTATATAGAACTGATTTTCTTGAAAAGCGATATAGTAAAGATGGGAAAAGCTTGAAAATGAACTAAAGATGTTTTGAGTGGAGCGGTGACATTATATGGAAAAATGCATGTATAGTAAAAACATAGTGGCGATAATGCATTTAAGATATGATGAGATGCATAATATATTTTCAGGTAATTCATCTAAATCGTCCACTGGCTTGTGACTCCTGCTGGTGCCCGTGTTGGTTGCAAAGTATGGAGGTGACCTCTCCTCCTGGGACTGTGATTGGCTCCATAGAACAAGAATGGTCCATCTTCAAGCCTTGTTACGTGATCAAGAATGCCACGGGCGAAGTGGTATTGAGGATTAAAGGACCCGTTTGCACCTTCTCCATTTGTGGAGATGTTGAATTTCATGTGAGTATATTATATTTTATAGTATACTATTGAAAGTTGGAAACTGGTAAACTTTGATGGAACTATTATGGTTGATAGGTACATAATATGTACCTAACTGCCATGTTTATTCTAGTATTATAGGCTATATGAAAGAACGTAGATAACAGATTTATATATAACTAGCTGACCCGGCAAACATTGTTTTGCCATATTAATTTTTGGGGTGGGCTACCCTTCACTTAGGGGTATAAAAAATAGATAGTAGCCGATTCTCAGACCTACTGAATGCATATAAAATTTGGTAAAAATCAGTAAAGCCGTTTCGGAGGAGTTAGGTAACTAACATTGTGACACGAGAATTTTATATATAAGATTAATTAAGATCTGCCGTTTATTTATTCTTTTTGTATATTCAAACATGTACAAACGATATATTACTAAAAGTATAGTAACAAATCACTACATAGTATAAAACAAAGTCGCTTTTTCTCTCCTTATATCCCTTTGTATGCTTAAATCTTTAAAACTACACAACGGATTTTGATGCGGTTTTTTTTAATAGATAGAGTGATTGAAGAGGAATGTTTTATACCCGTGCAAAGCCGAGGCGGGTCGCTGATGATTAAGTCCTAAGTTCCCTGGATGGGGCAGAGGGCGTCCACAGTACGTCTCCATTCCGCTCGGTCTTGAGCTACGCGCTTTACTTCGCTCCATATCATGCCAACTGCCCTCGCCTCCGCGGTGATCATCCGCCGCCAGGATCGCTTATGGCGGCCACGTTTTCGCTTTCCTTGAGGGTTCCAGTCTAAGGCTTGCCTCGGTATATGTTAGGAATCCCTTCGTAGCGTGTGACCTATCCAATTCCACTTGCGACGCTTGATCTGGTGGTCGATTGGACTCTCGCCGCATCGTTCCCATACATCCACGTTTGCGATTGGGGCGGGTCGCTAGTATAGTATAAATCTGTATTTTTGATCCAATGTCCAATGGTATAACGATATATCGAGATAAAATGTTGAACGTAAGATGAGGTTATACTTTATTCTAATAAAAATAGAAAATTTTAATGAGTATAGTACTGAACATTTTCTTAGGAATACTTTTTCTTCATGAATACATAATACGCATAATAGAGAATGTTACAAGGTACGCATAATCGCTTGAATCTTTTTCACAGTAGAGATTTTATGTACACAAATACACCAGTTTGTTTTATTCAAAAAGAGCATTTAAAGTTCGTCAGCTCGTGACGTCACAGTACAACACCCGCTCTCTGCGTCTTCTCGAGCAGTGATCCGACGAACTGCGCGAGCTGTTGTAAAACGACGTCAAGTCGTCCTACTTTTAAAATTCTGTATCTCGGGAATAAATTGACGTATCAAATAATTTTTTCATACGATTTTTCCATTTTCAATAGTGAATACAAAAATCAAAATGTGTGAACTTTCTCCGCTCTTCATAAGGCATTAGAAACTTCATTAGGCAGTTTCATGTTCAGTCGAACAGTTAAAGTTAACAATAAAACTGATTTATCAATATTTTGATGACTTTTTCATATTGAAACTATGTTAAAAATATGTGTTTGATTTGTGTGGATATTTAAACAGTTCAAACACAACACACGTTTTTTCGCATCTAACTACATACTTAACGGGCTGATTTTGATAAATGATACGTTAATTGATTTCGCCTTGATGTCTTCTTTTTCCATCAATGTCTATCATCAATGAAAATGGAATTTCATACTTGTCACCTATCTTTTAACGCAGACAAAGTTACGAAATTATATTATTATTAGTTATGAAATTGTTGTTATCTAGCGCAATGTACCATGTATTGTGATCATAATAAATATTACTTATCAGCCACGTATTGACATAGTGCAATAAATTCTTAGACAAACATTGAACTGTCAATAAATTTATTTGCCGTTCAACTGTTATCGGCTTTAAATAACAATAGTAATATGTTTATTGTATATACTTATTCCAATTTAATGATTTTATAAACCTATTTCATACAAATTAACTTGAAGACTACTTGACAACCGACACCTTAAGGAAGAATACTTAAATGGGTGAACAAATCTTCATTGTACTAAGATCTCTCTCAATTCTGATGACAGATTTTGGTTTTTTTGTATGTATGATGTTCCATTAATGCTTGTTTATAGGCGAGTAGATTTCTGTGCCATTCAAACCGAAACATCTGATTGTTATATGTATGAATTTATCTATACTAAAATATATAGAAAAACCGTATATTTTTGTTTATAATTAATAATCTTTAAAACTTCTCACTAGATTTTAATCTTTCCCTGATGAGAGGAAGATAGATATTACATTTTATAATTTTACAGGTTTATTCAAAAGATGGTGATACGAAAGTTGGTAAAATCACAAAACAATGGTCTGGCCTGGCCCGCGAAGCCTTCACGGACTCAGACTACTTTGGCATCACCTTTCCTATGGATTTGGATGTCAGGATAAAGGCAGTGCTACTGGGGGCGTGTTTTTTGATTGTAAGTTTGTTTGTCAGTTAAATGACTGTCACTTTATATTTTTATCGAAATTATTCAGTTTGATTAGACGAAACTTAGGCTAATTTCGAAGGCATTGTTTACACGCGTCGTCTAATCTGTAACACACTATTTTCAACCGTTATCGCCGTATCTCCAAAAAAACCTGAAAATTATCTACATAAAAACTCTTCTCGAAAATCAGTCCTTTCTATTTGTGAAGTCCCGTGTCCCCTATTGGGGTATGGGGCAGATGCATTTCACACCCGTTTTACTAATAGATTTTTCTTTAGGGGCTTCAGCCTTCAATGCCCTGCCAGACCGAGTTTTTTAATCTCCACCGGGAATCGAACTCAGGATCTCCCGGTTGTAACGCTTACACGCCACTAGACCAGGGAGGAGGTAGTCCTTGAGTCATGAATATCCGTTCTTTAGATTTCGAGACTGTTTTTGTAACGTGTACTGGTTATAGATAAGAGCTAAATATTATATTTAAAAAGATAGCATATTGGAATGTTACGTCTAAATATCAAGAGATGGCGCTGATGTACTTTAAATAGCACGATTAAATTTCATTCTTAAAAATATGAAAGTTTCAGTGGTTTGTAGTATGCTTTGTAATGTGTACTGCTAGTTCAGTTTAATATATTTTTTCAAATAAATTTTCAGGACTTTATGTTCTTCGAAAAGTCCGGAAATCGCGAAACAGACGGACCTGGGATGCTGTGAGTGAATTAATCTCATTTTTCTTAATACAACGCGACAAGGTGGTTTTGGCACAAATACCGAAATCAGTGAATTTTTATTTTTTTAAATTGACATCATTACTATACCTACAAATATTGTACGGGCAGAAAGTTAAAATTAATTATTAACTTGTTTTGATTATAATACAGTTTCCATCTTAGTACCATATATTTCTTATTCGACTCTTAAGTGTCGTCCAATATTGAAGTTTTGATGCTTCCACTGTAAATATAGGTTTTGTATTTTTTATATATAATAAAACACTATCTATATATCCCAACAAAGTGCGATTCTCAACTCGAAATTGCATTAACAAACCACGTTAATAATTAATCACTTTCTCTTCGCTAATGTTCTAGATTTGACCCTACTTCTATTTGAAATAGGTTAATATTCGTTCTGTCAATGTCATTCAAGTGCCAAAAGATCCTTTCATGATTGTATTTTGTATTTTTCTACGATATTCGCTAACCGTATATAGCACAAAGAATAATTTTTGATTTAAGTCACATTCATTGTCAAAATATATTAATTAATTTGTTTATAAGTAGGTAAGTATTTTTACTTGAATTTTTCTTATTTGTATGTGAGAAAATTAAAGTGTTTTATTCTTTAATCGCAGTAGCGACGATTGACGTGACGTAGCTCAGCATGTCACGTGTCTGACTTCGCTTGTTGCGCGAAGGGTTTGAGTCCCAGAAAAAAAAATTGTCGCGGTTTTATAAAGTTAAACAGACATAAATGTCCCACTATATCTTACGCCACTCAAGTTGTAATTTGAAAAAGAATAGAACACTTTTTTATTCAAATCGGTTAACTCGTCCTATATATTATATAGAATATCCATCTATCCAACTACAATAATTTTAAAGATTTTTTTTATTGATTTCTATAACTATTAAACTTTTGCATTATTAATATTAAGATGATTTAAAACTTTAATTATGAATCTGGATGGATCGTAATCTTGCATCGTATTATTCAAGACGAAATTTTCAAAATAGCATGGCATATATGTTATGGAGTATATGTATGTATAATGGCCATTTTCACTAACCAAATCTATATATTAGATCTTAGGATATTCTCAAGTGATATATTTACGACCTAAAATTGGAAGGTTTGGCTAATTTTATGTCTTTGACTTATATTTTGTCTATTTTTAGCGTGTATTTTATAAGTGTAACCTTTTGTGAACCAGAAATAAAACTCGACAATATAAAATGTCTGTTTGGTAGTACCAAACATTATTAATCTCTTGTTTGTGAGAATATTTTTGTGTCAATTGTATTAGTAATTAGGTTTTTTGGTTTGTAGTTTTATGTTTTACTTCGGTTAATCAAATTGTTCTAATGGAATTATGTTGCGTTATTTCAGTAACTAGTCTATTTTTCATGACATTTATATGAGGCTAATTCAAAATATATGTAAGTACTAACTCTAGGAGTTTTCAAAATTGATATATTTACGCGCTTTTACGTTTTTTCTCCGATCGCGATGATACCGTTAGGAGGGTTGTGAATTTCATCTATATGTATTTTCATTCCTATGTACGCTCGTATATTTGACAATTGATGGCGTAAAGCTTGGCGTCCACCAGGCGGGCCGCATCGGGTCGCATCGCAACGCAAAAATCAGCTTGCTATACATTTTGTATGAAACTGCGTCCACTAGAGACGGGGCGGGCCGGACCGCGACGGAATCCGTCGGCGGATCAATCAGCGAGCGTATTTTAAAATTTTTCGTTAAAAATCCGCCGATACGGCGCGGATTGCCTGTATAGTGGACGCAATACGCAAAAATGCGCGTCGAACCGTTGCGGCCCGACCCGCCCCAAGTGGACGTCTAGCTTAAGTGTTTGCATTATTTTTTTGCATTGCAGTTGGGGTATTCTTAATTTACAAATTACTCCAAAAATATCAATTTGTTACTTTGAACTGTGATACTTATTCATTTATAAGAAATTTCGAAACCAAACGCACTTCGGCATTTATGCTTAATTCAAACTAAACATTTTATTAATACACAATGAGCGTTAATGTTTATATTACTTGCTTGATTACTAACACTTAAAAATGCTATAAGAGCTTTTTTGAGAAATCTTTTAAACGTTGTTTAATATACTAAAAGGTTTCTTAGTGTTTATTTGAAATTATATTTTGAACTTCGTATTATTATTTATTTGTAAAAATGTAGAACCCCTCAAGAAGCCTTTACTCTATTTTATTTACTTGCTGTGCCCCCCGGTTTCACTCGCTCGCTATTAAAAAAATTTGGGTGAGGGTAGGAGGGTGAAAAATACTTTACGACTTATTCTCATACCCACCAAATACACGTACAATTTCATTAAAATCACACGTTTCGGAGGAGTGCGAATACAAACATTGTATGATGAGTATTTATTTGTTACTAGCTGTGCTCTGCGGTTTCATCCGCGTTAATCTCGTCGTAACGTGATGTTTTATAGCCTTCCTCGATAAATGGACTATCTTATATTACTATATTATTATTCAATTCGAACCAGTAGCTCCTGAGATTAGCGCGTTTAAACAAACAAACTCTACAGCTTTATAATATTGGTATAGATTGGATCTGTCAACGGATTTTTTTATAATACGGGGTTCTGGTATTATGTGTGGAGCCCATAATGTGAAAGAAGCACTATTCTTCCTAAGACACATTATGCATTTAATGTTAATGGTAACATGTTGTTCAATGTGCATCTTTAAATAATTCCTATATTACAACCTCTAAAACTTCTTCCTTAAAACTCAATTGCTTATTTGAAGGAGAGTGACACCATATTTTATAAGTAAAGCTTATAGAGGGATTTTACGTTTTCATGAATTAATAATTAAGACAGTATAGGGACAGGAAAATGGCACAATACTGTACTGTTTATAAATAAAATATACTCGTAGATTTATATACCTTTATTATAGTGAATTATATAACATGCATTGTATTTTCTCGAATGTAGATTATATCTTCATCCTCCTTACTCATAAAATTGCTAAGTTTCCATCTTTGTTCAGTGTTTTGTCTTGTTTTTGTAATAACAATTTCTCGTTAGAGAGAAAGTGACAGCATTTGAGATATTGGTTAGATTTAAGCAGTTGTGAGTAAGGGGGATTATGTTGGCATACATTTTTACATTATATAACTATATACAATAAAAGCTTTATATTGTATTTTGTTTTAAATTAAATATCGGTAAAGAAGTCAAAAAAAAACTAATCGATTCTTTGAAAAGCATTCATTAAATGTCAGTGCCAAATTACGGATTATAAAGAGAATGTTAATTTTAACATTAGTTTGCAGAAATATAACAATAGAATTAGAAAATGCAATTTAAGATAAAAAATATTAAAAGTGTTACCATTTATGTCAAGCGTTTAAATAGATTTGTAAAACCGCAATTGTTTTATAATACTGGCAACTAATCACATATTATGTTTTTTAAAGGATGTAAAATCAGGCTTAATTCATCAATGTTATATCTTTGCACTCTAATTCCTCGGATCGTGAATTTGAGACATCTCATGTTTTTAAATATGCTTTATCACACGTCACAATATTTTTAATTGAATAAGTAATGTGTATTAACTGGTTGTACGTAACAGTAAATGTTGAGTTTCGGTGCTAATTATTTCCTATTGAAGTGTATTTCTTGTCGATCTGCATTTTTATTTTTAATGCAATTTATATTTCATATGGGTGTTTTGATTTGTAGAACGGCAGCGGAAATTTTTCACAACAAGTAAAATGATAAAGAAGTCTTCTCTGTAAAGTTTCTGTTTAATATTACACTTTGTTCCTGTTACGAGATTTGAAACTATATGTCGCTTTACAGTAGTGTGAGAATCAAACCATGTAAGATCCGATCAACTTGTTAAATGATTTTTTTTAAATGTTGTGAAACACAGAAACGGCTTTAACACTTTGTTGTTTAATGTTTAAATAACTTCGAGACAAAACACCCATATAAAATGATCGCTTCCTAAGACTTGAATAAAACAATGTATTTTTTGTATGATCTTTGTATTTTGTATCAAATGCTTATAGATTTAATTACAATTTTCGAACAAAAAGCTTTTAATTTTTATAGCTTTTGCCCAAATACAATTTTTAATGTATTCGCTCTTTTCCAGTATAAATATATTTTAAAAATACTATTCATAAACTATCAATTATACTTTGCTTTAGCCATAGTCAACTGGGACTACGGTTCTTTGTGTGTCTGAAACAAAAAAATAGTAACTTTTGGCAAGTTTGAGCATAATATATCGGATATGGTTGTAAAGTCGCAAATATATAAAAAGCTTTTTCTTAAATGACGTAAAGAAATATAATAAAATCTATCCTCACATTAAATTTCCTCAAAATTTCGGCTGCTTCCTTTGGCAATTTAAGAACAAACTTTTTTTTCATATAATTAAGTAGAAATCTGCCTTGACTTTCAGTTTCCTGAGAATCTCGGCTGCTTCCTTTTTAGCCATATGATCGTCATTAGACTTGGCCGGGTAACCCGCAGCTAATTTCAAATAGTACTTCGCTTGATCCTCTTTATTCAATTTGAGATAGCAACATCCCAGTCTTAGTAAGTTGACGCTATAAAACCTTGGCTGAGCAGCTTCGGCTTTCAAGAAATAGTCTAATGCGTCTTCGTAAGTGGAATTAGGTAGAGATGTATACAACATTTCGGCTGTTTTTCGTTGGTGCCAAGGGACCTTGCTTATTTGATAACACCATTCTCCGAGCATGTGAAGTAACGCTGCGTCGTTTGGGTTGATTTTAATCGCTAACTGCGAAAAAAAACTAATTTTTAGACCACACATCATGTGATGCAAGCTTATGTAGATATGTACATTAGTTTGCATCACTCTTCAACATTTTGGTTGTCACTTTAGACAAATTAGGTAAATAACCTACGGCGTTAATTATTGATCTTACAACTGAGCCTTAGGCCTTCAAATTGGTGTGATCGTTTTTGGTTTTTGAAAGCCTTTTAAATTTCACACTAATTTCTGTTACTATATTATAAATACGAAAGTAACTGTTACGTTTTCAAATTGAAAGCTCTAAACCGATTTTAATGAAATTTGATAGATAGAATGGAAAAATATTTCAAGGACAAACACGGAGACGCGTGAGACGGCTAGTATTTACATAATATTTAACAGAATGTACCTCCATATGTTTTCTGACATTTATAAGTTCTTGTATCTTCCTCTTAACACCATCGTTGGAGCTCTTCATATCTAATATCAAGGCATACCATTTCTGTACCGCAAAGTGGTCCCAATGATTTTCTAATTCTTCAGCTATGATGCTGTAAGCTGTGGAGATGAGCTCATCTCTGTGCGCCTGATCATGTTTGGGCTGCTTCGCTATATTGTACAGAACACGACAGATGCGCCATTTTATTTCTATGTTGTTTTTATCCTGATAAGTAATTTAAGGTATTTGAACAATATCGTTACTCGTTGAAACTCAAAACGTAAAAAAACGTTGTGTACATTAAAGTAGAAATAAATAATAATATCCAATTAAAATATACCTACCACATGGGGGATGACCGTCTCCTTGGTCTGGTGGTAAGCGTTACAATCGAGAGGTCCTGGGTTCGATTCCCGGTGGAGATAAAAAAAACTCAGTCTGGCAGGACATAGAAGGCTGATCACCTACTTGCCCCTAAAGATAAAATCGATCAGTGAAATGCATAGCCCACTAGGGGACACGGGACTTCACTTTTTTTCACACCACATGGGGAAGGCACATGTTTGCGTCTGTGTTGCTGATCATTTTCTCTACTGGTCAGTAAGAGATCAGCATTCTATGTATACGAAGACAAAGAATTTTTCTACAAATTCTTCAAGAGTGGTTGGTAAATGGATGATGCGTTAAGTAGTTGAAATCTTACCTCAGTATTTGATAAAAGTTTAAAGCATTCGTCATATTTTCCGTTTTCAAACAAGGTATCAGCAACCCCTGTTATATCGACTGAAGGTTTAAGAGTCTCTTTCGGCTCTGAAGATGTGAATTTTAACTTTGCAGGCCATGCTAATGTGATAGTTGTAGGAATTTGGAACTTGGAGAAAGATGTAGCAAACTCCTTCTGAAAATTTTGTAATTATTTTTATATTTGACCCCGACGAAAGATGTTCTAAGTTTGACGTGTCTATATGTCTGGACCTGTGGCATCGTAGCTTATAAGCGAATGAATCGATTTCGATGCGGTTGTTTTGTTTAAAAGCTGACTACAATTATTTATGAAGATATCTTCATAACATCGTACTTCATAGTTTCTTCTTGGTAGTCAGCATGTAGAGGATGTTTTAAATTGTGTAAGTATTTGTTAAATAATATTGCAAAGAAAATATTAAATATATTTTTTTTAATGATGTACTTGCCGGTCTTAGTAAACTCCACGTAGTATACAATTTAGAGCGCAGAAAATACGTTCCTAAGGTATAAAAAAAACTATTCTTGCATATACAACTTAATTTTAAAATGGAAATCATTTTTGCCAATAAAATAAGAACTACAATTATTCAATGACTGATTTCTTGAAAATGCAGGAAGGTGCTAATTTTGCAATAGAAGTGTTACTATAATAATTATAGTCATATAAACTTTTATGCTAAAAATCTAAAAGCAAAGGAACATAGAATCGGTCGGACCATTATTTTGTGCCGAGTCGTCTAGTGTTCAATCTTAGCAAAAATGTTTTAATACGGAGTTGGTAATGTTTGAAATGAATCGTTCATAACCTGCCATAACAAAGCACAAGAGGATTATATTATAACTTTTAATCAGTTTTACAATCGTAAATCGTCCGTAAAAAAGCGTAAACATAAACCTATTAAAAATTATAGTTAAGAAATGACGGCATTTATATTTTAGCCTGTTTCTGATTTGACAAACTTCATATAATATTGTGTTAGTTACTTTACTTATGACATTCATGAATCATGACATACCTTTTTGATGAAACAGTCTTAGCACAGATAAGTAAATAATCTACAAGTAAGTCTTGGTATCTGACTTTCCATTAAAAATTTAAATTATCTTATTTTCATTACTTATACGGTAGTACTTGTACGGTATTGTGATAACCATTCTGGCCTGATTAAACTTTAATGACTCGGTTTTGGTATAGCAATGTAAATTGTATAAAGGTCCGGCCTCATGCAGCCGCTCGACGCTCGTTTGCAGCGACAGATGTCGTCACGTGACCCCATTTTAAATTTCTCGCGACTTAAAAAGCTAATCATAAAATAGAACTTTTTCTTAATAATAGAAGAACAATAATTTATAATATATGTATATCACCACTTTGTTAACTTTTCAGGAGACTTTGTGCACTCTTGTCTAAACTTTCATTTTATGAAAAATTTCTTAAAATTAATGTCCTTACAAGAATTTAAATAAATAATTTTACTAACGAAAAAAGATCTTAAGTGTCCGACGCAAACTTCAGACATTTTTGGTGGACCAGATTCCAAATCTCGATGACTGTTGCCATCCGTCCCGACAGTCGTAGTCATTTCAAATTAATACCCACCTCCAGTAGGAATCCATCAACATCGTTCATTTGTGGTGGCGAATGTAGTGTAGGCACTGGTTCATCTCTAGCCATTGCATCGGCAATACGGTTAAGAACGACCATGGACTCGATACATGGGTGATTCGCCCAGTACTCAACAATCGTCTCACATATCCCACACGTATAGACAACCTTGATTGAACAACCACATGAAAAACAAAACATTAGAACTATAGAAACAAGTTTGGTTAGAAAGTTACATACGCTTTAATCTCGATAAAACTGTACAATGAAGAAACAAAATGATCGTTTCAACGTATTTGTCCATACTTTACTAATATTAATTAAATGTTTTAAAGTATTTACCTTGTCTGAATCCATTATTTACAGCAATTAATTAAAGAATCATTGCAGCACCTCACTTAGGGTACGGCCTCATGCAGCCGCTCGACGCTCGTTTCCAGCAATAAAGCTTAATATTTTCAATTTTGTCGCAACATATCACGTGACCAGATTTTTGAGTAGCGGGAAATTTAAAATTGGGTCACGTGACCACATTTGTCGCTGCAAAAAAGCGTCGAGCGGCTGCATGAGGCCGTACCTTTAAGAGTTACCTACGAATTACGCCGTAAATGCGTAGGTTTGCTCACTTCAAAATTCGCGCGTTAAAATTGTGTACCTATTTCATATGTCATCTGTCAAATAGACTACTACGCAACGATTTGATATTGCTAGCCATAAAAATCAGAATCAATTATTGTAGTAATTTATCGTTTTTTGTTATGTACTAGATTTAAGCAGAGTTCGGATGTTTAAAAATATTTTAATGAAGTGCTATACTCTGCTATCAATTTTTCTAATCGTAATAATATTATAATTAAGAATTCATTTTAATTAGGGGTACGTATTTTCTGGCAAGAATTTCAAAAAATCAATTTCAACCCGGTGCTGCCGCAAAGGGCGGGTGTTGCTGTTGACAGTTGTATAGTAGAGTGCTGATTTAAAATTTCTGCTGTGTTTAATATGTTTTTGAATTGATAATTGATATTAATGTGCTGATAACTAAATCACTATGCAGAGATCAGGTAAGGATTATTGGATCAACATTTAGTCACTTTAAAAACGAAAACAATTCGCGCCAATCAAGAGTTAGGAATAAAATAATTAACTGATGTTCTGATATCAATGAGCACATTAAAAACAATTCAAGGTTTGCAATTTGCGTAACAGTTTTGTGATAGCCTGAAGCTCAGATCTATAATTAAGAATTTATTAACGTTTATTTGTTTGTATGTGCTCCCCAAATTAATAAAAATTCATGGTCTTGAAATTTGAATGCATGTTGTTAATTTAAATTGAATTATCAAAAACATTGCATTTTTTACAATACATATTTATACTTTAAATATAATAGTTAATAAACCCCACATGACATTACAAATATAGTAAAATACTTTTTTAACTCTATCAATCCATACATTTGTAATGAAAGTTGTATGTATTTAAAAGATTTACATTTTGCTTTTGATAGGAGGTTCAGTTTGTCAGTTTTTGACACTGTTATATACTACATTTCGAAAACTTAGTTTGAATTCCTGTAGTTAACATTGTCTCTCTAATGCAGATATTCTACCAATTTTACAATTTACGTATCAATTCCTTTCTTGTACTGATTATATTTCATTTCAATATATGTATAACACAATGTATTTATTTTAATTGATGCAAGTTGTTAAGAGTTACATTTGCTTGGCTAAAGTCACAAACTCCATCTCTTTATACCCAGTATTCTTACTCTACCATAACCCAATACAGATGCTAAGAAATTGTCAAAAACATTAACACTAACAAAGATAACATTTTAACTCATTACTTAGTTATTGAACCTCTAGTAAAAGTAGGACCTCTAAATGTAGGACTATTTTATTTAAAGACATTTAAGAGATCTTACTTTAATAGTGTCAGTTTATATTATATTTGAAAAGAATATTTGTCAAATTACCTGGTTTATTACCTGATAATTAATATTTTCAAAAATATTATTGATTATAAAAGTGGCATTGAGAATGGCAGATACATTTCGGCTTATATTAATTAAGTGTATGTTCTACCTAAAATTGAACCCCTTTTGTTTCTCTGGAATCTCAAGGGCATGGTGCTAATGGTAGATATTGAATTAGTTTTACCAGAATTAAAGTACTCTTTGTATTACAGTATTAATTTTTAACATAATAATATGCTTGCATTGTACCAAATTGCAGCCAATCAGCAATGTAATAAAACTTATAGGTTCTTATTCATATCACATAAACACATAGTAAAATAATGATTTCATTTCATTGTAATAATTTCTTCTTCGTAATATTTTAGATTAATTTTATTTAGATGCAATAAAATATTACAAAATAATAATATTTGCCATCACAATATTCCACATAATTGATTCAATGTGATAAAATATTCTGATATTTAACATAAATTACGTAGCTAACAGCTAGTAATTTTTAGTAAGGGTTCAGCTAAAGGTAAGGCAAGTAACCTCATACTTTACGCTGATCTCTCTAGCGGAACTCCGACCACGGTGACGTACTGTCGTCATGTAAGGCTGTAAATTGACACCGTGACCGTAGCTAGACCTCATAACTACTGGTTTGGCTGTAATTAAATATTAGAAAAGTAGCCCGTACTTGTAATTATCACCGTTTAAAAATTGTGTCCGTGTTATGCGTAATTATGATAAGAAGTTCGTTATTTTAAGGACGGGATGTAAAATTTATCGTAATCGGTTCAGTAGCTTAACCGAAAGCATGGCAAACAAACAACTCTAATAATTACCATTACAGTATAGTTCAGTTGCAAATAGGATTATAGTGTTATTATTAAAAAAAAAAAGTTTTATTTAGGTTTTGTCTGTAAGCAACAGTGCTAGTAGAAAAATCACCGTATCCATTCAGTTTTCAAAAAACAAAGAGCTTTTTTGCCTACAACACCGATGTTTCAATACGAAGATAAATCTGCAGTGACCTAGTTCTTTTTTGTGTCATCATTAAAGTAGGTACCTATAGCGGAGTTGACCTCAAATAGAGTGCTTCAGATCGACCACCCCTAGCGCTGTGGAATCTGTCGAGTTGCGAATTCCCTGCGTGTATTTAAATAGCTTGGAGTTCAGTTGCATATGTTGCACCGTTCCTCAGCGGATCGCTCCCGCGTGCATAGTGCATACCAACTCTCTGTAACCGCTTAACGAACGCCAAACTTAAACCAGACTTCTGTATTGTCGCACTGTTCCAAAAGGATTTTTATTATCTATTCAATAAAATGTCTCCAATATATTCGGTTATTGACTCATAGACCGTAGTGTGATTTAAGGTGACAAGTGATGGTTTTTCGGTACGATGGATTCAACTGACGCAGCGGAATTACTATGTAAGATTAAATTTGTCATGTTGAGAAAACGCTTTGTTTATTATAGTTTCTCATGTGCGATAAACATTGAAATTAAAAACAATGCTGGCATGTTTTCTCTATATTGGTCTCTACTCATTGTTGTATTTTTTAATGAAGATTGTCGTGCATGTACGTGTTCTCACTTATTTACTATGTATACGTATTTCACGTCAATTTAATGGAAACAGAATACACAGGTAGCGATAGCCTAGAAGACGTAGGTACATGTTGTCTCCCTTGTTTTGGTACGTGATTTTAATGTCGAACGAACTCGACACCTATTGTTGTTTAATAATTTGTTGATGTTTGCATTTTTTTTGTTCCATGTGCTGATTTTCTGCGACACTGTGATTATAGCGGTAAGTGCGAATTTGTAATGTTATATTTGAAACAGTTGAGATCCGCGGTTTCACCAGTGTTAAATCGTTTTAAATCGTCCTCGGTAATTGGACTATCCAACACAAAAATATCTCTACAATTCGAACCAGTTTCTGAGATAGCGCGTTCAATCAAACTTTTCAGCTTTATAATATTTTTATAGATTTTACGAGCGCAGTGTAAGTACCTACATAGGTACTTTGAATCGACTTTGACTCTACTATAAAATGAAGTCAGTAGGTTACCATATCGTAAATGGTTGTCATGTATGCAATATAATAAAAAAGAAATTATTAGGTCACAGAGACCAAGGACCGTTTGTTCAAAGCGCACGTATTACGTTGCACGCTTTTTGAATTACGAGTAGGACTTCGCGACCGCTATTTGGCCCTCGAACGTCGAGTCCATCCACTGTTGACACCGATACTCATGTCCCCATGGCTTAGGTGACCGCGGCATGCGATTGCAGTGACGAATGTATTTGTCACTACGACGCGCCCTTGCCATTGTTTCAGTATGCGAAAGTCGAATAGCCTAGTGGTCGTGCTACCATATTTCTTTCATTAAAATTCCTGAACTAGAATTTTCTCTCGACATCGTTATTTTCAGCGCGCGGCTGTGAAACATTTTCAGCCCGTAAATAGAAGTAAACTTGTATCGGTTCCTTTGTAATTACTGGTTCTGTAGAGCTTCAAATTAAACTCTTATCAGTGCTAAGCCGCGGTTTGCGTTGATTCACCCGGCTTTGACTCTTCTCCGGATGTGAATTGTCGACGGAAAATGCGGTATCGCGTTTGGTAGCAACATATTGCTGTAATTGGAGCAGTATGTTTCCTTCGCATTCCATCGACGGTTGGTTTATGTAAATAATATCGAAATTAAATCATTGAGCGACTGTTTAAGTGTTGTGTGTGCGAAATGGCATCTCTGTCAGATTCGCCGTTGAATAGGTCACGTAACAGGCCCGTGTTGTCACGTTACAGGCCGAAACTTACGGATTCTAATGATCAGGTGAGCGAATTTATATTAATTTGTTAAAAACATTAAGGACGGATTATAATATTTTGTATTAATGGTGGTAGAGGTGCCTGTAAACCGCAAGCCGCGTTCAGAAACAGTTGAGTTACGAGAAATATAATTCATTTTTGAATTGAACACCAGACACATAAAGTAAATGTATGAGTAATTATTTATCACTTTAGGTTTTTTAACTGTCTTTTTTGTCTCTATGCCAAGAAAAGAAAACGTCTTGCTTTTTATAGTTTTAGTTCCATTTATATTTTTTATTTTAAAATAATATCTCAGTAAATAAATAATACTATATATGTATATAATACAATAAATATTCTATTCACTTCACGACGTGTCAGCTAAACTGGTGACCCTGACGTGACATGTGGGGATGTCATATACCCACTCAATATTAGTACTAAATATTATATTATATATATATTATATATAAATATATAAAAATTAAACTAAAATATTGTGCCTAAATACCTACATAGTACATAATAATAAAGCGCGCATTCAAAGTTTTTTCATACAAATAAAAGTAATAATTTATTATTAGTTCGTCTGTCGGAAAACATTTTAAACTGAGGTAAATGATAACTGTAGCTATAAATAGAGTTAAAAAAAACGTCGATTCAATTCTTTGTAAAAGTTTAACTTTGACTAGTTCAGCTCTTTTTCACTACGGTAATATTAAGAAATATATTGATGACAGATATTGTATTTAATTATACGTATTTTATTATGTACGGTGTAGAGGACAATTTCGAATAATATTATGCAATTAATTAATTGTTAAACTAAAGTACATATTGATAATATTGGCTACACAACACTTGTTAGTTGTAACAAGTGTATCTTATCAGTAAATAAACATTGCGTCCATTTGTTTAGTTTCTAAATTCATGTTAAATTTTAAAATAATTATTGTGAAATTACACACTTTAGAACCAACATTATGAGTGTTAAAGTCGAGAATTTTTGAATTCAATCGACGTCATCCGAAAACACGTCTTAATATTTTATTCAAGGTTATAAATAGACAGAATAAAAAAAAGGCCAATTTTGAAAACTGTACACACAACGAAACAATATTTTGAGACTTATACTAACTTAATAATAGGGCTCCTATTACAAAATTGCGTTGACACAATATGTACAACTCATACAACTACACAATTTATGTAATTATTTTACACTTGTAATTTCGATTATTTAACAATTTATAATTATTTTTTTTAAAGCAATTTGCAATATTTCTGTCATGAATTAACAAATATTTAGATAAATTTTACGTAAAAACTATCTATAAAGAGAAATTGTGAGAATCTGAGCGTTTTGAGTTATGATTGGGATTTTATTTATAAAAATATCATGAATATTTCATAATTTAGACTTATAACGTAAAGGTACATATTTCATTTTGTTTACTTACACAAATTCAATCCACGATTTCGCGCAACAAAACAGTTGTCGCGCATTTTATGAAAATCATACTCCCGTGTTTCGGATATATTTAAATAAATTGAAGGCTTTCAGTTTCAGATAAAAAGAGCGTTAAAATTGATCATTTTATGCAAAAAAATAAGGTTAAAATGTAGGCTTCTTACACCAACAATAATTACACTAAAATTTTACCATTAAATTTACATACTAGACCGATCACTATAAATCTAAATTAGGATTTATGTTTAGATTATTACGAGTCGTTGGTACATTTATAGGCAATATGTTTTAGAAACATTGATGTTGTTATGATGGCGCACGTGCCTTTCGCCTAAACAACCGCTGCTGTTAATTTTTAACTATAACCAGCTGTAGGTACAGAGTTCTCATAGAAACATAGGCAATCTTGACCTAATATAAGTATGTGGTATAAGTTGCGATTATCCAAGATACGGGGGTAATTGGCCTACGACTGTTATTATTTATTTTTATTTATTATTTCTTACATTGTTTAGCCCTTACAGGCTTGCCCCCAATGCAACTGTTATGCATACTCGTTAAAACTAATATTTACTAAAATGAATATATAAACTTAACAATAAAAGAACTTTCGTTTTGCAGAGCACATGTTAAATTAATTCATAAAAATGCAGTATTGTTTATAAAAGTGTCTTATACCTGAATAAGGCAATTTTAGTTTACTTTTGATTTTACTTTTTGATTAAAAAAAGATAATTATCATCGTCAATAAAAAAAAATCGATAGGAGACCTAACATCCAGTAACGCAACCCTTGAAAAAAAAAACGCTTCGAATTGATAACCTCCTTTTTGGTTTTTTTTTAAGGTCGGTTAATAAAAGTATGTATTTACGACATGTTTTTTTTTTAATTTTAATTATATTACGAGTAGGAAGCGCATTCTATGCATCAGATTTAGTATATTAGCAAATGGAGGGACAGCAAGGCAAAAAATGCTTATTTTGTCTTTTCAATTCCTTAATTCATATGTAGGTATGCAATAACATTGTTAGTTTGATTTAAAAGACACTATTTGTTTGTGTATATAAATAGTTTTACAAACAATGCATATGATTCACTAATACAATAACAATTCACAGTTATTCACCACATTGTACATATGTATTTGTTAAGCGTATGTAATTTAAATTAAATATTAATAAATATATTTTCGTTTTAACAAACCTAGAAGGATAATTCTACATAGTCATTAGTTGTAGAGTCCTCTTTTTAAGCTCGATGAGAAGAGGTATTGTGAGCATGACGTATCTGTCTGGCATCGTAGATCCTAAACGAATTAGCCAATGAAATTAACTTATTATGCCGATAGCAATTATTGGACTACAAAATTTACAAGTGAAATGATTATATAAAGAGGTTGCGCCTCGCGGTTTCAATACAGAGATAGAATACTCGTATGTTTAAATTTATAAAATAAAAACATACAAATTATAATAGTATTTTTTTAAATTATCCTTAAAAAAGTTCCCTAAAGACAACTTAAAACATGATGTCCATGTTTATGTAATAGGTATGTATAAAATCCATACAATTTTATACTGAAGTTGAAAAATATAATATTCGTATGTCTAAATTATTCAACAGAAACACAACCGGCATATAAAGTACGCTATAAGTAAATCCAGTTTATAGTCTATTTGCGTGCAAATTTAATTCAAATCTGTTCAGCCGTTTAGACGTGATTGAGTCACAAACTTTCGCATTTATAATATTTGTGGGATAATCCATCGGACAGATTTTCATAAATTACAGCTATGATCTATCGTTCAGAGCTTTCATATAAAACAATCTGCATCTAATTCGGTATATTCGTTTTCAATAGACAATACACACACACAGACAGGCACGTTTTTTCGCCGGGGACTAATAATGCAAATAGAACTCACATTGAAAGAAACTGACGCACTATTGACGTTAAAGTTAAGTGCATTTGATTACTGGAACTATTAGTATTTTAACCCAAATAGCTAACTTTATCTGTAAGTATTTAAACTTATCGCTGGTCAAATATTTAATCTTGTACCGACAACGGACTTCATAAAGTTACCATATAAGGGCCCCAGTGATAATAATGATTTAAAAGTTGTCCAGGAGGAATTTATTGGGATACTGGGATAGTGTCGATTTTTCATATACATTCTCAGGAATTTTCCCACATTCGAATTTATATTTGTCTGTGGCCACGTTGAATAGGAGAATGAGGTCCTAATAAGGACATTGGTAAAGAACCCAGTTCAGCGGCCATGAAAGCGTAACAAAGAATACTTTCGCATTTATAATATTATGTTAGCTTATAAAGGTGCTTTCAGACTACGTTATAATATAATAGCATATAGTTCATAGCACAACAATATCGCGCACCATACATTATTATGGACACGTTCATACTGTACTGTACTATAAATTATTGGCTTACTATACGTTATTAAATTGAGCGATACGCTTGCTATATAGCACAATAGTATAGCCTAGTCTGACAGCACCTTTACACGATGGATTCCATTTAATTTTCTTTACCTTTTATTGTTGTTATATTTGACATGTCTGTGGGACTGTGTAGCATCGTAAGTTCTAAACGAATGGATTTCAATACGGATTTTTTAGTTTGGCAGCTGACATGATTGAGATGGATTTATGATGATGAGATCTTTCTTCCATTTCGTCGGAGTTTCAAAAGGACATTGAATCATTCGCTATACAGCGATTTGCGACGTCTATTGTTTGATCCAGTTAGAATCCTATTAAAGGAAGTCTTATAATAAACTAGTTATAAGTAGTTGTGTAGTAGTTGATACAAAGATACAACTTAGTAGACTGGAAAACAAGCATTTACCACTGAGCTATGGAGGTAGTGAAACAAATTCAGGTTAAGGTTTTTGGAAAAATTCTTTGGAAAGCATCATATTAGTATGAAACAGATTGATATTACTTATAATTTTATACCGACTTCGAAAAAGAAGAACGGGGTTATAAATTCCAAATATGAATCTTATGAATCTATCGGGATATATATTTTTAAAATTTTTGAATATTTGGTACCAATAACTTCAAAAACAGCATCGTTAAGTTATCGTTATGTCACATTATATCCAAAGTCCGCTCAGCTGATAAAACGTAATTGAGACAAACATACAAACTTTTACAGAACGCGTATTAATAGCCCATCCACATTGTAGTATCCTTCAGGGTTCGATCTCGATCTGGTAAAATATTAGAAATTTACACACATCCAAAATGTGCATGCATATGCATTCATCCCATTCGTAAGAGTCAAGTTTCGTTCTAATTTCATCCCAGTCACTTTCAACCTCAAACAAATTGTTAAATCTATATAATATGTACTAAGCTGAAGAATTCGTTTGGTTGATAGCGCTAATTTCAGGAACTACTTATTGGTTCGAATTGGAAACTTATTTTGAGTTGGATAGTCCATTAGGTGACCGCCTCCTTGGTCTATTGGTAAGCGCGTATAACCGAGAAAAAGTACAAGAGAGAAAAAAAACTCGGTCTGGCAGGGCATAGAAGGCTGATCACCTACTTGCCCCTAAAGAAAAATCGATCAGTGAAACAGATGTGAAATGCATCTGTCCCGTACCCCACTAGGGGACACGGGACTTCACTTTAGTCCATTAGGTACCTACCTAGCAAATTGAGGGAGTTCATAGGCTGTATAACATCCCGCTGCGACCAATAGGAGCTAATTTATAATTTGACTATATCGGACCGAGAACGAAATATGAACGATGTTATAGTATGTAACGAACGGGCCTAAATGTCTAAATTATGTTGATTATATACGAAGGAACTTCAAAGGGAATTTCTTTCTTTTTAAAGATTGAATTTGTTTATTTAACATTAAGGTAACATAGTCCGTATTACATCTTTATTATATCTTTCACTTTGTTTATGGTTCAACAAACTCGAAGGTTAGTATGGCTCCGCTGTAAAACTTTATTTATAGGTTCTTGGGCAAAATATATGAAAATACACTTTTTAATGCTAATAGAAGATATATGATACTAGGTTTTGCCCGCGAATCCGTTGTTATTCGCGATAAAAGGTAGCCATTTCCCAAGCTTAAGTCAATATACGTATTATGTACCAAATATCATCATTATTCTAACACTAAGAGAAGTATCAATGAGGAAATATTCAGAATTGGTTCGTACAATTGTTGAACTTGTAATCTGATATTGCAAATATATCTTCAGAAGCTCTGAGCAGTAGGTACAACATTTATGCCTTTTTATTGTTTTTTTTTTCACTCCAATTCAGTCTTTCATATAAACTATATAATAGAATGTTATTCAATAATGCGCTCCAGGCTTAGAGTAAGTATTACTTTTAATACTTACTCTGACACTCGAGGCCTTAAATTCATTTTAATTTGCTTGAACGCCTTTTATATATATTTTCATATTTCTTTTTAATTCTCGTAATTAATTATTATGGTTGAGTCACATACCTGATACATGTTAAGACACACACACTATATATAGTATGTACTAACTACATTATATTTAAGTACCTATTTTAAAAAGTAATATCATTTCACACTATCGCTTATCAAAATCACTTAAATCTAAGTTTACATCTAGTTTACATCTCAAACCGGAGAAGAGCCAAGAGTCGAGTTTTATCTTTCCGACCACGTTCGCAAAAAAAATCTTTAACAGACTGTTTATGACTAAAAAGGTTTTAATCTATGATGAATACTCTCGAATGGTTGTAGAATGTAGACCACAGAGTCCCGGGGACTCGACTCTAGAACAGTGTGTCATTGTGTTTGTGCCACTTCCCACGCTTCAGGGGTACTTGACTTAGCGTCACTAGTACCTGGGGAGAGCTTGTTAACAAATGTAGTATGAGTGAAACATAGCATGAATAGTTACGTATTTTTTATCTTAGGTAATTGAACTATATATTTATTTTGAATTACTAAGCTAGAATAACTCGCGTTTTGTTATCGAGTTATCTGATAATAATTACTTCATGTAATAAAATTATGATACATTACAAGTCGTCAATACTAAGAATATATATAGTATACTATAGTATACATATAAATTCTTAGTATAAACATATTTGTGCTGCCATCTGTCTTTACTTGTATGCACTATGCTGCAACTTAATGATCTCTGTGTATGCTTTCTATGGATATGAGTTGTTGTAGATGGCGCCAGTTTTGCAATTAATATTAAAATCCATTAATTAATTTATATGGTATAATCAGAATTTTAGTATTTCACATAAAATTTCTAAATTACATATATACTGTAAAATGTTTAGTACCAGTATTTTCCGCATATGTGCGGGACGTTGTTTTCCAAATTACATATCTTGTATTTTTAGTAAACCAAAAGTGAGTAAATTGATTAGTAATTATTATGTATTAAAAAATATATATATTATTTTCTCTCTAGTATTGGAGAAGGAATTATTTAATTCAGAATGAGTATTTCGAAAAAATGTTAGAATTCAGCAAGTGAAATGTTCTGCGCCTGCGTGCTGCAACTTACGGTCGATTGTTTGACCATGACCACACTGTCACGTGGTTTTGTATCGTCTCCATATCTATTAGATTTATTACATGCCCTACTAATACTATGAAGCCGAAGAATTTGTTTGGTTGAACGCGCTAATCGCAGCAACTTGGTACTGGTTCGAAATGAATTCTTCTTGTGTTGCATAGTTCATCTATCGAGGAAGGTATAATAATTAATATAAATAAAGTCACGCTTTGACTAATAGGAGCGGAGCGTGAATGAAAAATGTTGCATAAACGAAAATATTCCTTTTGAGAGGATCCGTTGCGTGCACTGCATGACGTAATTGTTCCCTTTTAACATCGATTTTAAAGTTCTAAAAAGTTTTAAATAACAGGGTATGTTTTGATATCCACGCAGATCAAGACGCGAGAAAAAACTTTTTATATGTTTTCATATAATATCTATATAATATTATTTTTCGTGTTGCCATTCTACATGAAATTACAAAATTTCATTAATTCCCAACATCTAACCACTATTAAAACATTTTATTTTCATTTTCATATTCTTGATTTCATATAGAATAAAATTTTAATTCATAGTGAAATTGAATCGATAGGTTTGACTATAATAATGGTTCTTGAATATTGTCGTACCTACATTCATATTAAGCAGAGGGTTAAAACGTGGAATTGTTATATTATTATGGTTTAACAAACACAGTAGAGACCTTAGATAAAAATCTATAATAGGTTCTTTAATAATTATTTATTTATTAACACTTCGTTGCAATAACAATCTAAAATAAATAATAACTTAAGCTAATTGAAGATCAAAGGGCGGCCTTATTGCTAATCAGCATCAGCATAAGGGAAAGTGCAATAATTGCGAAAAATAACTCATAATATTTTCTTAGTTATTCTAGAATTGTACACATAGGTATAAAGGTAAACTTGTACAATTAACACCAATTAGAGCGAGTCAAAACCCTTGCCCTTACATTGCTAATTGGCGCCGAGGATCGTGATTAATAAATGCGTGCGTGGAACTTTAAAATAGTACGACAGTCGTCGAGAGTCACAAAGGAAAAATTCATACTCAGATCGCACTACGATTTACAACTGAAAGTCGACTCAACCAATAAATAATACGAAATAGCTGTACACTTAGGTACATTACGTAATTTTTTGCTTTGTATCGTATGATCTTGACAGTTAGCATAACACACAAAAACAAAACAGAGACATCAAATACAACAATACATATTATATAAAACGAAATACAAGATATAAGTATATTATGTAGATGAATCCTAAAAATGATTCACAGCTGGAGTAAGATTTAAAGTTAAATTAAGTAATACAGTTTTATTAATATTTTTTGTATTGTGTATGTTCGTGTATAACCCAATTTCTTTGAATTTTGTGCGGTTTTCACACGTGTTATCTTCTACAATTATATTATATAGGGAGTGCACATCAAAATATTTTTAAATAAAAAACACTCAGAATTGAGATCCTTTTTGAAGGCGGCACAAAGATACATACTTCAGGGTCCATACTGTGATGAATTTTATAATTTTTTAATGTCAGAATCGGCAATATTTTTTAATAAACTGTAACATATGTAACTGTACGATGTTGAGTTTCTTTGAATAAATACTGTTAACAAGCTAAATCAGATAAGATCCTTGGTCGATTTTATGAATTTGCTGCAGTGATCGCCGGAGAGAATTTCGCGAAATTTTTATTGATCTTAAACCGTAATGTAGATAAGATTCAAGTGTGGTATTAAAGGTCAATGAACTTTTACTTTCTAGATCTACTATTGAAGACTGTTCTTATTGTAGTAATCACTTTATTAAAGGAGTTTCTATTGGCTTGTAAATTGTTACAAATTCAAAAGATTCATTTGCATTTAGTTTACAAGGACTGTCAATGTTTATGTCACAGAATGACAAAGGAATTGTTTCATGTTTCGTCACCTTATTGTTAATGATTTGCAAACATATCCCCAAAGATACTTTGACATCTTACTGCTTTTCTTGCTTGTTTTATTTACAATGGGTGTAATAATTCCTAAGATGATTTTTTATTCACACAAAACAAAGCTGTAATGTAAATAGACGATTTTTTAATTAGTTTAGTTTTAAATAATATGCTATCTTGCACATTAACCTTCAAGACCCGCAAGTAGTTTAAATAGGTGAAATACTACAAATGGGCACAATAGGATATGACTGAATTCGCGGAGAATTCAGGAGTTGACCTTGACAGAGAAGCAACAGTGCATTTTCAACCCCCTCGCTGAAGTCTTATTTTAATAGGAGTAAGATCGAAAGGGGTCGCGTCGGCGGCGTGCGGGGCGCCGCTGAAGTCCACCCGCGCGCCTTGTCTGCACCGCTGAGCTGTCAAACCGCCTCCGACGGGCACCCCGCTCGAACGCACCTATATTGGCCGATCGCGATCGTTTTCTTGTATTCCTTCGTGTGTTTATAAACCTCGCATGACGATATAAGGACATGAACGGCAGTGCAACGACGGTGAATGGTACCGTCAACGGTACCAACGGCACTATCAATGGAATTGGAGCCGCTCCACGTACCGCGACACTTGGAGCACCAAGTAGCTATGCGTATACATCCAGCGGCTCCTTACTGGGTAGAGGAGGGTCGGCGAGACCGGTGCCACCACCGACGTTGCCCAAATACAGTGGATCGTTTAGCGCTGGCAGTGTCAGTTCTACAGGGCTGAGAGAAAGGGACAGGGAAGGAGCGGGTGGATCTCATCGTTTAGCAAGCTTAGAGAGATTAGCGCTGAGACAGAGGATTATAGAACAAAGTTCAAATAACCAGGTAGCGAGTTCAGCGCTTAATAACTCCACAACCAGTACTGGACCCACGTCTGCCACCGTCACCCTCACCGATACGGCCACAGTAAGTCCCCTTTTGCCATACATCTTATTCACCCTCGGTTCGCTCCCCTACCTCAACGCGGGGTGCATTCGAAAGGGAGTTTTCATTATTACAGCCGAACGTACCGTATGAGTGCATACCTAGCTGCAATCAAAATACTCGAACAATCATTACATCGCTTTTAGTAATTATAAATTATAGAACACCGAAACGTATCAAATTCATTATTTACCTGCTATAATCTAACAATACATATATAAGTATGAGCTTCTGTTCATATTATTGTTATCAATAATTGTTAAAATAATAAACAAACAATATGAATGCCTTAAAAACGATTAGGTACGTAATATTTGTATAAGTTTAAAAATATTATACAACAAGTATTACATTATATATCTTATGAAAATACATACATTAATGAAATTTAAGTTTATTGAACAGTGTGAGCAGAATCAATATTAGGCATATTCATAGACCATACCAAACCAAACACGAAACCCAATTTGCCTTTTAAATTTGTCTTAAATATTTAAAACAAAAACACATCTTTTACAACTACACTGTACCTACTTGTTTATATTTACTGTTCGAAATGCGATGAGTAATGACGTGACTATTAAATAAGTATTATGTAGGTAGTAAGAGATTTACATGCCAAACGATAAATATAATTAGTTTCATTTCCTAAGGATATTGTTTATTCCCACACAAGTTCCTTATGCTTGGGACTGGTCCTCGTTGTAATATACCGGGTGAGTGACCCTGGTGTCTACAGGGTTAAAAATAACCCGTATCGGCGAGCATTCTGCTCGCATGTGTCGAATCCACTAACCATTAATTGTTTCACGGTCACACTGACCTGAAATTTCTTAGAATCACATCCTTTGATTTAAAGTTGCAAAAGTTAGCTAAGGTTATTTTCATTATTTTTTTATTGTCTTGCTTGTTGAATATTAGCTGTGGCCCGCGTTTTTTATCCGCGTTAACTTCGTCGTAGTGTGATGTTATAGCCTACTTCGATAAATGGACTAACCAAACAATTTTTTCGAATGTTTCTTAGATTAACGCGTTTAGCAAGCAAACAAAGCCTATATACTATTAAGTATAGATTTCCATCTTCTGTATAAAGTACATAACTAATGTTATCTACCACAGACTCATCTTCCTTGCAAAACTTGCTCGAAGATGGAGCATTAATAATTCATAGCTTTACGACAAGTGTTGATATCATGAATCCTTTTGTTTGTCTCGTTCTCAGAATACCTTATCAATTACGTTATCAGTGACTAACAGAGGGCTATTGATAAGAAAACAAATTGTGAATGCTGTCATTCAACTCTCAGGCAGGAGTTAAGAATCTATATCTTAAAGGAGTTTTAAAACAGATTGACCTTAAAACCAACGTTGAATACGAAATATTGAAGTAAAATTTTTTATCAAGCCCGCAAAAGCGGTTAGGGCACGTTCTCTTGCATTTCGATTCGGAAACCGAAAGGGCATATAATCAGAAGCGGGTAAATTTGGATCTTCATGTTATGTAAATAAGATTGATTATTCTATTTCTTTTAGTTGTTTTATTTTCTTAAGTGTGTAAACTGTCCTTGCTGTTGTGTGCCTGTTGGGTATGACGATCTCAGGATCCTTTTACATCTCCCTATATAAATGTACAGCTATAATTAACTTATACCTGAGGTAACTTTAACCGTTTCATACGCGCGCTAACTCTTGTTATTAACTGTCTTATTTTAGACATTCGTTTATTGTTCTTTCACTGTTTCAATTGTGATCGAAATTGTGTTGATGTGTGTATTCGAAGATGTTTTTACGTTGTAATGCCGTGTTGGCAAGTAGAAATTGTGTCTAGTGACTCAATAAGGGCGTACGGAGGCTTTAAAAACATCTGTTCGTGCTTTCGTTCCACGTGATAGGCCAGGGAGCTTGTTTCCTGCCAACAGCCGGCAGTGCCGGTAACTTAACCTCAAACCGACAGACGTGAGCGTACTTTATGCTGAGACACACTATTTAAAACTTTTATCTATACGCCATTGTTGTCGATTTTATATAATCTGTAATGAAATTCCCTGGTTGTGATTGATTTTATTTGTTTCTATTAAAAGTGTATTAACGGTTTCGTGAAGAAAAACAACGTAGGTATATTGAAGTGAGTGTAAAATGTGAGTCTTGTGAGAGCAGAATTATTTGTGCGAGACGTTTACCCAGTGTTTGTGATCAGAATGGCTAATATGGCATCTAACGGACAAACAAAACTCACAAGATGTTCGAGCAGCGTCGGCGACACCGTTGTTGATAAATCCAAAGTCGGATGGACGAGTCCCAGGGAAATTTGGCGGAACTTGTCGTTGCGTAGAAAATTCGAGGTAAATAGAAATGAATTATGTATGTAAGGATTTATTGATTTACTGTCGTAGATAGCTCGACACGTGAGCGACAGCAAACTGATGTTGGCGCCTAGATGGACAGATAACATGCAATTACTTCACAAAGGAAAGCCCATACTTAATGCTTTCTGTTTTATTACACCCACGAAAGCAGTTACAATCAGATATGCCTTAAACCAAAGCATTAAACAAAATAGTTATTCTACAATTTTAGCCTACTCGCAGTTCCCCGCGATTTTCCACCTGCGTTAATTTATATTTTATCACCTTCCTCGATAATTGGACTATCCAACACAAAAATAATAATCTTATCTATAAAATTCTCGTGTTACAATGTTAGTTACCTTACTCCTCTGAAACGGCTTTACTGATTTTTACCAAATTTTACATGCATATTCAGTAGGTCTGCGAATCGGCTACTATCTATTTTTCATACCCCTAAGTGATAAGGATAGCCTACCCCAAAAATTGATATGGCAAAACGTTTGCCGGGTCAGCTAGTCTATATCTATAAATGCAAAACAAAGTCTACATATAAGTATTTACACCATTTATAACTCAAGATTGGATGAACCGATTTTGATGATCTCTGATTTGTTGGATTCGTCTAATCCGGTTTAATATAGTATTCGTAAATAGCGGTATAACTGTTAATAATATATAAAAATTCATTTTGCTTTTGATACCTATTCGAATCTTTTGAAAGTGATTATTATACTTTCATATGATACAATACATTCTCCATGCCACAATTATGTTAAACTAAGTCAACAAATTAAGTCTTATTTGAGGGAATCAAGTTAAAATTTTATATTTCAAATGCCTTTAGGTATACTAACAATTTTTATCTAAGGTTTTAAAAGAACTTTATGCTGTTTAATTGTATGTACTCAAATATTGAAGTAAGAAAGTTCCGTTTTCTAAGGATTACATTAAAATTTAAAAGTATAAAGCATATTAAAATGGTTGAAATAGTTTATTTTAATTCGAACATCTTGTGCTGTTAAATATATACATTATTATAAGCATGAAAGTCGCCTGTTTTCTAAAACATTTGCTGCTATTGATCGGCTTAGTGACAACTCGATCCATATACATTTCTAATAGCAGACTAGTTCATTGACTTGTTCTTATAGTAAATCACAACCGCATTATGTCTCACTTCACAAGCTGTATTGGATTTATCTCGAAATAGATGCGTTTTCTAATGTATTAACGAAGAGCGTCACCCTCGCAGGTTTTTGCAAAACTTGTCTTCGAAATTTCTGTATACATTTTAATTGTGCACATATTAGTTTACTGCTTGTGAATACACACAGCAATAAATTTAATTATTATTATAATATACAGAATATTGTTATATTTTTCAACAGACTTCAAAAAAAAGAAAACAAAAAGCCACAAAAAAAGGTTGTCTGTTTTTTGTTTTATTTATGAAATGTTATTAATGTCCTCACAACTTATTCAAAAATAGTTTTAAAGAGAACGTAATCACATATGAAAAAAAAATAAATTATATTATCGCGTGTGCCATTACCACAATTTTTGTATTTGCGATGTAGAGGCTGTGTCAATTTAATTAACCTTCATTACGGCTCCTTTGAGTACAACATATTATCAGATTACCTACTTCCGAATCTTAAATTTTAAATTCTCCTCTTAATTTAAGAGGAGAATTTAAAATTTTGTCTTTTAAGAGTCTTAAAAGACAGCTTTGTCATCAAAATTCCTCTCAAATACTTGAATTTTTATACCAAGTAGTTCGCAGAAATAGTATGAATAATGCAAGACGCAATGGACACAGGATTTTCGTATCTTATATACGATAATCTCATTTCAAAACTTATTTTAGTAGGTAAAACAAAAGAGACCGAGGAACAAGCAATATTCAACAATAGATAAATAAAGAGGTGGTGTATAAGTTTGACGTGTCTGTTTGTATGTGGCATCCTAGCTCCGTACAGACCGATTTCGATGCGTTTTTTGTTTAAAAGCTGACGTAATGGGAATGGATCTTGCTACAATTTATAAAAAAAATCATCTATTGATGAGGTATTTGTAATCATCGTGTCGATTTTTTTAAATTGTCTTCAATTTAACTTGTTGTAAGAGATACGGCATAAAATTACGTCCAAGTCACGTTTAAGTTGTGGCGTATTCCCGGTTTATACATGAGCCTCTTTTGTTTATATTACATATTGTTAAACATCTCAAGTCAAGTTACAAACATAGCGTGTGGATGCGTTTAGTCATATCCCGCCCATAAAACAGACTGTCAGTAACTATTAATATGTATTTTTACTAGAATTTATTAAATAATAAGAAATACTAAACATACTGAAGTAGCATGTGCGGTGAATTTAATGAAGCAAGGGAATTCTTGAGATATATGCGTAATAAATATAATAAATAAATTTAAAAAATAAATTATGATACAATTTTATAGTATATTTATTATTACCATAAATTAAAGGTGTCATTATCAGAGTTTCATCTCACAAAGAGAAGCTTCTTTAGAAAATTATTGTTAAGTCATTCGAGTTGCCAGTTTTGCCCACGCCGGGCATCATCTACCCACTGGTATAATTTATCCACGTGCAATAGCATTGAATACATCTTTAATCTTCTTTCGTTTTTTTAATGTTCCTAGCTATGTTCCGCGGTTTCATGCGAGTTGCTTTCGTGATGTTATGTAGCCTTCTTAGATAGACTATCCAACACAATGATTTTTTCAGTTCGAACCAATACTTTTTGAGATTGTGTTGTGTGGTTGTAGGCTATAAAACATCAAGCTACGACCAATATGAGCGGAGTGTCAATGAAAAATGTTACACAAACTAGCACAAAATTAGATACTTTTTACACTGCTGCCTGTCTAAATTCTTGGCCTTCGTTCTTCCGCCTAGAATTCCTGGAATAGATCGCTTGGTAAAGGAAGCCTTTTCTTTAACCATTATATTTAATGTGTTATATGGGAAATATTTTATAGTTATATCAATAGATAAATATTATTCCTTGAGAGCGTGTGAGACCGTGGGGCACAGCTAGTTAGCTTAAACGATGACTAAAATAGCTGCTAGTGCAGCATACAATGTGCTTTCTGTATTCGATAATATCCATATAAGTACAGCAATTGTGGAGAAAGTAAGAATAACGCTAAATGAACAGCGTTGACCTAAATTACTGCTATCGTCTTTGGTCATGACGTAGTAAAATCAGATGACTCATGAGCAATTTTATTTAATGGATTTTGGCAAAAACGATACATATAAAGTTGAGGCTGGTTTTTTCGAAATACATGATTAGAGAATTTTTAAGGTCGTCTAATACAAGGTCACAATAATATATAATACATCTATTATTAACTTACCTTATACATATCTGTATCTTTTGGATATTTAAGTCTGTAAGTATACGGTAACTTAAATATTCATTTAAAATATCTGCTATTTGTGTAGTATTCTTTCATTTTGATAAGATATACAATTACCAAAAGATGTGATACAGTGAAATCCAGTCGCCGTTTTAATATTAGTCAGAAATAAGAGTTGTGTTTCAAATAGGAAAGCAAATGTGTATCGTGTAGCTATTACAACAAGCTTATGTAAGCTGGTTTTCATCATCATAGTATAAACGAATGATGTTTTCTTCAACTGGTTAAAACATAACTTATTCCACAGTTAGCAGCTAGCACTATTGTGTAATCTATGGGTTATTTCTGAAGAAGCCTTAAAATACCTGACATTACACACTTTATACACTTTAATTGCATTTACAAATTTGTATACCAAAACGTATAAATCCTCATAAATCGTAGAAAATCATCTCGATCATTTTAGTTTTTAAACAAAATAACACCGCATCGCAATCGGTTGATTCGTTTAGGAGATACAAAGTCACAGTCTACAACTTATAACATTATTATTGAGTTCAATATATACTTTGCAAGGCGTTCGTTAGTCGTGGACTAAAGAAGATTTTTACTTCTTTAGATCGGGGTTATTTATTTTGATTGATCACACATGTTAAGACAATCGCAGGAAGAAATAGACAGACACCACAAACATCGAATCACGTATTACAATGGGGGTCAACACAACTGATTAAAAAATATAATGACAAAATGATTTAAAAATTGGAAAGATGATAAATATTTTATTATTTCACACCAATATCACGAAGGAATTGCATAAAAATACGAGTCGGTTTTAAATAATGGCTCAACCAGTAGAAACACGACCGGTTCCGCATGATATATTTTTCTTTGAAAGTTCCTAATTAGATATGCAACGAGCAATTGAAATGTATAAGACCCAGTACATAAAAGAATTTTAATGATATGCAATAATAAGGCATTGGGATTCGATAACGGTAACAAAAGGACTCGTTTCAAATATTTAGGTTATCTTAAATTCTATGTAATTAAACGATTATTTGAAATTTGTTGTCGTTTTAAACTGATTTGAATTGTATAAATTATTTTAAAATATCGCTCTATATAATATGATGTGATGAAATATTTATTTAAATTAAAGTTGTATCGTGTTCCTCTAACAATAAGAGCTATTCATAATTTCATAAACCGCTTTACATTTATAAACATTTCTAGGTAGGTAGGTACCTACAGCTTTTTACAACGGGATAAATCACGAAAGCCAGTTCACAATTACGTATTAATAACAAAATTACCACAAAAGCATTCAAAATTTCCTCTGCAAATAGGGTTATTAGTTGCGGGTAAGAACACATTAAAGTCGCATTATTTTTTTAACAAAATGATTCAAGGGCTTATGAAAGCGTACCATATAAAATGTATTTTCTTTTATAGTAATATAAATCGGAAGTGTTGTAAATTAGTTAATATGAGATGCTTGAAGAGTTGGCCATGATTGTTAGCGCACGTGCATTAATTAATGTTTACTTCCCGTGGCTGATGGAACGTACAGTTTGTTTTGGTATCAGCTACGAATATCGATTGCAGATTTCCGATTATTACAGTTGCTAGTAAAGTATTTACTGCTATAAAACATTACTATAAAATATAAAATAGATGTGTTTATCACAAAAATAAAACATAATCTTATATATACAATTCTCGTGTCACAATGTTAGTTACCTTACTCCTCCGAAACGGCTTTACTGATTTTTACCAAATTTTATATGCATATCCAGTAGGTCTGAGAATCGGCTACTATCTATTTTTCATACCCCTAAGTGATAAGACCCCAAAAATTAATATGGCAAAACAACGTTTGCCGGGTCAGCTAGTAATCTTATAATATTTCAGTATCACAGTGTAAATAACGTAACAAATTAACGTCATCAAATCTAAGAGTAATATGAAATACGACTTCATGATCATGTTATGATCAAACGTCTACACAATATCACTACATATAGTATAAAACAAAGTGGCTTTCTCTGTCCCTATATCCCTTTGTATGCTTAAATCTTTAAAAATACGCAACAGATTTTGATGCGGTTTTTTTAAATAGATAAAGTGATTAGAGAGGAAGGTTTTTATATACGTTTAATATAATTATACCCGTGCGAAGCCGGGGCGGGTCGCTAGTAATACTAATAATTCTAACTGTAGATCAAATATTTTTTTTAGTTTACTACTTTTTTAAATCTCTATTTAATATTATACATTAGAAAGTAACTCCGTTTAGCTATCTGTATGTCTGTACCAATTTCACGCTTAAAGCGCTGACATTGAAATTTGGTACAGAGATAGACTAAACCTGAAGAAAGGACACAGCTACCTTTTATCGCCAAAAAGGCTTGAAGCGTTAAGTAGCTAAGCAAGTATAATTTGCCGTTGCTTCTATAAATTCTTTAGTAATTGTTTTATTCAAAAGGATATATTCTTCTTTACATTTTTTATGATGCACGCCTTCACCAAATAGAAAAATTGTTGTTAAGTTAGTTTTCTTCAGCCATACGCCGACGACGCCGAGACCGCAATGAGTCACAGGTACTAAGGAAGCCGGTTGAGCTTGTTAGGTGAATCGTATCCGTACGATGACTAATTTAAACCATTTTTTCTATTCTTCTGATGAAGATGACCCATTTAATTCATGACTGGAGAACGCCTTGGCTTTGCAATAGCATGCATTCAGTTTTTACAGGAATTGCCGAAATTGTCCCATCAATATCTAAACTCGCATTCTAAGAAGTTTTTAAGTGTTAAGTAATTTTTGCGTGAAGCTCATGCAAATATGCAAAACTCCTGAGTTAATAAACAACCCTACAAATGTAATTTTATTCTGTAAATATTATAAAGATGGAGTTTGTTTGTTTAACCATTTCAAGCATTTATTTCAAGAATTACTGGTTCGAATAGAAAAGTTTTTTGTGTTTGATCTTAGTACATTTATCGAGGAAGCTATAGATAGGCACGCTACGACCATTAGATGCGGCGTATCATTAAAAAATGTTGCAAAAACGAGAAAAATGTTATAAATGAGTCAAATCTAGTGTCAATATATTAAAAAAAACCTAAATGTTGTATAGATTACCGGATAACACGTCTGGGAAATGTCCGTAATGCAGAACTATTCATTAATAAGCTTTTTATAAGCTATAAAGTCTAAACTGTTAAACAATTGTGTTAGAGACTGAATAGTATTAAAATGTAAGAAGGGTCTCCAACAACCGGAAGCCTGTGAATTGCTTCACTATTCAATTTACACGCAACGGAACTAGGCTCGATTGACAAGACGAAGGAAAGACAAATCTACTTGATGTCATAAGTATTAATGACAATTTGTGCATAATATATTATATTCGTCTGTAGAAGCTGTACACTGACAATCCTACAGGCAAAGGCCGTGAAATATATTTTCCGTTCGATAAATTTAGAGGAAAAAATACAAATATTATTTATACATGTATATGTTGTTGTTATATCTCTGCTTATAATTCTATATCAAAATATATTACCTAAATGATTCATAAAGGTGATTAAATAGGTGTCATAAAACAGTTTGTATTCTCTACTAGTATTTATCTGTGGTTTGTGGTTAGGTATAGACCTTCAAAGACATAACGCAATTGTACTATTAAATACAACGATTAACTCTTTAGGGGCGAATAAGGTCCTACCCATCATCATGAAGTAGACCCCAGGTGCCATATTGTTTAATGTTGCATGACTACATTGTACACTTCATGCTCCGTCGCACGCTGTCACCTAATGAACACAAAGCTTCCCATAGACTCTAAAAAACAAAAAGATAGTGAAACTGTTTCAACAGAGAGCAGTTTTCTCATTGTATTTTCTATGACAACGGTCACAAACTACTCATATTGTGCAGCCGCGTCTACTCTGATATCGATTATGCTTATCTGAATCAATAACATTTCTTAAAAAAAAATCCCCAGCGAAGTGCAATAACTGTTTTTAAATTTAGATAATATCGTGATATAATCCGTAGCTTATTGCTACAGCCCCACATACTTATTTACGTTGCTCAACTAAGATCTTTTTAAGTGCAAAAAACGAGAAACGTCAGCGAGGAAGTAACAGAGTATTTAAGGCTTGTTTCAAGTTAAGCAACAGAGGGTTAAGTAAGGGTTGTAGATTACCTATTTAAATTACGCTAACCCTTTGGAATCATTTGCTCCTGCTTGTTTGGAAAAAAAAACCCTACTGAGCGGTTGGCTGTTCATATAGCTGGGTGCGTTGTTGAACAACTTTGACTTAGTGCCGATCATTTATTATTGTATGTTATGTTATTAATAACTTAGCATACAATATATATTACTTGAACGATATAGCTTTGTATTGCGAAAGAAATTTTGATATAAGTAATTTCTGTTTACATTATGGTTGTGCTTGTTTGTAGATGTTTATTTGCATTTCGAATCATTAGTAGTTAATTTGTTGATACAAACGTTGACAATTATATAACCGTAAACAAATTTACGGTAAATGACCACCACTAAAAAAACAATTGTGAATCTAAATTAACAGTTATTAGTTAAAGTTAAGGAATTTATGAAGGTCAATAAATCTTATCCAGCCTAGGTTATGTTTTGTGCTAGTTGTTAATTTCCTCATTAATTCGCTCGCATTAGTCGATTTCGGACGGTCTACAGTTTTGTGATGTGTCGTGAATCGTGATGAATAGTTTTAATAAGCTGTTTAATAAAATTAAGAGAATACACAAGACGGAGCATGGGCATGATTCTGTAAGTAGTTTCCCATTGTTAACTATTACATTGTTGTGTCACTGTGTTTGGTACAATGCTTTTTATGAGATGCATGTTAGATATTACCAGTGTAACTTACCCTACCATTGTGTTATAATTATAAATATTACTAGAGCCCGCGGCTTTGATAGCCACCATTATCAGGACACTGCTTGATTACGTCGCGTCGAAGGCATAGGGTCACAGCTCTACCGTCAAAAGGATATTTTTAGAACATTGAAAGCATTCATTGTCGTATTTTGCACAAACTACGCGACTTCTACTTATGGAATTGTTAAAGATTGTTAAAACTTTAGTCTGTTGTTAATAAATTATTTTTAATAAGTCAAGGCTCGAATTCAATGCGTATTATTTCCTTATAACATTATAATAACCTCAGTACATTAGTCATTAATTAATTTTTTGCATTATTATAGACACAGAGCATTACAAAAACTGTAAGTGAGAAATAATCATCCCTTCCATACATGAGGTAGGTACCCTTATTCGTAATTAATATGTCGTCAATTCCACTTGTTACTGCTTTTTACGACTATAGCCTATATACCTATGAAATGGCGATTGAAAATTAAAGAAAAGTTCGGTAATAGGACACACACCTGCTTGCTCGTTATAGCACCATATTTACATTTAACCATATTAGGGAACACGTAAATTTACTTTTAGGAACTGGTTCTAAGCATTACTTGGACTTAAGTATATTTTTATTTTAGAAGTAGAACATTATAATGAATAACTGTCTTTCACATTATTTTTTAAATTAGTATTCCACATGACGGAGCATTAAATGAAAATAATTTTAAAATTCGGTTTAAAACTTTAAAATAGCACTGTTTCGCGTGCTATATAAGTGTAACAATTAAACGCGGTGTAATGATATAAGAAACTCCGTTCTTTAAGTACTTTTTTTTACAAGGTAATTCTTGGTACAAATTTTTACAATGCACTGTTAAACGAGTGAAGATCTATCTTGATGATGTTAGCTTACAATTAAAAAACACTATAATTGAATGATCAAAGTAACTTACCTGTAAGTGCTCTTCGATCACAATTATATGAGTTTGACGCCTCCTCTGTGTATTGTTTACTTTGTAGTCATGTCTTGTCGGTTCAATTCACACGAAGCTTTAAAGACCAGTAATTTTTTTTACTGGCCACACAATTTTCTTCTCATGGCAACCCTATAGTCTTAACCTCCATTGTAGTTTAAAGTAATATCAAAAAATTAAAGCAAACTAAGGGAGGGCTAAAAATAAAGTTCTGGAACTGGATAACAGAGGGTTGGGCTGGACACAGAGGAGGCGTCAAACTCATATAATTGTGATCGAAGAGCACTTACAGGTAAGTTACTTTGATCATTCAATTATATTCATTTGACGCCTCCTCTGTGTATTGTTTACTTTGTAGATGTTGAAAGAGAAGTTTGCTTAATTTTTATCATTTATTGTAAGTAAGAAAAGACAACTATTACTATAGTTACAATTGTATAGTGAATTAAGTAATTAAATAGGTTAAAAAAAAATAGTCTTTTTTTTTTTTTTTTTTTTACAATGACTCAAGGACACTTGAACTAAAATTATTGTTTTTATTAATCAATGGTTTATTTTAAAAGGATGCAAATGTTTTGGATGCATTAGTCCAGCCTGCAGTTTTTTTTTTTTTTTTTTTAATTAAATCAATACTAATACCTTTTCTATAAGCTTGGGGGGTAGAGGCATGTCTTCTACTATGAGCAGTGAAAATAGAAGTATCAATACCTGCCTCTCCAAGAATATTTTTAATCCATCTGGCTAATGTTTGAGTTGATGCTGCATAGTGGGGCTTTTTTTTTTTTTTTTTTTTAAATGATAAAGAGATTTTCAGATTTCATCTAATCTTTTGTACAATTTATGTAATCTTTTAATGTTGTGGCTGGACAAATACAAACATTTTCTTTATAAAAAGGAATTTCTAGCAAAGGATGAAATTTGTTTAGATGTTTTAATTAAATCTGGTATTTTTATTTTTATACTGTTTTGATATATATCAATATTGCTTATCTTAATTAAATGCATAGTTTGTAATCTGTGACCAGTTACAAGTAGAAGTAAAATTATTAGTTTTTTTTTTTTTTTTTTGATATTGTTTCCAATGACAAATCTGAATTGGGATATAGATTGGCTACATGATTTAACACAGTAGATGGGTCCCAAGTTTCATCATACTTTGGTTTATTTGGCCTTAATTTATAAATACCTGCGAAGAAACGTTTTATATCCTTATGAGAACCCAAATCAAAATTTAGAATTAGTGATAAAGATGATCTTAAACTATTAAGGGTACCATAAGCAGAGCCACCTTCAAATTTCTTAGTTAAAAGACTTATCACATTAGGTACAGATAATACCAAGGGTTCTACCTTTAAATGATTGCAATAATCCCACCATTGTTTCAAGCAGGAATCATATTGCTTAATGGTATTTTTTGATAACGAACTTATTATAATATTGATACTTTCATACATTTCATGGTAAAGTGCGTGAAAAGCTCTGAAAGGAGACGATAAGAGATTTTTATGAGGTGGAAATTTAGCCCTCAGCTTTGTCATTTTGTATCTTTTCTAAACATTTTAATATTAATGAAAATGGAGGAAATGCATAAAACTGTAATTTTGTCCAAGAAATGGTAAATGCATCTATAACCATACATCCAGGTTCTTGATGCCAATATACAAATTTTTGACATTTGACATTTTCTCTTGTAGCAAACAAATCAATCTCCGGAAGGCCAAATTTAGAAACAATTGTTTGAAAAGCATACGGATTTAGTTCCCATTAAATTCATTATTAATTTTTCTAGATTCTGTATCAGCCAGGTAGTTCTCTTTTGATGAAATATACGAGGCAAAAATGAAAATATTTCTAGCTTCACAAAATTTCCAGATTTTTCTTGCAAGATCATTTAAATGTGGATATTGTATGCCACCCAAATAATTTATATGGTAATTTTTATCATTTTCATTCCAGAATTACAATCACTTAAAACATGATTTCTCCACCACTTTAGATCATCAATTACATAACTTTTAAGTGTAATTTTTGACTCAAAATTACCATGGCTTTTCTTTAAATGTAAGTACTTACATCTTTCTAATCTCTTTGTATACATAAATCCATAAGGAATTGCTGGACAAATTGATATTAAACTTCCAATCAAGGAAGCAAATGACCTTATTGAAGAATTTTTTTTTTTAAATTTATAAAGGTGATCAGTTGTTTATAAATATTTTTACGTTTTTCATTCAGAATAGAAATGGCAAAGTTTTTAGTATCTAAATAAAACCAAGAAATTTACAATTTTGTGATGGAGTTAATTGACTTTTCTTCATAATTATAATTAAACCTAAAGATTCAAACAGATGGCGTCCTTCTGTAATATTAGAATTACATTCTGTCTTTGAATTACCAATAAACAAAAAATCATCTAAATAGTTAACACTTACTATACCTTGTTTTCTTAAATGTGACATTATGGGTCTAATTAGCTTTGTAAATACATATGGGCTAGAGCAAAGTCCAAATGGCAAAACTTGAAATTCATACATATTACCATCAAAAAGAAATCTAAGAAACATGCGACTTGCAGGATGAACATTCAGTAAAAAATATGCATCTTTTTAAATCAATTGAAGCTAGATAAGATTCTTTACTCATTAGTTTTATTACTGTTCTTATAACTTCCATTTTAAAATGGTATGTTTTTACATATTTATTAAACAGTTTTAAATTGAGTATGAATCTAGAAGGACCATCTGGCTTCTGAACTAAGAAAATCTTTGACAAAAACTGATCCTGAATACTATGGCAAATTTTTATTGCCCCTATATTTTTAAGTTCTTGAATATAATTATATATTAGGATCTTTTCGGATTTGTCAAAATTATTATTTGTGGGTGGATTAATTTGGCATGGTTTTGATATTAGTGGTATTTTATAACCTGTTTTAACCCATTGCAAAACAGTTTTGTTTTGTATTATTTTTTGCCATTTTTTATAGAATAAATATATGTGACCAGCAAAACCTACCTCTATTCTCTCTTCCTAGGAGGTTGAGCTGGATGTCTCCCTCAACTTGCTCGATAATTGCTCCACTGATGAGCTGGAAATGAACGAGCTGGAGCATGAGCTGGAGGTCGGGCCACTGGAGGAATTGTTTGTTTTATCCTCGACTGATTTCCCTTGTTGGTCTGATAACCTCGATAATGTTGATAAGAGGACGGGCCCCAATAGTTTAAAGAATTTGCATGTCTTTTCAGCTCTTTTCCAGATTATTCTAAATCCTTACTCTTCTTTATAACAGAAGGCAGTTGGTCGAAAAACAAGAATTCTGTTATAGGTGTTTCCTGTAAGCATTCTTTTATTTCATTCTTTTTTATTATTGAGGCCAGGCAGAATTACATTTCTGCGAGTGCTAGATTCTGCATAATGAAGATCACACAAAAGGCGAATACTGTCACTAATGTCTTCAATGTTTTGATGTTTGTCTTCTCTGATTAAGTCGAAGAGGAATTTATTGAGAATGTCATTAGTTAATACAATTTGCTCTTGTTTTTCACTTAACTTTTTGTCTCTTGATTTGGCACCAGAACTCAAAATTGACGCTACTTCTGGGTTTAATTTAGGTGCATTTATAGTATAGGGAATTTTTGGCGTTTTTGATTATATTTTTCCATACTTCATCGAGTTTTTGATTGATTGATATTTTATTTTCCTTTGGCTCTGGTTCACCAATCAATTTAAAATATCAGGCTCATTTTCTTTTTCACTACTGCTTATGCTTAAACGTCTTATTCGGCTTCTCCTTGAACAAGGTTCAATATCCTCATCACTAGACGAGTATACTATTATAATACACCTTTTTTCTTTGGTTCTGGAATAAGATCAATATTTTATTTTTTAGGTAGATACAATTGGCCCAGTGTTGATATATAGACCCTCGTTCTATCGCACAACACAAACATCACCTCGTGTTCCCTCCCGTGGAACCTCAAGATTTATTTTTTATTTCATTATATATAAACGGCGTTGAATGTTGGTTGATGTATAGACCCTCGTTCTATCGCACAACACAAACATCATCTCGTGTTCCCTCTCGTGGAACCTCAAGATTTATTTTTTATTTCATTATATATAAATGGCGTTGAATGTTGGTTGATGTATAGACCCTCGTTCTATCGCACAACACAAACATCATCTCGTGTTCCCTCTCGTGGAACCTCAAGATTTATTTTTTATTTCATTATATATAAACGGCGTTGAATGTTGGTTGATGTATAGACCCTCGTTCTATCGCACAACACAAACATCATCTCGTGTTCCCTCAAGATTTATTTTTTATTTCATTATATATAAACGGCGTTGAATGTTGGTTGATGTATAGACCCTTGTTCTATCATACAACATAAAAATAATCTTGTGTGACCTCTCGTGACACCTCAAGCATTGTTATTAGTAAAAAACTTCGTAAAAACATAAGTGAAAACAACTACGCAGTACCTACGTCGTAATAAAGTGATTACATAGTACATTCCTTCATTTTTATCTTCCAATAGGTTTAAACACGATTCAAGAAGTTTCCTCTTCCTAGACATTTCAAACAAATACACTTTTCTTCACAAATCATTATTTGTTAACGAATAAAATAAAATTACGCTCAGTGAATTTAACGCGAAAAAACACAATGGAGGTTAAGACTATAGGGTTGCCATGAGAAGAAAATTGTGTGGCCAGTAAAAAAAATTACTGGTCTTTAAAGCTTCGTGTGAATTGAACCGACAAGACATGACTACAAAGTAAACAATACACAGAGGAGGCGTCAAATGAATATAATCAAAATCACATTGATGCCACAGATGATCGATGACATACGTCAATTTTATAACATTCCTATTTCGTGTCGGGGTTGAAAAAGATTTCAACAAATTTTGTATAGAACTTACATAATATGTGTAAATAACTAATACATATCGGTAGTATAGTTGATCCCGCCCATATATTTAAATGAGTGTAGCGCAGATGGTCTGGGATTTGTTTAAACTTAGCGAGAAAAGTTTTTAGTCAACTAGGTAAAAATACATATTGCGATTTTTTTATATAAGCCTATAAAAATCCATTTGATTCTTCTCTTTGCGTGCCTGACTTCGATTCCATAGGAAAATGTTTATGTATAGAAAATGATCTATGACGCAGATAGTCTGCCATGCTTACACTAGGATTTACGGGACTTCACTATACGTAAACGTGTAAGTTCATATACTAAATGAATACAGTGATTGATAGTTATGGATAGCATAGCACGTTTCGCCTTGGTATCGGTGACTCACCCGACGCCATACACCCAGCTGTGAGCGAGCCAAGTTTATATCAAGCCTCTTGTTTCACAAAATGAATTAATGCCTGGAGTTATTTGATAGAAGTGACGTCAATTTCTTGTTTATGATATGCTTATCGGAGTATAACGGTCTTTATGTGTCTTAAATGTATGATAATTATAATACGCCACCGTTTTTTTGTGAATATGTAATTCTTTATTGAAATCGGCTCAGCTGTTTAGAAATTCAGCGTCTATAAATAAGCTGTAAATATAAAAAGCATTTGGGTATATTTATTTACCGCTAAAATTTATTTAATCTTAAAAGAGAGTTCTCTGCTTTTAATCAACGAATCTAATTTTATTTCGAAAAATAAGATTTTTAATAAATCTAGCAAAGTTCGCCGCCTCCATGGCTACATGGTTCATTCGTCTGCGCCGGAGATCCCGCATCCCAGAGAAACAATTAAAGTTTAATACATAAATAAATAAATGTTTCGGAACAGAAGGCTAAGCCTGTGTTTGCCTGTAAAGAGAATGATCAGTGACAGAGGCAAACAAATGGGACTGCCTTATGCCCTACTAAGGGCATTATAATTACGAAATTTATTTTATTCAATTTTTATGTTGTTTTATTGTTAATGTTTATTTGTTTCTTCTCTTCGAAATAAATAGGCGGGCATTTTATGGGGCGCTGTGATAAAAAAAGTTTTCGGCCTATTTTTAAAATTTAATTTGATTTAACAAAGTTAAGTCACATGAGTTGCAATAACTGGTATGTTCTGTTTTCAGTTACAAAGTAAACGCGAGCTGTTCTTCAAGTCGGAGTCGGTGAGCAGCGGCGGGGTGAGCGCGACGGGGCTGCCCAACGCGAACCCTCCCGCGCCCTCCTCCATCAAGGACGCGCTCGCGAAACGCTCGGCAACCTTGCCCGAGCCCCAAGAAAACAACCACGTGGAAGCGAATGGCACGGCCAAGTTGAGCAGCAGTAGTGTCTCCGTCGACTCCAAGCCGAACCCACCGCAGATGCCCGCGCCGCCCGTACCCACCACAGCCCCGCCCGCGCCGCTCAGAAGCACAGAGAATATCATCAAGGTATGACATTCATTTATTTATAATTTAGATTGCCAACAGGAGCCATATAAAACACTCGAGAAAAACAAAGATAAATAATATAATCTAAGAGGACCGATTGTAATGTCTTTACAATGTTTGTAAAGCCATATTACAATAAAAAAGAAAGTAATAAACAATATGTACAGACAAAACAAGGTTACAAAACGTATAAATTGGGATTGAAGCTGGTATAGTAACGAAAGCAATAGTGAATCAATATAATCATTAATATTTAATAATATTTTATATTTAAACTCAACCCAGTAAACTTAAAAACTACTAGACCGTACTATAAAAGAGGAATGTCCCACAATGCATTGTTTTTCTCAAAAGAAATTAGGCAGTTTTCAAAGTCAGGTGGTTTGACTTTTTCAGAAATTATCATATTTCAACAAATTTGCACAAAACCTTGACAAATTATATATTTTAACCTTCCTCATGAATCTATCTATTGGTGAAACTCGCATGATAATCCGTTTAGTAGTTTTTAGGTTACCGAGAACAGACGCGGCTGACAACTTTTTTTATAATATGTACCTAAGTAGTAATATGCCCACGCGGACGATTTATGAATTAAATGAAATGAGCTTTCTTAATAATTGTATGACTTCAATAAAGTTAGAAATTATAAACTTGTTTCGTCTGAATGTGGCCATAGCCAATTATTTACCGCGGTTTCGTTACAGCAGTTTATGGGTTATTAACTGAACAGCTTAATTGTATAATTAATAGTTCATTAAACAGATTTCTGAACTTCAAAATTTACTACCGATGTATATCGATATTACTTACTATACCTTCTAACAATCTTAAACTTGATAATTACTGTAAATAATATATGGTAAAAGTTTTCGTCTAAGGAGATTTAAATAACACAGCTTTTATTCAAAACAATATATGAACCTAATTTAAGTAACCAAATTTCTGAGTGAGCACAGCTTACTTATAAACGATCCTTAACATTATTCAGCGTCGCTGCCTTCTCAGCCCTTACTTATTTGGTAGGTGACGCCTAACTTGGTAATCATACCTGTATAATTTGTAATTTAAAGTTTCTAAATGTTTACATAAAGAAGCCGTAAAGAGAATCTCATTTTAAAGTCAGCTTATACGTTTTATTCTCGTTTCCAGAAGCCAGATCACCCACCAGTCGCACCAAAACCAGAGCTACCTAAGATAGAGAAACCCAAGACCAAAGAACTAGATGGCTATGTCGGTTTCGCAAACCTCCCGAATCAAGTCTACAGGAAGGCTGTCAAAAAGGGATTCGAGTTCACGTTAATGGTTGTTGGTAAGTTTATTTTAATAACTTCAATTCGAATATTATATTGTTAGAAATTCTTTCAATCCTTCCAATTCTTTCAATCCTTCCAATTCTTTCAATCTTTCTAGTGAATGCTCCTTTTAAGAACAACTGTAGAATAATAATGCTGGCTGGTAGCCAAGCACGCCAGTTAGTTGTGAGTCAATTCCCACTACCCCTAATCTAAATGATACAGAGTGGTACAGCCTTGAGCTATACAGGCCAGTGCGTGAAATTTAATATTTTTTTTACAATATTATATATTCTGTAATTGTTGAATGTGTACAAGAAATCCTTGTGTCCATATACGCTACGAGCTAGGAGCGGAGAACCAATGAATAATGTTGCTGTTGGGATAAACCTTTCGGGTGAAACTGTAGTTATTATTAGCCTAATGATTAGCTGTACTGTTTTAACTTTCAGGCGAAACAGGCCTCGGAAAATCAACCCTGATCAACTCGTTGTTTTTGACTGACGTGTATGACAAGGACAAGCATCCCGGGCCCTCACTGCGAGTTAAGAAGACGGTTGGAGTTGAGACCAGCTTAGTTCTTCTTAAGGAGAATGGAGTCAACCTTACGCTGACCATTGTGGATACGCCCGGCTTTGGAGACGCGGTCGACAATAGTAACTGGTAATTATAGTAAACTTTATTTTTGAATAGCCTTTTGCCACGTGCATATATCTATATATATGTGTATATAAATAGATGGCGCTAACAAAACTTGACAAATAATAATAGTACATGACCATGCAGGCTGTAAAGACGCAAAATCTAGTGTATTTAATCTGTTAGACTGTGAATCAGTCTTGCGTCGTAGCGACTAAACGAGAGGACCGATTTTAATGCGTTTTTTGTGTAACAACTCACGAAATCGAGATGAAACTTAGAACCCAATATCCACATCGAATCTGAATCTTTTTGACCTTTTATGATATATTCTTATTTGTAATCATCATGTCATTAAATAGAAAAAGAAGAAACAACCAACAAAATAAAAATTACATCATCCATCGCCTGGCGACGGGAGACACTTAAGGAGTTATTGAAATATGTCTCCATTCAAATTGACAATTAAGTTATACATAATATCACTTTATGTATGACATAGTATTATCATTTCTCAATTTAAATTATATACGTTATATAACGTGCAAAACAGTATTATATAATTGTTCAATATTCATAAAGATTCTCGTTTATTTTAACGCGTGATTAAAACATGTTTTAGAGCGAGTAATTAAAAGTTGAAGTTAGTTTCTTCATTTCAAAATGTTTTGATATTAATTTATTAACACTATATTAATCCAGAACCTACTCCGTGGCCAAGCGTTTCGCACATGACCCAGAGATATATTTTAAATTGTCTTAAACTTCACTTGTTCTTTTTAATGCACTTAGAAAATCCATTTGTTTATTTTGGTTATATAACACATGTTCAGACAATCACAGGAAGAATTCAAACACGTATTACTGAAAATTTAATAAATATAGATGTATTTTTTTAAAGTTCACTAGCTTTTTTAAAAATGCTCTACTGCTAAGTAAAAATAGAAAAAAAATCAACAATTACTATAACACTGTACGATTGTATTTGACAGCTGGCAACCGATAATCGACTTCGTGGAATCGAAATATGAAGAGTTTTTGAACGCGGAGTCGCGCGTCACCCGCCAAGCAAATCCACCTGACACGCGCGTCCATTGCTGCCTTTACTTCATCGCGCCAAGTGGGCATGGCCTCAAACCCCTCGATGTAGAATTCATGCAACGGCTCGGCGATAAAGTCAACATCATACCCGTCATCGCCAAAGCGGATACCATGACCCCGGAGGAGTGCAAGGACTTTAAGGAGCAGGTAAGGTCCTATATTAAAGTTGAGTCTCGGCAGACATACTACAATTTACGGAGATCTGTTCACACATATGAGATATTCTTATTAGATTTATTTGAGTTAACAAACAATTATTACAGTAAAAGATATAGTTACTTAAATTTAAGTTATTCTAATGACTATATGTACCAGATAAACATATCGTACTTTCATTGAGGCGACCGATTGGCGCAATTTGGGCGAAAAGTCCTGGGTTTGAATCCCGGTATGTGCAGTGTGTTGAGCATGATTATTTGTTTCCGAGTCTTGGTTGTTTATAAAGTGATATATGTATTTATTATGGTACCCTCGTTTCTGATTACTATAACACAAGTGCTTCAGCTACTTAATTTGGGATCAGAGCAATGTATGTGAGTTTACCCAATTATTATTATTCTTATTGAAAGTAGGTATATTTATTACAAAACAATATTTTGAGAGAAAAAACAATATAGTTGGGTTGATTACTTGATCTTAATTATACAATACTGGGTGAAAGGAGTACATAAAAGAGGGTAAATTTAAATGTAAATTTGACCGATATTTGTTATAAGACGGATGTTTCTTGTTGAGTGAAATTGTAAGGTAATAACGCTGTTTCAGATAATGAAAGAAATAAACCAGCACAAGATAAAGATATACGACTTCCCGGAGAGCACGGGCGAGGAGGGAGAGGCGGAGAGCAAATCCCTCCGAGGGAGGGTCCCCTTCGCCGTAGTGGGGGCCAATACGGTCATAGAGCAGGACGGGAGGCGGATCAGGGGACGGAAGTACCCCTGGGGTATTGCTGAAGGTATTACATATATCAATTTATTTATGAAGTGAAATTCCCTTAACCCTGGTGGTTATACGCTGAAACCTTAGCTTATTGATAATTCATTCGCTTCAAAAGTTAAAAGTTGAATCTACATAATATGAAACAAAGTCGGGTTATTTACATGATATTCGATTTAAGATATAGAAAAATTCACGTAAAAGTGTTTGATGAAAGTTCTTTTCCTCGTACATTTTCTATGGAATGATGTTTTAGATGACACGTGACGTTAGCGATGCAAAGTTCGCGGGGTCAGCTAGTAATGAATAACAAAATGGGTGAAGCAAGCGGCTACGGTATTCCATTTTAATGAAACCACTACTCAATAAGTTTGACGTGTCTGTATGTCTGTCTGTGGTATTGTAGATCCTAAACGAATGGACCGATTTATATACGGTTTTTGTTTGAAAGTTGACGCATCAAAGTGTATCCGTAGCTAATATACTTTTTTTATATCAAATACTTTCTGAAAGCGTTATTGTATTAGAAATTCTTAGATTGAATAGCAATTGAAACAATATCTCAATTGCTATTCAATCCATTTTATAATTATTTCAATAATTGCAATATTAAAAAGGTGTCTGCCCTATTCCTCACTAGGGATTATGATTTTTAAAACTGACCATTCAGTATGAACGCGAAACAAAGGCATCGCTAAATTATGTCGCATTCCGATCAATTCCGTTCAATTCATGCATTGCATATATTCCAATTACCTGAACGAATTAATTGAAACGCGGAACGACCAATTGAAAATGCATTTACCGTCCACTTTACGCTAATAAACCTCAATGAATCCCAGTTGACAATCTGGAACGTTCTCAGCTTAATATTATTTCGAAACTTTGACCAAAAGACATTTTTATCCCTTTTTTATATTATACCAACTTCTTCTTTTCTGATTCTGCCAATGGGATACTTTCAATTAATGTATGAGTCAGAAGATACACACATGAATGCGTACTTACATTTACAAAATACATTTTACATGCCATTTTCTGTCCACGGGAACGGGCTGGTCTTTTAGACCCACGGGCAACAGCTTTAACTGACTTAACTTTGGAACTCGGTAGTTTTTATGGTCTCTATATTCCAGTTGAGAACCTGGAGCACTGCGACTTCCTGGCCCTCAGGAACATGGTGATCAGAACGCACCTTCAGGACTTGAAAGACGTGACCAGCTCAGTCCACTATGAGAACTATAGATGTCGCAAGTTAGCTGGTCTCTCGCACGACGGAAAACCACACAGGATCAATTCGAACAAGTATGTATACATCTTTAAAACATTCTACAGTTTTTAAATATACTTGGTGTTAAATCACATTGAATTAGTATATTATTAATTGTAAAATAATATTTTTTTCTATAATCAAATTATCTACACATAAATTGAGCCACGAATTATAGAGAATTTTATTTTATTAAGAATCTTAATATATTTTTATTAAATTGTATATTACTTTCTCTTTACACCAAAACATTTCTTTTATGATTGATAAGACCCATAATAGACAATGATTTCGAATGGTTTTTTTCCCCGATTCTTGTTTTCTAATATGTATCCTAACGTACACATTAAATTTGTATCTTCTGTTAAAACTTAAAATCAATGTGTTTTAAATATAAACAAGTATATTTAAAGAACTTTAAAATTTACTAATTTTGAAAAACATAGTGCTCTTAGTTTTAAATGGAGGCATGACTAACAACCTGAGTAGACGGGGTTGGTAACATTAAGTGTCGTCACTTCAAGGTGGCCAGACTTCCCGATTCCATTCTAACTTACGGATAGCCGACACCACCATAGCAATATTGTTTAGAAAAAAATAAAAAAATGAACTACTTCAAGGCGTACGTTACATTATTATAAATGTATTATTAAACCGATATTGTTTTATTTTTTAAAAATTAGATTTAAATTAAATTAGAAATTAATATTTAGAGTTAAACTTTAGAATTATGTAGTTTTCTGTTAATGTATGTAATTTTATGTATTAAAGTTACAAACGATATTGCTATGGTCACAGACAGTTATCCGTAAGCTCTATATAGGAATCCATAATTATATTAACATGTACAAGATTGTGTCAAATTGTTCATTGCTGCATGTCTGGTCACCTTCGGGTTTCGCATTTCTCGCTATTTTGTCCACTATTAGTTTGAAACAGTCGAATGCTTGGGCATGCAGAAATGAATTGTGTGGATGTTTCGGTGATTTTCACATTATTTGAGTATTTTAACATTGTTGCAATACTGTAACCATATTTGTTTGCTGGGTGTCAACGATTGACTATTGGAGTTAAATATTATATTTGAAAATCAGCAATAACTTTAAATATTCTGGTTAAATGTTAAGAGATGGCGCTGAAGTATCACTTTGCTTTATAGGGTGTACTTAATTTATTAAGAGATTATCTGCAATTCACACACCTAAAATTGGTTCCTAAACAACTAAATTTTCGATTTTTCCCATTACTTACATGTAGTTTAGACTTTTTACTATAGCGAACAAACCCCGATTGCAAATACATAGCCATAGGTGTATCAAAAACGCAGGTTTATTAAAACATAAAGTATTAACTAAAAATACGAGTGTAAAACAAAGAATCACCGATGCATCGTAATTATATTCTCAATAAAAAACACTAATTTGCTACTAAAATGTCCATGATCATCATATTATTCCATACGAGGCCTACACAGTGGCATTATAGCAATTATATTTACATTACAATTCAATATAAACGTGTCATTGTTCCTAACAATGGAATCAAACAACTTTTATACAAACAATGCAATAATGTAAATTTGCTCAAATTTGCACACGCACTGAATTTAAAAACGGGATGGCGCACGTTTTTGTATGTTTGCCTAATGCAAATGTTTCATTCTCTTTTGTTTAACTAATTAAGATAAATTTTTATTGAATGAATTTTTAATTTATTAATTTTTATTAAAAAGCTATATCTTATGCAAACGCGCCCAAACCAAACAATTGGTTGACATATTTAATGCCTTACTAACATTGCATTGATTAGAAAGATCTGTAGCTTCTTTAAAATCACTGTTAGTAAAAACAGAATGTTTTCGAACATAATAATTCTTTTGCACATAAAAAAGACTCGATACCTTAGTAATCAAAAAATCAACACTCGACCAAAAAATTAATTCACATTATTTTAAAAAATGTTCAAATTAACGAGTCAGTCTTCATTTTTTCGCACCAAACAGATCTTTTAAACTTAGATGGAGGCACTTGTCTTGTTAATGTTAACTAGACTTAAGGTTGAAATAAAGTAAGCTTTTAAATTGTTTGGTTGAAATCGACTTTCCAAAGTAACTATGAATTTGAGGCTTTCTTACATATTCCCATGAGTCGCCCATCTCTTATAAGTATATTCGAAAGCCATATACATTGCTTGATGTCACTGCGTATGGCACAGCCATCGGTTGCTAACTGGTTGTTGGTGTTCAGTTTCTGCCCACAAGGATTGATGAACAGTTTCATGACCGTCTGGTGAGTTTCATCGCATCCATTTAACTACACAACGTCAACCATGAGTTACTATCGAACATTTCTATGCTGAAAACCTTGTGCTTTATCTGGAGGATGAATTTATTGATCTTGATTTGTATGTTAGAAGGATGGACTCCAGTTAAAGAATTACTTTTTGCGAGTATTGCAAAGCTCTTTCATATCTAGTCGACGCTACCTTATCAAACTCATGGTTGAAGTACAGAAGCCGACTTTAAAATGTAAAATCCCTTAATAGCGAAAATATAATCAATTTTAAATAGCCTAATCTAAAATATACTTATTTTGAAAAAGAAAAATCAAAAATGTCTACAATACTATTTTGAAGTCGTATAAAATTTACTGAACTGTTTCTTTGCATGGCAAGTCTTTATTGTACCAACGTGTATTTTGAAGTACTGTGTTTGTTGTTTGTTGCATGTATATTGTAATATATCAAACCCCCTTGATATTAAAAAAATAAATAATAAATATTAAAAAAACTTGAGTAATTAAAAGATATATGCTCAGAAGTTTGACCTTTAGGTGAATGACCTCAAGAAGAAATAACTTTTTTCTGTACTTTAGGTCATAATGATGCACAGGGATTTTGTTGTACGCTTTTTTGTTCAGCATTTGCATATTCAAGCATTCACATGATTCATGAATGATTGTGGTAACTTCCTACGCTTGAGCAGTGTCATAAAATAAAAACTCCCACCTCCCACTATTTTTATATTTGCAAGGTTTACCTAAAATTTCATTTCCAAATAACCTCTAGTGACTAAGTAATTGATAATTTTTTGAAACTCGATTTTTCAAACAAAAATTCCCTTTGCATGAAGTCACACTCGAAATACATTTGTGTTTAGTATTTTTGCCCTATAAATTATAGGCACGTACATACACATTCATGTAATTTTTATTTCGTTGCAGGAATCCGTTAGCGCAGATGGAGGAGGAAAAGAGAGAACATGATCTGAAAATGAAGAAGATGGAGAGCGAAATGGAACAGGTTTGTTTTATAGATTAACTAGCGACCCGCCCCGGCTTTGCACGGGTATAAAACATATATAAAAACCTTACTCTTCAATCACTATCTATTTAAAAAAAACCGCATCAAAATCCGTTGCGTAGTTTTAAAGATTCAAGCATACAAAGGGATATAGGGGAAGAAAAAGCGACTTTGTTTTATACTATGTAGTGAAGACTATAGAATCTGACTATCAAAAAATGCGAGAGTATGTACGCTATATACTATATAGTGATTTCATTCAAATTCAAAATTCTTTAATTAATACTGGTGATAGGGATTTACTATCTACTGAAAATCTACGAATTTAATAAACCAATGCGTTTCACGTCATCATCATCACGTAATGGATGTATTTATTTACTATGTATATTTTCATAAACTTTAGACTCGCGATTTGAACTCATTATTATTAAACTCTTGTCATGACCACGGCCGTTGCAACACGGTCGAAATGTCGAGGTAAATAAATTACGTATATTTTTTGGAGAAAATTAATTATTCCAATTTTCAGTTAAGAACGAGGAGGACGTTCTTGCTTTTACAAAATTATTTTTTACAAAATTATTTTTTACTTCCATTCAATGAAATTATATGCTAGTTTGTGAAAATGCCGGGCAGGATATAGCTAAGTTTGGGTGCAGTAATTTTTTAACTTAAATAAATTTCACACGTATCTTTATAGGACGATTTCCTAACTAAGTGGAATGTCTTTACAGGTGTTCGAATCAAAGGTCCGCGAGAAGCGTGCGAAGCTGAAAGAGTCGGAGGCGGAGTTGGCGAGACGGCATGAGGCCACGAGGCGAGCGTTGGAGGCTCAGGCCAGGGATCTGGAGGAGAGGCAGAGGGCCTTGCAAGCCGAGCAGGCGGCTTGGGAGAGGGAGACCGGCTTCTCGCTTGACGACCTACGGCGACGTTCTTTAGAGGCGAACAGCAAGGAGTGAGTGCTTTTTGAGTATTTAACGATATTTTTTTTGGCTTTTTAACGATATGTATGGCCGACTCAGACATTATCAAGGGAAAAAGATAGCAATATATATTATTATAGATAAATTTATTATTTGAAATTTGTAAATTCCAGGACGATGGACGGCAAAGACAAGAAGGATAAGAAAAAGAAAGGTTTGTTCTAATCGCGTTAAGCGTCGCCTTCGCACCCACCGTTACTTTCGTGACTAACAACGCAACGCAACGATACTATATTGTGGTAATTTTGTCATTTATATAGATCACTAAGTATAAAGATGTTTACGTATGTATCCGACCAACCAAACAACTTGTATTGAGAGAGTGTTTAAATTTGAATCATTTAATCTCTCGATTTATCTCAATTTTCACGCTCTAAATTATTGAAATTAAGAAAATTTGTATCAGCATAAACTTTGTTTTATTGATACACAGTGGTCAATTGACTATATCAAGAAATATCACCTGTGCAGCTTCACAGAGGTGACGTCACGTATTTGCGTGAACACATAGACTAAACTTAATACAATCAAATATTAAATCAAAATGACGGTGTTTTGGTAAAGTGTTTTATATATAAATTGGATTTAGTAGTAGCTTTTCTTATTGTATAAATTGACGTATGACAAGATTGCAAAATATTCGTACTGAAATGTAATTTTTTGAATTTTTTTTTTTTTTTTAGTAATCCAGAATATGTTATCTACGTTATGTACACATGACATTAGGATTTTTTTAATGTTTAAATATCATAAATAATTCTAAAGCGGTTTATTGTGTTCCGTTTTCAATTAACGTTCGTTTTCCGGTTTTTACGTGACTTCCTGTCGTTTTGGTGACATACTTAAACATCCTTATAGGGTAGACTAAACCGGATGTATTTTCTTGCTTTGGCCTTGTTGCTGAACACATTTGTAAATAATTTTAACACAGTGTTTTCATTTCAAGGTAAATATTTCACATATCGTAATGTGTTGAAGAAATGTACCTTGTGATTTGTGGGTTTTCATGAGATTAACTCAGTGCCATTTGTGGAACAGTACCGTTTTCTCACTATTGCGAATAATGTATCTAGTTTTTTTTTAAGAAACGAGTACGAGTTTTATTCGTCCTAAATGACTTTAATTGTTACGTGTCCGTAGAACAAGCTAAATGTGTTTTTATAATATATATATATTGAATGGACGCCTCGTATTTATTAAACTTGGTCACAGAACCAGAGTACATTCATGTACATGTTTCCTGTATAACTTATTAAACTTTTTATATATCGCACCTTTAGTAATATAAGGACTCAAGTCAAAATTTGTGTAGTGTTATTTTAAATGATAAAGCATTCATTTTTATTAATGGCTACTTACAGTGTATTTATCAAAGAATAAATATACAAAATTTCACATTTATAATTTGAATAATAAGCATTTTATTGAAAAAGTATGGTGGATTGTAGAAATCCAGAATCTTTAAACGCGATTTCCCAAAAAACTACTTTTTTGTATTATGCCCTTATATTACTAAGGGTGCGATATTTTCCTATAAAAAAAGTTAAAATATCTAACATCGCGTCGTTAGAAATGAAACGCAAACATAAACTCATTTCTCACTTTTTTATATGCGATTATACTCAGTACTCGTTTGTTAGGAAAACATCTATAATCAACTATTTACTGTCTCTTTCGTTTAGCATACGATAGAAGAGCAACACTTGAGCTTCTATTTGTTTATGTTGTAAACTCTAAATTTCCATGTACTAATGCGATCTCCATTAAGTGATGTAAATAGGGTTACTGGGGTAACGTTTTGACTGTCAGAATAGGGATGATGACAATTGACAACAAAAATATTATACTTTTATTTATTGATATTTAGAATCCGTACTAAGTAATATTCTGAATCTAAAAAAAAAGAAAAAGTATTATTTAATAGGCACGTAGTAGAAGCGTGTACCTTTATTTAGTGTAAGCAGCTCTGTTTAAAAATCAGTACGTCGACATGAAATTACTATCAGAACGCTGTCAATCTCATATTGGCTGGATAAGCGAGGCCGATGCGCGTCACCACAAGGTAATTTCCTTGCAAATGATATATATTACAGATGATATCGAAAAATACTTTGCCAGACTTGTAAGTACAGTATTTTAAAAAGTAGCTTGAATTCACTAATATAAATTCGAGTCATAGTCTACTGTAGATAAAGCAATTGATTCGAAAACAAAATTGTATGAAACCTTAGAAATGTCTTAAGAAGGGAATTTCTATGTTATTGTGGATGCGACCCGAAGTCATCATGCCTATTGTTGTTCAGTTTTCTTATATTTGTTCTAAGTAAAATCTAAGCTATATTTATTTACGACTTTCAGATTGGTCTTTTAAGAATGTCACAAGCGGTATAGCGCTATAATTTGAGAACAACGATATTAAAAGACTACCGAATTAACATTTCCTTACCATAATTCCATGACGAAGCATTTATTTAAGGCCTAATTTTTAATATTTCGACATTTTATAACTTTTGGAAGCACAATTTTTTTCAATACGTCCGTGGAGTTGCCAAAGTAGTCTAGTGTCAAACGGAATAACGGTCGCTAAACTGTAAATAGGTTTTTTTACATTTGTTACGAATTCGTAATATGTTCAATTAGTCGACAATCTAAAATTCCAATTTCATGGAGTTTTCAGAGACACAATTTTAACTGTCTTACTTATAAATCCCTCTCAGTTGTAAGAAAGATATTAACTAGAGGTTATCTTAAAGATTGAGGGCTGTTTGAAGAGGGGCTTGACATTGACATACAAAACCATAGGTGCACAGTTAGAGACAAAAGAAAACTATATCTTTTTAACTTTTCATACATTACTACGGGTATTTCATATTCCTAAACTTGAAATAAAACTTTTCTTATCAGCTGCTTTTTCATGTTTTAGACAGAGATCTCTCGTTTAAATGCTGTTTATATAATGCGTTAAATATACAGCTCAGAATTGAGACTCACTTTTGTTACTTATGTATATTGTGTACCTTAGGTTTTTGTATATACATGAGTTCGTAATAAGTAATCATTCATAATTTATAAGTAAGACGGCCATTTTAAAATTCGCCTTTGCGTAGTTCGAACGCTAGTGTGTTACCATTTCGAAATTGTTTTTCTCTAGTACACGTTTTCGATTAATATTAGGCAACACGATTCTAAATTTTATTGGATTTAGGTATTTTTATAACTACCATAATGCTTGGACAGCGGTGTGAAGTGGCACGGCATCAATGTGCTTAGTGATATTTATATGCTCATAGATATGGGCTGGGGCAAGCGACAATAGTCTGACTACAATTAACTCGCGTTAGGTGTCGAGAATTAAGCGTGACGTTCTTCTAGAAAGGTCTTCATTTCCATACAAATTGACTTATCGTCAGAATACGTCTTACACTATCGTCGCTTCTCGCAAGCACCAGTTGTGAAATAGATCTAGCATTAGCTAGGATAGTTTCTTTAGGTATTTGCAGACCGAAATAAGCTACTCTGTAAACTTGGGGAATATTTTAAAATTACATGAGTAATTTTACGTTTCCATTTCCTAAATCCTAGGCTGGATTTTATGCATTTGTCAAATATAACAAGCAATGGTTTTAATTTTGCCATATTTATTGCTCAGCTTTTATAGTTTCTACAAACAGTCAAATATGGAAACAATGTTTTAATACGTTATTATTCTTGCTTGCGTTAATTACGATTAAAAAAAACTGTTAACCATTGTTTGCCAATTTGACCATTTGTTGCAGTAACCACGAATCCATAAACCCAGCCATATCCATTGGTTAAACTAAATCTCGAGAGACTGCCTTCATTTATTCCTATTGTAAACCAGATTACTCTATGCTGTTGTGAACGATACGTTATGTTACTCCATATTAGCCCACGCCAGTATTTCGAAACTTGCATCAAGCTTACGCCTTATCATTTCAACAAAACAACAACAATAACAATCAAGGAGAGCCTTTTGATCTCCATCGCTTCTATAAGTCTTATCTCGTACAGTCTTAATTCGACGTGTTTTTTCAAGATTGGATTGCTTGAAATACGTTTCGGAATACGGCTCTTAGTTTTTAATCTTTGTAAATATTTAGTTTATTCATAACATTACAAAGATATATTCAAGTTATGAAATGCATAATCTTTATTTAATCTAGCATGGGTATGTATTCTCACAGTATTGACTTCCGAGTTAAAATTAGCTTAGTTATAAGTGTAATGCTTAATATTATTGTTTTCGATCCAATTTATTTACTTCTTTACTTATAAGAGCCTCTCAACTATAGGAGCTTTACGACTTAACTAAACATCATCCGAGGCTTAATAGTGGGCTATTTTGCGTTAATTTATATTCAACGTGAGTAAAAGTTGACAGAACTAATGGTAATTAACTTTTGATGATAAATTTTGTCATTGACTGTCATATTTGTTGGTCCCGTTAATAACGAATCAACCAGTTGTGGAATGTTAAAACAAATTTGATAGTTGAGAGGTTTAATTACGCATTTTTATAAGTAAGGTTGTAAGTGCATAGTCATTACAAGGAGTGTATGTTGAGAGCGACGTTCGGACGATGTAATATATTGTACCTTTGAAAAAATATAAATAAATACGTAATATATAGGAGTTGTGTGTATTATTCGATTTCCTTTTACTATCAAAAAATATGAAATTTTACGAGAAGGCTCGTGTTTTTGACTCGTCCTATATAAACAATACATAAGTGCTCCATTGCAAAACTGACACGCATTTAATATTTATGAATCAAAAAACTTACACATATGTGAGTGATCTCAAACGTCAAGTGCTTACACACATTACAAGCAGTGACCAGTGTTCAATCTTTAAATAGTCAAATTTGCACTTGACATTTCAGTAAGGTCAATCGAAATGTCATTTGTGACAGACAAGGTCAATAAATAAATGAAATATTATGAATACTTTTATTCAATAAGTAAATACAGTATTATGCACATGCCAACGCGATATAAGTAATTGGACAATTTAGTATAATCATAGTTCAAATAATGTCTAATTTCTTAACCGATTTTGGCAGTTGCATAATAACTTCATAATCAAACTTCAAAATACATTATCCACATACAACCTCAATTCTTTATGACTTAAATATTGTGACTACGCCTATTAAACTTTGGCAGCCCTATTGAAAATATACTATATTGTAATGAAAATTCAACATTAAATATATGATAACAATCACAACAGTTTCGACAATACGACTAATTTATCCACTCTTATTAAAATAACTTTAAATACGACACGATACGCGTAGACTAGAACGATTTTATAAAATATTTACATTCGTTTTTGGGGTTTTTATTCCTTCAGGGTTACCAAAATTTACACTTAGAAGAATAAAACGAAAACTAGGAAAGCCAATTAATTACCTTATCTTTAATTTCGAATAAGTATAAATCAGAAACTAGAAATCTATAACTGGGATTTGAAGCTGAATTATAATTCTATTTTAGAATATTGAGTATAAATTATTTAATGTGCGATAGTTTGTATTTTTTAAACATTTTATAGAATAACGCAGAATATATCTATTTTTTTAATAAGAATAATCTATCGTTTTAATAAGAGAAATTTGATCAGCATGCATCAAGGCTACGGCTGCATACCTTAACCTTTTATACCAAATATGTATATATAATTTAATCACTATGATTTTCATATTGGTGTTCATTTCGTGTTCGTCTATTCTATATTGAAACGATAAAGGACGTTGTACTAAATATCAATTAACTCGTAATATCACAAATCTGTTTCGCTATCTACGTCACTTATCTAGCTGGTTTTAAATGCAATGGAAGTCACTGTTTTACCTTTGAGATACACCTTTTAAACAAGAGCCTTACGATTTATCTACTAAAGTTCAGTTTAATTATTATTTTCTAAATATTTATTGTGAACATCATTTTATAACCCCCGAACTCAGCTCCCGACGCAAAAACGGGGGTGTATAATGCATTTATCTGTGGGTCAAAGTGTTACAGTTCGCTATAATTTGTAAAGATATTTTATAAGATCTTATTCATAATCATCATGTACATTTTCATAATGATTTAAACTAAGTTATATCTTGTATGATTTAAAATTAGCAACGATACTAAATCAAGAAGGCTCTTGTCTTAAGGTTTTTGCATCCAATATTCTAGTATTGCTAACAATAGGCAGTAAAATGTGGTTTGTACATTAATTTCTTGAACACGTACAGATGACCCACTTATGTAAAGGCTCAAACATACCTTGGCCTCTAGACAAGCGAATTTGTATGGAAATGGCGTCAAGTGTCGCTCCAATACATATAACGACACAAAACGTCATATCCATACAAATTTTCTTTGCGTTAATCATCACGCACTATCGCTTGTCTAAAGGCCCTTGTTACATCTTTGCACACTTCCTGGGTCCATTATTATCGTCTACAAGTTTTACACTGTCCTAGCTCCTATTTCAGATGCCTTAGACATCTGTACGTACACAAAACGATATTAATTTATACAATTTTTGTATTGCGTGGCTTGCACTAGCCATTACTACTATACGAGGCACGACGGCTATTGTATGTGTCATTCACCGAGCGATCTAATTTACATGAGGTTGTTTGCGTTGTTTGCCTACTGCACTACGTCGTCTAGCTTATGATAATTACATTGGTCATGAACATAGTTACAACGTTACAAGCAAGTTCCTAATGTCATAATTTGTCGTTAATCGTATTTGTTACGTTTGAACTTAAATATGTACTCAAAAATGTATTAGAAAAGTAACGTGTTTTGTACGATGAACTGCGTAGCACGTAAGCCTTACAAATCGTCATTCAGAGCTTGCTTTATCGGAATAACTATAATATGAAAACTCTTATAAAATTAGATTTATAATTAAGATCGAAGGCGTTCTAACCTAAACTTGAGTCTAAACGTTACGTGGCCACGATTTCGATTCACAACTCTTATGATAAAGCTTTGTAAAGCTCTTTACATTAATCGAATATTGTTCGTGAATAAACTTAAGGCGTTTTTAAGAACATACGCTATATTTAGAGAGGATTAAAAGACTAATTAGAAATCGATGTAAATCTCTTATATTAAGTACTTAATGTAAATTGAAATCGAGAATAGTGAAACAAGAGTTATATAGACCATGAAAGACAGATCAGACCACAGGCATGTTTTTAGATTCAGCTAGTGAAGCCGTTTTTGACATGTTGCATTCCTATTCTTATTTAAAGAACATTATTACTTCTCTCATCCACAGCGAATTAGAATTTTAAAAATATAACTTGATTACACATACGTAAGTTTATCCGCTGCAGTTTATGGCGTTCATAGGTACTCGTAATTGAGTCTTGTTTCACAACGCAGCCGTTGAAAGCGTGTGATTCAATAATACAACACAATCAGGTACCATTTTATTTTTCTTACCGGCAAATATTGTTGGATAACATAACTTATTATGCATGTACTTAAAATAGGAATACAACAACGAGGAATGCAACAGCTCGTCTTTATCAACAAAATGAAAAGTGAATTGAATTTGAATACTTTCCATACGCCTTTTCATTTTTTGGAGCAATTTTACAGAACCAGAACATAATTTAAAATGTGCTGTAGAGAAAAGGCGTGTATGCTTTGTCTTGCCTTAAAATAATCTATACAAGACCAGACTATGGTGTAATATATCTTTATTAATCACGACCTTCATAGCTTAGGTCCTAGATTCGATACTTGGGCAAACAAAACAAATCACTTGAAAGACAAAGAAGGATGATCGCTTTGAAATCAGACAAACCCAATATTCTTTTTATCCAGCGAAGCGTGATATTTGCATTGCAAATCAGTTGCCTTCACGTTAACAAAGTTTAGGATTGCTTTCTCTCAAACGGTTTTAGCCACTGTTTAGGAGAAAACGGGCCGTTAAAATGAATGTTAACGTAATCACCGATAAGCAGTTAATATGTTTTGTTGTTAGCGACATGCCGAGCGATACATTTAGCAAACAGATCATGCAACATTTACTTGCCATCGTCACTCGGTCTATATAACATCTGTTCCACGGCGACGTGGTGGTACAAACCACCAGAGTCAAGTTCCAGCATGTTTAGCCTAAACGTCTTCCCGTCAAGATGAAGTACGGCAACCATAACCATTGTCACACACATGCAACACACATCTATGTTATCCGTTTCACATTCATGCAATGTCTGTCCCATTACCCTTAGTAGGCATATTTACAGTCAGTATGCAGGTAGTGTCGTGAATGTGATAGCATGTAGAACTGATGCAACGAAACAACAAAGCGAACATGCAGGTCAAAGTGCAACAGGACCACAGAAGTGCAACCACCGATTAAAATTAACAATAGGAACTCTCTACTTAACAGTACGGTTGGAGACGTGGGTCAGAGGGAAACTTAAAAAAATAGGCTTCTTTGTATCAATTGTGTCAATATTCTAGTGTAACAAGTATTTATTGTACGTTTTCACTCTTTATGGTCACATTATAACCATGGAAAATTCGTAACGCGAGTGTATTTAAAAGATCTAGGTACGCTACGAAACAAAGTGTTAGAAAGATTACATTATGAATATGTTACTTCCACAGCCTTATGCGACCTGTTCGCGTCCTACTAACATATCTAATATCTTACTATAATTTACGAATTACCGACGAGCTTGTGTGTCGCAAGTGCTCATAAAATCATATCGTACTGTCCATCTTAAAATTAAGTTGCTGAAATCCATTTAACAATGGCAAATTATGCGCATTATTAAACACATTATCAACTTTTTTATCGGTTTACAGCATTATATTTAATAACACGATGTGCGCGATGAAATAATCCCATTACGGGTCGGTTAATTCAATTAGGTTGTGAGCGCAGTTAATGAATATAATGCTTAGAACAAGGCTTGGTTAAAAATACACGGTGAGGGTTTTCTGGGATGGTTCAACATTTAGAAACTATTGGGATACAAAAATTCATCTGTGGCTCATCTTTATCGTGTGAAAACTAAGAAGCTTAAAGTGCCTCGAAAGCGAAGCTTGCCAAATTAATGCTATTATTGTGCTTTTGTTACGAAATTGTGTAACCTATCGTAAGTGAATTAAGTTTAATAACTTGAAAGGAGAGATACAGTATCCTTCATTGTATTTATCATCCTTTCTGGATGATTGTGTACCTATCAATTTACAAAAAATACCCTACATTCGTTTATCGTTGTACTGTAATGTTTCTATAAAAGGAAGCATGTAATTTCAATCACGCCGTTGTTCAACCGACTGGCGACGAGTGGTTTTAAGACGTTTAAGTGCTTAAAACAGGAGGAAGCTGACCCTGGTCCGGCGCGCGTCGCCTTTGCCGCGCCGGCCCATGCCGTACTGTCACATGGCCGTGTCGGAGGAGCTCCCTCCGGGCTTCGCGTCCGTGCCTCCGCCCCCACCCGCCTCGTCATCCCGGGACGTCCGACTTGCTCCAGCCCCGCCCGCAGAGAGACCCGTGAAGTCCAATTTGTACTGCATAAAAAAGATTTGTTACCATAAAAGTCGCCGGTGGGTCCCAATTATTTCGACGGCCTCGCGAAACAAAGGAGACCACGATCGACACTACGCCGCTATCGCACCCACCGAAAACGCCATGCATACGTACCCTGTCTATACAATTATGAGTTAGCTTTGAACGATTAGTTTTATTAACGACAGCAAAAATGTCGTATGTACTAGCATATTTAACGATAGCGACTTAAAGTTTATAAACCCTTATAAACTTTAAGAATATTCCTCACACGTAATCTAAGCTAGTTAGTAATTTCATTGCAACATCACATAAACAACATTCAATAATTAGCTATGGATAAACACCATCAAACAATTCTACACTAAACTCCATAAAACCATGTAGATGTATAGACTTCTGACTGTATTACAGTGAAAAAAACGCTGTTAGTGAAGAATACAAAACGTTTACCACACGTATACCTACGTCAACCATTCAATACACTATTTTCACTCTTAAATGTAGATGCTTTTCTTAAATTTGGCTTCCAATACATAGGGACTCTCTCGGGCATACAAAGCGAGTACTGAAATTGCGTAAACACAATAAAAACTTAATTGGAAGCATTGTTGCCTCTTTGTACGTGGAGATTGCAAAATTTTGAAAAAGGATATTTAAATTGTAGACCACTTTTCAAAGTATCACATAAACATGCTTGGATTTGACTAAATACAGGGGTCCTACAAAAGAGGACACACACATTGAACAAGAAAGATTCTTATTGTTAGGAAAATATTAGAAAATGGATAGAAAAAATTGAAATTGAATAAATTCGCCCATTGGCCCCTTACATATTTAGTGTACAATACGAATTCGTGAGAAGCACCAGTTTATAATAAAAACCAAAATGAAGTTACGACAGGATGTGACACCAAGATAAAAAAATACTATTTCTATATTGTACTAATTATAATATCTAATAGCTAAATAAATTTTATTCTCGTTTTATTTCAAAACGATTTCTTTTAGATATATTTAAAGTATTAGACAAAAAAGCCATCATAACGAGAATAAAACCTAATAAAAATCACACTGATCACCCCCTCAAGTCTAACAGACAACGAAAAAAAGAATCGAAAGTACTTAACGGGTGCAACACTCTGGTGCCTTTTAACTTCCACACTCTTCTCCCACGGCAAAGGTACCTAAGGAACATTACGTTCCAATGCACTAAAATCTTTAATTTGCCTAGAAAAATCTCTAAAGGATTTTAAAAATGTGCCATGTGTTTAATGGAAAACCAATTGAGAGCGGTCACGATTGTTACCTTGTTTGCGCAGTCGAAACACGTCGTGACGACTTTGCTGATAACGTTCATGAGGTGTTTGGTTTCTTGTATGACATTGTCGACTTTGCTGAAAGTCGCGGCGCGCCCCACCGTCGGCTCCTTTACCGTAAATTGCAACTGCTGAACGTACGTCGGGACTTTGTCCAAGTGCTCAAGTAACTCTTTTTTCGCCGTGCCCGCTGGAACCTTCGAACCAATTTAGGTTAAAAACTATAAGGTACATATCTTCCATTGACTTCAGCTATCATGCAAACATAGTAAAATGCAATAATATATAAATTATAGGTATTTAAAGAAAAAACTGATAACTTTTATTCAATTTTAATTTTTTTTCCCGAAATTGAACTGAATGGATCACCTCTAAATCGAGCTGTCAAAAGTGGAATAAATTTGAAGTGAGTTAGCAGATAACTGCTCACTGCAGCGTTTACCTACAACTTCGTTTAGCTTATAACGAAAAACTATTTTTAACATAAAACAGAATGTTAAATTTGAATAAATTGCCTCACCTGATATGAAAACTGTCTCACAATTTTATAAAGTCTGTTCGCCTCTTCTGCAAAATATTCTGCTTGGGTGAAGAGATCTTGCGTTGTATTGAGTCGACCTTCGCCTTTTGTGAATTGGTACATTGCGAAGGCCATGGATGACATATTCTTAGCTCTAAAAACAAAACAATGGCTTACAGCTCACCTTCACGAGATATTTTCCATAGATGACTTCGAACACCTTTTAAAAATGTGACAGTAGGAATAGGTAGGTACACTAATATACTATTTGTATTATTAATACTAATAATTGAATCTCCAAAGTCCTAAGCTAAGATTATTTAGCGCAAAAATGGCCATAAAAGACCCATATCGCCGAGCAGAACAGTTACCGTTTTACAATGTCGTTATTTTCATCCGCTCCTTGCCACTTTTCGGTTTCCGCGTCCATCTCAGAGGACATCATTTTCATTTCGAGACCCGATTTGGCAATTTTCGCTTGCTCATCGGAATCTAGGCGCACTGCTTTTAAAGGTTTACTAGTTGTACCATGTTTCTGTGAAGTAATTGCAAGTCTATGAGGACAATATTTTTAGATATAAAATAAATAACCATTTCTTTATTAAATATAGCGGGACTTATCGCGCAAAGAAATATTATTTATGTGCCTCGACGTTTCGACCGTGTTGCAACGGCCGTGCTCACGAGAAGAACTGTTCTTCGTCGAGGTAAATAAATAATGTTTCTTTGCGCGATAAGTCCCGCTAATGAGTTCAAATCGAACAATTTTTATATTTTACTTTGTCCAAATACGTTTTCTTGCTTGGTATTGAACGGTATTTTGATTCTTTAATAGATAGACTTCGATTTTCTTCTTGAGAAATTGAAATAGCAACACATTCAGGGTTTATAATTACATTAATTATAATTCTGATGTACAAATCGAATTTTTATTTTGTCAATTTGAATTTTAGTCATGACATTAAATGCCAGGGCCTTTGATACTAAATACACCTAGTTCGAAATGTAGCAAAATAGTGTTTTTGAAATCACTAATGACACTTACACAATAACTCTATAAAACTTAGATAACTTGACCGTTTATAACCCATATAAGTTGCGTATCATAAACACTTAATAACTTTTGAAGCTCCAGCATTTAATGGCTACGATTTATGACCATGACAATAGTCGTCACCCGTTGGATTCAGCCGTTTATTTTTAAAATATTACATTGAAATAAAGAGAGGAAAATTATGAGATAAAGTAATTTCTCATTTTTTAGTTAAAGTCATATTTAAATCCATACATTGAAATCATACAAAGTCGTTATTTTCATATCACTGCTAAACACTTTATCATTAATAACTATCAACTTTCTGTTCATTCCTTTTAAGCCGTTATCCCAAAGACAGATAAGCAATCCTTTATACCAGTGCTCCGTGATTTCACTCGAGTTAATTTTGAAGTGGCGTGGTGAATTTTTCAATTCGAATCCAATATTAGCGCGTTCAACCAAATAAACTCGCTAGTTTTAAATATTAGTATAGATTGCAGTGCAGTAATATCTTATATTTACGTGAGTATCTCTCACATATTTAAAGAAAACAGTTTCACAACCACCAAGAAAAGCGAGCCTCACATCAATCAGGATTTAAAGTTTATGGAACGCAGGGAATAACAGTATAATAGTATTAGAATAATAATTGTAAAGTTTTGTTAAATAAACGCGTTTATTGCGGTAAAACTGTTGTCTTTAAATATAAAGGAATACTTACACCAGGCCTAGGTAAACTACTATATTGTTGTTTATCGGGTCTTTCATCTGTAAGATCTAACAGTTCTTTGGCTAGGCGTGCGGCGTCGGCCAAGAGCCACGCCCACATATCTACGAACACATCTAGGTTTTCTCTCGCGGCCGCGCTGGTCGGATGGGCCGCCAGCGTCCGCGCAGCCGTCACCACTTGCGGGCCGTATATCCTTAAATTTATTTCAGCGAACTTAGCACTAACTTGAAGCGTCTCCGACATCGCTATATGCCTAAGTAACTTGCATACCTGCCGAATAAAGTTACCGTTTAAGCTTTAAATTGTAATATCTTTATTAACAAGTGTTATCACATTTCAATTCCTGTGTTATACATACAATTCCTGGAAATTTCTGTAATTTGAAATATAATGCTTATGTTATAAATTTATATTTTAGTTAGTTAAATTATTAATATACATATAGAGTACGCATGTATATTTTAAAAATCAAATTTAACGACAAATGTTGGTAAAATTAGCAGCTGCTTAATATGAGTTCACTTGAATAATCAAGTCATACATCACGCTTATAAAAGTGGGTAATGGGTATATTTCTAGGCTTATCCATTTTCATGTTAAATTATGTAATATTAAATTTCCGCTACAAATATTTAATTTCCGTCCCACATATGATACTTTTAGCGTATAATTTGCCTCTGAATATGCTCGTAAGCAATTGTAAGTTTTAATTGGTATATCCTGTTATTATTTCGATGAATAAAATATATTAACTCTGTCTGTGTCACTTCTGTGATAGTCCCATACTCTGGTAAAAGAGGAGGTCTCTCTATGTGTTAACTGCTCTATAGAGGTGAAAAAAACACTAGTTATAAAATCCAGCACAAGGAATAAATCTTGTTATATTCATTTTATTACATTAACTTATCCCTTTCGATGTAACTTGCCTCAATTATATGATCTAATTGCTCATGAAGCTGGCTGGCTATATTGTGCAGTCTCTCTGATTCTCTCTCACCACAGGAACTAGCTGAAACCAAGAAAACTTAAACCAACTCGAAAAAATTTAAGAGTTAGCGTAAGCGAACACCTCTGTGTTGGGTAGCATTTTGTAGTTAGCATGGGGTACATAGCATTTTTGGCTAGCAGTACCAATTATAATCTAAAAAGCGTGTGTTACCTCAAAATATTAAGCCAAGCTAGAATTGATAAACATTAATATTTTTAATAGCTGCTACTTGTAACGTCATCTAAATAAAATTAGGATCACAAGTAGGCTATGTTCTTTTCAAGTCCGTAAAAACATAAAAAGATCCTGAAATTTATATAGCAGTATGTGAAAGCGATAAAACAACTAAGTACCTAACTTATTTTCGGTTTTAAAATATAAGTTGGTATTAGTTAGCAATGTAATTTAAATATAAGCAAAGTTCTAGATAACACACGACAGTAAGTGCTAGTGGGACTGCGTGGTGCAGCATGCAAGGTTAGATGTCTTCAAACGGTAGTCAATGACACGGTTATTTAACATAGAATGAGTAATTTAGGACGGTATCGAATTTATAAACAAATTTCACGAGTTGGTATTTCATTGATAATTTAGTTTTTCGGATTTAGGTATAGAGAAATATTGAACAATTACTAAATAAATATACATATATTCCTGTATAGTTATGCAAAGACTATAAGTAAAATCGATCTTTACCAAGCAATGTAGCTGAAACAGATATTTATATAGTGAGTGAGTGAAGTCCCGTGTCCCCTAGTGGGGTATGGGGCAGATGCATTTCACATCTGTTTCACTGATCGATTTTTTCTTTTAGGGGCAAGTAGGTGATCAGCCTTCTATGTCCTGCCAGACCGAGTTTTTTTTTATCTCCGCCGGGAATCGAACCCAGGACCTCTCGGTTGTAATGCTTACGCGCTTACCACTAGACCAAGGAGGCGGTCAATATTTATATAGTAGTTAACTATAATATCATTACCATAAAGGTTGCTACATTGAAAATACCATATTCTGCTGCACCACCACATTGGTAACCAGTACACACAAGTGTTCGCTACTCATACAACAGTACGACAATACCTATTTTTCTTCGAAGGTTACCTATGTGCGCGAGGTCTGTAGCTATTTTTCTGGCCTGCTCCGCGAGCGGTGCCAAGTCCCTCGCTTGGTCCCTCGCGGCAGCCACTAAGGCTCTTTCTAATTCACCCGCAGCAGTCGTCGCGCCTGTGCAAGCACTTTCTAATGCTGCCACCGTACCACTTACACCCTGTTCCTCCTGAAAAGTGATTTTGTTACTATGTTTATTAAGAGATCCAATTTGCTTAGATATATACAGTTATCTAATTTTAGCATGTTACATGAAAATTTTAATAATAGAAATTGATTGCTGTCGAACAGGAAAACTTAAAGGACAACATATAATATAAAATTGAGAATAAAACAAACCTAGACACAGTAGCAGTCCTAATTTGTATGGTAATAAGAGTTAGGTAACAATCATAGCCATGCCTCAGCGTGCTTCAATGAAACAATATTTACTCACTAAGGACACAGCGACCGAAACTAATCTCTCCAACTCATACGCTATCCGCTCTGCTAAAGCCAGTATCCTTTGTCGATGTTCGTGCGAGGTGTAGGCGGAGTCTGTGAAGTCGTGTGTGCGTTCGACTAGGGCTCTCAACGTCGCCGCTAGGGCTCTCCTTCGTGACCCGTCAGCGCCTCCCCTCGCTCTCGCCGCTCGAACCTGCGTCGTCAGCCCCCTCAAGGCACCTAACGCCGTGCCCGTTTCCCATTGAGCTGCCTAACAAAAAAGCCCAAAAATCTCACGTTGTACAATTCCTGCTCACAATAAATGCGTTGCAAAAGGGTCTGTCCAATTAGAGTTTTATTTGTTTTTTCATTTCCTAGTTGTTTTACAGTCCGAGCAACTTATCAGTGAAGTGAGCGGTGTCGCCAGTAACTTTTCAGTATCATATTGACTGACAATTGACTAATTAACATTCATGATCAATTATTGAGAGGTACAAACAATAAAAGAACGTTAACAATCGATCTTATACATGGCGACCAATGTTCCTATTTCTTCAATTTACAGATTAGTTGACGGGACTGGTTCATTCGTGATTTGACAAATGAAAATAAATAAGCAACAACTTGTTTTGTATAATGAACATTTGTAAAGCGTTCCACATTTTATAAGACCACCCATGGACTGAAGTGACGTTCAAGTACAGTTTATGATTGGTGCCTTCGATGGGAAAAGGAAATGTTATCTTGGAACACCCCAATCATCATCAGCAACACCCCTTCCGTCCGAAGGTCCCGTCTTATTATTATAAGATATATAATGTAATACTCATACCATACTTATTGTATGAGAAGTACTTAGATCTTAATATACTTTGATGAGCCATTTCATAGTAGCGATAAATTGGAAAATGTGGAGTGGCTTATGTAATGGTCAATTTCGATGGGCTTTTATAGGTACCATGCAAATTATTGCCTACTTATCGTTTCTACGAAAAAGCGTTTTTCTACAATTGATTGGAACTCCCTCCGCAGTCCGCACTTCGACCTTTGCCATTTATTAAATATTAAATCGAGCCTACGCGAAACGCACTAAATTAGCTTTTTTTATCTGCCCTTGTGTTAAGCGTTAAGCGTACTTATGAGATTAGCGTGTTCATTGCGGTTCTAAATGACCAGTGGTTTTCAAAGCCGGATGTAAACTTAGCGTATCTCAATTTTAAAGATTATACACAACTTTTTATTGGAAAGATATAACATAATATATAACGTTAAATGATATTGTGTTTATTATAAATTCTACATAAGAAATACATGCTTTCCCATTGCCTGACTTTTAAAAATGTCTTAAAAAAATTAATAAGACATTTTTCAGTTTTGGGAGAGCATTAAAATCACGTACAAGCTCAGTATGTATAAACTCAAATAATTGAACGTAGCGTTTTTATAAAAATATACCTAATATACCTGTTCTTGACTGTCCGAGAAAGGTTGCATCTACAATAGAGAAATTTATTTATAGTTTGGATTGTGTGATGCAGAAAAATCCTAAGGGGAAAATGTTCTAGAAAAATATATATTAAAAAATGTAAGATTATATATAAGTTGTACGTGTATGTTTGGTTTAAATATGTAACAAAATCCTGATTTTGATGAATTTAATAAAGTGTAGACTAGAGTGAAAAACGACATAATATGATTTATATTGCAAAAATAGCTTGAAGATGTTGAAAGAGTGCATACATACAATATAATCAGGTTCGAAAGTTGATGAATTATTACACTAAAATATATCGTTAAAAGAGTTCGTTATAGAGGGCAAATTTGGTAACACGCGAGTTCAAGACTTTACTTTGGTGTACTTTCAACAAAAATACACTTATAACCTAAATAATTTTGAGCTTTTGTAGTTTAGTTCGACTTGAAATGAGCAACCTCTTCGATCTGGTTGCTTCTCTTTTTTGGTTCATTTGCTAAGCGATTGAGAAATATTAACTTTTGTTTTTAGGTAAGGTTTTCAGGTAATTTAGGTAAATTGATAGGACGCTTTTTGAAAAATTGAACAAAAACTAAACACGTATAAGTTAAAGAAAAGTTTAATAAAATTATTAATAATTAAGAATAATTGTAATGTTTGGAAAGCACAGCATAATATTTTACAAAGATGAATGTAAAAACGAGACTAAATGTAAGCTCTACTATTTATAATATCATCAATTGTTCTACCAGTAATATTATTATAGTAATGTCACACTGTGACAATAGTATAATTAATTAAAAATGTGATAATAAAAATATTCATGAAAATTTGTGAAATAATTTTTGTTTATTTAGTTTTTTTTTGAATATATCGAACGGAAAATCGTTTTAAGATTATAAAAACGTGTGAATGTTAGTGCAAACAAATTAACGTACCTTTGCAATCCATTGAAAGTGGAGTGCTGCGTAAATAATTAGGGTAGCATGTGCAACTGTGCAGTATGTTTAAATTGCTATCAATCGGTCATGGGGTTTTAATATTTAGATAAACATTGATAATATTTGTTTTAAAAAATATGACTTGGTATATTTTTATATAATTACGATTATTTAGTTATTTAATCTCTGATTGTTCTATAATTTCGAAGAACCAAACTTCTTCGATTGGATTTTTTAAATGAAATAAAAACTACAAGAAATTCGGCTAATCTGAATAAATTTGTAAGATTTTAATAAATACTTTGAGATTTGTGTAAAAAATAACATTGACTGAGACACACGAGCGTTTTATTTACTCGTGTATATGTAAATTTATCAACACTGGTACCATTATTCAAGCATGAGGACTGATGTTACTAATTAATATAATGTAACAAAATTAGGACTAAGTTTAAAATATTTATTATTAAAGTCACCATTTCATCCGTAACAGACGTTTCATTTATCGATTCATGAAAGCTTAACCGCAACTTACTAAAATGCGAAAGTGTTCATTTATCTCTGAACCCCTGGATTGATTTTGACTAATTAGATAAAATAAAGTGCAAATTGAGAGACTGAATTTTGATTGTATGAAGAACGAGCATAGACTGCTTTTATCTTAATTTTATGCAGGTGACGTGACTCAGGTCACGGTTTGATACGATTTTAATATTCACGAAACCATTAAAATAGAAAATTATACAGAGAAAAATTAATCTACGTGCATTGCGTGTATTAAGTCACAGAAATATTTTTACGGCTCGCAGGCCCTGCTTAAATCAAATTTCTGTTTACGTAAGCCGTACACGAATTTTGATGTGTTTATGAATAACCTATGCTTTTACGAGCACCGAATGATTTATAAGTTAGTTTAATGGACCAAATACACTAAAATTGCGGCGTAATCGTATTTTAATATTCCTTTTCGTGAGCTATATAATCCAATAATCTGTATACTGGAATGAATGCTAAATGCGTGACAAACTCAATTGGTACCAAAAGTTATTCCCGATCAACAAGATAATTGATGATAAAGTAGTGTCAATGAAATGCACAAATATGCCCTATTTGGCGACGTAGTTGAAGGTTTTTTTACGTGCCTATAATCGAAATTAAATTTTACTATATTTAGTTGCAATATTTAGTTGTAAAAGCATTAACAAAATTGCAAAATAAAATGGAAATGTGTAAAAAGCTCATTTCTGTAATGGTAGAAGGCTCACCTGCTCTTTATCTCGAGAGTAGGTCACCTTAAAGGAACAGTCAAGTATCACGTTAGCAGTTTTACAAATACATAACATATACGTTTACATATATTCTGTAAATCTCCTTATGTGAATACATTTGCGGACACCCACACTGCGCGGCAATAGGTCGATCACGCATGTACAGATTCCAAAATTTATACAATATCCATAATATCATATAATACAGGGACAAGAGAAAATATCAATTACAGTTATATTACATAAAGATTACAATTATTATCATACAATTTGGTCCATACACACCGCTATAACGCGTCATCGACCAATCGCACCGCAGTGTGATGTCACTTCACTTCCTCGGTAAGTTTGGGGTTTACGGTATACCCCTGAAGTCGGGAATTGTAATACCGATGAACTATAATCTATAGGTCGAAATTATCAGCTGCTTTAAGAGCATTTATACGTTTTACTTTATGGAAAAAATATTTGTACTTATTATTTTTAATACAACATCTAAAAAAATACGAGTTAAATAATTATGAATCCTATAAAATTATGAAAAAGTTAATTAACTTTAGAATATAAATTTATTTACGTCACACTTGTCAAGTATTCTTTTGACAGTTTGTGAATGATTTTGCAACGAGTCGCGGTTTTTATGTCACTATTCAAACGAGTTTAAAGTTGTTTTCATTCATATGGTTTTTGTTAATTTTGTATTTTAACTGGTGCGCTTCATTTAAAATTATGTAAAGGTTTGATTAGAAAATTGCTATTGCACTAGCCCAATCTTAGTTTAGAAGACGCTTAAGAAACTATATGTAATTAATTAGAAGAAGTAACATGGCACTTAGGATATTAGCTTTCGTTAAAATTCCCTGACTGTGAATGCCTGGAGCTATTCTGAATAATCTCTATTATACTCTGTGCAAGTATATGTGTCGGTCTCATACACCTGGTTAGCTTGCCATTCTGGATACGAGGAAAGCATTTACCCTTTATATAAAAAAAAGAAATTTCTAAGCTAAGATTGGGTTTGTGCAAATTGGCGTTCCTCTGACAATTCAACTCGAATTATTTCTATAAATTAACTGGAAATTGGATCTAAATTATGATATCACTGTTAATAAATAAGGCTCCGTACAGACCTCTTGTGATTGCTCTTCATGTCCCGGAAGTCCATCCCGTACGACGTAATGTATCAGATCCATCGCTCGCCTCATTTGACAGAAAACTGTATCCCGATTTTCCCTCGCAGATGCACTCCCCGGATGCTTTAAGCACGCCTGTAAATTTTTATATTATAAACATGTCTGTGAGAGGTCTGTGATGACATTTTGATAATAAATCTAATAAATATGCATGTCACAAATTATTAACATATCTACGTTTTGTAGATTATCTTTTAATTTAGATCTTTTTTTAATACAAGTAAACCAGTGATTTAAGCGAGATAGCGGAACCATATAAATAATCAATGGAATCCTCTACAGTACTTTATTTATTTAATTTATAAAACAGTAGAATTAGTAGATAAACTGAAAAGAGTCATTCTCAAGAGGGAATATTGCAGACAATGTATTATTTTTCCCTTAAGCTTCATGCTTTATGGCCTTTCTAACTTAGGAACTTAATATTAATCGATAATTATATCCAAAAACACGTAGACGATATTCACTAAATGGCAACATTCATTTCAGGTTAACTAGATGCAATTAGACTCTAATTGCATCTAGTCATCCCGGCGAATGTTTAAATAGCTTTATTGCTGCAGTGGACTTAGCGAATGTGAATTATGTAACTTGGATTAAAATGTAATCTTTATCGCATTAAAACATAGCCGAGGTTAAATTGTTGCCTTATTTAATGTACGTATACAAATATCGTACCGACCGTTATTTTTACCGCTTATTTTGACGTTTAAGGTCGTTATTGTAATGATACGTGTTATGTCATTTCTATACTAATTGCCAGCGTTAGTAAGTTTCGGAAATAAGCGTGACGGTCTTGTTAAAAGGCCTTAGTTAATAAAGACATAGACGCGCTCATTAGGAGGGAGCTTTTACCCTCAAATGAGAAGGGTTCTTATTATTCGTAGCAGTTTTACAAACAAATGACTTATTTGTTCATTATGTTTGTCGATTACTTAAACAAATTCTACAACAAAACGTTAAATGTCGTAAAAAAATCCTAAAAGCTCAAAGCACAAATAAAGATCTGCTACAGGCCATAACCTGTCTAGCCTCGAGTAGGCTTTTATTCACGAAATATGCATTTTTAGTATCAAATTTTTCGTTATTCTGTTAAAAGGGTTCAACTTTTTTCATGAAAATTAAAATGGGCGCTGTAAACAAAATTAATGTTACTCTTACCATTTTCTTCAATGTTTCATAATGTATTTGTTTTATATTTGACCCGAGGAATCACGATTGTATTTAAATAAATTCATTTAAATTATTGGGAATGTTAACTTCTTGCTGATAAAAAACTTACGAAAACTATATCTAGATTTGTATGACTAACTTGAAATCAAAGACCTTGATACATATTAAGTTACCAAAACTAACCTCTTTAATTTATTTTAAAAATATAATAAATAAATGTATTTAAAATTAATTATTACGTTGCTCAACTTTGATCAGCGCTCATATATTTTGTCTCGTCTTTGCGATATTTCACGTTAACGAAAAGCAAACATTGGAACATTGCTGCACAAATAAGTAAGAACTTAGTTGCTAAAATGTTTGTTACAGAGGTATTTAGGTACTGATTAATATTATATTACATGAAATCCGATTTATCTAGTCTATTCTAAAAATGTTCTAAATACAAACAGTTGATTCTGAATACAGCTCATATATTTCCTTTTTATTTATCGAAATAATTGTATTGTCACCGACGTACAGAGGACCAGAACCCGAATTGAGTTTGAACCTACATAATTAATGACGAATCCCAGAGAATGCCTTTTCTTATTTACGCAATATACGCGCAGGGAATGCCGAAAGGAGATTTATTTCCACCCTTTATCTTTAATATTTTTGGTAATAGATGGCTTGAGTTAGGAAAGAGCGATGTTTTTAAATATTTTATTTAACTTTTATAGTAATGTAAAAATAAATTGCCTCTAAGTAGGTATTTATAAAGTTATACTTATGTTGTAATTTTTTTTTAATAAAGAAGATAATTTTCTTGGCCAACCACATACGTTGCAAGGACCATTTACCTTAGATGACGTAAGAAGCATAAGCGTAGATCTCTCCAGAACATTCCTCGCGGCCGCTACCTGCGCCCTTCGCCTCTCGTCTCTTAGATCCGCTCTTCGCTCTGCCGTGAGCCGCGCCAGTTCCACCATGCTCCCTCCGAACTCCGTAAAAGCCCGCACGAACTCCGCAAAGTTGGACACCGACTCTAGCCGATCCAGTGAACGCGCCACCTGACAGACGAGTTATCTAACTTTAGTTAGATCAATAAACTATTTGGTTAAACTTGGCACGGTTACATTTGGAACTTTATCTTCTAATGACGGTCACAATGTCACTTGTGATAAACCTTTAATATTTATCTAATATTATGTGAAACTTAAACCTTTAATATTTATCTAATATTATGTGAAAATTTATACCAAATCTCATTTAGCACGCGAACGGTTAAATGTGATGCACGACTAAATAAAATACACATATTATACATACATACATATCTAAACAAAAAGACAAATTTTTAAACCCCTAATTGGACATGTATACTACGTATATAATTTTCTTAATAGGCAAGTGAGTAGTTAGCCTTTTTGGCGCCCAAATAGAAGGGTCGATTTTTCATTACCCGGATATTGAACACAAAACCTTCCGCACCACACGTATCGAGAGGCTCCTGTGAAATTGAATAATGAAGGCGGATAATATTAGCAAAATATCTAAAAGTAAAATATCAAAAATAACGTGCTTGTTGTTAGAAATAAAAGCATTTGTATTCGAAGTTTGCATGACTTAAAACGTTTAGGCAAATAATGATGAAACCCTACCGCTTTATTGGAAGGAGCATCGTAAATCACACATTATTACATACATGGCTCTTTTGGGTTTAAACCAGAGTGATGGTGAGAATGCGCTTTCTAATCAGCCTATTTTGCATCTTGACAACTACTTAGAACACATATTTTAGTAGTAATAATTTTTAGTAGTAATTTTTCCAGTCTTCGCAACATTTCTCATTGATGCTCCGCTTCTATTCATTGTAGCGTGATGTTATATTATGTTATATTCGTATTCCTTAATTTCATTTAATAACACAATAAATCCCATATAGCGCTTTACTGATTCTTTAGGCTGTTATTATTTAATTAATAATGTAATTAAGTAAATTTATGTCACTCACTAAGAGTCTAGCTTCCCATCAACGCAAGGGTTTTAAAAATTGGTCCCGTAGTTTTTAATTGTTACAAACATACAAAAATACAAAACTTTCCTCTTTATATATCAATATTAAGCGAATTTCCGTAACCCCTAGTGGGGTATGGGGTTGGCACAACGCTGTATCTGTTTCACTGATCATTTTCTTTACAGGCAAGTAGGTGATCAGCCTTCTGTACCTACCCAACCGAAACATTATTGTGTTTCCCCAGGATTCGAACCCAGGACCTCCAGCGTAACGCGTAGACGCCTAAAACCATTAGCCATGGAGGCGGTTTCTTTATAATATTAGTATAGATTATTCACAAAATTTGGCACGGTTGCAAATAATGCGATTATCAAAAGGCTGAAATGTGAAAGTACCACAATAACTAATTCCAACCTAAAATTATAAAACAGTTAAAGTTGACATATAAGCATTAAATGAACAAAGATTTTTTAAATCAGCCACTTTAAAAAAACAATAAATTATGTAAACAAAGAGACACCGTTATAATTACAATACAATTTATATGATCCCGTTCCGCATTTGTTTTGTTCAGAGGAAGAGAATTATATATTTTTACTAGCTGACCCGGCAAACGTTGTTTTGCCATATTATTTTTGGGGTGGGCTACGCTTATCACTTAGGGGTATGAAAAATAGATAGTAGCCAATTCTCAGGCCTACTGAATAAGCATATAAAATTTGGTAAAAATCAGTAGAGCCGTTCCGGAGGAGTAAGGTAACTAACATTGTGACACGAGAATTTTATATATAAGATTTATATCCGAGTACACGAGTATGTATATTTTAAATCAACCGTTGAATCAGTGAAAAGGTAGAACTAGCTAGCAATGTAAATAAAAACTAACTGGTGTAAACACAAATTTGTCACATTATTTATTTAACGATGTTTTGAACACTTTCAGGCAACGAACTCCCATAAAATAAAAGGAAAGCGATGAAATACTTAATAATGTAATAAATTCACGATCATATATGTAGCTAGTTGGCGCTTATGTAAATTTATTCTAACAGATTCTAACTTAATCACTACATAGTATAAAACAAAGTCGCTTTTTCTTTCCCTATATCCATTTGTATGCTTAAATTTTTAAAACTACGCAACGGATTTTGATGCGGTTTTTTTAATAGATAGAGTGATTAAAGAGGAAGGTTTTTATATATGTTTTTTACCCGTGCAAATCCGGGGCGAGTCGCTAGTATAGTATAAACATTTTTAATTTAAAGTCCACTCACTATTATCCTTAAAATTCTCTTGTAAACTTTACACTAATACTATTACAAAAGGCTTACTATAATAATAGGGTATAACCTAACCTTGTCCTTGGCCAGCAGTAGTTGTCTGACGACGACCATATCTGCCAGAAGTAGGACCCTCGTGACGGCCGCAAGGAGTGCCCGCGCAGCCGACACCATCCCTGCCCCATCAGTCCCACTACACACACGTTCTATCGCACGACCTGTTGAAGAATATATTTCCAGTTAACATTTTTATTAATTTTCTTTACATTTAACTTTGTTAAGGAAACCGTATTTTTGTCAGATTGTGTGAGGCTAATTCAGAGAAAAACACTAGATACTCGCATCAGAGTCAATTCGCTGCTGCACCCACGATCACGTGGTCGGTCTCAACCGAACTTACCGGCAATACTGGCTAAAACAGGCAGTCTAATCTCTGTCCTCGACCAGCGCATTTAGTGATAAAGTATTGCATTTATGTTAATGATCTAAAAGTGTGGTGTATTCTGTTGAACTAGTATAAACGGCATTAAAAGTGAGTATAATAAATAATAGATACCTAGAACGGTATTTATTGTTTAACGCTGACGCTATTCAAATTACTTTACCAGCCTTGGGGCAGAGAAACTAATCGATAAATCTGCGCCGTATCTGATTAGCTTAATATCAATAAAAATATATGAAATAAATGTTACAAATTTCCAATTTAAAATGAAAGTCAATGAACTATTTAAAAATAGTTTTATTGCTTCAGTCGTAATTTCTACGCCTCTCAAATCTTTTCGAATTTATTTTAAGAACTACATAAAGTTCTACTCTTTTAACATAATTTATCGCTTCCCGACAAACATACTGAACAAGTGGGAAGCAATTTTTTAACTACATAATTTATTAATATTATCAAGAACGACTGGCAGGAGACTGCGCGAGCCCGAGGAAGGTGGAGTTCTATTAATAAAGGCCAAGTAAATTTATATATTAATTAACTTGTAATAAATGCTGGTCTATACAGATATGGTTATGAAAATTAATTTCAAAATATATATATATAAACTTCAAAGTATATCAAAAATATATTATAATAACTCTACAAAGAAAATATTTGGAAATGTCGGTTTTGACTAGTAAAGGAATACATAAAATCTATTAGGCACTTCCAAATATTTTCTTTGTAGAACTATTTCTGTTATTTCATAGTCTTTTTTAACATTTTACAGAGCAATATTTCTTCTTTAATATGAGCAAAGTAAACTGAGTGCTAAATGCAAGGCGCACTCTAAGGACAAGAAAGTGAAAAGTTTAAATTGGACTTGCTTTAATTTTGCATAAAAAGATTCAAGGTAATTACTTCTTAAATTGAACCTTATTTATTTGAAAAAGAGCCAACGATGCTTACAATTTATTTAACTTAAAATTTATTACATTATCTATATATATGTATTTACAAAAGGCAAAAGTCTCATGTATCAACGCACAGGCCAAACCACACAACTTCACACACGTATTACTCATATGATGAAGGAAGGAAGGATTTTCTTCTTCCTCCACTAAGAGGGATTTTTCGAAATTCAAACCCCAAGGGGGAGAAATAGGGGATAAATGTTTGCATGAAACTTTTTATTCCTTGGACATATTTGCATGAAATTTCGTATGAATTGAGTACGGCAAAAATAATAAGTTATGCATTTCAGCGTTTTCCAAAATTCAACCCTTAAGGAAATTTTTTATTTGTAAATATTATATATGTAAAGTGAAGTCCCGTGTCCACTAGTGGGGTATGGGGTAGATGCATTTCACATCTGTTTCACTGATCGAATTTTTTTAGGAGCAAATAGGTGATCAGCCTTCTTTGCCCTGCCAGACCGAGTTTTTTTATTTCCACCGGGGATCGAACCAAGGAAGAAGTCTAAATATATATGTAAATATAACTGCAATCAATTTAATATTTAATTAAAACGTGTGATATATTCTTGAATTTTTTATTACGGATTAATTACCCCTAAGAGGGTAAAATAGGGGATGAAAGTTTTAAATAAACAGGCATAGGCGAAACCATTAAGGTCAGAGAAGCTTAAAATTTCGCGCACGTATTGCTCTTATGACGTATTGCTCTACGAAGGAAGGATTTTTCAAAATTCATAGGAGATGTAAGTTTATATGGACCTTTATATTCCTTTACGTGAATTTTTTTGAAGTAAGACTTACTTAAAATATTTTATAAGAATACTAATTTTAGTATTTTTTTTTAATTTAAACCTCAGCGTTTTAAGTATTGTGGGTATATAAAGAAATATTATGAATATGTAATTATTATTTTTTATACATTATAAGCGCTCCGTCGCGCCCGACTGTGTAGTGATTTTTTAATAAAGTACTTATAAAGAAAGGTTTTAAAGGTTATCAAGTAAACGTGCACTAGCGAAGCTGCGAGTAAAAGCTTATATTTAATATGCATCAGCCAAGATTACTTAAAAATAGGTGCCAAGTTACACAAATGAGAATAGTGAGCTATATATAACTAAATAATGTCAAATAACAAGGTTTTCTTTATGATATAAATTTCATATTATAAAGAGGTCTGTAAAGAACGGGTTTCAATATAATATGAGGTCGTTACCGTCCTACGTGATATTACTACGAAAATAAATTGTATATTATTGGGTTCTTCTAAGAAATGAATTTAAAATTTCATACAAACATTTAAAAGTCGTTCAAGATAAAGAAAAGTTAACTTCTGGCTAAAAATAGTGGTGTTATACGTTTGACGTGCCTGTGGCAATTTTTGAATATTTCATCAAATCTTTATCTGTAATTATGTCGGGGGGAATTGTCTTCAATTTTTCTTGTTTGTTTAACTTTAAACAAAAATTGCCAATTTAAAGTTATTAGGTCGCCCATTGGTCAGGTATGTATGTGTGTGTATGTTGTGTGTCATTCAAGCAGTAGTGTGTGTAATGTGTATTTTTTAAAATTTAATGTTAATTTAGTATTAATTTTATGTTTTATATAAAAAATAGCTTTATGGACTTCTTCTCCATATAAACTTTAACTGTGACAAATTTCACGATCACCCGTTCGCGCAATTTTCGTAAAAAGGGGTACAAAGTTTTTCTTCACGTATTAATATTATGTTGATAAATCTATTTTAGGAAGTCTTATAGTATCTGCATTCTTAGTTATATAGTTATTTTTATACATTTTTATTTATAGAAATATATTACAAATTTACATAATATTTACAAATTACATAAGCCATACAAAATACTTACTTGCAAATTATACCTTGAGTTTTAAAATGGAATACGTTTTAATTAAAAATTAAAACCGATATTTAAAATCTAGCAAGTAATTATATTCGTGAAACATATCGTAACCTACTTTTCCATTCCGAAGTAAAATATTGCGCAGAAGTGACATATTAAATTTCCACATCGAGAGCATGAAGGAATGTAATAAAATACTTTTAAAGATATGGATATCTTTTATTTTGTTCTAGAACATACTTTATAATATTAATATTTAGGTAAATTGTGTTATAATTGTTGTTGTATCTCTAAGGTCACTCTTTAATTGATGAAAGAGAGACCTTAAAGATACAGATTTCGCGTCAGAGGGGCTACACATAATCCTTACTAATATTATAAATGCGAAAGTAACTCTGGCTGTCGCGATTTAACGCCAAAACTACTGAACCAAATAAAATAACATTTGGTACATAAATAGTCTAGACTCTAGAGGCTGAGAAAGGACATAGGCTTTTTAATGCGAAAAAAGGATTGAAAGGGGGGATGAAAAGTTATGGAAGTATCGTTTTTAGAGCTAAAAGCTTTTAGGCTATATAACAGTTACGAGGAAGACCCATAATTCAGTGTTAATGAAAATAGTATAAGATATCCTGGCCAGACTCCAGAATAGTCTGATCGGTATTTTAAATATTATAAAATAATAATTAAAGTAATATTTTATTAATAAAAAAATTTGTTTTATAAATAGGACGCAAGCGAGCGGGAAGGAGGCTCATTAAGTGTTAGTGGACCGCTGATTATGGAATCACAACGCCAGTTATTTTCTTGAAGGCCCTGTAGTGGTAAGAAAATACAAAGGAAATACCTCAAAGCTGGTCCTAAAGTAATAAGTTATTAAGAAGTATATTCTTAGAATTATTATAGCAACCTAAATTACCTTACTTATTTCAGTGTAAGATAAATACTTACTAAAATTAAGTTTCCAGTTTTAAAGTGATCTCGGTGAGTTTGTATTTTTTTGAGAAATACGAGAACGACACGACCCACTTTAGGTGGGGTTTTGTAAGAGTTCTTACGAGCCCCACTTCAGTTACCTGCGCTTTCTTTTTGTTACATAATACTCTTGTATTTCTGTTTATTACCATATGATACCGCCTCCTTGGTCTAGTGGTAAGCGCGTAAGCGTTACAACCGAGAGGTCCTGGGTTCGATTCCCGGTGGAGATAATAAAAAAAAAACTCGGTCTGGCAGGACATAGAAGGCTGATCACCTACTTGCCCCTAAAAGAAAAAACCGATCAGTGAAACAGATGTGAAATGCATCTGCCCCATACCCCACTAGGGGACACGGGACTTCACTTACCATATGATAGACGTTCATTTAATTACAAATGAGATTTTAAACTTTGAACTCAGTTTGATATCAATAGAAATAATTTGAGTTTCCAACTTTAACATAATGCAATGAGAGAGCGAGTAAATTTCAAAACCCAATTCATTGCGAGGATACTAGTTAACATAAAATAGAAGGTGGTTTAGAATAATAAGGGCCAATGTGAATATTCTACTTCTTACTTATAATGTATTGTAAGTTTATTCGCTTAATATTTTGTGTCAGAATAATGCGTTTAACCCTTACGTGTTAAACGAGTGCGTAATAAAGACTACATTAACAGCGCCTTTGCCTGAAATAAAGACTGTAAGAGAAGTATTAATGGACATATTCTTATATTATCGCTCGAGCCTGTGCACGAGCTAGCATATAATTTTAATAGCTTTATCTTTAATTTCATTTCATTTACAATTATTTGATTTCATATCAGGTTACTTGTCTCTCTTAAGACTATATTATACTAGCAACCCAGCTCATATTGGTCGTAGCATGATGTTAAATACCCTATAGCCTACACCAAAAAATGGAATATCCTACACAAAAATAATTTTTCAATCTAAACTAATAATTCGTATAATAGTATCACGGCTAAGCGGTCTTTTAACCGTACTGCGAAGCCTGAGGTATCGATTTCAATACAAATACCCGGTCCCGAATACAATTTATAATTTAATTAGCTGCTAGCCGGCTTTGCACGGGTATAAAATATATATAAAAACCTTCCTCTTCAATCACTCTATCTATCAAAAAAAACCGCATCAAAATCCGTTGCGTAGTTTTAAAGATTTAAGCATACAAATGGATATAGGGAAAGAAAAAGCGACTTTGTTTTATACTATGTAGTGATTAAGTTAGAATCTGTTAGAATAAATTTACATAAGCGCCAACTAGCTACATATATGATCGTGAATTTATTACATTATTAAGTATTTCATCGCTTTCCTTTTATTTTATGGGAGTTCGTTGCCTGAAAGTATCCCATAAGGAAAGAAAAAGCGACTTTGTTTTATACTATGTAGTGATTTGTAATTTTATTCGGTCTCTGGTAGGGCTACCACTTAACGGACGGGGTGTCATAAGTAGCTCGAAGGTGAGGTTGAATTTCTACAGGCTTGCCTGAAGAAATTAAACTAAACCAACAAAAAAAGGGTTGCCTGGAAGAGAACGCTGATTAACCATTGCAAAGAAGTATTAATAAAAATTCTCGATATAAGCGCATTCAACCAAACAAACACTTCAGCTTTAAAATAATATATAGATTCCGTGTCATTTCTAATTATTTAAATTTACATAAAGTTTATCTCTTTTAAAAGTATATTATATCATGCACAAAGCGTTGCAAGATGAAATGTATTTTTCATTGTTTATGGAAATTGGTTTTTGATAAAAGTGATATGGTTTTACCGCAGTATGCGTCACTGCAGCGTTTTGCGGATACGGCTCAGTCAGATGTGAACACATAAGCCAGACTAACTCTGTATAGCCGCTTTACACACGAAAGGATTTAGGTTTGAAAAGTTTTCAGAAAACACCTTAAATATTGTCTTATAATTTGTTTTACGAGTGTACGTGAGATATACGCGGTATGATATCGAAGCTTTTACGCGTTTATTCGCAGCATAGTCTGATGCGTTTACAATAAAGCTTATTATGTCACTCAAAAATAATCTAACCTTTTACCAGTGAAAAGTTTTTTAAAATAAATTGGGTTGTTTTTAGTTTACTTGTTACAAAAAAAATATACATGTCTAAAATTTCCTTTTTAAAGCGACTTCAAAAAAGGAGAAGGTCTTTTTCACAATTATAAACAATAATAATATATTGTTTATTTGTCTTCTTGAACTTAGCTTCAGAACATTGAATAAATGAGTTTTGACTTATCTCTTAGTTCTGTAATTCATAGTTGAGGGCTTATCACGTAGTCATAAAGCGTTCAAGTGTTTATCAGAACTTTTCATAAATTCAACTAGAAATATCGTGGCTTGAACTTTGAGATTTAATCTCTTTAAATGTTGCATAAAATAGTTGAAAACAGATTACTCGTAAAACCAGTACTCATTGTCATGTGTGAGAATTAATCTTTGTGATATAGAATTATTTTCAACCGATTTCAATAAAAGTTTTCAATTTTACTGAATATTTTTTATTAGGAGGCCCATTATCAGCTAATTGTTGTAAATCTTGTTTATATTTTAAAGCTCCCGATTCATACCTTCCGATTTCATAACTTTTGAAAAAACTCAACAAATACTAATAAAATCGAACATTGATTAAGAAAAAACTTTAAACAGATTTCAAAGTGCACTTTAAATGTTATAAATAAGTGGAAGTGAAAAACCGTAACAGAATATCTAATCATAAAAGAAATGTAATATATTGTATAAATTTTTCTGATCCTAAATAAAATGAAAAATATACAGTCTAAAAGCTGATTATAATAAACATGTCGCCTCGTAGCCTCGTAGACCCCACGTAGACCCCACGTAGACCCCACGTAGAACTTTACTTAGCAACGTCTTAAGCAAATGGCGTAGACCGAAAATCATTTACTGCGTTTCTACGGAAGTGATTGAATCGAGTTTTAAGAATATTTAAATGAATAATAAATAGCATAGGTATAGTTTTGTATCCGATTCATTTTTTAAAAAGTAGTTTTTACGCACAAAGCATCTCGCCAGCTAAAATTATTTTTCACACTTTATTGAGATCATATTTATTACATTAAAAATTATGTAGACTTCATTTCAAATATTGTAATAATAAGTATTCAAATAAGCTTTATCAGTTTGTTACTTATTACAGTCTATTGTTTACCAGAATCATTTAATCTTAATTAATATAATTACGATAGGTAAGAATAACACTAATAAAAAATAATTGGCTCATTCAAAGCTCATACTTCCAGCAAATCAGTTATAACATATAACGGGATAATATTTTAAAAATTATAATAGAAAATAGGAGTAACATCTGGGTGAAACTAAATATTCGTGAAATTGTACTGAAATTTTAACACCGCACCTGTGTCTCGATTGTTTGAGGCAAAACCCGTTCACGTAAAAGCTATATTGAATGCTAAATTTATTTGGTCTCTATTGGTAATCCTAACTAATTGTCTTAAATGTAAATGTGGCTGTTTTATTTCCGTTGCTATGACAACGTTAAAAAATAATTAAACAGGTGAAAAATACATATAAGAGTGTTATATACAAATAAGACTATCTTATGTATGGATGAACAAATTCGAACAGTCCGCAACCGCATCAAAACTGATCCATTTCTTTAGTAGCTACCATGTGACACAGACCCACAAACACATATCGTACTTATAATACCCCTCTATTTTCGACGTGGTTAAATAAAAAATATCTAAACATGACTTGATTTAACATTAGCTAAACATTTTTGATCTGCCTGTTTATGACAGAAACGTGTTTTCGCGCATCACAAAAGCGTGAAATTTGATTAAAAAATTGTACAAATTTTATCTCAACACCCCATTTTGTTATACATAATAAGCGTAAGGCGGGACGGATCGCAACTTCTTTATGACACTCAAAATATTTTTATACTTCATCGGGTTTACTTTTTAAGTTCACTTATCTACACTAAAAACGCGTCTAATCGTTAGAAGTAATTTTGTTAGATTGAAAATATGTACATCAGCCAAGAGATTACTACCGAAATTTTCAATAGGTTTTTATTATTGCAAAGTTGTCAATCTCACAGTGGCTTAGTAAGTTTGCGCGTTACCGCTAGGGACGCTGTAAGATTTTCAGATTATGTTAGTGATAGAGCTAATAAAAAGATATAAAATGACTTTAGTTTATACATTGCACAATCAATTTACATTTATGAAAGTCGACTTTATAATAAAAATTCAAAAATAAATAAATAAATACAGAAATAAATAAATTCATAAATTCTTAAAAAAAAATATGTGCCCCGCGGTTCCATCCACTGTTAAAATGAATAGTTTTCATATTATCTTCCATTTCACTTGGTTTTATAAGATCTGAGAAAATAATAAATGAATTTCAAGACCAGCTGCCACCTATAATATGAAAGGTATGCAATATACTCTACTTGACGTTACCAATTTCTCAAATTTTATTATGAAATTTGCAAATATAAACTTTGTTGAATCAGCAGTTCGTTTGATAAATGTACTCTCAAAATAACAAATGGTTTTATTATTTTAGTTACATCACGCTTTAGATATCATATAAAAACTAATTTCTTACAAAATATATGTATGAGATGTGGGTTATATGTTAAGTAAACCAACTTTATGTTTATATTGTCAGACACTGTGCTCTTGCTTAAACTCGGGAAAAAAGAAGGTACATAAATAAATCCTAAAATAGTAGGTGATTATATTCCAGTAAAATACTGTCTTTCATATTACAAACTATTATTATTTTATTGCTTCATATCACAAACACGCTCTATTATATTGAATTTTATATTGGGAATGAGGCAATTAAGTCGCATTATCTCCGATCTTAATTATCCATAACATAACTGTAATTCCATTAAGCCAGTCACTCAATTCCCTGCTGTATTTGATGAACAAACATAAATTATGTGCAGCTATCAGCATGCATAGCGGCTGATTTACGATCCGATGACACGGATTTCCACTAATGCGGATTACCAATGCACTATAATAATTTATAATAATTTGGACAACTCACATACATTGCTCTGATCCCAAAGTAAGTAGCTGAAGCACTTGTGTTATGGTCATCAGAAACAACGAGGGTACCACAATAAATACATATATAAGTTTATAAACAACCAAGACTCGGAAACAAACATTCGTGCTCATCACACAAATTAATGCACCTACCGGGATTCGAACCCGGGACCTTTCGATGCAGAAGGCAGGAGCACTACCAATTGCGCCAATCGGTCGTCTAACTATACATTTATACTAATACAATATAAACCTAATGATTTTTTTGGTTTAACGCGCTTATCTCAAAAATTAGGTACTAGTTCGAATTCATTAATTCTTTTTGCGTTGGATAGTCCATTTATTCAGCAATATAATATCACGCTACGACCGAGCGGAGCATTAAGGAATTAAAAAATTGGAGCAAATCATGAAAAATATTTGATTGATGCATTTAAGAACGTGTCATGTTACAATAAATTGAGTTTAAAAGTGAATGTATACAGCTAACGAGATATGACAACATTTTATTGATCAATATTGGATTAATCATATATTGATTCATTGTAAGAAGTTAGCTAAAGTATATAGGTACTTACGCAAACACATAATCATAAATTATAAACATATTATCAGTTATCATAAATGATAATACAATGTGTTGTTATGCAAGACTTGCGTGATTTGTAAAAAATTTACGATGTTTTTATATCGTATATAATCTTATTTTTTGTAATGCTAAATTTGTATGCCATATCATATAATGTTTTAAATATAAACTAGCGAACCGCTCCAGCTTTGCACGGGTAGAAAACATATATAAAAACCTTTCTCTTCAATCACTCTATCTATTAAAAAAACCGTAGTTTTAAAGATTTAAGCATACAAAGGGATATAGGGAAAGAAAAAGCGACTTTGTTTTATACTATGTAGTGAAGACTATAAAATCTGACGTAATATACCTACTAAAATGCGAGAGTACCTACCGCTGAAACTCGACCAGTCTTATAGATTGCCTTAAAAATGCTTACATATTAAACTAATAATGATAGACCTGACACGAAAAATGCAAATTAAAGAATAAAGTGTAATTACAAAATTCCATTCGCTTTTATTATTATAACAAACAAGCGAAGTCGATCATTGTAGATATAATTAAACGCCAATGATGTCTTAAAATAACTGCGGACCAATTAATGGATGTATTTTCAAAAAAGCCGCTGCCGATTTGAATGATTTAAATATTAATTTTAATTTTGTTGGATAAAACATTGTTATTTTCGAAATATAGGACTTAGTCGTCTAAACGTAAGCTCTTTTTTTGAAACAAAATATTCCAAAGTAGCACCAATAATACTGAATTACACACTTAATATGCATACTAAATAAAATTTAGCAATATTGTTTAATGGTTTATTATTATTTATTATCTATTATTTGAAATCTAGTAATTCCTTGAGCTATAACAAAATATTTAAATCTATTTTATTAAAAACCCTCACCTATTAAACTTTTTTTAAACAGTTATTATAAATGAAACACAACTGAATCACTTATATTTATCTAATCAATTATACAAAAAAAAAAAAAAAACAATGAAATGCTATAATATACACTAAAGATTTCAACTCAGTTTTAATTAATATTTTCCTTAAAATACCATATTAAAAGATTATTAATTTAGTGTGTAAATCAGTATGTTTGCTATAATTCAGGTTTTTTTTTCTCTTGAAAAGATTATTTATATTATTACATATATGATTTTATATTCCTTTAGTAGAATATGTTATGATTTTCAAGTAGTTTATTAAAAGCGCAGTCATTTTTCTGGTATACTTTTAGTTTGCTTGAATTGTAAATTTAGGGGCAATTAAAAGTTTCCCTTTACCAAAATCGTTTGACTAATTATATCAGACAATTAAATTTATGTTATCAAAACATAATTATCGTTGAGATAGCTAAGATAATGTTCTGATATTAAAGTGAAATCATATAAATATACTAAATCTATTTACTGTCGCAGTAAATCTTGAATAGTGTAACGAAAAATACAATGAGTTTCAATGATAAAGTTGTTCTAGTAACTGGTGCTAGTTCTGGTATTGGAGCAGCCACCGCGATTGAGTTTGCAAAAGAAGGTGCTACTGTAGTAATAGTAGGCAGAAATGAAGAAAAAATAAATAATGTTGCTAGTGAAGTAGAAAAAGTTGGCCCAAAACCACTCGTTATTAAAGCAGATATAAGCAATGATGACGAAGCAAAGAATATGGTAGAAGAAATAATTACCAAGCTTGGTAAATTGGACGTGCTGGTAAACAATGCTGGTTTAACAAAATTTGGCAGCATCTTAGATGGGAAAATACTAGAATCCTACGATGAGACGATGAAAATTAATGTTAGGGCCCATATCAATGTTACGACTCTGGCCGCTCCCCACTTGGTTAAAACCAAAGGAAATATTGTAAACATCTCAAGTGTAGCTGGTACAAAAGTGACGTCACAAGCGACGATGAGTGCCTATTTTGTTTCAAAGGCAGCGATGAATCACTTCTCACGATGTGCAGCTATGGAACTTGCCAGTCAAGGTGTAAGGGTTAATACAGTGAGCCCTGGACCGGTTAAGACAGAATTTTTTGAGAATGCTGGAGTTGGATTTATAAAATTCGAAGATATGACTAAGCATTGTCCACTAAATCGTGTATCGGAACCCGTTGAAGTGGCGGACATTATATTGTTCTTGGCGAGTAGTAAAGCCAAAGCAGTCACTGGCTCTGAATACTTTGTTGATAATGGCTGGTGTTTAAAAAACTAAACATTCATTTTTTATATTAAATAATTGCATTTTTATCTTTCAATTATTGTGTTGTTTTTGGCCGAATTACGACACACTATAAAACATTTTGGCAATTCTTTTAAAAGAACTGTTATACTTTATGAAATGAAAATAGATATCAATAGTTCTGTATTTATACTATTAATTATTTGTTTGTTGGTAATCTCTGGATCTACCAAACCGATACAAGTAAAAGCTAGTAATAAATATGTTATGAAAACTGTTTTTAGTATTTTAGAGAATGGTTTTTTTAAAACAGATATTAATTATAGACATCACTTTGTTTGCAGCTGTCGCATAGCCTAGAGGCGCTCATTACCGCTCGCTCGTTATTGTAACACGAATCCCTAGCTCGCGAAGCTTAATTTTCAAAAGCTGATAAAAGGCATTATTTCTGGCTACTGTTATAAATTTATCTGTATTAACAGGACTTGAGAAGAGTTTAAACATCTGTTTGACACCTAATTCATTGAGCCTACAATTGTTTGTCATTTACTACTAATTATTAGTATAATATTTGCATTTAAATACCGACTAAATATGGGTTCTTAATACATATGAAATATTAAAAATAATAAAAATTTAAAATAATTTAAAAATATCAGTTGAAGTGGCAAGGATCATTTTACTACCTGTCGAGTGAAACTATAAACTGTACTATTTGGGTTACGGAATTTCACTATATAATTATTGTAAATTTGTGTATATATTATGTTATATTAGTAATGAAATAAATAGTACCATTTAAATATAAAGATAATAATTAATCTAATAATTATAGAAGTACTCGTATTAGTTTATGTAAGTCAATCTGCTGGGTCAGAGTTCGTTCAATTTCATCCCGAATGTAGTGTAGATAAAGCTTTGAAAACGGGTTTCACATGTGCACTGAGTGCTTACTAAGCGAATTCCTTTTAAAAGACGCTTATGTTCGAATCTTACTGGGCTAGTTTGAATGAAAATCTTTTTAGACGGATTTAACTTCCATAAATGTCACATGACGTTGTGGCTAAAACTTAACCATCGTATTAGTAGATGATATTATATTTCAATTATGGAAAAAATTACGAAATTGTAGTCGTCAGGGAATGATTACTTAATCGATTATTAATAAAATCAATTATTATATACGTTGTTAGAAGAATTTCAAAATTGTTTAATACTGATATTGCTTTATCAAATGATTATCGATAAAGCAATATTATTGAACATGTTGTGCACACAATCGCGTTTTCTCATTCAATAAACTGTGCTTATAAATTCCGTATAATTAAAAGAGGGTAGCGTGGTAAGCCGGAGGGAGGGGAGGTAAATAAAGATGGGAGGCTCATTAAGTAAGTCCGACGGCTGAGCCAGTCAGGACATCAATCACTCAATCATCAACTCGTATCTCACGTTACTTCGCAAACATTGTCTTTTCACCGACTTTAAATGAAGAGGTTCTCCATTCGACTGTTTATTTAGTTTAAAAAGTTTTGAACGGATTTACTGAGCGTCAATTATATCTCAGTTGCAGGCTGTTCAAGAACACACAACAATCTGAAAAGAATAGCCAAAAAATCTCATTTTTTTTTACTGTTTGCAAAAGATGCATGTTGACTTGGAACGAATCATTCCCAAGCTCTATTATCATTCAAATAATAAAAATCGAGGGTTTTATCAAATACTTTGTAATTAGCTTACGCATAATGTAATACTTAAATTATTTTAAAAACAATTCCTGTAAGAAATTTAACTGACTTTAATCAGCCTTAAACTTAAGAAACTGCATGGGTTCTTTGGAATTAAACCTACGATACTAGACGCTTAGGTATAATATGTACTTATAAACGTATAACACTATGAGTGGGTTAAAAAATTATAAATAGAGATGAGAAAATATTTTTATAATGATTACAACTTCTAATATAACTAATCTTTAACTAAAAATCACTATTATGAAACAACAGAAAAGGGTACAAGGACCACTTTAACTAATAGAACAAATACGATATCCATGTGCCACTTTTAACTATCACAAAATAAAACCTGTACGACGGAGCTGTACACAAATTAAAGCGGAAATATGCGGGTCGCGTATAAAAGCGGGGCTTACGATACTTTAAAACTTCAGCAAGAGAACGGTAATTATTCCATCTCTGCCACTTCCATTCACAAACAGTCGTATTGTTACATTTATTTCGCTAAGAATATACTCACTATATCTCAGGCATTATAAGATTATCAGCCTTTAATTGCTCGTAGAAAGTGAAATTGAAGACAATTTAATATTTCATTTAATTTTTTACTTTATTATATTATTTATGTTTTATTTTTTAGGTTTAGTTTTTTTATTTGTAGGTTAGTAAATGTGTAATTATTTTATAATAAATGTATGAAATCCTATTTATACATTAAGCTAATAAGTCAACTTTGATCACGACAGCTTTGAAACAAAATCAAAAAAAACCGCATTCCGCATTCACTTCGCGTCGATTCTTTGTTCATTCACTTAGGAGCATAGACAGACTCGTCACTCACCCACAGACACACAGAAATGTCAAACTTCTAACACCCTCCTTTATTTATCGGAGATAGAAAACAAACATAAATATATATGGACATACATATCTTTGAAATTTTAACAGACATTGAATCCCTGCTAGAGATTGTTCCAGATTCTCGTTTTGTTTGAAGTAAACTGTAGTCTACTATTAAGATCGAACAAGCTTAGATTAAACAAAATAATACAAAAAGTAATGCATTCTTTTCATTTGTATCTGATTCTTACGAAACATTTCGAGGCCAAGTATATTGCTTCTTTTTTCCTCTCATACGTACAGATACCGTTATTACATTAACGTAATCGAAAGTAATCATTATATTCTTATAAATATATTATATTTACGCTGCCGTGGAACAGCTAGGCTGAATGTGAAGTGAAAACACGTAACTCCCAGGGAATGGCAGATACATTTCTGCGTCTGTTTCAGTATCATTTTAAAACATTCTATATTTAATTTCACAATCTTTCTATAATTTAAAAAATATAGAAATTATATATAATAAAAATTTCTAAGTATTTTAAATTTGTTTTTTATTTGACATGCTTGTTGGTTTATGTTTTTATATTTAGATGAATACTAATGATAATAAATAAATTACTTCTGTGTTCACCTAACCGAAATATTTACTGGTTTTCGCAGAATTCAAATCCAGGACCACGAAGGCGGATAAAATAACTAGGTTGTTAAATTTTTATTGAAAAAAGTCATAAATAAAATATAATTATACAGCGTATCTTAATCAAAATAGAAACATAAGTAACATATTACTTTAAATTAATTTAGTTGCTTTTCGCCCCCTATTTAGTACTAAATAAACAAAATATATATCAAAGAGATAAGTGAATTCTGCCCACATAAAATTAATTCTTAATACACGCCCCATTATCTACTATGTACTCCGAACCGGTTATTCCTTTAGCTTTGCTGCTTGCTAGAAATATGATGACATCAGCAACCTCCACTGGATCGGAAATCCTCCCAAGTGGCATATCAGTAAAGTGATCTTCGACTTTTGCAGCGCCAAGACCTGCATTTCTCAATATGTCAGTACCCACGGGTCCAGGACTGACTGTGTTCACTCTCACACCTTTTCCAGCTAATTCTGAAGCTGCACACCGTGAAAAATGATTCAATGCAGCTTTTGAAATGCAATATGCCGACATTCTTGTTGTGTGTATTCGTTTTCCAGCTACACTCGACACGTTTACAATATTTCCTTTCGTTTTGATGAGGTGTGGAGCAGCTAATGTCGAAATGTTGATATGTGCTCGAACATTAACCTTTATAACTGAATCGAAAGCCGACACCAATTTGCTATCTAAAATACTGCCAAATTTTATAAGACCAGCATTGTTAACTAATACATCTAATTTACCAAATTTGTTTATCACCTCTTCTATAACACGTTTCGCTCCATCATCTTCGCTTATATCTGCCTTTATAACTAGAAATTTCACTCCAATTTTCTCTATTTCACCAGCGACACTCTGTAACTTTTCTTCATTCCTTCCAACTATTGCAACTGTGGCACCCTCTTTTGCGAATCCAATTGCAGTAGCTGCTCCTATACCTGAACTGGCTCCTGTCACAATTACAATCTTATTTTTAAAACTCATAACTAATGAAAATATAGTAAACGTCAAAAACACTTGTTACTGACTCTAAAGTCAAGAATTTATTGAGGACAATAGTTATCGTAATATGGAAATGATAATATATTGTTACTTTATAGTTAAAGTTTTTAATTTTTATGCGTTTGTGATAAAATATTATTACTTGAATCGTGAAGAGCAATAAATTTAATGGCTCGTAACAGGTTACCCTTTAAAATGTTGATCGTGTAAAAATTATTATATGCATTTAAATTTCATTAATTAAGAGAGAATTAATTAGAAATAAGACTTCAAATGTGAGTTCTTCGATGAACTCAAAGAATACGTGAATACCAATTACATAATGTATATAAATTTAAATAAAATTAAACATAGAGATATATTTTTCACTACCATTATATTTTATGCCTTCAAAAATAACATACAGATAATGCATATAGAAATATTAATTGATGATTGACGAATGATGATATATATCTTTAGCATATGTATATATTTAGCTTTATGATAAATATGAGTTGATCAGAAATGAATAAAACTTGCGTAGATATTAGATAGTATATCGTTACACCATCACATCACACCACTTTATCAGAACAATGACAACAATTCATCAAATAATTTTTTAATTAAAATGCTACATAATAACGTAAGAAAGTCTCATTACACATGATAGAGAGTAGTTCTTAGCTACAATTTATGAAGATCCATTCATGTATTCTTATTTATAAATAACATATCAAGGGTCTTCTCTTCAATTTCACTTGTATTTATCATTAGAATATTATAAATATATAATAACACACCACTGAAATTTATGAATTACTTTCGTGTTCTTTATTTAACTCTACCTAGTTAGTGTTGAGAACTTCGTGGCCGAGCGGTCTTGTAAGCTAGCTAGGTAGCCATGGGTACCGGATTCGATGCTTGGTATAAATGCAATTCATTTGTAAATTGTGTTTAGTCACTGACAGGGGCCGGGTGAGCGCTTTTACCCTGTCCTGAATTCCTCTGAGAGAGTTACACTGAAGCTTATTCTGCTGACGCACTAACTGCGCCGGCTTAACCGGAGTGATACCACGGACTTACAGAATACTAGCATGAAACGGTATTTATACTGTGTTTCGATAACTGAGTAAGGATACAAGAGGCCCACCACAATACCTCAAAGGCAACGCAACAAAAAGCGCTGATCGCGGTGCGGTTGTCCATGGGCGGCGTTTATCTCTTACCCGCCTGTCCTGTTGTCTGCTATTACATAAAAAAGATCAGTGCTATATCGGTTTTAATCTAGATAAGTCTTATTAGCACCATAACTACCAAAACATCGCAAACATCTTGAAAAAGTATTAAATATACCCGTATCGTGGGATAATTTTTAAATTGTCTATATTGCAGTTAGCAGATAACATAAACTAAAACTCAGTAACTACAATACTATATTGTAACGAAAACTCACGAAAGTTGTCTGTAATGTTTGTGAAAGCAATAAGACGCAGGCGTTTCTATTGTTCAAACTCATAACCGAGCTTCCTGATTCTTTGTTTGAAATTGTATCTCGCCCTCTTTTAAACGGAAAGCGAGCCTATTTAGAAATTTCATTTCCTTTCTTTGATATTCCGCAAAGTTTATGAAGTCCGAAATAATTTATGTTTATGCTATCAAAAGCTCAAGTTTTCATCTTCATTCATCTTTAATAATTGTTTAAGAGGAAAATTTCGAATAAGAATTTTAATAAATCTCACTTCCTGCTTATATTTCTTTCTTTCTACTTGCAACTATCACTATAACTGACCTCATACGACAGCGTAATCAGATAAGAAAACGTACATACACACTTTCTTAAAAGCCTGGAATAATTTGGCTTAATCTTGGTAAATATCTACGTAATGGGTTAATATTATATTTGTATATTATGTTAGTGTTTACATAATGCCAATAAAAGGACACCTTTGGGAGCACAGCTAAATCTATCCGCTAAAAAGAAAAAATACAGAGGCAGAAATATACACAACTATCTCATCACTTTTCCATAATTTATATATGTACTAAAACACTATTTACATAAATGTTATTCCATATTATTTTACTGTTATTATTGCTTATACTTTTTAAGTTAAATCACTTAATTTCACCAAAGAATTAAAACATATTAATATGGTCACGCGCTTTCGCATACCGGCACAACCAGACACGAAATGCACGCAACAGTAGTTCGACAAAAATAAACAGCGCTTGCCGTCGCTACCCTCAAAAACTGAAAAATGTTTTATGATATACAATATATCTTTTATGAAAACAATACCAAAAAATATATACACATATTTTATTGGTTCGCTTTTGCGAATGCAATATGCTGATAAAACTTTCAACTGTTTTGAAAATAATATTCTATACACAGAAGAGTCATATTGAGAGAACAATTTATTATTGAAACAGGAGACCTTGGAGTACCCGTGTTACTTGTAAATATCGTCTCGATAAGCCTTTTTCTATTATAAAATGTTTTGTCTCTTTTTTCAAAACTCAATTCGTAACTTGAGAGAGGGTTATAAAATATTAATTATTTTTAGTATGTAAATATATTTTTTTAAATCTCTATGTAATTATTTCTAGAGCATCCGTAGAGTTTTAAAATATTTTCCTGAGTAATAATAATAATAATAATAATAATAATAATAATAATAATAATCTTTATTGACATCTTTGTAATTACAGAAATCCTATGAAGACTCTGACACCCAAACTAGGCTATAAAGCCCGTATCTCAGGAGTCAGTGGCTTCTCCCAATATAAATTGTTACAATTGTCAAGAGAGCTTATTCATAATTTTACAGGGCTATATACTTTTTATAGACATTTTGTAAATTTCAGGTATTACATCTAATTATCTCTTCACACATAATATACATAAACACACAATAATATATATTAAAAAATATTTCAGTATAAACTACAATGAATATAGGTACATACACATAAAATACTACAGTACATAAATATACATATACACTACACATACACCCGCACACCAGATATATATTATACATATAGTTAATGATTCAAAATAACTAAATAACCAATGTAGCATGTTGGTTAAGTAGATCCTCTGTTTCATCATAATTTAAGGACAAAAGCCAAGTCTTAACAATTGATTTGCAGTCATGTAGTGAAAGAGGGTAGAAATTTATTTTTAATTTTTTGAGTAGAAATGTCACATAGTAAAAAACATTTATTTATAAATATTATGATATAATTTGCATTTCATTACTAAATATGGCTCTTCAATCTAATTTTATTTTGAAGGCTCTTCGGTAGTTTTACAATCTTCTAGGGTATTAGTAATTAATCAAACATATACTAAGGAGTAAAAAGCATACTTTATTACGTATGTAATAAATGAATCTAAGCTACTTAAAGATCCATTTGTGCTTAATCCATTTAAAATGCCGCTAAAATTTCAACTATAAGCTATATTATTTTAAAGTATGTAAGAGCGCCGCCATGTCGTGGCATCTTGCCAAATACAGTCATCTTACCTACATTTGGGAGAGGCAGCCATAAACGTCCTCAAGCGATGCGGTCATGAACTTGTAATTACGCAATCAATATGCAAAATGGGTTAATCGATCAACACTATATGTAACAAGAAACTTATGTAAGCATCTATTACAACAATGAAAACAAGTGGTGACTTCGAGATGAAATGTGACGACAGCAGAAGGGTTATGAGTGATTTACAGAATAACTATTCGAGGTATCAGTTAGGTAAACGGTTTTTTATATATAACAGGAGACAAATGGACAAGAGAATATGTATACACTAATATAATAGAGAAAAGTTTATTATATCTCTTGTAATGAATAAACTATTGAAGCGATTTTAAATAATCATAATTTTCCTTTCTTTTTTATTTTTAACTAGGTTATTAAATATCTGCACCATTGAATTTCTAAAAATTCAGTCATAGATGTCATCAAAAATATAAGTCCATTCAAAATGTATATTAACACAAATTTTATTAATTAATATTTTATCGATGTATGATCCTAATTACGCTATTAGGAATTGAAAGAAACATTTAAATTTGTCCAGCTGTTCACACGAAATAATTGAAGAAACTGTTATATCCAGCGACACAAAAAAATAATTTCTGGAATGAAAGATATAATTCTTGATAATAGCCATATGACAATAGAATACTAGATTAAAAAGAATTAAGAAATGAGATGGTAATAATAGAAATTAGCTGTTATCTCAGCACATTACTCAAACAAAGAACATCTTGGCCTACTTTTTTCTAAGAGACGAAGCGCGTGCTGTGCCCGGTCCCATTACCTTTATTTCTTATTCTGTCACACTTACAAGTCTTTGAATTATGCATAATTTATGATAAAAATAATTTACTTTAAAAATAATAATATCGTCACGCCTTTAATTCCCCGAAGGGGTAGGCAGAGGTGCACTTAGTACCTACACCTATATTTATAACAAAATTAAGCTTTAATAATATAATCAATATTTCATTAATAGTATTGAATATATCCTATGTAAATAATACCTACTCAATTAAATTATATATATTTTTATTGTGATGTTCTGTATCGTCTTGAGTATTTGTCCTTTTTTGTATATTATAGCATGCTGTACATAAGAAAACTCTATAGATTTTTCTTTTTGTGTTTTTTTATCACTAATTAGTTCAAAACTTAAAGATACTTTATACTCCCACAACTTCTGGAAATTGGCAGAATCCATTTTTACATAGGAAGTAATTATTTTTTAAGCAGAAGAAGTTCACCCACATTTCGCCAAATATTATTTATGTTTAAGTCCCATTGTAATAGAGGGAGAGCCTAATGCCAAACACCGGGCACAATCCCAGACTCCGAGCTAAACTGTTGCGAAAATTCGAAAACCGAAGATATGACTTATCCGGGATTCGAACCCGAGACCTTAATTAGTATCAGTAATTTAATAAACCTACATAAAAGCTCTATGATTTATACTTCAAATATTTATTATTTATAAGAAAAAATTGCAAAAAATAAAATAAAAATATTTTGCATGGAAAACTTTGCTTGACGACATGACATCGATCAGCCAATGTCATAGAAAGATATATAACCGTTTGTGTTAGTAAAATCTTAGTTTATGAAAACATAACGAGTTGTCTTTTTTTGTCAGGAGAAGAGACCAGTGGTCTCTTGTTCCCCTGATTAGCTCTAAGGCTAATATTACTAATTCGACATTATTAAAACGTTCGAATTTTAAAATCAGTGATTAAAAGGCATTTTCAAATATATTTTTGGTTCCGAATATTTATTCGGAAGCGCATTTAGACCGCAGTATTGCAATTTGTTGGAAAAGAAATGTCAATAATTTCCCGCGAGACGCCTTCGCACTCACAATTTATTGCCCGGATTCAACTTCTATTACGACTATCAGTTGCAGTTGTATGCTTTTTGAATTAAATGACAGTGTGGTTAGGTGCACAGGGCTCACATATTTAAAATTACTTTTAATTTAAGGTAAAATGTTCCAACGAACTAAGCGGGTTTATTTAACACGTTTTTATAATTATCAAATTATTACTGAATTTGCCCGACATTTCGCGTGCTTTAGAGCTTGCATGGTCACGGGCAACTGACGTTATAGATGTTAAATGTAGTAAAAAGTCGCAGACATTGTTGCTAGCGCCATCTATTTTCTGCGTCACTGAAGCTATTTTCTTCAAATGTGTGATACTCGAGTAAAGAAAAAACATAACTTTTAATGATTATTATTTTGCTTTAATTTTAAGTTAAAGTTTAGTTCTTATTTTTAGTTTAACTAAGAATTGCAACCAACAGGAAACAGTGGAAGATGTTGGAAGAGGCCCATGCCATAAGGCACACCGAAATTAGGGACTTATTATAATTAGTTATTTTAGTTGAATGAAAAATTGTAAATTTCAGAATAAAAGGCTTTATAATTATTGTTTTTATTTTTAAGTTAAAGTTTAGTTCTTATTTTTAGTTGAAATATTTAAGTTTGATTTTTGATGCGGATTTTTGTGTTTAAAAGCTTTGGTGATCGAGTTGGATCTTAAATACTTATCAAGATCTGTTCATCCATTCATGAGATATTCTTAAATTATCTTTATTTTAATGCTATCAGCTAATAATACTTTAGATGTACATTTTGTGACATAAAAAACGTAAAATTTGAAGCGTAATTCCCAACACGTTTCAAGCTTTACCCCGTCAACTGGGCAATTAATCGTCAGTCATCTTGAATCGACGTTGCTCTGTGGTTGATTAATAGCCAATTTAGCATCCGTTATATTACCTTTCGCTATCGTGAATACAAAATACCTATCTTATAATAAAAAATACTATTTTAATTGAGTAAGTACTGTGAATTAAAAAACAAAGATAAAGTGTAGTGAAGTGCGCTAATCATTAATAAAGAACACGTGAGCAAAGTGACAATAAGAAAAATGTTATTGGACACGTTTCTAATATAAACATTATAGTAATTTAGGTTAAAATTAAGCCATTTATTTGATAAGATGGTTATTTTAGTGAAGTATTATATATATATTACTATTTTCATCAAAAACCAATTAAATTTTAATAATCTTGATCCGCTGCCATATAATCGCAAGAGTTTTATGGTATAAAAAGTATTATGATATCACATGAAGATTGGATGGGAATATGTTTCGTCAATAAATGTTTTTATTTTTTCGTTACGATCAGCGTGGGAGCAGTTAAAACCAAGACGTACGTTCATGAAATCGTAAGTAATTAAAGAAGTTATCGCGCGGCCCACTAAGACTATTACTTTGCTAGATGTTAAAACATTAAGCTACATTAAGGACATTTGGAACACGAACAAGAGACTGATAAGAAACATTACTGCGTTAGGTCATACCAAAGTTTCAACAACTACACACGGACTCATAGATACGTCGAAATTACCACGTTAATATTTTGATGTAATTATAAAACATGTAAGACATATTAACAAACTCCTGTACCAAAGTGAACACGTAAATTATGTACTTCTGAAATTTACTTAGTTATGGAATAATAAGGTTTTAATCGAAGAAGAAAAGTAAACGAAGAAGCTAATTTGTGTAATGGAAACACAAAATCTAAATTTATACCTAAGCGAGGTTAGTTTTAGGTGACCTAGCATTAATAGTACTAAACACAGATCGATATAGAAAGGTAACCACAAACTCTAAAAAACATAAATAAGATAACATTTCTACCTACTTTACTTTGATGGAATGTCTTTTTCATGATAGAAAATTAAATAAAAATAAAGAAAGAAAGATAATTATACAAAAATATATCTCTTACAATAAGAAAGTTGTAAGACGTGTTTCTTATGGCTTCTTATCGTAAGAAGTTTTTGGCGAAAACATATCAAAAAACTAGACAGATCTTTATTTTGAAATAAATATATATAATATTAAATATTTTTCTCTATATCTCTCTTAATATTTTTCTAGTTACTGGAGGTTGGCTGTCGTTCTACGAATTATAATAAATCTAAATAATTTATTTATAAACTATTAAATATATATATATATATATATATATATATATATATATATATATATATATATATATTACTAGCTGACCCGGCAAACGTTGTTTTGCCATATTAATTTTTGGGGTGGGCTACCCTTATCACTTAGGGGTATGAAAAATAGATAGTAGCCGATTCTCAGACCTACTGAATATGCATATAACATTTGGTAAAAATCAGTAAATCCGTTTTGGAGGAGTAAGGTAACTAACATTGTGACACGAGAATTTTAAATATAAGATTTTAAATACAGATACTTTGCAAGGATGGAAGAAAAGTTACGAATATGACTGGCCTAAGCGGTCTGGAGGTCTATCAATATTGTATACAAAAGAATCCGTGCGGATAGCTAAAACTTTTCGCTTAGTTTTTCTTGCAAAATGCGCAAGCTTTAAACTCGCGTTTAGAGATAACTTTGATAGAAACCACTTTCGAGCTGAACTTAAAATATTATACCAAAGTTCTTAATTAAAAATTACTGATACAAAGCTTAACAACCGAGTATCTATAGTAATTAATATAAACATTTATATTAAAATGCTTCACTGATACTGATTTTAAATACAGTGATTAAATAGTTTTTTATACATTTCAGATATTATATTAGTATTAGAAACAATAATATTCCATACGTGAGTTAGTAAGGTCGTTATTTAATTAAAATCTCAATAAAGGTTATCTATATTTATTAGTTTATTTTATCTTCATACTAGCGACCCGCTCGGATTTGCACGGGTATAAAACATATAAATTAACCTTTTCTCTTTAATCACTCTATCTATTAAAAAAACCGCATCAAAATCCGTTGCGTAGTTTTAAAGATTTAAGTATACAAAGGGATATAGGGAAAGAAAAAGCGACTTTGTTTTATACTATGTAGTGATAATGATTTTTCAAGATCGTGAAATTCTATTAAGACACCTTACGCTCATTTTCTACAATCTACGAGTTGCTACGGTTTATAGTACTTCATGTGTACTAATATTATAAACCTGAACAGTTTGATTGGCGTTATTCTTGGAAACTGCTGGTTAAATCACTTTTTTTGTGTGTTTGTTCACATTTTGTTGCACTGGAGTGCAACGGGCGGCCTTATCGCTAATCAGCGATCTCTTCCAGGCAACTCACAATTTTTTTGTTGGTTTGGTTGAATTTCTGCAAGCAAGCCTGTAGAAGTTCAACCACTCCTCCGTACCACTTATGACACCCCCGTTCGGCAGGTGGCAGCCTTACCAGAAACCGAATACAAATACAAATTAAATTATAAATTGTATTTGGTACCAGGCATCGAACACGGTACCTCAGGCTTCGCGGTACGCTTATAAGACCGCTTAGCCATGAGGCTTTTTTTGTATTGGTTATCTATTTATCGAAATGAATGAAACCGCAGGGCGAAGCCTGTAGTTATATAAAATGTACTTAGGCTAAGAAAACGTGGCTGCAAACAATAAACTTTGCGGTGCGACTTCGTATCAGTCAGAGGAAGTCGGCAAAAGTTGTAGCGAAGTTAAGACTTGCGCAGGATAGAACTCTCTCTCTCTGCTCTGATAAGCCTCCGTCATAGCAAGGGATAAGAAATTAAATATCTTGTAGTAATTCTTACTAATAATGACTTTGATATTTTACTAGAGCAATAGAATTATGTGAAATAGGCATCATTAAATAAAAACACATTTGTTTAAAATATATAAGATATTAAAAAAATAGTAAAAATAGCGTTTTTACGGCGACAAAGTCACGAAACCACATCAATTCGTCGGGACACAGTTAACACGACTCTTTTGTACGTTCGCTTTGTCAGCAATGATTAATGTATTGTTGTGATTGTGAGAATAAACTAAACATAATAAATCTTTCTTAGTCCAAAGCCATGCTTCCGAGCTTGCGAATTTGTTAGGTTAAAAAGTTTCACATATACTTAAGAAACTAGACCGTAAGATTTTCTATTGTAATATAATGATTCAAGGTGTCTCTTAAAGCATAAACTTTTTATTTATACTAATATTATAAACTAGAAAGATTTGTATGTTTGTAACGATTAGAATAAAAACTACTAGACCAATTTTAATAATTCTTGCATTGCCGTCTGTGATCTTGTCACCTTGTACAAAATTATATACAACCTATTAGATTCCGCATACTTACTAGAAGCTCTAAACTTTAATACTCGAATCAATCCAAGAGTAAATGGTCACACATTCGTCCTTAAAACTTTTAAAAACAATACGTCCTTCTATAACCCCATACTTGAATGTGTCGCACTTACGAGCAGATGGCTGGACATTTTTGTGTACAGTATAAGTGCTTTTAAAAAAGCTACACTGGAACTCCTTTCTTAGTTTCTCAGTCTGTTGGTTTCATTTGTATATTATGGTTGTTGTGATTAGGTAATAGTACTTTTATTTGTTAACTCTATTGTCTGTGTTTGTTGGTTTTGATTTCTATATGTTCGTGTACCGTTTCTCTGTTTCTTTGTGTGTATGTTCACTACATAGTATAAAACAAAGTCACTTTTTCTACCCCTATATCCCTTTGTATGCTTAAATCTTTAAAACTACGCAACGGATTTTGATGCGGTTTTTTTAATAGATAGAGTGATTGAAGACAAAGGTTTGTGTATATGTTTTATACCCGTGCAAAGCCGGGGCGGGTCGCTAGTATATATAATTAGGTTTAGTTTTAAATTTTTTCATTTTTGTATTCTGTGTTTTTGTAACCTTTTTCTGTTGTGTATGCCTTTCTTAATTAAATAAATAAATATTGATAGGAGCCTTGACTTTTACTGAGCTACATAGGCTATATAAACGCGGACGAAATCGCGAAAACTAGTATGTAGTATAGGAAACAAAAGGGGAAAAGGGGGTTCTCCTGAAATTAACTGATCACGTACAAGGTCACTTGATAGATATGTATTAATTTGTTCCCAAACAATCAAACAACAAAAAATGGACAAGTATATGTAATAAGTGACATATTAAAACCGTAGATTTTTTAGGCATTTTCGAATAAAACTTTAAAACCAACATTCTGATAATTAATACTCGTTCTTTGAAAATTAAATTATATTTAAATAAACACAGCTACACAAGTGTTCATCAAAGCTTGGCATAAAGTAACGAAATCGAGTTTATAAAACTGAAATTCATTTACAAAAAGCACTAACAACTTGGTTACATTTTTAAACATTCTCTTTAATTTCGCGTTTCATACAAAAATAAGAACACTTTATATTTAGCCATAGTACAAGTTCCTTCTGTTTATTTTTTCTAATATAATAATATGTATATTTAATCTAAAAGCATTATACAATAAGAGAGACGACACGGGTATTGCAATCTCTGCAAAGCTGGAATGAGCAGCTAGTTAAAAATATAATACAGGGGTAAAATATTTCTTTTTAGAAAGAGTTATCCGTAGATTCACTGATCCAATTGTTCACTGATAAGAAGTTGAACCTCTTGGCATATTTAAAATCTAGATAATCAGGCCACATTTTAGGCATTTACGGTTTAAAAATGTTCTGGGAAGTAGCAAAAATTCTGATAACAAGAGGTTAAATCAAGTCGATTTATTTTATTGAAATTTGACAGAAAAAGTTTATTATTAACCATAGGATTGCCCTGGATATAATATATCATACGGTAATCATACACTGTTTTAAGTAACACAATAAAAAATATATTTAATCATATATAATAAGACTGCATTGCTAACAATCATTAATATTTTTTAATGTGAATTTATTGTAACGATAAATTAAAATAAGTATTTTTTTAAATTCTACACAGATTAAATCGGAGGCATTAGGCATCATAGTTAAAAAAAGAATGATCGCTTGTCAAAAGCAAATGAGCTGACAAACGAAGTAACGTGGAACATCAAAGCTGTTTCAAAAGACACGCAATGATTTAAGGGCTATAAAACGCTATGCCCTTGGCTATATTATATACCTACCTTAGATATTAAGCAATATAATATAAATATTAAAACGTATTTTATATTCAATCGTCTTAACTTACGACTTTGTTATGGAAATATATAATGAGACCCATGTTATTTAGACAGAATCTAGATATCTTGCTACCTTAAAAACAAATCTATAATTTTACCATCAGCCAACTAATTGTTTTATTTTTGACACAAAAATTGCTTACTGAAATTAATTTTTCACAATGATAAGAAAAATTCACTGTAATCAGGTAAAAATAGAGCTCTGGTATAATATGTTCCGTGTTCAATAAAGAGGTCCAGGATGACAAGTAATTTCTTCCATTTGCCTCGCTTCCTGTTCATTTCCAAATTGTCTAGAATTGAGGACTTACAAATTGCTAGCGCTAGTTGTGAATCCGGTGGACCGGTTCAAATTTCCGGTAAACGTAAAATTGCTGTAAAGATAAATAACCCTCAGAATGTATCTATACTCATGTTATAGAAATTAAAAGATTTTTATTTTTCGTTTGTAATTAATAAAAACAAAACCAACGGGACTGATTTTATTTCTTGCACTGATATTATATTTGTTAGTGGCATAGCTTTGACTTATTCAATATAGCTGTATTAAACATATTTAAAAAAGAAATACTGTCTTTATCAAATTATGTACTTGTTTTGGCTTGTTATGTTAAGTAAACGAAAACATGAAAAAATCTTCTTTCTAAAAAAGATTTTCAAAAAAGAAAAAAAGAAAATCTTTTTTTCGTATGTTTGTAATGTTTTGTAATTTCTTTTGTTATTTGTTAAACATGATTAGGATTCATATTGTTATTTAATTATTGTATATTAATTTTTGATTTGACTTTTGTGTTTGCTATATAAATTTGAAAATATATATTGTCTAAACAAACGCTACTACGTACGTTACGTTTTCTTAAATTTTTTTAGTCTTTATATTATACTAGCGACCCGCCCCGGATTTGTACGGATATAAAACATATATATAATATATCTTCCTCTTCAATCACTCTATCTATTAAAAAAACCGCATCAAAATCCGTTGCGTAGTTTTCAAGATTTAAGCATACAAAGGGATATAGGGGAAGAAAAAGCGACTTTGTTTTATACTATGTAGTAGTGAAGAATCATACTTATCAAATTTAATCAAATTTGAATTTCTTTATTAGAAGAATCTATAATTATCTTAAATCTTAAACTTACAGAATGTTCAAGAATGCGCCCAAGTCTTAGAAGAACATCCAAGAAACTAAAAAATATATTAAATTTTTAATTTTTCAATCTATCTGCTGACTTTATTAAACACATCAAGTGAAGTCATATTACATTGCAAACGAGACACGTCACTTCGTGTTAATCTCAAACATCCCGTCTACCATAGATACTATTCTATACCATAGATACTTCTCTGACATATTTCAGCTCAGACATAATATTTGACATTCAATAACTAGGCTAATATATCAACGTAACTCTATTACAAAACTAGCTGCCCACCCATTTACTTCGAGTTGCTATACGTTAACAATGTTGCAATTTATAAAAAAACCTCAACAGATTAGACATATAAATCTCCCCGGGAATGACTTTACTATATAATTGATTACGAGATTTCACTGTTTATAGAAGTTTGTTTGATAAATAATCAAACTATGTTTTTTTAAAACTAAATTACCGTGTGACTAATCGGTTTATACAAAAGCCTCTAGACAGGAATGTCGCACTTATTTCTCGATACTCTTTTATCATTAGTTAGTACAAAATTAATTTTAAACAAAAAAATAAAACCGACCTCAAAGCCCACTGAAAAGTAAAAAATAAATTTTGTATTATAAATTAATTTACTATAAATAAAAGACGTAAATAGTGTTGATAAATAAAACTCGTGTAAAATTCCACAAGGGCATAAAACTGTCATGTTGCTCTTTGAAACGCGACCTCTACAACTACTAGATATTGGCAGAATCCATTTTTATTAAGAAGAAGTCTTTCTCGACACCATTGACATCCGCTAACGCTAGAAATTTGTATGGAAATGACATAAGTCGCGTCGCGTCTTTACGAAAACGACACCAAACGAGTTGAAAAATAAGGACGTTCTTGTTTTAAGGCCTCTGGTCTCGAATCCCAGGGAAACTTCTTGTCCTTTTAAGATCAGTGAAACAAATGCAGTAACAGTACACAACTAAATACAGGATTTCACTATACACTTAACTGAAATAAAATTCCAAAGACTAATAAATTCTAACAAACAAATATTCGTGTAATCTGGAATTCTTATTTACGTTCTAAGAAATCTTGCGGATAATACTCATTCATTATCTCAAGTGGTTTTCCATCCATTATTTCATCGTTATATATAAATGGGTCGTAAACTTCCAGATTTATGGAGCTTGGGTCAATAGAATCATCTCATTAGATTATGATTAACTAGACAAACACTTTCATGTGTGTTACAAGAGCTTTACATTTAATCCTTTTTTTTACTAAATAATGGTGTTATAAGTTTGGCGTTTGTTTGTCTGTGTGTTTCTCTTTGGCATCTTAGCTTCTCTACGATTGGATTGATCGGTGCGGTTTTTGTTTGAAAGTTGACTTGATCTGATGAATAAAAGGTATTATTATATGTAATTGAACCTTGAAAGTTAAATAAAAGCTCCATGTTCCGTTTTATGAAATTTTCTTCAGTTTCACTTGCTAATTCGTTTATGAGCTACGATGCTACATACAGACTAACACTCACAGACACATTACATAAGTGCAAATAAAACCACCTTTTATTTGTTGGCTGTTAAAAACGGTAAAACCGATATGAGAAAATGCCTGCCAATTAAAAAACAATTGCTTTGCAATATGTACTCTTATATAAAGTACTTATAGCTGTGTAACGTGAGATGTAACGTGTGACAAGTTATTTTATTCATATTTTATTTTGGCCCACATAGTACGGGAATGTAGCGCTCATTCAATTTACAGCGAAGCCCCTGAGGGCCTAATCCCAGGCTTAGGCGTGTTGTGTCCTGCTTCTCATACTCCGAGAAACCGACTAACGTTCTCCAATTTTCAAAATGTATCCGAAACGTTGTTATTGAGATTTTATATGATACAGAACCTTATTAAGTTTCTATACGCGAACACTGTCATAACTGCAAAAATAGTAAAAATTATTATACACAAATATATTATATATTTTCACATATATTATATCGGTATAGTTATAAATAATATTATACTCGTACGTGAAATAATGCCCTTCTAAAAAAAATCAGACATGTCATATTGCTATTATAAATTATCTACGTAAATCGCACTTAATTTTGTTCTCATTTCTACGACGTAGACCGTCAATTCGTAGATCCTGTACCTCGTAGCATTGTAGCTACGATACGATTTGAGCTTTGTCCACGAAGCTACAAATCTCAAGAACATGTCAGCTTTCAACTGATTAATTATTAAGGAAAATGTAATATTGAATAATTAATTATGTTTCATTAAGCAAAGATGATGAATTTCCGTCTTGTTGACGATATCATATATTGAAATAATGTAAAACTATTCAATTTCAGTGCGCCTTCGTGGTTAAATTGTTTACGTGAGCTCTGAGTGTAGCGTTGGAAGTCCTGGGTTCGTGTACTGAGTAAAAAATGTTACGGCTGGGCAGTACTGCTGCTTACCTAATTGTCTGTGAAGATCAGTAAATCAGTCGCAGAAATTTCTATTCCATGACTAGAGGTTACAAGATGTCTCTATATACTTTCAGTTCTTTTCGCTAACCATATAAATAATACACATAGAAAATTATTTTGTACGTTTCATACGTATAAGATCATTAATACAGCTAAGCTTGACATAAAGCTGAAATAGGTTAGGCTTAAAACATAAATCAAATGTCATGGCAATGACAATTTAGGGATATTTACTTATCAATTAAATGATAGCCGACTTAAATTTTAGGAAAAAATTTTAATATTAATTTAACATAGTATTGAATTTTTTGTAAAATAAAGTTTAATCTAATTTAAAAAATATCTAGGTAAGTGGTTCACTCATCTGAGTGTTACGCTGGAGGTAGAATCCTATGGTAACTTCATTAATATAATTTGTTTTACTGGTCATTTTCTTTACTTGCTTGTAAAACAAATATTATTAGTACTAATATTTTACACAGTTGCTATCCAATAATACTTTACCAAACTCATTTTTTTCCGCACACAAATTGCGAGATTAGATAGGAACCTGTTTAAATATGGAACACAATACCGATGAGAAGCCCGAACTGCGTACAGTATTAGATATACATGTTCTAAGCAATGAATATATGCAATGCTGTAAAAATAGAATGGCAAGACATGATTAAGGAACCATATTTATGTAAATTATACCAATAAAATTAATTGGCCAACAATACTAGGCAATCTTATAATTTGTAGTAAAATACTTTAAAAGATACAGAGCTTTAACGGTGGCTCCTTAATCCTAACGCCAAACGTGTACGTTTTATATACGGACGCGGAAAGACGACAAAATGCGCCCACAGGCTTCTCGCGGTCATTATCCTGAGCATATGACGATACTAACAATTATTTAGTTTTATCTTTAATTTATTTAAGTTACCTCCTTAATTGAAAATACACTTTGAAAAAATCCATTTGTTAAAAGTATCAACAGTTTTAGAATCGTATTTGATAAATATATTTAAATATATATTTGAATATTTTCACCAATACCGATGTAAATTGCTAGTATATTTGCCACGGACCTGAAACGGTATACTAGTTACTACACTGAATATATGGCGTTAGGTCTCAATAAATAAAATAAAGAGCTTATTTGTGCGCAGCTCCCTCGACCATAAGCCGCAGGCTTGAGTCCGTACTTCAGATTCACATTATCACAGTATTATGCTGAATCATCTGACCCCATTACGGATACGGCTAGTAATTAGTTATTGAGTGTGAATTTTTTAAATCTCGATCGAACCGATTAAACAGCTATGAGATATTCTATGAAAGTATTGTTTTTCTGTTTGAAATATCTCATTAAATAGCTATTCTAATCTATATTTATATATATTATATTATAATAAAATAATTATAAAACTAAAAAAGCAAATTAAGATCTACAAGGAACTTATTTTTTTAGAATCGATAACCTATCATGATGATTTTTTACTGTTTGTAGTTTGGTTTGAAATGCTGGTTTGAATTGAAAAATTCTCTTTGTTGTGTGTTGGATAGTGAATTTATCGAGGTATACTACATGCTATAAAACATCGCTACAATGAAATTAACGCGGGGGAAACCGCGGCGCATATCTAACACAATTAAAGGAAAATAATGATAATGTCTGACTAATTTCATTTAGAGAGTAGAGAATCGAAATCGCGAGAAAAAAAAGTAAAGGTATCATTATATTACACCCGTTTCTATATTAAACCTTTCTCTTAAGAAAAAGGTGCCACTTACTCGTGCCCCTAAAGCTTAAGATTAAAAAAAGGGTCTTCTACGTCGTAAATGGAATGTTCACAGAAATTTGACTTCATACAAAGGAAATTTCAGTTGTCGGCCCATTTAATCTACCTCGATTACGTACTGTCGAGAGAGCATCCTAAATTTCTGTCATAAAACCAAATGATCGCAAATGCAGTAAAGCCTTAAGGGAAATTTAACATTAACCGACGCTATTGTAACTATTAAACCCAAAAGTTTATTTATTACGCTCACATGATTAAACCCAAGTTTTAACTAGGTTTATGATTGTAAAATAATAAGTAGTTTTGAAAAGATAATTTTTATATTAACTCATGTAGTTTAACACGCAGATATATAAAAAGTAATGTAGAAATAATCATTCTAGAAAGCAAATCTTTTTTCAATTATGATAAACTTCAATTTCAAATCCAATTTTATAAAAAGTCTTGTTAATATTAATATTACTTATTACAGTTAAGAGAACTTTAAAAATATAACCTTTAACTTTTTTTATTAGATTTTTTTTAGATATATGAAATAAATTAATACAAAAAATTTGTTTGAGAATACAATAATCAGAATTTAAATATGTTAAATATATGTACTCTACAACAAAATTATTTAAACATGCGATACTCACGTTAATAAGTACGTATACTCAGAAATACTTTAGGAATAAGTATACTCATGATACGCTCACTCCATCATCCATAATGTATAAAATAATACAAGATTCTCGGCAACACACAGAATACATTAATGTTAATATTTTTATGAAACCATCATTGGATTTAAAAGTACTCAAAGCTTTCAAAGTTCAAACATAATTTATTCATATAGAATGATAAATGATCGCTTTGATGAGCTTTAGAAGCTTTTTGTAGGGTTATAGGTACCTTAATTTTTTTATTATGTGTTCTTTTTTCACATAAAATAAGTATTTTTGATTTAAATTGAAAGTTTTTAGGCTATTTATTTTAAAAACTTGCTCCAACAAGGTCGCTCCATCACGAACGACTAAATGAGACACAACACCAAACATCACATAAATTTAACTTCAAAAGTAGCGAAACGAATCCAAAAACATCAAAAATTATTCAGAAAAAGAAAGAAATGTGAACTGTTTTACAAAAATATAAGAAATATATAAGTAATGAAACGCAAGCTATGCTAAGCTGTTCAAGAAATCTCTGAGAAGAACAGCCAAGAAGCTACCTAAATCCTTTCTCCAATCCTCTATCCAAAAAATACTAATATTTACATATTTATTTTCCTTTGTAACATCCTTGTATTTAAATTCAAATGTTGATCTTGTAAGTTTCGCACTTCTTGCACGTCTCCACGATCTCTTGATTACTTTTCCTCACCAGGGTTGGCTGGAACAGATCGCTTGTTAGCGATGAAGCCGCTTGTTGCACTATAAATTGTGTTTTTGTTTTCGCTCTTGTGCAACTAAGTGTTGATAAATAACTGCAAAATTATATTCTGAACTGCAGCAAGCTTCAAGCTAGTATCATTGAAATAATAAACAACTTTAAAATGCTTTCATACAGTTCGCATCGACTACTTGTGTTAATACTCGTGTTTATTTAGTGCATCGCTCATAGCTGCAGTCTTCACAATGCCAAGTAGCACTTTACCTGAAGTAAACGCTGAAAGGCACTATACATATATGTTTTCCATTTTAAGAACAATGTATCTAGCGTTGAGATGGTATTGTAAACTTCATGAATTAAAATTGGCTCAACAGCCTTTCTAAAGAACATATTCTTTTGTTCACAGCCTTCGTGACAATCCGTAGACATGTGAAGACTTGGAACGATATTTTGAATCTTGATACAAAAAGAGGGGTGTTAGATTTTGACGTGTCTGTCTTTCTGATTTTGTTGTGTTTTTTTTACATATAGTCATTAGTATTTTAATGTTAATGTATGTATTAAAGAATAAATATTCTTTTTACTAATTTTTATTATTTGTATTTTTATTTGTAATCATCAAATCGGGGGAGTTTTTAAATTATCTTCAATGCATAGAATTGCAATAAGAATTTCACATCATTGTAGCACAAGATGAGACTAGTTAAGTAATGTTTATATGTCCTAATGTTTAAACTATCTGTTTATAACATAAACAAATCAAAGAGAGATATAAAACCAACATCCAGGCTTTGTTTTTTTGGAAATTTACATATACAACGTACCTAGAAATACATTATTTTTACATTCAAGGAACTACAATATACATATATTACTGACCGCTCTTACCGTGACAAGCATAAACTTAACTGCATTTAAAAATAGAACATACTCATAAAAGGCGAAAAGGTTGGAAATGTTGTGCAATTAAAATAATGAGTTTTTCATAGAGCTATTTATGGTTCTTATTGTAGACCGGCTTCTATGAGAGGATGTGTGCATTAATTACGAGTTCTTAGGAGTAATAAGGAGATAATTATGTGTTTTATACTAAATGTAGCAAGTTATCGTCTATGGCTAAGTGTTTTACAAGGCTGTATGTGACGGAGGTCCTGGGTTCGATTCCCGAAAAGCAAATATTTCGGTTGGTTAGGCACAGCGGGCTGATCACCTATTTGTCTGTAAAGGAAATTATCATGGAAACATATTATGTAGAGTTCATCTATATAGATCAATAAAGTTAAAAGTTATATCTATATATATATATATAAATCCTAAAATTATAATAATTAAGAGGCTGATTGATTGAATGTACTAATCTCAGGAACTCCTGACTGATTTGAATTGAAAAATTATGTTTGAAGAAGGCTTTATTATATAACTCACACTACGATCAATAGGAGGGAAGCATTAATGAAAAATGTTGCAATTATTCCTTATGACAACGGGTCAAACCGCCACAGTTAGTTTTATATATAACTAGCTGACCCGGCAAAGTTGTTTTGCCATATTAATTTTTGGGGTGGGCTACCCTTATCACTTCAAAATCAGTAAAGCCGTTTCGGAGGAGTAAGGTAACTCACATTGTGACACGAAAATTTTATATATAAGATTAAGAAATAACATATAAAGCTCTACATTTGTTTACGTGTACTACTTTTATAGCTCACTAGTTTCCGTATTATGTCAAGTTGACCCAGCTAAAGTTTCAATAGATTGACCTAAGGCGAAATATAAACTGTCGCATGAACTCTGAAGCACCATATTGTCATAAGCCACTGCCCGTAACTTAGGCCGATATTCCAGTGGCTCTACCACAAGTCTGGTTAAGAATTTTTGGACATCGACTGCGTTATTTGCATGGATTTTACAGCGCTCGAGTGGTCACGCGAAAACTTACTTGGTCTCTATTGGATTTATTTATTTTGGTTGAGCCACCACATGTTAAGACAATAACAGCAAGAAACATACACCACAAATATTCAAACATCATTACAATGGGAGCCAACGCAACAATTACTAAAAATTAAATTTTAATTAAAAATAAAAGTGTACCACTAAAAAAACATAGAAACAAAATAATAACCATTGAAATATTAAGGTACTAAGAACTTGAATAGCTTTTGCCTACTCCTTAGGCAAGCTTTCTTGGAAATTTGGACAACTCATATACATTGCTTCAGAGCTTTCTTACATTAGGATCAGTCCCAAAGTAACTAGCTTAAGCAATTGTGTTATGATAATAAGAAACAACGAGGGTACCACAATAAATATATATATTTATAAACAACCAAGACTCGGAAACAAACATTCCTGCTCATTACAGAAATAAATGCACCTATCGGGATTGCAACCCGGGACCTTTTAATGTAAAAGGCAGGAGCACTACCAATTGTGCTGATAGGTTATCTTATATTATGTATAACTAATATTTAAAAAAACTTTATACGTTTTATAGAGTAAAATGCGACTACGTAACTTGTGATAATGTGCTCCAAAGAGGTCAACTACATAGTGATATAATAACATTATAAGGTAATATGGGCGTGTTAATTGTTATTGCATAATTTGTAAGGCATTATTACCATTTAGGTGTAGGTAATAGTTATACTTATAATTTAATAAATAATAATAATGCAACAGTAACCAAGTCAAATGGAATAAAATACTTGCGTATAGCAGTTTAAACATTACACAAATAACAAACAATTAAGATATAATAAGACGATTATATTTCAAATAATATAGCTTACAAATAAAGCTTTTAAATATAGATTAATGATTATTATAAGATTACTTAACCTGTCTAAAAATGGTCATCTATTATGGGGTAGTTGGAAAGTGTTTAATAAATGGATAATATTAGTTTTAATCTCTTTGTGCCTTTCCATTGCTGGTGATTGGTCGTCAGTTCCGAAAATCGTGTTTGGGTATTAATTTCAAATTACATAGTTAAATTTATACCCTTCGAACACCTTTAGTGTGTAAAAAGTGTAAAGATTGGGCTTATTTTTGGCACATACATTACTACATTTCATATATTTACGACCAGTCGAGCCGTTCATAAGTGTTACTCTACCACACACGTTGGCTAATCGCGTCGATTGATTTTTATTTATAGCGCCAAAGATAAGTGACTAAGTGCTATACTCGTATATCATCTAAAATTCATACTAATTTTATAAAGCATAAGTGTTTATTTTTTTAAAAGAAGGCTTTATTCGATATAATATCACGCTGCGACGGAAACATCGCAGGAGTACCGAGTAGTTACAGTAAGTAGATTTAGACTAGTTAATAAAATTTGATATCTTAAAACCATAAATAATAATGCTTATAAAGTTCTATTAGTATTTTAAAAATAATTTAAGTTCAAAACCCCGCAATCCGAACGTTGTAAACTGAAAAGATATTTACAATAATATGATACTCGAGAAAGGCGAAAGTTCAAAGTCTGCCCTTTGTGAATGAAACAAAGAAAAGAGTGCTCGATAATTTTCTATAAAATAATATAGAACATTTAATATAGAAGTGCATTACATTAAGTAGATATTAAAAACATTTTATAGTCTATCTATATATTGAGAGTTGTGTTTTTTTATATAATGCAAACGGGTAAAAGGCGATGGACAATGCGAATCGAGTCGCAGGTGCATTGCCTGCCTTTTAAGGAGAACTTTGAATTTGCACCTTTGAAATGTAAATGAATTATAATAAAATTGAATAATAAATATTTCCATGATTATAATAAAATCTAATTATTGTAAATATTGTTCGTACATAGTTTCAGACTTATTATAATGCGAGAGCAAATTCAAGTAATATGTTTTTTTTATAATGAAAACGTAAAATTACTACGTACTAAATAAATTTCTACAATTTAAAGGAAATTTCATGATGTTACAAATTCGTTATAAAAATCTCTTAGTATAAAACAGCTTTGTCATGAATCTATAGGCGCAGTTAAAAACATTGTTGTCCAATAAAGCTCTCAAAACTTCGGTTTTACGACTCTCCCGAGGATGTATAGCTTACTTCTATCATTATATAAAGCGTTGGCTTATTTAAAATTTTCAAAAACCTAGAAAACCGTCGAAAATTGATTACATATTTATTATTCGTAAATTACATATTTTAACGAGCTTTTATTCACGATTTTGCCCGCGATAGCATACTATTAATAATTATAATAGCAAAAACATAAAGCTAAATGTTTTTAACTTCAAAGATGGCGTATTTCTATACAAATTGCCAATTGGAGTTACCAATTTCACGCCAGAATTTCCAAAAATCTTTCCTCAGTAAGTGTCTGCTCAATAAAATGACTGGCGATGAGAAATCAATCAGTTGGAGAATCAGAATATGTTATTTTATATACATTTGCTCTGATACTGTTAAAATAGTTGGCATAACGACTAAAATTATGCATAAATTGTAAATTTTAGTGCTTTCACACGATGCAATAAAACTGCATTTCAGGGTATTTTATATATTTTTAAAACGTACAGTAATTCTCGACGTGTGCTTCGTACTGCATTAACGGTGCAGAGTTTATGAAGCATTATAAATTATAATTTTAATTTCAACCGTTTATTTTACGTTATATTAATGTTATATAGGAAATACAAATTGAATAATAATTTTAGACAACAAAGCTGAATTCATTAAAAATTATATAAATCCTCTATAAATTTTAAAGTTAGTGAAACCCAAATAAGACCAAACAAAAGTAGGTAATTTAGTTAAACACAATAAGAGTATTATCCAATTTGGATAATCCGATTTCGATAATTCTTTGTTTTCTTAATGAAAACAAAGAATTATCGAATTTTTGAATCGAATATTCATCATTTTTGGCTGGTTCCAAATCAAAGGTAAATCGATAAACATACAATCGATATCGATTTTAGAGTCCTTTATAAATTAGTACATTTGTAAGTTTTAACAATTTTACTGAAATTACTCCCTACTGATTTGACGACTATAACAAATAACCTAGGTTTAACTTTCATCACTAACACAGTTGGTTTGCATTTTAATTGAGAGTAAAAGTTGAAAATGCCTTAAATTCCTTAAAATTTAACTTTGCCTAATGACAAAAGTTTCCGATTTCATTACCATCGCTCGCTCGTAAATATTAAACGATCAATAGTAATGTTTGTAATAAATGGGCCTTTGAAATTTATGCGACAAGCCTTTACGTGACGTGCGTGGTTTGAGGCAGAGCCGGTTTTGGCCCTACCTCTAGCGCCCTGCGAGATTTCCACATCTTATTTTGGGTCCACACAACAATGGCTTTAATAAATATAAGTACCACATATTTTATTGTCTATGGAAAAACAATTAATGAATAAAAAACAATAGACCAAGGTGATTTCTGACAATTGAATGATTAATAGTATTTTCTGTTTAGTGCGCCTTCAATCCAGCGCCCTGGGCGGTCGCCCAAGCGCGCTCTACCCTAACGCTGCTACTGGGTGTGAGAAATATACGTCTGCATGAAACTTGAAGGTGTTTGAGACGGAATTTACGCTACGCTGGGTTTACGGCTGCAAACAATGATATTGAAAACTGTAACTTAGAACGTTCGTTGTAGATAGACACAGTAACTTGTGTTGAATATTTCAATATTATATATTATATAAAGTTAGAACGTAGGTATACAAAATAGCGTCATCCGTAGATATTGTCTCGTAGGATACATATGTTACTTTTTATCAACGCCGCAGTTAACTTGGCTACCCGTCATACATACATATATTATTTATGTTCAATTTTCCGGCAAACACGAAGAAAACATATTTCATGAAGGCTCGATTTATTGAAAATATAAAATAGGTTGTTAACTAATGATGAATCACATTTGGAGAAAAAAGTGTGTATTAAACCTAACTTACTAACATAGTTCATATTAGTAAATAAATCAATAAAATGAAAATAAATTTATTCAATCCTTTATGGGGTGGGTCTAAATGTAATGAGACTTCACATTTTAAGCAATTTAGTTTATCTGTTCACCATTATAAAAAAGCTTTCCTATAGAGATTTTTTTTATTAATTTTAATGAATTATGGTAGCGATTTCCAACTGCAGATAGTAGTGTGTAAAGATAACTCTACAGATTAACCACAAATCCTTTAGTTGAAAAATAAAATAATTATAAGTGGTTGAGAATTTCCTAAAAGCCCGAAGTTCAACTTTTAATACCAAACACTAGAATACATACAACTGTGATATAGGGACTTGAGCGCCGAACGATCAATGTTTACTCTGTAATTTAGCTTTCAGACAGATAACTTTAGTATGCAGTCTAATATTATGTAAATGTTTACACAAGATAACATCTGGGGCATTTCACGTCAAGCGGATAGACAAAAAAAAGTGAGGTACTGAAATTTGTTCATATTAGGTTCAGTTGTACTTCTAGTAGATATTTTTTTCATATGATCCATCCATGGACACCATAAATTTTGTATTAAATATACCTGCATAATCCGTTCAAATTGTTTTCTTGAAATATGTGGTACTCGCGTTAATAAAAGACGAAACTTATGTTATTTTTTTGGTTTTCTCTCTTACTCTTTATTAATTTTTCACGGTTTTTAGAATTATGCGTGCTAATGGAATTATTCCATGTCATTAGGTAGCAAGTGTGAAGGTCTTACGACGGTTCAAAATTAGATTTGTATAATTCTCATATTATAATCTTGTTATAATATGAGATATAAGTGATTTCATACTATGTAAAGTTTTTTTATTTTACAATATTAACATACTTATTAATCAAAAAATAAATATTGTTCATAAAATAATTGTCAGTCAATGGTTATTTTAGGTTCACGGTAAAAGCAAGCCAAGTATTTTTGATAAGAACTAAATTAAATTCCAGAAAATATCATTCACAATAACACAATATACATATAATGAAGATGAATTGTTGCATAGATGCAACGGGTTTTATGTAAATGAGAAAGAAGAGTGTAGACTGTTTTATTTTATTATGTAAATGTAGGATAAATAAGGAAGGATGAAATATCGGATTTCGGAGCGACGGTCTCATTGGTGCACTGGTAAATAGAATAGACGTATCCACTTACCTGATTCCCACTTCTGCACCGGTCTTATTTGGTTTCCTTAGGTGATGAACGGCACCACGATTGTCACGTGCAAAAGCACTAAGGATTCGCAATCCACCAGAACGTTTAGACAAGACCTTTCCTCATAAGTGTTTTTCGCAGACTATATGCAGACTTCTTGTGTGGGACAGCCAATCAAGTGCAAGCAATGCCTCAGTTGCCATTGTAGCATAAAATGAGGTTAGGAAAAGGTGTAAAAGTGAACAAATCTACTCACCAGCGCATATGAACAAATGAAAGAAATTATTTCAAAGAAAAATTAATCTATTCCCTCAAAACAGAAAATCTGTCACAGACAAATCTGTCCATGACCTAATATTTCAGAAATTAGTAAGTTATTTTATTAAATAAGAAGATATGTATTCCTTTTAAATGATTATTAGGTAATTAAAAAATAAAAGATGTACCTAAAAGTATTTCAGAAATAAGTGAGAAGGTACCTAAGGTTAGGAATGTCACACGCTAATCAAGAAAAAGAGAAATACAAAAACAAAGACAGCTTACAGAGCAGACTGTAGCGTAGCGTTGTTGTTATAACTGAAATCACAGCGGCGCTTTATTTCGGACAAATTTCGCTGACGTTCGCGTGATTGATGCCCTTACTATTGGCTAAATTGAAAACGATTTTGCGTCGGAATATTTTAGTTATCATTCAACAAATTTCATTTTGGTATTCGACGTTAGTGCAGTAAAGGCTTCTGTTATTCATAACGTACACATGAAATTGAATTTAAAAAACCCGATGATAACATATCAAAATATCATATAATAACAATATAGCATTTTAAAAATTAAAAGTTTCAGAAATGTAGCTAAGGTCAATCTTGAATATATTAGTTTCTAAATAAAAAAAGCTTACTTTAGAGAATGTAAAGTATTAATTTAATAATTGTAAAGTTAGTACTAATTATACACGCTTAATCCTTTCAAACTGTTTTCTTCAAATGCGTGTGACACTCGTGTAAATAAAAGACATAACTATGTTAACTAAGCCAAGTATCCATTTACACATAAGTTTCCTAATTCCATTAATCGTCGACTTACAGAAAATCAAGGCTGCATCGTGAAGCCTCCGTTGCGACAACTCCCTGACCCGAATTTTAATGTTCGAACATTACGAGTATTTCCGCCTCCAAATTCAAACAAAAGAAAACAATAGATTCTTTGCCTAACCCTATACGAACTACATTGCAAATTACTGTTTTTACTTATTAGTTTTATACTTTGACACACTATACTATTTATACTTATTTTCGACTTACTTATAAACCAATTTCGATGCGGTTTCTTTGTTTTATTTATCAATACTTACATATATAAAACAGTACAGCAAGAAAAATAATTAATTAACTAAATTAGTGCACAGGGTGGCAGGCGAGGGATACCTTAAAGAGACCGCTTGCAAAACGTATAACTTATGAAACTTAGGTACCTATTTATAATTTATTATTTGAAAATGTGTTCAGCTTGGAAAATAACCGGCTTTTATTTCAAAAATGACTTGAAGGAGTTGAAAGAGATATTTATTAATAAGGTTTTTTAAGGTACAATTTAAAAGAAAAAGGTTTTAATTAATAAACTAAAAAAAAAGATTAATAAGAATTCGTTCACCTCGCATGTCACAGGGAAAGACTAGAAATATTTTTCAAAGTCGGTTCCGCAGTTTTTGAGATTAATTTTTTTTATATAATGAATTTATATATGAACAAGTGACGGCCTTTATTACTGACAAAAATATTAAAGAAATTACTTTATCTTTGTAGAATTAGTTTATATGATTCATAATGGTGATATGGGAATAATTTAAGTTATTTTAATTGAATAATTTGAGCTAGACCAACAATACTGGTGAATAATGATAGCATTAATATTGTTTAAGTTATAACTTATAATTGACGACCATTATCCACATTGAATGTATGTTTAAAGTTAGCCCATTTCAAAATGAAGTTAGATAGTTCCCTCGCAGTTTGTAACTAACATTATTTTATGTCGAACAAAGGACATGCATACAAATACAGATAAGTTATATATTCGTATTTTTCCACGCAATTCGTCACAGTGTCTACTTATTTGTATACTTTGGTACATAAACTCCTCTGTTTAATATAATCTATACTAATATTATAAAGTTAAGTTGATTATTTGAACGTAAATGTCAGGAACTACGGTTTGAATTGATTTTTTTTTATGTTGTATAGGCCATTTATCGAGGAAGGCTATAGGTTATGAAATATCATGATACGACGAAAACTAACGCGCGTAAAATCACGGAATTTACAGCAAATTATTAATATTTTAACAAAATTAAAATTAAAATAATTGTTGTGCGTTTTCTTCAAAAGTAAGGAATGAATAAAATCCCTAGCGAAGTATAAGAATTGCCTAAAGTAAATTTTAATTCATGCATTATTAAAGTTATTACGACGTATCACGTGGGAATTAATTATTTCTTAAAAATGAATTTTTCTATAAATTATTATTATAATTTAGAGAATAATTATATATTATGTAAATATAATTAAGTACATATTATAAATATTTATTTAATTTAATCGGTTTTGTCTACCTTTCATACCTATTGTTCAATAGTAAAGTCAGTTATTTACCACTGTCACTAGTGTTCGCGTGGGTTATCTCGGCAAACTTGTGTTGTTGTGCTAATTTGTTGTTTCAACTTGAGCAGAGAGAATAATAAATTTTAGCTATAAATTTATGAAAATATTAACAATACTAACATTAATAAAGGAATTCTTACCGGCTGATCGCGCTTCTTTACAAGCGAGGACCATACTGTGGCGTACGTCAGGGTTGTCATCAGCAATAGTTTCTCCGACGGCCACAAATCGTTCCACAGCACACGCGACGGCTGCACCTACCCGCTGGACTGCTGCTCCACCAGCTGCATCGCCTCTTGTTGCCACCAGGCTGCTGATCTGTCAAAATTTATAATAAGTTATTAGAGATATCGACGCGTTTAGACTACAGGGAACTCGAAAGGTGGTTCATTTTTGGGCCAATATTGGGTACATATCCCAACGCTTATGATGAGCCTTCATATAAATATACTATTAACGTGCATGAACATTTGTAAATGTAGTAAATTTGTACTTATTTAAACTTAATATGATCATAAACAATACTGACAAGGCTTTATAGTTTTTTAATTATACGTTTCCCCCTAAACCCAAGCAAATCCTCATGAAGTTTTCACTCTTGGCTTCTAAAATAAATATTTAAAACACTTTACATATGTTAACAAACAAATTCGATTTTCTCTCATAAAATTTTTTTCATAATATGTAATCATTTTTTTCATCAAATTCTTCTTCGATGTATTAAAAAACTCATCACTTAGTTACTTATATTCAAACTAGGAAACACTTTATTTATTGTCGTTTTCATTATTAGGTTTTGCTGAGTGCGTAGGATTTATTGAGTAATATCTTTCTACACACGTAAATGCTTATCAGATGTAGGTATTATCTATTCATGTGAAATTTCCTATATCGTATTATTAAACCTCTATGGTTAAATAGTTCATGCGTCTGCGTGTTGCCCTAAAAGTTCTATCTTCGAATCCCACAAAAACAAGCAATGTTCAAGTAGGCATAAAAGGCTTCATTAGAGATTCTTTAATTTATTACTAAAATCGCAGCACATTATTGTTTATTTATTAAATAAATATCTTTATTTTACCTGACAAGGAGATAAGTGCTAAATAGAAGAAGTCTTCACAGCTCTTGCATAGAGCTATTTAGAATTATTAAACAGTTAATTTTAATTTAAAGGATTTCTAAGTATCCGAAATGTACGAGCTAAGACGAAACTTAGGCGAGTACCAGCTTTGCCATGCTTAGCTAAGTTTTGATATTCAGAATTTAAGTCAAACTTCGACGAACTAAGCTAAGATTATATTGAGTTAGTTCACGTTTAGACGCCTTTTAATTTGTAATATGTTAGACGCTGTCACCACAGTATTGTTTTACACTTTTGCATTAGGACAATCCTAGCGGTCTGTATAAATATGTTATGTTAAATATAGCGCCAAAAAAACCTTATTTAATATTGGATTAGTGAAAATGATGATTACTATGTTAAATAAATTATTTTAAGGTCTAAATCAAATATCTACAATAAATTTTGCAACTTGAATGTATTTGGATGATGAGGGTAAAAAAGTATAGGGTCATGTTATGTATATTGTATAAAGATAAGTTTAGAATATTAATTTTCAATTTAATAATATAGGTACAGTAAATAGTGCTTGTAAACATGTTATTAAATAATTTATAATGACAATCTTAATAGTTAAGTAATAACAAATATAAATTTTAATTTAATTGACTAAAATTTTGATTCTAACTAAAACTTATTTGCCTAGATTTATTTATGTTATCAAAATCACCGTCAACCAAGCGATTACTTAATACCTTATGTCTTATGGGATATCATAAATTATTAATCAAAAACATTTTGCCCGGGCTAAAATAACAAAGGGCTCCTGGAACACTTTGTCACGAATAAAGATAAACAATTTAAGGAAATCATTAATTGTATTAATTCTAAGGAAATTTTAATATTTTTCTTTAACCCTAGGTAATCACATACCACAGCTAGAGTGAATACTTGAATAATCAAATAATTGAGATAATTAGGCGTCATAACGTCTTAACAAATAGCGATGCTGTCAGCCGGGGAGCGAAGAAGGCCGCGAAATTCAATTCGTTCAAGGTCGTTCTTGCACGCAAGTTTTTGGCATAACTACTTGTTGAATTGGTGTATTCGTAGCCCCAGGAGTTGTTCGTACTCTGTATCACCTCTTACCTGGGGCTCCCGGAACGTGTAATCATCGTCGTCGGAAAGCGCGTCCATGTCTTCGGGGTACGTTGGGCAAAGGCGCGCTGAGGCGGCGCGCACGTGAGGACGCGCGGGCGGGTCGCTGCGGCAGGGCGCCGCTCAGCCTGCCTCCGCCGCGGCACTGCCGGACCCTCGCCCGCGACCATCGATCGCTGCCGACACCTGCACCCCGCCGCCCTCCCGCCCTCTACAAACCCACGTGGCGCCCACCCTGCTTTCTCTCCATATCGCCTCTTATCAATCATTCATTTCCGCACATTTTTATCAAGACACAAACTAATCCCTCCCGCCACGCAAACATTGTTAGCTGATATATTAAATTTTGAAAATGCCGCCATTACGTCAGCATTCAACCACTGCGCCGACGCGAGAGCGTATGCAACAGATTGTCGACTGGGCGGGAAATGTAGAGTTTCACGTGAAGCCGTGCATTGACGCGGATAAATCCAAAAATACATTTACAGCTTTAGGGAGTGCGTAAGAGCACCGATTGTAGCGTCAGTTTATCGAAGTTGTGACGTAGAGGCCGCGTGTACTGCGGCATCTTTACGAGCGTAGTGACAGGATGAGGTTGCGGAAGTGAGCAAAGCGTGTAAAGCGTACCTGCTTGATGAGTGGGAGAAGCGTTTTCTCGATGGAGTATGTTTTTATTTTGGAGAGATAAGCTTCGAAATGTGGCAAGTCGGCGGCCGCCATGGCCGGCGGGAGCGCGGGACGCGACTGCGCGGGCGCCGGGCTCGCCTCACTCACGTTTCGCCCGCCCACCACATTGCGTGTACACGCTTACTCTTGCGGGAATATAAAACTTCACAGCCTTGCGTGTTTTGTTTTGATTGTGAACGCCAATTATAAACGCAATCGTACTTCTACGCTTTAGTACTGATTTATTATTTCTGCGCCACATACCAATATAATACACAGGTATTTAGAATGCCGTGGCCGTCTACAATTATTGGTTAAAAGGAGCACGAGGAGTACGTGCCTATAATTGTTTGATTTTGTGACAATCAAGTATTATGAAATACTAAAAATATTTTGAAATAAATTTGTATATATTTTATATGACGTGAACATTATAAATTTTTAGACTTATAATTTGATTTTGATTTAATTTTGTAAGTTGGTAGAGTTTTATTAATTAATTGATGATTTTAAAATTTCAAATTACTAACTACTATTTATTGGCACAGATCAAGATCATCATCAGTTTTGAATTTATTGATAAGAATAGGGTAAAATTCAACGATTATAAACGTCAACTTTTCAGCTGTTTTCATAGATTTAGAAACAGTTCATTTTTAATATATCCCCAGGCATCAAATATAGTATTTAACTTTATCATTCAAATTATAAAAACCATACACTGAATAAGGTTGTGAGAAAAACAATAAAATCTAAGTATATTTAATTACAAGAATACGCACCCTAGCGGCTTTGATGAGCCTTTTGTATTTTTATAAATATAATTAAGTACATTATTATAAATATTTTATGAAAATTATCATCAAATAAAAAATTTCAAGGTGCTAAATTTTAAAACATAATTAAGTCGTCGAATCTAACATTTTATTTCCGATAAATTTTCTATAAGAACCAATGCGTGTTACAAAAATATCTAAGTCATATATATATATATATATATATATATAATATATTATATATATATATAATATAATATATTATATTTGGATTATATATATATAATATATATAATCCAAATATTTATAATGAAGAAACCTGCATAAACTGTAGCTTAGAACCATCTTGATTATGTCAGCTGCCACAAAATAATACCGAATCAAAATCGGTGTATCTTTTAGGAGCTACAATGCTACGTACACACACAAAGGTATAACCTATAACATCTCTCTTCTTTCGTAGAGAATAAAAATGAAAGTCACTTTATTAACAAAGATTTAATCATCACAAATAAAACAACACTCAAGTCTTATTACAGATAAACTAATAATAATCATTGGCACATTATCACAAAACTCAATGATTTTTTAACAATTTCCAAATTTTCAAAAATTAGATAGTGAACGTACTCTTACAAGACAAAGAATAAAACTTATATCTATTGACATATCTTAAAATATACTTTGGTAATGCTTTCATAATATACAGACAATATTATACATAACAATAATAATATAATAACAATATAATAAAATCCCACGTATTTTATTTTAGAAAAAAGTGAAAATATTAATTACTTAGATTTTTAAGTATTGATAAGTTTGTCTACACATATGACATTAGATCTGAAGGCCACTGTATACTAAAACTATTAATCGATTAAGAAAACATAATACACTTAATAAAAAATTGAAAACTTTAATTTTCTATACCAAATGTCTTTTGCACTAGCCTTATCTTAGGTGAAAATTGCATGCATGATAGATGCAAGACATTGGTCAAGTCGTGATAGTTTACCAAGATAAAATTTGATGCAAATGACATCTTTTTTAAAGTTTTAATTAACAGAAAAATCCTCACGTAGAGTTCTTAAAAAATCAATTTAAAACATTAAGTCCCATAACATCTAGGCATCCATGGCATTAGGCAGACCATTAGAAGATTCAGCACATCAGAAATTAACATATTTTTAATCAGTGAATTCTTTGAGAGCATTTTAATATATGTATGTACAAAATATAAATCTCAAAAAGAAAAATACACTAGATTAAACGCTTTATACTGTTCTTTGTCTGGTCGATTTTGTTATAGGTACTTACATGTACGTATGACAAAATCGACCAATCATACATACGATTTCGACCAATTATACCGCAGCGTGAGATGACGTCATGCCGCAATCCGCGGTGAGTTCGCGAAGTGATGTAAGTAATATCCATAGGTACCATCGTAAATATAAAAGATCATATTTTATTCAAACCCGCCCCGCCCGTATAAAACATATATAAAAACCTTTGTCTTCAATCACTCTATCTATTAAAAAAACCACATCAAAACCCGTTGCGTAGTTTTAAAGATTTAAGCATACAAAGGGATATAAGGAAAGAAAAAGCGACTTTGTTTTATACGAGTACTATGTATTCAAAATACTATAACGTAATCTACGTTACGTAACCGTAGTGTAATATATTTGAGGCACCAACAACAACACATGGCCTCTTTATAACTTTTTTTCAGTTAAAATACATACTTACCTATCGATAAGAACAAAAAAGCCTCACTATGAAACTAAGACTGATAGGCAAATGAGGTGTATGAGAATGTTCCTAAAGTTAATTATAGTAGACGCCCATACTTATTTGGGGTCGCCGCTTATTATATAACTCTTTGGAGCCGTTGCTATCCTGTGAGCTGTCAGAGAGCCATGGATTTTGTCCGGAGTTTTTAACTTTTCTCTTACGAAGGCTTTCCGTGGGTCCGACTGTTGGCCGCAATAGTTGCTTGAAACGAAACGGCCCGTAGTCATCGTCATTATTTAAGATTGGTTTTGCAAGCATTTCTGGGGAATTTCTAAGAATTTTCCGCAAATCTGACTCCGGGTCGTACGCCGGACTGTACACTTGCCGCGGTGGGAGTTCGGACTTCTGTGACTTTTTTGCGAGCTCTATTATTTTATTACTGAAAAGAAAAAAGTAATTCAGATTAGGACAATGACTTATAAAATTAGATAAAGGAGCTACATGAGATATTAATAGCGTGTAGCATGTGTTTTTCAATGTGTCAATCTAAGTATTGTCAATTGTCAAATTAATGATTAGATACAGAATAAATAAATACATAGCTTAGACTAAAGAAAAATGGAGTTTAATCAGCATACAATGTCTAATTTTTACGCAGCCTAGATTATAAATATAAAAACATTTACAAATTGATATAAATTATTATTGGAAAGCATGAGATGATTGATGTCGCATAGCAAAAGTAACGAGCATATTCCAGAACATGACTTCAACTTCTAAAACTTCACATTTATTTGAACCCCTAACAAACAAGGGGTTTAATTATAATACGTATCTGTGTGTGTGTCTGTTGCAACGTAGCTCCTGATTGTGTTTTATTTTCAATTGAAACTTGATCGAGAATCTCTACAGTTTATTAAAATCTGTTCATCAATTAAATATAGTTTTGTATGTAAAAAAAAAATTTCTCCCGAGAAAGTAGACCAAAATTCGCCCCGAGTCTACAAAGCGTGTTAAATAAACATTTCTATGTTCTTTGTTCTCTACACTTCAGTGATTTTGGAAATAACGAGGTCGATTAAGTTCGAAAAGCTCACTGAAACTGGCTGTATATTAAAAATTGTTTTACAAGAACCACGCGAAGGTAACCTACTTTCTGGTAATTTATGCATGAGCTCTAAAACTCCTGAGATAAGTGTCGAAAGGTTGGCGTAATTACTTTTTATTACACCAACTTTTTCTCTGAACGCCATTAAAAATTTAATTTGACACTTTTAAAGGTGGATTTCATATTAAATGAAGCTACTTTTTAAATACAAATGCGTCGTTGTTGACATGAACTTTGTTCGTATCGTAATTTATTGTCTTCAAAGTATAAAATTCAGTTATTATATGCTACATTGAATTCAATTATTAACTTTTTACTATTATTATAATTAAACGGAATATAGAATTTTAGTACATAGAAGTAGATTAATTTAGGAGCTTTTTTATGATCTTTAGAATCAATAAAATATTTAATTGAGGAAATTTAATCTAACCTATATTATTTTTTAAAAATAATTTCTAAATGAAATGCCAAAAAAATTATATTAGCAAGAAATAACTGATAAGACTGATATTTATAAGGTTTATTTTTACACAATACTTGAGCTTTATGATAATGAAGAATGACTATTGCTAAAGAAATAATGACAAAGAAGTAACGACCAAAAACAATGATTAAGAAATAATGATTAAGAAATAACGATAAGCACCTAGAGTATCATTAAACTCTTACCCATGTAATCTATCCTCACTGTGGCATGCAATTTAAAAATATTAATTTATGGCCAATAGAATTTTACATCAAACTCGTCATACCTTACGAGACCACCGCATTGTCTATGACAAGGCAAATTTTGTCTATTCTGGTTGTTTTGAAGAGGTCTCTCTTCGCTGTAGCTGTGGTTGCTTGATCTGTAATTAATGCCAAAAACATTAAAGAGCATGAGGCAGATACATTTATTTACGTCTGTTTAAATAATAATTTTCTTTAAAATAAATTAAATTAACTTCATAAGCTAAGTGTTTCACGCATCTAACATTAAATAAGTGTCGGATGGTTCTGAATTCGATTACAGGGGAAACATAAGTTTTTTAGAAACATTTAGTTGAAGCGCCGCCCGCAGTTGTATGCGTAACAGCTTTTCCCCGGGTAGTTTCCACAAGTGAAATTGAAAACATAAAATGTAGCAAAATCCATCTCGATTGTCAGATTTCAAACAAAACTGCATTGAAATCGTTTCAATCGTTTAAGCGCTACGATGCCACAAATAAACACATTCTCTCTTTTTTCGTACGTAGTTAAAAAAAGGTTTCATTGGGCTTTAGGACTTTATTTTTTATTGTTTTAGAATAAGTTATAACTAACCTCTCGGGTCTGAAAATCTTTTCATTGTTTTCCTCATCATAAAAATCGTTATTCCCCGGTATACCTGGACTGATCAAGAATTCTGGCGATGGACTAAATTCCACGGAGCGGCAAAAACAAATTTAATACAAATTAACTGACTTCAAAAAGAAGTACTTTCAATTCGGACTTACCAGAATATTTCAACTTGAGTTTCTTAAGCTTTTGTTGTTTAATTGTTTGTATCCGAAATAGGACACCTTTTATCAAGTTTATAAAAGACATCAATGCAAGCGAAAACGCATTTGAATAGTTTACATAAATTGTTATTTACAAACTCCATCATTTATAAACCTATTACAATATTATATTATTATCATTAATAATACTTTTTATTTGTTCAGAACGTTAAAAAATTACCTGCTAAGATCTTTTAACTAATTTAATAAGAGCAAAAACTATTTTTAAATTTTATAAATACCTCAATCCTTGCCAAAAACGAATAAATAATTAAATTTAATATACTTTTTACGTAGATTTTGGTACCATAATGGATAAAAAAAATTAATTTTTACCTAGAGAGCCTGCTTGCGTCCATTTCGATACTTGTTGGCTGTCCTCTAATAATCGCCGGAACCAGGGTGAAGCCAGGTGGAGGGCGATATTCTTCTGGCGGCTTTCGAATGTCTTCCATCTTGATTCCAGACTTATTTCTTCTTAGATTCTTGTGGATTTCCTGATTTTTGTTATGAATCTGAAATTAGAAAAACAGTAATTTTATATTTATTTTTAACCTCAAAAACTTTACAGTAGGTACTTAAATAATATATTTAAATCCGTAACTTTGTCTTGTCTGTCTGTATTAATATGTTGCTGATAAACGTAAAAAGATGGCGTTGATGTACTATAAATCGCGATATCAAAAATTACTACCACACAAATACAAAAGATGATACATTTCAGGGATTTGTGTTGAGTTACTTTATCATAATATTAATACGTGAAGCAAAAACTTTGTACCCCTTTTTACGAACAGTGCGTGGAAAGAGGAGTATGAAATTTCCCAAACTTATAATTTATATAGAGGAGTGGAGAATGCTATTTTTTAAATTATGCATAAAAAAAACAAAATCAATAAAACAAACATAACGCACACTACTGCTTGATGACACACAGCATACACACACATACATACCTGACTTACTCTTCAATTGTGGTCGAATTTCGACCAATGGGCTACCCTAGTTTATAATAAATGTTATAAATAAATTTAGTTGTAAAAGACGCCATCTCTGATTTCTTATGGAACTGCGTTAATACCCGTTCAGCGAATATCTGAAGTTGAGCTGCTCTCTCTTGTACGGAGTGGTTCGACAGCCTCTGCGTAGGTGGCGCTGGAGCGGCATGGCTTGGTGGAGGCGGAGCTTGACCTTTCTTGAGCTTTCTTCTCGTGTTGTAGCCGCGGTAATCTATCATAAAAGCATTACATATTGAATAATCTAAATCTATCAACCCATCTTACAATATAAGAAACGTAACTTGAAACATTGAATACTTTTAGTTAAAAATAAGTATCAATCGAGTCAATTAGTAGTGCCGCATTTTCATTTGCCTTTACTATAAATCACCTACTTGTCAAAAATGTTAATGAATTTAAAAATAATTCGGACTTCCACGAAAACTCTAAATAATATAATCTACGATGCACTAGACTGCATAAAATAAATAATTCATTTCAATTGCATACGCTACTATAACAAAATCCCAAGCGTGGTACAAGAATTGTCTATAAATAAATTTAAATCTTACGTTAAGCGTCAATTAATTACTAAGGCTTATAAAACAATTAACTATTTTAATTGTACCTGCCCTTGGGAATGAACTGCTGCAGTTTGAAATGTATTTCTAATTTTGACTGAGTTTCTTGGCTGTTCTCAGATTTGGGCGCGTTCTACAGCTTGTAAACTTAGACCTAATAGAGAAGATTCCAGAGTGATCTAAGTAAGGTTTCATCTATTTAAAGATAGGTTGTGTCTAATGGCTCTGAGATCTTGTACGATAAGTGACGTTCATAAGCAATCATGTACGTGATTCAATATTAATAAAAATATTTCTATTGACATATAAAAATTTAGAGGCCTCATGGCTAAGCGGTCTTCTAAGCGTACCGCGAAGCCTGAGGTGCCGGGTTCGATCAGCGGTCCCAAATACAATTTATAATTTAATTTGTATTTGGTCTCTGGTAAGGCTGCCACTTGCCGGACGGGGTGTCATAAGTGGTACAGAGGAGTACAACAAAAATTGTGGGTTGCCTGGAAGAGATCGCTGTTTAGCGATAAGGCCGCTCTTTGCACTCCAGTGCAACAAAGTGTGTAAAAAAAAATGCTTACGGCTTTGTATGATGACTGCCGCCTTATCCGATATGTTCTCCTTGTTGCTGAGGTTATTGTTCTCCTGTGACGACATCTGCCTGAGCACCTTCGCCTTCATAGCTTTGTTCTTGTTCAGCAAGTCTTATAACAATTTATTGTTACTGTCAGTTACGGTAAATAGTTAACTGCCGTTACGCTTCCGTTACGTTTATATTTTTATAAATCTAAATTGATTTTTAAATTATTTATTTTTATTGAGAAGATTGGACGTCTACTATACTGTCAATAAATTTTAATGAACAAAGTGTCGAAATGCCCCATTTTGGAAATAAATTATTTCATTTCATTTGTTTCAATTACAATATTAACTAATTAATGAATTTTGGAATTGCGGTTTAATCTTAAAAGCTTCGTCACATATTTAACAAATTTGGATTGCTCAAGAAATTTAAGCTTGTTTTTATGACAAGAGGTGAGACTTTATATGTATCTATATCTTTATATACCTTAAGGTATAACTCTAAACAATCATTTTTCTTTCGACTTTCCTATTTTCAATGGAATTGAATGAACTAAAATTTGTCACATTTGGATATTAAGTAAAGTACTCGTAGATATTTTTTTTATTAAACCGCTTCTATTGCTAAGTGAAAAAATCTTGAGAAACAAAAAACCGTCTTATTGCTCCCCTAGATTTAAAATATTCTTCTGAATATTTAAATACCTTTTTCTTGTCTCTTCTTTTCCTGTTCCTTCTGGAACTCTCTGGCCAGCAGCTTCTGCTTCTCCTTCTCCAGCCGTTTCCTCGTCAGCCAGCCTCGCACGTGTTTCTGCAAGGTCAGCGCCGATATCGCCATTTGAACTCGTAATCGCTGGTACCGTTGTCTCGCCAACCAGCCGCGGACTTGGGCTTGAGCGAGCACCACTTTTTTAATCTGTAATTTATTCATTCTTAATTTAATTATTAAAGTCAATGTAGAAATGAACAACTGGAACGAACTTGAATAATAAGTTAGTTAAGTTTTGTAACTGCTATTAGAGGACGTGGCGAATTTTTGTGTCTGTTTCACATATATTCCTTTGTATTCTCGGAAATCGAACTTGAAATACTCAGCGCAACAAACGCGTCAGGCGCGTGATTAAGAGTGAAGTTATAAAGGTTTCTATTGATTGAATACTGTTTAATGAGATTCGGGTTCGTTTTAACCAGGGTTGGAAAAAATCCGATTTTTATGATATCCAGGCTAAGAAAAAGAAACTAATTTCATTCTATAATTGAATTAAACACTTAAAAATGTGAGATGAATTTTTTAAATAATATACCACGTTTAATTAAAAATAATCTATATATGTTTATAAAAGAAAGTCGTGTTAGTTACACTATTTATAACTCAAGAACGGCTGAACCGATTTGGCTTAAAATTGGTAGGGAGGTAGTTAAGAACTAAGAGAAGGACATAGGATACTTTGCCGTCCCCGTCGTAAAATTTAAAAAGTAAAAAATGTGATCATGTGATATTGCCTTTAAGGCGGAACAAAGTTCGCCGGGTCAGCTCGTAATTTCAATAAAAAGCTATCCATGCTGGTTTAGTTAAATGGAATTTCTCCAACTATAAATAAGGTTGCCATTTTAGGAAACAATCTAAATTATGCTGAATTGTAGTTTTTCGCTACGTGTTGCCAGGGCAAATTTTAATCTTTAAATTTTTTAGTTCACTAGACAGGAAAAAATCAATTGATATATATCAAGATACCCTGGTTTTAACATACCTGTTCCTCATAAATTCTCGCTAAAGTCTCCACGTGATAGTATTTCAAGAACACCTTGGATTTGCCCAACGCCCAGCCATCCATTCTCAGCCGTATCAGAAGTAAGCGGCAGGTATCCCGGTTCGGTTTTACTTCCTCATCATAACTGAACGCTAAGAAGCTGTATCTGAAAATAATTAATTCATTGCACGTGGTATAGTCGTTGTAACTAATTTAATCTGTGATTTTATGTGCGAGTTCTTGGATTATCGTTTTTCCCTCATGTCATGTTTTATAAAGCTAGCTTAAGAAATAGGTTGCTTTGTAAAGAAAATACTAAACATGTAAAATATATAAATAAGATATAAATAAATCCAGTCAAGCAACAGCCCCCTAGTGAATTGTTAAGTCCTGAAGACTCTATTAATATTCTGTGTACCTACGTTGTACTTAAAAGTTAAAATAAATAAAAATAGCAACAAGAATGTACCTTTTGATAAAGTCCTCATACGTCAATCTATGAGAGAATCCATTCTGTCTTATCCTTATAGTTTCAAGTACACCAGTATAACGCAATTGTTTCAAAATTTTCGCTGAATCAAAGTGTTTCGGCGATCGGGAATCATTCGGCTTCAAACACCTGACGAACTGAGGCGTGCCACTGACCATTTTCTGTAGAAGTTCCATTAAAGAGAATCGAAAATAAGTGGCCACTGTTTGCTGGGCACGGGACTGAGACGCGAGACCTCGACTGTTGAAGCGATCCTGGAACATCAATTCATTATTAGGTACTAGAAAAAGTAAATAATAGTATGGGATTGGGGAAGTTTGTAGTAAATATATAAAAAACTTTAGGCCTCTGTGGATAAGTGGTTCACGCGTCTGCGTGTTGCAGGAGGTCCTACATTCGAATCCCGGAGAAACAAACAACTTTTTTATACCTCCACGCGAATGGAGACGCAGATAAAAAGTAGTAGGGTATGTTTGATTTAAATTGATGTACAATATAAGTACAATGTGATCAAAATGAAAATAGAAATGATCTTGTCGCTTCTTAAAACTTCATGAAATGTAAAATGTAATACTTTTATCACATGTTTAACATTTTTAATAAGATATTTTATTCAGAAAAAATAAGATATTCAATAAGAACTTCATTGTTAAACGTAGCAAATCACAGTCTATGGCCATTAAATTTACCTAACATAAGACTATAAAAACAATAAGTCTTACCCGAAAATCGCCCAACGTCGACCCGTTTAGTGTTCTTGAATCGATATCACCTTGCAAGGGTGAATATAAATTACCCGTTTTCGTAATAGGACATTGAAATAGGAATCTTATAACATCGTATTGACTCTGCCGCATCAATTGAACCACTTCTGGTGGTAAAAAGTTCCGGTTCTTCTCTAAGAAACCTTCAGCTTGATAAACTACGCGACCCGCGAAATGGTGTATCGCAAAACATATGGCATCCGACTTCGGCCGAACATAGAATTTGCTCTTTATATTTCGGTGGAATTTTTCTGAAAGCAGAAGCAGTTTGATTCGGACAAATTCGGACCGTTAATGGTTATTGTGTTTCCAATTTTGTAAAGAATTCATTAATATCATTCTATAACGATTTAAAATTGAAATATTTTGTCTTGATTTCCTTTTTACATATTATGCTAAATTATAATGTACCAACATTTTGTGTGTAGTATTGGATTCTACAATCCAATTAAGTTTAGAGAGAGTGAATTTATAGAATCTATAAAAATGATTACCTATGAGACTCCTATCAGTGGACCGCGGGAAGCGACTTTCTTCATCCAGAAGAGCCAGCATTCCCATCGGCCGCGACAGCAACATGTCTAACACCGGTCTGTTGTCTGAAAACTCGACAAGATCTACGGGAACACCTTCCGCCATGTACTCCTGCTGTTCCCACGTAAAGATGTGCTGATTGAAGTAATACTGGATTTGCTCATTCGCGATATTGATACACAGCTGTTCAAACGAATTTCTCGAAAAGTTTTCAAATCCAAAGATATCCAGGATACCAATAGATAGCTGATCATTACTGTAAAAATCATAAATATCTTGAATATGACAATTGACGTCCAGCTCATGTTTAAGGACCACCACCTTCTTCCTTGAAAACTACAACTCTTCGATTACATACCTCTGTGGTCGATTATGAGTTAATAGAGCATTAATTCTCTCGACGATTCTATCAAAGGCCCTCGCATACAGACCCCGCGCGGTCGCGTCTCTGGCTACGGCGGCCTCCGACGGTGAACAATATCGGTTTATAGTCTCTCCTTTTGTTACCACACTGCTGCTTGTTAAGCAGTCTTTGAGGTCGACTGTTTCGACACCCAATAAACATGACGCTGAAAAAAAATCATATTCATTTTCACTGTTACATTGGGATGTTTCAAAAACTACAAAGTTGAGGCGAAATAGACAAAAAGAATTAAAAAATTTAACGGAATTAATAAAATAATGAAAAAAAAATTATTTGTGTGTTATAGTGGTGGGGTTTGTATGATAGCGTTTACTCATAGAATAGAATTCGGAGTACCGGAGACTTTATTTATTGCTTCTATATTAGTTGCAAGGATTTTGTCAATTTTTATACACAATTTTAAAGCTTGAACTTACCCCTATGTAATGGCGCTGTGTCAATAATTGTCGCTCTGTTATCCGAGTTATCTGTCGCAGTTTCGGCAAACTCAATGTCTCCTAAGTGCAATATTGCAGCCAGCATTTTGTATAATACTTGTACCTCTTCATTATGGAATCCTACCACCTACAATTATAAATTACCATCGAAGCTTTCCTTACTGGCCAAGCGAAGGCAAAATGAGTAATTCATTTCTATATAATATAGTTTGCTGATCTTATACTTGACTGTTTACAGTAAAGTAAGTGAAATTTGAAGATGTAGTAATACTAATTTTAAAAAAATCAATGAAACGGAAGAAAAAACATCTGCTTCCTGTCCTTTGAGGTTTTGAAACTTCACTTACAGACTTCAAAGCAAGCGAAGCGTCAGAAAAATATAACTTAAATATTAACTTGAGTAAATAACTATAGTTTTGACGAATCGCTTTAAGAGGATTGTGAAGCTGTTAGATTGTGAGACATTTTCATACAAAAAGCGATAACGTTTTCCCCCCCATTAACATACTCTAATTTTCATAATTTTTGGAAATGTTGCAGATAAAATGAAAAACTAGGTCCGTACGTTTTTATTTTAAAGAAATATTGCGTATGTTAGAAGTTATTAGCATCCAAACATCTATATTTTTGACTTAAAATCTTCCTTGGGCATTTTTATTTTTTAAAATTAAACTAAACTTAATTACTAAAAGAGAAAAACGTACAGACCTAGATTAAGGTGTACTGAATCTAAAGAGACCAAAATTATCTCATTTCGTAAATGTTTAGGGGGGTAAAAACGTTATCGCCCAAAATAATTTTAAAAAGGAAATGTAGGTAATTGCCTCTAAGATTTGCAACTCTCTCTATCGAACGCCCGGAGTGAGGCAAAGCGGTATGAAAGAGATAGCATTTTTTAAAATTCCTACTCACGCCGCGTATCGGCACTTCACAATCCTCTTAATCCGATTAAACTATTTAAATGTGTGAAACTCCCGTAAGGAAAAGACATTATTATGAAACTTCAGTTGTTAAATATAATTTAAGGTTTTAGATTAGTGCGAAGCTTAATAATTGAATTGACCTTAAAAGCTTGATTCAGCTGTCTCCATTTATATACGTTTTGTTCTCTATGAGCGACAGAAAGCGGTTGTAAGTAGCGATGCCTTGATTTTAATTGTTCATCCAAGTAGAACTTCCTCCAACGACCCTCACTTTCTAGACCGTCATAGAGATAGTAGAACACGTGAAAATTGCTTTCACCCCTGAAACACAATCAACAAATCTATAACCCTGATTATATATCCTTTTATTATTAAAAGGAAACATTTATATCGTATTTTTATTAAATATATAGATACACTTACATTATACTCCAAATAAAATCATGTATTATATTAAAATAATGCAGTCATGTCACATTTCATAAAAATAAATAAGTTATTTGCTTAAAGAAGTAATTATGTTAAGTTATATTGACAATTTTAATGGAGACACACATTTCATGACTCAATAAGTATTTATCGTCGCCAGGCGATGGATGCTTTGCGCGGTCTTAGTCTTTTATTTTTTGGTTTTTTATTTTTTTATTTTTTTGTGGCAATGTGTGGTTGATTATATATTCTTTTAGTCTTATAAGTTATTGTCCTATGTGTTTTAACAGTTAAATGTCCATTAATTACGTATTTTAGTTTAAGATTAGCATATATGAAGTTTAGATGCAGAAAAAAAATATTAAAAAAAAATCAATGTCATTTCTATTTGAAGTAGTGAAAATTATCCACAAAAAATCAACTAAATTTATATATCAGAGCGACAATTACTAATGTCCATTCAAAAATATTAATTAAAAAGAGTAAAATAATGACATTCCTATATATTACTACGATTTTAGTCTGGTCTTTGATATTGACTATATTTAATTGAATAAACGTATAGCCATGTATAAGATAATGATTTTTCAGTAATTATTACGATAGATTATCGAACACAGTCATAGTGTGAATGTAATTTATTGGATTTAATATTTAAGCCGATTAAGATAAATAAATTCATTTTAAGATTAATTGTATACTCACAAAGCCTGATGTACAACTCTGGATTGTTCAAGTAAATACACGGATATTCTTGCTCCAGATATCTTCCCAACTTTCATCATTATGAGATCTAAATATTTTCCAAATCGTGAACTGTTAGCATTGATTCCAGTTCGTGCGTTACCAAAAGCTTCCATTATTGGATTTACTTGTAATACCTTGTCTTGTAGATTTCCGCTTTGAGTCTGTAACACGAATTTGAATAATCTATTTGATATTACACGGTTTGTAAGCGATTTTGCTCTCCATTATTTTTAGTTGATGCATCAAAGCAATACTTTGTCGTCAAAAAGGTATTAAATTCGTTCAGTAGCTTGCGTCCGTACACACAGATTTGTTTATACAATCGTGTCTTTTTCCAAAGGAATGAATACCTTTTTTGCAATATGTTTATCCGTTAATTCTGTAATTATTTCTATTTTTATATCCTATGTGTCTACGGCATCATTTCCTAAATTAATGATTTCAATACGGTTCTTTTGTTTGAAAGCTAAAGTTATCTAGGTGGATCTGAGCTATTATGAAAATCTGTTTATCCGGTTAAGGTATTCTAATTTTTAATCATAGTGTTGTGTGTTCACATTACGTTCATACTAAGTAAAAGTCATTCAATTGGCAATACAATTGGCCATGAAACGGTCCAACTAACCTTAGATAAGTATACTAGCTGTTTTAATATGAGATTAGCAGATTCTGTCTTCCCAGCTCCGCTCTCTCCAGATATTACAATAGCCTGGTTCTGTTTCTGATGCGTCAGTGCTTGGAGTGCTGCATCAGCGACCGCGTAAATGTGAGGTGGGTTATCTGATCGACAGCGTGCCTGGTACATTTCTTGTGTCTGCAATGAAAATTATACTCTAAACGTGATATTATATGCATTATATTTTTTGAAAAAAATATAATTATATGTCCCGTTGTTTACATAGTGCGTGAACTAAATTCCTCGAATAAGGCATTATGATTTATGCCCGGCAGTACCGGATATCCTTTTAACATTTATTATAAGACAACAATATAAATATTAAATTATTTTAAGTTAAATAATCATCGCTATAACATTTATTAGATATAATGAAGAAATAATACAAAGAAACGGTTATGTAAATATTAAAGATAATAGCTTGGGCCCCTGCACGCTCCTGTCCATGCAGGCTGTAGAATACGCGAAATGTCGGAATAATTTAGTTATAATCAAAGAATTGTAAAATTTGTTAAATATATGCGCTTAATCCGTTCAAGCTTATACTTGAGTAAATAATACTGTTATTAATAGTAATATTATATCTGGATATCTAGATTATTAAAAAAAATACAACGTATTCTAAATAATTGATGAGTTCCATTTTTACGTACCCTAAGCGTATAAACCCCAATATCTGTAAAGGGGTTAACAGCGACCAATATATCACCAATGTAAGTATATATTTGATTCTCGGCGTATCTCTTCTGTAGTTGCTCCACAATAGCCTCTTCTGTTAACACTTCAAGAGTAGCCAAATCGTCTGTGTACATTTTTTCCGGTTTTGCTTTCCGATGCGATTTTAGTTTGCCACGTTTGGTCGTTGCTTCGGGAGCACGACAATTGCGACCTTCAGCTCTTTGTCTTCTTATTTCAGCTTGAAGTTCCTTTCGAATCTGTAAAAGAACATTTAAGAATAATTTATATGATTTTCTGCTTTCTGCGCCAGAATGCGACATATTTGTGACAGGGTTGGGAGTGTTAGGTGAAGAACGCAAGAAGTACCTACTTGGATTTAAGTTCAGTTTAATGTTAGATTTAGTTCTTAGTTTTAATTTTAAGACTTGACAAATGTTTATCAGATCGATAACTCGTATAATTATACATACTCGTTCTCGTATATCGCTTAATAAACGTTTACTTACGTTTTCTTCAAAACTATTAACAGCTAATAATAATGGGTGTTCCAGTAATTCGCGTGCGAACGGTCGTTGATTCATATCTTTAACTAAACATTCCGATATAAAATCTGCAAGTTGAGGAGAGAAATTTTCTGGATGGGATAAGGAGGGAGGTGGGTTCCGGGGTATCTGGAATAAGGCTCTCATTGGATGTAGGCCAGATAACGGTGGTTCTCCTTCAGCCAATTCGATTGCTGTTATACCAACTGACCAGACATCACACCTGCAGTCGTAGGATTGGTCCAATTGTTGTTCGCATGCTATCACCTGGAACAGTTCAATATTGATTCAACTATAAAAAAATCTGTTAAGCCGTGTGTCCTAGTGGAACATAAGGCAGGTACGTTTTTGCGTGCGTATACATAATATATGTATATTTTTCTTCAGAGGTAAGTTCCAAACCGAAAATTTACTAACCGGTAACGTATCGATGCATATATATTGAGATATCCTGGCTGGCCACAGCGTCATTAATTTTGTTATATTAAAAAGGTATCCTATGCCTTTTTCTATATCTCTGACACTGTCTAAACTTTCATGGTAATATGTTAGCTAGTTAAGATTGACAGCTTAACAAGCAAATTTTTATCATTTATAACATAAATATGAGTTCAATACCTCTGGTGCCATCCAATACGGAGTGCCAACTGAGGTGTTCCGTCTTGCTATTGTAGCAGCTAAGTGAGATGATACGCCAAAATCGACAAGTTTGACTTCAGCATTTTCAGTCAATAGGATATTGTGACCTTTGACGTCACGATGCATGCACCTATGCGCGTGTAGGTATGTCAGCGCCCTTACAGTACCACGTAAAACGTACGCGAGCTGCGGTTCGGTAAGGCTTGAACCTCTCGACCGCATTCCAGAGCTCAAATCTGTGACTGAACCTCCAGTACAGAGCTGGGAAAAATTTCAATAAATCAAGTATGAATATTTAGTGCTATAAAACTGGGATAATCCTTTTGTCTTCCTGATTTCTTCCTAAGTTTTTAATCAGTAAACATTACCCACAGACAAAATTAGATTGAATTGTCTTTGAGGTGCTTGTGAGGAATTGTGTTAAACTTACCTCCATAACAAACCATATTTGATCATCCTCCGCTGATATTCCACGCTTCAAAAATAAACCGAAGAATTCTGGAATATTCGGATGACTAGAGAGATCGCGGAAGACTAGGAACTCTTCTTCAATTTCTTCAATATTCTCAGCAATGTTCTCGAGAATCTGCAAATATGAATGAATTCTAGTCTTACTAATATTATATCGAGAAAATATTTATATTTTGTTTGTTATACTGAACAGTTTTTTTTGTAATGTATGCGGATGGATGAAGTCGCAAATAAAATGTATATAGTAATAAATGCGTTTCATCCTGTCGTCAAAATTGAGGAGCCTTATTTAAAGCTCTATAGCATTGTAAATAACTAGTAATTCCACGATAAAGTCTACAAATCCAGCGCAATTACTAATTATTGGTATAATCTTAAGCACTAATTGCGGCTCCTCATTCACACGGGCACAAAAACCACACCTTGGAAGGTGTTAAATACAAGCAATGTCATATTTTTTGTTTGAGGTTATTTCAACTGCAGGACAATAACAGCCATTGTCAAAGGCTACATAGGTAAATTACGAATTGTTTTGTGGCCTTGACACGGATAACAGTGAGATAAGATCTAAGCAACTACCTACTTGCTTGTAACAATACGTTTCTGTTATACAGTTGTCAGTCAGCTTTTTTACTTGCAAAATTGAATAATTCTTTATCTTATATATAAAATTCTCGTGTCACAATGTTAGTTACCTTACTCCTCCGAAACGGCTTTACTGATTTTTACCAAATTTTATATGCATATTCAGTAGGTCTGAGAATCGGCTACTATCTATTTTTCATACCCCTAAGTGATAAGGGTAGCCCACCTCAAAAATTAATATGGCAAAACAACGTTTGCCTGGTCAGCTAGTAATATATAGAATTATCGGTTCACACTCACTAAACACATAATTTGCGACATGATTTTCGAATTCTTAAGGTCAGATTATTAAGGTCAGGAACCTTTTGTTCTATTATCTGAGTTTGTTAGGTTATAGGTAAGAGAGACGTCAGTAGCTAGTCGGATTTTGCGACAGGGACAGGGAGTAGATACTTATATTCCCAATGATATGAATCTGTTCATCTATTTATGTAGGATTTATATAATATCTATTCTATATATAATATAATATCCAATATATTATATAATATCTTATTTGTTATCATTTTGTGGTGGATTTTTTTTATATTCCTCCAATTTCACCAGTTTACCTTGACAGCCACACGTTTCCCGGACTTTTTATCTCTTGCACTATACACCTCTCCATAGGTGCCTTCACCTATGAGGTCCTGCAGGGTGTACCGATCGCTGGGGTCTGCAGCCCTGTCCAGCTCTACGTGCTGCGACAGCCCTCGGTACGCCATGTCGCTTCTCATGTTCCTGCCTCACATTGGTGAAATCTGAAACGATGGAAATTATTTATTTTAATTTCTTTATTTAGTAAAACAAAATAATATGTACGATGTAAATTGTAATATATTTGCGCCAAATGAGAAACCCAATCAGCACAGCACCGATTTTCAGAGAACCCTCTGGTTTTGTCAAAAGGAGCAAAAAGAATGCATACCTATGGGGATAAATAAATATATGCCTACATAACTTAAAATACCTTTACAAAAGGATTATTACATCTAAAATTAGTTATTAAATAGAATCTGTTAAAAATCAGTAGCTTGTTGTATAAACTAGGTCAGCGCTGTTTGTACCTAAATATAGTTAATCTAATCATTATTATTTTTATCAATCTTTTGAGCTGAAATGTAACTAGTGGTTAATTATAATAATAATTCCGAATAATGTGTCACCTAAAACATAATTCCATCTAAAATGTATGAGGTATTCTCTTCACACTTTTTCGTGAATTTTTCTTCTATATTTGCGAATCAAAAAATCAGATATCATCAAAATCGGTACATCCGTTCTCGAGTTATAATTGTTGTAAAAAGGCCAACTTTGTACAAAAATTCAGTCTTTAAAAACAAGAAAAAATATAATATTGTGAATTTAAATATTTGCAACACCTTTAATGTAGAATGCATATGACATAAGAGAAATTCAAGATAATATTCTTATCTTGAAACATTCTCCTACGTGACGTAAAATCAAAACAATCAAGGTTACTACTTCGATTAAGACATTCCATAAGAATTTCATAATATATTGTTGATTTAACGAAATTAAGCAGAACTACTAATACAGGAAGTACCAATATAGGATGAACTCTTCATGCATTCTCCTTCATAGGTCCAAGGGTCTTTTAATTCGAGTAAATTCTTTGTTTTAAAATGATCATCCGTTGGTTCAATCACGAATCATTTGCATCACACGTAAGTAATATAATTTGCTTGCGGTTTTCTCGTGGTTGTATTTAGTGCATCGTTTGGTATAGTTTCGGCGGTTGAGTGACATTGAGAATGTATATCAGTGATTATAGTGTACGATACTGTTTCTAGATATAGAAAATAAATATTATCAACCTTCTACGCAAAAAGAAGTAAAACGAGTCTGTGTCTGTCTGTACCATTGTGACTCTTAAAACGAATAGACCAATTCCGAAACGGTTTTTAAAAGGGTATTAAAAATTAAATTTAAAAGGGTTTATTACATTGTCTTCAATTTAATAAATTGTATCTCTTACCATGATTATGGTATATAGGATTCCCGTAGTGGGGCATGGGGCCGACACATTTTCAATTTAACTAATCATTTTCTTTACAGACAAGATTAGCCTTCTGTGCCTAGCCAACCGGAACATTCATTAATCCCCCGGGATTTGAACCCAGGACCTCCGGCGCAACACGCAGACGCGTAAACCACTTAGCCACGGAGGCTTTTCCCGCTCCTTCGCGTCTCACAACTATGATTATCGTATATATAATTGCATAAATAATAACATATCATTTTAATAACTATGTGTCCGCCAACCCGTAAACTTCTGGGTTTAGTAATGCATAATATTAATTACGATATTCTTAAACCTCGACGCGAAAGTGATAGTATCAAGGTTTTTAAATATGGATTAAAATTACTTTAGCTCTTCGTGTTTTATACACATTTGTCGTCGATGTTCACGATATCCAATATCATTGTCACACAACTACCGTCTAAGGAAACCATGTTGGGTAAATGTTTAATATTGTATGAGGGTTATGTAATCAATATCCAGTGTATGAGTCATTGAACGTTTTAAATCTATAGGTGCCGAAACAATTGATCAGATTGTGAAGATACTTAAGTTGGATGCACTGGGGAAGAGAATCTATGAAAAAACTTTTTGCTTTAATGAAAGAAAGGGTTTATTTATCTTTATTTATTTATACGTTGCGTATGGCAACGCATACTGGGTACAGCTAATATGTAATGTAATATGATATTATAGATCATATCATCGCGTCAAAACACCACACCATTACTATCAGTAGACGCATCGTATCTATTTAACTGAATCTAATAAGATATCTACTTTTAAAATAACGATTTTGCTCTTATTTTACAAGCTAAATAAAAGTATTTATAAAAATAAAATATCATTCAAAAATAACTCTTGATTATAATTTATAATTAGCGTATAGATAACTATTTAATAATTCATGCAAATTGGTTATGCAAATACTTATTAATTCCCAAATAAATATAAGTAATTATTTTTTACAGCTAATACGGAATACTAAGCCCCATACACGGAATAATAATAAAGCAGACCGCAGACAGGACAGACTTTCTTTACAGGAAAGAAGGTGATCAGCCTTGCTAACCGAACCGAAACATTTTTATTTATTTAACGATATTTACACTACAAATAATAATGTTACAATACAAAACAAGTTATACACGTGGTTAGTGTAATGGGTTGCCTTATCTCTACTAAGCTATCTCTTCCAGGCAATCCATACGAGAGGAGATAAGACAGTGAAATCTAATGAGAGGAAATGGAGAGGTAATGTTTATGTAGGAGAGTCTTGAAAGAGGAAAGAAATTATTTAAAGAGATTATTTCCCTGAAAATCAAATTTGGGACCTGCGCCGGAACACGCAGATGACATGTCTATTAAGCGGATAGAACCTCAGAATATTTAATAACACTCCAGTACTTGCTGATACGTCAAACAAAGGACACCGGACATTCATGGTCCGATGCATTATGCAAATTCTGCGATATGTTATACATTACTGGTATTTTATTTTATCGCACACCGTTATGAAAGTTTCTTTACTTTAAAGTTTAAATGATCATATTATGTTAATACTAAGCGTTTAATCTGTGGCTCGTTAAACGAGGTTATTATTAAAGTATTTTGATAAATTATCAGTTTAACAGCCTTTTAAATATCATTAAATAAATTTAATCTTAAATCAGTATATAGTATAAAAGAAAGTCCCTCGCCTCATCTGTCTGTCTAGCTTAATTCGCAACTTCTTCAATATATGGGTAAAGACTGTCACTTGGAAAATATCAAACTTGTGAAAGAATTGAAATCGGTTCAGGAGTTTTTATATACAAATATTCTCAAAGAAATATTTTAAAACATGAAATAGATATGTAAAATCGTGGTTTCTTTAAAATAACAGCCATAACTTTTGCACTTTCATATTAAACGCGTTTTCCCGATAAATTGCAATTTAAAAAATATACCTATACAATTTGTGGCCCGCGGTTTCACCCTCGTTAATTTCGACGTAGAGTGGTGTTACATTACACCGATAGTAGCATTATCTAATACAAAAAGAATTTTGTTATCCGAATCAGTATTTGCGCGTTCAACCAAACTTCAGCTTTATAATATTCGTTTAATTAGTATTCGCATAATTAAAAAATATTGATGATTTATATTTCGAAATAAATAATTGTAAATATTACTAAACAGTTAGCAATGCCTTCATAAATCGTTATCCAAATAACTTATGTAAATTTGTGTTAGTACGAAGTGAAACGTTTCAAAATTTTACATTTGGCTTGAACGATAAACCATGAGGCTTTCGTGAAGCCATATTTTCAAATAATCCCTAAATAGAACGCTTAAACCGAATACAATAATAGAATAATAAAAACCTATTTTAACCATGAACCTCAATAATTTTTACTTAACGAATTATATTTCAGCAGTTTTCGGTGGTCCCAAGGGTCTGTTTATGATTTAATTTCTATAGCTACAAATAAAATAGAAGACAATTAAAAGAAATTTCCCGGCATGATGATTACATATAAGAATAAGTCATGAATGGATAAAAAATCTAAGATCCACCTCCATCACATTGGCTTTTAAACAAAAGCGCATCGTTTAGGACCACTCACAAACCCACAGCCACAAAGACACACACAAACCAATACCACGTTTCGATGAAACATAAGCTCGGTTTGTACCTAACATAATAGGTCACTTTTATCGGTTCCAGGGGGTAATCATGTGTGAACGAGCATTTAACTGTCACATGGAAACCTAATTATGAGGTCACTGTATTGAATTGCTTCCTAGTTCTCGCGTTTCGAGTTCATATAAAGTATTGTTCGTAATTGAGAGCGGGCAGGTGTCACCCGTGTGAGAATGATGCTGTGCAAACACAACTCACGTAATTGTATAAGTACATTTATTGATGTCAGTTTTGTTGATTTATCGTAATCGTAGCGTGAATTGAAATATTTTGTAATAGTAATAAAAGAAAACAGCTTGAACACAATTTTATAATTATTAGACGAATTCCGCTTGCTTTACAACCTACATAGTCACGGGCGACTGACGTTAAAGATGTTAAATGTTAAATGATGTCACCGAAGGTTTTGTTGCTAGCGCCATCTATGTATTTAGTATTACCTGTAGCCTGGGATTTTAGAAAAACTGACTGAGTGAGTCCGACATGTGAAACTCGCGTAAATAACACACATTACAATATATTAATGAGGTATTTAACTATTTATAAAAGTATTGACTGATCATTTTTCATTAAAACAGGTTTCGCCTGCATTTATTTACTTGTAGCAACAAATTGAATTTTTCAAATAGAACAAAAATATAAATTAACCATTATGCTATGTATATATTATATGTAAATAGTCGGTTTTAATACCAATCTTCTTCATTCAGTTTATCAACACCCAAACTATTTATATAACAAAATATAATAATTTTACTGCACAAATTATACTGTAATTTACAACGCTTCCGTGACTCGCTTGAACTTGAAATTGGTTTTGGTGAATGTTTTTGTTCACTGTCCATTTTAAATATTTTAAATTGTTGTTATTATTTATTATCTTATTGTAGGACGCTGATGTTAAGATAAATAATTAGTTATATATTAATGGTTAAATAATAAATTGCTTGATATTTCCATAAAAAATATACGCTATTATACTAAATTAGAACAAAAATTAAAATAATAATAATTAAAAACTATATAACATAAAAATTTGAAATACAAAATGCTTTAAATTTTAAAATATAATAATAAAATTATCTTATTTAAGTGACCCAGCGAACTGTTTAGGACATTAATTAATTGTTGGGTTGTGTTATTAGCCTGCATTAAAATCAGTTTTTTTACCTAATGTGTTTGTTATTAATACTTCTGTGAATAAATTTTCAATTTAATCAGACATATTTATGAATTATTATGATTCTCCCAGATATTTTAATAGTTATTTAATATTTTGTTATTCAGAGCGAAGAAAAATTTAACTTCCGTGACAAAAATAAGAATCGCTTAAGTCTCACTTCAGTTGTACAAGCGATGTAAAGAACCCGACTTTGTTTAATTTATACAGATTATAAATAAAAATTATTTTTACAAAGATTAAAAATAAGTGAAGTTAATTAATTTTTATCTGAGCTTTCAAGCCCTTGTCAGAAGTTGTGTTCATCGGAATGTATCTGGCGATACTGGATTCTACTTTAGAGTGTTATTTTACAAAACATATGTAAAAATCAGCCATACAAATTTAAGTAGTTACTCTTATTTTTATTTACATTTCTCACCTGCTACCTGGATATTTGTCACAAACTCAACTCTGTAAGTGCGCAAGCGTTCTAAGTAGGTAGGTACATTGACTAACGTAACGTTTCCTCGTAAGGTTCAGACGTAAGGTTTCATCAATTTAAAAATAGGTAGTGCCTAATGGCTCTGGGATCTTGGAATTTTATTATTGATGTGTCACTTTTATCTTCAGGTTAAAAAAAACTTAATTATCACACTTTTATAACGCATCTTTGATAATTAATTTCAGTGAACGTCTCAATTTATTTTTATGTACATTTGCCTATTATACAATCGTTAACGAATTTAATATGCAGAGATTGTTAAATTACTTTAAATATATTAAAGAGTTAATTAAAATATAATTTATTAAGGCTAGAAATTCTAACAAGTTCTACTTCCTAAAAGTGACGCATCTCTGCGATGCAACAATCATATCGATATAAGTACATATTACTAAATAGAATATGCATGCATTAAAATATTTTCATACACTTCTCTCTCGGTGGCGATGGACGGTTGAAGGCGACACTTTCACTGTCGCATTGTCACGAACAGCCACAGTTTCATATTCTGATCTATATTTATTATACGGAACATTGTAAACAATGGTATGCTTATGTTAAATTGTTCAGAATATTTAATAGAAGCAATATATATAATCACGTTTATAAATATTAGGCAACGCTTACATAGGACATGTTATTATTTGTTACATTGAAAAATTTCTTTTCTAAATGATTAATCATTTCAAAAACGAAGCAAATTATTTGTCATTGTATATCTTTGTAACATCCTTGTATATTTTTATTATGGTTTAGCTTATAAGCCCAAACAGACTCTGAATTTTCCAGGATCTCTTATTTTTTTTGTCTTTCCAGGATTGCCTGGAAGAAATCGCTTGTTTTCTCTCTCTGTACAACTAAGTGTTAGTAAATAAAAAAATTCTGCCAAAACATCTCAAATGTTAGATGAGATTCCTACTCGTTTTTCATGATATGGAAGTAATTTAGATTACATTACACAAAAGACCGTACTGCTATTATTCTACATAATACAGAGACGTGCCACGCTAACCATCGGATTGCACATTTTGCACGTAATTTGTAATATCAATTTAGTGACTTACTTATTTAGTCACTAAAACATGCTTAAGCACGTACCGTAATCACGTATTATTACTTGTCCCTAACTTATAAATCACTTTGAAGAAGTTCTCAATTCAGAAGTAAGTATATTTTTTGTAAGTGTGAAGACAATAATTAGGAAGGTAACGAACGATTGTGTTTTTTTGTTATATGGGTTCAAAGTTGGTCCAATATAAATTATCAAAATGAATTAAGCATTTTTTGAAAATTAAATAAAAACTAAACATTTGTTTAAGTATAAGTAGAGATGATAATTTTAATTTCTATTCATTTCAGTCCACTAAAAAAGTGGAACAGAAAATCATAAAATCTCTAACTTTAGCACTGAAGGATGACTTATCATTAAACAAAATGAATATTTAATATCAGTTCATAATTTGCTTCACAATCGTGTAAAAAATATACATAAAAGATACAAAGTTCCTAATTAATAAAAAACGTGAAATATCCAGCGTTACTAGACACAAAATGTCAGTCGGGCTATCATAAAGTGATGATTGAGCTGAATTTGTAATCGGTTTTTGTTAAGTTCATTGCTACAAATGACTTGCCCAGGTGTCACAATAATAATGGATAATTAATGATTGAGTAGAGTTTTGCAAAGTCATCTAAATACCAAACCTTCTCACAAAATATATTGCTCGACTAAGATCTTTGCACAAAGTGTTTTGTCTCGTTTTTGCTATAACAATAGCACGTCTGCGGGAAAGAGATAAGCCATTAATAATCCATTGAGACATTGTTTTATAAGGGGACTAGATGAGCCTTTTGTTTATTTGTAAAATATTATTATTGTTTATTTTAAAAAATGTTACAAAAGTAACTACTTTATCAAACAACGAATTTACAATGCTGTGTCATGCATTAGTATAATAAATCCAGTATTTTGTGTGACGTGTTAACAAAGTAGAGACTTAAATATATTAACTGCTTATGTTAAGACATGTATTCAGACGCGAAGCCTTACTTGGCTTGTAATCTTCTTTGCGAGCTTAATAGGTAACTCTAAGTTAACAGGGTCATTGCGTTCATAATGGATAATTCATAATAACCTTAGAGTTATTTTTATCAACAGATCTCTAGGCTCTATAGAGCCAGTATTAAAACGATACTGAACCCAAAATACCTACAGAAAAAAGCTTCATACAACAAGTAATTTGAAGAAGTATATCAATTCATAAAATAATGCTTTTAATAAAAACTTTATTTATTTGAATGATACCTAAATTCTTGGGAATGATTTATTCCAGTTCAAAATTGTATTTTGTCTGAAGAAATAGAACCCGACTGAGTTTCTTGGTTGTTCTCTCAGATTTGGGCACATTCTTGAACAGCCTGTAAGGTTATATTATGTAAGTGTCATTGTATATGACATTACGAACAATAAACCATCATAGATTAGTAATTTCTTATATACGAAATTGCCTTTAAAATTTTATTATTTATGCTCAGTACGTGTAGACTCCGTTTTATGCGTAAAATATAATCAGTTCAGCCTTTTACGTTTTTTACGCTTTAACACCGCTTTAACAACGAAATAATACCGTGACAATAACTATGATTGTTGAAATCTTCTTCAAAATAAACGTGAAGTTGAAAATTGCTGGCGTAATACCGAGAAAGTACCACTTTCTAGTAACAATTAAGGTAAATAATAGCTTTCCACCATCGATAACAACTATAGCCGGTATATCTGAAAAGGTTTAATATCAATCTATTAAAATAATACTTTTAGAACAATACATTCTTGAGTTTGTTCATTCTGGAGAATTTCAATTCTTATGTATTAAAGTACCACAAACAAGAATTAAAATTAAGCTTCAGCTTTCGACTTAACACTTAACTTAACTTAACTTAAAATGTTAAGAGAGTTTTTAGGTAGTTGTAGCTCGCTCTTCTCTTCATTCGTGGTCCTCATGTCTAAGGGTCATGATCCCTACCTCCAAAAAATGGTGGGTGGGGATTTTCTTTACGGCAAATAGGTATAGTTCCTCCTGACCAACCCTCCTCCTTTACCCAGGCTAGGGTAAAGCGACGCGTGAACGCCACAGGCGGAGTTCTGATAGTTCGCTCTTCAAATATAATATAATTGAATGATCAAAGTAACTTACCTGTAAGTGCTCTTCGATCACAATTATATGAGTTTGACGCCTCCTCTGTGTATTGTTTACTTTGTAGTCATGTCTTGTCGGTTCAATTCACACGAAGCTTTAAAGACCAGTAATTTTTTTTTACTGGCCACACAATTTTCTTCTCATGGCAACCCTATAGTCTTAACCTCCATTGTAGTTTAAAGTAATATCAAAAAATTAAAGCAAACTAAGGGAGGGCTAAAAATAAAGTTCTGGAACTGGATAACAGAGGGTTGGGCTGGACACAGAGGAGGCGTCAAACTCATATAATTGTGATCGAAGAGCACTTACAGGTAAGTTACTTTGATCATTCAATTATATTCATTTGACGCCTCCTCTGTGTATTGTTTACTTTGTAGATGTTGAAAGAGAAGTTTGCTTAAATTTTATCATTTATGTAAGTAAGAAAAGACAACTATTACTATAGTTACAATTGTATAGTGAATTAAGTAATTAAATAGGTTAAAAAAAAAAATTAGTCTTTTTTTTTTTTTCTTTTACAATGACTCAAGGACACTTGAACTAAAATTATTGTTTTTATTAATCAATGGTTTATTTTAAAAGGATGCAAATGTTTTGGATGCATTAGTCCAGCCTGCAGTTTTTTTTTTTTTAATTAAATCAATACTAATACCTTTTCTATAAGCTTGGGGGGTAGAGGCATGTCTTCTACTATGAGCAGTGAAAATAGAAGTATCAATACCTGCCTCTCCAAGAATATTTTTAATCCATCTGGCTAATGTTTGAGTTGATGCTGCATAGTGGGGCTTTTTTTTTTTTTTTTTAAAAATGATAAAGGGATTTTCAGATTTCATCTAATCTTTTGTACAATTTATGTAATCTTTTAATGTTGTGGCTGGACAAATACAAACATTTTCTTTATAAAAAGGAATTTCTAGCAAAGGATGAAATTTGTTTAGATGTTTTAATTAAATCTGGTATTTTTATTTTTATACTGTTTTGATATATATCAATATTGCTTATCTTAATTAAATGCATAGTTTGTAATCTGTGACCAGTTACAAGTAGAAGTAAAATTATTAGTTTTTTTTTTTTTTTTTTTTTGATATTGTTTCCAATGATAAATCTGAATTGGGATATAGATTGGCTACATGATTTAACACAGTAGATGGGTCCCAAGTTTCATCATACTTTGGTTTATTTGGCCTTAATTTATAAATACCTGCGAAGAAACGTTTTATATCCTTATGAGAACCCAAATCAAAATTTAGGATTAGTGATAAAGATGATCTTAAACTATTAAGGGTACCATAAGCAGAGCCACCTTCAAATTTCTTAGTTAAAAGACTTATCACATTAGGTACAGATAATACCAAGGGTTCTACCTTTAAATGATTGCAATAATCCCACCATTGTTTCAAGCAGGAATCATATTGCTTAATGGTATTTTTTGATAACGAACTTATTATAATATTGATACTTTCATACATTTCATGGTAAAGTGCGTGAAAAGCTCTGAAAGGAGACGATAAGAGATTTTTATGAGGTGGAAATTTAGCCCTCAGCTTTGTCATTTTGTATCTTTTCTAAACATTTTAATATTAATGAAAATGGAGGAAATGCATAAAACTGTAATTTTGTCCAAGAAATGGTAAATGCATCTATAACCATACATCCAGGTTCTTGATGCCAATATACAAATTTTTGACATTTGACATTTTCTCTTGTAGCAAACAAATCAATCTCCAGAAGGCCAAATTTAGAAACAATTGTTTGAAAAGCATACGGATTTAGTTCCCATTAAATTCTTTATTAATTTTTCTAGATTCTGTATCAGCCAGGTAGTTCTCTTTTGATGAAATATACGAGGTAAAAATGAAAATATTTCTAGCTTCACAAAATTTCCAGATTTTTCTTGCAAGATCATTTAAATGTGGATATTGTATGCCACCCAAATAATTTATATGGTAATTTTTATCATTTTCATTCCAGAATTACAATCACTTAAAACATGATTTCTCCACCACTTTAGATCATCAATTACATAACTTTTAAGTGTAATTTTTGACTCAAAATTACCATGGCTTTTCTTTAAATGTAAGTACTTACATCTTTCTAATCTCTTTGTATACATAAATCCATAAGGAATTGCTGGACAAATTGATATTAAACTTCCAATCAAGGAAGCAAATGACCTTATTGAAGAATTTTTTTTTTTTTTTTTAATTTATAAAGGTGATCAGTTGTTTATAAATATTTTTACGTTTTTCATTCAGAATAGAAATGGCAAAGTTTTTAGTATCTAAAATAAAACCAAGAAATTTACAATTTTGTGATGGAGTTAATTGACTTTTCTTCATAATTATAATTAAACCTAAAGATTCAAACAGATGGCGTCCTTCTGTAATATTAGAATTACACTCTGTCTTTGAATTACCAATAAACAAAAAATCATCTAAATAGTTAACACTTACTATACCTTGTTTTCTTAAATGTGACATTATGGGTCTAATTAGCTTTGTAAATACATATGGGCTAGAGCAAAGTCCAAATGGCAAAACTTGAAATTCATACATATTACCATCAAAAAGAAATCTGAGAAACATGCGACTTGCAGGATGAACATTCAGTAAAAAATATGCATCTTTTTAAATCAATTGAAGCTAGATAAGATTCTTTACTCATTAGTTTTATTACTGTTCTTATAACTTCCATTTTAAAATGGTATGTTTTTACATATTTATTAAACAGTTTTAAATTGAGTATGAATCTAGAAGGACCATCTGGCTTCTGAACTAAGAAAATCTTTGACAAAAACTGATCCTGAATACTATGGCAAATTTTTATTGCCCCTATATTTTTAAGTTCTTGAATACAATTATATATGAGGATCTTTTCGGATTTGTCAAAATTATTATTTGTGGGTGGATTAATTTGGCATGGTTTTGATATCACTGGTATTTTATAACCTGTTTTAACCCATTGCAAAACAGTTTTGTTTTGTATTATTTTTTGCCATTTTTTATAGAATAAATATATGTGACCAGCAAAACCTACCTCTATTCTCTCTTCCTAGGAGGTTGAGCTGGATGTCTCCCTCGACTTGCTCGATAATTGCTCCACTGATGAGCTGGAAATGAACGAGCTGGAGCATGAGCTGGAGGTCGGGCCACTGGAGGAATTGTTTGTTTTATCCTCGACTGATTTCCCTTGTTGGTCTGATAACCTCGATAATGTTGATAAGAGGACGGGCCCCAGTAGTTTAAAGAATTTGCATGTCTTTTCAGCTCTTTTCCAGATTATTCTAAATCCTTACTCTTCTTTATAACAGAAGGCAGTTGGTCGAAAAACAAGAATTCTGTTATAGGTGTTTCCTGTAAGCATTCTTTTATTTCATTCTTTTTTTTTTTTTTTTTTTATTATTGAGGCCAGGCAGAATTACATTTCTGCGAGTGCTAGATTCTGCATAATGAAGATCACACAAAAGGCGAATACTGTCACTAATGTCTTCAATGTTTTGATGTTTGTCTTCTCTGATTAAGTCGAAGAGGAATTTATTGAGAATGTTATTAGTTAATACAATTTGCTCTTGTTTTTCACTTAACTTTTTGTCTCTTGATTTGGCACCAGAACTCAAAATTGAAGCTGATTCTGGGTTTAATTTAGGTGCATTAATGCTTAAGTTGGGAATTTTTGGCGTTTTTGATTATATTTTTCCATACTTCATCGAGTTTTTGATTGATTGATATTTTATTTTCCTTTGGCTCTGGTTCACCAATCAATTTAAAATATCAGGCTCATTTTCTTTTTCACTACTGCTTATGCTTAAACGTCTTATTCGGCTTCTCCTTGAACAAGGTTCAATATCCTCATCACTAGACGAGTATACTATTATAATACACCTTTTTTCTTTGGTGCTGGAATAAGATCAATATTTTATTTTTTAGGTAGATACAATTGGCCCAGTGTTGATATATAGACCCTCGTTCTATCGCACAACACAAACATCACCTCGTGTTCCCTCCCGTGGAACCTCAAGATTTATTTTTTATTTCATTATATATAAACGGCGTTGAATGTTGGTTGATGTATAGACCCTCGTTCTATCGCACAACACAAATATCATCTCGTGTTCCCTCTCGTGGAACCTCAAGATTTATTTTTTATTTCATTATATATAAACGGCGTTGAATGTTGGTTGATGTATAGACCCTCGTTCTATCGCACAACACAAACATCATCTCGTGTTCCCTCTCGTGGAACCTCAAGATTTATTTTTTATTTCATTATATATAAACGGCGTTGAATGTTGGTTGATGTATAGACCCTCGTTCTATCGCACAACACAAACATCATCTCGTGTTCCCTCAAGATTTATTTTTTATTTCATTATATATAAACGGCGTTGAATGTTGGTTGATGTATAGACCCTTGTTCTATCATACAACATAAAAATAATCTTGTGTGACCTCTCGTGACACCTCAAGCATTGTTATTAGTAAAAAACTTCGTAAAAACATAAGTGAAAACAACTACGCAGTACGTCGTAATAAAGTGATTACATAGTACATTCTTTCATTTTTATCTTCCAATAGGTTTAAACACGATTCAAGAAGTTTCCTCTTCCTAGAAATTTCAAATAAATACACTTTTCTTCACAAATCATTATTTGTTAACGAATAAAATAAAATTACGCTCAGTGAATTTAACACGAAAAAACACAATGGAGGTTAAGACTATAGGGTTGCCATGAGAAGAAAATTGTGTGGCCAGTAAAAAAAAATTACTGGTCTTTAAAGCTTCGTGTGAATTGAACCGACAAGACATGACTACAAAGTAAACAATACACAGAGGAGGCGTCAAATGAATATAATTAAGCTTTATAAAAACTTAAGTTAGCGATTAATAAATTTACTTTGCTTTCCGCGTTTAATTCATGTTATGTTCGCTTACCCACCAAACTGACCTATAGTTGGTAACCGATAGATAATTTGGTGCCGACACGCACCAAATTATCTGGAACTCGAAAACGCACTACAAAATATAATAATTTTCCAAACTTTTCTACGTAAAAGCATTTCTTAATCAAAAACTTTTGTGTGCGATGGCATTTTATCTGTAAACATAACGTGAAGTCAACGCGAAAAGCAAAGATTGACTTTTGCGCCCGGCTAACGAAAAGTACCAAATATTTATTGCAAAAAGCGAATCAAAATCGGTCTATTTTTCCGGAGCTACGATATCACGGACAGACTAACTTATCACACCTTTTTTTTGCATGAGGGCTTGAAATATAAAGAAATAAAAAAAACCTATTGGTCGTAATATTAAAATTTTCACTTACGCTCCGTGTCAATCGAATGGCGAAAGTTAAGGATTTGTACTTACATACTTGGAGTGATTGAGTTTTGTCTTGTTAAGGACAAGTCTGGTTGTTATCAATGTTGTTTGAGAGACCAGTTTCTAAGGTTCAATAAACCTATAAAATATATTCTTTTTTCTATAAAATGCACTATTTGATTAGATATCAAAATGTATAGTAAAATAACAAACCACGACTCTATATTCGAAATTGTTGTGACACAGAGGCCAAAAAAGTTTCACTTTTTTTTTGTCTGTAAGTTATAAATCTTGGTATCTTTTGTCAAGCTTTGTCTGAAATTTTTTTGTTTATTCATTTCCGTTATGTCCGTTGAATTCAAGTGGTTTAATTTTTGTTTGTTTGTGAAGCAATCATTGTTTATATTATGTACCAAATAGTACATATGTGTTATATAAATAACGACCTTGATTAACGGCAAAGAAGCCCATAAAACATAAATAAAACATATTATGTAACTTTTGTAGTATGAATAAAACTCCTTCACCTGTGTGGGGAATGGATCAATATTTCTGAAGTTATAGCTTTCTTTACAGGCAAGGAGGTGATGATCCTTCTATGCCTACCTAACGAATGATGTATTCGTTGTCCCGGGGTTCGAACCCAGTTTCACCGGTGCATACCAAATACTACCTATTGTATTTTGATGTGAACACTCTCAACCACAACATTTTGTTGTAGTTGTCGTATATCATATCTTCCTAACCTATTCTACAAATCTCTTCCTCTGAAACCCCGGACAAATAGTGGTCAAGCATATTGCTGCACCCAATAGCTATTTTCATACATTGAAGCAAAGATTCGATCAGAACTTTTAAAAGAACCCGCAAATCAATCCATTCGTTTATTTAATTAACAAGAAACAAAACAGAGACATCGCGACTAGAAAATATAAAACGAAATACAAGATAATTATATTCTATAGATGAATCCTAAAAATGTTTCACAGCTGGAGTAAAAGTATTTAGAGTTAAATTAGGGTAGTACGCAAGTAGACAGATACGAACATGTTTTCGAACTACGATGCCACAAAACAGACACTTAGAACGTATAACACTCCTCTTTTTCCATCATGGATTATAGCAATCAGCTATGAACGCGTGATACATTGAATCGATTTAATTTATCAGAACTATCCCGTTTTGAATCGATTAATGATAACGGTGTGTCATGCTTTTTGCTATTGTTTTTTACAACATCGCTCACATATGGAGCGCAATTGCATTCGATATATATATATATATGTAAATGAAATGTATTTACGAATTGAAACAGGTAAGGAAACATGTAACATGCATAAAGCCTACACAAAAATCTTAAAATACATAAATACATGAAATATTTTAATTTCATAATTTGTCACATAATATTCAAGATTTATTGACAATATTTAAGTTCTTTCAAAACAATACAATTTAACAAAAACACAGTAGGTACCTACCTGATATTTTACGCCTCACTATAAACCTTGGTCCGATCATGTAACAGTTAAAACTGAATACGATTCTAACTTTAATTCACACTTAATCGCCTTTGGCAGCAACGAAAACTTAATCATATTATAAATTGGCGAAATTAAACACGTATGTATTTTCACTTATGGCTTCTCATGCACTACTACGGATTCTTAATAAACCGCGTAACTTGCAACGTCAATTGTCACAATGTCAAGACTAATCTGACCGTGACATTTTACACGTGCTTTTATTATTCACATAAAACCTTCTTGTGCTGATGAATAAGTTACAAAAATTGAATCCTTAGCATATCGCTAAGATATCTTAAGTGGATTATATTTAGTTTTTTTTTTAAGGGTATTATTAGTTTAAAGAATCTGTGTCTGTCTGTGGCATGTTAGTTCCTATTAAACGATTATTAATGTATCTATTTTGGTGGGTTCTTTTTGTTTTATAGCTGACATGATCATAGTGGTTATTAGCTACAATTTATGAAGATATATTATTAATATATTTGTGAGGTTTTTTATTGGGAGTCTTTTAAATTTGACTCATTGGATTCGGAAACAAAAATTCGTGCTCATCACACAAATAATGCACCTACCAGCTATTGCGCCAACCGACCGTAATACATACATATACCGGTTGAGTCAAACCAACGCTCTCAGGAAGAGAAGTACCATAAATATTTAAGATAGCAAGATTTACTGAAAGGAAACCTTCCTTTATGTTTAAAAATAGGAAAAATTATATTAATATATATTTCAAAAATCTTTGCCAGAGCCGGAAATCGAACCCGCAAAAAGTAGAAAATATAAAAACTGTATTTTTTTATCCTACCAATAGATCAAGGAACAAATCTCTGTAATAAATATTGTAACTAATATTAAATATTTAGAGTACTTCTCCAGGGGGCATTGGTTTGATTCACTTTGTACTTATATATATTATTTCTCAATGCATTCCTTTCATAGTTGAATGTCAAAATAGTGAGTCACGAAAAATGCTCAGCTTGTTTGAATGACCTTTATAAGTTTTGTGCCTTACGAATCTAACCTTATAAATATTCTTAGCTTTGCAGTTTTGAAATCGCATTGTTAATTGGATGTGAAACATACATGGAGATTAAATTAATTTGAAATTGCAAACGTTGTCGAAACAGTTCAAAAATTAGCAATTTTTATTTGCAAAAGAACAAGGATTCCAAATCAGACCGATGCTGAATGTTTAACGTTTCGTTCCCAAAGGGTAAAACGGGACCCTATTACTAAGACTCCGCTTTCCTGTCCGTCTGTTATCTCATGAACCGTGATAGTTAGATAGTTGAAATTTTCACATATGATGTATTTCTGTTGCCGCTATAACAACAAATACTAAAAAACAGAATAAAATAAACATTTAAGGTGGCTCCCATAAAGGTAAATGGCTGAAAGAAACGTGACTTTTTTGCTGTTTTTATAAATAATGGTACCTTCGTGTGCGAGTCCGACTCGCACTTGGCCGTTTTTTTCAAAACAATGTTAAAAGCCTTTTATGGACGCACATGAATAAGCCCAAGGAGGAGTTACTTAAGCTAAGAAGAATTAAAGTTAAATTTCAAATTATATTTTTTATCATTATCTAATATAAGAGATTTTTTCACTTTTGTTTTTGTTACTATTTTACCATTATAAGTTCTTTGCAAATATAAATGAATAATTAATTATAATGCATCCTAATCTTCTTTTTAGAATTTAAGGAGCCCGATTGTCCCTAAACGCTAAAATACTTTTAAATGTTTTACATTATCTTTTTAAAGGCCTGTATTACACGGACAATTTAAATAAATAAATAAATTGGCCGTCTTTCGTATAAGTAGAGTGTAGACTATTTCGTTACGAAACTTCATTGGTGTATGATTCAAGATCAATAAACTCGTGTACATGCTGAATATAAGTACATGAGTACATAACAGACGGGCTTTATGAAGTATTTTATGTACTCGTATACATAAAGCCGGGATCAAGTGTGGACTACATTTATTTTTAAACATTGACTTTTAACATTATTTTTTGAAACTGGATAACCCTGCAGCCTGTTGCGAAGCAGGTTCTTTCATTCTTTGTTTTACGTTTTACAATATTTTAAACTCGTTCGTGAGTTCAGACTTTGGTAATTAAAATGTCCACTGTATATTAGGTCCATTAAAAATTATCTAATATGAGAACGAATTTTTATATTTTTGATTTTAATGAAAACCGTGGTGCCGTACATTATTAGATATTTGAATATTAGTTTATGCCTTCGCAAACGAAGTCGCGAAGTAAAACTAATGATATATACTAAACAGATATCAAATATTTATAAAATTCTTCATAATCCTTTATAAAAAAACCACTGCTGTTATTAAAAGTAAAAAACCGATTTTGTTTTGTTTTCATTACTCGACAAAGATCCTGTAAAAGAAATATCAGCGAATTCCCTTGAGTTCTGGAGAGAATAACTTTGAAATGGTCGAATAACTGAGGTCATCAAAATTAAATTATAATAGAATCCAAACGCGAAGGAAAGCTCTTAAATGAAAAACGGAAATAAATGCCGACTTTCTGAAATAACAAAAAACTGCAACCGAATCGACGATTTCCTTCTTTCCTTCTGAGGTAGGGTAAGACTAAAGACAGAGCTGCATTGGCGTAATAAATGGAGTGAAGCCGTTTATTAATTCACTTGCTGTGTCCGCAAGTTCGTTCACGTTCAGGGTATTAAACAAAAGTTAGATGGAGCGTGACCGAACACGAAAGTGAAGCTATCATCAAACAAATGGCTCTGGTTTTATTATCTGTGCCAAATCCTATTACAATGATGGTCCTAAAGAGACATTAACTTCAATTGCTGTAATTTTACCTTGCTTTTTTTTTATGTTTCTATTAAACATCTTTATTTTTTGGCTGAGATGTATAACTTAGTGATCTTTTTAATGTAGCTTTTGAATATAGGAATAAATACAAGATTATTCCTATATAATTTGTATTTGTAATCTCTTTTTATTAACTAATAAATAAATATCAGTACCACAAGTTTGGTGAAGTATTTTTCGATAGCGTATACATATGTATAGTCCGGGATCCCTGGAACATTTTTAATTTGATTACTATCAAGCTAATTTTTCGTGAGTAGCTTCATTTCGATGATACACCCAACAATTTCCTTACGAAAACTGCCGGTTGTGGGAGGTAATAGCGGTAGCAGGTATAAAATATATTCATTTGATGATTCTCAAAAATTTATTAATAACTGGTTTCAATTTTGTTAAATCTCAAGATAATTATCTAAATTATTTGAAAAAATATTTGTAATATTTAGGTAATATTCATATTATTAAACAGTCACATTGTCCTAAAAATTGCTTGGTACGTTATCGCGGTCCTACGCTCAGAAATTGTTAATACCACTAGATCATTTTTCTCATTACTAACATTAGGACAAAAATATTACATAATATATTAGTGTATTCTCTGCCCAAATGGAACAATGTCCTACAAGAAAACAGGTATTTATGACTAGTCCGACATTCACCCTTATGACGATCCCTATTGCAGGACGTTATCAAACTCGTAATCGTTTAAAAGATAATAATGAAACTTTATGAAATTCACTTGTTTTTTATTTGAATTTTGGCTTATTATATTGTAAGGAGTCTCCAGAAATCGTCATCGAGCACGTTCTGTTCAATTAAGTTGGTCGGACTATTACAATGCATTTCGTTATTTTGGTTCTATTGGGCAACTGTCAGTTACATTATGTTATACAAGCCGAAAACAAAAATAGTATTGTTCTGATGCATTCACATTTCCCATTTATATATTGATCGCTCTAGTTGAGTACACAATTGGACAATTGAATTGGGTTATATATAAATAATGAATTCTCTTTCTCTAATTAAGGGGCAATGAATCGGCGAGTTACTTTGTCCCAATATTTTATTGATTTGTAGTGAATGTATGCGTCATATTTTACCAGTATTTCCAATTATAATTGTACAGTTTTTGTAATACTCCGACATAGACACGGACTATCTAGAGCTGGGCCACAGAATAGCTAAACATACTTTTTTTCAAGTTGTCTGTGCTTAAAGCTATCACATTAGATATTTGAGTTTTATATTATTTTCTAAAAATTGTGTATTTTCAATATTTTATGAGTAAAGTTTGAGAAGTTTTAAGTATAAACTTTTCGTCAATATGCACGATTAAAATAAAGTGATAAAATTTAGTAAAACGTGACTATTATTTTAAATTTCCACCATTTTACTTGAGGCGCGAAATAAAGACATTAATTAAAATAAAGACATAACTTAAAGGTCCTGTAACCAAGCCAAAAACCTTTAATAAATTACAGTAGATGTATCCATTGATATGTAGTCATAGACATATTCTGCGACTTCTGTACATAGTTACTTGAAACTAAAAATGCTCTAAAACGTGAAGTAGATAGAACCACAAATGATTTTCATGTGGGCGCTTAAATAAATAATTATGCTTATTAATATTCTTATATATATATATATATATAATAGATTTTACTCGCGATTTCGTAAATCCTAATAATATTTTGTCAATTAATTTTGTTACTGAGAAAGACTCTGCTTCCTTAGTGGAAGAAATTTTAAAATCGTTCTAAATGTAATAATTTTCAGTTCAAACAAAAACAAAAATATATAACATCTTTTCTGTTAATATTATTTTAATGAACACTTAGTTGTGATAACTTTCTTGTATCACTTCAAAATTACATCACAAATTAACCAATCGTTAAAAAAATATTAAAATTTAAATATTTTAATAATACCCTAAGCCGTTAGGAGAATGTTGTATGGTTTGTCATTAATTTAATTATTAAATAATCTACTTATCTATTACTACGCGTGTTTACGTAATGAGATTAGTTATGATGTAAGTTTGGTAAGTAGGGAATTTATTGAATCATTTTCTTAATGATGATAAAAAATTCCTCGACATGGTTACAAATAGATATCTCTGATAGTTTATAGTTAAGATCTATCTCGGTTATGACAGCTTAAAAAAAACTGTATCGAAATCGATTCATCAGTTTAGTATACCTACACGGGCCCGTCAAACTTATGACACTCTTTTTTCATATAATCTTTGCTAATATTATAAATGCGATAGTAACTCTGTCTATCTCTCTGTCTGTCTGTCGCGGTTTCATGCTAAAACTACTGAACCGAATTAAATGAAATTTGGTATACAGATAGTCTAGAGCCTAAGAAAGGACATTTCAATGCAAAAAAAGTGTTGAAAGGGTCATAAAGGAGGGGGATTAAAAGTTCTATGGAAAAATCGTCATTTGTAGAGCTAAAATTTTTTAAGCTATTATCACTACGACGAAGTTGACGCGGGTGAAACAGCGGAGCACATTTAGTATCTACGTATAAGTGAATTACTTTTATATTTGTATTAAAGAACTCTATTTATTTAAATTGTTTCAATTTTTTCTAGGTTATTTTTGTAATTTAATTAAGACTCAATAGGAGTTTGCTAACATTTTTACTACATTTTCTTGATGTATATACTATATGGTATGTTCCTATAGTCTGAAATAATGTACAATGAACCACTGTATATCGTTTGGACCAGGGGAGCTGCGCTACAATTTTTAACTTTCGCAGCTATCATGACCTTTGTCAAACTGTACACATTGTAAAGATTTTGAATAAATTACTATCTAATCTAAAAACGCTATTTAAATTAAATACATAAACGCAATCTCTTGACGTATAGCGACAGAAGAAATGCTGTCGCTACATGAAAATGTTCATGTTCTTGGGGCAAACACATTTTGCTCTGTTATTTTGTTTGTTTGAATGCTTACTTGATCTAGATAAGAGCGGATCCTGCTTTGTTGCCAGGGAGGGTCACATAGTCGTGCTCAAGTCACAAGAAGTTATAATTTAATTTTATAATCATAGATATAAGTTAAAGTAGGTATTTTATTAATGTAATTTTAAAATTTTACAAAATATTATATTAAATCAATTAATTATTGAAGGTGCTTACATAAAATCTATATTGTGACTATATTTGATTAGTGGTTCACCTAGTTCTTGAATCCAGCCTAAGGAGGGGTTATGACCCCCATGACCCTCCCCTGGGTCCACCCTTGGTCATCTAGGCTGATCGTAACTACAATTAATAAAGATCCGTTCATCATTTCTGAGATATCTCTTTTTGTAATCATCATGTCAAGGTATATTGTCTTCGATTTCAATTTTAATAAATTTGGTTTTATTGGTTTGCAATTTCACAAGTGAAATCGGCGATGAGAAGCGAGGTCGTACTTTTTACTGCGTAGGCATATCGCTCTGATTGACAATACCGTGACGTATCGATGGCGGACTATTTGATGCGGCCAACGAATTATATGGACTTAAGAAAGTGGACTGTTACATTTAAACGCCTCTGTAACTTGTGGTTTACGTACGTAAAGAAAATGATCAGTGAACTGTGAAACGAATGCAGAAATGGTCACAAAGGGGTCACAGGGTTAGACTTTACCATTTTACGAATTAATTTAACACCATTAAACTTATAATTAACTAGAGGACCACGCGAACTTCGTATCGCTTAAGAATTCCGAATTTCACCTAAAGCTAAAACGTCATTTCATAGGAAATGTATAAGGAAACGTATGTTCTTCTTAAATACTTTTTCGTGAAATTTTCTATACTTTTAATAGTTATTCTGCTATTCTCCAACAAATCTGAGATCGTCAAAATCGGTTCATCCGTTGAGATATAAATGGTGTAAATAACCCGACTTTGTTTTATATTTTAATAGATTACTGTTATAATATGTTGTTGTTAGTGTTATAAGTTTGATGTGTTTATATGTTTGTCTGTTTGTGGTATCATAGCCTCAGAATGGATCGCTATTGGAATCTTATCTTATCTTATCATCCGGGGTTCCCTGACGGGATGCACGACGAACCTTTAGGTCCTTTTGTACTTACCCCATGCCTTACTCACTCACTCCAAGATCCCTGAAGAAGGACCGCATAGACTTCAGGATGTCGTTGGATGCGAAGTGCCGATAGTCCCCTAGGTTCAGGTATGCCGATCCGAAGAGGTCCAGTCGCTTGCCAGCCTTTGAGTCACATTCGCAGAGTATATGCCTTATCGACTCTTCTTTTTCCCCACATGCTCTACATATTGGGGTTTCAGCAAGCCTCATCTTGTAGAGATGGCTGCGACACTCAAAGTGTCCAGTCAGGGCTCCTATTAGAGTTCTTGCCTATGATCTACCATATTTGTAGATCCTCTTATGCCATTTATTGCCATCCGTACCGATCATTGCCTTAGAGTGCATATGTCCTGTATCGCTATTGGAAACCGCAATTATAAAACCCTCGACATTAATTACAAATAGGAATACTCTCTATCATGTCAGCTTTCAAATAGAAAAACCGTATTATAATCAATATAATATAGTTTTCGCACACAGATATACATACATGTCAAATTTTTAACACAACTCTTTGTATCGGATTAAAAACTCATACATGTCGGTAGTATGTATTTTTCTAATGTGTAGAACTGATTTAACACTTAATAAATTTACTATCATTAAAGTCAACAATAGAATATAAAATCCTACTTGTATGTTGAAAATGTTATTACATTAAAAAGCAACATATTTAAAGACAACGGAAGAACACTCAAGTGATGGTTAGCGTGCTTCTTCCGTAACTAATTGTCAAAGTGCGACATCACTCATGCGCTCTGAATTTTCACAAAACGACACCATTAACAGACACAAAATCTTAAGACCGTAACGTCTTACCATTATTCATACATTTTTGTTCTGAATAGATATTACCTACTACGAAAATATTAGTACCTACTTAAGTCAACAATTTTTTTTACCACGACCGATTGGCGCAATTGGTAGTGCTCCTGCCAATCAAAACTCGGATGCATTGTAATTAAAAATCGATATTTAAGGTGCAGGCAAGTTGAATTCATTTTGTGCGATTAATTTCCACTTGTAACTACGAATAAACTTCGATGGTGCAATTTTATGTATATCTGCGCCATCTCTTGACATTAAGCAATAGCATTTCAAGTTCATACTATCTACATACTTTTCATACTATATAAAATTCTAATTATTTAGTCTATAATTATTCACACAGTGAATGAGATGATGCGGCATCAAAGGAATCCCTGAAAATCTGGAACGGGTACTTAGCATATTACCTAATCGATTTATTGAACAATTGAACTTACCTATGGAACCAATAGAGACTTCGGTATAGTTGATAGCGGTCATATATTATAGGATATATAGATATATTCCATGCAAAATGGCATGAATAGGCCAATAAAAAATTCTATTATATCTCACACACGCTTTGTATTATTTAAATTTAAAGATAGAAAGCCCGTAATGAAAAATCCTTTAGTATCTCTTTAAGAAATACATTTTGTTCCAAGCCACTGACCTAAAAACTTTTATCACCCCATTTCTTATAAACGTTACTCAATTATGTTTGCTCAAAGTTCTTCGTCACGTTTTTACATCAACAATTGCACATCAACGAGTAAGTGACAGAGTGTTTCTATTTGAGCAATAAGTACTTAACTATAAATCTGGTACTTAAACGAAATAAAATGTTTGGAATTAAGATGTGTTTGCAGAACATTCCTGAAGCCCTTTTTTAAATAAACTTTTCTAGAAATGTCAGTTTTCTTTTGATATTTTCACACTGTAATGGATAAACCGATCTTAAGATTTAGGAAAAATTGATACAAGATTTATAAAAATTACAATACGAGAAACAATACGAGAGTTAACATTTTTAACTCGTCTTCGCAAGAACTATAAATAAATTTAAAAGAATTTTAGTATTAAAAAAAACACAGGCTGTTTGTCCTTATTCTACTTAATTAAAATAACAGTAAACTTGCATTTAACTAAGAGTGTAATTAAATTGTGTCTTATATATTTAGTATGTCGTGCAAAACAATACTGAAACTAGTTTTGAGAGTAAGAAAATCGTTGTGGGAAAATGGAAAAACAATCAAGCTAATACAAAGAACTTGTCTGTTTAAGGAGGCCGTAAACAATACAATTGTAATGCAAGATAGTGATCGTTTTTTAATAGCTATAGTGAGATATAAACATTTGTATATAACATTTGAGAATCAAATATGTGAATATACAATATATTAGACTCCTATAAATATATTGTTTTATATTGTTTTGTGTTTTTCTTTTAATGTCTAACAATAATGAGAGAGTCATTTGTCCGTAAATGGGACGCATTTATCTAGTTTTTTAGTATTTTGAGGTGTTTAATGTAGCCAGTGGAAAATCTAAATGTTAATAAATAACAATCAACCGCTTACTTATAATTGTTGTTTAACTTTTAATACAAAAATAAGACTAGATGAATTTGGACAGTTTGATAAATTGAGAAAATTAAAATCACCTGTTATGAAGTTTATTGGGTTTTGACTAGTTGATGTTAAACAGAGTAAAAGATAGTTAAATACTTTCGTTGACATCACCATTTCTCAAAACAAGCCGAATATTCTTGCAGATTTAATACTTGTAGATACAGAAAGTACTAACATAAAGTCTCGTACCAATCCATCAATTGCACATCCCACCAATACAATGTCAATCCAAAAAAGCCACTGTTGGAGGAATATCTCAAAGCTTTCAAGATGGCTTATTTATTAATTGTACGCTGATATTATGCATAAGTTTATTTAGAAAAAAATATTTATTCGTCTAATAAATACAAATCCAAAGCGATTTTACTAATTTCTACCAAAACTCTTTACCTGATAGGAAACAAAACTTCTTCAAACTAAAGAAATCAATAGAAATGTATAGTTTAATGAACTTAAAACTTGACATAATTTCATGGAAAAAAAACGTGAAATCCTCTTTCTCTGAACTATAAATTTAATATTTCTATCATCGAATTTGTACAAAACTTGGTTCTCAAAGGCAAAGGCAAGTTTAGTAGTGAAATTGAAAAATGAAATTAAAAATACTAAAAGATAACTTCAGTGGTAACTTTAATGATAAAGAATTTATAACTCGTACTCCCGTTAGGATGTTCCTAAAGATTGGGTTAGTTACACAAAATAAATAAATACGTATTTTAATTTTAAATATATATATATGTATTTTAAAGTTTATCGACCGATAAAAAGACTTCATGCTCGGTGCTAAATTTCGACATTAGGTATTTGTTTATATTTTCGCAACGTGAAATGGCGTAAGGCAAATAAAATTTTCAACACTCAGAAAGTGACTCCAATTGCACCGCATTTAGGTATGTAATGGGCGCTTGTAGTCAAACTGTGACATTTGGATTACCATTACGCACCAGTAAGATTATGTAGAAAAACCTTTTTGTTAAACCTCTGTTCTTAAAAGAGTTTCGCTACGAAAAAAATCACATTAGATTATCGCGTTCAATAGTATACATTACTGTGTTACTTATTTCATGAAATCACAATTTTAACTTGTAGGTAGTTACATGTTTAATAAATCTTTCATTCAAATAAAATTTTATGTTATTTTTTTTTGTAGGTTCTTATTTTTGTTAAAGCAGATAGCTAGTCTACGATAGCTATTTTTAGATGCCCGTGGATAAAAAATATTTTTACATATAATAAGTATAGTTTTATTTATTATTATTTTTCTTTACAAGTATGTTGAAAAACGTCGTATGTTACACGTGAGTATTGATGATTAGCGTCCTCGGGCTCTCTTAAAACCCTCGCTTTCGGCTCGGATCTAAATACCGCCTCATCGGTAAATATATAATCACCAACATTACACACTTTTATATTAATGCAAGCACGTTAATAAAAAAAAAATCTCGTGTCACAATGTTAGTTACCTTACTCCTCCGAAACGGCTTTACTGATTTTTACCAAATTTTATATGCATATTCAGTAGGTCTGATAGTAGCCGATTGCCTACTATCTATTTTTCATACCCCTAAGTGATAAGGGTAGCCCACCCCAAAGATTAATATGGCAAAACAACGTTTACCTGGTCAGCTAGTATATTTATAAAATATAATATTAATTTATAAATACATTATAGGTACAACCTACTTCAAACCGCATATTTTAAAACATCTCCACTATTTCAATAAGGATATTGGCTGATTAAGTCAGAGATAAAAATATGACTCACGATGATAACTTCTGAATTGTAACCTTTCGTACGTTTTTGCGATGTTTCCTTCTATCCATAAACAGTTAAGCTACACAAATTTGAGTTAATTTTATAAATGCTTAGTTTTATGCTATTTCCCGCTTAAACTGGTGAATAAATTTTAGTCGACATGTTAGCGGTGCTCTGTTTTCGCTTTTAATTAAAACTCACCTAAACCACTATCTGTTTTGGGACTAGTTTTTAAATGATAGTGTTATGAATATAAAACCATTTAAATTCGTATTTTTATAGCAAAACAAGAAATAAACGCATTTATGTGAATACAGATTACATGTAATTAATAATGTATTAATGATTAATAACTTAACCGTAACGCATTAAACATAAAAACTTACCCACGGAAGGAGGATATGTCACTAATTACAAACAAACACGTCACTAAATACAAAATCACCTATAAGGTAAAAGCCGGCATTTTAGCGACGAATTAGACGAACGCGCGGCACGACGGCCATAGACATGTGAAATCAGGCATCAGCTGTGCAGTGTGCGGCGAGTCCAACTCTAACGGGCCTTCTCCCTCCCTCACTCAGCCGATAAACAGATAAGATGTTTGTTTACGGATAAACACTTTATAGACACTTAATACTCGTGGCGTGGGAATTTATTTCTGAAATTACAAATATACTACGATGCACGCATCATAGTTTATGTACAATATCAATGTTTGAACTCCGATGAATTGTATCATAACATTAAGAAAAAGTAGAATAGTAATTTTTTTACTATTCTTATAAACACATTTGGATGTTTTTGCTCTGGGTCGAGTTGTCTCTTTATTTTGTTTAGTAAATTTTTTTGCTCAAATGTGCTGTAAATTTTGCTGGATCTGGCGCCGAAATGACTAAGGCCCGGCGCTCATTATCGGCATCGGAACGGCCGAGGATTTTAGGTGATAAAAAGCATTATACATTAACTTCATGGCAATAAAGTAGAAATTTCCATGATATATGATCGCAGTAACAAAAATACCGCTTCAGGATGCTTGAGGCTACTGTATCGACAGCTTTGAGGCTGCTTCGGGATGCTTCACACACTAATGAGTTCAAATCGCGAAAGTCTAAAGTTTATGAGAAATACGATATTGAGACGCTTCGGCAGGCTTGAGGACGGTGCGGCATGCTTAAGGACGCCTCGTCATCCCTAAGAACGTTGCAGCATACCAAGACTTAGTTTCCGACAGTGTACGCTTGCATGTAGGAATGCCGAAGGATCCCTTTACTTGCCGATGCCGATAATGAGCGCCGGGCCTAAATTAGTACCTTGTCAAAAATAAATCAGTTTCGTCGCTATTTCAGAGTATGTAGGTACGTAATTTTATAATAACTGCATTCAAATAATTAAGAAAGTAGTTGTTAATTAATGACTTGGATAAAAATTACTTACATGTTGCAAAAGAAGCAAGTTTTCATAATTAATATATTTGTTGCTACTTTTTAATATAAGTAATAAACATTTATAACTCGTTTATTTTGATAATAATTTATCATTTACCTTGTTTAAAATTAATCTCATATAATTGTGTCCTTATACATCGATGTTAACCTTTAGTAGAAATCCAAATAAATTTAGTAGGTCCAATCTTGATATCAAAGTTGGATTATTTATACAACTCAAGAACGGATGGACCGATTTTGATGATCTCTGTTTTGTTGGATTCGTCTAGTCCAAGAATAGCAGAACAACTGACATATTAAGAATATCGAAAAATTCACGAAAGTGTTTATGAAGAATATTCGTTTCCTCATATATTTTCTATGGAATGAGTAGGGAATGACATGTTTTATTCGGACACGAAGTTCGTGGGGTCAGCTAGTTTGTAATAAAATACTAAGTTTTAAAGCTTTGTCATTGATTGATGTTTATTTAGGTATAACGTAACCAGTGCACTGAAAAAAATGCAGTACATTATTATAATACTATGACCTTTTTTCTTTATTAATTTACCTACTTTGTGAGTGCTCTAGAAAAAAATTACAGAAAAAACGGTCGCAAATTTAAATTATATAATACTAGCGATCCGCCCCGGCTACGCACGGGTATATTATACATATAAACCTTCCTCTTCACTCTATTTAAAAAAACCGCATCAAAAACAGTTGCGTAGTTTTAAAGATTCCTCCGACTTTGTTTTAGAGCTAGTTCAGACATGGCGGATTCCGCGCGGATGCAAATCGCGCGGTTGAACCGCGCGGATCCTAATTACATTAGCGCCTTACAAATCGTTCATACCTGTCCGCACGGATTGACAATCCGCGCGGCTCAACCGCTAAAAATGAATTCGCGCGGTCGCCGCTCGGTTTTATTTACTTGACGTACCTAGAGGGCGTTCAGTTGCTCCGCGGAAGCCGCGCGTATCGGACGGTGACAATGGATCGCTTCGACACCGAGCTATTCATCGATGAGGTGGAAAAAAGACCTGCTTTGTGGAACATCCAATGTGCAGAATATTCTAACAAAACGATTAAAAACTGAAGAATTTTGGTTCAAAACTTCTTAATTTTGGATATAAAGTCTGAAACTGACCATGAGTAAACCGATCGCGTAATATTGGATGCACCCAATACTGCCGTTTCTTCTTTCTTTCTTTTTTACGGAGCAACAAGTACACACATATTGCTTCTTCGACTTCCATGATTGGACTGTCACCCTATGCGAATAACGGCACTCCGCATGTACATCCGCGCCTGTCTGAACACTTGCGTTTAGAACCGCGCGATTTGCATCCGCGCGGAATCCGCCATGTCTGAACTAGCTCTTATACTACACACACAAATATGATTGCCATTTGCCACACAATGTTATGATTGACCACACAGTAATCAACAGCGTCTGTCGGGCGTACGGGCTCGCTCGGTAGCCTCAATTGGCGGCTGGCGAGGCATCCTCATATTGGGAAGGCAAAGCCTCGGGAAGCATACTGAGCTAAGAAGTCCTCGAGCATGCAAAATGGATACGTAGTTTTGCCGTAGCAAAATGATCTCCATTTGGCCTTAACCATGCCTACATGCCTTTTAGGATCGAAGTACGTCTTGAGAAAGCTGCTTACTATGTACAACATCTCGATTTGCGTGTTTTGCATTTGTTATTTTCTATTTTCACTTGGAGTACTTGTTATTTCACTATTAGGATAGATTGGCCGGATGTTTGTGAGATGTGTTCAATTTTAATTCTGAATATTTGAAAGCACATCATGATATGTTGTCTCATGAGATCATAGTCCCTTGATGGCTTTGAATGCATGTTTTTGAAGGGGTGTTAATATTTCTATATACTGAATTAAATAAACGGAATAGGTGCTTAGGATATTTTATTTAGACAACACAGCACTGAGTAGACTGAACACATAGGGTCGACGCACCTAGTCCGCGGTATCATGGTGGGAGACGACCCGTCCACGCTGCTTAACAAATCTTCGTACAGCACGTATAAATAGTGATGCAAGGGCAGCAAGGGCCGCAGCATCCACCTCCACAGCAACCACCGCAAGGTCCGCACCTGGAAAGACGAAAATATGTATGCTAGACCCGTCCACTACAAAAGTCTATGAAATTGACAGTACAAGTGGCGCGATGAACGTTTCGATGATGAATGGATCTAAATTATAGTAATATACTCACATGTTGATTGATTAGAAGAGTTGATTGAACTGAAGCTGAAAATAGTTTTTTTACTTAAGTAGTTATTATTGGATTTTTTTATCCTTTTTTAGGTTTATTTGACGCCTGAAATTTTATTGAACTACTGAAGATTGTGGTTTGTACGGCTATTTATATGGATGCTCTCTTTGAAAATGGAAAAATATTGGAAATATTTTGAAAAAACGAAAGAGGATTCAGAAAAGAAGTTTTATGAGAAGTAATATAAAGGTAACTGCACATTATTCTTTCCGTAACGTATTTTTTGATTTGCTTGTATAACTATTGGAAAATAGAAAGTTTGTTTTTATTGTTGAATTTTAATTTAGTAAACAGTAGTAATGTATTAAAAAATTGTATTATATTAATAAATAATACTAATTAAACGCCTGTTACAGGGCGTAAGCCAAAGTTACGGAATTAATTTAGTTGGATAAATATTTGTAGGCGTAATTTTTTAGATCCAAAGTGTTATAATTATTTGTAATAAAAACGAACAAATTCCTTCAATTCTTTGTTTTGAACAGAATGTAGGTAGGTATAATTTTTTTTCCTATATTTACCTTATATCTACTTAGGTATGTAATTTTTAAATTATGTAGATAATATTTGATAAATAAGATTTATATTTGTAGATTATAGATTATTTTCGTTATATCTATGGACTTATAAACTAACTATTATTTATGTTATGTATTTTATTATGCTTTAAAATTTAAATATATAAGAATTATTAGTTCCTTTTGCCCGTTTTTGTAATACTTTTCTTTAATGCTCCGCTCCTATTGGTCGTTAAATAACCTTCAATTTTTAACTGATCTTCAAAAAAACCAAAAAGGAGGTTATCAATCGACGTATATTTTTTTCTCAGTTACAACCAGTAGATAGTTCCTAAGATCCGATGGCCGCCCACATTATTCTGGAGTGCATGGGCATGACCACCTATCGGGCCAAACACTTGGCCCGATAGGTGGTCATGGTCATAGGCCACTGACTTTCTCCAAGGTTATCGGTGACACCAGAGGTTCGATAAACTTTTTGGAGGAGCTGAAATGGCAGAACTAGCCGCCGAGCTCAATACGCATAAGAGGCGCATCGTAGTCGTCGAGTTCCGGAATAAGCCCGTCATTACTTATGCAGGTTCCTAGATTAGCGCGTTCAACCAAACAAACATATTTTTAATATATTCTTCTATAATATAAAATGAATCGCAAAATGTGTTGGTAAGCGCATAACTAACAACGCCTGGACTAATTTGGCCAATTCTTTTTTTATAATATTCCTTGAAGTACAAGGATGGTTCTTAGGGAGAAAAAAATTTGGAAAATTGTAGAAAAAATAAAAGAAAACCATTTTACTTATACATTTTCTATGGAATGACGTTTTGGGTGACACGTTATTATTCGGAACTTTACGCGATACGAAGTTCGGGGGGTCCTTTAGTTAGATATAGATTTATATTATTATTGTGGAATAAATAATAATTTATCAATCATTTCTTACATAGTATACAAAAATTATATCTATAGATTACGTTTGTTACGTCTTCTGGCTCATAAAGTATAACGTTATGTTATAAATTAATAAAGTTTGCTGATAATACAATAAATAATCTTAAATTATAAGTTATCATTGAAACAATTTATTGACCCAGTTTAACAATTTGAAATACTTCTAACATGGACGAAAATCCCTCTTGGTAATAATGTAATTATTGTAAAACATTTGGAAAAAACTAAGTTTCTCGCTTTTCCAGCGAACGAGAAATGAAACCCTTTAACTAGATAAAATCGTTTTCTGAGACCGTCTCCGTAAGGAAACGGTAACGTAGCGTTAAACTGATAGTTTACCGTTAAATTTAGTATAAAGGTAGAGAAAAACATTTATAGGGACTTTATAATTTAGACAATTTTTCATTGTAATTCTATAGAGATGAAGTGCAGTTAAACCGAATTATTTAAAGATTTTGTTGACGCCTACTTGTTTTAGTAAATCGTTAACATAGCCAACTAGATTAAAATGTGAGACAGCTGTCTTTTAAATTTCTTTCAAGTATTAATTAGGACCTAAAATTCTTGTGTTGACATTCTAAATTAAAAAATGGTTCGTAATAATTGCTGTGCGCCATTGAAATCATGCAAAAGCCGAGAGTTACGAGGAGGAATCCTTTATACAGACTGCTATTGCCTACGAAGAAATGGCTTGCAATACGACTGTCGAAGAAGTGGATGTCAGGCTTCAAAACTCTGCCAGGTTTTGCCAGCACCGATCTGTGGACCTGCAAAAACAGCTTGCACCAAACATAAATCTAACCCACACGCTGAACCCTTATTCAACATTTGTAGAATGCGAAAAAATAATTAAATATCACCAACATCGCCGAACACCTTTATAAAATTTAATCTAATGACTGGCATGTTTTTTCACATAAAAACTAAACGAAGAATTTTGAAAATGAGAAGAAGATACAACTGACAGAAGATTATTGTCTTTCAACAAATGCACATGATTTTATAAAAAATTTATAAACATTCTTGGCTAAATTTACAAGTAAAAATACATCAACAAAATAAAATATATAAAAATCCGCAAAATATCAAAAGCTTATCTCCTCCTGTCTGCAAATTCTATAAAAACGTGCTTGTAAGATGTAAGTATATTAGGTTAAACGTACAATACTAATTTCTACAGTGTAGGGTACACTGTAGAAATTAGTATTGTACGTTTAATAAAAAATATCTGCTTTCAGGTGTTCACCATGTGGTCCTATGATTTGTTACAAGTATGAAGATTGTGGACCTCCTGTAAGTATTCCAAGAGTTTATTACATAAATCTTAAGCTATATTACATAAATAATTATATTTCACTTGACTGAATATAGTTACAGAATCATTTAGGACGTCTGAATTCAGTGAAGTGGAATAAGCGCTTACACCTCATATAAAAGTTCTGCAGCGACAATTTGCATAGCGAATACCATCTTTACGTACATTTTTTTGTGTGCAGCTTCAGTGTCTGCCGAGATCAGCATTCAAACGCAATGGTCTGCAAGATTGCCAGTTCTTCCAGCAAGGCTCGATTCGCTATTTATGCCGAGATGGTCCTGACTGTCCGAAGCCCTGTCCTCCACCCTGTCCGCCGTGTGTTCGACGCCCACCACCCGGGAAGACCTACGTGACGCGATTTAGCGACTTTGACTTAGTGTCACAATGGTAGTAAAATGAAAAAACGCTGCTCCTCGACTTCTGTGAGCATCGGTAATTCTTTTGTATTAGATCACGGCGGACTAATGGAGAACCTCGTTGGTGTATAAGTAATTAACATTGTTTGTCCACAGAAAGGCAGACCCAGTGATGCAACACCTCAAATGGAGGAGAGCGACGGTGAAAAAAAGAATGAAAAAGAAAACCAGCTCAAAAGAACGAAAAGCCGTGAACTTCGCGGTGGGATAATGTACTATAGTTGTCATTGTATAAAACGTAATGGACTACAACATGATTGTAGACGAACTGGCTGTGGCGGAGAGCCGTCTTGTCTTGTCTTACCTGACCCTTTATGTGCCCCGAGCCAGTTGGCTCGCGCACGAGGCTTGGCAGACCCTGCACCTTTGGCAGATCATTATCGAGCGCAAGGTGGTGGAGCTGGGCCTTCAAGCGATTCTAGCGGAGCTACCGGTGGTGGAAAAAGATTCATTGTATGTGAATTAAAAGGAATAGTACCGGACTCTCAGGCTGATAAAACGGCAAAATGCTGTAAGTGTCCGCCATTAGTGAAAAGCTTGAATGTTCAGGAAAATCCGGGTAGTAAAGATTGTAATTGTTCTGGACAAAGTCCTAATATGCCGTCCATGTTTGTTTTTGATGAAAAGACCTTGGACAGTATAATTTATAGATTTAATAGCAAAGAGGTATCAAACGAAGAAAAAGTTGTTATAGGACCAGGGGGACGACCTCGTAAGCCTAAAGCAGAAGCGCCAAAAGAAGTTTGTACTCGTTCGGGCTGTGTGCATTGGAAGCCGCCCCCGCCATGTGTCTGGGACGCTCCTTGCAAAGCAGACTGTTTTGAGGCGCACCCGGGCATTCAACCAGGTCGCAATCCCCTCACTGGCGGTGGTGGCTCCAATGCATCAGGGCCTTACAAAACGGACGAGAAAATAAAATTTCTTACGCTCATGCAATAAAATTTTGCCAGGTTGTTCTACGAAGGGTGGAAACGCGATGCCAAGTGGCAATCCAGAGGCTGCGGCAGGCCTGCCAGTTTTAGTAATGAAGTTATGCTAAAATTTATGTAACGTGAAGAGTAATTAAAAAATAAACGGTTATAAAATCTCTTTTCTGGTTTAAATTTACAATTCCGTTGCAAAATTGTAAAGTTATCAACTTTGTGACGCCGGACTATAGAAGTGGGCGAATGAGCAAAATTAAACGGGTCATCATGAAAAATAATCATAGTAGGTATATTAGGTAAAATAGACTTCGAATAAAACCCGAAATACACTTAAAATTAAATTAAAAACATTGTTAATAATATAGGTTCGTCGAGGTATATACCAAGATTAAACAGCTGGGCTTGGAATTTGATGTTTATCTGATGACCGACATTCGTTTTTAAGTTCGTAGTTTTTCTAAAGTCCCATGTAAATCTTCATCAAAATGGAATCAGCATTTTAGGCGTTACTGCTTGACAATATAGTGAGCGGAACGAAAATTTGTACAGAACATGTAGAATATTCTAAGTTCTGATTGTTGCATTTTTTAATAATTTAAGAAATAACATTGACTTTACTACAGACATACAAATATTTTTGACACATTTTAGACAAATGACAATACAGTACAAAATTTCAACAAAATATTTTTTAAAATAGACAAAATGAACAAAATTCAAAAGTAATAACAAACCATATAAAAATAATAATTTAATAATGTTAACACGCAAAGTTTTCCCACACAATGTAAAATTTTTAAGACAAATTACACATCATTTTCGCATAGCAAGTTATAGTGATGAATGTGGTAGTGATAAAGACCAACCACCAGAAAACAAGTGTCCCGTGCCGATTGCACCGTCTTCTTCAATCTATGACGTATGTATTTTTTATTGTACAAGAAACATTAAATTTATTGTATAAAAAGTACAATAATAAAAAATTGATTTCACAAAAAAATCACAAAAACACAAAACTGTTTGCGGAAGAGAGACCTGGGTTAAACTTTGGAATAACGCCAAAAACGCCTAGTTTTTAGGCTTTACGATATACCTACTTGCCCTCCGACTTGTAAATGTTGTATAAGTTGAAACAATGTCTCAAATGCTCTATCACTCTCTAGCTAACAGGCAATTGTTGCCGCTAAAACGAGACGTAACACTGCGCAACGATCTTAGTTGAGTAATATATTTACAGCTGTTGATAATTTTCATTAACAACCAAAACTTATTTAATCTAATTAAAAAAAAATTCGTTTCTAATGAAGATCTATGTTAATTATCAATAAAAAAATAAAAAAGCCTTTTATTTCTTACAGCTTTTTTTCTTAACCCTATTATTAGGTATACTAATATTAATATTAGTATAATTACAAATTATATAAAGATATTCTTATTTGTAATTAACACTTTAGATTTTAATTAAATATTATATTTACTTAATATTTCTTATTGTTTATTCGTTATATTTTTGGTAGATGCGAAAATTTGGTCACAATTTGCCGTGTGACTCGGTGAGACCATGTTTTGAGCCCTTATATGGGATACCAACTGGAGTGTTTAGATGCACTGAAGGAGAGGTAATAATACTATTCCTGCAATCGCGGCGCGACAGCCCATGGAGCCTTGGCCTGGTAGAGCAAGGACCTCCAGTTGTGTTCTTGTGTTTCGGGTTCTATCATGGGGCAGACACATTAAAGAGTCTGTTCCACAAATCATTTCCTTTACAAGCAAGTAGATGATCGCCTTCTATGCCTACCCAACCGAAACATTCATAATATGTCGTCCCGGGAATCGAACCCTCCGGTGCAACAGGTAGATGCGTAAACTTCTAAGCCACGGAGATGATTAATATAAAAACAGTAAATGGTAACAATTTAAAAAAAATTACTAATTATTTTAAAGAGCGTGTGTGTGTTTGTGACATCAAAGTTCCTAAACGATTCGACCGGTTTCGATTTTTGTTTGGAAGCTGTCGTTATCGAGATCTTAGCTACAAATTATAAAGATTTGTTCATAAATTGAACCTTAATTTTTAAATTTAAAACAATTTAACTTATTTTGCTTTTTGGATAGATAATTTTTAATTAAAAATATACATTTTCAGTGTCTCGGAAGAGGTGCTTGCAAGTGCTCGTCCTATCAAAATCCCGAATATTTCTCCTTCCACCACATGTCGTTTTATGACTTCCATTTAATTCTAAGACAGTGTCGCCAGCCCAGTCCGAAATCAGGGAGGAAGAAATAGAATCACAAGTTGAAAACAACGCAAAACTTAATGCAATCTTCGACATAGAAAGGATTGTAAGGAGATTTATTTTTATAAAATCAACATAGTCGATAAGTGAACCTTCTTAAAAGAAATTGCTGAAAATGGACGAACATTCCCTAATATTACATCAAAAACCTTTACAAACGCTGAGAGAAGACGCTGTAATCTCGTAGAACGAGACATATTGAAGACATTTTTAAAAACCTCTGACTTGATAACATTAAGAAAAATTTTCTTGAAATTTTTTCAAAAAGATTCGTAAATTGTAATTAAGATCTCGACCACGTCAGCTTTCAAACAAAATAAACCGCTTCGAATTCGTCCATTCGATTAGGAGCTATGATGCCACATACATACACCTACAAACACATAAACGTCGATTTCATAACACTTCTTTTTCGTCGGGAGTTAAATTATCAAGCACATTTGTGATAATGCGTCGATAAAGAACTGACAAAAATAATTAATCTTAAGCTGTAAAGGCTTATATACTCGTATCTAGTACAAACCGGTGCATAGCAATACTAAGTCTAGTTTTGTCAGGTTCAGCAAACATGAAGATTGTGGTGTTAGCACTTTGTGTGGCTGCCGTGGCAGGTGAGAACTTCTTTAATACTTAACTAGCTGTGCCTCTCGGATTTACGCTTTTAATTTGGTCGTAGAGTGCTTTTATATCCTTTATAGCATTCCTTGATAAATGGACGATCCAACGCAAATATTTTTTAAATTCGAACCTTAGATTTAAAAAGTATGAGTGAGTGTTATATTTATATCTATAAAGTTGACCGCCTTCTTGGTCTAGCGGTAAGCGCGAAAGCGTTACCGTGAGATCCTGCGTTCGATTCCCGGTGGAGATAAAAAAACTCGGTCTGGCAGGACATAGAAGGCTGATCACCTACTTACTCTTAAAAAAATCGATCAGTGAAACAGATGTGAAATGCATCTGCCCCATACGCCACTGGGGACACGGGACTTCACTTTAATGTCTTATATATAGGCGAGTATTACATGTACATTTAAAGAGAACAGTTTTGCTGAAGTTTGCGAGTATTTTATAGACCCAGTAAAGGTGAATTTTAATTAGTTTAAATCGAATATTATTAAGTTGAAGTTTATCTTAATAGCTTTGCCACAGTCGAGAATCATGGGTGGAACTGAAGTGGATATTACGTCTTACCCCTTCGTAGCCGCACTCCTCCGTTATGATACTGGTACAGCAGCTTTCACCCAGCAATGCGCCGGCTCCATTATTAACAACAGATCCATTTTGACTTCTGTAAACTGCTTGGGGTAAGCCATGGATTTAATATTGAATAAAACAAATTGATGAACTTTAATTTATGCCAGAACTGTTTTAAAGACAATTTAAAAAACCCATGATTAAACAATAATTAATAGATACTTATTTCAGAAACGATCCAGTGAACGTCTGGCGTGCTCGGCTTGGTTCATCTAAGGCGAGCAGTGGGGGTATTATTTACTACGCGAGCACCTTCATCCTCAATCCAAACTTCGATAGATTCTCATCAGATGGAGATGTTGCTTTGATGAGGACCACAGCAGCCATCACCGAAACCCGGGTTGCGTTAGCGGGACCCAACTATGTTGTGAGCGACAACACTCCTGTTGCCGTACTTGGATGGGGAGACATTAGAGTAAGTACTAATACACGAATAAATGTCATAGTAAGCAACATTCGTCATAAAAACTTATAAAAATAATAGGAAATCGTATATGGTACGCTTCGCTCGCTATTTTCTTCCACGCAACACTTGTCTGTAGAACCAACTCCCACAATGTACAATCCCCCATGGGTCTCCCGTTTTTGAAATTTTAAGCGGCGAACGAACCGATACCTCAAAGGCCGATATTACAGCAAAAGTGGTCATTGGGCGGCTGTGATCTATATAATATATCCGCTATAATATAATATAGAAAACATATTTCTATAATCCCATAGTTCAAATGTGTCACTTTTATAATGATAAAAGCAAAAAACAATTATATTTTCGTTACAATATTATACATAACTGGTTTTTTTTCTTTTATTGTAATTAAATGTAACAGATAAAATTGTAATTATTTTTAATGTTAATTTGCTTATGTGTTCGTTTAGTTTTAGTATCAAACATGTTCACGTGCCGTTTCTTTAGTTTTTTTTAAATTTCGTCTATTAATTATTTTAAATTTCAGTACGGAGGCCCACGATCGGACCAATTGCTCAAGGCTAACCTCACCGTGATCAATCAAAGCACATGTCAAGAGAACTACAACATTATTGCCATGAGTGTAACTGTTAATATGTTGTGCGCTGGTAGAGCCGAGGGTGGGGGCGACTTCTGCGGAGGTGATATAGGAGCACCTTTAGTCCACAATAACGTCTTGATCGGAATCGCCTCTTGGCGAACACCAATCTGTGGTATGCCTGATTACCCAGGAGTGTACACGCGCGTTAATAGATACCTCACTTGGATACAAGAGAATGTTTGAGTTATAATAAAGTCTGTACTAATTACATGATTTTTGCAAGATTTTTAGCTACGTGCGTCTGAAATATTTTTATAATATAATTTCTCATTAATACCTCACTAGGATACATCAAAAGTTTTAATAAAGTCACACTACAATAAATGTATTATATTTGATTATTTATTATGCATACAGTTATGCATTTATTGACCACCTAATTTTTACTTGCGATTTCATCCACTTGTTTCACTGTTTGGTTTTTAAAAGCAAATATATATTTTCTCTTTATAATATTAGTATAAACGTAATAGGTATATGTTATTATGAAAAGACTAATAATATAAGTAAATCATTTGGTTGTTAATGGTTTCCAAAGTCCAGACAAAATTTTGGAAGTAGTTTTTCGTTTAAAAAGGTTTTATATTTTAAACGGCTCGTCTAGTAAAGAAAAAAATATAAATTCAATTAAAATCGATAAAATTTAATAGATTTATTGAATGAATTTAATATTTTTTTGAAATAGCTCTTGCATCTGCATAAATTAATAATCAGTTAAAATTATGAAATTGACGCAAAGTATAAACTAGGTACCGAAATTTATCGACTAGCTTGTATGATTGAAGTTTGTTTGCGCCATGTATAAAAGCGCCATCTCTTGACATTTTCAAATCCATACTTTATTTGTTCTAATATTAATAGAAAATAAATATACGCATATTTAATACACATTTACTCAAAATATCAAATAACTACCATATTGGCATGCAAGGTCCACAATACCCACAACAAACTGGTACCCCAGGATGGCTACAACGCTTCGGTGCGCAGGTTCCAGGTTCAGTACAAGAGTAACAAGGGCATGGCTTGCAGCGGTTAGGCCTGCAGCATGGGATCGCAACACTGTCGCAAAATACATCTGGTTTTGGTACGGGTGTAGCGGGCTGGAACGAAACAATAGGTTCGAAATATTGGCAAAATAAATATGTAGGTAAATATCGAATCTGACGCATTTGTTAGTTGTACAATAAAAAAATTACAAAAAAAATATGTCATGATATCAATTTGGTATTTGATTGTGAAAGTACGGATAAAAGCAGTAATAAGTTTCACAGTTTTTCAACATTAATTTTTAAATTTAAACAAAAAATAATAATAGAAAAATAATTGAGTAAGTTACCCTAACATTATGCCGTATTTACGGAGCATTTCTGTTAATACCTTACTAAATTATATAGGTAGGTATTATGGTCTTATCAAATCCGAAGTGGAAGATTATCTAAATCTCCGTTCACTGTATTAATATATTATTCGTCCGATTAGTGGATGAATAAAAAAAATTTCAAGCAAACGCGGTAGACAAGACACATCGTTTTTATTTCCCAGGATTAAACCCTGAATCTCCCAAGGTGCAAATGTCAAATAATGGAGACGAATATAAAGGGCAAATAGGGAACATTACATAAACATATTATCACAGAAGACATTTCTAGATTAGGTATAGATACGTCAAAATAGCTGAAACATTACCTTATCGCACGGTGGGCATGGTGGTAAACGTGGTAAAATGGGAGGAGCCGGGCATGGGGCAGGACAGGGTCTTACTGGAGCTGGACAAGGAGAGCATCCACCGCCAGGACAGACAGAACACTTCCCCAAATCGTTCATTGAGGCAGCACATGGCTTTGTCGAGTACGGATAGCAGGCACCGCACGGCATCCCCGTGCAGACACAAGGGTCATAGCTGTAAAAGGGAGCACTCATTTTTAATTATTTTGCAAAATTTTATAAAAAAAGCTCTAATTTTTTTTACTTTTTAATTTAAATGACATAAAAACTGACAATTGTTGTTTATTTTATTTTTTCAAAACTTTCTTCTACCAACACACTGGCTTAAAAGAAAGAAAAAAATCTGTCATTATAAATTTTGATACGTAACTATAATTTTTTTTAAAAACCGTAAATAAAAAATTCAAGTAACTAAAAACCTTTCAAAAATCAATAATACTTTTAGAATAAAATACTAAAAAAATGTGTTCTTTCGCTCCAACTTGCACGTCTATATTGCCGTGTGGGAGAGGCCCGTGTTGGTTTGATTGTCCTCCGCCACCACCCTGCTGCCAGCCTTGCTGCCCACCTCCGGTTCCTTGTACTCCTTGCCCGCCTTGTACTTGCAAGCCAACGTTTAGACAATGTCCTGCTCCTGTCATTCCAGACTATGTCCCTCCTATAATACCAATGTTTCCTAGCTGCAAGCCACGCAGGGAACCACCCCAAGACCCACCTCCGTATCCACTACCGAAGGCGGTCTGCTGCCCACCAGTTTTACCTTGCTGTCCACCACCAGAACCTTGTGATCCACCTCCAGTAAGTATTCACGGTTGGATAGAAACATACACACCGTATGAAACCAAATGTAGCAAAGTTACTTAAAAATCTAATAATCAAAAACAATTAAAATTATCAGAATATTAAAATAAGCAAACATACGAGAATTTTACTGTTATATAGGCGCTAATATATTATGTAATATTACAATATTGCTATTGGACAAGCGCAAGGTATTGAGTTTCCATACTCTCATGCGGACATTGAAGAAATAATGATATACTTACATCAGAAAACTAAATTACCTCTTTCAGGTGGTTCCATGTGTTGAACCTATAAGGTGTTATCAGCCAGTTCTTCCAAGCTGCAATCCCCAGTGTCCAACACCTATACTCCCCAAGCAGCGCCCAATATGTCCAAGAGCACCTCCCTGTCCATACCCATGCCTTCCAGTTGCCCGAAGCTCTTGTAAAGATTACGAACTCGACCCTGTTACGAGAAGAAGACCGCTTATCGTTCACGATAGCGTTTTTTCAAAAAGGCCAACGGCTTTTCCGAAAGAGTGCTCTCAACGCAAAAATCCCAACGTTCGGTATACGGTCAATAATTATATGATGCAGGTATGGTTGTCTTATTGTTTAAATTCAATAATTTTATTTAACAACTACGCAGGGTTCAGTTGACCAATAACATTAAAAGCTATGTTAGTAATTAAAAATTTAAATAAATTTTAAACTTACGTTAAGTATAAATTATTGCTAAGGTTAATATTTAAATCCATTAATTCCCAAATTAATTCAAATTAAATACCACCATACATTATTTTATATCTCAAAGGGAAGCGTTTTCAATGAAAGCTCCCAGGTAAATTGACTTTTTCGACACTTCCAACAATTATCATTTTATATCAACCAATTAAACTTTCTCATAAATCACTATATTGGTGAAACTAGCATGATAATCCATTCAGTCGTTTTCAAATTTAAAGCAAACTTACAGGCAGACGCGGTGGACGACTATGTAGTGATGCCTTGATTTACTTGTTATAAAAATATTTATATATTCTTTTTACTTTTTTTTTCAGGGTCCTACACCTAACCTATGTTATCATGTGCCTGTTCCGTTGAGATAATTATGTCTTGCAATTTTATAGTGTTTTGATAATGTAAAAGTTTATAATTTAATAAAAGTGTTTCTACTTTCGAAAAAATTAATTTAAACGATACACTCTGGCATGAAATTCACCATCTGACATTCAGAGCATGTTGTGCCGGGATTCGAACCCGGCGAAACAAAATGTCTAGAAATTATAATTTATCGGCATTTTATTTGAATTATGTACTTCAATAATTATTCATATAAAAAACTTCGTATCGAAAACGTCATTCCATAGAAAATGTATGAGGAAACGAATTTGCAATAAAATAATTCAAGTTGGATCAAACTGCGCACGGTGTGCAAATTTGATTAGTCGATTAAGTAGTTTAGGAGTCCATTGCGGACAAACAACGTGACACGTAATTTAAAAATAATATATAATTAAAAAAGTAATAATAAATAATATATAATAATACTTAGATCTTCTTTAGAAAGATAAATTATTTACTTGATCAGATAAAAGAAACAGCTGTCAAAAAACAAAAATAAAAATTAATCTATTTTTATTCGTAGTCGTAGATTTTAAGCGCATTAAACATTCATTCAGTACAATATAAAGTGAGGAATGTTGATGAACACCGCTGATGCGGTATTTAGACCCGTGTCGAATAAGAGGGGTCATAAGAGAGCCGAGGACGGCAATGGAGAAGTAATATTGAACACAATTTTAAAAATCTCTCCAACGTGATGAATGCAAATTAGAATCTCGCAAAGAAACTGCATTAAAATCGGTCACATATAGACACGTCAAACTTAACACCACTTTTTTCGTCCGTTATAAAGGAAAGGATAAAGAATAGAAAAGCAACAATATAGAAGTATAATCACACTTTATTGTACATGTCCAGTTTTCTTCGAATTACATTATTTGCGTATGGCAACTGTAGATATTGATGCACGGGTTCACTGGATAACAGCGCTGGGTTGGCGGTATATTATTCTGACACAGATAAGGTCCCGAACCGCAATTAGGACTCGGGAACGGGACGCAGACAGGAGGACAGGGAGGAGGTCCACAGCCACCCATTTTCTTTAAAAGACGATTACTGTGTTGAAATGTCACACGAATTTACACAAAGTTGTTCGACCAAATGGGGGCTACAAAATGATCTATGCCTTTTTATAGATCATAAACCAACTAGATTTAATCTAACATTTACAAAAATCTAATAGGCTTTGGATTTAGAATTCCGTAAGAATACATTAGAAAACAATCGTTACATTATTATTAACTAGTGATCCGCCCCGGCTATGCACGGGTATAAAACATATATAAAAATCTTCCGCTTCAATCACTCTATCTACTAAAAAAAACCGCATCAAAATCCGTTGCGTAGTTTTAAATATTTAAGCATACAAAGGGATATAGGGGAAGAAAAAGCGACTTTGTTTTATACTACTATACTTAATTAATTAATAAATAAAACATCTCAATTAAAACTAGTGATGATAATATACACTTAGTAACTTATATTGTACTAGATCAAGGGTTCCCAACCTTTTCTTGGTCAGGGACCACTTTTATATTATTTTTATCAGCAGGGACCACATAGATATAAAAAAATAAACTGTAATAATCAAACTAAAACTTTAATTGAAAACTCAATTACATAAAAAGAATTAATAATAAGATTATCTTCTATAATTATGTATTAATATTATTTCTGAGCTTGTATCTTGACTTACTCAATCAAATCATCACTTACTTTCAAACGATTCCTCGCTTTGTTTTTAATTACCAATAAAGTATATAATCCTTGTTCACATACATAAATAAGTTGTTGAGAAAACCATAATAGCGCAAGGCGATTTTTCATTTTAGTAGGATAAGAAATGCTTTTTTACTAAGTTTAAAATCGTTCGCGGAACAATTGTACTAGATACATAATAACAAGGTTGATCTTTTGATACTTATAATTTTTTTGTCTCCTTCATCATCATTTTCAATTTTGGATAAATAAATTATATGTGAATCTTTTGATGTATAATGGGATTACGATCAAAATGATGGTGTAGTTTTTGATATAAAAAATCCACAGCTATTTTACACAAGAGAAAAATAATACAAAACTAATGACCACCTCTGTAGCTAAGTGGTTCATACATAATATGCGTGTTGGGTTGCAGATCCTGGGTTCGAATCCTGGGACGACAAATAAGTTAATGTTTTGGTTGGATAGGCACATGAAGGTAGCCAAAATAACAGCCGAAAACAAGGCGCGAATGCTCGAAGAATATGCAAATCGAATCCACATATTATACGCGAATCGGATGAGACGCGACTTATTATAGTGGAGAGGGTAAAAGAGTTACTATATTATGTTCTACCTTTTTCAAAAAAAAAGAAACTGACATTTATATACCTACATTCAATTATTAAAAAAAATTTAAGGAAAACGTCACTTCAAAAATATTCGACATTTTTTTTATAAAATTCAGTGTGATAATATTTTAAAAAATACAGCAAAATATTTAATCAAACATGTGCAGCCCAATTTTGAACCTACCAAGCTACAAGGACCCTCCAGAGTGTATACCATGCTACCCAGTGAAGGTAAGTAAATTTCACACCAATATTTTAAATACATAAATAAAGCAAAATATAGAGTTATGTTTTCATAAAGCAAGTTTATGTATTACGATAACGCACAGTGGCAAACCGAAGCGACATTTTAAAAAAGAGGAAACTTTTGATTAACATTTAGGGTCTCCATTGTTCTAACATTTAGAGTTTCCAACATTTTAACCTTTAGGGTGTACAATTTTTTAAAATATAGGGCCTCCAATGTTTACCCTGTGGCATGGACCCAGTGACACTCCGGCGACCTCTGATAGTTAACGATAGCACTTTCGATTACCGCCCCACCAGTTTCCCGGGAATGTTGCTTAACAATCAAGATAAGAAAGTCCGATATCAGTTGATTAACTACCAACGCCCAGTAAGTTTTTTGTAATATCATAATAATGGTCTTTATTTGTGCTTTTTCTTTCTTAAACCATGGAGCCGATTTTTATGAAACTGCCTGCAAACCCGTCCGAATGTTGCTCTATTTCAATCCCTTCGAGCCGTTTTTGGCAAAACAAGGTAACCTTTGTCTTTTCTCACGCTCTAAGAATATTTCTTTACTAAATTTAGGCGTGAAAGCGTAAGAAAAAGCAAAAGACAGATAGTTTGCATTTATAATAGGAGATGACAGAAAATTTTATAAAAAAAATCTTTAACAAAATGGCTCTGGCTTCGAAAAAGTTATCTTATTATCTCAATTACTTTTAGTACACTTTAACAAACAAAACAAGTGTTATATTATAGTGTTCAGTATACGACATCAGCCGTACCTAATTGTATACATTTTCAGATACAATCTCATTATCCAACATGTGCTACTTCCTACAATTAAAAAGATGTGTTCCTTAGGTAAGCAGTAAACACTAGAAATTTATATTAAACCGTTTTTTTTTATTAAATGTATCCTACCTATAAATTTTCATGATTTACTCGCCGGTTTTCTCGGTAGAACCTACTATTTAATTGTAAATAGACGACGAGTCAAAAGTGCATTGTGTAAGCTTAATTGAATAATTTTGAATTTGACAAGACAGCTTAAAATTATATAAAGAACTGTCAATTTTGTGACAAAAATGTGATTAGAACCTCAACTAGAACTTGGAACTTCGTTTAAAAGTGACATTAAGAAAAAAAATATCATTGAAACAAAAGATCTGTTGACATTTACAAAAATTATCACGAGATTTCGGACCTATTTGCAAAATTTTCAAAGTATTTTTTTTAAATAAGTTTAAAAATAAGCAAAATGTGTAACAGAATGGATATGATAAATAAACTGCAAGCTATCGTTTCTGAAATTCAGTAAGTTTTTTTAATATATGAACTCAAAATCGACTTTTAATATGCCAATCTATTTTCTATGGAAATTATATTATTTAGAATCAATTACAATTCTTTTAAACAATTGAAATTGAAGACAAAACGCCCCCGACTAGATAGTCATAAATAAAAATACCTCGAAAATGTATGAACAGATCTTAATAAAATGTAGCTAAAAACCATTTTGATAACGTCTGCTTGCAAACCGCATACCTAATCGGCGCATTAACAAGGGCAGGCAGGTTCCCTTCCCTGATGGTAAAAGATCACCGCCATTTAATTTATTTTTGCCTTTTACAGATATGGCGGCTGTCCTTCACCTTGCTGCTCACCTTGCCAACCATCACCGTGCTGTGGAGGAGGCGGCTCCCTCGTCACAGTTTACAGTCAAGTAGCACATATCCAGTGACGCGGTGACATCTCACCTAAGTCATTATTTGTTTTTATAAGCCGAGGACAAACAGACAAAGAACACGCGCCGTCCGTGGACACGGCTTGTGTGCCTTCGACCTTTTCTTCTACACAAATATAAAGTCAAAGTTTGTTAAATTCAGGAACTGATAGTGCATTCATCCAGCCTATATAAAATCACGTAAACTTTTATCATTACTTTCGTCGGGAGTTAAAAGAATTCAGGGATTTATAAAAACACGCGCTAAATATTTGAAGATATGACAATTTGTGAGGCGCCACTGAACAAATTGAGGACGCAGGTCTATATTATTAACAGTCTGGAGTTGACTATGCTAATAATTTATAAATGTAGTAATTGTACGCCATTTTACAAGACGTCCAAAATCATAAATTATCTAATAAGGTCAGTTTATACTTAACGTTTACAACGGATAATTTTTAACGTGTCTGTGTCTGTCTGTGGCATTGTAGCCGCTGATGGGCGAAATGGAGCAATCTCGATGCGGTTTTCCTTTGTAGGAAAGTTTACTTAATGCGTAATCATTGTTGGGGGTTTTCAGGTGTCTTCAATTTGATAGTTTGAAAATAATTTTATTTTAACACAGATGCAGTTCTTGCTGTTGGGCAACCGCCACAGCCAGTAGCAGCTTTTGACAAAGCGGTGATAGCTGTGGGTCACCACGGCGCCTGCATGAAGACTTGTTGAATAATATTTTTAAACTGTCCCTAGTTTTGGTTCGTGCAATGTAACGTTAAATTTATGTGTAAATATACGTAAATCTTTCACTGTTTGTTTTTTTTATTTGTTAGATAATAAAACTGACATCTATGACTAACTGCTCCGCATCTGCGTGTTGCGCTGGAGTTCCAGGGTTCGGATCCCAAGGATATATGTTGGTTGGGCACCCGAGGCTGATCACCTACTTGTCTGTAAAGGGAATGATCAGTGAAACAGATGCAAGGGTCAAGGAATTTAATTTATTATAAGCCTCTCTATTATGTTTATCATGGATCTAATATACTATAATATAGTAAGTTTATGGTTGTAACAGTGTTGCCTTGATAAGCCGACTAAAAATTAATAACAGGTAACACAGCAATAACAGATAGCATATTAAAATATATAATATAAGTAAGTGCCGTGTTATGTGTGTTATATAAGTGGAAGTGGAGTGAAGTGTGAATGATGACAGAGGATAGATATAAAAATCACAGATAAAAATAGATTTTTGTATTTATTTTTTATAAACTACATACTTTTTAAAAATTCTATCAGAATCAACCGATTGTTTTTTGTTTTTATTACTTTGTCAAATGTAGAAAAACATTTTTGAATAAAATATAAAAATAATAAAAATTGCAAATTATTGTGTTACAGGCAAAAAATAGAGGTATTCATTTTGAATTTTAAGAACAAATCCTATTATTTATGTATTCTATTAGATCGGTGCTTGGCAGTAACCGCTTATTCTCTTGATCACTGAATACTCAACTTGAATGATACGTCGGCAAAAAGAGTCTCCCAATTTTTTGCCGGGGTAAATTGACCTTGTTTCATAACGTTGAAGTGAACTTCAACTGTTCACAGACCAAATTTTTTGTCAACCGTACTATAATTTGGTTTCACAGCGATCAAATAAATTGGCGAGACCACTAAAACCTGCATTATTAAGTGCGCTACAAATATATAAAACACATTCTTATTAGACTCCATTTCTAGTAAATCACCATTACGATTAACAAGCATGTCAGTACTTATACGAGGTTCCGAAAGCTGCCGCCCAAGCCCAAGATACGGGTTTGTCCGGGGTGAATACAGTGTGTATTACAAGAGGCCCCGCTGTGGTCAACCCAGACCGCAACCCAAACAGAGAGAAGCCGAAAAATACATTAGTCCACCAAGTAACGCGCCGGCCGAAAGGTATTTATTATTGTAATTTATACTATCTTCAGAACAGTATACTTTTCTTTAACCAAGATAGCTTTTACTGCAGTTACGAATAAGTCGTCATGTTTTATAACTAAACACAATACAAAAACATATTTACACGTAGAATAAGTAAGAAGTAGTCTTGTTCTGCTGCAAGTTATTAGGACGTGAAGAAACAAAATAGTTTTTATTTTAAAATGTTAGAACCACACTAGAACCTACAAATTTAGACAAATGGTTAGACATGTATTCTGTCAGTATTTTTGAATCAAGTAACTTCATATCTATTCCAGTAGTGTATATCTGAAACAGTTTGATTTAACGTTTATTAACTCCTTTCAAAGATTTTTCACTTGGATATAATCTAGAGCTACATATTTCTTACCTAATCCTTTCATCGCTAGACCGTGCTGTTACAATTACCCATGTAGAGCGCACTGCTTCAATCATGGAGCCTGCACCAGACCGAGTGGAAGATACGCTCGCACCGTTTGGTACCCTGGGGAATGTTACCCAGTGGTGCCACCTTGCCAGGCCTTTACTTGTCCTAACCCACCATACCATCCGTGTTGTTACCACACGTGCAATAAACTAGTCTAGCCAGCATCACAACTAACAATACGCTAGCGTTTCTTGCACTTAACACACGTGCAACGAACATTTTTAACATTTTCACATATTCAAAGCTAGTCTAAATTTTATTATCATAATAAATTATCTATTTGTGACTCGTTAGTGACAATTTTCAATGCTTCTTTGTTATGCTTGTGAATCGTAGTGGTGTCTAAATAAATGTCTTATACAGATTAATGGTTTTTATTTAATCGTATTGTGATGTTTTGTCACATTAAGGCCTTATACATATAATTTGTTAGTAAATGATAATAATATCCATTTATTTAGAATAATTAAAATCCATAGGTAGGTACATTATAATAAAAGGTCGGCCAGCTTAGGATAGAGTTTGGACCCCTGACTTCGGGTTGATGAAGATTTTAAAAGAAAATGCTGTTGTGAATGAATCCAAAAAAAACCTCTAAAATCTTTATATTAGTATCAATTTAATAGCATCTCACTCAAATACATTTACTTACAATACAATCTTAAAATATACAGACTAATAATATGTGTCGCTCAAAGGTTTCAACACAGATACCTATACAGAGAAACTTTGCATATATAAATCAAAAAATAAATAAACTTAAGTGACATAGGCAGATCGTAAAAGAGTGGAAAAGTAAGTTTTCTGTAAGGCCGAAGGGCTCTTTAATGTATTATAATTATATTAAATAAATAAATAAATGATAATACTATATTTTTATCCATTTTGCCAAAATCTATGAATACGCTCAGTAAAAATTCAACTCGGAAATGGAACACAGTTTGTAAACACTCCAGGCGATCCTATATTTGCTTATTAAACGTTATTCTGGCACCTGAGTCGTAGTGCCACCCACGCCAGTCTTTAGTCTAGTGCCAACACGGCATATTGATCAGTTGACTGTAGAGACTTCGACTGGGATTCGTTCAAAATGTATTTTCCGAGCGCCATTGTATTTCTTACGACGTTTGGTAAGTTTTTAATTTTGTTTACTACCTATAAGTTTTGTAACAAGTGTGTGGTATTAAATTTTTAAAAGAAATTTAAATACATAATATTATACTATACTGATTATTAAAGGATAAACTACTGTGACTTGCACGGGACTGCGTGGAATCTATCCAATTTTTTAAATAAAATATTTTACTAGCTGATAATTTGTACTGTGGCTTTCTATATGCGTTTTATATTTTTTTTAAATCAGTTAAACAGTTTTTGAGTTTCAATTATATCAATTATAAAAAAACGTAAATCGAATATTAATTCATCTTTATTTTTAACCGACCTTTAAAAAAAACAAAAAAGGTTATCAATTCGAAGCATATTTTTATTTTTTTATTTTTTTGGATGTATCACTCCTACGTCGACTCCTTGAACCGATTTGGATGAATAAGAAGTCAAACGATAGAGTAACTCGTCGAAGTGGAGATTTTTTTTTTTTTTAATTTTTACAATTAATAGTTTCCAGGATATTGAAAGAAAAGTTTCACAATCGGGCGTGATATTGCTGAAATTCGCGCGACCGCGTCGTACTTATTTGATTATAACTCTATGAAATATAAACCCTTATCGAAGAATAAGATGTTTTTGGATTCAACATTAAATTCGCAAATAATTGATAAATCATAATCAAGGTAATTTAATCTAAAGTTTTAGAGATATTGAGGTTAGAAAATCAAAAATTAAAAAAACTTCAATTAGTTCGATATTAGAAGTCCAATTTATATTAAGTATATACTAGTTGTAATACTTTAATTTTATTAACATTTATATAGTCAAGCTTTTGATGGAATTACATGAAAATATAAGTTATATATTTTATGTTATGGAGCAAAACTTGTTAACAGAGAAAAACAAAAACACGTTATTGTTTACGCGTCCAGTTTAGATCTCTATATCTCGATGTATTATCAGTTTATATCGATGACTTATATATCATTTTATAAAACATTATAAGGAATTATGCCAAATATATGAATAAAAAGACGTAAATAGTATTGATTGTTTATACTTAAATTAACTTAATCCAGGACTTTAATTAAAATAAATTAAAGGTCTTGGCACTGCCTTTTAAGAGCAACATGACAGTTTTATACCCTTGTTGAATTTAACATGAATTTTTTTATCAACTATTCACATATTTTTATTTATAGTAGGTTCATTAATAATACTAAATTTATTTTTTACTTTTTAGTTCGGTTTGAGGTCGGTTTTATTTTTTTATTTAAAATTATAGTACAACCCATATGCAATATATTTATTGACATATTAAATTATATTTAAAACACGTTTCATCAAATAAACATCTCGGTGAAGGTCGTTGGGATCCTATACTTAAAGAAAATTAATAACCTTTTCATATTAATTACATTGTAATCATATCAGTAAAATCTAAAGCTTCGAAAATTATGAGATAATGTCATTATTGACATATATGTATATTATCATAATAAATTCACTCCTACGTATTCAAAAGTGTCATAAGTAGATATTGAATCGATTAATGCAAAGATGCTCATAATTATTTAAATTGATGATATCATTACCTATTACTACTTATCCTTTTAAACCGTGTATCTACTGTATGTTCTGCGACTGTATCAGATACAAATGATACGATTATATGAACATTTGAATTAATTTTCTTACACGTGTAAAGCTTGTACAGAAATAGGATAAAACTAACTAACATTGTTTAAAATAACCCGTAACAGACAGAATAGACATTAGTTATTATATAGTGAAGCTGAAATCAAAAATTATTGTAGGTATTGATTTCTTTAATATTTGCCATACGTATAAATAGAAAATTTGTGGTTTTAAACAGAAAAATCTTCGAAAACATTCTGAATAAAAATTAAAGTGTTCATTTTATATAAGGACCGCAATATTTGGGGTCGGTTTGACTGTTTTTATTTAGTGCATAGAAATCTAAAAAAAATTATGATGAAGCAAACGTTCAACTAAAAGATAAGGAGGATTAACCTATATAAATTATCACATTAACGATGATTGATGATTTCGCCAAAATAAAAATCGCCGAAAATAACATTTGAACTAAATACCAAATCCAGCCATGTGTTAACCTTCATAAAATTGTTTTATGTGCAAAAATGGCCATTAACCTGCCTAATCCAGTTGAAGTAGAAAGAGGACGGTTCACTAGGTGGCCTTATCACTTATGCCCGTGCTAAAAGAAGCTACTGTGCTCTTTAGATTAAAAGTTTGTTTTTATGATAACTTTGATGGAACAAAATTTGGTCTTGATCTGTTATTAAGTTGAGATTAAAGATAATTTGTTCTCGTTAACAACGATAATCTTACTTATTTGATAACTCAGATAAGTTAAAGTTTTATTGTTTTAAGTTTGAGAATTGAAAATATAAGTTAAATGATTTTACCTGACTATAGCGATATTAAAACGGCGTTTTCTTTTAAATGTGTGATAGTAGCGTAAAAAGACATCAAACGTCTTTCTTGTAGTAGGTATTAGTCAAGAATAGGCAACCTTGATTTTAGAACATCTCATTACCAATATTCGACTGAAATTATTTCCTAGTAACTATTTTTAAAATTTATTTACGTAAAATAGAAAAGCCCGTCCTTGGTCACCTTCTATTAGATTGTTTGTATTGGCTAGACATTTTCGCATATTATTAGTCTGTTGAAAGAAATACTGTTATCAAAACATTCTTTATAGACTGGGTTTTAGTTTTAAAGTGATGAATTTTTTATTTTTCTTTCTAATTTGATGATCTTAAATATTATTTGTGCCTGAATATCGGTCGTGGAGTCTGAAGCAAGCCTCGACAATAGCTGAGCGTTGTAGCTTTTGGTAGCAATAAGATAAGGAATTTATTTAATGTATATTGTTTTTTATGTAATCATTATTGCTATAGTGTCTAACAAAATAAATATTTGTTCTCCTTTCTCCCTTTGTTTCATTAATAATAATATCTGTGTCTCCTATAACTAAAGTTTTTGATGTTGAGAATAACACGAATCCACTACAAACAATATAATTATAACATATTTTATTTATTTCTTTTATTTTAAAATATGCACATATTTACAAATTAGGATCTTAAACTAGCCAGTGTACGATTACGAAAACTTGATGGGGAGTTAAAAAAGATATACACATTGAAAGTAGGTAAATAGTTATCCTACGACCCTTTTAGAAACTGCATTTAAATTATTTATTTATTTTTTAGGAAAATATGTGTGTTCGCATCTTACGGAGATAGATTTAAACAGGTCAGTAACGCATGAACAAACCGTGAAGAGTTTCTAACAATGCTTTAAAAATAATATGCAATGTTTTATGTTTATATGTACCTAATAATAAAATAATTATTAATGTTTTGTATTAATTAATTAATTAGATATGTATTATAATTTATAATAATTACCTATATTTAAGAAAATGAAACAATATTGATATATATATTTTTTTCAAATTAAACTAATAAATTTAACTTCACCTGCCGGCTGGAGTGACATCTGATAAAGAGCTGCAGCTGTTACATAATTTTGATAATGTATTTTTCGATAATTTTTAACCGACCTTCAAAAAGGACCAACCCAAAAAGGAGGTTATCAATCGACCTGTATTTTTTGGCGATGTTCCGCTTGTACGTCGCCATCCGTAGACTGATTTGAATGACGTGTCAAACGATAGGGTAACTCATCGAAGTGGTCCAATTTTCTTTTTTTAATTTTTACGATCCATAGTTTTCAGGATATTGAAAGAATAGTTTCACAATCGGGAGAGAAATCTCTGAAATTTACGCGACCGCGTCGTACTTATGTTTTTAGATCCAGTATTAAATTTGTGAAATGTATAAAACAGATATCAACATAATTAAAAAAAAAGAAATGAAATAACTTTAATAATGAGCAACAAATTTTAAAAAAATTAAAAGGGGCTAGCCTTCATATTTTTTTCGGTATTTTAAGAATTACATGAAATGTTTGCAAAATATCCAGATTCCTTTAACATTACTGCACTATGAATTGATTTAACGATACGCTGCATTCCAGATTTGAAAACACAAAGCATTATTTCAAAGCATATGCAATGTTTGTGCAATTTTAGAGATACCATTTATCAATAATTCTAACGGCACTTCAGATGGATCTAGAATGTTTTAACATACTTGTTTTTAGTACAGAGATTGGCTAAAGCTTAAGAAAGTGCCCTTTCTCTTTATTTGCAAAAAATGTTTTGAAAAGTTGAAATATGATAAACACGCAGACAGAAAGCTAGTATAGAAATAAAATTATGACTATAATAAAACTAGCATTAAATGGTGTTTAAGTATGCAGGTACTAGAAATGCCAGTCGCTATGGCTATAAAATAACTAATTAATGGCGAAAATATTAATTCTAATAATTAACTGTTGAATAATAACGTAAGTTTTCGATCTGAACTAATCACATTTACATGAACTAATATATAACAGGTTCTTTGTGTTTATCTAGGTAGGAAAATCGTACATAATAAAAAAACTATAAATAGACTTCAACACACTTGCTCATAAAGTGACACCGCACTAAGGCAGTGGTCGGCAAGTGCGGCTCCAGAGCCGCATGTGGCTCGTTGGCTCCTTAAGTGCGGCTCTGGCACAAATAAATATAAATATTTAATTTATCAAAATATATTTGGTAAATTAAAATTGTATTAAAATTAATTACAAGTTCTACGTACTATATATGCGAACAATTTTTTTCATGAACATTATCTAGAGTAAAATGAGAAGTCTCATTGATAAGAACTTGGAATCATGCCTAAGATTAAAAACAACAACATACAAACCTGACTTACTCAAACTTTCCAAGGAGATGCAAGCACATTGTTCGCATTAATTAGGTTTATTTAGTGTACTACTTATTTAGTGTAATAAAATTTTACTAAACAAGCAGATTTTTCTTCCAAATTGTTTTAAAATTGTTGTTATGTTCATATTTGGCTCTTTGGCTAATAAGTTTGCCGACTACTGCACTAAGGTATAATAGCGCTTCTAACCAAACTGTGACATTTTGATTACCATTACGCACAATTGCGATAATGTAAAACCTTTTTTCTTAAACCTCTTACGTACGATACGTCTTATAACACCCCTCTTTGTGTGAATATTTCCTGTTTATACTCATATAATTATATATTAACATAATTCTTTCTTACAGAATACACCAACTATCGAACGAGTTATCATCAATATATAATTCAAATAATAGAAGATCTGTAACACATGATTTTTATAAAGACAATTACTCAAGCAAAAAATACGACCAACATTCCAAAAAACAAAATTTAGAAAATGAAGTGGTACAGACTCATCAACCGAAGGAAGATCCAAGGCTGTTCTATCAGTCTGAGAGTTATCTCAGAGAAGTGAAAGATCAAAATCATGAAGTTACCTACATTTACCCAGGACGAGAAGTTGTGAATGCTGACGAGGAATACAGACGACCTGGACGTCTTAGGAAAATGGTCAAAGGCCTTACTTTAGATTCAGGTTGTTACTTGTATATAATATGTATTTGTTGTAAATGTTTTTCTTTATACGAAACGAATTCTAAATATTTTTTTAACAATCAAACTTACTATGGTGTAGCTCTGTTAACTGTTATAACCTAGCAGTATTACTCTGTATGTTTTTGGTGGTTTAAATATAAAATAAGTACTATTTATTAGTTAATAATTATTATTCTATACATCTTTTAGATGAACACAATCTATGCATGCAATGTCCGCCTGATAGGACAGTAATAGCAAAAGCTGGTTCAGATAAAGTGGTTCTGCAAAAGCCACGTATTCTGTCCTGTACCGGAAGAAAAGCACCCAGACAAGTCCGGCTTGTTCCTATGTATGGTCCTAATTTTGGCTCTCTACTCCATCAAGGCTCTTATATTGTTGTGGGAAAAATTATGTATAATAGTCAGGTGAGTAATCAAATTTGGCCATAAATGTATAATATACATTTATATAAATAAATTTAATCTAAAGTTTAGCTACATTATTTTAGATAAGTAATATGTTTTATATACTATAAAGTAGATGTGCCCCGCAGTTTCTCCCACATTAATTTCGACAAGGCGTGATGTAATAATATCGCTGAACTAGCTTAGATTCTAACTATTTGATATTAGTAGGAGGAAGTTAGAAGTTTAGCATTTCAAGGTAATCGAAAAAGTTGTCTATTGCTCTGTCATCGGTGTCAGGCGTTTTCTTTTTTGATTTGTTACCAAATTTTTACGCTAAGTTAAGTTTTATTGCAACGCTTACATTTTTGAAAATTATTCTATTTTTCACACACATTTTTATCAAATTAGTTAGTCCTTGAGTTTTTTCCGTTTGCATTTTTACCCTATAGATTTTTCGCAATTATTGTTGTAAGTTTAAATTTTTTTTAGGTGCTGCAAATGTGTAAAATGCAAGTGCACGTTATTCTTCAGTCATGCCCAGTTCCGAGAAGTCTACAAGTGCATTGTGACAACCGTTCTCAATGTAATTTCACTTGCCGGAATTCGAAGTTAGAATTACAAGGACCACAAACTCTCATCTGCGGTGATGATTTGAGATGGGAAGGGAATCTGCCAATATGCAAAGGTATATAATGTTATAAACTATATAATAAATTTATTAGCCGCTACTCAAACTCATGTCTATCTCTCTGTCTGTCTACGCTTTCATGCCTAAAAGACTGAGAACATTTTGAAAATATTTGGCTGTGAGATAGATGATTGGAAATAGAAATAGTTTACCAATTTAGGGAAAAAGACTTGAAGGGGTTAAGATATGGTGAACAAGTGGACGGCGTCGCAGGCAAGAGCAAGTATATTAGCTAATTTTATACATGTGATAAAAATTAACTACAGGTCGCAAATGGTGTATGCCCCAGCCACCTCCAGAATATGGAAAAATTAGCTGTAAAGGCACTACAGTAGACAATGGTCCAGGTTTAGTCGAAGGCTCGAGGTGTAGAGTACGGTGCAGAATTGGGTGGAAGGCGCAAAGCACAGTAGCAGTCTGCCGACGAGGATCATGGAATCACGAATTAACATGCCAACCGAAACATACAATTAATGTGTGAAATTAAATTGGAAAAAATATGGATATACTTACCCAATACAAAAGTGTAAAAAAATATAGTGTTATGTAAACTTAAATTTTGAAAATTATAACTATACTTATAATACTTAGTAGTACCTTTCTAAGAATGTTTAATAATGTATTATTGTTTTATAGTGGTTTTATTGTTGTATATTTAAAAAAATATCCACTCTCGACAACGGTTACAATTTTACAATATGGCAACATCGATATAGAATATCCAAGATACACAATCAACGGTCAAAGAATGGCACTACCAAACTGTACTAGAAATCAGATTTAGCACAGTTGCCCTCACAGTCGCGCACTGATATTCGTCGCATCAACATGCCTAAGTGCTCCATAAAAAAGTGTAAAAACGGTACTTCAAATTCATTAAAAAAGGATGTCGTATGGTATTTTTTGTAAATACCCTTAAACAATCTTATAATGCAATAAATTTTCGGCTAAATTCACCTCCAAAACTAATTTGAATTATTATCAATGAATTATTATTATTTATATTATTATTTGAATTATTATAGCAAATGAAAAGGGTGAAGAGTTTTTTAAGCATAATGATTCTAGTGTAATTTGCATAAATACAAGTTGTATAATTTCACGACTCCATGCTTCCTATGTTCGCAAGCAAATATTATTCACGATTAGCACAAACTAAATGATACCTTATTACTTTCGGTTTAAGGTGTAAAATCTTTAATATATGACGATAAGAAATAACGTGGTGCGTGTCAATCGCATGACGTAATGTCATAACCGCCTCACTCTCGCATTAGAAAAAAAAGCTTTATCTTTTCAATATAAGGTTGTATTTTAAAATTTTAAAAAGTGGCATATTTTGCATTATTTTCACACACGCAACTAAGCATGGCAAACTTTTTCAACTTGACTTTGTAGGCGATTGTGTACCTTGGGTATTCTATATCGATGTATGGTAACAATAATAATTATTTAATTAGGTCTGTGAATATCTAAACCACTAACTAATATAATATTATAGGTCGGAGGTCGAAAATACCTTAAAAATTATAAGTCCTACCACAGAGTACGAGTATATAAGTAGGCATATTTGCGTACGTTTGCGTAATGTATGTATATTCAATTTTAAAACAATAAATATGAAGTAAAATCTTTATTTTTCATATAATTATTAAGAACTTCTTTTTCTTAAGATGATATATTTACTTATTAGTTTTTAAATTTTAATTTTTAAATATTCAATTATAAACTACCATAAATTAATACAGTTGGTAACACTAGTACCGATGATAACGGTAAAGTTGTCTATTCTGTGAAGTTCCAAATGAAATAATTTTAAAAATAGAATGACAGTTGTGGCCGTTGCATTGCCCGTTAGGAGATTGTTTATGTTAGGCATTAGAGTTTCATTCAGAATTAATTTTATAAAATTTTCCACAACAATTATTTAGACGAATATTATGTTTGTTCGCATTTAAACGTAAAAGGCGTGTTTTATTCTTAATTATAAAATAGTAAAAGTCACAATGGGTAGCAGTAATAGTAAAACTCACGACACAGCTACCAGCCAAAAAAATGATTTGGACAAGGACATTGGCGGCAATCCTGATCCTCGCTCGCCAACTCCAGAAATAACTCGGACACCATTGCAGGTATATTTACGGACTTCCGCAGTTTTCTATATAAATGTGCTATCTTAAGTAAAGTTTGGTAGCCCCAGTAGATAATGTATAATACGTTTTTCTGCGTCAGTTAACAATGTCACTAATTATTTTTCTAACAATATGTTTACACTATTCAAAATGAAAATGTTAGGATTTTTAAGGAATTTCTAAAATTTCTGTATATATACTTACCTACCTACATCTTTAATTCAGTGAAAAGTACTAAATCTTTTTGTTATTTTATTAAATCATATGTTACCTCCATGTAACTTTATTTTTAGCATGTATCATTTCTTTAATCACAAGTAATTTACATAAATTTGATAGATTTTTCCAGGATTAAAAAATCAGGATTTTTTAAAACCCAGATATATAGCTTAAGGAGGTGGAAATTGACTTGTAAAATCACATAATAATACCTACTGATTCTATAGTCATGTTGGAGGCAAAGTAAGTTAAAGGGTTAGCTCTATATTAAAATTAATAAAACTTTTTGTTTTAGAATAAGCCTGGATTGAAACATAATATTACTAAAAATGTGGACTTAAGAAAGGTCTTGGAAAATGATAATGATGAAGAGAAGCTCATTCACAACAACCCAATATTGTCAGCAGTTATAAAAAATCATTTATTGTCATTTGATCCAAGGTCTCCCACTCAAGAATTTGATAGAACACCTATTGTCATTTCATCAAAAACATGTGATTCAAGGATGGAACAACAATCGGCAGTAGTTAATAGCTGTGGCAGTCCAATACTTGAGAATAGCACACATGACATTAATAATGTTGAAATATCATCAGTGTGCCCTGAAATAGTACCGAAAAACCTTTGCAATGAATTTTGTGACTTAAGTCTTAGTGATAGTTTAAAAAATGAAGAACCTTTAGGGTCATCAACAGCTTCCACTGAGGTTATAGAAAATAATATATCTAAAGAAACATCTAAACCAAGTAAACTTCTTGAAACTAATTTTGATTATGTAGAAAATTGTGAACTTGTAGATTGTGTCATGAAAAAAAACGAAACTTTATTCAGTTTGTTAAATCCAGAAATTAATAATGTTCCAGTATTTAAAATACTAAATCATGATCCCCGATCTCCCTCCGTAGGAATTGACAGAACACCAATTATTGTAGCAAAACAAGACGAACCATGTATTGAAGAAAATGTAGAAGAAATGTCTGACGAATTGCTGGTAAAGGTATTAGAAAATAGCAACTCTGATACTGTACACTTAAAAAATGAAGAAAAAGGTTCTGAAGGTATACTTATTTATGAAGACAATGTTAACCCTATAAATGATACTCCGAAAAAATCGAAATCTGCTAGCAATAGTGGTTCAAGAACTCCATTATCATGTATGAAGAACAAAACTGATCAAAGCCACAGCAGATCAAAGTCAGCTAACACATTGTTAGATCAAAAAATTAAAAAAGGCATGTCTCAAATACCAAGACACGTCTCACAAATTCCCAGACTAAAATCATTGACTAAGCAGAGTAAATACCTTTCTATGAGTAGCAGTGTTTCACTTAAAAATGCAACTAAAAATGGAGACTGTGAGAACACTCCTCCACATTCTCATCGTGATAACTGGGACAAAGAAAGTAGTGTTGTCCTATAACAATCCATACTATTTAAACAATATTTGTCTTATTAAAATTGTGTACAACAAATTGAAAAAAAATTATTCATCCTATCCTCTCATTAATCTATATGACTATTGGATAATATTCAATTTATGTTATTTTGATATCAATAAAAAAGTAATTGAAAACTGCAGTTTCTGTTTGGACCCTCATAATATATTTTGTCATCAATCTGTCTGGTTGTTTTAATTAATTTTAAACACAGAATAGTAGATATTACATAAAAGTGAAGTCCCGTGTCCCCCTAGTGGGGTATGGGGCAGATGCATTTCACATCTGTTTCACTGATCGATTTTTTCTTTAGAGGCAAGTAGGTGATCAGCCTTCTATACCCTGCCAGACCGAGTTTTTTTTTATCTCCACCGGGAATCGAACCCAGGACCTCTCGGTTGTAACGCTTACGCGCTTACCACTAGACCAAGGAGGCGGTCTATTACATAATACTATCTAAATACGAGGAGGGATTAAAAAGTAATGAGGCTACGCTGGATTTAGCCATTTTCAACTCATATAAAGTAGGTCTAAACATAGTACCAGAACTCAGAAAACGATTATTTTGTAGAATGGTATCTATTCTATACTTTCGTCTTTGAAATTTCGAAAATATAAATAAAAGATTTCTGAAATTTCCTGAACCCCTTTACTCCTGCTAAAATCCATATAGATTCTGTCATTGCGCGTCGGAAAGACATATTTATTAGTAGACAACAAAAAAACAAGAGACTCAAAGATTTTTTTCTTAATTAATATTACAAATATGTATCAAAGCTATGCCTGTCAGTATTTATTTTCTTACCAAGGAGTATGTCATTCTCACTACTTTTTGATCCCTCCTAGTAGGAATGGCCTTCCACCGCTTTCTAACATTTGATAATTTTTTAAAGAAATATGAAAATTTAATATTTCATGTGTATTCTATTTACCTAGTAAAAGAACTTAGATAACGTGAAAACATTATTGGACATATTAAATTTATAAAAAAGTCATTTAGTTTAGTATTCAAGTAACATGTCTTCTTAGAAGCAATTGATCATATTATTTTATATTTTGATTGAAATATGTATTATGTTTATCAATAAATTAAAAAAAAACCATTCTGTTTCAAAACATTTATTTAACTTTATAATTAGTACATAAACATTTTAAAGTATACTTTTGTTTCATTGAAATTAAATATAAATATGTAATAGTTGACTTAAATTCCGATGGAATGACTTGTATTAAAATCACCAAAATTATGTGTATGGCAGAGTTAATATTAAAACTACAAAATTGCCAATATGTTTCCATTTTAGATCAGTATAAAAACGTTAAATTCCCTTCCTCACAGTCCCCAAGGAACTAGAAAAAAAAAAAAATTAAACATTGCAAAAGCTATACTAAGATCTATTATTAATAACATCACAATTATATTAGGCATTGTATTAATAGAAATAAATAGGTAATAAGCAATTAGCTAAATTATTAATATGAATCAATTGCAAATTAGTTGTCTGAAGTTCATGCATTGCCAAATTAGAGTATATACTCAAGCTACAAAAAATACTCAAATTACATTTTGGGATTTTTTGTAGCCATCTTAAAAACACAATGAAGTCTAACAATGGTAAAATAATTTCTGCATTAACCAATTATACTGTATTGTTGCAATAGTTAAAATTATACGTTTTTTTTTTGCATTTTCTTATCAATTTATTTAACACCAATCACAACATCAAGATAACGCGATAAACATTTTAAAATACAACGCTACAAATAACCGTTAAATCCGACGTTATACGTTATTATTAACACATTGAAAGCGTAATGTCTTATTAAATGTGTGTAGGAAAGTACCACACATAAAGAAAACAATTTAAAGCCCGTTTCGCAATTTCTCAAAAAATTAACTTATTACATAGGTCCTAAACATAAGCCACCTATGACCATGCGAGCTGTAAAGCATGCGAAATTTCGGGAAATTGTAGTAACAAGTAAATTATAAATATGTATTGTATATACATACATATTTTAATACGTTCAAATTGTTTTCTTTTATACATAAAACAAACCATGGCAAAATTACAACAATCTTTTACATTATAATAACTAAATATTTTCTACTTTATTGACCATCCCATAACTACAAAACATGATTCTGAATATCAGAACAATGGATTTCCGTTACCTAAATAGGAAACTATTTTTCAAAGGGTTTTGTCTTTTGTGAAACAACAATTCTATCAACGTTCCTTAGAAATTATTAAAATATTTCTTCAAACCTTAAAGTACTCTTATTAAATATTACAATTGTTATTTTGACATAGGTCTCGCCATTTTTTATAATTGCTTTAAGAATATAGCCGCAAATGTAAGAGCACAAATTTTTCTCAAAAATGGTTTGATCATTAAAATTGACGATAGCCGTAAACTGGAACATAAACTATTTATTCTAAATAAGTTTAATAATAATAAGGTACAAACGGTAAACTTAAAACTAGCATTTAAGTTACTTTAAAGGATAAATAAAGTTGTGTTGAATTTTCTCTGAAACTATTTCATATTATAAGTATAAATTCTATCAAAATATACAAAAAAATATTAAGACTATGAGATTAACTGTAAGTGTTCATTATTCGATAACGGATAAACCAAAAGAACACTATTTTGGTTAATGTACGTTAAAGCAGATCTGATTAGTGCTATGTAATTTTCTCATGTAATATTAAAAGCTTATTTTGGGTATGTGGTGCCCTTTTATGTACACATTTTATATATGTCACCGTAAAATTGTAATTACCATTAGATTACAATTGCGAGATATACAACAATTTACAGTAGGCCGTTTTGTATCCATAGTTAGAAATTAAACACAGGTGTCAATCAAATACCTAAATGCAGATTATCTTTAAGTTTCAATTCGATAGATCTACCGAAAAATACTGTGTAAATTGTTAGCAATATGTTACGGTTCACAATCTCGCGAGATAAATTATAATCTAACGGTATTTATAATTTAACGTTGACATATACAATTCACATGACATGTACATATACCTAGATATATATACAACACAAACATTTTATATTTTGAATAAAAAACGGTACTGGTTTGACAGAACACGATAGATAAACAAATAAAATCGGTTTGTCATGTCTATTTCTGTCAGGTATTGAAACATATTTCGAGCAGTTATGGTTAAAACTATCGTTTTTAATTCAGCTAACATTCACACAAACTAGTCAAGCTAAAACAGCAAATATTTTACTTAATTCTTCTAGGTTTGGTTAGGTTTATTAATGTTAAATCTAAGCACTGCTTACTCGTCCAATGGAGCATCGTTCTCTGGAATTAGTTAACGGAAGTTAGTTATTTAAATAATTAAAGGGCAAAGGTGTCCAAACATCACTATTAAAAACAATTTTAAAAATATAACACAAACTAGTTAATCACAGATGTTTCAAAATAAAAAATGTATTAGTTATTTATGTGGATATTTTATGTTTTGTAAAGGCCTAATTTTAAATAAAAATGATGTGTTGTATAAACGCATCCTGCTGAGTCTTCTGTTTTTACAAATATAGAATTAGACCAGTATAATTTTTCGCAAATTCTTAAGTACTTTTTGGAAGAGCGAGATCTCCTAATACAAGTATATCTTTACTTAAGAGGAGGTCTCAACCACAGTTTAGGATGTAAGATTAAAGATTTAATAAGTGAAATAAATTTGTATTGTATTGTATTAAAATTTGTTTATCTTTGCATAATATGACATACAGAATATGGACTATGTGGTTCAGATTAGCTTTGTATCAGTGAGATAATTTTCTAATTAAAATCTTTTCCTTTTAAACATTAGTAAGATTCAGTTTAACTAAAAATTTAAACAAATTTACTAATAAAATTTAAAATACTACTTTACATTTATGCAAGTCCTTTAAACAAGCAAAAACTCAAACAGGGACAGCAAAGTATGAAATAAATTTTATCCCCAATTACTAAAAATATTGCTTTTAAAGGCAGGTAAAATTATTTACAAAGTATTGTGAATTATACAACAACAATCTATCCACATAAGTAAACTCTATACAAATGTAAAACAATCTCAAAACAAGCTTATAGAATTACCTTCAACTGCATTATCCATGTTTTTTCTGATAAAATCACGTAATTCCATATATGCTTTGTCAATATTGTCATTGAGAATAAGAATATGGAAGTTTCCAGGCTCCATACCTGAAATTGTTTACCATAAATATAAATTTTTATTTTAACACAAATGAAAAACAAAATGTTTGTTTTTGTTTTATTTTTAATACCAAATACGACCATAATTGGAAGACTGAGCGTCACAAATTATTTTAAAAAATCTGAAGAATTTAATATTAATTCCTATTTGTTTGCAATATTAATATTAATAAGAAACTTAAAGTTTAGGCGATGTAATAAAAATGTGTGAAAATATAGAAATAGAAATTTTTTTTATTTCATTAATCATAGTTATATAACATCAGTGAGACTTCCCATTGATACTCGGATTGGGATAAATATAATAAACTATCTACCTATTTGTCTTTGATTACTATAAATAATATATAGCAAACAATGGGCAAAATATAAAAAACCCACTAAGTTCATCACCACAATAAATGGGTATTCTTTACATGCACACATTAAAAAATTAATTCAATTCTATTATATGTATTTTCAGTTAGACTTAACATATTGCACAATGCACCAGTAACATACGTCCAACCTATATAATTATTTTTCTCAAATGGCACGATGCGATGCATCTACCTACTGCCGACTATGATACCCATATTTTGTAATAATTTATAAATAATATTTAAAACAATCAATGTAACAGACACACCATAGAGTTTCTCCATGGCTTTAACTAGGAGTTACAGGATTTCTATACTTTCCAAGTCTAACAATGTATACGTGCTGATGGGCAATATAAATGACACATACCATATTCAATTTCATGACGTGCTTGCTCTAATCTCTTTTGGAGAGCATCTTCTTGTTCAGTATTGCGTTTGCGGAGTCTTCTCTCAAGCTCTTCAATAGATGGTGGCATGACAAAGATCAACAAGGGATTTAAATCAGTGCATTTAATTTGTTTCACCCCTTCAATTTCAATGTCAAGTACACAGATTCTTCCAGTACGTCTTACATCCTCAACTGCTTTTTTGCTGTAGATAACAAACAAACAAATCCTTAGTAAAGTGTTTAGATCTTGCTATTTCCTTGGATTCAATTTTTAAAAAATAAATATTTCCTAATAATTAATATTTTTTAAGAATAAAATATGTAATCTGCAGTGAAGGTGTTAAAAATAATGAAACTAGTTCAGAAAACAGCACAAAATTATTTGTGATCATACAAAAATTATTTTTTTATTAGCAAGTAAACAATGATTAAAATATAGTTAAGACTTGGACATTTGCCAGGTAAACATCGAGCACATGTAAAACATTAAAGATCTTACCTTGTTCCATACATATTTCCACTAAATATAGCTGTTTCAATGAATTCTCCTTTATTTACAGCTGAAATCATTTCTTCTTTTGATGTAAAGTGATAATGAACTCCATCCTTTTCGCCGGGTCGTGGACTTCTTGAAGTGTGAGATACGCTAAAACCAAACTTGTCCGGGAATTCTTTTAGCAATCGTTTTAATAATGTACTCTTGCCAGATCCTGATGGACCACAAAGTACTAAAGGACGAGGTCCTTTTTGCACCATTTTAATGAAAGCTGTAAAAAAATAGGCTGCGTTATAGGTTAAACGGGGTGCAAGTAAAAATTACGAATAGGCACGGAGATATACTAACAGCTAAAGAAATTCGTGGTCACAGCTGTTATAAAAAAGTTGCTATAGAATTTTAATTACATTAACTAAATTATTGCTACGTTATATTAAATAATCTAATTTATTTTATTATATTTTGTAACCCCAACAAAAGGCAAGTATCAACTGTCAAGTGTCAAGTGGCAACTAGATTATTTTTTAAAGCAGAGCAGTGCACACTGCGAGTTGCGACTCTACTGTACTCTGTGCAGTCTGAACAGCCATAAATTATATACTTCAATAAATTAATTTTAAACAAAAAAATAAAACCGACCTCAAAACGCACTGAAAAGTAAAAAATAAATTTTGTATTATAAATGTACTTACTATGAATAAAAGACGTAAATAGTGTTAATAAATAAAATTCATGTAAAATTGAACAAGAGCATAAAACTGTCATGTTGCTCTTTGAAAAAGCAACAGTATAAAGAGAAAGACACATAAATATCTGTAACTATTCATTTAAAGATTTAACGCGGAAGAAAATAAGATAGGAAGCACAATATTTCTTTAAATTTTTGAAGGTTTCACTTCTACCACGTGTGAATTGCACATTACACATGCTTTTTTTATTTTAATTATACTCAGTGTATCCCCTTGGCTTGATGACCAGCGTCATTGAGCTAGCTACCAATTTTGACATTCTTAATATATATATAATATGTGTATTATGTGATAGACATATAACATTTAAATTTCTACTGATTTTTTTTCTACACTGCAAAAATATAGCGCTAGATTTCTAAAACTGGCACAAAATTGTCAGGTATATAGTAGTAGTAACTAGTAGGCAGTAGAGTACCTAAGAGTAAAATAAACAAGCAATATCTGTGCAAAAGGCAGGATCCTGCCACATATGGTCACACTTAACAAAAGCCAAAACTATAAACAAATAATGTAAATTGTCAGAAGGGTCATTGTCAATACATTCATTTTCTGTTCTCTCTGTCACTTACTTATTAATTATCTTTTATTTATGGTCTTATTTTAAAATTGGATAAATTGAACTTCTTATTGTTCATCGTAACAAGTAGAATATTGTCAATATAAATTTAATTAAAAGTTTTAAGAAAATATTATTATTACAAAATATATTTTTATTTTATTTTTATAAATTAGTTGATATTTATGAGATAAAAATTAGAAAGATTCTTTTGACTTCCGGCAACCTAAAGTAACCAATCACAAAATATGTTCGGTTGTCATTCTGGAATATAATTTTAATAGTTTGTCGGTTGTCCGTTATTTTCAAGTCAACAATTTTAGCAGTAACGCCCAAGTTATTAATTTTTATAGTACAGCTGTTCATAATATTAATTTGAATTAATTTAAATGTTTAATAGGTGTTATAGTTTTCTCGTTTTTTTCATATTATATAAGTTTTATTTTGTATTGACTTAAAAGAACTTTGTAACATAATATAATCATGGCAGTCAGCAGGGCTCGTATGGTAAATATTTTCAACTAGATTTAGCAACTTTTTATTAGTCTCTGTAAATGTTTTATTGTAATGTATGGTGTTTTGTAGCTTCATCATGCTGATGAAAATGCGCATGTAGTCGGAGGTAAAACTGTATCGTCACGACCGAAGGAACTGACGGTGCGCGGGGTTTTAGGAGAAGTAAATAGTAACTCTGAATCTCAACGGACACTTCCTGGAAACGTTGGCCTCTCTGTGGATCAGATTGAGAAAAAAAAGGTCCAAAGAACAGTATTACGAAGGTGATATTTTTTATTTCTACCTACACTATGTTATTTGCTCCAACGTAGTTTTGATTCTGTTTATCTGCATTGATCAAATACATGAATACGAGTTGGCAACGTTCAAATTTTCTTTATTGTTTATTATTAAAATATTTTTCACTTTTATCAGGCCTTCATAATTTTTTTATTGTGTTGAATATAGGAACTACCGCCATGTTCAATCTAAAATTGACACTGGGCTTACTGCAAGATCTGTTCAGCCTTCAGCAAGACCACCACTCCGAAGGGAGGAGAGCACGGGGGGATTAGCAACAAGAGCAGCTCTTCTAACCAGAGTAAGAAGATTAATCCTTTATTAATACTATAATTTTATTTTTCAAGGTACAAGTGCTTTTAAACAAGATTTCCTATTTTTTTAAATTTTTCCTGCATGCTATGCTTAAATGTACTTCAATTCCCTAAGTTTCTTTTAGATATTTTATGTGATGTCCATGTTTCTAAAATAAAATGTAAAAATAACCATTGTTTTTGAGAAATAATTTTAAGTTATGTTGTTGTTGAGTATAAATGAACAGCATTTGCTAATTGCTGCTTATAGAGCCAATTTATATTACACCTTTATTTATATAGTCGAATCAAAACAAATCCCACTAATGGTAATAAAATAATATGGAATTTTTAACAACTGTCATGCAGCATATTGTCGATTAGACTTGTGACTTATAATAAAACTTGGCCCTTTATTGTGTTCTTCCATTATGTACTTATTATATTACCTGAATAATATACCTATTGTCAAATAAAACCTTTTAGGCCTCAGCCAAAGAATTGAATAACGATAAGGAGAATCATAAGGAAAATTTAAAAGAGACAAAGAAACCTGTGAGAATTAATTCCATTAAAGAATTAAAAGCGAAGAAAACTGTTAAGGACACTGCGGAGTCTCTGAGACAATTGAAATTAGCTGAAAATAGTAATTGCGTCAGATATGAAGAACCATCACTAGTGTTGCCGGCTGATATTGAAGACATAGATGCAGCTGATGATAGCCCTCTGTTGATGTCAATTTATATCAAGGACATATACAGATATCTAACTCACCTAGAAACTGTTTATCCAATTGAGGAAAATTATTTGAAAAATCAGGTTAGTAGTCTTGATAAAAACTTTGCATAACATTCTATATTCATTCAATCAGCTTTCATGAAGGTACTATGATCAGTTTATAATTATATTATGACAATAATTAATTTTGACTGCCAAATAAATTACTGCCATTATTATTGTGATGAATTTATCAAGTTTGGAAAGTTTTTATATGCATGATGCAAAAAGAAGGGGGCCTTTGTGTCTATCTGTGGCATTGTAGGTACTAAACGAATGAACAATGCAATATGGCTGATCATTTACTGTTACTAACATTTCTGGTTTTATTTTTAAATGTTTAGTTTTGCTTGTTTTTTTGTTTTTGTTTAAATTGATAGTTATTTTGTGAACTTAATAATGGAGCCATTTTTATTGGCTTTTCCTCTAGTTTTATAATAATAAATAAATATATAATATACCAGTATCAACCAAGATAATTGATTTCATTAATTTTAAATATCTACTTCTAGAATTTCATAACTGGTAATATGAGGGCCACATTGATAGACTGGTTGGTGGAAATTCAGAATCAGTTCTCCTTGTTAGCAGAGACTTTCCAACTAGCTGTTGGGATCATTGACCGCTACTTGCAGGTATCTATCATTTCTTCTCTTGAAGTAGGTTAAAAAAAGCCTTAGAGCCGTTTGATAACAGTTTGAATTGTATAATGTAAAGCAGCTTTATTTTTTGAGTCTGTATTATTTTAAATTATTGGAAATTAAAACATGGGTACTGTATCCTAATTTGTATAGTTCTCTTAATCTATATACTTTATCTTGCTCTATTATCGCCGTTAAAAGCCCACTTGATGAGACTTTTGTATTTAAAATATATCAATTCATATCATTTCCAGGTAGTTCCAAATCTTCAAAAGGAATATTTGCAACTGGTTGGTGTGACGGCCACATTGCTTGCAAGTAAATATGAGGAGATATATCCCCCAAGCATTGATGACTTTGTCTATGTAACTGACAACACATACACTAGAAATGATATAATTAAATGTGAAATGCAGATTATGAAGAAATTGGATTTCTGTATGTCGAGGCCGATTCCCATCAGTTTTTTAAGACGGTAAGTCTATTATAGTCTGTCTAATCGAATAGGTACTATTTGATGTTTCATACTTTTCAAGCCGAAACAACTTTGCATAGGTGTAATGTAACTCAACTTTAATAACCTTTTCCGTAAAACCATAGAGTTATGCACCTATATTTAATTTTATGCAATAAAAAGATTAAAATGTCTCCATAAATACTTTTTTTCTTCAACTTTTAAATAGAGGTTTATGTTGACTAAGAATGAGGAAAGAACATTTAGTAAAGATTCAAATCATCTTCTCAATTCATTCAGTTCAATTCACTTGATTCATTGAAATTTATACTTTTCTAGAGAAATTTTTCAATTAAAGAACTGATTTTAATAATATGTAATTTTCATCGTTTTCAGGTTTGTGAAAGCGGCCCACGGTTCATCAAAGAATCACCATTTGGCAAAATACTTTGTCGATCTATGTCTCGTTGAGTACTCTATGGTCCATTACAGGCCTTCAGAGCTAGCGGCAGCAGCTATCTGCCTCTCCTTACATCTCCTATCAAACACACCACTCCAAGAAGTTTGGACACCGACATTAACATACTATTCAGAATATAATTTCGCGCACATCGAACCAATTATAAGGAAAATAGCGAAAATCGTCTTAAACGTGGAGAAGTCGAAGTTTCGCGCTGTCCAACAAAAATACACACACCCGACTCTTGCAAAAGTATCAACACTATCTCAGCTCAAAGGACCCGCTATCTCTGCGATAGTTCAACTTAGCTAATTTTTAATGATTTGAAGATATTTTTAAATGAGTAGTTGTATAGATTCATACCTGCAAATCAAAATTTTTTTCATGATGTCTGAAATGCTGGAATTGATAATATAAAGAATGTCATATTTGTTACTAATTATGATTGTCATCACCGTCTTTGGTCCGACATGATTGACTTTGACGCATTTACGATTTTTGGATTTGATATTTTAGCCTGAATTTTAAATCTATATTGCATGTTTTGACATCAAAAGATGTATAATTGTATAATGTATGTTGCACCTTTGTTTCTATACGACTCAATGTTTTTGCTGTTTTTTTTTAATAAACATTGACTTAAATAAGTATTTATTTGAATAACAAAATTTAGTTATTAATGTTGCTTTTCAAGGACAATAGTTTTTTTTTGATAATATGACCTAATTTGTAATATATAAATACTTATGTTGATTGGTATTATAATGTTAACGACAATTTTTGATTTGATCTTTACTTTTTATTTAGTTTTCTTGCTTCAATTTTGTTTCCTTTCCGATTTGATTTTATTTCTTAAAAACACGAGTTCACTTATATTAAAAGTTAACATTTAACAATGATAATTTGTTTAACTGTAAGGATGCCAATGTAGCTTTCCAGCCATGTCTATGAATTTTAAAAACGTTTGCATACTTTTAAAATATAGATTCCTAATTTAATAACTAGAAGTGAGTAAATCTGTTTGAACTATACACTTCAAACAGATTTACTCTTCATCACACTTTCATTTTCATGTCATGATTGTTCATTTGGTAATTATAAGTAAATTAGAACTTTGGTGTTTCTTTGTAGCTAGACGTAGACATTAATTTGATAATATAGATATACTTAGATATTTTGTTTTATTAAATAAATTTTGTATAATAAATGAGTTTTAATTCCCACAATTTGTTTTATTTTTTATTGTTAGATAAGTAATTGTGTGTCTAATGTGTCAATTGCATATTGCTATTATATTGAAACAATGAAAAAAATAGAATCTTTATAATATATAGGAAAATAAAATCATATATTTTTTGGTCCGACGAATTCGAATTTAAATATATGAATAGTGTGTCATAAATTGCAGATAAGGTTCACGAACTCGATCAAGACTACTTTCAAATAAAAAGCACAAGTAAATCGGTCTTTTTGTTTAGGAGATACGATGGCATAGACAGACAGACATGTTAAACTTATGATACCCCTCTTGCGTCGGGAGTTAAAAACTAGTATTTTCCAAATGTGTTATAAATACAATATGGCGCAATAATTACTAACCTATGTTTAAAAAAAGAGAATATTATATAATAATGTTATTGCATAACCCAAATTCTTTTCTAATGAAAACACTAGTTTTCATAATATTTGACTTTTTGTACAAGTACAATGCAGACATACCTACACTGCATATAAAAATGTATCTAAACGCGAATGTGCAAATTCTCAAGGTTCCCACCATAACTGAAGTGTAACCGCAATCAGCATTACTGTTTCTTGAGAAGTGACCTAAAAAACGTATTGTTAAGTGAGGCATTGCTTCGTAAGCGTTTAGACGTAGGAATTTTTGCAACAAGGCCATTCTTTGCGGGCCGTTGTTGCAGATAAATAGTTAAAGAAACATCCAACACGTAAAATTGAAGCTAAATTAAAAATATCTTAATTTGTAGCTAAACTCCATCTCAATCACTTCGTCACACGTCAGCTTTCAAACAAACTGTATGGAAACAAAGTCGGTCCATTTGTTTAAGTGCTACAACGCCACTGATTGGCAGTACCTACCTACACACTAATTATCTACAGATCGCATTAATGCTTTTTCAAATTTGTTCCAAACTGCAACATTATATCCGTTTATGTAGGGGAAAAAAGGACAGTTTCACTAAAACACTGGGACATTTAACTAACTCCTTGTTTATTACATATTTATTAATTTAAGAATTGTCACAGTTCTTACACACGTTACGTACCTACCTACATTGGGCTAGCAGAATGCAACAGAACCAAAAATGAAAGGAGAAAACAGTGCGAGATTGAGTGATTGGAATGAACGAATATTAAACGTTTAAATTATTACTTTATTATTATTAAATATTAAAAAAAATTATAATATAGTCTAGACTTATCCCATAAATTGTTCTGTTCGCAGCAGCTTAAATTTCAGAAGTTAGCTTTGTCTGGCAACAAAATGTTCCATATTATTGTCGTGTTATACTTTTCTACTTAACGTCAAGAGTCGCAAGTGTCTCCAAGTAACATTGCTTCCGTTGTTTCCCAAACTTTTAACGAGTTTGTCGGACACGAGTGGAGCACGACGTTCAGCAGGACATAGTATGAATTGACATCAAACGTAACGCTCGTCGATGGTTTTGTAACGTTACACGGGATACAAAGAAAAAGATTTGCTTCCTAACAATCGTTCAAATAAATATTTCTACAGCTGAAAGAAGTGTTCTTATTAAACTCTTAATGAAGTTTATCTATCAAGCTTTACAAATTGCGTTGTATTTTTTAAAAATTTCGAAGTACACTTTTTTCGAAGTCAAGAAATTGACACTGCATGGCAGTTAGAAATAAGGCTTTACTAGAACGGCAGATGTATGCCTTCTATGCTTATAAAACTTAAAAGCCAAGTTGCATTATATCGCTTCTATGTCCATTCCATTTCAAGGTTAAAATTGTAGCTATTGACAGAATAATTATGCGCGCCAAAAAAAGCTCTCTTTGCACGTTAAACTTGTTAATCTTATATATAAAATTCTCGTGTCACAATGTTAGTTACCTTACTCCTCCGAAACGGCTTTACTGATTTTTACCAAATTTTATAAGCATATTCAGTAGGTCTGAGAATCGGCTACTATCTATTTTTCATACCCCTAAGTGATAAGGGTAGCTCACCCCAAAAATTAATATGGCAAAACAACGTTTGCCGGGTCAAATAGTAATACAATAAAAATTATTAGTTATTTAAAATTTCTACGATTAAAAATTTCGATTAGGTTATTCGCTACTTTCCTTCGATGGCAATGCGTACTAAGGTCTCGACAACTGCATAGCACATGTTACTTATAAATATTACCACGAATATAAGAGTTACTCTTCTTCTTTCTTAATTTAAGTTTATACGAATACGTCTTGATTAAAGAAGACAACGCGCGGAAATTTTTTGAAGGAATTCTAAATTAAATTTTATTGCTGTTTTGTTAGCGCAAAGAATATAATATTATACCTTCTTTTTAAAAATGAAAGATAGTTAAACTTTATTATGCCTGGTAGAATGATTGAATGACTCCAGGCCTAACGAACCGTGACGCCGCACTAATTCAGAAAAGAAGTGGGTACGTACTGGTTGTTTTTATAAGAAGTCTTATTTCACCTTCTTAAATAAAACTAAAGTTACAGAATTTTTATGTTTCAGCATTAAGTAGTTTATATACAATTTTCTAAAATTATACTCGTGTGTGTCCCTACGTTAATGAAACTATATTTAATTGGCCTTCAATATTAAATACTACTTGAGTTGCATTGGCTTCTCTCCAATTAATTATAATAACATACAACCCTATGTTTCAAATGCCGCCATTACTATATTAAGCGCTCATCACTTTATGCTCTAAAAACTGTATTTTTAATTGTCCTATAAGTGGTTTTAGTGTCATACGTTTTAAATAATAATGCTATGTAATGTAGCATGCTCCTTAACTAAAGGGTGACCAATAGAAACTAAATTTCTTCACTAAAAATAATTTTGAGAATTCTCGTAATGAGCCAAATCCATAAATTATTTTTTTAGTCGCCTTCGACATTGTACACAACCCTGAAAGAACTTTATTGCTTTACGGCTTTTAAGTTACGGAAGATTTTTCAATTTGTACTTTAAAATACAATTTTACGAAAAATATCAGTATTCACGGCGTAGTTATAATAATAATGATGCAATGCAAAAATACAATTCTTTTTTGTTTCGAAAATGACAATATGTGTTGCTATGTTCGGCTATTGCCGCTGAATTTGCATTCATATTGTTTTGTTTTTTACTAAATATGTATATAGAACTTAAAAAATTGGAATTTTATAATATGTCAGAAAGAGTAGCAAGCCTCTGGTTTCCCACCTGCGCACGAATTTTTTAAACAGATCCAGTTTGTGTTACGAAAAAATACAAATATTTATAATTAGTTTAGGCCTCAGAATTAAGTATTACAAGTATTTTAAAAATCTTATGCTACGCGTCTTAGCCAACAACGTAGTCGTAGCAGATGAAAATATTAGTAAGGAAATAATATTTAATTTCAAGGCTCCACATTATATTGGTAGTGCGATGTATATAGTATAATTATCTTTTGCTCACGAGGCTGTCCATGGGCTTGCCCTATTACAACGTCTTCAAGGTTTTTTCTAGGTAAAATATATCCTATTTTCTTTCGAAAGCTCTAGCCTATCTCTGTACCAAATTCCGAACTTTTCAACGAATTTTTTAAATAACTATAAACAACTATCACGAGAAAATATATCTACTCGAAAAATCGCTCCCAGTCTATGTGCTGTACTCAAGTAGGAGCGATCTGCAATTGTAGCTGGACCACGGGCAGCACTTAAAAGTGCCGTTAAAAGGGGCATCAAAAGCATCGTATAAATTACGCAGGCACCGGCGTTTACCGTTGTGACGATATTTTACGATTACCTTTAATTTCCTTTTGCTGATTTGTGATATCATAGGTTTGATACCATGTTTTTAACGAGATAAAATTACATGTTTAGTGATTTATATTTTAAGGTCTGGTGGTTTATTAAATGAGCAATTGTTAGTTGAATTATAATTACGTTAGTATTTTACAATTGTTACAGTACAACTATTTTTCCCAACGTTTCGTGTGATTTACATAATATATTGGTTTTGCTTTAATAATTGTATATTTTTGTTAAATAAACGCGCTTTATCCGTCCAAACTGTTTTCCACTCGCGTAAATAACATATTACTACAACAGTAAAAAACCGTATTAAATACTATTTTAGTTAAATTATTTTAACGGTATCAGCTCAGTTGATCACACACCGTCACTCGGTTAGAGTTAGAATTAAAAATATGTCTGCCACATCTCTCAATATGCGGTTCTTCGTCTATAAAACTTGAAATAATATAAAAAAAGCATTTAAATTAGTATATAGTTAAGTATCTCGTTAGCTTTCAAATAAAAAAACGCATCATATCGGTCCATTCTTTTACATAGGATGACACAGACATACATGCATACACAGATACCTACGTCAAACTAATAAAATACCTTTTCACGTTGGAAATTATAAATTGACGATTCAGAAGTTTATTGTTCTTGTTATAAAATATAGGAACACATAACCAAGATCTTGCAGATTTCGGACCTTCATCTAATATCTCTATAAAGCTGTCGAATTTCGTAAACAGAGTTCAAAGATTTACGACGTGTTATCGATAAATTGTCTTCGAAGGGACATGAGTGAAACTCGCGTCAGCAGGGTCTCGGCTCTTGGCAGGGACCGACTGATTGCTCCATCCATCTGGTCGCCGGGTTAAAGGTTCAGAAATAAAATAAATACGACGAATCGTCGCTTTATCCCGTATTCTTTAAACGTATAGTGAATAGCGCTGATCTATCTTGAATGATTTTATTTTCAGTGGTCAAATTGAGATTAATAATAAATAAACCTTTATGAAATAAAAATAATGTCGTAAGCAAAGATACATTAAAATATTAAAATAATGTTTTCAGACAATGAAGAGTGCCTAGTTTTTCGTACATATAAAAAGGATTAAACACTCTTTAAACATTGTCAGAAATAGATGTGAATAATATATTAGCAATAATCTCAATTAAAATTATATTAATAAGCTATCGATTAATTATATAATTTCCATATATATTTATATATAGGATATTTAACGTTCCTATATTATATGCCCTCATCACAAATGGTGGAGTGCCGGTTTACAGGCTGTCCCGCCCGAACTATGCTAACTTTTAATGTCTTTTCATTTAATAAATATTTATTATTATTACTTAAATATACAGTTTTTAGAGATTATAACTAAGTCATAATCTATAACTGTGTTCTGTACCATTCTTAAATTTACTCTTGACGAATTTAGGCTGTATCTTGATTAAAGGTTCATGTATTGCTTTGCAGGCAACGCAGCGGTCCAACGCTGAGCCTCCAACTTTATGTAAAAATAAATTTTCAGTTAAAGATTTGTATTTAATTTTCAATGCGTTAGTAAAACGTTTTATTGGAGCATTAAAAGCCGATACAATAACCGGTAACCATTAGCTGATATAGAAAAGTGAACATAGTCGATAGGTTGAGTTGCGATGCCTACTTAAACTGCGGGCTTTTTCAAAATCGCTTTCAGTAAGGCTTTACGTGCGAGTGCATCTACAATAGGCAATTTTATGGTAAAAGCCGGTGCGCTGAAGAAATGAATCCAATTTCGCGGTGATCAGATTTTGATATATCTTTAATATACACAAAATATTTACATTTCGAAGTCATTATAGGTGAAATCAATTAAATAAGCCTTTATAGTTATGAGGTTATGTTGTGTTATATTTGTTTTCTTTCTTATAAAAGTAAACTAATTACATGTCTTTCCACAAAGGTTTCTTTTACTTACTTCTATATTAATGTATCCCGCGCCACTCGAAGTCCCGCTTTCTTTTTTAGCTCATTCCCACCTTATGATTTGTCTTTTCTTTTATGGATACCATTCCATATCATTATATTTATGAAACATTAAGTAATGTATTCGCCCGGGAATATTATATATTCAAAATTGTAAATTTAAAAAATATCTTATACAAAATATTTTTCTAAAAAACTGTCCTAGTGTGTTTAATAAATTATATGAAATAGATTTTCTATATTGTTTATTGCTAGTCTCTACAATCTGCAATCTCGTCTTGAAAATTCAAAATTCGACGTTAATTTAATTGTAAATTTGTTAAGCCGTCATTAAATATTCGTTTCTTTAATCCTGCGGCTAATGTTTCATGCATTTTCTGACGTAGCTATGAATTGATTGTGACAATACAGTCTATACGTAGGTCTGGAAGCGACAAAAGCCTTAAGCTTTCACGATCTTAGTTGCGATGCATAAACAGAATGAAAGAAAAATGGAATCAAAATTTGAGTCGCTATTGTTAAGCGTACAATGACATTTATTTATAATACTGGCTATTCTTTTTTATTGATCCATTCCAACAAATTTATACAAATATTACATAAAATAACTAAGAATTGATTATTTATTGATCCATTTATATTAATTACTAGTCTCCCACTTGTTATAAAATTTTGTTGAAAAGCTTCATAACCTTCATGCTATACTTCGCATACATCGCATCATCACTATCACTACATAGTACAAAACAAAGTCGCTTTTTCTTTCCCTATATCCCTTTATATGCTTAAATGTTTAAAACTACGCAACGGATTTTGATGCGGTTTTTTTAATAGATAGAGTGATTAAAGAGGAAGGTTTTTATATATGTTCTACTTATACCCGTGCAAAGCCGGGGCGGGTCGCTAGTTTTAAATATTTGTAAGTTGGTGCCAAATTGAAACAGAAATCTTTTAACTTAAGGAACCAATTTTTTACTATGTTTCAACTAGTTTGAACCAAATATTTGCTATTTTAGAATGATTATTTAAGTTTTACTTATTTCTTATTAGAGTACTTTAAAATCGGTCTATTTTTTTACAATTTATTTAATCACATTTATGGTTTTGACAATAATCACAAGTCGATCGAATCACATTATATTTAAAAGGATTAATTTTATTTATTTAATATCGTAAGCACTCAGAATCAGCAAGATCTTACTTTATGCATTTATCTACTGTACTATTTTGTTTTATTGCGACGTCAGACTGCACCGCGGGATGCCACTCTCATGTCGTTTGCTGAATCCCTTCCGTTTCCGTTTGATTCCTTCGAAGACGAATGTAATAATTCTTGTAAAATAAAGTACTAGGAACTGTTTCCGATGACTATGCCTTTGAATCACAATTCTTCTTCAATTTCAGTTTGAACTCAAAATATAACCTTTTTCTTTTAGATACCAATTCTTTAAATTTGCACTGAAATATAGACTACAATAAAAGGAAACTATTACTTATATAACATAATGTCAGACACACGGAAATACTGACACGTAAAACCTATAACACCTCTCTTTTTAGTCAGTTAAAAACATCAATACAATAATTACTTCTTAACTTTTAAAGACAACGTAAATCCGAATAGTGGCGTGATTCCGGTCGTAAATTGAAAGTTTCGTCTCCGAAGTGATTTTAAAACCTTTTCGTTTTTTCTTAAAAAGGTATCTGTTGCGATGTAAGACTAACTTTCCGGCAATCAGCAAGTCTAACTTTGGGGAGGGTTAAATCAAAGGGTTCCGGTTTTATGAAGACTTATTTCAGACTTACCTTCAAGTTGAAATTAGATTTAATCTGAGTCGAAGCTTTAGGATTGAATTTTGTAAACAATTTCGAATAACTACAAGTTGCAGGCTTTGTTGAAATGCCAATGGGAGTCCGTTTAGAAATTCCGCTAAAATGAATTCGTAAATATATTAGCTCAGGTTTGCGTTGGTTTTGTGAAATGCGTATTTAATGTGGATTTTTGTTACGTTTGTTTAAGTACCACAGTACACACCTCTGAGCTCTCCCTTGAGGTTTATTACAACCAAATACAGTTTTATTGGATTTATAAATGTTCTACGCTCAGTGTAATCATACGCCATATTTAATAATTATAAAGATTATATACTTTTTACGCGCTGGTAGGTACATTAGGCCAGTAATTTTTTTTATTAGGTCTAATACATATTAAAATGATGAGATTAAACAAAGTTTATAAAAATTTAAATACACGATTACATCAAAATTGTCTAAGGATCAAGTACGTCTTAAACTATCGCCGCAATTGCGGGTTAATGTTTTAATTTTTTTAATCGTTATTGATTGTTTTTAGTGACTTCCTATAAAATAATTTTATATTGTAAACCAATGTATTGTATTACAATTCATCGGAACTGAAAAAAATTGCATTCATAAGGAGTGATAACATCATATGAGACAAGAAGAGATGATGGTAGCCGACCGAATGTTGCAAGCTGGTTCCAGGCAGCCGTGGCTGTCGCTCTTGGCACTACATATTAAACACCACGTATCACGGGGAGCGTGACCAAGCGTCATAGAGGATGTTCTCGCATTATCACTCGCAGGCAGGAGCGGTACATCCAAAGTACTGCTCGGCTAATGTACTTGATCCCTAGACTCTTTTGATGTGTATAATTTAATAATTATTGTTTAAAATTTTTGGCTGTTCTTCCCAGAACGTGTATTTGAGTAATTTTGTGCGTATATTCATTAATTCTCTAATAAAAGTAGGCTTCTTGAGATTGAATTTTTCAGGAGTACGCCACGCCGGTTCCGTCACGCATTTACGTGTTGAGTTGGATTCAAATCCCGGGGAAACATTTAAATATTTAGGCTGGTTAGGCGGCAACCTTACTTGGCTGTAAAGAAAATAATCAGTGACACAGGCGCAGTGTCTCCCGTGCCCTACTAGAGATAACGGAATTTTACATTTTAAAAGTGTAATTTTTACAACCAATCGTGACTTAGGGACTATATAGATATGAATAGGCGATAAATAAATATGATTTGCTTTACTAGAAGCCTTGTAACTGTAGAGCTTTCTAAAAAAACTATTCCTTCTAAAGGTTCTGCCAAACACGATCGGCATTGGTGTTCATAAAAGTATGAAACTATCGTATGCCACTCACGAATGCTACGTCGACAATAGTCCCTACCGGATGTGTGTTCTCTTTTGTATGGAGGGCTTTTAACACCGAACCGATCACAAACCGTCAATAGTGAAATCAGAAATTTCTTTTGTACCCTATTTCTTTTCATACACCAAAATATTCCCGTTTATTATTTCTTCCATTGGGAAAACTATAATTTAAATTGAGTTGATACCAGCAGCTAAGATTGTTTGTAGCATTTCTTGCAACACACCACTTTGTGGAGCCAGCTGCCTTTGTATTTCCAAAGCTTTACGACTTAGGGACCTTCAAGAATGGGCGTACTTCTCCTGAAAAATCGTAACATCTAAATTTTTATTTATAAATACATAAAAATAAGACTTATACAAGTATTAACATATAAAAAAACTTAAAGATATTTAACTACTTGCGTGGTTAAGCTTCAGACATCTGACTTTGTAATGAATTTGTGATTTTTTCACGTCAAAAAAAAATTCTTAGAACTCTTTCCTTATTAAGTGATCATTTTAAGGATGTTATGATATCAAATTTAAACGTGTGCAGAAAACACACAAACAAAACATTATTACTTATGGAAATTAGGCCGCAGGTACCACATGTTACATATCCTTAAATACATAAGCTCTAAATAATATTCAAACGAACCACGTACGCTAATTATCCCTTCGAAATCGTCGATCAAGTGTTTTGCTATAAAAGAGCATGAATCGCTCACTTGTATGAGGGGGTACTTAACGGCGTGCTGAATTAAGCCAACATTTTTTCTGAGTGGTTATAAACGGCCTGCTTCCACCCGTATATATTGAAGTGTCGTATATTTTACGACCTATCCCGTTCAAGGGCTATTTCAGGGGCACGAGTGGATAGAATTAGCCCCGTGTTTTACAAACTGGACAACTTTAAGTTGCGATCACTTATGGCGGAAGACATATTGAAACCTTAATAAGCGTTAGGTATATTGGAGCCATATGTAATCTAATCGATGCTAAACACATTGATCCTTCAATTTAATAATCTACGACGAAAAAAGAATTCTTATTTATAGTTATGTAAAATATTCTTTATAATTATGTCGGTGTTTTTTTAAATTGTGTTTAATTTAAATGTCTTTTTTCTTCTTAGATTAGCCTTAGTAAGGTGCAGCTAATGTTCGTAAGCGATTGTTTATGATTCTATACCAGTAAAAGATCTTGGACTGCCTTATCTCTGTAATAAATTAAATTTTTGTAGCAACAACAATGGAGATTATGTTAATATAGATTAATCATCAATAGTTTAGTAAGTGGTTATAACTAATCTGATAAAATGTTATTTAATTATTTGTAAATTAATAACCAAACAAAATAATGCCTCCGATCCGATAAAAAAAGTTATGCTTTTAGCATTCTTTACGTATCTATAACTGGCAAAAAAGTATTTAGTAGTAATTTCCTTCCATTTTATAAATTACAAACTTTGTATGTCACAATTACTAATCATATCTATATAAAAGTAAAATTATATTTCGATGTGTTTACTTTACCATTAAACTAATTCGCATTATAATATAGGTATAGATCTATTACTAACAGTTCCTTTCATAGATAAAACTTAATCCAAAACACGAATAAACAAATCTAAATCCTAGACAAAGAGATACAAAATTTGTTAAATATGCATTTTAGTGAAATATTTTAGAGGGTAGATCTTTAGCGGACATGCGAACGATTAATTAGCGAGGTTATTAATGCGGGACATTAGTCAGCGACCGGCCGTGTCAGCGGTTTATGGCAGCCATCTTAAATACTATTGCAATTTCACTTTTCAATTTATATTGCTTTACTGTTTTTCATTCATTCAAATATATAGTATTTGATACCAATAATATTGTCATTTAATTAAAATATTATTATTTAACACCAATAATAATATATTCTGGTGTGATATGTATACACAAGTATTGCACATTTAACACTATTTATTTGAAAAAATATAACTACTAACTATGCCATAAACAAAAAAGAAAAGAAATAGATATAATAAGACCTAATTTATTATGTAATCTTACATCACATTCATACCAGTTATCCATAAAACTACTTATTAGTTTTAAATTCTAGATAATGATGTCCGTTTATAATGTGTACAACTTAATTTTTTAAATCGTTCCGCTTGTATTTATTTAATTAATTAACCCAAGTTTGACGTGACTGTGTCTGTGGAGTCGTAGCTTTTAAACGAGTGTACCGATTTTGATGCGGTTTTTTGTTTGGAAGTGATCCAGATTGTTAAGCTACAATTTATCTGCTAATCCATAAATGGCTGATACATATTTGTAGGTAATCATGTAGGGGTTTTTTTATAGTCTTCAATTTCACTTGCTTGCAATACGTTGCATGTATTATTATATATATTTCAGCATCGCAACGATAATTAACCATCGATGGTCGAGGCGGGCGTGCGATGATAACGTATATAATCCCATAAAATATATCTTCAAGAGCCCGTGCTGCTCGTTAGTTGTAATTACTCTATGGGGTTGCAACGCAATACTATCTCGGTAACTTTATAATTGACTTCTACGTACATATCTATGGTAAAATTGTAACTCCTGTATTCCTACGTTTATTGTAGAGACAGATAAGTATTTTTGTTTGTAAATAATCAACTACACGACCAATTTCAAAAATACTTTCAATATTTTTGTTATATTTCGACACGTAGTTAAGCTGTTAGTAAAAGAAAGTCTGGCTTATCCAAAACGCGGTTTAAAGGTAAGCCGGGTTTGCTACCCGAGGAAAACCTATTTTTGTATGAATGTTAGATGTATATCCTAGCAAAAAATACTGAAACATCTTTAGTCCACGTTTTGTAATAAGGCCCAGTATGTAAAAATAGTTTTAAATAACTACCGAAGTGAAATTTCCCTCCCTTTTATTCTTGAGGGACATAAGTTTCTATGTATGTTTCATTGAACAGTTTCATTATTTCTTTAGAGCCTTCTCTGCCTATTTAACTGAAATATTAGTTTCTTCACGCTTCGAATCCAGAATTTCAGGCGCAACGATGCCTTGAAAGTTAGACGCGTGAATGACTTGACCACCGAGGTGGTTAAAAAAATTAGGAATCATTTAAGCTTATAACATCAAAGAGTCTCTCATCTACGGTTATTTATTTATTTACCAAAAATACCAATACAGTTTCAAGAATCCATAACATATCAAAGATAAAAAAGGGAAACCATATTTTGAAGCTTTTTTAATAGTTCTTTTGAAAATATTAACAAAAGAGGCATTGTCAAGGGTAGGTAGGTGTATCCTAAATTTAAGCAGACAAAGTGGTGACCGTCATTTAGTAGCTGAGTTAGTAGTTAAGCGATACTCAACTAGGTTGAACGAAAGAATTTCCTAGGTCGTAAGATGGGCCGGATATACATCTAAGTGCTTCCTGATGATTACAATGTTACAATAGTTTCAAGTCTGTTTTGCTGACTCCGCTTCAGCAATTTATTTTAAGCACAGTAAACGAGATCTCAGACACACTTGTTATAAATTTGACTTATCTGTGTCAGTCTGTGCAATCGTAGCTCTAAAACAAAGGGACTGATTACGTGTTTTTTGTTTGAAAGCGTACGTGATATCACGTAACATTAAACAAAAGAGAACGTGAAGTCGTTCGCCATTCAGAAACAAAATACCTAATCAAACAAATTTTATAAAACCAAAATTTCTAACATAAAACTATCTACAATTCAAACGATTCATCAAAATATATGTTAGTTGAGCTATTTAAAAATTAAAATATTTAAAAACTTACTTATTCTATAAGTGTACCTAATATGTATTGTGCTAGATATTTTTTTATGTAAATTAATGAATTTACAATACGCAAAAAGCGGATAATAAGACTAAACCAAGTGTTTTGATCGATTTGAAACATGTTTTATTATACCTTCATGTTTCATATTTTATGGTATTTTATGATATGGCAGACATAAACATTTATATATTCTCCTTAGAAACCACTATAACCAAAGTTCTTTTTTTGAACAGTTGGTTTTGTTTTTGCAGTATGTTTGTATTATTTTAACCTTTTTCCCTCTTAATTGTGTTACCAGGGTAACGATTTTTGTCAATTGTTATGTAGTATAAATTAAGCAATCTTTTTGTGTAATTTATATTCCAAAGCAAATGTTATTGATACTTACTAACGCATTAGGGAATTTGTGGAGGTAGTTTTAAGATTGAAATGTATAAATAAATATTATGACTTTAATTTTGTAATCTGTTGTCACTGTTGTGTTTGCAGTAATTATAATGCATTGTAGAATATTTGTCTCGATGTCTTGCAAATGTTGAAAATGTTTGATATGTATGTATGTATGTTAATAAAAATATTTATAACGTTCTGTCAAAAATACTTTTCACCAGTTCTCATATTCACACGAGCCGTGAACGGTCAGAGCTTTGTCGCGGCTCCAATTTCACCCCGTTTGATGTGTTTAATTACTTTGTTTGTTCTTGTTTGACTATTGCTTGCGGTCGCCCCAAGTGCAAAACGCTAACGAAACTGTTAGTATTCCTAAATTAAACGTTACCCACGTCAATCTAAACGAATAGTTACGAAATTAAACAGAATTACACACGTTATTACGTTGTAATATCTTTTATGTTCTCTAGACTCGCTAAGTTTGGGATTTATTGTATTAAACCACGTCTAATAAGTTAGCACACGATTCACGTCTTTATAATATGTAAAAGTGAAGTTCCAGAATCGTTAGTCTACCTGAAGAGTTAGAGCGAATCCAGAGAATCTTTTTTTAATTGCCGACGAAAAAGAGGACTTATAATTTTGACGTGCATGTGTGTCTATGGCGTCTATGGCTCCTCAACAGATTTCAATGATCGAGGTAGATCTTGGATACAATAATTGAAAATCTCTTTTATTAAATCGTTTGTTTTATTTTTATTATTTGAAAATAAAATTATATGTTACTTATAGAAGAATTAAAAGATTCATAAATTAATATTTTATATTTAGTTTTTGATTACTTATTACATAAAGAAATGTTTTTAAGTTGGACAACATTAAGCCTAAAGCTTCTAAATATTTAAAAGAAATATTAGATATTTTAATGTCAAGAACTTCAATTAATCAAGAACTAGCGATATTTTAAAATAAAGGAAATAAATGAAGCTTTAATAATGCTTGGTGATCCATAGACACATACATATTTTTATAACTTTTTTTATTTGGGGTTAAAAACTCTTTCTTGTCAGCCTTATTTTAAGGTTCTAGTTTGTTATACCTTTTACGATAGAATTTTCTCACACTAAGAATCTTAAGCACGAGATAATAGCATTATCCTAAGACTTTCTTTCCTAATGAGATAGCGATTGAAATGGTTTGAAGTGCTCTGGAACTGTCCCACTTTCACAACTCGCGTACGAAGATCTATAGAACAATAGTCTTTACGGTTAGTGTTAATTTATTAAAACGAAAATAAATTGAAACGTGAATTTTTTATAATCTCTTAGTACATTATTATCATATTACTCTTTATTCGCAACTTTTCGTCTGGATGGCAAAATTTTATTAAGAAAGAGTCTAATGTTTAATCAGTGTAATAATTTTAAAATCGGTCCAGATTAAAGTAGGGATTATTAACAACCTATCATAATGGTTTTTACAGTTACGATATTAAATTAAAGAGTTAAATCAAAACTAGAAGTCAGTCAAATTGTAACCACATCCTTTCCTATCACATGAAAAGTGAACATATTCATCTTATTAAATAAACAAATATTAATTAAACAGAATATAGTTTTAAAGTAACGTGGGTTGGTTTCGGTAGGGCTCTGGGTTCACAATATATCTTGCGGGCAGGCAACCGCGATTTGACTGACGGCAACTCTGAAAGGACATTTATCAGCCTCACTAGCGGGTTACACTAAACCAAATAACAATGAATCCTCATTGACAAATTATCTTGCCATTTCTCATTCTTGCTCCTTTCTTTGAGTGACTAATGTTCTATTCATCCAATGTTAAGTTTAAAGTGAATTTTAATGGTCGATAAATAAATTTTTTTAAACTGTCAAACATAAATCATTTCCCAATTAAAACCACATATTAAACAGAGTAATAAAAGGAAGAACACCGTGAGTTTTGCCAAAATCCATTTGGTTACAGTAAATATCACCTCTGGGGAAATAGATGGCGCTAGCAACACTACCTTCAGCTTTTGGCATTATTATTAAAATATGTAATTGTAAAATTTGTGAGAAATAAACGCGCCTAATCCGGTGAAACTATTCTTTACACCTTTTTTTTTATTTTATTTTAGATGTGTACCCAAAAACTTGATGCAAAAATTATGTTATAATGAAGTTACTAGTTCGGTGAGAGTGTTTTTAAAAATGAAACTACAAGCAACATACTGGTTAGAGGTTAGTCGTATTAATATAAGTTTTCTTGGATTTATATAAACCCGGCGAACTTTGCACCGCCAATAAAAGTTGTCTTAATGTCATAATATATCAAGCTATATAGAATCTTTCTTAATATTAAATGGTAATAGTTATTTATGATATTAGTGCGGTAAGTTAGTTATTACAAACGAGTAGACCATACCATAGTCACGAATTTGTTCATACCAATTCCGCGCGAATGTCATTCAACATTTTCAACACATTTGAAGAATAAAAGTAACATAACACCCCTTTTTACTTAAGCGTAAGAAAGGATGAATGCGATTGCAAGGCGATTCGCGAACTGGCTTCGAGTGAACGGCTAACGTGAGAAGAGTACATTTATTATGTCGAGTCACGGTACTCATTTGGGTATTAGAGATAAAATTAAAATTTACGCTTTGCCCAAAGCAATTTGTAACCGCCCGTTTTACTTCACGCGGAAAATGAGCTCTGGTTTATCCGATGTTTTACGTTCACTTTCACAGATGTCTTACGGCTTTCCAATAGTTCAATAAGTCTATGTAAAAGTATGTAAAACTTAGGTTTGATAGTAGGCTCCATGAATGAAAACCTTGGTAGAATACGTTAAATTGAGTAGAATTAAATAAATCATCAGATAAATAAATAAGAATGAGATTAGACAGATTTTCTAAGACCAATCTTGATGCCACAGGTAGATACAAACTAATAAAACCCCTCTTCTTTCGTCCTTGGTTAAAAATGTCGAATTACACGCGTGAATGAATTTGATCAGACTGCGAGTCACGGTAGACCATTTATATGAAATTTACAAGTTTCGGGCGCGTTCGAATGTCGAATAATTTTCATAAGACGCGTAACAAATTAGATTCAATAAGCCCTCCAGTCACATTTGCTTCGTACATTTTCATAAATTCATTTCCGATGTTAAGAGGAGTGCGTGATGCCAACTTACGAACAAGAGGGAAGACTTGAGATCATTAAACATAATGGGAACAGTAATAGATTGGAAAATTATACAGGTTTTTCATAATTCGCTGAAATAAATGAAACGTAATACACTGCCGGTATAATTTTGCAATCGACGATGTATTTTTAATACCCCGACGAAAAAGAAGGATTGTTATGAGTTTAGGTAACGTGTCTATGTATCTGAATAGACTGATTTCTGGATTATTTATTTTAAATGTCGCACTAACAAGGCAGCTGTAGAAATCTAAACCTAAACGCAGCCTTAATATGTACGAACCGCATGCAAAAATCTCAATAAATATTTTTCAATGTTAGTAAACATTTCGTAATAATAAGAACTATTTTACAAAGACATTTAGATTCGAAATATATTTAAAAAAAACAGCAAGCTATTTTAAGTCTAAAGCAAGCAAAGAACACTTTGAAAGCTGATATGATCAAAATGGATCGTACAATTTATGAAGTTCTCTTCATTCATTAGATGTTGTAATTATCATGATGGGGTTTTATTTGTCTTCAAAGTATGTAATTAAATAATAAATTTCTTCGATATGTAAACATAATTCAGTTATATCGAGATCTGTCCCGAAATAACTAAAAGTTTGTTCAAACAAATAAAATAGGTTTCCATCGGTGCGACACCTGGGCGGCTACGATCGGTGTGTCCCGAGGGAAATAAAAACTTTGTCGCATGTCGCTTGTAAGCGACTAAAGCCTTCCTGCTTGGAGTCTCGGCTACACGTTCACCGATTTGCTCGTGACGCACAATTTATGCTTCTGATTCACTATCTGCGCTTACTTCCTCCACACTAGATCTGCGAAAGGGACCTTGTTCTGCCTCTATGAATAGAAACTGATTAAGCGCGTATATCTTTCACACGTCGATCAAAATTTATTTACTTATTATTAAATTTATCCAACCCTTCGCGTGCTTTACCCTCTGCATGGTCACGGGCACACACATGTCAAATGTCAAATGGTGACAGCCGATAGTGTTGCTAGAGTCATCTATTTCCCCGGTGATTGTACTTAGTATTAATAAAATAATTGTGCCCGTAATTCGTCTGTCCTCTCCAAATAAAATTAATTGTTTTTTGTTTCAAACCAGTAGTTCCTTAGATTAGCGCCTTCAACCAAACAAATGTTTCAGATTTATATTATTAGTATTGATTAGTTAAGGTTAGAATAGCTTTTATCAGATGAGTTATGGTCTTGCCCATTTTGAGTATTGAATTTGTATTTTATCGACAGGATTATTTTAATTTGAAATCAACACCCCTACATTCCCAACGTCAGAATATCTTGGAATGACATTTCTAATATTAGTACAGCACTGAAAGTTTCCGAGTTCGATAAATGCTCGGATCTTGCTGGAATTCTTAAATTAATTCAAAGGAAAAATAAAATTAGCAAAGTTGGCAAAGATTAAATTATATCGACATCGTTTGTGTCAAGAGTTGAAATAATATTGTTAGAATTCAAATGTCCATATTCAGACGACTGGATGGCGCTATTGATAGTACTCCTGCCTTCTGCGCCAATAGGCCCCGGGTTCGAATCCCGGTAGGTGCATTAATTTGTATGATGAGCACGAATGTCTTGGTTGTTTATAAACTTATATATGTATTACCATAACACAAGTGCTTCAACTGCTTACTTTGGGATCGGAGCAATGTATGTGACTTGTCCCAATATACATTTAAACATATATATTTATATATTTCCAACATTGGTTATATTTATCTCCGATGGAAAGAGAGGTATTATAATTATGGCTATAAGAGTCTCACAAATTTAAAGTAAACATTTTTAACGGATTAAGCGCGTAATACAATAATACAACTTTTACAATTACTATTTAATTATTACAAAGTTTTCCCGACAAGTTATATGTTTGATGTGTCCGTGTGTCTGTGGTATCATAATTTCTAAGTGGATGTACAGATTTCGATGCGATCTTTTGCTTAAAAGTTGACGTGATCGGTGTGGATCTTAACTACATTTTATGAAAATTGGTGTCCGTTTTATGGTTATAGATATATCCTTGAATTATTTTCTAATTTTTGATGTATTGTGAAACCTGGGAAAAAGGATTTTTCATAGTTAATAACAAATTTATAGTTAAAATTTTCAGCTTGCGTCTGTTTGCAGACTGAAATACCTTTTCCGTAATTGATCCCAGTTTCTGCTGAATCGAATAAAGGAATAAGAATTGAACAGTGGAGGTTCATTCGCCCAGTTACCCAGTTGTTATTAAGTTAGTGAAGGATTGCTTTCTCTCTTTCAATCGGATACAATCTATAAACCTTTAAATAAACATTTACCTTCGCATTCGTAAAAGGGATCTCAGAAGTTCACCCAAAACTTATTTAAACTTTTACTCTAGAAAATCCTTTTGGAAAGCACTTCAGACACACAATAGAATATGTATAAGGTAATGGATTACGGACTTCAAATTGTATAAAAACTAGAGACAATTTATTAATTCTACGCCCTATCTCTGCTAACTAATGACTCTCTGCTATTTATCTATCAAACTCAAATTCAAAAAAATATTTAATCATTATAGAACTAGTTTTATATAATACAAGTTAATATTAATATTAAAGCTAGGTTTAAATCTAAATGACTGTATAATCTACTACCGCTTCGGATTCTAGGGGTGGCTTCTGGTGGAGAAGAAGCGGCGCAAGAAACTCCCCAGCATTCGCTCATTTAATCAGATACAATATCCGGTTACATGTGGGAGATGGAACGATCTATAATAATAAAAATCAATTTTAAAAATTGCTTAACTCCTTTATAAGGCATTGCATGTGATGTGACTAACAACTAAACAAGGGACAACAAACCCAATATCTGAAATGCCGACGATGCAACTCTACAACCTATTGACGTGATTAGTAGTGCTCTTGCCTTCAGCGCCAGAAGGTCCTGGGTTCGAACCCCGGTGCATTTATTTGTGTGATGAGCACGAATGTTTGTTTCCGAGTCTTGGTTATTTATAAATTTATATGTGTATTTATTGCGGTACACTCGTTGTTTCTAATTACCATAACACAAGTGCTTCAGCTACTTACTTTAGGGTAAGAGCAATGTATGTGAGTTGTCCCAATTATTATTATTATTATAACGCATTGCGGCGCGGTTGCCTCAGCAGCGGTAATCTCCTACCATCAGGAGATCCGCCTCCCCTGTTTTCCGCTAATATATTTTAAAAAAACCATAACCTCAATTATAAAAAACTACCTATTATAAGTTCGAAAACATTTAATAAAATATATATAGCTCCCTAAAAATTATCTATTTTAATTTGTTTTTTATACTTGTAGGTCCACTTAGTTTCAAAAAAATTGTATTTATGTGAAGTTGGCTGAATCGCTTATAGACTGTAGATTCCTACAGGCTGTGTAAATAGCACAATAGAACCCGAGGATTAAAACTTTTATAATAATTACAAGATAAACTTCGACAAGGGTTCACAAAGCCGTCAATATTCCCATATCACACTGTTTTCAAAGAGGCGAAACTTGCTTCGCTCCCAGTCTTCGCCCGGGGCTACGTCTTGATGCGTCAAACCGTTTCCAATTTTAAGTTTCGTAAGCTTCGGTTTCGCTTGACGTCGGCTCATCAAATTGTTGCCCTTTGATTTTCAGCTCCTCGTAAGATGATGTTGGTGAAAATTTTTAATTTAATCAGTTTTGTTTTGAAGATTTAATGAAGCGAGTGATTTGAAGAGATTAGGCCACCGATTTCTGTCATAATAATCGGGAGCTTTTTTAACATTTATCCTAATAACAGATATTATAAAATGAATATGCCTTTATATAAATTTATTCATTAGTTTGATAATTATTTAAATTTACAATATTATATTCTAGATTTGGTCTTAATTTAATTTTTTTTATAAAATATTTACAATGATGTACTTAAATATATTTACAAAAATTCAAAACGCTCATCAAAGCCGTTAGGGTGCGTACCCAAAATACTGGCTATATTACCGCGTTGTATTGCTATACTAACGCGTTGGCCGAAATATGAGCCAGCTTTCGGGTTTCCTGTGGTCTCAACTAAGCGCGTCGATATCTCTTTAAACAATCGACGCGCTTCTGGCCCCCATGGACCCAAAGTCTCCACTCCAAAAGGAACGAAAATATAAGAATCCATGAGACTTTCATATTTTCGCCTTTTGTTGCTTTCTGCAATATATTTCATTTTGAATTGAGCTGTTCAAATTACAAAACTATTTATTTATTAAAAACTGCAAATAAAATAAACACTCACGTCCGTCCACCTGATTCGTCGTTACAGTATAAAATAAAAGAAAGACACACATACATACAACACACTAATTAAAAACTGCTCGCACCCACCCGTGCGTTTTTTGCATGCACGTGCATGCAAAAACCTATATTAAAAACAAAACGAATACCCTCACCTACCAATAATAGAAACCTGTTATTGATGCGACGCAAGAAATATGGGTAAAGTGGATACAGGTGTGTTCCAAGATACGAGGAAATATTTGCGTTATGAGTATTTTATTGTTGATTGTCCAGTGTAATAATATTTTAATATTTTAATGTTAATTCTTCATATAATTCTTCATTTGCTTCAAATAATAACATAACATAGATATAAATTCTACAATTGTTATCAGAGTTAAGAAAATATAATTTATTTCTTTCTAGTACCATCAAAATTGCACCGCAAAGGTTGAACCGTTGAGCTATTTTATAAATTCATTGCAGCTAAAAGCTTGGCTTCTAAATTCGGTGCAGGGATTCGGGCCGGGTTGTAGTGGTGTGTCATTGTTTAGAGTTCTCGGGGACGACGCTGGAGTCAATATGCGGAACATTTCCTATTACACGCCCACTTCTTCCCGTGAGCTCGTATATTTAAGTATATAGAGTTGATACTACTTCACGGAACGTATATTCTTTTAACAAAGAAAGGAATAATTGGCGGATCTATAAATTTGGTTTCCTCTAAGTCATGTGATGTCCGCGATTTCATGAGAAAAAGAAGCTCTCTGCTTTTCTCTCATCCTATGTATATTGCAATCTTAATATTTAATGTTTAAAAGTCAAACGTTTTGTGCCTGTCAACATAAATCAATATGTAACAAATGACACGGCGACTAATTCTGACTTAACTTATAACATCCCTCTTTTTTGTCGGAATTAAAGAAAGAGTTGTATCAGCTCTAGACGATAAGAAATATATTTTATTCCAACACAATTTGTAATGGAAGCGACACGCGGAGACAAGAGCAAGGGGGCAGCGGGTCGATGTAGGCGGCAAAATTACTTGCAAATTCCATTTACCAGTCGACAGTCGACGTCAAAAGAAACGGCTGATGGCCAACGCTCGTCCTAACACTACGGACATCAAAAGGAAGACAAATAAAAGGAGTTAATAAGGCTGAAACGTAATTAAGGAACAAAAAAGTATAAAATGCAATTTTGTACTTCATTAAGTCATGATGTTGCACTTATTGTATAGAAGTTCAAAGTTAATTTTCATTAAATATTTTCTTCTCTTAGTTAACAGGCTGTTCAAGAAGGTGTCCAAATCTGAGAAAACAAGCTCAAAGCTACAAACAGCTAAAACTCAGTACGGTTTTTATTTTTCCATGTTCACAAAAGATTTTGAACTTGAACAAATCATTATCATTTATTTATTCATTATAACATAAGCCAAAACACAAGATGACTGACATAAAAAATAATAAAAATAGTAAATAAGATAAAATTCCTTTTAACATATTCTCTATTCTCCGACGCTGTGACAAATAGTTAAATCATAAAAGTAAAGGTTCAAATTTATATCCTACTAAGAAAATTTACAGTCAAACTTCATACGCTCTTTGCACTTTCATTTTCTAGATTATTCCAATTTAAAAACTTGTGGAATAATCCAATAACTTAGCGTCCTTTGGGGTACAAACATGATTAGAAGTTTTCTGTTTTCAATGTTTGTGGCATGATTACCAATGACCGGGGTCCGATTGGTATGAATGTTAGATGTTACTGTGAACTTAGCTCATTACAGAGGGTTCGTTGCGTGAATAATAATGGTACAATTTTTTACTTCATTCCTGTTGAGGATTTCTCAAACGTGCGCTATATTAACTAAACCTAGAGACATTCCAGACGATTTCCAAAAGGTGGCTCTTAATTTTAATATATGTTTGTTGTATGTTTATTATGCAATTATAAGGTGAAAAGATTTATAAACATGGGGAATGCTTAAAAAAATACTAAACACTATAAAATTAGTATTGTAGTATTGTAGGTATTTAATTTTGCAAAAATAAACCGCGTAAAAAACAAATAATTGTGTAAATCAATTAGGTAGGTACTCTATAGCTTGGTATTATATCTACATAACTAAGATGCAATTTTTTATTGGTTTTTAAATTTTTGCCAACCCTGTTTTATTACACTGCACATCCACTGCATAGCACAAAAAAGTGATACATATCTCATTTATTTATCGTCTATTGTAAAAGATAAAATAATGCTTCTTAGAATTTTTATGAAGTATTTGTATTAAATGCTCTTGGTGTGAAATATTCTTTGAAATAAAACACCTATATTTCACTCTCAATCTTCTGAAATGCGCCACTTTAAGAAGGTCACATGTGTAAAAATAAATCGGCAAAACTGAATAATACTGCAGAAGTCATAGGTTGAATCTTGTATTGGTTTGTAAGGTCGGGGTAGCCCGTTTGTGAAATGTTTTAACAAAAGAACGGTGTAATGCGTCGAAAAATTTTAAAGGAACTTAAACCGTTTGTAAGTAATTTTAGAATTTCTTTTGCGTTGGCTGTTAATGAAAGATTGTGGGATAGCTCTAGGTTGTGGAAGCCGGCAGTAAATAACAAGTGTGATCGGATTATTTCGATAAGATCGTAAAATGAAACAAGGAGCGTCTTGGCGGGACAATCGGGCTTTTGAATACGATGTAACGGGTAATCGGCGAATAACCTAGGAACTATGACAGATTCGATTTGAATGAGTTATGTTTGAATTGATAAAATTCTAGTTTTCATATGTAACTTGGGTTTTAATATCTAACTATCGATTGTATCCAAAGAAATAAAAAGTGTCCAATTATTGTACTGTTTAAATTACTTTTCTATGTGACCTATTACAGAAATGCAATTATTAATTTTCTTGCCCGCTGTTGTGCTGTGCGTAATTATGTTTGTTTCGGCTAATCTTACAAACGGTAAGCCGACTTTTATGAAATTTTCATTGGCGGATATCTCATGTTTTAAAAGTAAGTCCTTTTGATGTTTCCTCCCTCATCATATATATATACTATATATACTATATATATACATATTTTAAAGTGACTTCTTATAAAAAATCTTAAATAATCAAAAATCGATTTGTTAAAAGATTTAACACATATACAATAGAGCCAAATTATGGGCTCATATCCGGCTCGTTGTGATAGGATCAACAATTTCTAGGCAGTAATAATAATTATATAATTTGAAATTTAGTAGCCGTCTCATGACCTATTAGTTGTATGTAAGGGCACGCATGGCTTCGTGGGATCTTATTTTTCCGACGGCGCTTTGCCAGAGGCTTATTGCCTACGTGCCGGCGGACCGGTCTCGCTGTCATATTATTCTATCGGCTGTTCCCACACACCAATATTAGTACTGCCTTCTTCAGATATTGCCTCGCATCGTAAATAAAAATGCCGCTCCTAGAAATGCTCTTATCACCTTGAGATGTTAGGTCAAGCGGGTAAATTGCTTTACTATCGGAATTCGAATGCAAATTTATGCATTTACATGTTGGAGACGGTCTTAGTAGATTTACCATTTTCTACATTCTCAATTGAGAACTTAAGATAAATTTTTAATTTCTGACGGAAAGAGCTAAAACTTATAACTTTGACGTGTCTCTCTGTCTGTGGAGTGTGGACTTGTACTGTCTAAATGGAGAGACTAAATTCATTTCTCGGTCCTTATTGTTTTTTAACCGACCTTCAAAAAAACCAAAAAGGAGGTTATCAATTCGACGTGTATTTTTTTTTCCGATGTTCCTTATATAATCTTTTCATTGGTCTGAACAACGAAAAAAGGGGGTGTTAAAAGTTTGACATGCCTGTGTGTCTGTTGCATCGTGTTTCTAAATGAATGGACCATTTTGGTTCCCCGTCCTTATTGTCTTTTATATAATTTGTTCATAGGTTTGAAGAAATTTAAACTAATTTCAAATAGTTAAGCATAAATCACTATACTATTCTACTAAAAAGTAACAAGTGCTTGTGAAGCGTAAATTAATGAATTTTAAAACGGGGGGAATATTTTTATTGCGTACACTCTATTATTTTTTACACACAAGACGAATTTACTCCACTATAACTCGATAATGATATGTTTATTACTATCATCTTTTATTTCACGGGTCACTTCCAGAAGGGAGTTCTTAGAAGGTCGCTTTGAGAACCCTTTTTGTTTGCGCACCTATTATTATTAAACCAATGCTTGTATTCATAAACTTCGTTAGAGATCTCTTGAGTAAATATAATAAAACAAACTAGTGTCAAGGCAGGTTTGTGTCACCGCAAATGTGACCGTTGAGGAATGAAAAAAGTGAAAGTTTTATCTTACGGTCCCCGGTCGCCCGTTCTCATTTTCACCAAGACTCGCTCTTGATCGTAATCGTTGGGTAGGGTTGCACGCCGTCTCGGATTGCTGATCAACGGATACCTGTAGGTTTCGATACTAACTGCGTTAAGTATGGAAAATATTAAAGTGCGCCTAATGTTAACGCGCAAACTTATATGATCACTATGAGATTGACATATTTGCAATGGTAAAAACCTATCTGTAGGTTATAGATTGTTCATCGTGCGTTAAACCTTTACTTACTAATATACAATATATTACATGATAGAATAAGATAAACTACTGGTCGCCCATTGGTCGAAATTCGACAACAATTCAAGAGTAAGTCAGTTATGTATGTTTAGGTATGCTGTGTGTCATCCAAGCAGTAGTGTGCGTGATGTTCATTGTATGGATTAAATGTATTTTATATGCATAATTAAAAAAATATATTCTCCACTCTTTCTGTATATAAATTATAAGTGTGGGAAATTTCAAACTCCTCTTTCCACGCAATTTTCGTAAAAAGGGGTACAAATTTTTTGCTTCATGTATTAATATAATGATTACCCCACATAAAAAAAAAATCTAATGACTTATTGGCTGAATAAATTCGTCATGTTAAGATGGTATCCAATTTGTTAAATGGCAACCCTATAGATAATAAGGTATGGAAGAAGAAAAATATGTACAGACCCTTGAGTGTGATAAGTCAAAAATGCCTCAGCAGAAAGATTGACTACATTATCGAGTGATAGCGTAGCAAACGTGTTTTGTTTGTTAAAAATAATGAAATGAACAAACATTGAATGAAACACAAATGATTATAACAAGTTCGATATTCAAATTTCAACTTGTAGCAATATAAATGACATTTAAAATATTTAATACATTCAATTGAAATGTTATTACTTAAAAGGTACCATGAGTTAAACAAATTAGTAACCACTTTTTATTAAGTAACTGTTACTGAAAAAAATTTGTAGAATTAAATTAATAAATTAATTTAATCAAAAAAATGATGACGAAGATGGATTTTAATTACAATTTATCAGATCTGTTTATCCATTATTAAATAAAATTATTTTAATTTTTTACTGTATTTATATATTTTAAGTAATAATAGTTAAAATAACTAAAAATGTACAGTACTTAAAGCTAGAAAAAGTGTCGATAACATTAGCATATCCTGTTAGTGGTTATATCGGGGTCCTAATAAAACGAACGGAGGTAACGGTGTGTTTGCCGACGACCCAGATGACAGATAGGGCACGCCGCCCCACAGAGTTCATTCGTTCTTATCACCAAGGACTAGTTCACTTATATCAACGGGATTTAAGCTGCCACTGGTTACGGGAAATAATAGAAATATAGGTTTTTAGTAAGTATCACACTGTTGTGTGATACTCGATTTAATTTATTAATAAAGAATTTGAATGGATGCACTGACCAGGCACGCGAGTTCTTAGTAATAATCAAATAGTTGTAAAATTTGTGTCAAATGTAGGCACTTCATCAATTCGAACAGTGTTCTCTAAGTATCAAGATAAGTATTATAATTCAATATCAAGTATTATATGTATTGTAATAGTTATCCCAGCTTTACTTTAAAAGTGAAGTCCCGTGTTCCCTAGTGGAGGTATGGGGCAGATGCATTTCACATCTGATTCACTGATCGATTTTTTCTTTAGGGACAAGTAGGTGATCAGCCTTCTATGTCCTGCCAGACCGAGTTTTTTTTATCTCCACCGGGAATCGAACCTAGGACCTCTCGGTTGTAACGCTTATGCGCTTACCACTAGGTCAAGGAGGCGGTCAGCTTTACCTATACCTTATTTCCGTATAATAATTTTTCATTGATTCTCTGTTCCTATTGGTCATAGCGTATGCTATACATCCTTCCTCGATACAATTCAAACCAGTATTTTCTGATATAAGCGCGATCAAACAATGACTGTATAACAATTTTATAGATGTTCACCATCTAGAATAATTTTAAAAGGAAATGCCAAGATCATAATGTAAAGAAATATTTAATTCCGCCCCAAACACCTCGTGTATATAAATCAGCAGTTTAATAACATTAAGCGACTGCGCCTAAAGTGCGCTTTAAACTTCCTACTTTTAATTTGCTTGCAAGATTTTAATTTAGCGTGAAACTGTTTCGAGAACTTGTATAACGCATTCATTAAATAGTATATCATTCTTAAGAAAATCAAATTTTAAATCTCTACTCATGTTATAAATACGAAAATAACTTTGTTTGTCTGTTACGCTTTCGCGACAAATTACATTAGACCGATTTTGATGAAATTTGACATAAAGATAGACTAGAGTTTAGGAAAAGACAATTTATTACAATAAAATGTAGGGTATCATTTTATTGTAATAAAATGGTTGAAAGTTTGTATGGATGTTCATTATTGTCAAAGATTGCCGAAGATATAGAAATAGGGTAAAGATACGGAGTGTTGGCAAAAAGCTAATAAGAAAACGAATATGGAGATATTTAATAAAAAAAACTTTCTTGTTAATTAGAAATAGAGGTAGAAATTAAATTTATTTTTGTTATTTTTATCGTAACATTAACCCAACCACCTCCGTGGCTAAGTGGGTCACGTGTTTGCGTATTACGCTGAAGATCCTGTGTTCGAATCTAGGGAAAACAGAAATTTTTCGGTTGGGACAGACGGCTAATCCATGCTCCAATGCGGTTATGGATTTCACAACGTGACGTATTTATATATAAAATAAAAAATAAATAAAAAATCCCAACTTTCAATTACAAATATGAATGTCTCTTAAATGAATTATCTTAATAAATTTTAAGATCAATATTGATCACGAAAACTAGGAGCTACGGTGATTGACAGACACACATACACAGTCAAATATATAACACCCCTCTTTTTGTCGGGGGTAAAAATGACGGACACACAACATGTTAATGTACATAAAATAGTTTCTATTAATACCAAAGAAATAATCAGAAAATACTGTGGCATTTTTAAATTGGTTGGTACCTAAATAAATTAAAAATTTCGCATTTTATTTAATCAAACCTGCCCGTCATCTAAATTAAAAGTAATATAATCGTATTACAGAATCCTTTTAAATGAGTGAAAAATTGGTCGTAAAAGGGGTGAGGTATTTGCGGTGACACTTTTCTTTACGAGTCTCTCGCCTTGTTTTCATTAATTTTCCTCCCTCTTAAAATAAAAGCTACGTTTCATACTCTAAATACCAGACGAATATGTTGGCTTGCGACCAGAAACGGAACGTTTAGCTAAAAGGATTAAAAAATGAAGCTAAACGCATTTTGAATAGTCTGGAGCTGTATTTTATGTATAGTTATTTACGTTGACGGAGTATACAGGTACCTATTCTCAATATTCATTAAAATTTCATTATTTTAACATAATTATTAAATAAAATAACCTCTGTAGTTAACTTGGTTACGTATCTGACATTCAAAGACATTCGACGGCCGTTTGGCACAATAGGTAGTGTTCCTGCCTTCTGCGTCAAAAGGTCATAGGTTCGAACCCCGGTGGGTGCATTTATTTGTGTGATGAGCACAAATTTTTGTTTCCGAGTTTAGATTATTTATTAACTTATGTAAGTATTTATAGTGGTACCCTCGTTGTTTCTGATTACCATAACACAAGTACTTTAGCTACTTACTTTGGTATCAGAGCTATGCATGTGGGTTGTCCCAATTATTAAAAATAAAATAAAAGCGTATTGAACGGAGTTATAAGTTCGATCGCTGCGATACAAATATTTTGATTTAGAAGATATAGAAAGAACGCCTATTTTCTTAAGTAACTTATAGATGCAGACTTGTGTCATAGAAAAATTTATAACAAATAAAAAATCTTCAAAAATAGATGCATATATCTTCATAAATTATAGCTAAGAACACGCCAAATTTATTTTTGTACACGTTTTTTTGGCGACGGCTTTGTTGTCTTATAAATTTTTATATTATAAATTTGCTAATGTGAATTTCTTTGAAAAATTTTTCAATATTAAAATTCAATCATAACTTATATAAAAACTGTTACATATATTACGTTTCGCTGAACATTCACACCAAATACCATTCTAGCAATTTTAGTGCTTTCGAATTGATTCGACATTTTAACGACTCATTCATGAAGTCATAAAGCTGGCGCCGTCTCACTGCTTAATATAGCGGCGCTGCAAGAAACAATTAGACAGGGGTACGCTCATAGGTACTTTGTTTGAGATGCTTTAAGATATTCAAATGTATGGATATGCTTTTAAATTTATTAAAATATGCGAATTTTCCAATAATGTTCACTAATACATGAAAGTTAAGATTCTATTATTATCCACTATTGTTGTGGAAAGGTATAATGACCCAGAAAGAAGGTATTAGAATGGGCTTATTGGTATAAAGATTAATTTTTACCCCAATTATATATTATATATAATATTATAAATATTTATTTAAAACTTATGACTTGAAAAACTGACGAGATTTGTCCGAGTCATAAGCTTAAAAAACTTATTGTAAACTTGTTGTGTGTGTTTCCTTCAATGCGCGTAGCCGTTACAGCTTCCGTAGCACATGCTACGAAAACTAATTGTTACGCTATTAACACACTATTGTTCTAATATCGAGAGTTTCGTAGCATGTAGCATACGAAAACAGCACATAACGTAGCAACGTCATTCCCGGGAATTTAAAAACTTAGGTCTTATAAAACCAATTAAATAGTGCCAAATGTCTTAATATTGGAGAGTGAGGTTGAAATATTGTCTAAATAATTTCTTGATATTCGTAGATTCACGTCAAAGGTACTGTAACGTGTCGAATGACATGTAATACGGGAACATAAATCGTGTAGACGGTGACAAGAGGCGCACTTACACACAGAATGAGAGAGAGCTACGCGGAGCTAAACGCGTGTTCTTCACACTGAAATACCCCTTTATTGCTCCCTTCAACATAATATGACGTTATCTATGTACTCTATTCAACGTCATCCCAATGAATTCTTGCTTACTTGAGTCATATCTCCCATCGTGATCCAAATAACCTGGATTTTCTGGTTGTCGTTAGCAAGGTGGAAGGAAAAAGGCCGCTTGTGAGATCAAGTCACGACTCTCACTGATCTTCCCATAACATCTGCGCTGACAGAAAATAGAGCTATACTTTTATATATTATATATCATAAAAATGTAGTGTACATTACATACTGATATTAACAGAAACTATAAATGTTGAAAATAGACAAAGAATAAATATAAAAAAAAACAAGTTTTGTTTTGCATATTTTGTGTCTTTGAGTTAAATTGTTTGAAATAAATAATGATATAACTTGAAAAAATGATAAAATAATAATGATATAACTACTCATAATTCTAGATTTATTATAGTACCTAATCTTGATTACGAGTCACCTAAGTGGAGGAATATAAGTAACATGGCAACGAAAACCTTTCAGAGACACGATCTTGCAATGAAGATGATGATCAATGAATCTCTCTTTAAATACAAATTTTACAATTATTTGATTGTTACTATAATTTTCAAAATTAATTAAACCTTTATCTATTCTAATGTTTTTTGAGCTTTTATGAGCACTTTGTATTTAAAGTAGTCAGAGCGATAACGCGGGATAGCAGTCGACTTGCACAGTATTCAAATGAAATTGCAACTTTGCCAAAACTAGCGAGAGAATGGCATCGCTAACATTAATATATAATTATATATCAGACCCTTACAAAACTTTTTTGTTTTTATTGAATGTCTTAAGTTTACTTGAGTACATTTATATTATCACTACGATAAAATCAAAGATAATATTTATTTTGTAAATTTAAATAATATAAAAAACAAACTAAATGATCGTACCTACATACGAAAGTTCATTTAATATTTAAGTAACCAAATTTCTGTTTTATTCTTTTTCCTTCTTCTATTATATTTTTTCAGTAAAGTTTCCATGAAGATCATTTTAAATTAATACATATAATCACATTCTGTAAGATAAATGAGAATGTGTCTCTGGATTTAACTTTTAAACTGATACTAAAATATAATATTATTCTTAACCTTAAAGGTATGTACCTACCTACTATATTACATTATATTTTTCTTAAATATCAATAAGGCAGAAAAAACTATACATAAATTAGTAAAGGTAACAGTCTCAAGTTTTTGATTTCCCTATCAAGCTGAGTAAACGTGGATTATTCAAAGATTGCCTGAAAATAATGAAAAGAAAGGAATAATTTAATTAACAGTATATTTTGTTAGGACAATTACAGTCCCCGACACAATGGCAACATTGGCTCGGGAAGAGCTGTAAATGTGTGAAAACAAATATTGGTGTTGGCAACAGAACATGGCGTTAAAGAAATTTGAACAATTCCAAAAGTGGACGGAAATAAAAGTGTTTCTGAAATACTAAATATTTAGCCTCTAACACTACAGCCACGCGTGACTTTAGCTGCGTAAATAAGTATGATACAGGCTTTTTTCGTCTCCAAAATATACAAACAAATGAAAATGAAGATAATTAAAAAAAATGGCAAATGCTAGTAAGAATATATCATGTATGGATAAATAAATGTTAATAAAAGTCAGCATTTCAATAGTTTTTTTTAAAGGTTTTAGTTTATCTCTGTAGAAAATTTGAAGAAAATTACTTTACAGTTATTTTCGAATTTACAAATGCTTTTTTGTGGATATTAAAAAGCCTATACGCCACCTCCGTGGCTAAGTGGTTTATGCGTTTGCGTGTTGCGTCAGGTCCTGTGTTCGAATCCCGCGGAAACAAGTAAATGTTTCGGTTGGATAGGCACAGAAACCTACTTGCCTGTAAAGATCAGTGAAACAGATACAGAAATGTGTCTGCACCATGCCCCACTAGGGGTTACGGGAATTCACACAAAACTTATTACTTTCTTGAATATGTAAAAAAGGCTATTTAGTGACGTAAGTCGTGGGTACAGTCTAGTCTTCCTATACACCCGAATAGCTTTAAATCGTACAGTGTATCTAATCAATCACCATTAGGGCTCCTAAATAATAATTTACTAATGTAGGGAGGTATTCATTGGCCGCGTATCTATACCGAATGCAATTAGTTGAAGTGCATCGTTTTTGATGTAGTGCCGCGGCGTATGTGAATCGAGAGCAATCCAATATAACCAGGTTTCACCGCTGACCCCACTACATATTGCATTCGGAAATATTTTAAATGTATGTAGATTTAACTATATATCGGTTTTTTGTATTCACATAGGTACTAGAGATTTATCTTGTTTATCTAAATATCGTTTAAGATAAGAAGGTAGAAAGAACATTACTTGCAACACAGTATAATAAGACGTATTAGTAATCTATGACTTGAAAACTTTATGTAAAAAGTTAGTCACTACATTTGAACAGCAAAAAAATTAATGATATAATATAATTATTATTAATATCAAATTTATCAGAAATAAATCTCAAACAAATATATAAAGTGAATATATGTGGTGTGAATTTTTCAATGTATTATTATTCATACAATTTATTATTTGGAAGGATGTTGCCCTAATTATAATGATTTTTTTACTAGGATAAATAAACATTTTAAGTGAAAGAACATTTTAATATAAAGTATCCCGTATGTTTTAAATATTCTTATCCTTTACCTTTAGTTTATATTATTATAGACACCTATCAATTACCATGATTAGAGATACTAGAATTTAAAATTTATATAGTTTATTCTATTCTATAGAAATTGTATTTCTTATTGAATTGCTCGCCGATCATTTTCAATGCAATATATGCTTTATTAAAGTATATTTAAGTAGAATTAATCCTTGAATATCCTTGATAATCGAGGCGTAAAATATTTTACAGTTGGAAAATGCATGAATCTGTTGATATATGCTCCGCTGTTGATTTACGATTTCATTAGTTCCAGCCTGACGAGACGTGCTGTAGTGATTTTTAACTTCCAGTGCAAAGAGGGGTGTTATATTTGACGTGTCTGTGTGTCTATTAATGCCATCATAGCACCCACCCCCACAAAATATTAATTTTCTTTTGTTAGTCTGTTTTGTGATTATCTATTTTATGTTCTGTGGAATTTTAATGTATATATTGTTCAGTGGAAATGACTAGGTAAAATAGAAGTTGAATTGGTATTATTTCTAAATTATCGGCAACTATCGGTTGCTATATAAAATAAGTAAGTATTACATGTCGTTTCTGTTCAGATTTGTTTATTTAGCCAATAGTTAGTTTCCTTAAATAGGAATAATAAACAGAAATAAATAAAACCTTAAAATGTGGCTAAATGTCAACAGATTTCAATTGAATCGCGTTAACAAGCTTTTGTCATATGAATATCAGTAATTGATTTCAATGGTTTGTACTTTATAATATGTACCTACTGACATACTATATGCTTACGACATACAACCACAACTGTGTACTAGTAAATAATAACTTTGTCACTTTGACTACTGTACGAATTATACTTCGGAGAATTAACAAAATGAGAGTAAAATTTAATAGGTATTCGTCATCCGTCATATTATTTGTCAACGAGCCGTCATCGGCAGTTGGCGGAGCGGGTGTGCGCGACGCATGCTCTATCCAATTACAAAATCGCAATATTTTCTATGCTCCGCTGGTGAAAATGCAATCAATCTATTGAAAGCCTAAAAAATATGGATTTGTGAAGCAATAAATTCAGTTTAAACATATGTAAGAAAGAATATCTTTATTTAGATTGCCACAGGGCCTACACTGTACACGCATTAAAATGTACCTATGTAATAATGATATGTGCACCCCTAATTAAGGACAATAGGCTTTCTTAAAATAAAAACATTTTTTATGCACTGTAAGTAGATATATATCATCAATTTTGATATATTAACAATTATTTTATTTCATTATAGAAAAAAGAAAAGTAATTCAGGCAAAAACTCAAATGAAAAGAAATAAAAAAATTAGATAACCGAAAAATATATAAGCACAGTTTTTTTTTAAATTTCTATATATGTTTATCTGTCAAGAACAGACCAACTCACTTTCGCTTTTCGCGACTCAGACTGGCCATATTGATACGCCAACTCGGTTTCTCATTTATCTGTCACAATACCAAACCAAACCGAAACTAGTTTTACTAAACGATACTCCTTTTTGTTGTTAGCGATTTGAATAATATTCATTAAGAAACACTTGAGTGATCAAAAGTCTAAAGAACGATTCAATAAAATAAAAGACAAAGCAAAAAATATCCAAAAATGTACAAGTTTTAAAACTCGAACATTGAAAATAGCGAGGCATATTTACATAATTTTACACAGTTAACACTTTCTTAGTTTCAGTAAACGTAGTTTTCTATTCCGGGGTCTATCTGACCGTCCCAAATGTGCTATAGCGAAAATAGTTCTCAAACACTTAAGCTGATGGTAGTTTGAATTGAATATTTGGTTTTAGACTTCGGTTATTTGACTTAGAATATAATAACTAGTTTAGTTAGAACTTCTCGAGTATCGGTATTGATAAAGACCAATTAATAATTTTGTAATAATAATTTCAAGGAGCTATGATGTTGATTGTACGTTTTAATGAACGTTGACTCTAACCAGTAATAAATGATACTTATCTAATATGTTCAAAGTGTTTTGTCTCTTTTTGCAACATAAATTGCATACCAGTGAGAAGGTGACAGACCATTTAATACATTGTTAAAAGTTAGGAACTATTATAAGTAAAGAGTACTTAATTATTTGTCAATTAACTTTACAAAATGTAAAGCGCGTAGCTATTTTATATCTATATTTTATTATTTCTTAGCTATTTTATAATTTTACAATTATTTAACTTATTAAGTAGTAATTTTTTCCCCGATACTTAGCGTGCATTACACCCTGCATGGTCATGGGCGACCACGACTGCGTATTGCGTCACACTTGAGTTCGAGTTCCGGAGAAATAATTAAATTTTCTGGTTAGGCGAGTAAAGAAACTTTAAACAGAGATTAAGAGATATTTTAACATATGGGTGCTCTACTTTATAAAAATACTATTTTAACTATATTATTAATATTATTAACTTAAAGAGCAGTAGTTTAAGTTAGGTTAACCCCTTACGGTTAACCGTAGCGATAAAGAGTACAAAGGTTATCCGAAATTTATTTAAAGCAACAGCCTCCGTGACCCGGGGATAGTGTGAATGGTATTTTTCAAGCTCGGAGTGAAATGTTTTGAAAGGAGCGATTTTACTTTGCATCTCGCTACCCGGTACCCACGCGTCTCGCCGGTGAATTCTAGGCAAACAATATTGTTTTCACATTTCCCATACACATTCCGGTAATGGAAATGAAATTAAAACGAACTTGCTACCATTGTTTCGCTCGCTCGACTCCGAACCGGCCGTATAATCTTTCAATGGGTTGAATTAAGCTACATTAGATACTAGTTTTACAATGTAGCTTTCATCTATGCTTTCAGTTCGATTGAGGGGTCCAAATTTCTAAACCAGTGGTTAACATTTTGCAATGAAGTGTACTTTTATTATTATGTATTACCTCTGTCATTTGGTATAAAACAGACATATAAATAAATTTCACGCATAATTTATATTTTAAAATATATTTGAAAAAAAAAACCGACTTGAAAGTGCATAAAAAGTAATATAACTACTTATATAAAAAAAATAAAAAGTTCCTAATAGAAATAACTTATAGTTTTCTGTTACAGTTTGGCATCTTAACTTTTCCGACTTAATATTTAAGTTACATAAGAGGTTAATTCACTAGTCTATATTATATAAATATATTATCAATTGTTCAGAACCCATGGACATTGTTATTATTAGAGCCTTACTGCAAATCATTAGCTGCATAGAGACGGCTGTGGTCCACCACATTCTGTTTGAATTTGTAATTAATACACTGTTTGCACTTCTGATTTACGATGGCCGTGCTCCTAATGTGTTAATGGTTTCGAAAATTAACACCAATGTTCTTTGAAAGTCACAGTTATTTAGCTAGGTGCAATAGCGAACAAACTACCCGAAAACGCTGAGTTTAATTACGTCATTAATTAAATTATACAGCGCTGTGTCTGCTCCCTACTAATAATGCCACTGCATGTTGTGTATAACATTCTACATTATCATTTTAGTTATACGTTTAGTCATATAATAAAGCTCTGTTTTTGTACCAAATTACTCTGAACTCTACCAAATTTAGGCGTGAATGTATAACAGACGGATAGTGAAACATAGTTCCTTTCGCATTTATTTAATATAGTCTTCTGGCGTTGATCATGCGTCGGACATTCAATAAATGTTGTGCTAGAGATTATAGATTCAAATTTTGAGGAAGAAGAAATGTTTTGAGTAAACAGATGTTGATGTCACTAGCTTGTAAATAAATTTGAAAAAATAATTTTGAACAATTGTTAATGATTTAGAAATATGTTAGCTCTATGTTGAAATTTAAATTTAATACTATAATAATAATCGATTCCGTAATGAAAATAGTGGAAAATATTATTACTAAGCAGATTTTCTTAATGATTGTAACAGCCTTCGCATAGAAATACACTCAATCAAAATCGATTCATTCGTTAAGTTTATACACCGCTGACATGCAGACATAGGTAAAGATGCTATAAATCTCTATTATAATACTCGTTTCTTAATTTTTTCACTTCAGACTTATTTTAAAAAACTGTATAAACAATCATAAATTATGCCCTAAAATTAATATTAAAGCTCAAACTCATTTTGCTTTGTTGAAAAATGATTTTCCGCCCATCTTTTCGTCAACTCGACTCAGTACAGTGTGGGCGTGGTGTCAAATCGACAGAATTTGCATTTTTAGGGAAAGTACAAAGACGCACGTCTCTCGCAGACAGATTGTGCAAGAGACGAATGATCCCCGAACGATGAACGAGTTTTCTCTGTGAGAAATTCTTATAAGATTTTCAAATTATGTCGATAAGTCTTTCTAGAATAGAATTTTTTAAATTACTTCTAGTAGGGCTTAGAAACATATTTATTATTTATTATGTATTAGCTGTACTACGATGTTTAACCTGCCTTAATTTCGTTTGTGTGATATTAAATAGCCTTAAGCTTCTTCGAGAAATGGATTATTCCACACAAAAAGAAATTTCCAATTCGAATTCCTAGTTTGAAAAGAAATAAAATATGGATAAGTTGCTTGCAAAAGTTTAAAGAAAACTGAAAAATTATACCATGTCAAAGTACAGTGGACTTAGTTTGAGGCTGTAATCATAAACTCATACACGTCGTGGAATTTTAATATTATTGCGTCTCACGTCCTCAGGAAGCAATAAAAATCCAGAAGTAAGTTTTGCGTGGAAAGTTTGGCTTTGCTTTAGCGAGCCGAGTCGAGTGGAATACGTTGAGCCCTACAAGGAATAGGCGTGTGCGGAATGTATAATAAACAAGATTAAAAACTACGAAACCTTGTCAAACACAGTGCCACCGAGATTGATAAATACACGCCACGCATTTTAAAGAAACGCTCATCATAGCTTTTTACAAGTAAATATGTGTATTTCTGGACAATCTTAAAAAGTAGTTCCGCTTTCAAATAACTTATACATAAAAATCATTGTTTACAAGGATTTTATATACATATTTATTACACGTTTATCTTTAAACGTCACTCGATGGCGCAACTCTAAAAATTCACGTATCCCATAAAAGGAACATGGTGTTTCGACATGGGGCCTTTTGATCGTTTTCCTTGCATCGAAGCGATCCTGCCAAGTTTGTTATATTAATTTTTAACCAAACTTCAAAAAACCATAAACCATAAAATTAATATTGCTTAATTTAATAAAGTGAAATCCCGTAAGTGGGGCATGGGGCAGACACAGTTTAGTATGTGTTTCACTGATAATTTTTCTTAACAGGCAAAAAGGTGATCAGCTTTCTATGTCTATCCAACCGAAACATTCATTTGTTACCCCGGAATCAAACTCGGGACCTCCGGTGCAACACACAGACACGTAAAGTACTTAGCCACGGAGGCGTTTAATTCATTAGTTTTCATAATAATTTTTATTAAGATTTGCCGACGACCCTCATGAACCTTAAACTGAAAAAAGGTTTACTGACATATTTTTTTACACAGTATATTATCATCAGCCTGATGCAAGGCAATTCACAAACCAGATGAAATAAGAACGTTTGTAATAATTTCAATAATCAGTTTATAAATATTATTATTCATATTTTTACAACGCTGAAACTTAAGCATACTGAAAAGTACTACGGGAAATGTTAAGCAAACTTCTAAGAGTTTTATTGTCCCGTAGTTCGCGTAAGCAAATTGAAATTGACTTCTCGGCTTAAGAATATCGTATAAGACAGTCGTCCGTTTGATCACATGAATTTTTTAATCTCGCCAAAAAATATAGCGAGGTTTCAGTTTAGAAACCATTACAGTAAGTGCATGCTCCTATATTGAGCTTTCGTGTCGGTTGCCGTTTTCTGAAGACTTTTAGATAGCTCACATTTTGAGCTTCATTCTTATTTTACCTATTCTATTTGACTTTGAGGTTTTATTAATTGATTAGTAAGTTGGATTAGTTTGATTAGTTCTTTTAGCGTGTAGCCAATTAAAACCTAGATTTCTAATACGCTCATATTATGAAAATTTTAAGTTTTGATTTTTGTATAATAATTTAATTCGTTAGCTCTCTTATAAAATCATTTTGATTTTTAATAATATCATAACATATTGTACTTGTAAGATCAAAAACTTTATAGTTAAGATCTTCATTTATAATTAATGTTTTGAACATTATTTGACACGGAATATAAAACAGTTGAAACAGAAAATACCTTTGAAGCCTTCGATTAAAGAAATACAAATGTGCAAATTCGTCTCTTTAAAAAATATTAATAACGGATTTTGAATATTTCTTAGCAACAAGAAACAAAGTGTAACAGAAGATTCCATGCCCTTTTATAATACTGAAAAGAATTCATTATTTAATAGAATATCTTATTTAATAGAATATCAGACAGCTTAGTAATTAAAGTTATTGCAATATTATTTACATTTGTTTAGCTTTTTAAAGGTATCGTAAACGCTGAATAATATATTAAAAAAAAGAACACGCTTTAATTGGATCGTTACGAATATGCTCACGAAATAAATTGTTTTCATTTAGACGAAAGCAATATAATAAGCATTTTTCAAACGAAGTCTCAGGTGTCGGCCCCTATTTGAATATCGGAGTGTGATCAGAATCGAGATGCATTTTTATTGTCACCAGTAGCAATGAAGCTATGAAATTTTATTGATTTCTTTTTTCATTTCCGGTCTCTAGTTTTCAAAATTTGGTTCTTAACCAAAATTTTTTATTATTATATTATTTTTTACTAATGTGGTGTTTTGTTCAATATGGCATTTTCAAATTTACTAATTCATACAAAAAATAAAACAGGTCTACCTTTTTGGATTGGCTTGGTTTCAACTTTTTAATTAATTTTTATAAGTAGGTAGGTCTTTGAAATAAAATGTGTATTGCTTAGTTTTTTTTTAGCGGACAACAGGTCAGGTGGGTCCTTTGATGGTTAGAGATCACCGAGAGAACGCCAATTAAAAGGTCATATCCACGGGGGAATGTAGATTGGGGAGTTTGTTTCACAGGCAGGTGGTGCGAGGAAAAAAGTGGCGAGCGAAGCGTATCGTTAACGAGTAAGTTAGTTACGTGTCTGATTGAGACGCGCTTTTAGATTTAAGAATAATAATAACTCCTAAAAATTAGTTCTAAAGGTATTGACGATTGATAATATCTATTCTAGAAAGGGCTAGTAAAAAAATGTAACTATGAAAAACATAGAAACGTGTCCCATGATCTATTGAAAATTAAAAGATATGTCTAGTTTAATAACAATTCCAAATAGAAACTTCATTTTGAAACAAACAAAAATTTGCATTTGTATGAGCCAATTAGAACTAGATAGTGTTAATCAAGTTAATAATAAGTGCCTAACACGCAAAATTCATTACCAATAAGTAGATATTTGTGTTCAGTGACGTCACGGGAAATGAGAGCCTGTATCTTAGGATTCACACGCGAGCGAACTGTGCAGATTGTCACGAAATGTGGCGTCACTAACGCAGCTAATGTTGTATGAAAGTTATTGCTTTATCAGTATCTGTGTCGATTTATTTCATGTCACATGTTTATAAAGGATTTTATTCTCTTGTTGCGTAAAAATCATATATTTCGGACAATTATAACACTTTCAATTCGACTGTATGTTCTTGTATGTTTGTTACGAAATGAGACTAATTATGAACCGGTTTTTTTTTGTTTGAAACGCTTAAGAGTCAAATAAATTTATTAGGTTCTTTATGAAAAATAACCATTCAAAATAAAACTCGGGAGTTATTCTTTTTTTCATTGATTGAAAGTTAAAACCATCGTTCGAGCCATCAATTTAAACGGCTTCCATTATGAAAAAGGGCTGTATCATTTTAAAATGTATATAATATAATTACGCTTTTCATAGTTGTATAATCTTTGACGGCGGGCCGCGTATGGCAATACATCAATCAGCCTGTTGTCAGCGTGACGGGAGGTTCGCAATCAAATAAAATTTAACTCGAAACCGTTAAGCCCTCCCATAAGCTGTTTATTGCAATGCCATCGAACACTACTGTACGGAATACTAATTGCATTATTATCCCCGAATGCATTTGCGAATTGTACTCGATTGCTAATTGCTTACTGAACAACTAGTTACGTTTTATTTCGTCGATTCTTAAGGTATTTATAACAAGAATATATATGTATATTAATTGTTAAGGATATATGTATTAATTCACCATTGTTAAATATTCCCTTTTTTGTGTAAAATATAGGCCCTGTCTGCAATCTGCACTAATAAATTAATAATAAGTTTTGATGTTTTCTCTAGACAACAACTATATATATTAATTACACAAGTCAAAAAAAAAAAAAAATTTTTTGGGTCTGTTTTTTAATGACTAATATCTGAATCTCAAACTATACAAAAAAGTTTGCTTTTGTACTTTATAAATGAAAGAAAAAATATACGATTTTTGACAAATGCTTAGAGGTTACTCTTAAAAGCAAACTTTATGAGATAAAAATATTATTTCTTTTATTAATTAGGTATAAGAAATCAAAATCGGGTACACAGAACTCAGACTCAAAAATCGTGTTAACCTGTGTTATGTATGACAGTTTATTCTTATTAGACGTATCTATCTTTATATAGAATAGATAAAAAGAGAGCTTTTTGCAAATCATTTAAAATTATAAGCTAGATTTTGTTGCCAAATTGTAACAGAAACTCAATTTTTTCATAGTATTAATATTTCTTTTTTAATTATTTTTAGTGCTTTTTTGATTTTCATTTTACTTTTTAGTTTTCATAAATAAATTTTATAGATATAACTAGCTGACCCGGCAAACGTTGTTTTGCCATATTAATTTTTGGGGTGGGATACCCTTATCACTTAGGGGTATGAAAAATAGATAGTAGCCGATTCTCAGACCTACTGAATATGCATATAAAATTTGGTAAAAATCAGTAAAGCCGTTTCGGAGGAGTAAGGTAACTAACATTGTGACACGAAAATTTTATATATGAGATTTAACATTCCAAAATCTTTTCAATTCAGCGCTTTCAGCGGTTGAACGCATTACAAGCGCTTGCATATATTAGACAGATATTTCTTCAAAATACTGGTCTATAATTTAGTTAGGATACATTTTGGGAAATTGCCGCAAGCGAGGACAGCAGACATCCTTCTAATCATAGGCAACGTACCAAAATAATTTGCTTAAATTGTTCTCTAACTCTGCATGTTTGAAATACCTTTGATGATTAGTAGCATATGTTTTAGTTTTTTACAACTAGCTGTACTCGCGTGAATCCATACAGCTGTAAAAAACTTCGTACAGTAGTAAAAAACTTCTTTGGTATGTGGACTATGCAACACAAAAATAATTTTACAATTTGAACCAAACGAACTATTCAGGTTTAAAATATTAAATATAGATTGTATTGTGTGTTTTTATTCTATTTTAAGGTATATACAAAAGAAGATGGCTACAAATTCACAGAGTAAAAAATAAATGTTCACGTAAAAGTTTTCAATGACGCAATGACGTTTTAAGGTTGGAATTAAATAAATTGAACATTGTTTGAATTGATGAAACAATTTCTGTCATATCAGATGAAAATATCGGACATAATTCGAAACATACGTAAACACGACACACTTAGCACAAATCGATAACAGTCCAGTATTAATTGTTGTGACTCGAATGTCAACAGCAGATTCGAATTTGACCTAACAATGTAAAACGCAGTTTAGTTTCAATTTTATCTGATATTAGATTGTATATACTACTAGCGACACACCCCGGCTTTGCACGAGTGTATTATACATATAAACCTTCCTTTTCAATCACTCTATCTTTTAAAAAAATGGCATCAAAATCCGTTGCATAGTTTTAAAGATTTAACCATACAAAGGGATATAGGGACAGAGAAAGCGACTTTGTTTTATATTATGTAGTGACCTATATAGGTATTTTACCTTTTATTCTATATACCAAAATGTCTCCATGGCTAAATGGTTCATGCATTCGCATTACACTAGAGGTTCTGGGTTGGATTCTTGCCTACTTGATATAGTTGCTTGTAAAGGAAATGATCAGTGAAACAGATGCAGAAATATGTTGTCTGGATAACTAAGGGTTCAGGAATTTGACATTAATTCTCATCAAAAATTCATCAATATCGCTGTGTAAGAAACAACTACCCTTGTAAACCTAAATTGACTTAAAACAATGTCTCACATGCTCTGTCATATTTTCGCTGATTTGCATTTGTTGGTGCGAAAACGAGATAAAACAAAGAGCAAAGATCTTAGTTGAGCAACATTTATAATAAGATCTTAAGGTTGACATTTAGGTATATTAAAGTATAATTTATAAAATTATTTAGCTATCTTTATACTCAAATAGTTGTATTGAGAACTTTTTCACATAAGAACATTGCTGGGCGGTCGCAGTGGGTAATTTCAAGGAAACCGGTCCTAGATAAGGCACCGCAGCGTTTATCTGTTGACGGTTTCAGCGACTCTTGTAGTGGACTCCATGATGCATAACCGGCTTCTTCGAGAGTTTGACCTAAAATAGAAGTTTTGGTTATTCTTAAATAAATGTATGGCGAGTGTTTACAAAACAAGCTTTCCTTTTTTGATTTTTTTTTATTTTGATTTTGTTATGAGGATTTGATTATGATTTTAAAAATATTTAATTATCATGTTATAATTATATATATTATAATAGTACTTTACGAGTTATAGATTTTATAAAATATTTTTTTAATTTACCATTTTAATTTATAGATGTCTTCGCAGTCTTTAATTTATATTTAATCAAAAACTGAACTACTTGGTTTTTGATTAAATAAAAGTTTATAGTTATAATACAACTATTTACAATACTGCATTATTGTGATATAAAATAATAGATTAATAATTTATTTTTAAACCTACATAATTTAACATTTTTGTTAAAAATGAAACCTCTATAATTTAATTATAACAAATATTACAAAAGTGACAAATAGCTGTTTTTTAAAGAGACCAATTTTAACAATTAAATTTACCATCAAATGTATCAACACAGAACGAAACAAGGAACAAAAAACTTACTGTCAATTGTCCTATACTGATTCGGAAACATCAAATCACTGAAACCTATATACAGAATATTTGGGTCAGGTGTATTGCTATTTAGGTGTTCTCCGAGTATGCTGACGAAAACACTGGCTTCTTTCGCCGAGTTGACTATAGCTAGCTGTCCTTCCTCAAGTTTGCAGAATAGATACGCATCATGCCATGACAGTGGTTCAGCGTGGAATTTATAGCACTTATTGCTTATAATACTGTGAGGTACATAGCCTGTGGACATACATCACAATTGGATAATCTGTTTGTGAAACAGCGATTATTTTTTATTAAATTTATTAATTTCGAGAAATTTGTTTTAAAGCAATTATTTGGAAGTCCATGCCTTAGGGGTTTATGAATTTAATTTTAATAAAATCATAATTTAAATAATGTGAAAGTGCATTTTTCCTCGATTAGTTAATTAACAGAGAAATTGAAAAATAACATTATGATATTAAAACAATGCAAGTGTTTGTTTATAACTGTGACATTAGACCATTGTCCTTCTAAAAAGGTTAGATGCTTACCCATATCGAAACTATCACATGGCTCATTATATTGCGTATCATTCCCTAATATTTTACAGACAAAGGGAAAAATATCAGAGCAGGGCCGATCATCAAACAACCCTTCCCTAGTCATGATGACACAGTGTTCTGACCCGTTTAAGTTGTCCGGGCGACCTTCCGCCCACAATAGTTCCAAAATTGTTCCAATTATGGGCTCACCTGTAAAAACAACTAAACAATAACATTTTGAAGCGACTTTACATTCTTTTGTTCAGCATCCATTCTTCTAAATACCTCTGACAGTGACGTAGTGGCCATCGGCAAATTGGTCGTGTATGCCTACAAACACACCGGTATAGTACGCTTTCATATTACTCATAAGTAGTTTGAGGTTCTCTATTTCCTCCAAGTTGGACGGTATAAGAAGTGTTGTCCCCTCCGCTTCGCACATTTGTCGAGCTTGGTCCCAATCAGTTGCTAAGTCGTGAAGTCGATAAAATGTTTGGAAAGCATGCGCCCACATGTAATCCATTCGAAATTTTTGTGCTATAACACAAAATTTTGCTATTAAGTTATTAAATTCAACCATCAATTTCCTATAGAAATGCCAAAGTTGATAAGGATTTCGAGCTTGGGAATTGTAATGTTAATTGTATGACAGTTCGTGCGTAACTGCGAGCTGTCACATTCTTCACACTAATATTGTATGCAGACACTGTGAGATATTAAAGACGTCAACAATGAGTTAAATATGCAATTTTTAATAGGATTTTGACTGTTGATCATCTATTAATCTCATAGTAGCGCTGGTGTTTTTTTCTACAAATATTCTACACTAGTTACTAAAAATACTTTGACACAATCTTGGTTGACAAACTGACACTAAACTCAAGCTTGATACATAGTAATTATTAGATATCTTCGTTATCATAATAATACATCACCACTAATATTATCCAAACAATGCCAGAAAACAATTGTTATTAACAAAGACATTCTTGGAATAGAGCAATAAAATTTTTATAGCTTATGAAATTGATTACGAGAATTTCTATTGAAATTTACGATTTTGTTTTACAAACATTTGTTTTCAGATCTATTTTTATTATTCTACCTGAAAATGAAATCGAATCTTTTAGTCAAACAAGCGCGCAATTGTTTGATGCGGGCGGTTCCAGTCGATCGCGCCCTCAGATATTGGGTGGGTATCAGTTTTTGCAATGATAGAACCACAGGCCGCCTCACTTGGTCCTTCGAACACGCTTATTTGAATCTTTTCTAAGAGATTTCCTTTTCTGTGAGTGTCAGGTAATTATCTGTGTGGCATTCCAATTTTCCGATCGAACGGCTAATTCACTTTAAATCTCTTCGTATTATCTAATCCTAGTCGGTCCCTCGGAGTCCGCAAGCTGAGTTTTGGCAAAGTTTTAAGAACAACATACCCATAACGTAGATTTCAATCGACCTAGCATACGTTTCCTACGTTTTCACCTAGTTAAAATATTAATTAAGCTTTGAAATAATTTAATATTGAAAATTATCTTTTATGGCTTCAAAAGCGAAGTGAAGAAATCGGAATCCTTTACTTTTATTCTCGCTAATTAAGGAATTGAACATTGAACGTCGATAATAAGTATTCTCTCTTTAGCCAAGTACTGTATTATTCGCTCATTTTGTATAACTGACCCGTTGCTAATAAAGCGTTTGAAATCAATGCAGAATTTAAATTGAATTTTGGAGAAGTAGTGATGTATTTGTCTGATTTTAGATTGAATAAAACACAAACGGATGTGACATTGGTAATGATATCATAATCTTATTTTATTTATAAAATTACTCCTATTTCCCAAAGGGGTAGGAGACCACAGACTGCCACCTGACACCATCCCTACATAACTCATATTCTAATTATTTCAAAAATTAAGAAGGACACAGCCACGTCCATTACCTTATAGTTATATAATGTCATTTTTTTATATTACAGAATATTCCATTTTGATTTTTGATTTCTACTATCAATAGTGTATTATTAGATTTTCCTATGCAAACTAAATTTTTATATGTAGTTACTATTACTCTGACTGCCTCCTTGGACTAGTAGTAAGTGCGTAAGCATTACAACCGGGAGGTCCTGGTTTCGATTCCCGGTGGAGATAAAAAAAAACAGTCTGGCAGGGCATAGAAGGCTGATCACCTATTTGCCCCTAAAGAAAAAATCGACCAGGGAAACAGATGTGAAATGCATCTGCCCTATACCCCACTACACACACGGGACTTCACTTCACTTCATTATTACTCTGTTTACATGTGATGAATAAATTTACACATCAATGAAGTTTTGATATAGCTGAATCATTTGTTTATAATTATAAAAGGAAAACTTAAGATTAAGCCTAGAATGAATTTAACTTTTTATTAGTTAATAAGCCATAATTTCTTTTTTCAGATTGTATAATACTGTCTAGTAGATTCATTAATTTTTAAAAAAGGCATGACGTAGAGAAGGCTCACCTAGTATGTAAGTGAAAGGCGCTGCCCATGGACAATGCGATTCCACTTGAGGCAGCTTCGAGTTCGTTGCCGGCCTTTTAAAATCAAGAACAAATTAATTATATTTTTAGTGCTTATTAACGTTTTTAGCTTTCTTAATCATTTTTTGTAAATTGCTTATTACAATATTGTAATATAATATTTTGTGCTCTTCATAGATCTTATTGTAAGTCGACCTTAAAAACATAAAAAAGATACTATAGATCTACTTATGAGAAAACTCTTATGAAAACAATACACATAATCAAAAATAATTTATACGGGGATGTATAATTCATAAGTTGAAGGGATTTGTGAAATTTTATCCTGTTTCCGCACCTTCGTCATTAAACAAGTTGACGGAGCGGCGTTTGTTTTATAACTCGTATTGATTAACTTAATTTGGTGATCCAATATAACTTTAACATCTATGTATCGGCTTGTTTTTAAATTGCAGAAAAAGACGGGTATATAAGTTTGGTGTGAGAGTGTGTGCCTCTGTTTGTGGCATCGTAGCTCCTAAACAAATGGACCGATTTTGGTGCGATTTTTTGTTTAAAAACTGACATTATCGAAGTGGATATTAACTGCAGATAATTTAAACCACAAACCCCCATCATGACGATTACATACGAATATCTCATAACCGGATATATTTCCATAAATTGTAGTGGTCCATTTGTTTAGGTCTACGATGCCACATACTAACACACAGACAACAACGCCACAGACAGAAATATAATAATTTATATATCGTACTAATAAAAACGAAACCCTTCAAAGCTTATTTGATAGCTGAATTCAACTTTCAAGTGCTTTTTGATATTGACATCGTCGTGTCAAATGATCCGAATGAAAGGATTCAAAAGTTTTTATTGAGCGATCGAAAGAATAAATAACATTCAACATTTCAGTTGGGTTAGCCGTAAACCATCTCAGTTTAAGGAGGCATTAAATAGCAACTCAAACAAGAACCGTTACACTGAAGTTAACTCACATATTGCCTTGTGTCACGAACGTGGGAGTGAGTGAGTGCATTGGATGTCAGTATGGTGGGAGTGAGATGGTGAATGAGATCGGAGAATGGGAGTGAAGGGTGTAAAAGGAGAAAAACTACGTCGCTAAAAGTGAATGCGGTCGAAAGCCGCGCTTATTTCATCGTTAAGTGCATGGATTTTTCAAGCGCTGAGTGCGTGACTCGGCTTCGAGATGCATAGTATCAACAGAATGGGACTTGTTGTGGTCACAATTTCTAAAGAGAGTAATTATTCTTTAATACTTTTTGAATAGGAAACCAGTAGAAACCTTTCTACTGGTTTCCTTTTTCCTGGTTTACTCTTAGATAAGAGTCAGGTAACTTATATATTTATTAATTTTATTGAATTTATAAGTCTGTCCTTAAATTATTATAAATGTATTTTTGTAGTGTATCATGACGTGGAGTTACACAATCAACGTATGAATGTTGTCGCTTCCGCAGAATAACTCTTCGCCAGCAAGCGAAAGTACCACGCATGATTTGAGAATGCGAGAATGCGATATATTTGTGATAGAGTTGGGAGGTTAAGAATGCAATACAATATAAAAACTTTTAAGATAATTATTTTTTTGTTTTACTTCTGAAGTTTATTGTTAATTATTAGCTTATCAGTAGATTTTTGTTTTTCTTTGAAGTTTTGTTTAGCTTATGTAATCTGTCGTATATTGTGTATAAATGTACGCTACCTTTCTTTTGTAATTTGTATCTCTGTAATTATAACAGTGCAGCGGATCTTTGGCAAATATTTTCATTAATAAATAACATCCAACACATCATTCAAAGAAAAATTTGCGTTCACTTGGAAAAGTTGGGAAATTTTTCAATTACTTAAAATATTTAAAAACACAATTATTACGTTTGTATTTGATATTCATATTAAAATAATGTGTTTTTATATGTTAAGACAATAAATAATTCATTCATTCATTATATTTCAACACGAGAAAAAATCTCTCAACTTTTGGAAATGAACGCAAACTTATTTTGATGTGTGTAGATTTTGTACAATATAATGAGTGATCAATGATTTGTGACATCAATAATTAGGCATTTAAAGTTGAATGAGATATCTAATTGGTCAGATATTGAAATTCAGGGCTTGTTCATGTGGGAAATACTCCCATATTATTTTATTCAAATTAATTTGTGTCTCTAAGGTAATCAGAATAATAACTATAGAGCTCCTGTTTATTTAATTTTAACGATATATGACGGAATATCAACGGCTTGCTTCTTTTTTAAAAAGTGTGACGTCATCATTACTATTTTCATCATCTACCGATGTAGTAAAAAAACATTTCCTGGTGGTTCTTGATATATAGCGACTTGAAAAGTTCTCTGCTCGGTCCGAAAGCTCAATCCAAAGTGAGCAACCAGCCATAAGTTATATGCTTGTATTTATACCAACCCAACCTAGACTCGACGATAAACAAGCTTCGCAATGAAAACGATCGTACTACCCGCAAATATTTTAATCATTCACCGGCGTTGTAGGTTGAGTGTTTCACATTGAATTAAATGTTTTTAAATTCCAACCTATAACCAATTAATGATTTTAAATGGAAACAATTGGAAATCAGTCGCCATCCTGATCCCAATCGAAGACCTATAATCTTTCTCCGTTGATATTTTCGTCTATATTATAACCAGACTCTAACGTATTATTTATAAATTAATAAATTATTCTGTCATTTCATGTACTTTGCTGTATTGCCCAATTTAAATCTAAATAAAAATATATTAAGTATATATTAATATCAAATGTATTAAGTTAACTAAAGAACAAGAAGTCTAATGAAAAATGTATTTCGTTCCCCATCAAGCATAAATTATGAACGCCAAGCATTACCATCAATCTGGAGAGGAAACTACGAGACTATTGTTATGCAGATTGGTACCGGACATCCCGTAAATGCCATTCCCACGACGCCTTGTAAACAAATGTGTGATTATATCGCAGTCGAAGTTTCTAAGTATTAATCTCTTAGTAGTGTATTTTATTTACGCGAGTATCACATATTTGAGGAAAACTGTTTTAATGGATTAAGCGCGTAGTAATATTATATAAAGTTTATAACCGTGGGTAGGAGACTGTGAGTCAGATTTACCAAAACCCATCAGGCTGCAGTGTTTTGCTTTATCAAATACCATCTTCAGGGAAATAAATCGTGCTATGCCTTTGGTTATCACGATTTTATAAATAACATCTTTGTCGTCAATCACCCATAGCCATGCTGGCTGTAACGTACACTAAGCGTCGGGAAAATTAGCTAATAATAAAATAATTTTAAAATTTGTATTTCATATAGGCACATAATCCGTTCAAGATGTTCTTTTCAACTATTATTCTCTGTGAAATTCCAAGGGAATTGGTTAAAAGTTTAATTTATTTGGTGTTACCACACGACACATTAAAAATTTACAAAAAATTTACACCGCAAATGTTATAATTTATTATAAAATAAAAATGATTTAATCGATTTATAAGATTTAGTTCTTGATTCATGTTTTTTTAAGGAGTAAGCGGAGAGGAGGCTCTGTAAGTGTCAATGAACCGCCATCAATAGACCTACAACGGCATTTGGACTGAAACTACATTGCTGGCATTTTAACGAAAGGTACGCTCTTACTCTTTTTTTTCAAAGTGGCTAAGTAAAAATCTGGATCAAAATTAAATATAGGTAAAATACAAAATATAGTTAAAAAAACATAATTTACTGCCTTCGTAGATCACTTAGTGAGGTATGATTGATTTTGATTCCTGAAGAATTCGTTTTGAAAGGTAGAGGGCTGTTCATTTACTTGCCGGTTATAAATAAACGCATGGATTGGCCTCAGTAGGGATTTTTGGACTTGAACTTTGTATAGCTTTACCTTAGTTATTCCTTCGTGTTATTTCGATATTCACTAAAGTTACTTTTATATTTACATGAAAAGCGATTTGATTATTTCAAGTATTTTTTAATAATACTTTACCATTGGCATATGGGACTATTAAAAAAACTCAATTATAAAGAGTGTTACTATGTTTAAATAAATTTAACAGGCTATGGCACAGTAAAACGTCAGCTGTGATGTCAATATGCTTGTAGAATTCTCGGATAAATGTGTCTTGTATGGAGTAATTTCCAACGATTTCCTTTGAGTATTTGTATAGTGAGCACTTGAGATGCAAACTGTAGCATCGGAGCTGTAACACTCTAGGGACAGTCGTGTACAAACGCTTATATTAGGTTATCGTGGTTCCGTCCCGAACCGGTACCCGGCTCTTTGACAAATATCCAATTTTAAGTTACGCACTCTGCAAGTGAAATTTATTCAGATTGACGTCCTGTTCTCACTTTACAAAAAAAATTAGCTCTCTTTCAAAATATTTTTCCATATTTGTAACTGTTTGTCAACTGTAAGTTATTTTTTTTAACATTTTTTAAAAACATGCGTTGAATTTTATACACATCAATAGTTGTGGTGAATATGTATCAGATGGCTTCTATTTTTTGGGAAATAGAAAAATAAAGTTTGTTTTTGTTATCTGAACAAAAAGAGGGCTAAAACGTAAATATTTGTCATTTTGCTACGCTGTGTGCTACACTCTCTACGGCGTAGACATGCTACGTTCCGTCGTGCTGTAAACTTGTCATATAGTTAATAATATTTGACATTTTAAGCACTTAAAATGCTTTTAAAATATATCTTCGTTTATGATTGAATAACGATTTTACTTCTATACCATCATCACAGGTGACCGGAGGATTCCTCTTTTTTTTCAATGGTTAAACATATACTTCAGCAGTATTAAGCTTCCAGACTATTCCCTTTTATAGCCGAATCTCTTAGCTAGGGTTGTCTCAATGAAAATAATAAAGCTTCAGGTAATTTCGCTAATGCATGCGGTTACACCCTATCTAGATCACACTCGAAAACTCCATTGCCGAAGGTACCAATTACAAGGGTTTTATATATTGTAACCTCTATGAATATATCTTACATTCGAGAGATAATTATCGTGCGACATACTTGAACATGAACCTATATCTTCTCTTTGTTTCATCTTATTTTTTTCTCTGACGATAAAAGATGAGTGATTTTACGTATTTAAAGTTTGGTTTTGTGGATCGGTTAGACTGTCATAGCTCCTAAACTAGATCTTTTTTGTTTTAAAGCTGACGTTATCGAGAAAAAGCTAGCAATGATTTGTGAAGATTAGTTGATTCATTTTTGAGATATTTTTATTTGTAATCATTAACTATTTGTAAATCGTTCTTTTTCGTTGGCTATTAATATTTAACAAAACTACTTGTAACATTTGTACTTAGTTATAAATAATTCTAAGTTATTGATGATAACATCCATTTCAGTTAATGTTATATCAGAACCAATAATTCTATTAAAGCATATCTTATTCAATCGACAATGACCAACCTTCATTAATGTATTATGTAATCGATAATCCTAAAAGCTTTTGTATACGTAATAGTTAACAATTTATGCTAATTTAGAAGATTGAGAGTCCGTAGTCAGATCGCATTATCATATCAATTATAAAACTAATCTTTATTATCTAAAAATATATAATCTGATCACAGATATTCAATATATCTGACAATGGACACTTCAAACTACCTAATATGTATAATACACTCAATCATTTATAATATTATAAACCGATTTAAGTTTTTCAATTCTAATGATTTGTTGATTATAATATAAAAATTGTTGGTAGGATTTGAATACAAAAGTTTGTTTTCTTTAAATAACATAAAACTTACATAAGTAATGATTGTTGTTCATAATTGAAAAAAAGTTCCACCTATCCACAGCCTATCACGAAGGAATGAACTAAGTTTGACTACAAGTATTTACTTATTCTTCCTGTGATTGTCTAACATATATTATATGTCTCAATCTATATAAATAAATAGTCTTAATCTGTTAAGTATAATTCCATAGCTAACTTTAAGCCCTCCAAGATCATCTGTGACCAAATGTGTTAGCGCTTCAACTTTAAATATAAATTCGAACCAAATTCAGTTACTAAATGTGAAACTCGCTTCTCCGATGACTTTGATATATCGTCATGTCAGTTTTCACACATCAAACCATAAATAAAAGACAAAATATATTTATATTGTTTATACTCGCTCGCGATATTATACACTTGTTACATGACCGTTATTTTGCTGCTTATGGTAAAATAAAGAAATAAATGTTATTACACGGGTCTAAAATAGAGTCCTAAGTTATTAATCGTTATTATTTTATGTTGTTTTTATAACATTATCTCCGCGTACACAAATATCAATAAATGATACCTTTAGCTGTTTTTAAATCAAAAGAACCACTATAAATATACTTTTTGCTTTACTAAAATAGAAAATAATATAGCAAAATCGTTATATACCGTTATATACTATATCATAAACTGGTTGTCCTGGATTTGAATTCCGGGGAAACTGAAATAAATATTTCTGTTCGGTAAGCACAGGTGGCTCACCTACTTGTCCATAAAGAATGATCAGCAAAATGTGTCTGCCCCATGCCTCACACAGATGTTAGGGCTTCACTTTCTTTTTAATTTAATAGATTTTATATACAATAGTAAATTTATAATTTATGGTAGCTTTGGTTTTTTTTATGAATTCATAAGTAATGGATTCCATTTTTTTCTATAAGTTTTCCGCTTCATAAAACATGGTTTTATGTACTTCGGTTACCAAATTTAAACGAATTAAAGCAATATAAACAATATCATGTCAATTTACATACTTAATTAATAAATTAGGACCCTCAGTAACTAAAACTACAACGTCCAGTTAATTGCCTATAACAGGTGAGTTAATAAATTCAACAACATTAACTTTAACAATTAATACGATCTATATATGTTTACATTTTTACCTATACATGCAAAATCTAGAAACTTAATATTTTAACTTATAATAAGATATTTACAAACAAAATATTTCCATAAAATACATCTTAAAACGATAATATACGTCCATTGTAATTAACAATTAGCCTTAAGAAACAAAATAAGCCTTTTTACACCTAAAGCAGTTTAAGCTTACATTGGTACAAAAATCATAAATTTTACGGTACGTAAGCATTTACAACCGTTTTAATGTCTCAACTCCGCAAGCACACCTAAATCACCATTTAATAAAGATTAAATTCGCTTATTGGTTTTGGTTTTTTGAATTTAGCACGCGAAAGCTAAGACAGTTAGTAAGAAAATCACGTGTGGGGTGACCCGACAAGAGGAAGCAGGAGACGGCCGCCCTCCCAGGAAGTCCGCGTCCTCCGTGCGATGCCCGCCCTCCCGTAGAGGGCCTTGGAGACTGGACCGCACATCGTTTGTCTCTACGTAATTCGTTTCTGTGTCTTCGACTCGTGATTTAAGGTATGGTAGCTCCATTTCTAGAACAAAATATTATGTTAGAAACGTGAGATTTTTCTTAGCTTAAAGGTTTTAAAATTTAATTCAGTTGTTATAAAGAAAATTAATAGGGCCCCTAGCTTACACGTCACGTTCGGTTTTTAATTTGATTCGCTAATATATGACTTGTTATATATAATATTATAACTTATAACAATTAATATATGCTTATTCCTCAGCATGGCTCATATTTTTATGAAAAACGGCACCCTGTTGTAGGTATTTAATATGCAAATTGATTATTTAGAAGCAAAAAAATGCACTTTGAAGTCGATTTGTATATTATTTTTAAAGAAACTATGTATTAAAGAGAGATTTACTTTTCGAGCTCTTATAAACCTATTTATTTATTTATAAGTAATGCTACTTCTTTAAGTAAGAAATAAAAATTGAACACATCATACAAAGATAAAAGTCAAAATTATATATTTATTATTGACTAGCTGACCCGGCGAACTTCGAACCGCCAATAAAAGGAAGAATGGGAATCGAACGTCAAATGTTTGGCAGGAAAGTAGGTAGAACAGTTTATATGTGAAAATGAAATTGTTTTTTTTTACTATCTTCCTCGCAATTTTCCATATTTTATCACCGTTTAAACCTTCCCTAAACTACAAAAAACATTTAAAAATCAAAATCAGCTAAATCGACCCATTCTCGGGTTGTGAGATAAACGAACAGCAATTGATTTTTATGATTGACCGCCTCCTTGGTCTAATGGTAAGCGTGTAAGCGTTACAACCGAGTTCTGAACCGGTCCTGGGTTCGATTCCCGGCGGAGATAAAAATAAAAAAACTCGGTCTGGCAGGACATAGAAGGCTGATCACCTACTTGCCCCTAAAAAAAAAAAGAAAAAATCGATCAGTGAAACAGATGTGAAATGCATCTGCCTCATACCCCACTAGGGGACACGGGACTTCACTTTTAATTGATTTTTAACCGACCTTCAAAAAAACCAAAAAGGAGGTTATAAATTCGACGCGTATTTTTTATATCTATAGAAGATTATTTAGATATCTTTTGTTTTGTTGCTTGATGTTGCAATGATTAGGAATATCTATATAAATAAATAAACTTACTATATAATCTGATGGTCCCTTCAGCATCACCGATAGAGTTTTTGGAGATACACTTATATCCTCCCATGTCACTATCCTGTATGTTGCGTACAAGTAAACGCATTTGAACACTGTACGCCGAATTGTTGATCTCACTCATTTGGTATTTGTCGTTTGTTATAATCATTTCACCTGGACAAAAAAAAAAATCATAAAACATAGTCATGAAAATTATGATAGTCATAATATTTCTGGTTTATTTTTATCTGTTAACCTGTTTTGTCGTAACTTGGTATTAATTAATTAATAATTAATTTAATTAATTTGAAGCAGTAGTTCGGTTAGCGTGTTTAACTAACCAAACAAATAAACTTTTTAGCTTTATAATATTGGTGTAGATTATTTCAATGTCTCAAAAAGAATTGATTTGATATTTGACAAATATTTATCATAACTACGCATCAAAAGTCTTCCAAGCCTTCTTCCTTCTATGATGTATTATCGAGTTTAATTGTCTCGTGTTAATTATCAAGTGTTTTATTATAATAAAATTGAGAAAGTGGCTGTTTATTATTTAATATTTCACTATTACAATGAGATATATGGTTATTTTTTGTTCTGTAAGCGTGTAGATCTGTCTAAAAATAATTCAACTTGATTAAGCCGTTCATAGGTAACAATGATAGCTTAAATTGATATAAACGTTGACTAAGCATTGTGTGCAGTCATTATTGTCACGAAGCAACATATTTCATAACGATAAGCAATGCTCGGATGTGGCCGAATATAAATGATCGGAAAGGCCCCATCGAAGGGTGTGGAAGTAACTATTTCAATAATCGCTTAGTTTCACGTTACCATACTAGTTTAACAATGAGTTTTGTCCTCATCAGCTTGTAAAATATAGCTTTTACATTATAAAATACAATTTATAGAATATTTAAAAAATACATATATTGATATTATAGTCAAGCAATTGTACTTGTCATAATTTTAAGTAAATGTTTTTTAAGAATTGTTAGAAGTTTTAATTTTTAATATTTTTTTTCGAAAATCAAAGCTGAAGTGAAAAGGAAGAATGGTCGTTATTTAATTAATATAATACTTTAATCAAAATTATTGATCGGAATTAACCGCCTTTATAGCTAAGTTTAGCATTTGCGTGATGCGCCGAATGTTCTGGGTTTATATCTCGGAGAAATATATAAACGTTTCTATTATTTACCGAAAAGTAAATGTGCAGTGAAGCAGACGATGAAATGTATTTACCCCATGCGCCATATAGGGGGTAAAGGAATTTCGCAAAAACAAACAATTGAACGGAATTGATTTTTGAAAACTTTATGCCAAACACAGGCTATTTTCCAAAGTTTAACGGCAGCAACTGAGGGCATAGTAGAAAGAAATGTAATGGAAGCAAAAATGTATAAAAATATGTCTAATAAAAAAGTAATAACAATGAGTACGATTAATCATCTTAGCCGTGGCTTAAAATGTGTAAAGAGTTCGCTCCACTCGCTACATTATATTATGGGGTCGTGCTGTTCTACATTAAAAATTGCTTGCATTCTTGTCCCGTTTATTTTTGCGGGCGAGTTTTATATTTCGTTCCCAAACCCACCGAGCCTTATTTTATTATAGCGACATTTAATTGGAATTTCGCTTTTTTGGCAATATCCGTTTCACAATGGAATTCTTGACTTTTTTTAAATTTAGATGTATGCTAATTTAGGACATGTTTTATTACGAGACTTTATATTAAACGACAGCTAAGTGGCTCTAGCTTATAAACTGTGTTTCAACTTATTAATTATAAAGTAAGGCCTCCTGAATTAGGAAAGAAGCAGGAGTTAAAGTACTTAAGCTTAGCTACAATTTTCAATCCCCGACGAAATAAGAAGGGTCTTTGACGTGTCTGTGTCCGTCTCTGGCGTCGTAACTACTGAACTAATTGAACGATGTGCTTTTATTTAAAAGGTGACGTGATCGAGATGAATTTTTGCCACAATATATAAATCAGTAGTTCTACAATAAGTTTGATAAAGTATTTTTCGATAGCCTTTAAAAATTGTATGGAATATGTTACAGTTAACATATCATTTATCCGTTAACTTATATGAAGACAATTGGATTGATAGGTTTCTAATAGTAAAAACACCGTATGTTATCCATACATCTATAGAAAATTTCGATTGTAATCTCATGGTTGATGTACAGTTCTCATGCGTAATAACGAATTCTAGTGGTTTTATTGTTAAAAACTACCCAAGGGTTATGCAAACAACGTTTTAAGTACCGACGTCCGGATAATACGAGTGGCTAAAGTCCAGTTAGAAATACGTTACTTGCCGCGGCAACATGTGTGGTTACACAGCTGTCCAAACCAATACAACGAATAAAACTTTTCAGCGGATTCTTTGACATTTCAAATTGTTTCACGATTTACAGCTGAACAAAATTCTATAAAAGGCAAATTTAAGAATAAATTAAGAAATTTTTATATATAAAGGAGTACAGTTATTTCACGTATGTATACATATTTTATTTACATGAAAAAAATATTTATAAATACGCAAAAATTTCATCATAATTATTGTGGTGTGTACCCAAAATATTGGCTGCTAAATTTTACTGCTATAACTTTAAGTAATAATTGTTATATATCGATTCGTGGATTTTTTTTTTGTTTTAAAAGATAGAACTAATATGGGAATACGCGAAGATAATGATATAAGGTAACAAGAAGATAGTGCAAGGCAGATTTAGGTGCAGTTACAAAGGCAACCGAGCCAGCCATTACGCGGGTGGAGCGACCGCGCAAAAAGCGGACCAAATTCTATTACTGGCCGATATGCAACAAAGACCGCTAGCCCGCCGCTTCAAATTGCTTTAGGCTATACCACAACATTCGAAATTTCATATTCACTTTTCATTGTTGGTCACAGTTTATTTAATAGTATTGTAGATAGATTGGTCGTAGGCTATAAATTGTGGCGGGTACGAATTAAATTAGGTAATACAGCTGTGACGAGACAGGGCATGGGGCAGACACGGAAAGGGTGGGACTGACGCTGATGTCAGATAGGTTGACTGATCTTAGTTGAAATTTAGGAAACGTTAAAGATTAACATTTTTGTTCAAATATATATTAATCATTACATTGTTTATTAATTGGATATCGTGTAATATATGTCTCATAATTGGATGATCACGTTTTCATAAATTGTAGCTAAAATAGGTTTAGATCGAGTTGGATCCCGATCACGTCAGATGAAGAAAACCGCTTCATAATAGTTCCGTTCATTTAGGAGTTATGATACTATAGACACACGACAAAAAAAAAATAGCTCACTCATACAAAAAATAGGAAATAGTAAGTATCAAATTAAGAACAAATTACACTTAGCTTAGCTTTAATATTTCGTAGGTACACCTACAATACATTGTATCGATTTTTATCGATGGTTAATTAATTTCGGAGGGTAATAAACAAAAGAGGGCGTAACTGTCGCAACCGGGCACCGCCAAGGTGTCACTTGCAGTTAGCACGCCACAGATTTGTGGTCAATTCAAGCCGAAACCTCCCGCCAGTGGGCCGGCTGATGTATTTGACTTACTAATGAATGATCCTTACGATTAGTTACCGTAAATTACTATTTACACTCAAATTTATTAGTATATAACAAATGTAGCTCTGCCACAAGCTTGATAAGTTATTTTTCAATGGTGTCTGCGTTTAGTATGGAAAATCTAACAACGCCCATGCAATTGCGCGCTTATTTGGTTATTACAGCATTGACTCTCAAATAGTAAAAAACCTTTCGAAAATAGTTATCTCGTGGTTGACGTATAGGTGAGCCTTCCTACTATTACCATACTTTTATATAAGAATTTAATATTTACTAACAGAAAAAATAGTTATATTATTACTACTCGAGTGGACCGATATGATGCGATGACTGACATAATCAGTCAAATATCATCAATCAAATAGCAATCAAATATAAAAATAAATCAGCAATGAAATATAGAAATCAGTTCATCCGTTTATGAGGTATTTTTATTTGTTATTTACATGTCTGAGGTTTTCGAATTGTACTCAATTTTATTTGTTTTACAAAGAGCTCCCTTATACATAATAAATTATAAATCCGAAGTATTTATTTATTTCGTTGAATGCTAGAACCTCACATCCGAATTAAAAAATATTTTTCCGTTTGATAGTTCATTTTTCGAAGAAGGCTTTCAGCTATATAACATGACGCTACAACGAAATTAAAGCAATTGAAACGGGACTACTTCTTTTATGTAACAGAATATTATAGAAGCCCATATTAACTGTGAAATTTCCGAGGCTTTTCGCGAGAACAATTTACTTAAAACGAGTGGCGACCGGCGCATACAATTACGAATAACGTAATTAAGTGCGGTATTGATCGAGTTTCATTTTTGCTTCCAATTTATAATTGTGTTTAAATTTAAGCTTCAACAATAATCTCCTTGTGTTTGAACTGTTTTTTTAACCTTATTAACCTAACACATTCCATTTCTTTTTATTATATGATTCTTTATACAAGCATTCATTTGCGACTCAGTTGTTATATTGGAACGGTCAAGCTTCAAACTAGAGAAAGAAGTTTTAAATTGATCCAATGCTTTTTTTAGTTATTACAAACATAAATACAAGTAGGTATATATCTAGTTGACCGCTTCCTTGGTCTAGTGGTAAGCGCGTAAGCTTTACAACTGAGAGGTCCTGGGTTCGATTTCCGGTGGAGATAAAAAAACTCAGTCTGGCAGGACATAGATATGATCACCTACTTGCCCCTAAAGAAAAAAATCAATCAGTGAAAAAGATGTGAAATGAATTTGCTCCATAACCCACTAGGGGACATGGGACTTCACTTTATATACCTAGTTAGTTATTTAGTATCAGCTATAGATGTACGGTCGAGGTAAGAAAAAGTTCGTCACGTTTAAGTCGATATTTGCTTGCAATCAAGGCAATTATATAAGTCCTGCCAACGTTTAATTTCAATCGAAATAGAAATATCACATTGAAGTTTGCTATAACTAGCTAATTGACTAAGTGGCTAATCGAGTGACCAGTCTATCAATAAAGAAAGATGCAGTGAAATCTGTCAAAGGGAAAACCCGGTAACTTAGACTGATTCGGGATCAGTTAATCAAGTCAATCAATTATCGTATTAAATTATTGGCTTGTTTGTCGATATTTTGTATGATTTTTTTACAGAATTAAAATAAACTGTAGTTGTTATGGTACTATTTATTTATTTGAATTAGAATTATTTTTGATCACAACAATTACAAAAAAAAAATATTGCCACTGCCACTGACAATTAATTAGAATATTTGATTGGAACTCTTGCCTAGATTTTTTGACTAGCTCACTAAAAAGGTTTCATATTCACATGAAACTAAATATAGGTCAGGAGGTGTACTATTTTGAATCTTGTTATCAAGTAGAATTTTATGCATTTGTCTAATTAATACTTTGGTTTCAAAATGTACTAAGAGTGATGACTTTATAAAGGAATGAATTTAATAACTGACGAAGATTTTCGTATCCCAACTGTACATAAAAAGTGACATAACTTATTACCATAGAATAATTAATAATGACATTTCTCTTCATAAAAATAGGATGTATCATTGACAAAACGCGAAAAAATTTTTTTTACATACATTCAGTGTGGCTACTCTGGTAAATTATTTTTCTTCTCTGATATAACACGCGTAGGCATGTAAAATTTAGCCACGGAGGCGGATATTGAAATACATTAGGGTAGAATTACAAAAGACGGGCCTTATTAGTTTTGCTCAGAGAAATAGGCAGTTTTCAAAGTTTATACTTCACAATACACCCAGAATAAACAAGTTCAAACACAGCGGTGTCATTATAACATAAAATAATGTCCTCTCCAACGTTTTGTTAGGTTAAAAGGCTTATTTGTATTAGTTAGCGCGTATTTTTACAGGACTGCAATTATTTCTGACCGTCCTTTATTTTAAACAGTTTATCTCTTTGTTGAGTCGCTTTGTAATAATGAAAGGTTTGTTTCTGCTTTAAGTTTACTGAATCGCGTTCATTTAAAAAATACATATTATATAACTTTGAGTTATTTAACATCTGATTTTATTAAATATTAGTCAAAGACGAATAGAAACTATTTGAAACCAAAAATTACTACCTATCGGGAGAGCATATCTATTATATGATAAACATATAATATATGAGACATAAGTTTAATTATAATTAAAAATTAAGATTGTATTAGTGTGTATTCAAAAATATAGTCTCTAGTTTTTATTCGATAATATATGCCAGCTTATATTAAGTAGGCATTCGCAGTGAGTTAACCTACACAATCATAACAAAAAATAATAAAATTTGTATAAATTATTCAATGTAGCACTATGTGTGTAATTACTAGTAATTAATAATTGTCTTTCTTTAATCAGAGGTGAAATAAATCTTAGTTAATGATCGCGAATAACATTTTTAAAGGCTCATAAAAACCTTGTAGATACTAGCTCCTGTCAAAGAGGGATAGTATTATGAAAAATGGCTCATTTAATGACTACTTTAACGCTTTCAATATGAATAATGAAATTAGTTGCTTATTCCGTTCTTGAGTTCCGTGCCCGAGACTTAATTAGCTTTATGAGTTACGACTCGGGTATAAAATGCCCGGCCGGCCTCGAAACGTAAACAGAGATTGTAAACTCTTTGTAAGCTGCGCTTTAAACCTCGAAGATGGAAACACACAGATGGATGCTATAAGTTTCACGTATATGTGTGTGTGGAATCGTAGCTCCTAAACGAATTAAGCGATTTCGAAAGTTTTCTTTTCTTAGCTACAATTGATATGATATGTTCTTCTATGAGATACTCTTATTTGTAATAACCATGATTCTAAATTTCACTTGTTAAGGCTCAAAAGCTTTTTTCGCAACTTCTATAATCATCTGTGTCCTTCTCTTCTCAAAAAAAAGTTCAGTAGTTTAGGTGTAAAAGTAAAGTGTTACAGATAGACAGACAGACTGTTAGACATCTGTCTAACGGTCTATCTGTCTATCAGCTAGAGTAACTTTCGCAGTTTATTACTTTCGAAACTAAGGATAAAATGTTTGACGACCGACTGGCCCAATTGGTAGTGATCCTGCCTTCTGCATCAAAAGGTCCCGGGTTCGAATCCCGGTGAATTTATTTGTGTGATGAGCACGAATGTTTGTTTACGGGTCTTGGTTGTTTATTAAATTATATATGTATTTATTGTGGTACCCTCGTTTCTGACAATAACACAAGTGCTTCAACTATTTACTTTGAGATTAGAGCAATGTATGTGAGTTGCCCCAATTATTATTATTATTATAATGTATCTTACCATTTTCTCGTGTCCAATAGTTGATGGCTTTAGGTGAAGCTTCTACATGGCACTGAAGGTTGACATCCGTGCCTGTTGGCGCTCCGACCAGCTGATTCGGGACTTGTACTAATGGATGAACTAAAAAAAAAAATGTCAAAAAGTTTTAAAAATTAACCGCATTCATAACTCATAGTAACCGGTCTGGTATTTAATGCATCTAGTCTGGAAGGCCTTGGATTCTATACCCGTGGTTACAAAAATTTTTGAAAGTAAAAGAGCAAAATAATATGGTTCGTACAAATTTTGGTTGGGTAAGAGGCTGATCTATCTCTAAATAAAATGAAAACATACGCAGCTTGTCGGCCCTATAGGATCTAAATCTTTAATTACATAAAATACTTATCGTAGGCTAGGCTAGACTTAATCACGAATTAAAGTTTAAATGTTCAAGCGATTTAAAAGCTTCAACCGATAACGAGACGTATATTAGAGTTTTTGGGTACATTAATTTTAGTACACAAATAGCAAATATAAACATAAGTGAGTGGTTTGCGGTGCAGCATAAAGTACAATTTACCACGCAGATTTTCTGTTAGCAAAATATGTGCACGCAATTTTGATGTTTACACACGTAAAATACGGTGTATTTTAACATGTTAGGTTTTGATACATAAACGTTACCGCGATTCGCATATGCTGAGGTTTTACTAGCATTTTTGTTTACACAACTTTCCATTTGGAGTTGAAATGTTTGTGTGCGTGTTACTATGCAGATACTGGAAAGGTTTCGCATTTCATATAACTGAACGTTACTATTTGCCGCATAATAATTTTACTATACGTACTCATGGAACTAATAGTTTTTGCTACTTCAAAACTTTCGAAAGCTCGATAATATTACGTACTTTATGAATGAATCTCGTGCTTATATGAAACTTAGTGTAAGAAAAGAGAGTGAAAACATTGTTTCAATTTAAAAAAGGCCTGTAACTCTGAAAACTGTTTTATTTTTCTTAGTTTTAAACAATAAACATATTATACAACACTTTATGAGATTACATGAGATATATAATCAGATTAACATATTTAATAAGTGTTTGGATTAATATCAAATGATTTTGCGTTTATCATGTCATACACCTACTGACTCACACATACATTCACTCACTCACTCACGCGCGTGCATCCCTACTTAGTTACTACAGATGTGAAAACAAAGAGTATAACATAGCTTAATAAAGTTGGTATTTATGTAGTATTAGTGCTTGCTTTTATTTTTGTTGTATTGTGTTTAGCACAGATCTATACTATTCCAAGGAAGAGCGATGTCTCCTGGCACAGGCTTCTATAAGCTTAAAAGGAGGCATCGATCACTATTAATTATAAGGTTTCCTTTGGTAATGAATAAAGATTATTATTATTATTATTATTATTATTATTATTATTATTATGTCATTGATAGATAATGTTGTGTTTAATTATAACAGAAATTAATACATGGTCTGTTATAGTGGACAGTGATTATATTTCATATTATATCATCTAATAATTTTTAGCAATATCTCTAAAAACTTTGAACCCTCGAAGAAGAAAGAGGGGTGTTATAAGTCAACGTGGTTGTGTGTATTTGTATGTAATCTGTTTTTTTTTGCATGCGGTATGGTTATAAAGGCTGCATTTATGTTTAAATTTTTTGGAGTTGTATCTCTTTTGAACGTAATGGTGCTGCCTTGTTGGACTGATTTTAAAAAATAATTAGGCACATTCGAGAATTAATAATCAGCAAGTATACACATTAGCCAACTTGAGACTCCTAAAATAGGTTTCCATTTCCCAAAATAGTATACCACCACTCGTTTACATAAAACATTAGGTACATTCGGGAAGTGACGTAATAACGAGCAAGTATGCACATTAGCCGCGTCTCTCGCGCACCCTGTTTGCACAGTTCTGGTGCAGTACTTCGCGAACTCACTGTCAGGTGTTGACTTTGAATATCTTAGAACCGGCTGCATTACCAATGTTTGTATTGAGTTTTATTTAACTAGACTCGTAATGGTTTCCAATTAATTTGAAGTTTTGCTTCACTGTCCGTGCCGTTCAAAACTTTACCGTGCAAAGTAGGTTCAAAAGTTATTATTTGTTTAATTAATATCATTAAAAAGGTAAAATATAATTTAAATGTATTTCCCCTAGATGGAAAAAATTGACAGTTTTGGTAAAAAAATTTGTAAGACAAAAGAATCTTATTTATCAACAATAAATGTTTTGTTAATTTTAACACATGATAAAAAACTGAATCGTATTTAACAACAAGTCAATTTGAAAATAGTTTAAAAACCCCACGACATAATGATTACAAATATATCTTATAAACGCATGAAATGGCTTTTATAAGTTGTAGCATGGTTACAACTAACGCCTTCATCAAGTCAGCTTTCAAACAAAGAAAATCGGAAGAAGTCGGTCAATTCGTTAAGGAGCAACAGTGCCACAAAGTTACATACAGGTAATGAGACACATTACATCTTTATATAAAACTTGCCAAATAAATATATTCTACTCTGTTCATATGTATGTCTATATGATTGTATGTATATCCTATGCATGTATAAACAGTACAGTACTTTTTTAAACTAATAGCATCTCACAACTAAAAACCGAAGTACAAAGCTAACAACAGCGAAGTTCTAAAGACTGAGTTAAAAATTCAGCAAAAGTATTATGGTTGAAATGTAAGCAGCGTCCCTTAAAGTCTGTTCAGAGTGAATTAAGGAAAAGGAAATTTTCTCCATCGGCCTTAGATTGCAGCTTATTTGCGGTTATTCTCTTTGACCGTCGTTAAGTTCCTTTGGACGGCATTTACGAGTTCGAGTGGCCAATTTAGCGAACAAAATCTGAACGATCAAGATTTTTTTTTTCTTAATTAATAACTCGACCGAAAGAAAGTCTTAAATAAAATTAACTGAAACTTTATTGCTTCAGTATTGAGAAAGCTGTATTATTTTATTACTAACTGTGTTCCGCGGTTTCACCCCCGTTTTATTAACTATAGCGTTTGCTTCGTTGAATAGATTTTCGGCTTTCCAATTATAATTAAATAAATAAATTTAAAAAATAAGATTACGGGTCGCGGTTAAAAGTGTTGATAATGTGATTAAAGCAAAGTTATCGCAGGGTGCACTCGTGACGGCTAGTAAGAGATAAAAAGCTATAAAATTAGAAGGTTACGAATTTTCTTATACAACTAAATTGGAATTCTCTACAGCAATCAAAAGTTAGGGCGAGTTTGCCGAGGAAGGATTTTGCGCGGAATTCTTGAAGTGACAGTTTGATTAACCGAGCGGTGCACACGCTTTTCGATTCCTTGCTGTTTTGTAGATGTCTAGCTATTACAGGAATTTCGTTGCTAGGAATTTGCAATTGTTTTATTCAACTGATCATTTTATTATATATGGACGTAAAATTGCGCTCATGTATTTCACATAGAAGTATTATAAGTAGCTGAGGGATTTCAATAAAGAAAGATGTCCTGGCAAGATGGCCTCTTATAAATGTTGTCGAAATTAATTGTTTTTTTTTTTTTAATTATTACAATAAATACCATACATTATAATTTTGATCTCTGTTAATTATTCCGACTTAAAATTAGGTACATGAAAAATTAAGAAAAAGCATAAAAACATTAATTCTATATGGTGTTTGGGAGTCGGTGCCAAACTCTTACAGAAAATCATAAAATATATTTAACTTTAAGACTCCGGCTTCCAAGAATTTACCTTGTAGCATCATTATTTCAATTTGTTTTTAATGAATTTTAAAGTCAGTTTATAGTATATGAGAATACATTTAATAAGCTGGCAATAAAAATAGTGTTCATATAAAAAGTGCGAAAGAGATGTAGAAAGATTTTTTAATGCGATGCGGTGTGCGTTTCATTTAAAATTCTCATAAATTTATAAGAATTCCTATGTATTATATTTTATTTTATAAGTTAGCCGTATTAAACCTGATCCTCACTGATATAAAAAGAAGAAAAAATTTGGATTTTAAAGCTTTTATTGTGCTAATTGTACTCCGCGGTTTCACCGGCGTTAATTTCTTAAAACATGATGTTATAGTCTAAGTTAAAAAAAAAATACTCTTATTTCTCAATTGTCCCACCGGAATACACTACCGGTTAAAGTACCCTATATATTAACCCAGAGCATATTCTATTTGTGTGCCAAATTTCACTAATTTTCATTTCGCTAAGTTTAAGCGTGGTTGAGTCACAATTATCCAAACATCCTCACAAACTTTCGCATTTATAATATTAGTTGAATGTGATCAGTTCGACAAGTCTAATCGCGAAGTCTAATAGATATAGATTCTAATAGTTCTTGTTGTACACCTCATAATTACGATTCCAACAAAGAACTAGACAAAGTGTAAACAATTCAATGTAACGATAATTAATTCAAGAGGACGTATGCAAATTGCTAACAATTTGTTAACTTCTCTCGGTGTCTTTTCCAAACTTATTTATCGTGTTTTCATGTCGCCTGAGAATGAAATTAAATAATTATCTGTTATCTATTATAACCACCTCTATAGTTGTTAAAGTATCATTTGCACAAAGGACCTTGCATTCTTTTTCGGAAAAAAATACAGTAGGCGGTATTTTCTTGGTATAGGTATTCAGTGAAAAATATGGAAAGAAAATATGGAAAAAAGTATCTGATACTTCAGTTTTTAAAGTTTTTGTTTCAAATCATGACAATCAGTAAAAGTAGAGTATTCAGTTTATTTTTAATTTTATAAACTGATTTTAAAGTAATATAAAGTCGTCTAGGAATGTAATTTTCAATTTTTGTAAAGTTTTTAAAAAAAATGCTCACTTACTGAATCGCGTAACACAGTGAGGCGTAATACAGTCAAATTGAGAACCTTCTCATATTTTGAAGTCGGTTGAAATATATATATATATATATATATATATATATATATATATTTATATAAGATAATATATAAGATAATCGAGTCTATATTAACGCACTTCATCTTCTTTGTTACAAAAGTGACATTTTTGGTTGCACCCTTACTGGTGACGTGAAAAAATATTTTGAATTTGAGTTTTCACAATTCCGACTATACAAACACAGTAAAGTGCGCTGAGGAAGCAAAAACTCGCTTTGCACCTTGGATATCAAAAAAGGTTCACTCTTATCAAGACGATCATTCAAGAAGGAAAATTCAAATTAAATTTGTGGGCGTTAATTTTGTCTCCTCATCGGGTGAGCGCGACACATTCTTTGCGAAGTAATTAAACAGTGGAAGGGCTCCGGGCGGTATTAGTTTGTTTGTTTGTGTTAAATTGCGTTTTCTATGAACTTCAATGTCTATAGCTCCAAGCTATAGCATTTAAATGCTAATTTTATGTTTATGAAGACGAGAATTTGATGTAATGATAGTAAGATAATCAAATTTTTCATGCAATTATTTTATTTTAAGAACATATAAATAAGTAATACTTTGCAGATCTTCGTTTGGGAGCAAGATGACGTCTGATTTGCCAATTATTTTCATTTAAAATCATAAATTGGTTATAGTTTAGCACTTAAAAACGTTTAATTCGTTGTAAACACTCAACCTAAAACTGGTCATATTCGGGTAGATCGTATTCATTACGAAACCTCTTTACCGCCGACTTTAGGTCAGATGGGGCATAAATACTGGCAACAGATGGCTAGTAACTAGTTGGACACTCTTGATTGAGTCTTCGAACCAAACAAGAGTTCTTGTAAAATCCCTTTTCTAATGAATAGCTAATGCTAATAAATCAAGAACTACCAAAAGGTATTGTGTTTACTACATCAATGAATGACGACCCTGATGAAAAGAAGCTAATTGTCAGTGCTCCGTAATCTTAATATAATATATAAATTACGTGTCACGTTGTTTGTCCGCGATGGACTCCTAAACTATTTAACCGATTTTAATCAAATTTGCACACCGTGTGCAGTTTGATTCAACTTGAAAGATAGCTTACATCTTAATTTATAGTCGCAATATTATTTAATTGCAAATTCGTTTCCTCATACATTTTCTATGGAATGATGTTTTAGGGGACACGTTATTATTCGGCACTCTGAAGCGATACGAAGTTCGCGGGGTCCACTAGTACAAGTAGTAGTCAAACCACAAATAACTTATAAGAAATATAATAAAATAAATTAATAAATGAATATACAAAAACGTGTGCCTGTATCAAATGTGTGCGGAAACGGAAAAGGTTGAGATATTCATAATGATATCAATGAAATCTGCATCTACAGATTGATGGCAAAAAAATCCCCTGGAGCCGATCTGTCAAGTTTTAGGTGTAGTACTAGATAATTAGCTCAACTGGATAGATAATACGTCGAAACTGTGCCTTAAGGGCATGAAGTATTTAAACGCCTTAAGCCCGGTCCTTGACCGTCGATATTGCTTCAGTAGTTCCACAAAACTTAGCATGTATCGCATCCTGTGTGGAATAGCACATGCGCCACTAAATAACAAAATTACAAAGAGTACAAAATAAAGCAATAAAATATTCCTTCAACCCACCATTTCATACAAACCTTATAAAATTACACAAGAAAGTTGGTTTACCTAGTTTAATTTCATTTATTTACAAAATTTGCAAAAAGTTTTATCTGCATAACATATACAACACGAAAACATATTAAAAATTTTCGATACATACAACCTTTACAACTACCCCATCAGTTATTCTTAGCTAATGAATAGGTGCACTCGTGAGCGCGAGCGCCGCCGCACTCGCCCATATTATCTAGTGATATGAGGGCTGGTTCGACGCGCGCGCCTCCGGCCCGGAGTGTGCGCTCGCGTACACCTCTACACACAAGACACTTTTACGACATTCCTGGTGCTTACTGCGAGCCGTCCGCTCGTGTACCATTTCTACCTCCTGACGCCTATTGAAATATTAGAACAAAAAATTATTACTTACCTGTTAAAATAATAATGTTAAAGCTAAAACTTACTAATAACACTAACAAATGTTTAAGTAAACACTGTAAATCAACAATTATAATCGTACTAGCGACCTGCCCCGGCATTGCACGGATATAAAACATATATAAAAACCTTCCTCTTTAATCATTCTATCTATTAAAAAAAACCGCATCAAAATCCGTTGCGTAGTATTAAAGATTTAAGCATACAAAGGGATATAGGGAAAGAAAAAGCGACTTTGTTTTATACTATGTAGTGATTAGGAACCTGCCAGTCACAAGTTTTTGATAAGTGCGTAGCTTTAAAAATGTCCATAACTGTTTATTATTGTGGTCGTTCTAGGAAATCATGTACACTAGAATCTGAACCTTTATTTAATGTTGATGTTTAACAATAAAGAACTTTAAAATTAAATTAAATTAATGAAATCTGCTACCGTATTGCGACTATATTTTGAATTAAATGCAAGAGATACAGGTTTTTAATCCACGCAACAACAATTCTTTTGTACGACCGGGCTTAACCGACTTACATCTGTTATAAATATCCTACATTTGTTAATATAAAATATTTCAGTGTACTCAAAATGAATTTTAATTTTAGACTAAGCAAATGATACCTATTTAAATTGATGAAGCAGTTTTTGAGGTCTCAATTCCTATAGAATGTTTATCACTAAAATAAATGCATCCCTAACCCCTATGTGAGGCAGACACATATATGCGTATCTATTAATGACTACTTTGTTGAAAGATAATAGGTGATCAGCCTTATGGGCTTACTCTGGTATTCAGAACCAGAACATAAGCAGGTACGTAGGTAATTTGGACATTAAAACCATATACTTGAGAATGAATCGTGATTCCATCTCATTCGTAGATAAATCAAATACCTCTACAGTAGTGCCGATATATATTTTTTTATATAAGAGAGGAGGCAAATGGTCAGGAGGCTCACTTGCGAGAAGCAGTCCGCCGCCCATGGACACCCTCAACGCTTGTTGGTTATAAAATGTAGGAATCATAAACATATTACTATCAGTAACCCGTTTCACAAACTATCAAAAGAAATTTTTTTCGTTTTTGCAACATTTTTCATTGATGCTCCACTCCTATTCATCATGCCATAATGCTATGTAAATTAAAGCCTTGCTCTATAAATTAAATCCAATACAAATATATATTTTTAAAATCAAACCTATATTACCTGAGATTATTCAACCAAACAAACAAATTCATCAGCTTTATAATATTAAAGTATAGGGTACTGTATCGTATTTTGAATTAAATTTACGCAATATATGGTTTTAATCCTCGAAACAAGAAATCCTTAGTCGGACCGGGCTTAACCGACTTGCATAAATATTAGCCACATTTATTGTGCACCTTTGTTTCACTTTACATAAAACATTTTACAAAGGCTACGTGCCCAACATTTCTTAGCGTTAATAGCAAAGTCACGTTTGCAAAGCTTACTTTTAAGTCTATGCAGTAGGTTATATTAACTGTATTAGATTTTTTAGCTACGTATGCGAATACGTTTGTGTTATTGTATCCTAAAAATGAATAGATTTTAATGCTGTTTTGCTTCATTAAAAACGCCTGTTAAAAAGTAATATACCTACCTAGTTTAGGATTGAACCCTTAAAATTTTTTTAGAAGTGTTCACATCATAACTTAACCGTTACCAAACCTTTCACTTACTTACTTTAGCAGTCAAACATTCTTGCTTGAAATTGTTTTTATTTTAGAGAAATAAATAAATTAGGCACGTGTATCATAACGGGTACCCATCATATTCCCGACTGCGGCAAGTGTAGTTTAACCGAAAAGATCGAATTGCCACTTGGAAATACGTAGGTGGTTTCCAATCAGAGGATTGTTTACATCGGAAATGCCAATAACAGAATGCAAATACATGGCGGACAACACGATCGAACGTCTGGTGTAGTTGTACGAAAAACTTTTACGTATCGAACTAACAGGGATTCGATTCATGAATTTAGAACGATTAATTAAGGATTTCAATTAATGTACAACTTGTGCAGTTTACCTATAGTCAGTTATTGTTGTGAGAGAGTTTTTTTTAAATTTTAGAGCTGGCAACAGGGCCCGTAAGGAATGGTAACAGATCACCGCCCCCATGAAAAGCCGACCTATGGAACGAGCTCTTGTTGGATACCTGACCTTTGCTTCTATACCGCAAATGTCACAAACTACAATTTGTAAAGGAAGCTTTTACATTCGCCTCCAGTTAGCTATTAAAGCCGCAAAAAAAAGTAAATTAAAAATTTATCAGTCTTGCTAAATAATCAATTCTTTCTCCGTTATGGAATTATTCTCTGCTATCTTTTATCCCAAATTATTCCCATTTATTTGCTTCTAAATATCGTAAAAGATATAAAATAGACAGACTAAAACAATTTATAGATATTTGTTTTTATTAAAAATATAAACTTATATTTTTGTCATCCTGAGTATTTTCCGCCCTTGGCTTCTACTATCCTTATTGGTAAATTATTTTTGGTTGTAAATCGAAAATTGTAACATTTTTTTTCTGGAAATTGAATCCTTCCGCGCAACACGTATTTAAGATACATACTCTGCTTAATTTTACAGGCTTTTATAAAGGTGAAAATGAAAATAGAATTATCGATATTCATTGATAACATAATCCATCATTGTGGGTGTAAATTGAATTTTTTTATTATATTTTGACATAGTATTCAATCATCGACACACGAACAGCTCGACGATTTTACGGATGTACCTATTTTTGTTTATATTTTAATGCAAATGCCAATAATTGATGATATAAAGTCCTAGTATGAACATTGAGTTATTTTTAGAACAAATTTTATATAAATATTTTGTTTATTATATTGGTATAAGTTGATTATATACACAATATACTCAGTGGTTTATTGTGAATGATGTTATAGATCCGCTTTCAATAAAGTCGGTTATAAATCTGCATCAAATAGTTTATAAATAAACAAATATTATATTTGTAACTTCATTCATACTAATAGCACGCTTCATCACACTAAAATAGCATATTCTCGAGACAAGTCTAGCTTACTGTCAATGAAAGTATTTTAGAAGTAAATAAATGGATTTATCTCTACAAAGAAATAATTTAACCACTTTATTATATAGGTATAGACTAAAGATTGTCATTAATCTATTTTTAACTAGTGGAGCCCGCAAACTTCGTTTCGCGTCAGAGTTCCAAATAATAACGTGTCACCTAAAACATCGTTCCATAGAAAGAAAATGTTTTTTCTTTCCTTTAATTTTTTCGTAAACTTTTAAATATTTTTAGTAGTTATTAAAAACCATGAAAATTGCTCCAGCTGTTATCGAGTTATAAGTGTTAGAACAAACTAGGCTCTGTTTTATTTATACAGTTAATTTCTTATATTTCGCCATGTATATGCATATACATGTTTGTATGTCTTTATTCTATTTCTTGTGTGATTATTTATAATTGTAGTATAAGTGTGACTTATAATTAAAATTATACTTTTCGCAATGTACTCGGCAATTAATTGCTAATGAAATAATTTCAAAGCTATCAATAAATGCGGTTAAAACTATACACAGCTAATTTATGAATGAATTTTCAAACGCAATATAGTCCCAAACTAATTGTGAATGAAGTAATGAGAGCTATATGCAGCGTTGGATTCAGCAGCTGTGGTTCGATGCACCTAATCACAGTTTCGAATTCGGGTAATGTTGTTACTATCGTTCGAGCACCATACACGCAAATGGAACGTACCTGCATTCCTAGTTACGTGTGAATCGATCGCGGAGATAAAACATTAATTTAGTCAGAGTGCTGTCACTGTTTCGACTGTTATAAAGTATTACAAGGCACTTGGAAGTGTTGGAGATGGGTCGCATATATTGTATGCGCTTCTGTTTTATTCCCCGATGCTATGTAACTACTAATAAGTTCCACGTGTATGTCTGTGGGACATACTGAAATTTGTCCATAAATTACATTTTAATCATTATTAATAAATATTGTTTACCTTTAATCAATTTCATAATGAAATACATTAGTGGCATACGAAAATACATACAAAGTAATACGACCTTTAGTTTTAGCCTAACTCTTTTCTAGTATAATCACGCTGTAACAAACTAAACAATATTTAAAATACATAAAATATTAATGAAACAGACGTGTATTTTTTCAGACGTAATTTTCATGCATGATACGTTTATCTGACTCAATAAAAGATAAATATACATTTGCGATACATCAAACAATCCGGTGAAATTCAATAAACCTGAACTATGAGTAGATCTTTAGCAAACTGATAGTAAACAGGGCAAGCGTGGGACGAATACAAACATCAAATTCAAATGCAAGACACGTGTCGAAGATGATACGTGATAACACGAAAATCTCCCAATTGCTTACGTGTTTGAGATGTCGGGCCCAATGGTGTTTCTCGACTAACCGAGCAGTGAATAGCTCAATATAAATTACCTGACGATCATACGATAAGCTTTTTGCGTAGTTCAGGTGAGATTTTATCGATGGATGAATTGATTCACGTTTTGAATTTGTAATGTAGCGATTAACTTCATCTATCAATCTGACTGAAATGTTCTGACGGGCTGAGATAAAGTTTGGAGCAAGTGATCTCGAATTTTGTTATTAGGTTTTTTCTAATTTTGTAATGAACCATTACAAAATTATACTATTTATATGAAATACTGTTTCATATATATACGCGACAACTAGCGTTGTAAAGTAAAAATCAATAAATCTCGTGATTTTGATATTTGCAAATTTAAAACAGAAAACAAAGATTTTAAATTTTAAACAGTCATTCAGAAAGAGTGCTTCTGTGCTTTGACTTCTCATCTGTGAAATAATTTTAAAAATCAATCAATTACTTAAAGATTTTATACAAGTAACAAAACTCAAATATTAATTGAATATTTTCTCTCTCTTTTTTCATGTTAATTATTGTTGTGTTCCAGTGTAATTGTTGTCCATACATACTCTTTTATTTGTTTGTAAACCACTGGTACACAAGTAGGTAAAAGTGGACTGGGTGGATTTATACTCTATGTTACTGTTCAATTTTCTTTACAAATAGGTGACTTTGTCTTTTGTGCCTTCTCAACTGATAGATTTATCTTTTTCCGGGTTTGAACCCAAGATTTGGTAACACCCAGTGAGCCACTTAACCAAATAGGCGGTCAGTAATACATAAATAAATTTGTATACTAAATAGATAATTAATATACAAAAAAATATATTGACTTACAGTGCACGTGCAGCATTATCCTCTTGCTGACGGAGGGAGGCACACCGTTTGCCGCGATGCATAAATACGCTCCCATTTCGGAGCGAGTCACTTTCGTCAGGTTCACTATCTCGCCCTCCAGTGACATTACTGTGCCAAAAATATTAAGCATTTTCAAACAGTTTTCTACATATTTTCTTTTATAATAATATGTACCTATTCGTAAATATTAAGGTTTTTAGGTAAATAAAAAACTACTGGATATTGATAATACTTAACAATAGTAAAGGATAAGAAATTATATTGAATTTATTAATATTAAATCATCAAAATATTAAAGTTGACTGATTATATTATATTTTAGTAATAAATTAGTATTTCAATATTATTAAAGAAAAATTTATAGCTTGCTTTTTAAACTAATTATTACATTATTATCATTTTATTTGAGAAAGATGCACTAACTATGGCTATAATTTATTTAACTGAATATATATATTTTTTACATTAAGCCTAAAATACATCTGCAAGCATAGTATATACAATATTACATATATAACTTAGACAATATGTACTTGACTATAATTTATAGTTGCTTTTAGAAATTTGAAAATTTTTAATATTAGGCAAAGCACTCGCAGTACAACGAATATTATGGATGACCATGGGCCGTATCGGTCTGATCACTCTAAGAGAGCCTTTTGTTCTTTTGCCTATGTTATTTAAAAAAAATGTATGGATATGTAGCTTATATCTTAACTGAATGACAAAAATCTTACTAAATGTAATTTATACGTGGCGTATTAAGAGTACGTAATGACGAACAACAAAACTTCAACTTCCAATTGCCAATAAATATTTGTACCCTAAAGTATAGTGCTTACTTTACATTTCTCCCAAAAGCCTACAAAAACACTTGGAAACGCCAGCAGACATCCTTTAAACAAATGCGGTTAGAGGTCCCAACTTGAACTGTTTTCGTGACACCTTGCTGCTCGTACATTTACAACCATTATTCAAACAAGAGGATAAAAAGCTGGGACAATATTTTCGAAGGGAGTTGATGGTTTAAAGTGTAGGGCCTTCGTTCGACGTCGCTTCGTTAGCAAACAACTTGAACAACGACCTACCGTGGAGTGTCTACTTAATGGAAATAATTATTAAACTTTTGCATTCTCATTTCAACTATTCAGAAGTATGGAAAGTTGTCGGTCGGATTAATTATTTAAGTAGCTTAGCCTACTTGTAAGAACCTTTAAATTTAGTTGACTTATATTTAGTTCAACTATCACATGATTTTTCATAAAATAAAAAGTACCTACAAACATAGGTGCGGGCCAAAAATACTTTCACATATAAAATATGAAACGGCTCCACGGCTTTCATGTTCTGTTACAACTGTCGATGTGTCAGAAGTCAAGTGACACTCAGTTGTAGTGCTTTCTTGGGGAAGTACATTAAACCGACAGGAAACACTTTAATTATTAAATTTTCACATTACTTTCTTTAAAAATTTTGCGATGTTTTATTCAACGAATAGCATCAAAATTTCTTTGTTCTTCTTATAGTTTACAACTTTGGAGTCGCGATTAGATTTAATTAAATTTAATCTACTATATTGAAGAAAAAAAATGAATACTTTGACATCGGAATCACATCAAGAATAAGTTAAATAGAAATAATAATTACAAAAAAATTATATTTGGAAGTCGATGCTAAATTGCAAAATAATTTCTATTTCTAGTTTAAAAAATTAATAAATATATATATAAATATATATAAGTATCTTTTTATTCTCGTATTTTATATTCTATACAATTATATCAAGCTATTCATATCCGTTTCCAACTTTCATGATGAAAAGCGTCGAATGGAAGGATGGCTGAGTTAATTTGCATCTGAGCAAGTTTCCTTCATTCACTCGCTTATCTACATAATTTACTCTAGAACATGAAACAAATAGGTACCCGACACGCGCTTGACACAGTACAGAGAAAGTGAACAGTATTAGCTCTTGGAATCTTGGTCTATAATATCGACAGATGATTGATAAAAGAGCTTATATCTCATTAGTTAATGATGCCTGTAGATGTTCTGTTTTATTAACTTTAGGTTCTAACTTTCTACTTACGCCCAATGATAGCGCCATATACCGAACCAAAATGAATTATCTAGGCATTTTATTAAGTTAAAACATGCAAAGATGAAATTCAGTGATTTAATTTTTTATAAATTAAGACACCGTTAAAGATTGTAATGATATAGAAATCAATATTAAATAATAATAATTGAAACAATAAATAGTTATGTATAAAATTCATTCATAATTATACAAACAGTATCTTTAGTAAAACACTTTCATAAAAAAAAATTAAACACAGAATACTGTTTGTAATTCTATATTGTGCTCTTGTCATCGGAATATATTTTATATGAGATGTTAAGGGACAAATCTCATATAACAATCCTTTGTTCAGAAAGTTTATTATTCATTTTGTTATCAACATTGTTACCACATCAGGAGATCGTTTTCAAAAGTTACTAGAACTGACTTATTTTTGTCTAGTATTTTCGCTCTTCACTAAAACTATGTAGGTATATTTATTGTTTACACTTTGCACAAGAAAAAATTTTTCTAACTCCTTCAGAGTGAATTCACGATATCGAATAAAAATGTCATTAAATTATAGTCAAAAAACTTTTCTCATTGAATTATTTTGAAGCATTTGCGTAATAGATAGCTCGTATTGTTTCAACTCAGATTTATGGAGGTAACTTGTAACGACTACTTAAATTAGAGTTGTCAATCAAATTAATGATTGTTCCTGACATCAATTTAAAAGTGGTTTCATGAGAATTACACGCATCAATAATAACATAGGAGATCGTTAGACGTTCATTATTTAATAAAATTATTTCTTTGCTACGTTATCTGCCAAAATCAACTGCCGCTAACAGCCTAAGTGGATAACGTGTCTGCCTATTGTACTGGACGTCCTTGGTTCGAGTGCCGGGGAAATCAATAAATGTTTCGGTTGAATAGCCACAGAATCACCTAACTGTATAGTGAGGTTTTTAAATTACCAGTGAGACAGACGCAATAAAGTTGTTGGCCTAATGCTCCACACAGGGATTGCATTAGCTTTCAGCTATTATAAAATAACTAGCAACCCGCCCCGGCTTTGCACGGGTATAAAACATATATAAAAACCTTCCTCTTCAATCACTCTATCTATTAAAAAAACCGCATCAAAATCCGTTGCGTAGTTTTAAAGATTTAAGCATACAAGGGGAAGAAAAAGCGACTTTGTTTAATAGGTACTATGTAGTGATGACGAAGGTCTCAGCATCGCAGAATATAAGAAAAGATCTATCAAGTTTTATATTTGTATTTAAAGAGAGATATCTTAGTAAATACAGTTCTTAACAATGAAAAAAAAAAACCGATTTCACAGTACACTACACGAAAGTTATAGACTTCCAAAAATTTTCTTAATAGAATTAAATATGAAATAAAAACACAGGTAACTTATAATTTAAAGATACTCGGCACTTGCCTTTAAAATAAGTTACATAGGCATATTAATTTTTGATTTTAGTTATATATGTTTTTATATAGCCAAAATTGTATTGCTTAAAGCAGTTGTAACAGTACAGACGCAACTAGTTCTACAAGAAATATGTAAATATGCTTAGTGAGAGAGAGTGAGTGAGTATTCACTCACTCACAATACATTCATGCTCGCGTAACTTAGGAGAGAAATTAGAACGTTTTAATCTTAAAGGCTGTAGTCTGAAAGTCATTACTGGTAGTACTTTGTTAGCTTAATGAATTGACTGATGGCGTTCGCAGTGGTGGGGTTAAGTAGGACCTGCCAATTAATCACCCTGTCACTACAGTTTCCAATTGCTACTCGTCACGAATCCCCTTATAACTATTATTTATGTTACTCGATGCTATTGACTTCTGTGGGGTATTCAGTCGGAAACGACAACTTTGCAAGGTGAATTCTAAAATTTCAATTGGGGAGTGGTTTTTCTGTTGTTCCTTCTATTATTATGATTAGAAATATTACTTCTTTCCAAATTCTTTGTTTGTTTTTGAGTCAATATTAAATATTAATTTATCATGACGTTCAAGAATGCGCCCACGTCTGAGCACCTCCAAGAAACTCAGCCGAATAAAGATGATATAGGTGAACTGGTGCAATCTATTCACAAATCTTTTTTTCTAAGTCCTTTGTCCCCTAGTGGGGTATGGGGCAGATGCGTTTAACATCTGTTTCACTGATCGATTTTTTCTTTAGGGACAAGTAGGTGATCAGCTTCTATGCCCGAGTTATTTTTTATCTCCACCGAGAATCGAACCCAGCACTGCCCGGTTGTAACGCTTACGCGCTTACCACTAGACCAAGCGGTCATTCGCAAATCATCAAATTATCAGTGACTTTACAAGTGAAATTACAAACAATTTAAAAAATCCCCAAGGCTATGATATATATATAAATGATTACAAATAAGAGTACGTATTAAACGCATCAACCGATTTTCATAAATTTAGAACATTCGAACAAATCAGCTTTCAAATAAAATAATCACATCAAAATCGGTTTATTTATTTGGGAGCTACGATGCAAAAGATAAACACACTTGTCTGTGACACAAAGTAAATTAAAACACCTATCTCTTATCGTTTTCTTATAAGCTTTAGCAATAAGTTTTCAGTTTACATATTATATCTTAAATTAATTGATAACACTTGTATTTCGATATTGAATTGATGTTCAACTGATATTTGATATAAGTAATAACACACAAATTGACAAATAATTATGGCTCGACAGTCAATATCAGACATTTAATCATGATTAATATTTAAAAGTAATTTTGGCTCATTGAAACATGTTAATTATGGTGTACTGTAATTTATCTGAATGATTAAAATTTTGAAACTTTTACCACATTATTTGTGATTACGTTTTGATAATACACAAATTAATATTATTTATTATTGATATATGTTATTGAAATAGAATCATAATTTTAATACGTGAAGCAAAAACTTTGTACCCCTTTTTACGAAAATTGCACGGACGGGTGATCGTCAAATTTGTCACGGTTAAAGTTTATATGGAGAAGTGCATATTAAAGATATTGTTTTATATATATAAAATGCATTAGAAATACATTAAATTAATTAAACAGCTTGCTCATATTTCAGCCAACGCATTAGTATATCATGTGGTAATGTAGCCAGTATGCAGTACGCAAACGGCCTTGATGAGTGTTTTGTATTTTCGTAAATATATTTAAGTATATTAATATTAATACAAAATTGATGTAATTATTTGAGTGATTAATTATTTATAAATTGTAATTCGGCGATTATCTTAACCCGTCTGAATCTTTATTTGACCGAATGGAGATGAGTAAGTAATTATTCCCAGGCGGTCTCGAGATTGTAATCCCGCGGGATTAGAAAGGGCGGTGAGAATGGTAATAGGAGCTCTGAGGCACTGCGGTCTGATTTACTGCTAAGATTCAATAGTGAATATTTTAAGCGCTGATTTATTTGCCGACGTTTCTTAAACTTCCACCCTGTCTATCGGCACTAACTCTATGATTTATGATGCTTGCTATGCAATTGTGTGTTCGTGTGGAAATTGCTGTTATTTATTGCATCAACAATGATTGTTTTTAAATTTAGTGATAAATTGAGATTTTTTGGGATTAGAAAAATAGAAACGTCTTACAATGCGTAGACTTTTTTGGAATAAGAGAAGCAGATAAGTTATATAAACCACGCATGGTGAAATCGTCAATCAAACGTTTCACTGGTCACTTTCATCATAGGCTAGAAGGTTTAACCAATATACCCAATCAAAACGTTTTGTTTACCCAGTATTCAAACCCAGGACTTTAGCGTAACATGTGTAACGGTTATTATATAAAAATTATTATGAAAGTAGCATAAAATACATACTTCTTAGCGGTTATTTGGTTTATCAGCAGTGAAAAAGACCCACAAATCTATGGAGCCTCATGAAGTAATCTTTTATTATATGAAAATAATCATGTGACTAATTCAATTAAGTGTACCAATACGACCACGGCACGCAAACGTTCAGTCATAAAATTTGCATGATATCCCAGACCTATAAATTTTGCGTTATTTCATGATTTATTTGAAAATGACTACATTAGTTCCGTTCTGCATTAACTAGTGTATTATCTGTTGGAAAGGAAGTATTATAGGTTCTACTTCGGGGGCTCATATATTGTTGGAAATTTAAAATTTTTATCTGCATGAATACGATACGGTCATATTGATTGAGTTTTTAATGTTTTTAATAGAAATAAATTATTAGCGTTATTTTCTTCGTAGCATTATAGAGCCGATTTCCTCGATAAATGGACTATTCAATACAAAAATAAATGTTCGATTCGAATCAGCTGTTTAAGATTCGTACGTTTAACCAAATAAAAAAACCATTCAGCTTTATAATAATATTACAAGTATATTAAATTTTATTTAAAAATATAAAAGGCTTATCATATTATTGAGTGACTTAAATATAGTTTAATAAATGCCAACGTTGAAGATATAAAATTACACAAATGTCGTTGTTTATATAAGGGTTTAATGTTTAGTATTCTGTATTTTTAAGTACTAAGGTTCCGTTTTTTGATAAGTATTTAATTGCAGTAATTACTCAATTATAACTCGAATAGGTAATGGTTAAATACATTGACAACGGTCATTAATTATTAAAACTACAAATTAAAAAATGAATAGTTATCTAGATCGGAATAAAATTAATATCGCCTGAGTTTCTTGACGTATGGTGACCACAAACGACTGTGCTAGTTATTAAAGGTGAAATGAGGTGAAATAAGGTTAAGTTGATTTGTTTTATAATATTTTAGATGATCACGATAATTGCTAGAGAAAAAAGGTCTACATTTATCGTGTTTTTTTCTATTGATACCTGAATATCAAATGATAATTTTACGTTCGCATATCTAGGCTTTGGCTGACCAACAGACCATTATACGCTATCGCTTATCGATGGTAGTTTGCATTAATTGTTTATTAAACCGGTTCAACGTGGTTTTATTACAGTGTCTAATCAATGCCCGATATTGAAGTTATTAGCATACATTTATGGCAAACAATACAAGTTATATTTTAATTTAAGCGAAAGCAAAAGACGGTTACAAATGGAAATCATAAAATAAATAGATATTTAAGAAACTGGTGACACAAAGAAACTAAGAAACGGCTCATGAACATTTTTTTAAAGTTATAAAAATCAATCACTAAATAAACTATTACACTTAATAACAAAAAAGAAAGAAAGAATCGATTATAATCAATGTTTATTATTGGTTATAGTTGCAAGAAAAGTACCATCTTTGCAGTGTTAAATATGTATATTTTTCATATATTTGTTATTATTAAGTGAATATTAAATATCAAACTTATGTATTTTTAATATTGTAAATTTTTATAAATAGAATCCTATATCTCGCCCGCCCCAACTCGCAGGTTTAACTACGCAACGTTGTAAAACTGCTTTAATTATTTTTGCGAGAGTCAGTTTTAATTTTAAATTAACTTCTAAGATATTCATTAGAATTGTATGCAAAGCACAATTATTTTATATATTAAATGATTCAACAACTAACTTCAGAAAGATAAATTAAATCCATTTAAATAACTTTCTAATCACCCCATTATGTGTGAATATTTTAAGAAGTAGAAATAATTTACATAAAAGATTTTCCCTAAGCGAACTTCTTCGTAAACCTTTTGTGGTAAGGAAAAATCCCACCATATTATAAAGTTTTGTTAAAATTGTTATATCATAACAAATACATAATATGGTCACAAATGTATAATCTAAAAGGTTCAGTTAGCAATTTCGACGGAAGCTACCTGACGGCTCGTTTCTTTCCGATTTCTTTAAAAATCCCCGTCATATTTACTAATCCACATATCCACTAAACACTATATATTTGCTTAGTTTTTGTTAAAAAACAATTTTTTTTATTAGTGAAAACCGGAAAATTAACTTTTCTTAGTATATTTATATATCTTAGGGATACTGAAAGAGATGATAAAACAAGTCTTTTACAATAACACATAAACATTATGAGACAACCCTCTTTAAACTTAAAATATTAAAGGTTATAATAACACTAAGAAGCGCTAATAATTAAAACGACTTGCCTTTTGTTTTCCCTTGTGGTCCGCCTCTAGAGATAAGATCCCCGCCATCTTCTCTTCGCCAGACGATTCTGGGTGGGGGATACCCCCTCGCTTTACACACTAGCTTAGCTGAACCACCTTCTGGCACCATCATATCCCCTGAGGTTTCTTCATACACGATGTCAGGTGGTATTACCACCTCGAGAAACGCCGTCTGTAGGGATTATAAGCGAAATTGTACACAATTTAAATAACTCTCCAACATGTACCTACAAATAAGAATCTATATTAATACAACAAAGGTTATTTACACCATTGATAAGTTATAACGGATGGACTAGTTTTGATGATCTTTTTTGTTAGATTCATCTAATCCGAGACGAACAGAATAACTAGGAAGAAAATTCATTTCCTCATACATTTTCTATGACATAACGTTTTACGTGACAGCTCTGTAGTGGTACGAAGTTCACGCGATCCACTACTATCTCATTATTAACAATTTTATAAATAGCTAAGATCCATCTCAATTAAGTCAGAAATTGGTCTATTCGTTTAGGAGTTGCGATACCACACACTTAAACTTATAACACCCCTTTATTCATGGCGCATGAAATATAATTAAGTTTCAATAACAAGGTAGAAACGAAGTTCATAAATCATAGAAACATAATTTTTTATTCTACAAGATTCATGATAGAAAAAATATCTAAGAAGTATTTAATTCAATATTGCATAGAAGGTTTAATATCTTAAGCTTCAAAAGGATTACAATCTTCCTACTACTACTAGCTAGTGCTAGTCCATATTTTTAGTTTATTTCGACAGAGTATTTAAACATATTTGATAATTGATGACGCACACATACATGCTGAACGCACTATAAATCTAAGGAAGAACGGTTCGAATTGAAAAATTATTATTGTGTTGGATAGTTCATTTGTTGAGGAAGGCTATAGATTATATAACATTACGCTAAGACGAGGCTCAAGTAGTTTATGACAATAGGATTAATATATACCTGCATTTTCATAGGGTCTGTATTAACTTGGCACATGTACTGTCCTCTGTCTTCCCTCTTGACGCCGCGGATGCTAAGCGTCCATGTGTTGTAGTCATTATGGGTGACGCTCAGCCGGGCGTTGTTAGTGATCACATGCTCGTGTATCGCTAAAATTGCCTTTGTGTCCGCCTTGATCCAAGCAACCTGTCTCGGGAAATGTATCCAACAATCCTTCTTATTCGTAAACTTTATAAACAACGAGAACGGACGAAGTTTGAAAGGATTCGGAACTTTGCATATTCGGTTACGCGGCCACGAAGAATTTGAGAAAACAAGTCTAATTATAAACAAATACTTTCCAAGAGGCATGACGATCCTTGAACACTATCTTGTTGCAAAAGCCTCGCAAAATACTCATGGAATTTTTAATTACATTTTCGTTTGTTGGACGCCACAAGGCACCCACGCTTCGTCCATTCTACCGAAAGCGTCGACATTGCAATAGAACATAATTTCCTGCGTCTTTTAAAAAAGGACAAACCACAAAATATGACATGGAGTAGTGAGCAGAATTTTTATTAAAATTTTAAACTTATTTAGACTTCATAAAAATACTTAGAAACATTTTTTTCAAACGATTTCAAATTCTCTATCTATATGATTTTTATATGTTATTACGTGATTGTGAGACCAGACCAATTATGAACCGATTTTAATGATTTTGTATGATAAAAAGGTCGAGATTTGATCGGCTAATCGCCTTTGAAATAGATGTCATTATTATACGACTTCCGAATATTTGTCTTAGAATTATTATTTTATTTTATTTACTTTTAAGTGCACAGTGAAGTCGGTTTATATTTTTAAATATTTTTTTATTCAATAATATGAAGTCATCAGTGGAGTACAAAAACATATACGTGTCTCCTTAAAGATTAATTTAATTACTATGAAGTAAGTGAACATCCGTATCACCATTTCACATTTGTTTCACTGATCGACCTTTTCTTTAGGGGCAAGTAGACGATCAGCCTTTTATGCCCCGACAGACCGAGTTTTTTCTACCTTCACAGGGAATCGAACCCAGTATCTCCAGGTTGTAACCCTTACGCGCTTACCACTAGACCGAGGAGGCGGTCAAATTAATTACTATGGTCAATATCTGCTGTTATTCCAAATTGAAACATTTTTGTCTCCCCGGGTCAACTTGAAATATGGCAGCGATAGATACGATAGTAGAAAATGCTAAGTGCTCTACAGAAAGATAGTGCTTTATTATAGAAGACACTACAAGTAATTTTATTTTACAACTTTAAACAACCGGTGCAATACTAAATTGTGCTAGGATACTTGTATTTCACTACGTGGGAATTTATACGCATACAAATAGTTCATTTCTTCAAATCACTCAATAGTTCTTAACAATGAAGCAAGCTTTGATAAGCGCCATTTAGATTTGAAAAAATGAGTTCTTAGAACACAAATCCAGTAAGCAATAAAAGTAAAAGTTTATTCATAATTAATTTGCCCTGGGATTGTCATGAACTAGGTTTGAGCTAGGCATTTCATGATGCGACCTGTTTACCATCTCAATTTTCATTAGGTTTTCAACCGGTAATTAATAGTAAAATTCTCGTAAATGTAATCGAATTGTGGACGTATTGGCCAACGACATATAAGTCGTTAAATTATAACATTGATATAAACATACTGGATTTGTACTTATTATATATAAATAAACATATAATAGGAAGTATATAGTATACATATTTTACCCTGAACTCATCCATACCAGTGGTGCATATCGGGCTTGTCATGTTTGATCCGGAAAACATATTACTAAAGTGTGATTTTGTTTCGGTATAATTTGATTTATGGAAAATGTGACTGTATTTTAATGGAAATTTGGTATGTTCTAACATATATGAGCGTTAGTCAATTTTAAAAAGCAAGTTCTTAATTCGGGTGTATGTTCTCTCTAAATAATTTTGAAAGAAGACCTAACATGGTGGTTACCAAGAAGAATATCTTATAAATAGATGAAATCATAAACACCGCTATGAACGACACATCGTGTCCAACTGTGGCAGCATCCACATTAAAATCCCTCTTTTTCGTCGGGGTTGCTAAATAACAGCGCTCTATTTTAGAATTGGCTTAGCCTTAAATAAAATGTATGCAAACGATTCAAAAACATAGAATAACAACGCTTCGATAATGGTATAGGAGATGTAGATTAGCTTTGGGGACAGAGCTTGCCTCTCGAAATGATTGAACAGGGACCAAGGGGTTTTGTCGTAGCTTTATTTTAATTTCGTAAAGTGACTGTTTTGCAAGACCACACTGAAATGGAATAGCGGAGGATTTGTTAAATCAATTACGAGACAACGTAGATGTTTATGAAAATTACGAATATGTTATTTCATTATTTTGTGTGGCTTTTTATTTCTCTGTGTTGTTTCAAGAATTATTATTTTTTCTAAAAAATCTATATCTGCTTTAAATATATTGAAAGCTTTTTTAACTAATAAACAATTAATTAGGTAATTTAGTTGTTTTATTGAATAAAAAATAAGCCGCAGAAGAGATTGATAATAATTTTATTTGTGAATACTCGTAAACTTTTACAGAACCGTAAAATGTATTTTTTATTAAATTTTACTTTAGTTTATAAAAGGTAATTATTGAAACGTTTTAATTTATATTAGAAATATGAGATAACTATGTAAAAATTTATTGTAAATCATTCAAGATTAAGTAATAGTATTAAGAGGAATGACTTGTTAATTAACAGTTGAGCAACTTTTAATTAGGATAGTGCTGGTGCTTTGGAATTTGCATGCTCCTAATCGTTCGTCCATTACCAAACTCAAGAAATTGTTTAGATCTTCACAGACATTTCAACGATACAGCTGCTTTTATATTGTAAAGTTGTCTTACTTTTTTGAATAAAAATTACAATTCAAAACAAATTAAAAATTGGAAATGAAGACAATTAATTTTAAAAAAGGATACCTTTTATATGGATTATATTATGAATGGTATCTAGAAACAATATCAATACTCGAACGAGTTTTTATTTTGTTTTAAAAAGAAGACGCGTGAACAATTTCGGTGGCTTAAGAACTTGAATTTCTCAACGGAAAGCAATCAAAACAAAAAGTCAAATTTAAAAAGAGATTAAAAATATTAACGCGAGCGATCTCAAACGTATAAGATAGTTAGAAGCAGCAATAACGTTACGGATCTGTGAAGAAATCTCGAAATAGAGGTATATTTTGCTAAGAGTGAATTCTTGAGTTTCAGTTAATTGTGCAAGTGTGTGCAAGTTGAGTACTATGCTACAATAGTGAAGTGTGCAAAGTGTCACTATTCTAGACAGTTTCTAAGTGAGTAAAGAAGTGCATCGGAACTCGTGTGCTAAAGGTGTGCAAGAAGTGTTGAAGTTAGTGCAGACTATTAGCGAGATCTATAATTGCTATTGCTTAACTGGAAAAGCGATTTCGCTAGAGATATATTTAAATATAACCACGCCAGGAAAGAGATTATTCGTTGTTTTTTTAATTTTTATTATTAACTTAATAATTTACGTTTAATATTAGTATGTAGTATAAGTTCATAGATACTTTCGAATCATCGTTCTTAAAACAAGCATAAGTTACGTTACGTTACTGTAACTTATGTATGATAGAACATTTCACCGTATGTAGCTAAAAAAAGCTTTTTATATTAAAATTTTAAAAATACAATGCAAAAATTATAGTTGTTGTATCAAAGTTCATGTAGTGAACTAAATTCATACTTTAGTTATTCAAATGAATAAAAACCATGTTTCTTTTAGATAAAAAAACTAAGGTGTTTTGACAAAACGGTTGCGTGACTAAATAACCTATTTCTTACTGTCACGATCGAAAGGAAAAAGACAGCAAGTCACTTAGGTATTCCTAAGCTAAGATTTGTCAAGTGCAAGATCATACGAAATTTTCTAAAGGATGCTTCGCAATGATAGATCTCTTTAGTGCCGTGCTCCTCTAGTCGGCTAGTTGTATTCAGTTTGATACACACCCTGGCAGTGGCGGAGTCGCCACTCACCCTATAACCACCTAGATTATTAACCACACAGGTGAATGTCGCGTCTCTCCCCTGGGCGATGGTGACATTCTCCAGGGGAAACTTGAAATCCGGTTCGAGGCCTAGGGCTGAAACAAAATATTTTTCTATTAAAAACCATTTTGAGTTGAAGAAATAGATTTTACCAGTTGAAAGTTGATAAAATATTCTTATTTATTAAAAAGGTGTGAGACTACACCTTTTAAATACAATTCTGATAATTTTCTAAAGACAAGTAGGTAATCAAACTTCTGTCTTCAATGCCTAAATATTTTATTTCTCCGAAAATCCATTCAAAATATCCATTTTAACATGGCTTTTTCATACTGTCAGTCTTTCTACCGGTGTATAGAAATATATGTCAATTCACAGCTGTATTAAAAATATACTACAACAAATATGCTAGAAACAGTTGTCTTAATATTAAACAAAATGCAACCGGGCGCGTCGCTTGTACCCAATAAAGGATATCAGTAGGCGTCCCGTGGCTTAATGAGGGGCTCTACTGTGTGTTACGGGAGATAAGGGCCGATATTAACATTTCTGTATTTAAGAATTCAGGATTTCGAATTATATCAGGATATCTACTAAGCAGAATTGTTGTAGTTTGTGGTTGGGTGAGTAAAACATAATCTGTGATCCAGATGGACTATAATCCATTAAATCTACATAATTGATGGATCATACAATTAATTATATAGTTCAATAAACTTCTTTGTTAACACATTTAATTGCTTTTGCAAATTACTTACATAGTTTTTAAGAATGTTACTAACAAAAGGGTACTCTTTGGTCAAAATAAATAAAATAACAAGGCATTAAATATGATTAAGTGTTAATCTTATGTTCCCCTATACATTTTCATCCTCTATTACAACGTTACGATGCTAAATTTTTATGCGAATTTTTCAAGTAGGTCTTTGCGAGAGCATTGTACTGTCCAATCTGTAGGAGTCGATATTCTACGTGACCAGGCTCTCGGAAACACGTGCCGGAAGTAAGGACTATCCATTTGGCCATAGAACGCCGACTCACTGTCCATTTGTATATACGATTACATCTTTATTCAGAAATGTCGAGTTTTCTTAAATATTGTCCGAGAGAATTCCAAATTCGAAGGTGAAGTTATATATTATGTAATATGTTACTTGCCTACGATTTAGTACTCGACCGCGTCATTGTCTAGTGGTAAGCGCGTAAGCGTTACAACCGAGAGGTCCTGGGTTCGATTCCCGGTGGAGATAAAAAAACTCGGTCTGGCAGGACATAGAAGGATGATCACCTACTTGCCCCGAAACAAAAAATCGATCAGTGAAACAGATGTGAAATGCATCTGCCCCATATTCCACTCTCCTAGTGGATTTCACATCACACAGGACTTCACTTTTTTTAAAATATTATGTTACTGTTAAAAAAGCCTTCAGAAATATAAATTAGTATAGTAGTAAGTAATGCCTCGTCTTGTAAGTTCACTTTGATGTTTGTTTATTGTTATTTTTAAGAAATTTTATTTCATGCTTTTGAGTTAAACATTCCCGGGTCTAATAGTAACGATGTACAATTTTTCGAAAAGTGTCGAATACATTTCGGCATTATTTATATGGGACCACCTCTGAAGTATTACCTATTAGTTAAAAAATAAATCATTTAAATTGATTTCTCAATTGCGTAAAAAAATACACCCGAATTTAGAACCTCCTTTTCTGTAGTCGGTGAAAAATCGAATAGTTTATTATTATGCAGAATTTCAGGCCTACTTTAAACTTGTCTGATACTAGAAAATAGAGGTTCGATAAAACTGTAGTGTATCAAAGCCAATATAGTCGTGTTTGTGAAAACGCGTGGACAACACAAATGGGTCAATTGAAACACCAGTGCAAATGTCGCCACGTTTAAATGCCAACGTATAACGCTCCAGGCCTTCCTATACCTAGGAAATACGATGAAACAGTTTATTTCTAGAATATTCTATCTTACATAATATGTTCGTAGCAGCGTGTTTTCAAAGAGGTAAATACAAATGTATTTTTTGTATCGAACGCAAATAAAAAATAAACATAGAATCAGCGTCTTTATGAAATATATTCTTATAAGAAACTAAATAAAATCATGGTAGCTTAACCCTTTCTGCTCATCCTTAGCTCTACCAAAAATCTGGCTAACTATTTGTTTGAAAAATTTTACAGTGTCCCTAGTGGTTATACGCAAAATTACGTGGTCACTATGCCCATTTACAGTTTTCCGATAGTAAAAATCTATCAAAAACTTTGCTAGTATCTCATGGTTGACAAGTACAAGCAATATAAAAAATAATATAATTTTTCTAATGCTTGAAATAGAGCTCTATGGTGTTTAAATGGTGGAACTCTTAGACTTTAAATAAACTCTAGAACCACTTGTCAATTCCAACTCACGCTTCGTTTAATTGGTAGTCGGTTTATCCGTTCTTTTATTTATCTTGCACAGGTAATTCGTTTACACGTAAGAATAGTTTCAACACGTGCCTTCAAGACGTTTGAAATGGATTTTCTACCTTCAGTCTGTCTTGTTTATTAGTTATAGCAAATTGAACTATATTGAAGTTTAGTTAATTAGTATTGCTCTTTGGACGATCTCTGAACTATTTGTTAAGGTTACGTAGTTCGAAGGCATATTGATACAATAATAAATGATATGGGAGTTGAATCATCTAAAGTAATGAAGCCTAGTTTAATAGTTATTTAGTTAAAAAAAACCAACTAGCTTCAAACAATTTTAGAAACAACAGCAACAACAGATAAAAAGATAATTTGCCACATTTTTCTTTAATTTTAATTGTAGACACAACGCGTGAACTACTCAGCAGTGGAAGCAGTCAAACTTTAACCTTATTATAGTTAATTTTCAAAGTTTACGTTTTGCAAATCGAATTACTCCACATTTAAAAAGTGTGACGGTGACGGCCTTAGCAATTATGTTTCTCGAAATATTTAATGAACAGTGCTAGTTCCGCGGCGGAAATGGCACTTAATCGACTTAACTTCGCCTCAAAATACCCCAAGCCAACTCACCCCGTTCTTTCCATCCCCGCCTCCATGACGCCCCATCTCTGCATCAAAGAAGTTAGAGAATGTGCAATTATGAGATTGTTTTAATTTAGAAACAATGTTGTTAAAGAATTTACTTCGACCAAGCTTTCGTAACCTAAAATTCTCGGTTTCTCAGCATTGTTTTAAGATTACTATTTGCTCAGTTTTATATTCAGTATACACAAATTTATACTTATCCATATACTAGCGCCCAAGCTTCGTAGGCATTTGTTATCCGCATTGTTTAGTTGACTGTGTGTACTATTATTATTATATTATTAGAAAAATAAAAGTATGAACTTGAGCTATTGTGGCTGAACTTCAAGAGACCTGTTGTACTAAAAATCAAAGTTCTCAAAGTTCAAAAGTCTAAACTTAATTAAGTGATTACTTTGCTTTGCTTTAAAGCGTGTACCTAACATAAACTAAATAATAAAAAAATACTTTTGAGTTCATTATACGATACAAAAATCTATGTATATTGTGATAAATAATTCTAATTATTATGTGTATTATGCTAATAAAACCATGAGTAAAAACTAGACGTATGTAATACACAATATAGTTATGCAACAAATAATTTGTTTGAAGTTATCAAACAACTTCCCTGCTTTGGAGAGCACGTCAAACTGAACTCGTATGTTCTGCAATTATATATATTAAATTGGTTAAATTGATTTGATTTCGAAAATCAAATCAATATTGGTTAACAGGGTTTTGATAATAATAAATATCAGTAGACCTCATTCTAAAAATTAGGTATTACGCTGTCGCCTTTGATTGATATATGAGGAAGGTTTAAGATTATTGTATAATTTGTATTAGTTGATGCGTATCTATATGTTATGATTGCAGATGCATATTAGGTATAACGTAGTATAGTTAAATTAAGATAAATTGTTATCATAGCGGATGAGTCTCAATAAATAATAGACTCAGTCTGGAGAGCGTTCACATGATTTCAAATCTAATATGTTCTAAAGGTTCTTTGGTTTTCATACTAATGACTTACGAGTGCGTCCTTACAAGCGACGACTTTATTCAATTATCACCCCTTTCAATAGAATTCTCTTGACCCAACTCTAAAATGAACTTGAACAACAAGGCCTTCAACATCTCAAAGTTTAGTCTATTCAAGTTTGGGCCAACATTTAACTAGTAGCGAACAAATCGAAGCTCCTTTTATGCTTCGAAATGTGCTTCGTAGTTATAAGTTCGTTGTTCAAAGTACGTTTTTTCAATAAAACCCATAACGAAGTAAAAGTCAATAAATAAATTTAAATAATTCTAAAAATTATTATTAAATATAGCGGGACTTATCGCGCAAAGAAATATTATTTATTTACCTCGACGCTTCGGCCGTGTTGCAACGGCCGTGGTCACGAGAAGAACTGTAAATAAATAAATTTTCTTTGCGCGATAAGTCCCGCTATATTTATTAATAATGAGTTCAAATCGCGAAAATCTAAAGTTTGTGATTGTAAAAATTATTTATATGATATAAATCAGGGTTTTATTTTTATAAAACTTATGATAATTACAAATAATATAATAAACAAAAGAACAGATTTTATTAAACTGAAGTTAAGATACATCTTGATCGCGTCAGCTATCAAACGACAAAATTAAATCGAAATCGGTCCTTTCGTTTATGAGCTACCTCATGCATACACACAAACGGACACGACAAACTTATAACCGCTTTTTTATCATTTGTGATCATCACTAACACACTTACCTTACAGGCATGTTCAAGAACACGTTTCTCGTAGTCTGATTTAACACACCCAGAAACTGTGTATCTGTTTGCCTGTGTATCGGTTTTATATAATTGTATAGCGCTAACAAATTTTTTTGTATGTCAGAGCTGGTGCAATTGATTTTTTTAAATGTTAATGAAATTATATCAAAGAAAACTCGATTTTTTAAATAGTAATAAGTTTTCGTGACGTAATATAAGTTTCATTTCTTATATAAAGAATCCCTTCATTGAGGAATAAAAATGTTCATCACGTTAACATCGTCCGTACTTTTTCAATATAAGCTAGAGCTAATGGCTGGCAGATGGCGAGTTGAGTAAAGTGCTATCAAAAAGCGGTTGTGTCGGTTATCGGAGCACTTTGCGCCTTCACCCTGACGAGGGTCACCTTACGCATACCCTGAGATTTCCATTTACAGCGGCTCAAATTCATAGACCACGTTACGACTTTATTTTGTTGAAAGTCAACTTTCACCATTAAAACTACTCAAAACTGCATTTCTTTACTTTTCTCAACTATTAACTATATTAATAGGTGCAAACACTTATAGAATTGTAATTTTTTGTTTTTATACATACATAATTATTATATATTCTGCTATATTTATAATACTTTGCGGCATTTTTTCCAATACTTCTGTGTGTAAATTTATTTTATCTTTGTTTCTATTTACAACCGTTATAAATATAAATATATTTTATTTTGGTTCATTTTTTGTAGCAAAATTCCAAAAATATTTAAAAATCTAAAAAAGAAATTTTTTATGCTGTTTAAAGTGGTATACTTTCCAAAGATCGAGTTCGCGACTAATTTAATTAAGATTTTCCTTTATTATTCATGTAATTTGCGATCAAATGCGTAGTATTAACAATATAAAGTGATAAACTGAAACATTATGAACGATATCTATTATACAAATGTAGAAGGCATCGTTAAGACGTGTTCCCGTGGAACAAAATTATGTAGTGGAAGAAATGTATCTGCATTATTCCTTACTAGGGATTAGGAGGCTTTAGTTTTTAATATATATAAATAATTCATAAGTAGTCACTAATAATTATTATAAAACACAATACTTTTATAACTACGCTAATTTTTAATTTTGACAATTTTCCATTAAACTTACTGTGGTAACTTAGTAGTTAACTTAGTGTAGGTAAAATACTTACTTAAATACTAGCTTTAAAGCTCGGAAGAATTCTAAATAAATGAAGCCAAAACGCGTACGGTATTTTATTAAACGGTTGAAGTTTAAATATGTAAATATGTTCTCAATAAACAAGTGCAGTTGGTAAATGCATCTAACGTATATTAAATTCACCACATCGCGGGCTAAGCTCGCTTCAGCAATATTCCTTAGCTACATTTTCTCTTAGCGGATTCCTTTAAGTATAATTCTATTAGGCGTCACCGTGTCACAGTTCACCAAGCTGAGCGTAGACTTCATAAAATTGTTCAAAGACTTTGCTGAACGTTTATGCTACTTTTTGAATATATTTCCCGCGGCGTTTTAGCCACCCGCATACATTGTTATTCAGACGGCGGAGAGCCGCGCCCCTTAGCTTATCGTCGACCCCCAGCCGTTGTAAATTAAATAAATATACATCTAATGAGCGGAAATACAATGCATGAATAAGTTGAATAATTGCTTCATCCTGTACTTTAGCATTTGTACTTTACGTCTGGAATGTGGATGCAAATGCAACAATTGCATGAGTATTTTAAAATTGAATTCAATTGTACGGCTTAATTCTTTTTCTACATTTGTTTCTTATTAAGTAAAATTAGTAGGTTAGTTAAAATATAAAACAACACAAAATATTTTTAGTAACGTATTTATTTTATTTTTTATTTATCTATTAATAATATTTTAAGTAAACAACCAGTACCATAGATTAATAATTAGTTGATCTATATGACATTCAATTTCCGCAGTATGGAGTTCCTTAATTCCAATCTCAAGGAAACAACTATAGTTTCAATTTAAAGTTGATCATTTGGCGTTATGAAAGCGATCATGTAAATGTACGTGAAATAAATAAATTTAACATTGAACAATACAATCGTCTCTTATAATATTTGTGAGTCGGTTGAGTTGATACTCAATTCACCTAACCCCTGCCCCACTAGATGCTATATGCTTCACTTATATTTTTGTAACAAAAAGCCTGCCTAGTTAAGAATTTATATTTTTTTGTGTGTGAATAAAAATTAAACGAATATACGGGCAAATTTTGGGGCTGATTCGAAACAATACATTGTTTAATTAACATTCATTGTTTCTAAAGAATTTTAAAAATTCTTTGTTGAATAACTCGATTATGTTCGTATATTCCAACGTGAAACCCATGTTATTGTCATATGTGAGACGTAAAAGGTCACTAAAGATATCACGCATCGGCTCCACGTATTAACCACTGTCTTCAAAATCTCCACCGTGGATCGGTGGGCACGCTGCGGTCCAATCGTCCAGCAGATCAAATGTAGTAAATGGAACTGGATCGGCTACACGCTCCGAAGGGATTCCCAACTTATACCAAGGCAAGCCCTAGACTGGAATCCTCAAGGAATGTAAAAACGTGGAAACCCTAAGCAATCCTGGTGGAACGACGGATGATCACTGCAGAATCGGTTGCAGTTCAGTTGTTCGGTTGCAGGCAGTTGATATGAGTTAAGTGATGCGTGTAGTTTAAGACCGTGCTGGATGGCGACGTACTGTGGACTTCCTCTGCCCCGTCCAGGCGACATAGGACATTATGTCAAGAAAGTCAGGTTCCTACATTATAAGTATTGAATAAATGTTGAATATTTATTATGAATTCAGTTAAAATAAGTAATCTACAAATATTATAACGATAAATTATTTGTATTTAATAAGCTAAGCTTTAACAAGTGAAATTAAAGATATAAAAAACCCAGACCAAAAATTAACAAAATTATAAATAAGAATATCGTATGGATGGAAGCCTTTTAGTTGTTAGTCTATGGAATGTAAGATTCCCTCTTTAAGGGCGAAAGCCTTCTCCAATTGAATCCGCGCATTTTTTTTATCGCGATTTTATGGTTTTTAGAGATGTTGCCTTGTAATGTTCGTACATAAAAGATTTTTTTATTTAATGTAAGTATAACCTCCTAATATTAACAAAACACTGTGAGTGCACTTATACAGTAGTTCACTCACAGTTTTATTATACTGAACACAGTATTCAGAGAAAATATAATTGAATATATGCGACAAAGGGGTGCTAGAATCCCTTTTCATCGTTGTGTAAGCTCTACATGGTCAGTGCAGAACAGAGAGAACATTTGTAATACTTTATAGTTGTACTTTATGTTCTTGTACATTGATCTGGGAACGTTCGGCTTGTTTCCTCTGAACAGAACCTTTGAAGCGGTCACCGGCCTTTGTGCATGGCACGGACGCATTTTGATAGTGCTATCGATTTGAATTATTCTGAATAGATTTTTAGTTCGCTCGTCCGTTGCATACATGTTTTTATTTTGTTTTCGTGTGGCGTAAAATCGCCAACAATCCGTACGAGCTCTGATTTTGTGATAAATGATTTAGTGATGAAACACCTTGATGTACAAATTGGAATTAAAGGTTTTTTTTTACATATTTTAAGACACGAGTTTGGTGAAGTAGTATTTGATAGCGTGGGTTAAATATGTATATACATGAGCATATTACAGTACCTAACCATACATACATTAACTCACACAACCTCTATGTCATTATTGACGAGCAGTAAAAACTCATTAAAACTCGTAAAATCATGATATAGGTATGTTGAATATTGTCTCCCGTGATATTGATTGATTCCAAGATTGGTAAACTCTAATAAAAGATTGTGCTAAAAAGTGATAGAACAGGTCCGTGTCCAGCAATAGACTTCATCGAGCTGACACGACACGATCAAGATAGTAACTCAAACTTCAGTACACAAACTACTGAAATCTATGTACGACTTGTTTGTATGTAAGAACTTAGCGCGACTTACATTACATCGGAGCCATTTCTTGAAATTTATCCACAAGATTTCAAGTTAATATCAACTATCTATTCATTTTAATAATGAATATGATACTTAAATCTTATATATACCTAATAAATACATATATGAGACGACATGGATAATGTATAGAAATCCCTGCGAAACTTTATTCTAAAATATTTTAAAATTATGAAATTTCGTTAATAAATTATTAATTTTTAATAGAAATAAAATATTTGATCGCATAATTGACGTTTTATTTGTCTTTTGGATCCTGACCTCGTTCCTCGAAGGTAGAACGTTCGAGAATTTCAATTTAGGAGAAGAATGTGCCGACATAACGTGTGGCCCGAGATATTTTGATAGGACATGTTCTCCCTGAATAAATCTCTTTAGACATATTAAAACTTTTTAATGGTGTGCCTAATTTATAATACTTTTAATCACACGTTTTTATTTTTAAAGAACAGTTTGAACGGATTAAGCGCGTATATTTCTACTTTAGCACGTTTTCATTTCTGTGTAGTTAAACTGTGCAATACGCTTTTTTGAAATGACGCTCGTTTTACCTATTATGCCCACGACAACATAATAAATTGCCTGTTTAAAATACTTAAAAAATAAAAAATATATTGGATTTTTCCTTACATAAGCTAAAATAAAATTAAGAGGACGGCAACACAGATTAACCATTTTAATACCAGAGAAAAACGATCTTAATAAGGAAATCTATCGTAAACTTCTACAGTCCTAATGTATTGATATTAACAGATCATGAAATAGTGTAGGTACCTACAGTAGGCTAACTTATCTTAGATAACGATCACTCGTAGATATTAACAACACCCTTGTCTTTATAGAATGGTTAAGGCAGGCTTATAATTATTTTCAGAAAAAATTAACTAATTTTAAGTCTTTTGATCTCCTACATTCTAAAATAACAAAATCATATTTAATTTTAATTTTTGTTAGGTATTCAAATTCCAAATATTAAATAGTTTTTATTATATTTTGGTTGTCTCTGATTTAAATTCTATAGTTTTATCGTATTAAGATACAACATTAAGATAAATATATTTTCATAATATCAAATTCATTACGACAATAAACTCCCAAATGTATTTACAAGGGATCACGTCATGAATAAATTTCGTCAACGCAAAGTTTGTTGCGTAAAATAGCGGTGCCAACTTAGACAAAGCTTAAAATTGAGTAGAGTTTTAAACGCTTACTCTTTCTGAGTGAATAAATACACACTGTAATATGCATGCCTGGGATTATTAATTATTATCATTTACTGATTTATTTTTTAAATTCTTATAAAGATTTTATTCGATGCCAATTCTGATACAGTTCAACACTTCTAAGTACAAAGTCAAACATATATTTATTCATATAGACATTCACTACATGACGACATGATTGCCTATAAATTTAATCTAAGTTTATAGTAAGAATATTCTGAAGCCGTAATGATTAATTTGTAAAAACATGTAGTATGAATGTCAAAATTATTCACTTCAACAAATCTTGAAGATACCATTTTATGTCCCAATTATCCATAACAATTTTACATCTCGTAAACCTTTATCATATCGTTGTTTACAGCCGCAATAAAAAACATTCAAAATTGCCGTTTGGCAAATAATAATCAAGCTAGATTTTGCCTACGGTTTTTATACACATCTCTGGCTATTTTGTCCCTACAACATTTAATGCTTTGTTTCACAGATGAAGCTAATCTAATGCATATTGGATACTGGATGTTAGAAATAAGATGTATTCTTACATATATATAATATATATACACTTCTGTGTAAAATAAATTTACGAAATAATAATGTATAGTAGTCTAGTGATACAACAGTTTATTTTTTTATAAATAACATTATATCGGGCAAATAGAGTTTATTAAATAAATATTAATTTCTGATTAACTGTTTTTATTTTAATTGTAAAATACCGCCTTTTACAGAACCTTAAATATTTTATGGTTTTTTTACAGTTAAGTTCGACTTTGTCATGTATTATTATTATTTATACTAATACATATGTGGTAAAAAGGATATCCGTACTCTACATTTGCTGAAACTCGGTGGTAATAGTTTGTTTCGTAAACTCATGGTATGGCGAAGATAAAACCCACGTAGACAAGTGACGACGGTCACGTTTTTAATTACCTCGATCTCATCCGTAATGTGTCAACTGATCTCTTTGGATACGGAACTTTCTAGAACAGTCTTTTAATTTATTTGTAAATGTATGGTCTACCGAATCGTGTCTAGGCCCAACTAACAGTAACGGGGCTGCGCTAAGGCCGCCCTTAACTGCAGATATATTTTATATACTTTATGTTTTCTTGACGTATTTTTAATTGTCTGTAGCAATTATAATTATAAATAAAAGCTCTATCAAAATCGTATAGGTCAATATTTATTGCTCAGCAATTAATGAGTATATAAGTTTGTGGTTTTTTTTTTATTTGATTGACTTCGGAATTAACAAAAGAATATACGAATAAGAAAATATTGTTGGGTACCTTTATGACGATTTACACTTTCCCACTTTTTTTTAAACATTCGTTTTTTTAATGTAACAAAAGAATCAGATAAAACGATGGTAAAGTAATTTCTAATACGTTTCGTCTACGTTCTTGGTTTTAATCTCATAGTTAAATTAAGTACCTACATGTTTTAGCTTCTATTAGTCCCTTTAAGGAAGAGCTAGAAGCCCGCGAAAAAAAAAACCAAATGCCCAATGTTTTACTAGACAAACACTTGCTGATGCTAAACAAAAAACAAGTTACAATAAATAAACAACGACATAAGTTCAAAACTGCTTTCATAAATTAAAAGAACATCGGCGGGTCTTAAATATACTTAGCGGAGTTTAAAAGCGGATAAGGCATTAAAAAGCAACAGACTGACGCAAAATATGTTATGAGGCGTTCGCGCCGGCGTTCAACTATTTCCCGGTTTCATAAACTTCCCTCTGCCTTGGGTTGTTAAGAAAAAAGTTATCGCGACTGAAATTTTTAAGAGCCTTCACATTTCTTAGTAGGTTCTGTCGGAGGATTTATTATCTTAAAGGTTATTAAAAATTCCTACAATCCGCAGCTTTTTTGTAAAGCGATATTATTTTTTTGACCCACGGCAAAAGAGGGGCGTTATAAGAGGCATCGTATCTTCTAAACGAATGGACCGATTTCGATGTGATTTGTTTTTGTTTGACAGCTGACGTGATAAAGATGTACTAGCTACAAATGTATAAAGTCTGTTTATTCATTTATATGATATTATTATTTGTGACCATAATATTGGGATTTCTTAAATTTCTTCAATTTCATTTTTCACCCGTTTTAGAGCCCACGCAGACAGAAAGCAGTCAGAGCTCCGCGTTCCATTGACCGCTTGAGAGTTCCGGTGAAGCTTTTTGTGGAGCTTAAAAGCATCTAAAAAAATGAAAGTATTAGGAGCACCTAATTAACACAACGCGAGAAGAATAAGTATTATATATTTAGCAGTATTTTCCATGTATTACTTGAACAACGATTCTATATTTATTTACGCATGTTGATAAATAGATTTTAATAACTTTATGACACCATAGAAGATGATATCGAAAAGTATTTTTGTAGTCTTCATGACTTAAATTACAATAAACTCCTTTCTTTAACCATGTCTATTAGTTTTTCTGTATTTGCAACCTCAGACATCGTGTCCTTCTCTGTCTCGGCGGGAAAAAAACTCTAGAACGCCACGTCACTCTGACTGCCCGCTGTGCGCGTTGTTTTTAGTACTCGGTACGTTATAAAAAACGCAAAAATCTGAACTCGGAACTCAGAACTCCAGACCGCTCTCTGTCTGCGCGGGCTCTTAACATAGCACCTAATTCTGAATTGTTACTAACCTCAAATGGTTTAAATATTGCCTGTATGATCAATAAGGTTTAAATTAAATGTATAACACAACACTTACTAAATTTAAGTGCGCATTTTGTGTAATCTCACTGGCACACTCTGAGTCAAGTAGGTAATAAATAAAATGGGCCCCTTTCTATATTTTAACATAAAAACGTCCCACCCACAATCTACATGTTTATGAGTAAATATTCTATAAATATACGAAACATCGTGAGACTGGGGGCAATAGGATTGCATGCAAATAAGATCACAGCCATAAATACTAGCTTTGTTTCCGTGTCTGTCTTCCCAGTTCCAACATCCCCAAGTTCATTGAACTCACTATTAAATCTACACTGCATCGGAAACACGAAATTACTTTCTACTACATTACGTCTTGGAGCAGGCCGCTAGGGAAGGATTGCTCATCAGATATGACCAACAGAACGGCTCATTGACTCTCTGATTAATTACGAGGAAACCGCAGTGACATTTTAATGAAAATTTTTGGTAAACAATGCCGTTCTAATAAGCACTGGTGATTTACACTGTGTAAATTAAAAACTGGGATAATGGTAATGTAATTTTTTTCCAATATCCAGCGAATTAATAAAGATCTTATTTTGAATATATGAATTAGAATCTGGATTTAGGAACAGGCATCATGAAACACATCAAAATCATCACGTATATTCTTAGTCCTCTGAAATTATCCTAGTGTTGTTTCGTGTTTTGTGTTCTTCGAAAGACTTCTAAGTAAGGATTTGGAAAAAGGTGGCAATAAGCTATGCAAGCCCTTTTTCCTTTGTCGGCTACTCGCAACGTGAGAGGAATGTTTGTACGGGCGCGTGTGATTTTCTAACTCACATGCAAAGAATTCTAGAGGTGTAACGTTGACGGGCAAATCGTAAAAGTGTTTGTTTACTCATTCATACGTCCTACGGGTGAGCTTACATTTTAGTGCCGCTCCGGTGATATTCAAATAGATTGAGGGATGAATACACGAAATAATACGAGTGGCCGTTTATTATGGCGAGTCAAATTTGTATCATAGCGTAAAGGTAAGGTCCTACGAGGCCGAATAGCCGCGTCATTGTGTGGGCCAGCGACGGGCGCGATTACAATGGCAGCGCTCTGACATTTTCGCTAATGGTTTCAGGGTAGGCACAATAAAACGACAATACGAGATAAGGTAGCAAGTGAAAATTTTACGAGATTAATTTAATTCTGTTTCCAAGGAAAATAGCCTGCTGAACTCGCTTGTTTTGCTAGTTTCACTTTATCTATGTAGAAGCAGGTCGTTTGAATATGAATTACGGGATCATATTGTTTTGATTCTGTTACAGAGGCTATGACTTGCAGTGGTATAAAACGCTTAAATAGATTATATTATTATTATATCTTAGAAGGTAGCTGGTTCCATAGAGTGGTGGTGCGTGGAAAAAGTTGCCCTAGAAAATGTTCAGTTATGGAACGACGAACATTGAGATGATACGGATGAAGTTTTTTATTCTGTCTCGACGTTCGAAGATGAAACTCACTTGCTGGTATTAATCCAAATACCTCCTCTGAACATTCCCCATGATAAATGTGATAGAAATAGCAGAGGGAACCTACATGACCTACCTACCTACCTACGCAACGCCAAAAGATCAAACTATTCAGAAAGGATCTGGTCATCAACGATTTGAGCCGCTCTTCGCTGAATGCGGTCAAAAGGAAGACGGTGATATTTTTGGGAGCTCCCGCCCAAAAGTGGGAGCATTACTTCATATGGGGCTGAATTTGCGCTTTATAGAGTTGCAAGCGGTGGCCCGACGTAAAGTAGGTTCTACTTCGCTTTATTGAACACTCCGTGTTCCTTGGAGGCTAAATTATCCTTTCACTCCAGATGACTTCACTTAGGATTCCACAGACAGATCCCATCTTTATAACAAATTTTATTAAAATTAGTTTTACGTTAACGCATTTTCATGTAACAAACAGAATATGGCCTGGATAAACTGGTATGAAACACGAAATTAAAAACGCTAGTTCAAGTCTGTAAAGGAACGTAATTGATAGGTTTATTTTTTAGTTTTACTGCTCTGCTAATAAAATATTTCAGTTAAAAGAGAAATTGGCATACGCCATCTATCTCCCGAGTTGGACGTAAAATAATGACCGCACTGAATGAATTTATGCTGAACTCTGATCTGTTTACGTGTTGAATGCTTTGAATTAAACAAAAAGTTAACTTATGTAAGTGTAAATAAATTTCCTTTAAGAAAAATATCAATGTAATATTTATTAATGTAACATTTTTTGACAATCTCGTATTCCGTTATCTAATGTTATAACTGTTGGAGTTCTAACAATATTAATTTTTAATTTTTTTATTGCATTTAACTACACTTTAAGGCAGTGTATATTTTTTTAATATCCTTGTATTTTATAATTTATGTTTTAGCTTGTACATTTCACAATTCTTCACGAACTCTTTTTTTCCTTACCAGGGTTGCCTAGCAGATATCACGTCTTGTTAACCATAACCGCCTGTTACTTCTAATTAATAATTTATGTTATATTGTTTTTTTTTTGTGTAATTAAATATTTAAAAATTAATTAATAGTATGGATTCATGTAAGGTTGGTACTGAAAACAACTGTAAAAAGCGAAATCCAAACTTTTTCATATTCTTTACATATTTATAAGAAAATAAGGCAGATACCAACTATAGGTGGTATTCTGATGTTATACCTACGAGGTTTAGAAGGGTAATGCTAAAACCAAAAAATAGACCTGGACTGATTCGAGTCCCACACAATACTGATTAGAGGTCTGGAGGCCTCGGGGCAAAAAAAGAGTAAAGGCCCACCTAAAAAAGTAACAATTTTTTCAAGAATTTTAGCGTTAACGAACTTTCAGAGCTTTTTTCGCTGAAAAGTTGTTTACTAGTCTTTACTAAGTCTAAATTTGAGATTTTTTTTATCTAAAGTAATGGAGTAATGGAGGCCCCTTTTTTGTGGAGGCTCCGAGGCTGTAGTCCCGGTTGCTCTCCCCTAAATTCGTACCTGGTCCTACATAATCCAATAATCTAAATAGCAAAGATCCTTCTATTCGAGAGAACGGTTCACTGTACTTTACTTTTTAAATAAGCTTACCTATAAAGTTGACATGTAGTATAGCCAAAATTAGTAGCCGTGAAAGAGGACCGCTCCGCGCGTTTGCACCCGCCATCTTGTATCAACGCGTCACCCGTCTTTGCTGACCACTCGAGACCCGTACCATATTCATGATGCAAACTTGATCTCAGCCGAAGAAATATCTATAATCAATAAACTAATATTAGTTTATGTCAAATAAACTGTCTACTATATAGTCTGTAGAAGTATAATTGACAAATTAATTAATTTTTTTTATTGTATTATATTTATTTTATTATTAACTATGCGTTCGACGTTAAATTCGCGTTGAGTAGGCACAGAGAACTACCTTAATTAGGTTATCCTCTGTCTAAAGAAAATGATCTGTGAAACAGACGAAGAACTGTGTCTGCCTGTATGAATATTTTATGTAAATATATGTTTATTACATTTAGATCTATACATATAAATTTTATGTCCATTTATTGAGGAAATCTATAAGTCAGGTTTAACTGCAAAGCATTTCTAGGAATTATGTAAATCGTAGGACTAAAATTTTGTAAATAAATAAATTTAATTCTTATAATACTGATGCTAGAATACGCCTTTATACGAATTACTATATGTGTTTAACACAGAGACCGGGAACTGAAATATTCTTATTTTTGTTCATAAACAGTGTGGAGGAAGGCTTTTGAACGTTATCTAAAATATGAGAGTGTACCGGGCTGATATGTGCGGTCGCTTCTAAAAGAATTTCATATCAAAGATCTCGACGGAATATCTCGTTTTTATCATCGGTTATTTCTACGTCATTAAAATATTTTGAAATTAAATATTACATTTATAAATTGGTCGAGTTTTATTATAAAAATTACAAGAGATTTTTAATTTGAAATCTCTTTTTTAGATAATACTAATGTTTATAAATGTCAATGTATATGTTTATAAATAAAATATAATTAATATACCGAAGCTCTTCATTTTTTTCTATACGTTTTGAAAATTTAAATGTTACTTATGAAATATATTTTTTTAAATTAATTGAACTTTTAACAATTATATTTGTTAATAATTTTTTATTATAAGTTTTTTTACGATAGAATTATGAACTAGAGGTAAAAAGTAAAGAATTGGACCGACTGCAGGTTCATGTTGGCCCAGACGAAGGTTGTAGCGCTACGATAAATAAAAAATTCTCATACCTATTCTTTCTCGTAGGTCTTACCATTAAGTATGCCTTGCACCGTAGCATCAGAGATTTAGTGTTAAACAGATTGTTATCTTATAAATTTCACACATTTATTGCTTAGAGCCGCCCAAGCCGTAGCACGAGCGTTCGTAGGAAGTTGTAATTAACGCTTGTAGCATTACGCGTTTCCCTCTTCCTGCCGTTTATATCACGTGACATTATCGCTCGGTAACGCGCGTACATAAGTTACTTAAAGTTATGCCTTCGGATAGAGAATTATTTCAATTTACGTGCATTGGAAATAGTTTCCAAGTAATAAACTTTTTAGGGCCGCTTCGCATGACTTGTTTTTAGTTTTAGCTCGCGCGTGAACTTTAGGATTCTGCGTTTATAATCATTGTTGACTGCGTTAAAGTTTTGGGTTAATGCGTATGCCTTGAATTCTACTAGTTGTAATCTTTTTAACTGACCCCAAAAGATGAGATTTTCTATAAGACTATACGATGCTTTTTTGTTTTCTATGCGATTGTGAGGCCAAATATTATAAACCGATTGTAATTATTATTATTTTTTGTTTAATATATAATTCTTCATATAAACACTCTGAAAATGACCAATCAAATAAAGTAAAATGTTTAAGCACGCTTTGGTACGTTAAGAGAAAACTAAAAATTCATATACCAGGACGATGACACGTTAGTTTCAATCTCTGTAATTCACACGAGTGATAGATTTTGCTACGGCATGTATCCTAAATGACTTTCTATTTTAATAATAGCAGGAATTATCCCTGTTTCATATCCAAGGTTCTTCATTATTTATAAAAAGAGGTTGTATCTACTGATTTAACTGAATAAATTTTATCGTGATGTTAAGATAAATATAACCTTGGGAAAGAACACAAAATTTTGTCCAACTTTTACTCATTCAAATGTCGGCAAGCTATAATTTCTGCGATTCCAACAAGATAATCTTATTCAAGTCTTCATTGAAATAAACATCAAATTATCAAATAAGAACGCGAAGTTAAAGCCTCTCAATACCAAAGCCAAAATAAAATTAGATTAAACGTAATCAAATGATGAAAAACATTTCTTAAACAATTCGTACTTAATATTATAAATACGAAAGTAATTCTATTTATCTGTTACGACACTGAACTAATTTTGAGGAAATTTGACACAGAGATATACTAGTTTGGGAAAGGACATAGGTTTTAATTGCCAAAAAGGATAATGGTTGGAATAGGTGAGGATAGTTAGTGTGGAAGTACGTCATTGTCGAAGATGTAGTAATAGGCTTTACAGGTGAACGTGCTTGCGGACAGAAACTAGTATTAACTTAGTTTACAGGCCAGTAGGTGATCAGCCTTCTGTACCTACCCAACCGAAACATTTATTTGTCCCCGCGGGATTCGAATCCAGGATACTTACACCACTTAGCCACGGAGACGGTCAGTTATAGTAAGTAAAAAGGCATTAATCAGACAAAATATGTTGGAATTGACACAATATACACAAATTAATGGACGACCGAAAACATTTCCGATATCGCTGTGTCGGCAATTCGGACTCATTTGTAAGAGCAGCAATTATAAACCATCGTAATCAGTCTGCCGCATGTGGCTGCGATCCTGATTCACGGTGCAATAAAGTGATTAGTACTACGTTGCTTTTCCTCCCTTTCAACATCACATATCGCTCGTCATCTGTATTTACTAGCTAAAGCGCGGGACTCGGAGCGCGAGTACATAATACTTATTACAGAAATCAGTACACTTTAAGGTACAAATCACACTATATGAATAACTTTTATGTTTGTATGAAGGGTATTTGATAGCGCGATTAGCATCTTCAACGCCACTCTTAGATGTCTAACCAGGTTCTAATACTCACTGTTCATTCTAATATAACATTTAAATTATCTATATTCAGAACAAAGAGTAAACGAGGTATTAAAGTTTAGAAATATGCGAAGTAGGTTGGGCCGCTTGGTCCTGTAATTAATAATATCTTATTCTAGCTTAAAGTTATTTTTATATATATTTTTTATATTTACGTATATTTATCAAAACTTACACATCTATCATTTTAGCTACAGCCGATGCGATAGTGTCGTAAGACAAATTAAAATTAAAAACTTAAAATTATTGCCGACTATACACAATGTCCATTTTGAGAATTCGCTATCAGTGCAGACAAAAATATTGGGTGTGGGTTGGTGTATAGATTGACAAAGATAGAATGATATGGTATTGGTGTAAATTATAATGGGGAAGAAAACGAAAGAGAATAATATTGTGTTGGACATGGGGTATATTTACCCCAACTCAGTTGTTGACTAAGTTTCAAGGCTCTTACTTAGATGTAGGTTCTTGTTCTCATATACATTTCATTAGAAATTCCAGACACGTTAAACTCATAACTCCTTTTTCGTCAGGGTTTTAAAAGCATCCTCTTCGTTAAATCTCAACAAAAAGTACATATTACAAATTTTGGATAGAATCTCTAATGAAATCAGTACATACATAACGATTTAACTTAATTACTGAACCCAAACTTTCAATCAGAGTTAAATTATTAATACCTGCCTTAATATTATTAACTTATAGGGACTGTTCAAGATTGAGCGATGTATCTCGATTCTGACGCAGCAAATACTCTAATCCCTTTCAAGTTTAGATCAAGGATAATTCCTAGTGTCAGTTATCTAACATATGACTTTACATGTACCATCAAGATAAATTGCCAATAATTCAATTTTCGAGCTAAAGTGATACAAGTATTAATTTATATAACATTAAGTAGATATATAAGAATAATTTATTAGTTTATATGCAAATTACTTTACATAAATATAATGTCTCAGTGTATTAGATGTCTTATGTGTTTCTATTTTGAATTTTTAATCCATATGATACGCAATATTAAATGTTGCAATTTGTAAGACACATTAATTTTGTAAAATGAAGATTTTATGAAATAATACTTTTTAATATAACTGCACCCCATTATATTTTTAAAAATAAGTTATTTTGTAATACTCTTAAATGGTTCTTTTTTGATAGGTCATATTATGTCACCAGACGATCATTTTTGATATTTTTCTGCGATATTTTGTTCCTTTTATTCTGACATTGATGTTTTCGGCGCTTTGCGCACTTATTTTGTTTAAGCTATAAAATAAAAGCAATTTATTAATTTACTGAGTTTGTTTCAAAATATAACATACTTCTTACATACTACTTTTTAATTGAAATGTTTTACATACTTTTGAAAATTACACCTTCTTACACGACATGTTCGTTTCAATCTTTGTTCATTGTCAATATTGGTCTTGTGGAATGTACCACTCAAAAAGCAGAAATAATTCGAAAGGCGTCAAACTACTTAAAATCATAAAGTCTTAAACCCTAAAGCATCTTTCAAATATTAGCATTATAGGATGGTTATTTAATACATTAAAGTTAGTTTTGTTGATTCTGTATTCTTGTATTTTGTTGATTCTGTTTAATTAGGAATATATTCACATTTTACAACGAAAGCATATCATATTGTCTGTAATGTACAAAAAGCTGTCCAGTCACGCACGCTGCGACGTAGAGAAATTATTCGGTATAGGAAATTCTAGATGTCAAAATGATAGGCACATATTGGGTGGGTATTGATTTTCGACGGACTGACGCTGGGATTTTATTTTCGTTGAGCCCATTTTGACGACAATGAATAATGGAGACGTATTTCATTGGTGTTTGCTTGAATAGATTGTAACGTGTTTGTTGTTTTAAGCTTAGCGAATTGTACGGGCTATTGAACGTTTGCATAAAAATTATTTCGATAGAACTTTATACGAACAGATATTCAAACATTGTTTTTGTTTAACCCCTGGTGAAAAAAGCGAATGTTATAAGTTTAACATGTCTGTGTGTGTCAGTGATATCGTAGCTGCAATTTTTAAAGATAACCTTACAATTGAGTAACATTGGGATCACGGCAAATAATTAATATATTATTATAGGAACTTGCTATTTTGTTTTTGTACTTTGAGTGTTTTTGTTTCATACCGAGTTTGATGAACTTATGGATGTTATTGCATTGCGTAGTATTCAATATTTAAAGGTTGTGATTTTGCATAGTTGTAATTTTATTTGATATACATATATAAATAACTAACTATAAATAACTATATATGAATATATACCAGTATGTTGAAGTATGAAATTGTATTTGAATGTATTTCTCTTATAAGCGAATTTTGTAATTCTTTTGAGAAATAAATGTCTTTAAACCTAAAGATATGTCCATCAGTTAATGAGATATTGCTATTTTTAATCATAATATCGGGGGTTTTTATGCATTTTTTTTTTCAAATTCAATTGTGCATTAAAATTTTACTATTATAATTTATTACATAAAATAGAGATCTATTTCTCATATCTGTATTTGCGTCTCTGATTATTTTGATATAGGCCTTTTTGGCCTTTTGAATAGAAAAATACGTTTTCCTCAGAAATCACACCCAGGACCTTCAAGTTCACACTTCAAGACACTTCAGGAATGTCAAACCGGTTACGGAATATTACAATCAAATCACTACATAGTATAAAACAAAGTCGCTTTTTCTTTCCCTATATCCCTTTGTATGCTTAAATCTTTAAAACTACGCAACGGATTTTGATGCGATTTTTTTTAATAGATAGAGTGATTGAAGAGAAATGTTTTTACACATGTTTTATATCTGTACAAAGCCGGGGCGGGTCGCTAGTAGTAAATAAAAAAGAAAAGATAAATCATATCTTTTATTTAGGCGAGTATCACATAATATTTAACGGTTAATCGGATTAAAGCGCGATGATGTAGTAATAAGTATAGAGAAAAAGGGTTTTAATTACTTTTATACCAGAATAACATCATATTATTAGATCACTAATACCACTAATATCACTGCAATAATTTACTACCAAGTTCACTGGTCGAGGACAGAGAGTAGACTGACTGTTAAGCCCATTAGTTATTGTACAATTTATAAGTTCGGTTGATACCGATCACGTGATCATGGGCACAGCAGTACATTGCTGTGGCTTTATCTAGTTTCCCCCTTGTTGCTATCAATTGATTTGCACAATAAGTTTACTAACTGTTTATACAAATTCCAAAATATTATAATTAATATTTTAAATGTAGTGTTTTACTATAACTGTTGATGAAATAAGTTAAATAATTGTGATAAATAAAAAGTAGTCTAAAGCGAACTTTAGATTACGTTTATCATAAATTTACGTAGTTGGAGTCTCGGGAAAAACCAGTAATACATTCTCAAGAGCCTTTGTAATATAAAAGAAAGTACAATTCAATATAAATCAGCGTACATTCATTCTTATAATTTACGAGCTGTTCCTAACCCTTTGTTGGAAGGTAATGGATGCGTCAGCAGATATCAGCCGTCTTTAAATTACTCACCGTTCAGGAAAAGTTACCTCACTTACCTACGAATCCACTTACCCGTATTTAACAAACTATTAACATAAGAAATGGCCCTAATAAAAATTTACTTTATTGCCTCGCGGCCCGCTTAATTGTTAACACGTCTAGATAAAAAGAAATATAAAGTACTAGCTGTGCCCCAAGGTTTCACCCGCGTTAATTTCATTGTAGCGTGATATTCTGTTTTTTATTAAAGCCTTTATTTCTAAACGAAATTTCATTAGATCATCATCACATTAGTTTATTAGTATATAACAAAATTAACATTAAAATACTGCAATAATTGAAATTCTTTGTATTTGACGTAACATTAAATGCCGAGATTGCATTGCTATACAGCAAAGACAGTTTAAATTTAAATTAAAACCTCGTTAATAATGTAAACAGAAACACGATTGTACTGAATAAAACAGTGCGCTGTATTAATAAATTATTCGTACTTTGATATCACTTCGACCCTTGACAGAAAAATATTATGATTTTAACCCCTCACGAAAAAAGATTGACGTGAGCGTGATATAATTTGACATGTCTGTGTGTCTGTCTGTGGCATCATAGTTCTTAAACAATTTCGATGCGATTTTTTTGCTTTAAATCTATTAGATAAATAAATGGTATAAACTTGTAATAATATAATGTATAGCTAAATGTCAAAAGATGGCATGTCAAGATTTGGCTCTATCAAACTTTATGCGAAACATAAGTATTCACATTGTATTAGTATTATTATTATTTAATATAATATCTTCATTATAAAAACAATAATATTTTGAATCAGGGTATTCTAGGTTATAACATGTAAGTAACACAAAACGTGTAAAAAACTAAAAATTAAAATTAATAGCTTAATTTAAATAATATGCCAACTATTATATTATATTAAACACTATGCCATATAATATAGCCTATGTCAGTCTGTAATGGTCTAGCTTCTCATTAATGAAAGAATTTTAAAAATCGCTGTAGTAGGTAGGTAGTTTCTGAGGATAATGTAGGATATGAATGCATCCTACCATTGGTAATAAAACAGAATATTTAACTTTTTCAAAACAATTGAACAATTCATAAATTTATAATGCTTACATGAAAATTAAATGTGATCTTAAATAAAATTCTTTGAAAAAATGTACATGGTACCACCAAGTATATAAGAAATAAGTATATAAAAAATAAGTATATATGAAACAAAAACATAATCATTTTTTTTTGATTTTGTAAAAAGACTGACTTAAAAGATTAATAAGTACTGATTAATAAGTATGTTAAATGATAATTTAATTAAAAACTTGTCAATTGTTACATGCCATAAGCATATGATTTAAATACCTTTTCATCACCTTATACGGGTATATGCTCATCGCTAGGCATTCACGTCCCATAAGGCAACACACATAAAGAGTTTAACACTTAAATCCAACTAAGTCATCTTAAATATTTATTTTATTCCACTGAAAGTCTCGCTGGGGTTAAAACAAAGTTCGAGAAAGTTAAACACTGAGGTTGATCTGCTTAAACAAACTCGAAGTATTCTCGGTATGAAGTTGTGAAGTTGCTCGCGAGAACAACACAGACCTGACTCGCGTTCCACTCAGGACTGGCTTTGTTCAAAGAGCGCGTCTGAGCGACATCTAAGCGAAGCGAAGTGATCTAGTTCCATGCGCGGTTCTCAGTGTAGGCGGAGTTTCATTAGACACGCCCACCAAGAAGCTACACATTTCTTTTTCAATATGTGTAATTCAATTTCGCTTATGTCTTCGCTGGGGAAGCTGATGCCTCGTTGTCGTTCAACACAATGTTTTTTTATGTAAAGTGTAATGTAGTTCGTGGAGCGAGTCAACCCGCGAAACTACATCGTGTCATTTTCTTTCCCCTTTTTGCCAATTTTACGTGCTGTTGCTTACGTGTTTTTGTATGGTTATAATATGAATTTTAGGAGATTGTTTCGGAATTGGTTTACCTGATTATTGAATTAAATTTATTTGCTATGTCTGTACTTCTTTTAAAAATATAGAAGTTATAAGATAAATTTACTTAATATCTATTAGTAATTCAAAGCCATATTTTCACTTTTATTTTTTCTTTATGGATTATAAGTACGTAGTTTATGAGAAAGTTTCTTTTATTAATTTTTTCAAGTTATTTACGAAAAGACACAATAAAATTAAAATAAGTGGTGGCTACGTGATTCATGCGTTTGTGTATTGCGTCGGAGTACCTACTTGGGCACAAATCCTGGGCAAACAATTAAAATATTTCGTTTGGGCTGAAATATGCTTACATATGTATTGGGAATTTCACATACTAATTTAGATGCAAAATTTAGGAAATATATGTCTGATCCATGTCCCGTCCACAAAGGAGATATGGGACCCGTGTTATCCATAAATTTATTTTTATAAAACGTATTGTTAATTGAAAGTTCAAATAGTATCAAGATCGATTCAAAGGTCACAGGTAAGATAGTTTAGAATATTAATAGAGAACATGATTTTATTTTATTAAACTACGTGCATATTAAAGAAACCGCAACCACAGAACTGCTATCAGTTTCCTCATGCTTTAGTACAGTCTGTTCCTATGAACAGACTGTACTAAAGCATGAGGAATTTACTAAATTATAACAGTAAATTAAACGCTAGTTTCATTTGTGTTACAAAGTGAATAATGTTTTGGTATCTTAGCTCTGTCACCACTAAAGTTACTACGGTTCAAAATTAATACAGTGCCATAAGCCAGCGTAATACCCTAACGCCCTCTAGGCACCTATTTCAGCCTCAAAATTTGAGATCCAATTCATTCAATTTAGAACCCTATTCTAAGATCTGTAAAGTTTAAATTTATTTAATATTTTAAGTGGAGTATTCGTCTTTACGAAAACATCTAATGATTATTAAGTGTGCACCTATTTGTTTACCGGCGAACGTAACAAGATCCCGAAGACAGTTGACATGTATAAATTAGACAACATTGCTTTTATATCAATATATTTTAATATTAAACTAAGACAGAAATCGATTTATTGTTCAAACAAAATTTGGTAAATATATATGACTAATATCCTATTTTTAATCTTCACTAATAACCACTCAAAACATAAGAATATAAATATCAAATCATGCTAATAAAATGCTTAAATAAAATAATTACTTGTAATAAATGATTAGCAAAAACAGCGTGGGTGAACATCCTACACAGCCCCCTTGTCCTCCAATTTAAAAAAAAACATTGATATGAAATAGATGAAAGTGTAACTAAATCTTCACAAATTTCAGCTAAGATCTATCTCTAAGAAGAGCTTGAGCTAACCGGCAGCCTTTCTTATGCTAATCAGTCCCAATTGTAAAAAAAGATCCGGATTCTGTGATAGATTTTACAAGAGGAAGTTGTATGTGGTGTGGCATTATACTGTATAACCTTCGTGGCAAAATGTAATAACTCTTAGCTAATTGATAGGGATATATAATTCTACATAAAATATGTGTTCATAATTTTATTAGTACGTTTAACGTTAGTGTGTAGAAACTGTGCTTTATCCGGTCAAACTATACTTTAAATTATGTGTTATTGAATTATAATTAAATATAACTTATTTTACAAGCTCGTTGTGAAAAATAACATTAAATATTAATGTAAATTCGAGAAAAAAAAAAATACTTTGCGCATTTCAAGTTTAATTTACATTTTGATGAGACATGATAGAACTAACAAATTAAGTTACTTCTTTCGGTAAATAAATTTAAGCAATTCACAAATTAATTAGTTCCCCAGATAAAAGTACTTAACTGGAAGCTCAGAAATGAAAGTAAACTCAACATCAAACAAAACTGCATTGTTTAAAACTAGCTCTTCTCTTAAGCTAACGTTTTAAGCTCTAAAAAAATACGGAAACACTTTAACGGGTGAAGTTTTTCGTTTGGCCATAAGAGCGTAAGTATATTGTAATCTGGGTAAGTTGGCTACGCCGGACGAAGTTAAAGAAAGCAAGGCCGCTCGAGACTTTTCCCCGGGGCATCGTTTTACTTGGAGCGATTTTCGCGGCTCGTTCTTATTATTAAGTCAACTCTTGCGGGATTTGAAACCGAGGCCTTTGCGACTGTAGACGCTTCGTCAATTTTAGCAACGTTTGAAGAAATAAATTGCTCCCAAACGATTATCTTTTTATCCGATTTTAGTTTTATTAACTTTATTAAAGAGTAAAAAACCAAATAGTTTTGTCAATAATTCATATATACTAAATGAAATTTTGCCACCAAACATAACAGCTGATTGGATTGCCTGATCTCGTAATTATCTAACAGCAATTTCTAAAAATCAAATTATCGTCCCGTCCATACATACAATGTTTAATACATGAAAGATAATTAGCGCAAATCAAACTCGCCAACATTAATTATAACAAAATGGCAAACAATCGTTTAATTACCCACCGGCACGGAAACCACCAAATTAAGCTACGAATTCGAAGTTCGTGATTATTGTTCATTTTAAAACCAATATCAATATTTATTTTCTAGACATAATTGTCATTATTGCCACAAATTTTTATTATATGCGTATATATATATTTACTATTGGAAAACGGGCAATACCATAGCACAGTTCATAGTGGCCAATACAAATTTGCGCGAAACCGCTAGTAGCAATGAAAGATTTTCCATATAGGTAAATACTTTACATAACCAAAACTTATTTGTTCAAAATGTTGAAATGTGATCTACCTAAATGTGTGTAGTTTTAATTGAACTTCAACCAGTGGATTAAGGTCGATTTTTCCTTGCAATAATTATGCCTAAGTAATAACTAGATCTCATAAAAACTTGTTAAAACTGGTGGTGTTGGCTGACCATACCTCAACTATGAATTTATTTAATTTTAAAAAAATATTATTTGTACGCACAAAGTAAAGAATTTTGTTTTTTAAGTTAAATACACATTGATAAATTTTTTTATATATATATTTTTAAGGTCTGTAAATTTTTAGGCATAATAATATACAGGAAAATATGCGTAACTATACAAAACCATATGAGTTCCCTTATTTTGATTTTTCAAATAACTTACTTTCTTTTTTAATTAATCTGCAGATTTATTGAATATTTACAATAATGTACTTAAATATATTTACAAAAATACAAAAGGCTCATCAAAGCCGTTAGGGTGCGTACCCAAAATACTGGCTACATTACCGCGTTGTATTGCTATACTAACGCGTTGGCCGAAATATGAGCCAGCTTTCGGGTTTCCTGTGGTCTCAACTAAGCGCGTTGATATCTCTTTAAACAATCGACGCGCTTCTGGCCCCCATGGACCCAAAGTCTCCACTCCAAAAGGAACGAAAATATAAGAATCCATGAGACTTTCATATTTTCGCCTTTTGTTGCTTTCTGCAATCGATGCCGCGCCACCAGCAGCCACGGAAGTAGCATGGAGATGTGAAGACGCCAGTGTGTCGACGCAAGTAGCGTCCCACACAAGCGCCTTACCACGACTCCAAGCCACCAGTGTCATACCATCAGGACGCCTGCCATCACTGCGTATAATGCCATTCGGCTCTAAAATGGCCGGCACATTAACGGAGACAAACGCCCTTCGGATAACATCGTTGATGCTGGAGTGGCGAGAAAAACGACCAGCACTCTTGAGACATGAGAGACCATGACGCCCAAGTGTATCCACTAACGCTCCACAACGACACTGATGAGGAACTGTACATTTTAAACCTAGGCGAAGCGATACTGCTATTGACAAAGATAAATTGTCAAGTAGAGTACCGATAGGCGCAGAAGGTAATGCCTGTAACCAAAAACCCGACTCAATTTGTGATACGGCCAAAAGACGAGCTCTCTCTTGCATATCAGCAGAACTGATAAGCTGCTCAAAAACAGACTTGCAGATAGGCTCGTCCAAAATTAAAAAAAAAAAAAAAAAATCTAGATATAATTAAATAAACTTACTTTCTTGAAGCGAGTTCGTAGAGGTGCTACGAGTTATGTAGCGCCATCTACACTGTAATTTAAACATTTGGAGGCGAAAAAGAAGATATACATTTTTTTGTTACTATTCTATTTATATTACATTGTGATAGGATAGGTATAAAATGATAACCTATAACGCATTTATCATTTTTAAATTACAGGCAGAAAACAATTTTTAAAAATAAAATGTACGACGAAAGTTTCCAAAACCATGGTAAAAGGGAAACAAACCCATTTATAAGGCATATACATTTTTGCGCCTGTTTCATTGATCATTTACAAGCAAGTGTGTTTTCTGAGCCTACAACCGAAAATCTTATTGGTTTCTTCGGTATTCGAACCTAGAATCTCCGTCGCAACATGCATATGCATGAACCACTTAGCCATGGTGCCATAAAAAACTTCTAAACCACATAAATCATATATCAAAGTTGAGAGAAAGAGAATTCATTTTGCATGTAATTTTCACCCTTAGGGAATCACATAATTTCGCATGCGAATTGTGAGTCGCGTGCATTTTATATTTCTATCAGCTTTAATTTTGCGTCCATTTCTCAATGAACCCGTTTCAATTATGGTCTTACTTTTATTCATAAGCTTTGTTATATCTGTGATATACGAATATTTGATTATCTAGGCCTACTCCAGAGATATGTTGCATATTTTTTATTTATTTTAAATTATTGAAGAAAAAATCTCTCAAATGTGAATGAACAAATTTTCAAACTTCGTCGTCTGATGTTAAAAACTTAGTTTATATGGTTGTTCCAGAAGATAACCAAATAAACAATTTATAATATATTAAGTAGAATGGTTTGAATTGTACATCTGTACGCTCGCGTAGCAAATTGCGAAAGTGAAGAAGGGCAAGCAGTTTTTGTTTCGAACTACGTAATACAAGCAGCATTATTAGTTTTCAACTTTAGAAGTTTAGAAATTTCGGGCTTGCTTTGGAACGCTCAAATTAGATGTTAGACAATATTGTTTCTGCTTTTTGATTAAACTAAAACTATTTAACGTGAGCTAAAATAACCAATTTCGCATACCTAACTTGGGAACTTTTACTTCGTTGGATGATGAAATTATAAAATTATTTTCTACAAATGCGTTGCTGAAAAAAATCTTAACATTAATAAAAATTTATTTACTTTTAACCTACGTCCGATCTTAAAAGTCAATAACTCTACCCAAATGGACAGATTGATGTAAGGACAGAAAATATATAATTAAGTAAATTCATTCAATAAAAGTAAAAAAACAATCATATTCATTGTATTACTATAGTTTTAATTAAATATAAAACTTAAATTATGTTTAATACCATGTAATACAAAAAGTAGTTTTTTATACAAATTGGTTATTGGTTCATACTGGAGACCGCGACTTCCAATCTCATAATTTTTATGATATAAACTCAGAATAAATAGATATTAAAATCCATAACTAATTAATAATTAACTGCCCTAAGAAAATAATAGTAAATATAGCCTTTCAGAAAGTGGAGGATTGCTGCTTCATTCAAGGAGGTGCTCCGATGCAATTAACTTGATTTATTCGGGCATTTACTTATTCAGTTGTACGTTACTACGCCATGGAACACGCAACCACTCTACTGTACTTTCCACCGTCAGTGCCAGACGAATTTATCCCCTATATTACGTATACTATCGTTCGAAATTTGAATTTTTTATTTCTACTTAAGACTTCACGTAAATTATCTTGAAGTAGCCCAAGGAGAATCCTTATGCTATGCGATCAAAGAAGAATAGTCAAGTCAATGACCTAGTATTCAAATTTGAGACAAATCCCGTAGTAAGGCATATTATATCGGCATTTGATTCACTGTCGACTTCATAATCGGCTCTCATATTTAATAATAATGAAGGTAGGTTACAAAAAATCTTGATAATTTTTTTTTATTTTCCTTTATTTAAATTTAATACGCAAAATCTTTTACATAAATAAACAAAAGTTTAATGAATTTTAGTTTAATCACACCTTACTTTACACAATTTTCTAAGTATTTTACATCCGTAACAAAGCAATTTCAGTTCATAGTGACATCAGAAACGGAATGGAGTATGAATATGCTAATTCTAGACACGATCGGAGAATGCTGTTTAGATTTGTTTGTAGCCTATGTCTCTGTGCAGGTAAATCTCCTACTTTATATGAAAATGATATTTATTTATAACGACATACAAAATACGAAAATACTAAAAGAGTAATTGTTTTTTAAATTGTTTTACAATTAATATCATGTTCTTAATTTAAATCAGGCTGTTGATTAGAGTATAATTTATACCAAGTTAAGTCACTCTGAAATTAAATTATTACATATAAAAATTTATCATAAGAGGATGAATGGATTTTTATAAATTGTGGCAAATCACATTTGATCAAGTCATCTTTCAAACAAAAAAAAATCCGCACAATATCGGTCCACAGACACGCTTCCTGCGTCGAGGCTAAAACAACAAACGATTTTGAACGATTTCAAATGATTTTTATCATTTAAGGGAAAATCATTTTCATATAAAATACATTTCTACGAGACATTATGTTCCATTCGAGTTCATTATATTGCTTTAGTTTATCGAGAGTCATAGTTGCTCTATCTAAGATATTGAGAGAATTCTCTTGTGGCCGGTGTATCTTATAACTTATGTTCACCTGGTGTTAATTCCTTAAGGCTGATATAGCCTTTAGTAAAACTGAGATTATATTTACTACTTATTTCACAATATTAACTGTTTTTAGTTTTTTAAAATTACTTTCAGTTTCAGTTCATTTTCTGAAAATTCAGGTTCTTTTATTTCAAGAACAATATTTATGAAGAAGAATATTACGACGGATACTACAAGAAAATAGCGTACCCTTCTATAAAAAGACAGCAACGCATCCACTGCACAACTAGCATTGTGGTTGTCCGTGGACTAATATTATAAATAAACCTCTTGCTCATTTGACTTCTGTTTTATAAAAAAAAAAGAAATTGGCAATTGTTGGTAAATTGTATTTTGCATCTCTACGTTTTATAGATTTGAATATCCCGAAAACACTATGAAATTTACTAGCGAGGAAATAGAATTATACCTCACCCCATTTCAAACGATTACGAGCAACTTTTCAGTATGAAATTTAAAATTTGTGTTTACAGCGGCGGAATAATGATGCTGTGTTTATAAAAATCCGTCGGAATACGAAAAACAAACTAAATGAGTTCCGAGTTCAGTGGTTACTTTTTTTGGCGTTCTCAACTTTAGCTAGCAAAATGAATGACGGTCCTAAAAACCTTTACAGAGTGCAAATATCAAATGTGAATATTATAACCTGCTTTAACTTAAAACATGTTGTATCTATGATATAATGAATTATGAATCTGTGTGGAGATTTGGCGCCATCACAACAACGAACGCGTCAATTTTTATGTTTCTAAAAGTTGTGTAAAATTGGTGACTTTTAAGCATAAACTGTTCGGCAATTTGCACGTTTAAAGGAAAGTGATATAATTCAGTAAAACGTGACTTTTTGTGATGTGGTCGAAAGTACCCATAAGCCACAAGTAAAATTGCCGCCATTTTACTTGGGGCACGAAATAAAGTCATTTATTAAAATAAGGACATGGCTTAAAATTCGTGTACCTAACCAAACCAAAAATTTAATAAATAAAATGAATCGATGTTTCAAAATGTCCGAAAATTATTTATGTTTAATGGCTTATTTGGCAATTTGTACATATTTATTTTTTACCATTCTAATAGCGTTTTAATAGCGAAACCAAATCAATAATTGTCTATTTTCTCATGTTCAACTGGGTTCGAAACCTGGGGAAAAAAATTAATGTTTCGGTTGAATATGCACAGTAGGCAATTACACTGTGATAGTGAAAAATTACACCATATACGTAGGTAGATAAATGATAGATTTTGAAAAATTAATTTAAATTAATCTTCACTCTTAGTGACGTAAATATTTAAATATTTTAATAAATATCAATTGAAAATTGTAGTGTCTGTTTAAACTTATCTACCCTGCTTTTATCCAGCGATCCTGCCGTATTCCGATAAGAACTTGGTTCATTTGTTCAGATGCATTGTGAATTTTAACACGTACTTTTCTTCTAGCAATTTATTTCAAAGGATCTTATCCAGTTCTGTAATTTACGCCCACATTATCGATGTCGCCTTTATTGAAATTTTCAAGGAATTCCAAATTAACTATTCTCTGTATCAACTAGGTTTCAGTCGAAGTTTTATCCGCTTGGCCATATAAAATATAGCCTATTTTATTCAGAAAGAATGTAGTCCTATCAATGTATGGATTTTTTCAAATCTCTTGAGTTTATACATTGTAAACATAAAAATATACATACATTTTCTCTAGATTCTCTGTGTAGATAAAAAATAGTTTTCAACAAAAATATGACATAAATTTGAGAAGTGTCAAAAAAAATTTAAAACCCTATTTGTCGGCATAACTTACGCAATTATTTATTATTATTTAGTAAAATTTTTTTACTTGATTTTACTACAATTTACTCGACAAAATATTCTTAAATACATCGCCATTACTGCAAACACAATCATCGCTAGAAAGTAAACAATTATTATAAAATTTTCGGTGTTTAAATAAAGTTAAAATTACAAAGATAGGGAATAATATTTATTTGATTATAATATACTTATTTGCATGGTTCTTATTTTAGTTTATCTTATATGTTAGCAATACCATCTAGCATAAATAAAACAACACAGAAACGCTGAAATCGTTTTAAATAACAGTTTATTTCAATCAACAGAGACTTCAGTATCTGTATTCTGAGTCTAGTTTAGTTTTTGAATCTTCCCATAGATGCCGCTTTTACACAAGAAGGAATAATTTTTACATAGTTATCTTTTAATATACATACTAGATGGCGTGGTTTTACAGAACTCGCTATCATTGAAGAGACCAGCCACTTGGGAGAGAATGAGCCACGATCGTGGTGTCAACGTAGTATCATAAGATCGTTTCCATTTTAATGTCCTCTGGTGGAGTTGAATCAATTTTAATATAATACTTTAAAACGAGTTTAGTGTTTAAGCCCATTTTTCACATATTAGTAGGTACTTGCGCTATAAGTAATAAGTAAGGGCGCTGTAATAGTTCATGTAGATATTTTTTATAGAATATCAAAATCAGCAGTTACCTTGACTATGACACTAGGTAACAAGAGGACTATGCTAGATACGTAATTTTCATACAAATAAAAAAATTCAAAAATGCAGACTTCACCATAGTCATTTATTAATTTATAGTACTTACGCCAAATAAAATAGTCATAAAATAAAACTAGACAGCCATCGCCAATAATATTGAAATGTATTTCTTTGTATACATCACCTAACCCTGTTGATCATGTTGCCAGGGTTGATACATTGGTATACACTATTTACTTTAACGACATATACTTGAGATTATATAGAGGTCGCTTTATATATAACTGGACAAAACATCTCCAATATTATATTTCGTAGACTGAAAATAATATAAAGATATATAACTGACATGCAAGCATTTAATCTTATGCAAATTAAAATTTGATCAATTATAATAAAAAAACAAAACTTTCTCCTTAAAATTAATATCTAAAATTGCTATATAAAAGAGAAGATTTTCGTCCTGTATTAATAATCTACTTTCTTCAAAGAAGTAGTTTCTCAATAATTTGTTTCTATGTTGGTTACGCAATTGTAAGGATGGTATTAAAATATTATTTGTTATTTATATTGTATTTGTCCCGTAAAATTAGTATTTCTGGTTTATTAATTGCTTTTGAGTGCACTCTAAAGTCAGTTTATATTTTTAAATACATTTTATGTAGCTAAAAGATATTATATTACGTAATCAAACACGAAACCCAATTCATAAATTGAAGACAATTGAATCGTCACCATGCATAGAATTGAATAGCAACTTCACATATATTGAACCACTTGATACAATAATAGCTCTTAATTCTCAACATATAAGGTCCTATATAGCAATACATATTTAAATCCATACGTGACAAGTTCGGCAAAGTTGTCGCTCCTTGTTACTGTTGCGTATTTGGCAGATTGGATTTGTTGGCCCGAATGCTAATGTGGATTTTGTGACACCATCGGATTAGCGGGATAAAGAAAATCCCTTTAAAGCGAAGGTACAATAAAAATTTTACATGAATTTGAATATGTAGTAATTTGGTTTAATTCTCGGATCGCTCGTTTGCACAACGGAATTATTTTATACTGTTGAAAAATTTCAAATGAGGAAGTATGTTATTTTTTTATTACCGATTTAAATAATTTATTTTATAATCAGCTATGTTTCTATAATATATTGGTACACTTGTACTGTGACGTTTATGTCACAGTACAAGTGGACACTTGTGGACACTTGTGTTCTACCAAGTCTATTATACAGCTGCCAAAATTGGACTTATACAGAAAAAGTTAAACATAAAATAAGGAGCAGTCAAAGAGCAATGTAAAGGAGTATTCTTAAGATACGAAAACTACAAAAAATAAAAAGTGACATAATAAGACAGAAAACGAAGATCACCGACGCACTCACACATGCACTGTCACTAAAATGGAGTTGGGCTGGCCACATCTCACGTTACTCTGATAGAAGGTGGACTGTAGAAACCACACGATGGAAGGGGCCAACGTTGGGTAAAAGAAAGGTAGGGAGACCAATAAAACGGTGGACTGATGATATAAGGGAAATAGCAGGAAAACGATGGATGGAAAAGGGCAAAGATAGAAAGGAATGGAAGGAGCTGGAGGAGGCCTTCACCCAAAAAGGGATCCACGTCGTAAAACTAGCGAAAAAATAATAACGATACTAACAACCTAGGTTAAGCAAATTATACTAATAGATAACTAACAAATTTTCTTGTAAACTTGACCTCATTAAGGTGTGGATTAAATGGCTTATTATTATTATTATTATTATTATTATGTTTCTATAAAGTTTTAACAAATTGATCAGGCAATTTTTATAAATTCAACATAAATTAAAAAATAAATCGGTAGGTACCTAGGAAATCTAATTAGTGTATCTAAAAATATTCGACCAATAATAAATACTTATGATATTAAACAGTTTTTTGAGCTGTCTTCAATGTATACACTCCAAAAATAAAGATGAATTCGGTTTTGTTTAATGTCTATTCCTAACCAATTATTATGATTTTTAATAATAATTACTCACACAAACCGGCTGAATATTCAAAACATTTTTTATATCTTTGCATATTGAGTGAATTATTTAAACCGTAAGTTTTCATCCAAACAAGTGTTAAAACTTAATTAATGCTAAATATTTCTAAAGTTTTCAATTCTCAACAATTTATATCACTATCTATTTCACCCACGTTAATATCGTCGAAGCTGCGTCGTTAAATAGATTATCCAATACAAAAAGTATTTTTCAATTCGATTCAGTAGTTCCTGAGATAAGCGTGTTCAAACTTTAAAAAAATATTTATTTATTTTATATATTAATACTTTGTTGCAATAACAATAGAATACAAATAATGACCAATTAATTGAAGTGCAACAGGCGGACTTATCGCTAATCTGAGATCTCTTCCAGGCAACCCAAAATTAGTATGGATTAAAACGTTGGCTGTGCCTGAACCATCGGTGAAGACATTTAACTGCCCTACAGTTAATAGTTAAACAGTTTACTTGTTAAAGGTTAGAAGGTAGGACCTTCATCATAGGTATTGAGTAGTATGATGATTATAGGAATCTGTGGCATATGTAAGGAGAATAGGAATGCGCTGGTAAATTTGGAATTGTGGTTGTGATTTTGCACAGCTGCATAAAATATTGTTGAGCGCAGAGACGGTTTTACGTTTAAAAGGACTCAAATTTCCTGTGTTAAATTACGATTAAAAGTAGGCTATGGAATTTTAAGTTACCATATATTAAACTTATATAATTATATATTGGATTATATACAGATATAAAATCCTTTATAAAAGTTACTCACTGAAGGACTCGGCTTTATATACATAAGCTGGTATTAGCGTAACTTTCCTAAAATTCTATGCTATTTCTATTCCTAACCCCCTCCATTAAATCTAGATTTCGATTATTTCGAGGAAAATAAATAATTTTTTGACGTAAAAAGTATTCTAATAAATATAGTAGTATTTCCGGGTTATTTACATCCTAATAGTACTTAGCATTTAGTATACTAATGTATAGATACAAAATTTCATAAATATCTTTTCAGTAGTTTTTTACGTGGTAGACAGACTAAGTTTTCAAAAACGGATGTTTTGGGGCACTGCATCGAAACTAAATATTGCGGTTGGAATTTCCGAAAAATATTTAATGTACAAACACGTTGTTTCTAGAGGTTTATTATATTTATTATCTGAAGATAAACTGAAGGTAAATTTATATTTAAAATCCGTCCCTGGTTGAAATACAGAAGCGTATAAGGATAGATGGTGTCTTTGCCTTTTTGGCACGTTTTCATAAACTCCACATGATTCGGTTAGCTTCGCTTTCAAATGCTAATTTTATTTTCACTGTGATATTGTTTAATTTTTCCGACTGCCTCCTTGGTCTAATGATAAGCGCGTAAGCGTTATAACCGAGAGGTCCTGGGTTCGATTCCCGGCGGAGATAAAAATAAAAAAACTCGGTCTGGCAGGATATAGAAGGCTGATCACCTACTTGCCGCGAAAGAAAAAATCGATCAGTGAAACAGATGTGAAATGCATCTGCCCCATACCCCACTAGGGGACACGGGACTTCACTTTTATTGTTTAATTTTCAAAAGATTATTTTTCTAGATGGTATAATTTTAAAATATTACAGTTACATCCACTATTATTTACCTTGTGCATAGAATAAACGAGCAGACACTCTTTTGACCATTGGTCATTGGTAGAGTGTTCAATGGATATACATATTGGAATGGACCGATTATGATGTGGTTTTGTTTAAAAGCTGACGTGATGAATTTATTAAGATATTCATCTGTTTATGAGTATTCGTATTTGTAATTAAGTATGGGGGTCTTAAATTGTCTAACGTAAAACTAAGGTAAGGAAAAAGGCTTCGACGAGAAACATTAAATGAGGTAATCGGCATTCTAAAAAAAACTCTCCAATCTGAAAACTAACTAAATTCAGTTTGGTTTGAAGTCATATCACTCACTATATCCAAATTCGCAGACTCGCGAGTTTTAGCCATTAATTAATAAATTAATAATTTAACAAGGTAACATCAACTACACGTGTCAAATTTGTCAATAATTACGTGTTAATTAACATTTGAAACAGTTGTTACATCTCACAATTGTGTTATCGAATTCAATTTGAAACAGCCGTGAACCACACACGGCAAAGTGAAAATATTCAATTTACATTCGCAGTGCTAAAGTATTAAAAATATAGTAATATATCTGTCCCTAAATATAAGTTTAAGTCAGAGTAATAGCAAAAATCAAATCCGCAAACATAGTAAGTGGTTCCAGCAAGCGTTCTATCTGTAATAGAGTAAATGCTTCTAAATAGTTTATTCAGTATGTTGGAATTAGATACATCTGTCAGTCTAAAACAAACTCGTGGCGCTCGTTTGAGAACTGGGTAGCTCTGTGTTCCTCACATTAGTTCAATTCCACTGAATTGCACTAGTCTTGAATGCTTTAATTCAACCGAACTTCACCATATTGTGACGCTTACTAAATAATTTTAAAGTAAGGCTTTAAACGAATTAATTATTCGTAGTGCATGTACATATGTGAGCATCGGGCCCACATTATCACATTTGCCTATATGCATAGCATAGATGAAAATGTTATATAATTGTTCCAAGCTATAACAACAGTAATTTAGTATCAATATGATTGATTCACACATGAGAATAGTCATGAGAAATAATGAAATTTGTAGATGGGAAAGGATGGGTAACTAATTGCCTACTTTCTCATAATGTATAAGAAAATAAGGATCAATCTTAACAAATTGGGCAGTTAATAACTAATATATGAAGTTGTAAATCTGTAGCTCTCCTATATCCCAAATTGGAACTAACTTTTAGTGATTCTCATAACAAGATTATAGTTTTTTATGCAATTCTGATAAAAAACTATAAATCATACAATTGTAAGAAGTGAGAAGCTTGCATGAACATAAAATACAAGCATGTTGCAAAACATACAATTACTTCAACTTTGAATAAATAAAATATAGACTGCTAATATTGCATATTATTTTTCTTATCAGTTCACTTTTCTAATATTTCGTTCCAGAGATTGCATATTATACTGGAAAGTATATTGAAACCAAAATGGACCAATGGAGCGGAAGGCTTTGAGTGTGACGCCTCAGGCACTAGATGGGGCTTTTAACAGGTAATTGTGTTAATATACTCCGACATAGCACCTATGTTATGAGTATTAAATGAGCTCTTCGCGTATATTTTATTAACATTTTCAAATATATTTGACATTTCCTACGCATAGAGATATTATAAATTATTTAGAATCGCTTTAATAAGGTAAAGAGGTTTTACAAAAAAAGACTTACGTTGTGTAAACTGACAATATAAGGCTAATTAATTCCATTTACTTTGATGAAAATTCAACTTTGAATCATAAATACCTTGTAATTTTCTGCCTTCGTTCATTATAAGAGCTTAACAAAATGTTTTTCTTACTGAATTTGATAGAATTATATGAATCTAAAAATACAAGTTTCTTGGCTGTACTTGTTAGAGAGCGATTTCTTGAACAGTCTGAAATTCTGTCATATTCATCAGAATGCAATCCTAAGTTCGACGTAAGTTTAACTTGGACAATGTTTCTGAATGCGATTATCCAAACTTATCTAAGTATCGATTACTCCAATATTCAGCAGAGACTTGTCTTAACCCGCTTTTCGTAAACGCTTGAATCTCTACCTTAGTTTAAAGTGATTTTCATAAACCATAGTATATGTGATGAGATATTATTTTTGACTTTAATTTTGTAAGACGTAATGTTGCACCTATATACCATTGACAGCTAAACTACCACTTTTTTGATTTTTCAGTTGAGGTTTAAGCTGGCCTCACACAAACGTAATCTCTCTGTGAATTTCATAATCTGAAAAAATCTGAATGTTTGTGGAGCATAGTGACAATTTTTTTTGGCACAATTTATTGCACTGAAGTGCAACGGGCGGCCTTATCGCTAATCAGCGATCTCTTCCAGGCATACCACAATCTTTTGTTGGTTTGGTTGAATTTCTGCAGGCAAGCCAAGCCTGTAGAAATTCAACCACTCCTTCGTACCACTTTTGACACCTCGTCCGGCAAGTGGCAGCCTTACCAGAGACCGAATACAAATACAAATTAAATTATAAATTGTATTCGGGACCGGGGATCGAACCCGGTACCTCAGGCTTCGCGGTACGCTTACAAGACTGCTTAGCCATGAGGCCTCTGTCATTGTATATAATTCTGATTAAACTCAAAGAAATTAAAATAAATCAAATCAGTTAAGACGTTTTTGAGTTTCAGAAAAACGAGAATAGCTTTTTACTTTATAGATGCTGTAAGTATTGGTAAGTAAGTACCTATAGTTTAGTGGTAGGTAAGCAAGTACTTATTGCATTTTAATTATTATTTCATTCTAAGGTTAACAAAAGGAATGGTAACGAGGTTTCATAGATTTGTGGCCTGTCGCCATAGAAATATAACGGATAGTCGAGTCAGTGAGTTAATTTTTCATTAAATTAATTTCATTATAATTATAAGTGGTAATTCCTTTGCAACTGCGCCCAAGATAGCACATTGGCCAGTAATTGAAACTCGGACATCTTTGATATATCGGCTCTTTTATCGGATTGGATAGACGCAATAACAGACCGTTGATTGCTCCCAAGTGGACTCGGGAGATTGATTATTTTCTCGTTATAGCTCCTATGTCTCACTATTGTTTACGCGCGGATATTTTCACACTATTCTCAACACAATGATAGATGACAAACGGACAAACGTTTCTGCTTGCCAAACTTGGATCTAAAAATCTTCAAAGAACAACTTTATATATTTCTGCTGGATTTTTTACTAGTCTTTGGTCATGTGCTTCGTATATGTAGAATGTATTCTACATAATGTATTTGTATATAATGATAACTTTAAATAAGTTTAAACGTAAGTATTATAGATACGATATATCGTATTCATTTTAGAAAAACAAATTGTAAACATTATTTTCCAATTCTATCTTAAAGATCCAAAGGGTCTATTGAAATTTAAGGAACTCAAGATAAAAAAAGAGAAAAAGGAATATTGTTTCATAAAAAGAAAATTTATAAGTGAATCAAAGCCATACATATTTTTAACCGACCTTCAAAAAAACCAAAAAGGAGGTTATCAATTCGACGTGTATTTTTTTTTTTTTTTTCCGATGTTCCGCTCGTACGTCGCCATTTGTAGACCGATTTGGATAAGTGAGGTGTCAAACGATAGGGTAACTCGTCGAAGTGGTCCCATTTTTTTTTAGAATTTTTACGATCAATAGTTTTCAGCATATTGAAAGAATAGTTTCACAATCGGACGAGAAATCGCTGAATTCCGCGCGACCATGTCGTGCTTATTTGATTATAACTCTATGATTTATGAATCCTTATCGATTAATTAGATGTTATTCGATTTAGTATTAAATTTGCAACAAGAGAAAATAAGAATCAAAATAATTTGATTTATAGTTTTAGAGATATTGAGGTTATAAAATAAAAAATTTAAAAATCTTCAATTAGTTCGCTTTAGCAATAGAGATGTCCATGTTATATTAAATATTTACTAATTATAATAAATTAATTTAATTAAAACTCATATTTTCAAGCTTTTGACGGAATTTTATAATAATCTAAGCCATATATTTGATGTTATGGAGCAAAACTTGTCAACAGAGAAAAACATGTCATACGTTATTGTTTACGCGTCCAGTTTAGATCTCTATAGCTCGATGTAATATCAGTTTATATCGATGACTTATATATCATTTTATAAAACATTAAAATGGTCATATTTGATAGTAAAATCAATAAGGTAGAAGAAATACTTCTAGAGATAGAGAGAATATAGTAACTGAGTCCCTACGGGAAATCACAATGTGCGTTCACTTGCTAACGATAAAACACCATGAAAACTTAATTTATGTGAGCGATATTACTTAAATTTTTAGTATTAAACGATTCAGTTTTGCGTTTTCTTATTTTCATTAATTTGAAAATATTAAATTAAATTAATTAAATTAGTTTTTAGTGTATAAGGTAAGCGTAAAGTCAGAGCGTCCATGTTAGTTTCGTTTTGATGGTATGATAACCAACTATACGGTTTAGAAAAGCCACTCAAAAGTATAAAATAAATTAATTTTAAACAAAAAAATAAAACCGACCTCAAAACGCACTGAAAAGTAAAAAATAAATTTTGTATTATAAATGTACTTACTATAAATAAAAGACGTAAATAGTGTTGATAAATAAAATTCATCTAAAATTCTACATGGGCATGAAACTTTCATGTTGTTTTTTGAAAGGCGGTGCCAAATATATAAATAAAGACTGAATGAATATTCCTGGACTTTAATAAAAAATAATAATTGAATGGCTTGGCGCCGCGTTTCAAAGAGCAACATGAAAGTTTTATGCCCTTGTAGAATTTTAGATGAATTTTATTTATCAACACTATTTACGTCTTTTATTTATAGTAAGTACATTTATAATACAAAATTTATTTTTTACTTTTCAGTGCGTTTTGAGGTCGGTTTTATTTTTTTGTTTAAAATTAATTTATTTCTTGAAATGATCAATACGTATAAAGGTAAAGGTTTTTACTGATGATTATTATACTACTGATTACTTTGTACGATTTTAAGTTTATGAAAATGGATTAGGATTGGTAATAAAACCCACTATCAGTACTTCCATGATATATCATAATTAGGTACACTTACTCCTCACACTCAGCCCTTAGGTCTTATCAACTATCATAATGAATACCAAATTAAATGTATTGTACCTACTGACTCATCGCGGCGATTATTTTAAACCGGACGTATAATTATATATGTAGATATAATACAGTGTAGGAACATTGTATATACACGGAGTCTCATAAAGTCTACGTTTAGAATGGTACGTGTTTAAAAAAAATTAAATAAAAACTACTACTGGAGGCCTCTTCACAGTTCACAATGCTGTTCACCAGATTTTCTATCGGGAAAAGTCTATTTTGAATTTATATCTAAAACTTCGCGAACAATTTGAATTTTGAACCTAGAAATGAAAAATCTGAAATTTGAATATGTTCCTATAGGCATCTTTCTGCCAAATATAATATAAATATTGATTTTTTAGGAAAAGGAAATGGAGAGGGAGCCAGCACCAGGTATGTAGTTTTTTTAATATACTTACTTTAAATAAATTTAGCTTAGTGTGAATTGCCAAGTTGTGTTAGTAAATTTAACGCCCAACATTAATAATGTACCTATCTCCAATCCAAGATTAAAATCAATCTTGGATTGATGCATAGAGATCGATCTCTTATCTGCTTGCCAATAAAGAATTTTGACGTTAAGCGGTCCCTGAACGATCATGCGGCATGACATGCGTTACGTTATCATGCAGCATGAAGGACTCGATTTTTTGCAGATCGATCATTTATCGCAATTCAGCCTGAATAGTATAGCGAAGAGGAAGTATGCTGTGATATCATGGAATTGTCAAAGGCAGACGTTTTTTTGTACTTACTACTACGCGGTGCAGAAAAAAACAAAAGAAAAAAAAAACGAAAGTTAATGAAATTACTAATGAACCACGTTGTTTCAATAGTCTACCAACATGAATGTTCTATAGGTCCTATAGGTGTTGATACCTATACGCAACAAAATCAATCAATACAACTAAACGGTCATGCACGCATGACAGCAAGTAATGCATGTCATACCGCATGATCGTCTAGGGACCGCTTTAGATTGCATCAATCTTTTGCGCGATCCTTTACCTCTTGAGCGTTCCGTATTGCATAAAATGTTAAATCGACGTTAAATAATATTTATTTGATTTTGTATTGAAACCACTACAAAAGTATTTTAAAAATTAGATGACATTTTTTTAATAACTTAATAAATTTTGTTAAGTTTGTAAAATAATCTCGAGAATGCTAAACGCATCGATTTTCAGAGCAATCAGCAACGTAACATTTTTATGTCCTTGTTGAATTTTACATGAAACTAGTAATCAAAAGTCATATCATAATAAAAAGTCGTAAATTATTCATAAAATTTATTTTTGCTTTTTAGTGCATCCTTGAGGTCGGTTTTTAAATTTTTTTTTTTTTGTTTTTCGTGCAGAAGCTCTTAATTCATCCTTAGAATCAAAATCTTAATCAGAAATTTATTAATTATTCTTCCAAATCACTACGACTTTCACTAGAACTAGATAAACTAACAAAAAGTAATCGTAATCCAAGGACTTTATCAGTGGTATTTCTCGGATTGCAATCTACGATTATTTTGTCCTATCTTGACTGGGTAATTGAATTAAGATTGAATATTAATTTTGGACGTTAAAAAAACCCCAGTCTGTGTTACACAGTATATAAAGCTGTTATTTTAATATTACAAACCGACACTACAATTTTATTTATCTTTAATTCAACATGGGTATAAAACTGTCATGTTGCTTTTTGAAAGGCGGTGCCAAATATATAAATAAGAAGACGTAAATAGTGTCTATTAAAATAGAATGGATATTCCAGAACTTTAATAATAATTGAATTGAATGCCTTGGCGCCGCCTTTCATAGAGGGACTTGACAGTTTTATGACCTTCTTGAATTTTACATGAATTTTATTTATCAACACTATTTACGTCTTTTTATTTAGGTATAGCAAGTTTATTTATAATAAAAAATTTATTTTTTACGTTTTATTGCGTTTACCTGAGGTCAGTTTTATTTTTTTACTTAAAATTTATTTATTGTAATGGATTATAAAATATAGTTGAATCTATCGCAGGTACATCCAAGAACTGGCGGTCCCGGAGCGTTAATGCAAGACATAAGAAAGGTACCTAAATTTTTACACATTTTTCGAGCAATGGTTTTAATCGATGTCTGCACTAAGTACATATACCTAAATAGGTTCATCTATCGCAGGTACACCGAAGAAGAACTGGAGTTTCTGCAGCGCTAATGCCAAACAACAGGAAGGTAGGTACCTACCTACTTTTTACATCATTTTTCGAGCAATGGTATTTAATTGATATCATAAATGCGAAATGAGTGTTTTAGTTGAATATGCATTTTAGGTTTTTTTTTTGTTAAGGTCTATTGACCTATAATACAATATCATGTAGGCAGATACGTAAAATAGCGGTCTGATTATTTCGTTGCATATTTATAAATACGAGACACATCTTACAACAGCAAGGAGCATTGTGTTATAAGATTCATGTGTCTGTCGTCTGAATTTTAGATATTCAAAAGGCAAAATTCATATAAAAAACTGGATAAGATACTGAGGCTGCGGCGGGCTACGATATTATAATTACGAAATAAAATAAAATCTAAAATTAGGCTAATACCTACGCATACCGCTACGGTACACCTCGTATTGCGTACAAAATGAATATTAATTTTAAACAAAAAAGAAAACCGACCTTAAAACGCACTGAAAAGTAAAAAATAAATTTTGTATTATAAATGTACTTACTATAAATAAAAGACAGAAATAGTGTTGATAAACAAAATTCAACAAGGGCATAAAACTGTCATGTTGCTCTTTGAAACGCGGCGCCAAGCCATTCAATTAATTTTTTTATTAAAGTCCAGGAATATTCATTCAGCCTTATTATTACATATTTGGCACCGCCTTTCAAAAAGCAACATAAAAGTTTTATGCCCTTGTTGAATTTTACATGAATTTTGTTTATCAACACTGTCTTTTTTTATAGTAAGTACATTTATAATATAAAATTTATTTTTTACTTCAGCAGTGCGTTTTGAGGTCGGTTTTATTTTTTGTTTAAAATTAATTTATATATAACAATTATTAATTTGTAAACATGTTATAAGCTTAGTTTGTAATTTTGACGTTCTTAAACGGTCATAGATACATGATTTTAGGCGAATAAAGGATATTTGATTTGATTCGCATAGATGTGTCTGATTCACGACATAACATTTCACGATCTTTTAATTTCAATTCAATAAACTGCCAAGACCGTTCAGATTGCCAAATATTTTTGTATTGAATTTTATGTAAATCTGTTATTTACAAAATCGCAACTAATAATTTGACCCTTAAAATCTAATCTTAAGTAGTAAAAGTCTTATCCGTTGATCCATAAAATGATTTTATGCTCATAAAATAGGACGAAATTTTAGCCGAAAACATTGTTACAAAAATCAGTAAATATTAATGTTGAGCTAACCTTCCGTCCGATGCTAGCCGAAGCTCATAAATAAACGACTTGATGCCCTGTTGAGAAGTTGGATGAAAACTCACAAACGTAGAATTTATGACCTTCGTCCAGATGTGTTTTAATTAACCGGAACGCGTAACTAAATGTACTGAAACATTTTCTATGAGAAACATTTTTAAAAAATAAAAAAAAACTGTTACAGTAGTGTAGTATCGGATTTTATTAGGTAGGATACTAAATGTATATTAAAGTTGTTATGATTAAGGTATCACGGAGCGGTTAATTTAAAGTGAGTATTTATTACAAAACATTGACAGATTTAAAGGACAGAGGACTGTCGTACATGGAAGTTAAGTAGGGACTGCCTCCTCGAGTCCCATACAATTAAATCTTACTTACTACCTGGGTTTCTCAACCCCGCATCAGTCACGCTTTTTCTTACACTTTTGTTATAATGTACCTTTTTGCCACGAGACAAAGCTATACTTAAGTTCCCACGCATACAAATATTTTCTAAACTAAACATCTGTTATTACAATACTTACTGCTAAGTACAAAGGTACAATAAAACGATAAAATAGAAAAAACTTAAATCTAACAATGACCATTCCACATTCGGCCATCCTGCATCGACAATTGCCCTCAATTGTCATCGTCTGTTTCCACATCTGTTGTTTTGTTTCAGCTAATATACAGTCAATATAATTTGTGACTACCTGCTCAACCTTCGGACGCATCTCTTTAAACCAGAAGTCCCTTTTCACAATGGCTTCGGTTTTGGTAACACCAAAGTGTCCTCGCTCGGGCGCTCTTTTGATTACCTGCGTCTCCATACTCTTCGGTACAACTACTAATGGCTCACCATTTACACTTTTGTACAATAGTTGGTTTTTTAATAAATATCCGTTGGCTTCATTGCGCGATGCGGCATCTATAATCTGCCTAAGACATTCATCTTTGTCTTGTGCACTTCTCAATCGCGCAATCAACCCATCGTCATTTTCGCAAACATACAATACTTCCGGTAAGGAATGTCTACTAAGCGCGTCAACATGTGGCATATTTTTACCTGGTCTATGCTCTATTGAATAATTAAAATCAGCAAGCAAAATTACCCATCTCGCAACTCGCAAACATACTTTCTCTTCACTTACAGTAGCAGTAAAAGCTTGACAATCGGTTACAATCTTAAATGCTATATTAATCAGATACACTCTAAATTTCTCTAACGCCTTTACAATAGCCAATACTTCTAATTCATAACTACTATATCTAGATTCAGCATCCGTCGTTTTACCACTCGCATAATATACAGGATGAAATTTGCCGTCATTACAATCTTTCTGCATTAATATCATACCATACCCTAAACAAGATGCATCTGTGTGCAACTCGGTCTCTGCACCATGACGATACAATTTTAAAACAGGCTCACACACTAATGCAGCTTTTAATTTCTCGAAAGCTTCTATCTCTCTCATACCAAATACAAATTTAACATCTTTTTTCAGTAAATCAGTCAATGGTCGGGCAATGAGTGAATATCCAGGTATAAATTTACGAAAATACCCTGTAAGACCCAAGAAACTTTGAACCGATTTTACTGTCGTAGTTCGGGGAAAATCTCGTACAGCTAATGTTTTTGCCTCTGACGAGCGAACAGTACCCCGGCATATTACATACCCTAAATAATCGACAACCGTCTTAAAAAATTGACATTTCTCCCACTTTATGATTAACCCATACTTAGCCGCATCTTTAATCACTAATTTTACTCTTCTCAAATGCTCTTCAGAAGTTTTAGCTTTAATAATAATGTCATCCATATACACTACTACAATTCCTTCACGTATTAAATCTTTAAAAATGTAATTGATATAACTTTGGAATACCGTAGGGCCAATGCATAAACCAAACGGTAATCTAACAAACTCATACTGACCGTCGGGCGTTACGAAGGCTGTATACTTGATACTACCTTCGTCCATCCAAACATGGAAAAATCCGTTTTTCAAATCTATTAACGTAAACCAAACGTCTTCGGCTAAAGCATCTATTGAGTCTTCAATAAGTGGTAATGGAGAAAGAGGTCTTAACATGATAGCATTTATCTTCCGATAATCTACACAAATTCTAAGCGTTCCGTCCTTCTTTTTAATCAAAACAATCGGACTTGCATATTCCGAAGTAGAGGAACGAATAATACCCTCTTCTAACCATGAATTCATTAAATCATTTACTTCTTTTCGCTCTGAAGGAGCCAATCGACGCGGTCGTGATACTACTGGTTTATCTGACGTCAAGATTATTTTCGCGCGTATACCAACGTCACGCGTAGCTTCCGGTTTATAATTTGAAACGATCTTTTTAATTTCTTCACGATAATGCTCCTCTTTAATGTGTGATAATTCAAGTTCTTTCGTCTCGTCTATAGTGTTTATTTTATAAATGTGCGGCTTTGTCTCCTCGTCTGTACTTTCATCAGCGTCTAATTTAAAAAAAGTAACTGTGCCCCGTCTAACTCTAAATTCTACCTGGTCCAAAAAGTCAGTGCCCAGTATAACCGAACGTCTAAGTATTGAGTCGGGTATAACATGAAAATCTACATTAAACTTATAATTATCTGCCATCATGCTGGTAGTAAACATACCTAAGGTCTCAGTCATCTCAGCTCCCAAACCTTCAAAACATACCTGTTTGTTACACAAAGATGGTGATCCTAGATTTTTGTACTCCTTCATACTCATTAACGTTAAATCGCTACCGGTGTCTACTAATGCTAAAATCTTACTGTCTTTAATCTTAATTTCCTTCTGGTATTTTCCTTTAGCAGGACGCGACACTAAATACACTTCCTTCGACTTCGGTGGACACTGGGAGGTTATATGCCCAAATTCTCCGCACTTAAAACACTTTTTCCCTTTTTCTTTTTCGGGACACATCACACAAACGTGGTCTTCTCCGCCACAGTTGTAACACTTTGTACTCGTCTTCTTTCCTGAAGTTGAAACTGCACCTCCTGGACTTCCTTTTCTTCCTGGGTTGTAGCTCTGCGGTCGTCCTGTCTTCTCCAACTTCTTCTCCGATGGTCGTGCTTTTGACTTGGACATCTCTTGTTTCATTTTCTCGTACTGTCCGAATTTCTCTTTAAGCTGTTTAAAATCTTTCGCTCCATATAGCACAGCTTTATTTACGACATCATCAGGAATACCTTCTATTATGTATTGTATCACATCTTGTATCTTTAGCTTCGCTGGTGATGCAATCTGCAACATTTTATATGCGTATTCCTGCAGAGTTTCCTCACTCCTCTTCTTTCTCTTGCTCAGCTCTCGATGAATTTTCAAACAATCGACAGCTTCCTCGAACTCTTCTTTCAAAGATTCTTTCAGCTTCTTCCACGTTTTCGCGCACTTTTCGTAGTTCACGAACATTTTTGCTGATCCGTCTAGTAACCTTTTGGCGTATGTAATCTTCAGGGTCTCATCCCACTTGCAAAGCTCCGCCATTTCTTCAAAATCATCCAACCACTGCTGGACATTTGTGTGGTCATCCCCACTGAATTTTCCCAACGCACCTTCAACGTCTTTAAAGGTAATTAATCCTCGTGATTCTTCACGTCTTCGAATCACTGGAGTACGATTGGCACGTTCACTCTTTGCGCCATCGTCGTCTTCGTCGTTGTATCCTCGGCCATCATTCACAGGATTTCGGATCCGTACATCATGGTTTCCTCTTCCTGGGAGTCCCTCAACATTGACAGCTCGAGCGTCTTCAAAGTCGTCTTCTTCTTCGTCGTCTACAAGGTCTGTAATATTTTCCTCATCATCGTCGGCTACATGATCCCGTTCCACCAACAGTGCAGCTCTTAGCCTCGCCAACAGCTCTGGTTTTCGACCTGTCACCCGGAGGTTCCGGCGCCTTAGCTCCTCTCTGAGCTGTGGGACTCTCAGTCGCGGAAGTTGGTCGTCTTCCAAATCCGCCGCGGCAACACCTTTTGCAACCTGGTCAATTACACCTTCCATGGCTTACTAACTCGCGCACTTATATGTACTTTCACACAACACCGACACGTCTTTTACACACTTTTCAATTTTCCGACTTTCCGTGATCCCTGACCGTTGTGATCCCTGACCGTTGTGATTCCGGACCGTTGTGATCCCTGACCGTTGTGATCCCGGACGAGCCCCCAAATGTAGTATCGGATTTTATTAGGTAGGATACTAAATGTATATTAAAGTTGTTATGATTAAGGTATCACGGAGCGGTTAATTTAAAGTGAGTATTTATTACAAAACATTGACAGATTTAAAGGACAGAGGACTGTCGTACATGGAAGTTAAGTAGGGACTGCCTCCTCGAGTCCCATACAATTAAATCTTACTTACTACCTGGGTTTCTCAACCCCGCATCAGTCACGCTTTTTCTTACACTTTTGTTATAATGTACCTTTTTGCCACGAGACAAAGCTATACTTAAGTTCCCACGCATACAAATATTTTCTAAACTAAACATCTGTTATTACAATACTTACTGCTAAGTACAAAGGTACAATAAAACGATAAAATAGAAAAAACTTAAATCTAACAATGACCATTCCACAGTAGTATCTAAGTAACTAGTATCTATTATAATTATTCCGCAACATTTGCAAAATAATTAGTAAGCAAATATATAATATAATAACAACCATTGAATGTCTGATTCAATATCGCCGACTAAACTATTGGAGTTATTTACTAGTAGTTTACTTAGTTTGGTACTATGTTAGTAGGGTAACTTTATTGAGCAGAGAACAACAGGATTTTTGGAAATTCTATCCCAATGGATTGAAAGTTTTTATAGAATTGAAAGTTAGAAATATGACACATTTTTTTTAACACTTAGCTGCAATTGAGTGCAACGGGCGGCCTTATCAGCGATCCCTGCCAGGCAACCCAATTTTGTTGGTTTGGTTGAATTTCCTCAGGCAAGCCTGTAGAACCACACCCTCTTTCAACATATGACTCCCCGTCCGGCAAATGGCAGCCATACCAGAGGCCGAATACAAATACAAATTAAATTATAAGTTGTATATTCGGGACCGGGGATCGAACCCGATACCTGAGGTTTCGCGGTAGGCTTATAAGGCCGCTAAGCCATGAGGTTTCAATATTTTTAATAGAATGCTCACGCGAGTAAAAGTCATGGTCATCATGGGGGTAGCCAACATAGTTCATCTCGCCACCTCTGCCTACTTGCCAATCGGGTGCATTCGTGAACGATGGCTCTCAACTTGATCCGTGCATCCCATCGGGGATCTACCCCATGGCCTTGTGCCTTCGACCTTCTCTAGTACGACAAGACGTTCAATGGAGTCGTTCCCACTCCGACTAATGTGACCAAAGAACTTTAGAATACGACAGCGCACTAGTGGATTGACGCTCAAATGTTAAATCTATATATATAAAAGAAAGTCGTGCTTGTTACAACACTTATAACTCGAGAACGGCTGGACCGATTGCCATGGTTTTTGATTTGTTGGTTTGTTTCCGTCCCAAATAGCAGAATACATCTTAAAAACAATGAAAACTCGATATGTGTAATGAATACTTAATCATTTCAATAGATGCTGATTTGTTTATTACATGTCAAACATTTGTTGTCCAATCCTGTCAAATAGTGTAACAACTATCTTATATATAAAACTCTCATGTCACAATGTTAGTTACCTAACTCCTCCGAAACGGCTTTACTGATTTTTACCAAATTTTATATGCATATTCAGTAGGTCTGAGAATCGGCTACTATCTATTTTTCATACCCCTAAGTGATAAGGGTAGCCCACCCCAAAAATTAATATGGCAAAACAACGTTTGCCGGGTCAGCTAGTAACTAATAATTATGATATTACCCGAAAAAGTTGAAAGGGTTAAAAATTGTTATAACCTCCACGCGTAATTCACAAACAGTAATACTGCATACTTACGTTAAATCTGAAAATTTTATGTTTGTGAACAGTAACAAATTTGCATATTTGAGCACATGCGTGAACAGAGGAGTGTTCAGAACTTCTTCGTATAATGAAGACGGGAATCTGGCAATCCGTCTTACCTCCAGAAACTTGAACCGCACCGAATGGTTAACGAAATTTGACTGAGCCCTTTACATTTTGATAAAATATTCATGAATGAGTAATTTACGAATTGAAGTGGCTTTTAATTGTAGTTTTGTCTACGTTGACGTTACAATATAGACATTACATGTCAATCAGGAAGAGTGTGAGAATTAGTGTAATCAATTTTTTTACTGCTCTACTGTATCGATTTTGAGTTGAACAATAACAAATTGATGAATAGATTTATATAAATTACAGCTAGGATCCTAGATCACGTCAGCTTACAAACGGGAAACGGTATCGAAATCTCTCAATTCCTTCAGGATATCAAAAACCCCTCTTTTTAGTCGGGCCTTAGAAACTGTATTAATCACACTTAACTTGCTAGTTAAGTGTCGGCTCCGCGGGGATTGTGATACCCGTTCGTCGTGTGTTGTAACTATAGATATTGAGCTAAAACAAAACCACAGAACAGTATGAACTTCAAATGCTAAATGTAGATCACAGGACCTCCATACAAACACAAGAGACATTCATGGATTTCAATGGCTTAGTACCTACTTTGCTTTAAAAATAGGTAATGATTGTACTGAAGTGAATAGTGATACCCCGTTTAAATAACGAATTTTCAATTTAAATACGCTAATTAAATATGCATTTTATTGATAAACTATTAATAATGAAAATGCAGTTGTTAACCACTTACACGTTTATTATTAACAAAGAATAATACAATTTACATCAGGAACAAATAGCACATTTATACTTCAGTTTAAGATAAACTTTGATTCCACTTTACATGTAATTATTATTTCTAAAATATTTTATAATTTATTTATAAAAAACGATAGAATTTTGAGGAAACAAATATATACTCGTGGACAAATAATACGGGTCAGCGACAATGTCCTTTGTATCTAACAAATAATGTTACATGCATAAAAATAACTTTAAAGATGTTCTTTTTACAAACTTTGTTGCACTGGAGTGTAACGGGCGGCCTTATCGCTAATCAGCGATCTCTTCCAGGCAAACTACCTGGTGATTTTAATATAGTATGGGTATTAAACCATAAATTATAATTCAAAAGTTTGAATTTGGTAATAAATTCAAATCGCGCGTGTTTTACCTTTGCCTGTTTTCTCACTTTTGTTTCAATCTGTAAATCAAAATGATAAAGGCAATCATCATCGTCTTTCACGGTTATTATTGAATTACTATCATGTCGCTAACCCCAGAAGAATGTAAAGGTATCGACACTATGCTAGAAGAAGGCGGAAGTCAGAGAAGTACAGCGAGAGTAGCAGGCCTGTCACTTTCTAAGGTTCAGAGTCGCCCAACTCTTCCGAGAACAGTTTCTCGGAAAAGTTGGGCGGCAGAACAATAGAAGACCAGGAACCGAGTATAATATTAGACCGAGTGACCGAATTTCGTACTGATCCTTATTATTTGTCCGCGAGTATATCTCCTTATTATTTTTATTTCTTAATAATATTATTAATAGAATTTAAAATAATTTTAAATTGAATGAAAGATTACTCGGACACAGTGTTAATATATTATATTTTATTACAACATACAATATTAAATCATTTTACAAGTACTTTGTTTTTATAATGGTAATACTGAAGTCAACTAATCCCCAATGAGGCATGAAGCAGACACATTCTTCTGTTTTCATTCAGACACATCTGTTTAACTCATAATAATTTTCTTTACGAGCTATATTCCTTGTGTGGTAGGAATATATGTATGACAAAACATTTAATTATTTACCCTGAATTCGAATCCAGGGTCTCCAGGACGGAGACGATTCGACAAATTAATTTCATTTATTGAAAAAAAGGAAAAAATATATACCAATACTTTGTAATAACGTCACCAATTATAGTTACTACGTATGTTTTAATATCACATTTAAAAATTTTAAATTTAGAGTCTGTATATTTCTGAATTGTAGACAAAGTAGGAAATAATGTCGTTTTTAGGCGAGTATTACATATTTAAAAAAACAGTGAACGGAAACGAGAGGAATTGGTGGCTGCCCTTGATCATGCAGACTGTAATTTAATTTCGTCGATATAAATAAGCGCATATATTTGTGTTAAATATATGCGCTTAATCCGTTCAAACTGTTTTTTTAATAGATTGTGTGAAAACCTATATTAATTTAATCTGTATTTAAAGTTTAATTTTTATTTTTCAATGTAGATTCGTTAGTTATTATAAACAAAAACAATATTAAAAAGACTGTCAGTAACTTAGAGCAAGGTAACAATTGAAGTTCTAATTTAACCACGAAACATACTTTGATATTCGTTAGTATTTGCTTGATTACAAGGTATTTTTTGTAATCAAGCAGATACTAACGAGTAACATCAAACTAAGTTTCGTGGTTAAATTACAACTTCCATTGCTAGCTTGCTCTAAGTTACTGACAATCTTTTTAACTTGATTGCTGACATTTTGTACAGAATTAGGAGTAGATTGGTAATTATTTGAATTATTCTGAGTGTTATGTTCATAAGTGTCCGTAACTACATCATCTTCATCGTCAGACCTTTCAGCCGATCCAAACTGGTTATCAGGTCCTTCCATGGGTGTTGCAAAGTCATCGTTTTTACTAGAAGGACTAGAGTTGATAATGTTCCTGATTATTTCTGAAAAGTTAATATTTTGTAGTGAATTTTGTTTTCAAAACGAGTTTTTCAAATGGGTGGTAGGTTAACAAATGAAATTGAAGCCTGTATTGCTTACGATAGCTTCAGAGAAATTATCGTGAAATTGTCATGATTATGACTTATGCAACAAAATCTCGCTAGTACAATTTCATTTGCGTATAATTAGACATAGTTTTATATCTTACTAGCGACTCGCCCCGGCTTTGCAAGGGTGAAAACATATATATAAACCTTCCTCTTTAATCACTCTATCTATTTAAAAAAACCGCATCAAAATTCGTTGCGTAGTTTTAAAGATTTAAGCATACAAAGGGATATAGGGACAGAAAAAGCGATTTTGTTTTATATTATGTAGTGATAACCGCCTAGCCTCCGTGGCTGCTCTACCATCTATCATTCATATCAGCTACGAAGAACATTTGAGATACATACGGTAAAGCCGTATAGTGCCATCGACTTCTCCCAGCGAGTTCTTGGCAATACACCGGTAGAATCCAATGTCGCCGTCCGTAATACCACGTACAACGAGCGTCATCCGACTCTCAAAAGAGCTAAGAACTGTTGTCGTCACTTCGTACTTACTTGAAGATATCACCATTTCATCTGTAACCATTTTTTCAATAAGAAAAAAATATATAGATAAACAGAAATTTAAATTGCATTAAAAATGTCTTACGAGTGTATTTTCAAGTTAATTTTTCTTCTTACAAAATACTTATTTACTACTATATAGTGGATTGAAGTCGGTTTGTAGTTTGTTATACAAACAACTTATACAATATAAGTTTGATTGATGAGAGGTACCTATATCATCTTTACGATTAAGAACACGTATTACTTGTTTATATTGTAATTCATTTAGCTTTTTATTTGGTTTTCATATGAGTTTTAAGTAGCAGCAATTTGTCGAAACAGTCCTGGGGAGCTTCGTAAGCTCCGGTGTCCGTTGTCCGCAAATGATAAAGAGAAGCTCAACTTGAACGCATTGTGCTCGTTTCAAATCTTTTGTACTTATGGACCAACTGCTTTACACAAATCTTTCTATACATAATGCTTTATGAACTATCCGATATTCATCTTATATTTAATTTTAAAGTATTAAATGTTTACCAGTTACGAACTATTCGAATATTATAATAAAAGATTTTTTCAATATTAATAATTGTCTTTGTTAAAAAACAACATACATGTTGAATTGATAATCTCCTCTTACTTTTTGACGAATAACCATAATGAAAATTATGTTCCTTTTAACTATAATATAAGTAGAAATATATTTAAATTACAAACATCTAACCATATTCAGAAGCCCTATTTTCTTTGAATAGTTTTTGATTAAATTTCGCACAAAAGACAGTACCTACAATAATTATTTAAACTCTAATATGCTTTGATTATAATCATACTCGAAGTTCAAACTTATCTGACTGAACCTTAAAGGAAAAGATAAGAGCAGCAAATGTTTTCTCTAATCTTAATTTCGATCGAAACTTGAGTTTGTTTGTTTACTTAATGTTCTCGCGTTTATGACGCAACGAACAAAATTAAAGCCTGCGCCACTCGTTTCATAATAACCTCTCAATTAATGTCTAAAATAACACTCTAACACTCTTAATTACGCTCGAGTGGGAGCTTAATTAACACTTACATGTCAGAGGTCCTAACATAGATTGATGACAAACGAAAATGACAACCTTGTTGCCGCCCTTCGGATGGGGGCTGACTGAAAGCGCCAGTCACTCCGAGATCGCAATAAAACAAAGCCTTGATCGACGGCTTACTACGCGGCCGCGATCCTATTATGATCGCAAACAACTTTAGGGCCGTAATGCGTTTTAATAATTAGCACTTTGGCTTTTTGTTCGCTCGGGAAAATTGAATTCGTTACACATAGTTTGGTTTTATTGACCCTATTTTAGCTATATCAAATCTCACATTTTTACTTATGCTTATATTTGAATAAATAAAAGGACAAATAAAAATGTAATATTATATTTCGGTACACATATGGTTAATATGAAAAATAATAGAGAAAATAGAGCACATTATATGGCCAAGTATTAACCACTGAAAACTATGAATTAATTACGAATTAATACATACATGCTTGTATGAAAAAACCATGATAAAAATTTATATTTAGCCGAAGCATTTTAAGTTCATACTATTTATTTTTTCAATATCATAGCTCTATAGCAGTCCCTGTAAAGCTGAAGTGCCGTAAATAATAATAATGAAAAATTCAAACGCATTTCAAATATCAACCGCAGTCTTACAATAAAAGGTTAATTTAACCGCTTTTCTTCAATAATTCGAAATAAAATTAAAATAAACTACACAGAGTACATTACCATAGAGTATGCTCGTAAATAAGCATTTCTAGAAAATAAAACCTAACTGCAGAATACAAGAGAACGGTTTCTAGTAGGTGTGAATAACAATGCTTGAGGTAAGTATCGGCCATTCGAGTTGTTATGACTGTAACGAGCGCCCGAGTGTTTTGTAAACTGTGTCACGTAATGGAATAGGAGGAAATGATGCTTTTCAAATGTAGTGAAATGGATCATATTTTGTGTGAGTACTGGTTAATGTGCATGATGAGGGGGAATCGAGGTTTCTGTGTGGTTTATATTGTCTTTACTCTTAAAAACATATTGGAGTGGCTTCAACGAAAAAAGATGCTTTATGTGTAATGTGTATGTGTCCATTCTAACAATGGACTGATACAGTTTGCAGTTTAGGTACCTGGGCACATTCTTGAACTTAGAATTAAAGATTAATGTTCGCAAGTAATCCAGTAGTGTAAAAAATAAGTTTTTGCACCGCTTTTATATCGGCTTGGCACTATCAGCATCCTGGTCGATACTTCTCATTCAAACAGATAAAAATCTTGTAAGTTGAGATCTTTGAATCAGAAAAAGATTTTAGACTTAAGAGTTCATCACACAAAATAACACACAAATTAGTTTTAATTGGAGATTACCACAGAGTTAAGAACCGCCTCCGTAGCTAAGAGGTGTACGCGTCTGCGTATTGCGCCGGAAGTCCGAGTTCGAATCCAGGGGAAACCAATGAATATTTTTGATGGGCACGAAGGCTGATCACCTACTTGCCTCTAAAGAAAATGATCAATTAAACAGATGCGGAAATGTGTCTGCCCCATGCCCCACTAGGGATTACGGGAATTTACACTCACACCACAGAGTTGGACAAGGTCAGGTTTTTCCGAAAGCTGTTTTATATTGTACAAAAAAAACCTCGCCTTTTATATGCTGCGCCCTGGTTGGTACCTATCGCGCCCTACCCTAACACCGCTACCAATTTCGGTCTTATAACGCCAAGATATTCTTAAATTGAGGTATCCATTCTATTGCATAAAATCCACAGGGTGTTCCAACTCGACATCGTCGCACAAATTGTTTCCCGTTAAAATAATGCGTCACACTTGACCGGCTAACGAACCCCTTGAGGACTCGGCACTCTCTAACCTTTTACATTAAAGTGCCGTCATTTTGTATTGTCACTGAAATATATTGCCTCAGATATTCTTTTAAAACCCGCAGATGTAATGTCCTCTATCGGCGATCGAGTGAAATACGTGGATGATAAAACTGCGAGTTTAATGAAAAGATAAATTTTCATAAATGAAAGTATTTCATGAAACGACTAGCTTAAATTACTATTTATTTATTAGAATTATTAAGCTAAACAAACTCTTGTATATATTATTACTAATTTATGCCTTATCATATAAACACATAATCTTTAAAATTGGTCAATAGTTGACCACATAACCGCGTAAAAAATACTTGAAAATTGAATCCCCCATATGTTAATCACAAATAAGAATATCTCATAAATTGAGGAACCAATCTTCATCAATTGTTGCTAAGAACCATCTCACGTCACCTTCAAACAAAATTTCAGCCACCAAAATCGGTTCATTCGTTTAGCTGTATACAGATACAAAGACAGACTCATACGGAGATTAAAAAATCCGACTCATTATGTCGTTTAAAAACAAAATATTACATTCCTATCCTAATTCTAAGCAGAGAAATCGGACATCTTGTATTATTAAATATTAATATTCTTAAGCTAACGAAACATTGAAAGGACCCTTAATCCATACAAAATTTTCTTCCATTAATTTTTATCAGTATAAGCTGTAAACTCTGTACAATTGAAAATTAACCCGTAAATTTCACGCTACAACTGCTGAGCTGAAAACTTTTTGAAACCGCCGTCGGCTATGCGAAGAAATATTATGAAGTAAGTCTGTGTAATCTGTAGCAAGCATATACCAAGCTTTTCTTGTACAAAATAAACTTCAGAACTATTATTTTATCTATATAGGAATATAATATATATGTAGATATATATTATATACCTACATACACATAGGTATATAATATATATAGGTTATACATGTAGGTATATTTAAACGTAATGAACAGATTTTAATTTTTGTTTGGATGGATTTAATGAAAAATTTATTAAAAATTATACTTTTTCCTAGTAAAAAAGACAATATTTTATTGTGCCACGCGGGCGTCGTTGCAATAAAAATCTATATATTTTTATATTATATAGAAAAATGTTTGCTTATTGGGGTCATTTGTTTTTCCTTCAAATTGCATCATAGACAGTTTTTTTTAGTTTGATACGTTCCAAACAAAGCTAGATAGAAAAAGTGAAATTTTCCTTCCTTACTGAAACAGTTTTTTTCCCATGATTTGAACTCAAAGAAACACTGCTATTCAGATTCGGACGGCGGATGCTATTATATAAAATTTTGCCAAAAAATTTACCCCTATTTACGCAGTAAATAATTCCGTAAAAACAAAAACAATATCATGTGAAATATTACAATTCCGTGAATAAGTAATAGAATGATTTGGGGTTGGTTACGTGCGCAGATTTTCTTGACATATTGTTGGAAAAATTATTCTACGAAAATGTATTATTTGATTACATAACTAGTTTATTTTACGCCCGGATAAGTGCTAATGGATATTTCAGAGCGGATCCTGAGAAGTTTTATTATCTTTGGTATAATTCCATAGTGGTAAAGTTTCCACGATGTTATTGGAAGACATTTTCGTTTTATGCACTCGAAATTACGGACTGCAGCTTCCGTGACCAGCTTGATTATTGAACTATCCACATTTTATAGTTCTACATTTCATCTTGGCTCTACGCTTTTGTTTTGAAAATTGCTTGTAATATAAAACATAAAGAATTCTTTTCTAGTATTAAGACTTTAAAGTTGTGCTTTAGGGGAATTAAAACTTTTTGGTACTGCATATATTAATTAATTTAATAAAAGTTTTGTCAAAAATATGGTGCACAAAACTTTGCATCTAGCTTACCAAAAGCAAAAAATAAGTTAAAAATATTTGGCATTGAAAGTTGTAGACTTTGTAAAGACAGACTTTGTCCGACAATAAATTTCATCGTTAGATTTATTTGTTTGCTTTGTTTTGTTTGTTGTACGACAGTGAATTATATTATACTGATATTAATAACAAAATAGATAATAATGCATAACTTGGGATGAATCTTGCTCATAGACTGTCAACTTGAAATACAATGTGATGAGTATACAGTTGTTCATTGTAACGCGATAAAGTCACGATAGCAGACGTGTTGGTCTGTCCAGTTTCTTAGAAACTTAGCGAATCAAAAGCCTGAATAGTTCGGGAATGTTTGATCTGTCGGCGAAACTTGCCTCGGGCTCTCAGAACATCATTTAAGTATTCATAGCTAATGTATTTAATGATAATATTCAGTATTCATTTACTTTAATAATAATTCTGTTGTGTACGTGTGTCTGACTGCGGAATCAACCAAAAAATCTAGCTAAAGTAGTCTTATTAAGATTGTTTAAATTTTATGAATAATACAGTATTCTGGAATAATAAAAAATAATAAAAATCATATTATAGTGACAGTTAAAATGTAATAATAAAAATAAACACTTGCTTTCATGGGATTCGAATACACAGAAACGTGGATCAATTAGCCACGGTTCGTAAAATCGGTTAGTACACAGATAACACACTCTTCTTATTTTCCATAATACTCTGTATATATAAAAATGAATCACTGAAATGTATGTACCGCATAACTACCGAACGACTGCACCGAAATGGATAAAAAAAAATTGTTGTGTTTGTATTATCTGATAGTTTTAATGAAAGAAAGAATCAAGAAAGTAGCGCGGGACATTAGAAAATTTATATAGGTGTTTTTAATTATAACAATTCGAATTCAATATTTATAGTTAAGACAGGACAACGTCTGTCAGCTAGTATCCATATATAAGGAATATATAAAACGTTTTCCATTCCTTGTAAGAATAAACTTCAGGTTATAACACTTTAAGTTACGAGCTATTCAGTTTTACTCTATAAAAGAAGTAGGTTCGTTTCAGATAATAGAATGTCGTCTATATACATTCTTTAGATATAAATTATCTTTGGCGAGTCCCTCCAGTCGTAAAAGCCACAGCTACTGACGTGGAACTAATGAGCATTGTCTTATTTTACCACAATAGGTCACTTTCCTTAAGTATTAAACGCCTTAGCTGTAAATTAAATCTAATATCTCAATTCTCATTTCTCATTACTTGCAAGTTTAGCCCCTCCCGAGAACTTCGCTTGCCAAAAAACTACACCAATTTCAAACAGAGCGTGTGAGTTACGGTTATTAATTAAATTTACTGAATATGTCAAGTCTATATTGTACTATTTTATTATCTTTTATGTATAGATCTAAACAATAAGAGAAATTGGAGACAATTTAAAATTAGCTCTGAGATGATGATTAATATCTCATTAATGAATGAACAGATGTATGTGTAAGATCTGTATGTCTGTCTGCGGCACTGTAACTCACAAAAATGGACCGATTTTGATACCTTTTGTTTGAAAGCTGATGAGATTGAAATGAGTTTTAGCTACAATTGATATAAATTGTTTTAAAAACTCATAATTATAGGTAAGTGGTACATGTTTCTGCACAGGAAGGCGCTTCTGGATGTCACCGCGAAAATTAACCAAACTCGCTATTAGCGTTAATGATAAGAGAGGTCGTTGTCATGGCAACGAAGTGATGGACTCCCGAAGGCACAATAAGCTCGCATTAATTAAGTCCCTGGACACGAAAAGGGCTTTCTTAAAGCATTTGGCGCTATTATTTTTCTAAACTTGCGAGAAGAAATTCTGAGGGCGGAATTTATTGGCGATTAAGATTTGCCAAACTAAGATTTTTAATTATTATAACGGTTATTTATGGTTAATCTCAAAGATTTTAAACCTTTTTACATATTACTGTAGCATGTGGCAACATAACATTGTGTCTTCGTCATTGCCAAAATGATAAGTCAAAGTTAATACATAAAATTTTTGTATAGTTGGATTTAATGAGTTTAAATGAATATTTAAATGTCTAATAATTAAACATCTTTCTATTAAAATCTTTTAAACCTTTTCCAATCTCCCCATTTATATAATATATAAAACAATGTTGGGTTATTTACACCATTTATAACTCTAGAACGGGTGGACAGATTATTGTTTTGTTGGATTCGTCTAACCTGAAAACAGCAGAATAACTATAGAAAAAATAGAAAAATATGAAGAAAATTTGTTTCCTAATAAACTTTATATACGTCTAGGTTGACACGTTTTTATTCGGAACTCTACTGTAGAATACGTATATTTTTTACGTTATCTTTAAAAAAAATAACTTACTTGAATCTCGAACCCAGTAATTGATAGATTTGGGTGAGGACTCGACATAACACTCCAAAGTAACGTCAGTACCCAAAGGCGCTCCAACCAGCTGATGCGGTACTTGGATCACCGGGTGAACTGAAACCAATTAATTAAAATACTTAAAAACTCATTCATTCTATCTATAGTTACTACTAAATAAGCTGAAAGTTTATTTGGTTGAACGCGCTAATCTTAGGAATCCATTTATCGAAGAAGGTTGTAATATAACATCATGTTATGACGAATCAGCGGGGCACCAACAGTCATTATACTTGTATTTACTAGTAATGTAATTTATAAATCACTTTTTAACGTCAGAAACAACAAGGTCAATATTTCCTTGCAATAATAACATGACCTTAATGATGTACTTTCTTTGCCACCGTAAATTTCCTTAAAACTCGTCTCTTACACCTACTGCTTAAATTAATTACTTGATAACAGTTTCCAATGAAAATTATGTAACAAATACTAAAAGCTTCTCGACGATAAATAAATTAATTAATTTTGGGATACCTTTGAAAGGCCGCGCCAATTTTTGTACTAAAATAAACAATGAGAATTGATATAATGGTAATTGAATCGTAACTTCAAGTTTTCAGGTTTTTGTTGTGTTAAATTGGATGGAAACCTATCGAGTACGAATCTGTACCGCTCTGAGAATTTAAATGCGAAAATCAAATATTGTAGGTACCTTAAATTACTTTTTTGATCAATAGATGCTTTGCGACCTTGAAAACAGACCAGTTTTGGTTGCTGGCGCAAATAGACGATATTATTAGTTTAATATTTGAGTGTATGTCTGCGGCATCGTTGCTGCCAAACGGATGGACCGATTTCGATGCGGGTTTTTTATAAAAGCTTACGTGATCGAGATGAACCTTATTTGTCTTATGTTTTCTATATTTGTTTGTAATAAACTCAAAAATCGATGTATTAGTTCGATTTAAAAATCCGCCGATGGGAAGTTATTTTTTTTGAGTGCCCTTAATTTTTTTGGTTTTATAGTAATGTCCAAGCGAGCCAAGTCGCAAGTAAGGGTTACTACTTACAGTGAACCTTAACAACCATTCTCTTGCTTACAGATGGTGGTACTCCATTACTTGCTATGCAAAGGTAGGCTCCCATATCAGAGCGTGATATTTTGTTTAAAGTGAGGGCTTCATCTTCATATACAGCAACTAGTTAAGAAAATAAAATACTATTTTAGCGTCTTTTTAATTATTATTCATTCTGAATAATTAGAAAAGAACATGTCTGAATATGTGCCGACATATACATTAGTAAATACATAAATAAGGGTACTATAAAATTTGTATACTTACACACCTTTAAAAATTTTAATAAATTTTGGCTTTGAGAAATCATAAAGGCAAATTTTTTTGACGCTTATACAGACAAATTGAGTTTAATGTAACTTTTATAAATCATTATATTAAGTAGTAAGAAAAAAAAAGTTCCCTTAATGTATTCACTCAGAATTTACATTTAGGATTACAGTTATCAATTCTAATATAAATATATTTTGTTGTTTCCGTATATAATATAATTAGCAGAAGATGCAGATCTGGTTGCAGCGCACGCAGATAATTATAAAGTTTAATAAATCAGTTGTTTCGGGCGTTCAATGTCCATGCATACAAAGACAAAGGAATTATTAAACATACCTTTGGTTTTGCTGCCGTTCGAAGACCGTATGACAATGTCAGAGCCATCTTCTCTCCTCCACGTGATACGTGGCAGAGGCTGACCGCGAGCCCGACATGATAGCTTCGCAGTCCCACCTTCAGGCACCATAACATCACCCGATGTTTCTTCTGCTATGAAGTCAGGTGGAACTACCACCTCAAGGAATCCCATCTAAAAGCAAACATCAAATTTAATAGTTGATTTATGCAGAAAATTGTACATAATCGCTTATGTAGATCACTTAAGTCTGAGTTTTCACGATCTTCGAGAAAGCGCCCAAATCATAGAAGTGACGGACTCCATTATTATTTTTTTTGGATTAAATTATAAACCTATATGTAATATTTTTTTCGGAAATCAGTGCAATACATATTCATCAATAATTTTTAATCAAACTGAATACTTTCTAATTATTAATTTGCTTAATTATTAATCACACAAAACGGGTTTCATTAATTTTCCGGGAAAGGCTTTTACCTATATATCATATTCGGAAGATTTTTAATTAATATTTTAGAACTACATTTATGTAGATACAATATATAATTATAATTATGTCGTATTATAATGAATGATATATAGACATTGTATTTATGTCTAAGCTCTAAGTAATATATTAACAAAGCTCCAATCTTTCAGTCTTGAATTAGTGGATAAAAGGAATTTCATTACAGCTCCGCGTTGAATGCTTCGGTATTAGGTGCAAGGAACTACAGCACAAAAAGTTTGAACTATGAAAGTTTCTTCCTTGTTAATACCAAAGTTTTATGTTTTTAAATATATTTTTATAATTATTTAGTTCAGTTAAACTAAACTGTGATAGAATCCCTGCCAGCAAGAGAGAGAAAAGGCCACGGAGTTAACTGGGTTGTATAGAATCTCCTGTGTCCTCGGTGGTACGTATGCGTAACAGCATTTTCCCAAATAATTAGAAACTTTTTTTCTTATGTAACTCTAGTCAGCCTCGAATAATCTTAACTAAATCACCTTGTCTTTTTTAACTAGAGAGATGCAAAAGACACGAGCCTTTTTTATTTTAATAGTAGTCTTTTTATGTGAGTAGGTATCACATTTAAAGAAAACCGTTTGAACGGATTAAGCGCGTATATTTTACACAAATTTTACAATTTCCTAATCTACAATTACATTTTTTTTATTAAATAATTGTAGAATTAGAAGTTTTTGCTATTTACAATCTTAACATGTTTTTTTTTACATTTAAACAGGGCAATGTATGGCATAGTTTTGAAATGAACCATTTTATATCACACGAATTTTTGCTGCTGGCTTATGTATAATCAGCATGATTCTCTTTTAGAATTACGATATAATTCTCTTCTGTACATAAACATAGAATGGTATAAATTGGTAGAGTCCATTTCTAGTACTTTTTGTAACTCATTGCGTCAAGTGGCGTCATGCCGCGCCGACATCGCCGTCGAAGCCTGCTGCTGCATTGTCGGAAGTGAAGATTTATGCCGTTATCACGCTCGGGTATAAATTACAACGCAGTGCAATAATTTAGGAGAACTATACACGAATCATTACCCGCTGCGTCGCTCGCTTGCCGCCCGCCTACACTTTAATTCACTTTACTGTCCTGACGGTTAGTGTAATCGCATTTTCTTTCAATTTATTGACTTCGGCTCATTTGGACACTTTATTGGACTTCAGCTTGTAATACTATTTTATCAAGCTTTTCAGTTTTAATGTAAGTTTTACCAACTAAATTCGTTAAAAAAACCTATATTTAAAAGTTAATTAATAAAAGTGCAGTAAAAAATTATATATTATTAAGATATAGGTATTGTAATTATTTTATTGTAAATATATCAAAGGTTTTTTATTTAATTTTCTTACATTTTAAATAATGTATTCTTTAAAAATTATTATTATACCTAGGACCTTACCAAAATATTATATGACATCTGAATGAACTAGATGGCCATGTCTTTTTTCAATAATATTAGAAAAATTTAACCGTGTTTAGTGTTATGAGGTCAAGATGAATGCCAAGTACTGCCCGGAAGTGAAAAGTCGTTGGAAATCTTATAGCACTTACAAATTCATTTTGTGGGCGTGGATGATGAATGAAGTCGTTCTTATATTCGTACCAGTCGATATGTCACATAACGGATTTTACATTCACGGCCTTTTGCAAGCGGTGGCAGTTATTATAATTGGCATACCCTTAGTTTATTCAGAGGTCTGTCTAGCTCAATACACCAACTGTAATGTTATAGCCATGTGGGATTTCTTCCCGCTATTTCGAAGCGTCGGCTACGGAACAATCTATTTAGTAGCACTTAAAACAATTTACATGATTGTTCTCACTTCTTGGTACTTGGAATACTCATTTTACGCTGCGTTAGATCCTCCCCCGTGGTTCTCGTGCGAGGAATTCAAAGAAACAAAGTGTATGGTTAAACGAATAAACGTTACGATATTCCAACATTGCTTAGAAGCGCAAAATTTATTCGACGACGATTGCGGAATGAAAACTGCAAGCCGATGCTTTTTTGATAGAGAGATTGGTGACAATAATACGCTCACAAAGAACTGTATATGTGTTTGGAAAATGATTATGGCGAGTTTCACTTTGGGCATAGCGTATTTTGTGCTATCCATAAACGTAGAGAAATGTATGAAAATTGTAGTGAGGTGTTTGGCAATTTACGTTTGCATAGTAATTTTCGTTCTCTTTTGCGTCGCATTGTCCTCGAGCGGTACTTGGTACGCGACAAAAATAACTATGAATTGGAGTGAATTCAACTACAAACATTGTTTTTACACGTTCACGCGGGGTGTTCTGTCTTGCGGAACTGGATGTGGAATTATTGGTTTTTTGTCTCGTGATGTTTCATTTCGCAGCCCGGCCACTATGACCTCTGTTACAATATCTTTAATTTCCGTTTTTATTACGCTCGTACTTGGCCTTATAATTTTCAGTGGAATAAAGACGATGTCATACTATCACGGGAAAGAAGAGAATGTATTGGAAATGGCTGAAAATGTGTTTTTCTCGCCTTTTGCGTCCGTCGCAGAAATTATGAGTTACTTTGAGAGTGTATCTATGTGGAGTTTTTTATGGTTCTCTTTAATATTTTTTTGTCTATTTGTAAACTTATGGATCTTGATTTTGTTCCTTTATGATGTCTTATATATAAATTTGAAATTAGCTCAAATATATTCTAAATTAAGTCTTGCCGCGTTAATTGATGAGCAATTTTTTCTTTTCGTTTTCAATATATTGGGTTTACGGGTACAAAAAACATAATATCGATATAATCTTTATGATAGGTGTAAAAGCTAGTTGGTTTTGGAAGCTAGGATGGATATTAAATCCAATATTGGTTGTGTTTATGTTTTATATAAAAATAAGAAAATTTCTGAGAAAAGATTTTGAAAATACGTATATAATAGAAACGTTTTCGATGCGTTCAGATTTATTATTGAGTTACATATTCGTTAGTATTTACTTGTTGATTATTTTAATTGGTATTTTATTGGACATTCACCGTCATTATGTACAGTCAAATTTAAAACACTTATTTGTCCCTACCGATACTTGGGGTCCACAAGATAAAATATTGTTTAGGAGTAGAAATATGTTTGTGCCACAGATAATGACCAGAGAGTTTTTATATCGTCAAGTTAGGATACGGGGTTATGAAAGAAATAATAAAATGCAACGGAAACCTCGTGAGATATTGAAAGAATCTTCAATAGATATGGAATGGAGTGCTTTGACCTCTAATTAAAATAAAAAAATTCAAATATTAATGTTCTTTATTAAACCTTTAGAGATTTGTTTAAATTACTATTATGTTTTTATGATCGAAAAATTATAAAATAAAGTAAGTTTTATGCCATATTCACAATCTTATTTAATTTTATTATTTTTCGATTTTAGTGTAAAGTCAAATGTTGTGTTTCACTGATCATTTCCGTTACAGGTAAGAAAATTAGGTATTTGTACCTGCCAGACCGAGTTTTTTTTATCTCCACCGGGAATCGAACCCAGGACCTCTCGGTTGTAACGCTTACGCGCTTATCACTAGACCAAGGAGGCGTTCTCTAAAATATAGTATTAGTTTAAAAAATATAAACTAACCGTTTCGATCGATACGAATCCTACTTAAATAACTCTCGAACGAAGTCATTTGAATCAAATCCAATGATTTTTATGCAATATGAAAATAATTTTAATCTTAATTATCCAAATCACAGTCGAACATATATCAATTTACCTGGCTTTGCATCGGGTCAGTATTGATTTGGCACATGTATTTCCCGCGGTCGTCTTCCTGGACATTTCTAATGTGTAGATTCCACACGGTCTGCCCGTTATGCGACACTCCCACCCTATGGTTATTTGTGATTACATGGATGTGTATCGCTTGTATTGCCTTTGTGTCAGCCTTTACCCACCCTACCTGCAAGTAACTGTTATTACTCTCATTCGTTCGTATTAAATTTTATACTATATACTTTGAATTAGTTCAGGTATAAAAAAGTAGGTATCTTTTTAAAAACAAGTGTATTACAACAAAAATCAAGACAATTAAAAATCCCGTCATGTTAATATCTCATAAATGTACAAACAAAAATAAGCCACATCGAATTCGGTCCGTTTCTACAATCAGTCCGTCATAACTTATAATAATAAATATTAGACACACAGGGCCTTATTACAAACATGGACTAAAGATGTTACTAGTTTCTATGATACTAAACCAAAACAAGTCATTTTGTAAGAACGTTGGATATGTATCCTAGCAACCAATACTAAAACACCTTTAGTCCATGTTTTGTAATAAAGCCCCACAGACATAAACTTCAAAATAACGCAATAATAGCTATTTATTTTTATTCTAATTTAAGAATAAATACTAAGCCACATTTAAATAATATGACGTTGCCTAATTTCTAGATTAATACAATCATATTTTCTATTAATAAGGCTCGAAAAACTTCCAAAGCTTGAAGGATTGCTTCAAATAAACTTTACTACGGTACAATGTTGATGGTAGCGGAAAAAATCCAAATTAACTTTTGATTACTACTCGTAAACATATATATAAACATATCTATCGTTGTTAACTCTTGTATGTTCCCTATTAGTCTCCACTCTCTCTACTATTTCTACTATTTTTTTCTACTGTTAGTATAAATGCGAAAGTAACTATAAATCAATGAACTGATTTTGATGAAATTTGATACATATCCTATATAAATTAAAGACATTTTTATTGCTAAAAAGGCTTACAGTGGTTGAAATTGGGGATGAAACTGAAAGTTCGTCATTGTCTAAGATATAAAACACGCGGACGTAGTCGCGGGCAATTGTTAGAAATAAATAAATAAATGACACGTTTCGTAAGCAGTATATTAGTAGCGCTCTTGTTTAATTAAATGAAGTAGTAACTCACTCTATAACCGCCCAAGTTGTGCACTAAACATCGGAACGTAGCGTCCCGCCCAATGGGTACAGTCAGGTTACCGATCGGCTCAACAAACTCTGGCTGAAATGCTTCTCCTGAAACAAAGCTTTACTTGAATATACAATTCTCTACTAATATTAAAATAGGCAGATAAATTTATTTATTTTCTCTGGCTCTAAATCTGAAAGGTGCCTCTTTTTCGGGCGAAGAGCGATAAAATGTGATAATTGATGTAATATATGAAATGACAAACTATAACAGTGCTTTTTGGAAATATATATTTACTAGTCATTAATATAAGAAATTTTATTATATTTGACACCCCCTTTTAAAGTTTACACCCTTTTTTACAAATATTAAATTACAAACGATGCTATCTATGAATTACTTAGGTTTTTTTAATTATAGTAAATCAGCGCTGTCTTTTGAATTTAGTCATATCATTTCAGTTTTACACAGTTCTTTTTTTTATATATAAAATTTATCCCTAATTGAGAATTCACAGTAAAATATAAAATAGATAACATAGAAAGATTCAAACATAAATATGTAACAATCTGCCGTAGGCCACTAATATATAATAAATAATTAAGTAGGGGAGATTAGTACAAAACCGGGTATGGGGGTAAAACCGGGACATGGCCCTAGCACTCTTAAATTAACTTCAAATTTCCGCGCGCTTTGCGCCGTGCAGTTAGCCAACTTGAACAGTTTGTCAACAGAAGTTTGTTGACCTGCGCGCGAGCATGTAGTAAATAATCAAGAAAAAAGTTTTTGAGATAGTTTGATCTAAGTTTGGATGAATTTCAAAGCAGTATTCGTTTATAGTGCATTCAGGTAAGTGAATATTGTTTTTGTAGCAAAGATTAAGTATATATTAAGGTTAAACGAACATTGGTTAAATACTTGTTGTGATATGTTTTTAGATTATTATATTACTTTCTTTGTCTATGGTGTGCTCGGGGTAAAACCGTACGGGGTAATACCGGGTGGTACCCGGTTTTGTACCATTATTAGGTATTTTATTAAATGTTATTTTATATGTTTTATTGTTACAGTTATTAAACAAAATGCTGTCAAATATTTCTGCTGCTACAACAGATATTGATGACAGATGTACTGACCCTGTGACGAACTCTTCTGAACCAGTTATAGTTGAAACTCTAATTGAAAACACTGTTGTTAACACAAACTTAGCTAAATCTAACACTGTGCAAGATCACCAGCATCAGGTTTCAAAAGATTTAGTATTAAATTCTCGATCAATCCCATCGCAGCAGCCACCAGGTAGCCCACAACCAAGCACATCCCAGGAATCGCAGTCTTAAGCTTTTCACAGCTGATACTTTACCTAAGCGTCATGTCGCAAGAAAAACATCTTCAAAAGCTACAAATGCTCGTCAAGTATGATTAGTAGAAGAAAATGCCAAAAAAATAATAATAATAAAAATGTTCCGTAACTTTGAAATGACTTGGCAAATCCCAAAATCTCAACAAAAAAAGAAAATTTCAGATGATATTTGCATTTATTGTACAGAAATATATGGCAACACCAGATCCAGTAACGATTGGGTGCAATGCCTGACATGCAAAAAATGGGTTCATAAAGGCTGTACAGGCTGGGAACCCGAAGAGCTGGACCAATTCAAGTGCTTCAGATGTTAGGGGCAAAGTCGGATATACAATAAGAGGGTACCCGGTTTTGGAACAGGCATGGGGCAAAAGCGTAAAATGGAAGGGTTTAGAAGTATATATTTTTTTAATATTCATATTTGTTAAATAAGCGATCTCATTGTTAAACTTAAAAGAGGATTAGTCTTACTAAACGAATTTTAATAAATCTGATTTGTAATAATTAAAATGTATTTTTTATTGATCTTTTCCTTTAGCGTCCCGATTTTACCCCACTTTCCCCTACGTTTGACTTTTATACGTTACTTGCCGTTTAAGAACTTTGTTAATATAACTCACCTGCTAACTTCGAATCCAGCCCTAAGAGGATAATAGAAACCAGGTACAGGGATCGCTGATGCCTTTGCTTCACACACATGATTTGTTTTGCCCATCTCATGCTACCATGCATCCATTACAATCTGAAAAGACAGAATCTGTAATAATGATGTTATTTAATACTAAATGATAGTCCGCATTGCATTGTTAGATCGGGCACATGTCGGCCTTTTAAGTAGAGAAACGCTTTTTCTTTGACTTCAATGAACGGTTAATTTATACCTGCAGTAAGTTCAACATTAAAGTAAAATATTAGAGACTATATTTTAAGAAATATAGAGAGACCATGACTTTTAAAAAAATTGTTAATAAGACAAAATCGCACATCACTGGCTTATTAGTATTATAACCAATACGATTTTTATATAAATTTATTAAATATTTACAAAAATGTACTTAATTATATCTACAAAAACACAAAAGGCTCATCAAAGCCAAAACAATTTAATATTACCTAAATTTAAAGACTAATCATAATAATTTACATAAAATTTACAAATAAACTAGCAGACCTAATGCCTCATGAGGACGTGACGGGAATTCACAAAAGACACGAAAATTTAGAATTAATTTAAAGATAAGTTAATGAGTTAACACCATCCAAAGGATATCTAAACTAATATTATGAAGCTGGATAGTTCGTTTGTTTGAACGTACTAACCTCAGGAATTGTCGAATTAAAAAAATATTTTTGATAGTCCATTTAGGAAGGCTATATAGAGGCTATATAAAATAACGGTGCGATGATATCAACGCGGGTGAATCGAGGCACAGTCTTATATAATATTTAAAAATCCCCTTTTAATTACTTTATGTGTTAGCATATTAAACATAGTCGTTATTTGCGAAATTGTAATTATAGTCCGAAGAAATGTACACAGAAAAGCTATTTGTTAACGCGATGTTTTTCCTTTCATTATGGTTGTGTATATTATGTGTAAATTGAGGGTTGTCGATTGAAAGTATGTTAAGGGAGGATGCGATCGCGCTCCGGTAACTACTGTACGGTGATAAAGACGGAGAAAAATTCGTGGCATAACCCTATCGAGATGACGTTTAGAACATATTGGAAATAACGGTCTCGCTTCACACATCCATATTGAAAAGCTTTGATAAATATCTAATAACATGAGATTGTGGAATATGCAATGGACGGCCATTTTACTCTGCTGTGATGACATTTTTTATAGGACCTGCAAAGTTCCTCTGAGAAGATTTTCAAGCTTTCAATGGTTTATAAACATTTTGTTGCAATATGTGTTTCATTGAAATATATAAAAACATGTTCATAATGCGTCTGAAATTTGAGAAAAGGCAAAGCTTTTTTAATAATTTTTTACATTTTTATTTATTAAATTATCGGTTAAAATTTCGATCACTTCTGAAAAGTTTTTGACAAGTTTTCTTGCTAAGTTCAGCTCCTAATATTTTTTATTCAAATTTGATCATTACTTAATTACTTATAAATCAGTGTTATTTTAACATTAATTAAATACGTATCTACATGTTTGCTAATTATAATAATATTACCATATTATTGATATGATAATGATCAGTCTAGAGTTAGACACAGTAATCTGAATGTCACATATGCAGATAATTCAACCTTAATTGTCATTAAGGCATAATAGTGAGATCAGAACTTAGTTGAGAAAATGCGAATATAGGTTTAACCTATATTATGGTTGATTATATTTAAGCTTAAACCACGACCTTTAGACAAGAAAGTCACGCATTACTTGACACCCAATTACGCTATGAATTTGTAAAGACACGACTTATGTAATTTCCATAAAAATTTCTAGCGTTAGTGGAAGACATAATCGTGATGGTATTTTCTAGAACTCCAAAGAGCATTCTTAAACATGCTTTTAAGTCACATTCAAAAACTATCATCTTAATGATAATACGTACGTATAATGAACGTGAACTCGTTCCCTTTGCTTCATTAAATAGACAAACATGGAAAAGATAAATTTCCGAATACAATGTAGGCGTTGAGCCTCAAACTTAAAGTCGTCTCTAATTGTTTAGACACTTCTCAGCTTTACCGAAGCAAATGCTTCGTATAATTAGCAGAAAACCTTAATTTCCATCTCACCGGAAACAAATGTTTGACGTTTGGTTAACTTAATTCACGGAAAGTTTAACATTCGTTAGTAGTCATATTTAAATAGTTCTTAGAACCCCCCAATGAAAAAATGGGTTTTGTGTGAGGCGTGTCAAAAGTTTCAGCAACGTTTATAATTATCTTTATCCGAAATTAACAAATAAGATTAGCCAGACCCAAAAAAGCTTTTAAAAGGTTGTTGTTTCCGTGTGTCTGTCTGTGGCGTCTTAGCTCCTACGTATAGACCTATTTCACTAAAGATTTTATTCTTTTGAAATTTTTGCATTAAATGGTCAATTTTGACGCTATTATTCACTGAAACTGAAAGTTTTTGACAAATTTGACTTATAAAATAGTATAAAATATTATTTTTGTAGTCTATAGCGGCCTTGTTTTTTAAATATATTTCAATTTATTTATCCGAAATCCAGCAGTATGATTTTCATAAAATGCGCGACAACTATTTTTTGAGATCATGGACTAAATTAGTGGAGTAAGTAAACATAATAAAATATATTTTATAACGCCCATTACATTATGCTAAATTCTATAGCGGTACTAAAAAATTTAAATTAATTATGAAATTTTAAAAATCGTAATCATACAATTAAAAAACGCTCAGTTTTAACTGACAATTTCCCTTTATTGTATAGGTATTTTTACATAAAATTTTGCAAATTGCTGTTTAAAAAACTTAATTATAAATTATTTAATAATCGGAATAAAAAGTGTCAATTTTTTACATAAATGGTGCGTGCCAGTTCAGTAATAGGGCAATTGTATGAGAGTTGTGTGTTAACGCAATTTTGTAATAGGGTTCTTAATTATATATTCTTTTTTGTAATCATCATGTCAGGGGTTTCAAATTGTTGTTCAAATATGGCTGACTGACCTTTTTATGTATTAATAATTAGTATTCATTTTTTTCTAACACATGTGTTTTTATTTCTGGGCAATATTATTAAATTTAAAAATTGTCTTTTCTAAAATTTCTTACGGCAATGCAGTACAGGGCCAAAGTGACTTCTATCAATACACTGTACGCAATTGTAATATATTATTCTATGTCAGTTCAAAATCTATTAGCATTTATAATTTTTATCCGCGCAGTATCACGCGCTCTGAGATCATTTAAGTTAAATAATGTATGACTTTAGAATCAATAAATTATCATACGATATTGTTTGTATGTATGTAACTTGAAAACTTTATATTTAATAAAGTAAGAAGTAAAGCAATATTTGGATAAAATCATAGCTCATAACATAAACGAAATATTAAAAAAAAAACATTTAACCCACCCCCTAGATTTTACTAATAACTCAAAAACATTGAATAATTTAGTATTATATAATCTATAAAATAAATTTATATATTCGCGTAATAAATTATTAATGAGCTTTCATTTCGTGCAACATAAACTCATTGACAACAAAATATATAAAACAAATTAACTTTCATAAAAACAAAATAAATTATTCAAAACTGATAATGAAAATATTTACAAAACACTCGTAAAACATGACGGAAATTGAAAAAAATAGACGAAACTCACGCAAATAACGTAGATAAAAATATTATATTATATAACGCATAAATAAAGTAATAACTGTATATAATTATTCTAAGTTTTATATAATCTGTATACTATTTTAAATAAAAATAATTAATAAATAAGTTATATATTCGCGTAATGAAAATGTTAAAACGCTGATAAAATGTGAATAAACTTGAAGAGAGACGAAACTCACCCAAACAAAGTTGATAAAATTTAACTTATATGTACTTTATACATAAAATTATCGTAATAAGTTATCGCGTAATAAGTTTCCAGTCCCCGAGGAGCGTGCGTCCGCCACTCAGTTGTAGATCCATACTGCAGCCGTTTGGCGTTTGCTCATTCAACACGTTTTCCTAACGTTATTCTTACGCAGAAGTCTATATAAATCGTAGCTTTATATTGAAAGGTTAAGAACTTTTATCAAGCGATATTGTATTGTATATTGTATTAGTAGGTATTTTAAATATAATACAAACATATATTTACAGTGAGGCGTAAAGCGTAGCTAAAAGTTAATAATAAATTAAAGAATTATAACAATTAATAATAAAATCGTTGTATGTTGGAATACAACTGTATTAATTTTACCAATACTTCTTGCATCGCATCTTTAACAGATTCCTATTATTGGTGGGTGGGTGTTCGTTTTGTATATAATATAGGATTTTGTATGCACGTACTGCGTGGCAGGGGTGGGTGCGCGCAGTTTTGAATTAGTGTGTTGTATATATCTTTCTTTTATCTTATACTGTAACGACGAATTATGTGGACGGAAAAACCTGAACATGTTTATGCTTTACTATGCATCTTTTATTTGTAGTTTTTAGTAAATAAATAATTAAGTAATGATTGTAATTAAAATGTTATTAAAAATATATTTTTCTATTTGATATGATTATATGATTAATATTCAATACTGTACTTGTAGTATGTGTTTATTAAAAGCAATAAAGCGTAATTAATTTTATATTTTTCAAGTTCTCAATTGTGAAGTTTTTCACTAGTCACCGCTTTTCATATTGATTTTTATTACTTAACACGGGAAGAAGATAATTAGTTTCCATGCCGCTAATTTGAAAAGTTATTAATTGACCGTTTGAGGCCGTCATCTGGTTTATATTGAAAATTATCGAGGAAGAGTCTTTAACCTAATGAGCTTATTTCATTAATTTTGAAAACTTAACAGACATAAAAAAAACACACCATCATAGAAAGTAACAGAAAAAAACATAAATATGTATCCCAAAAAAGGCCGCACAACATAGAAGTCACAGTTACCAGATTAATACTTTTTGATCACCGATGCAAAAGTGCGATGTTATGACGTGTCTGTGGGTCTTTGTGTCTGTTTGTGTCATAGCTACGAAAAAGAGAATCGATTAATTATTTGATTATTAAAAATAAATAAAATGCCAAAAAAAGAAGGCTCTCCATTCGAGGTAGTTGCTTTACAAATCTTATTAATATTATATTTAAGTGCCCTATAACAAAATTGTGTTGACACATACAACTCTCATACAACATTATATATAGCATTTGTAATTTCGATTAATAAACAATTTATAATTATTTTTATTAAAAGCAATTTGCAAAATGTCTACCATGAACTATTAAATAATTAGATATAAAATTTACGTAAAAATACCGTTACAATAAAGAGAAATTGTCACTTAAATCTGAGCTTTTTTTATAATTTTATGGTTATGACTGAGCATTTATTCCTAAAATCTTCATAAGTATTTTAAAATTTAGGGGCCTCTATGAAATTTAGTACTGTATAATGAACATTATAAAATATACTTCATTTTGTTTACTTACACCACTAAATCAGTCCAAGATCTCAAAATCAGTTGTCGCGCATTTTATGAAAATCATACTGCTGAATTTTTAATATATAAATTGAAAATTTCAAAAAATAAGGCCGCTATAGACTATAATAATAATCATATTATATTATTCTATACTTAAGTCATATTTGTCAAAGGCTTCCAGTATTAGGGAATTATAATAAGAGCATCAAAATTGACCAATTTTTTTTTGCAAAAAAAAATAAAGTAAAAGGCCTCTTCAATTTGTGATTTGAAGTTGGGTTATGGTTCTTTGAAATAATTTGTTTTTAAAGTTATTTCTTGATAATGTAAACCCGTGCCCCTTGTTAAACAAGTTAAACTGATCTTACCAAGGCCATTCAATTATCTTTGCGTATAACAATCCATTATCCAATGTATATTGTATAATTATTATAATATAACTACATATAATAATATGTAATTAATAATTCGTAAAAAATCTTTTGCTTTTCTATTTATTGTTAAATTGAAAACATTAGTTTTATTAAGGCACTAAACATCACTTCGTTTCTTGTTTTTTGGGTTTTTCATTATTATAGCCTTCGTGAAAGTTTTTCAAGTAATTCCAAGGCGAGTCCAATTGAAATTTTCGGAACTCTTGAGCAAACTCAACCGGTTCATAGACTATCTTCTTAAGCTCATCGTCGTATCGGACCTCAACGTAGCCTGTTAGAGGAAAATCTTTCCTCAAAGGGTGTCCTTGGAAGCCATAGTCCGTCAAAATCCTCCGCAGATCTGGATGATTCAAGAATATTATACCAAACATGTCGTAAATTTCTCGTTCAAACCAATTTACACCATGCCACAGAGAATATGCTGATTCCAACGGGGTAAGTTCATCTGTGTACGTCTTAACTCTGACAAACTCTGCGAATCTGTGACTCAAGACAGTATACGCCACTTCGAATCTAAATTCTCTACTCGGCACGTCCATAGCTGTTGCAGCTGAAACTGTGCTAAAGCATGCGTGTTGGTGAAGCTTAAGGAAGCTCAGAACTGGATGAAAACCATCAGGAGCAATAAGAATTTCTAGTTCGTCTGTATGTTGCATCTGAATCTTCTGCACGTATTTCGGCATACACGCAGCCACATATAATCCAAACTCATAGAGTCTTTGTCGACGATCATTGTCATGCTTTCTCAATGTGCGGGCCTCATATTCTATTGGCTCTAGACAAAATGGATTGCCAATCTGTACGTCTCCTTCCCCCTCACTTTTGTTAAATACGCTATTGTTCAAATGGATTTCACGGCTTAATAGAGTTTTAGAAATCCGGCGAATTAAAGGCGATAATCTATTCATTTTTATCATGATAAAGTGACTGAATTGTTGATTAATACGTCAAATTAACGTCGATTGTCTGAAAGTTTTTTTTTATAACAATATAAGTTCTCATATAAATATAATCTATACATCATTGATATTTAGGAGTATCGTAAAACATCTAATAAAGCATTTCATTATAGTGTTTTAAAAGTTGTCTCAAAAGTCTCATAAAATCTGATGTCTGATTCGTAAGTTATTCAAAGTTACAAAAAACGGTTTTTCGTGAATATCTCGATTTTTATAGCTCTAATTATGTTAACATATAAAATTTGCGATACATTTTGTAAAAAAAAAAATTTTCATACGCGCAACTGTTTTTGAGATATAGGGCAGAGGCCGAGGTTACACTATTGCGACTCGCATTATCAATAATAATTTTTGAAAACATGAAGATTGTGTTAGAACTTTTTTCTTATCTTAAAATACACTCATTTTTAACTATCATTAAATTATGAAAATAGAATAAAAATTAATATTATAATAGAAATGACCAAAAACTGACCGATAGTATTTTATCTGTTTACATTCTACAAAGATAATCGAGTGAACCGAAAATTTTTAGATGTGATTCGTCTGCTATCCTTCTACACGATTAGAGTTAAAATCGCAATGCACTTGATATTTAAGTACAATAATAGAGGTTTCCGAACGTATACTTTCATTGAAGTTGGATACAAAGCGTAGATGGAACGAGCAGGTTACAAGAACACGGCTTTACTCTTCGTTCGGATGGAGTTTTCAAGAAGTTTCGACATGTGTCCCACAACACTACGCTCCGCATATCTATATTATATATTAGGGAATATTCTAGCAAAATGTTGCTCCTTTTAGTTTCTAGGTTATTGGATTTTGCTAACATCGCCTCCGTGGCCAAGTGGTGTCCACATTTGTGTGGTAGACTGAGTTCAAATGCCGGGGACACAATTGTGTCGATTGAATAGTCACACAAGGCTGATCACCTAGGTACTTCCTTGTAAAGAAAATCTGTCTGCCACAAGCAATTTAATACACTTATTTATACCTTTAGTAGTTTCGTTCAATTTTAAAGGAAGTAAAATGTCTTGAGTGTTCTTCAAACAAACGTTTTAACATTAATAGCGAAAAATATTTTATTCATGCATTGTGATTCACTATGAGCTGCAGATGCTGTAAGTACGATGTTATGAGTTAATATGAACGCTACGACATTCTGAACCCAAAATATTACATTCTAGTTGTTTTTAATATTTTCATAATATTCTCTAGCAGAATAGAAAGGCAATTTATTTGCATGAGACTATTTAAAAAAAATATCTACTTGCTTGGGCAATAATATTATTATCTTGTTATTTGCAGTATCAACTAGACCATGATAATATTATTAAGCTGAATCGTTTGTTTAATAGAACGCGCTAATTTCTTACTACCTACTGGTTCAAATTGAAAAATTATTTATGTTGCCTAGTCCATTTATCAAGGAAGGCTATATGCACGAAATGCGGATAAAACCGGGCACAGCTAGTTAATAAACCGTCGCACATTAAGGATTACTTAGCTCCTGGCAACCACAACTACCGAAGGTTAGTATCAAATGAAAACGCGGCCATTTATCTTTTATACTCATACATAAAACAAAGCCTGCACTTGATTCAGTGTTGCCAGTGCCTCCAGATTGTGTGCGCCACCACAACTTCCTGTTTCCGGAGCTGCTGCGCTTGCGTCCAGCGGATTTGACGTTTCCATAAACTTTACTACAATTTCATTAAAATTTAATTGTTTTGAATGTGGTTAATGTTGATCGCGCTCATATCAGATCCACATTATATTATACTCAAGTAGGAAAGCTCTAAATTAGTTTATAGTACACATAAATACAGTTATTACAAAAAAGAAGATCAATCGCTTTAGAGTATGCTAAAAATAGTTTATGATTTTCTGTTATAATTAATCAATCTATCAAATGTAAAATAATTGTATTAAAATCGATTCAAATCTGTAATTGCCTTCACAATCACTAAACATACAAAACACACCACCCGAATAATTATTTCAAGCCAGTTGAAAAGTAAGTTTAAAAACTTAATTCTGAAGAGAATAATTAATTACACTTTGTTTTCTCTTCTCGGGTTTCATTATTGGATTCAAAGCTCAGTTACATTATGATAAAGACTTCATCGATTTTTTTTATAGATTTCATAGTTTCCATAGAAATAATTTTTCAGTGTCTGGAATAAGTGACTACGTATTCCTATATCACGAATAGTAGCAATTATAGAAAATACGAAAGATGTTAAAACAAAACTCTTATAAAATCCTAAAAGCTTCAAAATAACCAGAGCGTAGACCTCTTCAATGATGCTTTAAAAATTCACGATGGTATTAAAACAAACGGGAGGTGAGCGGTTCAGAATTTGGATAAATCTTTTGTTCCGTCCGCAAAAACAGAAATCCTGGTACTTAAGAGGGAACATAAGGCACAGTCTGTTCCTTAGGATTCGACCATGATAGTGTTAATTATATTAGCGTTGGTAATGTGCCTTAGTGTTTAAGATTTTTCAAACTAAATGTAATAATTTATTATAGCTGACTTTTTATTTCAATCTGTCTGATAAATAAAATCAATAAAAAATTCGACCCCAAAGTCCAAAGCATAGCAATACAACGCGGTAATGTAGCAAGTATTTTGAGTACGCACCCCAGCGGATTTGATGAGCCTTTTGTATTTTTGTAAATATAATTATGTATGTACATTATTGTAAATATTTAAAAAACACAGTCAAAAAAAGTCCAAAGACCTCAAAATAAAATTATTATTATTCTAGTAGGAAAATATTTGAAATTCTGTGCCAAAATGTTAATCATAACATAACGATGTTTAACCCCAAGACATCGACTAATAATAGTAATAGTAATTATTGGAATAATCATTTTCTTCCAGCTCCTCAATCTAGAGTTTAGACGGATACCTACTTAAATATTTTTAGGTATTTTAAAAGTAACAGTTCACCCAACACCAAATTCAGAATACACCCTCTTAAATAACTGTGGTATAATAATTTATAAGTATTAATATTCCGCGAGAGATTTGCCAAGAGATGCGGAATAAGGAAAGGATAAGAATTGAGGAATCCCACATCCGTTTCTCGCTTAATTACATACTAATTTGTGGTAAAGAATTTTCGGTTAGGAGAACTTAATTTATAACTTTGACCCACACGTCTGCCGGCTAATATACTTAGTAATATAAGCAAGCAAAAATAAGTACGGGTTATTTTACGTGGCTGTAATTGGTACATATTCAAAATGCGTGTCTGTAATAACGGATATTTTCAATACTAGTTACCAGCACAACGATGATCCTTATAGCCGAGATGATTAAAAAGTAATATTAATAAATGACAGAACTATACAAAAGGACATACGGAATACCTACCTACATCATTAATTTGTGAGACAACGTATGCCTATGCAAAATAGCTTAAATTGAAACAATGTTTCAAACGCTTACTTTTTCGTTGATATTAAAAATAAACAGAGGCTTAGGCAAGACAAAACATTTTGAGCGTTGAGTAATTATTAAAAGTTAATCTTTTTGGCTATTTTTGTTTGTTTTATCCGATACAAATGTATTATTTTTTTAAGGAAAAAGTATAGTTTACGTTCATAAGAGAGCAATTTAAATTAGTTAACATTGTTAGTGTAGATAAATTACTTTAAAAACATCGAAAACCCCTCAATGAAGAGAGGAATGACCGCTCAGAATAATAGGAGTCCCACGGGATGCGTAAACAAGGATAAATAAACACACATCCTGAAAAAGTTGTAATTTATATTTATCTTACCTGAATAATAAATTATGAGCGCTGTTAGCTTAAAAATACAAGGTATACAATTTTTATACACGGAATAAATATTTTTGGTCATACCTACGTCAGTGCATATTTGAAAGTGAAATTGAAGACATTTTAAAATACCACCGACATGTTAATTACAAATAAATGACGTGTCTGTCTGTAGCGTCGTGGCTACTAAACGAATAAACCAATTATAATGCGGTTTTTTTGTGAATAGTCATCGAGATAATTTTAGCTAGATACAATTTATGAATTTGTTCATCCATATATTATGAGGTTTTCCTATTTAGGGATTTTAAATTGTCTTCAATTTCACTTCTTTATAATAATACTTTGTATTAAAACTTATTTTCGTGGTTATTCATCATTAATATGAAAAAAGGTTATCTATAACACTTCAACTTCTTTTCAGAACGACTTTCTTTCTTGAACCTAGTGCAACGTTCCTTCGATAGAGGGCACTTAAATCAACAAACCCTTAGCTTATAATCAATATTGTAAACATCAATAAAGATGTTTTGTAATTTAAACTTGTAGAAATCGTGGAATTACAATTTAATTATTATTTGTGTTACGAGTCAAACATATTACTTAACATTAATACTGGACATAAATATTTTTCTAGATTAGCAAGATTATTATGCTAGAGTTTATGGATTTTTTTTTATGTTTCCAGTTCTTAAAAATATCAACACGTAACTACTACTTTTAACTACTTTTACAACTACAAAGAGTACGTGGTTGGCCCAAACCCCAAACAAACCATGATCGAATCTTAGGCAAGGCAAATTGGCTAACCTTGGAGCAAATTTAAAAGACTCCTTCACAATACAACGCTACCTACGGCTTTCTGGGAGCCTAGGTTAGGACGAAGTTAACGAGATCTCACTATTTTTTCTCTATGGAAATAACGTTGACACTCACGCTAACTTTGCAACACATGTTGTAATTACAAATCAATCATGCCGAAAACATTAAGAAGTGGTGAAACATGATGGTGTTGATTGTTGAAAGTAAAGGACTTTTGTGAACGTGAAAAACGTAAAAAAAAATATTAAATCGCCCAGAATTTAAGGTATTAAGGCAACACTTAATTTGGTGAAACGCACTATACTTTGTCCTTGAATAGACACTCGGCTCTGGAGGCTCTATGTTCCAAGCAGGAGACATGGGATCATATGTCAAATTAGTTAAATTATTAATTATATAACTATCCAACTATTAAACTATAGAAGCTTAAACATTACTTTCCCCATTATTGATTTTCAAAATCAAACCGTTAATCATAAAAACGTTTCCCATACGAATGTAATGTTTGTTTATTCGTTCCCATTATTCAAGTAGTTTAAAACAAACAGCCCTTTGAGATAACTATGTTTGGTTTAATTGTTGTTCGAAGATATAAATAAACAAACCATATTGTTTACAGTTAAACGGTGTTGACAGGTTAAGGGTAATGTCAATTTTAACTGACTGCAAAAAAGGAGGTCTCAATTGGACCGTGAGACTTATGAAATGATTTAATTCATTCTTTTTTATCTGATTAATGGACACAGGTGGTCTGAATTTGTCGAAATTAATTCTATGAAATCCCGTGCGCACATTTTTGCATCTGTTTTAGGTGATCAGTGATTCTGTGCCTTCCCAACCGAAATATTTATTAGTTACCCCGGGATTCGAACCCAGGACCTCCAGCGCAACATGCAAATACGTCAACGAAGCCCACGAAGGCGGTTCGAAAATGAATAGAACTTTTTAAAATATTCAACAGAATTTAAAAACCACCTAGATGTCATGTTTTAGTTCCTCAAACCAAATATTTGGAAGACGATGCCAAGCTGTAACAAGAATACATAATAGTTATTTATGTTTTTATTACTGCAAGTTGGTTTTTACAAACGAGTAGGCGAATGTTCTCTAGTCATACCATAGTTACGAGTTTGTAAATTAATAGTTTTAGAAATTAATAGTAAATATCGTTCTCACAATCTCTCAAATTGCGCCTCATTAAGATTTCAGGCGGAGTAAATTCCATATTAATATCGGATTTCTCGCTTTAACTCATAATTTTGAAAATGGATATTGGTTGGCAAGTCGCAACAATCTTCTTATATTGGATTTGCATTTGCAAGTGGCGAGTGAAAATTAGAAGTATTAGAACTACATATTTCGTCTCTTTTTCTTTTTAATATTTAAGTGAGATAAACGTATTCGATTCGATCAGCTTGTTCATTCTCGTAAGGTAAACTCCTACGTGGAATTCTTGTATATTTTTATGAAAATTAAAACGAAACCGTAAACTGTAAAGGATAAAGTCGGCGCCATACCATAGAGTCCATAGACTATAGAGCGTGAGGCAAAAGAGGAACGTAGGTGAGAGTACCTATTTCATCACATGTTCCGTTCGACTTTCGAACAATGTAAATGTAAAATTTTTAACTCTGACATATTTTTTTCAGTTCCTTTTTTGGAGATGGGTCAATCGATCAATTAACACGTAAAAACGTATGTAAAGCAACAGTTTCTTGAATTTTCACATTCTGATTTATTAAAGCATCAGAATATTATCACTGAATCTTTCTAACATAGTTTTTATTTTATTAAAGGTATACACAACAGAAGACGGACGGTGTACCTAAACAGAACACAAAAGAGACAAAATTGTTGATACCCCAAAGGATGTGCAAACAAACGGAAAAACATTTTTGACACTAAAAAACATTTAAATGCACCAACAATAATAACATTTAAATATTAACTACTAAAATTACAAAAAAAGAAAGGAACCAGTATTTTAAATATATGTATATAGCATAGTATAGCTTTTCTAAAGGATAGATATATTGTATATTTCTAGATTTTTGCTAACATCATTGTAACACCTTCAAAGGATAAAGTCAAAGGATAAAAATGTATATCTTCTCATAGATAAGATAAGCTATACGTGATATCTTTGCATTGCAAATTGACGTGAAATTTTATCTAAGTGGCCAATTTCACCACGAACATAGGAAAAAGCTTTTGCGAAACCTTTTGGGTTATCTTAAACGAAAGACTTCTATTGTAATTTTCATTATTAATGTTTATTTTTTACACTCCTTAACTATTTTTATTAACTTTTTGTTTAATAATCTTTCGAAAAAATTTAAAGAATTTAATTTGTTAAAAATCACGAATCTGAAAACGTTTCGTTATTTATAAGTAAATTTGAAAAAAATTTAAATCTTTTAAAACGGTTAAACTGATTTCCATAAATTGTAGCTAAGAGTCTCGATCAGATTAGCTTTCAAACTAAAAACTACATTGAAATCGGTTCATTTCTTTAGGAGGTACGATGCCACACACTCACCCACAAATACGTCAAACTTATAACTGGCATAGGCAATAAATTTTTATTTGACAAAACTATTCGAATCTGAATAGTAAAGAATAAATATATTCAGTGCGCAACCATTGCTAAATTACATAATAAACACGTAAAGTGCACGTAAAACACTGAAATGATATTTAAATTTTGATTGCAAGGCATTCTGTTGAAATATCGTAGTCGAAGCGAAGGCTTATGCATTTAATTTCAACTAACTGTAATGAGAGCTGCATATTTCATAGCCGACAGCCCTCGGAAGCGTTAAGTGGGGTATTTTATCGGCTTATTATACAATATTCTAAGCTAAAAATCGTGGAAAGAGTACGTTTTTAATTGGGCAGCTCGCTCGCGTGGTGATGACGGCAGGATTATTCATGGCTGCTTCAGAGCCAACACTTTGCCTTTTGTTTCTCGTATTTTTTCCAGTTTCCATTTATATGCCTTTTTGTTTACATTGGACGTGTGGCTTAAGGCTATATCAATGTAAGGAGTGTTTTAAGTTGGTGTCCCAAATTTAAAGGGAATTTTTTAATAATTTTCATGAAATATTAGTTTCACACAATAAAGTGAGTTTTATGAGGCGAAGATATTTATGAAATATTTGTTTGGAAAGTTTTTGATGTTTTTGACGAATAGAAATTCTATTCGCCATTTTGTTAGTAAATAATTAGAAACTTGGAAACACAACCTATATCTCTAATTATTAAATTAGATATAAATTTTCTTAGCCACCGAAGCAGTCGGATTAGCTCTAACTAGCTAAAACATTTTAAGGCTTAAAAGTTCAAACCACTGAAGTATTATGAATTACTTTCGTGTTTGAATGAAAGAATTTGAAACATCTTTTGATATTTAGTCACGACATTTCAAATTTATACTGTTTTATTATGTTTTTAATATAATATTTAGCTTTTGATTATAATTAGTACACAGTTATTTTATGTATTGGTATTTTATATATATCAATCCCTGCGAAGCTGGGGTGGCCGCAAGTTCTTAATGAAATTTATACCAGCATTAAAGCAAATAATTTGAATAATTCAAAATAATAAACAAAGCGTAAAGCTCTATATCAGGGTCTAGCCACATCACAGTTTAATATTCGACTCGGTGATTCGTGTTACATTTCGTCAATATGTGGCTACGGGAATCCACAAATTATTTTAAGTGCTCATTAAATTTCGTTCAATTTACTTAATTGACTTTACTCTTTTTACTATGAAGTTATGATTAAACAAAATCTATGTTTACTTATAACGATATACGAACGAGTAATTATTTAATGTACCATTACCATTATAATTTACCTGTACAGTAATTAAATATCTCGAAAATACATTGATCTCCATAAATTGTGGTTAAGATCAATCAGCTTTTAAACAAAAACAAAAAAACGCACCGAAATCGGTAAATTCGCTTAGGAGCTTTGATGTTATAGACCCGCAGAAATACAGTCACTTAAACACGTCCATTTTAAGTATAGCACCCCTATATGTCGGTGGTTATAAACACTTCACAAAATATATTTCATTAACATAGAATAGAATGTAATACTGTAAAGTTGAAACTGATACTAAATGAGCTTTTAAATGAGAAAAAAAAAAGAAAATGAAATTTTAAATACGGATTTGATGTGAACGTCTTAGTTATTTGGATATTATTGTGATATAGATACTAAAAATATGTTAAATTTAAGAGTAAATCCATTTACCTGTGTAATTTGAAGGTCGCGCACCTAACGTGAACTTAGGGAAGGTCGGAATTCTTAATTAACACTTAAGTAGCTGCTATGCGTGTAATGAGAGCAAAACAATTCAGCTTTGTTTCAATTATCCTTTATTTAAAGGAATACTGGCAACTTTGGAATGTTGTATTTTTATTTAAAAAGTACAAAAAGTATTAAACTTTTAATCAAAATTTATTAATTTATAGCAATCAACAGAATTAAAAGGAATAAGATAAAATTTTGAAATAAAAATACGACAACAACGAACAAATTTTGCTTTATTTGGTCAGACGTATGATTTATTAGCATATTAACACACACACATAATTATTAAAGGTACATTTTACTAACTAAAATGGAAAAAACATTTAAATTATGTAACGATTGCTTGAAAAAATTAAACTCCTGCAACACTCATAATTCACTATCATGCTACGCATATTATGTATTAGTTTGGATACAGTCTTCAAACTTTCGAAAAATGTATTTTTCAATAGCGTCTATAAACAGACGCTATCGAAAAATATTTATACTGTAAAATATTCGTATAGAAAATCTTACAACGCTTCTAGTTGCTTCGCGCAAACTTTCTTGATCACTACGGGATATACAGCTTTTCGATGGTAAAAAAATATCGAAGCTTCGACTGTGATCTCATGGTTGACGTACTTATCAAAAAGATGAAGCTTAGGCGGCCATTAATTTTTAATAATGTCATATAGTAATAATAAGTATATGAAAATACTTCTCAAGACTTTTTTTTAATTCGATTTTAATGTTTGTTTCTTATTTTTCACAATACGACTTTTTCCTAGTAATAATATAACTAGTGTCTAATATCGGCGTTCAGTCGATGTTCCAATAAAGTTTTGTCAAGGGATCTTTACCGTCACATAATAAAGTATTACAGAGCCAAAGACCCTCATTGTTGCTGGTAGTTCAATCGGGACCCTCTTCGGTGAGCCTTTACTTCGGTAAGTGCACTGGAAACTACTTACTCGTTTAAGTATTTTAATGCATTTACCTTTGTGAAAAAAACTTGTTAGATAAGTAATTTTTAAACGGATTGGAAAAGAGTCAGAACGCGAAAAGTATGGTAACGTATATATTATCAAAAATATGACAACCTTATTAACTCATCTGTAGGCTGCGTTCACTTTGTAATATGTACTTTTCTTATTGACTGATCGATGACCACATTTTTCTCGATAAATCGACTATTCAACACAAAAAGAATTTTTCAATTCAAACCGATAGTTTATGAGAGGAGTGCGTTCAAACAAAAAAACTCTTCAGCTTTATAATATTAAATTCTACACACATCTATTACATTAAAAGCACGCTGTCAATATTAAATATAATTTAAACTCGTTTTTGACCTTCGATGCAAAACGAGGGATGTTATAAGTTTAGTCAGGGAGTTTTTAATTTTATCTTCAATTTCATTTCTTAAGCATTTGAATAAAGAAAAACTATTTACCAGCACTTTATACCAGACACAAAAAGTTCAACATATCGTAATATCGTTTATGTAACATACAGAAAATGATGTTATCTCCCACAACTCATGTTTATCTTTTTAGCTCAGTGGTTATCTGAATAATTAAGTGTTGACAATAGCAATCACTATTGAATAAAAACAATAATACCAATGCAATTTCTTTATCAAAACATATACGTGACAGTTAGTGTTAGCAACTACGGAGATGTGGGTGACAAAGATACTTCTGGTTTAACAAGAAAAGGAACCTTCAAATATCAAAGAATATAGATTCTTGTCCTATTGTTCGCACCATCCATTTGCATCATATTCATTTTGATTAATAACAATATCTATACAGATAAATAAAATTGGAGTGTCTGTTTGTAATATTAAAATAATCGCTTTTTACTAAATGCATATAGATTTATACACGGTACATACACCAATTATATATCACCAACATTTTTTACAATTTTTATCTGTCTCAAACGGCCGGACCGATTATGACGGAACTTTCACTGGCAGATGGCTGATGTAATAAGCAGTAGCTTAGTCGACTTTTATTTTAGACATTGATATAAATAAAAAACTATTCCGCGCGCAAATTAACGCGGGCGAAACCGTGGGGCACAGTGGGTAGAACATATAAACATACAATCTGCTAACACAATCGCAACTATGGCCCTTTGCTTAGCTTTCTAGTACGAGTAAAATAATTGAAACAAACGCTGCATAAGAGGACAGAGATATGGTTTTATGAGCTCACAACGTCATATCTGTATTATATTCTGTTGCCTCGGGCAGCGAAATAATGTGCACAGGTTTTAAAATACCTAGTTTAAGATATATCCATTCCTACGGTATAGGGTTCGGTCTACGGGTACCATTATTTTAACCAATTTACGAATTTCGTTTTTGCAATGGATGCGTTCATTACTCAGTCAAAGGTTGGCAGTATGAAATAAATGAAATTTTTATTAAATTTTTGAATAAAAATAAAAATTGTTGATCCCAATAGTAGTTTGATTTGAAACGGCCGAGGCGCATTTTCATCCTCAACGAAAATTAAGTTTGACGTGTATGTATGTTTGTGGGTATGTGTGTCTGTGGCATATTAGCTCTTAACATGAAGAGATGGACCGATTTAGTCAAACGATGTCAATGAACACTACCTCAGTGTTAAGTAAGTTTAATAATAATTGTAAAAATTTAAGTACTTTATATAAGTCATAAGCCAGTTATATTATAGGCTAGATTGTAAATCATGTACAGTCACATACAGATCTATTTATTTAGAAAACATAGCACTGAGTACACACTAAAGTCCGCGGTAAGAGAAGACATTATAGTTTAAAAAGTTAATGAATGTACAATAGATAATAATTAAGAATGTTTTCAGACAAAAGTAAAACTCCCATCTGTAACAGGTAATTAAAAGAAAAATAAGAATTATGAGTGGAAAAGTGAAACAAGTCTCCGGAGTTCGTTTAAGAGATCTTCATTATTGTGAACCTTCATCTAAATTATCAACTTTAAGCTCCTTGCTTATTATAACTTTAATTTTTATGAGAAACAGTAAATGTTCGATAACTGTATAAAGTTTCGTGGAAATTGCGAGAAAAGAACATTAATCTCTTTTTGTATTCACTTTCTTGCATTATTAAGTTCTATGTTTCTTCTTATTTCATCATACATTAAATAATATATTAATTATTGTATTTTATCATACTCAATGAAATTAAATTCAAATTTCTTTATTTAAATAATAGTTTACATAATCATTTGAGACACATCTGGTAACATTTTTCAGTACAAAAAAACTTGCTAGAACCTCCAACGCATCACGAAGGAGAGCAGATTAAAATCTAAGATTTACCAACCCTTAAGATTAAATAAAGATCTCTTAAATGTAATATCTTACATATATCTCCATCAGCATCGAGGTAATGTTTGAAAGCGTGCCATTGATTGAGATGTGAATATCTATGAACCAAAACTGCAAAGGCAGTAATGGAGTTCTCTTGCTTCAATCTGACGAATTGTGGTATTAATACATACTTCATTCGCACCGGTAACATTCACAAGAAACTTTTACGAACTTTCGATACGTGGAAATGAATCCCCAATGTTGGGTTGTTACAAATTGAAGTGTGTAATTTAGTGAAAAAATAACCAGTTTTATTCGATACTTTGCTTTATATTAAAATAACATTAAATTTTAATAATGAAATACATATTTCTATACTGTAAGGTCGGGACGGAGTGAGATTAAAGATGTTATTAGATGAATATCTGTTTAATTACTGCCTTACCATTATGCAATACAAATCTTATATATGAGGAAACATACATACGTCACAATACTCTCAGCATTTTGGGTACGTCTCCCAATGGCTTTGGTGAGTAAATATTGCATTTTAGTTATAAAATGCAATATTAATTAAGTTAATATATATATAGCACGTATATTTATAACAATTTTACAATAATTTACCTTATTACAAGATTGCGGGCACTGTTCAATCGAATCTTTTTAATTTTATTGGAGACAATTGGTACGAATATCTTTCTGATTACCATAACACAAGTGCTTCAGCTTTGGGATGATGATCTTTGGGATCAGAGTAATGTATGTGAGTTTTCCCAATTATTATTATCTTAAAAAAGAACATTTAGAATATTTTTTTCTTTATTCCACGCACACAAAGTCCCGGCAAAGGTAAGGGCATGGTTACTACAAAGAATCTAAATTCACTTTCAAATCTTATTCTAAATCGAATTGTAAAAATTCGTTAACTTTGCAAATTCGAGAAAATGTAGTCATTGTTTCGTTTCCTAGGAAACGTTTGTGGCTGACTGAATTTGTTTGGATTTGCAGTACTGTTGAGACTCAGGCCCCTCTTTCCCAGTGGGCACTTTGGGCAAGTGCCCAGGGCCCCGCGATCGATAGGGGCCCCCTCAGATCAAATACAAAGTACCTAGATCCTGTCATATCACCAAACGATAATCAAGATTTATTACCAAAAAACTTATATAATTCGAAGAAATCGAACCTAAATTACTGACTACAATACGAAATTATTAGCTTATACATGCGTGAAGCTATTCTACTCTCGCCCAAAAATTAGGCTTTCCGACTTCAGCATGCTTAGATAAATTTAAATTGTATAACTAAGCACATACAAATTTTAAAGAAAAATCATCAGTACACTCATCAGTGTGACTCGCTCCATTAAAATTGAGCGAACGAAGCGAAGTATGAACCTTCAAGTTTGAATTAACCATTTAACGGAAATTTGGAACTGTATATTGGAAAGAATAGACAAAATAAATAATTATCTTCAGAAAGAAACAATAACACTGGACGTTGCAAATAATATGTTTACTTCACTTGATGATTTTATTATTAACTTCAGGGATAAATTTGATTACTTCGAATCGTCTGCGAAAGAAAGAAACCCGGAATCTGACTACAAGGACCTATCTCAAAGAACAAAACGCAGAAGTTCTCGCCAGAGTTTTTTTGATGGCTCCGCGCCGTCAGTCCAACTGAATGGAAGAGAGAAATTTAAAATAGAAACCTTTCTTCCTATAATTGATACCCTCAGCGTTCATTTAAAACAGCGATTAAGTTCGTATAAGAATATCAGTAAACGTTTTGATTTATTTTTTCGCTTGAAAACTCTAAATTCTGAAGAGTTGAGATAAAGATGCAAAGAATTTGCAAGATGTTATTATGAAGATGTTAATGAGAAAGAGTTAGAAATAGAATGTTTGCATTTAACAGAATACTTGAAAATTTTTAACAGTGAAAATGAGGATTGTATATTAAAAATATATCAACTTTTGAAAGAAAAAAAAAATTGAAGACACAATTCCAAATGTAGAAATCGCATTGAGAATCTTCTTAAGCATGATGGTAACTAACTGCAGTGGGGAACGCTCCTTCTCCAAATTAAAAGAATTAAGAAGTCTTCAAGAGAGATTAACCAGTTTGTCGCTGATGTCCATATAATCTGATGTGCTAAAAAACATTGATTTTGAAGAAGTGATTTACGATTTTGCCCATCTGAAATCTAGAAGAGTTCCTCTTCAAATAACATAGAAGCACTAATTGTAAATGCTAAAAGAGTTACTTTTGTGGACTCTATTACATTTAGCTATTCGTTTCATGTGATTGTTAATTAAAAAATTTTTTAACCTTGTTTATCTACTTTCTTTGTCTATTCTAACAAAATAGTGTTCTGTCAAAGTCATAGGGGCCCCATTATCCTAATATGCCCAGGGCCTCCAAAAGGTTAAAGACGGCCCTGTTGAGACTCCAAGAATATTTTAGCAGATAGATTAACAATGTATCTAATTACCAAGCTTTATTCTTTTAAAACTTCTTAAATTACAATGTTTTTTATTTACCTAAGTGAATTCCTGTAATCCCTAGTGAGGCATGGGACAAACACATTTCCATGTCTGTTTCACTGATCATTTTCTTACAGAAAAGTTGATGATCAGCCTCCTGTGCCTATCCAATCGAAACATTCATTAGTTTCTCCGTGATTCGAATCCAGGACTTCCGGCGCAACACGGACACGCGTAAACCACTTAGCTACAGAGGCTACCTAGGTAGGTAGCCTTGTACAATATTTATCCGACAATCTTTTATGTGCGAAAACTAACTTTCATTCCTTATTAACCCCTGTAAGCCCTTTTTTTCGCGATAAAAAGTAGCATTTATCCTTTTCTAGGCTTTAGTCTATCTCTGTAGCAAATTTCATCGAAATCACTCAGGCGTGAACGTGAACAGACAGACTTACTTTTGCATTCAAATTATTATAGTAGATACTTTAATTATACATTTCTATTTACTTAGGGATAAAAGAAATTAGTGGGAACAGACAACCTAATACAAGATGTATAAGGAGAAATGTAATAAAAATGATCAATTCTAACTCCGCTAAGTTGTAACCGCAAAAATTTATTAAAGCTTTCAATTAAATGATGAAAGACCGGCGAGAAATGTTCATTAAACAAAGAAGTTAACGGAGCCATTACTCGAAATTAATCGTAGTGGAATTTCTAAGGTTTTCAAAGGGCTTATGTTACCTGAGAATCTGCTTTCTTGTCAAATTATCTACTAATGTACAATCGACTTTGTCTGTCTGTCTGTTACACTTTCACGTCAAACCCACAAACGAGTAAACAATACAGATATAGACATGCTTGAAAAAGGACATAGATTACTTTTTAACCGACTTCAATAAAGAGGATGTTCTCAATTTGACACGTGAATTTTTTATGTTTGTTGCCTCAGAACTTTCAGCTGGGTGAACCGATTTCGCTGATTCTTTTTTGTTTGAAAGCTGGTACATGCTGTGTGGTCCCATTTAATGTCATCAAAATCTGTTCAGTAGTTTTAGAGTTACAGTTTGAAGTGAATTTTTTTTGTTTAAATTATTATTGACAATAATTGCAGATGCAGGGGAACCAGCTAGTACAATAGTAGTGTCAAGAAATGGCAACACGTATAACTTCTTTACCTTCAAAAACCAAAAAAAAATTTTTTTGAAAAAATTCAAATAATAATAATATTTTGAAGATTCACATTTACAATAATGTCATTTAATATATAAAAACATAAAAGGCTCATCTAAGCCGTTGGGGTGCGTACCCAAAATACTGGCTACATTACCGCGTTCTATCGCTATACTAACGCGTTGGCGAAATATGAGCCAGCATTCGGGTATCCTGTGGTCTCAGCTAAACGCGTAGATATCTCTTTAAACATCTTTTTAAGTTTGTTTAAAGTTAAAACTGTCTAAGTTATAATTTACTAATTGACCCAGCAAACGTTGTTTTGCCATATTAATTTTTCGGGTGGGCTACCCTTATCACTTAGGGGTATGAAAAATAGATAGTAGCCGATTCTCAGACCTACTGAATATGCATATAAAATTTGAAAAAATCAGTAAAGCGGTTTCGGAGGAGTAAGGTAACTAACATTGTGACACGAGAATTTTATATATAAGATATATCCATTACTGTCCAAACAGCCCATTTCCACGTTACAATGTGTTTTAAAGAAAATGGATGAAATAGAGGAGCTGTAAAAAGAAATACGACATTCCTCATCTCTGTTTATTACGAACATTAGTTATACAGCATCCGTAGGTAGTCGTTTCGGCATGAAATGGGAACTAATGAGATTTTGATGTTTTTTTGACTGAGCTTTTATTTTTCACCGCACTCCTATTTAGAACCGCGAATTATTTTATCAACTGAATTCTTTATAAATAATTACGGGCCTACTACAGCCTTGCCTGGATTCCTGTGTTACCAACTTCGTCTCGTTTACTGTAAATATTTATAGTTTAGAACTAAGTGTGTATATTAGAATTCTTCAAAAAAAGTAAAACGTGTGTACATTTATGTAATGGCATTATCCTATAACATTTCTGATTGATTAAAACATAATTTAGATAGTAAACGGTATTGTTTTATTGATAAAATACCTTTTGAAATGTCTACATACTATAATACGAACGCTGCGTACATCCGAACAGGGTATAACTTATGGGCGTTCGGATTATTGAGGCTCAACTGTATAAGGTAAACATACTATAAAATGCTAGATTTCTGAAGATGGCGATTGATAATATCTACCTTATATACTTTACATCAAACAATAACAAATTTCTGTAGTTTGCACTTTACTTTATACTGATTATTTGAAAAAAAACCACGTCTGTTAAGCGACTTTTTAAACCTAACAGTCGAATCCAATTTGTGTGAAGTAATAATACCACTAGTAATAATTAGTGGTATTATTACTTCACATAGCGGATACATACATAACGAAAGGCGAGCGTTTTGTTTTGACGGCTGTCAAAAACAATTGACTTACAAAAAGTGCTGAAAACAACCTTTTTTATTCATTTCATTTAATTGAAATACATATGTAGCTATGTTCATCATAATTTTACAATTACTTGACTTTTCACTAAATTTAAAAATACAAAAAACAATTTACTTATTATAATTAAAAATTTTTTTCGATTAAATCATTTTTCTTTAAATGTTTAATAAATCGCTCGCATAAATAAAAGACATTACATAGGTACATACAAACACACCCCACAACGACAAGTTAACAAGCCAAATATTTTATTTATAATTTACTGGCTGTGCCCGAATAATGACGTCATTGTATGATTTAATATAGCCTTATTATAATACCTTCCACTATAAATAGGAACCACACAAAAGAATTGAGGCCTCATAGCTAAGCGGTCTTATAAGCCTGCCGCGAAGCCTGAGGTATCGGGTTCGATCCCCGGTTCCGGATACAAATTATAATTTAATTTGTATATTTTGTATTCGGTCTCTGGTAGGGCTGCCACTTGCCGGAAGGGGTGTGGTACAGAATTGTGGTTGAATTTCTACAAGCTTGCCTGAAAAAATTCAGCCAAGAGATTGCTGATTAGCGATAAGGCCGCCCGATACACTCCATTGCAACGAAATGATACAAAAATAAAAGAAATATTTCATCTCAAACCGATTAGCGCGATCAACCAAATTCTACAGCTTATAATATTAGTATGTATAGAATCATATTAACAAATGTTTTATAAATATGTTCTAAAAATGTGTTGTGTTCATTACAAGCATTTAAAAAGTAATTAATTTGAATATCGCGTGTTCAAAGACTAAGCGTTCGGTTTTCCATTCGTAGTTGGAATCCACTTTTTTGTATAACACGCTTACGAACAAGTGGAAACTCATTTAAATATTAAATTAATTGTATAATGTAGAACTTTAGTAGTGTAAGAAATCACAGGCAACACAATGCGTTTTTTTCTCAAGCAGTATGGTCTCATAACATCACAGCATTCTCACGTTGTTATAGTATTTTCCCACGACTCGATGCTAAAAATAGAAAGTCCCAAAAATGCCTCACGGCCACGTCTCCACTTCATTTCCCCCATTACTAATTCTACTAATTAGTAAATTGCTCCACCGATTTTAACCGACACCTTCAGAGTACACATTTTGAAATGACAGTTGACATTTGATATAGCCTTAGTAGTATTGTTCTGTGATTGTAGTAGTGACTACAGAATAATAAGTGGAAATGTAGAGCATACCTACGTTTTGTTGAAAACGGTTTTTAGTAATCGTTACACTCGCATGGCAGCCTTGTTGTAACTGATTTATTTAATAATTTATTTTATTTATTGTAAAGAACATACAATAAATAAAATGCAAAATACATGTGGTGATTAAATCCGTGACGGAATCCGTCGGCGGATCGCTCAGCGAGCGTATTTTTCTGTCGATGCGGCCCAGCCCGGCTCGCCCCGCCTCTAGTAGACCGTAGCTCGCTTATTATACGTACGACTGACTGTTAAAAATCCGCCGATACGGCGCGGATTGCCTGTATAGTGGACGCAATACGCAAAAATGCGCGTCGAACCGTTGTGGCCCGACCCGCCCCAAGTGGACGTCTAGCTTTACACTCGCGCGATGAGCAACCACAGTTATCAGTTGTAAAACTGCATTTACGCGGAGAGCATGTTACTTGTTGCACCATACTTGGTTTTTTTTTGTGTTTTTGAAATATAAAAAAATTGTGATTTTATATCTTTTCCCTAAGTGTTACCGTAAATAACAACTACATACATATTAATGCTTATGTTCTTTATTAACCCACAAAGAAAGAAATGTCTCTTGATGTGTATGTATGTACAAAAAACTAGCTTTTACTAGCGACTTCATCCCTGGAGGCATATACAATATATTATATACTATATTGCATATGCCATGTGATTATATTTGAAATAAAAAGTAAAGTATGTGATGTTCATAATATTAATTATTCCTAAAATTTAAATTAAGAGTAAATGTAATTAAAATTTAATTATTCCACTAAAACAAGTCCACTCAGAGATTGAAGTTTAATAAAATTTTAAGCAATTTGAGTAAATTAAGCAGGAATAATAATTCTATAATGCAAATATTTGGCATCAGTACCTTAGTGTTAAAGATATATGATATGATATTTCTGCTTTATGTTTTACTTTTTATTGTACTTTGAAATTCATTTATAATTATTTTAAATTTTATCTCATGCTTGTTAGTAGAACATTCCCAAAACCATAATATTGGTACGTAAAATAAACAGCACCTAAGTATAAAATTGTTTTGTAGAATTTTTCAAAAAGAGCCCAATTAAATTACGACCTATAAAGTAAATTAAAAATTAATTTAAACAAAATAAAAGTAAATTAAACACTTAAATTTGATAATAAATTTGTTAATAATTAATTAAACATTTATAAGATAAAAAGTAAATTTAACAAAACAATGATAATCATTATAATAGATAGATAAAATTGGCTAAAAAATCTCCTAATAAACTAAAAAAAATGGAAACGGGATAGGGCATTAACTTGTAATTATTCGGATAAAACATCAACGCGTCGCACATGACCGGCGAACTGTGAAGCATACTGTTCTGTACTGTGCATTTCAATCAAACACTGCGAACGAGACGTAAGCATCATTTAATATAATATTTCGAATCAAAACAGAATACACTTATAAAACAAAGTATATTCTTTATGGAATTTTGGTCAAAAACGTGATAGTTCATGATAGAATTCTGCTCAGAATTTTAAGTTTACTACGACATGCTAAGTGCGTCTTTTGTGAGACTCAAATCCTGGCTGGGGCTTGCCGTAAGAGTAGCCCGAGGAATTAAAGTGAAGCTGATGTAACTTGTGATAATAACAGCCATTCAGGTACTAATACTCAGTAGTAGATATTACATAATGTAGTCCATGTAATACAATACATGGATTAATTATAAGTACATTTTATAAAGTACAAAATGTAGATACAGTATGAAATAACTTTGACAGCGCGATTTAAAATGCGTCATTTCATATTTCAAATATGACAATATTTAACTCTGTTATACAATCAGTGCACAAAATAACGGTCCTACATTCAAGGTTGCGATTGATTTAGATAATTATTATATTTGTCACCTTTGTTTCGAGTTATATCTTATACTATTTGTCTGAGTTATTTACTACAGCAATACAATTTTGTTTATGTATAATTAAAATGACCAAAAAATTAATTAGTATTAAAGTTAAAGATAGAAATATTTTTAATAAGAATCAAGAACGTGGTCCCTTATGAACTTTACATAAATCTAAGATTACAAAGCGCCCAAATCTGAATTCGGTTTATTTTTTCCGACCATCGTCACAAATTAAACATTTTTAACTGGTGTAGATCATTTCCAAGAGCAAGTTGCAGTTAAATATCACTATTTAACTGTTTGAGGGGATTCTCCATATGTCTAAGCGAAAATAGAACCGATTCGCAAGAGTGAAGTGAAGAACCATGATGACAAAATTCCGTGAAATGGCGTCAGCGGCGTGTTACTCCTATTAACGGGTCTTATGGTTTTATCTTTGCAAACTTTTAACTCCAAACATTAGTATTTTTTAACTTTTGGCGTAAAAAGAGGGGTGTTTATTAGTTTGACCTCAGTGTGAATGTGATATGTGGTTCTAAAAAATACATTTTTTGTCGCAATTTTTTTGTTTTAAATCTGACTTGATTGAGATGGATCGAAGCTATACCTAATTTACGATTTACTTTAATTTATAAAGATCTGTTCACCCATTTATGAACTATTATTTGTAATTAATATGTTGGAGTTTTTTAACTTCAGTTTCAGTTCATATTCATCAGATAACGGAAATATGACTCGTCCGTCCGTTGTAACACAGGAAGCAATGAAATACCTTAAATTTTAGGATGTATTTGTTTTCATACATTTTATTTTAGTAATTTGTAAATAATTACGAAACTATAAAGTTAACTATAATTATTATTTAGGCACTATGATGTCACAGACACACAGACTCACAGATACAACGATACATCATAACACCCCTCTTTGTTCGTCCGGCTTAAAAATAGTTCAAAAATCTATGCGTCTCGTATCAATCTTGCGTTTATGTTCCCTAGTAAAAATATCTATTTTCAATATTTGTACCTTCAAACACCACGAGGTAGTAAGTAATTAATTCTACGTGTATTTTATTACTTACATCTAATTTTAAAAAAACAAATATATAAATAAATCTCTATGAAAAAAATGCAAAAGAAATCATTATTAAAATAAATATTTAATATTTTTATTTGTAATTAAAAACTTCTGTATCCGTAATAAAAATTATATTCCTGTTTATAAGTTAGACCAAGCAAGAAATTAAAATTGTAGTTTTAATTTTAGTAAATTAAAGTGATAAAAAATATGCATTGAAAGTTACATCTACATAATATACGAAATACAATTCAAGACATTAATTTGCAAATTTTAATCAGTATAAAAAGAGAATTAAGACGCAACCACGTAATTTAAAAGTCCTAACGTTAACAAAATTGAACAATATGAGAAATATGAGAATTAAAAATTGTCTATTATTTTCCGGCGCGATGATTTCGTTAACGTGGTGTTATAGCGTTAACAGCCTTTCTCAATAAAATAGTCTGTCCAACACATAAATAACTTTTTAATTTAAAGTTTTTACTTTCTGAGATAAGCGCGTTTAACCAAACAAACTAATAAATTTTTTAGCTGTGTTTTCAGTGATTTTTTGTTACTTTCATATGTCCATAGTCCATAATCTTGAGTTTAAATTTTCGATCGGTTTTCAACTGTTTACAATCTGTCCCATAGTAGCCATGTAATTTTGGGTAAGCGGTAGTTCCGCTGCCATATTTTTCATACAAATATTTTGACGAAAATTTTGCGTTTATTTTACGTTACCAAATTAATGTATGGTACGGTTCTAAAAGTTGAAAACTACTAAATTATTTCATAATCTCCACGTTACTTTGATGACGCGTACGCAAAGATAATATTACCAATTTTCGATAGGATGTCAACAACTCATTGATGCCTATGTTTTCGCGTCAAACGGAGGTGTGATACAAACAAATTGTACGACTGTGAGTGTGTATGTTGATGGTGATAATTGTAATTTGAAATTGGTAAGATTTTTTTTTTGCTTTTAGTCACCTTTTTTTTGATATGCTTATCATTTTGCGCGTTTGCTGTATGCAACTTAACACTGGATTATGTTTTATAGATAATTCATTTATATTTTAAATAATTTAAAAGAAATCAATCATTGTATTAGACTGATAGGTAGATTATCATATATTAATAAAAAAAATTTAGTATGCAACCCAATTTCTCTGTAGGTGATCAAAAATTGTAGGTGCTGGTGGCGCAGCATCAATTGCGAGAAACAACAAAAGGCGAAATTATGAAAGTCTATGTAATTCTTATATGATTTTCATTCTTTTAGGAACTGTGATTTTTTTTTAAAGTTATCGACGCTCTTAGTTGAGATCACAAGTAACCCAAAAGCTGACTATTATTTCGGCCAAAACAGTATGGGGATACAATGCTGAAATGAAGCCAGTTTTTTGAGTACGCACCCCAACGACTTTGATGACCTTTTTATACTTTAGAAAACAATTAAACTTAAACTTAATATGTTAAATAATATTTATATAAGCATTCTTTGGATAGCGTGAAAAAAACTTAGGATTAGTTTTTAATTTATCGCAAAGATATTGATTGATCATAAGTATTGCTTAGTATTCTAACACCAATATTGTGCAATATTCAATATATAATAATTATCAATTATTGTGATAATATGGGATATTGATTTATTGTATTTTGATACCTACTTTGAAAAATACTTCGGGCCATCACTTTTTTTTAAATCGATACAAACAAAGCTCAGATTTTGTTTAAAAAATATAGCTACAAAGTTTTAAACGTAAACATGATAAAATATCGTTTGAAATAATATTAGTAAATGTATGAACTTTTACTTTCGGGTGAAAACCACTTCCGTGACTGGATGGTATCACGCATCTTCGTATGCACTGGCGCGGTGATCTGAGTTCGAATGTTAAAAGGTAAAAAGAAAAAAGGTGTGAAGTCCCGTAGTGGTGTATGGGGCAGATATATTTCACATATGTTTCACTAATCGATTTTTTCTTTAGGGGCAAGTAGGTGATCAGCCTTCTATGCCCTGCCAGACCGAGTTTTTTTATCTCCACCGGGAATCGAACCCAGGACCTCTCGGTTGTAACGCTTACGCGCTTACCACTAGACCAAAGGGGCAGTCGAAAAAGAAACAAAGATAAGCACGAATAAATATCAGTGGATTTTCACAGGCAGTTGAATTGATGAACAAGCTTTCAAAACATGTCAAAACTCACCTTGCATATTACTTGACAGCGTTTTTGGGGTGTTAGAACACTGTCTATGTTTATTGAAAATATTTACATTGTATCTTAAGAAGCGATAATCTTATAAATAAGGTAGCATTTAGTTTGAAACTTATTTATTTAATTAGCATCGTAGTAGAAGCATAGTAGAGTTTAGAGTGAGTATTTGAGTAATCAGCCTTCCAAACTCTTTACATATTTATTGTTTATCGGGATTCAAATCACGAGGATTAGACAGAAATAGAACATAAATCAGTGTGGAGATTTTTTTTTAAATTTGATTTTGTTTAAAAAAAAAAAAATATCTCTCTTATTCATGATAACTCCGAGCAAAGTTTGAATTGCAAAATAAAACAGATAAGCTAATAAAAAATATTTTGACGAATACGTCAAAATATCTAATAAGATAAAACTGATGTAATTGTTTTATTACACAATATTGTCACTAAGAAGTTATCTCTAATTGCTTAAAATTACAACAAAATACGTCACTGAAGTGTTTCATCATCTCGGTTCCTGGTTAACCAAGGTTAGAGAATTAATTTGATATTGCACGAATCAGATTGTAACTCCCGACACAAAAAGAGGTGTGTCATAAGCGTGACGTGTCTTTGTCTTTCTATGGCAGTTAAATTAATTGACCGATTCTGATGCAGTCTTTTTTTGTCGGCATGGTTCTTAGTTACTAATACTTCTACGCTAATTTAAGACTCATTCATCCGTCTTTGAGATATTTTCATTTGTAATAAATGTTGGGATCTTTTATAATAGTCTTCAATCACTTGTTGTGTTTGCATTCCTAGCATTTACCTTACCTTTTTCATCTTCAATTTTCTTGTTCGTATCTCAGAACTTCTATTTATATAATACAATATAAGTTTTTAATTTCAATTAATGTTAACAAAAGTACTCAAACCTAGTATTGTATAATCTATTTAATTTATGAATGCTTGGGTATAGGCCTCCTCCAAGGATTCTTTTCTGCTTCTCAACATCTAAGTCTAAAAAATAAGTTTCAAGCTTCTAGCTTTTAAAATGACGAAATAACATTAAAAAGTAGCCTAAAAGGTTCTAGACTATCTCTGAACCAAATTTCATTTAAATCGGTTCAGTAGTATAGGCGTGATTCCGTATACTTTAGCATTTATAATATTAAGTACATACTTCACATTCTATTACACGGACATATCTTTAAACGGAAACGTAATTATTTAAATATTCTCTAATAATATCATAAGTTAGAACAATTGAAATTGAAGACAGTTTAAAAACCTCCTGTCATGGTAATTAAATCATCATAAATTGTAGCTTAGATGACAAATTTGACAAATAAAACAACTTATCATTATTTTTCCATTAATTTAAGTGTTAAATTTTCCAATTCACATACAAAAATTATGTGAAATCGTTACCAATAGCATAGAACAATTTTTAACAACCTCTCGAATATTGAAATATTTATCCAAAATGGCTGATCGTTACGATAATTTTAAATTTATTTATAACCGTTATTTATAAGAATTTAACGGATAATCTCTTAACCTTTTTCTGTGATCTTGAAACGATAAGTGCTGATTACAATTATCTACAATAAAGTGGATATTTGGAGAGCTTATCAGCTGACGTCATATTAACTAGTGTATATTAAATATTAAAATTTTCTTCAGTGTTCATACGCTGCGATACGCTAACCAAATTGTAACAGAAAATAATAAAATATAATCTTCAACCCTAAAGCACTATTTTATTATTACTTTTTAGATACTAATATTATTGTAATATAATAATTTGATTTTATTAAATTGAAATGTACAAAACCTGTACTTATTTAATTATAAATTTAATTAAATATGTAAGTTTAACGGTTCATTACCCGTTTAACTTATATAATCTGTAATTAATATCTGCGTGTGGCTATATTCTGTAGTCTACGTACACTTCCTGAATACACATGTAACACAATCCTAGCATCGCTTAATTAATGCGACTGGAAAAAGTGTTACATAATTGTTTACATGATTTCCATATGATTTTTAAATTTGAAACGTGACGCCCTAATTAACGCGTAGTATACCTACGCGTTAATTAGGGCGTGTTCATGACAAACCAATTTAATATTACTATTTAAAATATTTAAACTGTTTTAATATAGAAAAATCAATTAAATAAGGCCGTATTTAAATATAAATCTAATTTTATATGTCACTCACCTTAAATTTGTACATAGGAACCGTTATAATGTATCTGTCGAACTGTCGCAAAATTGTATTTCGTAACACTATTTACAATTTAACGCATTATTTGTCGATAAATATAATCTATCGAATACAAATTGTGAAATTGTAAGTCTGCGTGTGATGGAATTTTAAAGTGACATATCCAACTTGTAGACTTTGTTAGAAATATTTATTTTAAAAACGTGACAATATTATTTAAAATGAAACATGTTTGTAACCAGTAAAGGCAATGCTATATTGTGTTCTAATGAGACGTCAATACAAAGATCGTATTATTTCACACATTGTGTCATTAGGGATCGTCCATTACTCACGTGAAACCTGAAAGGGGTTCGGAAAAATCACAAAATATCACAAGGGGGGTAAGAGGGGTATAATGAGATATCATGTGTATTTATTTTTCGTTGCAATCTTCGTTTAACCTTTCATTTTCATTCCATCCTTAATTTTGTCTGGACATTTTTATCACAATGCCTAATTTACTGTTCTGAAACTTTCAATATACATTTTACTAAAAACACGTGATTTTGGTTAGGGTGGGATTCTTAGCCTAACACCTCACCACATATCACCAGGGAGGAGGAAGGGGTTAAAAAGTTGCTAAAAACATCACGTGATTAATGGACAACCCCATAAAAAAACCATATTCTAATTTTGAATATTGTTTTCTGTTTGTACATGTAACAATTTTAATCATTGAAATTACATGATAAACTTAGAATAATAACACCTAGAAGGATAGTTTCCTACAAAGCAACTGTCAAAAGTGAGGCATGAATAAAGTCTACGTGTGCATAAGTAACTCGTGTTTACGCGCGACGAAACGCACACAAGTAAAAAATAATGTTGCCAACACATTAAATTTCCCACAAAAGTAGAGAAGAAACTATATCGTACTTATTTACACATAATGTATTGATAACACAGTATGAAAATGAATTTGTTATTATTATTATTTTTTAAATAAAGCAATGCATTAACGTAATAGTTATCAGTCGTAATTTAATTTGACCTATTAATATATTATTACATTAAGTAAAAAAGGCATGTGAAGATTAAAAAAATGTTAATTGACAAGTATTTTACTTTCAATTAAACAAATGTGGGAGACTTTTTTTTCCCACTTTGGCAACATTTCTATGTAATATCATGTGTCAAATTATCGAGATTTATTTTTATTTTCAATGAATGTTTTATGAAAAATATAAATTCAAAAGCATTACTTACACATGAAATGTAATTTTAGTATCTTTGTTGTGTTTTTCTGATGTACTGTAACATCCGTTCACTGCACAAACCGTCATAATTTATTAAAATCTCAGGAGCTGTTCTCAACATAACACGACCTTGAGCACTGATGGATCAAGCATTGAACTTAGCCATTATGGCTTAGTTTGAGTTGCCTCACTTTGCGGACGCGGACTCGGCTTTTAGGTGTTATTATTCTAAGATGATAAATAATTGTGTCCATAGAAAAATATTTGTATAAAGACCGCTTTCAAAGCGAATAAAAAAATACAATATACTATTTTTGTTTCAGATACTGGCAATACCAGGAATAGTTTTAATGATATCGAAAAGAACTGAAAATGAAAAACTCGATGGTATCGTTACCAAAGACTGAGAAAAGAATAAAGTTGGTACCACCTGATGGAGGCTGGGGATGGATGGTGTTACTTGGAACTGGTCTTTCAAACGTAAGTTTTCTATCTATTTTTAAAATCAACAGATGTTAGTAGATTGATTTTTAAAGTACGAGTCGTTTAATTAAATAATGTTTAAGTCCTTAGAAGCCTTGATGAGTTGAGAATTTTAACGAAGCCATAGATATATTTAATGACTCCTTATGTGTGTCTCGCCTAACGACGACAGATGCTTTGCGCGGGAATAGAAATTAGTTGATATTTTTTATTTTTGGTTATTCCTTTGATTTTTATTTTTTGTGTCGATTAGTGGTTGAATTTAAATACTATTATGCTATAAGTGTTTAAACTGTTGTATGTCCGTTGATCATGTATTTTAGCTTAAGGTTAGCATGTAGGATGTTTGGGTACAGAAATAAAAATAAATAAATCCCAATATAGAGTCCCAACAAAGAGGAAAGTTTAAGGACCTGTTTAAGATCGCGCTCTAACTTGAAAAGAACAGGTCGAGAACTCAGCCGGTTTAATTTTTTCCGATCAATTTTGCAAATCAAAATATTTAAGTGAGTTACATAACTCATTTCAACATCTGATGTATTATAATTGGCCTTAGCGAGTAGCTATTATTCCGTGTTACAGTTTTTATACATTTATTTTATATAAACAACAATGTTAGACAACGTTGTATATCAGTCGTATATGCTAATTTCTAATTAATGATTTTATTAATATCAAGCGGATTTTTTATTTATTAAGTAAAAAGCTCTAATCTCAGAAATCACTGGTTCAAATTGAAATATTAGTTTTGAGTGGATAGTCAATTTATCGAAGAAGGCTTTATAGCAGGGATTCCCAAAGTGGTCGACATAAACGAAATTAGAATGAAAAATAACACTCTGTAGCAGCTGTTTTAAGTTAGCGGACTATTATGAATAAGGGGGTAATTTGGCCATGGGGGTCTGAGGTAACAGTTCATTTTGGAAAAGGGGTGACTTGTCCAAAATAGTTTGTGCTTTATAGTTACGCTACGACAAAACTAACGCTGGTAAAACCGCACATTTAAATAATAATTGCTAACATGTAGTAATGTATGTTGTTCAATAGTTTTTATCTTTAATATTTTTTCTATGTTTATATATTGTTAGATTTTCAAACAGATCTATATTCGATAAAAGTTATATCCTTGTTACCACTTAATCTTCTTCAAATGAATTTATCTATAAAGGAATTAAAGATATTTCAAAAATACAGGAACTAGCTGTTTCCTATGACTTTATCTACGAGATTATATACAACCTTTGATTATATACATATCAAGATACCGTGTGGCTATGAGATAAAGATCTTAAAAATGCCCGTGTTTTGTTACCCCCTACTACATTATCTATTTCTTCTATTATCTACTTCCTACTTGTATAGAGGTACTTTATATGAAATAAATTCTATATTTCACCTTGAATTTTTGAGTTTTCAACAAATTTTTTCTCTATATAATTAATAATATAATTCTTCTGTTTATATTAAAATGTGAAATCCTGTCATCTTTGATGGGGTGTAGAGCGGATAGATTGGCATCTGTTTCACAAATCAATTGCTCAGGAATGTTGGCCTTCTGTATGTAACCAACTGAAATTATTTCTCCGAAATTCGAACATGCTAATACGTAAACAATTAAGTCTCAAGAGACATACATATAGTTTACGTTCAACCAATAAAAAAAATTAATACTATTGTTGATTTTTAGATTTTCAACCAGTCTATGTTATCCCTGTTCAGTTTATTATATGGGGATGCATTGGAGGCAATGGGACACAGGACGGCCGGGGCAGCCATTGTCATGAACACTATGTTATGTGTGAGTAATTGTGGAGGCCCACTTGCCGGAGTCTTAGTCAAACTAACCTCGCCAAGATTCGTTTGCGTTTTGGGATCTGCGATTTGCACAGTGGGCATATTCTTTAGTGGATTCTCTACTAATATTATTCATCTTGTTATTACGTACGGAATATTTTTAGGTATGTATAGTCTATGTCTAGAAGAAAAGAGTCGATGACATATCGTCTATTATCTGTGTTGTGTCATAGACAAATGTCATTGTTTTTCTTGATCCATACATAACGAGTGTGCGTGGGTATCCAAGATTATTCATAATGAGCAGAGACTAATATTTTATTAAAATTTGATAACTTCTGAAGTAGTAAGACCTGTCAACCGAAAAAGTAATCATTAAAACCGGTTTATAGTTGAGTCACGTAACAAACAAAATAAATATGCAGTTGAATTAAGAAACTCCTCCTTTTTGAAGTCAATTGATGTATGTATATATATAGCTAAGCTATGCTCTGATGTATGCAATGTCCCCATATTGGTATTCTGTGTCGGCATTAAATGTGAAACGTTTCAGGTGCGGGGTTGGGTTTCATACAGAATGCATCGTTCGTAGCCATAAACGGTTACTTCAAAGCGAAAAAGAGTATTGCAGTGGGCATTGCGATGACAGGAACTGGTATTGGTCAGACACTGATGCCTCATGTTGTTCGATATTTTCTGGATAACTATGGATTCAGAGGTGCATGTTTGCTACTCTCGGGATTGAGTCTACACGGGGTGACTATCGCAAAACACTCGGTTTCACCGCTCCCGGATAAGTTTCAGATCTGAATAATCAGAAAATTTTATTTTAACGAACCAAATTTTAAATTTATGTTAACAGTTACAACAATTTTACTAGAAGTTATAAAATTATTCCTAAGTTTCGCTGCTCCGTAACGAACAGTCTGTAGTGTTATAAATGTTCATCACGGTGCCCTAACTTAACAACGCAAGTTATCTTGTTGTTTTAATGGCATGAGAATGTTTGATGTGTACTCGTACAGTAAAAAAAAAATTGTTACTTATACTGTACAAGTAAGTACATATATGTACGTACGAGCCATTTTAACCCTCGACGAAAATAGAGGAGTATTATATAAACGAATCTATTTCATTGCGGTTATTTTATGTACATACTGACTTGACCGAAATCTTATTTATTGATAGTAGATAAGGATTTTAATTAATTTGCGAAATGTTGGGATAATTTTATCATTTAATAAATGATTATACTCGTTTTAGTCAGTAGGAATTATTTTATTTCTAAAGCATTATTTATATTCGCGTTAAAAAGAAATGAAATATTTAACATAATATATAAATGATTTTTAATAAGTTTTCATGCTATAAATCTCATCTTCTAAATATCGCATGGACTATCTGGAACTGGTGAAACAAAACCTAAATTTAAATAAAGTTTATTATTATGGTAAACCTAATTTGATTATTTCTTTAAGATTTGCGGTACGTTATTAATTCAGCCAGTGGAGTGGCACATGAAAAAGGTAGAAGAAGATGTGATCATTGATGAGAAGGTTCATTTGTTAGAAGAAAATAAGAAAAAGGAGAATACCAAAGAACACAACATTGCACGAAGAGCCACGGCACCGACAATTTTGAATGATGGTGCGAAACAGAAACTGGTGCCCGATTTTCAGAGTCATAAAGATTTAGAATTCCCGGCTGAGAACAAATCAAATGGGCATTTTAATGGTGAGTAATGTTTTTAAAACTTATATACTATTACCTACATTTTATATCTTAACATAAATAGACTAATATATACATATGTAAACAAAAATTATATACTAAGCATAGATTTAGTATATTTTTTAGTATAATAGACAACCGATTGGCGCAACTGGTAGTGCTGCTGCCTTCTGCATTAAAAGGTCCCGGGTTCGAATCCCGGTAGGTGCATTAATTTGTGTGATGAGCACGAATGTTTGTTTCCGAGTCTTGGTTGTGTATAAACTTATATATGTATGTATTGTGATACACTCGTTGATTACCTTAACAAAAGTGCTTTAGCTACTTACTTTGGGATAAGAGCAATGTATGTGAATTGTCCCAATTATTATTATTATTATTATAAAAGTGGTTTAAGACACTGCTGTATTCAGAGGATTTTAAAAGACAAGGGTTTTAATTATTGAGATTGAATGTTAATACATTAATTACAAAAGATTTAAACTTTTTAAGAATAAGTTACAGTACCTACAACAAAACTTATCGTAGCATCAGTAACTTTGATATTGTGTAAATAAAATTACAATTAATTACTTTTTGTTATTTTTAAATTCTAAATGTTTCTATAATCACCATGAAAATGTTATAAATGTTATAAATTCTAACTTTAGCTATTATAAAAAAGGATCAGGTTCCGGGCTTAAAGCTTATTCAAATACGAATCCTCCGGCATTTTAATAAATATTACGTTTAACATTAAGAGATGATTCAATATTGATTTACAGAAAAAAGTAAAACGAAGCAAGATACAAATAAAAGTGGTTTTAGAAAAATCTATGAATTATTTGATATTTCTCTTTTGAAAAATCCTCGCTTCCTCAACGTTATTACTGGAACGGCTTTAACGTCCATTTCATTACAAAACTTCAGTATGTTATATCCACTATTCTTACAGGTATGTGGTCAAAACTTTAACATCTTATACTCGGTGAAGATTGCTAGACATTAATAGATAAATTTTATACTAAAGTATCATCAGTAGTATAAGTTCATATATCGATGAACGTTACGACGAAATAAGCGATGAAACTGCGTGTCACAACTAGTATAATTTTAAACAGAACAGAACAGACTTCAATGACAACAAAATTAAATAATCTCATAAAATCTTTGTTTAAGGAAATCCCACGACCATATCATATTAAATTATTTTTAGTTTATGTTGAACTTGTCAAAAAACAATCGATTTTAATAATGATGTATGAACTACCAAAGAAAAAATAAAATATTGACGTCATAATTGGATATTTGTGGTAGAAATATCTATGACTCATAGTGCAAGTACTTTTGATATAGAATCTAAGTGTAAGACGTTTTATTTCAAGTTCTTGTAGTTGTAGTGTATAATGCACGTATTTGTTACAGAAAGCGGCAGGTATGAATAAACAAGAAACTGCCAATTGTATGTCGGCTGTGGCGTTCGCGGATATTATTGGAAGACTTTCTATACCCCAACTGCAGGCTAAATTTAACATTTCAGCTCGAATGACATTAATTATCACCTGCATTTGGATATTTATAGTCAGACAGAGTAAGTAAATTAGTTAAACAATATTCTAATCGATAGTTGCACCTATCTTTTATCTTAAGGAAGTTTGTATCAATTATTTTTGTACCAACAGCTTTAACGGTTTCACTGATCATTTCTAGGAAACTAGGAACGATACATTGAAGTTTGATGTTGTTTGATGATTGAAGAGTTCATTGAATTTCTAAAGGCTTGCCTGCAAAAATTCAACCAAACTAACAAAAATTGTGGGTTGCCTAGAAGAGATCGCTCCAGTGCAACAGTGTAAAAAAATCTTTACATATATTTTATTAAATATGTAATCCATTTTTAGCATTTATGTAACCTATCTGCGTGATTACTAATCACTAATAATATAAATAAATTAAGAAGAAATAAATGGAACCTATACAAAGAACTAAGTAGTCCTGGATTTCAAAGCTAAATCATTTTAAGCAAGAATATATAATATCATTGAAAAGCGACAGTAAATCACCCCATTATTTTTTTCGTCTTCCTAATATATTCAGATAAAAGATTATATATGAATTACATACACATTTTCTCTTTCAAAAACGTTAAATTTCAATTTGTTGCTATAATGACGATAACACAATCTAATCGTATACTTTATCGATCATAAACTTTAGACTTTCGCGATTTGAACTCATTATTATTAAATATAGAGGGACTTATCGCGCAAAGAAACATTATTTATTTACCTCGACGTTTCGACCGTGTTGCAACGGCCGTGCTCACGAGAAGAACTGAAGAGTTCCGTTAGTGTAAAATGAGGGTTTTGTTATCTACCCTCAATTGATGTTGAAGAAACGCAGGGCTGCTACTGCGGCACACAACACTAACGGTCTCGACAGGCTTCTCTGTACCTACTCTCCTTCTCCTACTTTATCGATGTTTTTTTTCAGTCCTGGCGTACCAAAGTGATATGTATGTGATATTAATATTATCCTCGCTATATGGTGTTGGACGGAGTATGGTAATCGTCTCCAGGAATATAACGATATCTGAACAATGCCGATTGGAACAGGTGGCTTCAGCAGTCGGCCTTGGGATGTTAAGCATGGGATTGCTGACGCCACCCATCGGATACTTCCTGGGTTGGGTTCGGGACTACACAGGGGACTACATTGCCTGCATTAGTGCACAAAACGCGATAATGATACTTTTCCTAATAATGTGGATTCCCGATATGTTACTCGAGTACTATCAGAAGAAGAAGGAGAAAACAGATGAGATTCAAATGACGTAGAGGTTACAGCATTCATACGGCACTGTGATATTATTATAGCCAAGATTTTGCATTTGAAATAAATACTTCAATAGAACACTTTGGCTGTGATATTTTCCTATGTGATCATGATGGGCATTTAAACGGAGACTGAGAATATGGAGACTCGAAGATAATAAATTAGGTATTCCATATACCTCTAGTTAACTAGTCTAATAAATTATTATGTTAATGTTTGTTGAGGTTTGATTTTATTTCCTTATTAACAGTTGGAAGCTTTAGTAATACTTGCTAATTTCGTAGTAGTAGTTCCGTCTCGTACTGTTTGTACTGATTATATAGAGACAAATATTATATGTTAAAAGTCAAGAGATGGCGTTGATAGCACGAATTAAAGTACCTTCAATCGCGCAGTCAAAGTTGTTTCATACGTCAGTAATTCAAAAATTTTTGTCGTTTGTTGAAAAAGCTTCGAGCTTGAACAGTCCTTCATAGAATGTGGTTGCAGAATTCATGTTTCCACGGGCTTAGCGAAATATAACTGTCACAACAAAGCACTATAATTATGTAGATGTTAGATCAAAGAGAAGTTGTATAACAAACGGTGTCAAATCTCGATAACGACCAGCAATTACTTTGAGAGCTGCACTAACAAAGATGGACAGATGGACATTGATGGCAGCTTTTAAATCTTGATTAGCTTCATCTTTTAACTATATATCCATAGAATATCCCGTTGTTTGTGAAAATAATTGTCATTACTGGTTTCAATACAAGTAAATTTCAAGTAGTTTACTATATATAAAAAAACAAGCATATATTTTGGCAACTAAATAAAACTAGCTACCTACTATAAAACTATCAATATGATACTTTAAGCATGACTATATTTTTTGACCGCCTCTTTGGTCTAGTGGTAAGCGCATAAGCGTTACAACCGAGAGGTCCTGGGTTCGATTCCCGGTGGAAATAAAAAAAATACTCGGTATGGCAGTACATTAAAAGCTGATCACCTACTTGCCCCTAAAGAAAAAATCGATCAGTGAAACATGTGAAATGCATCTGCCCCATACCCCTAGGGGACACGGGACTTCACACATATTCTGCGCAGCTTGTGTGTACCTATTCTTTATTTTACTATTATTTAAAAAACCTATTGGTAGGCACATACATATTATTATCAACTTTTTAAATTATTTTATATATTATTGTGTAGGCACACTATAAACCGTTAGGCGTTATGAGCACTCCGTGTGGAACAAATACCTACTGGCTACTGGTCTTTATAGTTACACACAGATAATATAAATGTTAAATATTTTTTATAGCATTTTTCTGAATATTTTATTTGTTTAGGCGTATAATTTGTTTAATGGGTATAATAAGATTTAAAATTTGTTACAGATGACAAGTAAATCTTATTTAAAAATTATGAAGATAATACACAGTTGATTTTTGCTCTTTTGATTGTAGCAGGCGCAAATATTCTCGTTCACTGATATAATTCACTGGCGACTCGCCTAACTTCGCAGATTTACTATAAGTTACTCCCATCGTCTCGACTATGAACATTAGATAACTAATGTAATATTAAGCTGTCATCTTTATATTTAAAGCGCTAAATCACTACATAGTATAAAACAAAGTAGCTTTTTCTTCCCCTATATCCCTTTGTTTGCTTAAATCTTTAAAACTACGCAACGGATTGCTATGCGGTTTTTTTTAAATAGATAGAGTGATTGAAGAGAAAGGTTTTTATATTTGTTTTATACCCGTGTAAAGCTGGGGCGGGTCGCTAGTATTAAATAAAACCGTAAGAACATGAAATGTTGTGACTAAATGACAAGAGATGGCGCTGATCGATGCGACAAGTAATTCATAATAATATTATTTCAGTGAATTTTATACTTTACTGTATAATGTATATACAAATATCCGGTGTCTCGGTGTTTGTTTAGAATTAAATCTGTAGCTACTTACTGTAATAAATATTATAAATTTTCCTTCAACCTTTGAAACACTCTAGATCAAATGTCAAAATTCAAAATCTTTTTATCTAAAAATTATTTTTGTGTAACCAACAATTGCCATTGATAAGGAATTTACTCTTTTAGGAAGAGACATTTATTTAAATATTTTGTTTTTGTATGTAATAACAAAACTCAAAAGCTATTGTATAAATTTAAAGAAAAAATCTACCACCCTTTTTTCGGCAACAACTGAGTTGACTTTCGATCCAATTGCGAAGAAATGCTCATGTGCTTCACCTCCTTAAATTGATTCTTTACTTTCCATCCACTCCCTCTTATTTAAAAAAAAAGTTTAAAATTTCTAGCGGTCCACAGAGAAACTCCTTCTACAAATTTCCACCCACAGAACAAATTTCTTCTCCAATTCCATTACTATCTTTACTTTGGAATTCGCTTCCCAACTGTATCCGTATTGCTCATTTTCTTTCGTCTTTTAAGACTCTCCTATATAAACAATACCTCTAACAATAGACCTCTAATATTATTCGCATTAATAACGTGATAAGCAAAAGTTTTACAAAATTAATTGATAGGTTCATACCCGCGACGTGTTTGAATAAACTTAAAATTAAAATATCATTGTCCTGTGAACATATGTACTCATAAACATTGTTTATCTTTACGCTGTGGTAAATGTGTTGACAATCCATTTTACGTTAGTGAGAAAGTGACAGAGCATTTGATTAAACTTGAACAAGGTTTATTGATAAGTGCGTGTTTATTTAAGAGGATTCTTTGTTTATGTTTTTTTTATAAGTCCTCGTTTTGTTCTTGTTGGAATCGGTATAACGTATTTCAATTTAGAATTTCGGCATGCTGTTTTCATTTTCTTATTGGTAAGTATCGGCTCTGTGTCTAGACTGCCTACAGGCATTAAGGCACAAATACTGATATAGTGAGACGCTTATTAATTCTTTCTATAGATGTGCCTTCTAAATCGTTTTTTTTTTCTGGATGTCTACTTCAATATAAAAATGTTACTAATCTATTCAATAAATAAAATATAAAGTATAAAATAAATAAATCATCGACTGGGAGAAAAGACAGGTTAACATGCTGGTTTTTAGTTAAACTAATGCAATATTACATAAAATTATTTAATTTTTAAATCGATTTATATTCATTTTAACAGTATTTATATCTTATTTAACGCAAGTGAACCAGCAGGGCACAGCTTGTTTTATGGTATCCATCACGTACTGTAATAGTTTTATCGAAAAAACTCCCAATAAATAATGAAACTACTTCGACAACAAAAGACTTGCTTCGTTAAAGTACAAATTTAATCAACAGTAATTGTAACCTTTTGTTTGATCTATAAGGCATTTAGTTCCAAATAATCACCTTTTAAAGGTCAATATTCGAAACAAGGTGAGCAATTGTGTATGGAGTTGTGGCGAAACAAGTGAAATTGAAGACATTTCTCCTCGTGATACGAATCTAGGACCTCTTGCGCAACATGCAGATGTATTAACCACTAAGCCACGAAAGCGATTTTGACATGTAGAAGATAGATTTTGGTATTTCGTCTCCAGACACGTCAAACTCATAACCCTCTTTTTATCGAAGGTACAAAATGCTTAACCAAATAAATATTTTCAGTTTTGGCAAATGAAACAGATTTAAAGACATTAATGTTCCTATCTGCATTGTACGGCATAGGACGAAGCTTGCTCATCGTATCGAGGAATTTAACTATAGCTGAACATTGCAGAGACGACCAAGTTCCGTCTGCATTCGGGCTCGGCATGCTGAGCTTGGGTATTATATCTCCGCCTCTAGAATATGCGTTAGGCTGGATCAGAGATTACACGGGAGACTATAGCATGCGTATCTGCTCAAAATGCTTTACCAGTATTGTTTCCAATGTACCCAGTTTCCAGTTTCTGTATTATCGGGAAAAGATGACAAAGGTGTCAATGACATATTTAATCTTATGTTAGGACTTTTAAATTGATTCGAAAATGTTACGAATTGAAGACCATTACCCTGATCTATGAATACAAATAAAAATATCTCGTAAGCGTATGAACCGCTTCATAAATTGTAGCTCTCTAATTAGTCAAAAACACCACAATAGAATCGTTCATTTAGGTGCAACGGTGCCACAAACAGACACTATTTTATAACACCATTCTTTTTTCGTCCGGGGTAAAAATGAAATCTGGGGCATGTACCTATAATATTTTATTTTATATTTTATTTTTTTTATTTTTTTATTGTAAGATATTAGAAAAAACCGCTTTGTCAGATTTTCTACACCTTTCATAGGTAATATTCAATGAGTATATATTATAATATTCATGTAACTATATCTTACTTCAAAACAAAGCCGGTGTGATCCAGTTTATAAAACTTAACTAACCGATCGGTTCTGAAATCTCATGTTTAATTCAAAAACATCCCGGGAACGCACGCAACCAGACAGCTCATACTTAGGTACACACGACTCACCGTAAAAATTACATGAATAGTTAAATATTTTTAAAAGAATACAAAAGTTATTTAATATGCAAACGTTCAATAATTGATTGCTTGCAATATGAAATTAAGGTTTGGTATTTTATGTAAAGAAAGTCATCGGTACATCGGACTTTGTGTTTTAGTAAAATCTATTACTAATATGTGGTTGCCTAGCTTCTTATTTTATTCTTGATTATTTCATAAATAAATCATTGACCTTTTTTTATATTTCCCATTGATTTTTTTCAATAATTATAAAAACTCGTTAAACTTATCAGACATGATGATTTTCGTAGCTAAAATCCATCACCATGGGCGCCGGCAGGCGGGGTGCCAGGGGGTGCATTTGCACCCCTTGGGAATCTCGAGATCAACAGGAATTATAGAAATAAATTCATAATGAATAGTCAGAAATTTGTAAATGTCTCGAACATAAAATAAACCGGGCTTCAGATGTTTCCGACTAAAATTTCAATTTTTTATTAACAATCATATATGGCGAAGATTGTAAGAAAACTAAAATCTGCACCACCTGGAAATTATTTCTGCCGGCGCCCATGTCTATCACGTGAGTTTTACTAAAAACCGCATCAAAATCAGTCCATTTGTTCTATGATGCTACAAACAGATACGTTATACTTATAATATATTTTTGCGTCGGAACTTAGCAAATAAATGTGATAGAAAAGTTAAAAACTCTCCCAAAACTAGTATTAAAAGAGCCCTTTGGTATGGGTCACAGAACGATAACTCAAGTTGGTAATTATAAATGTTGAAATATTCACGTAATGTACGTTGGCACAACACATTATTTTGGTATAATTTAGCCCGCAGTGTATTCATTGCAACGTGCAAATTGTAAATCTGTAGGTCGCTTCCGTATATTGCGAGTAACGGATTATTCCCCGCATCTGTATGTCTTTCTGTCTTTATTTTGTTGCGGGTTTATAGAACTTTAGTCTCTATACAGAACAAAATCCTTATCAAACTGTCCTTAAAGTTAAAATGTATATAAAAGTCGAATAGTTTTACCTCTTTAATAGACGATTAAATAGGAAGAACCCTTTTGTTCTAGTGTAAATAAAGATTGAAAGAAAGGACTTATTAAATTTACATTAGGCTAGATTGTAATAAACCGGAATTTTTTCATTTAAAATTCTTATGGAAAAACTTATTCTGCTTATTACTAAATCTTTTCATAAATCTGTTGATTAGATTTCGATGTTGATTACTTAGGCATTATTCAGGTGACATCATCAAAAAACTTTTACTTTATATTTCAGTTCTAAAACATGAAGTTCAGATATTCAAGCTTGCTATAATTAAGTTTCAACAATTCTCGTACATTACTAACTAAGCAAACAAAATATTTAACTGTATTTGTCATATTCTGTATCAAGGACCCAAAGCCTATAAGATCAACCTTCGGCTAGAAATTCAATTTCCGCTACGTGCCTTTTTCAATAAATATGCGATTACTATGTTTACATAACCTATTCTGTGTATTTATTCAAATAACTATAGTTTGCTATGAAAACCCAGTGACTATTAATTGTAAAGACTTCATACAAAAAGTAATCGGATGAAAGAATATCATCTATAGGTATTATACAGTATTAAAGTTAATACACAAAAATAAAAATATTTTCTTTTTATATCATTAGCATATAAATTTGTAATTTTTGTAAATTTGTATGACCATGAACGCACTATTAAAATGACTTTACTATCAAGAAAAAATAAACCTTTTGTGCCCATTAAATTACTATCTCTACATAATATTAAGACCAGGTATTCCCGCAAAAGTAGGCATTTAGCGCTGTCATGGGCGGAGCGAAAAAAGATCGCGCGAACGCTACGGAGGTGAACTTGCATGACACCAGCGACACTGTAGTTAGCAGTAGCTCCGAAGAGGTTAAATTCTTCGTCCTTCGAAAAAGATTTTCATTTAATTAAACAAAGGAAATTAATTTATGGTTACTAATCGATTGAATAGTTATTGTTTATAAATAATAATAAAATATTTGTAGTTATTTTTAACAGCTTTTTGATTTCGTATAGAAAATTGCAATTCCATAAGGTTCCAGGTAGACATATTCTTTTCAGGCAAGTAAGCGATCAGCCTTCTGTATAAGAAATGTTTAATTGTTTTCTGGAGAATCGAACTAAGGACAAGGTCTAAGAACTTAGGTCAACCAATCATAGGGTAAGTGGTTAAGTATTTACAATTAGAATTATGTATCTTGCACAGCGGATTTTTACAATATTTTTGTTCCTTCCTTCCTATGCGATACGCTCTTGACAGAGCGGTTGTGGCTAACTTCGGAGTCCTTATTTTCTTTCTGGTGCACTCATGGAGTGGATCGATGAGAGCATGTTCGATCTGATCGGTTTACCTCATGGGTGACCTACCCCGAGCTCTTGTCTCTTGACAGGGTAGGTGACCCTGCGCCACTGCTGTCACTGTATAAAGTTATCTTCTCTTTGAACGTTGGAAGATAGACGCTATATTATTACATTTAATTTAATGTTTTTTTAAAATAGTATTATTTAATACAATGTCATTTATTTAAATCATTTTTCAAATATACTTTTAAAATTCTTTACAAACATTCTAAATGTTTTAAATTTATTTTAATTACGTAAAAACGACTAAAAACATCAAAAATAACAACATCGTACCGAGACGTGAAATTAAGTCAAATTGATCGCGCACCAAGATTTCAAAGGAAATGGGAATTGGTTAAGTTAAATGAAGTTTCGATTTCGCTGTTTTTAGTAATAAATTTGTCTCAACCGTTTGATGCAATTCGGGGCACATTTCACCGTAGGGCCGCAGAGCTTAGCACGAAATTCGATTCAACTAATTCTGGCTAATCCTGACCGGTGGCACACATAGCATGGTGTGCATTCTGAAAGGCCTTGCGCAATTGCAGCCGGTGATTGATGATAATCCCCAACCCATCTGGACGAGGACAAAACAATACACTTGCGTTCCTCTCTAAATCGTTTTGTTACTCGATCGGCTATTGTTATTTATACGACTGATGATGCTGTTGTTTGGAAACTTGTTCGATATACATCTCATGGATTTTTGCGCTTGCGTTGCGGCAACGCAAAAAGAGGGGTGTTATAAGTCTCTGTGGGTCTGTCTGTGGCATCATAATATCCCTAAAGGACTAAGAGTTTTGAAGCAGATTTTTTGTTTCAAAGTTGACGTGACCATTTACGAGGTATTCATATTTTTAATCATCATTACGGCGTTTTTTTTCTCTTCAAACTTATTACTAGGAACACATTCTTATATTGTTAAATTTTATATAAGTACATAATATGTTATATAATAGTAAATTAAGTTATAAATAAATTACTTAAATCTTTGATTAGGCTATGTTGTTATATACGGAAATTTTCTCCTTGTGAGAAAAAATTTGGAACAAAGAATATAATCACTTCACAATATCTAGAGACTAGACGGAGAACACTCAGTACAAACATTGTTTGATACCACAGAATTGTAATATATATTTAGGTAGAGGAAATGATGCAACAGAAATTATCTCTTATTAGTTGGTTCTTGAGAAATCATACGGAGAATTTATTTGAATAAAATGTAAGTTAGCCATATTGATTATAGTCTACACGAATCATGCATATTATTTTATTATTGTAATGTGAACTGAGTAATATAGTTTCCAATAGAAGCTTAATATTTATTTATAAAGAGTTATTATATTTTATAATTAAATGTTTCTATTTTTATATTTGTGCACATATCCATGTATAATTTCAAGCCTTCGTAGCTAAGTTGGTAACGCGTCTGACATTCAATGCATATAATCCGGGTTTAATTCTTGAAGAAATGAAGAAAGAATTGTTATAATATTATTATTTACTTCTTTCTCAATATGCTACGTTTAAACTGTAAGTTAACCAAACTTCAATAAATAAATATTTTTATATCTCTGTATGTAATAAAATTTGCTGTCTCGATTATGAATTTCGTTCGTTAGCGTTCACTTTGAGCTTTTAAAGCTGAAATTCAGTTGCAGTTTTCCACTTCCGGTCCGCATATACATTTTTATAATTAATTACAAAATATGTTAATCTAATAAATCCCGTCTCACATTCCGGGGAGCGGCGAACGGAAGTTGGGGCTTCGGAAACAGGATGGTGTAAGATAAAGAGAACATTTCCTATAGCGTCTTGGGAGATTTAGCAACATTCCGACCTCGTTCTTATAATGTGCCGGCTCAGGACCGTTCTCACAGCTAAGAATATAAACTGAGTTTTAAAATCTCGGTTTTATTTTGATTAAGTTGAAGGTGATAATCTGAAGATTGGCAAGACATAAAGGCCTATAATTGAGTCTATAGACGTGTATAAATGTCATATTTTTATCTATATACTTTAGAGAACTGACCTGTTGGCGTTTCTTTTCCATAAAGTTATTTAAACTCTTACATAAATAAACTTTTACACATGTTTACGACGATATGAAAATCTATTGTCTATGCTAATTTTAGTAATCTAAGTTAAGATGCCGGTGAGTACGGCCCGGAGTATAATTCACGAGATTTCTTGCTTATTTTTCGTTAACGTGTACTTTATTCTGGAAATGAACTCTTGAATTTAACGCGGGTTTAACTCGAGTGTTATACGAGTGCAAAATTATGTTATTATGAAGGCGCGGACGACTTTAATTCCTTACAAAATACTGAGTTGCACTGTTTTAAGAAACTGCATTCAGGAATGAGTTGTATTTAGGATGTTTTCATGACTCGTTATTGTGCGCTTTATTACCTCGTGAATACAACAATAATAATTTCTTATATTAAAACTTTATTCCATAGTTTTAGTATATATTTACATATTTATGTGTAAAACTCTGTGTCTAAGTGGTTCACGCGTCTGCGTGTTGGGCTGGATGTTTTGGGTACGAATTCCGGAGAAATACTGCGTTTTCATAATATCATTACGATGTCATTAACGATTATTAATGGAAGGCTTGGAGCCCAAAATTATACAAATGACATTAGTGTGATAGTTGTCGCTTGACGAAGATCAAATTTGTATTACGCTATATATATTTGCTACAATACTATATTATGTAATTTTCATACAACTTTGCGTTAGGCAATACCCATCACACGCTAATATCGCTTGTCTAAAGGTGCATGGACTGGATGCAAGAACCGTTAGTGGGAATACGCTTTTTTGTATGGGGTTGACACTTACGCTAGCTTTGCAACATCATTTGCCATTTCTATTCGCAGCCTAATCTCGGCCTTTGGACAAGTGCGTCACGCTTATTTTTCGACACCAACTGACGCTGGGAGTTTATATACAAATGATATAAATCGTGTCATTATGATAACGATACCAAAACGTCACTTTCATACTTTCCAGCGTTAGTGGGTATCGAAAAAAAAGGGTGACATTCTTGTCTAAAGGTCCTCGTTAACGTTGTGCTTGAATCGCCCCCCTGGTCATTAATATACGCACAAATAAATATAATTGCCAGCAATTCCTGTATTTCATAGAGCATAATCCTATCAATGTTAATAGTTGGTAATAGGGTAACCTATTACTCGATACAAATCTAGGTGGAATCCCTTAAGACCTTGGAGCACATGAGGTTTATTAACAGTTCCATTGGCTTACTATTTCGATATAACAGTTTGAATATTACCTTTAATTACTTTGATCAAAACAACGAAATCGTTTAAGTTTTCTATATATATGATATGTCTTTAAAAAAAATTATGATTCTCTATCTTAACTAAATTATATAATAATTGCTATGAAAGCTATTATTTTGACGAGAGATGCAAACATGAAATGGTATTTCATAAAAATACGTATAAATTTAAAATATTCATATGGTCACACTTTGAAGTTCGGTATGGTTTAAAGTTGTTTATTGTCAACGTCATCATTTTAACAACGCCATGCCATGAGTTTGTATATGGATCACGCGTTTGCGTGTAGCGTCGGAGATCCTAGGTTCGAAGGCTGGGGAAACAACGTAGACAACGAAGGACTTAGTTGGCTTTAAAAAAAGGATCATCAGAACAGATCCAAACATATTTACCCCAACTGTATTACGGAATTAAAAATTATTAATTTAGTACCATCACAATCTCGGCACGTTTTCATTTATCTATAATTTAAAATTCATCAAAAACCCGTTCAGCTGTTTACGGGGACGGGGTATTAATAGATATTTAGTTTTTAGGTGAGCATCAGTACCGTAGATGCAGTATACTTATATTTTAAGTTAATCCATGCGATTTTAATATTTCCGAATTAAATAACGTTGAAAAAGCTATGTTAATTGAGAGTGAAATTAATTCGACACAGAGCGATAAAGTTTGCTACTTTCCTGTTGTCAACAATAGAGACGACGATTTAAATCAGAATAGGGTAAAAAGAAACACGAAGCTACTGGCAAGTATTATTTACTTTTTAGAAGAACAATATTATTACGATATAAAAAATAATTAGCCGTAATGTTTTTGCTCTTCTGCCTTTGGTGAGACGAGTTACCTCTGACTTTTGCCGGTTAACAACAAAATAGTACCAATAAATAATCTACCGACTAAAACCCTACGGTTATGAAAATAGTGAACTCTTTCTACGCAAGAAGCCTTTGGGACAAGTGAAATTGAAGACAATATTTAAAAGCCCCTGATGATGACCAATAATAATATGTCGTAAATTTATGAACAGATTCTCATAATTTGTACTATTTCAATAGGCTTCACTTGCTAATCTCACTATGTCTAAATAGTTTGCGGGCTGAAAGATTTGGCGGCGTCGAGCGTTCCATTGATGTGCAGACAGGTACAAAAACTTCTCAAAGGCAAACTTGGCAGACGCCTTGGCTGATATTAAGCAGCCGTTAAAATATTTCGTTTTATTGTATTGTCAAATTATGAACAATAAGATGAGAAGAAGTAATTGCATGGCCTCTCGGGAGAAACATTACTGCTGAGTAGAGGTAAGGATCGTAGTAGGTGGCAATTTGTGACCTTTTTAAAGGATAATCAACGACTGGTATTACTAATTCACAAAAACATGGTACTTTTTCTTCTACTGCGCTTACCGCGCACCTACAACACCTTGCTGCATAGGGATAAAGGAATAAATGTCGACATTTTTGCAGACTCAGCAGTACTTTTAATCGTACTGTTAGGGAGGTAATCGGTGGCTAATTTAACATTTTCAAACACTCACACACACACAAATACACCTACACATGCACACGCAAGACACACAAACACACATTCAAATTGCTTGCAGAGTGCAAGCAATTTCAATGTGTGTTTGTCTTTTTTTGTAAATTTTTTTATTTTTTTGTGTAACCTCTTGCTCCCTTTATATCATTGTATTATGTTAAGATTATAAATAGTAAACCTTTGTTTGGCTTAGGATTTGGAATTAAGTTTTGTCTAGTCGTATTATTTTTAATGCTGTGGGTTTTGTTATAAATAAATAAATAAAATACATACTTGTGTGTCATGTGTCTTATGTTTTATTTTCAGTCTGACTTGTTGAAGAGCGACTTGCTTTACGTACCATCAGTCGCCATGGCGCGGTGTACAAACCTTCAAAATAAAAGTGAAATTTATGTTAAAGTTATGGGGCAGCATATTACTGCGTTTAATTTTTTTTTTCTTTACACACACACATACTTAAGTTATTAGAATTCTGTACCTACTTGCCTGAAACGAAACATTTTTAATTCTCATTCGAACCCAGAACCGCTGGCGCATCATACGTTTATTGTCAAACACCTGAGCTATTTAGCCATAGAGGCGGTTATGTATTATCACAACAAAGAGAATTATCCATGTGAAGTGCAAACATGAAGTTCGCTAAACAGTTAAAGTCAACGTTCATGTCACAATTGTGGCACAAATAATCCCACTGCAGCCATGTTATTACGACAAACTCGGAACTACTGCTCGTTTGTATAAACTATTCCATATTCCACTTTTTTCATAAATAATTTACTCCGACGCAAAAGAGGGATGTTATAAATTTGACGTGTGTCTGTGGATATGTGTGCACTTAAACATACATATATGCTCACTTAATGGCTAAAATAGAAAATAGATCTACAAAAAATGAATACGTAGGACTCCATAGATACTGAATTTAAAGAAACAATCAAATACTATCAAAGTTTCACGTAAGGTATGCCGCGTATCAAACATTTAAACAGTTTGAACGGATTAAGCGTTTATTTAAAACAATTTTACAATAATTATAATATTAATTATTAATATTAATTGAAATACATCGATGTGCTCTTTAAAATTTATAATAATGGTACTTAATTTTTTCGTTTTAAATTTTACGCTACAAGTAATCAAGGCAAAACTTTCTGCAAGTAGCTCCTACATCTAGCTGTGGGTCCTCTTAAAGTTGGGCTTTTACAAACAAAGAGACTAATAACTCCGTTCTCCTCAAGAAAAAACTCAAAGAAGACAAGCGGACAACTCTTGGACTTTTACTGAACGAAAAAGTCCGTTGAAATGTACACTTTTTATACAAGGAAACTTATTGGAGTTAACGGTGTAGTTTTTCATTTTTTTTATTTTTATTTATTTAACATCGTAAAATATACAATGACACTAACCTATACTTAAACAAACTAGGAACCAAATTAAAAAACAATTAGCTCCAGTTTTTACTACCATAAAGAATATAGGGTTTGTTCTATATCAATTAAAACTGAACTAATCAGCTGTAAAATTTCCTTTAAACTTTCTTAATTAACTAACAACATAACAACAATATTCCCTTTAAATAATTTTTAGTTTCACAAGTTACTGATAAAGCTGTCCCGCAAATTTTGGTTGGCTTTTCATACTGTGTTAAACTTTTCCACGTTGTATAGTTCCCTATTTTAAGAACGGTCACCAAGATTCAGCTTGACCTTTTCTTATGTTAAAAAGTTATTGTTTTATTATACCTTGAGAATAAACAAGGAAAATTGAAGACAATTATACCCTCGCAACATTTTAAATATAAATAAGAATATCTCATGAATTAATGAACAAATCTTCATGAATTTTCAACAGAAGTCGCATTAAAATGGATTCATTTGTTTAGGAGCTAGAGACGGATAGAGACAGACACGTGAGAGAGAAACAGCCTACTTTTTGTGTCGGGGTCAAAAATCAAGCTAAATATATTAAAAATAATTAAAGCAAGAACGATAACTATTCTACAAATTTCTACACAAAAGATGTAATGTTTTTGAAGAGTTTTTGTGCACTTAAAAATAATTGGGTATGTTCATTTGTTACGCCTTCACGCTTAAAGCTAATCTGATTAAAGTTATGCTAATACGAGATACTTTTATCTTATATTACTATCATGATTATATGCATAATTGCATAGTAAGCTTCTAGCTTACTTATATTTCCAAATTACTAATTGAAAAAATAACCCTATAACAAATATGCTATTTGAATTGTTCCAAAATTGTTATATTATGGAATTAAGTCATAATCGAAATAAACTTTATATAAAATATATAAGATATATTTGAAGTTCTTAAATTTATTCATTACACACAAAAATTCATACCAGTATCTTCGCGTATTCGCCTTCTTAACATATTTCAAAAGCCGTTCTTCTCTGGAAATTATAGCCTGCCCAAAAGTGACAAGGGGACGTCCCAGTTTCACTGATAAACTTAAAGAAAATGCCCGATTGACACTATGTAACGCTGTTTATGATGCGGTCTTATCTACCCTAACTTGGCTAACCCTCTTATGGTATTATTGATAAAATATAAAATGATACGCATAGCTTTTGATATTTTTACTAAAAAATTTCTTCAATACACAGGATTGTAACAGAATCTCAGTCGTTGTAATATCGTATCAAGTATTTGTTTATATTTTTTTGGGTCTTTTATATTGTTTCATTGAGTTAGATATATCATTAATTAAAGGTACAATTTAAGTTTTTATATTAAATATATATGTATAATATTATGAGCTTTAACCAAAATCTGACTGCAAATTATTAACAAGGATCAATGACCGTCAGGACATCGGCCTCGTGAGAAGAACATTGTGTCTTCCAAACAATATTTTATATCATATATTATTGACAAATACAGAAATAATAACCTATAGCGCTAATATTTGATAATTTATTTATTTCTTTATTACCACTTCGTTGCAATAACAATAGAATACAGATTAATATCTTAACCCTTTCAGAAGTTTGTAGGTACCGATTTTATTCATGTTATATTAGGTATTATTGAGTATGGAAATATTGAAAAAAACTGATATGTTTTCAGTATTTTCCGAGAAAATTCGTCATGAGCTGGAAAGTGACCAACACCATCTCGAGCTATTCAGTTGACGGACGCAGTTCTCCCGGTCTTCTTGGAACAATTACCTTTTAATAATTATTTTTTTTCTTTTATCAATTATATTATTTTAACAATAACTTGGTCGACCCCTTTTTGAAGCTGAAATCTTATTTCGGAGAACTAAACGTTGCGCTAGGTGTTGGTGAAAGTGAAGAAGTGTAAGCCGTTTTGCTTTAGTTATTCCGAGCAAATCGTTATCAGTATCATATTCACGATAGGCTTGAACGACGGCCAGATCTGAAGCATGAAAAATCATCCGCAAAGATCAGTTCTTTGACTTTATGAAAGTCCTATAATAGCTCATTAGTTGATCTAGTAGATCAACGCCTCCCATTGCGTGATTGTACTTTTTGACAATTTCAGGCCTCTCAACTTCTATAAATCTTTTCTCTGTCTTTGACCATCTTTTCACCTATACCAATAAAGTTAGATGCTAAGTTGGCTGGCTTGTTATCTAGCCATTTGACCATAGTAACATCCCCATCAGCACTAGTAATCTCTTCTGCAAAACCTCTAGGTTTCTTTTTTATATCTTTATCACTGACCAATGGTGGTCTTGGAAACCACTATTCGATGCAGCTAGCTCTTGCTCGCCCTCTTCAATAGCCAGCTCCTCTGACACTTAGGTCTCAAGCTCAAAATCGAAAGCTAGCATACCTTCGTCTTCATTTCCGTCTTGATGTTTATCGATGGGGTCAGGTGGGATGTACTCTCTTTGGTTCTGTGTTTTCACATCAGCACCCAATCGAATATGTCTCGTACACGGGATATTACTATTATTTCCTACTTTCTCATCATCCGAAGACAACTACAAGTCCGACAGGTGTCCATGTTCCAAAAGTTCCAAAGCGTCCCTCGAGAACATGATTTTTGATAATAAATACGCCTGTAAAAACACATTATATGATGCTAATGCTAACATAATAGATTATAATTTATTATATTAATATATTACACGTTTATTAAATAATACGCTTTTTGAAAATAAATATAACTTTAGGTAGGTATTCACTAAATGTCTATGAATGTTTGGAAAAAAATATCCAAACAAAACCTATTGTCCGCGTTTGTAGACATAACGTATATTCGCAATTTATTATACAAACCACTAAATAATTGTTTGTAAAATACGATGTTCTTTGCCTTTGTTACATAACTTATCGATATATATATTTCAAGGCCTATATTACTAAATAACTTGAAAATTATAAAGCAAATAAATCACTTACCTACACACTTCAAACTTTCGGCGGCAACTGATAGAAGCAGACTAATTATTTCATACACGTACTAATGAAGGCGTTGGGGGTATATTTTTAAAGATTTATAATGTTCGCAAAAGATAACAACAGTTTTTAGTGAAGTAAAATTTTATTTTATTGAGATAGTTTTACAAAAATGTTATGTCCTCAATTGCGCACGGTAGGTCTGAAAGGGTTAAGCTAATTGGAGTGCAACGGGCGGCCTTATCGCTAATCAGCGATCTCTTCCAAGCAACCCAACAAGGAAAATAATAAATGTAATGAAGGGAGAGTGCATGAAGTGCGAAAACTTCTAACTAAATAATCAATTGTTTAATATTTTTATAATTTTCTTTTAGAATTTAACACCGATCCTTACCGTATTTCTGACCTATAAAAATGAAGATTTATAAAAATTGGTTCACAATCGTCTAATAAAACTCTTTTCTTTTAAAATTTGATAATGAGATAGATAATGATGCCAGGTAACGCCCCATTTGTTAATCGTCAACTGTTAATACGTTTGTATTAATTTAGGTGTGTATGTGTAATATAGTGGTCTCAGATGGCTTGCAGTGACCATTCATTACGCCAAAGCTAAGGATAACTCTATAATATTACGACGTTATGTAATGTACTGCAAATTACTTGTCATTAGCCCTAAACGCAGTTATAAGCCGCTAATTAATTAGGCAATTAATTCATCAACGCGACAAAGCGATTTGGCTCATTATCTCGGTTAAATAATGGAAAAAAGTTTTTAATTCCAGATAAATTGTGTGCCATGGTAATAAGTGCCTACTCGCTTAAGAAAATTCTTTCTCCGAGTATATCTTAAAAAATCCGATATAATGCAGATATTGTTAAACTTTTTTATGGGCTACATTAATACGTTTACGACAAGTTCGACCACGAAACAATCTATCATTTTATTTATAAACAATAAAATTCCGATGTAAAATTTAAAATTGATATCAAACAATAGTTCTGATATTAACAACCTTGGTAGCTTTTTCTGATCTACCGTGCATATATTTATTATTATTTTTTCGTTACTAAATTTCTGTGTTATTTCTACAGTCTGTTATTTTAATATATTATCATAAAAATTATATTTTTATGATCTGTAGCTGCATTACAAGTCTGGTAAAGAATTTGTTGATAGTGTCATGGACAATGGACATCTTTCAAATAGTAAAAAACATATTAGTCCAGTAAACAAACGCTTAACTTTGCCATTTGAGTTGATTACCTGAAACCAACGCGAAAATTTCCGTAAGTGTTCGTAGATTAATATACTAAAATTGCAGGGTGCTGCAGTGACGGCAAAGGGTGCAAAAAAATGCAAAAGGGTGCAAAAACGACTTTTCCGTCAATATCTCACGATTGGCTGAGAAAATAAAAAAAATCCTAAGACAATACTGTAGAAAATTAAATTCCCTATAAAAAAGTTATCAACGTATTTTCGCGTATCTTTCATAGTTTTTGCACAAAATGCATTTAAAAAAATATTTATGTATCATTAATTCTTTTTATTATTATTTTGGAACGATCCTACATGCTTCATTGGGATTTAATTAATATTAAATCCCAATGAAGCATGTAGGATCGTACGTAACATATTAATGTTTCAGGTGTTTTTTAAATTTATTTATGCCTTTTATCATATAATAATCTTGACATAAAAATTTCATTTCAATTTTATTATATGATAATTTAATTTTTGCATTTTTTTTGCACCCTTTGCCGTCACTGCAGCACCCTGCAATTTTAGTATATTAATCTACGAACACTTACGGAAATTTTCGCGTTGGTTTCAGGTAATCAACTCAAATGGCAAAGTTAAGCGTTTGTTTACTGGACTATATCTAAAACATCGAGTAGTCGATACAAGGTACATAATGTAAAAATCAGTAAGCCTATTTTTGTTTTGTGTTTTTTCATATTAGTTTTAATATCGATTATAAAAATAGTACTCCTGCAGAATTATAGCAAGCAAGTATTGCTCGCAGACTTACATAAGTTTATAGAGACGGAGTTCCAGAGTCGCATCAGTATTCCAAGCCGCATTCTCGGAGAGGAAACAAATTCCCAAAATTGAATTTTAGGAAACGAGTTGAATACGACACGGTATACACGAACTCGAAACAGAAAAAGATTTTGTTCTTTCATTAGAAATGGATGCTTTATTTTACTTGAATAAATTAAATCAAACTTAAACTGATGGTGATACTTTATTTGAGAATAATATTAAATATAACATATATTAGGTATTTATAATATAACCGCAGCTTTTCAGAGATTTTGATATTTTATTGTTTCGTTTATTGTATGATGTTGATTATAGCTTATTAATATATGTGATAAAACAAATGTACGTAAGTGTTTTGGCAATAAATCATACTATTTTATTATCTTGATAATATACGCTTCCACGTTCATTAGAATTAATTAACAAATAATTCGATAAAACCAATTATATCTAAACATAACTAGTATATACATATATTGAATCAATCTGTGATTATTTCTAGAACAATCACATCTTAAGAATACAATATTTACAATTCTTACATAAAATAACTAAGAATATATCTTATATATTAAATTCTCGTGTCACAATGTTAGTTACCTTACTCCTCCGAAACGGCTTTACTGATTTTTACCAAATTTTATATGCATATTCAGTAGGTCTGAGAATGGGCTACTATCTATTTTTCATACCCCTAAGTGATAAGGGTAGCCCACCCCAAAAATTAATATGGCAAAACAACGTTTGCCGGGTCAGCTACGAGTGGTTATAACAAAAAAATTGGGAATACAAACTATATTTATGAAAAGATGGTACTTATACAATATACATTTCAAATCAATCGCGCTATCAAATTTATACAAACATAAGTAATCACATATTTCTATGTATTTAATTTGATTTATAATGTGAAGGTATGCGATGTGCGTGCGACATAAATGCATAAATGCGTGATAAACCTAAAGAAATTATATGTTCTTATAAAAGTTTATCAAAGAAAATAATATATGTGATATGAATAAAATATTTATAACGTTAAATTTGTTAATTTAACATATATAAACATGTTTGATTAGTTCCTCGGGAAATCAAAACTTTTAATTTATTTAAGACCAACTCAGTACCTACACACATTCGTAGTATATGTTAATAAAAAAATATATAATGTAACACCGTGTCAGATTAAAGGTTTATATTATTACTAAGTACGTACAAATATAGCTAAAAAAAAATCAATATGAAAAATTAATTTAATTATTATATTAATTTTTATGAATTTATTTCGCAAATTCATTTACATTACATTATAAAATAAAGTACGCCAAAAAAGAAAATTGAAAATAGAATTTGAGTCTCGATAAAATATATGTCCAACGTGTATCAATAAAACTCGGTTCGTTTCATATACTTTAGTGAATGCAAAGATTTGCGAGTTCAGCGGTTTTGAGCACGATATTGACTGTATTCAAGCGTTCCTTAAAGTAACTTCAGGAACGTTGCTTTCTTATTTTCCGTGAATAAAATAAATATTTTAAGCAGTCATTAGGTGCTATGGTTTAAATATAATAATGATAATACTCTATAATAATGAAGCCATTTCAAATTCTAAAAAGATACTGAGCTATGAGAGTATAAATTTACTCTATGTTAGAATGGTTTTTCATTCAAGAGTTTTCAGTTAAGAGTACAATTCAGTTAAGAGACGTGGACCCCTATTGAATAAAAGCCGTCTCCATTCCCTATCGTTTAATTATATTATAGTAAAAACTATAGACACTATAATAATTATGTTGGAAACATTAATTACTTCAAAAAAGGAGGATGCCTTTTCATCAATTTGAAGAAAACATACTATTTGTCAAATTTTCTAACAAACAGGAATAATAAAAATCGGAGAAAAAGCCGGTTCAGACCGCATAACAATCAAACAATTGAAATTGAATACAATTTAAACAGCCTGAAATATAAATTACAAATATTGGGGCTGAACAGATCTTCATAAATTGCAACTAAAAATATCTTATCGAAATCGGTATATTAGCTACGATTACACAAACCAACCCACAGACTATCTGCAGAACTACAGACACATCTGTCACATACAGATACGTCAAACTTATAACACCACTCGTTTTTCATGAGGTGTTAAATTTAATGAAGATTGTACCTAAACCGTGGCTAAGACAAAGGCCTACACCTTGGCATTTATAATTTGAGTAGAACTTCCAAACTCGTAATAATCCTTAAACGTTCGCAGCTATTTGCTAAAGTTGTACGTGTCATAATCTCGTGCAAATCTAGAATTAAATTCCAAGCTTAACTGCCGCATTAAGCTAGGTACCTGTATAACGGTAAATGCTTCAGAAGACGTTATAGAAATTTGCATATTGAGAGCTGTTTAAAGCGATCTCAGATTGCTATAATTGATTTCCGTTAAAATTAGCAATTATATTGATAACAGAATACCTATGTTAATCGGTTTGAAAATATAAAATATTTTAAAAATGTTATTTTAAGTGAAATATTCTAGAGTCCAGATCTAATAGGTTTTTTAGCTTTTATTTAAGTTAATATGGGGCGACCACTGAAGTTTGACTTATCTAACAAAAGAAGAGTTTGTCGAATTAGTTCACAATCGTGCAACATAGATATGAAAATTGCGCTCGAATTGAATCTCCTTCTCTTAAGGTAGGTTGAAAATTTGTAGGCTCGTGAAGTATGCTGTATGTAACTATTAAAAAAGGTACATGAGATCTAGATGGAGTTGCTCCTTACTGTTTTGCAGTGTTTTGCATATAAAGAACGTAATAAAATTAAATTTTCAGTTACAAATCATCTTGTAATGATAGCTTTTAAAAGTCGATAGAAAATATCATAGTATATAATTTAAATATCGTTTCTAATCTAAGTTATTAACACTAAGTGAATGTAATTAACAGAATTTATTCACGTTAGGCTCATGAAGCTAAAAGTTCTACGAGCACTTTGTCATGTCGAGCTTTTAATAAGCTATTTAATTTCTCTTTGTGAGGAAAATTAAGACATTAAATCGTTCTGCGAGAGTATATAATAGGGTAATGTTAATGGATCGTAAAACATCTTATATTTTGCCCTTACATACATTAAGTATAAAAACATTCTAGCAAAACGTCTGTATATAGATATGATTTGAGACAGTTTCGTGAGATTTTATAAAAACATAAGCCAGCTCTATATATTTTGTCTGCCTTTCTAAATGTGCTACCTAATTTTATGTTTTCTCATTACATATATAAATTCAGGTTAGTTACACCCTTTGTAACTCTATTGGCTTGACGATTTTATAAACATTTGTAGTCATCACTACTAGTATAAGAATTAATATTAAAACACCAACAAATTTGTGAAACTAAAAAAATTTCCTAATATGTTTTATATGCTCTTAAAAATCTTATCATTTTGCTTTATTGATTAAACTTAATGTGTGCAACATTAATTATTAATAAATTTTTACAACATTTATCATTTCTTAGGTAATCGAGTCGGCTTAGTACTACAAAACAATAACTTTTTGTAAATTTAATTGGTTATCATCGGTGTCGATTATAATATTGTGTATTACAAATTTACAATCAACACCCAAATGGAACAGAATACGTCTATATAAAAACTTTATTTAAATCAGTTTATGAGCTCTTTGCAGTACAACAACTGAAGTTAGGGCGAGTCGTCTGTAGTCATATTATAATATATCGTCCATTAATTAGCCCAGTAATTTACTTTTACGACAGGACCAAAATTAAAATTTCAAATTTATGGCTGTATGCGTATTTTCAGAACTGCGTTTAAATCTTCATTATAGACTTGTACACAAGAAATTTGTCAGTGTGTAGTCCTGTTTTAAAAATTTACTTATTAAGTAGTACCTCAAGAAATTGATAATCTGTGATAGGATGTTTTTAGTAAATAATTTATGGTGAAAATTATTTTTTGTGAATATATATGCTTTATAAATTGAATTTTAACCTTTTAACATTGAAAGATGAAACGTGTATTTTATTTTGTTTTATATTAAAATATATTTATTTAAAAATATCTCGCATACAAAAAAATATTTATATCGGCAACCAAACATAATTTATTTAAATTCGAGTGTTTAGAAACTGACAGGTAGGCATGAAACCGAATAAACTTCTATAAAGTAAGTAAATAAATCTATAGAAACTTATTTATAAGGCTAGACATGAATGGTTGTGTCATCAATATGAGAATGATGAATGAAATATGACATACACACCTCTTTGCTTCATCTACTGTCGTTACATTTATAATAAATGCTCATCAGTTACAGCTGCTTTTGACCTTCCGCAAGTATGTCCTGTATTTTATTCCCCTTTAATTTCTCAGATCTGAAAAAAAATAACTTCTGTAAACCTCTCAGCTTAATATTAATATTATTTGGACAATAAAGGCAACATTCTGAAAGTGGAGAGGCATAGAAATAAACTATTTTAAACTTCGAATTCAGCATAAGTGGGTATCAGGAGCTGGCTTGTTCTCCAAGATTCAATTGTAAAAATTTGCTACTCTCACTATCTCGCCACCCGAATATAAATACGCTACGAGTTATGACCGCTCACGTATTGCCTCAACTTCTACAGATAAACTAATCGAATTAAAATTTTTGAGCTCTTGATTTAATTATATTTTTTTATTTTGTAACAAGAGATTCTAGTCTAATCCAAGCCTAAATCTCCGCTGGCATGTTTTCATTTTATTATATAACTTCTTTCTGTCTGTTATGAGCAATTGATATATTTTAACCCTAGATCACTAATCATTAGTCTCACAGGCTACACCTCCCCAAAGCAATCGAGGTCTAGGCATGTTCCCCATCTCCCCCACCTGGCCCCCTTCAGTACCTTACCTTCCTTCTATTTAGTGACCCGAGCAAATTCATTGCGTATGCGCGCGGCGCGTCAATCGTGATCCGGAGATTTCGTGAAATATTAGTTTTTCAGACTAATGTGTAGTGCCTACGTGATCAAGTTAAACGAAGGTATATCCAGAATTTTTATTTATTAACTATTTGTTTCTTTAATTTGAAAAATAATTGAACTATTTTGTATATGCTTGTTATGTTTGAATTATTTACATAACATTTTAATATTCATTGTAAGGTTCTCTCGTATTTTACGATTTCTTCTTTTCAGGAACATAACTATGAACAACTGCTTTACTTCAGTGCTACTAGCTTCAGAATTACTGCAACCTCCTTACAAATTAACTGTTGTTGGTACACTGCGTAGCAATAAACGAGAAATCCCACGGGAGATGACAAATTCTTAAACAGAAATACCTGTGTTGAAGAACATACCGTTCCAGTCTCTAATGACTGCGTATATTTACTACGACATGTTATGTTTAAGTAATAAAAATAATTAACAAAAAAAATATAAAGTTTTATTTTAAGTGTGTGAAACTAATGTGTAGTGAAGGTGTTAATCGATAATTAGTATTTCTAAGTCGATTATATCCAAATCCGAGGGAATTATAACAAGATTTTAATATTTTTTTATGATAAGTCAGTTGTCCCATTTAATAATACCGAAATTGATAGGACAATTTTTGTAAACTAATTCTTCTTTGAAAGTTTATCATTAAATTAGTTCATAATCAATACAATCGTATACATACATACAATAAATTTCATTATTTTTTAAGGTCTGTTGATAAAAAATAAAATCAAACAGTTGTTTTAGAATATAAAGTATTTTTCTGTCTGTCTTTTAGGATAGCATTAAAAGTCCATAATTTGTGTATTACCTTGTGAACAGACAACGACTAGTTACATTTCTATTATTTAGAGATAGATAGTTAAAAAATCACGGCAATATTAGCGTAGATTTATCGAAGCAGAACGTCGAAATTGCGATATAAGCACCCGCGGAAATTGAATACGTACAGCGTGTTTGGTCAACGGGGAATGTTTTGAATGACATACTATCTGTCCATCAGTCGGAGCACAAAGACATCCATCTCTGGGCTTTACCGTCCGTTGACATGTTTCAATTACAAAGTTATCGGTTATTCGTAATAACGACTCTGCCAACAGCACTCCGGTTTGTTGGACTGAAATTATAGGCCTCTCCGCACGTTGGCAATAGTCATGAAACGCGAAGCTACTTTTGTCTCTAGATATAAAGTTGAATGCATTTTTTTTACTAGAATATTGTCGTATAACAATGGCAAATAATTTATATAATTTGTTTTGGTTAGGTAAGCCACGGCAAGAAGGCTTACTTACTTAGACGGCCGGTTGACGTAATTGGAATCCAGTTTGTTTCAGAGTCTTGATTGTTTATAAAGTTTTATGTATTTATTGCGGTACCCTCTTTGTTAACTATAACGCAAGTGTTTCAGCTACTTAATTTGGGATCAGAGCAGTATGTGAGTTGACCCAAGTATTATTATTACTTGCTTATAAAGAAAATTATTAAAACGGACAGAGAAATATATCTATCCCACAAGGAGTTACAGGATTGGATTAATATTAATACTTTTCTGTCTATTTTTACGCAGCATGATTTGTCTTATATTTCTATAAAAACTGTCTATATTCCCTAAATCCCCAAGTAAGTTAGCTAATAGCTATCATGAAAAAGTTTGGATCAGAAAAGTTTCCCAGAAGCCGCCTATCAAAGTAGGAAAAGATTCCTTAACTATCGTAAACATTCAATAATCTCTCGGTTCATTGTAACATAGTCCCATACTTAATTATTTTCATATAAATATATAAGAAACTTTAACTATTTGGGGTAGAAACATCTTTTGGGTTGTGTTAAACGATCTATAAAGCTACCTTAAAAATAACGATTAAATTACCATTAGTTAAATAGTCGTCTTAACCTTGAAACAACACGTTAACGGCTTAACTTGAAAATTTATGAGTTAAATAATTGTAAATTTGTCTAAAATGCATTTTTACACTTTAATGAAACTGTTTTCCTTTAAACAAAAAAGTATTTAATAAAAAAGGTATCTATAACGGCTTTCATCATTAAAACTCCTTTTCCTCTACAACACAAGTATTGCTTTATTACAAAAACTTATATCTATATATATATATATATATATATATATATATATATTATGTATTTTCTTGATCCGACATCTTAAAATGGAATATTAATAATATGAGCTGCACATGACATTTAAAATTATCTACACCTTTAATTTTTAATAAATAAGTAGTTTTATAACTCTTTGAGGCGTAGTTTTAAGCATAAGTTCGCTTCTGTATTGTATCTTTAATTTTACTATTATGTGAACTGCTTACGGAACAGTAAATATTTTATAATGTAATTAAATTGAATAATCTGTATTTTGTATTATATTAGTGGTTATAACAAGTTGTTAGCTTTAACTAAATACATATGTGGCGAATTGCGTGTAGCTTATTTAGAAGATTTTCTACTCTTTGCAACGGGATCAATTAAAAAAGATGGAATTCAAATCTCAATTAATTTAAGTAGGAATACCTAATAGAATAAAGGAATATTTGACTCCGTCAAATATTTTCCCGTTTATTATTTTCTTGTAACTTACAAATTATATTCACAAATTGTAATTTATTATATTGTTGATTTTGTATATATCCTAGATAAAACTTGTTAATGTTCTGAGCTACAAATTCTGTTGAATATACAAACCATTAAAATACTTTGAATATTTATTGAAGCTGTATTAATTAAAATATTCTATATATCTTTATATACCCATTGAGCTATACATACAAAATCGATGAGAGTTGAGACAATAATTTTTCTTTGCTTCTTTTTAATCACTGACGCAAAAAGAATTTCATTGTGACTGTCGTGGGTCTACGAGTCTATAATTTTCCATCTATCTGTATTCAAACGCCATTTTAGATAATTTAGTAGGATACAAGAATATCGCGAATTACATTTTTCAGTAGAAAATGTTATGAAAACCACAATTTTATACTTCTCACTGAACACCTCAAGAAAGTTCAACTTTTTCTGGGCTTCGGTAACTAAATGCAGATTACATTTGACTTTCAATGAAACTTTGAGATTCTTTCGCTCTATTTCTGTACCCATTTTAAAAAATAAAATATAAGTACCATCGTTTAGAAGCTTTTGAATAACACAGCTTATATAATATTATATAAGTATACAAAAATAAACTTTACAGAATTATAAATAAAATTATATAATATAAAATGATCCTGTACTCAAAATGGCAAAATGAAGTCGTGAGTAGAAGCTAGTATTTAATAAGATTTTCGAACCGATTTATACTCATTCGCTGTTTTATCGTTAGCCAAAGTTTGTGTGCGGAGCTGAGAATTTGTGTAATAATAAAATAGTGGAATAGCGAATTAAAGCAAGTTCATAATGAATATTTATTGTTTTAATACCTTCCAGCTGGGCAGTGTACGTGCGGACAACTAACGCGGGTTTTCAAAATTAGCGCAATTAAAGACTGCTGCCATATGGCTGATTTTATATGTAAATTTAAAAACGCTTTTACCACCGATGGAAAAGGGGTTTTATGTTTAATGAGGGATAATGTAGCAAGTAAAAAATTAGATTAATAGATTAAAAGAGCAAATTTGACTTAGAATAGTAGAATAACTAATATCCTAATGAATATATGGCAATTTAACATTTTTCATACATATTACATGTTTGATGATGTTAAAAATATTATCAATTAAGCTTTATCGTAAGCTATTTACAATTACTTATACAAGGCTAATAAAATAACACAACATTGACCCTAACGCGTAAAATTTATTAGGTAATTTATAAAGTTTATTGCTATAGATCCTCGTAAATGGACTATCTAAAACAAAAAAAAAATTAATTCAAAGAAACAAATTTTTCATCTTTACAATTATAGTGTGGCCGGTGGCGTCAAGTATCCGTATTCCGTAACGGCACATAAGTAGATAAGAATTAAGAAACCGTATTGTATTCTCTTCAATCAGGTAATAAACTTAAACAAGCAACACGCTTTTTAATTTGCCAATCTTCTGGCTCACCTCACCACACATCGGCAAATTAGAATAGATTTGAATATTTTTCCACAAAAATTGCTAAGTAAGAAAGCTATTGAAACAAAATCTATAAATAAAGATATATTCATAGTTTGTTATAAAGAAAACTATATTATTAAAGAGGTAGTAGGATTCCTAATACTAAATAGACCGTTTCGACTGTTTGAACATCACAGTAAACTCTAATATTAAACCTTTCGGAACCACGAACAATAGCATTTGACGATGTGAGTTTAAAGTTAACAGTTTCATTTTAAAATTCGTTAAAATTCACAACCAGAACTGACACGAAAATTAAACTAACGCAATATAAACGAAACATGTTTTAGAATTTTTCATCAAAGTATTTTGAAAACAAAACATATTTTGCTGAAATTATAACAATATTTTGAAAATGTATAAAAACTGAATCATCTTACCTCACCTGGCTATGGAGGTTCTAGGTTCGAATCCTAAGGAAAGAATTAATTCAGCTAAATAGGCATTGGAAGTTCTTGCCCCATGCCTCACTCTCATTCCAAATAACATGGGTTATATACTCAGAAAGAGTATATTTTTAACATCAGTGCAGAATTTTTGAGTTAATTTCTCATTATATTACTTGTGTTAACTTAAAAATGTTATCAGTAGGTATATCACAAATTTAGTTAAGTATTTTTTGGTAGCGTCTGCGATAAATATAGAAAATGTGGCGCCTGTAGTGGGAAACACAACTTACATGATTACTGATTGAATGATGGATTGACCGGTTCTTAGAAGTAAAACAATGAATAATTTATATAGGTAACCATTATTACCACAATACTAGGTAAAAATAGGTACAAAAAGTCAAAAGATGGCGTCCGTACGTTACAATCATTTATTATCCGGGCATATCCTCAGTGTATCAGCGTTCGAAATATATATAAAGCTACTGCAATACGACTGTTTGTTCCACAGTCTCTTTTTATAACGTGTTCTCGCGACTTCGAGTTCAGGTCGATACACCTTGTAAAGTTTGAACCACTTGGAAGTTAATACTGCCTTCTCGTGGTTCGAGTAGAGAGATTTCATCTTTGTTGAACTTTAATTTGTTTTATTACAGTAGCTTTTACATTATTCCTAATTTGTACTTGTACATAAAAAAAATTCGTAGGTATTTTAGTGAAATATATTATTATTTATAATCCTAAATATAAAACTTACTCAAAACAGATTAAAAATTAATCAATGTGTTTCCAAATCTTTCTATAAGTACTTAGTTCTTATTGCGAAGTTTATACGCACTAATCTCAGGAATAAGTGGTTCTTATTGAAAAATTATTTTTGTGTTGGATAGTTCATTTATCGAGGAAAATCATCATCAATGACAAATGTTGCAAAAACGGAAAAATATTACTCTAACCCCTTAATAAATATATTAATAACGACGAAGCTGCGGCAGATCGCTAGTCAATAAATATAAGGACTGAAAAAAATCAATTGATTTATATTATATGGAATCCAAAACATGGAAATAATGGATTCGCATTAAAACGCACTTGTAGTGATTTTATATTACCACTAAATAGCAAACGTGATACGTGATTAGAATATGTCATTATAATTATGATTGTCAAATGCATTTCAGATTCAATACATGTATTGTGTTGGGCTGACACGCCACTGTGGCTGATTCGCTCTATTGGATCCATTGTTCAAACAACTATAGTAAGTAACTCTACTGTAGCACTTTATAGTGAACATGTCTTTTTAGGTCTTCTGTACGCCTAACATGAGATTACTATTGATTTTCGACACGTTTTTTTACTATTGAATAGCTGTCAATTTTAAAGTGACCTAGTAAGTGCGTGTTACCGCTAGGGGCGCTGTAAGATTATCCATAAAATTAGCGCAGACCAGAATACTCTACCAAACTCCTGGTAAAGCTACTAAAGTTAAAATAACCATATTATTAATTACAATAATAATAAATTTAATTTAATCAATATCTTTAATTATTATAACACAATAATTTATGTATTATTATGCTTATATAAACTAATACTTAGAAACAAATATAAATATAAAATATGAATAAAATATTAAAAAAACTGTGTCAAACTGCAACAGAAGTCCTTAAATACTTCTATGTAATATTTCTTTTATTTATTTTTATAGATTCTCATTACGATACGGTAGAAAATTTATAAAAGCATCTGAAATATTAAAAATGCATCAATTTATATAATCTATAGAAAAACTTAAAGTGAACTACGCCCATCCAACAGAAACATTTCTATCTCCAAAATTTGAACCCAAGAATTCTGACTCTACTCACAATCGTGCGACCTACTTAGCAACTAAGGCGGTTATATTGCGTCACTTTAAAAAATAATTTTTACCATAATACGCCACTTTTGAAGCACATAGTGTTCCGTGATAATATTAATATCGTGGAAAAATGTCACGTATGCACCGGCATTCAGAAATTGAATTTGATTATTTGAATTTGTATCCATCCATGCTCTGTAATATGAAACCTTTTAAGGGTTATTGCAATATAAACCCGCTTTTACTTCGCCGATAAAGCCAAGAGTGACATTTAATGGTCACACGGATGAAATGTCAAAAGAAAATCTAATGGTTCAGTTGTTAGTTATATATGGCCTCTTTATGATGTAGTTCATATCTGAAGCTTCGTCAGGGCACAATCGTTCAAGAAAATGGTGGACCAGTTTTGAAAAAAGTATCTGTGAGATCTAATTTTTGCTAATGTTGACTTTTTTAACGGTAAGTATTATTGCAACTTTAAAAAGCATTTGCTCTTTCGGTTTTTTCAGTTTTATATTTTGATCGTATCAAATATTGTTAATTACTGTGATAGTTTATTAAAACAATTATAAATAAAAATAAGTGCTTAAATCAAATATTGCAATTGGTTTAATAATAATAGACTATTCAGATTTATAAAATTAAACTGTTTTTATTTTTTATTTTATTTTTACACAATTTAATCTAATAATTGTGCTATAATATAAATTAAATACATTTTACTACATTCAAAATAACAAAAAGGATTTAGATACAACCTCTACACAAGAGATAAGTTAGCAAAGGATGTCAAGCGACATTTTTCTCATTAAACAAGCTAAGTTCGCCGTGAAAATCTTGAGAATTCTTATAAAGAATCTTTTAAACTTTCTCGACTCTTTTTTTCTATAATGCAATCCTTATTACAGCTATATTTAAATATTTGTTTTTGATAATATCGTTTTCAGTAAATAAAAAAGGGAAAAATAAAGTATACAAAAAGTTAGTTTAGGACGACCGATTGGCGCAATTAGTAGTGCTTCTGCCGTCTGCATCGAAAAGTCCCGGGTTCGAATCCCGGTAGGTGCATTAATTTGTGTGATGAGCACGAATGTTTGTTTCCGAGTCTTGGTTGTTCATAAACTTATATATGTATTTTTTATGGTACCTTCGCTGTTTCTGATTACCATAACACAAGTGCTTCAGCTACCTACTTTGGGATCAGAGTAATGTAATTGTAAGTTGTAAAAAAAAAAGTACCAAGTCTTGCTCGTTTCTAACCTCTTTTAAGACCGTCATTCCGTATTATTTTTATTAGATACTTTTTTACCGTCTGTTTAATTTCTTAATATTCGTTTTTTTGTCTAGGTTGCCTACAAGAAGATCTCTTGGTAGCGTAATGCACTTTTACTATATTTTCATTTAAATTTTTTTATACAAATTAAATTGATATGTTTAATTGTTGATTTATTATGAATCTGATCTGATATTAAAAGTAATGTAAATTATAATTATATAAGATTGTTTTTCTATGACGTCTTAGCGCTTTATCTACTAAACCTTATTCGCACAACTTTAACATAGAAATAGTACATGAAAATAAGTTTTTAACCCTACTTCACTTCACTTTCATATTTACTCAAAACAACAAATAATAAATTTTGATTCGGTTTTTTTAATAGATAGAGTGATTAAAGAGGAAGGTTTATATGTATAATATACTCGTGTGAAGCCAGGGCGGGTCGTTAGTTACAAATAAATACCTCATTAATGAAACTAATCAAAATAATATAGCATTTTATGAAATATTAATGACATAATCTTTTTGATATAATTTGATAATATAATACGGTGTTACATGTAGGGATGTAGGTACATGTTTGAGGAGCGGGTAGCTGAGTGCGCCCGCCTTTTACTCAATGAACGCTACGAGTGCACTCAGGGTTGAGAGCCGTCCGATTTGGGAAATCACATTAATGTCTAGGTGGTCCTTTATGGGGATTTACTGTGTAACAAAACTATATCCAATACTATGAAGTGCAGCTAGAAAGAGATCTATATATCACCGCCCAATACAACTTAGAATTGGGTGATGTAATGAGAATGTTGGATGTCAATGATTTTTCTTAAAACTTGACGCAAAATGAGGACTTATATAATTTTAACGTGTCTGTGAGTCTGTGGCTCTGTATGTGGCATTGTAACCCTATATAGTAATAATTTAATTATAGAATATTGTGATTTATTTTATTCTGCTCTAGGAGCTATCCGCTCCAGTTAGGGAACATAAGTCAATATACGTTTTAAACCACACGTAGAAGAGCTTCATAAAACTTTTTGACTTGAGAAACTTAGGAAAGAACTCATCCAGTTTCAAGAACTATTTGGGTCTCGCAAAAGTAAATGGGTTAATGAAGGGTGAAATGACGTCATCCATCTTAGTTGGATACCCCTTAGCAGCCTCGCTGGCCTTAATTTACTTCATTATTTTTTATTTTCAACATAAAAAACAAACGGCCAGTGTTTTGATTTATATTATTTGATAACTTCAAATATAAATTTGAATTTAAAAGAACACAGATATGTCATTAAATAATTACGATATATACCTAAATACAAAATGAAAATCATGTATCTCCTAATGGAGAATTGAGCAAATACATTTCTGCATCTATTTTATTTTTCATTCTCTAAGTAGGTGGTCAATCATCTGTGCCAACCTACCCAAAACATTTTTTTTCCTGGTATTTGGAACATCGGCACAAAAAGAAAAATCACTTGGCGGTTGCAAAGTATCTATTTTAATACTTAGCCGAAAAATATAATATAAAATATTAAATCGTATCCACATGGATTGAAAAGTAATGTTTTGTATTAAAATGCAGATTATACATATAGGAATAAATTATATATATCAGACGATAAACTGAAGCTTGAGTTTAATATCGAGTTTTTTAAAGTAGTCTACATTATCAAAAGAACAAAGATCTTATATATAAAATTCTCGTGTCACAATGTTAGTAACCTTACTCCTCCGAAACGGCTTTACTGATTTTTACCAAATTTTATATGCATATTCAGTAGGTCTGAGAATCGGCTACTATCTATTTTTCTTACCCCTAAGTGATAAGGGTAGCCCACCCCAAAAATTAATATGGCAAAACAACAAACGCTGTTCAGCTAGTATTTTAATAAATATTTTTTTGTTCGTATATTCGACAATATTTTACCTGGTTAGTAATCGATTTGTTAATAATACGTTTTGTTACAATACCTAGTCATCAAAGTTACAGAACTAAGAGTAAACTTAGACCCCACTCAAGAAGTTTAAACGATCAAGTAAGTATCGTATAATTTATAAGTCGGCCTACATTGACTTTAGTAATACAATAAAGTATTTCTTTTAATAATATTAATATAGATTAATAATAATATTAAAATGAAATTATTATCCGCAGTATATACATAGAAGGAAGTCTTGATGCGACAAAATTTGCATCTCAACGTATCTTAGTGTGATAGTTATTATTCCGTTATCTTGGAGCCCACACGCTGTTCACTTTATAGTCTTGCATTGAGAAACGCCTGCATAGATTCTATATAACTTGTACATAGTAAAATTCTTTCTAAAGAAAAATTGTTTTTAAACCAACTTCAAAAAAGGAGAATCTCAATTTTTTCGGTTGGCGCAATAGTAGTGCTCTTACCTTTTATTACTCAAAAGCATAAACTTAAAATAATAAATAAAGTAGTTTAAAGTTTTTCTAATTTTATTAGTTTTTCCGGCTCAAGGCACTGAACAACACTGCTCAAACTATATACTATCAGCAAGTTACGATTAAATAATATAAATCTATAAATTGTAATTCTTCCAGTACAGACACATGACTGCATCTGGTGTATTAATGATCTTTAAACAGCACAACTAAAATTTATGAAAATATAGTTATTTTTGACGAAGAAACACGAGTACTAAGCTCTCTCAAAAGGCATATTTTTCTTGGTTTTGCAACATTTTCCATTGGTGATCCATACATATCCATATATTTATCTACAACCCCCACTTTTACACACTCATACACTCAACCAAACAAAGAGTTCTGTATGCGCACAAGAATCCTTATTATAATTTTTAATGACTGTCTGTTTGAACGTAATTACATGTGATTTATATTTTTATCTCTACATGTTAATTATCATCGAAATAAAAATGTTTTAACTTGTAACACACATGCTAGAACGGATTTACCTCTCACAAGCAAAATTAACCCTAAATGGAAACTCCAAATGTAGATAACGAAATATAATAGATTTTAATTTATCTATCCTATTGGTATAAAAATTGTGCAATTTAAACTATTCTGAGATCAGCAAACTCATCCAAGACAAACTCTTCCTTGTGATATTAGATGACAAGAATTGTTTGTGATATAACACCAAATTTGCTGATATTACATTTTAAAGTGGCTATCTATCCACTAAGAGGTACCTGGCAATCTGTACTAAGATATCATTTCCGGTTTACTGATCACGTTGCTTTAACTAATAGTTGGATGTATCACTCGATAAGCTTAATTGCACCGACTGAATGTCTAAGACCACAATTGTATTGTTATTACTACATTTAATTAATTTGAAATTAATATTTTAGGCCTCCCTTTTTAATTCTAATCTAACAATTTAAAAAAATAACTTTCGTACATTGACAAGGTTATGATAAAAAATTCTAATTAAATATAAAACAATCTGTACATTAATAATTTAGCATTTGCTACATTTAATTAATAAAAAAAATTCTTCTAAATTTTATTTCTATTTTTCCGAGTTCACTTCTGCCGTTTAATAATAAAACACAACAATTAATACAGACGCGACAGTTATGCAACATATTTTAAACAAATTTTATAAAAACTATGTGAAGTTATTATATTCTTAAACTACGTAAAACGTAAGTAATCTTTCCTTTCGTTCATTATCCCATCTATACCGAAATTATAAGTACGGTCACAAAACGAAGCCGAAAAGTTGGGCAAGAGATAATACTCGGCGATTTCATCACGGCCTATGCTCGATAACGCTAATCCGATTTCAAGTCGCACTAGTTCGTCCGCTCGGATATAGATACAAAGAATTTCCATTATCTGACAAAAAAGCGCTAGAAATACTTTACCTTAGCGCTTTCCGTCTCACCTTTTAGGATTTAAACTGACGGCACTTCAACGGTTCGAACGAATCAATAATTCGCTAATCTATTGTAGTCCTCCATTTTAACTTTGGTTCGGGATAAAAGTACGAACCACTTGTTATATCTATTTATGTATGAAATAAAATGGTGCGTCCATAAAACGGCTGCTGTGGTGCTGTAGAAAGATCTATCTATTCTTTTAATGTAAATCCTATCAGACTCGTTTATTTAAAATTAAGTTTTTCTTCCTATTTTATAACTTTAAAAAAATCATTTTGAAGAGATTATTATAATTATATTCTAAGACATACTATTCTTCGAAATTTATAGAAAAAATATGCCCAACACAAAATAGACCAAGCAAGGACAAAATCGGTGCTTTGATAAATTAAAGAGAACCTATAAGTGAGCAATCATAGAACCTTCGCGTCAGTGATGAAGCTTTTTAGGTTCACTGTACAAAGAAAATTAATATTTTCTTGCGTTTTTCTTACCTAAGTTCAACTTAAACTAATCATAGCATTAGATATATAATTATTATGAAGATTTCTAGAGTTTATGCTTAGCATTCACAACATTATATTTCCAAATATTTGTTAAGTAAAATGATTATTTCTGTTTTAGTATACTTAAGTAGATTTATAGTTTTCTTTTAACAATGGAGTACAAAATTAAGAACTATGCATGAAGAAATAAAAGATATGTATAAGATACTAGTAGTAGTGAAATAAAGCTTTCAGAGCTTAATTTCAGTTATATTTAAAACAGATCTTAATAACGTTTAAGGATCAGACTAAATAATCATTTAAAAATCTCTTTGAATAGTACTTAAAATATGTATTTTACGATATTTCCACGTTACAGAACTAATGAATAGGTCACAGAAGATATTGCAATATTAGCGATAAGGCTGCCCGTTTCATAATGATTTCTATACACTTTGTAAAATATATTATTGTAAAATGAAATAATTTAAATAAGTATAGACTGTTGGTGGAGTGAATGAGGTGAAAGATTGGACAAACCTGACTATATTGCCATGATACGATGCCAAGAGCTCTTGAACAAAAGCCCTTCGGTACGAAACAGTAAAAGTTTAAATATAACAATTTATTGCAAAGACAAGACCTTATGTTACCTTCAATTACCTATCATGTGTTCGTTCAATACTTTATAATTGTTTAAATAATAATAACTATATTATATATATCACATAGTTACATCATATAGTTTTTATGTAATATGTTATGTACATTGTAATATATAATGTGGAATTAAGTGTAAATAAATAAATCTTATTATTTTTTGTATTATATTACTAACGAAGAAGTCATTTTAGTAAGCAGCTCGCAGATATTACAAAAAAGTTTCTTTATTCGAAAGAAAAATTTTAATAAAGCGTCTCAATAAAAAGTGGCTGGAAGGAACCCAACGAAGTAATTATTCGACAGTAAAGTGAAGATTAAAAAGTAATGATCTAAAATTGAAAACGGTTTCTATGACCTTATCTTGCGCTACCATAAACTAGGGTAATATAGACCTATACCTCAATACACCTACGGTGTAATGATTACAAAGAATTTAAAAAATGTTTCAACTAAAATAATAAGGTGCCAAAAGCTAAAAAGACATTGCCTACCCCCAAGCCCAGATAAATATTAAATATTTAATTTTTAAAAACAAATCAATCATAAAAGTATATGAGTACGTCTACTTGATAAATAATGATAAAAAAATTGGTAAAGCAGCCGCAGTATCTTTGCTCATGAGCACGGCCTAATTTACGACTCAGCGGTTAGCAATATGTGCAATCTTTAACTGAATTAATCACTATTTACTGACTCCACATCGTTTTTTTACAAATATACTTGCTTAAAAGGATACAGAGACTTATTACTGTGTCAGCTACAAAGTCATTCAAAGAATTTAGAACAAACAAAATGCGTAATTACAAGTTTTATATTATTTTGTTAAAAATTAATTGAATTTTATTACAGAATATAATTTTTAAAAATAGCGACTGTTATGCGCAATTGCTTTAACTTTCAAAATTAATTACAAGTCTTTATAATAGTAATTTAAAGCAATAAATATTTTTTTATAAATTAGAATTTTGAATGATTATTGATGAAACGCCTAAATGATTCCACTTACCCTTTTTTATATACTTAGTTAAAATAACAAACCTAAAGAATTCCAGAAGACGATATTGTCCATTATTCATATCAATTAGTTATTATTTAAGGTTTTCAAGCCTCTAATGGGCCATCAAAATATAAAGGAAATAACGAAGAAAATTTCCAAAGAAACGGTGTATTTCATTGTTAATAATTGATTTAATACTTTCTCTAAATTTATAAGGATCACACATTCATAAACTGAAGTTTAAAATTTGAAAAAAAAATATATTTCATAAAAAATACAACAATGTTAAAATAAGATAATAAGTTCAAAGTATGTTGTCTCATTTTTGCAATAACAATTGATCGTCAGCGAGAAAGAGACAAAACATTAGAGATATTTAGTTTCAAACTACGCTTATACATAATATAGAGGGATAAGAAACATACATATGTATTTACAAATATACAAGTGTATTATTTTAATCATAGTTTTTGCCGTGTATTGTTATGAAATAAAATTAATTTAAATTCAATATACACGGAAATTTCTGTATATCAATGATGTCCATGTAATAATTACAGAAATACGATATATTTCCCTCTCCCTAGTACCGAATTTTGTTTGATCAGCATTTGCTGAATAATCCTATGCTAGCAACGCTGATGGTTGCTAGGATAACACCTTGAAGCAAATAATATTTTAAATTTAATTAACTAATCTACAGAAATAGAATAAAATAACATCCCCTTTGAATAGATCAATCCGATGATGGTTATCGAGAGAATGTACCGATATCATCGAAAACAAGAGTGAATTGGATCTCCAATAATATTAATTGATACAGGATACTTCCTTTATAATGTATATACTATATAATAAAAATGTTGACTGTAATAGATTTTGTATAATTTGAGGATAAACAAACAGAGGAGCAAAATACAAACCAATATGGAGTAATCTAAATAATATATTTGATTTTAATAATTTGTAATGTAGTAATGGATGCTTAATGCATGGTTAATTTTTATATAGTAAGTTTTAATTTTGTTATTTTTATAATATAGTTATTTTGAACGTAACCATTTACACCATGGCGTTGCAAATGGAGTTTTTCGTGCCTTTAATAAATCTTCTTTTTTTAGCTTTGACTATATGTATATACCAATGGAATAAAAAAGAATTAAAAAGAATAAACATATTTAAGTATAAAAATTAAATACATCAACGAAAGTTTATAGTAGAAAACAACCTCATAATGTAAAAGCAAAGAGATAGAGTCCACAAAGTTCTATCACGAAAAGCAATATTGAACTCACAAGTACCGATTCACAATATCTACTTATTATATTCCTTTTTATTCTTGTCTCTGGATCTGAACATTTATTACTGTCTTATTGCTTGTGGAGTGCTTCAGGCCGTGGGGCAAGTGTCAACATTAGGTTATTATGTTGAGACTAGCGAAAATTGAGCAAGAAAGATCCGATCGCCAACCAACGCTAAAACAACATCCATTCATCTTATTGATCTAGACGTTAAGATCAATATACCTTTCTTTTTTTAAAAGAAAGGTATATTGAATTACTCATTACCCATATCCATCGAACATGAAAGTGAATGAAATAACAGAATGTATGAAAATGAAAAGCAATACATTAATAAGAACATAATTCAGGAACTCTACTACTAACTCTATTATATTTCTATTTTATTCTATATTTTCTATCAAAATGTATCTGACACATTTTGATAAAATTTTACATGTAACTTACTTTCCTGTTTATAACATTAGTAGGGATAAAAGTTGTAGCAAGCTTAACAAATAATATCTTCAAAGCGAGAAGGCAAAAGGATTATGAAAGTAACTCTGTAATAATATGATAAGCAAACAGCAGTAAACGGATACAGATACGACTTATTTGTTGGATTTAAAAGCGTTGTGGAGCAAAAAGAAAACTCGTTGTTATGGCATAATGCGTATAAAGGTACATTTGGAAGGGATTTATGAAGAAGGTCTCGGCTGGTTTATTATGACAATGCCGCCGCGAACGCCGGGAGCACCACCTCATTTCCTTACTGAAAGTTATAAAAACATATTGAAAATGAGATTCCCGCTGAGGACCTGCCGAATGTTATCTTGTTTGTGATTTCTCTGTTTTTATGCACGCTCATATAGCGAAGAAACTCTGAAACTTCGAAGACGCGAAGAATTATTGTTTGTTGAAGTTTGTCGAATTCGTCAGATTTGAATTGAAAAATTGGCTTATTTTTTCATCTCATGGATGAAAAACAGGCTTCATTTTATGTTCTTATTAGATAATATTTTTGAAGTTCCAACGCAAAAGAGTTATAAGTTTAACTTGTCCATGGCCTTGTATAATAGGAAATCTCGCAACAATATTATATTTATTTCATCGTAAAAAAAAATACACATCATGTAAATATGTATATTAAAATAAATCTAATTTAATTTTTATACATATATATTTTATCGACTCAAAAGCAATTCATATAATGAATTCATATAATTAATTAGAATCACATATATATCTTGCATAGTACAATAAGTGGTCATATCATTAAAAAGAAATCACTTCCAAACAATTTAATAAAAAAAATATACCGTTTTCAAGATCATTTATTAAAATAATACATTAAACTAAAAAAATAACATGTATTTTATATTTTTTTCTTCATGATTAATGAAAGTATGATAGCAAATATTAACAAAATAATAAAAAATAATCCACTAAGAAACCACAAACAATATTTTTGATGGCGCCAGTCTCCTACTGAGCTTCTGATCATAATTGTCCAATATAAATTTTCTTTATAACTTTCTGTGTTACTAAAATGACGTATTTTCGGTCCACTTAACTGAACTACAAAATATGTTTAACATAAATTTATTTTAGCAAAATTTTTATTTTTTTTATTTTTTTAAATATTTACAATAATGTACTTAAACATATTTACAAAAATACAAAAGGCTCAAAGCCAGGAGATGCGTACCCAAAATACTGGCTACATTACCACATTGTACTTCTATACCCCATGGACCCAAAGTCTCTACTCCAAAAGGAACGAAAAATAAGAATCTATGATACTTTCATATTTTCGCATTATGGCAAAATTTAATTTTTTTATAAAAAATATTTTTATGAATAATAATAATAACTAAGTACTCATCTAAACCGACTACAAAGTATATAAAAAAATATAAATACAAAAAATACTCGTCAAATTGATAACTTCCTTTTTGGTTTTTTTGAAGGTCGATTAAAAACAAAAATTATAATTCTACAATGAAAATATTTGGACATCGGTGTCTTAGAGGTTAATGTTTCTAAGTAATACCTTTAATAAATGTTTAACCTTTGTTTTTATTTTTAATTTACTTTGTCCGTAAATAGTTTTTTTTTTAATACATCTTATTTAACACTTTTAAACGGAAATATTTCTTGAGTCGAATATTATTAATTGAAAATAACATGTCTTCTAGGTATACGAACATTTAACTAGATGAAGTTTTCGAAAGTCCCAATCTATTTCAATATAATTAATCCTATCAAAAATAATTAACAACAGTTTAATTGGCTTCATAATCGTGGCGCTAAGTCTAATTGATGTTGTAATATATAGATCAAAAGTATATGAATCATTTTCTTTGCATATGAAAACGTAGTGTGAAAGCTCGCAAGTTGTTATCTGGCGGCTACTGTACAAGGAAAGATTGTCTTGTCAAGAGCGATGCTCAGTGTGATGCGCCTCGCGACAACGGGTGGACGGATTCGCGCACCTGTTCTACGAGCTTCGTAGAGCTTTCGTAGCGCTACGAAAAGTTTGATTCGCTTCTACGTGACTGTTTAACATGAGATCAACTGTTAATAGTTACTAATAGTGATGATGTTCATTATTTTGGAATTGTCTTGAGACATTTGTGAGTATTTTAGTTTAATTTATTACCGAAATATATACTCGGTGTTACCATAGATTCTACAATATAATTAATTTTAATTTAAAGAAGTATTTCTAGTTTATTTTACTATTTTATAAAAAAAATATTTGTCTCTTGATCATATTAAGGCTTTCATGTATAAAATTTTTCACTGTTCATTGACGGAAAAACGCAGTGAAACAACAAAGAAAATTACTACAATGATGTCTCTGTTAGGAACTCGCAATTTTCTTTAGGGTGCTTTGTTTTCGGCTTATACCAACGCTTTTGTCAAATCACTTTACCAGTTAGGAAGATAAAAGAGAAAATAATTAGTCAAGATGATGTAAATCTTTGTGAGTTTATGTTGACGTCGCCAAGAATAACTTCCGCCTTATATTTTAATCAAATCGATTATGAAATGATAAAATCATAAGCTAGTTCAAAATTCGACGCCTTTTTTTCATATACTGTTCCTTCTTGTGTATCTAACGTAATTATTTATTTTATACTACAGCAGAATTCTCATATAGAGGCCGGAACAAACAAATGTACAAAATTTTGTATTTACTTTACTTCCTACAAAAAATTGTAATAAATACACAATAATTCCAACTTATACACCAATCACTACCTATAGACTAGATTTTTTAATTTGATTAATATAATTCGTTTTCAAGAACCGTAGTTTTTTTTCTGTAATCAATTGTTATTATCACTAATATTATATATGATATACCTTTTAATGCATGACATTAATTTTTTTAAAATATATGTAAATTGTATATAAAAATTATAGAAGATTTTTTATAAGAAATAATATTTTATTTATTTATCTGTAATAATTTTTATAAAATACTCGTTTGTATTCGTTATTGTAGAAAGACTTAAAATATCATAGAGATACTGTATATGAATCGTAAATATCGTTGCACGGGCTTCATATGCCCATCTCAGGCCGTCTTTCCATCAGTGGAAAAAATTTTAAATGGGCCAGAAGTTGCAGTTGATTTCTAAGACAATTTAAAAATTATCTGACATGATTATTGTTACAAACGGATATATCTCATAAATGGGTGAACAGAGAGATAGATCTCAATCAAGTCAGCTTTTAAACAAATTGAAACTGATAGACAAAATAACTGATAGACAAACTCTTCCTTCGCTGAGATTTTATAAATACATTTTTTCTTTTTCAATATAGGGAAAGATAAGTTAAAAAAAATATGAAAGAATTGGATAAACTTAATCATATTTATTTTATCACAATTAAGTTTCAACAGTTCAGTATGTTTTAACTTTTTTACAGTTTAGTCCATATCTATCCTACGATACAGCTTTTTTAACATCGCTTATCAAATTTAAATGTGCTTAATTCATATTCTAGAATTTTACAAAGCATTTTTTTGAAAACAAAAATCGTGACATACGAACCCTCAGGGCTCTTTAGTTAATCAAAGCATGGAAAATAAAGGACTTATTTGCCTACAGAAACCGTTAGCTTTGCTTTTACTCACTGCATGTTACTTTCACGAACTTTGGTCACCAAAGCAGTCACTGAACAAAGCCGAGTCCTTTTAGCGTTTTCCTGAACGTGTTTTCGGAACTTTTTCATTACAAAGCAACAATTTTTTTTATGCTGAGTGTGTCTTCACGTAAAATATACGTTGTGTGTATACTCAAATAAATCTTTTCTCATATTATAATTTAAAAAAAATTGTATTTTATAAAACTACTGGGAGCCGAGTCTCCTACAACTGCACATTCATGTAAATCTTATATTTAATTTTATTTGATCACCAACTACGGTTAGAATTTATTTTACTAACTATAATATGTAATGTTCTCATTAAACATACAAACCTAATATTTAACCATATTTAAAGGTAGGTGCCAAGTTATAGAATAGTTAGGGTAGTTTTGTAAATTTTGAAATTCTACTTAAATTTTACAACTTTGTCGAATTTAAGTAGCTACAAGCTTCCCATATACTTGACACTGAAGGACATTGATTGCTACTTGTTATTGCTATTTTACTATTTACTATTGAATCTTGTCTATGGTCAAAATTATTAATTAATTTGATTGATTAATTGAAAACAAAGGTAATAATATAATGGATGCAAATATTTTTATCTAATTTATGCGTTGTAAATAATTTTTTATACTTTTATATTATCCAACCTCTGTAGCTAAGTTGTTCGACATATTTTATGTCCTGAATTTGCAAAATTCAGAACATAAATACAGATATATGACCAAGTATAGCTGTAAATAAAATGAAGAATGTAAGGTACAGAAAATTTAAATGAAGCATTAAGTTTAAAATATTTTTAATATCATTATCATACCAAACTCATTTAATACACGGTGGAAATTACCGCAAGAATTATTGTCGAATTAAAAATGGTTTAAATATTTTCGTTATCAACTATAGTATTATTAATAGATTCAGAAACTGTTATTAATATGGTAGTATCTTTATTAATTCATTTTATCGAGATTCTTGGATCCTCATCACGATATGTTCATAAATAGTAATTTACCTTGATTGAAATATTACGTAGCACAACAAAATCTATAAAAACTCTACATGTATTTTAAGAATAACAGCATATTTCAGTAACGGAACGGCATGACCCATTAGTGGGATCGATATTCGGGTGCACTGAGCAGTCATTACCGCATCCATGCTGTCGTAACTTATTAAGGTTTAATTTATGGCCATATTATATTAAAGCTTATTCTTAAGCTCTTTATGTAGCGCTTTAAATGATGAAGTATCAGTCAGGACAGACACTTAATAGATGCACATATTTATATATATTGGATACCTTGAACCAACATCAAACTAAATATTACTTTATTTCCTCCAAACCTAAGTTATAAGGTTGAAAACTTCAGATACGCTTTAAATAGTATAAACTGCAGAATCCTATGTTTTACTTACTTTAATATGAAAGAACTTTGACAGCGCGATTTAATATTCGTCAGTATGATTTCTTTACATATTTTAATATTCGTATTATTTTTTAGCTCTAATACATAATCAGTAAGAAAACAAAAGTAAAACATGTAATACAGTAGAATTAGATAACATATTTTACTCCATACAAAAAGGTTGGAGTTTTTCAGTACAAAACTCCAATGAACGACTTAATATCTATAACAACTAAAAATTTATATTCACTACTGACTCTTTACCAGTTGTGAACATAAAATTATTAAACGAAGTACCAAAGGTATGTGGCCTGTCTCCTAAGATTAAATAAGACAAACTTTACAATCGAGAAGTGTTCTAATGACGATGACGGATGAAGTATGAATTCTTGCGAGAGCATTTCCTACTTCCTAAAAAACACTATTCAAATACTTACATTGAATCAATCTTATGCCACGTCACTCCAGTTAAGAGATTCGGGAAGTCAGAGCACACATCAGCTAAAAATAGATTCTTTTGGTGTTTCCATATTCGTACTGTCTCTGTCAACACTTTTCCGTATTGATTGACAATTTCCATACTTATGTTTATATATCTATAGCAATATATTAATAGATTTGTATGTTTGTTTAATAAAACTCAGAAAACTGTATACTAAAAAATGTATTGGAGTAAAACAATTTTGGAAATTCGTTCACAAAACATTTCCAGCAATGATCTGTACGTCAAACATAAGATTACTATCGGAATTTTTGAAAGGTTTTTCACAGTTCAGAAATCTGTCAATTCAATAGAGGCCTAGTAGGTCTGCGCGTAACCGAAAAGGACGTTGTAAGTTTTTCATACAAATATTATATTACAAAATACTTTACCAAACTTGTGATACAGAATCATATTTCAATTTAACATATTGCAAAATAACAGAAAATAAAGTGGAAATATTAATAACATGAAAACATTTCATGGATATTGGTAATAGCGATTGAACTAATATGCAAATACTTATATTGTTGTTAGTAATAAATGCTAAATAGTTCTCACAATATTCATTAACCACTTCAATTGTTGTAAAAGCTGATAGTTCTAATTGAAATTGCCAGACTAATTAATCATTATTTTCCAATAAGTATCTCATGTAGATATATTCTCAACATATTTAACTTCCAAATAATTGCTTGTAGTATTAATATTTATATTTTATTTAGTGCACGTTAACTAAATAAATTTTATTAATTAACTAGCCTTCTGCATCGAAAGGTCCCGGGTTCGAATCCCGGTAGGTGCATTTATTTGTGTGATGAGCACGAATGTTTGTTTCCGAGTCTTGGTTGTTTATAAATTTATATATGTATTTATTGTGGTACCCTCGCTGTTTCTGATTACCATAACACAAGTGCTTCAGCTACTTACTTTGGGATCAGAGCAATGTATGTGGGTTGTCCCAATTATAAAAAAAAACTAGCAAATAGGCTAATTGTAAGAAAAAACCGTTTTATCTTATTAAAAAAAATTAATATCTACTAATACTATATATGCAAGGGAGATTGTTTGTTTAAACGTGCATATTAGGAATTACTGGTGCCAATTGATAAACTTTTTATTTTGTATAGTGCATTTATAAGGTATGGAACACCATTCTACAATCAATTGAAGCAAAGCATTAATGAAAAATTAAAAAATATTCCTTTGAGAACGAGTGAAACCATGAGACACAACTAGTAAAGTATAAATGTCGTAAATTAGTCAACCAATAAAAAAGCATGGGTGAATGTTATCTTAACAAGATAAATCATTATTGCTTGCTCAGCATGCTCTAATCAATTAGTCCCATATAAACTGTTTATTGTTTTGTATGGAGTTAAGTATCAAATAAAACAGTCGCATTATAGTGCACTCTGTTTATACTATTATGTAATGTTGATCCATGAGATTAATGGATATCTATCACGCTTATTAATGTTTTATATACTGTCATAAATTGATAAGTGTGTTACATACGAGTATAGATATAATTATTATAGAATACATACAAAAAAATTAATGAACTATTGTTAGCTTAATGTAAGATAAACACGATTTAAGTTAGGGGTTTCTTGGTGCGCATAAATGCAGCGTACATGCGCTGCGTTTATGCGCTGAGTTTGCTAGTATGAACCTGACCTACATGAGTTATTAGACGCGCACAAACGCAGAGCGCATGATTTATACGCTGCGCATAACGTACGGATCGCTCAGTGAGCGACTTGTGCGCATAAACGCTGGCAGTTTGGGTTGGCGGGTTGCAATAAAACAGTGTTTATCAAAATGCCGAAGAATTTATTGAAATTCATCAGAATGTCATCAGAATTATTGGACAGATATTGTTCCACTAACAATTTATAGCAACCTTCTTTATTCCTCTTGTTGAACATGTTGTCTTTCGCCTTTTCTTTTTTTGAGTTAGCAAATGCATTAAAATTAACTCATCTTCCTCAGCTTCAAGCAGATTTAATCTAAGAGTTGACAACATGTCCTACCACCACGAAAATAAGCGAGAACTGAAAGTATCGTTGCATATATGCGCAACCAAAGAAACCACTTAACGCAGCGTATATACGTCGACCAAACGCTGACACACATGCCCTGCGTTTATGCGCACCAAGGAACCCCCACCTTTAGCTATATAGTGTATTGAAAAATATTCGCTTTAAAACGAATTTTATACGATTCTAGCTATGGCATATGTTAGTAATAAGCATATCTATATTATTTTCAAGCTATCGTCTATCAACATCGTATTTTATACAAAAGATAGCTTTTTGAAAGCTTAGGAAGCGTAGCTTTTTGAGCTACGATTATGTTAAAAAATAGCTTTAAAACTATTATTTTGAAATATCACCATTCCGTATTGAATTCTTACATCTCAGCGAAGTTAACAAAGACTTTTAAAAAGCAACAATTTATGTGCACAATGTTTGCAACCGGACTGCGAAGTAGTCATTGCTCAAAGGGACTAATAAGGAAAAGCAGTATTTTGCTAGTATTTATCAGGAAAAAATACCTCGAAACAAGTGCAAACTCGCTACAGGCACGGTCAAATACAGTTCATTTCTAACGATTCTTCTATACATATTTTACAAGATCTACAATTGATTGGATGATCATGTTATAGAAACCGAATGAAATACAATTATTTAAAAGGTATAAATCAAAATGCACTAAAAAGTAATAAAAAACAGAAATAATAATTTTAAAAAGCAAATTAGGATATTGATTAGGATAGGATAAGGATTATTTTATTTTACAGTTTAGTACCGTCCGCATATATTTAATAAAATATTACTTTTAGTAAACCGAAAATTGGTTTGTGACCATTGGCTAAAGGGATCTAAAAAGGCGACTAAAGAAATAGAGGCGATATTAAAACTAATGCCGCGGTCCAGAAACAACACAATGGAATTCTATCAGCTTTGTCTAAATAGATTGGACTCCGATACTGGACCATACAATGTTTAATAAGAACGAAGAAACCCTCGGCAAGGTTTGTCTAATTATCTTTGGCCTAATGAATACAGGGCGAGCTTTATCCATAGTTGGCGGGGTAATTAACAGCTGAGATGGGAAATATTAATATTTATAAGCTCCGGGGTTGAAAGTAAATTTTCGTTATTAACAAGGCTCAAAGTGGCGCAATGAATTTTATACGTTGATTACAAATTAGCGGCATGGATCTTCGAGTATCGTTTATTGATCATGGTTTAATTGAATGTGGGTTGTTGGATTGAAATGTAAATACAAAGTTAATGAGTTATTGTTTGTTTTACATACATTTATTTCCTATACATAACCTGCAAGTAAATATGAAACGATACATTTCAAGTTCCTATCCGTGTATATAAATAACTGATGCCAACGATTTAGTGTCTGTGGACATAAAGGACTAGATGACAATATATTCTTGAAACGACGCTTCAATATAATTGATAGAATTGGTTAACAAATGCTGATATTTTGCACTGAAAGATAGTTGAAGTATATCTAAATAAATAATTTAATACCTAGGTATCAAAGGTAGGATCGATCAGTAGAAGATCCTACCCGAAACAATTTTACCTCTGTTAATATCTCTAGGCTCTATTACCCAATCAATTCGTAATTTGATTTAAATCTCTTCATTTACATACATTTTATTATTACACTCGTTTATTTATATCAAATTTGTATAGGAACAGTTTGGTAATTCATTACAACTCTTGTTTTAATGAAGCAGGTAGGTTTTAACTTTTAAGTATTAATTAAGTACATAATATAAAATATGGTTTTAACTTTTAAATGTTAATTAAGTACATAATGTATTGTGTGTAAAGTTTTAATTAATTAAATAATTTATAAAAGCACTCATAATTTTACGTTAAAATGTAATGATACGATAAAAGACTTGGTAAGTTTTAGCGTGAGAGCGTAATCCTTCCGCTTTTATAATATTAGTAAGAGCTTTGTCCCTCCCAACTTTTCAATGATTATAAAACTCGCATTAGGTTTATAACACACATAAAGGGTCCGCGGCATTACATAAAATCACGCGTCGTAAAGATTTTATTTTGAAGCAAAAACAGATCGTTTTATGTTTGAATTTAAATTCGTATATTCCTCGGGGGCTCAACCACGCGTAATAAGGCGATGCTTTTATTACACAGGCCCCATCTAATAAGCGGACACTGGCTGTTCGCTCACAAACAATCTCATCCCATTACGTAATTTTACACCTATACCGGGCGAAATATTTCACAAATTGCAAAGTCAAAAAACAGCTACAGTCTCTAAATGCACAGCATTTTGTTTCGTTAGGTGTGCTCACAGCTTCGTTAGTGTTTTGATTTTATGAATTTTTTACTTAACTTACGCGTCTTACTCATAAATGTAAAGCCACTCTTGAATATGAAATACTTTAAAACAATTTTTTCTGTTTAACTGGTTGTTTTTTAAAGCCAATTAAATCTGCCAAAGTCTGTTGTGCCTTTTAAAATGAATTCACAGACATTTTTTATCTTCTTTGAGTATTAAACCAAGACCAATAATAGCCAAACACTAAATGAATGGACAAACACTAAATTTGTTTCGAAATAAAGAAAGAACAGTTTCAAATGATTCAGAAGAAAGGAGGAAGGAAGGAAGTTCGAAGGAAAATTACTTATTTTTAGAAATTTACATTATGAATTTTATATATTTTAAAAGTTATATTTAATTATTAATATTTCTTTCTTTCTATCGTATAAAATACAAAGAAAGTATGCAAATGTGATTCGTATATTTTCGCTCCTTTTGGGGTTGAGACTAGATTTCATAGATGCTAGAACTCCGTCGATTGTTTAGCGAGATACTTTATTTAAAACGAAATTACATTAAATTAATCAGTAAAATAAGGTCTATTTATAAGAATTTAATACAAAAATTTGTAAATTTTCCTTACCTTCTCCAAGATAACAATGTCATTCTGAAAACATTTGGCGAAATGTAGTGACACAACCTTCTGGGGATGTCAGTTTTGTGAATGTAAAACAATGGCGCCTTTAGAGATCTTTAAATTCATTTTCAGGAACACGCAAAATGAGCGTTTGTTTCGAAATTTCATTTTTAAATACCAACGATTTATAACAAGTGAAATTTAAGACAACCTTAGTTGTATTAAACACTTATGTTTAATACCTAAACAGAGACCAACAGACTGATATGTCAAACTTATAACACCCCTCTTTTTTGTCAAAAGTTAAAAAGAATCAATTATTTGCTTTTGACTTAACAGACAAGCCTATTCAGATACAACATTAATTGCTTTTTTCAATGTCAACGTTGAATAGCAACGCACAAGCTTTGAATATGAATTTCATAGCTTCAATATTATATCGTTAATTACGTTTTAATTTTTATTTCTTCCATTATCTATTGGTTATTGTTTGATTTTTATTAATATTATAAGTAAACCACTATTATTTCAAAAATCGAATATTATAAAAAAAGAATCAGCGAAATCGGTATATACAAGCATACACACATACAAATCTTTCCTCTTTATAATATTAGTTTAGATTTATAATTATTATATGCACATTATCATTAAGCTTCTACAACATAACTGCATTATCTACTTAATATTCATGAGTGGTGAAGTGAAACGGTGACGACAGTAGCAACTTAAACTGATAGAGTTTGTTCAAGCTATGAATATGTACCGCAATACAAGATAAGCTTTGCTCGATGGGAGCGGTTTATATGACGCTGTTAAACAACTCGTAAGTGGGATCTCTTACTGCCAAAGATTAGTGTTAATACTGTCTCTTTCAGTTACTCGACGCAATTGAATAGGAGCTAGTAATAATGATAACTTAATAATTTATTTAATTAATTATTAAAAAGTAGATTACATACTTAATGATACATTTGATTTGTTAGTAATTTCTAATTAAATATTTGGATTTGTAACTAATTGATTATTATTATAACTTTAATTTAAGTAATTTCTTTCAGTTGTGTGATTTTAATGTTGCATTGAATTGAAAACAATATTAATGTTCGCTATCTTCTAACAAAAAAAAACAACTCAAGCGTTGTTAACTAATGCTTGAGTTGCTCAAATATTAAGAATGAAGAATTTTTTGACATTATGTAACCCTTTCAAATTATGAATTGAGTTTCAAAGAAGTCATAACATTGTCTAACTAAAGTATGCATATTGAGCTGTTCTCGTATGTAAATAATTACCACCTTTCTTATAAAGGTTACCCAACTTGAATCAATTTTTAAAATGCTCTGTCACTTTCTTGCTAATGGGTAATTTTTGTGAAAAAAACGAGACAAAAAACCTTAAGATAAGATCTTAGTTTAGCTATGTTTATAAGTAAGGGTAAGAGTTAATTTAAAAATATTTATACTTTGTTTTACTACAAAATATTTCTATCCTCCAAATTAATCTTTAATTCCTTTCAAATTGTTTTATACGGGACTCAATTACAAAACACTAGTGTATAAGGATGTTGTAGATAGATATGATAGATATACAATGTTCTAGGTAGATATGGTAGATATCAAAATTAGTGAAAATGGGAAAAGTCATACTGAAAATACGTGCATAGTTTGTAGGTAATATATGTGCGTAGTTTGAAATGAGAATTAAGTGAATTATTAACTGACGTCATGACCGCACTGTCAAGCTGCATTAAATGTAAAGCTTACTACCTAAAAAAGTCCGAGGACAAATGTCAGCAAAAATATAATACGGAGTCCCAGAGATACCAATTTCGATTATATGAAATCGAATGCTATCGTCTAAATAATAATCAATATCTCAATCGTTTGTGAGTTCCCTTACAATCCATTTGCTAGAAGATCGTGGTGCGTCCAGAGCTCTTATATCGAGATGCGTTAGGGTCATACTTGACTGAAGCAGGGCCTTTGGGGCTCCGTTTCCGGCCCTCTGAGAAACAGTCAAGATAAGAAAGACGTTTTGGCGCCATTTATGTTTATGGCAAGGCAAATGGCCCTAGAATATTGTATACTTCCAACAAGTATTTTAAATGTTACTTTAAATATCGGATCCGAAGTAAAACTTCTTTATGCTCGGATTTTAGCAAATACAAAAATAAAATATTTGGTTCAGTTTTATCGTAAGCTAACAAGGGTCAGTTTCTTTATTGACATAATATAGAATAAGAAACAGACTTGTTCTAAGGTCTAATATCCCAATACAATCCCCTTCAAAATTAATTAAAGTTTTAAAAGGTTTAACTACAACCGAACCAACATTTTCATTTTTGATCCCCGATACAAAAATTGTGTATAATTGTGTCGTAATTGTGTAAAAGTGTTATAATTTTCACGTTTCTGTTGGTCTGCCGTAGCTCAAAATGAATGAACCGATTTTGATGCGGTTTTTTGTTTGAATGCTGACGTGATCGAGATGGTGGATTTATGAAGTTTTGTGCATCCAGTCATGAGTTAGTATTATTTGTATTTAACATATTGTTTTTTTAATTGATTGTGTATTGTTACCTATATCTTATTAAATATTTTAATTAAATTAATTTTTTTTCAACCTCTAAAGTTTTAAATTAAAAAAAAGTTTATTATCTTTGTAATAAAAAGACAATCGCGACTGTCAATTTAGAAAAATGTCAAAGAAAAACGGTATTTTTCTTTTAAAATGAAAGACTTAAAAAAAATTCCCTAACTTTACAAAGTTCAAAATATTGGAGGCACATTGATATTTTGTAACGCACCCAACGGTTATGGCAAGCCTTTTCTATATTTATAAAAAAAATTTCAACACCATTTTAAAAAAATTGTAAATATTATAAAATAAATTTCTTAATAACAAATATATTTTGAAATCTTGAATTGCCAAAAATTTTCATTTATTTAAGCATTGTGGTTTAAGTCTAGAATAACGGGAAATGTGTCAAGTGCAAAAACACATATTCTCAAAGCGTTACAAAGTGGTCTCGTGTTAGACTCTCAGTTAACCTGCCGAAATAGCCTTTTTGTAACCTTAAACTGTAGATGCCGTTTTTTGTGCTCAAAATACGTAACTTATGGTCAACGATCAGTTTGATACTTTGCATTGATCAGTCACTTAACGTAAGTTGGTTAGGGACATTTTTTGAATAGGCCCGCTATCACTGACATATTTTTTATTTGAATATCGAGTATTATAATAAAAAATATAAAGATCGAAAAGAGATCAAAATCATAACCCAGAGAAGATCCATTCATTTACGAAGATTTGTTAATTCATTTATAAGATACCTATTCTTATGTTGACCGCCTCCTTGGTCTAGTGGTAAGCGCGTAAGCGTTACAACCGAGGAGTCCTGGGTTCGATTCCCGGTGGAGATAAAAAAACTCGGTCTGGTAGGACTTAGAAGGCTGATCACCTACTCGACTAAAACTAAATCTCTAGACTAAAATCGATCAGTGAAACAGATGTGAAATGCATCTGCTCCATACCCCAGTAGGGGGACACGGGACTTCACTTTTATTCTTATATTTGTAATAATGTATGTCAGGAGGTTTTTTTAAATTATAAGAAGATTATTGTGAGAAAAGTACAATAAGTATAAAATATTCGATATTGCAAATAAATTACAATATAAAACACGTCATAGACAACGTCACCGATCTCTTCTCCGTTCTAGTTCATGAAACTGTATTGTGTGAAGAGAGACCTCTAATGCCTCCAACGGACAGTACAAGACTTAAGAGTACGAAATAAAACAAAATGAATCAACAAAAGGAACAAAAATCGTCTTCAATTTAATTTGTCATTAGAACAAACGTATGAAGCTAAGAATTGTTTTATGTATGAAATAGTGCGGATTTTGAAGTTTCGTTTGATACAATAGACATATAATTAACCAATCAAATACTTAGCGTCAGCCGCAAAGACAATAGGTCACATCAAGCCTGCCTCGAGGAGCTAACCGCACGTCTGTTGCGTCGTAATAGCACTCCTTAATGAAGATTAATTGTGGAATACGAAACATAATACTACAATATGTTTCAGAAAAGCGCCATCTTCGCTATTTAATATTATCCTGCATTAATTTGTGGCTAAGTTTACGTTCATTTTACGTCAGAGATACTGGATTCAAACCAGGGAAACACAGGGTCCTTCACGTTGATAATTTCTTCCATACAGTAGTGCTTAACTATAGCCTATGTTATATATTAGATTCGAAGAATATAATATATGTCACAGGTAAAGTATAAAGCAAAAAGAAAACGCATTTAGCATCAATGTATAAATTTTCTCTCTAATTTTCCTATTGTATGTTTACATTTTGATTTTTTTTCAGTTAACAGCGAAATTTTTCACAATTTCGAATAAAGTAAATCGGAAGCTCGCGAAAAATTTATGTGTTTGCTTGCGATAATGAAACTATGTAAATGAGGGAGTTTAATCTACGCGTCGCCGACAGTGTAATGTTGAGAGTAACCATACGTCTGCAGTGCCCTATCTTATCGCACGGGTTTCAACTATTCTAGTTCTTGGGTCGAATTCAGGATAATGACACTTTGATAAGAACTAAGTAGTAGTATTATTGCGCTTTAATGGCGGCTGTAGTCAACAAAGCTTTATTATATTTTTTTCTTAAATCAATAGAACGTTTCGGCCTAGTACGTTTATGAAACATCGATGCTAGTTAACGAGCATTCTTATATAGAAATTCAATTAACGTATGGTCACTTTAATTTTAAAAGCAATTTTCACAGACTAAATAAATTATTAAAATAATATACAAAACACAATCATAGATAGGCACGGTAGATATTATAAAAATGATAATATTACTTAATAAATATAAAATAAATGAAATAAGAATATAACTAATACATGTCATATAATAGAATTTCCAAGTAGAGTAGTTAATGCGTTGATGGACTAAAAGTACCAAAAACGGGAAATTTAGACAATAATTTCATTTTATTGATTCTCTTTGTTCGATGGGTGGATACTTAGGTTATAATGTATATCGAACCGTTTTCACGTATAAAAGGTACAATTTTATAGTTTTATTTATAATTGCTTAGTCGGTTTATATTTATTTATTATTTATTTAATTATATACTTATAAGCATAATAACATTAATGCTTTTACGCAGAGCACATTATCTTAGTAATTACAATTTGCAATAAACATAAATTCTCACGTACAAAAATCTCCATATAAATCCTTGTTATTGCGAGATCTGACAACGAGCGCGCGCCCAACATTCGTCCATTCATACTAATAATATCTAATCCACTTAGTCCCAAACCTACGAAAACCATTTCATTAGGACCCTGTACTGTAAAAATATTTCTACTTCACTTCGGAGACAATTTGTTTGAGACGTTTAGCTAAAAGCTGTTCCCGCTATCAAAACTAAATCAAGCATGATCATAAACTCGACCGCCCTTGCATGACGATAAAATGTGTAGGGAAGTTACATTCACTCGTGTCTCCTTATGCATGGAGATATAGTGCCCATTTTCTTTAACGATATCTTCATGTTGCCTAACAGACCCCATTTAATTCAATCCTGAATATTTTATAGATAATATAATATCTATATAGAACTGCATTTATTTAGCATGTTTAATTGCTCAGCGACAAATTAAAAATACATAACTTACGGAAACGTTGCTCAACTAAGATCTTTGATCAAAATATTTTGTCTCGTTCTTTCTACAATAATTAAACACAGGAAGAAAGTGACAGAACGTTTCTGACAATCTCAATAATAATATGTGTATAAATAATTGTAAAAGTGTTTCATATACGCTGTTTAATCCGTCCTTAATCAAACTGTCTTATTTAATTATAACACCTTTTTTTAATATAAAAAAGGGTATAAATAGATAATTAAACTAGAAATTTAGCAAAAAGGGAGAATAGTGAGGAAGCTCGACTCGTGTTTTAGTCTTTAGGTGCAAGTTGAGTAGAATAGGGGCAGGGAACGAGCATCTGGAGCGGTAATTAAGCGCATCTGCCTACGTTCAATTTTGAGACGCGGCTGAGTTGCCCTGAACGCCGTCGGGTCCATTTGGGTAAAGCAAATTGCTAAACTTTCAATTAAAGAGTTGTTATTCAAACCGCTTTCGGTTCCTCGAGGAATTATGTTTTATTTCGCAATGAAACTCTGATGGATACTTGTACTTAACAGTTTAACAATTTCTCAAAAGGAACAGTTTTGGTCATTTATTTTAATAATAATTGTCTATTAACTTTGAATTTAGTCTTGAATGAATTGTATAAGGTAAACTCTGTGCTATTGTTAGCTGTTTAAGTAATTCTATTAACGGTAAATCTAAAGTAAATCATTCAAGTAATTTTTCATCATAAACTCAATGTAGGCTTGAAATCTCATAGCCGTTACTATGCAAACAAGAAGATCATTTAAAAACGAGATTGTATACAACAGATTTACATTGCTATACATCAGCTCTCTGTTTAAATATGTTGTCATATTTAGAGTATTTCATTGTTTTCGTTTATTGTTTCTTAAAACATATTCTATTTATTGCAGAGGTGTAAATGACGCAGTGAGCGCGGCTAAATGAGCGGCGAGCGCTGCGCAGGAGTATGCTGGTACACCTCTTGGTTCTTAGCACCGCACTAGCGGCGGCGACGAGTGGGAAACACGGTAAACTTTATAACATGTCTTATTTTGTAAGTTTTTACACTTCTCCACGATCTAATATTTATTTTAACTTACATTCTGAAAGAGCTCGCTTGTTTTCGATAAGGCCTATGTTATTGTACGTCACACATTTAGTTATAATATCTAGGTATATTCTAGTCTTTGAATTGCGATTCAAACAATCATAGTAGTTTTTTTTTTTCAAGAAGTTCATATAGTTATTGTATACCTATCTAAGAGGACTGGCCGTTATGCTCGGTTAGCTGAGTCGAATTCATGCCCCACGGAGTCATGAGGCACTAAACATCAATTTTTGATTTACTGTGTATCAAATGATTGAAAAACCAATGGTATGTGAAGATGCTAAATGGATGAAAAATATATATGAAAGCATATCCTCTGAACTGCTGTAGCAATAAAGAGTTATACTCTTTTTTGTTGTAAATGTTAAATCGATGGAAAAATGATAAAGAAATAAACTCAAGCGAATACGCACATATTATTTACAAAACCTCATTTGACTGTTCTTAAACAAAGAATTTACCTTCTAGAACATTAATTTTAGTTACGTTAATCTTAAAATCTTTTATCTTGGAAAAGACTTGAGAAAATGTTTTGTTTTAGTCCATTATTTGAGTTTTAAACTTAAATACAACTTTGAATGTATAGAAATACCTTCGCTGTTTGGAAATAATATCAAGATAAGAAATATTCACGTTAAATTTGCATAAACCGAAGCTTTTTATTTCTTACGTTCAGTCTCTCGCGCTCACCATCCCCTCATTGTGTTAAATTGCTAACTTTTTAAAATTATTGCTTTATTGAAGGGCGATTCAATTTAGTTTAACGGAATTTATAAATTTGAATAAAGGTTTTACGCTAATTATTTTTTTTTTTAAATATTATTATTATTTTATAGTAGTACATATAAGAATTGTTTTTGGCGAATAGTATATAAAAATAGAAATATAATGCTACAAACATTTAAAATTTAATTTCGTATTATTTTTTTCGCTTTATATATTTATTAAAAAAATAAAAATAGAATATGCGTAATAAGATGGAGCATGAACCTATTCAGGTTTTTTCGTCCACATGATTCATCGTTACAGTATAAAATAATTATATTTATATACATTATACTAGCCTTAACATATTGTAGCCCATTGAAGCCTATTTTCGCAATACAAAATTACTCTATATACTTTGTTAAGCTCAAGTCTATTTAACAGCCAGATTTACTTTCGCATTATTACATTATTTAAATAGGTATAAAATAGTATGGATTGTATTCTAATATTATTCTAAATTCTTGCATATTCAACCTTCATTGGCATACTATAGCAAACAAAACAATAAACCTCCCAATTCTTGATTTAAATTCCTAAACTCCGCCATTTAGAAATTTACAAAAGGTTATATAAGATATCGTTTAGGACAGTTATACATATAAGCATAACTTATTCATGGTAATACAGAACAAAAAAGTTACCTCAGTGAACCTCGAACCGAATCCCCAGAGGTTTACGTCTTTTCGGATCAGGCGGCTTACAGAGCACGAGGGAACTCCTTTCCTTCATAAATATTTACTTTATGAAATAACGCCGAGCCCAGCTTAGTCTGACACACGGCTGCTGGCAGGTGATAACTGCTAAATGACAAAAAAGGTTACATATATTTCTCTTATTTTATAGCTACTACGTCCACTCTTTAGTTAAGCCAAAGAAGAGTTTAAAAATAATTTCATACAATTAAATAATATACTAGACTTTTCAAGAAAATTGTATATATTGCAGGAAAGTATGGGCGTTAATTATTAGATTCGTCGCAGTCCATTGTTGGATATTGGTCTCAGATTTTTGAAATATTATCCGTTGTACACTTGGTAGATAAAATTACATGAATTTAAATGTTCGATCACCTAAAAACAGTGACGCAAAGTTCAGATATAAAGGGATTTCTTCTGGAACGCAGTGAAATTGAATACAACATGACCTCGCTGAACACTTCCGTCAAAAAGAATTTATTCGCCAACGAACACGTCCCATTACCGCAGCGATAGATAATTTGAGCCGCTAACTATCTCAATGATAGATAGTTGACTAATATGTCAAATGTCAGTTTTATCAAAGTGCTGAAAACACAGTGCCGAATATACCCAAGTTAATTGACGTTCCATTGTGCTCTGCAACATTAACCAACATAATACCTACTAAAACAAAATCCTTAATGAAGTGTGTTACTTTAAATAAATTAAACAAACTTATTGCTAAAACTTTTTATAAAAATGTTGAGTATCTGAATGATACTTGAAAATGATTTACTCCGGCTCGGAAATTAAATATATTTTGTAAACATAGTCAAAAAATTATAATCCTACTGAGTTTATTGGTTGTTCTTCTCAGGTCAGGGCGCGTGCTGGAATAACCCACTAACATAGATTTAATTGACGTTCAGTTTTATGATATTAAGTATATATAACTTAAATACAGATAATTTTTTTTACAAAAACTCTTAAGAGTTAACAAAAAGCTGAACACACTAGAACTGTTATCGACAATTGTGTCAATCAAATTCTACAAATATAGGAATTTGTATGAACTGAAAAGCTTCGATCTAGAACGATAGAGTTAGTGACGTGTGAAATATAGTCAGTGAATGGATACGGCATACACCGATGGTCAATAACGTTCACTCGTGAAAAGTTACATCCAATTAGCAGAAATCGATGACGCGCGAACTTTTACCGCCCAAACGAATTTGACAACCGCTGCAGGGTTCAAACGTGTTTTCTATTATTGGACCTCGAGTTACATATAATATTTCATCATATCAATTATTTAGACTTTATTAAATCGCTGTTGACTTATGTGTTCCTCATAATTTTCAAATATTTGCGTGCAATACACAAGCATTTAATATCTCTATCCTACGCAAACAGTATAAATTATTTCGTGTTACGCAAACAGTATACCTCCACAAGTACTGAAATCTTAATTAAGGGTGTTATTTTTTAAAACAATGGAATGGTTTCTAGCCCCCACGGACACAGACTCATAGAATGTATTCATATTTTCTACTTATAAAATATTAATGGCGAATGCATTGGCGCTTAAGAAAATGTTTATTTGTAGGCAGCTGGAAGGAGTATCTAATTATGTATTAACTAATTAAAAACGAATTTAAAAGCCCACATAATAATAATATAATTATAATCATCATTACAAAAAAGAATATCTCATACATGGATCAATAGATTTTCAAAGTTTGAAACTAACAACCATCTCTGTCAAGTTTCAAGCAAAAAAAACCGCGCCAAAATCAGTCGTTCCAAAACTAAAGATAAAAATAAAACCAAATATCTAGTTTTTCATAAATTGTAGTTAACAGCCATCTCATGTGATTTCTTTGTAGGCAATGGTATTCGAGAACATATTTTAAATCCCTATTTCAATTCCCAGAGGTTCTAGTCCAGGATGTCCCTTATAACCTATCTGACTCACACACAAACTTATCACATTCTTTTTTTCGTCGTTTGAAAAATTCAATTTCAATTTATGATGAGAATATTTAAAAGTTATGTTCCCATGCCTTAGACTATAAATAACATGGTGTGATATGATTCCCTGGAGAAAGGCGTGCAGTTTCTTATTGAACGTTTCAGACCCGCTTTTTACTCTAAATTCTCTTTACGTTGTTGTGTAAGAAATAAATGGCTTTTTATTTTATTTTTATGTTGTTTATCTCTCAGGTTTATCTTCACTCAACAATAAAACGTATAAGAACTTAATAATATATTTGTTTTTTTAGACACGAAATAAATCGCCAATTTTTCTTTCATCGAGCCTGAAATGCTAGAAAGGCAAAAGTCTAAGTGCGTCATTATATTTTTAGCTTCGACGAAAAAAGATGGGTGTTGAGTGAGTTTGATGTGTCTGTGTGTCTGTTTTCTTGGTTTTTGGAGGTTTACTATATGTGGCGTCTTAGCTCTTAAACAAATGAATCCATTACAATGCGGTTTCTTTTGTTTGAAAGTTGACGGGATCGAAATGGATCTTAAATAAATATTAGAATTAGAAGTTTTTTAAATATTCTTCAATTTCACTTGTTTAACTTCTTAAAAATTTTCATGGACCTAAATTCTCAACATTTAACAAAAATATAATAGTTATGAGACAATAAAGCTTACTCACAAATTAGAAGCTATCATATTTTCTCTTGCTTATCTGCCAAGGAAACTACGATCAGTGATAAATTATCAAAACCGTTATGAAAGTCGTAAAAGAAAGTACCTCTTGCAATAAACCTCCAGTCGTTAACTTTTTCACTCTTCGAACGAAGATAAATTATGATTTTAAAAATAAGAAGAATTTTATTATATAACTTAAATTATTATTTTTTTGCCAAAAGTATATAATTAATAACGTCAAGAAGTAGGTACCTACTGCACCAATTTCTTTCCCTCGCCAGCTACTCTTTTGAGTGTCTATGTTTATATCCACGCAAGCATCGCGAGTACAAGCTTAGTAAATAAGTCAACCACAAAGTACTACCGAAATCTTCAACAGGTTTTAAGTGTTGACAATCTGTCAATGCCATGTATGAATTGTGCGTAACTACTAGAGGCGATGTCACATTTTTCACACAAATATTTAACACAAACGCTATCGAAAACTTGACCAAAGTTATAATAGAGTTACAAGTTGTTTCTAAACTATTCACGCTAACACGGTAAGCTAACTATGATAGACTAGTACAGAGGTTGATTGGCCTTTGAAGACCATTGCATATATCGCATTTTATGGAGCAGAGATCAGAGAGTAAAGACATTTTTATTTTACAATACATAGATCTAACGCACTACTGATTCATGAGTTGATGATTCTTGATGAAAGTCATATTTCAGTTAGGAATCTTCTAATGTAATTTATTATAATTACGGAAAGGCACTTGAATATAAAAAAATGTTATTGTTCAAGACTGTCACTGAAGTTAGTACTAAACAACAAGTACAGTTAAGACAAGGATAAGATAAATAATTTGAATGAAGGGATAATTTTGTCAAATCATGTCGGAAACAAAAGAGAAATGCTAAATAAGTGCCTCTCGGGGCTAGTTGTCGGTTCGTCTCGCCTTTGTCATATTTTACATTTATATTCAACGGTGTTTCGTCATATATGAAATTAAATTTTGTTTTATAGTTTTCTTTTCATAGCGTTTATCTTGGTGTGAAATATCTTAACAACTAGTGAGGCTTAAATACATAAATTCGTAAAATACTATTATTATTTATTCTTGCTCACAAGATTTGACTTAATTGTCAAGTTCATCTTTGTCTTGTCTGTTATCATTTCTCCAATGTTTAACAAGACCCGACTTTATTAATACTTAAAGCCATTAGTAGTGATAAACATGACAGAAATAATTTGAAGAATTGCGTAAGGCCATTTTTGAAAGAAAACGGATATCCGCAAATAAAACGAAAGCAGAAGGTTTAATAATCTTTATGAGGTACAAATCGCTCGTTATGTAAATTGAATCTTTTGCAAATTTAAATCGCTTATATAAGCCAATTTGCTGAGAATAAAAACAATAGAATTCCCTTAATAAAGAGGTTTTCTTACAAGTGGATCATATTTTCCCTTTCTATTACATTTCTCTGCGATATCAAAGAAGTAATTAGCAATAATAGGCAAATTTGTTAATGTTCTGATATTAAACATCAAAAGGCTCTTATTTAGACAAAGGCGTTTTGATATCAACATACTTTGTGTTTATTCAATAGTCTGGAAATAATTATAAGATGTATTCCCATGGACATATGACATTGAACAATGGAGTGTCAATACAAAGCTTTGTGAATATAATTATAATAATAATATCGTCACGCCTTTAATTCGTCGAAGGGGTAGGCAGACGTGTACTTAGCACACCCACATTTCTCCAGATATTATTATGTTTTAGTCTCATTGTAATAGGGGGATAGCCTATTGCCAAATACCGACACGAATCCAGACTATGTTAGTGAATATAATTCAACTAATAAAATATATATAAAGTTCCAAGTTAATTCAACATCTTGAAGTGGATTACAGTGAAGTCTAAGATTCTGTTATTAAAATTCTGGTATTATAAGTTCGACGTGTCTCTGTGACTGTGTGTATATATCACACACACACACAGTGTGTGCCTGTCTGTGGCATCATAGCTACTAATTTCGATACAAATTTTTTGTTTGAATGCTGATGACTTCAAGCTGGATCTTAGCTAAAATCGAATAAAGTTATGAAAATCGATTCATTCGTTTATGAGATCTTCTTATTTTTAATATTCACTCACACTATTTCACTTGTATAATTTACAATACAACTAAAGATTAAGCTGAACTATGATATATAAAAATTATTAAATTTATTGAGTATTATTAAATTATTAAAGAAATATAAACTGTCTTCGTGGCTAATTGTTCAAGAATCTAATGATACAATCCTAGGTTTGTATCACGGAGATATATAATTTTTTTGATTGGATAAAAATTTGCAGTAAAACAGACGCAAAAAATTTTCAGTCCCATGCTCCCACAAAAGGATTACGAAATATTTGTACCATGAAAGTATCATTGAACGGGATAATGTAAATTTTTATTAATAGTAACATAAAATATATATTTGTTATCTTTTTCTTTTTTTTTTAATTTTTTTAAATTTTAAAAAAATATTTGTTATCTTATTACCTATTAGTATTAGTATTATAGTTTGTGTAGTTAGATATTGTTAAGATAGTTAGAGATTTATTTAATTTATATTAGTATATGAGATTCACACATAACATGCATAACAATTTAATCGATTTGTACCATTTCCATCCTTAACATAATTACAGTTACCTACTCATTTTGCGTGACGCGACATCGTGCAAGTGTAATAAAAAACCGAGAGGAAACAGTTAGAACGTTAAGCGGTTCAATGACAGAGCCAGACAAGATGTCAAGTACAGAAAATTATGTCCATTTCGCAGAGGATTAAGCGAAACGAGGGCGCATCTTCAGGCTGACTTGCAAGCCTCGCCCCGCACGGAATACTTCAAGCAGCTCGCTATAAGCACAAGTTCACTAATGAAACGCTAGTCACTACAATGCAACATTAGATTTATAAATTATTAACGTGTGAGCTTTAGACCTTACATACAAAAAAAATCTAGATTATTATTATAATATATAATGAACTTATTTAATATTATGTAAAACAAATGCTACATAGTATAATGTTAAACAAGTGTACTAATATTTATCGCCAGAATTATCATAAAGATTTGATACTTTATAACTGTTGTTTTTTTACACATTGTGTATTTTGAACAATATTAGAACGATTTTCATTTAATTAAAAATTAAATACACTTCTTAAAGTAAAGTATTAGGAATAAAACCTCTTAACGCGTAACGATGCTACGAATTGCTACGCTGAGCTAACCTATGCTACACAGTTCTACGCGGTGCTACGTCCTACTACGCGGAGCTTAACCATGCTACGCAGTTGAGCTACGATAGAGTATGTATTTTGAGCGTCGTTACGAATAAAAGTAAAAACACTAAATTATTCTATGAAACTGCCAATATGTAATGATTAAATCTAAATATAGTTAATTGTATTTCATGCCACGTTACGTTTTGCCTTAATAAAATTGCATTATTCATGTGTCCAATCGTATAGAAACATAAATCATTGGAATTAATATAATATTATGGTGTGCGGTTTCGTTACGCAAATTGATCATTGATATCCATTTGTAATTAGCCTATTATGTTAATATTACCTACGCATATTGAACTGAAAAATTAACAGAAAATTTTGAGACAAAATATACCAAAAATAATGAAATTGTGTAATACCCCGAGTATTACAAGTACCCATCAAACAATTATAAAGACATATTTTATATTAAGATCCGTTGAGCTGTTTCAAATGGACATACGAAGCTTACTTACTCACAAATATTTTCGTTTGTGAGTTTTCCGTTACCTTCGTATCATCTCCTAGCTGCCTTCAGAGGTGTTTCCGAATGGTTACAACATAGGAACCGTCAAAGAAAGAGTGTACTCTCTTTGAAGCGCCAGCAACCCATCCTCGGTGCAACTGGCTTTTTGAGTGGCCATGGGCAGTAATCCATTAACACTAAAGGAGACTGTTTGCCTCCTATTTTATAAAAAAACATGCAGCTCATATTTGAGGCTCCACTGCATAAGTTACGAAAGATGCCAGATTTATTTTAAACAGTAATCCGAAACAAATAAAAGAAAGAGAAAAACTAGATAACGTCCTCTGCCACTAATTAAAACTTTGGCGTGAAAAGGGTTAAGAAATATGACATTTCGGGGATAGTAATGATGCTGCGGTCTCGCGTAATAGCGACAGTTTTTCTTCACAATTGTCAAAAACAGAGTGCGATTTCATTGGTTTTAATTTTTCAACATATTTTTGGCGAAAGCTGTTCCTTTAGTATTAACGTTTGAAATGGTGAACAAAGTATAACGAATTTTGATTTATAGAACTTTAAATAAAATTGCTTATTTTATTATAGAATTATAATTTCTGTTTTATTTATTACGTTTCAGGGCAATTTAAAATCGGCATGTAGGTACTATATTTTTTAAATAAATTTTATTTGAAATCAGTTGAAAAGAAAATAAGCTTTTTCTGCTAATAGGCAGAAATTCATACGTAGGTACTTACGTTCGACAATTATATATCTACATATTGAGAAATATATCGAATAACGAAAAAACCTTTTTCTAGAATCAGAAAGTATAAATTAGTTCCCCCATAAATCATTGCCATTCTTAAATCATGATAATATTCGGCAAAATAACCTATTTCTTTTACACATCTGGTCACACACAAAATCCACGATAAGACTTCCAAACTTTTTACTCAAACACTGACGAGTCTATTTAAAAGCAATCTTTTGACATCCGGTCGATCCTCCATCAAAGCAATTAGAAACAGGAAGTAAAATAATTGAGAATACAGTCGTAAATACGCTGAGGGTAATTTTCAAGTTAATTACAGTAATTACGAGGTGCTATGGACGCAATATCTTGATTTATATCCTGTTTTTATTTTGATTGAATACAAAGAATTTGCTTGGGGCACAATAGACAATAACTTCTTTATGTTACAAAAAAATCAATTCAATTTATGTAGACTTGTTTCTTTGGAATTAAAAATGCCTAATATTCATGTTAAAACGGGCGCAAAGCTAGCAATAAGTCGTTAAACCTACCAGATATAGTCCAAATGATTATCCTCCAAAACCGCCTCGCTTTCAATCAAACATTATGCTATAAAATAACGATAAACCTATTTTCATACAAAGATAAATGGGACCTACAAGAGGTTAATATAAATAATTTAAAAGATTTTTTATTTGAACGAATTTAAGTACATTTTATATTTAATACAATTGTACAATTATTTAACTTACTTCTAAATTGTCCTGATATTTCATGTACTTTGCGCGATTGGCCTCGATTCTTTAATACGTTCAAACTAATTTCTTTTAAATATGTTATACTCGCGTTAATAAAAGAATACAAATCATTTAACTTAATTATAATAATAAATATTCAATATCAAATACAGCATCAATTCTTTAGTCAAATATTTGAAATAATATAATTTATGTCAACATATGCTGCTTCCAGCGTATGTTTAAAGAACATATTATATGGAATAATAAATAGATTTTATCCGCGTAATATTTACTCGTACTATACAAATAACATAATATACACGTTTGCTTTATTTGAGGGAAGCCCTTTCTAAAACCTGACCAAATTTCTACACATTTTCTATTCTATTCACACACTGCTTTTATTCTATCTTAATATCTGTTTGATGGTATAGACGGGCGGTAAATATGTTAACTAGCTGCAACCACGATTTCATCCGCCCTAAAAAAATTACCGTTTTTGCAACATTTTTCATTAATATTCCTCTTATTTACCGTAGCGTGTTGCAATATAACATATAGTCATGATAAATGGACTATTCGAAATAAAATTATAACGTAAAATTTAAAGTAATTTGATAGTTTGCTTCCTTAGTAAGAAATATGTTTCTCGCTATTTTAAAGGCGACGATAAAATAGTGACTTTTATGCTTGTGAAATCCGTGATGAACTTAGCTAAAAGAACAATCAGAGCTGTTTCGAACTCAACTTCGATAGATAGCTGCAATCAGCGACACAGAATACTAACCCAATTTGCGGGTTGGAACATCTGAAAAATATTTTGCCGCGCTTCCAAATCATCTGGTTGTTTTCGTTGAACGTGTTTGCTGTGCATTCGAAATTCAAATCAAAGAATCTTCAAGTTTTTCTTTGTGGAAAATAAAATTATGAAAACTAAAACAAAACTCCCTGATGATCACAAATAATATCTTTTAAGTGTGTAACCGATTTTCATAAAGTGATAAGATTCCAAGAGCCTTGAAACAAAAAAAACACATTGAAATCAGTACATACATGTTGTAATATTATGATAATACCAAATAACAAACATAGATTTACTTATTTGATAGGTACTTGTAATCTCTGTTATATGTCCAACGTTTGATAAAACATGATAAAACCATTTTTTTTTTATAAAGGAGCTACAGTGGCAAAAACGTCAAACTTATTACATTCTTCTTTTTTCGTCGATTAACTACGAAAACTTTAATATGATAAGCTAAACAGGTTATTTCTGTGATTTACTGCTGCTGCAATAAACAGAAGATCCGAACCTTCCTTTAATTTCAATTTCCTTACTTGTTTCCAAGTTTAACTTTTGTTTCAGTCTTTGTAGATTGAAAGAGAACGGAATTCTAGTATGCTATTGTCTAACGAATTTTTACTTGTAAAATTTCCAGGTTTCTTTCTAAGTTACATTATTTTATCATTTTTATGATAATCTTTCTTTGTAAAAGGATTATTTATTCATATTAATTTTCATATTATTCGCATAAACAACAATTTTTATGTGAAATTCGCTTAACTAAACGATAACTTATTTAAAAAATCCTAATGTATTATTAATGAGATAATAGGAAAGCTTGATTTGTTGACTAACGCCCCAACATAACCACGAAACTATAATATATAAACATAATTTTAATTGACTAGTTTTTGTCTCTTCTACCTTGTGGGTGCTGTGCACTATGTAGGGATTCTAACATTTTTATAAGCTAACTCTATAGACAAAACTATAGATATTAGCTAGCAGAGTAAGCTGTAATATTAATAGAGAAAAAACAGTTAAATCGAATAATAATAGACAAGATAACTCACACATACATACACTAGTCAAATAAATTAAATTAAGAAGTGCGAGTCGCCGTCACGCGATCTCTAATGGCGTAATAAAGTTAGACGAAAGAAAACTTTGTGCTACGTTAGCTCCTTTGCGTATTATTAACATCACCAATGTAAAGTTATACAAGAAAGTTTTTCATACCGCTAGGTTCAGACGTTTCATGTAATAGTTTTAGTCATATTTAAGACTACAATATATGAAAGGAAATACAGAACAGAGAGTCGGCCGCATTCATTCCATTTTAACGTATTAAAATAAGGCAATTGTTTAGAGAGAGGCCATCATAGACCTTATATCCAACATTGTTGAACGGGTTGTATAAGGAAAGGTAGCAATCATTTAATTTGTTTGGTTTTTATATTCGTTGATTTGTTTTGTGTATTTTGTTGTGTCATTGAGTCTATATTGCTTGGAATAAACATTTATTATCAAAGACGGAAATGGCTGACAGTCATATTTACTTTAATTATAACCGATTTGAAAGTTGTTTTTTTATTAGTGGGATTTATTTAATTGATTAAATACAAATTCGAATTAACATAAAGAAACCACAGAAGTTATGCTAACAGTCCAGGCTCAAGCGCGACAAGTGCTTTGATATTGGGTTTTTTTTTTAAGGCAACACATACTTATACGTTGTTGTATATTCACAAGTAAGTCACTAGTCGCTATATTATTGCAACGTACGAATGTCTTGTTTTATTATTAATAATAATAATCAATTTATTTTCTCATAACAAACATATTTTTACACTAAATTAGGGTTATACTTAGATGCCGACTTATATTTTATGTTTGTAAAAGACTGGTGCTTGTGGTGGTGTAGTAGGTTTTATAAAAACCTGTGGTGTTTTATTGTATCATGTGACGAAAAAATATATATTATATAATCAATTGCCTTTTACTATGAACCTGTTGCGGTTAATAAGGGAAAAGTTTTGCTTTTAAATTCTTATTTGTTACCGTTAAGGTGAGAGTGTAGTTCATTGATCAACCGTATAGTTTTTAGCGCTCACCACACGTTGTTTGCAAATTAAAAATGGATGTGATAGTCGTCTGAATATAGCTTACGAGCTAAATATCGCCCTGAATACGATCTTAGCAATGTAGGTCTACCTTATCTGGTCGTGTTGTGAAATCTGTTTGTGCTTAAGTCGTCACGTGCACCCGCTGATGAGCCTTAGACGTGATATCACTCACTTGTACGTGCCCTTCTCTTTATTTGAAATTTCGAGGAATTTAATGGGGAAATAACACTGGTAGTTCTAATTGGCGTAATGGTATCAGAGTAACTAATGTTACATTTGTAATTGTTAACTAAGTACACAGGAAAATAAAATTTATTTACTATATATTTATAATAAAGTTTTAATGATGTTACCATTGAAAGTTACATAAAATACGATTTACTTGTCCTAGCAATTAATTGCGTATAAACATGTGTTCTTTGACATTTTTAGCATGTTAAATTTAATATAAATATGCTTTAGCGTTTCAAAATATACAGATAGATACATGCTAAAAATACTTTTGGCAAACTTTAAATAACTACCTACTTTTTAATATTTTTACCTTCTTAAAAACATAGTACATACTTAGATACCTATTATGATAATGATCTAAAAAAATCGTTCCCAACTTTCCCTCTGGTTGAACTCAATTTATAATATAACGTAAGCATAATTATAAAAATGAGAAATGGGAAAAGTTTACTTTCGTGGCTTCGTCGAGTCCAAATTTTAATGAAGTCAAATTTTTTCGCTTTTACGCACAAATTCTCCATTGTTTGTAGCTCGAACAAGAAAGTTGATTACAATAGCTCAGTAATTGATTAATACATAGTTATCGTAGGTAATTAAAACGTTATCATTAATTATATTGAACATTCAGTAAATTTGGGCTTTTTGTCTATTCTAGTCACTACATAGTATAAAACAAAGTTGCTTTTTCTTTCCCTATATGCCTTTGCATGCTTAAATCTTTAAAACTACGCAACGGATTTTGATGCGGTTTTTTTTTATAGGTAGAGTGATTGAAGAGGGAGGTTTTTATATATGTTTTATAGCCGTGCAAATCCGGGGCGAGTCGCTAGTAAATTAATTAGTGGAAGATTAATTAAAAAAACTAATAATAACTATAAACATGTTCTTATTTAATGGCGGTCAAAATAAAGATATCGATTAAGAAACGAATATCTTTTTAATATCCGCCAATACATAAAATCAAAAGCCTTTCAGCACAGATTACAGCCTGATTGGGTACTTACACACGCTCGGGTTTCTATCGCGAAATAATTTTCGTGATATGGCCAGTTCGGATGTCGTCGGATTACAAAGGCACCTTAATAGGCTTCGTGATGACCTACGCCTCGAATCCATTCAGCTATTGGAAACCCGACCTTTATTTCTTTTGTCTCTACGTTTTTCTAAAGTGTAAATCATTGTTGTGTAATATCTAGTATCTCTTCCTTCCTGATAAATTGATGAATGCGTGGAAAGAGAGTTTATTTATTTATTACCTTACTTTTACAAGCTTTACTTGCTACTTCGTTCAAGTGAGCATATATCACTTAGAAAAAGTCCAGCTTTACGCCTTTACGACCAAGAATGTTACCATTACTACCGTATAAGATAATTTATAAAATACCTTTTAAAAATTACATTTTCAATATCGAAACTAAACGAATATTCTATATAACTAGAGGTCAAAACATAAAACGTCTCTAAATATGATAGTCGCTATTAATGTTGTGCTGTAAACACGAAAAATATCGAGTGAGCCATAAATTATAGAACCCATAAATATTAGTATAGCGATATTATTGACGCCCAGTTTATAGGCCGAGTAAAACATGACAGGCGAAAAGCTGACTCGATCAAAATTATTAATTCACAAAAGCATACATAAATTTAAATTTATGTTATTTATTTATTTAATATTTAATGTCTACAGTTGAATTAAGAAATAATAAAATCTATTACACGTTTCGACTTTAATCTATCTATGAAATTGTAATGTGTCCTAATCTGTCATATCTGTGTTTTATTTCAGTAATATAAATGGGAAACTGCATTTTTTTTCTTCAGATTTTTCATATATACGTCATTTAAATAGTTTCCATAAGTTATTTTCACTGTACTACAGCTATAAATTACATAGTATTAGTGGACGAGAAATAAGCCGTTGAGAATTTACGCAGATAAATTACGGTCAATCTGTATATATTAACAGTATACAATATAATAAAATAGAGTAGGTATAATTATTATGCAATGCGTCATAAGCATCTAATTACGCAGCCATTCCATGCAATCTATCATTGCAGTAACAAAAACAACTAACGGCACGCTATCTGCAAAAAGCAGATCGGGGAACACAAGCTGTGCTACGACCACATTAATAATTTATCAGCCACATGACGGCTGTTTGCTAATAAAGCGTGAATTCGCGTTGGAAATATTAATAAAAGCGTGCAGCCGGAACTCGCTTCGTCGGAACCACGCGGCCGGGCCACCCGATGACAAATGACCAGTTGGAACTTTCATTTAGTTTCCATTTAAATTAAACAAGCAAATCAGGAAACATTGTCTGCTGCGAAAAATTCAAAATGCAATTACCTACCGGTTGAAATGTTCATTTGTAGTTAACTTTTGTTGTGACATTTTCAATCCGGGTTTTAAGTAGACCCAATAAGAGTTTAAGGCTCTGTAGCTGTCGGCAATGCTATTCCCTAAATAGTCTTTATTTATGCGTCAAGTTTAATAAACAAATTTAATTGTTCATTGTTGTCACGGGCGACTGATGACAAAGTTGTTTTCTTTTTGCTTTTCTAACAATTTCCGTGGCCAATCAGTTCACTCAAGTACTAGTCCTAGGTTTGAATTCCAGGGAAACAAATGTTTCAAATACCCATATAGACAGTAGAGAAGGTATGCGAGATATGTCCGTTGAGCAAATTTTTAATTGTTATGAGATTCCTTAATTATTCTTAAAAACTAATCAGCTGAGTCTTACCTTAAAAAACCGAATATTGCATTGATTACGTAGACACGAGAAACTCTATCATTAAAAGTTTCTAGATGCACTGCAAACTGCACATAGCTTTTTCATTTACCTGAAAAAATTAAGTCAATTTTAAAAATCTCGCGTTCTCCAAACACTGTATGATACTTCACCATACGTGCATTATTCTGAGGATTCCTTCATATCCTGAACTGATTTAAATATTTAAATCTGTGAATATATGAAGCACTTTTTGCTCTATATTGTGTGCCATACTGATTTATCATTTGCGTGATGGTCGACATCGCAAGCGCTGTCTCTACGCGAAATATATGGCCTCCTTGAAGCGCAGAAAGATGGGTAATTTCATTGAATTTATGAACGTATCACCGTCAAAATTGCAAAGTTGAAAATTGCAACGTAAAATTGCGATAAACATTGTGACTGTATTACTCTTACAATGTCGCATGATATGTTTATAAATGGGTTGCATTTTATAACATTTTATATCACATTGATAATAGCATCGTATTTTATTGTGAAGGATTTTCGGCGATCCATGAGAAAAATTATGTTTGATTAAAGCTTCAGACTTTTATTATTGGCATAACAAGTAAAATTAAAGACAAAAACATTCCAACATTATAATTACAAATAAAGATATCTTCTAAACTTATGAAAGCCATTTTGATAAGCTGTAGCTTTAGCTTTATTGCTTCAATTACATCAGCATTAATACAAGAAAAGCATAGAAATCAGTCCATTTAAGAGCTAAGATGCTATAAACAGTCATGGACAACCACAGAAACACAGACAAGTTAAACATACAACCCCTCTTTTTCGTCGCGGGTTTCTGCATTTATCAGATTTTAGTTTATAATTCATTTGGGTCCGCTTCATTGAAACTCTCTATGTAGGTCTTAGCAAATGCAGCCGACAATAGCGAAGAACAAGTAAGTTTGTGATGACAGCTCTGATAAGACATACTCGGAAAGTTGCAAGGCGCCTACTCTCATCAGTCTTAAGGATACACTATTGTTACGTAATTGTAAAAGACATTTTATCAACTCATTTATAACGTGTTAACATTTGAACAAGTCAAATGTCAACTAAATAAATAAAAATATAGAATCTATGGCTCACATTTCACTTTTTTGAATCTACGTTTTACGGCCCGTATGTTACAATTTACTTGTACTGTCTTTAGATACACAGAAATGTACAAGGTTGTTCGCCAATGTTATCCAAATTCCAAAAATTATAGTAAAAAGCTTGATCAATCAGTCGGTCTTTATAATTGTGTCTAAATTCATGCTCAGAGAGGAATAGATTAACAGAAATCTACTAAATAATATCTTATTAAACAGCTTTATCTTTAAAGTTTAGTTTTTGAATTAACTTGTTAGATAATATTAATTACTATTATAAAGGTGACCAACTATTTTTTGTTCAAAAAGAATACACTTTGCGAGTATTTCATAGGTGAAAAAAAAGAAGAAAAAACGATAAAAACTCCCTATTTTCTTTTAAAAAACATATTTTTGTTCGGAGTGAATTTTTATTGCTAAATGAGGATGTTCGTCTAATAATATAGCCACATCCGAACAACTTTTTCATATAAAATTTGACTGTTAAGACGGCGGATAATGTTTTTGAAGAAAGTTGCGACTTCTCACTGCTCCAATAATCACCCCCTAGTGAAAATACACTTTCAACAGCAGTATTGAAATAAAATAATCTAAAAAAAATGTTTTGGAAATACAAATGAGTACTTTCAGAGTACAGGATTTGAAAAGAGTACGGTTTGCAAAAAAAGTACAAAACTCAGTAAATGCCGGCCTGTCGGTTGCTTGGTCACCTTCCTATTATGTGTAAATAAAATTAATAATAACAAGAAGCCTAATGAAAAATACGATTAAGTGACATTCATAAGCGATCTTCTTGATTCTTTAAGAACGCAGTAGTACATTTCTGTAAGATTCGATATTGAAACAGAAATTTAATTTATATAATACGTGTACAGGAGGTGTGGAAGTCCCAGAGTTCGGGGAGCCAATCACAAACTTGACAGTCCCCATCGGCAGAGACGCGACTTTCAAGTGTATTGTCGTCAATTTAGGAAATTACCGAGTGAGTACGCTGAAGTAATCACGTGTGAAAGAAATCTCTTAAATTAGCTATTATATTTACTTCGCGTGTTATATATAGGTATATATTATATGTAGTTTCTTTCTAAAAATGCCTACAAATTTCCAGATTCACTATGAACATTTGTAGTTTATATAGAATACCTGATAAGCATTAAATAAGAGTCCCTCACTGCGTCCATTTATGTAAATAATCCCACTTATCTCGAAATCTACTGAACGGTTTTTGATACGGTTATCCAATAGATAGAGTGATTCCCAGGAAGGGTTTATAAAATGTTTTATATAAAGTTTTGAAATACCACCACATAAGGAGAACAATTCATTAATTAACAATGAATCTTAATCTATAAAGTTCTAAAATTATTAATTAATTAATTATTTAGATTATTTTATTGTTTATTGAAAATATTATTTAAAAAACAAGGATAGTATTATTTCAAGCTTAAAATATATTTCTCAATAGTCATGGAATTAAAAAATCTACATTTTTTTAAATTTCGTTGCTCCAGGTGGATTTTTGAAATTTTCACATCCTGAAACAAATTAATTTAACATAAACAATGATTAGGTATATTGTTAACTTTACCATGTTTCTACCATTGTTACCATTAATACTGTTACCATGTTTCAGGTGGGCTGGGTGAAGGCGGATACTAAAGCCATTCAGGCGATACACGAACACGTCATTACGCACAACCATAGAGTGTCAGTATCCCACGCGGACCATTCTACCTGGTATCTACACATCAAGAACGTGCAAGAAGAAGACCGTGGACAGTACATGTGTCAGATCAACACAGATCCTATGAAGAGCCAAGTAAGCACGACTTTAAAAAAAATAGTTCAAACGGATTCACGTTACCTTGATTAAAGCATAACGACCGGTTGGCGTAACTGCGCTATTATCAATTGGTAGTGCTCCTGATTTCTGCCAAAAGGTCCTGGGTTCGAATCTCGGTAGGTGCATTTATTTGTATGATTATGATCGACAGGCTCCTACTTGCCTGTATAGATTATTATCAAAAACCAGATGCTCGCATGCTCCACTACGGGTCATGGAATCTCACTACCGAAGAATACTTGATGATGTGTTTAAGAAACAGAATGTAACAAAAAATAATTGTAAATAAATATGCATTTTTAAGTTATTTTAATAAAAATAACTTGGTCCCTGCATCATCACTACATAGTATAAAACAAAGTCGCTTTCTCTGTCTCTATATCCCTTTGTATGCTTAAATCTTTAAGACTACGCAACGGATTTTGATGCGTTTTTTTTTTAATAGACAGAGTGATTGAAAGGGAAGGTTTATATGTATAATATACCCGTGCGAAGCCGGGGTGGATCGCTCGTTTTATTGATAAATGAACAGCTAAATTGATTTCAGTATATACCTCTAGACCTTTTAAACCTTTTAACCAACAAAAGTAGGTCAAAAGGACCTTCTCTTGTCGGAAATATATAAATGAAGCCGCAACCATCAAACCTTATATAAATACTCTTGAAACACTTAAATGCTTAAAATTTTATTGCTTGCGTACTGCGTAGTTATAATTATGAATATCGGTCCCATTCACAGGCTGTAAACCAAATTGATTTGGTGTATATTTAGTGTTCTCTCCCAATTCAATACAACGTTCATGAAAAGGCTTCAATTAATTTTAAAATGTGATTATTGAACGGGCCATTCGATATAATTTGTTTTGTCAAAGCGATTTTATGAATTGGGCTGTATATGTTCGCCATTCAACATAATATTAACATAAGTGGTGTCTTTTGATTATTTTAACTAGAATTTTCTTTTTCAATTCATTTTTTTTAATATGACATAAAATGGCCTCGCGGCAAATGTAAACGAATCTTGGTGACGCACCAATTACGCGGGAAGATTGATCTTTTACTAAAGGAAAAACCTTCAACTGAGCGCCTCGATATCTCTTTATACAATCCACGGGCTTCTGGCCTCGATGGAATCCTACATAAAATGAAGAAAATATATGAATCACTAAGATCAACTTAATAATTGTGTCTATGAATAATTTCCCAAACTAGAATATTAATTTTGTTGTCTTTTTAGATGGGGTACTTAGATGTTGTGATTCCACCCGATTTCATCCCGGAGGAGACATCAGGAGATACCATGGTGCCTGAGGGTGGAACAGCCAGAGTGTCGTGCAAAGCGCGAGGAATTCCGCCACCCAGAGTCATGTGGAAACGTGAGGATGGGCAGGATATCGTAGTGAGAGATCAAATGGGAACAAAAACTAAAGGTAAAATGATATCGCATCATTGTACCTAAGACCGATTTAATTTTTTTCTTTTCCAAGTTCTTAATTTTACGACTCCTTTGCGTTTTCTTTTATAAATATATCGTGTAAATAGGTAACATAATGTGCTTGATATGATTAAGGTAACTTATTTTATATCTTTTCATATTCTACTTTATATAATAAAAGCTTTTCTGGATGCTTTACATAACACGTGTTAATATTAAGGTGGACTTCTTAAAACGCAATAATGGAATCGGTTATATTTTTAACAGCACGCTACAATCTTAATACATAATAGTCCTCATCGCTTGTTAATCTCTGTCTGTACATAAAAACTGTTTATATTCCTTCTTGTTATCACTGTTTAACTGTCTTCAATTTCACTTATTTTGTATATATTGTTTTATCTAGTATACTCTACATAAGTCACAGTTAGGCTAAAAACACTGAAAAAAAATACTAAGATCGAAATTTGTCCAAACAAATGCTACACAATTGAGAAACATAATACCTTAATTGAACACTGTCTTCAGAATATTATAAAAACATAATATGGAGAAATTCCATACATTTAGTTGAGGTATTGTTTCGTAAATACACGTGTAAGTTTAATCCGAGACTTGAACATAAACAGTCGCGATAAAATCAACATGCTACACGCAAACCTGAATAATAGTGATGAAAGCCAGCGTCGGCCATTACTAAAATAACATACATATGATTGACTAACAAAATAATTTGATGTCATTATAACTTATGATGTATACCGACATGTATGTTTTTTATAAATAATATTAATAGACTTTCATAAAAACTTAACAGTTATCAATTTGACGGGTATTTTTTTATAATTACTTCTTTTAACTATAGGTTAAGAAACTGAGGAATGTGCATTGAAAGTGCTACTTGGTCTTGGTTTTAAATGTGAAATAGCGATCATTTTCTTTTAAATCTTTTTGTACACACTACCAAATTTAAGCTAAGCTATAGAAAAATAAGGATATCTTTTCAGAACATGACTATTAAACTTAACACCCACTATTTCTCGTCTAACGCCAACTTTCTTTTCCTCTGCTCAGTTGAAGTTTCAAATAATCGTAAAGCTTTCCATGAAAAGTCAACACAGCGAGGTTTGCTTTCAGAGAATAAAGAATATTGTTGTTAACTTTTAACTAGGTGGTGTGAAAATATAAAGAATTCACAGCATAAATAATAAAATTTCTAATAGTTTGGCTTTTTCTTAACCCGGCAATTTCATTTTTTATGAACGGTTTTTAAAAAAATATTACAATATATTTATAGCATTCACAGTTGAAAAATGTTGAATATATAATTTGTTACGGAATTTTTCGCCTCAACAGTCTGCATGGTCACGGGCGAAATCAAATAAGTGTCAAATTGTGACAAATGTACAACAAAAAAAGAATAACACAAAGAAATGAATAAAATATTATTAATAACGTATACTCAATCTCTAATATTGTAAATGCGAATATAAGTTCCTCTTTAACGTTTTCATAACTAAACTAAATAATCGATTATCATGGAAGTGCATATACATTCTGAGATACAGAAATAGGTTTTTTATCTACAGTAACATGTAATTTACCGCGAGAAACGAAGTAAAAACTAGTAATATATCAAAGAAATGTTTTCTGCGACACAAGTCATTTGAAAAACGGCAGCTTAGTTCGCGCGTTTTACTCGTTGACCTCAAATTATGCTGAACTCGGCAAGAACAGGAAAATATTATTTGTCTAAGTTTATTTGAATAGCGCAAGGACAGCATTGTTTTTCTGAATATGTTGTCTGTGTGACCGCATTTGTGGCGCTACAATGCGCGCCGGCTATTCTCGGGATGAGTTTCGCGTCCAGTATTGTTTAAAGTTTGTGGTAATTAGTAGAGTTGTGCACTGAATGGACTCCTAGATCTCATTGTACACTACGAAACTGTATATAGTGAAAAATTCTTACAAAAACCCAATATTAACATTATAAGAACAGAAGACAATATTTCATGCAACAAATTGATTTAGTTTGTATTTCTCTATAGTAACATAACATTCATATATTAGTTCTCTATTTTTTTCTCAACGCCAATTGACTTCCATAGATCACAACACTCTTTGAAACTCTATGGAGTTTTACATTAAACAGGTTATTATAATATTAAATACAATTCTCTTATCTCTTATTTTTTATCTACACTTTCTTGCCCGCCATTTATAAGCCCATAGATAAAACAAAACCACAACACTGCGGTTAAAACCAATCATCTGGTAATATTATTATCTGTGGCATTTTATGATAATGAGCGACATGTTTAGAGTTTAATCTAGCGAAACCCATTGAATGTGAAATCGATCTATTAGTGTTCGTTTAATTGAAATATTCATTCGAAATTATCTGTTCATTCTGGATTCGTCACTTTATGACATTTGTTTTATTTCTGATATAAAAATGACAGTTCTTCTAACATACAACATTAACCTTAGTTAGGTAGGTACTATTTTTTTACTAACCTCATCCGTGGCCAAGTCGTTCAATCATCTGCATGCGCTGGGGCTCGAATCCCGGGATAAAATTCTTCAATTGTATACGCACCCAATGCTAATACTTGCTTGTAAAGAAAAATCAGAAAAACAATGCCCTAATAAGTCTGATCAACAAATGAAAATCTAAAGAAAAGTATTACTTAGTGAGAAGTATGATGAATCTATTTAATTTCATAAGATCTTTAAAATTGTGTTCACAAAATTAAACTTCATTGCTGCAGTAAGATTGAATATATTAAAACTACTCATAGAGCCTTTTAAAATATATCAAATGTTTGCAGTACATACATACCAGGGTGAAGTGCTGAATTTGACCAAGATATCACGTTCGGAAATGGGCACATATTTATGTATTGCCGGTAATGGAGTCCCGCCCACCGTCAGTAAGAGGATCCATATCAGTGTCCACTGTAAGTTAATACTTTTTCAACTTTTATATTCATCTCACGCATCGTCAAAAATAACAACCTGCGTACATAATTTTATATCTATCAAAACGAGCTGATACGACTTCAATCATTTATTAATATTTTGTTACGAAAGATTACTTAGTAAGAAATCTTTATCTCTTTTTTATAAGCATGGTTGTATGTTTAGTTATCAGTTTAATGGATTTAATTATTATCATATTTGCGTGGTGAAATTCATCAGATGAATTAATATTCATTTTTGGAAAATTATAATATTTTTGGCACAATTCGCGCCGTTTGTCTTTGATATTTGTCAGTGACAATATAAATTTATTTAGTAATTCTGCATTCAAACATCCTACTAATATAAAATTATATAATAATCAATGCCTCTTTTAGGTGTATTATATTTGTTGTAAATTTCAGTTCATCCAGTGATCCAAGTACCGAACCAGCTAGTTGGAGCGCCTTTGGGCACTGATGTCACCCTTGAATGTTACGTCGAGTCCTCACCCAAATCCATCAATTACTGGGTCAAAGATCCCGGTAACGATAATGCTATCTTTATTACGTATTAGTAACTCTCTGCTATCGCAGTGGTGCTGCATGTTACTGCTTCTAAACGGCTTCTGATTTATACAGGCCATACAATTGTTTACTTAGCACGTTGCGCATACCATTATTATAATCAACATGTTGGAGAGAAATTGGTTTTCAATTTCATTTCTTTAGGTTACAATGACTACATAGACTACTATGTCACTGAGAAAGTCCGAGATTATCAACCGTGATTTTTAAAAACGGTCCAATATTTTTTTTTACAAAGGGTAATAAATAAAACTCATGAATACAAAATATCTATGTTGGTGTGGATATAAAGCAAATATGTAACTCAATTCATTAATAACAAAACAAACAATAAATCTCTGTAATAACAATTTCATTAAACGTTTATGTAAACACGGCCACAAATTATGAACTGAGCAAAGAATCCCGAAATAAAAACGAAACAAATTATAAAGCGGATATAAAACTCTAGGTGTCTGCTCAAACTTTTTACATTTTTCATAAAACTTCGCTGTGAAGATGAAATTCTAATATTGGATTTGAAAGCAAATATTTTTAATAAATTGTTTCAGGTGAATTGATTATACCATCTGAGCACCACGAGATGACTGTTAGGCAGAAGTCCATGTTCGAAGCTGAAATGTCTATGACCATTAAGAAAATTAGAAGGGAGAATCTTGGAAGCTATATATGTGTGGCGAAGAACTCCCTTGGCGACGTTGAGAGCAAGATAAGGCTGTATGGTTAGTACAAACTTGGTACTGATGACTATTATTAGATAACAAAACGGGGGATTGCAGTTCAACGTAGGATTCTAGAGATTATTTAATAAACTATTTTTTTCCCTTGAGACAACTTCAAAGTAAGTTTTATTTACAGTTTTAGAAGCAAAATATACTTTATGACTAATAATATAAAATAAAGATTAATTATTACAATATTAATTAAACTAAATATCTATATATATAAATATATAATAAATTTTAAGTTTAATATCTACTAATATTTTTTTATCTTTTATCATCTAGACGATATTTAAATATTGAATCCCCTTTGTATCTTATTCCAATTTACATTTTTAATTATAACTGTGGGATAACTTATCAATAAATAAATAAATTAAAATATTATCCAGTGACATGCACATTCTTCATGATTTATGTTTTTGGTACTTTATTCATGTTTCAATTTAATAATTAAAAGAAATTATATGATAATCGACCGCCTCCTTGGTCTAGTGGTAAGCGCGTAAGCGTTACAACCGAGACGTCCTGGATTCGATTCCCGGCGGAGATAAAAAAAAAACTCGGTCTGGCAGGACATAGAAGGCTGATCACCTACTTGCCCCTAAAGAAAAAAATCTATCAGTGAAACAGATGTGAAATGCATCTGCCCCATACCCCACTAGGGGACACGGGACTTCACTATATGATAACAATCTAAGCTGGTAATGATTTCAATAACGATTATTGGATTGGAACGTCAACTTTCAGAAATCCCCGGGAATGACGGGCGTATTGTTAACTATCCTGACGAGAGGACGACTTCAGACAAGGAGTACGGCACCGAAATATATGACGAAGATGTCGAGGATAAAGCCGATGAGAAAAGCAATCGCGTCCCCGATCGTGCAAACAAATGGTACGCAAACGAAGGTAAAATCATTCAGAAAACGCACAACAAGGCCGCTATTTCTTCCACTACACTGACAACTACGGCTATCTTCTTACGCTTAATTAAATTTTTATTTTAAATTTGTGTAAAATGTTGACTGATTTTAATTAAAAAAGTATTCATTTCAGTATTATGGAGATATAAATCCAGTTGAAAATGTATATTGCGCGTTATCTTAGTTACTCTTAGCGTGTAACGTGATAATAATTAGATTTAAGTATGTATATAATTTGTTATGCTAAGGAATCATCTTAATACGGGTAAGATGAATGTTTATAACGAGTTTAATACGAAGTAGCTGATTGTATAGTTTATTTTCTTGTTTCTTCTTGTACGACAGTCGATATGTAAAAATATCTAACTATTTGTTATGATAACAATGATAGTACAAACTGTCGTATCTGGATAAGGTAATCAAAAGACAAGAGCATATTGTCAAAACCTTTAATGTATTTAATTTACGTAATAACATTATTGATGATTTGTGAATATCACTTAAAAACTAAGTTTATGGAGATGTTCACGCAAAATGTGTCTAAGAAGAACAATCTAAGAAATTCATCCAGGTTTTATTTTTCAGTCCCTTTTATCTCATACTTTCCGAATAAAAAAAGCAAAAATATTTTGTTTGCTATGAACATTTCTTGTTTTGTGTTTTTTAAATGTTTATACATAATAAATGCCTTTGTGATACTCGCGTGAATAAATTTCATCAAATTTATTCCTTTTATTTAGTTAGTGGTAATACTCGTCAAAATCGAGTCGTTTTCAATTTGCAAATCGTGTAAACATGACTTTGTTTTTTGTATGATTCCCTTGAATTTTGAGATTTGCCAAAATTTTTATTAAACACAACCCGACAACCACTAACCCTTATCCATGTTCAACAGTATTATACGTATTCATATCTGTAGATACCTAGCAAGGTTTCCTTATATAAGCCGAAGGATTCCTTTGCTATGAATAAGTAATACATTAATATCGACTGTATAAAGTTGGCTATAAATGTGTAGAACAGATTTCTGTTAAAATTTATCGAGCTATTTTTATTAAACTTGGTGATATATACATAAGCATTGTAAATAAAGCATAAATCCTATAATGGACGTTACATAATATTAGTGAGGACGTCTACAGTCTATTTCCGTTATGAAATTTTCACCGGAAGTCAGTCTAATATGAATGCTCTACAGTCCTTACATAAATAAACTCAATAATTAATTTCAAATTTACTTAATATTTATCATTATTTAGCTTCTATTCTTCCATGTATGTACTAATAATATTAGTGACCTGCTCAGATTTTTATGACAGGCAAAATTTTGATATCCAAAGGATTTCACCTCAATATGTATCTATTTATGATATATATAACTATTAAATATATTTCTCGCTTTTGTTTCGTATTTTTTCTATCTAAATATAGCAAAAATACGAAAGTATTTGGTAAGCACACACAGCACAAGTGACTGAGTTATAATATATCTGTAACTTGATCTTCCATTAACGATTAATTATCTATATTTATAGACATTTATGTATCATATTGTTTTTCGTATATTGCAAGTATTTAATTAAAACATTCGAAAACATTCAATTCTAGTCATCTATGTTTTGGTAGTTATTTTGTAAAAATAAATATACTTACATAAATATATTACAGTTAAAAACTTCAAAAAGAATTTTTTTTTTATTACAAAATGTTTTGCCCTACAAAGCTTTACAATTGACTCATTTGAATTTATATCCATTTGCCCAAATCTTAGTAGATTTTTAAGCGACTATCTACTTATCATCAAAAATGATGACTGCGTCTCACTAAAAAAATCTTCTAAGCTAAGCTTAAGTGTAAATTACAGTTGAATTACAGCTCAAAATATAAACTTCCTTATTGATCAAACAGTTAACTGATATAGCTATCATTTTAAGCTTTTTTACTATATTGAAGGGCAGACAAATAATATTTGATGTTAGCTTGCTTAATTCTCAAGTTCCAGTTCGGCTAATAAGTCAGCAACAAATTCGGCTCGAAAAGGATAACTTGTGTTAATGGATTACTTAACTTACGAAATTAAATTCAACAAGAAGTTATTGTAACTATAAGAAAGAAGAATACAAAATATAATTCAGGTTAACTTTATTTACATAAATATTTATATTTATGAAAATTTAATACAAAAGTCTTATAACTATTGGGGTGCGTACCCAAACTACTGGGTGCATTACCACGTTGTATCGAGATAAAATGAGCCAACTTTCAAGTTCCCAGAAGTCTCAATTGACGGGCTCATATTATGACCAAAGTCTCTAGCAGGTTATTGGTATAATATGTTATACATTATATATCTTATTATATACAAATTCGTTTGCCGTTTTAGAATTCATGTTGCAATTTGTCTTTACCGAGCCGAATTTGTTATGGACTCATTGTGAAGCCTCAAAATATCAAATTCCTACTGATTCTAGTCAATATTGTGCAATGTACCTATGTTACTACCATGTCGTTACAAAAAACAATAAACGAATTGTGTATATATGTATTTTTTATTCAAACCCTCTATCAATCTGAGACAAACCTTAAAAAAACTGTAAACTGACTTGAAAGTACATAAATATTTTTAGCAACATTCCCGACCCAATGTTTACAATTATCAGAGATTCAAACCAAATCATCACCAAGTCATAGAAACTTGTAATTTTGTTAAATATATCAGAATACCGAAAAAATTCGATAAAATTAGATACCATCTTAGAAATAGAATCAAACAAAAAAGAATCATTAAATTCAGTTCATAATTGGCTTAATAATCACGTAACAAAAATATATTTAAAATATACATACCCCAATAGATAATTTTTTTGAAATCAGCTGAATTTTTTTTAAAATTTGTGCAAAGCTGTGGGTATAACGCAATACTGTAGTTATGTTTTTCAAAAATAAACGCAAGCGATGGCCGTCAGTACTGTATGAACTCAATCGCGAACGAATTATGTGCAAAACCAATTCATCACTCGTACAAGCAACTTGTACAATTATTGCATACGCAATAAAGTCGACATTGGTTTATTTTTCTATTAAATTAAGGAAAGATTTAGTAGCGAAACTTTTCCGAATTTACCAGTAGATTCACTACTAACATATTGTTTCTTATGGCTTTCCTTTATTCAAATGTGAGAACGTTTTAGGCAAATTTTTTACCAAAATTTTTAATTAAATCTTTCTTCTATAGTTTTCCAAATGTTAAATAAATAAATAAAAGGTATTATAAAGTTGACTTTCCTTTCCATAGTCATACAACAAGCTTAACAGATAATAAGCATTGTGAAATCAAATGCACTAATCTGCATTTCCCCGCTTTATTCTGTGAAACAATCAGTTAATATTACTTTTATGTCATACCAAAACATAATTCAATTAACTTTGTTGCTCGTGAATGCATCGATTTTGCGCCAGGCAATTAAGTTATAATTTAATTCATTAACATCAAGTGGAATATAAATTAATTTGAAAGCTTGGTTGAGTTCTAACTTCGTAAGATTTTCGCATAATGTTTTTAAATGCTAAAAGGAGTTCTTTAGGGTATGTCGAACAGATATTTATAGGATGAAATACGAGTACATAAGCGTAGTAAATCATTAAGTTCTATTTTCATAAGACTTTTGCATAAATGTTTAAAGAATGTTTATTTATTTCTCAGGCTTCAATTAATACCTAGGCAGCACTATTTACAATTTAGTCTGTGTCATTCTGAAAGAAACTAAACCACCACAAACAGTGAAAGCATCAGGAAAAGAAATTTTAGGATCGCATCAGTAGTTCTCGAGTTAAATTATTATAGACAAAAATATAAATCTTTCCTCTTATGTAGACGTTGTATTTGCATAAGAATCATAATAACAGCGTAATGCTTTGAAAATTAATATGAAATTGTACCACTCGAAAGTTAACAAGGTTCGTACTTTACGAAAGCTGTCGAGTCATGGGCTAAGTGATTGGGCGGAAAATTAGCTTAACGAGAGGTGTCAATCAACTCACAGCGTATTCAATATCTAATAAACAGATCTTGCGTTCTATTATTTATTTAATAAGTTTTGTCCACGGCGGCGGTGTTTGCTCGTATAACGCGTAATAACGTAGGATATGAAAATTATTTAAGTATTCAGTGGTTTAGCCGTGAAAGCTTCACGGACAGATGATCTGTCATAACTGTCTATCTAGAAAGTTTCATTAACATTTATAATATTAAGCAGGGAAATAGCAATATGCCAAACGTGTTATAAATTCAAACTTATAACTTAAATCTAAATATCTTTTGCACTCTGTGTCTAAGACTCCCACCTCACTCACAGTTAAATTGCATTCTAGTGTGGGTTGAGAAATTGAGGTTACTTGCGATCGTGAGCTTTGTCAATTTTTTCCCAAAACTCGAAGTGTTACCGGGGTATTAAATGTACAAGAATTCAACGGTTAATAACTTTTCCTTGTTATCTATAATAACTTAATACATTTTCCTCGTATATTGAATACAAAGTACTTTATAAGAATACTTTCGTCAATTATGTACAAACTCAACAAAGTCAAACACATTTGTTACACTACATTATTAAAAGTCTCGCTTGTAACATAAAGAATAATACAAAGGAAAGATATCTTCAAATCTTGCCGACTTAAAGAACTTATATGTCATGAAATAATCCTTATAAATGTGGAAGAGTTATACGGTTGTCTCAGCAAATTCTCACAGCCTTAATTTGCCCAATCTAAACATGGCAAAGAAGTGATTGATGTTTAGTGTCTAGCGTCGAGTGCGTAACAAGTGTTTATACGTAATCATGACAATAAAAGGAACGGAATAATGCGATCTCACTGCCTTATGTGATAAGATTATTTGATGCCAGTACAGTATAATATATAATAGAGCTTCTTTCTGCTTTTGAAATTTTTTGTATACATCTACTGAATTGTTTACATAGCGATTTTTATGATTATTTGTTATATTATAGGTTATAATTCAAGGGTAATCCCAAATAAATGTTATCGAAATTAATTCGTGTTGGTTTCAGCCGCTGTTCATTACTATTTGTTTCAGAAAAAAGTGTAATTTATTTAATACCCTTTAAAGTCAGATTAGAACCTTTTTTTATAATTTTTTTCTTTTAATAATAATAACTCCCTTCTGGAAGTGACCCGTGAATTGTATTAAAGTATACAAATTTGAATTACTTGTGTTGTTTGTTATTAGGATTAAAAATAAAATATCTACTGTTATAATTTTTAATAATTGTCTGTAAGCAGGTATATTATTTTACAAATGTTCTGAAAGCTATTTTTCAAATTACTGCAAATTAAGAAACAACTAACATATTTGAAACAAAACAGAAACGAGCTTAGTTGTTACAATATTGTTCTAAATATGAAACGAAACAACATTTTATTTGTTCAGTTGTTTTTGCTGTAGTTCATGAATTGCAAACTAGAGAATGACGGACAGAACTCCGCTGAGTATTATAAATTCGACCTTTATCAAACAATCATTACCACGAGAGCGTGAAACCTTGGGAAATATATTTCTGTCTTTTTTTCGATTGTATCCAAGTTATATACTACTACTGTAACGAATATATGTATTCATGATGATTACAAATAAGGATATAAATGGATGAATAGATTTTCATAAATTGTAGCTCGATGGCGTCACTTTCAAAACAGACGCATTGAAATCGGATCATTTGGTTAGGAGCTATGCCATAGACAAACACCCCTCTCCACTTGTTTAAATCTACCTGGATAATATTAGACTAATTAAAAATACCAAGAACTATTTTACCGATTTAAATATTTCTTTCATTAAAGCTAGATATGGCTTCATAGGATAAAGTGACAAATAGCCTAAAAACCATCGCCTCGTTCGATTCGTGACCACTCGATTTACGGCACGGTTAATAAACCACAGTTAATCTAGACTGTGTCATAATTAAACCATACATGTGTATACTGATAAGACAGATTTGTCTCCATTGTGATAGTTAGACTGATTATCTCAGTAATTGAGTACTAACGCCCGAATTACGAAGCAAGCGTTCACTTCGGATGCATGAGTAAATTATCGCTTGTTCCCGGGTACAGAGGCGATTAATCATTGTGGAACACAAAATACGTCTTAAGGAAATTCATGCATTTAAAACCTTTGATATTTTCATGCTATATTCACGTAGTTTACTAAGTTACGGAAAATACTTTTGCGGGTTAGTTCTGCAATATATGAACTTTATTACCTAATATTAATCACATATTTTAAGTCAATTTTCTTTCATAGAAAGTAACTTTTCAATTCATTTGGAATGTGAGGATGTTAATGATTATTATAATTTACGCATATATTTTTTTACTTACAGAAATAGGTAAATGATCCGCTGTATCTTTAAAGTCCTAAGTCCCCTGGATGGGGCAGAGGGCGTCCACAGTACGTCTCCAATCCGATCGGTCTTGAGCTACGCGCTTTACTTCTCTCCATGTCATGCCAACTGCCCTCGCCTCCGCGGTGATCATCCGCCGCCTGGATTGCTTAGGTCGGCCACGTTTTCGCTTTCCTTGAGGGTTCAAGTCTAAAGATTGCCTCGGTATATGTTGGGAATCCCTTCGTAGCGTGTGACCTATCCAGTTTCACTTGCGACGCTTGATCTGGTGGTCGATTGGAGTCTCGCCGCATCGTTCCCATACATCCACGGTATCCGCTGTATGCATCATCACAAATTTCGCTCTACCAGCACATATTTAACGTTATTTCTAGTGAATATTTTGGTATTGATAATAGTTGAAAATTATTATAGTACTAATGTCGCTATTTAAAAAATTGGAATTGGTGGTAGATGGGTGAAAATTAAGGGTTTTATGTATTTTTAATGCTAAATCATAAAAAATTTAAAAAAAAACCAAAATTTTTTTTAAAAATGGGTACAGAGTATGAGAGTCACTTAGGGGTATGAAAAATAGTTTACGACCTATTCTCAGACCTACTGAATATACACAAAAAAATTCATAAACATTGGTAAAACTGAGTCGAAGGTGAATTTAATATAAATAGATTTATTTAATCGCAAAGCAGAGCTTTCGCGATCAATGATTTTACCGTTAGACCAGCAGTTTTAATAATATCCCTTAAATTAGAGCTATATATAAAATTGGATTTTAATACACTTTTACTGTAGGCTTTTTTAAGAATCATAATTTCTAGTGGTAATTAATAAAGGTTTTTTAAAATATAAGCAAATGTGAAGTATCAAAATTTCTATTATGAGGTCGCTACTGAGAGACAACTAACCTAGCTTAAAATTAAATGTATGTTTATTGTTTATCAAGTTTAGGTTTATCTTAATTTCTAATTAGCAGTCTAGAGCTGACCCCTAAATAGCCACTGATTAGGAATGGTATATAATACATGTAACCTCGTATTAGCAATTGAATAGGCCAACCAATTTGTTTCAATGGCATCTCGTACTGTATTGCATTGATCTCGATTGCCTTTCTTTTTTGTTTATTTAAGCAATTTGTATTTATAAATGGAATAGAGTCCTATGAGAATTTCAGTAACTCTTGTAAAATATTCACGTTCCGTTTCTTAGTCTCTTAGTGTGTTATTTTGGTATAGTTTTTGAAATTCTGTCTACAGATTTTATGCTGTGCTATTTCAGTCGTATTCTGTAGAATACAGCCCTAGACTAGCTCAGCATCAGAGCGTGGGTTGTATAAAGTATCAAAGTGACTGATTAACCCACAATTTTAAATATTTTTTAAGATACTAAGTAAAAAGTGCTAGCTTTTTACTAAGTGTTGAAAGGATATATTTACAATACTTGTAAGAAAGCAATATCCAATGTTTGTCTGTGACCAATGTTGTGAGTTTTCCACTAATCTACGAATAGCTTAAAATTTTTAAACCTATTTTGATGGAACTTTTACCGACATATATATTATAATATTTTTAAAGCAATACATTTTTATTTTTTAACTATATAGTAGTTAAAAAATTTAATTTAACTATATAGTTGTGAAAAACCCACAATTTCATCTAAGGTATGTCGCGGTCGTCTGGGGGATTCTTCTTTTTGCGTGTAAATAGTGTAATTTAAAAATTCACATTTTATTAAGTTCTGCCACAATATTATAACTGAAACTGAGATTATTATTTAATAGGTCTATTGCATCGGAAATCTTTCTTGACTTATGAAAGGTGGCTCATGTAATCCCTGTTCATAAGTCGGGTGATAAGTCATAGGTTACTTATTATAGATCAATCTGTATACTCAGTTCCTTTTCAAAGGTCTTAAGGAATATTTATAAAAAACGTTGTGGTGTGCATCCAAATCACTGGCCGTATTGAACGTGTTGTTTTATTATACCAACGCGTTCGCCAAAAATGAGACAGGTTTCAGGTTCCCAGAAGTCTCAACAAAGTGCTTAATATCTCTGAATAATTGACGGGCTTTTGTCCTCTACATACCCACACATTCTCTAGTCCAAAAGGAACGAAATTGTAATCACGGATTATTTAGATAAGAAATCCTATTAATATATGTAAGGTCTAGTTCAATAGTTATATAAAAAAACTATATACTAGAATAATATATAGAATTGTTTTAAAATAATTCATTTCAAAACAATTGTCTACGTTACTGCTACAAAATCTCAAGCGAAGTATCTAAATGTGCTAGTGTAGAAAACCGGGATCGCTTACCGCTTCGTGGGATACATGGTGCAGATACAAATATGTTAATACCATTGTTTTCAATTGTGCACATTCTAAACTGTTACATAAATACACTTATGCCTTTACTAAACGATAAAGATGGCGACGTATATAAAATAAGATATTATGTTATTACAAACTATGAGTACGTGAGGGGAAATATTATGTGGTGCACATTTGTCTTGGGACGCGCTGTGAAGATTCTGACTTTTGAAATATTATAACAATTAAGTAGAAAATATCAAACTGAATGGTATCAAATCATTTGATTTACTTAATCTTAAAGAATGGCCTTTTATTGATTACATTTTACTATTACCTTTTTACTTTTTAATTGTTGCTTTTATTAATTTCAATCTCTGGTTACTGTTAATATATAATTATTCAAAAATATTCCAGTCAAAAGTGGGAAGAAATAGAATAATGTTTTATTTGTTCCTTTTTAGTTCGCTTTGAAGTCAATACCTTTTAAAAAACAAATTGTTTTAAGTATATAATATATAAACACGGCTAGTTTGAGAACAGTCAAAAAACTGAACCGCATTTTAATTCAATCATGTTTCATTAAATCGTGGTAAAATATCAATACAATAATAATGATTATGACAGTTAAACTTCGAACTCTTTTAACTGTTCAATTGTATAAAAAAGTCTTTGATTGGTCATATTTCTTAAATAATATTATCGTTATATTTAAGATTTGAAAACGACACTGTTTATGGATAAACTAAAAGTCGTTGGAACTTTAGAAAATTATAACAAAATAGAGAAAGATAGCATTGATGATTCAATAAATATATGACACTACGTAATTGAAAACGCTAGTAAATTGCTAGAAGCTTTAACAATTTTGGGCCGTGTAACTTTGCAATGTATAAAGCAATATAGTCCGAACATGGTGATACTGTACAGTGTCAGTTGAAATGAAACCAATTCATTTTTTCAGCCAGTTTACGTTTACTGCCTATGGAAGTTTCATTCAATTTCTATAGGTACCTATTTTCGCCGTATACAATATAAACACAATATTCACATTGTGCCCATATTTGATTGTATTCATGTTATTCTGACATTTTTCATTCAAACAATATTTTGAAAGATTTTGATTTAATTTACCGTGTTGTTTTATTCAACGTAGTTTTAACATTTTAATGTTTAATGTTTCTCACTGTTAGCTCAGAGGTCTCGAAACTATGTGAAATTAAGTTTCTCTTTAATGTGATTTTTAAAACGTTTAAAATTTAGATTAATATTTTAAAAAGTGATGTTTCAGATAAGAGGCAATTTCTGTCAGATTTTTTTTTAACTCTTGATCTGATTCGTCTCTATGTCTAGCTTAAAAATACAACAATCAACTCCGGCTACAATTATTTAAAATGTTAAAGGTTATTTTAATTAATTAATAATTAAGGTTAAATATAATTAAGTTCTATAAATTATAATCTTGTACACGTATAAAATCAAACATATGCTTGTTATAACGTCTTCATCGTGATTCGATCTTGAGCCGTTTTAATATTAGCGTGAACAATCACGGCTTTTCTAAAATGTCATCATAAGTACCTAAGTACAAAAGACATATATTAATTTATACGAGGTAGAAGCCTCGTCTTAAGCCAACATAATATAATGATATACATCTAAGCAGTTCATAAGTCGAAAGCTTCCACAATTGAAGTAGGTATCCGGGTGAAGCTAGCATGGAATAGGAAATAAGCTGGACAATAACTTTCCGCGAAATACCGGAACTGAGTTGAATAATAATTGCTCCATTCCCGTATATTTGATTCGGAACATTTAAGTTGCAGTCTCGCTGAGTGAGCATTTGAAGGCTCAGACGTTCCCTGTAAATCATCGTTGAAAAATTCGCCAGCAACCGTTGAAAGGAAGGACTTATACGGATTATGTACACGCCATTAGTTCAGTTCACGCTTTTGTGCGGGAATTCTGACTCTCATTGTGGAAAGGGCTGCGTTCAAGGCGGGGCTTAATTACGTCGCGAGACTAGTGCCAATCGCCTGTTCCTTTAATTGAATTACTATTGTCACTGAATCTTGCCTAATTCCAATCCCGGTATAGTTTTGTTCTTTGAAATTGTCTTCAGCGATGAAAAGGAGGTCTGATTCAGATATATTATTGAAGCACTAAATGTTTTATCCGGAGTTGAAATCAAACTACATTAGGCAGAAAAGATCATTATATTTATGGAACGATTAATGTATTTACAACAAAAATAATACTGTCGAAACTACGAATGCTACTTCACTAAAAATACTAGGTTCTAACCTAACCTCGTAATTTATAACATAGCAAACTAATGCGCGTTGATATGTTAGAATTAGAATTTATTTTACTCAGTCTTACGTTATTTTTTAAGGAATTTTATTTAAGGTTTTGAATGAAACAGTCTCGTGAGTAATATTAGCATTGAACAGAGATTGAAACTGACACGTTTTTAACAAACTTACGAATTTTTGATTTTTGAATCATGCAAAAAGTACTTTATCAATTTCCATAAAATTTTTATGAGATATCCTCTGAACACACAGACATAGCGACATGACAAACTAATGTTTGGTTTGACGTGTCTCTTTTTGCGTCGGAGATTATTGAGAAGTTGATTTAAAAAGACGTTTACTCAAGCGTACTATACTTAATAAGAAATATTTACAGCGGACGACTTAAAATCAACGCTATGCTGTTTCACAGTGTGCTAAAATTAGTATGAGAATCATTATAACTATAACAAGCCTTAGAAAGCTTTTACCTAATAGACTGTCTAGACTTTCAAGTTTCGGTCACCGGTTACCTAGTGGGTAGTAAGCAAAGTTGACGTGAAACTCCATGTTGATTTTGGAAACTAAGCTAGGCGTATTGAATAGATAATGTTACCACATCGAACTATGTTCTACGAAAACTACTTTTGACGTTAATAATAAATAAATGGGATATTAGTGGAGTAATGAATCGTAACTCAATTTGCTGTTTGATGTGTTGTTAATGTTAATTTGCCCACATAATAATTATGTTAACTAATATTATATGAGTAAGAATGTTATCCTTTAACACGTCCAGTAGGTAATTACGATTTAGGTTTATTAAGATTATGGCGCTAAACTGCCAAACATTCATTTCCATAAGCAGGTTTGCCAAAAAAAGTTAAGTCTTCCGTTCGATCATCTGTCAGGATCAGAATTTTTTATTGGTTTATCGTTTGTTCTTTGATCACTTTAGTCTCAGCAATCTAAAAACTGGTTTATTTTGTACCAACAAGTTAGTGTAACGATACAATGCGATAATGGTGTAATTTGGGTACGCACCCTAACGGTTATGGTTTCCCTTTTGTATATGTAAGCATAACTTTTTTAATGTCTTTGTTAATAAGTATGTAAATATATATATATTAAAATTGACATTTGACATTATTAGGGTTGCCTTGTCAGGTATTCAATACTTATTGACTGCAATAAATTTACTGTATAGAAACATTGACCTTTTCATGATAAGGAAAAGTAAATCTTGCCCGAAAATAAAAACAAAGTACGCGATATAATTTTAAAACCAAACGTTCCATAAATACGTAATTAAATTGTAAATCTATTATCGTTTTTCCGAAATATTGAAACATAAAATAAGCTGTTAAGATAAATTGAAAAATATATAAAGATTTTTTATATCCCGTCGTAAGCAAGTTATGATTATTTGAACGTGGAAATGTTTCATAAAATTTAAAAGGTAATTTGTAGGTACATAATCTTGCTTCAGTAACGTATTCGTGTCCATTAACAGTTGGTAAAAGCGAGCGAATGAATATATCTAGCGAATGAAGATAAAATGAATATTCAAAGAAAGTATTAAATGTAGTTAAATCTTTGTAATTTAGATATTACACGAAAAATACGACTTATTACTTAGGATTTTTTCGAAGCTTCCTGCTTCCGTAATAATATTCCATAATAGTATAGCACAATTAAGGTTTATGTTATGGAGGAGATTATCTTCACGAGAAATCGCTTACACCAATTTGATAAATAGGGATTGTTATTATATCGTTAATACTAGGGGTTTAAGTATAAATTTACGTAGTATGCGTTTTAACGTACAATTTGGATTAAAATAAATGATCCTTGGTGCGGAGTTCAGAGGGAAAATTAATCGACAGCTAGAACCATCTAGATTCTATATTTTAAAAAGTGAAATCAAAGACAATTTAAAAAGCCTCTAAATGAATACAAATAAGAATGTGTAATACATACAATTTATAATTTAATTTGTATTTATATTCGGTCTCAGGTAGGGTTGCCATTAGCCGGTTGGGGTGTCATAAGTGGCACGGAGGTGTGGTTGAATTTCTACAGGCTTGCCTGAAGGTATTCAACCAAACCAACAAAAATTGGGTTGCCTGGAAGAGATCGCTGATTAGCGATAAAGCCGCCCGTTGCAACGAAGTATATAAAAAAAGAGATGAACAAATCATCATAAATTCTATTTAAGATTCATCTCGATGAAGTCGGCTTAAAACCAAAAAAAAATCGGTCTATTAATTTAGGAGATTCCACAGACAGAGCAATCCTACAGACTTAATGCGTTAGTCAATTTGGTATTGTCGAAATAATAATCTCGAGGCTTCGTGCTCCATCTTTGTGAATATGAAAACCGTAGTAATAAGTCCGCCCCTACATCTTCCAAATAATTACTGTAAATTACACAACGCTCTTGTTCTATTACCAAGCAAAATATATTTGACACTTTTTCATAAAAGAGAAAGAATATCTTGGGGAGATAATATAGTACCTAATGTTTCAAAAATTTAGTAATATTTGTACGTAACTATATGTATTTTTGTTTCCTAATGGATAAACTCAAAATTTATTATTTATTTTATATATATTACTTTTAACGAAATGAAATTTATGGTGACGGCAATAACTTGTCTGTGAAAATTGTATCTAAAATTTGGTACCCTGGGGATAAAAGTTTGCAGTTACAATTAACGAATACAACCTGAATAATAATTTTAAAAAAAATTTAGGTTCATATTACCAGTTTTTTTAAAATATTTTATGTTAGAAAAAAATAAGTAAATGTAATCTGTCTACTACGTTTTCTTGTCTAAGCCGTTTGCGCCAAATCTCATTAGTCTTTTCTAAGCCATTTCTTCAAATGTAATTTAGAATGGAATTTGAATTGAAAAGTACGTACTTTGCCGCATAGAAAAAGCATAAATAGCTTGCACTGTCCCTCTTAGATGAACTATCGTCATAGCCCATTTGACTCGTAGACAAAAACACCTACTTCCTTCAGAAGGTTATAGAAACTCAAGAAAAATCTCAGAATCCATCGTAACAGCTTGTGTCCGCTTTCTAACAAGGCTATCATGTTTCCCTTAGCTCTCAGACAAACACACCTGCCTTAAGAGATGGAATATGGAAACACACACCGATTTTAGGATCCCCATCAGAATGTTATAAATGACTTTCTCATGCAGGTAACCTTATTACATAACCTTTTCCATTTCGGCACAAACAATGTTTGAAATAAACAAAACCAACACGGCGACATGCTTGTCCCAACGTAACTTTTAATAGAGTTGAAGCATAGTAACCCAATTCAAAACTCATTCAATAATATCCCGCAGGCGAGTAAGTTGTTCTTAGAAATATAGGAAGACTTCGCAAGTTGTTATACAAATATTTTATATCAATCTTTTATAAGATTTTCATTGACGATGTCAAAAATTCCGCCATTCCCTTCTGTAGTTTCGGATCACGAGCCCCGAGACTACTGCTCTAGTTTTTTTCGGCCTTTTATCTCCGCAAGTGGACTTCGGTCCGCACCACCTTCAGTCCGGTCGGTGTTGGGGCCCAGTACAGCCCTACGGAGATGCGTATCGAGAATCAGCTCATTCGGCCCGTGATGTCGAATTGGGAGTTATGAGGGCTTCCTTACAGCTCGCAGTGAAGCCAGTGGACGAAGCTGCAGTTTCGGCCCTCATGGTCGTGATGAGTTGGGGCCGAGGCATCGAATCCGCGATTCCCGTTACATCTCCGAACTTTTAATGTTCTACCAAGGACCAAAGTAACAAGTTTTCCTCTTCTATAATCTTCCAGAATACTGTAGTGATCTGAAAGCGCAGGACTATTTATATATGTAGATTGTTTCGCAAATAATTTTATCTATAAGCATATAGGCTAAAATTTGAGTGTCTTCCAAATATATTTTCTTATTTCTCAGGAACGGAATCGTCTACCCTTAATCAATAGAACTATGACGTTCGTTAAAATCAAGGTTAACAATTAACCAGCCGTTGAAATAAAAACGGTCCGTTGAAAATGGATGTAGATCAACGTTAGTATGCGTTATACACACCTAAACAGCTACGTGCAGAGGACCCGTCGCTTCATTAGGCATCATTTTAAATTAATTCAGAGCGCACCTTATTCCGTTGGTAATAAATCTCTTTTAATATGCTCAAATATCGTGGAACACGTAAATCCATTTCTATTTGCTTTATTAAACTTTACGGAGGAAATTTATTTCTGTTTGAACAAGGCGGGTTCATTTCTTCAACAAAGCCGCGAGTGAGATAAGTGTCCTCTTAGAACATTATTTATAATGCGTTTTAATTCTTAAGTACATAATTCTCTAAAATCATTTCCTTTTATTACCATATATGAAAATATGACATTGAAATATCATATTGAATATTTTTTTCACAATTTTTAACAATATCTTCAATGTAATTGTCTGCAATGTTTTGTATTGTTTTGTTTTTATGTGATTTTAAAAAAATATATTGTTTTACCGCAGTTCAACGTTTAAAACAACATAACCTACAAATTTAAAGTCTGAAGTTATTCACGCGTTCATCGCATTGTTCCTCGAATCAATTAATGTATCAACATTTAATTAATAATAGTGGCAACGTGAAAGCAAGGTTGAAACTTGAAAGGCTTATTCAAACGGAACGTAGTATTCAATTATCTTCGCGGATTTGCCATGATGAAGCTTCACGACAATGTATTTATTGAAGCACGAAACTAATAAAGGCCAACGAAATACTAGCTAGGTCTATTGTGTTGTAGCTTCCAAACAAAAAAATATTTTAGTTGGATAGGTACAGAAACCTGATCATGTACCTACTTGTCTGTTTCCCACTAGGAAAAAGAGATTGATAGTGTATTAAATAAGCATGAGCATCTTACTATGTAATAAAAATACTTCTAAAATGGTATTTTTATGTTTATATTGGAAACGAAACAGATATATCAAAAAATAATACAATATTAAAGAAACTTACAAAAAAAAAGATATATCCTCAAACCGTTTAATAGAATAAAGGATAACAAAGGTCTCATATACGTAAATCAAATATATATACGATAAACAAACGTCAATGTATACAGACAAAAAAATACATTAAAATTGGTGAATATATAATAAACACTCTTAAACTGAATACTAAGATGAGGGCAATATTTCTTCTTTAGTTATCATTTAATGGAAAATCAAAATCAATCAAATCAATTTAATGGAAACGGTAGTAGCAGGAACACAAGCTATACACAGATAGACTCAAGATAATGTAAATACAGTGTCTACGGTCAATATAGTTTATTTCTATACCAAGCGGACGTCAACAGTCACTTCGGGGCATATCTGCGAGAAATACGGCAAACAATCGCAATAATGAAACGCAGAGTGTAGGCAGGTTGGCCGTTGGCGACAGATGGTTGCCAGGAATAATTCTAGAGCAATTTCATTGCCACAAACTGCACTCGTCACCTGCCGTACATGCATCCGATGCAAATTCACTGGATGTTTTATACGGCTGACGCGTTTTATGCAAACAATGTTCAATTTGAGGTATATTCGACTTAATAATCTCAGTAAGCCAATGTTGTTCAAGAATTTTAAAGGAATGCAATGTCTACTCATGATTATCGAAACTAAACACTGGTCCCGATATATTAATTGATTTCCTCGTATATCCGTTCAACGAAACTATGTACAATATTTAATATCTTTACACAGATTATTCAATAATATTCAATAAACATAGGTCTCTTAATCGTTTTTATTATTATAAAACTATCAAAAACCATTTCTATTTTTCATAATCTATTTCAATAATCTATATATTATGTCTGTGCTGTTTTTTTAGTGTATTAAATTTATCTTGGAGCATCGTATATTGATTGAAATCGAGAGATAAAAAGAAAAGTTATAGCTAAGATCTTCAGTAATCTAATTACGCAGCTGTGTTTATGAGGAGTTTGTTTCGCGGTTTCTTCTCCTTAAACTAGCTTAAACAATAGGAGACAGGCGTATATTTTGAGGTGCCGGCTTATTTTGAACGATTTAATTTAACAATACAAACATTGCGGGTAAGAAATCCTAATAACTGGTTTACAGTAAAAAAATCTTTTATTTCTTTTTCTATAACCTAAAATATTACGTAAAACAAGTCTGAAGCTTCTTGTATCAACGCAAAGTTATGTATATTTATTCAATTTTGCTTCAAAAATATTCACTTACGGCAAAGTGAGAACCGGTGCGATTCGTTTTTCTCATTCGTCTTTCAATATTGTTCTTTCGACTTTGTTGAGTTTAATACTTTCCTTTTAAAACTTTTTGTGATGAGATCAAATGTGTATGTATAGGTACATTTTTATATATCAGTAAATTACATAACGAAATTGTGTGTTTATTAACATGATACCTAAGACTTCACTTACTTTTTAACCGATGACGAAAATTAGTGTTGTGTGATCTGCGTATTGCGACGGATGGCCTCGGTTTGAATCCTGGAGGAACAAATGAATGTGTCGGTTGTGTAGGCACAGAATTTATCATAATTCTACGTCAAATCAAATTCACAAAAAAATATGTTGGTATGACAAAATATTTTTTACATTAGATTAAATTAAATTTAGATTGTAAAATAAATCCAATATTTGAGTAAGGTAAACGTATTAGTTGAAAGAATGTCACAACTCACACGTTTAGCGGTAAGACGACCCTTATCACCCGCCACATGGCTACATGGGATTAACCGGCCAAATGGAATGCGCAATTATCTGTAGCTAATTAAAGGCATTTGTCGAATTTATGTTTTAGCCGTTCTACCTGTTTGTATAACATGAAGGAAATTACAATTCGACATTTGTTAAGTACGACGTGATTATTCCGCCAATTAAGAAAAACAATGTCGGTGATTCTTTTTCAACCCTCAGCGCGAAAATAGGGGTGTTATAAATTTAAAGTTATGTGTCTGTATGTGACATGTGTGTCCTAAACAGATGGCCGATTTTGTTGTTGTTTTATTGTTTGAAAAGTGACGTGATCATAATGATCATAAGGTATACTTATTTTTACATAACACGCCGGAAAGTTGTCTTTGATTGTCTTGTTTAAATTTCAATTTGTCTTTTCTTTAATTGTATTTAATTTATTCAATTTCACTTGTGTTTATGCGATATAATGTAGTCAACAACGATCTTGGTAAAGAATTTTTCAATGGCGTCGGCGTAAAATACATTAAACAGACACAAATCTGCGAAACCCAACTCCGGTTCAACATGAAGATACCTACTAGAACTACTTGGCCATAGCGGTTAATAACGTGAAAATTGGATTGCGTTTTGTATTGTGATTTCCTTATTTAGTTAACATTACAGAAGCATTGGTCCAGGACAAAGGAAATAGTATGTATTTGTGAGGAGCCGTCATGATTATACACTTATACCTGCTATTAATAAATCTAAAACCTATGAATTATTAATGTTTAAATGGGAGAGTAATTTACCTATTTAGAAAGACCTGGGTTGAATTTAAAAGCTTATTTATGATATTTTTTGTATACTCCATAACATATAGATGTTTTATTTGAATGGAATCTAAATGAATACATGATTTTTGGCATTGACCTTGACGTTCCCCGGGATTCGAACCGAGAACGTCCGGTGCAATACCCGTAAACTACTATGGCTTGTGATTCATTTGAAACACGAATGAAATTGAATTACAATTTAAAAAAAACCCATATCTAATAATAATTTTTCATAAATCTTTGAAACAAAATAAAGGAATCGAAATTGGTAAACTCATTTAAGAGCTACGATGCCACAACATACAAACAGACACAAAGACACGTCAAACTGTCTATGTACCTTTGTGTCTGTGTGGCATGAACCCTCAATGGAGAAAGAGAAATATTATATCCTCTTTCTTCGTCTGGGGTTAAAAATCAAAGTCCCAGCACTTAGCGGGCATTAGTCTTCTCAAGTTATGCTCAACATACGTTTCGTGATAAATTGATTAAAGGGGACAATGTAATTAGCCCTGTGGTAATGGAATATTGGTAACAAGCTCACAGTCGAGTCAAAGGCCGTCGATGCGAGCGAGAACTTAAGTGTCGAAACAATACTGCCGCATATCAAATAACGTTTGACTATGACGTCATAGCTCGTAAATGAATTAATCGGAATTTATTTAGTTTGAAGCGTCATCAAGATGGGTGTTAGCTACAATTTATGAAAATCTCATCAAAACTTCAAAAGATATTCTCATTTGAAATCAACACATTGATTTTTTTGAAATTATCTTTAATTTCACTTATTATTAAAAAGATTTATTTCCAGCAGCTAAAAATTTAGGGTAGTAGGTACAAATTTTAGTTTACATAATTCTTATTAAATAAGGTCGTGTATATATAGATTTTCAAAATTTGCGTTACTATTTTGAAGTCGGTCTAACTTTTTAAATAGCTTTTTCGCCTCTAATCTTTGGACTTTATTTACCGATTTATTTATTATATCAAACAACGAATAAAATTGAATCTTTACATACTTATCAAGAACCCATGAAAGTATAAAAAATACAAGCGTGATTTATTCGTTTTTTATACTGGTATACATAAATCAGAACTCCAATTTAAGTATTTGTTCCTCCCGTTTGCTCCCATTCTCGCAAACATATCTTGCTCATAATTCTAATTATTGTTAATCTGTACTATTCGTCTATCTGGAAGGCTGTTGAGCTGGGATTATCCTTGGGTGGGGCGTCCCTCGCTCTGGACGCAATTAACTCTCGACATGTTTCAATTTACACTCGCAAATACGCGCCCAACATTTCTATTCTATTGCTACTATAACTAGCACTCATGCATAACCAAATTTGATATGTTAATTTATTTAAACTAAAGCATTTTTAAAAAGCGCGTATATGTCTCAAAATCTGACACTTTATCATAAGTCATCCGTAACTATGCGGTCGGTATAGCATGTGAAACGGCAATCAAGCAAATCTAGAAATATGTACCTAAGTGAAATAATTGTACAAATTTTGTTGAGGATAGGGTGAACACATTTTTCGTTTCGTGATCGCCTTTAAAGCCATTCAACATTCCATGATTTCTGTAACTCTACCACAAGTTTGGTAAATCATTTTTAGGGATAAGTTTTTATATGGAAAATCATACAGCGCCCCCTAGTGGCTACGCACAAACTTACTTTTTTTTTTAAAGTCCTAAGTCCCCTGGATGGGGCAGAGGGCGTCCACAGTACGTCTCCATTCCGCTCGGTTTTAAGCTACGCGCTTTACTTCTTAGTTACTATGTAATTGCCAGCTTTTCAATAGTAAAAAACTATAGAAAGAAATTGATAGTTGACGTACTGATTCTATTAACAAAAATAACAGCGCACATGCTTCTTGACGCTTTCATTTCTAGAGAATTTTAAATACACATTTATAAATCACGTTCGTAAACTCCCAGGACATGAAAATACTAACTTTCCAACTGTAAACAGGCGACGTGACAAATATTTTTCACGCGTCACAGATTCGCAAAAGCGTAATTAACTCAATTATCTCGTTCCAAATTCTAAATTAGTTTCAAATTTAAATATTACATAAGGTAAAAATATAGTTTTTTTTTTGGAGCGAGGCAACGCTGCAGGAACGAACAACTCAACATAGTAATCCACCCGGGAATAACATTGTCTTCACTTGTATTTGTTAATTCCCAGAAATATACCTCAGGGACACGTGTATACTTGTATTATCACCAGTTTCGTATTTACGACATAATTTTATACATTTTTTCTTTCTGGTCACATAATAGGATAATTTTCAGATATTAACATGTTGAATAAGTATGAAGCCATTTTGTTGATACTATTTGGTATAGTTGCAGAGGCTGCGACATCCCATCTTGGTTTGTGTTGTAGTCTTGCTATTGTAGATAAATAATAGTTCCAAGGTGTAGTATATAATTTAATAGAAGTAGATATTAATACATTACTATATAAAACACATAGAAGAAGGAAATAATGTTGATGACTCGATGAGATATTTTAGAAGAATAATAAAATAATATAATTTTGTTAAGTCACAGCGGGCTTACAAATTCTGCTTGATTTGAATTTGAATATTATTAGTCATTAAATTAGCGCGTGCCAAGGAGTTCCTTCATAAAAGAGACTACACGCAATTCGCCACAAGTATATTAATCTTTCGTATTCAAAAATCACATTAGCATTCAAAAATATGTCCATTCGTTATGGAGCTACTATGCCACAGACAGATACTTAAAACTTATAATCCCTCTTTTACATAAGAGATTAAAAAATATGACATCTTTGTTTTATAAAAGCAGTAAAAATTCAGTATTAATATGACATCTTACTTTTTCGTAATAGTAACAAATACTTTCATATAGGAGTTTCATTGCGAATGCTGGTCATAAGTTTTATATCATTTTCAAATAGTAGCTCCGATATGCTCGATAAAACTCTTTTCCTGTACCAAACATTATTTAGAAGACGAAGATATCGGAATTAAATAAAACGATGAAGTAAAATCGATGAAACGTAATAATTTTATTATAAAGAATTTAGTTTTCAGATGACTGTATTATTTTCTTAGGTTTTATGTATGAAGGCAGTTTGACAACTGTCCAAAGGGCAAGGCTCTTTTAGACAGTTGTCATTGAATCAAAATCAGATCGTTTAGTTAACCACTTTATTTGTCGATTTTCACATTTTTAATAATACGCATGAAACTGAAAAAATCAACAGTTTTAATATCTGCAACATCTGTATAATTTCATAATAAAATACTAACGGATTGTGTATACCGTTCCATAAATTATGAGAACAAATGAATGAAAATAAATCTATCATTCCCACTAGACAATTGCAGTGTTTGTGTTTATAGAAAGTATTTTTAATTAATGATGAATCAACATGGACATCCACATTGTTGTTCATGTAGGTGTTCTAGGATATTATCAATTTCGTTTACTTTAACACAAATACGTATCCTAAATACAGTTTACTTTGAAAGCTTATTCTTAGGAGATAAAGCGCGACACGTCATAATACATTATGAGAAATTACGACAAAAAATGTTGAATTACTTTTAAGGAGACCGCGCCGCCAACCTCTTGTCCGTTTTGCAGCCTTTATATAATATGATATATTGCTGCAAGTGTACATTGTGTGATCATACCTCGCTATAAGACACCCAATTTAGTGTAAAATATTACCCTCTGCATTATTCTGTTCGTTATTAAGAGAAACGAAAAATTGCGAACAAAAGCGCTACAGATTGTGCGCTGACCTTGCCTCGTGTTTTTAGTGTAAAAATCTTTTTAATCCTCTTAAAAAATAGACAATAAAATGCAGAAGTTTGTCTCAACATTGAATGTGCGGATAAAGTTAAGTTAAAAACGATTCTCATAAAAAATCGAAACAGTAGTGGAATTTGAAGCGGCATGTAAATGAAAAATTAGATTGATATCATTAAACATTTGAAGTATTTAATCATTTAACCTATAATATTTGCAATTGACTGGACTTTTTTTTGTTCAATATAAAAACAACTTTTACTTTTTTCCACCCCTTGGGTACACTTCTATTACTTTCTTTGTCTTTTTCTCTTATCATATGTCCTGCCCTTTGTCAAAGTCTTCTACGTACTTTATTTGCATCTTTCAATTAATAAAACTTAAAGAATGCTTAATTTTGTTAAATCTAATCTTTTCAACTCTTTTAACACCCTGGTCTTCTATTTCATTTTGACATACGGTTATTTATTATTGACAGTATAGAACTACTCTTGTATAATTAATGAAATGAAAGTTATTCCACGCGACTGCTGGCAGTTCACTCAATCGAAATTTGAGTTAGTCCAAAGTTTCATATCGCTTTGTTATTTGTGAACCGACATTGTGCTTCTCGCCTCTCAATTCCGGTTTCCAAACCAGATATTTTAGAACTCTGTTTATTTAGTTTCATTTTAAGTAGATTATACTGGGATTTACTACCTTCATGTCTGCTTTACGACAGAGGTATCGAATCACCGGTGATACGCTAAAGGACCTTGTTTCAAATACCATTAAATTTTTCGGTTGGGTAGACTCAGAATGTACCTTCTTATCTGAAAAAATAATAAGAGAAGCAGGTTCAAAAACTTGTCTGCCCCATCCACACATTTCAAATTCATTTGTATTAAAAACGCTCTTAACACGAAAAAAAAACTCGTCTATGGTTTTCTTTATGCCTCGTTGAACTTAAACATAATATTAGCATAGAACGATAAAACTTAAGTTTCATATTGGCTTTAGAATTTGGCATCAATTGCAGCGCCGTATGTTCCGCTAGAAATTGGTCTCGTGTGAACAACCTTCTATAGTTTAAGTGCTGGTTTCAACGTATATCTTATTTGAATACATAAATTTTTAAAGATACACAAATTTATTTTCAATAGATACTCTCAATGACTTAGCTGGTTTAAATATTTTAATTTCGTATATAGAGGTAGAATTCTATTGCATTATTTATTAGCTAGTAAAATATGTTTTATTTGAAAAAACTATTAAGTATATAGTAATATAGTAATTTTCCTATAAAATTACAAAAATGACATTTACGACTTTTCTTTCATATTTACAGTAATGTACTAAAAAATATTAACAAAAATATAAAGGAGTTGAACAAAAATCAAAAATTTGTAAAGATAGTATACGAAGTTATGTCATAATAAATTAATGTTTAAGTTAATCTAATTTAAGACATATAAGTAAATCTCGTAGCACTGCTACGCCGTAAACACTGTATAATTATATCAACCATATTAACGAAAAAATTTTCTTTCTATTTGGATTCGGTTATGTGATTTTTTTTCTAGGATTTCGTCGCGAGATAAAAAAACTCATTTTAAATCTGCGAACGCACTATGAATGAGTGCAATTTTTATTAATATAGGCCGAGCAGGACTCGATACACCTGGGCGTGTCACTAGTTAAATGCTAAAAGATTTTATCATTAGTTGTAATGAAAAGACTTCAAAGTCTAAACTTTAATCCAATATCTTATAATCAACATTAAAGTTGAAATCCTCGTCGAGGACTAATCGGATCGGAGACCGATTTATACTAATAATAATTAATTCCGAATTTGTCGTTCAAAGTCGAATCACGTCTCAAATGGACCAAGTACAGGCTTGTGCCAGTCAGTTAATAATTCAATCACTCAGGCCAACCCCGAGAGGGCTGAGTTTAAATGCACAAATATGTAGGTTCTGTATAACCCAACAAAGTTTTAAATGAAATTGTGAGTACATAACACATTCCGCTGCGGAAATTCTTTTATGGTCGGCATAAATCTGTGTTATGGCTGATTTATGGACTTCTGTACTTAGTTTTTGTATAATTTTTAGAATGACTATGATATCATAATAAAGAATAAATTAATAGATTAATTTGGATTTTTTTAAACTTTTTTGTCTAAAACCTATCATTTTGTGGCTTATTCAATATTTGTTTAAAGTGGTTGAGTTATAGAGGAATTTGATAATAATATTGAACAAAATTTGTGTTACATCTGTAATGTTAAAAATCCTCAGATAATTTCGGTTTGCGATTAAAATGAAATAATAATCTTTTTTAAAAATTTTGATAATGTTTAGAAAGGACACATTATGATATAATTTGTATAACCAATAACATTATGTATAACCTAATTATACAGTTATCACACAAAGTATTATTACATAATTTTTATTTATATTTATATTATATCAATTTTTATTTCTTTGACGAATCGAAATTTCACGACAAGTTCTTTAAGTTGAAGTGAAGAAGTAATGAATTTAATTAAAATCCAAGAAGACAACACATCTTTGTTGCTAAAATATTCCCGCAAACAAATTTCAATAAGCAAATGTATTACGGGGCAAGATATCAAAAACCTATAATGTCCCGCCGTCCCAAGTTGTTATAAAATTTTATGTCACGGTAGCATTCTTCCGACACCAAGTTTGTTGTGACCGAATTTTATGCGCCAACTTTGTACAGGTAACTTCCTAAAGCTAAACAATTACCAATATATACCTACATATTGTAAAAGTAAACCAAAGACAATTTCAATATTTGTAGAGAATATTATAAATCATATATACATAGGCGCTTGTTGAGAATTGCGTGAGGCCTCTTTGGTGAAACATCTCTTTGCCACACGCTTTATGAAGAGAATAATAATTCAAAATTCAAATTATATAGAATTTGCAAATGACATCGAAAAAAGATTGGATTTTCTCATATCTTCTTTTATTATACTTTTAGCTTCATGTCCGGACTCAGTGTAATTTTCTTAGTGCTTTATATTTATATTTAACAATGTTATTATTCTTCTTATAAATCACTTTTTCGGCATGTCTTTGGAAAAAAACGGAGTAAAACACGAAAATGTTTTTTATTTATAATAGCAAATAAATTAGATAATTAGTTCTTAGAGTTTCATAAATAAAAGTGCATCCACGAATCTGTTCAAAGAAGTATATTTCCACAATAGTTGGCGACCGTGACAGGACGTATATTTCCATAATAGTGCTGTTTAGCGAAGTCTCCCGTCAAAGTTTATTCAATAAAAACAAAAACCAAACCGACATAGCCCAGTGGATTAATATGCTAAAATAGTATTGGGCTGGAGACAACGCTTTGGTTAGTGGCTGGATCGCATCTCATCACATAATCTGGTATGGGTGGCGGGAAGTCGCAGGATGTTGAGTTCTGTGGGGGCTATTCCTTCTGAAAAACTTTGAGGCACAATAACAGAACACAACAAGAATAAAACAAAAGTGGGTTGCACGAATCTTTGTGTTTTTTAAAATATATGCTACATTTCTCGCGATGTTTTCGTTTCTTCAAGACATATCTACTGTTTGTTGCAAAAGTTAGCAAGAACTACTTATGAAACATATTGAATGTATTTATTAGTGTTAATTTTTTAATTAAACAATATAAACAATCGAATATACGTTATTAAGAAAAAACACATAATCAAGCGTTGCCAGAAGGCATCTTGCCAGAATCCTCTAGCGATAAATCTTTCAGGACTCCGAATGAATAGAGACTTGGCGGAATTATTAACGCACCATTAGTTTCTGCCGAACGTCTTTATTTGTACATTGAAATCTCTTCGATTATAATGGCTTAGAATGTAGAAAAACGTTATTTTTAACATTAAATTTTTTTACCAACCATTCCGTGTAGGATTACGATATAACCATAGAATTATAATGTTATGTTTTCGCCTCTTTTGTAAAATAGTTTTAATTAATTGACACTTTGACAACACAGTTTGTTTTTATTTATATAAGCCTGTTATTATAGTTAAGTTTTTTGTGTTGCGTCTCATTTGGTGTTACTTTGTTGGCGTGAGTGTTAAATAAAATGATCTTGATGAAGAAACTTATAGAAGATTTTTAATAAAGAAACCTAGATGCGAACCCATTCATTGAAAGAATTAATATTATTGTATACTGTTATTTGTATAATGTGATCGATTATTATGAAACTTCAAGGCCAAACTGACTTGTCTTTATTAAACTGTATTTATTATTTACAAACCCAAGCAACTTCGTCTTCGTGTAAATAAAATCAGACTATATTTTGCCCAAAGCCCTCTTTATCAAAGACAAGATATTTAAAGTATCATTTAATTCGAGATCGTGAAACCGATTTTTTACCTGACTTCAAAAAAGGAGGAGGTTCTAAATTTGACTGTATTTTTTTTGTTTGTTACCTCAGAACTTTTTTCTTTGAAAGCTGGTGCTTTCTGTGTGGTTCCATTTAAATCAAAATTGTTTTTTTTTATATTTTAAGGAGTAAAAGCCGCTCACAATGAAAATTACATATAAATAGTCTTTAAGTGTATCGCATTCATATATATAAATAGACAGGCTTGAAAAATTATGTACCTAGTGTATATTTTTCGAAAAAATCTACTACTTTTTGATTTCTTACTTCAGTAAGCGATAGAGAACTTAATGGATTTACATAATTATTATATTTGTTACTTGAAGAAATAGACCTCGACGCAAAAAGGGGGGTGTTATAAGTTTAACACGTCTGCGATCCTATAATGGACCGATTTTGATGCGAATTTTTTTTTTGAAAGCTGACAACTATTGACAATCCGTTTATCCATTCATGAAATATTCTATTTATCATCATCATGTCGACTTTCTTGAAATAGTCTTCAATTTCACTTGAAGTGTAGTACCTTAAACAATGTTGATGCTGAATATTTTATGAACCTGAGAAAGTGCATTTTCCTTTTGAATTTCAAAAACCGTTTGGGATACAGTCACACAAAACAACTGTATAGTGCAGATCATAAATCAGGCCAAATGCTGGCCCGAAGAGCTCGTATTGTAACAGGTTGTGAGGGTATAAAATGTTTAATAGCAAATGCGGACCATAACGAAACCAAATACACTTTGGAAAAATTCTAATTTCTCTTGTACTGAGGAATAATGATAGTAAAATATGCAACCGTTTTAAATAAAATTTTAGCTTTAAAAAATCTCACTTGTAAATTAAATGTTACACGAAATACTATTCACGGTTTGCTAATATTTTTTTCAATAATGAATGAATGATGATGAATCAAAAAAATTTGTTCAAAATCATCCTCACAAATGGGTAATAAGCATACTGACAAATTGGGAAACCTCTACTATCTTCGAGTCGGTTGTAAGCTAGACGTTACCTCGAACAATGGGATACAATATCCCGGAAAGCAATGAGAAGGTAGGTTCCCACGACCTTTTACAAGCAAAGCAATCCACAAAAAGATAAATTAAGAGTAAATTTATTACACCAGAGTGCTCTCAGCGGGACAGATTCTTCAGGGATGCTCTGTACTCGGATATTCGTGAATTTTATCTCGAAAATCCTGTTATTACAGTAATTAGTGCCATTTGAAAAGCAAAGATTTTTAAGTATCGGGCAGCGTTATGTAATTACGCTTAATAATACACAATTTTGACTATATCATCCATATAAACTTGAAAAATTTGATATGGTATGTGTTTTTGTGTCATTATCGTAATAAATTAGTAATTTTACTTTTTATTAAAAATGTTTCAGAAACTATAAAATATTTAAATATTTTACAATAACTATGCGTCATAGCTCCAAAAGCCATAATTAGTTAATAAATGTTAAATATATTTAAAAAAAATATAATTCAAAATCAAATTGCATTTAAATGAAATAAATAAAAGAAAAATATTCTATAAAGCATATAATATTAAGAATCTAGATTAATATTTACTTTATGATTTTTTACAGTTAGTTTCCAAAAAACACACCCAAATTGAGAACCTACTTTTATAGTTTGTTAAATTAGGAACATGAAACGATAATATCAATTAGTACTACACTCTTATCAAAAACAATCCTATAAAGAAATGTACGCAACTTATTTCTTGAAGACCTTTTAATATAACAAAATTAAAGCTAAACGATTTCCTATATCAATCGAAGACATCCTAATAATCGGTTAAGTAAGATTTATGATTAAACCCAACAAAAGCCTTCCGCTGCATCGATAAATCTGCGCACGAAATAATACGACCCTAACAATTTGTTAAGAGAGATTGAGTTTTTTAACCAATAAAACTACGAGTGAAGGGGCGATGATTCAATTGAATTGGGTATCTATAGGCCTTTTTACAAGTTTCACTATTAAATTAAACATTTGCCATAAATATAGTTCAAAAGAAAAATGATAATAGATTTTTTATACTTTAAACACTTAAAATGAAACTATCTAATATTTGTCCATCATCTCGAACCCAGAACCTCAGTTGAAACAAGCAGATACGTAAACCACTTAGCTACGGAGGCTGTATTAAAAAAGTTTTATTACAAATATCAATTATATTATGAGCATGATATGTTGAGTTTATAAGAACAAAAATAACTCTTTATAATATTATTATCAACGGGTAGTGCCTACAATTTCGTACGAGACACGAAACAATTGAATAAAAAAGACTCTTCAGTCTTGGAGTAACTTGCAATCACATACAAGTTAAAACTACATATAATGGATTAAGTCATTTCTAAGATTAGAGCAAACAAACAAGGCTTCTCTGGGATTTATTTTTAGAAAACATCCATTTCCTAAACCAGGCTCTCAAGAAATTCCACTATAAATTTTTCCTAACTTCCAAGATCTTAGTCATCCTATAGTAGAGTAATTAATCCTCGTGAAAAGCATGAAAATTCATATTTAATCAGTTTAAGTGGGAAACATGCGTGACCATTTTCCGATAGGCTTCTAAGGAGAAAACACACCTGTGTTCGTATTTTGTGAATTTTGACGGTAAACGTGGAAAGGCATTCAAGAATTTTCTTGTTGAATCGTTTTACTCTTCTGGCTTTGTTTATTACGCCTTAGTTAAATTCGTGAAGTTTCTCTCTTCGCAGTAAACAAAAAATTAGTAAATAAACTGTGGGAAATGCTTTAAAACTGTATCCATTGGTAAAAATATTGAATGTACATCAGTACGTACGTCCTACTGAAGTAGTACAGCACCATAAGACAAATCTCATGGTGCTGCATGGTGGTGAAGTAGAGACTTCTGCGCTGATTTGTCTGAAAAACTGGAAGCGAAAACAATAAAGTGTTTTTGTTTTTCTCTATTGACTAGTTTTGCTCCATAACATCAAATAGATTAAATTTTCATGAAAGTCTGTCAAAAGCATGACACATAATATGCAATCAAATTAATGTATTACAATTAATATAAATTAAATATAACGGAGACTTCTGTATTACCAAAGCGTACTAATTGAAGTTTTTTTTTTTTCATTTTTTGTTCTTTTAACCTCAATATCTCTAAAACTATAAATCGAATTATCATGATTCTAATTTATTCTTGATTAAAATTTAATTCTGTATCTTAAAACATCATTTATCAATTCATCGATAAGGATTCATATTTCATAGAGTTATAAGCAAATAAGTACGACGCGGTCCCGTGAACTTCAGCGATTTCTCGCCCGATTATGAAATTATTCTTTCATTATCCTGAAACCAACTGATCTTAAAAATAAAAATAAATTGGGACCACTTTGAAGAGTTACTAGACAACATCTCGATTAAAATACAATTATTTAATGAGAGAAAAAAGAACGCAATCATTTTCATTGTTCTTTTCTTATTCAAAAGAAAGTGGCCAGTATCATTACGCACTTGGTGATAAAAAGTTTTTTGTCATGAGGCAAAAAAACCCCACGTTATAATTGAATTTTCATATTGCTTTGTAACCCGCTCAGCATGATAGAAATTAATTTTCATACAATTTTGTAACCCGCTCTCGGCGACGACGACAACGTCTGTTTGCCTCATTACCAAAAAAGCTATGATGTATTTTCCGAGGTGTATAAACAAATGAAAATATATCTTGAATGAGATAACAGATTTTTATAAATTATAGCTTCAGGTTCACACATCAGCTTTAATAAAAATCAGTGTAATCTTTTAGTCGCTACGATATTACAGACAGATCGAAAAAATCGCAATCGATCGCAAAAGGGATGTTAGATGAACATCCCTTTTGCGCTCGAGGTTAAAAATGCTATTAAATAAATAAGTAGGACTTTTATAAAATAAACATCTTGTTTTATTCCTTTCACAAGAACAATGCGATTATTTTTATTGAGAAAGTGAATTAGCATTAATTAGGAGATTAAAAATGAAAGCCTGAATACTATGAAGATTAAACCAGTTATTACGTTGTTAAAGGCGCAGAAGTGCCTTTTTATCTTTATTTTTATACTTGGTTGAGCTTACCAAAAGAAATTACATAGTAGGAACTAGTAATCTGCAAAATTAATATTTAATTGTTACTTATTAATATAAGTAAGTATGAGTAACTATAATATATAACAGGACTAGCTGACCCGGCAAACGTTGTTTTGCCATATTAATTTTTGGGGTGGGCTACCCTTATCACTTAGGGGTATGAAAAATAGATAGTAGCCGATTTTCAGACCTACTGAATATGCATATAAAATTTGGTAAAAATCAGTAAAGCCGTCTCGGAGGAGTAAGGTTACTAACATTGTGACACGATAATTTTATGCATAAGATATAATAATAATTTTTTAAAAAGGACCGAATGACTATGTAATATCTTGTTAAAACTTCCGCTGAAAGGAATGAAAAACCAAATCGTCTAAATATTGTTTGAATTTCTAGATTTCAGTGATTTCTTGATGATGATTTTAGAAATCACCGAATCACCTAATCACAAATTATTTTAATTTTTTAATTGCCTTTATAATCACGCAAAAAAATACAAATAAATGAGAAGGTTCTAGTGTAATTAATGTTTACAGACGACTTGAGAATCTTCTCTTTTTTAATTTGGTTTAAAAGCACAGAAGATTAGTTAGAAATCTTTCTGCCAGATTTAAAATTAAAAAACTTTTATTTAATAATAGTCACAAAAAAATATTTACAGATAATTAGGAGTGCAACGAGTGAGCTTATTTAGTAACAATCTATTCCAGACGACCCTGAGCAAAATTTATGTTTCCCATTCTATTAAGTATTCAATCTACGATAGTTGAATTTGAATAGAATGGCTAATTCAAAAAAAAATATTTTAAAACTAATTTTATTTTGAGATCGAGCGAAATAAGCTTACATTAAACTTAATTGGTAGTACCGTGCTTACAACGTTTAAGAACAAGAACTATCCATAAAACTTTCAACTTCTCAACTTACCTAATTAAAAATTTTGCGAAGACCGCAAAGTTTAGGTTGATATCGATTAATTATTAGCAAATTGCATTAATAAGTCGTTTTAATTTTAGAGCTTCATAGTCAATTGATGTTAAAACGAAGACAGTATAAGTCAAGGAATAATTTATTATTTTGCCGTAACTTAGAGACGTTTTCAGCACGCTGTTGTGTTGAGTGTGTTAAAAATATAATGGATAGCAATTAAAAACCGACATGATAATAACAAATAAGAATATCTCACAAACGAGTGAACTGATTGTCATAATTTATAACGAAGATCGATCAAGCTTCAAACACATCGCATCGAAATCGGTCTATACGTTTTGGCGCTCACAGACATGTGAGTGTGTGATGTCTGTGGCATAATGATAACATTGTGGCAAAAGTAAAACCATCTTTTTTCGTCAGTGCTTAAAAATATAACTATTGCAACATATAGCTTTATATGGAAAATTTACAAGATTCCAAAGTGCATATTATATACTATCAAGAAATTTTAGTTAAGCATAAGTTATGACCGCCTCCTTGGTCTAGTGGTAAGCGCGTAAGCCTTACAACCGAGAGGTCCTGGGTTCGATTCCCGGCGGAGATAAAAAAACTCGGTCTAGCAGGACATAGAAGGCTGATCACCTACTTGGCCCTAAAGAAAAAATCGATCAGTGAAACAGATGTTAAATGCATCTGCCCCATACCCCACTAGGGGACACGGGACTTCGCTTTACATAAATTATGAGCTAACTTATGTTCAATATCAATATATTATTCAATATCTGCAAACTGTTGTTGTGTTAATTAATAAAATTAATTAAACAAATGTTATATATTATATAAGATATAGAAGAATAAGGATAAATGTGCGATATATACGATGAAATATTCGTGACATAGACAGAGGAGTAGGCTAAGTGTTCCCGGCAGTTTAGTTACGTTCATAGCTCACTCGTAGCGTGAGGCCGCTAACAGAGCGACTGGCAGCCATTATTAACAGACCATTAGCCTTCATTCGACGCGCAGCCTCTGAGAAGCTCCCTAATAGACTACTTCGTCAATCGTTTGGAATTATAAAGTCGATCTTTGATGGAAAGCCATTGATAGCGAATTATATGCCTTATTAGTTTTGAGTGGCAAGCTAAAATTTATTGCTGGATCAATGATTATATTTTGTCTAGCATATAAAGTGTAAATATTAAAAAGTTTTAGGCAAAATCTGCTAGTTTTAAAGTAAAACCGTACTCTTAAACTCTAGCTAAGCTCCATTTTTAAGTAGTTAATTTATACTTATATAATTAAATATTAAAAATGCCATTAATAATGAGAAAGTTAATCTTTGAGCATCTGCTTTCAAACTAATAGCCCTTCAAAATTATTTTTGATAATTTTTGGTATCAAGATTATTTTTGACACTATTTTTATTATATCCCGGATAAATTCGACGCATTAAATGAGATCTCCTATAGCAACATCTAGAACTTAAAAAATAGTAAACGAAACGAAAACGAAATAGTATACTTTTCATCTCATTCATAGAACAATGTCGATCCTTTAACAAAGTTAGGTACGTATTTTTGAAAACTCATTACTAACTTTATTTGTAAATCACTAAGAAAGTTTTAATGATTTTACTAACAAGTACCTACCGGCGTTAGCCAATATCTGAAATTAAACTATCAGAAATTGCTAATAATATACTAGAATTAGATTCGAATGTTACTAGTAATGCGTTTGGGTCTCAACTATTGTTTATTAATACGTATTTTTCTTACTATCGCGAGTAAGCTTAAGGGCTGGAGCTCTTCGATTGCTTATATTATCTCCCAATATCCCCTCACTCCAAATAACGACATACTTGAGAGGCCATCTATACTGCAGTCATGTTATGAGAGCCTTTCTATGTTTCTAAAATGTTAAAAGTACCATATTCGTACCTAATGTTATCCAACAGGTTATCATATCAAAACAGGTTTATTATAATATATAAGAAAATTTGTTTTTTTCTGTTTCGAAATTGATAGCATTTTTTTAATTATTTCTTTTAATTACTTTAAACTAGTTGTACTTCGTTGGGGAAAAACGGGAACTGTTTTTGGATATATTTTACGTAAACTATTTGCTATAGTCATATAAAGGCATCAATTATTTGATGGAATGATTATTTGAATTTATCGATTAAAAAATGTATTTTTCGCGAACATGGTCGAGAGCAGCTTCTCAAAGCAGCGTGACTTCTTGAACATTATGCAAACTTAGATTTAAACTACTTTCAAAAGCAATCTTGTATGCGATTATATATGTTTTTTTTTGTATGTAATAGCGGACAACAGTGCAGGATCTCCGCTGATGGTAAGAGATCACCGCCGTCCATGGATGAAAAAGATATTTTCTTTTTAAAGATTGTATTTTTAATTTGTTTGCTATTTCAGAGTGTTTAAATATTACCGTTTATACACGCATGCACAATGTAGGACGTAGGCAACGTAAAGAAACGTCAAACGTGCCTCTACAACATAGCCATTGTATGGTTTGCTATACAAAGGGTCAAAGTATTTTATCAGAATTATAACTTTAATGCTAACATTAATGACGTTTAATATTGATAAATTTATTTGTACCGAACTCAATCGATATTTATGGCGTAAATAATATTGTAAGCATACATTTGGTCTGTGTGAATTTGGACCATTATTATTAATTTACTCTTCTGAATTTCTGAAGTTTCAAAACACCCTCTCCGACATGGCAATTACAAATTAGAATACATAATGAATGGATAAATAGAACTTCGGAAACTCAGATCAGAGCTTTCAAATTTAAAAACTGCATCGAAATTGGTCTATTCGTTTATCTACGATGCCACGAAAAGACCCACAGAGATATTCACTTCAACACCCTTCTTTATGTTGTTTTTCAATAATGTAACAAAAGAAATAAAACAGTTATGCATAAATTTACTCATTTAAAGATATAAAACACTCGTCTGGCATCGCAACTAAATATCTATCCACAGTACAAATGTGCTTGTATGACACAAAATATACATTAAAGCACGAATAATATGATTAATGTAGTATGAGACGACACCTTCATCAGCTGGCTGTGATAAATAATATTTTTTGTTTGGAAAAACAAAGATAAATCGTATTTAATCTCGTCTTTCACTATTTATTCTTTTCAATGAAAGCTTTTTGTATTCATTATATGTCTTCAGAGCTTATTATTGAATTAGAGGAAAATTAAACTCTAAATACAAAATAGATGATGTTTCTTCTAATGCAACTTGAATATTAAAAAATTAAAAACATCCAACTAATTTAATGAACAGTTATCTGTTACGAATTTAAACCTTACTATTCAACTTTTTACTATAAAATATACGCAATGAATTATAGGTATAGAGAATGAAGTAAGATATTTTATCATGAATGAACATTATTTAAATACAACAGTATGAAGACGCGGTGCCAACTAGTTTAATATTTGTAATATTACAGTTCCCAATCATGTTCTTTTATAAGCAAGTAGGTGATCGACTCTCTGTGTTAACTAAAACATTTATTTCTTTCCCCAAAATTTAAACCCGGTATTTTCAGCACAACACTCGTAAATCAGGTCGACACGGAGGCGGTTAGCTAAATATAAATTTCTACAGATCAAGTTCTTTTGTTGTTGCTAAAGAACTTCATATGACATAGATGAATCATTTATAATTTATACTAAACCATCCGCATCTAATTTACATTTGTATATATTATAAAATAAACAGAAGCCGAGAGTTAGACGTGTAAGTTAAACATAGTATACTAGAATTCTAAGCAATTTTGCACCTGCAAACAGTTTGCATATAATAAGTTATTAGGACCGCCCCGAGTTTCGAATTGGATTCCAAATTTAAACTTTCCTCCACCACAACGCACTAAGCAGTCATTCACACGAAACGACGTTAATATTCTAGAGCTGCAGTAACTTTTATGTAAATATACGATGAAATAGCGCTCCACCTGGGCCCAAACGGTGGAACAACTCCCCGAGTTACAACATATTGTGTTACGTGCCTGCCGCTGTCCTCTAACTAATTAACAAACTAAGATTTCTAAACAAAAGCTTCGTAAGAAAGCTTTATAACTCTTAATTTTACAGTAGACTAGTTTAGGATGATCTTATTTCTCTGGAATCTACTTTTAGTGAAATACCGTAACCCAATGCAACGAGCTGACACATTTTGGTGTCCGATTCAATGATCATTACAGTGGGTGGTCAGGATTCAATGCCTGGGATTTGAAAATGGACCCTCCCACCTAATATACATTAAATGTCACGCCTATGTCCCACATAGCGATGTAGGCGGTTTATATCTACATAAAATTATTATTAATTTATGAATGGGTTGTTGAGTTTTTTAATGGTTTGTGGCTTTTTTTACTGAGAATTTTAAAATAGGTTACATTAGGTACTTTTTACTTAAATCATCAAAGAACCCGTATCTCATTTTGGGATGTACTGTTTTGTTAAATTAATGTGAAGGTCTTAGCTTTGAATCAAAAGTACTTATTTCAATGATAAATACTCACACACAGCTTATTATAATTACGAGGTAAATTCAATGAAGTATAGATGAAAACAATCTTAATAAATCTTAAGTTTTTCAACGACTCATTACAAAGATTTATTACACAGTACTTAAGCTCTTAGCATAAAAAATATATTAAGGCTCATTACTTTTTTATTTAATAAGAAACAAAGAGTCATAACAAATACAAAATATAGAAATACAAGAATAAGTACAGATGTATCTTGGAATTTTTCACAGCTATACGTGAACCATGAGATTAATGTTGAAGTGTTCGATAGGTTTTTTTACTTTCGGAAAGCTGTCAATCTTTGTTTTGCAAACGCAAACGCCAACTTACTAGCCAAGTAAGTTTGCATTTGCGTTACGCGCAAACTTACTTGGCTACTTCATAATTTATGCCCCTAGTAACCACTATAACCATACAAATAATTTAGCAGACTTGTAGTGAAGCTACTGATGTCATTTAGTTTTCTAAAAGTCTCTCTCTACTTAAACTTATTAATGTTTATGAATAGTTTTAGAATATTATTTTTATCATATTCTCTGAGGCGTAGGCAATCTCAATCACATAACAAGAACCCCTTACGGGAACAACCCAATTTAGTTGTGTACAAGTTTATTTGGGTATCTGTCCGCAGGGTATTATACTAAATGGAAGGACAAATTCAACCTTTTGCTATATTAAAAATTTATATTGATTAAAAAGTTTTAATATGTTAATTGTCTGAAAATAATCGTCCAACGATACACGTTTAGTAATTTTACTTACATCTACTTAATAATTCTATTTAAGAAGTAACGGTGTACCGCTGAGTATGACTTTTCATTATCAAATTCTTGTTTGAATTGATATTTTCAAATATTTGGTAAGTAGATACATTGGAAAAATCGGCATGGTCTTAAAAATTTACTATAACCATGATGAGGGTAAATAAAACAAAAAAATTAAATACTAATGTCATGTGGCGATGCCTACTGTTGCAGTGTCGTAATAAACGATGAGTTAGAGTAATATGGTTTATTGCTTAGGTCATGTCGGCCTAATACTAACTAATTATTACACCTATTGGTCGCCTATTGGTCGAAATTTGACCACAATTCAAGAATAATTCAGGTATTTGTGTGTATGCTGTATGTCATCCAAGCAGTGCTGTTCGTAATATTTATTTTATTGATTTAATGTACTTTTTATGCATAATAAAAAAATATTAGCTTTCCCCACTCCTCTATATAAATTTAAGTGTGGAAAATTTCATACTCCTCCGTCCACGCAATTTTCGTATTGCGTCACGTATTAATATTATGATAAATCTTGACTTATATACAAAATGAATTTACATACATACAGTGGGGTTTTGTGCTTGCGCAGCTGGACATCAAAATCTTATTCTTGCATGTATTTTATAAATTTACATAAACGGACTGTTTTTTAAGTAATCCTATGAAGCCATAGATATTCCCCCTTAAAGAAAAAATAATAATAATTATATTATAATAAATGTAACGGTAGGATGTGATACCTGAACATGTTACATTCTGTTTATATCTTTAGATGACTTATTATTTTGTGAACTTTCCTATAAACGTGGTTTTTCGTTTTCATTTATTGTAAACTACCATCAGATTTGATTAATAAATCACCATCTTGATTTAAAAATAAACTTAAAGAAACATATTTTGTATCTGTGATGGATCTTACAGTGTATACCAAGTTGCATGTGGGGTCTGTCACAGAATTCAAAAGAATTATATTTGAATTTATTGAAAATCGTATCTTGTATTACGTTTATATTGTAATGGTTACTATATACATAATTTCTTCTTCATTGTGCGTCACGTATAACATATGTGGTTAAGATATTAGAGGATAGAATGTCTTCTGATAAAGCGTATAGTCCTGAGAACTAAATAATTATTGGTATTCATACTAACATAGTTTTCAAAGTCAAAGTTAAAATATCTTTATTCATTGAAATCATATTTGATCATTTTGAATCGTAAATTTTTTTTATATTATGTGGTTTACAAAAACAATTATTCTAAAAATTATAATATTTGGTTTTATTAAGACAGAGTTAGAGCAGATTCATTTCTCATTTTTATCATCTAAGTAATCCGTTATTTTATAGTATGCTTTTTTATAAAGTTTTCTTTTAATTGTGTTTTTAAATTTATTCATTGACAGTTTAAGCATATCACTTGAGAGTTTATTATAAAAGCGTTTATATTGCTCTTTAAAAGATTTACTTATTTTAAAATAATCTACAACAAACAAAATATCAAAATAAACGATATTAAAATGTCTTTTTTTAATCTCTCTTTATAGAAAACAGAGGAAAAATTAAAGGAAAGATTAGTAATTCGCCTCCTAGACGTTGAAGTGGCGCAAACAATAAATCTTGGGCATTTTCTTACGCGGCCGATGCAAAAACAGCTACGCGTAATTAATTACCTACTTCGCCCGCTCGAGGTCAGCTTTGGAAAATTCAATCAGTGTTGCTGACTTTTTTTGATTATATAAAATCATGGCCTAATTGATTTTCCTACAATTAATCGCTAAAGTTCCTTTTATTTTATTAACTTTAATATTTAGCTATTGACTATTGTATTAGCAGTGGAATGCTTTTAGTATGTTTTTGGTGATTTTTAAAAGGGCGCACTGGCTATTTTAAATAACTCAAGCTTAGGTTCTGGATTCAAATCCCGGGCAAACAAATATTTCACTTAGGTAGGCACAGAAGGCAGATCACCTTTTTTCATATAAAGTAAATTATCAGTCTAACAGAAGCAAAAGTATATGTCCCTTGCACCATTAGAGATTACGCCATTTTACACATGAGGACAAAATCATAAATAAAGACTAGCTTATCATACATCGTACACGTATCTTGTCCTAACCTCTTTGAAGATGATAAATGTTATTTATCAGCTCAACTGAACCGAAAAAATCAGACCACCGTTAAGGACGAGTAAGTTTATCTATAGAGCACAGACAGCCTCTTCAAAATCCGACTGAAAACTTAGCGTTTCGCTGAAACTAATTAATTTAAATTATCAAGTACGACCCCTTTATGGTTGAGAAGTCAGAGGAATCAACATTGCTTATTAATTTCAATCAAACTAAAACTGGAGCTCTCTCTACAAATTACTTTCCGTAGCCGATAACGGTACACAGAGTAAAAATATTAAAAAAACAACGTAGAAGTTGAAGATCGCCGTAATGATCTGCTGCAAAGACGGATCGCTTTGAAATTGTTTTCGTTTTCCTTTCAGAGTACGCCGGCAGACGACTTAGTGCCACTGAGGAAATACGGGCTTATCTGCCGGAAACGTTCCGGAAATCTCGCCCTCCACCAATCGATGTACTATGAAAAATAATTAGAACTAAGTAATTCGATCAAAAATATACTTTTTTGTAAACCAGACTGAGTTTCTTTACTGTTCTTCTTCTTGAACAATATGCAAATTTAGAGTATGAGATATTCATAAATTATTTTTGACTTCACCGTGTTGCGAATATTTTTTTGTGTGTGTTGTGCAATCTTAAACGTTAAATAGAATTTATAAATATTGACAGTAAAAGGTCTAATCAGGAAGGTTAAAGGTTAGCCAAAGGTCAGCTCACTAATGGGATAATTATCTAATATTAAAGTCTTCTTATAAAAATATTAAACAATACAGATTTTTTCAAAAACACAAATATTATTGATATAAAAGGTTATTTGAATAATATAAATAAATAAAAATATTTTTATTTTTGCTTATAGCTCTAGTACAATTGTTAATTTTGTTGCCGAAACTGAACACAACTAACGCACCTAACCAAAATACATTGTTGATTGTATTTTTTAATATTATGTTGTTCATTGATTTTTCTATAAATGTAATAAAGGAAAAACCAGTCTTATCTTTCCGTAACACCTTTCAGGGTCATCTCATTCAAGTTTTCCTCTGACAAAGTTACATTTTCATCTTGAACAAATCTTATATAGAAAAACACAAATAATTTTTCATTTTTTGCAAAATGAAATGCAATACAATGTATTTTGTGTTGAAAAATAATAATATTAATCTTGCTTACATAATTCATACGAACACAGTTTTTAAGGATATGACTTACATGCCTTCGACATGCTTATTACAAATGTGATTATTAGTATTCAATTAACAGATCTTCAATAATTCCACCAAATAGCCATCTCGGACACGTCAGCTTTAAAACAAACAAAAATCATTACACATAAACACAAACCAAAGACACGTCACTTAGCTTATTTTTGTGCGACGAGGGTTGAAAGTCTTAATTGAACCCCTTCTTAAAGAATTACGCCAGCCCGGTGTTTTGAATTGTATAAATGCCGGAGGGGTTGCAGATTTGATTTGCCAGTCAAGCGTTTCCATTAAGATATTTTTACAACTGTCAAGACAACAATATAGCTGCGCTGGTGGCATTGTCCGCGGCTTCCCCGGGGCTGATTGTCGACTAATTCCTCCCGCTCCGCTGAAGGCTGTACAACGCAATAAATTCTTGGCATTCAGAAGAAGCAACCGAGCGAGAGAGCTCTGATAAAAATGGGATGACGCTGCGTCTGACATATTTTTTCATAAGAAAACAATCGAATTGATACAGGGCATTTATTGAAACCAACCTAATGTTCAAGACAACGCAATGTTATGAAAAGACAAACATTAGGTTTTTCGATACATTTACTTGACGCGTTTCTTTTGTTCATAGCCAATTTACACTAACCATGGCGAAATATGCAAACCCTGAAGGAAGAAATAAAACTTAAATCGGAAATAGCAAAATGCTGATAACAGAAAATTATAAAAGCACGTACTCTATAGCACCAACTTCAAAGTTCTTGTAGGATTATTATTTCTGTTTCATTGTAGACCAACACATGAATGATTAAAGTGTCACTCGATACCAATTGGTATTTTGAAAGCGGAAACTGGTCACAATTTTATTTTCACGCCTGCAACTCACAGATACGTTGAAAGTTTCATCGCAGGCTTTCACTAGACACGCGAGCGAAACATAAATTGTGGAATGGATGCTGTCGGATCCCGGATAAATGTTTTTTATTTACGAACGCTATATACTTCAATTTACTAGCTTTTCAATTAATTCGTTTATACCGATAGAACTGCTAGGTGCGGTGTGTTTATATAAGATTCTTAACAGATCGTATTACTTATTAAATTAAATTGAAGACAGAAGCAAACTAAGGTACTTACGACAAAAATAGTAATGACAAAATGATGGCACTTTGAAAAATACTCGATATGTTAATTAAAACTAAATGCCTCATAAATGAATCAACAGATTTCATAAACCGAGAACATATATTATAAAATATATGATAGCTTATGGATGCCTAAAAAGATTTAGCCGTTTAGTCTGTTCAAGAACTCGGCCAGAGAAAATCGATCAAGACATTCAGTCGGGTGTTTTTTTTTTCGACGTTCAAAAAATTAGTTTTACGTTAAAGTTACATTAGTTAGTATTAGTTTTGCTAGCTGTCTTAAATCTTGAGTTCAACATTAAATTATATCAATTATTGTATCAAAATGGCACTTCCAAAATCAATTAAAGTGTGCTAAATATCTTAATATTGGGTTTCACGTTGGATATATAAATTGTATTCGAGAGTAAATTAGATGTACTTGGAAAGTACATATTTGATTATTTATAAGTCATTCCCCCTGGCTTATAGGTAGACTTGTCAATCGCATACGAATAGACATCTGAATACAAATGAAGCTTGTCTTAATATTGACACATTTATTCATCCACATTTGTGAGAAATGAAATCATCATAGAAAATTAAAAGTAAAAATCGTTATGGACTTCAATTTCTTAGGTTAGGTTTTAATTATCATAAGAAAAAATATTCATTCACAACTAGAACATTCAAGATTTCTTAAATGATTTGTACCACGGGATCAACGCTCTTAGCGTAACATATAAAATAGTTAAACGGAAATAGATAGATCAAATTTATTATGTTTTTCGTTATGTTGCCTTTGATTTATTTTAAAAGTTAAACAATTATATAATATAATAAAAGAAACAATTTAGTTTGAAGATTCTAAATAATATCTACTATATAGATAACTGGAATCATCAAACGTCATTAATTATACAAATGCAATAATTTACATAAGACGCGATTACTTAACCCATATTATTGTCCCTCAGTGAATTAACGGTCGAACCCTTGATAAGGAAATACCTTCGCAGACGAAGACATTAAATTGGTACTAAAGATAAACCACACATCCACGCTATATAAACTTACGTGTTTATGTATAAACGGTTTCTTGCGTAGCATTTCACAAAGTTATAGATGAAGTAGATTTTATTTTTTACCTTTTAATTTTTTAGATCGAAACGAGTTAAATAAATCTTTAATTGTTTATAGGATAGAAATATTGCTACATTGCTGATCGGCATACTATAACTTTCAAGCCGAAACATTTGTTTTCCCAGGAGCACAACTAGTTATTCTCACCAATTTTGCTACATCCCTTTAAAGATGGATACCATTTTTATCAGAGGTAAATTAGTTGAAATAATATGTGATTGTTGAAAATATCCAGAGAACGCTAAAACGCGAAATGTATAAAAAATGCCGCCTTTATACTCTGAGATATAACAAAACTATTTATAGTGGAATTATTCCTCTTCTGCAGGTCTATGAAAATGTCAAATAGGGTATAGGATATTTTCACGATACCTTTTCTAACTAAGTACTTACCTTAGCTATGTAATGAACACTATACAAATAAATATCTTAGGAGTTGAACAAAATTAAAAATAACGCGTGAAATTAATTCAAACAGTCATGTATACGAGTATTAATAATATAGAGTATTAATAGAGAGCATTTTAATATAGAGTATTATTAAAATATATCTATTACAAAGTTCCCTAGATATAAAACATTGTTTTTTTACTGAATTTATGCAATTGTATAAAAGTTTCATGCATACTCTATTAAATATATATTTATTATACATTATAACAAATTAAACCCCCTATTGACAACATAATGAAATTTAAATTCGTGACTAATTACGTTCCTGAAAAGATTTTCGCTTTGAGTCAATATATCATCCAAATAAAGGAGTGTACGAAATGGGATCATTGCGAGAATGAAATTATAACTAGGAATTCGTACGTTTATCAAATCAAACGGAGTGCATCATTGAGTCATGTTTATGTAATGCAATTTTAGAATTTAACAGCTAATTGGTAATTTTGAATTATCTTTATGTGTAACTAAGTTACTGTACTGACTCTATTATTTTTGTGTTGCTTTTATCGAGGAATGCTTAAGACCATATAAGGCGACAAGAAATAGGAGCGGAATCAATGAAAAATGTTGCATGGATTTTACAGGGTTCCTTCATACCTATATAGCAAGGCCTGCGAAGATAGGCAGACCTACTACAAGATAAAATATCGATTTTCTTATCGCATGACTGTGAAATTTATAAACTCCCGTCCGTTATTTCAGACAGCTACAAACTAATTCGGTAGCACTCCTCCCTAATTGAAATCTATCTTTGAATACAAATCTAATTTTGTAAAATTTAAATAGTGTCCATAAATTTAAAGTCACAATAAGTAAAATTGAAGACAGTTAAAAAAGCCATGTTAAAGAAATAAAAGTACCTACTGCCTTAACGGATCGTCATTGCCTTAACGGATTTTTCATAAATTTCTAAGTTCCATCTAGATCATGTCAGCTTTCAAGCGATGCCAGACACTCAGGGCCGCTTGCATCATAATTCTTAAACATATTTAAGTTTTTATTTTAGACGGGCGATTGGTGCAATTTGTAATGCTTCTGCCTTCTGTGCCAGAAGACCCTAGGTTCGAATTCCGGTAGGTGCATTTATTTGTATGATAAGTGCGATTGTTTTTTTCCGAGTCTTGGTTGTTTAGAAATATATATGTATTTATTGTAGTACTCTCGTTTAGCTACTTACTTTGGGATCAGAGCAATGTATCTAAGTTGTCCCAATTATTATTTTTTTTTAAATTAAACACAATTTCATATATTATAAGTCGAGCTTTGTCTTGCACCAAAATATTTAAGGCGTTAAATGCGTTTACCGCGCTGTCAAAGTTAAACACACTGGACCCTATTTAACGCTGCTAAATACATTTAGTGAACTGTCATGGCGGCTTTTATTTACTTGAATTGAGTTTGTTTTGAAGTATATTATGAATTTCTTCGATTTTTTTTTCTGACGATGATGAAGAACTTATAGAATATTTAGGTAGGCTTATTATTGTGCAACAAGTAACAGAAAAGAGCAATTGAAAGTCTTCCTGAGAACAAATTTGTACAAAGATTTCATCTTACAAAAACTATACGTTTGTTACATCAAATAACATTAAACATCACAATGAATTAGAAGTACTGACAGGTTGATCCATTTTGAAATTAATTAATCATAAATTATACTTTGGTAGCTACAGCATGTTAACTACTGCATGTATACCGGGTGTAATCGTTAAGTGTGCACAGGCGATTATTCCGTAACTATTGCAGATATCAAAAAAAATTTAACTGATACCGAAAGTACTTTACCTAATGAGTAAAATGACAATAATAACTTTTTAAAAATAAAACGATAAATATCCAAAAAAAATACATTAAACACTCCCATACATTTACAGTGGAACCTTAACTGGACAAAGATATTTCACCTTTGTACAAAACGATATGCTAAGTCTCTTAGAACATATTCTAGACGATGACAGAAGGTCGATAATTTTTAACAAGTTGGAGTACCTGCACATAATACAAATGTTGTAATTAATTTCTTACGAAACAATTTTAATGGCTTAATAGCCAATAACAGTGCAACCCCTTGGCCTGCCAGATCCCTGGTTCTTCCTATGGGGATTTGTCAAAGACTACGTGTACGCTGAGAGAGTTCACAGCCTAGAAGAGTTACAGAATCGTGTATGTCATGCAATTGCTTTAATTACTCCGCAAATTTTAAGGAAAGTCTTACAACATTTCTTACTTACCAAGAAATAAAATGTATGAGTGTTTAATGTATTTTTTTTTTTTGGATATTTCTCGTTTTATTTTTAAAAAGTTATTATTGTTATTTTACTCATTAGGTAAAGTACTTTCGATATCAGGTTAAAGTTTTTTGATATCTGTAATAGTTACAGAATAATCGCCTGTGCGCACATAACGATTACACCCGATATAAATGTTTCGTTTCTTTAGTCTTCCCTCGTAAAATTGGGAACTTCTTCTGCTTCGAGAACCTTGAAGAACTTCATTTTGAACAGGAAGAAAATAAAACAAAAATAGAAAGAATTAAAAAATTAACATGACAGTAAAATATCACCACAACTATTTCAAAAATACCACAATCCGGCGCTTGCAAACAATGTCAATTGTCAACAAACGTCAAATATGTTTCGTTAGACGCATTTTTTTTGAAAACTTAACCTGTTTTAAAATGATATTTTTATTTCACTGCGAAGCAAGAGACGAACGAAACGTAAGAACTGTTTTACCGTTACGCTAATTCCGTTTTACTAAATTGATGTTCGAGACGCTTGGTGCAAGACAATGCTAAATGCGTTTAACGATAATCTGTTTTAGGGTGTTAAACACATTTAATTAAATGAATTTTAAAACTATTTACATATAATTTGGTGCATGCCTCTCCCAAACACGGTAATTTATATTATAAATACATACCTCTATTTGCGTTGGAGCTTAAAAATACAAAAGCGTTAATTAGAGAAATTACTTAGAAAATGCAGCTCGCTCTATTAATTAAATTCTTGTAAATCTCGTGTAGAACAAGAACGTTTGTCAAGAACAAATAGATTTCTCAGCTTTATATATTTTCATCTTATTAATTTAGGGTCTTACGACTTTTACAGTAGCTTTACTGTTCCCAAAATAAAATCAAATCGCTTTATTTCAGTATCAACACATTAATGTTGTGTTTTTGAGTAGGTATGTGAGAAAATGTTGATCAGTGTTGAAATGTTTTAGCAACAACAATTTTACATAATCGAGAAAGGGAGAAAGACATTGAAGCAAAGTTTGTAACGGGTTAAATGTTTAGATTTCAAACTAATATTGATCGAAGTGACCTTTAAAATTTAAATTAAATTGTTTTTTACATTTTGTTGCTACAGGTTTAACGATAGTTTATACTATTCGTTTATTTGATATTTAATTAATTTAATTTATTAAGAGTATAATTTATTATTATTATTCATATATTTTGACAATTATGAAGATATCATATATATCAAAAATAATAATAATATTACTGTATTTTGTAATTATATATTAGGAACTTACTAGGTATATTAGGAACTTTTATGTAAATTACCGACTTTTATGTCTGTAACTTTTATGTAAAGTAACAAAGTTTTCATACAAAAATATTAAGAAAATAACTCGAACGTGAAATTCGTCTTCTCGGTGGAGGGTCACAATTCACAAACGCCGCAATATCCATTTTCTAGATAAATTAGGTATTTTCTAGTGCGTAGGCGGTAACATTATATTTCATTTTTAGCTGTATGCGGGGCTAATGAGTGATGAGCGAAGATTCATTTGCATTTAAAGTACGAAATATATAAATTTCGTGTTCTTGATCGTTGGTTCTTTATCTATAAACATAATCCGTAGGTACTTATAAATACTAATATTATAACTCTGTCTGACAGTTACGCTTTCACACCTTAACCACTAAACTAAACCAGTTATACTAGTTTGGGAAAAAAAAGACAATGTGCAATTGGAGATAAAAGAGAAATAAAAGGAAAATCGTCAATGTTAAAGCTTGCCGAAGTTATAGAAATCGATGCAAAAAGAGAATTAATAATTTTGACGTGTCTTTGTCTAGGTATTTTTGTGGCATCGTACCTTTTAAACCCATAATTGTGAGGCATTTTTTTTAATATATTTATTTTTTGTCTCTTTTTAACTAGGGCTGCCATCCGTCCAGGTTTCCCCGAATTTGTCCTAGTTTGGAAGACGTCCGGGGAGCGTCTGGGCGGGGTTTAAATTGTAGTCCGGGTTTTCGATCAGATCCCGTTCCCATAATTTATTAATTTAATACCTAAGAAGGTTAAAAAATAAAACAAAATTACTCACTTGTCGTCACAACAACGATAAAACACACTATTTGATGCAACAAAAAAGCCTTAAAATTAAAGTTTTCTTCTATCAAGTACGGAATAAAATATATTTTAATCAAGATGTAAGTGAATGAAAAAAGTATTGAAATGTCCGGGGTGAAAGCTCCAAAATCCGGGGAACTTACGCTTCAGGTCCTGGGGGGCAGGTTTTAGAGATGGCAGCCCTATTTTTAACAGCTAAGGTCATTAGCGACTACATTTACATTGGTGTTTGTTTGAAAAACTTAAGACTTAGTTGGTACAGATATATTTCTGCATCCGTTTCACTGAACATTTTCCTTCACAGACAAATAGGTGATTTCTTCAGCGTTATAGGTTCTAACTTAGAACCCAGGGCATCCGGCACACCACGCAAACGAAACCTTTTATCCGATAAAACTTACCCTAATATTGCTCGTTGAACTTAAACACCACAAATGACCTTGAAAGGAGAAGTCTGTAATTTTCATACGGTTTAGGTCAATGGGTAACTAGAACGGCTGATATCACAATTCACATTAATATACTATTCAGGAAACACTGCTAATGGTACTGATGATGTATTTAAACATGTAATTGGGGTCAAATGAATTCATATTTAGTCTAAAATTGCAAGATATACGCATGACCTAAATACAAGTAGGGTAATAGAAGCTTTAGAAAAAATATTATGTTTAAATACTCGTCGCTCGTGACTCCAATGACGCATTCATTTTCTGAGGGTCGGATATGGGCTCCAGATAAATAGCGGTCAAGTACGCGACAGACCCGTGCATCGCACGGAAATGTATACAATACACCTATTTACCTACTAGATGACGCAAATGTTTTGAATAGGTTGATATCAATCTGTACTGATATTGAAGAACTTATTAAAAGATAGTAGAAGCAGAGTGCATCGCATGAAGATCTGTGAATACATGTGTCAGAAAATATAAATGTTATAGCAATCATAGTTTAGACATTTTAGAGATATGGACTTGATTGAAAATAGAAAGATTAAGGGTTTTTTTTTTAATTCCATAAATCTTTGTGGCAGACATATTTCTGCGTTTGTTCCATTGCCTTAACAATCAATTGGACGATCAGCCTTTGCCTAACCAACCGATACATTCTGCAGATTCTTTGCATTTTAGAAATATTTATTATTATTTTTAGAAATTTTGCATTCTCATATCTGCTTGTAACACCTACACACAGATATGCCACTTAGTTTTAAAGAAAAAGGTGGTTACTGGAATATCTGTAACAGTATACATATAATGGAATGGTTAATCTCTCAGAGTAATGAGTAAATGACCTTAATTTTATAATCGCGAATATGACCTTGGTACGCTTAACGCATTAGCGTTCAGTATTAACTGATTTTAATGAATTTGGTAATAGAAATATGATAGATAAGTCAGAAAGTTTAGACTTATAAGTATGTAAAATAATTTAGTGAAAAAAAAAACGCAGAAATAGACGTTTATATATTGATCTATCATGGCATCTGCTTAGATATTGAAAGACATTCAAATTGAACCCTTGTAACAAGATATTTATCTATATGTATATTTTTATATACATATATTTATATATACATATATAATTGTTTCGTCAGAAGCGGTTTTACACGGTCAAGGTCAGGCACAAGGTTGTATAGGTACTTACTGTACATCGCAACGTGGTCTTTCTGAAGCACCCCGTGCCCCGTGGTAAGTTCAAAATAAGGGAAGGGAGGCACCCTTTGGAGGACAAATATTTCAACTACCTATCTACTATAAAAAGCGAGAAAATAGAATGGTCAAGAATATGGGAGAAATCCCGAAGTACGTCACTACAATTCAGTGGGACTCCTCAAATAGGTATATAACCTACTCAACAAACGCAAATACCGAATATTCGCGGCGTGAAGCAATTAATTTCGTTCCGCTTACTTGTTAAAAATGCAACAAGTTATATTTCATTAATATTTTCGAATGATTCGCGTTACGATCAACATTGCGTCTACCCACGGCAACGCAATACGCTCATGTTTTAATAATTGTTGAGTTATGTTCTGAACAATATATTATGTAATATAAATTAAAGGATTAACCTAACTTGAAATAAAAGTTGATATGTGTAAAATAATAAGACATATTAAGACATCCAATAAGGATCATCATTTATTTAAAAAATATATACAATTTACAATTGACACAATGACCATTAGCGTAACAGGACCATTTAGAATCTGATCAATACTGGGAATGCAATACAAGATACAAACGTCAGATTGGTACAGGTCTTGTCATTCTAAAGGTCGCATGACTTGGCTAACTCCTGGAATCTAATATGTACAAACTATTTACATTTCTTATTTCATTTTCATATCAAACCTCATCAACTGTTGCATCAAAATGAATTTAAATGACATCAGCCTCAATAACTCCTTACCGATACGAACTAAAAACGAAATTCAACTATAAACGCCGCAGAGTCAAACTCAACGCCGTGCTGGGATATTCATCTCCCACATTCAGATCGCAAAGTACAACTTTACTACAGTCCAAACCGAAAACCACGAATACTTTTAAAATAGTAATGTTTATAATAATCAAACATTATTCGAATTTGATTTCGTAAATGAACATTTAAATACAAAGTTTCCGATCTGAATGTGTTTTGGAATCATTGATAACACTGGTAACTTTTATAAATTTTCAACTAGCAACAATGAACATTCGTTTATGCAATATTCAACAAGTCTTTTGCCCCTGTGCCCTTAAAAACTTACAAATGCTCAAAAAATTGCTATGCTAAAGAGAACAGTGCCTAAATTCTCCTATTCCAACTTTGATAGGATTGCATGGATGGCAAAATAAAGTTAATATTAGCCAAGAAATCCACATCAAAGGGGCGATCCAAGCACGTTAGCGTGATAACGCTGCCGAAATACATTATTTTTTGTATGGAAATGACAATTGATGTTGCTTAAATTATCGTATGTGTCAATGTCATTCAAATACAAAAATATCGTGTTATCGCGTTACGCCGTTCTTGCATCCAGCCTTCGGAGGTCGCGGGCAAATATAATGGTCTAAGATCCCACTACAGATATTGTGTCAATAAATTTAATTGAATATAAAATACTTTTCTTCCATTAACCAGCTCGTAGAAGGCCATAGTGGGATCCTATACTATAAGGGTGCTAACCGGCGATAAGAGGTGTAAATGTGACATTATAAAACATTCGTGCAATGATATTATAAAAACATATACAATACTTTAAAAATTAAAATGATATTTGACCGGGCGCGATCAGACAAGTGGAGCTTTCGATCACAATTTAAAAGTAACTAATTAAATACAGGACCTCAAGCACCGGTTTCTAAAGAAAAATGAATTTTCTTTATTCAGCACACTAAAACACATTTTTACAAGCAATTCTTACATCGATCATGAATTCCCGTACTTAAAATCACCTCAAAAACTATTTTAATTACCTAAAGTCAAGTTACAAAGCTTAAGAAGTCATTCTACTAAAAAAATTAGGTTTATAGTGTTTCATATTTTTATGAATAGCTCAGGTGAGTTGCAATTTAGTGTTTTTGGATTATGCAGTACTCAAGGTCCAATACTATTTAAATCAAGTCACGAACAACGTTCAGTTAAGCGTGAGTTCTATGTTAAAGCAACAGTTAAAATGACGGCATACTGTTAGACCACGTTCCGTATATTATACATTATTTAATGCAGATAATGCATTGAAATTTTATAATCTATACAAATGGCATAAAGAGAAAATATTTGAATATTTATTTATAATAAAATGGACAATCTATGATAAAAACTACTTTTACAGTGACTGCAGCTTAGCTCATGAAGTCTCAAATATATAATTTAATAAAACAAAAAGCTTTGAATAAAATTCGATAAAATTTGCGATTTACATAGCACAGAAACAATATAATTTATTTATAAAAACCTAAAAACTTTTGGAATTCATCTTATATGCTAATATATAAAAAACTATCAATAACAGAAAATAGTACCGTTGGAACGTGGCCTAATATCTGTTACAAACTTCACTTGAGACATTTTATCAAATTATCATCGGCTAAAAGCAATTGTTGTTACAAATATCTTAATTATATTACCTACAGCCGCAAAGTTTATCGAGTAAGAGGACCAATTAACGTTATCCGATCACAGCCGTATGAGGCGAGCCTGTCAAATGACGCAACATGATTTATTATTACAATTTATTTCAACGTAATAAAATACATTTGAGCACAAATATACACTAGCTATGGTTGTTCGTGTGGAGTCCCTTATTGAGCGTCGTGCTCCCGTTCCGCTCGAGGCCGGCCAAGAAGTCTTCTAGAAGCTTCGCTAACGCTCTCCGCTTAAACCTTAACGATTCACTTATCACGTCCCGAATCACTTCCTTCTTTATTTCGACACTGCCTTTCAACTGTTTTAAGTGTTCGAACAACTTTGTGAAGTCTGCAACAAAATTTATTTGGTTATTAACTAGCTGACCCGGCGAATGAGTTGGAACTTTTTTTTTGGAGCTCCATAGGAGGAATATCCTACTATGCATTGTTTTTTATATCTCAAAGGGATTAAGCAACGTTTTCGATAAAAAGGTGATTGACTTTTTCCGACACTTTCAATAATTATCATCATATTTTAACCAATTTACACAAAACCTTGCCAACTTATATACCTAAACCTTCCTCATGAATCACTGCATCTATTGGTGAAACTCGCATGCTAATCCGTTTAGTAGATTGTAAGTTTATCGCGAACAGACAGACAGACGCGGCGGGCGACTTTGTTTTATAATATGTAGTGATAATCACTTTAACTTATTGTTTCAATTACCCTTCTAGAAAGCGGCGAATGGAATTAAGTATTTTTATATAATTAAAAAAAAATCCAAATTCAAGTGTCTACTATCAACTTCTGTTTTGTTCATATTTTCAGAAGTGTTGCCTTGAAGAAATTATGGTTTCTTCAAAATATTACTTTTATTAATGTGAAAGCATTAAGTTTATCGGTAAACGAGACGAAGCTTGGGCGAGCCGCTACTCATACCAAAGTTTACCATTATATATCAGTTAACTTTGTGTGTAGTGTAGAGTAGACATTTAACTTTTCTCCGCGACCCGGCTTTTTCCGCAATAAAAGGTATTTTCTAAGCCTCTAGTATATCTCTGTACTAAAATTCATCAACATTGGTTAGTGAAAGCTCAACAGATAGGAAATAACAATACCTCTGCCCGGTCTCCTCACGGCGCGATACACTTCCGATCTAACGGACATATTGTGTTTCTTTATCTCTGCCAATTCCTTCCGCGATGGCTGCGGCGGTAGAAGCACTGACGATAGATGAACAATGTCCTCCTCCTGAAAACGTTAACAAATACTATATTAATATAGTATTATTATTATTTATAGAAAAGTAGTAGAAAATTAAGAATCACTGATTACACCGCTTGTCTGGCTCTTGACAAAGTGCTCCATACCTTTATCCATCTTATCATTACCATATATCATCATATCTTTTCTATCCTATACAACTGAAATGTCACGTGTTTCATCCTGTTTTTGGAACAAAACTTGCACGTTAGCGAGAAACTGACAACATTGGATTGAGTTAAACATCGTTTATAAGTAAGGGTGAATTAGTTAACTGTGTAAGCAAGAAAACCACAAACACCAAGCCAATATTTAATTTAAAATTAAATGTATTAAAAAAATGGTTATTAGTTTCACTTGATTTTAAAGAGATCCTGTTATCTATATTCTTGAAATTCAATTTTAGGGGTTACACATTACAACAACTAGATGGCGCCACACCTTAACTTGATATTTTGATACAGAAACTATTATTTACATGTGAAATTGACTAGTGTACAAGTAGAATTGAAGACAATTTAAAACTCCCTGAAATGTTTACTACACATTATAATGTCCATGAAGAAACAGAGCCTCATTTATTTACATAATCATAATTTGTTTAGAAACTACAATGCCATAGACACGGAATTTTAAAACCTCTGTATTGTCGTCAGATTAACAGTATAGTCATAATTTAAATTCACCTTTTCATACCACTTCTTGTGTTGTAGTTTTTCAGTTTGTTGACAAACAACAAACTGAAAAACTATAAACATTTCTTTTTCGGGAGCTGAATGTAAACATTACCTTTCGTTTCCTCTTCCTCCGCTGGTTGGAGCTGTTCTCCGCGGCGACTCCTTGCAATATCGCGTTGATCTGCAGCTCTTGCGTGTCGGGCGGAGCGGGCGCGACGCATATCTCGTGCGGCGGCGACGGAGACCGGGACATCTTACTGCCCATTGTCGTATACGCGTCTGCAATTTTATTTAACAGGTCAGAAAACATATAAGAGAGAAACCATAACTATTCAAATATAATCCTAAATACTTTTACTCATAATTCCTTCTTTAATCATCCCTACCAGTATAATCAATGTGAAAACAACTCCATCTGTTATACTTTACATCTAAACCAATAAACCGACTTTGTTAAATTTAAGAAATAGACTAGACCTTAAAAGTCGAAGGAAAAAGATGGTAAAAATTTATTAGAAGAAGTTACCTCCATTGAGGAATGGTTTAATAACAGGCGGCAAATTGGGGGGCGCAGAGGGCGCTGACGCAGGCCCCAGTGTCCCACCAGATTCCACGTTGGGCGGCTCCTGAAACATTTTAGAGATACACATTTAAATACATGTTCATAATATAAATTATACATATTATTAAATAATATCACATATATTAATAAAAATGCGTACATATTATGAGCATATATAATATTACTCTTTTTACAATATAAGTTCCGTAAATAAATATAAGTAATTCATACATAAATTTAAGTATTTCATACTTAAATAAGTAACCCTTACGAGCAGGAAGATTTTCTTGAAAGTGTCTTTCCAATGGCTAAGTGATCTCTGTACTTTCCCGACTACTAGGCTGTCTGCCAATGGATGGTAGCCATTTATACCTAGCCTCCTAGATTACAGAAGCCGAAAGTAACGATTTATTTGAACACTAAAAACAAAAGCAGAGCCATACCTCAGGCGGTCTACCAGAAGGTAAGTCTGAAGGCACAGGCGCGAGTGGAGAAGCTGGACGTCTCGATACTGGCGATAACGGAGCCGCTGCTGGAGATGCTGGGGGCGTACTGTGCGCCAATAGCACCGGGGATAATGAAGCTGGAATTTATAAGTTCATTTAAATATTTAATAAAAAATAAAATACATACAAAACTTTACATAAAATATAATTATGAATGCATGCTGCCTTACATATTTAGAAATAAAGCAACTTATGTAAATGTTAATCTTGTCCATTAGAGCCATCTTATATATTATCGTACAGTCACAGATTGTGAGGCAGTTTGTTCAAACAATGATTGTAATATCTGTGCATATTTAACAAACTATTGATCTGTTTTCTTTTAAGTTAAATAGTAATTGATACACAAATACCAAAATGGCTGTATAACCCCGAATGGGACTTAGCCTCCTTTAACAAAGTCCACCATTCCTCTCTGTCCCCGGCACTCGGCTTCTAGCCGCGGATCTCCAGTAAATACAATAGGAGCATTATTAATATACTAGCGACCCGCCCCGACTTCGCACGGGTATAAAGCATATATAAAAACCTTCCTCTTCAATCACTCTATCTATTAAAAAAAACCGTATCAAAATCCGTTGCGTAGTTTTAAAGATTTAAGCATACAAAGGGATATAGGGGAAGAAAAAGCGACTTTGTTTTATACTATGTAGTGATATACATACGCGGCGTATGTGCAGGCGAAGGCGGCGCGGGTGAGGTGGGTCGCCGTGCAACAATGTGTTGCGGCAAGGGCCCCGCTTTCCTCTTGGGAGGGATGGCGCGAGGGCTCTCCGCGCCCCGCTTTCCCCCCACCCCGCCTCCGCCGCTCCCCCGCACTGCGCCCAAAGGATCTATGTCCGCCTCGTCCACCATCATACGCTGAAATATACATAGTTGCAATTACTACATAAAAAAGATTATTTGGCACACAATATAAAGTTAAAAAAACAAATAAAAAACAAAGAGACAGAAAAGAAACAAAACTAAATGAAAAAGTTGACTTATAAAAAACGACCCGTGTGCAGCATCATTGTTATAGGAATATATATTATTAAAAGAAAAATAGAGAAGAAAATAAAATAATAATAAAAAATCCTTCGTAAAAATCGATTTCGTATACATAACACTTTATATGTAATATATTATAATGGTTACGAGTTTAGCCCTTCACCCTTACCTTATCAATCTTGAATGGGTTCCCAAACATGTGCTGCCTCACGGGCTGTGACTCGATCTCCCTCAACTGAGGCGTCATCCGTTTCAGATATTCCTGATAATTGCCCATCTGAGCCACCGGCATTGAATGAACGCTGTCTTCGTCCACTAGACGCGTGTGCGCAAGAGATGGTTGGAGGAAGTTAGCGCGCATACGAACCACCTGAAATTGGAAAAGTACAAGAATACATAGATATAAGAAATGTATATAATTATGTAACTTTGTGACGAAGCCATTTTTATCTTTATTATTTCTAATAATATATGAAATAACTATGTTTCATCCGTGTAAATTGTATCGTAGCGTGATATTATAGAACGTAGATCAACAACACAAATATTATTTTTGACTTCGACCCACTTCGAACAAGCACTTCAGCTTTATATACGGTACCTGATCCAACAAGTCCCGGCGCTGTATATCAAAGGGGTTCCGGTAAGTGTGCGCTTGGGCCTTGTGTCGTCCTCGAGATAGTCCCACAACGAAACCCCCGAACTCGTTCAATTGATCTCGGAGCGCCGTGAACTTGTCTTGAAGGTACGGGTGACTCGTTAGATCCTTCTTTAGCGGTGATTTTGGTAAAACACGAACGCTTTCTGCCACCTGAAATTTATATTAACTAATAAGTACTGTCAAATGTTTAATTTTCATATAAAATGGTGAAGGATATTATTGTTTATTATATATACAAACAGTAACTTAATAGTTTGAAATTATAAAATGTGGTAAATAAACACAGCAAATAAATACACACAATCATTCACACTCACACTTACGCACTCATTAAAGTAATTTATCAATTCGACGTGTTTTTTTTTTGTATAAATTTTATGATTCAAATTATTGTCTTGATGTTTAGTGTTATGAAAGAGTGAGGTCTCCTGACACCAGTTCATGTATATGTCACCGTAAAATTGTAAATAACGTTCGTTTAGAACCGTAACATATTGCTTACAATTTAACGTATTATTTTTCGGTAGATTGAAACTGTTAAATCACAATCTTACAATCGTCAAATTGTCAACTGTCCAAAGGCTGTCCCTGATTAATCGGCCGTTCTGTGTCCATAGTGTTAGGATTGAATTGGTGTCAGTCAAATAAAATAAATGCACTTCAAGAATTGTGACATCAAGTATTTATTTATTATTAAGTAGGTAATATGTTACGGTTCACAATCTTCCGACAGTTCACAATTTCGCGAGATAGATAACCTAACATTATTTACAATTTTACGGTGACATATATTGTGTTTTTAAAGACAATAAAATTATTATTTATTTATTATAAATGCATTTATATAAATTGGTATAGTTGTAGACCGTGGAACATAACGACGTTTCCTGTGGTAAGTAAACATTATTCTCATATGGTTAGAAAGCCAAAATTTAAGCCGACGAAGTTGAATAAATATTTTAAAATTTAATCATGAAATGCACGATAGACTTATAATTACAAAACAAATTAAGTTTCTTGCAATAAAACGCGATTAATGGAAACGTAAAAAAACGTCATACCAAGGTTTTCGTATTTTATCGTCATACGTCACACGACGTAAAACCTAAGCAAACACGGCTTAGGAACAGACAAGTTTGATGTATTAAATAATTTTATGGTTTCAATTGCGTAACTTCACACCACTACATGACATAAAACAACCCAACATATATGTTCGTTGGTAACTTGTACTTGGTCAAATTCATATACGTAAAGTATGCTTTGGATTGACTTTGCAAAGTAAAGTATGATTATTTTGATAATATACTTTTATACATTTTAACTAACAATATCTTGCACATACACTTAGCCAAGTCCGTGGATAGTCTGTTAAGTAATACATTTGAAATGTCACAATTTAAGATCCGTTTTGACCTTTTTTTTTATTTTAAATATGGGTAAGTAACAAAAAATAATAAATAGGATACTAAAATTTTTGACCATGGGTAATTCTGATAAATTTTGCTAAAGACCGATGATTGTGAGATATGAATTTTACAATAGACATAAATGACAATTTTAGAATACACCTTTTCATATAATAATTATTTTATATACTCGTAAATTGCTTCTATGTAGACGAAACCGCGAGTTGGTTTGACATGAAAATTACATAATGTCACACCTATACACTAAGCATTATGTAAATAATATGCAGTTATATTCAATAAGCGGTAATGATCAATGACCTCGTTGCTTTGAACTATGAGTAATCTGATATCTTTGGGAAATTTAATATCTATTGAAGACAACATTCAGAGAGAAATTTTGAAACGTGCATGAAACTAATGTGTTATTTATATTAAGCTTTTATTATCGAGTTTACAATTTCTATTTACCAAACACGATAAAAAGCTCTTCAAGCTGATTTAGGTTAATAGATCGGTTATAGATTTAAACTTCGGGTTTAAACCTATAACCGATCATTCTAACATTGCATAATTTGAGACAATATTTCAACTATTCTGTCACTTTTTCGCTGAAAAACGTTTTTGAAAAACGACACAACTTACTTATTTGAGTCACTGTATTTATTTATTTTGTATTTAACACCCAAACATCCTAAATGCTAACGTTAAACTAAACAAAAACATAAACAATGGGCTTACTATTGTTTAAACACATATTTTTGAAAATACATAATAAAAAAAATCACAAAATTACTTGTTTTATGTTATTTTTAACTTTGATTATTAATTGAATTAATAAAACATTAGAAAGCTAAAAACTTGTTTGCCTTATATAAATAATTTACAAATTGTTTAAACAATACAAATAATTATTTTCCCCCTCTGACATATTTCTGGTTTTAAATAATATAAAAAAACAAAAATTAAAAAAAAATGATCCAAATCGGAGCTGTTTCTGAGGACTTTCGAACAAAAATCTTTATTGATGCGACTATGACGTTTTAAATGACACGTTATTATTCGGAACTCTAGCGATACGAAGTTCCCAAGGTCCAGTAGCAATTATTAATAAGTATATCAAAATAAGTCAAAATCTGTTAATTAAATTGCATGTTACGTCATAACACTACTCATTGTATATCTATAGAATACAAAATATTTTCAAAATCGGTCCAACTTTTATGTGTAAATATGTATACTTATTTTTAGTAATAGTAATGCGATAAGTTAACATTCGCAACCGATGATAAGAGTTGTATGAACCAAGAAAATTGAAATTAGATAAGACTTAACAATGTGCGGACTATTTAACTGACATAACGTTAACCGAGTACATTCTATTAGATTGTTTGTCAACCATTTTTATGTCGCGACGCACGAAAAAGCCAAAAAGTTAAGTAAAGTCTTGCGACCCCGTCACTATAAAATTATAATAATGTGAAGATAGCGCGCTATTTTTATCAGCTATACGTTATAATTGATTAATCATTTTATTGAAATAAAGTAAGTTATACGTTTATTTTTTCATGTTATTCATTACATATTTACTGTAATAACACCTAAAATTCATACTTTTCATAAACGAATCTTTTGTACCTATATGTAGTTTGTATTTATTATTTTTCAACAGACTGCGACCCCCTTTAAAAACCAACTCATCTTTAAGTACCCTACAAGAGGCGGTAAGCAATCTTCAAGTATTGCTTGGCTTCGTGGGAGTCCATATTTCGGACAAAATAAAAAAATTAAGTCCCGTGTCCCCTAGTGGGCTATGGGGCAGATGCATTTCACATCTGTTTCACTGATCGATTGTTTCTTTAGGGGCAAGTAGGTGATCAGCCTTCTATGTCCTGCCAGACCGAGTTTTTTTTATCTCCACCGGGAATCGAACCCAGGACCTCTCGGTTGTAACGCTTACGCGTTTACCACTAGACCAAGGCGGGGGTCAATATAACGGACAAAATAAGCACATAGGAAAATGCAAAATTGTTACCTTACGGAAAATACAAAGTTAACTAACTAACTGACACAAACGTTTTTATGTTTGGATAAACCAACGAGTTAAAAGTTTAGTGATAAAGAGAACTTCGTTAACACCTGCCACGGGGCAGATATTTCTACGTCTGTCACTGATCATTTCATTTACAAGTAGATGATCAGCCTTCTGTGCCCACCGAACCTAAACATTGATTGGTAGAATAATTAATATAGTAAATATAAAATAGAAATAGGAAGAGCTTCCTGCAAGCACGCTCCTTGAGAGCGCAGCTGAGTTTTATGTGTAAACAATGTAGTACAATTAATTTAAATAACATTAAAGCTAAACAAAAAAAGGGCACGGACAACCAGTCTGTGGAAAACCATATTTTATTTTTAAAAAAAACACTGGTTTTCCCGGTATTCGAATTCCCAGCAGATCAACAAACAATGCTATGCTATAGTAAAAATAAACAACACATTGAAAAAATCTCAGTTGAGTAAGTGTGGTGGTAATGATTCCCATATTTGTCATACCTTCTGCGTATTATTGGTAGAGGCTTTGTTGATGACGTCAGCGCATAGTTTCTCGAACTCAATCTTTGCTTGGTTTTTCAGTCTTTTCAAATAGTTGAGTACGGAGAAGCTGAGGCAGTTGTCTTGCGTCTCGGGGATCAGGCTTTGGACGAGCGGCGTTGAGGCACCCATTTTTGTCAACGCTCGACGGAGCGGCTGCAATTATTCCATAGATTAAAACTAATGTCACAGAGTATAGTTAGGGTATATCCCAATTCCATAGATTAAAACTAATCACTACATAGTATAAAACAAAGTCGCTTTTTCTTTCCCTATATCCCTTTGTATGCTTGCCCGCCTCCTTGGTCTAGTGGTAAGAACGTAAGCGTTACAACCGAGAGTTCGATTCCCGGTGGAGATAATAAAAAAATAAAAAAAAACTGTCTGACAGGGCATAGAAGACTGATCACCTACTTGCCCCTAAAGAAAAAATCGATCAGTGAAACAGATGTGAAATGCATCTGCCCCATACCCCCCACTAGGGGACACGGGACTTCACTCACTTTGTATGCTTAAATCTTTAAAACTACGCAACGGATTTTGATGCGGGTTTTTTAATAGATAGAGTGATTGAAGAGGAAGGTTTTTATATATGTTTTATACCCGTGCAAAGCCGGGGCGGGTCGCTAGTATATTATATAATGTAGTTAAAATATACCCTAAATATAGTTTTACGTTATCCCGTAACGTAAGTTTTAATATTACACGTGCTAAAAACAACAGAAACGAACATAGAAGGTTACAGATTGGAAGTGTCTTCAAAAGATACTATGTTAGATGGTTATTTCATTTTAATGAACTTTAAACATTTCTTTTTTAGTCTAGTAATATTTGGCTTTGAAAACTTACTTTGCAAAAATAATATAGCGACAACTCTAATCATTTTTACATCAACTGGGTCAAAAATATGTTTTTAACTAGCTATATATCACCCACTGTCAAACAAAATAATTTTTCCCATTTTTGCAACATTTTTCTTATATGCTCCGCTCATATTGGTCTACAGACTTCCTTAACAAATACAATATCCATCACAAAAATAATTTTCTCAATTCAAATCAGTAGTCTATATTATCGCATTTAACCACTCAGTTTTACAATATTAGGAAAGATTTTGAACAAAAATGTAGATAAAAACACTCACCGTAACATAATAAGACGGCATCCTATCTAAGTATTGTTGGAAGGCCATTTTCCATTCTGGCGTGGGTTTGCATCTGTGTACTTTGAACAGATCGTCTAACAATGGCAAAAGTACCGGATAGTTATACGGTAGGACAAATAAATTGACACATGTCAGGTTGGTCGAGGCCTTCAAGTAACCGAAGGGTTGGCTCACTTCAGAATTCTTGCAGCTACTATTCGCAACAAATACCTGAGGAATATAAGGTACAAATATATAACTCAAACAATACAAAAAATGTTTGACAGCAAAACAAAACATAAAGAAAAAATGAATAACCAATGATATAAGCAAGATTTGTAATTCGTTTAATTTAGTTTATCTACAATAGTAATTATAAAGAGGAAAGATTTTATAATTAACTCAATACTGAATCGACTTTAAATTATTTCACTGATGGGGTACATTGTATATTTCTACCGAAATTCCAGAGTAAAAACTCGTAGACTCGTACACTTAAATATTATCTTATTGATTCCTGTTTTTATAGTACTTTTATGCACTTAGTTTTAAATAAATCATATTGTAGTGTATTATTTCTCACCTGCCAACATATAGTGGGTTGTTTCCTGGCGAGAATAAACTGTGTGAGCGGACTTGGCTCCAACTCGTATTTATCAAATGGCAAATTGTCAATCACCATAGGCTCTTGACTTGAACATGTAAATTTCACAACCGGGTGGGCAGAACGCGGTGGCTATAACAAAAAAATATTTACTAATAATAAAACGCTACAAAATAACTAGTTTAACAAATATATATATATTAAAATAATACTTATAGTGACAAAATACTACTATAACTAAAAATATAATTTTCTTTGTTAGTATAACCTGTGGCGCTTTAAATCCGTTGTAGATAATCTGTTATTTTTTAAGACAATTGCACAGAACATTTTATATTCTGTGTAATTGTTTCTAATTTATATTTAAAATTGTAAGAATATATTGCTTCCGTAATTAAAAAGCAATGAACGTCAATACCTTTTCAGGTGTGTATAGTAGTGTTGTTAATTTTAAGATGTTTCTTGTAAATGTTAGTTTAGAATAATACATGTAACATATTCAGAGACTTATTTTTGTTTATTGACCTTACTTTCCATATATTTTTCAATAACAACATCGGGTTCCTTATTACCTTAATATTTTACCGCCTCCTTGGTCTTGTGGTAAGCGCGTAAGCGTTACAACCGAGAGGTCCTGGGTTCGATTCCCGGTGGGGATAAAAAAACTCGGTCTGGCAGGGCACAGAAGGCTGATCACCTACTTGCCCCTAAAGAAAAAACCGATCAGTGAAACAGATGTGAAATAAATCTGCCCCATACCCCACTAGGGGACACGGGACTTCACTTCACTTTATGAACCACTTCAAATAAGAAGACTCAATCCAACTAAGTTGTAAATTATTTATTTATTAATAAAAATAATATAAACACATGGTTTTTGCCTTAAATAAGTATACTTACAAGTGTAGGCGCATTGGGGTCGGGACGAAACGACTCGGGTATGGGCCAAAAGCCAACGGCAAATCCCTTCTGAGACACAGTCCGTGGTACATAGATGAGCCGGCGACAGGAGTGCCACGCTTGAGGGGCGCCCGCTTGATTTTGTCCCGTATTGGATTGGTAAGGACCGCCATTCCATCTCTGTGATCATAATAATATTTTATTAATAAAAAGTAACGGGTGTTACAGAAATTTAAACAATTGCTTAAACTAAGATAATTACTTTTTAATAATATGTAGCTATATCCATCATGGTTATATAGATGTAGCAATAATATGCAGTATCAGACAAAACATGCATTTTTGTCGTACATTATTTCATGTATACACGGAAACATTTTCAAATTTTTCTTTATATATCACCAAGTTTTTACACGAAATTATTATAATTTAGAAATGTGATTTTATTATTAGGCGAATCATACTTACCCCATTCCTCTCATTATCCGTTTCCATATCCTTATCATCATGATCGTCTTCACCATCTCTGTTAGGCGCGCCATCTATCGGCGGCGGGTCGGGGCCAATTTTTTCAAAATTTATCACAACACCGCTTTGAACCTTTTGCACCAGACTATCGATGCACTGCATTAGCATACGGTGTGAGGTGATGCAATAGGAGCGTCCTGGAATTTCAAAAAAATGTTTGAATTCTACAAACCATAGACGACAAAGTAAGTTTATTAAGTTATACCCAATCCTATGCCTATGCAATCTAGACTTGTACCTTCTATAAGTTAACTAGGTATTTTCGATAGGATTTTTATCGGAAATAATAATACAACCATACATTGCTCTGATCCCAAAGTAGCTGAAGCACTTGTGTTAAGGTAATCAGAAACAACGAGGGTACCACAACAAATAAGTTTATAAACAACCAAGACTCGGAAACAAACATTCGTGCTCATCACACACATAAATGCACCTACCAGGATTCGAACCCGGTACCTTTGATGCAGAAGGCAGGACTACCATTTGCGCCAATCCCAATAGCGGCCATGTAAGTTTGCATAACTGAGGACGTTGCCATATTTTACATACAAACATTATGTACCTATTTGTATAAAAATGTGTTAAAACACTATTATAAAACTTGTGGTACAACTATTGTTATCTTCGATGTAAACTAATGCGAAAACAAACTGAATACCTAATACAACATTATTTAAAAAAATAATATATATAGGATGTTTAATTTGTGAAATCCCCGTGTGGGCCACCACAGAGAATAAGTGGTTCACGCGTTTGCGTGTTGCGTTCTAGATTCGATTCTAGGTAAAACAAAATAATATATCGGTTTGCTTGATCACTTACTTTACAGTAAAGGGAATCGGTGTAACAGATGCAGATGTCTCCATTAACGGTTTCGAAAATGCACTTTTAAGTACTTTCCACATTCTCTCAACTCCAGAATAAAACTGGAGTCATATTCGAGTTTGTAATTGAATAATATACAAAAATGCACAAAATACCAAGAACGTGTAAATATTATAAGACACTAGTATGTGGAACTTGAATATATTAACATATATTATAGGCTTATTTTAAATTTGCAGCCAAGCATATCTTACAAAAACATTAAAACATTACTCGGTATCATCAAATTATTGCAGTCATGTGAAAATGTGTTGTGAGAAAAAAACAGTTTTATGAAGACATTTATTTTACTTATAAACCAACATTTGCGTGATAGTGTTTGTTGATTTAGTAGAATACGCTAATTTGAGGAACTACTCTTTCGAATGGAGTGAGTGAGTTTGCCACTAGAGGCGCTTGTGTCGCGTGAGGTCCAAAAAATTCAATTTTCACTAGTTTTAACGGGCTTCGTGACTTAAATTATAATTTCTTTAATTTACCTGTTGAAGAGTGATCTCCTTCGTGAAATAATCGCATATATGGATTATTTGGCGATGAATGTGAACGCTTTGAAAGCGGAATTAAGAAAAAGAGGCGCAAAAATATGATGAAAGTTATTTATAATTAATAAACGAGATATTATTTTTAATTAATTAATGAGATTTAAGATTCAAAACTTTGTTTCGGCACCGATCTTATAAAGTCGCCTTTAACAGCTATACCTCTGGACCTTAGTCAACAGTGGCGCCATCTGGCGAGAACAAAAACGATAGTCCCCATTGAAAGATTCTTTGTTGGATTGTAGATTTATCACGGAAGGCTTATACGCTAAGGCAAAATTAACTTTGGTGAAACAGAACACATCTAGTCCGTACATACAAATGCGAACCGTATATTATAAATATGAAAGCCACTCTGTCCGTTTGTTACGCTTTCACGCCTAAACCACTGAGCAGATTTTGATAAAATTTGACACAGATGTCTAAGACTTGAGAAAGGAAAAAGTTAGTGATTGAAATAGATGAAAGTTTGAATGGAAATTTGTTATTGTCGAAGATTGCAGAAAACAATAGGGCAAGAACGCGGACGGATTCGCGTGCAAAAGCTAGCACATTGTAATTTGCAAAAAATAAGTAGTATAATTTTAAATTGTTTTCAATTTCAATTATTAACTTTGTGCCTGTTAACGAAATTTTTCCGCTCTAAAAATACACATCGAATTAATAACCTCATCATTGTTTTTTGTATCGGTCAAAAAGAGTAGAACGTCTCAATTGTGCAATTTATTTGTTTGGAATTTGATGAATCATTTTTTATTTCTTTTAGTTTCAGGTTATTAACCTATTATAACATTCAATTGTAAGACTAAATTTCTAAACTAATGCCGCGCACAGATCACACATCAAGAAATTGCGTCGAACGGTTGTACCATAGCTACAAAGCCATAGTAAATTCTGTATTGCCATAAACAAAATGATCGCCGTCAATGTAGGCCATGTTATCGTTACTCCCGAAGACATCGAAATAAAAACATATTTATTAAAAATAAAAATACAAAAAGATAGTGAACCGCTAAATTAAACAGATGTTCCGCGGCCCTACATAAAATCGTCTACAGCCTAGCCTTGTATATTTGTGGCGCTAAGTGCGCGATTACAATTGCTTGAATAAACACTATAGGCATTCAGTAGCGCTTGTTAAGCGATTGAAATTGAACAGCAAAAATTTTTAATTTAAAATCGCTCAAGTTTTTTTACTGCTGGTCAACCTTACGCATATTTCAAAGATCGTCGATTCACGTAATGCCGGCTCTACATGTTGGCGAATGTCTTTCCCAATAGTTGTGACAGTTTGTGACGGTGTCCACACGTTGGTTTAGTTCGTTTAGTTTGCTTCGGTTTAGGCTAATATGCGGACGATATTCATAGTTTATCATAATGGATATTGAAGCGCTAACAGGTGCTTTTTTGTTATAAGTTTAATATTTTATTCGAATAATAATCGGCGGCCAATAACTTGCTAAAATCTAGTAGGCAAACCCTCCAATGCCTACCAAGGTAACCAATACCCCGCTTTAGTGTGATGGCGAATCATTCGCATTGGCCAGACCATTGGAGAAGACATTCGCCAATATATAGAATTGGCATAAGAATGCATACATAAGCACATATTATCATCAAGGTCAGATATGAAATCCAACTAATTGACACAAGTATAAAAACATTTACAATAAGTGAAACTCAAAAAACCTGTTCAACTTGTTTTCTAAAGGACTTGTCATTCCCTGTTTACTGTAATCTATTTGATTAAAATTTGCATGTTTGCATTTCGATGTAGGTTAACTTAATTGAATCAATGTCTACTGTATTTTTTAACATTGTTGAAAGTTCAACTCAAAAACGCTTAATTGTTTTCAAAACAACTATAAACAAAGTTTAAGATTAGACAAAAAAAATATTATTATATAATCATATTTGAAAGGTGAATAGTATGTGAAGTCCCAAACACATCACACACAAACATCACATCAAATCATAAAATATTTAATCTTAAGCCACCAATTTACCAAAATTTAGGAAGAATATTACTTTCTAATGCACTTGAAGTCTATTTGGTATATTTTAAAATAAGTTATGTATATGTAAAATATTATTTTTCTTTACAGGCTCATCAGCCCTCTCTGCCTTGTAAACCAAAACTTTCTGAGATTCAAAACCATACTATGCTAAACTTTTTCACCAATTTGTATACTTGAATAATCTATTATTATTAATAAGATTATTGAATCTTGTTCAAATTTAATCAGTTTTCATGTTGCAATACAGTTTTACATTATCTTAAGCTTAAAAAGAACAAGTGAGGTAAATAATTATAACTGAGAATTTCAAATATCTTATTTGAACCGGGTGTAATCAAAAGGTACCAGCTTACATTTACCCAATACACTGGGGCAATCAATCACTTGTCGAATACAGATAGAATTTATTTATCACATAAAATATCCTAGTGATAAAATTCTTAATGAGTTATCTTTAATCATTGTTTAACCTTACCACCAGTAACTTCGCACATGGCATCAATAGGCGATGAATCCGATGGTACAAGTCCAGTGTCTCTTTCCACAGCAGGAGTTCCTGCTAGCCTCAATACAAGAGAGAAAAGTCTTTGGTCCCATCTAAATGGCTCTCGAGTCAATTCAGAACCAGGTATAGGACAGTTCATTGGCAGATTAAACTGTCAAAAAAAAACACAAATCATTATTTATTACACAAACTGTCCTGATGGCTAAGTGGTTTACGCACCTGCGGGAACTAATGAATGTTCTGCTTGGGTAGGCAGAGAAGGCTGATCACCTAAGTGAGTGAAACAGACACAGCAATGTGTCTGCCCCATGCTCCACTAGGGGGTTAAAGGAATTTACTATGTAAACACTTTATAAATTTGGATCTGTTCAGTAGGTCAGGTTGGTCTGTAGTATTCATTAATGTAATGTATTCTCCAATCAGATAAGTAAACATTTGTAGTCAAATCACAATTAACAACGCAATCAAAAAAGTAGGTCAAGTTACAGGATATAATTAATAATCAAAATTTAAAGTTTATATTCAGCATATTTTTTGCCATTTAGAATTTTCCAATTTAAGATATAATTTCATAGAAATTTAAATAGATTGTTATATCAAATACCTCTTCCTGTATACCAGCATTGCTTGATAGTTTTCCTCCATCAGTTATAACAACAATCACCGAAGGCTCAAGATAGAAAGGGCATCTTCCTTGGCCGTAAGTGTCTATTCCCGTCTGCATACGATTTATATTTAAAACATCAAAGGCATGCTTCAAAGCAGCACCCATTGTGGTGAGACCAAGGCACTGCAAATTCTTCAGTTCATTTATAAATGTAGCCAAATTCTCTTTCCAACCAGCCTGCAATGGGACAGTTTATTATAAGAATGTGTTCCAGATTAAAATAATAATTGTGTATTGTATAAAAAATAACATGTAAATATTCCGTATCTACAAAGCGTTATCATTAAAACGTAAGGCGAGGCGAGTCCTACACACTCATGATTTCATATTTCCCCCCAACTCGCCATTTCGTTTAAAATGCGGTCTTGACCAATCAGAAAGCAAGGAGAACGCAGTCGCGAATGATATCGCGCAGACAGCAACGGCAGCCGCTCGTCCTGTTTACGTCGTGCTGTACATTTTGTTAATTCACTAGCAAAGAATGTTCATGTATAGGTCTACAGAATGAAGTGTTTTACCAAAAGGTCTTTAGACTGATTGCTATGGATTTATGTAATTAAAAATAACGGCATTAATAACAAAACGTGTTCACTCTACACTAACCTTGATGTTCGCGGGTGGCTCTTCGAAAGTAAGAAGCATATACCTATCGCCTCTGCTTTCAGGAGATCGTTGACGTACCTACAACATAATAACAATTAGAACACAAAAACTCTAGTAAAAGATATCGATCATTAAAATGAGGCGTTTGATGTCGATGACACTGCACGTACCTTTACGAATGTTTCCACAGCGCCCTTGGCTACATCGAGTAACGTTGGGCGTCCGCCCAAATAAGCTCTTTGGTTCATAGATGCTGATGTATCTATTAAAAAGACTATTATAGTCATCGTGAAAATTTTCTACCTATTTCCCTAAATACATTAAATATGCGCACGCTATTAAATTATACTAAGAACAAAAATGGCTGCTACATTGTACGCAGAATCGCGAGGAGGCGACCGTCCGACAGCCGCTTCGACGAGCAGCTGAACAAGCTACGCCACGAAGACTCCAAAAGTACCACGTGACCTAATCATTTGTTCGGATATCCTCGGATAGAAAAAGAAAACGTTCGGATATAATCGTTGCTTGGTAAAAAAGCTGCCATTTATAAAAACTATTTTACCCAAGTTTTTCTCAATTGCGCAATATTTTATGAATAATAATTATGATTGATAATATTTTACACATAATAAAAGTAATAAACGAAAATTGAATGAAAACCATGTTTAATACGTAGTACCTCAAAATCTAATATATTAATTTTTAAAACTACTATACTTACCTATAACTATGTCCATAATAATCTAATAAAATGTGAATTATAAAGACTGAACTACTTATTTAATCACTGATTCGTTCAAGTTTAATAAATTACTATACATATGAAATATTAAGCTTGTTTTTAAATGTTATACTTAAGTCTGAAGTATGTTTCAGATTTTGACATTAACTATTACCAATACTAAAATTAATATTATTATAATTAATATTATTAAAATCTATCGTTATGCTCTCAGGAAGTAAAATTTCCCTAAAAATTTACTAAGTGCGTTAACTTTGCCACACTGCGATAACATAAATGCTCGTTGAATGCTGATACTAATGACTCTAATTATTTTAGTTTTAATATAATTTTCAATTTTAATCTAATATCAATTATGTATTTTATAATTAAATATTATATTAATATAAATAAATAATATGCAGCTGAAATATTGTTGTCTGGAATGTTGGTACGTAAATAAGTTGCTCCACGACAAAAAGGCACAACCGCGGAAGTTTCAAATTTTGATTTTTTATTCTAGTATACGATTTGAATATAATCGAATAACATTAGAAAATGTACCTAATAAGCTTTTAAAATCTCACCTAATTTATATTCTGAAAGTAAAACTATTATTATAACTTTTTCATAAGTACGGCATAATTCTTGTATAATAAAAAATTACACTTATTACTGTCTAAGTACAGAATAAACAGAACATGTCTACATACATAATAATATAACTAATACGTTACTTTTTAGTTTTTACTAATACCTATTAGGTTTTTTTACACGAAGTATTGCTTCGAAGTATTTCATGTGTTTATAACGATTTATTAAACATTATACTTTTATTTATTTCTTTAGAATTTAGATGTTAAAAAATATAGATTTGAAATAATTATGGAAATATCAAAAAAAAATCTGAAACAGGTTTTTTTTAAATAGGTACACTTATACATCTTATTTATATTATAAGAATTTCCATTGATCGATCGTTTATTAAATAGTCCTTATAAATTTAAATACCTACTTAAATGTAAATCAACCTTAGATGAGTTATTTTATCGAACCGGTTATTTTAGTACCTACCTACTAAAATAACCGGTTCGTTAAAATTTGTTCATGTTCCTACTAAGTATTATGAAATAGGTACCTACCTACCTCCCTGTGTTTATTGATTAGTTTAAACCGCTTTTTCAGTATATTTTTAGCGCGTCGGGATAATTAATACCTATAGATCGCATAGATCATAAAGAAATAATGTCAAAGTAGGCACTTAGGTATCATTCTAGTCTAATTGTACTAGGCCGCAGGGCAAAGATTCGGCAATCCCTATGTAAAAAACAGTGGTTCTTAGTGCAGTGGTTAACAGATAAATACTTACCGAACTAACTAAAACTCGAGACGATAAATTGGCATAAACAAATTTAGCATTATAATAATATGGTAGGTACTCGGAAATAATGTAAACCAAAAATATAAAATGAAGAATTTTATTAAATAAGTTCGGTACTTATTTTTTTATTTTATTTAATCATTTTATTTATCCTCGTCGTATATTGTAGGCAATAGATAGGTACGTACGGTCTACGTAATTCTAATGAAGTCTTGAAAATAACTATAGCAAAGTACCTACCTACAGTATACAAGTACCTACCTATATTAATTATAGCCCTAATAGCCCTAACACAAGCTCGGATTCAGTCCGGAGCGGACAACGAATTTGGTTTGCTCCGTACCAAATCTTACCGTCTGTAGAGTAGTCCGGCGAACATAATTATTATTGAGTCCGCCTCGGTCCGCTGGTTTGCACGTCGGAGATGGTTTAAAAGTGAAGTTCCGTGTCCCCTAGTGGGGTATGGGGCAGATGCATTTCACATCTATTTCACTGATCGATTTTTTTTTAGGGGCAAGTAGGTGATCAGCCTTCTATGCCCTGCCAGACCGAGTTTTTTTGTTTTTTTTTATCTCCACCGGGAATCGAACCCAGGACCCCTCGGTTGTAACACTTACGCGCTTACCACTAGACCAAGGAGGCGGTCACGGAGATGGTTTGCTCCGTACCAAATCCCCACGTGTGGATGGTCGTACCGGACAAGTTGTTTAGAGTGAGAGAGACTTATCGCTCTATATCATTTGTTAGACGAGGATGGCGATAGTCAGCTCTGCTGTTGCACGAAGAATGCAGTAATTGGCAAAAAGAATTATGTAAATTATTTGCTTGAAATGACATCGTAAGCCATACACTATGCAATAATATCTAAAAAAAATAAACAAATTGGAAACTAAAGTTTTATTAACATAAAATGTAGAAATAAGACCAAGTTATTTACAAAATTCAATTCTTGAAATTCTCTTCCTGATACAAGATACTTTAACGTGACAATAAGTCGCTCTTCCGCAGAAACAGACTTTCTCATAACAGTATAATTTTTTGTGATGAGAGGTTTAACTAAATTTAATAAATCTTCAAAGGTTTCGCGATTCATTCGCAGGTATATTTTAAAATCGTCTTCATCTAAAAACCATTATTTTTATGTCTAACTACATGATGACTAAACGTGTGCATATGAAGGCGTACGTGAAGCAACTGTCTGATCCGGTCCGGTCCGGTAGTGTGTACCGAGACCAGACTTGGTTGGCGGATCCAGTCCGCCGGACTAAATCCGAGCGTGTGTTGCGAATATTACTTGTAATAAGTAATTAAATTTTTATTTTCTACTTATTCTTTTGATTCTAAAAACGCTCGCTTTAACATTCATTATTAAGAAAGCTGACATCTAAAACTAGCAATGTCTCTTTTATTGGCGAGTATGTAGAATAAATACGAGTATATTTACGCGAGTGACTATTTATACATAATGATAATATATTGTTGGCTAGCCTTGTATACAAAAGTAACTTACATGGGTGCTAACTACTAAAAATCAGCGCATGCCCGTTCATAATGCATCAGGATTTCTCTACCGACTAGTTATAAATATATATTTTTTTACATACACGCAATTTATAGTTAGAAAAAAAAATTATTTTTATTTGACTTAAATAAAGAGCTACTTGTTTATAGAAATTGTTTTTCACCTAAAAATTCCTGCTATAATTAGTGCCTAACATTACTACAATATTTCATGAAGTTCTAAATTATTCCGTTATTATTTATTTTAAGTAAAAAATTAATGAAGAACAAGAGATTTGCAATTTGGATCTACAGAAATGGATATAAATACGAAATTTGGCACCAAGGCAAATGTATAGCTTAGCCAACTTTCTACCAAACAATTTGTCAGTAAACTAGAATAGGGGTAGACAAATTGTTAAAAGAATAATAATTGCAAGAGTAAGAAAACGCGAATAAAAAATTATGAAGATGTGAGCAGGACGACACTTCGGTTTTTTGTCTCTATTTGTGAGTCGTTTTTTTTATCTGCCATCGGTGCCGTCGCAGACTAATAATTTTTCGTATCGAAAGAGTTCTGTGCTTTAGATTACAATTTGTAACAAACTGTAATCAGTTTCGAAAAAACATTGTTTTCAAATCTTAATCGATAAATAGAAATTTGGTACTCAAAGTTTGCAGTTATTTTCAATTACTGTATAAATTATTGGCTGTAAACATGATAAAATTCAAACCAAATAATTGGTGATTACAGACTGTTAATTGACCAACCTGCAAATCACATTATTTTATCAGATATTAGCGTATCCATACTCCGTGACATGTGGTTGGATCACACCAACATACAGAGCTATAATGACGTAATATGTTAGTATAATATATAGTATAATTACTTAGATTATTTACTTATCTAGATAGAGTGTTACGCTGCAATCGCAACAAAAGTAGCAGGTGAGACAAGAAGCGCTTGTTGCGACAATTTGCACACAAGCATGCGTAATTACAAGCGCGCTACGTCATATGTCGCCGTACTGAGTGATACCAGCTCTTGAATATTTTCCTTAATAGTGAGGGAAAAAATATGTTTTTATTTTGATGCATCTATAATTTTTTTTTTAAATTTTATTCACCTCTTAGAATGTTGTGCATAAGGATAAATAGTAAAATATATCTGTAATGAAAAGTTATTCAAAAAATGTTGCACCTCTAACTAGCCCTTCGCCCTTATTTTTAATATTCTAGTTCTAAATTATTTTTACACAAGTCAAAATCATTCTTACCATTGGATTATTTATATTCGATACATTAGAAGGCTTAGTCTTTGAAAATGTTTTTTATGAGCACAGTTTTCGTTTAGAGGTTACATCCCGTTTAATATTTTCCAACTTTGTCTTTTATTAATATCGTAAGACCAAATACTTTTCCAAAGCTAGTCTTATCAAGTTAAATTGATTCAAAAGACCGCAAACATGATCAATTTTTACTTCAAAGTAATAAACACCTCTAACACATTGTTTCATTAGTCATTAATTAAACTTAAATTGTAATTAACATAGTTCCTAAACATATAATATTTTTAGAAATTTAACGGCTGTTATTGACGGATAAAAAAATAATTTTAACGGAATTTTGACGGAGGTATGCAACGAACGTAACGGATTTTTAAAAATGTTGTTGGCATCACTGCGTAGTTCGTAAACAGGAATATTCAATATAACTCTAGGTAGTTAGGTACCTCTAACCTCGAGGTTCTTCAATCTTTAGTTTAAGGTATTTTTTTTAAATGAAATAATAAAATTGTTCGTAAATTATATTTGGTGATAATCTGCAAAATATACTAATATACTTTTATATTTTGGGAAAGCTGAAACCAGAAACCTCCAATATTACAAAAAAATATTGACGCGTACAGAACCAAAATATTATTAAATAGAAATCAGTGGTTTTGCAGGTAAATTAAATATTTTATCACATTATAATCTTAATTATTATATTATTACTATTTATGAAAAACATATTCAAAGAAATTGCTGTGGCGATTTCCATTAATCACTTCAACAGTTAGATGATGCTGTTTGTATTTTAATTTAGCTGTATTTAATGCGATTAACTGTTTATGTCTATTATTTTCACTCACACTGGCATACAAGTATAAGCAATATAAATTATTACAATTTTTGACCAACAGTTCATAATCATTAATTTCAAAACTTTCTTGGTTCAACTCTACTATGTGTAAATTTTCTAAACTATAACATTGGCTTAAAAAATTTATCAGTGTTTTATAATCAATTCCCTTGCCTACTAATCTAACATTCTTTATTGATTTGCTTAAAGGGATTGCTTGAGCTATATTGAAAATGTTATTTACAATATAATAATCTTCATAGTTTAATGTTTCTAATTTGAAACAGTATTGAAATAACACATAAAAAAACCTAGCATTATACGGTGCTGAACCTCTTAAACTTAAATATGTTAATTTTGATAAAAAGTTACATGTTGGAGAAAAGGCTATCTTAATATGATTTGTCCTGAAGAACATTGATAAGTGTATTTTATCTTTATTTTTAAAAATATTATCATAATCAATCACAATGTTAGGGTGACGTACTTCGATTGGTTCAGCTCCGTCATTACTATTTGTTAAGTTTTGTAAGAGTGGTTCTTCAAGCTGGACATAAAATCTTTCATATTGTGGTGGCACCTGTTCATTCTCATGTAAGTGAATATGATAAAAAAAATAAGGCTGAAGTTGTTTTAGTAATCCTCTGAAAAAATTATCATTAAAAACATTTGTGTTTTTGTTAAAGAGCAAAGTTAAAGTTTTATAAGCTGCATCATCATGTTCATATATAGTTGTTGTTGGCTGTTGATTAAAATTTTCTTGGAAAAATTTTTGAAATAGTGGTGTGCAAAAAAATTTAGTCTCAAATGTCTTTGACATCTTAAGCAATATGTACTCAGTTTGTTTATCTATTTCCCTAGGAAAATGATTCATTAAAGATTCCATATTGTGTTCTGTATTAACATTGACAATAAACATTTTATCAAAATTAATTGGCTGTAGATTACAATCAAATCTTGTATAAAGCACTTTATGAAGTGAAGAAATAGTGTATTGTAATATAATATTTTTAGTTTTTTGTAACATAAACAAAGTATAAGTATTATGAAGTAAATTTGAAAATGATCCTATAAAATGAATTCTTTTAAAATTTTGAAACACGTCCTGACACTTCAGTAAAATATGTTTTGATAAAACTTGGTTAATGCTTGGATTTATTTTATTAAATATAGAATCTATTGTTACCTCTGATATTGTAGGACAATTATCAAATATGTGTATAAAGTCAATAATACTTATATTTGTATAAGATACATTAATTGCTCTTAAACTCCTTAGGCTTTTCATTACTGGTAGTAAAGCTCTTCTGTTCAAATTGTGCACACACGCCAAATTTAATTCTTCAATTGAAAATGCAATGTTTTTGAAAAATGATATATGCAGGTAGTGGGCTGAAGCCATTCTGCTACAGGACATTTTACATTTCTTCACTACTCTATAAAAACAAATTATTCCTTTCATTCTGCTACATGTTTCATATAAATTATGCACTGAATTTATATCCAATAGTTTTATAATAATTATTAGAACATCTTCGGGTAATGTCAATAAGTTTACATCAGACATTTTCAATATTTTTGGATGTAGGTAGGTGTCGCATAAATTGTGCTTAACAAATCACTCACATTAGTTATCATATAGTAAATAGATTGTGATGTTCTTGATGATATTTATTATATTAAAAAAAAATTTTCACAATTTTAATTATAGTTTTATGATATTGTGATGCAGTAACTGTTGAGCTGAACTGTTACTAAAGTGAACTTGAACTTTGAACTTGAAGTAGTGAACACTCATGAGTGTGTTGCCACCTTGATTTTTGAAAGGGAGTCTGCCCAAAAAGAGGAAAAATCCAAAAAAAGGGAAAATTTTACAAATTCAGTCTTGAAAATAAAAATCATGTGTTTGAAATAAAACTTTAATCATTATATAATAAAAACTAATAACTGAAACCACAATTTTTAGTTTTGCTTACTTATAATAAGTGAAAAATTAACTGACAAAAAAATTTATGACTTACTTTTTTCTTTTTCATTATAGCAATTTTAAATCAAACAAAAACTTACCTCAAAACGCATTAAAAAGTTAAAAATAAATTTTGTATTATAAATGAACCTACAATAAATAAAAAAGACGTGTAAATAGTGTTTATCTTCTTTTCTTCTATATATAGGTACCTAAGTCGGGTTTGTTCGAACACATAACTCGAGAACGGCTTGACCGATTTTCATGGTTTTAGATTTGTTGTATTTGTCGACGTCCGGAATAGCAGAATAACTTTATGAAAAAGTGTTTATAAAGAAAATTCGTTTCTTCATCAATTTCTATGGAATAACGTTAGGTGACACATTATTCGGAACTCTGACGCGATACGAAGTTCGCGGGATCGGGACAAATAAAATTCATGTGAAATTCAAACGAAGGCATAAAAAGTTTTTTTTTGAAGGTCGGTTAAAAAGAAATGAAATGTGTGCTGGGACACATCACACATGTCTAGTAGAAGTGAAACTTCAATAAACAAGTGGCAAAACGAATCGTAACGGACACCACGCGGCCGTAACGCTTTTTCGTGACAGAAAAATCCAAATACCCTCATCTATATAGAAATTTCATCTCAACAAATTAACGTGCCAGGTTAATATTTACTTCATAGTAACACTTATTATTGATATATATATGTTATAGAAACACATACTGTGTATTTTCTTCAGATTATAGAATTGCAATCTGAGGATTATCTGAACTATCTGCAATTTTACAGTCGTAAATAGTTAAAATTAATATCAGAAATAAATATCAAATACCACAGGGAGTATCGAAAAACAATTGGATCTAAATTATTAGTGTGTTTCAGATTTACTCGCAATGGAACGGGATATTGAGGTTTTAGAAAAAGCCATCCACAATCTTGAAGCTACAGAAGAAAACACTATTTCACATCGGGATCAGTATAAAAACTGGGGTAAATATGGGTCTCAAGAGGAAAGACGTAAAGAGCTGTTGGACACACAAAAGGAGTTAGTAATTACTTAAGCATAAGTAACAATGAGAAATATTTGAAGTCTTCTTAATACTTATATATATTTTACAGTAATAGACAGATCCTAATAGACAAATTAAGAGGGGTTATGAATATTGTTGAACAGGATAAAATCTTCAAACCACTAAAGGTAATTATAAAAGTGTAATTTGACAATTCTACACATAACAATTGAATGCAAGTAAAAAATAAGTCAGACTGTCTTATAACTTGTAAGCCTATAATTTTATAATCACATAATATATAATAATTTTATAGTTCAATAATAGACTTCTACCTGTTTCTTAAATACAGAAAAAGTTTTTCACCTAAGCCTTCAATAAATTATTTTTAAAGATACTAATTTTCTATTTAAATTTAATGAAAATAAAACATATTTGCTAATGAAATTCTTTTAGGTACTATACAGACCAAATATTTATGTAGCTGGGTTTAACAAAACACAGCTTACATATAGTAATGTGCTCATGCTCTCCGAATGGCTGATAGAGAAACCATTGGACTTTGAAACAAACTGGTACATAGCACCATGTCCTAAAGCAATGAGATTGCTTGTTACAGCATGTGATGTAAGTAATTTCATTAAGTAATGCTGTACATATCAAAATAAAACTGATAACATTTTTTAAGTTTCAACTGCCTTAATAATAATAATATTTATTGCAGGATCATTCCCATAGCTTTGTTAGTAGCCTTTTTCTTAAAACCTAGTGTTAGTCCTTATATTTATTTACTTAAGAAGTTACAATAATTAAAAATAAAATAAACAAATGAATAATATTTAAGATAATAATAATAATTGATTTGAACTTAATACAATAACTGCGTTTCCCCACCTCCCAAATACTTGACATGCATAATACCCATCACATTATTCCTAGAATTTTTGTATGTACAAACATACAAAACATCTTAATTGTATTTTAGACTTCACTATTGCTATGAGTATCTTGCTATTTTTGTGACTTACAAAATGACAAAAACCACTGAACAAAGGAACATGGGCAAATTGTATGGAAACAGTCTTGCAACTCATGCTAACTATATAGGAATATATATATGCCCCTTGCCCTTTGGATGAAATAACTTTTTTTTACTCAGTTTATTCCATTCTGAGTTATTATGTATTAAATAAAACTATATGAGCTTGAAAGCCTAAACTATTTATTAAAATATCAAAAAGTAACTAGGTAATTAAATAAACCTTACTACCATTTTGGAATATTACAAAAGGATACCTACCCATATAAAACTTGTTAGTAATGGGAAGTTGCAAGGGAAGGTGTCCAAATGATTTAAGAACATTTATATTAAAATCTGGTAATGGTACAATTATGTATAAATTAAGATTTGCTAAATATGTATTACAAAAATATCAAATGCAAACTGTCATTATGTTGTTCAGGAACGGACTGAAGTAAAATATTAAATTAAGCCATACAAATTTGAAATTATTGGTGACACACATGGTTTTGAGTTTAGCCATCACTGTTGGAAATCAATCGAAATTTCACTCTAAACATAATGTTAAATTTCTTTAATATTTGGTAGATTTCAAATTAAACATGTATGTAGAGAAAACATTTGTTTTCAGGGTAACACTAAATGCTATTCAAAATATGGTCACTTCAAATTTGAAAAATGGACATTACTGCCAGGCGGTAATCCCAAATCAAATGGAATGTGTGTGCTGGACTGTTTTTATGATAAGATAAAAAACACAATGTATGTGTTGGATTTACTTGTATGGAACACTCAACCAATGACCGATGGAGAGGTGAGTTGCAACTTTCTAAGCATCTTCAAGAATTTAATATTAGCCTTAAGTGACTAATGCATCTGTGTTTTAAGCCGGAGGTTCTGTGTTCGAATCCCGAGGTAACAAATGAATGTTTCAGTTGAGTAAGCACAGATCTGATCACTACTCTGTAAAGAAAATGATCAGTGAAACACATAGGTAGATATCTGTCTCACCCATGCCCCACTAGGAGCATTATTTATATACACATTCCTGTGTATATAAATAAGAAACCTCTTCCAGGATTCATTGGACTATGTCTATTTTTATCGCTTCGTTACATAGGCATTATATAACAAAGTTAGCTATAAAGCTATATTTTATGTTTTCTTGATGTACCTTTTTTGTGCATCTAAGTGTTAATAAATAAATGTATACTTAATTGTTTTCAGACAGAATTCCGTCAGTTTTGGTTGCAGTCACATTTAAGTGAGATAAGCGGTATTAACAGCTTATCTAAATATAATCAAATGATCTTCAAGTTAATACCGATGACACCTTGTACTAAGGATAATTTGAATAAGTAAGTTTTTGATACATCCATTCTGTATTTAGTACGTTTGATAAAATAATAAACTATGCCATGAATGAATATTTTATAAAGGTGAAAGTTGTTAAGAATTTGAGTCTTTGAAGAGTTGAATGTGATAATGGTTAATACATGTTCCACTGGCGAACCTAGGTGCGAATCACAGGAAAATGAAATAAGCATATAGGTAGCATGAGCTTTCAAAAAAAGTATCTTAATATATCCATTCGTTTTAATTTTGGATGTTTCTCTAAAGTAGTAATCATACGTTTCAGAATGTTCTCAAAGTATCCACCCTGTGAAGATCCGGAATATCCACCGCTTGATGGATTATTGTTCTACCACAAACGAGCTCACTACTTCGCTGGACAGACACCTTTAGTCGGCTGGCTGTTTTCTTATATGATCAATGAAGTACTTGGTGATGGTAAATGTACATCATACTATAGTCCATCATCTGCCTTATGAAGTAATTCCAAAATACTTGGGCACCGAAGGAAGAGGGGACATTTTAGTAGGCCGGCAACTCACCCTCGGCACAACTGACTGATGGTCTCCGTGGACGTTTGACTAACACTGAATATTATTAAAAAAACAGGTTGCCTGTGACTGCATAGAATTAAAAAAAAATGATATTGTACTTGTAACCCGCCCCAGCTTCGCACACATGAATCGTGTAGTCAATACAGTATACAAGCTTCACTTGTCTAAATATATTTCAATTCATTTAAATATATCCGAAATTTTGCAGTATGATTTTCATAAAATGCGCGACAACTGTTTTTTCAGATCGTGGATTGAATTGTGTAGTGGTAAAGTCCATAGCGGCCTCCAAAATTTGAAATACTTATGAATTTTTTTAGAAATAAAATCCCAATCTTAACCACAAAGTTACAGAAAACGCTCAGATTTAACTGACAATTTCTCTTTGTTGTATTAGTATTTTTACGCTATATTTATATCTCAAAAACATTGCAAATTGCTTTTAAAACAATTTAATGATAAATTGTTAAATTCCCGAAATTATTATAAAATCTTTATTAAACAAACTTATAAACACATATTTCTTATATACTAAAATGAAATATTTAACATTGACACCAGTTTCGCAAAGATTGTCTTGCTACTCAGCATAGGCCTCCCCTAAAGCTTGCCATAGAGTACGGTCTCGTGTCTTCCGTGTCCATGTGGCGCCTGCTATTCTTATGATGTCTTCCAATCTCCGACACAGTCTCCCTCTCTTTCTTTTGTGTTGTCTTGGACACCATTCGGTCACATCCTTAGCCCATTCGTTATTTTTTTTCGATGTGACCGAATTCTCGAAATTACAAGTGTAAAATTATTACATAAATGGTGCGTGTCAGTTCTGTGATAGGGTTGTATGAGAGTCGTATGTGTCAACGCAATTTAGCAATCGGGCTCTTAACGAAAAATACTTGAGAGGTTGAATTAGGGAAAAACTAAAAAGGTTATGCTTAGAAAACTGTTATTAACATTGGTATTATTTCAGATATAACGGTGAATTCAGATTATATGTTAGGAAAACCCAAGGATTATAAAAATCAAGCTGAGTTCATACAAAAGTTTGAAGAGAACGCAAAGAAAATTAAAAGAAGTAGTAGAAACGATATGGAAACTGAAACAGTGGTAACTATAATACTAGTTTTTGCCAGTGGTTTCGTCCACTAATTAAGCGACAGTTCATTAATAGCATGAGACCGATAAGCTTCAATCATTTCCGCTACAGGCAAATAGGTGATCATTCTGTATATTGCCAACGAAAACATTTTTTTTCCCCTAAGATTCGAATCAAAAACGTCCGTAACACATGACTGATACATTTGTAGATCTGATATAGGTAAATTAAAAATACTTTTAACATACTGAAAAATTATATAGAGAGATATTTATTAAGCGAAAATGATGAATTTATTGTGACTGGTGGCGGTCTGTGGTTGTTGCCTACCCGTTTGGAAAATATGCGTAATATATAAATAAAATAAATTTAAAAAATTCTTTAATTCCCGATGGCAAGGGATGTTAAAAGTTTGGTCTGTCGGTCTTTCAATGGCATCGTAGCTGTTAAATGAATAGAACAATTTTGTTGCTGTTTTTTTTGTTTGATAGCTGAAATTATCGAGATGGATCTTGGCTACTATTTATGAAGATCCGTTCAGCCATTCATGAGATATTGTAATTAACATGTCACAGGTTTAAAAACAAATAGTCTTCCGTTTTAAGTTGATTCATTAAAGATAATACTTTTCAGGAAAACTATGAAAATGACTGGAAAGCGGAAAGTGTTGAATTAGAAGTTACTGAATCGAAGTCCTATGATAACAAGACATATCTTAAGCCTTAAATACTTCTTAGTATATAACGTTACCTGAATAATGGACTAATGGAATGTCATTTTCATACAAATTTACGTCAGGCGGTATCCGGCTGACACTTTTGAAGCAAAAACATTAGATATAATTTAAACCATGGAGGTTAGAGAGAAGGAGAACGCTGTAGAAAATAGTGTCCCAGAAATATGGTCAAAATAAGTAAGGCGCTGCGATCGCTAAATTATCTCAATTATTACTAACTTTCTCAATTATTACTAACTTCATCTACTTGTACATAGTACATACTCATAAACAGCTAACTTCGCAGATTCTTCTTACCGATGGCAGCGCGGCTGGTGACTAAAAAATGAATTAAAAATTACAAATTTTCAGGGACAGGCGGGCTAATGCGTACGTAGCGATCGTTCTCTTTCTCTCTAACCTACATGATTTAAACTTTAAATTTAAATGACACCTACAGGGATTGCTTATATGCATCGTCTCTTCAGAGGCCTTTTTAAATATCTGTTGTACAACGGTAACGAGTGTTATATATTAGGTAAAGAATACGGTTTTAGATAACAAAACCATATTTTAATATTCTTGGTTCTTGATTATCAGCAACGGCCTTTTTACGATCATTATATGTATGGAAATTTAAATTTTTGAATGATTAAATTGTTAAATTTATAACTAAAGCTTGTATTAATTGTTTTGAATCTATTTGGAAGGCACAGTAATCTTGCGTAAAAAGGAAATTATTAGTGAAGATGCAGAATTCATCGCAATCGAAGTACGATACATCTGACAGTGTGACTGAATTATAAGAAATAAATGAACTTATTTGTTTTTATGGTTTTATTTATTTATTAATATACTATCCAGCTATAAGATATTTCATTTCGAACCGATAGACGATAGTTCCTAAAATTCCTAAAGTTCAACTAAACAAACTTCAGCTTTAGGATAGATTTTGCTGTTAAATTCGATTTATGCTTTTAAGTGGCGATTCCGTCAAATAAATACAAATTCGTTGAGTATAAATTTGGAGTTTAGATAGATATTTCCTCGATTCCCGGAGACACGATTTACCTAAATGTTTTTGATAATAAAGAAGAAAAGCCTAAGGTTTATAGAATGAATCAGTTTTTCGAATGAAAACCCCATGGCAGCAAAAATCTAAATAATCGCGTATCGTTTATGAAATTCGGTTGAGTAGTAAAATAATTACTAGCAGAAATAGCAACAGAAATTCAGCTCGAACACGTTTAGGTATGTTTCGCTTTGTAAACGGCAGGAGGGTAAAAATGTTTGGTTGAGTGTCATATTTCTGCGCGTATTTCACATAATATTACAAAACATAAAGTATGTATTTCCCTTTGATTCAAAAATTCGGTGTAACAGTGCAGATGTGTAAACTTAGCCACGGTGGCAATTAGGAGCTATAGTACATAACGATGCCTACATAAAGTTTCGTCTGGATTTGACATAGAAATCTGTAGCTTGCTCGCGTACTTGAGATGGGTTTAAAAAAACTAACGTTGTTACTCGTTTTATAAGACGCTATACCATAAACATTGTACAAATGCCAGACCGTAACATAACGTGCAAGAAATCTGAGAAAACATTTTAATGTTACTACCACAGGTGTTGCCAAATCCGTTTTTTTGCTTAGGACTAATTTAAGATAATTTAGCGACGATATTTTACCAAAAATCCGCACCTTTTTAGCGCACAGACTTTTTATCCTTAAAACTTAAAAAAGGTTCAATTCGTTTGTATGTTGGTTTGTTTGTATTTTAAGCGATCGTCCTGAACCGATTTCAATGATTCTTTTCATTTAATTAAGAGTTGAAGTAAGTAGTAGGTACTTATTATTTTTTTATAACAACGACCACATTTATCAAGGTCCTTAAAATGGCTGTTTAACGTTCCTGATGATTCTTGTGTTCAATATAAAAAAGCTGCTAGTATCATATTTTCTTGCAGTATTATTTTTAATGTTATGTTTATAATCCATGCCTTCCTTAGCATTGACCATAAACCAAAAACTGTAAAAATGTATTATATATATTTAAAAAAATATATAAAATATAAAATACCAATCTTTGACGAAGCCGCGAGAAAAGGTTCTGAAAGCAAAGCTTTGAAAAGATAGCCGCCCATTACTCCCAACTCACGTGAAAGATCTATTTAATTTTGTCGTAGTAAACAAAAGAAACTTGAAACGTTTTTCTAACAAAAGTTGACACCTAACCTCTAGATTTTCTTCTCAATTTACTAGCGTTTCGAAAACGTAAGAATGAATGTTACCCATGTTAGGAACTGACTATAAAATCCAAATTCGAGCCTACCTAAAATATCTTAATTTTCTTCAGCGTGATAATATCCACTAAATTATTAGAAATGTTTATGTGTTTAGTTCAGTATATGATCAACAATTATCTTAATACTAGGCAGTGGCGGCCTTAGGGGGTGGCGAACAGGGCAATCGCCCAGGGCCTCGCTCTTGCAGGGGCCTCGCGCAACTACCCAAGCAAATTTTAAAAAATATAAAAAAAATAAACTATTTTTTTTCGCATCACATACTTTTCACGAAGCACCAAAGGGCCTCGCAGACTTGCCGCCCGGAGCCTCGCAATGGGTAAGGCCGCCGCTGATACTAATTATCGATTTATAAAAATATCTTTGAAGAATTCAAGACTTGAGAAGTAAAACTTCTGTAAAAGCTCGATTAAGCTCCTATAAGTAAATGTATCTGTATAGATTATTAGTATGTAGGTAACTTAATTCTAATAATACACTAGAATCTAACACCTAAAGAGATGTGCCTAGACTATTTCTTATGAAAATCGTCTTGTCATATTTTTATCTATGGAAGTGTCTATTTTCTTTATCATTCACGATGAAATACGCTATAATTGGAATTAAAAGTGTTTGTATGGAGTACCCATGGGATGAGCAAAGTCCCCCGTTCATTACCCTACAATGCCCTACATATAGCAACGTCTTGAGATAGCGGAGCAATCTAATCTCGCACGGATTAAACCTATGTAAATTGAAATAAAGTGAAGCACTCTTGAACGTTGGGTGATACAATGTACCTACATTTATACAATCGCTAGCTTTTAAGCGTAACTTTGCGCAAAATTTAAAGAAAGTGATTCTATAAAAAATCTTTCTTTTACGAAATACCATTTATATGTTTACCAATGAATGTCAATCTTTAACTTAGAATACTATTACGGATAAATTGCTTGATTGATTTGGATGAAAATACAGCTGCTAATCTGTGGTATAAAAGCGATAAAAGGAATAACAGAAATGTTTTTGATTCTAAGAAATAAACTCAATAATGAGCTGATTTTAATATTTCTTTTACCAATATCTGTCGTCTCTTTATCATTAATCATTTATTTCATTCAATTCTATTGGAGAAAAGCTATTTGGTGTAAATAAGGATTTGATATTTGTTTGCTAAAATATAATATGGAAGTCTATATACTTACTCTTAAATATTGTTGTTTAGATTTTGGTGATTTTTTCTACAAGTGTCGCATAGTAAAAAATCAGAAATTGATTTTTATATAGAACCACTGAATTTTTTATTATCATTAACGAAGTAGTTAATTATAATTGGATCAACAAGACGTCATCGCATAATGAATTAATTATAGATAAATTATAGCCATCTGAAGCCTTGCGGGAATTTTCATCTCATTTATCATTTCCCAGTCAACTTCAGTAGAGAAATCCCGTAATTTCTTGATGTTCCTACTCCCTTTTCACTGATCATTTTCTTCACAGGTCAGTTGGCACAACCTTCTGTGCCTACTCAACTGAAACATTTCTTTCCCCGGGATTCGAACTAACGCAGAGAAAGCGATCATTTTTTTATCTTATATCAAAATTATATAAAAATTACGATTTTCTTGGATTGAACCGTGACATGAAATTTGCTTCTGTTTGGATAAAATTTTCTTCCGCTAGATACTTAGGATTAATTGTTTCATTAGATATAATGAAGAGCGGTATTTAAACACCCTTAACACATACATAACTCAGGATTTAAGTTATCACGAACTCACAAATGCTGAAAGCTTATATTTGCATGAGTACATTTTTATAAGACGGGAGACGTCTCATCGGATTTGAATGATAAATGCGCACATTTACATGTTAGCAATAAATTAAAAGTGTCAGGTTATACTTTATACACTTCTGTAGTACCTACTATCACAAGTTTGGTGGTATTTTTCCATAGCGTTAAATATTTGTCTGAAAAATATTAACGCGCCCCAATAATACAAGGACCCCAATAGACAAGCTAAATATTTTTGAACTTTCGCGACACACACATAGTGAGATGCGAAACTATTATATCCTGAGCTTTTAATAGATTTGAAGGGCTCTAGTTTTCTATCAATCAAACAATTAATCAGTCAACTAATTTTAGATAGTTTAATAATTTCATACAAAGTATTTATGTAGGAAAATTGAATAAAAAAGCAGTTTGTTCAAGTCATTTTATATTTTTTTGTAACATTCTGTTATTTTATATCTATTATGTTTATAGCTAGTAAGTTTCGCACTTCTCCACGATCTTCTCGTTATTTTTTCTTACCAGGGTTGCTTGGATGAGATCGCTTGTTAGCGATAAAGTCGCCCGTTGCACTCCAAAATAATTAATTATATTTTCTTGCTTGTGTCAATAATAACAATAATTGGGATAACTCGCATACATTGCTCTAATCCCAAAGTAGCTGAAGCACTTATGGTAATCAGAAACAACCAGGGTACCACAATAAGTACATTTATAAGTTTATAAACAACCAAGACTCGGAAACAAACATTTGTGCTTATCACAAAAATAAGGCACCTACTGGGATTCGAAACCAAAACCTTTAGACGCAGAATGCAGGAGCATTACCTATTGTGCCAACCGGCCGACAATACATTTAATCTTGTCTCTTTATAATTTTAGTCTAAGAGAATATTAAATTCTAAAATTTTGAAGCAATACAAAGTATATAAAGCACAAAAGACGGTCGCATAATTAAATTCGTTGGATTTGAAAGAATAAATGAGTAATGTGGTTGAAAGCGATGAAATGGAAGCTGAAACAGAGTGGTAATAAAAAGTAAGCATTCAATTCAGAGAGCCGAGTGCAGCTTATCTCCGGATACAGGCTTATCCTGCATTTAGGGATAAACTAATACTTCAAGCTTCATTGGTCTTAGTGCACATTATGAAACCGAGTCCCTCGTATCTGTCCCTATGTCAGTCTGACAGATAGACTGGCACATGTCACGCTAATCTCAAATCTATTCAATTTACATGTCATTTAATAGAGTGACGCCCGGTAAGGTTTTATGTAAATCTTGACAAATTGTATCTATAATTTTCAAGGTTTTTGTAATGTCAATGTCGGAAAAAGCGAACCGACTGAGAGTTTTCCTGCAACCGTTTCAAATATAATAAAACTATTTATGTATTCGCTTTTACATTTTCAAAATAATATATTCAACAAAAGTATATAATATTTTTTACATTATTAACAATGAATTATTTAAGTATTTCAATAATCAATCTGACCAAAAATTACCAATAGGAAATAGAAGAAAAAATTAATAATTTGCATTTGTAAAAATCTTAATTTCACGCATGAAACATGCATTTTCTTTTGAAGAATGGTGTCTAATAGATATTCATCTTCTCAGTCACCTTCAACTAGTTTGGTGTAGGCCTACTTCAGATAACGTCAGCTCAACATATTACAGATTATCCTGTCTAACGTGGCCATCTACTATATCAACTCGTCCCTTCAATTTTCTTAAGTCATTAGGTATTTAGACAATATATATTTTTCGTAACAACAACCTTGTTTGAGCGAGCAACATCTTCCGAGTAATAAAGTACAGAGACAGTTACTCGGTTTTATTGGAGTTTTTTAACGAAACATTTAATCGGCGCGGCGATGACGTTGTACTCAGCTAAGTCTTAAATCTATAAAACTGACTTTTATAGCTATATTACATTGTAAGGTTTATCGGAAGACAGAGGCAATATAATGAGAAAAATGTTATTTATTTGCTCTTTACATAAGAAATAAGACAATACAGCAGTCTTTATGTGTAAAAAGGGTTTCTCATACGGGTATTCACTTATATCCTGATTGTATAATCTACGATGCGTCTGATACAAGGTAAGGTTGGTACTTAACCTGCGGATGGAAGGATATTAAAGAAATCGGTAATTTAGCACTCTTTAACTGGTTTCAGAACACCTCCTTGGTCTACAACCTGACTGGTCTTGGTCTAGTGGTAAGCGTTACAACCCGACTCGGTTGTACTGTCTTCTGTATTGGGTTCGATTCCCGGTAAGGAAAAAAAACCCCGTCTGGCAGGACATAGAAGGCTAATCACTTACTTGCCCCTAAAAGAAAAAATCAATCAGTGAAACATATATGAAATGCATCTGCCCCATACTCCACTACGGAGTCACGGATACGGGGACACGGGACTTCACTTGTAACTGGTTTCAGAAGTTTTTGACACATTTATTCAATTGAGATTATTGAATTCAAGAATCAAGATCAACTGTTTTTGACAAAACGCTTTATAAAGTTGGTTACTCTTCGATTGGTTTCAGAATTTACTATTAATGTAATTATGTTAAATGGTAATGACACAATTATTGAATTGAAATAATTATTGCTTGCAAGAGTTAAGACTGATCGGTCTAGTAGTTTTTAAGTGTTTGTACAAACAAAGAAGTAGTTCTTCTGTATAAAGTTCAATTCCATTCCCAAGCGTAAAATGGAAGAAAGTAAATCTGCAATAAAATGTAAGTAACACGTTTCGACAATACGAAATTTAGTTCAAGTATAGATTCAAGGCCTACGTGAACAGAATAAATTTGTCCCTCGCAATTCGCAACTAAACTATTGTGACTATTACACCGTAAAGACCTGCAGCTCCTAGTGGGTCCTACATTTAGTTTTTCTATTGAATTAGTATTAAGTTACAGTAAAAATGGAATGTGTATAAATAAATAAAAATCTTAGCTTTATATTGTGCTTTTAGACAAAGAGCTTACCAGACAACGATGCTGGCTAGTACACCTATATAAAGTAGGGTAATAAAGGACTACGACCGGTGGAAAACTTTCATGGAATTCTCCGTTATGCGTCAGAAAAGATTCGCTGAGCATCTCCAAAATTCCCCAAAAAGAGAGTAAAGGAGCCAATCTATGAAAAAACCCAAAAACTAGGTCGCTATAGAGTATAGACTCATCGGGAGAAAACACGTTTAATTTTTTTAGAATTTTGTTTAGAATATTTTTATTTTAAACGTAAACTTTTCAGCAACTTTTTAATCCCTCCGCCCTCTGGTGATATGTGGTGAGGTTTTAGGCCGCCCCCGCACCCAAAATCACGTGTATTTTATTGATACAAAGTTTTTAATTTTTTTTGAATATTATGATATGTCATTATTTCATTACACCTTACATTATATTTTCATCCTTGTGATATTAAGTGATTTGTTCCGAACCTTTCCCCCCTTTCACGTGATTAATGGACGATCCCTAATTGAAAAAAACGTTATATTTACACGATATTTTTTAACGTTCTCATAAAGTATTGAAGCATGACCTTATTACAAGCCTAAAGCGTCTTGTAGACGTCCGATTTTTTCACCGAACAATGGACCGTCAAAAAACGTATACTCTTGTCCACAATAAATTTTTTGGAGTGCAGTTTCTATGCTTTGCGATTTCTAAAAACGTCTAAAAGTTCATTTTGGGTGCATACTACCTTACTGGAGAGGGAAGAATATGATGCATTTCATACTCTTTTTGCGAGGCTGGTAGAAGATGAAATAAAAAAAAATTCAATTATTTTTGGATAAACATAGAACTAAATTTTGAAACTCATCAATTTTAACACGTAAAAATATATTTTTATTTTCAACTAATGTTCCATTCCATTTTTATAAAATGAAAATATATTTTTTTAAATTAAAAACGCAAGTAGACCGCATTCAAAATCACAATCAGTCAATCAACACATGCCATGCCATTCGTGTCACGACTGCTCAAACTTACGCCGAACTGTGTCCGCCGCTCCGAGGGGAACTGCTTTCCATACACCACCGTGAACCCGGTGGAAAAAACGGTAGTCTACACGGAGCCTAATGCTGTTATTGAGGAGTGAAGTCCTTAATGAGGTAATAAACCCTCCAATTTATTACTAATGAACAACGAGAAATATTGTAGGTCAGTAAAATGAGGTTAGGACTTAGGAGCCTGTTGTCAGTTTTTCACCCTGATTCATTGTTAATTTAAACTTTTAACTGGCCCCCATTGATTTATAAATAATTGCCTTTTTAACTATCGAAAAAAAAGAGGAGTGTATTTGTTTTTTTAAAGTGACGTGATCTATCTTAGCTAATTTATGAAAATCTCTTTATCCTTTCATGAGATTTATTTGTAATTAACAGGACGAGGGATTTTTTTAAATTGAATTTAATATATCTATTTTGCAATCATCAAAGGCTATATGAAAATGTTTTTGATTTTTGTATCAACACATTTCAAAGGAGTTACTCAATTCAACTGTTTTATTTTCTGTTTGTTATGCGAATGTGAGCCCAATTATTTTAATGATTCTTTGTTGTTTTATATGTCATACATAAGGTTCCGATATAAATTCTATAGAGATGTACTTACCATTTACTTTTACTATTAACTTTATTATTATAATATTTTTTTGAGAACTTAAACTTAAAAAATTTTACTTACCTCGACGACATGATGATTTCAGTTTATTTGTCTAAGAATGTTCTACTCAAAAGCGGAATTGTTTGAAAAAAATAACTATAATCCGAATTTAAAATGCGCTACAAAACAGCAATAGGTATTTATTTATCCTTCAAAGTAAATTGGTACATTGTAACAGAAAATGTTTAACTTACGCCCGCTTGTCTCCTATTTTATAAAAAAAACTGAGGGTCCCAACTAATACAATAGTCAGGTACATAACCTGTGCATTAACCAATCAAAACATTGATTACATTGCTCGATATTCTATCTTAAGGTTTGCCATTTGGCGCATTATGCAGGATTTTGAATGGTGTCGCAGCCTGCATAGCGTCCAGCAATACTAAACAGGATTCACCTTGCATCTTACGAGAGGCCTATACGGTGGACTGCTAAGCAAGTGAATGTGCCTTTTTACAGGATAGTGGATGGGCGTTTTTTGAGTCAGATTGAGTTTTTCAGATGTACTACTAAATATTAGGTTTAAAGTGACATAGGTAGTTTTTTTTAGAGGTTCAAAACTTGTCATATTTCTTTCGGCTAGACGCATTACGATAATTAAGGGCTTGTAGGTCTCTTTCCTAATGTAATGCATAATTATTACTCTTATATTAGGCGAATCGATTTAGTTCTCATTTTTTGCCGTACCCTTTCTTCATTTTATTCAATTTATCAATTTCCAATGCATATTGCCCAAAAACACTTATTTACTAAGCTTATTAATATTAATGGTGACCCACGTCCTTAAATTGTATCATAAAGCTCCATATTTTAATATTTTGTGGCAATTGTGTCACTGCCAGCTCCAGGCGAGGCTATTTTGCAAGTCAATTTCTATGTAAAATGCATTTCTATGCCATTATCTAGTCTGTTGTTTCCTGTATTTGACTGACGACATTTGTATACAACAGAAAATCTATAGTTATGATAATGCGTGTTTCATATTAATTAGGTAATTTATAGAGTGTCCTATTTCAACCTCTTTTTTGCGATACAATGGCCGATGTCCATAACTGGATTAGGTTTTAAAGTTTAACAGAAGGATTTACTTTCGCATATTAATAGGGACAAGTCTGAAGGCAATATAAAAATCTTTATTAATTGTAGCACCATGTCAACTTTCAAACAAAAAACACATCGAACGAACCTAAAAAAAGTCAAAATATTAAACAAATACTTAGTAAAACTGTGGACTTTAAAGAAAATTTCCCTCTTAATTTTCCAGTTCATAGGCGCAACAAATTAACAAAGTTTTCCTTAATTAATTCTATTTTGAAATTTTTAATACAATTTAAGTGAATTAAAGTAACCCCTCAGTGGGGCATGGGGCAGACACATTTCTGTATCTGTTTGACTCATCATTTTCTTTACAGGCAAGTAGGTGATTAGTCCTCTGTGCCTACCCAACCGAAACATTAATCTATCTCCCCGGGATTCGAACAACATAATAATACAACATAGTTTTAGATATTCGATTTATATATTACTAGCGATCCGCCCCGGCTTTGCACGGGTATAAAACATATATAAAAACCTTCCTCTTCAATCACTCTATCTATTAAAAAAACCGCATCAAAATCTGTTACGTAATTTTAAAGATTTAAGCATACAAATGGATATAGGGAAAGAAAAAGCGACTTTGTTTTATACTATTTATTGATATCGCACATTGCTTTCAAGCAAAACGCATCAAAATCGGGCGATTTTTATAAGAGCTACAATGCCTATAACAGACATGCACAGACAACATATCAAAATTATAACACCCTTCACCCTTCATTTTAGTTGTAGAGCAATTAAGGTATTGAATTTTAGTTGTACCTAAGCAAAGAAACATGTAGGTATACCGCTTACGTGCATAGTACAAAGAAAGAATTCGACTAAATATTTAATCTAAATGCCAGAGTTCCATTCCGCAATAACAAGTACCTACTAACATTTAATACTCAGTAAAGTTTTTTACGCCGTATATTTTCTGTGTATTAATGTAATATATAATTGTCATATTCATATTGTATTTTATGTGGACGGTAATTAAATAAAATATAGACTTCGGAATGCCGTTGTGGTCAAGTGACGCAGATGTGTGAAATACTTTTAAATTTTTATTTTTTTATTATTGTTTGGAACTTACTACACACAATAATTTAATAAAAGATCTTTTGATGTACCAAATTTTATCTTAAGCTATTTTTAAATGATATTAAAGAAGACATTGGAAGAGCAGCGCCTGAGATACAGCCTCGGCCTAGTTCAGGCGCTAATGCTCAATAAATAAACGTAGTGTATTGATAGGTTAAGACTTATTATACATTATTGTATACATTAAATGATATAGAATACTATGCTAAAGTAACCGTCCTTCGTAGACACCAATCCGCCATTCGTGGCGACTACAAAACCACGAAAAGTTTGAGTGAGCAAATGTACAGCTTTGGCTCATATATAAGTACATATTTACCTATAGGTATGTATATATATATATATATATATATAAATATGTACTTATAAAGCCAAGCCAAGGCTAATCGTAGATCCATTGTACAAGTACATAACCAGCACATCTCTAGTGAGAGTGAAGCACCGTCGCTCACACTCTCTAAGTATTTTCATATCTTTTGTTGTTAAAGTGTTTAATATTTAATTTTAGTTTATTTAAAATCTGACCCAGGATCATAAAAAGTCAGTCTTAACTATGTAATAAAGTAATTTTTAATAATAATTAAATAGCAACAGGTTATCATTGAAGCCAACATAAATTACTAATTGCTTGTCTTAGCAATAAATTAGTACATAAGTTGTACTGTTCAATACTTGGGGGCTTTCTGTTAAGGACTTTCTATAATTGGCATTCTTCATAATATAAAATGGTAGTTATGTCGTTTGCAAAACCAACCAATTCCACGACCTTTTAAAAATATTACTACTTGGTGATCCTGACAAGATTATAATTATTAATAATAATTATTCTTATGTTTTAAATGAGTAACGTGAATTTAAAGTTTTATTTTCTAAGAATAGTCTAATTATAAAGCAAATATGATAAAGAGACAGAATCATCAAAGCGAAATTAATTAAAGGTTGTCAAGGGTGACTGCGGTCTTCCATTATTTCATTAACTCACTTTTATTTTCTCAATTGACAGAGAAAACGACTCGAACGATTCAAGCTAATTGAGAAAGTGAGTTGGGGAATTCCGAATTAAAAATTTATTCAGTTCTTTGCAGAAATTTAAATTATACCTACCAGCCTGTGCCGATTTCTCACATTTATATACTTACGTATACTTATAGATAAAACGTATAAAAATTATAGAAACAATGTAAAAAATATTACACTGTTTATTACACCTTATAAAAGGACTATATTTAGGATAGATAGTTCTAGCGTAATCTTATCTCAGTGTATGTAATAACAAAGATTACTATTTTAATCTACGCGTATATTGTTAATAGCGAATAGCGAGGTTATCCATGGCCAGACTGAGAAGAACATGGAAGAGTCGAAACATCACAAAGGCTACTAAAGTCAGACTGGTCAGAACATTGGTGCTTTACATCTTTCTTTACTATGCTGAGACATGGACGGTCAGAGAGATTGAGAAAAAAATAGATTCTTTCGAAATGTGGTGCTGGACACAATTTAGAAGCAACCAATCTATTATTGATAACCTGGGCATTATCCAACGTCGTCAGCCAGTGGCCAGTGTCTATCTTCCAATGTTCAAACAATGGTGGTTCCAATGTACATGGTAGGTGGAAAGGACAAGAACTCGGTGTAACTCACCCATGAGGTGGACCGATCAGATCAAACATGTTCTGAACGATCCACTCCATGAGTGCATTTTAAGCTTGACTCCCTCTGAGTAATATAGCTAAAAGCTAACATAACTTAAAAAAAAAAATTAATAATCCGTTCTAATAATATATCTACGTAACAGATTTAGAAATAACAATTGTCTGGGCTTTTCCAAATGAAATTAATTAGTCGCCGCTATCATAAATTTTCATGTGACACTGACTAAAATATTAATTTCTATTCCCGTATATCCTTGCTGAGTCACAACAGTGTCAGTGCAGAATAGATAAGTTTTTACTTTGAAACCTTTTGTAGTAACATAAAGAAATAAATAAAAGTTATTTGAAACTCAATAAAATACATAAATTTTAAAGGCGGTCATTAGTATTTTAATAAATATTAATTTATTAATATAAGAAAATTAAATTAATTAATTAGTTTAATAACTAAAAAAATACCACCTGAATTTCTATTCTTAAAGGTTGAACTTTTGCATGGGCTATATATTTGTATGACCTAGTTTATTTTAATAGATAATAATCTTTAAAATTTTAAGTTTCAGAACAGATGACGTTGCAGTTTCCCAAGAGCGCTTTCAAATCATTTTCACACACGCACAACACATCACCCTCCCCACAAACTCCTAACACTCAACACATCCCAATACACCACATTCAAAACACTCGCACACCATTACACACCACACCAGTACACACCACCACATTCAACACACACGCACACCATTCCACACCACACCAATACACACTCGCTCCACACGCAGACACTACTTACTAAAATGTTTGTCTAAAAATAATTTTATGTTACATAAGTCAATGGGGCCTGGTGTCCTGTAGTACAGGGTTTCCTGGTGCAGGCACCAGTCTCTACCTTAACCTAGTTTATATTTTAACTGTAAGCGCAAAACTTAATCATCAACTTTGGTGGAGAAATAAACTTTATTTTTTCTTTTTGTCTTTATTGCAAATATCTCGGCAGCAATGGTTTAACATCAAGTGGGGATTAAGTATTATTTGTTTGAAATTAAACTGCAGCACTCCACTCGAAAATACGTCTAGACATGTAATCCGGGTGAACTTGTGGCATTACAATGCATCTCGTGAAATGTCAACAGCTTTTAATCACCACAATCACACAATTTTAAAATCCTTTTAAACTAAAGGTTACTAAGTGAACTTTACTTGTAACAAACCTGTATTTGTTGCAAAGTTAACGGTTCCCATACAGCATTAACTTATATCACGTTTTCATTTTACAGTTCCATATTTAATACTTGAGTTTCTTTTTTGCTTAACAAATAACTATATATAAACAATTTATGAACGTAAGAGATTTTTATATATTTAGTAAAATTATAAAGACGAATTTGTATTTTTTGTTTGCATTGAATTATTTTCAATCCTTACTAGACTGGATTTAAAAATTATTTCACTCTTTCTGATAGACGGGCTATATTTTATATGCCGTGGAAGGGGTCGTGAGTAAAATTTGTGGAAATTAAAAAAAATTGAGCTATTTTCTTGATACAGAAATACAACATTACATATTTTAAAGAAATACATATTTATCTGACATACCTACTCGTAATATTTGGTTTGAATACATAAAATTATAGAAAGCAATTCAGAACGCTGAATGGACACGTGACTTAATAAAACCGTAGACCTCTTTGAGTAGCAAACAATAAAAGAGATGAAAACTTCCAAAGGTCAATTTGAAGGGAATGTTAACAGAAATATATTACACTGAGACGATTGTCGAATAATATGAGCACCTGCCGAAGGGATACGTATTAGGTACAACTCAGTCAATTTAATTTCGCACTTCAGTATCAGTATCAGTATCAGTATTGACGGGCTAGTTTTCCGCAACTTGACGTCTATCATGCGCCTATTTTGCGTGTTGAGCCGGGCGGCTAGTCCTGCCATCCCAGCTCCTCCAAAAAGTTAATCAAACCTCTGGTGTCACCAATAACCTCGGGGAGGGTCCGTGGTGACCCCAAGTGTTTGGCCCGGTAGTTGGCCACGCCCGAGCACTCCAGAACAATGTGGGCTGCCGTCTCTTCTCCATCCAAGCACGCTCTGCAGATGGGGCTGTCTGTAACACCTATATTAAACAGATGTTTGTTAAAAGGGCCATGGCCCGTAATTATATGAGTTAGCTTACGTATTTCTGGTCGTGTGAGTTTCATCAACTTTCGAGTCAGTCTCCGGTCTATACCTGGCAGAGCCTGCTTCGCCTGTCGACATCCGCTCACCTCAGTCCAGTATTTGTTATGCAGCTCCTTGGCGTGTTGCCTTATAACTGATGCAGGCCATCCAGAGGGAAGGGGGACGATTGGTTCTGGTCCAACCGCAGCCATCTCCGAGCCTCTTCTGGCCAATACATCAGCGGCATCATTCCCACGAGAGCTACTATGACCTTTGATCCACTGCAGAGTTACATTGATGTTATTCTTACATACCTCAGTCAGGGATTGGTGACAGTTGTATATAAGCTTTGAGGTGATAGTGTTGCTTTGTAGTGCTTGTAGTACAGATCTGCTATCCGATAATATACGGATGGAATAGTCTTTTACCTTACGGTTTAGAATCGCTGTGGCCGCCGCGATGATGCCCATACACTCCGCCTGGAAGACGGTATTATGGGCTCCTAAGGGGTCGGCTACCTGTATGTTTAGATCTTCGGAGAATACTCCGTATCCTGTACCAGATCCAGTTTTTGAGCCATCGGTGAAGATTCTCAGGTCCTTCAAATTTAGGCCTTCATTTGGGTCTTCATGAAGCTGTATTTTATACTTTTTATCAAAGATGTATTGCTTTGGAAATCTGTCACTTACCGCCAACAGCAAAGGTTCTTTTTTCATCACCTCATGCAGAACCTTGGGGTCTGGTTCGTTACTAGTTTTCCAAAGACCTAGAGTCTTTAACCTTACCGCAGCTGAGGCTGCCCCTTGTCTTATAAAGAGATGTAGAGGCAGAAGATTCAACATGGCTTCCATCGCTGCTGTAGGTGTAGTATTCATGCCACCGGTAATTGCTAAGCATGCTAGTCTTTGAAAACGTTGTAGTCTGTTACATGCCGTTATAAGTTTGGTGCGTGGCCACCATACAACTGCTCCGTAACATATCATTGGCCGCAACACTGCTGTGTATAGCCATAGGACGATTTTCGGGGATAGTCCCCAGGTCTTACCAATCATTCTACGGCACTGCCAGAAGCAAATAGTTGCTGTACGAATTTTCGCCTCTATGTGCGCACCCCAGTTCAGCTTGTGATCAAGTATTACACCGAGATACTTCACCTCGTTAGCTAAACGGAGTTCAGTATTGAATAGTTTAGGCAACTTATAGTTGCCAAAAACTCTATTATTAGTAAACATTACCAGTTCTGTCTTTGTAGGGTTAACTGATAAGCCATTATCTTCGCACCATTGTTCCACGATTCTCAATGCTGCGTTCGTAACTTCACATACTGTATTGACGAATTTCCCGGGTATTAGGATCGCGAGATCGTCTGCATAACCTACTGTGTAGTAGTAATTGTCATTGAGGGTGGTGATAAGGTTATTTACCACCATATTCCACAGGAGCGGTGAGATTACCCCCCCTTGGGGGCAACCTTTGGCAACTATGGCTGTTTGTGATGTTCCCTCTACGAGTAGAATGATTCTGCATTGAAGCATGTTACCTATCCAAGTTTTTAGTGTGTTACATACTCCATGCCGCTGTAGAGCATCTTTTATTTTGATGAACTTTGTCTTGTCAAAGGCACCTTCGATGTCTACGAAGGTGCCCAGACAGAAGCCTTTATCCGATAGCGCGCCATCGATGACGTTAACTACGGCCTGGATTGCGGAATCGGTGCATTTACCTTGACTATACGCATGTTGATTTGGGTGCAAGGGTATCTTTTTAAGGTAGTTTTCCCTCAGTTCCCTTTCGCACAGCCTCTCCAAGGTTTTCAAGATAAAGGAGGTGAGGCTGATTGGTCTGTAAGATCTGGGATTAGAATAATCACTTTTACCTGGTTTAGGTACGAAAATAACTTTCACCTCCCTCCATTTTCTAGGGACGTATCCATGCGCGAGACATGCCCCGAATATATTGGTCAGCAGGAGAAGGAGAGTCTCTCCCCCCCATTGCAGTAGGGCAGGGAAGACCTCATCTGGCCCCGCCGATTTAAAGGGGTGAAACGTATTAATAGCCCATCTGGTTTTTTCTAGAGTTATTACCTTGTGAGCTATTCGCCAATCTTGTTCATTTGCAGTTGCACTTTCGTCCGTCCATTCCCTCTGCTGCCTGATTTCGCAGCCGGGAAAGTGGGTCTCCATAAGGAGCCGCTCCGTCTCCACTGGTGAGCTGGTGAAAGTGTCGTCTGGTTTACGAAGTGTACTTAGGGTTGGTTTAGGTTGGTTTGAGAGGACTTTCCTAACCCTGTTAGCCTGGTGCTGGCATTCAATCGCCGAAGAGAATTTTCGCCAGCCCCCCGACCTTCTGTATCTAATGCGTTTTTTATATTTACGTTTAATGTCCCTGTAATGATCCCAGTCGCTTTCAGCGCCTGTGTTCATTGCACGATTGAAGCTTCTTCTCACCTTAGCCCTGAGCCTCTCTAATTCAGGTCCCCACCAAGGTTGAGCTATTGGTTTATCCGTGGAGGGGGTGGTAAGAGGACATGCAGTATGATAGCAGGTAGTTATGACGTCATGGACCTTTATTACCTGTTCTTCAATATTTTCTACTCCCGTTATTCTCTCCGGAAGAATTACCTCCTTTAAAAGCGACTCCATCATCGTCTTATATAAGACGGGGTTCGTTTTGCGGGGCTTCCTGCGGGGAGATGGGGTAGTTGTATTTACCTCTAGGTTGAAGAGAATCCATCTGTGGTCCGAGCACGAGGCTTCTTTGGACACGTGCCAGTTGGTTATAGTATTAGACACCCCTTCAGTAGCTAGTGTTATGTCTATAATCGTTTTGCACTTTTTAGTGACAAAAGTAGGTTCTGACCCAACATTTAAGATGTTTAGTTTAGTAGTGAAAAGGTATTCAACAAGTTGCCTACCTCTTTCGTTCTCTGACTGCATACCCCAGAGTGGATGGTGCGCGTTGCAGTCCGTAGCCACTATGATTTCTAGGTTGGCACCCTCACAGTGACTCACCAGCTTCGACAGCTCTGGCGGCGGCATGTTGTCACCTTCTGGCATGTAGGCAGAGGCGACAACTGTTTTCGGCTGGTGTGTAGTCTCATCCAGTAGGATTATTGCGCATAGATCTCTAGAACAGAATTCCGTTAATGGTTGCACAAGTAGGTTATTAGAAATGTAAATACAGGCCCTGGGAGAATCTGGACCTGTGTAGTGCATCAACTTACCTCCAATATTGGAGAGTCCGCATATGCGACCCCGTCTAACCCACGGCTCCTGGATTAGCGCAAGGGTTGTAAGGTTAACCTCCAACCACTTCCTCAGCTGAGCCGTTGCGGTTACGCTGTGGTGGAGGTTAGCTTGAAGGATGTTAGTCTTTTGCGAAGGGGTTGCCATCTTCAGATAGCAAACCCTCCTCAGCGTCATCAATGCCTAGTCCACCAATCCCTTGGGTGCACTCGGTGCTCGGAGACAAAACGTCCTCGAGCTCCATAGGACTTTCGAGTGCCTCATCCGAAGGGGGCTCCATGGCACGCGCGCTGTCGCCAGCGGGCGCCTTGGGGTGTCCGGCTTCCAGCAGCGCAGTCTCCTGCGCCTCCTTTATCGCGTCAGCGTCCAACGGGTCATCCCCTCTCCTTTGGTCTGAGACCTTAGGAGGAGAGACTTCAGAAAATTTTCCCGTTGGCCCCTGGAATCTCAGGTACAATTTCGCACTTTTTATTATAGATATAATTACATATGTATTGTAAATTCTATAAATTAAAATATTAATTTGAGTTTTTTCGCGCTAATCTCAAAGGGCTCAAGCATTTGCACTGATATATTATCGCATTTTTCCCGTTTAATATAGGATATATTTCACTTCAATTATTCGTATAATTGAAGTGTATGTGAATTGTATGTATAGTGAAGCATCGTAATCGTATATATGAGGTCGTGGCATAGTTAAGGAATAAACTCCTTCATTTTTTCCACGCCTTGCCTCATTGAGGTGACGTCATGATCGTTAGGTGCGTAGTTGCCTCGATCGAGTTGTATGTTAGGCTGCCATTTGGGAACGGTCTATTTCACCCACGTCATTGGTGAGGCGACAAAGATTTTCTCACTTAATTGCGCACTGCCCTTATGATTGTACCAAAAGATTTGTAGAGCTCTGTTCTTAGGAGCAGTTAAGTTTAGCTTGTCGAAAATGTCCTTAAATCCTTGTAATTTAATTTTGATTCAATGGGGCAGCTAGGATCATATTTTTGTATTTTTTAAATGTATAGTATCTCAAATCTTATATATAAAATTTTGTATACTAGTACTTATGTAATTATTTATAATTTATAGGTTCCTCTAAATTTTTTGAACGTAGATTGTATAAAAACTTTCTACGCTACATGGATTTCATATCGCCAATTCTACAAATGACAATAACGAACAATTTGAATAACAGATCAGAAATGTGTGTGTAAGCATGTTTCCCTGTAATATAATTTCAAACTATTGAATGACAAAAATAAATGCGACAATTTTTGAGTTTAATGCTTAGCTATTTATTTTTATTAAAATTTTATTAAAATTGCAAAAGCGCAAATGTTTAACACTTTAAATAATGTTATGTGAAATTATAAGTTCACAATTGGGATTTTAATAAAAAGTGCTAAAAAAACAAAAAGGCTAGCAAATCTGTTTCCGTTAAAATAAATTACTACTATTCTGTCCCTCTCATTAATAATATTTTAATGTTAACTAATTTAGTTCTATTTAAACCAAGTCGTAGATAGTTGGTTAACACTGAACTAAGAACTATAAATATTGTCATACTATTGATAAAAAACGAGTTCCTTTTAACGTTTTTAAAGCCGATGTACGGGTCTGATTAGTTATTCTCTTTACAACCAGTTCCCGGAAAGCATTTGTTATTCCTTACTGCTGTAGTCAACTATCTTCTCTCACATTTTTCACTTTTAGAATAAACGAACAAAATTTATTTACAATAAGGTACTTAAATATATTTTACAAAAATACAAAAGGCTCATCAAAGCCGTTAAAAATACCGCGTTATGTCGCTATATTAACGCGTTGGCCGAAATATGAGCCAGCTTTTCATAACTAAAGTGGAAATGACTCTTTAACGTTTTTCTATTATCATAAATGCGATATTTAAATAGGTTGCGGCAGTTTTATGCTAATTTCAGCCATATGAGAGTTTCGACTTTTCTTGTTTTATTTATTAATTTAAGTCAAAGCACTTATGAACGTCAAATTCAATGTTATTGAAGATACATTTACAATACATACATTTTTTACTTTAACACTACGTACTTAATATACGTACAGTCTCAACAACTCTTTAAAATATGTTATAATACTTAATATAAAGAACCAAACATATTATGGACATCATTCGTTTTTATTATGTAATTTCATGGTGTAATAAATTTTTATTTTATCATATTATTCATTAGCTACTCGAGACTTGGTCAATTTTATGCATTGCCTGTCACTTACATATATTCGATCTTTTCAGCACTGAAGATTTTTTAAATATATAAATACTAAATGAGTTCAAGTTTACAAGTTTATTATTTCTAAACTTTTACCATAATATTAGTGTAGATACTCACACAACTTACGAACGGTAAGATTAAACGTTTTTTTTTAGACCAAGAAACTTTATAAGACCTTTCGCTTCAAATTTGAAATTGAATAATTTTAAACATTTTGTTCATGAGGACTTTGAACTATCATCCTATCTCAAAAATTCCAGGCCATTTCTTTTTATGAAACGAAATAACTTCAGGCTTGAATTGTTGTATTGTGAAGAAACGTGTACTAAACCTAAGTATTTGTCAATACGCCTACAGTTGTTTGTTTGTTGACGCGAAGGAAAAATATCATCCATTTAGGTTTTTCGTCACTAAAAGTCTAAAAATAAAAGCTCAAAAGAAAACATCTCAAAGTATTGTATACTTAATTTACTAATTCAGTTATTAATTGTGTTAAAGGGATAATTTAACTGGAAGCTAGATTTCTGATGGGTAGATACAATATACACGAGATGCGATAGCATTTCTATAGTCTATCTTTGTTCCAACGAGGGAACAACTTTGTGCTAACACTCTCTTGCCTTGAATCACCTTAAGGAAGTAGTAACACGAGAATGTGAACTAGAACGTATACCTATAAATTCGATACATTTCTAGGTCTGTTTCATCCTTTAAAGGTAAGATGATAATCAGTCCTCTTCAATTTTATATCAAAACATCTTGATTCCTCAAGAGTTAGCCCAGAATATTGAATATAACACTTGACAAACCGAGTTATAAATACGATATGAGTTTGTTACTTTTTTCAAGATTTATTTATGGTTAAGAGAAGCCTAGAGAAGTCGTGTTTTTTTGCGTTAGAATTGGCTCAACCTATTGCAATGATTTTCACTAATATGTTAATCCCGAAAGTTTTATATAAAGGCGTTTCATTTCCATTGTTTAACATACAAGTTATGGGCACAAATATTCCAGATTAATTTAATTAATTCTCACTAAATTTCAGGCACTAAATTTTTTACAGATATCATAATTAAATAAAAGTTCAGAAAGCATACTTATTTATTAACTCCTTTATCGCAACGACCCCAAAGTGGGCTTTCATAGTGGACACAGAATCCAGCTCCATGTTCTACTTGAGGTAAAAGAGTGTTGGCAGAAAGCATATTTTTGTTAAATAATTTAACAAATTCGTTTCATGAAAAAAAAATCGCCAAAGAAACCTTATATACCTCTGTATCAAATAAGAAACATGGCCGTTGTTCACACTTCAATGGGTAAGTCGGATGTGCGGTATCTCGCGCGTCACTGCCCGCCTTATCCGGAGCAAACTATGGATGCAAGTTGTTTGCCGATTATCGTAAAGAAAATAGGTATATGTAATAGTTTAAGCATAGATCTTCTAAATGCTCGTATTATTTTTAATACACGTAGATTGTATCGATTTTTTTTTACCTACATATTTAAAAATTTATTAAATATTTTCATTAAGATACCTACTTAATCAATTTATTAAACATTGAAAACAGAATTTAGATATTTAAAGACAGTTTTAACGAATTAAGTGCGTATATTGAAACAAATTTGGTAATCCTTACTAATATTATAAATTCGAAAGTAACTCTGTCTGTCTCTCTGTCTGTCGCGGCTTAACGCCAAAACTTCTGAACCGAATTAAATGAAATTTGGTCGCAGATAGTCTAGAGCTTGAGGAAAGACATAGTTTTTAATGCGAAAAAAGGGCTGTAAGGGGTTGGAAGGGGGGATGAAAAGTTGTATAGAAGTATCGTCATTTTTAGAGCTGAAAGCTTCTAGCCCATACATACATATATTATTTTATATGTAAAATTCTCGTGTCACAATGTTAGTTACCTTACTCCTCCGAAACGGCTTTACTGATTTTTACTAAATTTTATATGCATATTCAGTAGATCTGAGAATCGGTTACTATCTATTTTTCCCCCTCCTTGGTCTAGTGGTAAGCGCGTAAGCGTTACAACCGAGAGGTCTTGGGTTCGATTCCCGGTGGAGATAAAAAAACTCGGTCTGGCAGGGCATAGAAGGCTGATCACCTACTTGCCCTTAAAGAAAAAAATCGATCAGTGAAACAGATGTGAAATGCATCTGCCCCATACCCCATACACGGGACTTCACTTCAAGTGATAAGGGTAGCCCACCCCAAAAATTAATATGACAAAACAACATTTGCCGGGTCAGATAGTATAGTATATAACATCACGTTACGACGAAGTTAACGCGGTTGAAACCATAAGGCACAGCTAGTTATAAATAATTATGAAATTTTTATTAATAATAATCATATAAAAGTCATTAGCATTTAGGAATATACATTTTTAACACTTACGCATAATTTGAGAAATATACAAATATTTGGACTATTATGATGAGATTATTAATTTATTTTGAATATAGCAAAGTTATGCAGTGGCAAGGTGTATCTTTTTAATACGACGAGAAGTGGAGTGTTTTTTTAATATCTTATGTGAGTAGAGACAGACATGAAAATTTTATTTCAATGAATCAGAAATAATTTAATTAAGCATTTTATCTAATAAAAAGAAATAGATGTGTAAATTTTGATCTACATAATAAAAAGACTTCTATATGAATCTCAAAATCTTACTTTTTAACAAAGGTGATACCCGACGAGTACTTTGTGTTCGTTCGGAATACTTATAACTTATTTGTAACTAAAACTCGCGTTGTCTTTTCTGATACCGGAAAATTTAACTTTAAATTTATTCCTCTTACGTCTTCTGGTTATTTACGTCTTTTTACGAAGTTTTAGGAGATTCAAAATATTATATTCAACAAGGGCATAAAACTGTCATGTTGCTTTTTGTCAGAATGAAATTAACTTCAACTCGGTCACCGTTTCCCAATCAAAATGTAAATGCCGTTCGGGTTTGAATTCTTTTATAGGTGGTTCTACTCACATTAAAGCGAATTCGTGGATACTTCTTTCATTTGTTAAAACCAAAAAAACAAAGGACGAGGCTTTGTGAAGTTAAAGGAAAAATTTCTTTTATTTGTGAGATCCTTATAAGAGGTATTTGTATGACTTTTCATTCACTAGGAGTTACGCAATTTCATAGCTCTGTAGCTCAGTTGATCTTGCATTGGAAACTTATCATGCATAAAGCGCGTACTACTCTAGTTTCGATTTCCGAAGAAATAAAATAGTTTTTCAGAAAGGAATGGAAATATGTGTTTAGAAATAGAAGGAACATAAAAATAGAGCTTTTTACAATACTATTAAGTATTATTATATTCAAGAACTTCTTAGAAGATTATCATATTAAGATTATAATATTAAGATTATAATATTAAGATTATCTAAGAAAGCCATAGGCTATGTAATATTACGTTTCAACTAAATTAACACGGGTGAAATCGTGGGGCACAGCTAGTGTAGAAAAACAACTAAAATACTTAAAACAATACATAAAAAGGCTTGTAAATTCTCTCAGAGTCTAGGTCCAATCCCAAACGTCAGAGTCCCATTCATCATAGCCAGCATACGAAGAATATGCCTAATATATCAAAAAAAAGAATTTGTCCCTCCAAAATGAGGACAATTAATCATTTTCATATCTTATCATTGAATTATACGTGGACAGATAACTCTCATTATATTTACCAAAGCTTTACTGAAACTTAAATCACGTACCTACTTTATGAAGCTTTTATCTTGTGTACAAAATAAACACTAATTTTTAAGAGTTTTATAAAATTAATCACTGAACTCCAACGTTTAATAGGGGGTATAAATTACTTTCAACTCAATGTTATGCCCTTTTTTAAATTCCCCAACCACTTCTGACTAAGTGATTCATGGTTTGAATCCCGGAAAAATGTGCAGATGAGTGAGTAAAGTCCACATCTGTTTCATTGATCGATTTTTTCTTTATGGGCAAGTAGGTGACCAGCCTTCTACTATGTCCTGCCAGACAGAGTTTTTTTATCTCCACCGGGAATCGAACCCAGGACCTCTAGGTTGTAACGATTACGCGCTTACCACTAGACCAAGGAGGCGGTCTATAAGAGGCGGCGTAGAAGAATGATCAGTGAAACAGATACATAAATGTCTCTTCTCCATGCTACATTAGGGGTTACGGTATTTCACAGTCTGTTCGACCTACGTAAGTTGAGTTTATGTATTGAAAAGAGAGCCTTCAAATTTATTATCTTATGATATTTAAAATATCAAGAGTTTTTTTGTGGATATATTGCTTATATATTTATTTATAAATGGCATGGCTACACTACATAGTATAAAACAAAGTCGCTTTTTCTTTCCCTATATCCATTTGTATGCTTAAATCTTTAAAACTACGCAAAGGATTTTGATGCGGTTTTTTTAATAGATAGAGTGATTGAAGAGGAAGGTTTTTATATATGTTTTATACCCATGCAAAGCCGGAACGGGTCACTAGTATTTTATAAATGCTATATTTGATTGTAAGATAAATGTTAAATGTCCTTCTTTTCTAGATAGACATTGTAAACTAGGGCACAATATCATAGAACTATGCGACAACAAGGTTAAACGATAACTTTAAACGATAAGAATTGTTTGTTGTTGCAGCCTAGAGGCGTAATAACTGTCACAGACACATATACCCACAGACTGTGTGTCTGTGAGTAATCACTTTTTTCTCTATATATCTTACTACTTAGCTTATGGGGTTTTAAAATTTTCTTCAATTTCACTTATATATTTAAGACTTGAAATTACGTTTACATAAAAACTTTTAAGTGTATCCAATTTTGCCAAAGAATATATTATAGGAACGAAACGTTTAAGTCTTGTTCGGTGGGCTTTTTGTAATTGAATATTAAAGCTCGTGATTAACATACTCCTCACAACTTTAAAAATATATATATATCTTTTGATTCCCTCCCACAACTTCCTTAAAGTTCGTTTAAGAAAATCAGCCAAGCGTAAACAAAAACTTAATTTTGTATAAAATGTATGTGAATAAAATTTCTCCCTGAATAATATTATTTTTTGAGAATTTATTATTTTTTCATTGTTATTCTATACTTTTGTGTAGTTATGTTGATGAGATTAAAATGAGTCAAGCTGTTCTCAATGGTAAAACTAATTTTATATGTAGATTTTTGTAAGCTATGTAGCACGACGTATCTTAAGAAGTATAAAATTGTAGCTTGCGTAGCGCTACGATCTTCGTAGCGTTCGCATCCGCGTAGCCAGTCTTCAGCCGGACTCAAGCGAGATCGGGCGCGAGTCGTTTGTTTAGTTTTCCACACAGAATTTTCCGGTTATTTTAAATTCCCTCGTTAAGATAATGTTATCGTATTTCTTGATAAAGGTATGTTATTAGATAATCTTTTGCCTTTCTGCAATATGCTATAAAAATATATTACCGAAAAGTACAGTTTTATATACATTCAAAAAAATACTTTAGCTTTCTTGAAACTTTTGCATTATTTGATAGCTCTTTTGAGATTATTATTATTAATGCATTAATAACTTTTTATAATTTGTGATAATTAGCAATATATCATTTAAAATGACGTAGATTAGTTGACGAATGTGGAGGTTTAAGGTTCGGTTTCCTAGGAAAATGATCTGTTTTTGGATGGTACAAAAAATAATCAAGAACTAACTTATATTTTGGAGCTAACAAGATTTTTTTTATATAGAAATAATGTGGCCGTAATACAAACGATGTAATAAAAGCGATTGACTTAACAAATTAAATATTACAACAAAATTCATTAAAAGCTTCTTCATTGGCAAAATTTGTGTTTTTATATAATTTGAACACTGTTTACGGAGTCACCTATTATACTTTTAATTGATCACAATTAATAAAACATATTAATTTATTTTTTACTAGCAGTTACGTGCAACTTTGGCTTAATTGAATTATTAAAATATGTCCTATGTTCCATCGCAACAGTTTTCCAGGATTGATTTTCGTTAACATGAATAAACACAAAATATTTTCTTAAATAAGTCGGAACAAACTTTGCTAGAATTTTTTAATATTATAGACAAGTGGACCCCGCGAACTTCGTATCGCGTCAAAGTTCCGAATGATAACGTGTCACCTAAAACGTCATTCCATAGAAAATGTATGGGGAAAATGTTTTTTCTTTTATTCCATTTTTTCAACAATTTTCCAAATATTTCTCTCCGTAAGAACCATCCTCGTACTTCAAGGAATATTATAAAAAAGAATTAGCGAAATCGGTTCAGCTGCTCTCTAGATTTGCGCTTACCAACACATTCAGCGATTCATTTTTATATATATAGATTGATCAAAATACTCCATTTTAGCATTTTTAATAATTAATATTCGATTCATTAATAGTGCCCGCCTATTAATAATAATAATTGGGACACCTCACATGCTTTGCTCTGATCCCAAAGTAAGTAGCTGAAGCACTTGTGTTATAGTAATCAGAAACAACGAGGGTACCATAATAAATACATTTATAAGTTTATATACAACCAAAACTTGGAAACAAGCATTTATTTATTTATTTATTTATTAACACTTCGTTGAAATAAACAATAGGATACAGATAATAACTTAAGCTTAATGGAGTGCATTCGTGCTCATCACACAAATAAATACATCTACCGGGATTCGACCCCGGGACCTTTTGTAATTGATAGCGCTCCTGCAATTACGCCAATCAGTCGTCAAATAGAGCTAATAAGCCTATCAGAGCTGTATGTAATTTTTTTATTTAATATCCTATATACCAAATATCATGTCTATAAAAATTAAAACACAGAACTTTTAAATAAATTTTTAGCCATTAATTCCTACCTGTCACATATTAGAAGACATTCTATCTATAATAATTTTTACATCAAATTTCAGTTTCATACGTCAAGTAGCAAATAAAGTTTTTACCTATCTATCAGATAGATAGATTCTATCTAAGTAGTTTTCAAGATTTCGTGTACATACAGGTATATTATATATACGGGCAAAATGAAAGCATTAGCATAAAGCCAGTCATTTACATAATATGTGATTAGGGAGACGAGAGTTTTAATGAACTTGAGAGGTAATCGGTGTCATCTTGGCGACTTTCAATATTTGTATAATTATCTGGGTGACGGGAAGATGGCGACACTTTCCATTCATTAAGTCGTTTTAGCTGGAGAACAATATAACAAGTGTTCTGTGTAAACTTAAATTTTGATTAATTAAAACTTTCTAGAGATTCTCTCATGTGAGGCAAATTGGGTAACTAGATTTTTTGCAGATGGTACTTAGATACTTCTAGTTATTATAATAAAGAACAGAAGATGAAATTCAAGATTATTTTAAATTTCTATATTTAAGAATGATTTAGTTTAATTAAATATTGTAATTTTTTTAAGATTCTTTTTGTTGTCAAATTAAATTTTAGGCATTATGATTGAAAGATTATTGTGTTTCATAGATATTATACTTTTAGTGTGTTATTGAACAGTCTATATGGTTAAGTGACGTTCGGAAGCGATCAAGCACATAATTATCTTACGTTACTCAAGTAAGAAATTTGCTCAGTGTTTTGTCTCGTTAACAAAGTGACATAACATTTGAGGTATTGTTTCAAATTAAGCAACGTTTATAAATAAGAAGATATATGATTACGACTTAGGGGCTTAGGAAAAGAGCGTACCTCTCTTTAAAAGTAACTCACCCGCGGCTCAACAGGCGTTGAGGTTGTCTATGGGCAGCGATTTGCTTCTCGTAAGTGAGCCTCCTGCCCGTTTGCCTCCTATCCGATAAAAAAATATATAGGGACAGTGAAAGCGACTTTGTTTTATACTATGTAGTGATGGCCATAATAAATTGTTTCATGTATTTGCTGATTTAATTTAATTGCATTTCACTTTCATATAGATAACGCATAATACGAATGCATCAGTCTGTTCTTTAACACCAATCCCAATTTTCCGGTGCTATGTTTGAATTTTTAGCTTCTGGAAATAGGTACTAATTAACATCAATAATTTTAATTAAATTTTGAGTAATTATTTTGTAACTTCTTTTAATTTTTCAAAGTTGTAGGTTTTATCTTCATTGACTTATTAATGTTATCTTTCGTTTTCGAAATGACTGAAATACATTATAATTTAATTCTAATCTAATAAAAATCTAAATAATAATAAATTTAAGTTCTGATTATAAACATTTTAAGATAAAAATTATAAGTACTTAAACCATAAACGAGACGATGCGCATCATAAGTAGCAATTTATGCGAAGGTACTGGACGCTAAACATATAAAAACATTTATATGTTACGCTATTTCAATTATTACGCTCGATTGTATAATAAAAACTTTTAAAAGTTCAAAAGAATGTTCGGTTCAAATCTTTTCATATAGAAGTTCGATTCAATTCTTTATAAATTTAAAAGCAGCACATCTGGTGTAGAAATATTGGAATCGCGTGATTTCATTATAATAAATTGTGCACAGTCGGATAAAACTATTTCCTAATAGTTTATGTGCGCGTAGAGCTTTAAATGAGTTAGGTACCTAATTTAAAGCTAACATTTAAATGATAACATTTTGTTAGTAATGCCATAAGTAGGTATGTTTAAAGTTGAAAATTTATATTTATTTTTATAAATAATCTGTACTAATAAATGTGAAAGTGACTATTTCTGTTAGTCTGTAACACTTTCACATCTAAACCAATTTTAATGAAATCTATAATATAAAAATGAATCGCAAAATGTGTTGGTAAGCGCATAACTAACAACGCCTGGACCAATTTGGCCAATTCTTTTTTTATAATATTCCTTGAAGTACAAGGATGGTTCTTACGGAGAGAAAAATTTGAAAAAAATTTTGAAAAAATAAAATAAAAGAAAATCATTTTTCTCATACATTTTCTATGGAATGACGTTATACTTTATTATTCGGAACTTTGACGCGATACGAAGTTCGTGGGGTCCACTAGTTCAGTATAAAAGTAGACGATTTATAGTTTATTTAAACATGTATTTCATGCTTTGCGTGAAACGTTCCCGAATCCAATTGTAACAATGAAGTTTTAAGAGTTAATTTTTCAAAAGTACTCAATTTCGATATTTTTTAAATATCAATACAATTAGTATAAATAAAATTTAAAAAATAATCATTTAAATCGGTTCACCAACTTCACCGGTCAATTCATTCATTCCGGTTCATTCGTTAATCGGCTTCACCGTCGCGTATCTAACAAATTAAATTTTTGTATTTTATTTTAATGTTATTCATCCTTTTTTGCTTGCAAAAATAGAAAAAATACTCGAATTGGGAAACTCTTGAGTTTAGAATTATTACGTCCAGCTCTTAGCTGTCTAGTTTGCCTATGGGATTATCCCGTCACGGCCTATTAGCGTTTTTAGTAAGAACTAATGGCCCATGTGTTCGTATGTGACTCAGAAACTTCAAGTTTTCCTCACATACAACATACAGAATACGGTCATATAAAACTTGATCTCATCCTTGAGCGTTTCTTCCAGGATATTGGCATACTTATGTGTGTAATCTGTATAGTATTCCCTGTGTGTCGGGTGAGTTTCCGGCCGATACTGGATACAATTCCATTTAATATTTAGATAACAGTTCAGATATCACGTATCATTAAATGACGTCACTATTACTAGATCATCACAGATAATTTGAGATACAAACGAATTATATTACTTTATTGAACGAATAAAAGAAATAGGCAAATCATTTTATTGTCAATTTTTTTAAATTTCAATTAAATACTTGTGTTGAAATGGTACCTCCTCTCTTGAGTGTCGAATTGGATTGATATTAGATTTGTGCCTATTCAAGAGTAAGCAGGTTGGTCAAAGAATGACCAAAAAATTCAGTCGGGTGTCATTTTTGTCGATTATATTTACTAAATTTTTTTTTTGTTTCGCTGAATTAAACCGTTCCGACTGGAGATTCTTGCCAGGCTAAGGCTAAATGAGGTACATATACAGCCGTAATATTTGTAGTAGAATCAAACCCATATTGGGTTTGATTACATACACACTTTGATAGTTAAATTGGCCTTATTATAAAACATGGATTAAAGATGTCTCAGTATTGGTTGGAAGTCTTACATTTATACAAAAATTATTTGTTTTGGTTTAATATCATAGCAACTAGTACTGTAACATCTTTAGTCCATATTTTATAATAAGGCCATACACAACAACTAGTTACTAGTTGTGTAGTTTTCGCTGTATTATGTGAAGTTTATTCAAAAAAAATGCAACATGAAAGTTATATTGAAATCTAAAGTAATTTTTTTGAGTCTTTATGCTTTTCCTAACAGTAATAGTACGAGAAGTTTACTATAATATTCGCCCGGGAAAGCCGCACTAATAGAGTAGATGATATCAATGTGAGACGTTGTAATGAAAACTCATTTTCTTCCATTTTTATTTCTAGAATAATATCAACATTCCTTTCTTAATTTAAAACTTTTCTTTTACACAATTTCTATAAGATTAGAGTTTTCTAAAAAATACACGTTGAATTAATAACCTTCTTTTGGTTCTTTTGAAGGTCGGTCAAAAATGCTGTTATATTAATGCTTATCTCGAAACGATTTTAACAAATGGGATTTCTTTGAGTATGTTTTTTTTTTCATATTTTGCCATACATTAATGAAGCTAATTATTCAAATCGAGATTAATTCAAGAAGGAAGTTTCTTAAATTATTTATTTGCCAACATTTTGAATCTTCTAACCAGGCCTTCCATTAAGCAAAGTAAAAAAAATCATAATAAAAAAAAAATTAAAAACATTTTAATTCATGTAAAGTTTTCAAGATAGTTCTCAGAAGTTATAAAATGCTATCTGACTATATAATCAACCATTTCATTCTTAAAAGGACTAAAAACAAATCGTTCGAGTAGGGAATGAGGGCAAACGACACAATCCATTACAATTACGCAGTTCTCCATTTCGGGTTGGGTAATGTTGCTAAGAAAACAAGAAATTCTGGTGAAGAAAGACGTGGTCAAATAATACGAACACACTCATAAGTATCTACCAATAACAATAAATGGATCCAGACTACAGTCTGAGTTCGTTTATTCGTGTTGGGACACAACTTGATGTGACCACAGTTTTGATCATCAGATATTGCACCCAGATTTATTCTAATGTTAAATTTGCAGCCCGTTTTCAACTTTTTGCTTTACTGAGTAGCGGTTTTAGGGTAGGACGCGGTTATACGACCACTTAGGGTGCTTAGTATGAAGGGGTGCAACAGTTAAAAGTACTCGGATACATTGTACAACCCCATTTTCTTTTAATAAATGGTAATTTCGTTACCTATACCTTTCTATAAGGGAAATAGGGGGCGCCATAGTAGTAAGTGCTGAAGCCGTCCCCTTCCATAGTGTACTGATAGATAGACTATGTATTTATTATATTACAAAAAATAAAACAATACGAAGTTGAAATGTTGTGGTAAAATGTCAAAACACGGCTGTACTTTAAATAGCGCTTTCACATGAGAGTGATACATTTTGTTCTAGAGTTGCGTAAACGCCGGAATAGAATTATTAATTAAATGGCGGGGATCATATAAGCTACCTCTACATTTCTATAAAAAATAAACAAAGAAAGTAACGTATAAATATTAAATTCAATGATTAGCTTTCTTTTTTCAATCTTAATTTGTTTTTACTCATTAATACACTATTACATAGGATACAAGATAATATCATACCATAATTTAGGATTGCCGCTTTGTCGTTGCGCCTGATCGAGTAATAAATTAATTTTAAACAAAAAAATAAAACCGACCTCAAAACGCACTGAAAAGTAAAAAATAAATTTTGTATTATAAATGAACTTACTTTAAATAAGACGTAAATAGTGTTGATAAATAAAATTCATCTAAAATTCTACAAGGGCATAAAACTGTCATGTTGCTCTTTGAAACGCGGCGCCAAGCCATTCAATTAATTTTTTTATTAAAGTCCAGGAATATTAATTCAGTCTTTATTTATATATTTGGCACCGCCTTTCAAAAAACAACATGAAAGTTTTATGCCCTTGTAGAATTTTAGATGAATTTTATTTATCAACACTATTTACGTCTTATTTAAAGTAAGTTCATTTATAATACAAAATTTATTTTTTACTTTTCAGTGCGTTTTGAGGTCGGTTTTATTTTTTTGTTTAAAATTAATTTATTTTATACTTTTGAGTGGCTCTTCTAAACCGTATAGTTGGTTATCATACCATCAAAACGAAACTAACATGGACGCTCTGACTTTACGCTTACCTTATACACTAAAAACTAATTTGATTAATTTAATTTAATATTTTCAAATTAATGAAAATAAGAAAACGCAAAACTGAATCGTATAATACTAAAAATTTAAGTAATATCGTTCATATAAAATAAGTTTTCATTGTGTTTTATAGTAAGCAAGTGAACGCACATTGTGATTTCCCGTAGGAACTCAGTTACTATATTCTCTCTATCTCTAGAAGTATTTCTTCTACCTTATTGATTTTACTATCATATATGACCCTTTTAATGTTTTATAAAATGGTATGTAAGTCATCGATATAAACTGATATTACATTGAGCTATAGAGATCTAAACTGGACGCGTAAACAATAAGGTATGACATGTTTTTCTCTGTTGACAAGTTTTGCTCCATAACATCAAATATATGGCTTAGATTATCATAAAATTCCGTCAAAAGCTTGGCAATATGAGTTTTAATTAAATCAATTTATTATAATTAGTATATATTTAATACAACATGGACATCTCTATTGCTAAAGCGAACTAATTAAAGATTTTTCAATTTTTTATTTTATAACCTCAATATCTCTAAAACTATAAATCAAATTATCTTGATTTTTATTCTCTCTTGTTGAAAATTTAATTTTAAATCGAATAACATCTAATTCATTGATAAGGATTCATAAATCATAGAGTTATAAGCAAATAAGCACGACATGGTCGCGCGGAATTCAGTGATTTCTCGTCCGATTGTGAAACTATTCTTTCAATATGCTGAAAACTATTGATCGTAAAAATTCTAAAAAAAAATGGGACCACTTCGACGAGTTACCCTATCGTTTGACACCTCACTCATCCAAATCGGTTTACAAATGGCGACGTACGAGCGGAACATCGGTAAAAAAAAAAAAAAAAAAAAAAAAAAAAAAAAAAAAAAAAATACACGTCGAATTGATAACCTCCTTTTTGGTTTCTTTGAAGGTCGGTTAAAAAAAAACCTCATAGAAATCAGTGCATTTGTATAGGAGCTAAATTGCCAGACACGTCAAATATATTACACCCCACTTTTAAAATTGCAATTCTCCAATTAGAACGATTTTTGTACGAGTTCCTGAAATGAAATTAAGTGAAAAGATATTCAATGGTAAATGGAGTGATTGACTGATAAAATATAGTTAAATTTTTATTTTACACGTGGTTTGGCTGGCATAATAGATAATCAAATGTGAGCAAAGAGATGACGAGAGCTTTCTTCCAGGAAATGATTTATGGAAGATAAACGATTCAAATAAATGGCGGATGGTGACCAAGCACGATTTTCATTGTTTGAGTATAATATAAATCGTATTATAGAAGTTGTATTATTTATGTTATTAATTTTAATCACCGGTGATTAAACTTTTAATTTATTGCTTGGTATTATTAATGAAATCTCTTTACTCCTAGTGGGGCACAGCACATTATATAATAGCATCTGTTTCACTGATCATTTTCTTTATAGACAGACTATCAAGAAACTCGGGCGCAACACGTAGACGTGTGAAGCTAGTTATTAACGAGTTTGTCCACTATAGTATATTAAAAAGTACGGCCATTTCATAAGTTAATTCTCCACTTCTTGTATAGTATCCTGGGTTCCAAACAAATGAAATTTTCGGTTGGGTAGGCACAGAAGGCTGATCACCTACTTGCCTGTTAAGAAAATGGTCAGTGAAACAGATACAGAAATGTGTCGGTCCCATGCCCAACTAGGGGTTACGGGAATTCACTTTTACTTTATGTAATGTCTACGGATTTCAAGGATCATTTAATAAGGTTCTATTAACTTCCTTTCTAAATGAAACATTTTTTCCGGGATCCGGTTTTTTTCCGAATGGAAATAAGAATCTTCCACGCATCGTGGATTTAATGACAAACACATGACTGTGACGAATTTGAAAGACGCGTTTAAATGTTGCGTTCTCTATATTTTGTACACTATCAGTCAGTTTCTGATTTAATAGAACACATGGTCAGATTGAAAAAACTAAATACTTTTTAGAAATTTTGAAATACTAATAATTTAATTACTAACCATAAAATTGGTTAAAGATCTGGTATAAACCACTTCACAGCTATAAGAGAGCTTGAAATTATTGAGAACTAGTTACTTCCCGCAATGCTGCATGTTTGCTATATGTCATTCCTAATCAACAGAGTTATTTTTGCATTTATAATTCTAGTGACGAAGTCTGTTTTGAAATGATTTTACATGTTACAAAAAACGATTCTAAAAATAACCCGCTAATTTACGGTTAAACACCCAGACATCCATTAGTTGATGATCTAAATTACACTGGACGGGAAAATTTTAACGTATCCATCAAGTAATTGCACCCTTTATGCTTAGTCATGCATACGGATCCGTTTAAAACAAACCATTAAGAACATTACTTGAAGAAGTCTTGCATACAAATACCTACTAAAAACCGCATCATATTATGTCATGTATCTTTTAGTAGTAGTTGATCTTCAAATTGTTTATTTTTATATAAGATCATGCAACGCGCAAGACGGTTTCCCTGATGGCAAGCGGTCACTGCCACTTTGAATGATGATTGTGTAATCTTGTATAGAAATAAATATTTAAATTTTTATAACATTTAAAATCAAATTAATATGTTTCTAGCAAATTTTCATGAAAGTATATACTTTTTGTTGTACAATTACACTGAAAACTTCATAACTTTAATGAAACTTTTTTCTTCTAGTTTTATTTTGTTCTATTTTAGTTTGTATTTTGTGTATTAGGTACACATTATTATTCATTGTAAAATTAATTTGCTCATATACGTAAATCAAATAAATTTAACAATACTATTAAACTATCCATTTATCTTTAATTATACAATCCTCTTAATTCCTACGATTTTTTCAAAATTTTCACTACTTTTTGAGATATGAATGTGGACAAAAGAGTACCTTGCATGTAAACATCTAGCAATAACTGCATTATACCAAAGTTGATGACAGGCACATACAAATAAAACAACTATTTAAATATACACCTCACTCTTTCTATTTAGTACGCTAAGTTAAAGAGGGAACAAAGTGTATAACCTCGCATGCAAATGCCAAGTATTACCCACATCATATCAAAAGTCGTATAAAAGAACTAACAGTTGAATATATAGTGAACACTCAAATAAAGCCGCATTTTATTCGTGTGCACAACTAACTCCCAGGGGTGCTACGAGAATTTAGAGCATTTATTAAACGAAAGTTTTTATGAATTATATAAATGATTACCTACTTAAATAATAAGGGAATTATTTGCTCTAGTTTTATTATATAAGGTGGTATCAACAATACGAATTTCAAATGAAAATACATGCCATATTCTTTCATAACAACTGGCTAATGTTACCAAAATAAATGTAATTAATATAAAATTTAATTTGATAAAATGATTTTTCCAATATGCACAATGCATATTGAATCCACATTTTGAACTGTCTATTACGAAAAATTACCAAAACGACGAGCCTGGTATTTTGTTGCCGCTTTATCCTCGTTAAAGGGTTGTATCTTTTATATTTAAAATCCATTTAATGATGTATGCAAGGTTACAAAAAGTGAAGGAATATGAAATGAATTTCTTATATTAAACCTCTTATATTTTTCTTCTTAATCTTCGTAGCTTGCTTGGTCATGTACTGTTTTATTAATCACGCGCTGAAAATCCTTTTAAGAAAAATTAACAGTAAGGTGTGCTATCACCAAATATCCGCTGTTCCTTGTTGGCATCAGTGTGTTAGGCTGCCTGTCATATTTATGTTTAAGTATGTATTTCACTTGAAAAATTGAATAGAAAGTTATTAATTCGACCTGTTTTTGTGTCCCTGAAACGTTGACCTCCATTTGCCATAAGGTATTTTTGTTTTATTCTTTTGAATTTGATCTTCTTTTATAGTCATTATGTATAATATAAATGAATCTTTAAATAGTCATAATAAATGAATCCATAAACGTGGCTGATCTCCACAAATTAATATTAAGTGATTTCATGAAACATTAGGGCAGTAGTGCAATACCATCTTATCACAAGTAGAGATGAAATCGAATATAAATCTAGGTTGTCAGTAAAAATAAATCGCCTCATATAGATTGCGAGAGTGCACTTACGTATAATGTAAAGCAAGCCAAAATTGAATTCTCTATGAAATAGCGATGCATTTCTTGTGAATATATCTAGTAAAAGCGCATTGAACTGAGACTTGGTACATTGAAAATATTTATTGGATCTATCAATTGTTTTTATTTTTCTTTTTATTAACCTTCAATGAAAACAAGAGGTTTTTAAGTTTAACGTGTCCGTGTGTGTGTGTATCCGTGTTGTATATATTTATTTATTATATGCATCATACAATAGACTGGTGATAGTGTGCAAGATTTGCCCGCATGGAAAGTCGCACTTTGTCGTGTGAAAATTAACCTGGAACGATTTTCACTGAGCTACAAAATAGAGAACGAATTTTTCAAATTCGTGTTTAGTGTTGAAACCACTTGAGTCGCAAATGAAGTTGCAGACAGGCCTAGTTAATACAGTTTTAAACTATGAGTATCATAGAACCTTTAAAATACCATTTCCATTAAAATCGTTCCAGGAATTCCTAGTTTGTGGCCACGGATGTATAGCCAAACAAAAATTAAACAAACAACTAAAAATACTCTTTAATACATTAATATTTCACAGATATTTTAAATTTGAAAGTAGTTTTTTTCCCTTTTTATTGATTTTTCATACCATCTCACAAATATTTGATATTTGTAGTAATTCGAAAATAAGTCAGTTTCATTATTGAGTCACGATTCGGGAATCATGATTGCTTCAAAATAAATATTTGACTGGCTATTGACAGATCAATATGGCGACGAAGTTTTTCGAACGATGTTTTATTCATTTTTTCATTTATTTTTTTTTTTGAATACGATTTACAGGCTACAGAGGAAAACGCCTTCTAAAGAATGTTTATATAAACATATATATAAAATTCTCGTGTCACAATGTTAGTTACCTTACTCCTCCGAAACGGCTTTACTGATTTTTACGCATATGCATGTTCAGTAGGTCTGAGAATCGGCTACTATCTATTTTTCATGCCCCTTAGTGATAAGGGTAGACCACACCAAAAATTAATATGGCAAAACAACGTTTGCCGGGTCAACTAGTTTAAATATATAAATAAATATATACATAGATACTTTTGTTTTGTATTGAAAAAAGACATATTTTAAAATTATTTTTTAATGAAAAGCTATATTCTTTCTCAGTGATATAGACTTTATCACAGAACAGAAAAAAAACTGTTCTGTGAGCTTTATTTAAGCTATTTTCTTATAAAGTATAGCTCATTCCATTTAGATTACAACATAACTCACATCGTGTCGTGAGGTCGTGTGAAGTAGAAAGTTCGGACGTACCGGTAATCTTAGTAGATTAGCACGGTTCTATATAGATCAAAAACTTTGCCCATAGTTGCTTACTGTTTTAGCTATAAGAAAACTTAAATGGCTATTAAAACTGTACATCAATCATGAGTATAATATTGAAATTTTTGATTGGTTTTTTTCTATTGCAAAGCTGTCAATTCTAATGGCCAAGTCTAGGTTATTTATAAACTATATGTATTTATTGTGGTATGATATTTCTGATTACCATAACTCAAGTGCTTCTGCTACTTACTTTGGGATCATAGCAATGTATGTGAGTTGTCCCAAATATTATTATTATATATTAATTACAAAAGCAAACCGACACTGCAAACAAATGGGACGTTTTCTCGCTGTTTTACTGTCTTCGTTTATCTTGTCTATTTTATTTGAGGCACTCTCAGGAGGATCGAATTCCTATATAAATACAACTGAAAGACAAACTCAGACGAGAAAATGTGATTGTCAATCGACTTTGTACAGCGCATAAATAACATACATTGTAAATAACAAAAGCACACACATAATTTTAACATATTATAATATTTAACGACAAGTTTAATATTATAAAAAAACGTAATTGCACAAATTCACTAGCATCAGGTAGTAAGATTTATTACAATCAATTTTATGACGATAAGCAGGAGTAGTAGACGTCTCAAGACGCTGAAGGAAAATTAGAGCTCGTAGTGTGCAAACTTGAGCGCCACCATCGCCCATTAACCTTGTAATAGGTTTACTATGCTAAGCGAAATTTCGCCATCTTGTTCTTCGTTTATATATTTTCTACTAAATGGTCGAAAGTTCATCAAATAACGAATAGGTAAGAATTTATAACAATATTATTTACAAAACTTACCGAGAAAAAACTTTCCAAATATATTACAATTATGCATTTACCTGCGACTAAGCTAATACCATACTATTTTTATTTTAACAGCTTTTAACCACATGCACATAGTGTGACCCTTTTTTGAAAGTTAAGACGGGTATAGTAAAGTCTCCAATATTGACATATTCTATCGTATCTTTTCATTACTTGTACATAGATCTATAGAGGAGGAATGTTATCTAAATAGACCAACATACGTGGCAAGAAACTTTCATGTATTTATTTATGTTTAGTGGAGCCACATAACACAGGTTATGTGGCTCAAAACTAAAATATACTATCTATCATAGGAAGGAATGGACACCACAAACATTCAATTGAAATGAACAACAATTGCTAAAACATTCATTATTTTACGTAATTACAACGTAATGTTAAGTACACATTACGTAAAAATCAAAAATAAAAGTATACAAGTACTAAAAAAATAAAAAAATAAAATAAAAACACAAATAACCATTGTCTTTTATAATGGGTATTCTGGTTGTATAAAAAGATAAAGTATAATATTAAACTCGCTGCTCCTTAATAAGATGAATGTATAAAAAGAACGTTAATTTAATTGGAGTAAGTGAAAAATTGTGGCTACCCGCCGACTTTCCTGTTTATGAGAATTATTTTTGACCTATTTTAATGGAGAAGTGAAACGGCATTCGTGTTTTGAAAAGTTTCTTTATATATCGAATTGAGTTCTGAAAGTTTGTGCTTACATTGAAATTTAATGACACATTTTCCATTTATAACAACGAGAAATATCATTAATATCTCAAGTTGCTTTGAGGTTATCTGTTTATTTATACTATCACACCCTTTTCAAAGATATATTGTTACTACAAACAGAACTACAACTAAATTTATGTATATAAGTCTGTTTGTATGGGATAATCACTACTTAACGTTGGAGCCATATGCTAAGACCCCGTGGTATAACTGACAGTAAGGACCCCGTGGGACTCTAAATGGGAGGTTTGGTAAGGTTTTTAGAGGTTTGGTAAGGTTTTTAGAGGTTTGGTAAAAAAGGGAGAAAAGGGTAAAAAGGACTGGGTCCTAAAAGATATTTTACAGTAGGAATTATAAGTGTCTTTCTTAGTGACATGGGCTTTGCATACGCATATGCTTTATTATGTTATGTAAATATTGTAGGTATACATAACTAAGTTGAGTAAGAGATAGTCTATATCTTTTCATGAATTAAAATGATAGAATAGCATAAATCTATGACAGATACAGTACAAACAGTGTTTACAATGGCTAGCTAAAATACGATCTTGCCGAAATATATTCAAGCATTATTTAGTGTCAAGATATGTTTGGGAGCACAAAACTTTCGTATTCATGTAACTATACTGTTGAATAACATGTTTTTTTATTAGATAGAAGGCTCATTTACGGGGAGTTTAAGATAATGGATCCTTTGTATTAATAATGTTAATATATTTTATGGATAATTCTGCAAAAATGGAAAGGTTGAAGTTAAGTTCGGCGGCGATTTATAGGATCGTTTTTAAGTATACAATGACAGCTGATTTAATAAATTCATTAATTTTTTTGTTATATTTATCAAAAGAAACATTTTCGCTCATGTGTTAATCACATCTTGATCAACTAGTACTAGTAATCACTACATAGTCTAAAACAAAGCCGCTTTTTCTTCCCCTATGTCCCTTTGTATGCTTAAATTATAATTTATAAATAATATATAAATAATTTATAATCAGTTAGGTCAGTGGTTATGATTATTAAACAACGGCGATTCATGTATTATCTAACTTATTACACTAATCACCTGCAGCAATAAAATTTATTATGAGAATGTATGAGTTACATTCAATTTCTCTTTTCAGATGAAAATGTGCCCGATTTTGATTTTTTTGTTTATAATACTAGAATATTTTGTTTTTCATGTCTTTTTTATTAGAGTGGGTAAGCAATGCTGCCTTGTTTTAGATTAAATAATTTCTCACCTCTGGGAACATCTCGTGGTCACGTAAATAATCGATCCGTATGTTATTAAGGACCCGTCCATCATTATCGAGAGCTTCAAGGCCGATGTCTATTTCATTTATCCTTCTATAGAACACCGATGAGTTAATTAATCGAATAGTCACGGAACGATAAATTTTTCCTTTATCCATAGATTTCCAAATTCTTTATTATTATTTTTCCCTATAGTTTTTAAAAAATAAATTTTATCTCACTGTTTTGAGAGAACGTTTCCCATTTCAATAGTAACAATGAACAGAGATAAAATTAAAATGTAGGCTATACATTTTTGTTATTGTTAAATTTTCAGAAATTGCCAAATTTAGGCTAAGAACTCACGGAGCGGTTTTACCGCCGTAGCGAGCCCGCAGCCTTTGTAGAATACAGATATTTATGCAAAAAAATTAAAGCACATTTCACAATGCGTTTTACGCCCGCAGCGTGTGCGATTGTTTGCGTGTCCCGCTGCACCGGCGGTCATCTTGTGCCGGCGGGCGCGGGTCGCAGTCCCGCAGCCGCGGCGGGTTGCACCCGCGTGCTCTGCGATCGGTTGGCGAGCGACCGCAGTTAATTTTAATTAAAAAATTTAATTATTCTTTGAAGTAAGTATAACGCAACAGCTCGTTTCTGGTGTGTGTCCATGGCAGTATAGAATTCAACTGATTTTTTAACCGCCCATCTTGCAACCGCCCGTATTGCGATAATCAAACGCCAAGTTTGCGAAAAACTCCGGTCTCGTGAGTTTTGAAAATAAAACTCCATTCCGCCACCGTGGCGGGCGCGGAAGAAAACCGCTCCGTGAGTTCTTAGCCTTAGATATTTAAAATAGGGTTTACGAATAATTGTTCAGTAAGCTCACGTTAAGCCGTTACATTGCAGTTGACAGGCGGCTTAAGTTTTTGGCTTTTCTCTACCTGCTTTGTATTTTATTGCATAAAATAGTGAACTCGTGTATTGCCAGTATAAAAAACAATGCTATTTCCGTTATTATATTGGTGTTATTTCACTGAATTTCGCGTTCATAATTTACTAGCTGACCCAGCGTACCGCCTAGCGATCAATAAATTCGTGTTATCTTATTAGCTGTATTAAATTCAGTTTTTATATTCAATCGACTAAATCACGTGCGTAAAGTGAATTTCCGTTAACGTTAGTGGGGCATCGGATAGACACAATTGTATCTGTTTGATGATGTTGTAACCGTTCATAATAGAAATATTTGTTTTACTGGGATTTGAACGCGGTTGGCGTCAAAGACGGTAACCACGTGCCAAGGCTTTCTAATATTCAGAGATAAATCGAACAAAATATGAAACATCATAAACAGTTCATTCTTTATTTTTACCAACACGAAACACCAATTGATTTGTATCGAATAAGGATTAAGAATATTAAATAAGAATATAATTTATACATGTGCCGTAACGGTAAGTTGTATAATTTCACACAGTTAAGATTATTCTAACATCTCAAACATCCGAAGCTATAAGTAACATCACACATTGTGATGTTACTCCCACATATCGTGTTAAGTAGGCTCTCATGTCCCCTAATGTGCTTCAGTAATCTTTTAAGTATTACAGATGATGATGATTGATTGTGATTCCTCCGCTCACTACTTTCTATAAAGAAACGAGGTGATACTTGCTGTATTGCTTGGAAATTTTGACTGAGTATAGTGGTTAAATTTAATCCCCAATATTCCTCATTTTAGATTGATTTGGATTTGATTCCTATGACAACAAAATACGGGATTGAAATATACTGAAGCTTACCGTTAATACCTAATATGCATTATCATTATGACTTGCCTTTTTCATAGTAGTAACTAGACTCTAGAAATATTGACGTATTCTGTTTATAGAAAAACTGAGGTAGTCCGTATACAGACGCGATAGAGCAAAAATTTCTTGATACAAATCTTTTACTCGTTTAGTAGATTCATGTTATCAACAAAACTAATTTATCTACTTTACCAATTAAAATAAAGATGAAAATTATATTCAAAGGTAGATTACTAGATAAGTTACTTATCTAAGTGAAAAGTGAAGTTCATAAATGCAATCAAACTAAGATTAGTAAATGCCGAACTCAAATATGTTACTTGAAACTTGAAGTTCAATAATAAAATTGGTACTAGGTACTATCTAACACGTTTGTCACGTATAAAAAAATTTCAATATTTATTGGAAATTATACAACAAGTCATAAAAGGCCTATTTTTATTTTGAATGCACTGTAATTTTTTATATTCTACTGCAAAATCCCTACATCTCATGAGGCTTGAGTCGCGTACTGTGTTCACCTGATATCATTTGATATTATAAAAGTATTACTTGGGGATCTTCAAAAAAAGAGCTTACCTTATATAAAAACCGGCCCAATGCCAGTATCCCGCTCATTTGTCTCCTATTTTATAATTTTTTTTAAAAAAATCTCCTTTATTCATATTACAAGTAATATTTCATCAAAATTTATCAGTGTTGACCGCCAACGTGCTAATTGGTAACCTATCTGACATTGCTGTGAGGAAGATATTTGATTTAAAGGGTAATAAAAAATACGAATTCAAAAGGCTTAAGCATATCTGATTTAAATAATATGCATTATCATTTTAACTGGCCTTTTTTGAGTTTAAACATTCTTTTCTTAGAAAAATAAGATCATTTTACTACTACGGCCAGTAATCCATACAGCTTTAAGATGATAAACTTTTTGTGTTACTTTTAGAGGTTTCAAGTCCTATGCGAAATGTGAGGCACGTCACGTAACTGATGTACGCTGTGCAAGCCAAGTAGGACTACTTTATTATTCGTAGAATGAGATACTGAAATTACTTGTGTTGTCAAAGTAATGTCTTAAAGTTTCACATAAAGTTTGAATGAGAAGTGTTCTAAGTTTGAAATTCAAAGATAAAAATCAATGCTGAGCCTTGTGTTTCCAACTTTAGAAATAAATCGTAATTCATAAATGAGAAAGTTTTGATATTTAAACAGCTGAACAAATTCTCGTCATTTTAAAAAGTAACACACACAGATTTGAATCTTTAGTTGTCTCCCTGAATTTGTTAATTTTAATTATACGTGTGAATTAAAAATAGCACCGCGATCTTAACTGATATATATTGCGTGTAACTTGGTATGTAACTCCCCATATAGTTACATATGAATGAATAATTGAAAACGAAAACTAGCCAAGCATTCATAAGATTGTATTAAACAATTTTCCCTAAAACATTTTATTAAGTCTTAGGTTAACGTAATATATAATCGAATATCGAATTAACTTTCATAAATTCTTACAAGGAAGTGTCTACTCAAGGATTTAAATACTTATTTAGTGCCTTCTTGTGGTTAGTAGTAACTACAGAATAATATAACAGTTGCGTGACTATATAAATCTAGAATTAAAAGAAAAAGTTTTTGTGAGAGCTTCGAAGAGATATACAATGTAATCGGCCCTGTTATTTCATGACCTTCGAATGAACCTTAACTTACATTTTTGGTAGACCAACAAACGTTTGATACATCTTTAACCGAATAAATGGTGAGATTTCTCATTTTCACACTTTCTTAATATTTCTATCAACCGTTTGGGTAGACTAAAAAATTACCTCATTTGTAACCAAAAAAGGGTGCAAAAATCTATGAAAAAAGTAATAAACGTCTTTTGTTACAGATAACACCAGGTGCATAAACCGTGAATAAATAAAATTAATTCAGAAAACAATAAACAGTTGCAATATTTTTTTTAAAAAAAGTAGAAAAAAATCATGATAATTTAAATCCAACGGCATATTAAAATTAGTTTAGTAAAAAATAATATAACATTTACAATATGGTGAAGTGCAAAGTTCTTAAATGACAGTTGACATTGACGCATAGAGAAAAATGTTGCCAGTGCCACAGGACCGATTGTCTGGACGACGAAGCAGCTCCATCGTCAGCCGGACTCTGCTGGGCCGTCGCTCTTCTGTCTATGTGACCAGCAATCAACAGGACCCTGCTAAGGTAAAGTTTTTAGAAACGTTTTTGTTGGCTTAAAAATATCACAACGTCTTTCGACGCAATAACCCTTAATCATTTATCACTAAAACTCCGTCCGTTCGAATTTCGAAAAAATCTTATTATCTTCGCAAATAGAATATCTTACCCACGTCATCTAGTTTTTTTAGAAAAGGTTTATAATGAACTAGTAGACCCAAACTTCGTATCGCGTCAGAGTTCCGAATAATAACGTATAACCTAAAACGTCATTCGATAAAAAATATATGAGGAAATGAATTTTCTTCATGAACACTTTTTCCAGAATTTTTCTATATTTTTTATTCTGCTATTCTCGGCTTAAAGATATCCAACAAATCAGAGATTATTAAAATCGTTCTTGAGTTATAAATTTTGTAAATAATCCGACTCTGTTTTATATATATACTATATATAGATTTTCTATAAGGGTGGAACTCTTAACTCAATTTTTTTGTTAAAGGTAATACAGTTAATTAAGCTATATAATATATTTATTAAATATTTACAATAATGTACTTAAAAATATTTACAAAAATAGGGTGCGTACCTACCTGCGTAAAATACTGGCTACATCACCGCGTTGTATTGCTATACTAACGCGTTGGCCGAAATATGAGGCAGCTTTCGGGTTTCCTGTGGTCTCAACTAAGCGCGTCGATATCTCTTTAAACAATGACGTTAATTAATGTTAATTAAGCTTAACAAATAAACTTTTAATACCTTAAGATGCATTACATTCAAAGAAAGTTTGAAATAAGAAGAGTGGTTTTAGAAGTACGTGTCTTTGAAAAAATAAGTCCACAAACTTTATCTCTTTGAGTACAACATTATAATTGTTAGCTATAATCTCTTTTTTATAAAAGATATGTTTTATAAGTTCGACGTAATATGTCTGCGAGTTGCTTCATTACTCCTAAATGAATAGACCGAATTTAATGCGTTTTTTTTTTGTTTTAAAGTTGACATGATCGAAATGGATCATAGATCAATTAAAAGTCTGTTCATGAATTCATAAACATATTCTTATTTCTAATTAACATGTCGGAGGATATTTTAAATTGACAATTTCACAGTTAACAATTACTTTTACGTCCAAACTATTTATTGATGTCTAATTTAATTAAAAATTCTATTTAATTTTCATTGTAACCAAAATATTCGTGAGCGAATATTATACCATATATTTTTGATAAATTTCATCGAATATATCTAAAACATTTTAAAATAAATCCGATTGCATAGAAATTGCAGAAGTATATACTTATTTTTCATTTCACTACTTTGGAAACAGCCTAGTTAATGATTAGTTATTTATCTGTAACTAGTGGACCTTGCGAACTTCGTATCGCTTCAGTGCCGAATAATGTGTCACCTAAAACGTCATTCCATAGAAAATGTATGAGGAAACGAATTTGCAATAAATTAAAATTGCGACTATAATTTGAGATTTAAACTATCCTATCTCTCAAGTTGGATCGAACTGCACATGGTGTGCGAATTTTATTATAATTGGTTAAGTGGTTTAGGAGTCCATTGAGGACAAACATTGTGACACGAGATTTATATATATTAGATATTGATGGCTGAAAAGTTTATTTATTTGAGCGCGCTAATCATAAGCTACTGGTTCGAATGAAAAGTTCTTTTTGGATAGGATAGTCAATTTTTTGAAGATGACTGCTCTACGGTTCGATGAAATAAACGCAAGTGTTACCGCGGGGCACATATAATGGGAATAAAAGAAATATCCCAATAATAATATTACGAATTGAGGTCGAAATATTCGCCGGCGTTGATCTAAACTCAATTAGGATTCGTCAATGTATCAAATGGCAGTGGAAATGTAACTGTTTTATTGTTACCCAAAAACAATTGGACATAAAATAACATGTAGCCAGAATAGGTTCACTATTAAATAAGAAACAATAAAAGTCTTATTTTAGACGTTTATTGAACTAAGGATGGTACTAAGTATAATATATTTTTAATTTTTAATTAATATGACTTATTTATTGTTACCTACCTAAATATTTTTTTTATCCAATCTTCAAAAACCAAGAGGTTATCAATTCCATGTGTTTTTTCTCCTACCAGGACTTTTAGTGATAAGGACGCATTAATAATTACTTATGTTTTTTCGCTATATAACTTTCTCTATATGTATAAATAATCGTTTATTATAGTTATTTCAATTCTTATTAAGAAAAAGCTGTCATAATAATGTAAAAATGTGCGTAATCGCTGGTGATGTCACATTTTTCATAGAATTATTTAACGTAGATGACGATGCTTTGTCTGTTTGAGAACGCACGACAAGACATTCAATTATTTATTTAAACTTATAATTTTTTTTCTGTTATGTTATATTTCTTACTACAATCATTTCCATGGCAAAAGTCCACGTTTCAAATGTTAGGAAAACAAAATTTCGTTCATGTGGACACAGAAGGCTACTTCCTTTTATGGAAAATGATCATTGAAATAGACGCAGAAATGTATCTGTCTCATGCCCTACACAGAAATTACGGCATTCCATTTTAGGTAAGCTTCAAGTACACAAAATGTTTCAATTAAATTAATGTTTATTTGTAAGCTCTATCTTGACACGTTCGATTCAAATCTTGTTCGGAATAACTAGATCGAAACGTCTTTGATAATTGTTAACAGCTGTTCGAGTACACGTTATCTAAATGCTGTTATTTACTAGCTTTGTCTAATATATTGTATAACTAGTTTATAACTGGCTTAGAAGTGGTTAAAAGTGGTAAAACGTATTATACAATGATAACGCTACATTTCTGTTGATAGAAAATAGCCTATTCATAAGGCCTAACGCAAAGACAGTTGGTATTAGTTGTGCCTATCTGAGACATCTAAGTTCCTAAGCGAATGGACTGATTATGATAGTTTTCGTTTGCTGACGTGAACAATATTGTTCTTAGCTACAATTTATTAAGATTTATATCAACAAATCAGTTAAGTTCACTTCAGAAATCTTACTGCTACGGTGACTAGCCGCGTACGAGTAGATGTGTAAACCATTTTTTTTTTTAAATCTAGTGGCCTACCTCCCGGCAACTCACGCCCCGGGGCCGAGGAACTAGTCTCTAACTATTCCCCTTCCATTTGGAAGGGACTTTGAGTACTATAGTATATTTATTTACATCAAGTTTCAGTTTTACAATCAGTTATTCTAGAAGACTTTAAAACCATTTGTTTATGCATCTGTGTGTTGCCGGATGTACTGGGTTCGAGCTCGAAGAAAACTAATAAATATTTCGGTAGGATAGGTACAGAAGGCTGATCACCTACTTGCCTTTAAAGAAAAATTATCTAGGAAACAGATGCGGAAATATATCTGCGGCACTAGTGAATTTCTGTTACTCCTAAGTGTAAAAGTGAAAATAAACTTTTCCTGCGTAAATAACTCTCGTTAACCTCGACGCGGGATAGAAGTTAGATTAAGCCATTAAATATTACTCTGTTAATATAGAGCTTTTTGCGAAAAAATTAGGCGATCTTTTTAATTTTAATATTACGACTATAAAATATAGGTGTTCTCGGTTTTTTTAATTATATATGTATATATTTAATGAATATTTTTTAATTTGGTTTGTATAAAAGAAGCTTTTAGATATCATTTGTTTCACAAATATTTTTTGAATCTATGGAAAAAAATATATAGAACACTTTCCGTTATTAAGGCAGCCTAGTCTGCCTGGAATAGATCACTTGGCAGCGATAAGGCTGCTCACTGTTGTTTTTATATACATAAATCAAAATTTTATTATTTAATAAAAAACTTTAATCAAAATAATCTCATAGGGGCAAATAAACCTCACCTCAAACTGGTTTATAATTTTCGCTCTTCATATTTTGAATCAGTTTCAAATGCTTATAAGAGGTTGAGTACCAATTGATCCATTTGAATTTCGTGGCTGAATAATTACGGGCTGATATTATTGCACCATAATCACGCCGGGTGCTGGTAATGGCTTTTGGTTTACTAACACTGAAATGCATAATACGTCATTAGGAACTGATTTAAAACGGTTTCGCATATATCTTCATTACACAATAAATCTACTTTAATGAGTTGAAAACAAATTCGGGTCAGGAACAACTTTGCAACGAGAATTGTACCCCTTTTTACGAAAATTGCGCGAACGAGTGATTGTGAAATTTGCCACAGTTAATGTTTATATGGAGAAGAAGTGCATAAAGCTATTTTTTTATATAAAATGTATTAGAAATACATAATATAAATTAACATAAACATTACGCACACTACTGCTTGTATGGCACACGGCATACGCACATACATACCTGACTTACTCTTGAATTGTTGTCGAATTTCGACCAATGGGCAACCAATAGTATTTATTATCCCGTCTGCATTCCTAAACTCATAAAAATAGTATTATTTAATTACACAACGATAAATATAATAATTACATAAATCATCCCTATGGTTTACTTGAGTTACAATAATTAATTGGTTTTGGAAATGTTGCCTGCTCTGCATACGCCACTTATACCTATAAACGTTACCCAACTGGGTATATTTTTATTACTCCATGTCCCATTATATACCAGACGTAAACCCGTCTGTAGCAATATCAAATTCATACATTTAAGTGGTTTGAACTTTAATTTATAACATGTACTTATATGACATATTACATGACGTGCTTTTATTAAAAATAGGTTAAATGGATTAAGCGCATATATTTAGGTAACAATTTTTTTTAAATTATTTAATCTACATATATAAAAATCTATTGCTGTTCGTTTGTATCGCTAAAACTCGAGAACGGCTGGCTTGATTTAGCTGATTTTGGTTTTGAAATTTTTGTCGTAGTCCAGGGCAGGTTTAAACTTTGCGAAAATATGGAAAAATTCTGAGGAAGATAGTAAAAACAACAATTTCATTTTTCACATATAAATTTTCAGGCATTTTAGTGAAGGGAGAGTTTTAATGTCGTTAGGATAGGTGAATGAAATACACCGGGTCATCTAGTTATTAATAATTTTTCTAAATTATTTACAGAAGTATTTACAGAAAAGAAATTATTTCAATTATAAAACATTGAGAAAATTAAAATTATATATATCAAGACAGTTTTCTTTTTCTTGGTAGCGAGTGACAGCCGTTGATATTTCCTTGATATTCTTAATATCGAAAGAGTGAGAAACCTCTTTCGATATTATGAAAATAAAAATAAATATGTATGTATGCATGTATCTATGGCATCTATCATCATCTATGGCATATGTATCCTACATAATTTTCGCTGCGGTATATCTTACAAATAATTTCATGAAAAGATATTTTTAACTCAAGCATCGTAAGAAATCCATCAATCATAAAGTACCAGATGAAATAAATCTTTTAAGAATAACGTTTCCCTCTTGATAGCCAGTTAACGTAAACTATAACTCGCATTTTACGAGTTTTATGGGCTCAGATTTTATGACTACCATGAATGTAGTCTTTATGAAGATTGGGCGCAAGGTCTGCGATAAATTAATAGGCAAATTGACCCCTAATACTATAGTATTTCCAGACTCAAACACGTGACTGATTAAAAAATCTTTCTGAAACACAGAGGTATATATATCTATGCGAACGGAGTCCACCTTCATGATTAATGCGTTTGTTGTGTTGGAGGTCCTGAGTTTGAATATCGGGGAAGAAAATAGTTGAACAGCCACAGAAAGCTCTTCATCTTCTTCGTTGTAAAAAAAGGAACAGTGATATAGATGCAGAAATAAGTCTTACTGTGGACAATAGATAAAAACATTGTTTTATAACAGTATATTTCAATCTTAAATTCTTAAAGCTTTTATTTGACTAAAAACTTATTTCTATGTGACGATATAACGTGTCGTTATGCGTCAATAATGTTAACTCGGGATGCGGGTCATTTCATTCATCAGTAAGGACAATCGATTGTGAACGGTTCACTTGCTTTGCTAGATTGATGGCTTCCAACATTCTAGGTATTGAATGCTCGGATACTAATTTAGATCCCTCTATGTTGCGTGAAATAAGAATATCAATTTTATAAAAATGCTGGCTCATTATATAAAGAATAATTTGGATCTTACATCGAAAACACTGGCGAAGCTCTTTGAGTTATTACGAAACAATGTACCATAACGAAGCGTGGCTGGGACGGACCTCAATTAATTAATGAAAATGATCTCAATAAATTCAGGATATTAAAATTAGTAGGATAGTAAAATTAAAACTATAATCTACACAAGCAAGTCTCTCTTTGCTCCAAAGTTCACAAAATGTCTTTAACGTTAGCGAACAAAGAATACAAATTCGACGTAATCATCAAATTTTACTCAAAATTTATATCTCCGATTCTGTAATTGTAGATTATTCTACGAGTCATCTTTGTCTAACGTACGATTGGCCTACGGATGATAGTTTTTTATAGAAATCCGTATCAAAAGAAATTCATGATACCTGTTATAGGAAAAATTCCGAATCGTAGCATATACGACTGCCATTTTAGATATGAAACCCGGGGCATTACAGTTTCAAGTTAATATTGAACTAAAAATGTATGTAGAGGAAAAGCGTCAGATTTTCTGGATGACCTGGTAAAAGAAAACGTTATTATATTTCGTAAGGAAATACACTACGTAACAAGATGTGTATTTGTCGAGTTCGCAGAATCAAGTAATATTTAACATCTGTTGTAGAAACTGTATTGAGTTAGTATATTTTCGTATAGTGATTTCTTTAATATTTTCAATTTAAATTTTGCATTTATTTATATTGTATCAACAATTAGTTTTATCCGGCCTATATCCTTTAGTTAATGTATGACTAGAGACGTATATTAATTATTACATTATGACTTTAATACATAATTATATAATAATAATAAAGCCTTTTTTTATTTTCACATCGACATCATTTTGCATTTTAAATGTTTGTTAGTCATGTAGTAACTTATTGTTTAATTTAGTATTAGTTTAGTTGTCCAGTGGTAAGCGCGTAAGCGTTACAACCGAGAGGTCCTGGGTTCGACTCCCGGTGGAGATAAAAAAAAACTCGGTCTGATAGGACATAGAAGGCTGATCACCTACTCGTAGCTGTCCTAAAGAAAAAAAATCGATCAGTGAAACAGATGTGAAATGCATCTGCCCCATACTCCGTTAGACACGGGACTTCACACACTCACACATAGTTATCTTCCTGTAACGTGGATCCCGTTTGGATGAAGGTCTCATTTTTCTTCTTCTAGAATCCTATATTTTTAGCGAGGTTCATCCAATCTCGCTCTTTTATTTTAATAATATCATCAGCCCACGTTTTTGCTTGTCTGCTGACATTTCTTTTTCCTAATGGCCCTTTCCAACGTGTGGTTTTTATGGTCCATCTTATCTCCATTTATATATCTATATACAATTATACTGTCTTTAAATTACTACAACTACTACTTTATTAACCTATTATTGTTTAATATTATAAGTGGATATTTAGATTTAAGAAGTACTAAGATTGCGTATATATAAAGTTTTAGAAACCGAGCCGGGAGGCTAATCTAACCTAATTATTCCTCAGAATGTTAGTCTAGGTTATTAGAAATTTCGTGTAACTGTTATTTTAATTACTGCAAGTTGAAACAGCTAGCTAGCTGCTAGCTTAAGCTAAACGAACAATTTGCTCAACTTTAACTTGTATTTCCAATGCTTTAGCAGTCATTTAGAATGTTTGTTTACAAATTTGTTTACATAACTTATTTAACAACCGATTTGCGCAATTGGCAGTGCTCCTGCCTTTTCCGCCAAAAGGTACTGGGTTCGAATCCCGGTAGGTGGACTTATTTATGTGCACGAATGTTTGTTGCCGAGTCTTAGTTGTTTATAAACTTATATATAATATATTTATTGTGGTACCCTCGTTGTTTCTGATTACAATAACACAAGTGCTTCAGCTACTTACTTTGGAATCTACTTACTAATGTATGTGAGTTTTCATAACTATTATTATTATATACATTAAAAACCTTCTGGCCCCACGGATCCAGTTTCTAATTAATGGAACAAAAACATAACATGGAATAAGTATACAATTTAAAAATACACGTCGAATTGATAACCTCGTTTTTGGTATTTTTGAAGGTCGGTTAAAAATAGAGTTTATTTCAGATATTTTCGACATCAACAAAAGTACCTCAAACATGCGTTTAGTTTTATTGGATAGCTTTTGCTTAAAATATTTTTATCAAAAATGTTGCATCTCTAGTGGTTTAACGTAAATTTAATATGGAATATCAAAATATTAAAGGCGTGGTTGAGATCACCCACAATAAATATTTGGTAAAGTATTTTTGATAGCGTAAAATATTTGTATGAAAAATGTCCCAGTGCCCCTAGCGGATACGCGACAACCGCAAACTTACATGGCCAAGATTGACAGCTATCCAATAATAAAAAACCTATAGAAAGTTTCAGAACGGTCGACATACCAACTTTTTTATAATTTAGTTTTACATTCCCCTAAATAGGGTAGAGAGCTTACTACGTTTGCTTAATACGTTTAATTTAAATTTCATACACCAATTGTGAATGAAGCCGGCGAAATAAGGCTACCACTTTATCAGAATATTTAAGTCTGCTATTAAAATACTTATAAGAGAAGGCTTATTATACCGTTATCTAGTAAATAGAAAAGAACTGTTTAGAAGAACACATTTTAGGTTTCATTTTTCAATTTTTTCAATTCACATTTTACAATAGTGAATAACACATATAAAAGTGAAGTCCCGTGTCCCCTAGTGGGGTAGGTATGAGGAAGATGCATTTCACATCTGTTTCACTGATCGATTTTTTGCTTTAGGGCCAAGTATGTGATCAGCTTTCTATGTCCTGCCAGACAGAGTTTTTTTTTATCTCCACCGGGAATCGAATCCAGGACCTCTCGGTTGTAACGCTTTAATTTTTGTTGAAAATAATTAATATACTTATGTAAAAAATGTTTGTACATGCCATTTTTGTAGCCTATTTAAAACAGTATAGACGGAACCGATTATCCGAAGTTATCTCAAAAATGTGTATGTAGAAAGTTTATTAAAATAACGTTAACTTAATTGTTAGGACCGTCTTCAAGCCGATGCCATTTTTCCATAATGATTCCGTAATATAGCTAGTCCACTCACTATTGTCAGTTTTTACAATTTTGTTTACCTATTAATATAATAATATGTCATTACTCAGAACCAAATAAAAACAATATCACTACATAGTATAAAACAAAGTCGCTTTCCCTATATGCCTATGTATGCCTTAATCATTAAAACTACGCAACGGATTTTGATGCGGTTTTTTTAAATAGATGGAGTGATTGAGGAAGGAGTTGAGAGAGGAAGGTTTATATGTATAATATACCTGTGCGAAGCGGGAGCGGGTCTAAGTTTATTGTGCAATGTGTTACTAAAGAATTAATTTGAAATGTCACAGCGGTGTAATTATTTTCTTCATATGTCTCGAATATTACCTAGGTGCAGCTAGTGCGTCATACATTATGCGTCCCCTCGCTCAATGCACGCCGATCCCTTCATATTTTAGTTTGACATAGTTCCACGCCATTCAGCATATTAAATACGAGCATTCTATACCGACAAATTAAATCAATCTGTCTTTTTGTACTAAATATATATGACTGTGTCTCTTGTTTCTGTCCGTCTAACAACTGTTTTGCTCCAAATTTTCTCTCGAAAAATCTTAAACATAATAAAAAAATTGAAGAATAACAATTAATACTTGACTAGGTCTGGTATTAAAACATAAAAACACCAGAAAATAGCGCATAACATAGCATTAAAAAGCGTTCGTTCGAAACTATTTAAAAGAGGGCTTTTATTGATATAAGCATTTTCAAAACGGTTCTCAAATTAAGTAACCAACCAAATTGAAAGCCTTTTCTTATTGAAATCAGTTAAATACGTCTATTTCTGACAATCCCCGTCGCAAAGACACAGATTTCATGCTGTGAATGAAGCTGTAACGAGTAATTCTATAATTCATGAATGAGCGTCCCCGGTCGTCTACAGCTCCCTACATAATTTAATCCATCGGATCGACTCTCTCTTATTTAAAAATTCATATTTAAGCTACTTTTCACATGAACATGATTGTAACTGCGAATTTCAGAGCTCGAAGTCAGAGAGCAACTAAAAAGTAAACTAGAAATTCCAATTTCGTATTTCGTAGCAGGATTAATTAAAATATACGTAACTTTGGTTTTGTAATACTGTATGAAACAAAAAGATGTAACATTCTGTTAGCGAAGTAATTGTGCCAATTCTGAAATTTCTGATACTTTTGAAGGGGAAACCTGACGGTCGACAAAGCCGAGGCAGACCGAGATTGTGTTGGCTGGATAGTGTCAAGCAGAAAGTTTAAGTCTTCGTGATCACAAATTGAAAGGAAAAGGCACAGACATTACCAACTGGAGATCCTTGCTAGATCAGGTCAAGGCCAATTGGGCTGTATTATATTAAATTTCAAAGAAGCTATTCTGCTGAACCTTAGAAATAAATTTAGTAATCAGTATGACATAACTAAATCTCTCCAGTCTAGTTTAGCTTATATACTTGGTGTCATTATGAAAGAATATAAAAATACAACTTTTATGATGAGTTTTGGCATATTCGTAATTATAAGTTTAATGTATATGTAATTATGTAACATATATTTAAAATATAACAATTACTTTGTTTATCAGTGATAATTTTTTTCTAAACAGTGTTAGTTGTTCCATTGTTAGTTAACCAATTTTTAAACCTCCTGCCTCCGTGATTCACTCGCACACTCATCATTCACACTCGCACTTCGTCATTGCACACTAGTTTTAGATTCTCAGAAAAATATCAGCACAGCAAATAAAGCTCACAAATAATCAGTAAAGCTCACACAGAAATTTATGCAGAGCTTTTTATAACAATAACAAAATTGTGTTTATATTGTTTTGTATTTTATTATTATTTTTATGTTTAATTTAATTAATAAATCCAGAATTATCTTTGTAACTTTTCATTATAGAGAGCTTTACGAAATAACTTATTAACACTATTGAAATAAATTGTTATTCGTTGCTCTAAATCATAAAGATATAAATAATATTTAGCATCGTCTACTTAATCGAGTTATTTTCATGAGTTTCTCGCACTTAATCTGGGTTATTTATTTACTTTTCATATCAGATTGGCGGTTTCAGGCTTACCCTTTTAAAGGCTTTGGCAAGCTCGTATCTCTTAAAGCTTTTCACACGCAATTGAATGGCTTAAAAAGTCCGGATAACGGCCATTTTATAAACCTTTGCAGCTATATATCAGTTCAGGCTTAGTTAAAATTATTTTATTATTATATATTAGGTTTAATTTGCGACTTCATTTGCGTGGACATACAGAAAAGCATTTCAGTGGTCATTGCGTGGACTCAAAAAGAGTCAAGTTTCTTATTAGCTGTGCTATTAGTGATAAAATTTTAAAAAATCGTCTACGTCTACGAGTTTAACATAACAAACAAAAAAAAAGATTCCATTATTTCAATAGTAATTATTATAGATATGGTAGGTATTACCTTTTTAAAAATTGAATTTAAAATTATAAACAACGCAAAAATAACTAAATTTTTGAATAATGATTATTTTTAATTAAAATTATAGGGCTTAATGTAAGCTAGTTGCGCTTACTGTTTTGGGTTCAACTTCCCAGAGAATTACATTAATACCCTATCAAATGAAATCAATGAAACAAATGCAAAATATGTCTACCCACGCCCCACTAGGATTTACGAGTTTCATTATATTACCATGATAAAAATTATGCCAACTTTCTCAATATTTGATGTACAATAGTGAATGGTTTGGATTAAATCGGAAAACTTTGAGACAATCTGTGCGAGCACTATTCATGGCCACGACAAGTTTGAATGGAGTCGTTCAAACTTATGCGGTTAGATTCACTATTCTGACAGGAGAAACATTCCGAAGCAATTCATAGAAAAGTAAATTATTTCACTAAACATGACTTTGTTATCTTGTCGATGCGGTAAGATTGCCTAGAGCAATGAAGTCTCTTTATATAATGATTTTTGAGGTAAAAGATTGAGTTTTAGTGAGTTTTAGGGCTCACCGGACACTGAGGAGCAGACTGTACGATGGTGATCTTTCAAAAGTCGGTTTATATATTTTTTAAAAATAAATTTTGTCTTTTATCAAGAAATAATCTCCAAAAACTAACTACTGAAACAATCCACTAAAACTACTGGTATTTGAGCTTTCTGAGTGACAATCGCTGTCTTATTAAATGAAATTGAAGATAATTTAAAACTCCTAGACAGGATAATTTCCAATAAGAATATCTCATAAATGGATTAACAGATCTTCGTGAATTGTAGCTTAGATACATCTCGATCGAGATTCAAACAAAAATCAGTCCATTCGTCTAGAAGTTACGTTGCCGCAATCACACAGATACGTCAAACTTATAACTTTTGTCGGGAGTTTAAAGATACAAAAAATGTCGTTAGTGTTACGATCTTCTACCGAATACTAAACAAAGTTAGTCTTACTAAAGGAGCGAATTGTTAGATTTGCAAACACACTTAGTAACATATAAGAGGACATAGGGATAATTGGACACCCCGTTATGTAAGCGCGTTAGGCGGTGGTTAACTTCGCTAAGGGCCGTTAACCCAAGGCCGTATAGTTTTATATAGATAAGGTCGACATACAATAACATAATTATGTTATACTATTTGGAACTATGAATACTTATATTTTCAAAATAAGTACCTATATACTCTACATCTAAAACTATAACTGAATATATGAACTTTTTTCCTTTATCTTTTAACTTTTTTATTATGATATTATTTTTTAATTTAAGATAAGATATAACAATATAAGACTCTTGTAATACAGTTTTAAAGACTAACCAGAAGGGTTCCCTAACCATGTTATACAAGCAATTGTAAGATTATAAAATAAATATATATAAAAATATTTTTATAAACAATAACATTGAAACTTTAGCATTAAAATATCTCAATCAATTAAATTATGTATACAATTTTATGAATCTAAATGATCTCACTGAATATGAGTTTTTATAAATACTTACTTATTATAAAATTGTAACTAAGTACAGACTTGGTTACATAATATATTAACCAATACAGATTTTAAAATTAATTCCCGTAACACCTAGTGAGGCATAGGGCAGATACATTTCTTTGTTTTTTACCGAAACATTTACATGATTCTCCGTGATTCAAACCACTTAACTACAAAGGCGGTTATACGCAGATACAGATCTTGTTATATGTTAATATATGTGTGACTTTGTTAAATATCGTCTCCTGTGGCATTGTAACTTCTAGATGAAAATATCAATTGTGAAGGGTTTTTTTATTTGAACTCCAACCTGATCAAGAATAGTTGTTAGATACAATTTATGAGTCATTTCGAGATTTGAGAGATCTCATAATTTATGAGTCTTGAGCAAAACATTATGATACATTTCTGCGTTCGTTTTACTAATAACTTTACCTCACCCGTAAAGGAAATGATCAGTGAAACAGTGTAGAAATTTGTCAACAAAATGTCCTTTTAGTGGTTCAAGAGAAATCAATCTAAAAGCAATATTGTGCCGCATAAGTACGTATTCAGAATGTTGATTATAAATTACCTAGTGCGCTTTACAGCAGGACTTAAACTGTTAAGTTATCAAATAAATAAATATAAAACTAGTTAAAAAATATAATATAACTAAAGATAAATGATCTTATAACATAAAACGTAATAGCTTGCAAGCCGCACGTATTACTGATGTTCACTGAGTAAGTAGTTCTTATAATTAACACATTTTTTCAATATACCAATCTTATATTTTCAACTAACTTTAGTTTTCAATTCCATTGTAGGTTTTAAATACTTTTTATACAATTTTTACGCCAATTATGAACCCATGTATACATTCACAAAATATAAATACCACCACAGACGAAATAAAAAACCACAGACCGTTCGATATTCGATTACGTTTACAAAATGATTCGAGGCACATAATGTGGATTAGAAACGATAAATTGAGTCACAATTTAAAGGACGCGACATTGACTGATATACAACCTCCTTACAACATTCGCCGGCACTTTGCTGAGATCGAGCAAAGTGGAAAAAACGGGACTCACGCCCAACAAAATTTATTGGCTATCACAACACTGGGAAATTAGCTCTTGTTTTAATTTGAACCATAAACGATTTAATGTAATTTACGAAATCCTTAAGTGTAATTTAAAACGCTTTTAAGATTCAATAAATTTTTAAATTACTTTCATAATATTGAAATGCGAAAATAATTAGCTGTAGATACATTCACAGCATAGTAAATATAGTGGCCATAGGTTTACTATCGACATTTCGATAGTCTTACACTATTTCAAAGCTATCTGTAACATAGTGATCAAATAAGTTTGCGTGTATTTTATTTTTTTAATTCAAATATTTTAAGTGACAGATTAATACTTTAAATTACATAATTAATACTTTCATAATATATTATCTTATACATAGACGTAAAACAATATATAAGATGAAATAGAAGTATAAGCATTCTAAGAATGTTTCACAGATGAAGGTAGTTCGATAAAGAAAAAGTTATTTATTTATATATTGGTTAAAAATGTATCTATGTACCAATGTATCTATATTTTACTAGGTATAGTTATTCTTTTTAAACATATTGTAATATTAAAACACATTGTATACTTTGTAATGGGTTGCTTTATCGCAACCTAGCAATCTATTCCAGGCTACACAGTCATAAGACACTAGAAAATGAAATAATATACTAAAGGTTCTATCACTAATTTGAACAAACAAATAAATTATATAAATACATTATATACTCTAGTATTTACGTAATATTTTTTTTAATAATTGAAAAGCATCTATTACCTATGTAGTTTAGCATAATCACTACATAGTATAAAACAATGTCGCTTTTTCTTCCCCTATATCCCTTTGTATGCTTAAATATTTAAAACTACGCAACGGATTTTGATGCGGTTTTTTTAATAGATAGAGTGATTGAAGAGAAGGGTTTTTATATGTTTTATACCCGTGCAAAGCCGGGGCGGTTCGCTAGTACGTAATAAAATGTAGTATTCAGATATTAAATTTATAGATAAGTAAAAGAATACTCGTAAAGTAGGTTTTTCTTAAAGCCTCCAATTATGAAGCCTCAAAAAGCCTCTTGTAGACAAATAATAAAAACTACAAAATAAGATATCTTACAACATCGCTTTTGATGAATTATCTTCAGAAGTGATGTTATTTCAGACATGTTTTTCGTTCCTTTTTGTTATTTGAAGAAGTTACTAAACATCATTCATCAAGTTCGTGAGTCGTGCATTTGTTTGAACAATTAATTCCACAAACATCGATTACTCATCAAATTCTTATTTAATACGGAATTTATTATTTTCAATCGACTTAAAAAGAAGGTGCTTCATTTGGGTTTCTTTTTGTAAGTTTGTTAAGTGATTGTGAAGACACCTCTGAACCTATCAAACATTTTTGGTTGAATGCTTCAGATGTGCTCCCATATAAATTTCATCAAAGATTCATTTAATAAAATAAAAATATTCTAAGACATTAAATTGACCTAACGTTTGTAAATGTTCATATAAGTTACTACGTGAAATAAGCTATTTTAACCCGTAATGAAAAAAGAGAGATTGCTCTAAGTTTGAGGTATCTGCATGTCGGTGGGTCTGCGGAAAACAGATTCATCATGATACGTTCTTTTTTTAAAGCTGACGTGAAGCAGATAGTTCTTAGTTACAATATAATGATACTGCTGGTTTGGCTGTCCGCCAGTATTCTATAGTTGTTCTTAGAAGGGAAAACACTATCTGATTGGGTAGTGGTTATGTATTTCGAGTAAATAGGAAAGTCATTGGGCGAAGTATAATACCAATTAGAAAAAAGTGTATGTTTAGTGTGATTTCTATGATTTTTTAAAAGTTAAATTGCTTAAAACATAATATTAATCTATTTAAAATTAGGCTTATTTGTACTTCAGTTTTTGTTCGATACCAGTAGCGCCATCTAGTCTCTATCTTGAGGAACTCATAAAAAGGTTGTTCTTTAAGTTGTCCCATATTTCAGCTTCAAGGAACTCCGTCAAGCTTATTGTAATTGCCGCTAGGTGGAGGTATCAAAGATTCACTTTGAGGTTACGGGTTGGGAGATTTTTTTATTATCATCATAACAGCTGTTTTCCTTCACAACAAAGAAATGTCATTCCCTCAAAAATTAGAAGTTGAAATAATAAAAATAAACAGAAATACTTATTCCATTGAAAATTAGATTATATTTGAATTCCTGAAAGGCTGAAACTGTGAACTTAATGTTGTTCTGAAAAAATTGTACTGTACCTTCAAACATAAAGGTTTTTGATAATATCAATATCGTAATCACGTAGCCGTAACGATACGACTTTTTTTATTTCCATACAAGTTTCCAGCGTTAGTTGGTATCTAAAAATTAGCGGGACGTTCTTGTCTAAAGATCCTGAGGTATGGGGTAAATTTTAACATTATTATAAGCTCAAATTCTAAAGGATAAAATATTATGAATAGTATAAAAATAGTCACGTTTTGTTGGTGACATTTACGCTAAGAAAGGGAACTGGATTTACAGTCCAGTCTAGAAAATGCTCGGCTTATTCAAGTGGAAATATCAGAAATTTTAGGTCAACTTATGTGAAATATATTTACGTAACTCTGGTATTAAATAATAATGTCAATCCTCAAAAGCTTACCCTCCGACGGAAAGAGACGGGTGATGTAAATTTGACGCGTTTGTCGGTCTGTGACATCGTAGCTCCTAAACGAATAGACCGATTTTGATGTGTTTTTTTGAAAGCTGAGGTTCTTGAGATCTTAGCTCAAAGATCGAGCGTCAATTTATGAGGGGATATTTAAATTGTCTTCATTTATATAAAATTCGTATTATTATATTTTTTTCCTATTTTTGAGTTTTTACTTACAATTAATATTAAATCGCCCCATAATTATGCTTTAGAGTAATATGACACTCCTTAATTTAAAAATTAATAAAGAGAAAGAGGAAAGATTTGAAAATGATCCTAACACAAGAAGACTATTAAAGTCTCGTTTATAATAAGTTGCTATCTTCAATTTTCCTCTTAATTTCCGTTGAAAATCGAGCCTTTTTAATAGAATCGCTTGAATCATAAGTCATGTAGCCATTTGGCGTAAAAATTGCGGTTCTAAATCATACAATATTAAATATATCACAACCTAGTGCTACCTAGCTTTTTATAAGACTAGTTTTAACTCGCAAATTTATCCACGTGGGCATATGCACCCATAACACACTCATAACACACGGTCTTTACATCAACGTAAGACTATTTAATGTACTAGTTGTTTTTGACCTTATCCATTACAAACAAAAATAGTTATTATTTTATTTTTATTATTTTCTCTTTGAAATACCCAGTATTCATTAACCTGATAGAAGTCTAGATTTTTGCCAGATTTCTAGTCCTTACCGAGACGTAGGCTATATTTTGTATGTCTATGTGGATGAAGTTGCAAGTTAAGACTAAGTACACTATATATATTATGGTTATACGTAATTAATTTAATCTTTACATACAACTATAGACGGGCTTCTTGTTCTTTGGGTATTTTTGGCAGAAATAGAAAGGCAGAAGAATCTTCTAAAATATTTGTTTAAAATAAGTAAGTCAAGCTTTACAATATTACATTTTTTTTTATTTATTTCATTTATTTGTCATTTGATTTTTGAATTGGCGGCAAAACCAAGTCTTGTTATACATCAAAATAAATTTAACGCGAGAAAATGATCGGTCGATGTTTTATTATGACTTTCGTTGTGGTCTTAATAACATTTATGATAGACTTAAATTGGCATTCAATTATAAAGCCCCATCTCGCGACATTGTTTACAATTGATTTAATTAGTTTAAACGTGGGCGTAGCAATCTTATTTATGGTCAGCGTAAAGTACTTCTACAGCTACATCTGAAGATAACAACACTGCTGTGTGACTCATGATAGAAGAAGATAAGAGGGTACCAGCAGATGCGGGCAAGCTTAAGCATTGGTCCAGTACGAACATTTAGGCGTCAGGAAGTTTTGCACCAGATGGATTCTCCATACTTCTACCGACGTTCAGTAATAATTTCGCATAGACTGGTCTCGAAATGTTAGAAAAGTATAGTCCTAAACTGGCGCCCTGCTACGTTCATTAATTCCCAAGAAACAAAGATAAACTTTGTGGTGTTCGCTTTACGAGCCCTCAAGATGCGGTGTGTGCGTTCGAAAATGCCATAGAAGTGACTCCTAAAGAAGAATGAGCCTACTGCTTATCTCAGTAGTTCCATCGGATGTAAAAATATACAGAAAAACGTAGACTACTTCGAAAAATAATAAAATTATCGGCAACTTTCTCTTTTTGGATTTTTATCTTTTCTTCCGTTTTTAACCTATAATGTTCTAAATTCAATGGTGATATGGTTGCTAAGCGACGAAGCCCTTATAATAAATAATGCAGATGAAGTCCAGCATAAGCTAGTATTAAAATAATGCATCGCTGCCAGCTATTTTACATGGCGTAGTCGACAGACATAATTATATTATGGTCGCGTGAAGTTCAGTGCAAACAACACTTGTATTTCAAAATGTATTTTAATTAACAAGTATTTAAGCTAATGCTTAAAGTATATAACTTTTATGTATTCGTGTTAAGCTTTTACCTTTTGACCTTTATGCGGCAGATTTACATCTGAATTATTTTTATTAGAGGCGATATAATTGACGAAACCAAAGAGCAAAAACTATGTGGTATGGGTAAGTGGTTTTGCGTGTTGCGCCAGAGAAACCAATAAATGTTTAGATTATTACAGAATAATTATAATAATATTACTTACTTGTCTGTAATGAAAATGTTCAAAATGTTAAAGAGCTTCTAGCGGTTACGCACAATTATTCGTGCAAAACCGGGGAAACACATAAATGTTTCAGTTAGGTAGGCATAGAAGGCTGATCACCTTCTTGCCTGTAAAGAAGATGATCAGTGGAACATATACGGAAATATGTCTGCAATATGCGCCATGCCCCGCTAGGGTTGACGGAAATTCACTTTAAGAGATTTGGCAGCTATTTTGGAAGAATATAAACCCCATTTAAAAAAAAACATGAATTTTATATTAATTGTAATTTTATTGGGATTTTATTGTAACTTAATTCTGATCTTAGTTGATTGTATTTTTCTTTTATTTTATTCTGACATATATTTATTTTGATAAACTTATTCGATATTTCATTATTTCATTTTTATTATCATTATGACAATTATTGCTATTTTTAGATTTGTATATTGTTAGATTTTGCATCTAAAAAATTATAATGTACCTACCTATGGATTTTAATTATTCGAAATAAACGAATATTATTATTAATATTATTAACATTTTCAATCATTGATTTTAACATTATTTTTAATAGTAAATTTATGGCTGAGGTAGTTTCATTATAGTTCGTATTATTATACGTAATTTGAAACGGTTAATATCGTCATGCCACCTTCGTGTATAACGTTTATGTCATAAAAATATTATCAGTTTTTAATGAACATACGTACCTCGGAAACACAATATAATTTGCGTTTATACTAAAACGGTTATTAAGGTCGGGGGTTTGTTATTTTAACTACTCGTTATTAACCTTTTCGATGCAGCCCCATGTAGTTAGCAACATAGGATAATGAATAATTAATTTGAAGAATAGCTTCGTTCGGTGATGCGTGACTTGCTATGTGCTTCTAAGTGTGAGTTTACTATTATGAAAATATCACGAATTTTTTTGTATAATGTATATATGGTATGTTATTTAATGGTGTTCAACCTTCGTGTTTGGAATGCCAATGAATGCAATGCATATCCGAGATATGATTCTGAAAAAACAAAAATGTCTCCGTTTAGAAGATCAAAAAGCTCACGTTCTTGCTTATAATGAAAATAATCGGTAAAATAGACATAAAAATACACAGTAACTTAAAACGATACCTCAAATGCCCTGTCACTTTTTCACTGACGTACAATTGTTGTTACAAGAACCACACAAAACATTGAGCAAAAATCTTAGGTGAGGAGTATCGTATTACGTATAGGTAAGGACATATGAATTAAAACGAAAATAGAATTTAAATCCCATATCTTTGTAACAGGTTTCCATACGAGTGGTCAGAGATCAGTTCGGTGGCACATGCAAAATGATTGGCCCTCGTTGTTTGATTTAGCCCAGCCACCGACCTCTTTCCGCATCGCCGGTCCGCTGACTCGCCACAAGGCTTTTATAGCGAACTATGTGCCCCCCGCAATTTAGTCTGCTCATTAATAAATCAAAAATAGAATAAAACTAGAAATCCCGTGAGCATTAAATACTTTCCGAAATTTTCAATTTATTTTTAAATAGGATACAGAGCTCGAAACATACATTTTTAATTGGTTCTGCCTTGGTGGTAAAAAAATATACGGCCGAATTGATGACCTCCTCTTTTTTAAAGTCGTTGGCTACAAATAACCAAGGGATGAAAGTGACCCATTTCACCCGAGTTAAACACTCTGGTTTTAATTTCGATTGCGAGGAAAGTAAAATACTACAGGTACATTTTGTAAAATATGAAATAAATTAATAATTTGATATAAGTAAATTAAATTTATTGATAACCAACCTCCAACCTTTTCCCACTGGCCACTTGCCACGGCCGACTAGACTGTAATCGAGTTGGTCACGACATGCATCTAAATAACCATACAATTCTTTTCTACCCTAGGGATGAAAATGCTATTTTCCATTGGTGGATTCTATTTTCCATTCCATTCTCCATGGGTGGAGCCGGAAAATGAAACTTTCCGAACAGGCGAGATAAAAACATAATAGTATAAATGATAATTTCAAATCATACCCACTTAGCTATTCAAGTAAGTTTTAAACTACGTTCCCAAACTTAGTCATAATATAATATATAATAAACAAATTGTTACTGAATGCTCGGCCCTAATAACCCACGGCGTACGGACAAATTTACCCAAACTTTATGAAGTTAACTCATAAACAATGAATACCAAGGATATCGAGCATCGACAACGTATTAATTAAACCTGTGTTTACTTTAACAGTAAGCAACCAATTAATTTTGCGAATATATTTGTTAAATAAACATGGCTGGAGCTGACTCGAGTGTACACAATCTGGAATGAATTGCAGTCAATAAACGTTAAGACGTTGCTAACTTCTGGCTTATGTGGGTTTAGGTATGCAGTGATTAATTTCGAGCACAATTATTCTTATTTTATGCCGTTTTTTGCGTTAATTTGTAATGCGAATACTTTGACTTTGACTTCTTATTCGATGTGGATGAGCCGACAGAGTTAACAAGCAGATAGATAGATTACAACAAAATAATATAATTAATAACAAAATTATATTTTTGCAATATAATTTAACCCCCTCCGTGGCAAAGTGGTTTACGCGTCAGCGTATTGCACCGGATGTCCTAGGTTCGAATCTCGGGGAGATAAATGAGTGTTTTGGTTGGGTTCGCACAGAAGGCTGATCACCTACTTGTCTGTAAATGAAATTATCAGTGAAATAGATACAGAAATGTGTCTGCCCCACTAGGGCTTACGGGCTTTATCTTTTTTATATCAAAATTATTGTCTATTGTTTTTTAATGATGTGAACAAGTGCAATTGAAGACTATTTAAAAACCCCGACTTGTTAATTACAAATAAAACCTCATCAATGGATATACAGATATTTACATAGCTAAAATCCATCTCGTCGTATCAAGTCAGCTTTGAAAGCTGACTTGATAGCTTTCAAACAAAAAATGAGGTGTTTTTATCATAATCGGTGCATTCGTTTAGAAGCTCTCTTTTTGCATCGGCAGTTAAGGATATTATTGATAATTTTATTTTATAGTCGTGCTGAAATAAAAGCGGATGTGAAAGAATTGAATACAACTCATCAAGCAGTTACTATTTTGTGTTGCCGAGCACCTATGTATTCAATTTGCGTGTTGCCTCTTCTGAATATTGCCAGGTCAAATACTATATTTTAAACAATAATTTACTAACGAAATATATATTCGATCAGATAAATGTAGTATGGCGTTCTTTAATATTACAATTTCGAAAGTAACTCTGTTTATCGGCTACACTTTCATGCTTAAACCGAATTTTATGAAATTCCTAATGCTAGAGAAGTTTCTCATGATTTATCGTAACTTTTTATTCTCTGGGTCATTTTACAATTTATTAATTTAATTTTTATTAATTATTCCTACAAAACAAAGGCTAGTTGCTCATTTCAAAGTGAACTGTTTGTTAAGTATAACTTACAGACAACAGCGTGTCTCACGACAAGTTCTAAGAACTTACACCAATGCTATTGACATGCAACTCTTAATTTCAACGAATATTTTTCATACAAATGTGAGTTACGCTTACATGTAACTATACATTTAATTAATACATGGTTTAATGTATACATGAAATATATTTTATAGTTCATACAGTAAAAATGTTTTTTAAGTAAACTTGGGGAAAAACTTCTTAAATTTTCTTATAAAATTTAATATCTATTATAGTCACGATTATTGATACTGCTAGGTAACAAAGAGTACCGTAGGTTTTAAAACAATGTTTTTTAATGTTTCTGAAAACTGACAATACCATAGTTGGCGTATAAGTTTGCACCTAGCCGCTGGAGTCATGTTTTCTACACAAATAAATATTATTAATATTTTCTTAACTCATGGTTATCCTAATTTGTGAATGGAATCGCAATACGATTCATATAAAGACATCCTCGTACATACCTATTTATTAAAAAAAATCAATATCATTAGGCGTATTATTAACATAATTACTGAAGTAATAGTTCGTTAGAAATCTTTATCATAAAGTTTTAAATTAGTAGAGTAAAAACTTAAACGCTACCTTCAACAGGTAATGAAAAGTTACTGTCTTATACGCCTTCAAACGTGGTTTAGTCATGAAACTGTGAAAACCGTGTTTTAATATTTACTTTCATATAAAATAATATTATGTAGTCAGTATTATGATGTATTCAAAACGTTGGTATTGAAAAACAAACCTAAAATATCGCATTCGTTTCTCAATAAAATGTTCACGCGTTCTATTATTTGTAATAAGATCTCTTGCGGAAACATTTATTTGTTTACGAAGATTGAAGGTATGTATTTATTCAGATGAAAATAAACATCATCTCCTGTTTTTTATCTAAATACTTCTTGTAAATTTTAAATTCGTAATCAGTCCTTTGCCCAATTGTTATATTAAATGACACATTATTTTTTGTTATTTCACTTAGAATGCCGTTTCATGATATTTAAAACCGACGTTTAATACAAAAATTAGTAATAAAATAGAAATTATAATTCTATAAAAAAAAAATTTTAAACACTTCGTTGCAATGTAGTGCAACGTGCGGCCTTATCGCTAACCAGCAAACCCTTCCAGGAAACTAAATTTTTGTTGCACCTCCGCACTTATGACACCCCGTCTGGCAAGTGGCTGCACTATCACAGACCGAATACAAATGCAAATTAAATTATAAATTATATTCGGTACCAGGGATCGAATCCGATACCTCAGGCTTCTTGGTAGGCTTATAAGGTCGCTTAGCCATGAGGCTTCGATATTTGAAAGTACATAAGAGAATGCGAGGAGAACCACTGAAAAGTTGAAAAGACGATCTTCCATTGTCCTTGAGAAGGTATCTTAAGAAAGTGTGTGAAAGGGACTATAGGAGGCCTATGTTGTAATGCAGCCTGACCAAAAAACTGGTTGCTGACAAAGTGTTACTAATAATAATTAAGTGTAGTAAGTTTTTTCTTTTTTAAGTAGTTTTAACTCGTAAAACTGTGTTGTTATTAATGTACTATAAGAAATATTTTATTAACTTGGTCACTGAAAAGTTATTTTTATTTTATTATTACATGAGGTTCAAAGATTTATTACGCAAGTTTTAGCGTAAAGACACTAATTCATAACAATGTGAATTCACATGCTATAATGATATTATCTATGTGAGACGTCATAATTCTTATCTTTTTAACCATATCCATTTGCGGCGGCAACCATATATTTTTTGATATTGCCAATGCTGCTGTAATCAATGCGGATGATAAAAAAGAAATCATTATTTTTCTTATTTTCAAATAGACTGTGCTATATGGATATATATTAGCTGATAGCACAAAGCAAACAACTGACTATGGCCGGGCGTTGTAGCTCTTCGGACTTTGGAGTTATTCGATAAGCTCTGCATTAATATTACTGTGGCCATTTGTTGTCGTACCTACAGTAGAGATTCAGACATGACCCGGCCACCATTTCCTGATTTGAAACAAACCTGTTTGTTCGCAAATATTTGAAGCACCAATGTAATTTCTTGGGACTTTGTTTTCATAACAATGATCAAATCATACTTTTGTCTATGTAAACTCAAATATTTTTGACTTTCTGTTGACTTACAAGTCAAAAATATTGTATAATATATCTGATATTGGAGTAGTTTATTATTATTTTATAACATGAACTCGATTTTATTACACACACACATATATATATATGTTACATAAAGATATAACCACATAAACATATGAAACAAAATGTATGTTCATACATGATTAATTATTTTCTCAGTAATCTTTGGTGGTCCAACAACAAACTTCATTTGAAATTTAAATGTATCGCACACTTTGAGTGTAATGTATTCACATTCTCGGAAATAAAAGGCACGAAACTCGATATTGATAAAGTATAACGTTTTAATATTTATTCATAAAAGAACAAAAAAGAAACATTGAACAGACCGAAAACCTGTCAAATATTATGCCATATTTCACGCAAACACTCATGTTGAAAAGTTTGTTTTATTTTACTTCAGAAATTTTTCATAGAGCAGAACACAAAGTAATCGAATACTGTATTTAGCTGTAAAATGTATGAAAAATTGAATATTTCATAACTGTGATCATGATTTCATAATTTATCATGTTTCAAGTAAATTGTATGAGCTTATCACATAATCTGGGTCTCACGTGCTCGCGTGTGCCACGACCACTTGTTTGTTATAGTTCTTTTTGCTTAAGAAAACAGGTGAAATATTTTGTCAATCATTACGGTAGTGCGGGGAGGGACGCAGGGCGGGCGGTCGGCTGCGGCAGTTGGGCGGGCGTCGGCTACGCGCGCCGTGCCTCCACACGTAGCGCGCTACGAACACATGCTCCGCGATACTCCCGCGTAAATTGTGTCAATGTTTGTCATGCAGTAGTTTCGATCGTTATTTAGGGCAAACTTTAGTTTTGCGATTTTCATAAAAAATACTATATAAACTATATAGTAAGTTAGTTAAGTTTGTGAGATTTATAGATTATTTGATTTTTGGAACAGGTGGAAATTAAATTTAATTGGATATTAAGAAGTAGAATACCATGAATACGTTTGCAATTAAATATTTTGGTTTTACTCTGGATTTCCTGCAGAGATTTTTTTATAGTTTTATAATACACATTTGGAAGAAATTTAATTTAAAAAGTTATAAACTCAGCTGGATTTTTTTTTTTTAATTTTGTTTAGCTTCATTTTTGAAACTTGTTTATTTATTTTATAATATTGATTAATAATGAATGTTACAATTGTACAAAATAATGTCATAACCATAAAAATTATCATTAATTAATTTTAGGTAATTAATAAATTTAGATTTCTATTAACATACAATTTATATTAAAATAAATACAAATTTCATTGTATTTTACTAAAGACTACTAAGTAATAAGTGATTTCGGGCTAAATAAGTCCTTATCACAGCTTTTATCAAGTTATCACAAGTAGTTATCATTGATATAGTGACGGTTGATAGGGTACAAATGTGATTTAAAAGTGTTCTGCGGGATGGCGGGCCCAATCCGACACCTATCCACCTACCATCATGAGACTACTCCTTCTGCAATCTCGGTGAGGACATATTATAACATCCCAAACACGTTTCTTGTGAAAGATCTTCTTTTCGTGCCTCTTCATTACCTTAGGTTCGCCGTCAGTGCCGAAAGTCGTCGTTTTTTTTTGTGTAATATTTAGTTAAGTTTTAGTTTGTGACAGTGAAATACGTTAGTGGTTTACTGTTTAACTGATCTTTGCGGGCTCGTCGGTGATAAGACATCGTACCAAATCGAAATATTTTTATTTTCTCTAGATTCGAACCCTGGAGATCCTAAAAGCGTGGATTACTTATCCATGGAGGTTCAACTAAACATTAGGCCAATATATATATGCGCGTTTTTTTTTTGTAAATCATTGGACATCAAATTGGTTTTATTATAGCTGTCATTTTAATCTTTCTTACTTTTTTATACATGCATGTGGCATCTAAAAATATCAAACTTAATCCATTAAATTTTAATGTTAAAATATGTATGTATTTAGTTCTTATCGTAACTGATATAATGGGAAACGTTTGATTCGAGATTTCGGGAATTTTGAACATTATCTTAATTCTATCATTAATTCACGAGAGAATTTGATAGTTGTTGATTTTCTTCTTTTAAGTTTACAATCTTATCTAAAATATTATCAAAATATATAATTTTCTAATGGTATAATTTTAAATAAACTTATTTGAGCCATCGGTGATACTGCAACGTGATAATTCGCGCGGAAAAAGGGGAAAACTTTTCCCACGATGTAGAAGATAATTTTCCTTCGGGCGTAGGAAATAATATGCTTCGCGTCACATTTCACGATAACTTGCTGCTAATAATACCGAGATTCCTATATCACAATTTAATCTTGCTATAACTTCAGCGGAGAATCTCTAAGAACATTTTACAATTCTTGCAAGTTTAACATAACGCGGAGATATAGTTTTGCTAACACAATAAATAAAATTATAAAATGTATAGTTTATATAATTATAACTATAATTATAAAAAATTCTGAAGTACATAAGTAAATTAAAAAATAATCTTTGAATCGGTTCACTATTGATTTTACAATCGCCTATCAATGATACAAAAAAAGATATTATATAAGATATTAATTATTTATATTATAACAATGTGTGTAACCACCTCCTTGGTCTAGTGGTAAGCGCGTAAGCGTTTCAACCGAGAGGTCCCGTGTTCGATTCCCGGTGGAGATAAAAAAAACTCGGTCTGGCAGGACATAGAAGGCTGATCACCTACTTACCCCTAAAGAAAAAATCGATCAGTGAAACGGATGTGAAATGCATCTGCCCTATACCCCAACGGACACGGGACTTCACTTTATAACAATGTGTGTGAAATTCCGTTACCCAAAGCATGGGACAGACACATATTTGCGTTTTTCACTGATCACTTTAAATACCGACAAAAGGCTCAGCAATAGATCAACTTTCTGTGCCCAAGCAATCGAGATAACTACGACGCGTTAACCACTTAATCATGGAGGTAGTTATATATCAGTATTGCGGCGAAAGGAAATTGCATATTAAAATTTGTCCCATACAGTTTGTGATTCACAGTCCCGACACAGGTTACAATATGCATAGTAAAGGAGTTACCTATTTTAATAGGCTTTGCTTTGAGATTGAAATGAAATTTGAGCAACTATTAAATATTCCAACGGAATATTGTTTCAAGATTCTCAAGAACTTTGATTTATTAATATTGGTTATTTTGGAGCTTTATTACATATGCATGGCTTATTTCAAGACTGTTTCGCAATACATATCCTTTCACAAGCTCTAGTCAGCGTGAAGGGGTAGCAGTTAAACAGACAGACAGACAGATCATACTGTCAAAGTACTTTAATACAAACCAGAAAGCAATTCATAGATGAGTGGTTCGTATTGTGCTTTATAACATGTATGATTACTGCTAGTGATAACGATGTTGAAAATAATATTATCATTGAGTTTTACTGATTTCTATAGGTAATAATTTACCTAAATGTAAATATTACTGCTAATTAATCACTGATTGATTGCTACTGCATTAATACTTAATACCTACATCGATATATCATACGATTAAAGTCGATTATTATGAATACAGTATAGTATGTTTGTATCTAAAAATTAATTTAAATTTATTTATTTAGATTCTTATATTTTCGTTCCTTTCGGAGTAGAGACTTTGGGTCCATGGAGGCCAGAAGCTCGTCGATTGTTTAAAGAGATATCGACGCGCTTAGTTGAGACCACAGGAAACCCGAAAGCTGGCTCATATTTCGGCCAACGCGTTAGTATAGCAATACAACGCGGTAATGTAGCCAGTATTTTGGGTACGCAGGCTTTGATGAGACTTTTATATTTTTGTAAATATAATTAAGTACATTATTGTAAATATTTAATTTAAATTTATGATTTATTTAAAAAAAATAGTTTTTCAATAAAAAACCTGATTGTGGTGTAAAATAGTCACTAATACCCTATCAAGACGAATCATAATCGGTTGAATCGTAACTCGACCGCTACCACTTGTGAGTGGACATACAAACTTATAGCTTACACAAGCCACTTTCAAAATTCATTGTTTGTACCGCAATCATAGTTTTGGAAAATAGCTCTTAAAATAATGAAAAAATCTCTGTAAAATGTAATTTTGTATGTAGTGAATAAACTCTAAGACAACTCTTTGTACACCCACGCGGTAACACGTAAAAGCTACTATTTATATTAATAAAAACTGAAGAGTTTGTTTGTATGAACATTCTGGCAGGCACTACTTTATATTGAACAGGCACTACTTCTAATTAAAAATTATTTTGTATTGGATTTGCATAAATTCCATTTATAGAGAAAGGCTATAGGCTAACACGCTGCTACCAATAGAAGGTCAGAACAGAAGGTCAGTTAAAAAAACAGGACAAAAACATCCTTTTGAGAGTGAATGAAGGCAAGGTGTACTTGTTTAATATAATATCCAAATAAGTTTTAATACATTCCAATGCCATTCCATTCCTATTTTAACAACTGTCGCCAACTTTGGTTCAAACTAGCCGATTTTCGCCCCGATTACATAATAAAAATATGTTAATACATGATAATATATTCGCTTACCAAAAGGATAACTGTGAAACAAAAGAAAATAAAGCCTCATTTTTTAATATTTTCAATATGAACAAGTAAAATTAAAGGAAATTTAAAAACCTCCCGAAATTGTTAATCTCGGGTCAAAGTCGGGTTATTTACACCATTTATAACTCAAGCTACAACAGTTTATCTCTGTGATAGTAGATTACCTATAGACAATACCAATATAGAAATAAATTTTCACGAAAAAGTATTTATGAAGAAAATTCGTTAACCCATACATTTTCTATAGAATGACATTTTATGTGATACGTTATTATTCGGAACTCTGAAACGATACGATGTTCGCGTGGTCCACTATTGACTAAAAATATTGCTATAAGTTAGCTCGATACGTAAGCCTTCAAACAAAAAAAACGCATAAAAATCCATTCATTGAAGTTCTACGGACCCGTCAAACTTTCTTTTTGAGTTGGGAGTTAAAAATAAGCATAATTGTGTTAGTATGATTTATATTCTTTGATTACGCTGTTGAAAGTTTAAAACTGACGAAAGTTTATAATAAGAATGAAACACTGGAATCTGGCATAAAATGTAAAATCCAAAGCCTCTGGCATTTAACCTAACAATCATTAAATCGTATTCAATTACATTATAATAAAAATGTGTCGCCGAAAAATATGGTTTTTGTACACATTTTTCGTGGATGGTTGAGATTAGTTGGCACGTCATAAAACTTTGATTCCCTTGAAATAATATTAGCTATTAAAAAAGTCAAACTTAGCGAAAACTTCGTCGTTTTGACAAAATCAAAACTGGAAAAACACTTTCTTGGTTATTTACTTATACATCAGTAATAATAAAAAGTAATACAATAAAGGCTTATGTACTTTATGATATTAAAAAATTTAAAAACTCTAATAACTAAAATTTACCATTAATAACACTCTCACTCGTGTGTTAATTTTTTTTAGTTCACTGTAATTTCAATTTTTATTTTTTTGCGTCCTTATTATTCATAATTTCCTATATATATTAGTGTGCAGCGTAGGAAAATTGAAAATTTTATTTATATCTTAATAATAGCTTTGAAGAAATCGCTTATTAGCGAGAAAGCCATCCATTGTACTTCTAATTAATTTGTTTTCTTGCTGTATTCTGTCTTGTACAATAAGTGTTAATGAATACATATGTTATTTGCCTGTATATATTTTTCTACCATAAATCTTGTGTATATGTTAGAATTTTTTTCTTATGTTTAAGAATTATATCGACAATATGTCTGTAATAACAAAAACTTTTACAAGTGACATTGACTAAGCCGTTTGCTACAAAAAACGTTCCGTAGGCTGCTATGACGTATTGATGAATGACCCAATAGCCACAAACATTACTGGCTGCGTTCGATCTTTTAAGTCATAATAATAGCGTTGAATCATGTCACACACGGTGCAATTACTTTTATTTGAACAGAACTTATTTGATCCATACTAATGACATTTTTTGTATTGATTTTTCATTTTAACACGATATCGTGTATCACTAATGTATACATTTTATACATATTACATTATTTAATTTAGTAAAAAGTTTTACGAATGTCATACGACACTACAAATTTAATTTGATGAAAGTCGACAACCAAAAATATGAATCTGTGGCGAATTGCGTGCGGCCTCCTTGCTAACGCAACTCTTTGCTGCGCGCAAAATTAAAAGAAATAATTAAATCAAATAATTCCGTATTGAAATATATTATTATTATTGGTATAGTTTAAAACAAAGAATCCAAAACCAACTTAGATACGGTTAAAAAAGATAACCTCTATAATAAATTGATTTGAAAAAGACATTAAAGGAATTCGGTTTTTTCTGTCTTTTTAATGAAATGCACACTGCTGTTGCCACTATTACCAAAGTATTTATATACATTTTGTTCCATTCTGTACGACTACAAAGTTTGAAGTGGTTTCATGCGTTCAAATGGAAGTATTGTAATGGTACCGTATCTGGATAATTTTTCATTAGGAGTGCATCCATTTGTAAATCTACAAAATGGCGTATCGTCAGGGGGTTTAGATTATTAGATATACCTTTAGATTAGTCAACTATTGCTTTTGCACAGTGCACATATTTTTACCTTTATCTACTTTGGTCTCTTATCTATTTTTATAGAAAATATATTTAAATGTTTAGAACCCTCAAAAAAAAATGATTTAATTTGTAACGCATACTTTGGAATGATTGATGGAAAGTCGCGAGTATGAAATTGATTTTGTTCTTCATAAAATGGCTTCCCACGTTAAAATGGATTATGCTAATGTTTAGTAGATGGGAACTGTCAAATTTGAAGTTCAGTACTATCATTGATATTGTAGATCATTATATACTAGTGATAAAGATAAAAACGATGAATAGATAAATATAAAATAATAATATATATGATAATATCCATGATATCGTTGAGTTTTCTTATATAGGTACGTACAGCAAACTACACAAAAAGACGACATATAACATCACAATAAAATATAAAATAGAATGAAATATTATTTTATAGTGCTATTTTTATAAAGAAACTCAGGTCTGATGCGCCCGTGACATGCAGGCTTTAAAGCAAGAGAAAATTTAATTTTAATATAATAATTGTTAAGTGCTTTACGGTGTTTTCTTTATATTCAGGACATCAAACTCAAACGTGTAATACGTTTTGTACTTATGGTGGCATATGTATAAAAAAACATTTCTTTTATTTTTGAATGAATGATTGCCTTTCCACTGAAAATCGGAATGCTGCGTGCATATGGCTCTTAAGCTAACAGAAATAAATTTAATATTTCAGAGCTGTGTGGGATTTTCTACGCGTATAAAATGTTATTCGCTTTTAGTGACATTTTTGAAAGATTTATTGCCATCTTGTTTCTATAGCCCTAGACGCGACTTCCAATTCATCGCTTAAATCAGCGTTTGCCATTTGGTACCGAGTACCAAATGTATATATTGTAATAATTATAAAGTATTTTTTGAAAGCCTAAATATTTTTATCACAAATATGGCAGCGCCCCTAGTACTGACGATAAAACAACTTTAATTTACATGGCTACCATAGATAACAAGTTGACAATCTGTCAATATAGATTGACAGATTGTCAACCATGAGTTAAGTATCGAAATATCGATAAGTTTTTACTATGAAAAAGCTTTTCGCTAGGAACGCCATCATAATTTACGTACTGTTGATACAATTGTCCAATTTAAATAAGATTCTATCGACAAATCCTACTTGTGGTAGAACAAATTTGTGGTAAAATTACAGCTCGCAAGGAAATAGTAAAAACATTTTAAATTGTCACAAATTTTTGGAAATATATCTTAATACAATATACATACTTCATTAAATGTGTATTCCTTAATTTATATAACAAGTGGAGGGGCCATTTTAAACCACTAATGGATCGCTAAGGTGCTTTAGATACGAAAATTACCAGAGATAATGTTTGGGTAACACTGGCTTAGATTCTCTATAGGTAGATATATATCTTAATAGATGTTAAAAGTGGCGAGAAATATTATGAAAGTGATCGGTTACAAAGCGTGTCTGATGCCAGTTGGCAAGAAACCAGACACTGCAGTGAAACACAATATAACGTAAATATTAACTACTTATACGTGATTTGGGTAAAATATTTTCACAAGCATCGCATTTTTGCCGTAATTTCGCAAGACATTAAGCCTCTTTATACTTATAAATCTCAGTATGTAAAAATAGGAAACACATATCACAAATTACATTCTGATATTAAACAATATATGTTTTTATTAATTATATCCTAAGAATGTCAAATCAAAAACACGCGAAAACCAATGTGATATTTAAATCTATTATTAAACAGTACCCACTATAAACGAGACGATTTTATGTAAAATTAAGACATAATTAACATCGCATTATTCATAAAAACATTTATCATCAATTAAAAATAATCTGGAATATAATTTACAAATAAAAATTACTTTTTAATTTAATAATTTTAAATTTTCTTGATAAATTGTAAATATGATCCATTCCGATGACGTGGGTTTTCAAACTAAAAATCATATCATAATCGGTCTATTCGGTTAGGAGCTATTATTCCACAGTCATCATAGTTCTCTGTAGAGGCGTGAGAAATATATTATAGTAATCACTTTGCACGTAAACAGTAAAACTTAGTTCATGCTTTATTCTCGGAGGAACAAAAAATTTATTACTTTTGGAAGGCACAGAAGACTGATCATTTATTTATAAAGAAAATATCCGACAAAGAATCGTGTATGCTCCTTGCACTAGGGGATAGGACTCGAGCTTACAATAAAACTCAACCTCTCAGAATATTATCCCATTCATTGGCTCGTTGCGTAAATAATTGAATAGATTTCACGCAGCGGGCTTAATCTTCAAGCCGCTCTCGCAAATCTCTTTTAAATGTCGACCCGTGTTATAAATGGCAAAATGTTTTTGTTTTCCAATTCACTTATCAAAATTTTAACAGTTGGTGTCGTGGATATTTCAGAAAAAAACTTTTATAACAACTTTTAATAGTCACTTGTCATGCGATAGAATATAAAGATTGTTTGTTCGCGCATTACGCTAATCTTTTTATGGATATACGGAATTGTATGTATTTCTTCGCGGCTTTGCTTTTTCTATGATATTTTATAATAAGAAAGTAAGAAAACTATTTTCAGTTTTTTATGAATAATGCAATGTAGGTGGGTATATTATGTTAATATTATCGTCTCGTTTACAGTGGGTAGTGAATAATTTTATATTTGAGCGTGCATTTTTATAATACACATCTAACACTTGGATTATATTGCTGTCAGTACTATAGTGTTATCAAAATTAGCCATTACTTCTGACTTTGTTAGTTTGATATACATTGAGACACAAAGGCTATACCTTTGTCTCTCAGTTTCTGGCTCCCCATTAGAGAAATAACTTTAAAAATCGTTCTCTTAGTTTTTAGTCATAATAAAAAAATACTAGTTTTATTTAAATTATTTATTAAATTAATTATTTATATATTAAATTTTATTCTTGTGAATAGTTTGTTGTCTCAATACTTCAAATGCAATATGGGTTAAATTCATGTAGGCGATAAAGAACTATAAATGAATTATTATAAATTGTTCACAGTTAATAAATGAGATCAACGTGCAACTGGCGTTATTTCGAGACCACCTTATCCACATCGGCCAGCCTCATGATAGTCCAGAATTACGAGAAAGGGTGAGGCGACTGCGACGCACGTGCGTGGAAGCGACCAAGCAAAGCAGCCAGCTGGTACTGCCCACATGTAAGAAGTAAGTCAAACTGTCTAACGGCTATGCCCTAACCCAATCTTATCTTAGCAAGCTGAGTAATGGACATTTTGAAATTAGATACATTACTGTGTCTGTTTCATCGATAATTTTCTCTATAGTCAAAATAATAGGTATTCGGCATTTTGTGTACCCCAATGAAACTTTTTCGGGGTTCTACTCCACGCTGACACGTGAATCATTTGGCTATAGAGGCAGTGTACGGTGTATTGCAAAACTAAATAGCTATTTTAAAAAATGGTTTTTTTTCATAGATTTTTTGTAAAGTTTAAGATTACTTGCATATATTTGGCTGAATATAAATTATTGATTTTTTTAAAGTCTGTAATCGTTGCACAGAGAACCTAGAAGAAAATATATAGTAACTGAAACTGAAATCTATGAATTACTTACGTTTCTATGAAAGAAGTTTTTAGCACACAATAATCATGACATTAAAGGTAGACTTCCGAGCTGCGCGGCTCCGGCGTCACTAACGCAGCGACAGTAACGCTGCGATAGGGCGATAGTATTATGCAGTACGGAGAAGTATGAACTTACGTTCGAACGCAGCGTCTCTGTCGCCGGGCGATAGCGGCCGTACCATGTTTGCGCAAGCACTGTCGTGAAATCGCTGCGATCACACGTATATTTGAGTATCTTATTTTTTGAAATCTAAAAAATGGACCGAAATAAGATATTCACTGATGAGGAAGACGAAACACATAAATTTAGAGTCGCAGAATTAAATTTCGTTCGATTTAAATGAATCGGGCTACAAAAACGGACCTAAAAAGGACTTTGTCCTTTTTTCTATAGTGAAATTTTTATATTTAATTATATTTAATTAAAAAATCTTTTTATTGATCGGTTCATTCTGGTAAGAATAAGAACAAAACTGCACCACCGTTAGGCATGGAATAAGAACTGGAACTAAGACCCGAGTGGCAGCGCGGCTGTCGCGTGTCTCGGAAGTCAATCTGCGTCAGAGCCGCTGCGTCCGTTGAGATAGAGTCGCGCAGGTCGGAAGACTACCCTTAGCTACACCATTTCATACGCTTTAAGCTGATTATACGCATTGATATATGATTCGACGTCGGGTGTTGCTCTTTGTATTATAATACCACTGTTACATTTAACTCAAATATTAAACCTTTCCCTGAACACATAAAGTTAAGCAGACGTAACTAATTAATTTTATTCCCATTTTATCGAGCCGTTCTATGTTAAAAATTGTTCACCCAAATTCAGCATACATTTATAAAATTAAAAAAGCGTTCTGTAAAGCGGTATCAATTATTCTAACGTAAACTCGGGAGTGAAATGTATTTGCAAGTCAGAACAAAGGATAAGTAAAGTTGAATGGGGCTGACTTCGGTTCGTGCCCCGCGGACCGCGGCTGATTAATGCTCAACAAGACATTGTTACTTTAATACCTATAAGTTATCGGTTTAAAATTAAAAACAACTACACTTATGTACTCAATCTTCACTACAATACAAAATTCATGTCTCCGTCAAAAAAAAATAACGATCCTCAAATGAAACCTAGGTAGCGGTGGCTTTGGGAAATAACAGGCAGTTAAGGTGTATACTATTAAACCATACATTCCTTATGATATAAAGCTCAGTCTTAAGATATTCTGAATAATATTAAAAATCACGCCTGCCATTGCCTTACACTCAGTACGCACGGTGGCAGCACCTGCCGGACACGCCAAATACGTTAAATTAGAGGCCTCATGGCTAAGTGGTCTAAGCCTGAGGTATCGGATTCGATCCCCGGTCCCGAATACAATATATAATTTAATTTGTATTTGTATTCGGTCTCTGGTAAGGCTGCCACTTGCCGGACGGGGTGTCATAAGTGGTACGGAGGAGTGGTTGAATTTCTACAGGCTTCCTTGCAGAAATTCAACCAAACCAACAAAAATTGTGGGTTGCCTAGAAAAGATCGCTGATTATTGCCAATAAGGCCACCCGTTGCACTCCAGTGCAACAAAGTGTGTAAAAAAAATAGTAGAAGGACAGCCAGCTCAGCTTATTGCTGGCATACAGATTTGCACAGCGCTGACTTTCAACTAGTCGTTCCGCTTTGCCTTCCATGTCATTCCCTTGCCGAGTCTGTCAAATCTCAAATTTTACTGCCCTGTAGTACCAACTTAAAATTGATTTTAATTTTGTTCATAAGATCACAATTCTCGCAGGAGCGCTCTTTATCAATTTTATTACGTTTCCAAATATAAAACGTTATTCAGAAAGTTTATATAAAAAGAACCAATTATGTCGGCAGTTCCAATTCCGATGGGAACCTTAAACGCGGTAAACCGCGAAACTAATAAATCTGTTCATTGTGGGATTTCCACGAAAGGTTCAACTATTTTCCCGTAAACATTTTAGAATACATTAATTTCACTCGGTATTACGATGACTCTAGTTGCCAATAATTACTATTTTGTTTGTATCGTTTGCCAATAATAATTAAGTACTATGCTCTATTATCAATGTATTAATTATAAGTTAGTTCAAAAATCTTTCTATATGCTTCAGACGGGACATGATTTCCCTTCTGACCAACTTCAGAAAAGAGGATGTGCTCAATTAAATTGTATCTTTTTAACTGTTGTGTGTTTTTGTCTGCCCCATGCCTCACTAGGGGTTGCGAGAATTCACTTTTTAACTGTTGTGATGATTATGAACTGATTTTCAGGATTTATCGTTTGATTATTCTTAGTTTAGAGTTAGTCCGATCACATAAATTTCATCGAAATTGATTCTAGATTAATTTTATTATAAAAAAGCAGTTACTACTGCTACTATAATTGCATTACTTCTCACCAGCAACCAACTGAAACAGAAAATATTTTTTTGTAGGTATGTTAATGACTAAACTCAAAAACAATGCTACAGATGGGAAGCTAGGTTCATTCTGATTACATAGCTTACATTGTACCAATGTTGTCGAAATTGCGAGTAGAAGCTAATAATTCATAAAACCCATTACAAATACTTATTAACGTTCATAAATAACCACATACAACAACATTAACCTTAAAAGGCACCTCTTAACTAAAGCTATTTCTGAAAGGTATTTTACGTTATTTTTTATTCCCCTTCGGCAATAAAAACCGGTATAATGTACGTCATAATAGGAACAAAAAAGTTATAAATAATTTCATGTCGATAGAGTATAAGTACACCACAATGCTATAAAAAGGATGACTGTTGTCAATTTAACTTTGACGCACGAACCTGAGGTGGACAGATGAAAGCGAACATAGTGGACATTCGCAAAAAATCATCAACGCGCGCGCATACTAGTATTTTCACGCATTTTTTTCTTATGATTTAAACCGTATTTTGTTTGTTCTGGAGTCATCGAGTGCTAAAAGACACCGCTCAATCAATGGTAAGTGTTAGTTTGGAACGGAAGGGGTTAATTTTGGATATAGCTTCCGGATCCCCATACCCTCACAACATTTATATAATAAAAAGATTATTTTACTGACGGAAGGTCATACTCTTATTAAGTGATTTAGGCTACCTACATTATATTTCACGGACGAAATCACGAGTAAGGTAAACTTCTTGCCCTTAAAGTACTTATTAAAAATCTAGATAGTTAGATCGAGTTAGGTAAATAAATCTATGCATCGAGATAGAAATGGTATTCTAGAACTTTACAGAGTCTTCTGAAAGCAACAACCGTTCCGCTTCTGAGGATACATGAAAAAAGAACATAAATAAATACAAATTAAAAGTGGTATATAGTTCCTGGAATGCTTATAAATAATTGAAAATTAAATATAAAATACACATTTTAATATTCACTAATCACTACATAAGAATTAACGAAATTATGCTACACTAATTCATTCGTAGACGACCGTCGTCTGCTCTCTGCTAGAAACGATGCTAAACTACAATGAAAGTTGAAATAATAGTTGCTATTAATAGAACAGGTTAATGTTAATAAACAGATACTAGAGAGGTATATATATATTTATATATAGATAGAGATTGAAATTTCGCACACCTATTCCTCATATTATGACAAAGGCATCCACTAAGTATTTTTTTTTAATTCAAAACCCCAAGAGGGTGAAAATAGTAGATAAAATTTTGTATGAAACTTTTTATTCCTTTGACATATTTGCATGAAATGCCGTATGAATTGAGTACGGCAAAAATAATGAGTTATGTATTTCACCGTTATCCAAAATTCAACCCCTAATAGGTTAAAGTAGGGGAGGAAAGTTAAATAAACGCACAGGCCAAGCCCTTAGGGCTAGAAACTTAAAATTTCACACACGTTCTTATAACGTAGGCATCCACTAAATTCAAAATTCATAGGAGATAAGTTTATATGGAACTTTATATTTCATTAAAATTTTAGTATTTTTTTAATGGCAAAACAACGTTTGCCGGGTCAGCTTGTTTCGCATAAATCCGATTTGGTTTATTCCTCTTTAACTCATTCTAAACACAATAACTTCTACATTCCTAATACAGTAAAACGTTTAACTTGTAATAGATTTTTATATCCTCCTCAATCACACTTTCTTTAACCCAGTACTTACTCAAGATTATAGACATTGACGTGCCTAAAAACTAGTATCTATGGTTGAATTATAACTAAGTATGTATATGTCGATAGCTTATTATCAAAGTGTGGTAATTTACACGTAACCGGAAGTTAAATTCAGCGCACATTATTATTATTATAATGGGTTAGTAGGCTGACGTTCCTGTCAAGAAAAATGATTAGTGAAACTGACGTTAAAATATGCTTGCGCCATGCCCCACGGTATTACGATGTAAGGTATTTTTAAAGAACTTGTTAAGCTTCAACAAAGTATACGTTTTCTACAGAACCAACGTTAATGAATACTGATAAGCTGTCAAATTATTTTCATCCAATTATGATCTATTAGTCGATTACGGCCGAATGTTAACTTACTTTACCACAGTTATTTTACCATCGCGTTTAATGTATTTAATGTAGAAAAATTGCCAGTTTAAATATATTATTTACAATCCATCTCACTCTTCAATTATTTTCCCGTGAATCGAAGCTTTACCAAGAACCACACAACCAATGGCGGTTTAATGAAGGATATTTATTTTTATAGGTCTAGCGGAGAAGGCTGCGCTGAACAGCCACAATTGGTGCTATTATATTTTATGTCGAACCTACTGCTGCGGGAACTTGCCAAGTGCCACAGACTTGTACAACTTGTACCGATGGACATGTCCTCATATTACGGTATTTATCTATGTTTTAATTATATATAATTACTTACATAAGTATCGGTAGTAGTTTTCTTTGTAGATACTTGTTATATTAATGGCCATTACTAGTTTTTAAAAACTAATGTTAACCATTTTCACTAACCTTATCTTAGTTTAAAAGATTCCTATATAAGATGTCTTTTCTTTTATGCTAATAAGATTAGTGTATTAGGTCACATTAGTGTAAACAACCACTGTGTGAGCTAAGATTTATATATTAATTTATAATATACTAGCGACCCGCCCCGGCTTCGCACGGGTATATTATACATATAAACCATCCTCTTCAATCACTCTATCTATTAAAAACAATCGCATCAAAATCCGGTTCGTAGTTTTAAAGATTTAAGCATACAAAGGGATATAGGGACAGAGAAAGCGACTTTGTTTTAGTAGTGATTTAGTATTAGGCGTGTGAAGTTATTTTAATATTTCTAGGCCAGTAGCTTACTTGTAGAAAATTGTAAGGATAAAATGACCCGAAAACAGCTCTTCCAGTTTTTCACTCTGGTGTTGGTCTTACCGTTTCATAATCAGTTTTATAATACTTCGAACCATTAAGTCTTCGGTAACTTACGGTTTAATTTCAGATTTCAAAGATCCGTGATTCGGTTTAACGAGTATCAATATCTTATTCCTCTAATTAACGTGCTGTTTTGACATCGTTAGTAGAAATTACTTAAATAACAAAGCGAAATTTTCGGTGTATAATGAGCTGTAGCAATTATGTAGGTCACAGTACTATTCTGCTAATGACGTTGATTAAAATTTCTACTTTTACATAAACGTGATTTTTCTAAGGCATAATGAGACGATAGAAACTCATTCGTTATTTTTATTGCCGAAATAACTATTTTCAGTAAGATAAGGAAAGTTTAAGTTCAAGGACATTTCTAATGTGGAAATATTATTTAGTTAATTTAATATGGGTGTACTACTTGTAAAGTGTACTTCTGTCTATCCCTTCGGGGAATTAAAGGCGTGACGATGTTATTATTTATTATTCCTATTAAGTATATCTTTGTTTAAAAAATGTCAAATTGTTTTTACAATTTTTCTTGCTCTGCTTACAGCTTTACAGAAAGCTTACGGCCGTTCAGTGTCCTTAAATCTTAAACAGTAAACTAACACAGAACACTCATAAAAATAATACGAAACATAAATATAATCTCTTAATACCTTTGTTTTCGTTGTTTTTAAACTTTGTTAAATCTAAAAGTCTTTGTACTTAGATACAAAGTAATGGCACGCAAGTGAAATTTCATAATCTAGTGGGGCATTCGTCAGTTCAATTTATACCAGGATTCGAACCCAGAACTGATATAACACGCAGACACATGAATCACTTAGCCACGGAGGCTGTTAATAATTTAATATGACTTATTATTCTCAGAAAATCGCGCTGGACCGTCGAACTTCGGCAATGTCATCAGTCAGATTCTGCTGTGTAAGCAGATTACGCCGGACTTCAACCAAGAAGAACTCTGCAGCATTGCGAAGGACACGCAAGAAATAACAAGAATAGTTACTGATATACAGGAATTCCTTCCACAACACGAGACGCTTAGTCATTTAGGTATTGTATTTTGTTACACAATCCTTCTATAATAAACAATTATAATAGAAGTATTGTTTATATGAATGAAAAATATTTAGTTTGGAATCGTATATTAAAATGAAGAATGTAGAATAATAATAATTTTAAACATTTAAAATGCATATCTAATAGTTAACAGGTTACTAAAGAGTATAACATCAAAAAGGTTTAGAAATGAATGAGTGAAACAGTGAACAAACGAGGCAGTAACTAAAGAGCCACGGTGGTAGTTAAGAGGATTTTTTACCACCCCAGTGAAATGATGTCATTAAATATTGAACAGCCATCGTAAATAATTATTAGGTATTCAGTTTATTGGATGCGTTTTACAAGCCTATATGAAAAATATTAGTGAACAAGTGAAGGCAATTCTACCCCTCCGACTTGTTTGTTGTTTCTATATTTTTAATACTTATTATCCTATTCCGGACGAAGACAAATCCAAAAACACAAAAATCATAAAAATTGGTCCAGCCGTTCTTGAGTTATAAATGGTGTAACTAATACTTTATTTTATGTATATAGGTAACTAACATCCATCTCAGTTTATTTAAAAAACCACTTCATTATCAGTCAGTTAATTTAGGAGCGCGACAAACAGACCCACAGACAACACGTCAAACTTGTAAAAGCTTTGAAATACATAAAAACAATGAAATATAGACCGTTGTCAAGAATGTAATGTGATTGTAAGTAAAATAAATTCGTACATTGTATCTCTGTGAGGAGTGTTTTTAATGCGTACAGAGGGATCTGGGGCTCTGAGCTATTAATATTCTTATACTCCCCTAAGGGATGCGTATAAATAGCGCAAAATAATCACGTTTATTGCTACAGTAACACGCTCATCTACGTACAACTACTAGAACGTACATTATTAAAATAGCCTTTATATATTTAGCCTTTACCAGCGAATTCGCTCACGTTGACATCTTTTAATATTATTCTTATAAAAAAATGCTTTATTGTTCTATTTTTGTATCCCTGACAATAATGTAGACATTTATAATTTGGATATGGGTTAGGACAAAGTATAAATGAATTTTCTTTATCTCTAATGGCACTTGAAGCAGACATATTTCTTGCTACTGTTCACTGATTGTTTTTACAGGTAAGTAGGTAAGCCTTCTGTGCCTTTTAAGCTGAATTTTTGCCTGATTCCTCGTGATTTGAACCGAAAAATTGCGTTTCTTACAATATACTACTGTTATAAACATAAAAGTTATTTACAGAGAGCAACATCGCGCTCAAAGGGGACGAAGTCAACGGCCTATGGAGGAATAAGCGAAGGGGATCTCTGTACAAGGGTATGGGAGTGCTCTGTTGCATGTCCCGGCCCAACTACCTTTGAGGGTATCGAATCTCGCCCACGCGGCGCCTCTCACAGGAACCACGGCTCGAGGACGCTAAGTGTTCGTAAACCAGTGATTAATTAACGTAGAGTAGAAAAAAGGGTCCATTAGTTTGTCTATAGTCTCGCTATTAGAATCTAATTCACACAGTCAAGATATTAGAATACTATTGTCTGGAACGGGAACAATTTCCTTTAGTTTTGTTGATGGCGTTTAAGCGTTGTATATAGACAATCCGTAACAGACTGCGTTCTTTAAATCCTTCTCTTACCTCAATAAATATCTTTATAACATTATAAACCATTATTTAAGAAGTATTTTAGTATTACAAAGTCCCATTTTCACCGCTTATAATTAACCTAGTTTAAAAAATCTCAATGTACGCAACATTTTAAACATACGATAAAGTCAACTTGATAAATGATATTACAACATTTTTAAACACAAACAGATATTAACTCGTTTTCTGCTCGCATGCGGTTTAAGGTAAATCGAGTTTAAATCTTGAGTAAAACAAAACTATCAATAAATTATTATTTCTAAAAAAAGTGGTTCAAGGAGGTTAGTGTACCTCCAAAGTGAATTAAAATAGTTTATTTTAAAATATATCATTCCCACATCTTAAAAAGTGGTATTAAAAAATTATTCCTACAAATTTTGCCAAAAAAATGGCTCGGTCGCTGACGTCATGATTCTTAAGTAGTGGTTTATGGTTCTGATATTTTAATTATTATAGTGAAATGCATTGACCGCATTCTCGATCAATTTTATTATTAAATTGTCTTCCAATAAAAGTTCATTATATTAGATCTCAATAGTTTAAGTGTACATGTTTGAAACATTTCCGAAAAGATGAAACTTTTACGTTCCTGAATAACTGTTTCAACATTTTACGAATAATATGTTTCTTAGATTTTCTAATTCAACTTAATATGTAAGCAATGTATACAGTATGTTTATTTTATACTATTTTAAAATATAATATGGCAAAAATTCATACTGCAATTAAATTAAATGACACAGTTTCAAGAGAATACTTTCTTCTAATTTTTAAATATATTTAGTAAGGAAAGGATATACAGATAATAACAATAATTTAAACTATTTATAAATAGGCTATGAAGGCATTTTCAACTTCTCAAAACACTTGCAGTGTGAAATTTTGCCTATTCGATAAAAATATCAAATAATACTCGTATTTAACCTCATTATTTTATAAATCAAATTAATTTTATAAATAATTTCATAGCACTAAATATGTATGACATTATATATATTTGAATACACGCTCGGAGTTAAGTGAAATCGTTTACCTAGAATTAAGTTTTAATAAAATGTATGGCCTAGTCATAGCTTGGATTTTCTAGTCAATTATAATAATGTCCTTAAAATAGGTCTTAAGTATGTAGATAATGTGGATCTGAAGCGAGCACCAACTTTAGATTTTAACATCACTTTTATGAAGGTTAACTTTCATAGTTTATCACTACATAGTATAAAACAAAGCCGCTTTCTCTGTTCCTATATAGGGATATATGCTTAAATCTTCATAACTACGCAACGGATTTTGATGCGGTTTTTTTGATAGATAGAGTGATAAATGAGGACGGTTTATATGTATAATATACCCGTGCGAAGCCGGGGCGAGTTGCTAGTTTATTTATATAAAAAGATCATGGTTACCATATTTAATACTTTACTAAATTAAAGCTTATATGAATCTCCAACCATAACCTAAAACACAACAGTGTGTGTAACATTAAAAGTATAAACAAAGTTAGTTGATTTGACATGCTTATTAACTTAACAGGCCAATGAAATTAAATTCAGGTGAAACATTAATATCCAATATAGATTTTTTTGATTTGACCTTTATTTGTCATGAATTTCAGGCACAATCAGATTATAATCTGGCTATTAATTCTCATTTTTACATTAAGTTTGATAGCCCTGATTTACTGTCAAGTTGACTGTAAAACAATTATAATAAGATCTTTTATAATACACATTGTTGTAAGAAGTATTAATGTCCCCAGTGATAATTCCACAAGTGCTACGACAGTGCTACGTCATACTGCTACGAATACGTTATCAGACTTAACTATGATACAACTCTTAACGAATTTAATCACTGAAACTTTAATAATATGTATTGCTTTTATTTGCATTTCTCACATTAGTAATCAAGTTCCATTATCCGTCTACATAAAGCAAATTACCAACCACTGAAATTTATTAATACATTTTCTTTATACAAGACACACTAGCGCCATCTCTTAACTTTCGACTACATCTCAATTTCAAACTGTTATTTTTTCTCATATATTTATCTCTAATCTATCATCAGTAAAAACCGAAAACAAGACGATCCTGGTAACGTATAACAGTTCTTGGGAAACTAGTTGGTTATATGTAGAAAATGTCTGCTCGCTACGGGTCTACTTGCCATATTAAATTATAAATTCAAGGTAAATTTTTCAGTTGAATGCGGAACCTTAATTCATGATAACCAAAACCGTATATCATATAGATACATGAAATTTGAGGTACAATTTTCACAAATAAACTCCGAAGTTACTTAACGTACTCAGTTGAAATTTTTACCTGTGAATTCTAATGCATCATGCTTTTACATTAAACGTAATATGTAGAACGAAATCTAAATATTATATAATTAAAAAGATAAAATTTTATTTAATATTTACATTCAATAATATTATAAATATTACATGAAGAGTTGTAATCTTGGTGTGGCTACTAACCGGCGTTCCAAGGTAAAGTAACGTTCCCAAATACACGAACTCATTATTCAAACATTCACTTTGTAAAAGTAACTGAGTTCGTTATGACTAAACCTGAATCTTCGCCATGAATCTTGACTGCAGCCTATCCTTAGTAGTTGTAATCAAAAATCTAAAAGGCGGACGTACAAATAGTGCGCATTGCTCTTTCTAATGCGATATATCTGAAGAAGAAAGGAAAGCATATTTAGACCAAAATCACAGATGAGGCGCCCTCTGTTGGTCGGTGTTCGTCATCGAGCTGCTAAGCTCACTGTACCAAAACGTTCATAAATTGACTAAATGCTCATTTGCGAACATACATATATTACCATTACATTACAACCTGTAACGCCAGTCAGCACTCACCCTTGAAGATATCTTTAAAATTAATTCAAAATGGATAATCCTAACATATTCTTCATTTATAAATAACACGTCCATCATATTTCAATTTTCATAAGTATTTTTCTATTAAGTGCACTAGAAGAACTTATTGTAATTTTAATGAAAATGTAGAACCTTAAAATATTAATGGTGTGTAACACCAAACACAATTTATATTATAGTATCAAATTATGAATACCTAGGAATAGTTTTAGAAAAACTATCAATAAGGAAATTATCTATTGCTAATTACATTCATTTCAATTATAATATAATTATGAATTAGTTTTTTTAAAATTAAAATAACGGTATTTATTCAAAAAGATTGAAAAAGAAGTAAAACGGGATTTTATCATATTTTTGTGTTTAGCGAAATTGCAAACCTTATATTATATGTCTCAAATAATTATTAAATTATACAAAGTTATGTCTTAAAATTTCTTTATATATAAGCCTTGTATCTTATTTATAACATTATCTGGGACCCGCGGTTTCGATCGCATGGCAGTGGGAGTTTTACAAACTGCAGACATACATGAGACTTAAAATTTGTATGTCCTTTATTTTTTATTGAGTAATTTTATTATTTAGTTAGTTATTTTCATTATTAATTTTAGTTAATTATTTAGTTTATGTATTTCATTTAGTTTATTATGTCATATTGCTCATGACAATTATAACATAATATTGTCATTCCTTCATATCATACTATCACAAATTAGATACTCCATCGTGTATCGCATAAATTTTATAACACCAAAGTTGTAATTTATTAAATATATAATTTAATTAAAAACCATGATATAATACAGAATTTATATTGGAGTACTTAACTACTGAAGTGATGACTGTGATATACTTGTATAATATATCTAGAAGTATATATTAGTAAAATATCTAAGGTAAAACACGTTGTTTTATTCCCTGGTCCTTTGTTAAAACGATTTAAGAAGTCTACTCAGTAGATTACACTAAAATCGAAAAAACGGTTTATAAAATGCGTTACTTATTTATTCGTATGTTTAATTATTCCTTCTCGTAGATGTCACCCCGATGACCTATATATGGTATGGCCGTTCTGCCGGCTCCCCCGTATTCATTTCGCGCCCTTTTCGGTTTGTAATCACGTTCAATTGAGCCCATTGAAAATACTGAAATGACACCAACGTTGTAATATATCATTTTTATGTAATTTTGGCTTTATTCTAACGTAATAAACAAATACATTCATGTAACTGAATATTAGCATATTTTATACATTATGAATAATGAATATAAATATAAAAAATAAAACAATGGATACAACAATATATGTTTTTGTTTCAATTACATTTAAATACTTTTGTTCTATTCTACACAGTTCTTTAAAATAGCACAAACCTCCAATCATTTGTGTAATAAGTATTGTATTAATAATTCATTCAATGCATGTAGGTGCATATATGTTGGCTTCGGTTTGATATAAAATTTTTTGTCTAATTTATATCATGGTAATAGTTCTAGGCAACGCACGCACGCTGAAACGGTATCCATGGCGCCGATCCACGAATACTTAGTGCCCGTTTGCATCTTATTTTATAAAAACAAGAGCCTGAGTTCAATTTGGTTAAATATTATTTCAATACTGGCATATTGAAATAAAAATAAACCAAATTGAACATTATTAATTAAAACATAATTTACTATAATTTAATTTAATAAAGTTTATTACCTATTACTACATATATTATGAATTAAGTTACAAATTTTTATTGTTATTACTTCTATAATGTATTTTATTATAAGTATATTAAACATGAAAAAAGATTTACTAGTATCCTAGTATACCTTTGTAATTGTTAGAAAATATTTTGCTAAAACATTCTTTAAAGATATATATTACACCACAAAAATTGGGCTTGATCCGTAAATAATCAAATAGACTTACTTTCCTTGGACTCTTTGTTTCTTCGTCTTGCAAAAAAGTCATCCATTAAAACAAATCCCTTGTAATGACGTGTCTGTTTTTTCGTTGGAGGTTTTGTTTCGAGTCTCTCTTTACCCGATATTAAGGACGATACTCTTAAATACATAATTTTAATGTTAAAATATTCTAACAATTTTCTAACAAAATCTTACCTTTTTTACTAAAGGAATAAATGCTACAATTTCACGCCGAAGCTAAATTTTTGTTTAATTGGTTCAAATATGACAATGATTGTTGAAAATATAGGATAAAACTTTTTACAGAAAACGCCGTGAGATATAAAAAATATTATATGATGTTCCTCTTGCAATTTTCAAGTCCCCAAAGTCTATCTTTTAATAGCTGACTCTCATTAGTTTAACTTTAAAAAAATAGTTATATACCTTTAATTGGCAAGCTATTTAGATTTATATAGTATTAATGTTTATCTAATTAAATAAACTAAGCAACACCTGCGGAGTTGAGCGATCAAGAAATATATATTAGGTAATTTAATATTAAATTCAAATCAAATCCTTTTACTCCTTAATAATCCTATCAAATATGAAGGTACTTCTAGCTAGCTCTTCAATGTTGTTCAATGTGTTAACATGTACTTTTGTTCCTAAGTTTGAAACGCCTGCAGTTGTTCAACTAAAACAAGCTGAATAGAATACTAACAAGTTGTATATGATTAAGACGTTGATTTTAATTACTTAGTCATCAGTCTGTGGGTTTCTGTGTCTGTCTGTGGATCTCTGTGTCTGTCTGTACCCTAGTAGGTCTAAACATGGACCTATTTTGATGCGTTTCTCTTTGTTTAACTTGATCGAAATGGATCTTAGCTAATGAAGAACTATTCGTCCATTTATATATTCTAATTTGTAAATAACATGTGGGTTCACTTGGTTGTCTTTTCACTCACATTTCACCAATGCGTTTCACATCTGCTGCGTTAATTTTGGCTTGCGGATCTAGAACTAAATATATTTTTGAATACTCTTCATTATTTTTAGAATCTTTATGAATTGGCTCGCGTGATTTACTTCCTTGTTTGTTATTTAATAGATCAGAAATTTTTTCAAGTCCAGACTGTGTTATTTCCGTATCGGAGATTGCGTTTTCTACATCATGTCTATGGTTAATGCTGTGTTTATGTGGACTGTATAAGTTATTATTGTGAGTATGCACATCTTCATTATTGTTGTTAACAGATTCTTTTCGGTTCTGCTTTTGTAGGTAATTTATTATTTGGTTTAGATCTGTGTTAACGTATTGCAAACTATACGTTCTTTCTATTACACATTGTATTGCTGAAAATTAAATAATATATTACACGATGAAAGCACTCGAGAATTAACATTTTTTGTCTAAAACTGGATGTTTCCATTACCGTACTGGGAAATTTACTTTTCATAGAAATGTAATGGAAATTAATTTATTACATCAAGATGACTTCACAAGTTCAATACGAGATTTTGGTCTTAACTTCAATAAATAAAAGCATTTATTTATATAAAGGCAGTAGAAACGTAACGGTATGTAAAAAAAATAAAGTGCATCAGCTCCATCATTTGACATAAAACCGCAACTTTTCAAGTTCTTACTGTTTTTTTTTAATAAGTATAAATATTTGAAAAAAAAATCTAAAATACACGTCAACGAGACGACGTAAGATGTTTTTTTCATTTCGAATACTTTTTTTACAAAGGTTTGATTTATTCACTCTGTAGGTACCTACATAAAAATTACGATCATCTTGTTATATTTTGTAAAATAACTTGTTAATTAAGTATTTTGGTATATAACTTTAGTATAAATGTTTCAAATTAAAACCCACTGAGCCATAAACCCTTTAAAAGTTCTCCCGCATCTCTTTACCAATTAAAGTTATTAAAAATTCCCAGAAAACTGGATTAGTGGAGAGAATTTAAGCTGGTTTCAAATCAGCATCCATTTCCGCTTTGTCGTCTTCGAGATTCAAAATTAAATTCATAATTCAAAGCCTCACTCACCAAGTAATCCTACTACTAAACTATGCATTCTGCAGCGCACTGAGAATTCTAATATTTTAGTTATCGTCACCGATATGGCAATTTTAAATTTCATTTTCTCTTATCTGATTCGGGCTTTTATGTACACGTAAATGCCTTGTTGCATACTCGTTTTGTATTAAAAACTATTCCTATTCGGCCATCAGCCTCTCACATAGTTAGGCTTTTTAATAATAAGACGTGTGTGTAGTAAGTACAAATAATATCTAACTTTGTGAAAAGGCAAATAAATATATTTTTCATTTATGTATTAAGTAAAGAAAACTTTCTACCCCCGACTCCTGAGGCCAAACGAAGAATGTTTGACATATATACCCTAGTATGTGTGCCTCTGGGTATGTGGGTCTGATGTCTGCTGTAGCATATTAGCCCATAAATTAAAGATTTATGAAGATCTATTCATCATGAGATAATCGTATTTGTAAATAATATGTCGGGTTTTTTTTAAATATCTTCTATTTCACTTGTTGTATGAATATAAACTCAAAAACTGATTTATCGTTGTAAAAAAAAATCTTTCGTGTGTATTGTGACTAATATAACTCTTTTTAATAATCAAAACATAGCGCAGAATAGTTTTAAGTACGATATTTGAAGTACCATATTTGATTTGATACAAAAACCAACATTGTAATTAATTAAGCAAACGAACAACGCGCAAATTAAATTTGTGTGGTTCGCTACAACCGCAACTGACATGCGTATGTTTCAATTAAAATTTGGATTAACTTATTCGATCTTAATGAAAGATCAGATCGATTTTACATAAGAAATAACATATATATAACACATATATAATAACATATATATTTCTTTCAATTTGAGACTTGAGACTGAAGCTTTGATTAATTTTTTTTTTAAACGATTAAATCAATATTTGTTTTGAGATACAATGTAATTTATTTAACATTAGCGGCCCGCTCTAACTTTGCAGGGATTGCAAAAAGTGGCCAGTTTAGTCCGTTTATAGTAAGTACTTAATTATATTAGCTAAAGATTTTAAAAAGAAAAAAGTATGAACTTGAAATGTTGTGGCCAAATGTCAACAGATGGCGCTGATATATTTTAAACGCGCAAAGTTCTTTCATACAAACATATTAGTAGGTAATTTATAGATTGTCGGTTGTTTGCATTTTGTTGGGTATTGTCTACTGCTGCTAGAAGCAAAAATCTGTTTAATCTATGTCGTAGTGTTCTATAAAATTGCTGGAAATTAATAATTAGGTATATCACTTGATTTTTCAATTTTTCATTATATTGAACCATCGTTGTCTAAATTCTACTATAAAGCGTTTTTTAACAAAGACATTGATAGTGAGGGCTTTGTTGAATTTCCCGAGGCCAGTGCACAATGCACATACATATGTCAAATGCACTGTATGCATTTGACATTAAACTTGTATCTCTCGGGGCTCTTCACACTTCAGGTTCATTAAAAATGCTTTGAACCGTTTTATATGAATGTAGGTATTGTAACTGAAATTCCTCGTTAAATAATCAGTAAGTATTGTAAGGATACAATACTTACAATGTAGGAACATTGTAAGTAATATTCGCTTGAAAGGAAACCGTGAGGTAATGGGTATGCCTACATTGAAGAAAGTATATATAAAGCTCAAATATAATTAGGGTATGAACACTGAAGACACCTGTTGTTGGGGTGGTTTGGGCACCTGTACATGTAAAATTGTGGGGGAGGAGGGTTGAGATTGAAATAAACAATATATTGAATAGATTGAAATAAAAATTAATTTTACGTTTCCACCATCGGCGGTCGGAAATGAAAACTTTGCACTTGAATCCTCAATATATAAAATATCGTAAATATTTCGTTAGGTTGGAATCCCGGTAGGTGCATGTATTTGTGTGATGAGCACGAATATTTATTTCCGTGTCTTGGTTGTTTATTATAAACTAATATATTTCTTGCGGTACCTTCATTGTTTCTGATAACCATAACACAAGTGCTTCAGCTTTAGGATCAGAGCAATGATGTGAGTTATACCAATATACACATATATATATATTATACATTTCAATGAAGGATGAATAGGGGTCATAAGAGTCTTTGGTCATTGCACAGACTTTTAGCATTCATAAATAAAAGTAAATAAAGATGCAGGCGTCTCATGTGATGTTTAACTATTATGTCAGTAACATTGACTTTTATTATTTTCCCTTATTTTTCATTATTGTTCATACCATTTATATCCGGTTTGGGAGTTCGTGAACTGATGACAAACCGAAATGAATTATACGCCTGGGAGTAATAGAACAATAAACAGCAGCGACGGACAAATAAGATTATCAAAGTTCTAAGGTCAATTCCTGATTGGAAATCACTTAATCGTAGCTGCGTTGGATTTGCTGTAATTAAGAAGGGCGTCGCTGAGTCTCCATATATTGCTTCCTCAGATTAACATCGAGCTGCCGGTTAATTTCCTGCGTTCCATTCCTAATGGCATCCTCAATGGAACATTCCGTCCTAACATCGTTGCGACTGATTGGAGCCATAAATTTTTACTACCGTGAATTTTGTGGGTTAATACTGAGTAATATGTTATTTAAGCATTTATAAAAAAGTATTGAACGACATGTTACAATTGTAGGTAGCATAATAATTGTCTTAGCTATTAATAAGATCGTTTCCTATTTAAATGATTCACTATCTGACTTAGGGATGGAACATTATCATTAAATAAAACAAAAGACAAATACATTTTAAATATTAATAATCAATAACAACTTTCTTTAGAGAACCTTCCTATTATATTTAAAATATTTTATTTTTACCATACCAAAATATTTTATATCTACCATTCGGTTAAAGCAATATGTCATCTTTACTTATGTCATAAAGATTTGTAAGTTTGTTTTAACTAAAACTAATCTAGCCGACAATGGCCAATAACAGTTCTAATCTAACTGAAGTCTTTACATTGAAAGTCCACTCAGTAATGTCTTTAAAATAATGACAGGTAACCATTGCTTCCAGGCTATATTAAGGAAAAGACAAGAATTTGTTAAGGGCCTAACTTTGCATTAGAAATTGAAGTGTTTCACATCTTGATTGTTCTTCACAAAGGTAACTTCGCAAACAGGCGTTAATGAGGTCTTAATGACTTTCCCATTTCCTTTCAAAGCCTATAGCTCGCTTTTTAATTTTAGCCTCGGGATTTATTTCATTGCATCATGTTTTATATGATAGTTAACTCACACGTGTGATCTTCAATTAGAATATATCTGCAGCAATATATTATTCAGGGTTTCAGTTTTAAATACTTCAAGCTACAACAAGTTATAATCTATTACTGTACATTGCCCCCGTAGTAATAATATAATTATTAATATTATTACCCGTTTTGATATAATATTATTCATTAATTCTCTACTCCTATTGGTCGTAGCCGTGATGTTTATAACCTTGCTCGATAAATGGTGTAACCAGAACTATAATTATATCATAATACATCGTTAAAAGCCAAAAAGTTAAGTAAAAATACCCCGTCACTATGTATTATGTTTAGTTTTTTATTACTACAATTCATACCTTTAATAAACGAATCTTTTATACCTGTATGTCTCTCTATCGTCGGTCCCTCATGTCTGAGGATCGTGGTCAGCATCGGGGCAGCATCTGGAGCGGATGATCTGCCTCCATCAGTCTCGATTCTGTGCGTGTCTCACGACCACGTAGAATTTGGAGGACGATGAGTCCTTCACTTGATCGGTCTATCTGGTTGGTGAACGCCCACGCGATCGTTTGCCTTCGGTGTTCCCAACGACAATCAGTTTTTCCAGTTTCTCATCGCCTCTGCGCACTGTGTGGCCGAAATAGGACAGGATGCGTTAATACAAACCTGTAGTTCCTGAGACATCTACGACATCATATAAGTCATTGAACGATTGAAATATTTCACACCATTACATGGGAAACTTGGTGACGACATTTTAATTGGTTGAGCGCTAATTTTAAAAATAGATTGTTATATATGGTAATAAATGTCATGATTGTATCAAGAAATGGAAAATATATTACTTTAAACCCGGCGTAAAAATAGTTGTAATTTTAACGTGTGTCTGTGGCAATCGCTTTTAAACGAATGATCCGATTATGATGCGATTTTTTTTAAACTGGCGTCATCTAGTGCATCTATTTATGAGATTATTCTTTATTGTAATTAACATGTCAGGTCAAATAGTCTTCAGTTTTACATGTAATTGAATTTTGTAGTTGGTGTTTGGAAGATATCTCAACCACCAACAAATGAACCCTTGTGATTTTAATTTTCATCATGTGTTATCAGTACGGTCATAAAATATTAGATAGGAGTATGTTTAAACATTGATTATGAGATAGAAAAACGAGCATTTAATCTTACGAGTCGATTTGGGTTGATTTGCAGTAAAAAAGACTGAATTAATTATCTTTTATTAGGTACATCATGCTTACTAACTTGCAATTAACTGTATACTTAAGCCTTATAATTAAAAATTAAAATATTACAATGTTAATTTTGCTGATAATATACATATTGTTAGCCAAACTGAATACTAGCGCTCCGGTGCCACTAGCTCGTCAATTGCATGCGGTCCGTGACAAATTTCACAGACGATGATAAAATTCTGAAAAATTAAAATATTTAGTTTAAATCTTAGACTAAATAAAAAACGCCTGCCGCTGGATTATATGACTGTAATTTATTATTAATTTAAATTATTTTTTACATCTCCTTGAAACTTTAATAAACGATTATTATTATATCGTATGTACAAATACACTTGTTATTTTTATTCTAAAAGAAAAAGTAGTTTGGTTTTTACATGTCTTAAAAGTTCGTCAGCTCGTGTCAGCAGCGTGACGTCACATTACAACACTCAGCTCTTTTTCTCTCTCTCTTCTCGAGCAGCGACGTGACGGACCGTGCGAGCTGTTGTAAAATGACGTCACGTCGTCCTACTTTTAAAATTCTGTATCTCGGGAACAAATTGACGTATCAAATTGTATCAAATACTTTTTTTTTCACACGATTATTTCATTTTCAATAGAGAATATGGTGAGCTCAAAATCAAACTGCGTGAACATTCTCCATTCAGGGATAAAAATTAAATCTAATTCATAAAAGTATGCAATTTTTCATCAATATTTTCATATGATGGTATCACGTAAAATTATCGTCCGTAAACCGACTTTACAGACAAAGTTTTTTTTACATCTGTTTATATCCTAAATTCACTACTATTCATTCAATTCTAATGGGACTTTAAAATCTGGATGAATATAAAACCTATGTGAAGGAATATCAAAAACTTGTTAGGATTTTTTTAGATACGCGTAATGGATACCTAAACAAATATGTATGTAGAAAATCTATTATTGATAGTTTTGGGTTCTACCAAAAATATATATTCTCTGCAGTAGGTATCTTCTAAATATAAACATCAGCCAAAGAAAATTAAAGTCTACAAATAGAAAGTTTTTATCCTTAAAAAATCTTACCAAATTGTGAGCTAATCGCTGAAGTTTCACCTTGAACTTGCCCCATTCAGGGGCTACGTTGTTATGCACATGCACCGGAGTAATGCCACACTGCTCCAGAACAAAAACACCATTGGACGCTGCCAATCTAAGCTGTCGATTTCTTTCTTCCATGGTTTCGCGAGCAGCCCGCGGATTCGCATGCGCTCTCGCAGTAAGTTTGCTTAAATCCACCATTTTAACGCTATAAACTATTAAATTTAATTTGTTTCTGCAAGCGCTTTCTTATTTAGCTACAAAAATATCATTCACTTATTACCTGGTAATTCACACAATACCAACTTTAATACAATAATAGGGTTAACAAATACGCGATAGTAAAAAACACCGTACAAGGTAAATTACGTTTATGTTTTAAAATTTGAAAAGAAGTAATTTTTATGACCTCACTCACACTAAAACTGAACCAAGGGTCTTTCAAACACAAAAATTATTATTTGCAATAATGGTAACGGCATGTCCTCTTTGTAATGTTAACAACGTTCAAAAGACAGTACCGTATTGATGACGACACAGTTACACAAAAATCATGTAGGTAGTTATTAAAAGTTTCTACTTATCTACATTGACATGCATATTATTTTGCATTTCGAGTAAATGAATGAATATGTTGCTCGTTTTTGCTCATTGGTATTTCGTTGGAAATTATTAATACACATCTCTTTTGTACAAACCTACACCGTTTTGGAATGTCGGTCTAACGAATTTTTATAACGTGTCTATTTGCGCCAATACCGTCAGTTAAAAAGAAAGCATGACAATTATACTTATACTAGCGACCCGCCCCGGCTTTGCACGGGTATAAAATATATATAAAACCTTCCTCTTCAATCACTCTATCTATTAAAAAACCACATCAAAATCTGTTGCGTAGTTTTAAAGGTTTAAGCATACAAAGGGATATAGGAAAAGAAAAAGCGACTTTATTTTATAGGTACCATGTAGTGATGATATTTGTAACCAATGATATTGTTGGTATTATAAAGAGAGAGAGAGAGTATATAAAATCATATATAATATATATAAGTAATATCTTTTAAAATAAATAAATCGGTACTAACGTCAATTAGTACGTATTACTGATATCAGATATGTAATCCTCCTTGGTCTAGTGGAAAGCGCGTGAGCGTTACAACCGAGAGATCCTGGGTTCGATCTGGTGGAGATAAAAAAACTCGATCTGGCAGGGCATAGAAGGCTGATCACCTACTTACTCCTAAAGAAAAAAAATCGATCAGTGAAATACCTAAACAAAAAAACTATTTAATATTTTCCATTACATTCGAATGTAACTTCTATAAATTATAAAAAATATTTTTGAGACAATCCAGAGATCAATATTAAAATTAACATCGTCATCTAAGTATGTGATTTTTACCGACTTCAAAAAAGGAGTAGGTACTAAATTCGACGCTGTTTTTTATCATTGTTACCTCAGAACTTTCAATTAGGTGAACGGATTTTGATGATTCTTTTTTGTTTGAAAGTTGGTGCTTTGTGGACGTGTAGTCCCATTTAAATTTCATCAAAACCTGTTCAGTAGTTTTAGAGTTACAATTAGAAGTCAATTAATTAAAATTTAAACAATATATTATTTTTAATTTAATCATTAGATTGTTCACCAAACATAGTAAAATATAAGTAACATTTCAATATGTGAGAAAACTTAGTAGGTAATATAACGAAAGGCAGCGGCGGCCTTACCTATTGCGAGGCTCCGGGCGGCAAGTCTTTGCGAGGCCCTTTGGTCCTTCGTGAAAAGAATGTGATGCGAAAAAAAAATAGTTAAAAAAATCTATATTTTTAAAAATTTACTTGGGTTGTTGCGCGTGACCCCTGCGAGGCCTTGGGCGATTGCCCTGTTCGCCACCCCCTAAGGCCGCCGCTGACGAAAGGTAGACAGGAAATTAAGTTTTGACGTGGCTGTAAAACTAATAAACTTAAACTATGAGCATCTGCAATACAGCAGTCGTGAAGTGCTGTTATAAGTGTACGAGTTATGCTAAAGTTGGATAATACTTAACTGCTTAACTTAATTAATTCATCTATAAACAACATTTTTAACTGACCTTCATTCTCTAATAGCCGGAACACAAACGACAGACAGACAAAATCTTTAATTTTAGTAATTTAGTATATTTATCATAAATCAGCGGTCCTCACGGTTTCATTCGCGTTAATTTCGTCGTAACGTGATGTTATATAGCCTATAGATTAAAATAACGAACAGCAAAATAATAATAGATATGTTTTATGTACTTCGTTCGCGCGGAACAGTATTTTTTTATTACTTATTTATATTAATTTCCCGAAGTTAAAACCTAGTTGAAATTAAGTTAATCACTTGCCTACTTAACGTGTGCATGTGTGTGTGTTACTTAGCATGATATAGGACGAGTTTGAATGGTGAGCTGGGTGCTGGTAGACCTAGACGTACCTTTCAGGACCAAATCCAGGACGTACATGGGAAGGGGTAAAAGCACCCGCAATAGGCGAGCATGTGTCGGTGGCAGTCTATGGTCGCTGCCTACCCCTTTGAGAAATATTCGTGATAATATAAATAAATAAAAATAAAATAAACTATATCTAAATGTGGATTCGTGATACCATTGCAAGCGATGTAATGCATCACATTTATTCTTCTTATGTCTAAGAAATGATAAACGGTATAAGGTGCAATCGACGCAGATCAATAGTAAAATTTTGTTAAAATATAGCACAAAAGCTCCTTACAAAATTCTTCGTCTCAGAATTTTAATATCTTTATAATTATCTTAAGATTAAACTCTTAAGTTGTTACTAATCACCGTGATGACTCAGTTTAAAATGACAAGTTTTCAAAATACAGATTATAAAATGAAAATAGAATTATAAGATTACTCACTTCTAAAATGCCAATGCCCGTCAATCATTTTTGACCGCCTTTAAAAAAGCAGGAGGTTCACAATTTTTTTATGTTTGTTACCTCAGAACTTTCGACTAGAACCGTGATGTGAATGATGTGATGTGATGTGAACCGATTTTGATGATTCTTTGTATTTTTGAAAGCTGGTGCTTCCCGTGTGGTCCCATTTCAATTTTATTCAAGTTCTGTAGTTTTAGAGTTACAATTTGAAGTCGGTTTTTTTCGTTGAAATTATTACCATATGGCAAAATTTCAATCCATTTTTTGTTATTAAAATTAATGAATCAATTAACTATAATCCCAATTCCGATGACATGGTACTCCGTCTGCTATTTATCTGTAATTTGAAATTTCATTACAATGCTATTATGTATTCTGTATTTTGCACAGACATCAAAAGAAAGCAGATGATATCATGGATTAGTAATAGTAAATCATATTTTTTCTTCGTAATAAACAGTCAATTTGATACATTAAAACTAGATACCTAGATAGAATATATCTAGGTCACACTAACAGCCCTCAACATAAGCTATTAAAAGCAGAAATAACACTATTTCCTGTTTCACATCAGCTAAATTATTAATCATTTAATTTCAAATAAACCGCAGTATAGTTGCTTCCGTAGCTTTAAGATAGATGTGTGGTTTGCATTTCACCCTGGACAGATACGGTTCCTGAATTATTCATTACTTGCCAAATTACCTAAACTCAATGTCAAGCTATTTGTTATTTACTTCGAAATTTGAAATTGGTTTACGCGTCCTACATTCTTGGTTCTCGCGACAGATAGGTATATAACATCAAAAACGTATCTAAGGTACATAATAATAAAACTGCATATCCATAGATAAAGAAACCTTTAGTTGGCTATATCTGAATATCAATCTTGTTATCTTATTTCATAATGACCATAGCCATCGCCCATCGAGTAACTTAAACACGAGGTAGAAGTTCACTTCGAAGTTGTTTGATGGATGATCGTCTATTGTAATGATCTTAAGTCAAAACTAAACCATGGCAAAACAATATTGACTACTATACATACAGTTACATTTTATAAAATATATGCCACCATGTAATTTTTCGTAGATCTATTAAAGAGGAATGTCCCACCATGCATTGTTTTGTTATATCTCCAATTTAATTAATTAATTAAATTAGGATTAGGCAGCGTGTTCGATGAAAGCGCTTGACTCTTTCCGACACTTCCAACAATCATCATCATAATATTTCAACCAATTTACACAAACCTTGACCATATTTAAATCTTTTTTATGAATCACTCATCTTGGTTAAACTCGCAAGATTAGTTCAGTAGTTTTAAGTTTATCGCGAACAGATACAAAACAGACGCGACGGACCTTCAAAAAATATAGGATCATCAATGAGAATTGAAGGTACTTAGTTTTATTAGGTTGTGATTGACAAATAATGTTTTTTTAATGTCTGTCTGTTTATTCCACCAAATCCAGAACATTTTTATATTGTCAAGTAATGCGGACGAATTGCATAGGTAATTATATCTTATATTATCATTATACTAGGTAGTTTATATCATTCATCAGAAAACAGTTTATTTTACTTTATATTTTAAGGGCATAACTTATTAACATCAAACAATTTATTTTCAAAAATATGCAAGCGATTGGCCGGACTTTAAATTTATTTTACTTTATCTGTGGGGTATAAGCAATAGTCACCGTCACCGTTCAATTTGATTACATATTTCTCTATACTCTAGTCTATTTACCACTCTGTGAACTTAACCCACTGTTCTGTGGGACTTCATGATTCATTTTTGATTATTTAGCATTCATTTTTTATTAAGTTTTGTGTTGTGATTGTACTGTAAAGAATTCAGATCAAGTTTTTAATAATTATTGTGTTCTTAACAAGATATTTTTGTTTATTTTAAACCAAGCCGTTTTGATCCAACAATATGTGGGATCCAACGCACGTTCAAGTAACTGTACAAAGAGCCCGCAATTTACTTATCAAAGGCAAAAACGGTACAAATAACTGTTTTGTAACAATTTCTCTCGGCAAAGATAAATTTCAAACATCCGTCAAATATAAAGCTACTGAAAATGTTGAGTGGATTGAAGAATGCGAATTACTAATACCCTCACGCGGAAATACAGCAGAAATTGTTTTAAAAGTCTATACTGAAGACTACCTCAAAGATCACTTACTGGGTCAAATTTCAATTCCGTTAAAAGACCTAGATGTGAATGAACGCGGTAGGAACCGCTGGTATCCGCTAAAGGGTAAACCTGGGAAGGAATCTGATAAGGATAGAGGTGAACTTGAAGTGAAAATAGCATTTTTAGTAAAAGAAGGCAGCCCTTCTGACCTTTCCAAAAAAGATAAACATAAATCTTCACTAGGCAGTCTGGCTCACAATGTTGGAGGCAGCCTAATGAGTATTGGAAGTATTGAAAAACGTAAAAGCCTTCATAAATTTGCTACAAAACTTGGATCTAAAATGAATCTTACAAAAAAAGATAAAAAGAGTGAGTCATCTTCTCTTGGTGGAAGTGTCGGTAACCTAAGAAAGTCGTCAATTTCTCCTGCAGATACTTCTACCCCTAAAAAACCAGTGGGTGAGGCGGATCCTGGTGTTATAAGTGAAGATGAAGATGAGTTTGCTTTTGATGACTTATCTCACAAAAGCTCTGGTAGTTCACTCAATGTACAAACTTCATACATGCCTCGTATAGCAAAATATTCTTCATCTCCTGTCAATGCTTCTCTGGAAAATTTAGGCGGAGGTGAATTTTTGCGAAGATCAACAAGTAGCACCTTGGCTGTCTCCGAAAAGAGTGCTCCCTTAAAACCAGTGCGTTTGAGTCTTGATACATTCAATCCCCCTCAGCTTCCCATACAGCACATTGGAGATGATGAATGGTCACAAAAATTGGTGCCAAGAAAGTCAATGAGTCAATTAGCTATAGACAGGGAAAAGTCTTCAAGTCTTGAAAGAAACAAAAAATTAGACAGTCCAAGCTCACTAAAAGATAAGCCTAGCCCAAAATTCTTTAAAAAGTTTGGTAATAATAATAAACCTAAGAAGTTGCTAGAAGAACGAATCATTGTTGGAGAAGAAAATATTGTTGAAGAAGATTCAATCAATCCGGCATACAACAGCATTCCAAGGACAGTCCTTCAACAATGTGATGGAATGTCTCGCGAGGATTTGATTTTAATGATTTACAACTTGCAAAAAGATGTAGAATCTGAAAAAAAAAAGAATAAAGATCTGGAAAATTACTTAGATGATCTACTTCTTCGGGTTATGGAAACTACACCTAGAATTTTGCAAAATCCATATGTGAGGAACAACAGCATGCATATCAGGAATAAGTAAGCTGTCAAGTCAATTTTGAATTACTCAGGAGATTAATAGCAGCCTATGGAATGATAACATACAAGATCTAATTGTTTAAAATTACTTTATTGTATGTTAAGGATGTTTTTTGTGAAGGCAGTTCTTCCCAGTTATCTAAAATATATCACATCGAGTTTATAATTGCGTCCAATTCTGTGCCTTATTATAACTATTCTTAGATATGTGATAAATCTACATATTGGTGAGCAATTCATATTTGTTTCATAAAATTAATTGTTATTAATTGCACCATTGTTGTTTACACATATTGTTGTTCATGATTTTCATTGTTTAATTATTGCAATATATACTGTAACTAATTATTTAGGTAATTTGTTTGTATATACAGCTCTTGATAATTTATTCCAAACTAACATGTGAAAACAATGTCATAAGTACTTGGCCATATCAGAAATGATTGCAGATTATTAGATTATATTTCATTAAGATTTACATCTTTTTAAAATACCTTCATTAAAAAAAACATTTCTGATAATGACAAGTGTAAAAAAGTTTGAGGAAATCATGAATCATTCATTATCTTTGGAAGTCAATAGATTTATAACTCTTAGATGCTAGTTTGTTTTAATACTTTTGAATGAAGATTTTCAGTAAGTATTGTTAATTATCTCTATTTAATTAGTAATGAAAAATTTAATGAATATTGTGTGCCTTAACCTGTGTTCTCATCTTGAGGGTTATACTTATTTTATCAATTTATAAAGATAATAAAAAGGACACCAATATTTTATTAAATTGTTTATAAGTGCAAATATACTTGGGTACATTCCCTACTGCAATAAGTAATTATATTTTAGTTCTAAGACATCTTAATAAAAGATCATTATTTATTTGTGACAATGTAGTTTAAGTTTACTAATATAAATATTCTATTCTAAAACTGTTTAAACCTTGTAATTTTGTTTTAATACTCCTTGGTTGATTTATTTTTCAAGGTTATTTTCTAGTAAATTTAATTTAAATGTCTACTAACATTAATACTTTGTTTGCATGATTTTTTTTATTACTGTAGTAAAGACTACTTTCTCTTACAGTGTCTATATAATTTTCTTAAATTATTAAGGGAAAGCTATGTTTTTATCTTTATAGTATGATTGAATTATAATAAATATTTAATTTTTAACTTTATAATTGTTTGTTACATTTCCTAGTAGCTACAAGGTTATTTTAAATAGAACATGAATTTCTAAAAACTTTAATTTTCTTAAATTTATGATTACAGTAAAAAAATTTATAATAAAACATTACGTAGAATTATATTATGATCATTTGTGACGGCGACTTTTTACTGGTGCGGGGGTTGGAGCAGCAGCGCTGTATACTTTTTGTGATAACTTATTCATGTTATAAATTGTGATAAGAGAAAAAATCAAGCTGAAACAATAAAATATATTTATTGGTACTTGGAAATAACTTCTAATATGGGCTGTTTCGATATTTTTTTAAAAAGTATTGACATTGACTAATGAAATAATAAAAACTTACCAAGTAGTGAAACAAATTCTATGCACCATTCCAGCTGCAATTAGTGATATTGCCATAGAAATAATGATTTCTGGCAATTTTAGCTGAAAGTTTTTGCCAAACAATGTGGCCTCCAAGTTACCAACTGCCTGTAGAATTTGTTAAGAAAACATTATTATAAAAAAAGTCAACAAAAAATATCTTAATTACCTATTCCTAAAAATATTACAAACAGACAGTAATAATTATAAGTTAGTGAGCATTAAGTGTCAACTATAGACCATGTGTAACAGATGAAACAGTTTTGAAGATTATTTTTGTTTACTGACTTTTCTTTCTTTCTTTCTCCTACAAATCTTCAACAAGTATTTTCTAAGTATGGTTGTAAAAAGTATATTAAGGAGTGAAAAGAAAAGATATTAATTTTTAATTTAACATTAACTACTTTTGAGATTAAAGTATTTTCAAACTTATGATAAACTCTACTCCAACAGGGTTTTGGAGTAGGATGTTGTTTCAGAATAATTTCCAACGAAATAAGTAATTTTAAAAGGATACAGTCACAAAAAACATAAACATTAATGATCCAAGGTAACCCCCAAATATAATGGTTATGGGAGATTTAACAAGAATTGGTTTATACATTTGCATTCCAGAAAATAGCAATAGCGTCAATATTGATGATATTATAAAAGACGTGGCACTGTTAACAGCTGAAAAATTAAGAATACAAGTTAAATTTCTGCGACTGATAAATAAAGCTGATCGATTTATGTCTAGTTTACCCATGGTTATTAATTATTGCAGTTTATATTTAAAGTTGATTAATTTTCTGGTAACAGTTTAGTTATCCTAAAGCAGAGCTTAAAATTCTTCGCTTTTTCGGCAATTTTTCGTAATAGAATTAAATTTATAAACACTAATGAACATTGATTAATGAACGTTACCGGTTGGCGGTTACATTAGTTTTTGGCTTTTGCCTTTTAGCCAACTCATAAATTATGTCAATTGTCAACCGTCAAGTATGTTATAATTTGTCAATTAGTAGCGATGGGCCGAGTCGGCTTTTTGGTAACTCGAATTGACTCGATTGCCAACTCGAGTTGACTTGATACAGTCTGCCTTAAGTGGCTTTCAGACTACGCTATACATTTTACATAGTCATATAATTACCTACTTAGCAAGAAAGTATTGTTGAATTGAAGACATTTTTATTTTATTAATATTTTAACTTTAGGTTTTAATCAACTTTGAACTAGACTTAATAGACCGTAGGTACACGCGGCTACACATCAAGCTATACAAAACCATTTTATCATGGTCTCGTTTTGTATAATCTTTCCACACATTCAACGTTCAGTTAATACTGGTTTTGTATAGATTGACGTGTAGCCGTGTGTACATGCGGTCTATTAAGTCTATTTTAAAGTTGATTGAAATCTAAAGTTAAAATATTAATAAAATAAAAATATCTTCAATTCATCAATACTTTCTTGATAAGTAGGTAATTCTATATGACTATGTATAATGGCAGTAATTTCTGAATTTCAGTCTTAAGTTCAATAACTACAAAAGATCAACTTTGTAAGTTCAAACAAAGTTACAAACTTCAAACCGGGCTGACCCGAAGAGTGCCCGCCGCGCGCACTCTTTGGGTCAGCCCGGTTTGCAGATACTGACTCGGGCCGTTCGCCGCGCGCCGCCAACCCGTCGCACCGCCCGCCCGCCACGCGCACTCTTCTGGTCAGCCCGGTTTGCAGATATTTTGACTCAGGTTGACTCATTTACGGTCTGACTCGGGTTACCCGAGTTAGATAACTCGAGTCGCCCATCGCTATCAACTAGTCACTTGAACTTTAGTAGTGTGTTCTCAGTTCTGTGCACTTGAACGAAACTCTTACGCGTACCTATACAATATTACCTAAGTACCTACATTATAAAATGGAAATTCCGTCAAATTGAAAATCATCATTAGTCAACCCTCCGTCTGTTGCAAATAGTAATAGCCTTAAACTTTAATAGAAAATCGTAGGCACCAAGACTACAATATTATATAGGTTTGCAATATGCATGCACGTACTATGCCCGCTAGTCGCTATTCGCTAAGTCGCGTCGCTACTTCGCTAGCGGTAAGCGGCTAAGGCCGCTAAGTATGAATTTCGATTGTAAAATCCTATGTTTAATATATTGTATTCCTATTCGTCGTTTATTATGCACATAGGTACCTAATTAGTATTATCATTTAAATAATTATACCTACTTGTTACTTAAGTAATTTACAGTCATTGTACGGTGTTTATTTTCATTATCATAATATTTTCTTATCAAGTATTTTTAGCGCGATAAAAATTATAATAGTGTTAAAAACTATCTCATATAAAATAAACACAGCAAAAAAAAATTGAATCCTAATTCAATATATTTTTGTTTTCTTATTTACTCTTTATAGTTATATACCTAGGTACTATGCAGTGCGTGTCTAGAGATGTGTTTAGTATTTTTAAAAATTTAGGCAAACGTTGCTTCGTAAGTAAACAACAATAACAAGTTTTTTTATCATTCTTGAATCTTAACTTTTTAAAAATAGAATCTATATTGCGATAACCAATTTTTGATTATCTTTTCAGGCCTCTAGTATACCTGAAATAAGAATATATGAGGTTGGGCCAAGAGATGGACTTCAAAATGAATCCAAGTTTGTCCCAACAGAAATTAAAGTTGAGCTAATACATAAATTGGCATCTGCTGGTTTGAAGAATATTGAGTCAGCAAGGTAATTTTATTATATAACAATGTAGCCTGTTAAATAGACATACCACATAGTGTAGTAAAAATAGTTATACTTATGTTTTAAAATAATTTGGCCATCATACCTAGGTACCTACTTAAAAATACAAAGAAATCAAACTCATGTTGAGTTTGATTTCTTTGTAGCTAAATAGCCATGACTATAGTAATGGCACTTTTAAAATTTTTAATATAGTCTATATTTTATTTTCTTTTAGTTTTGTTAGTCCGAAATGGGTGAAACAAATGAGTGATGGTGTTGATGTTATGAGAACTATCAAAAGAGCGCCGGATGTGAATTATCCTGTACTTGTTCCCAATTTAAAAGGATACGAAATTGCTGTAAGTATTTTTAATTATGAAAAAGTCAAGTCAAAAGAAAAATAAGTACAAATAACAATCTAAAATGGAGATCGTAGTCAAAAATCCTTTATACATATGGACTTACATTATCTATTAAGTTGATTATAAATTTGTATTAAATATTATTAAAAAAACAAATTTATAAAAACTTAAATTTAAGCGAGTTTATAAGCCTGTTTAAGAACAGGTTACTTTGTCTGTTGGTTTATTTTTCTCAGTAAAGGGATGCTTTATTTTTTGATTTATTGATCATAGTATATAAAATAGAACACCGACAATTGTTCAGTAGGTATTAATTTTTATTATTCATTATTGTAGAAAAAATGTAATGTTGAAGAAATAGCAATTTTCCCAGCTGGCTCTGAAAGTTTTTCTCAGAAGAATCTCAACTGTTCCGTTGAAGAAGGGCTTGACCGGTTTAGAGCAGTGGCTGAACAAGCTTTGAAAGATGGTCTGCGGGTTAGAGCTTATGTCTCATGTGTACTAGGATGTCCATATGAAGGATCTATTAGCCCTACTTCTATAGCGAAGGTAAAATTATTTAAATTCTTAATTAACTAGTAAAAAGCTTTTAATATTTTTTCAAAATATTAGCGAGATTTCACAACCTTCTACTTTAAAAAATTGTCTAGTGATTCCCTCTGATGCATTTGGTATTTATTTAACAATATTGACTTGTTGGGTCATTGTGGACCTTCTAAAGAATTAAACCGATGACCTCTGCTCTTAATGTATTGATTAGTATTTAATAAACAACTGCATGAACAACAAAGCTATACAGAATGTTTATATTAGGAATTTGGGAATGCAAAGGAGAGAAAATCGGTTTTTATATACAAACTTTTATATTATATGTATATGTTTATTTATATATATATATATTTATTTATATTTAGATAATCGAAGAGGTACTATCAATGGGTTGCTACGAAGTGTCACTAGGCGACACCATCGGTGTGGGCACAGCGGGTTCAGTCAGACGACTGATGAAGGAAGTGCTTCAAGTGGCTAAACCGGAGAACTTGGCCTTGCACTTCCATGATACTTATGGACAGGGCCTTTCGAATCTTTTAGCCGGACTAGAAGTAAGTGCTTTCAATGTTTCATTATTAAAGTCAAAGACACTCTTTAATGAAGTACATTTTGTTTGGAAACCTGTTTAGAATTGTTGTATTAAAAACTTTCTATTTAAACATGATTTCAAAATATAAATGAATTAAGTTACAGTGTTATTACGTAGCTCTAATAATCCAGCCGTAATACTCCAGTGAGTAACTGGAGTATTACTCTAAAAACAGCTGCGTCGCCTGCGTAACTTTAGAAAAATACCTGGTGATAAATACTCGTTATTTTGTATTTAAAAACCATTCTCAATGATTCGAATACGATGGACGGACAAGAGTAGCGTAAAGCTACGAAGAAAATGTCACGGGCACAGGCATTATACAAAAAAGTAAGACATTTCTGAGAATTCACCAGAACAAACAGACAAAAAAAAATTGTAATAAAGTAAGGGGCTGTATATTTTTTAATATGCATTTGGTACCTACTTCTATTACAAATACACTACGCAATTACTTTTTCAATTCCAATGAAGTCGAATTTCATAAATAGTTTTTTAATCTTAAACATATTTTATTATTTTAAAAATACATTCCTTTTTTTAAAATAGATATTGCCAATGTCGTATTTATGGCTGTTGAGAACTAATTTTCACCCAGTTTTCTAGAAAATTGTACAGTTTCTTTAATATCACGAATGATAAACACGGAATTATCAGACACACTGGTATGTTGACAATGGTGGATTCATTTGCACGATTAAAATACGGAACACCCACGACTCGCTGACGTCACCGGCTATTTTTAATCCTGCATATTTCTCGCAGTTTGACATCAAAACTGTGGATTCCTCAATCTCAGGTTTGGGTGGATGTCCGTATGCCCGGGGAGCTAGCGGGAACCTTGCGACTGAAGATCTAGTATACTTCTTATATGGTTTAGGGGTACATACGAATATCGACCTTGTAAAATTGGTAGAGGCTGGCCGCTACATCTCAAATTTCCTCGCGAAGCCCACTGAGTCAAAGGTCAATCGGGCTTTAGGCAATCGATTCAGCAATCACTTGGATGTCGTCAAAATCGCTTCTTGTATGTAACTAATACACCTATAATTAATAATTAAACACAATTCTGACTTAATATAATGCGAATCTGAATTCGTTTTCTGTGATATATTTGATTTGGAGATACATGTAATAGACAGCTGCATTTTATCATAATACCCACAGTTGTGAGTTGAATATTTTTGTATAATATATTGTGTTTTAAAATAATTGCTATTTCATTATTTTTTACCCATTTTGTTTATATTTAAAATATTTTCATACATTTATATAAATAGTTATTCGTATGTGAATGTAAACAAAACACAATAAGTTTTTATCGCTGACAGTGTTTTATTTATGAAGATACCTACAGCTTGACATTGGCGCGATCGTAACTGGTTTTATGATTTTATCAAGCGGAGTAGATACTGTATTGGTGGTCGGTGGGGATTGGGGAAGTAGTTGTGTGGCGGGCGCGCAACAAGCTGCTCGTTTCCGTGCAATTGACCCTAATCATAAGGTCGATGACCCTTGGGCTCAATCACTCGATGTACATTTGAAAAATGGGCGAAGTGAAATTTACAGAGAATATTAAAATAGGAGGCGATAATCCGTGCTTCATTATCGCAGAAGTTGGTCAGAATCACCAAGGTGACATTGAACTAGCGAAAAAATTAATTAAAGCCGCCAAGGTAAGTAACCGCATTTCATTATGCAAAGTTAGGAAAAGGAAACAAAGTGAAGGTAACCACCGCTTTGTTCGTTTAGTTTTTCTCCCTACACTGTTCAAGGATAAATAGCACAAAGCAATAATATAATGGTATCAATAATGATAACCGTATGCATGCAATGAACACTTCAATTTTGATAACAATCTAGTAGGTACCTACCTACTTTATAAATTGTAGTTTGTGCGCATTTTCTGATATATACAACGGAAGTAAGGATGAATAGCATCTCAAAATTAACAGCTGTTTCGGCAGTTTCGGTGAATGATCTTAAATTTAAGATGCAAACTATGTCATTAATTAAAATATTTATGCTATAAAAACCTTTATAGCTTTGCTAGATGCAGTTTTGTTACGTATTATCATGGAGATAAAACATTTTTTGATTTACCTTCCTTTAGCGTTTTATTAAGGAACATTTGATGTAATTTAGTAATAGCTAAATTACATCAATGAATGAATAAATAATTCTCTTGAAGTAGTTGGTCAAAGAATTTGTTTTTTACTATTATTAGGTAATGGGTTGAAATAATGTAATTTTCTATAACTGAATACTTAAGTATCTTTTAAAACGTTTAGCCAATTAGTTTGTATCTAGGTTAGGTAATTAAGTAGTTTTATACATTAAAAACATGTACTTATGAAAATATTACCACTTACCTACATTTTCTTCTTAAATGTGCCTGGTGATACTTTTATGCGTAGGTACATTTTAGTTTGTATTAAAAGTCGTCGGTTTTAGTAGTACTCGAAAAGGATGAGTATTCTTCTCGAATATAAATATATCATATTTAGGCTTTGCATTAGGAATATATAAGTAATAAAGCTAGATAATTAAAAGATAGATTAGACTGTTCAAGCCAATGGCGTAACTATACAGTTCGAGGCCCGTGGCAAATTGATTGGATGGGCCACCTCCCCCCAATATAAAGAAGCTGAACCAACAATAATATTTTTTATTTTATAACACTTATTTATACACTTACTTGTAAGAGTACAATAATAAATTTAAATATAATTTTATTTTTAATTTATAATTGAATTTTTAGTACATTTTTTACTTGCGTATGCAACTGAGTAGGTAACAAAAATAAATCAAAGACAAAACTTTTTTTCACTAAACATGTATGATAAATAATAAATGTTGGGAGTTGGGATTCTCCTCTGACCGGGGGCCCCTTCCGGCTGGGGGCCCGTGGCATTTTGCCGACTTGCCACCCTGTAGTTAAGCCACTGGTTCAAGCTAAGTATTAAAACTCCTTACTAATATTATAAATGCGAAAGTAACTGTCTGTCGCGGTTTCATGCTAAAACTACTGAACCGAATTAAATGAAATTTGGTTCACAGATAGCCTAGAGCCTCAGAAAGGAAATAGGCATACTTTTTAATGCGAAAAAAGGGTTGAAAGGGGGGGATGAAAAGTTCTATGGAAGTATCGTCATTTTTAGAGCTAAAAGCTGTAAGGCTTTATAACACTTAGTATAGTATAACTTAATATTGTGGTCATTACTATTTATTATTATATCATTGGTAAACATGGTTAGAAAACTCTTCGCCGTTCTTAGAAGTAGGTAGGTACCTACTAGGTGCGCATCTAATGTGTTCTTGAACAGTGTATGTACCAAATTTATCAATTAATATCAATAGATATGCGTCTAATAGAAATTCGGGCCGGACAGAACAACTGTGTGATGTAATTCTCAATATTGAACTCATGAAATAAAATTTATGTTTCCAATCATGTAAGACATATCAGAGAATATTAGATAAATAAAGATTCAGGAAAATATAATTTTTGTCGTCGTTGTCACTTTCGGGTCGAATTTGTTTTCGACGCATTGTGAACATCCCTGCTAAATTTTAGATTCGAATTTTTTTTTATATAACAATAATAATAAAGTGTTACAGATTTTAAAAAAACCGACTTCAAATTGTAACTCTAAAACTACTGATGAAATTTAAATGGAACCACACGGGGAGCACCAGATTTAAACAGCGTCGAATTAAGTAGTCCTTTTTTGAAGTCGGAAAAACTAAAAATGTCTAGTTTGCACAACGCTGGCGACTAGCGAGTTGACGTTAAAAAATCTTGATTTTTAGATAGGTACCTAAGTAGGTACTTACCTATGACTAAGTTATAGTAGAATCGAAAGATTAGTAGATATAAATAATTTTAAAAAATTATTTTAGTCTTGGCAATTTTTCAGGAAGCTGGTGCCAACTGTGTGAAATTTCAAAAAACATGCTTAAAAGAGAAATTCACGCAAAAGTACTTGGAGCGCCCTTACGACAACGCGAATTCGTGGGGCAAGACGTATGGCGATCATAAAAAACATTTGGAATTTTCTGAATCTCAGTATAGAGAACTGTTTAAGTATGCCTACGAAGTCGGCATACCCTTTACAGCTTCTGCTATGGACATGGTAAGTGAAACTAAAATGTATTTACTAGATTAATTTAAAATAACTTACATGGGTATTTTTTAAATTCGGTTTTTTAGAACATAAAACATTGGGCAGAGATTTCTATTTCTTACGTCTGTTTCACGAATCTTGTCTGTTTCGTCAAAACAGATATTTTTTAAATATATTCATTGAAGCAGCAACGGTAGGATTTCTGTGGTACATAGTCTAAGAAGAGACTGTCTATATAATATTTTAGAAGAAGACATTTTAGAATAGAAGAGACAGTCTCTTCTCAAGTGATCTTATGAATCGCATTCGAATTAAAAGTATAGACGGCAAATGTGCTCTTTTGCGCTGTATTTGCCAAATTTATAATACTGGATAATGACATATTTCACTTACCTGCTTCAAAATTTAGAAAAGCTGCAATAATAGCTTTAAAGAATGTTAAGTTGAATTAAATTAACACATATACATGTTTTAAATACTTGTGGCAACATGTTAATATTTATAGTAAAATGTGGATGTTGTTGTTGGCTGTGCATATATATTTTATTTAAGACTATAATATTGTACCTATATAACATTGTATGGCTGTTTTACATCCCAAATAATAAATAAATCTATATCAGTCATACAGTGATTGTCACGAATACAAGAACTATTTGCACTTTACAGGTATCGTTTGACTTTCTGGTTAACCTAAAGGTGCCCTTTATAAAAATTGGCTCCGGAGACTCCAACAACTTGCTCTTCCTGAAGTATGCGGCCAGTAAGATGACACCGCTTATCATATCAACGGGGATGGTTGATAAGACCGCTGTGAAAAGGATTTATGATATAATATCCGCTCATCACAAACGTTTTTGCCTTCTGCATTGCATATCAGCGTATCCAGTACCATTTGAGGACTGCAATTTGACTGTGCTTCAAGATTACAAGAACACGTTTGACATTCCAGTGGGATATTCTGGTCAGGAGCTGGGCACCGCGGTCGGGTTGGCTGCCGTAGCTTTGGGAGCTAAGGTATATTTTATAACGAGTGAAATTGAAGACAATTCAAATAATAGTGTTAAAATTTTTACAAAAAACCGACTCCTAATTAACTCTAAAACAACTGAACAGATTTTGATGAAATTTAAATGGGACTACACAGGAAGCACCAGATTTCAAACAAAATAAGAATCATCAAAATCAGTTCACCCAGTCGAATGAGGTAACAAACATATAAAAAACATAGCGTCGAATTGAGTACCTCCGCCTTTTTGAAGTCGGTAAAAATACACAGTATGATTATTACTAAGAAGCCTGTTACATTCTAACCTTTTGCATAAAATGGTCAATTTTAACGCTCTTATTCTCTGCTTTTTTATAATGTATAAATTAGTCCATGTAAATTGAATTCGGTCCATTCGTTCAGGAGCGCCAAAGACATGTCAAGCTTATAACACCCCACTTTTTTCATCTGTGGCATCGTAACTCCTAAACTACTGGACTTATATTGATGCAGTTTGTTTGAAAGCTGGCGTAATTGAGATGGACCTTAGACCATCCGTTTCGAGTCGTATTTAAATTATCTTTATCTTTTTTAATAAAAGATTATTTGAATGAATACTATATACATGACATTTGAAATACTAATTTTCAGGTCTTAGAAAAGCACATAACTCTCGATAAGAGTATGAAGGGCACAGACCATGTTTGTTCTTTAACACCTGCAGAGTTCAAGCAGCTTGTCCGCGATGTCAGAGTTATAGAGGCTTCCCTTGGTACACCTATTAAAAAAGTCGTTACATCAGGTAACCTACAATAATTTACTCGCTTTACGTAAACTTACCGGGACTTTAACACAAAGGTATTTTGTATTAAGGAAATTGAAGTTGGTGCAAAGTCTTCGTATAACTGCTTGGTCAGATTTGAACCGAGAAATTTTAAAAAAGTTCAATTAAAAGATCTATACATTTCTTAAGAGGATTGTGAAGCTGATAGATTGTGTGACATTTTCATACAAAAAGCGATTTTCCCCCCATGAACATAGTCTAATTTTCAAAATTTTTGGAAATGTTGTAGATAAAATGAAAAACTAGGTCCGTACGTTTTTATTTTAAAGAAATATTGCGTATGATAGAAGTTATTAGCATCCAAACATCTATATTTTTGACTTAAAATCTTCCTCGAGGGTTTTTATTTTTTAAAATTAAACTGAACTGAACTACTAAAAAAGAAAAACGTACAGACTTAGATTAAGGTCTACTGAATCTAAGAGACCAAAATTATCTCATTTCGTAAATTTTTGGGGGGGGTGAAAACGTTATCGCCCAAAACTATTTTTAAAAATAAATGTAGGTTATTGCCTCTAAGATTTGCAGCTCTCTCTATCGCACGCCCGGAGTGAGGTAAAGCGGTATGAAAGAGATAGAATTTTTAAAATACCTACTCGCGCCGCGTATCGCCACTTCACTATCCTCTTAAGTTAAAACTTGTTATTAACATACGTATAGTAACCGGAACGTAAGATGCTAAGAGTTGTTAGATTAAGAGTGTTTGATTAAAAAATATTTATCATTTTCTTCGATCAATTCGATCATTTTGTTAGTGACCCTTTATCTAGTTGATAAAGGGTCAATCGTACAAAATCAAAGCAACTTTACATTTTTGGCTTGATTATATAAACCTAAATCTAACGGCTCTAATCAAGTTACTAGCCATTAACTATAGTTTAAAATAACTGAAATTTAAATTACTTTCAGAGATACCGTGCATTGACAAGCTACAAAAATCTCTCGTTATGGGCTGTACGAAGAATAGGGGTGAAATATTATACCCGGGTGACGTTAAAATTAAAGTCGCCGAGCCCAAGGGTCTCAACGCCCTGCATTTTGACGAAGTGATATACAAAACCCTAGTTTACGATAAGAAGGAAGATGAACCATTGAATGAGGGAGACTTTTGTTAAAAGAAAACGTCAGGGTTTTTTCAAACGAGCTATAAAAAATAATGCAGACATCAAAAGTTTGCGTTCACATGGATAAATTTTGTTGTCACGTTATAATACAATTAATGAATTATTTATTGCTTTTACATTTAAAAATGCATCATTTTAATATGAAAATCTTAAGTGAAGAACACAAATGTAATAATTTATTTTTAAGTATTTTAAGCAATAAAAAATAGCTCAACTTTTTCAAGTTAACGCAAACTTTTTTTTGATGTATATATATTATTTCAAAGAAATTCGGTGTTTTTACGTTTGTTATGAATTTTTGAATCTCGCGTTTCGTTCCGCGCAAACACAGCATGCAACAAAAAAAAAACATGAAATAATTCACATTTAATCATTTGTGGTACCTTAGAAAAAGACGAATCTGGTACATACATAAGATGTGTGTTAATGTAACCTAAAAAGTGAGTTTTCAAAAGTTATTTTTTAATTTAGTTATTACAGATTATTTGAAAAAACCCAGCGTAGTAATAAGAACTAATTTGACAAGTTTAAGGCTGCTTGTAGTAATAGGACACGTGACCAACACAACTTTATAAAAAATAGGTACATATTTGCGTAAAAAACGTTAACCAAAACCCAATTGCATATGAACAAACTAACACAAAATATTTTTAAGAAAAGCCGAATTAAAACGTTGATTGTTATTAAAAAATATAATACTCTACAATGTTGTTCCTGTTTTTATTTAATTTCGCACCCAGAACTCTGCACTTCCTAGACTTTGAATTAAATTACCACATTTATTATTAATCTTAATTTGGAGTGATGGATGTAGTTGCCTTTTTGAAATGATAACTTCGTATGTGAGGGTAAACCGTTTCGTAACGTAACGCGTATGGCGACAGTCTGTCTGGCTTCCCTATCTCACGCATATGGCAGAGGTAGGCAGGCTCCTCCTCTTACACTCCAACCCACAGCACCAATTTCATATTAAGGTGGTTCGATTTTTATACAAAAAATAATCGACATATTCATATTACCGCATGTGAGAAGCGTTAATTTTTTTAGTAGTACACGGAAAGACTATGCATGTGTGAGTGATAGTTTTAAAATGTAATAGATGCTTTTTGTACAATGAATTCTTCAATGTTTGTTTTGATATTTATAATATTTATATAAAATGTGCGCGAAACATATTTTAATGTATATAAATACAAAGATAATTTCACAAAAAAATAAAAACTAGACATTTGCAAAATAGCGCCATCTAGTGAGATTTGAGCTATGTGGGACCTGATCGAACCACCTTAAATAGTTAGTGATGCTTGTATTTGGAGAAATGACAAGTCATGTCAGTTGTTATCTCTTGGTCCTTTGATAATTAATAAGCTTTGTTAAATTTTTGAGATTATATCTGAACATTATTTAATAGGATCTGGTCCCAAAATATACTTACATTGTATGTAGAAGAATATTTCTTACTGGAATATATGTTTTAAGATATACCTAAGTAGGTATATTTTTCAAAGAATTTCTGACGTCAATATTCATTCAGAAGCACGCACGCCAAAATATAGTTTGACGTAAACGTTAAATTTATCCACGTTTCACGTTCTATTTTGATAATCCACAAGAAATACCCATATTTTTTAAGAATCGAGTTAAAATGAAACAATTTTCTATACGAAAATTTTTAAACGGTCAACCCATCCGAGGGTGTTTTTTCTTTCAATCCCATTTAAAGCATATTTAACAAAACAAAAAAAATAAACGTTGAATTGATAACCTCCTTTTTGTTTTTTTGAAGGTCGGTTAATAATACAATCATTTCTGTCAAATTATTCAAATCAAATCATTTGCTGAGACACCTTATTCTAATACAAAAAATATAAATACTTAACTAGTCGTAACCTTCGACATTGCCCGCATACAAAAAGAATTGGAATGAATGATTCATGGAAAAAATAATTTAGTTCGTAGGTCTTCGTTACATATTAGTTCTAAGTTTAGTTTTCTTAAATATTCAAAAAAGGAGTGTTATATTAAATGGAGTAGTGTAATACTTTCTTTTGATTCTAAATACATTTCTTCTTCTCTTTCTTGATGTTATTGAAAAAGTTTGACGGAATATATTGAACAGGAAAATCAGATGATACACGCGTTCAATTGAAGTCCTATCTCGACAAATTATAAACCAGTATTGATGATTGATACGTCTTTTAATAAAACATTAATATTTCAATGAGATTTTGTAGTAAGCAAACTACAATTAACTGTAAACGCGCAAATCAAAGCGTGATCAAATTTTTTATAAGTAATTTAATTTACCAAAAGCCCAGGTAGCATTTGATTGCATCTAAGATACTTTCTATCGTAATATAAACAGTTTATTTTTACTACCGCAGTGAAGTAACGTACGGGCCAAAGAATGGTGAGACTATATTAAAATTATAAGTCTGTTTGTTTGTAATAACAAACCAGATGTTTTTAAAACAGCTATCAAATATATTTACGATATAGTACACGTAATGTAGTCAATGATCATTTATAAGAGACATGAGAACCGCTCCATTAAACATAGAACCGTCATTGTCCGGGAACACCTAATTTTAAGCGAGCGAAGCCACAGGCAAGTCTTAAAAGAGCATAAGTATTTGGCTGGCAAAATGCCCGTGAGTTCGCCAGTCCCCAGTGAACCGGCCATATTGTCGCCTGCGCCGTTAGTTCAAGCCCTAATTTGACCACAAAAACCCACAGAACGGGAATTGCGTCCTTATAAAGCGACTCAAAGTGTAGTGTAAAAATATTAGTACAAAAGTCTGCGAACAAGTGGATTCTCAGATGGCTTAGGAAATTAGGTCGCCCGGTTAGCAGTGGGATATTTTTATTGTGCTGTGCAGACGTACGCTGCTTCCCTAACTGTAAATTTCATTCCATATTATGTAAGTACTAACAACTCTGGGGGTCTTAAATGAAAAGAGTGCATTTAAGTGTGTTTTGTTAGTGCATTTGAAGTGAACAGTAAAAATGCATCACTTGTACCCCTTGGCTAAGGGCGATGCGATGTGCCCGTTGGGGTTCCATCCTCAAGTAAGATGGCCGACTCGCTGCAAACGATGCTTCAGGGATTACAAAGAGCATGGCGGTCGAAAAAGAGAAGATGACTTCACTGCCTCCACACCCAGTCTCTCTTACTCACCAGCGTCACGGTTAGTAGCTAAGTGACTTTTTTTTCAAATAATCTATTATAAAAAAAACACATTTTATAACATACACACATAAACCGTTGCGCATTGTCTATAAGTGCAAGAAGAAAGCTGAAGCATCTATTAAAAGGTGTATATTTTATATACTCTTTAAGTTGTACCTTTTCTTTAATTTTTAATCTCCGACGAAAACTAAGGGTGTTAGGAGTTTGAAGTGTCTGTGGAAGTGTGTCTGTTTGTGTCATCATTACTCCTAAACGAATGAACCACTTTTGATGTGGTTTTTCAAAGTTCTTGTTCATCTATGAGGTAATCTTGTATTATTTACGAAGGTTCACATATCACAGCCACTCGTTAAATATTCAATAAGCTTGTATAAATATTATCGTTTTAAAATATCTTAACCTACCCTTAAAAGACATTAAATTGCGAAAGTTTATTCGTAATTTTCAATGTTTTGCAAAAGTACAGGCAAATGAAAAAATTTGCAAAGTACAGGCAAATTAATAACCAATTTTGATAGGTTTTGGTTTGAGATGCCTACGTGAAACTTTAGGAAGAGTGTTCTTAGTTTCTGTATATAGGCACTTCAATCTTAATTTTAAGACATGCTTATATTACACTGAGCATAACTTGTTCGACCATGACCAAGGAAATAAATAATTAACACTGAAAACAAATAAACCCATTGTTTTCAGTACCTAGGTAAACCGTGAGACTAATATCCAAATTTTTATGGCCTTTATAGGAAAGTGTGAAAACACGAATAAATGTTTGTTCTCTCTACACATTCATTTCACATTCTTCTATTATTACGCAGAGTGTAAACATGTATTTAAAATCTTTTAAAATATAATAAAGATATTATATATATATTTCTTTTGTATTTTTGCAAATATATTTAAGTACATTATTGTAAAAAGATGTGGTCCTGGAGGCGATTACTCCGAGTACGTTGGACCGCAAAACGCACCAATGTGTCTATCTTGAGTCAGCTCAAAATAAAAACCCGTTTGTCGACTATATGCCAACAACGCATCCTGTCCTATTTCGGCCACACAGTGCGCAGAGGCAATGAGAACCTGGAAAAACTAATTGTCGTTGGGAACACCAAAGGCAAACGATCGCGTGGGCGTTCACCAACCAGATGGACCGATCAAGTGAAGGACTCATCGTCCTCCAAATTCTACGTGGTCGTGAGAGACGCACTGGACCGAGACCGAAGGAGGCAGATCATCCGCTCCAGATGTTACCCCGATGCTGACCACGATCCTCAGACATGAGGGACCGACAATAGAGAGAGAGAGAGACTTTATTGTAAATAAATTCTGTTAAAATTTCACTATATACTATCACTTTCTAACAGAAAGCTGTCAATTCCATAGTAATGCCAATACTCATTTGCAGTGCTGTCACACTTTCATACAAATATTTAATACAGACGCAATATATCGGTAAATACTTAACAAAACTTATCGTAAAGCTTTAGAAACAGCGTTAATATTCAAGTTCAGAATTTAAAACATCGAAATAGACACAAAGCGATATCGTAAAAGATGAAAGGTTAAAACATTGCGTCAGTTGTAACACCATAAAAAAACCATGGCATCATTCCAAATTCCAGATTAGTTTCCGCGAATTGTTTGCATTGATCCCTGTGATTGACTGGAATTGTATCTGCTAAACTTGCTACATTCAATGCTAAGGAATACATTTATTGTCTGTTTCATAAGAAAACAAAGCAATGTAATTTACGCAAGTTTCATAAAATTAAAAGAAAACTGTTTCTGCATATCAAAGCACGTATATTATGTTGGTATGTATCAAATTTGCAATTACTACTGACCATGTACGCTGTAAAACACACGAAACGGAAAATTTAGTAATAAATTAAATAATCACAATATTAACGTGAAGCAAAAACTTTTTGAAACGAAAATTGTGTTAAAAAATGCATTATAAATACATTAAATTAATTATAATAATACATTACACACACTACTGCTTGAATGATACACAACATATACAGCTGACTTAATCTTGAATTGTGGTCGACCACTAGTTGTAATAAATGCGCTTTAATTCGATTAAAGTTTAAACTTTTTTCTTTTAAACGTAATGTTCTTCACAAACAGGAAAGTTACTAGTAAACGTCTCCGTGGAATTAGGATGTCAAAAAGCGAATTAGGGGGAAAGATAAGCTTAGCTTCCCTTAAATGGAAGGTAAAAGTAATGTAAAAAACGAGGTTTATGTATGTAAAACGTAACAAACTAATGATATATCGAAAATTAGATAATTTAGTATTAAAACGTGGTTAATTCATACATTTTGCTATGACGTGGTAGTTCCTTTATTATGAAATTTGTGCTAAATTTATTAAAAGTTTGCCGTTGAGTGCATTGTTACAAAAATCGACCAAGCATTTAATTTCTCCGTTGTTTATTACGATACGATACAAAACACATTTGGAATTTCCTGTTTGTAAACTTTATTATGAATTCCATACAATACCTATGTATTATGCGGTTACGATTTTAATGTCATACAGTTATTAGCGATATATCTATATTTTATAGAAAATAATAATATTAAAAGTCGTAGTTACGTAATGATGATCAAATATTTAAACTGAATTTTACGTCTACACTAAAATAATAAAGAGAAAATATTTATTTTTGTATAAATAGACTCAAACACTGAAAATATTTTAAAATTCTTTCACTAATAGAATGGTACATTATCACTTGACTGTGTGACTTTATTGTGTCAGGCAAACGAAGTCACAAGAACACGCTAGAGAGCCTTAGTCTATTTTGTATGTGTAACTTTTAACTATATTTGATTAAATTAAATTTAAACTCATAATTTAATACTATTTGCCTTTTTTACAAATTTAAGTAATCTGTATGTTTGTATTTTAAAATTATTATCTATTTTATGAATTTATACATTATAACATACACATTACAAAAAATAAATAAAAACCACAGTACAAAAAAAACATGGTTATGTGTTGCCTCATCGCTAACAAGCGGTCCCTTCTAGGCAACCCAGTCGTACGAGAGGAGATTAGACAGTGAAATAATCTAATGAGAGGTAATGCAGAAGAGTCTTCAAAGAGGAGAGAATGAGCAAGATGGATATCATCGGGAAGGGAATTCCAAAGCTAGCAGAATAATGTTTTAACTTGTAAATTTCGCAATTTACAAACTTTTATTTATTTTTCCTTACCAGGGAAGGGGTTGTTTTTAACGATAGGACTGTCCACTGCACTTATAATTAACTTTTCTTGGGCAACTAAGTTTTAATAAATAATTTATGCAAACAGAGGTCGTGATGAAGAAAATGGCACCGAGGGGGAGAGAACGGGCCGCGGCTGGTCTTCAAGCGTTAACCTCAGTTACAACGAGCCTGCTAAGAAGGACACGTCCACGGGTATTTGCTACGCAATTTTCTTTAGAATTTTCTTTCCTTTCACTATCTTGGATATCTCTGTAATTTTTAAACGCTGAGATTTAATCGCTGTTTTTAATATTTATGAACATTTCTACAAGATTGGCCGAAGATTTTTTTAGAAAAATGTTGTTTTACTTACTACTGTATCACTTTTCAGTTTCTTTTCCAAGTAATTCTACATTCTCCCTTTGTCTGATTTATACAATTATTAATCGATACTTTTTTAAATTAATAAAGTGGATGTTTGTGGATACTAAATGTGTAAATAAACAATGATCCCCGCTCCTCCATAGTTCTCTTGGTCTCGTACAACCTAATTGTTTCAATTACTTACCTTCTACGTAATTAATCAAATAATAATAATGATTGGGACAACTTTGGGATCAGAGCAATGTATGTGGCATTGCTCTGATCCCAAAGTAAGTAGCTGAACAACGAAGGTTCCACAATAAATACATAAATAAGTTTATAAACAAACAAGACTCGGAAACAAACATTCGTGCTCATCACACAAATAAATACACCTACGGGATAGATAGATAGATTTATTTGCATATAAGTAACAAAAGTACATTTATACAAAATCAAACAAACCAGATTCTAACCCGAGACCTTTTGATACATTAAGATACATTTAGATACATAAATCGGACAAATCATGGGAAACAAATATCATTTTTCAACACAAGTATAACATACATTGAAACTGTCCGATGCATAGTTAACTCTGCATGACCGTCACATAAAACATCTTCCAGGGTCCAGTAAACCTCCAACGTGGACGTCGACGCCCGACTTAGCAAACGAAGCAGAGACCGCAACAGCCGTAACTGTTAACCTGAAACTGCCCAAACGAAGGTCCACGGGACCAATACCTTCGTTAGATACTGGACAAGGCAATGGTATGTACCTACCTACAATAATTATTGAATTAGAAAAAGTAGTTCAACAAATGTACCTTGATGTACCTAAGTCATCTTTAAGAGGTTTTGCGTAATTTACCAGTAACCCTGTATAAAAAAACAATTCTGTTCCAACTGACTTAAGTCAAAAAGAAATAAATATATAACCAAAAGCAACTTCTCTTTCTGAGGTCCACACGTTTAAACTACTGAGCCAATTTAATTTGATTGAATTCACAGCGGAAGTCGCGGGCAATGCATATATATATATATATATATATATATAATTATATATAGAGATATATAGAGTATTTTTAAGTATGCGATCAAAATCAGAATTACAAAGTCCATTTCGGAATCGCAACTGGAAGACTGAATTTACCAACAAATTACATATTACTTTTAATTTTTTCTACGTCAATTTAATAAAAATACACATGATAAAGTTTTATATTGCTATTTATTTAAAAACTAAATTGGATTGCTAGTACAGGTGGCATTTACGTTGAAATAAAAAATATATAATTAAACATTCGTTGAACGATAAATTATTATATTCGCAATCACTACATAGTTTAAAACAAAGTCGCTTTTTCTTCCCCTATATCCCTTTGTATGCTTAAATATTTAAAACTACGCAACGGATTTTGATGCGGTTTTTATATAGATATAGTGATTAAAGAGGAAGGTTTTTATATGTGTTTTATACCCGTGCAAAGCCGGGGCGGGTCGCTAGTTAACTAATAAATGGCACTTTTGGCTTTCAAGCTCCAATTTGTTTCAATTTTTTATGAGAACTATACGTATTTCATATAAGTTGTATGAAAAGTCGGCAATTGGAAATAGATTTCCATTCTTATTTTGATCGCATTCTACTGTAATCGCAGTTGAACTTTGATTAAAAACTTGAATCGTCAGTTTCATTCCATTTACCATCTCATTACGTATTTTCTAATGTTATTTTCTATTTTCAGTTGTACAAATCTATGGTAAACATTCTTCAATACCCTTTCATTTTGAGCATTTAACATATCGCTACATTCCCAATTCCTTTCTATATGCTACTTAATCTACCCGCATTTAGTCTAGCATCACCTAATCTTATTGTTTCTAGTTTATTATGGTTTGTTTAACGCTTAGCTATACATATCTTTTTGATATCCGCCGCATACGATACCATAATTAATAGTAGATAATTTTCCTCTTCTAAATATATTTTTAGATCTTATATGAGGTGATACTTGTCTGTCTGTATAAAAAGTCAATTAAATATCTGTGATTCATTTAGAAGTATGTAAAAAAAAATCACTTTTGTAACCTACTTCAAAATGATTTAAAGTTATATTTTTTGTTTGCTACCTTGGATCTCCGTTAACTGAACCCATTTGGGAAATTAGGTAGGTAGACCAATTTTTACGGTTTTTAAATTTGATACAGGCTGAGTTTTAGCTGAGTTTTTTAAATATGGAATATAATCATATTTTGTACGTGCTTTCTTTTGTTAAAAATGATTCCAGAATCGGTAACTGTCCGCCGACCGTCGCCGTCACCGTCACCTTCACCCTCTCCGGCCAGCACTCAGATCACAATCAACAAGAATGACTCACTTGCAGAACGTGTCAGAAAGGTAGGTTTATATAAAGAAAACGACGTGTGCCAAGAGTTTTATTTCATACATGCAGTTACTACATTGAATCACTGTACTTTGTAAGAGTTCAAAACGCTCTAACAATTCTCCTACATACATGTTCAAACAACAAACATAATTAATAATATCTACTGCTGAAATATTACAATTAAATTAATATTAATATATTTCTGCCTCACCGTTTTTATTCAATATGGACCAGATCTTTAAGTGAATTTATCTCTCCACTGTTTTCATTTAATTTTCTTGTTATTTATTTAATAATATGCAGAGAAAGCCGAAATATTCGTTTATATCAATAAAAACAATATCTAACTAATGATGCGTAGATATTTGCTACGAATCGAATAGTTTTCTACCACTGTTTACGAATTAATACGATATCCTTCTACGTAGCCTCGATGATATGTTACTATAATTACGAATAACTGTATCAGTAATTATTTACAGGCTAACTACTATTCGTAACCTGAGTTACCTTAGTTAACCTTAGTTTAACTAATTAAAGAAAACTTTTAGGGGCTTATTACAAAACGTGAACTAAAGATGTAGCAGTTGCTAGGCTACAGGTCTAACGTTCATATAAAAATGACTTGTTTTGGTTTCGTATCATAGCAACTAATACTGTAACATCTTTAGTCTATGTTTTATAATAAGGCCCATAGCCTATAGAAACTGGGTGTAGAATCCTTTCTCTCTGTAAATTATTAAATATACATGTATAAAAGCTAGGCTTTTGCTTATACTGTGGTAAAAGAGTGTAAGCAAGTATTATTGATTTACAAGACAATTGAGTGTCGCATGAATCATTTTTATTAAACCTTCAACGTGACAAAAAAAAACTAAAAAGATCTATTAAGTTGCTTAGTTTTATCCGTAAACTATAAGATATGGTTCGAGTCACAGTAAGTTTTGTACTAATGTATTAGGTTTAAATGGCTTTTGAGTTTAGGATGATGGACGAATTTTAATAAATTTCAGAATATCACGGTCTTATTTAATATAAGAAAGTAATACACAATATTTCGAGGAACTCGTAGGCTTCTTTTAATAATAGACATACTGCGTAAGTTTTTGAGGTATTTAGTCATTAACTAGAAGCTACGCAGTAGGTACAAATAATATTTTCGGTACTGACATTGACCGCAGATTTATTAAAAGTATTAAAATATTTTCAAGGTTTATAGAGAAAACATTTATTAGCTTTTCCCGTTTATTACAATAACTAAAGTGTGTACAAGTAGGTCAAATCCAGAGACGCATCACCATAGTTTACAGACGCGTTTCCCGATGCTAAAAATAACCGAAAGGTCGCAATAATTTTAGCATTTGGCAATGCTACCGACATTATAATTCATTAAGGAAATATATTTTCTCTAATTGATTTATTGATTTGACTGATTGGTTATAAGTTCTGTTATACGCTTTAGCGAAGCCTATTGTGCTAAATACGCGCGTACCATATATATTTCATTTATCTAAACTAAATACCAAACACACACTTTAGAAGTTTGATTGGTTCATCACGCAATTTAACTGGGTGAAACCGCGGGACACAGCTAGTCGCGTGTGTTTTTGTCTAGATATGGGTTTTTAAGTGTATTAAATATTGAGTAGGATGAATATAGAATATATTCTTATATGTCTATAGAATGTTATATTTATTCTTAATCGTGGTTGAATTAAGACACAGGTCTTACTTTTCTATACCTAGATCGACACCTAGGCATAGAAAAAAATGTTCAGTCAGGTAGAAACAATAGGGATTACCTATTTGTAAAGAAAATGGTCTACGAAACATGCCAAAACGTGTATTTTGAGTGTTTATTAGAGGTTACACGAATCGGATAACGTTTTTTTTTTTGTTTTAAAATTGCGCTTTTTCATCTTTCATAATTTCTCGTCTCTCTTGACAATTGATAAATACCAATGACTAAAAAAAACACATGTCATACATTCAAAATAAATGCATGTGTCGAAGCTGGTCGAAGTAGGTAATTAGGCCTAACTAAACGTAATTGTTTCCTTTAGATGCAGTTAATGAAAGCACAGAGCAGTTTCGAGAAAGAAACAAGTATAGAAAAGGAACGTGAGAGAAGAAGTGCTTCTAGAAGTAAGGAAGAAGAAAGGACTTCGCGGGCTAAAGAAGAGAAGTCAACTGTTAAAGATGACGTCAATTTTATGATGCAGGTATAAAAGTCTCACCAATATGACGCGTTATTAAATGAGTATTTAATTTTTTACATTAGCTTATGAACCGTTTTCTTAGAAGTATTTTGTGGCCGATTTAAAAAAATATCTTTAGTTAAAGACGTAGAAAGTTGGCAACAGAGTTTCTTATAGTTTGTTTTTACAATATATGAACCTTTGAATATATCTAAATATGAAGTTATAAGAAAAATTTAGTAAAATAAACTTGATTTCTTATATAGGTTAAAAGCAGTCGCAATGCATTATCCAAACCGCCAATGCGTGGTGGACCATCTCGCGAAAGAGAAGAGACATCGGATGACGAACATAGTCTCGCTGGTACGGCTACTACTGACACAGAAACCACACTTATCGATCCCAATGTTAAGGAATACCAGGTAAGAACACATATTTATATATTTTAAATCAGTACCAACAAGACAGCATCAAAACAAAGAGACAAAAAACTAAAATCTGTACCTAAATACAGCTTCAATAAAAAGTGTCATTATCAATAAAATATTGATTCTTGCTTGTATATCACCGAATTTTATGTTCATTATATCGCACCCTTAGAATAAAACTGACTCAACTCAAAATTCCTGTAACACTCGATTTTATCATAAACTGACCTTATAAAGCATATTCTAAAACCTTGTAAAGTAGAAGTGACCTATATCTTAGTATAACAGGGGGCAGCGCATACTTTCGGTCTCTATATATTATTAAGATGTATTCAATACTATAATTTTTATTAAGACTTTAATGTTCATTTACCACAAATTGCATTTTTTGGATTAGGTCACTTTCATTCTAAGGGTGCGATATATGATCTCTGAGAACTGTCTCATTTATTATTTGTTTTGAAGATGAAAAGTACTTCACTCTGGGTCCCGTTACATTCAGAATTCGTATAATAATTGTAGTGCATAGATGATTTTGATAATTAAAGTCATTTTGCTAAAAAATACAAATTGTCCATAGGACCAAATAGAGAGCTTAAAACAAGAGGTAGACCTACTCAAAAAGCGATGCGAGAGAGTCGAGAAAGAGAAAAGTGATATCCTACTTAGAAGATTGGCAAACATCGACACAGTAAACAAATACTCAATCGGGCGATCGTCTGAAGTGTTGAAACTGCAGCAGAAAGTCAATGAACTAACCACGCAAAACGAAGATTTGAAAGATGAAAAGATACATTTGTCGCTAAGGATTAAGGAAGTTGAGGCAGAACTTGAAGTGAGTATTTATTTATTTATCTCTGCCAAATTCTTATTATTCCGTAAATGTCCCGCCCTGTAGCTATCGTAGCGCTACAGCCCATTGGGCCTTGACCTGGTCGAGCAAGGACCTCCAGTCAGTCCTGTCTTTTGCTTCCAATTTGTGATCCCCAAGACTTGATGATCCTGCTCGACACCATCCAGCTAACGCAATTTTGGTCTGTAATGGCTACATCGACCGTCAGGTTGCCAGTCCAAAAGTCTTCGCGGAACTCTTTCCATTCGGGCAACATGACCCGCCCATCATACACTTTTTACCATAATGGTTTACACGCTATACAGATGGTACAGCTCGTGATTGTACCTTGTTCTGTATGGCACAAAAAATCCAAAGAATTTTTCGTTCGAAAACCATTAGGCAATCTTCTTCCTTTTTGGTCAATACCCAGCATTCCGAGCCATATAAGTATGAGGACTGATTTTAGGAGAGTCTTGTACAGCAGTATCTTTTCTTTTTAAGTTTAATTTTAAATGGAAACTATTGCAACTATATCTCAATACTTATCTGTAGACACTACTTGTTTATTTTGTTTGTTTTATTTCGTAATTTTATAACATGACATATGTCGGGCTTCCCTGTAAGTAATCCAAGATACCTACTTGTGATGGGAATGCCTCACTCTTCCATCAAGGTAACAAAAGATTTACTACTAATATAAACAAAACTTACAGACTTACTTAATTAAACTCATGTGAATTTATTAGCAAAATTTATAATTCCAGTCAAGACCGTCCGCAGAGGCACAAACGCGGCAGATCGAACAGTTAAGAGCCAAATTGATAGCCGCAGAAACATTATGCGAAGAACTTATGGATGAGAATGAAGATATGAAGAAGGAACTCCGAGATCTGGAGGAAGAGATAGAAGAGATGCAGGATAATTTCAGGTACAATATCTATTGTAATGTTGAAATTTCATATATTATATATTAGCTCTGCCCTGCGATTTCATCTGCGTTAATTTGAGGTTTTTCTCAAATAATTATAAAATATATTCCATTACTAAAGAGAATTACTTTAAGTTGCTATTATAAGAGGTACATTTTTTGTGCTTTAACGCTTTTGCAACAATTTTTCATTTACCGTAGGATATGTAGCCTTTCTCGATAAATAGACTGTCCAACACAAAAACGACATTCAAACAAAACGCAGGCACTTTAGTTTAAAATAAAAGTAGTCTATATTCCTCCTCATTACATCTGTCAATTATGGTTGCCTATATTTTAGAGATAAAAAATTACAGGTAATGAAAGAATTAAGAAATCAATTAAGAAATCAATTTATGGCAAAGTAACGTACGAGTTGCATCCTTTAATTACTGCCTAGGTTAGCCACATATCTGTGTCCCTTTTTCCTTTACAGGCAATTAATAATAATGAAATAGACACATTTATGTACCTATACCTAATGGTACCTCATACATTTACAAGACCACCGGCATAACACGCAATGCCACGCATGAACCACGTAGACATATTTTGGTAACCATTTAGTAAAACAAGTGTTATGAACATTACAAACAGACACTTAAATTATATTTTTTATAAGATTCCAACTTTGAACATTCTCACATTTCAGAGAGGACCAAGCAGATGAATACACATCTTTAAGACGGGAATTGGAGCAAACAATAAAGAACTGCAGAGTTTTGTCATTCAAATTGAAGAAAACCGAAAGAAGAAACGAGCAATTAGAACAGGAGAAAGCTGATCAGGAGAAAAAGCTTTTAGAGGTAACACAAATATTAATTTGTCAATCTTAACGAGAAGAAAACGAAATGTTAAATGCAATTATCTGATGGAGAGGAGATATAAACAAAACCTCAAAGACTTTCTTTTGTAAAGAGTATTTCAAATTCATAAACTGGTCACCCTATTATGTAACTGGCAACCCCATGACCACATTTTTAATCAAATAAAGAAATTAGGATTACTGCATATTTAAGATGAAGAAAAAGTGTTTTTGCATTCGTTATTTCTCTGGATTTTCAGATGAGCTAATAAAATTTACACAATGTTTAATATATAAAAATAATATTTTAAATAAATTACTATAATTTTTTTGAGCAAAAATGATATTATTTTACATCCCTATACCACATCTATTACTATAAATATGCAAATCACTCTGTCTGTGACTCTTACACCGCTGAACCAAATTTTGAGGTAATTTATTACAGAAATAGACTAAAGGTTGTAAAAAGATACCTTTTAATGCGAAAAAGGGCAAATGATTAATCAATAATAATGTGAATAGATAGTCGGTGGTAAGGAAGGCTTGCAGCGTGAAAACAAAATCAAAGAGCTGGAACAGGAAGTGGCCCGTTCAAACGAAGTGGCCTTAAGGCTGCAGAGGGAGTTGTCGGAGGCCAATTCTAAACTAGTCGCCGCCTCTGGCGCTCCTCCAGCCAATCTCAAAAAACAACCGATTGCTGATGGGGTAAGATTTTTACCTCGTAGGTCGCCTTTATGACCAAGTGTGAATAGGTTCAAATCCCGGGAAAACAATGTGGTTGGTAGACACAGAAGACTGATCACTCGCTTACCTGTAAATAAAATTATCAGTGAAAAAGGTTTTGATTTGAATCTCCATTCATTATAATTTTTTAGTTTAGAATTAGATTTTAGAACACATAATTTTGTAGGAGATGAGTAGGTAATAAACATTTGTATATTTTTTTACTATTAACTTCACAGCAAAAAGTATCCCGATCTTCCCTAACACGTGGCGGTAGTCAGGATGATCCTGCGCAGTTGTTACGAGATTTACAGGACTCCCTCGAAAGAGAAGCGGATTTGAGAGAACAGTTACGTAACGCCGAGGAAGAGGTAAATAGAATTATAAATTATGCCACCTCTTTTCCTCGGTTAATAAAGATTTTTACAGCGGTTAACACCAATAATTGTTAATACGGCTATAAATTAAACAAAAACCTCAGCCAGCTGGCAATGAGCCAATTTTTAAAATTGAGTCAAAAACCGTTCACATTACCGTTGATTGTGGAATAGTATCTGTTTGATTTACAAATAGAGGTCTGTGTATATGGGAAGTAATTTTTTTTCAACTCACTACATAAGTTCAGTTGTTCAAGCGTAAAAAAAACAAGTTTAATATCCTAGCTTATTTCTACGATGAAATGCATATAAATATTCTGTTATCTGATGATATCGCTTATTTAGTAACATCAACGCAGTATACATTTTCGTCAAACAGGGCTTTAACCATCGCTTCAAAGACAGCATGACAGCTCAACCGAAGGCATCATCATCACGCCATTCTAACCGAACTGCCAATGAAGCTAATACCATTCTAGATTTCCATAAACTTGAACAGAAATTGGCGCCTTTAGACTTCACTAATTTACTATCAATAGGTGTTAATCGAGTAGTGCAATGCCCTCAAGACTTAGTTCTCAATTATTCTGAAGGTTGCCAAACAGAAACTGTAATGGTACATGATGTTGAAACTGATACTAGTAAGATATGCCTTGATTCGTGTATACAGAGTGATAATAATACTCTGGATATATCGACTCAAACAATTAAAAACTTTGTTAAAAATAAAGGTTTGCAAACAGATGGCTTCTCAGTAAACGCGATAATGCAAACTATTAAACCCAAAATTAATAATAGGGGTAATCAGACTTACGGAGAATTGCATGATAAATTCGTGGAGACTTTACCAATTTTAGAAAGGAAAATTTATTCAGGATGTAATAGAAGTAATAAAGAAACACAAACTGATGTATCAGAAGAGAGAGAGAAATCAGATAGTCCTCCATTATCAGCAGAAAACCCCTCTTCATCTGCGAAAGTGCCTTTTTCCCTTGCGTTATTTAACCCATTGGCAGCGAGGTTACCTATTGTAGGTACATAGCATTTAATTTTCGGTAGCGCTCCTTAACAATGTCGTGATTAAAATATTGATCGAACTAACAAATTTTCAGGCAAATAACTTACGTAAAACAGCGTCAAGAGTCGAGGACGACAATGAATCCTTGCTACTACAACTGAAGAAAATGGCTACCAAAGCCAGAAGTATGTCCAACGAATTATGTTATTCAAACTCGTTTTGTGTATCCCAAAATCCTGAATTAAATCCTGCATCAAACCTTTAACACGTAAATAATTATAATGTTACCATGTGTAAATATTTCCCATTTACCAAAGGAAACCTGGTAAAGATTTTCAATTGACTGTTGTTACTAACACGCTTTCTCACGGATACTTCAAATCTTCTGTGGTAGCCATTTTCTCAAGTAAAGCTTTCGAATTGAAATTTGAATCTTCGCTCTTGACTTCGTTTTGTTATACTAAAACTTTTTTGCTTTGTGTTTTTGGATTAATTTCTTAATTGCTTAGAATTGATAATGAATTGAATGTCAATAGGTCGTAAATTGTCACCAACCCCTCCAACAAACAGGCTTGCAATTGAAGCTCCAAACGAGAAAGATGAGGGAATATCTGACGAAGAAGACCCGGCTGAGTTACGTCTTTTACTTGAACTTAATGAACAGGTAATGAAATGAATAATAATAATGTTTATTTATCATTTTTTTTTACAGTATCTCTTTATGATTTAGGATAAATAGAGATAAATTGGTAATAATGTTTATTTCAAGGAAGCAGCGGTGTTACGGAAAAAGGTAGAAGATCTGGTACTGGACAAGGAGTCGTTGAAGAAACAAGTTAAAGAGCTCACTGAGAAAATTTCAAATGCAGCAACAAAGACAAATGCCAATACTGGGGCTGCATTGCGCAGAACGACTAACAAAGGGAACTTGGCAGAGGAAAAAGTTAAAGTAAGTTAAATTCTTTGCAATTATTTAAAAATATTAACTAAAAATCCGTGACCAACAAAAAATCACTCTTATTTTTAGAACGGTGTTATTTTGAAAACTATTATTGATATTTTTTTATGTTGATTCAGAAAAATTAATCAGGTGTTATGAAAAACCTCTCAAAATCATAACACAACATTGTAACATTTTTCAAGACTTGATAGGTGTTATGATATTTAGAACGGATATACATATATTATATATAAATCCAATAACTCAAAAGTCATTTCATTTGATTCAGCCCGACGTTTTTCCGTAAAAGTGGGGTGCTGAGTCAGTTCGCCAGTCCTAAGACCATAGCGGAGAGCAGTACCACCTTGTTTCTGAGACCATGGTCTTCCCTTGAAATACTATTCAGATTCGTTATTTAATTTGTATTTCTATCTTATAAATTTTGTTATTTAAATAAATACCTATCCAAAGGTGCTGGAAGATGAAATTGCTGAACTAAGAAAAAAACTGATTGAAAAGGAACGCGATTGTGAAAGACTACACGCAGAATTGAGTCTCGCACAGAAAAAACCTAAAGCATCGTTGCATAAGAGCAAGTGAGTCAAACTACACTAATTAGAAGAATTAGTTTCTAAAATATTTCTTCAGTATATAAGTATACATTTTGATAATCTAAAAGTAGCAAGAACCACAAAAAATGTAAAAGATTGATTCATTAAATTTTTTTTACAAAATTCTATTACTATTAATTGAAATATTAATTCAAGTGGTATCTCAACACGTAACTGCTGTTTTTATAAAAATAAACACAAGCCTTTAGCCGCAATCTCACCTGATATTAATTGGTGGTGCAGTCTAATGAGGTGCACAGTTCTAATAGGTGCCCATTAAACTTCTTGCTTAAAGTGAATTCTCGTGTCCCCTAGTTGGGTATGGGGCAGATGCATCTCACATCTGTTTCACCGATCGATTTTTCTTGAGGGTCAAGTAGGTGATCAGCCCTCTATGTCTTGCCACGCCGAGTTTTTTAAATTCTTTTTTAATCTCCACCGGGAATCGAACCCAGGACCTCTCGGTTGTAAGGCTTACGCGCTTACTACTAGACCAAGGAGGCGGTTCTTGCACAGACTCATGTTTAACTGAATAATTCATATCAGGTCTCTCGATGGGGATCAGCAGAATGTCGATCTGAAACGGCAATTACAAGTGATTGAGCAAGAGGCGAGTGTACTTAGAATTAAAACGCAGAACCTCGAAGCAGACAATGAGAAATTGCAAGCTGAGAATAAAAGACTGCAGGTATTTATATATTTTTTAGAATATAAAGGTACTTTCTTATACATTATAAGTGAAATCATTTGTTTACCTTTGAGGTTCAAATGTTGTTTGCGAAGACGTCCTAAAAGTAGGACTTTTTTCTTAAGCTGCGTCTACGCTAGGAAAGCCGAGCACGAGCGGAGCACGAGCCGAACACAATTTGTCTAGTGTGGACCGATTTACAAGCCTCGAACGAGCGTGCTGCGAGCATTTCGTTCGTGCTCCGCTGCGTTCCGCCTGTTGTCAGTTTTTTGACGAACACAAAGGGATTTGCTTCACGTTCGAGGACAGTGATCGTTCTTGGTTCGTTGTACGTCCACACTTGATGCCGCGAATGACGAAGCCGAGAACGGCTTCGCTCGTGCTCGGTTCGTCTAGCGTAGACCCGCCTTAATATTATGTATAATATACGAGGATATGTGGTCGGCTCCCTCCAGGTTACATTTCTGCTACTTAGAAAGCTAGGTGATCAAGATACGCTAAAACCAACCTCAGATACATCCTTACTACCTCTGCTTATTCGCTCACTTTCGGATTCTACCGGGATCCCATAACACATCATGAGGCATCAGTCATCAGGCACATTTCTACATCTGACTTGTTCTTTACAGGAAACTTTGCCGGCGTGGAATGTTTTAATTTAAGTTTTCATCCACCTCTAACAATAGTTTAAAGTGGGCATGGAAATATGATCAATATCTTTATTCATTCAATTATTAATAATGATCATATTTCTGTGCCTAACTTACTATTTTTAGAGGTAAATGAAAGCTTTAAGTAAATATATTACAATATTTTCGTTCTACGCCTGTGAAGTGGCGGACATGAAACATAATACATTATTTTATACATTTTTCCTTTTTCTCTGATGTTTATGTTTTATTCATTTTGTATGAATAATTTTTATTATGTTTAAAGCTGTTGAAAGGAGCGAAATCATTAAAATCTGATAAATCGTTAGAAGTGACAACTACAAAGATCACACAACTTGAAACTGAATTGAAAGACGCTCTTGCGAAGATAAAAGAACTGGAGACGAGAGATGAGAAATCTGAGAAGAAAGTGAGATTCAGTAGCGATGTATCCAAAAAGGAACCCGACGATCTTAAGTTAAAACAAGAGGAATTGGATAAATTAAAATTGAATTATAATAAGGTATAAGTATAAAGTTGACCGCCTCCTTGGTCTAGTGGTAAGCGCGTAAGCGTTACAACCGAGAGGTCCTGGGTTCGATTCCCGGTGGATATAAAAAAAAAACTCGGTCTGGCAGGGCATAGAAGGCTGATCACCTACTTGCCCTTAAAAGTAAAAATCGATCAGTGAAACAGATGTGAAATGCATCTGCCCCATACCCCATTAGGGGACACGGGACTTCACTTTATATGTATAAAGTAGTCCTCTTAGTGGACACATTTTTGGAACAAAAAATTAAGAAATTGAATTTAGTTCATTTTCAGGTGAATAGGTGATCAGTCTTCCGTGCTTACACAAATAAAACATTTGTTTCCTCGGGATTTAAACTCGGCATCTAAGGCAAACCTGCGTAAACCAGTTAGTCTTGGAAGCAGTTTGTACTTTAATTTCAAAATCTTGTACTTGTAAAAGTATCACCCGATTAGATACTTAAATTTTTGTAGTATACTTTATTAGCTGGGCAAAACGTTTTCACCTGCTCTCGTGATTAAAAAAATTGGGTGGGTGTAGGAGGGTGAATTATAATTCACCCTCCTTACGACCTATTGTCATACCTTACGACCTATTGTCATACCTACCAAATACACACAAAAAAATTAATAAACGAACTAACTATTTTGAAGGAGTTTTTACATATTAGATTTATAGCTGGAGATGTTTGGTAATCTTTCCGTGTCTATTAACTGATATTTTTCAAAAATCTTAATAAATGTAGCAGCTCAATATAGAACTGGAAAATTTCAAAATGTATCTTAGGTGCTTAATGAAGAGTTTTTCCCATAGTTGGAGAAGGAAAAAGTAAAACTCCAAACGACCCTAAAAGAATTAAAAGATGATGCAATCAAAACCTTCAAGCCAAGAACGCCGAAAAGAGTCACAGATGTAACAACAAAACTACAATTGAAGAGAATGGTCGAAGACTTGGAGAGTGAAATTGGTAAGTTTACTTAAAAACTATAACAACCGTCACAAAATAACTTTATTGTAGCTAAAATTATTAAATCTTATCGTGAACTTGATTATTCCAATATTAAACTTAATATATGTCAGGTCTTTATTACGGATTTCGATGAAAATTAAATATTTTATTTTAAAAGTCCCACCAGAAAGAATAAGGTTACTTTTATCATATTCAATATAAGTAATTAGTCATTGTAGTATAAGTATATAGTAGATATTATACACTGTCTCACGAACAGAGTGGCGTGTACTGGTGAGCTAGTAAATCTACAGTCATGAACACTTTTTAAAAGAAAATATAAAAAAAGTTATAACAAAATTAAATATTCTTATATATACAGTAAACAGTAGGTATCAAGTAACCGTACGCGTAACTACGCACGGTTTTATCTTATCAATATAACGTTTAACTATAAACGTTTTCAGGATCTCTGAATCGATTTAAAGACCTTAATTTGAGTCGTAGTTTATTATAATTTTGAAAACTATTTTAGGTGAACTGTATGTCGTAATGAAAAACGTGGGATTATCCGGATCACTTGATAATAAGAGTGTAAAAGATATAGAAGAAATTAAAGAGAAATCAGCTAAGAAAGAAGCCGAGTACACGAATGAGAAAAATCGTTTACAAACCGAAATAAGTAAATTGAAAGATCAAAATTTGAAGATTGAAAATGAAAAGAAAACTCTGACTGAAAAAAATAAATCCCTTGAGAGTGAACAAAAGACCATATTCAATGAATGCAAATCATTGAAGGATGAAAAGAAAAATCTGGAAGCGCAGATCAATAAACTAACAATCGAAATGAGTAAGTTCAAATACTATTATTGTTATTATATAAATAAAATATTAATTGATTTTCATGTGTGCGAACCATTTTTTTTTTTAATTAGTATTATTTTAAAAAAATCACGTATCAATCGAATATTTCAGAAAAAACTAATACACAACAAATCGCAGTATCCGATTGTATGAAGAAAATAGAAGATTTGAAAAAAGAAATGGATATTAAGGATAAAGAAATAGACAAACTGAAAAAGCAAGCCGAATGTCTTTCCAAAGTCGAGCAAGACAAAAATAAGTTATTAAAAGAGGTATGGATTCTTTAGCCACATTTTAATACTTTGGATTTTGATAGAATAACATTATCAACTTACGACTTTTCGCTTTGCTTTAAGAATTAACATAATATTCTTATATAGATGACAAAAATATACCATATTTATAATTTATAATGACTATCGCTAACTCAATATGAGACCAAGTCTTCTCATCCTATTATTACTTTGTTACACACTCACGCCTTAATAACTAAACATAATATGACACCAGTTTATAAAAGACTCAAAAATAATTATTTTGTAGTTAGTAATTTTTTTAAATTGGTATAAATACAGGTTGGAGATAAAACAAAAAAGCTGACTGAAATGGAGAAGAAGTTAAAAGAAGCAGAAGAAAAGTTTAAAAGAACAGAGAAGCTGTTGGCCACTCGCAAAGATCGCGTCACTAAATTAGAAAAGGAGGTATGAAAATTAAATGTAAAAAAATTGTAAATTATTTATTTACTAGGTTATTAATTGAAAGGTTTAAATCTCTTTAAAGGTGTTATCAGAAATATCAATTTTCTTTCACATTCTCTTCGTGAACAATTTCAATAATTATTGTTAGTTATTTAATAATTTGAAAATTTAAGTACTTTGTGTCACTATTTTATTGCATTTAAAAATAAATACTCAATCTTTAAAAATTCATTGCGAGATTCTTCTATCTACTTAACATAGATCTTAAATATTTAAAGTCTTTCTATGAGGTTTCATAGCAAAAAAAATCTCACCGTTGGTTTCACGAAATCATAATAATATCGTCACGCCTTTAATTCCCTGAAGGGGTAGCAGCGGTGCACTATAGCCAGAAATCCCAAAGATGCCGCCGACCCGGGATCATTACGAAATCATGAGTTGTTTATTCTTAACAATTCTATTTTTAAATAATTTTCTACATCACACTGTCAGTTTTAAAAATAACTATATTTACTTTAACTGATTTAAAATAGGCATTTTATATAAATAGGGTTTTATAATTTTATTGCAAAAAATAAAAGTGAATTCCCGTAACCCCTAGTGGGGCATGGGACAGAAACATTACTGTGTCTGTTTCACTGATCATTTTTTTCACAGGCAAGTAGTTGCAAAATATACGTCACTAATAGTTACATGACTAGTTTTTTCTTTAATAATTATTTCATACGACTTTCTTTAGCTCGTCCATGAAAAGGAAAACGTTGAAGAATTAAAAGATTCGAAAAGGCGACTATCGTTTGAACTGTTGAGCGATAAAAATGAAATACAAACGAAGTTTATGAAATCTGAAAGCAAAATTATTGCTTTAGAAACAGATATGAAGGAATTAAAAGCAGACTATGAGAGTAAAATCACTTGTTTAGAATCGAACATAGCTGCGAAAGATATTCATATTAAACAACTGGTATACTGTTTGACCCCTGACCTAGCAACCCTTGAACTTATCCAACTGAATCTGATAGTTTAGCCCCCGCATGTAACACAAAATATATACATTACAAGCTGCAGCAATAGTTACAAATTACTTCTTTAAAAAATAGTATTAATCATGAATTCATTACCTAAATTTTGACTCAGTTATGACAGATAGTTTGTTGATTATGTATCCTATATGAAGCGCAATTTTAATTTTAATAATTGAATGCGAAATAATATCTATTTTTGCATAAATTGTGATTTTAGTAAAATTTATATCTTAACAGTGGCACCTCTCGCCGTGCTTTTTAGAGTGAGTTGAGATGTGATTTTTGCACTTTTTTACAGAGTATTTGCCATCTTGACAATCCTCGAGTGACTGAATGTAAAACTACTCTATTCCTGAGTTTTAGATGACTTTTTCATATGCCAGATTTCGTATGGGAATTTAATATCCTTAGAGTAGTTGATCTAAATATAATTTGATTCACAGGAAGACGCATTACGCGACACATCTAATCAGAAATACGACGAGGCAGTATCTTCAGTTGAACTAGCTCAAATGCAGGATAAGTATGAAAAAACAACCGCTCAATTGAAGGAGAAAGAGGAAGAACTTAAATCAGCGAAAGAAGATCTATGTAAAGTCGAAAAAGAGTTGTCTGCATTGAAAAATGAAGTTAACCAAGTTAAGTCAACGATAAGTAAAATGGAAAATGACAAGAAAGATCTAGAAGATAAACTTAAAGCGGAACAGAAAGACTCTAAATACTGGGAGAGTAAGGCATCAGAATTCGAAACTGACATACAGGTAACAATCACTTTTAAATCTTAAATGTTATAAGATCTCTCACGCTGTATCACTTATGTACTAGCTTTACAACAAAAGGTTAATATACGAGTATTTATCTTTATTATTTATATTTATAATAATTATTAGTTACAAATTCGGTATAGACGTAGTAATGATCTTAAAAAGAGATATAAGTATTTATCAATATATTATAATACTAAACGTACTAAATAACACGATAAGGACTAAAAAATGCCAGAGTTTTAATTTATAATAATGAAAAATTAAATAAGTTATACGCCAATAATTTTCTTATTATTTTACAGACTCCTTGTCTGTAAAATAAATTTGTTCAAATATTCCAAATATGTCAATAAGATACATATTTATTGGTGTTAAAAGCTTTAAAGTCAATTACAGGCTGAAAGAAAGAAGGTGGAGAGAATGAGATCGTCGCACGATAAAGACACGAAGAACAAAGAGGCAGAACTGGCAACACTCAAAGGAAAATTAAAAGTGCTTGAACAATCTTCGGGAGCGGGGGCAAAGAGGATAGCTGAACTTAAACAAGAACACGAAGAAGCAAGCAAAAGTAAGAATTATTCACTTGGGTAAGAAAGCTACTCATTACAACATTGTCGCATTTTCTTCGAAGTGATTAGTAACTCTTACTAGTTGCGAGAAAATGTAAGAAGAAAGTGAAAAGAAAAATCTTATTGCAACCAGACGACTTGTCGAGTATAATATAGGAAACTAAATACAAATTGAATGTTATTTAGAAATAAAAATAAAATCTGCTCGCAACATTCACTCGTTTTTTTGTTTTCAAGAAGAGACCACAATGAATTTAATGAATTTTCGTATACGTCGTATGCGATTTTTAAGTTTTTTGTTTATAAAGGTTTCATGATTTAACTGAAGTACTTTCTTTAGTTTTATCCTATTCCTAATAATCGTCGTGCATTCATGAGTTTTGGGACATGCATTATTTTTTACCATACATTTAATAGTTCATAATATTTCTTCCAGAATTGGAGCATAAATTAGCAGTGGAGAAGGCTGAATACGACGAATTGACAAGTAAATATGAATTGTTGGAAGAAGAGCATGTGGTTACAAAAGCAAGACTCACCGTTGAGAAGGAACAAGCTCAAGGGTACTACATACTTTTAAGTGCTTCTTAACTTTAAAGCTACAGTGATTTTATCATCGTAATTTTTGCAAGTTTTTCTATTATTCAAAAGAGTTTCTTTTAGGAATCTATTACATGTCCAAAAAGAATTAAGTGAAACTCTCGCCGAACTAAAAACGTTGCAAGAGAGCTGTGCTACTCAAAAATCTGCTTGGAATAATGAAAAGGCCGAATTACAAGTGAGTACTAAATAATAATTGATATTTGAAAAATAGCAATCTGACCCACAGGTACATAAAAGCCTGAAGCGTTTCTCCGCTCGTGAATGATCAGCGTTTTTTGGCTATACAATCGAAATGTTTGTGTCCCAGAATTTTGAACGTAGGACCTCCGGCCGAACACGCAGACGCGTGAATCGCTTGGTGTCTTCTGTACTAAAAGATTTTTTTGTTTCCATAGAGTTCGAACCCTGGTCCTCCGATTTGAACCAATTACCCACGGACATTGTACGGTAATCCGTGGGTAATTGGTGTAGACAGTAGTGGGATTAAGTGTAGTGCCGTGCGCTAACTATTAAGAACACGTGAACAGTGTTTTCCCCTTCATAAAGACAATAAGAAAAGTGTTATTGGACACGTTCTTAATTAAACATTTGAGTAATTTAGGTTAAAATAAAGTACTTATTTTTACATTATATTGTAATTTTAGTGAAACATTATTGTTATAAAATTCATTTATAAAAAAATATATGTATATTTTGTAGAAAGAGATATCATCACTCCAAGAGCGTTTATGTGGTGGCGGCTGGGAAGTTGAAAAAGCTCGACTCAATACTAAATTAGAAAAATTGGAGCGTGATCTTAGAGATTCTGTCCGGAATCATCAAGCACTGATACATCATCATGACCTCGTTAAGAAAGAGGTATACCTAGAAACAATAACAAACTCGTATTCCTAGAGAGTCTCGCTAAAATTTCCTAAACCTAACAAAGTTTTTGCTACACAGAAATCCACATATTTCCACAAACAAATCAACTAATTATTTGATCAATATTTCTCAATAATCTGACAGTCAGTCTCAAGTGTTCTGAGTCTAAAACACGCGTCTCCACGATCTCTTATTTTTTCTTACTAGGGTTGCCTGGAGGAGATCGCTTGTTAGAGATAAAGCTACTCTTTCCACTCCTAATATTTTCAAGTGTTTACAAATATTATATAACAGAATATCGAAGTTTTTTTTATTTTAAAAAGGCTCATCATCAGAGTGGTTATACATGGATATAGTAAACACAACACTTTTTGCTAGTTCTTGATTTATTTGCTAATGAATAGCGATTTTACAAGAACTCTGCTTGGTCCGAATGCCCGATTCGGCGGTAAAAAAGTTTCGTAATAAAAAAGATGGAACTACCCGCAAAAGCCCGAGTTCTAGGTTGAGTGTTTACAATGAATTAAACGTTTCTAAATGCTAAACTACATCCGATTAATGATTTTAAACGAAAACAATTGGAAACAACCTAACCCCAACCGAAGATCTGCAACCTGGTTGCGCCGTATATACGTGCCGTGTATTATAATCAGAATATCGTTACAGTTGGAAGAGGCAAAACGAAAACTAGAAGATTACGAGAAAGTAAGCAAAGTGCAAAGGACATTGACAGCTGATAATGCAGAACTAGAAAGGGAACTGGCAACACTCAACGGCCGACTCGAACATATGGAGAAGGCAAGAAAGAATGAAATTAACGAAACTAAGACGCGGTATGAGGAACAAATGAACACTATGCGAGAAGAACTTAAATCACTACATAACCAGGTTAGTGTCAGTTTTACTTACAAATGAATGTGTTCTATAATGCCGGTATCCCTGTGATATAAAAATATTTAACCTTTTATTTTTAAACGGAGATTTTTTCAGTTTTTCAGTTCGAATCGGTACTTCCTGAGATTAGTGCGATCAACAAACAGACTAACTAATATTAATTTATTGTAATTATGATAACACTAGCTGTATCTTGCGGTTTCACCCGCGTTATTTTGGTCGTAAAGTGATGTTATAAAGCCTATAAACAGAGCAAAATAGCGAATAGCAAAATAATAACAGATATGTATCATGCACTTCGTCCGCGCGGAATAGTTTTTTAAATATTATTTATTAATATTAATATCTAAAACAAAAGTAGCTCATTACTCTCTATTATATCAGCTATCTGCCAGCGAAAGTCCCGTCAAAATCGGTCCAGCCGTTTCAGAGATCAACCGAAACAAACACACAGCCAGACACACAAAAATTGTAAAAAATGTATTTTAATATATATACCGTGTATACATCCATAAGCAATAAGTATAAAGCGGTTATTTTAATATTATAAACAGACACTCCAATTTTATTTATCTGTATACATAACTAGTAGGTATGTATAACTCATTAATAACGTGTTTCAGGTGTCAAGATTCAAACGGGAGCGAGATAATTACAAGCAAATGTTGGAGTCAGCTCAGAAGTCAATGTCAGATACGAAGAATGGGAATAAATCGAAGACACCTCGCAGTTCAATATCAAGTACGGATGATGTAAGTTCTTGCGTGTCTATGGTACGTTCGAGTTTTTGCCTCATGCGTCTACAAATAAACAGAAAAACGGACCATAAAGAGACAAAAAGCAAACATTCTAAAAATGTATTTTAATGCTTTCATAAAGATCTTTTCTTTAAAAAGAAGATTTTTGATCTTGAAGAAATAGTTTCATAATAATTAAATAAAAATTGGATTTGGATAAAGTCTTTAGGGGAGGAACACAAGACAAGCTTTTACATTTCATTAGACACGGCAGTGTTCAACATAAATTTGATATATCAATTACACATGAGAACTATCACATTTTGTAAAATTTAACTAAAAATAAAGCAATAAAGGTATATTTTTATCAATTTTTAGGAGGAATATCGCAATAAAGTGGCAACACTAGAACAGCAAGTGGCATGTTTAGAAGACGAGCTATGCGAAGCCAGACTGCTTTCTTCCAAACTGAACTCGGAGTTGATCAGCGAACGGTCTGCTGCTGAAGTACGATTTTCTGAGATGCAATCTCGCCTTAACGAGGTGCGTTTATTGTATACTAGCTTTTATACGTGACTTTGTCTGGCCTTGCATAATCTATATCACTTGGGAGAATCCAGTTTCCTATTTGTTTTTTTTTTTTTAAATCAGCTCAGTAGTTTATGAGTATTATACTATATTTGCAAGAAAAGTAATAATCCTTTAATAAAAATAGGGAAGAAAGTACGTCATTCCTTTAGTTTTAAATGAATGATGAATCACTCAGGAAACTACAATTCGCAATTCTCTTGTTTTCGACTCGTAGGTAACTCAGTCGGCCTTCGAAAAACATAAAGAAATTATTCGAATTTTAAGTTTAAGGGCTGTGTTAACGACTGTTTATAAATTTAGCTTATCTTGGGAGATTCTTTTGAATTTAAACTAAAGATTAGTTAGGTGTCGTGTGTAAGCAAAATTTCCATGGGATTAAACAAAAACCGTACACCTGAGCTTCATAAAGTTGTACATTATCAAACTATGCGATCTAATGCTTATGACGATTAGTGCACACAAATAAAATAATATTTCTTCATAATTTACCGAGATCTCAGCATTGTATAAAAGATATGTAAGCTAAAATTGTTTCTAGTATGAGGAAGACAGGCTCCTCTCGTCTGGTCGGGCGCGAGTGGCGGGCTTGGCGACTCGAATGGAGTTAGCCTGGCACAAGGAGAGAGATGAACAGCAGAGATTACTTCAGGAGACTTCCACTCTTGCCAGGGACTTACGTCAGACGTTGTTTGAGGTAAGCTTAAAGATAGCTTTAATAATTTTAAACAATGCCAGAGCTGTCTCTATTTTATTTCTAGCAATAATTCAATATTTGCGTTAAGATCTCTCCAAATTTCTAAAGCTAAAAAAAAAATTATATTTTCAGATGGAGCGTGAAAGAGAGAAAGAGAGACTCGATATGAAGAGGAGAATCGATCAAATTAAACGAACCACCGAGGAAGAGACTGAAGAAGCTAAGAAAAAGGTACATTATATTATATTATTATTCATCTTTGAACCTCGAAATATACATTTTCAATAACTTGATTTCTTGAAGACGTTTTAGTAACTTGAACTTACAAATCTTTATTATCACTACCTAGTATAAAACAAAGTCGCTTTTTCTTTCCCTATATCCCTTTGTATGCTTAAATCTTTAAAACTACGCAACGGATTTTGATGCGGTTTTTTAATAGATATAGTGATTAAAGAGGAAGGTTTTTATATATGATTTATACCCGTGCAAAGCCAGGGCGGGTCGCTAGTATACTATAGAACTAGAACTTATATATTATATAGATTACTATCATTTATAAGCCATTTATCACAATATGTATAATGAGTTTAGTTCGGTCGGCTGATGTCGTCAACACTCTGGTCGGGTTTTGTGTTCGTTAACAGATGCGCGTGCTAGCCGGAGCTCGAAACCCTACCATTCTATATCAGGAGCGAAGATTGGCTTACAGCTAATATAAATAGCGGGCGTGGTTGTTGTTAGAAATTGTTAGTTGTTCCTGCAAGGGCATTATTCAATGATGGTTTTTAGAAGGGGAAACTCTGTCCAATTAAGTAGTAAAGTGTTTCGAGTCGAGGGCGAAATGTGTGTGTATCAGTGTGGTTTCTATAATTCTTTTTGTCTTGCTTAAATTGTTATGTTGTTTATATTGTAAATTGTTATGTTGTTTATATTGTAAAAATTGCACGTTAACGTATATATGATACGATTATTTATACGTTACCTATAATGGTGGTATGATTGAACTATTGAGACATTATAACTTAAGCAACATCATGAAATTGTACTATTAATTATAGGTAGCAGAGCTACAATGCGACTTGTTGGACCTTCGAGATGCTCATGCGAAGCTCCGCACAGCCAACGAGAAGCTGCGACGGGATAAGGAGAGACATGATAGAGACAGAGATCAGAATAAACTTCTCGTGGCCTCACTTAAACGCGCGCAACAGGTGACTTTATATACATAGGATTAAAGAATTTATTCTCAAAAAAAGATTACAAAATCCACTTACATGAGAACAAAATTCTTCTAAGCTTAATTTAGGTAGCGGTCACCGTCTAAGTACCAACTTCACAGTTCCATCGTGGTGCTCTCAGAAATCTCGGGTCGACAACATTATTGTGGTCTAAAATAACAACCATATTTTTTCAAAAAAATCCACCTTTCTAATCTGGTAATATTAAACACCCTTCCACCCTTTAAACTACTTAAAAATATAATTTTTAAGAATTAGAAGAAATTTGAGATTAACTTATGTGTTTCCTAATTAAAAAGTTTTTATGATGTTTCATATTTTTTAACACTTTAATATTCATCTTTTCAAATAGTGGCTTACTTTTGAGACGTTATTCTGCAAAAGCTGTCGATTGATAGAGTTTTCATGGCTGTATGATATTTTAGGAGGACGACCGTGTGGTAACGCAATTGTTGGAGACGATAGATGAGCTGATCAAGCAAAGTCCGGACTTATTCCGAGCTGAAACACCCGTCAGGCCCGAGAAGAGTTTGGCTACTCCAACCCCACCTAGGAGGAATAGGGTACATGATCAATTATTTTTTTGATTCTTCTTTATAATTCTTGTTAATTTTGTGACACAAACAGACTTTGTTATTATTATTTTTGGATTTTCTCATTTTCTATTAAATCTACCCCTAATCATTTTGTCTGTCATAGCCAGTCGTATAATAATTTTTTAATGAACTCTTTCTTCTAAATTCTTATTTGTGTTGAAAATTGTTATATGGGCACTGTGACGGCAATTTTTAGTTTTAGTTAAACGTCTTAAATATTTAAATATTTCATAATTCCTCAGTCATCGAAATCGCGCTCTCGTTCAGCGACCCCCGAGCAATCGTCGGGTGTGACGTCACAAGCGACGGGGGTGCGTCTGCGCATCTTGGCTGACGAACTACGTGCATCACGCATCGCAGAACGACAGAGGCGGCATCAGACCACGAACAGACGGCAATTACCTTCTTTATTCTATATTTAATAATTAACATTATCATATCACTATCAGAAATTTGTGTTCAGAAATGTGAATTCCCGTAATCCTTAGTGGGACATAAGACAGACACATTTCTGTATCTGTTTCACTGATCATTTTCTTTACAGGCAAGTAGGTGATCCACCTAACCGAAACATTTGTTTCCGCGGAATTCGAACCCAGGACCTCCGGTGCAACATGCAGACGCGTAAACCACTTAGCCACGGAGGCGATTATCAAAATCCATTGCTAACTTCCAAATCTTTGCTTATTAATTATTAGTGAGAAAGTTTGAAAATTTCAAGGTTTTCTATTAAATTGTAAGATTGACTGGAGGAGAGATTAAGTAGAAAATTCGCTGAACAAAATAGTAGTAAATTAATAGTAGAAGTAGCCTTCAAGCTTATCTATATTTTATGATATGGATATTATTTATAATAACAGTGCTATGTCAACGGAGCCCCGAGAGACAATGACAGTTACATCCGCTTCTAGAACTCCATCGCGAGTACCTTCACTCAAGAAACGGTCTATTTCACTCGAACAGACTACTAAAGAACAGGTATTTTACCCATAACTTTATAAATATTTCATGTTTAATTAATAATTATTGTATTTTAGTTTCAGTGAAGGTACGCAAATCTTTTGAGATAAAGATTTTTAAAAATTACTTCCCCCATACCGACTTAAGATACGAGATTAAAATTCTAAGAAAACAAAAAAGTGATAAAATAGATATGACATCATACCTATTTTATGTTTAATTTTAAAGAAATGCTGTACCAGTTATTTAAAAAAAAACAATTTACAATTTTGAGAAATTTTATTACGTTCGTAATAAGTAATTATTTATTTGAACATTGTCTATATTAAATTTTATTTTATTATTTACAGTCCTCAATATGGAAATCGGTGGATGATAGTAGTGTGTCATCAATGCAGTCTCTTGACGGCGATGATCGACTATTCACGATGCAAAGAGATACAAGTTTAGACAGGTAAAATTGTATGATATGTGCAATTTTTGCTATAAACATTGATTTTTTTTTGCAATATCAACGGCATTTTTTGTATTTATTTACGGTGGGATATAATTTTTTTTTTAAATTCAAACTAAGTTTTCGATTTCTGGAAAAGCACGACTTTTTCTCTCTCATGTATTTTTTTAACTACTTAGGTCAGATTTAAGACATTTTCAAAAAATGGCCAAGCTAATGATTAAGTGGTCTTAAGCCTACTGCGTGAGGTATCGGGTTTGATGCCCGATCCCGAATATATTACAAACAAATTTATTAAAAATTAAATTATAGATCTATAATTTAATTTGTAATTATATTCGGTCTCTGGAAGGGCTGCCATTTGCCGGACGGGGTGTCATAAGTGGCATAGAGGTGTGGTTAAATTTCTACAAGCTTGGCTGTAGAAATTCAACCAAACCAACAAAAATTGGGTTGCCTGAAAGAGATCGCTGATTAACGATAAGGCACTCCATTGCAACGAAATATCAAAAATAAAATAATAATATAATATACACGGTGAAAAAATACTCAGGTCTTTTGAGGGTTTTCTTGAACAGCCTGTAAGTGACGTTCATAAGCGATTTATGTTATTGTATATTAATATTGTAATTTGAATAGTCGTCTTTCGGGAGGCTCGGCACAGAGTGATGTCCTTCCATCAGAGAAGAAAAAGAAGAAGAGTATTTTTGGTAAATTGAAGAAACTCACCAAATCTCGTTCAATCGATGATCACGTGGAGGCCGAAGTAGAGTTCAGACCAATTGGAAATGTCTCACAGGTACCTCTCACAGCTTCAATACTAATATTGTATTAAGAAAAAAATTGCATTTTTCTTTGTGATAAAAACTTAATATCTACAGGAACGATTTCATAATTCTTTCAACAATGAATTATGAAAACAAGCTTAATTTGTTCCGAGTTTGAGATATTATAATTTATACTCGTATAAGTTAGAAATCACCAGTCAATTTTTAGATATAGTATACTTAGGCATTGTTATTTCAAATATTTCTATAATATTTTTTGTCTTCCCTAATCCTTTACACAATTTAATTTGAAGCACATCTAAGTCGATCTTAATATACATATCTATATAGGTATGTTGCAAGTTACTAATACTTCTTATAGTGAAGAAAGGCAATGAAAGAAATTATAATTATTATAACAGCAAGGTTCGGATTCCGACATGAGTGCGACGGGCAGCAAGCAGAACCTGCGCGGGAGACTCTCAGATATGTTTAGTAGGAAACCATTGTCGCGGGGTAATAGGTAAGATATTATTTTTTACCCTTATTTAGTAATTATTTTTGAACTCCACAGCTGACCCATCAAGTTAGTCAAGTCTTATTCCATTTTCGAATAGTTCGATTTGAGTGAAGTTAACTTAGGTCAAATTATTAAATTTTGCAAAATTGTAATTTACGAATATAAATTCTATACAGAAGACGTGTACTGTCTACACAGTAAACGTGTACTGTCTACACAGTAGACAGTACACGTCCCACTGAGTCTAACGACAGATAATCGTGTTACACATTTGTCAAGGCAGCCGCTCGAACCAAATTAATAATTCTAAAAATGCAGCCCGCGAGCGGCTGCCTCGACAAATGTGTAACACGATTATCTGTCGTCACGACTCATTGTCAGTGGGAACGCGCGCTTATACGTTATTTTAGTCATTTAGTAAATGGCCCAATGTCGTGTTTTATTTAATATTATGTATTACTACTATACTTGACCGCCTCTTTGGTCTAATGGTAAGCGCTTAAGCATTACAACCTGAGAGGTCCTGGGTTCGATTCCCGGTGGAGAAAAAAAAACTCGGTCTGGTAGGGCATAGAAGACTGATCACCTACTTACCCATAAAGAAAAAATCGATCAGTGAAACAGATGTGAAATGCATCTGCCCCATACCCCACTAGGGGACACGAAACTTCACTTTTACACTATGCTTATTTTTTGTTAAGTGTGTGCCTACGAGAAAACGAATTATTGTCGTAATTATAAAAATAAATATTTTTTCGTTAAAAATATTAAGAATGTAGAAAATCCAATAAAACAATCATTTAAATTGGTCCAGCCGCCTCCGACTTAATGGTGTATCTAACCCAAATATTAAATAAATAAAAAATCCATAATATGCTTATTTTTTATTTAAACAGCAAGGAACAAAGTCCAGACATGGGGTCGACTACCGGCTCTCGCTCCATCTTGCGAAACGCAAGTTCCTCCACACTGCCCAGATCAGCTACACTTAACACTACGGTATCATACACTTTTTCCATATTTTATATTTATCAATTTAAGGTAACTTTAATCGATTTTGCAGATAGATAGATAAAATTGTTTGGTTAGTAGTGAGGTGAAACAGTTCATTACTTTTTGTTGCTATTCATTTAAACAATAGATTTTTATTAATCTATATTAATAATTTCGTCAAGGGGTACGGCAGACTCGATCGAAACCTTAACTGAATAATAAAACATAAAAAAATAAAGATTTCGAATCCATAACATATGTTGTAATAATCCGATAATCTGAATTTTATCGAGCATTTTGTTTAATTCTAATCGAGCTGAAAGACAAATCGCAGTCGCCATATTGGCCACTCTAGCGAAACGTCACTGCCACTAACTACAGAAATATTTACTTACATTTTGTACCTACATGTGTATTATGAGTCACATTTCATCCGAGAGAAGCCGGGTTTTCATCTAGTACATTCATAAATTGTATCTAAGACTCAAATATTTAAAATATAGAGAATGGTAAATATAATGTAAAATATATCTGTGGATCAAATATAGAATAGTAAATATAGTGTAAATATAAAATATACCATGATTCATTGAATATCATTATTATTTTCTGTAGGATATTATGAATATTATATATATTATTTAATTAATAAATAAAAAAAACTCGATCTGGCAGGACATAGAAGGCTGACCACCTACTTGCCCCTAAAGAAAAAATCGATCAGTGAAACAGATGTGAAATGCATCTGCCCCATAGCCCACTAGGGGATACGGGACTTCACTTTTCACTTATCATTTTCTTTGCACATACAATTAATAAATATTGTATTTCCTTTGCAGAGTGAAACTCGAGCAGCTAGCGCCACCCCCGGAGCGAAGAGGAAAGGAAAATAACTAAACAATTGTTTTTAGCTTCGTTATATTACTATCCCTATTCCAGCTAGATGTAATATCACATACATATCAAGATTCATGAGATTTCCAATCTTACCAAAAAACACCGATGTGCCACAATGTTTGCGACTTGTTTTCTATTTACCTATTTTATAATAAATGTTTATTGAAAACTATTTGTTAAATCATATCCAAATCCTGACATTTTCAAAAGTAAAACTAAGTTGGTGTCCGTCTTAGGATTTAAAATTTAGTTTCCGAATCGAATAACTAAAAAAACGATACGTGCGATACGTTATTTAAAATGAAATTGTGGGCGTCATGTTAAAAAGGATAAAATATCAATCCGAGAGGTTGTCTGAACGTAGACCTTTAACCTCGTACCGAATCGGAAAATAAGTTTTAAAAACTCGTAGGTTTATAAATAAGAAGCCAATTTAGCAAAAAAAGTCATCTGTTTTCGAATGTATACAAGGATAATTTAAGTTTAATTATCAAAGAGTTTTTTTAGCCATTTTCACCAGTAATCTTAGCTTAGGAGACAACGATCCCACGTTATGAGTGAAAAGATGTCTTAGAAAGCTCCTAAGCTATTGGCTTGGTGAACATGGCTATTGTCAAATCAATACACATATGTCAGTTTCAAATTAAATCTCTAAGTCGTGTAACAAAGAACGAAAATTAGCATAAAGTTGAAAATCTATTAAATTTTCATCATATACATGAGTATGCGAACAATAATTTTGGCGGCTAGCTCTGATCCATCAAATTCGAATCGAGCCCGCTAGAGTCCTTTAAAATCGAATCGAAAATTGGCTGAAGCTCCGGGAACGACTTTATTTGAGTCACGAAATCCATTAAGTGGGGGTTCTTTTCTGTAATTAAAAATAATATTTATTTAAAATACAGATAAGTAAAATAAAGTATTTAAATATAGATAGATAGCTCCAAAACATAGTTTTACTCTTTCATGCAAAGTTGAATTGATAGCTCTCCTATCGGAAACATTGTTTCCTTGATGGCTGAATCTAGAAATTCCCGCTGAATAATCATTGGACTATTATCATATGCGTAATTAACTTGGCTACCATGCGAAAGAAGGTTATTGGTTAATTTCACGTGGTTAGAAATGAAAAGTACTAACCAGCCTCAGGTATTTGCAGCAAAGCAGCGGCAGCTCTCAGAGCGGACCTCTTGAGTTCGTCCTGCTTCTCGTACTCTTGCTTTACGGAGTTGGCTTTCACCTTCATAGTGCATGTTGCTCGGAGGGGCTCCACCAAACTTTCTAACCCTGCAATTGTTAAAATATAGAAGTTGATTAATCGAAGATAACGGACTTAAACAACCGCCGCGCAGAGTTCGAAGCACGAAACTTTTAAAAATATTATATTTATCGAAATATACTATAATTTGGCATGTTGTCTTTTTAATATCTAGCAATACCACAGTGTCTACATAGCTTTGTATGTAACACTGCCACATTTTTTATACAAACAGTTTACGCAGTCGCAATTGGTGTTAAATAATTTTTCACTTGGCTTCTTTGAAGTTGTTGAGTAAAACGACCCTTTTTTTTTCGACCAAGTTTCGCCGTAAAGGCAATTAGAATTTATAATTGTAGTAATAAAAAGTGGCATACTTTGTAAAACGACAGCGGGACACAGTGTTGCCAGTCTGGCACACATGAGGTAAGTCAGCATTTTAATGTCATAATGGTCTCTAAGACCGTCCTCAAGATGGCGCAGAAACTCGAACACGTCAAGGCGGTCGAGGCAGGTCCCTAAGAGCGTATACATGCACTCGAACGCGGCTTTGCGTAAATCCAACCCGTCGTCTACAGAATGCTTGAACGGACCCATTTCCACTTCGCGTATCAACTCTTTCTGTAATGTAAGCAAGTTAATTGTTAATATAATTATTATTTAGTAACCTTTACTGATTTTTCTCTATATCATGACGAGATTCAAAATATTCCGAATTTTATTTATCTAAAACACTTAACCAATCATATAAAACATGACATGTTAAATAATGTAATTTCACCCAATTTTTGACCCACCTTGACTTTAGTCTCGCTATAAATAGTTGGCAGGACTTGCGGTAGCAGATCTCTGATGAGGCTGGGTTTGTTATGCGCAGCCGAATTGAAGGCCACCAACGCCACCCTTCGCACTCCCAGCTCGGGATCCCGAAGGGGCACTAGCAGTTCCGCCATACACGCTCGAAGGAGGCCGTCTATCGCTTGAGGCTGGAAGTATAAAAAATATATACATATGTCTGTCTGAATCGAAAAGTCCAGTGAACTCTTGCAAGACGTGGACAAATACATTTTTGGATGTTTAACTAATATTAAATGGATGGTGATGAATGGAGGAATGGCTTTAACATATCTGATATATGAATCGAAATTATAAATTTGTGGAAATAAAGGAATTTTTAAGCTGTTCCTGCATGAGTTTTTATCAATGTAGGACACAATTATTTAATATATTTAAATAATTAATTTTTTTCAGTCTTCTTATGACCTTTTTTAAACCTTTTTACCTACATTTTTGCCTTACATTTTTGCTTCTAAGTCATTATTAGTATTTTTAATCCCAAGGGTTATTGTAATTTTGACATGTGTCTCTCTGTAGCTCCCATAAAGTAAACCTTTTTTGTTTGAAAGACAACTTGATCGAGTTGTTCTTAGACGGATTTCATCAAAATCTGTTAAACCGTGTGTGATAATCTAATTTGAAATTGGAAAGCCGGGCGATTTTTTAAATGTAAGTTTTTACCTGATCGGAAATAGTGAATTTGACAGCAGTGACAGCTGTAGTCCTAGTGAGTGGTTCGGGTGATTTGAGGAACTCTTTGAGATGCGGCAACAAGTCCTGTGGCTCCAAGAGACATAACTTTCCTAAACATTCAGCAACCTGAAAATTTTGAAATTTATAAATCTGACAAATTCTAAATATTTTTTTGTATCCATTATTTTTTATAATATCTGACAACAGGGCAGGCCCAGATGGTTACAGATCACCGCCGTCCATGGACAACCACACCGCAGTCCTTTGTTCTTCTTCGTATAAAAAATTATAAATAGATTATGTTAAAGACAGAAACTTTTTTTTTTTTCTATTTTTGTTTTTGTATTGCCTAGGTCCAAATAATTGTTTATGTTTACATTAGTATTTTTACAATACATACGACATTCCGAGATCCTTCCTCCGCACATTGACAGTGTTTCGATAATTGTATCCAAATTTCTGGAATAAAAGGCCTCAATGCTTCCACGCCCTCTGGTGTGGTCGATTCGCATGCAATTATCTGAAATAATATACTTAATATTGAAAATGTATATTGAACTAGCTGACCCAGCGAACTTCGTACCGCCAATAAAAGATAGAATGGGAATAGAACGTCAAATGTTTGACAGGAAAGTAGATACAGAACAGTTAATATGGGCAAATGAAATTGTTGTTTTTACTATCTTCCTCGCAATTTTTCCATATTGTCTCACCGTTCAAACCTTCCCTGGACTACGACAAACATTTCAAAACCAAAATCAGATAAATCGGCCCAGCCGTTCTCGAGTTTTAGCGAGACAAACGAACACCAATTGATTTTTATTTATAAATAGATATTCTGTAATAGTGAGTGTAGTATCGCAAAATAATGAAAATTCATTAATTATTAAACCTATTTATTGCATTATACATAAAATACTACAGTGACAATACGTGTTTAAGTAATAAAGAAAAGAATCCTAGTGTGTGACGGAAATTGATTTTTAAAATGTTATCTAAAAAGAAGCACAACTTTGTATTAAAATAGCCTATGTTCACTCAAAAGTGTACCCAGCTGTCATAGAATTTTTAGGATATCAGTGGAGACAATCAACCAAAAAATTCAACCTCTCGTGTATTTATAGTATATTTAATCACAGGATTCTATTCGCGATACAATGGAAATTATACAACACATGTTAACATACCTCTCTCAGTGAATGCAACAGCAGATACTGCCTTTTGGGTTGAGCCTCGATTTCTCCCAAAATGAAGGGCAGAAATTCTGGCAAATTGCCAACAGCCACCGAGCCTAAGGCGTAACTCGCTGCAGATTTTACCTCCTCAGAGGACGGGGTGAAGGATTTTAATAAGACCTCCTTGAGATTCGGTATAGAACTTAGATCTCTGAAAACAACAAAGAAAGAACCGGTCGTAATTTTTGGTTGTTTTCGATTTATGTATACCTTAAGGCGAAACTAATGTTTTGAGATAACTTTAACCTAAGACATTATTAATATATATACAATTAAATACATAAAGCATTCGACATACATAATCTTTAGATTCTGTAAAGAGAAAAAAGTTTAACTTCGTTTTAATTTTGCTATAGATTTATTGATATTTATTTATGTACAGAATAAAATTTGATTTTGTATTTTCAAAGAGAGAATCTATCGAACTTATATTTTATGCATATACATACAAGTGTCGTCCGATCTCTGCAATAGCGAGCAGCGCGAACATGTGCACAGTATCGGCGCGCGGGTCTGCGGCATCTCTGAGGAATGCGCGAGTCGTTTGTAGGGCTTCGCCGCTGGCGCCTCCACCTCCCACGACCACAGCCGCCACGCACTTGGCAAGCGAGTGATAGGCCTGCACATATGTACCATATCATAAAAAGTAATACGAGTTATAAAGTTGACTTGATTTTTTTAAATTTATTACTGTATCCATTTAGAGATGGATGAGATAAAAAAATCTGCAAAAGGTAAGCAATTGTGTAATTCTTTGATAAAATAAAGAATATTATCTGCTCTTTGTTGAATTTAGCGTCTCAAATGTGATTAATTAAATAAGCAGTTATTTTTTACGTATATACACATTATATGCATCATATGAAACAATACAAAAATGAAAGTAATTAAGACGCAAAAAACACAGTAAAAGTGTTAGTTTATCTGTACCAAACGACCTCTTCCAGTCACCTTAGACAAAAGTCCATAGCAAATATAACTTTGATGAACCTGTTTAATATGATGCGCAGTGGCATTATGATCGGTGTTCTGATGCACTGGTACAACTAACAGGGCCAAAAGCTCTCTTCTGGAACATCCGGGTACGTCTGCTTCCACTAGCGCTGAGAGGACCCCCACCATTGCCTTCAGGGCACCACCTGGATTTTAAATTCAGGTTTAGTTTTGAAAATTTTATTTATTTCATCAAGATATATACATACAACAACTACATGAAACAACTTAATTTTACAGACTTATAATAGCAACAACCCTGGTCCCCGACCAACTCTTCTCATCATGAAATTTTGAAACTTCAGAATAAAGAAAATATATACTTACGTTGTATGTAGTAGAAATAAACTTACGTTCGCATTTAAAACATTCAAAAATGTTATGATAACATCACATACTTGGAGAGATGGCCAATGTCAGAATTTTTTGCTTCTCCGACAAATTCTTACAAATTAATTTACAATTAAAAAAATAGGATAGTATTAAATAAGACTCTGGCATACCTTGTAGTAGTGGAGAATTAGCCAAAGCCAGTATATTAGGAGTGAGCGCCTCATGCCTTAACGCAGCCGGACAACGGCGGCACACGTTGGACACCAAAGACAGAGCTGTTTGTGCGCAGTGTAAGTCCGCCTCCGATACAAGCGCCGGTACTTCTGTGAGTACCTGCGTTACAATTCAATAATTAGCTTGTAAATTCACTACAACAGTCAATTCTGTGTATTTACTGAAATTGTAATTTCTTTATTCAATTTTTTTCCTTGGATTATTATCTAACCTTATTCTTCTGCCATTACGTATAACTTAACTTACGTATATTAAAAAGGCGAAAGGAACTCTATCTATATGTTTTTCGATCACATTTTCACTCTTAAACCAGTCAACTGGCAAAGCTCTATTAGCTGGAGAAAAAAACTTAATGGTCGAACCCAAATGCCAGGTCCATTTTGCCATAACAACTTTAATAGTTGTTTTTTTAATTTTGTTGTTTTTTTTGTATAATTTTAATTAAGATATCAATTTTACATACAATAAACGTACGTCAAAATGCGTACTTGATTGTTTGTGGTGTCTATTTCTTCCTGTGATTGTCTTAACATATGTGGCTCAAACAAAATAAATAACACAGCCAACTCTGTTGTTTCTTGTCTATTTTTAAACAGTATTTTATTAATTTTCAACTAAAACTGCATATTTCGTAACGTAAATTGAAAAAATTAACGAAAATAATTCACCTTGCTCAAGAGTTCTTTACTGATGTGATCGCTATAGTTCTGAACGAGTGTGTCAAGTAAGACCAGAGTCGACAGTTTCAATGCCCTTTGGTTCTTACGCAAGAATGATCCGAGAATTGGCACTGCATCGGACTGGAAAAACAAATTTATCGTTTACTACTAAACATATATTAAATTGGAATTTGTTATACGATTCACGGGGGCCCTGGGTTCGAATATGGCTTGGCCAAACGTAAAAATAATTGGAAGGGGCAGTGTCTTTTATACTGAAGTTCCAGATTTTTTAACCCCCAAGTGGCCCCACTTGTAAAAAAAAGAGTTGGTACTTAATGAGTTAAATTTTATTTATTGTGATCACGTAGCATTACATATCAATTCCTTTATTTGTTTCTCGTTTTATATCTTCAGAAATGGAACTTAGAATCTTAAAGCACATGAAAACCAACTAATTTTCTTCAACGACAACAAATTCATATCGAAATACTTGCCAATATTGGTCTGAGGTCAATTCTGAGAGGCGAAGCGGCGACTTTTGTCAGAGCCTTAACTGTTGTGAGTCTTGTGATTTCGTTGCGGAGTCGTTCCAAGAATATCGGCAAACATACCGGCAGTTCACTCTAAAAACATTTATCCAATTGTAAAAAAAAAACCGACATTATGATTACAAATGTATTAGATATTCTTCTCATAAATCGAGGAACAGGTCTTAATAAAAGTAGATAACATCTATTTGAGCCACACCACCTTAGAAACAAAAAAACCGGTTCATTTATTTAAAGGCTACGAAGCCGCAGACAGACACATAGGCGCTGGTATGTATACCAACTCTAAAATATTATATTCTATAAAGGTCACTAAGTAGGTAAGGCGATGAAGAAAAAAATACCTGTAAATAATCTCCAAAGTTGCATATAAGCTGTCCGCAGGTGGCAATAGCTCGTTCCTTCACCTCCTGATCCATGTCCGTGGCCCGCAGCCTCACAAGAGTACATTCATACATCGCGGGAATGAATGGACGAAACTCTTCCGGTGCTGGCTCAACCTCAATACATTCGTCGCTTGTTTCTATGTTATCTGGCGAATAATGTTTTTAAAATTAAAATTAATGTTCGAAATGGAGTTTACTTTGGGTTGACCAAAATTTTATTTAATTATAGAAAATATTTACTTCCTTCCTTCGAAATTATTTAGAAATTTACAAAAATAACTATCGCTTTAATTGGTCCTTCGAGTCAGACATTCAAAATTGTAACATTTAAAGCGTTTTTACTTTAAAATTCCGTGCAACGAAAACACTACAGCAAAACATCTGAGGTTTTTTTAAGTATTGCCATCCAGCTCTAAAGAAGCAAGGGATAAAAAGTAGTAAATGAAAAAAATATTTTATAAACTCACCAAGAGGTCTCATAATCTTGACCAGCGCCTGTAGCACCCTGAGCGCCTCAGCGGTGACCTTATAGAAGGGATCAGGGACAGCGGCCAGTACGGCCGGCAACAAGGCAGGCACGTGGGCTCTTAAGCCAGCTGCTCCAGGCCCGCGGGACACCCACCATATGAATACTAGGGTCTCTATCTTCATTGAGGACGCTGTGCCTTTGTCCCTGCAATGTACCCGACAAAATAAAATACGAATAGTCTATCCTCACATATTAAGTGAGGTAAGTACCAAAAATCAAATCTTCTGTATAGAATGACATTAGATTCAGATTAATATCGAATTGTGGCCCTTTTCACCTTACCTAACAAATAAAACTCACATGAGCGGTGGCGTAAGCGCCCTAATGACCTTAGCGGCGTGGTCTGTCAAGCAGCCGGGCGCAGCTACGAGGAGCTCTCTTAATAAAGCTAGTGCCGCCCCGCGGGCGCGTACGCTGCGACCACGAATCACACGAAGTGCGCCGCGGACGATGCTTGGCACCTGTGTATAATCACTTATAATATAATTTCCTAAAGCAGTAGACAGCAGCATGCAACGATCCTTACATTTATTTCACTTCATCCATTGACATGACAGTTCCATACATTATGGGTATTCTTGAGTTTAATATATATATATAAGCATTACGGTATGAATGAGGGGATTGAATAAAGAGACGTCTCAATGTAAACATGTGTTTCATCTGCTACCTTAATTAATAAAGAAACACATTACAGCCGTTAAATTCATTCAACCTTGCAAAATCGAAGTCGCGAGTATGCATAATCCTTAGGTGTCGACATGACCGATTTTTAAATAAAATTGCCACACCTTACTTTTGCCAATAAAATAAAAAGTTGAACGACTCACATAAATCATGATTTATAGAAGAACAAAGTTTTTCTATCTTCTGTTCTTCTATTCTATCATCTTACTTCTCATCAATCCCATATTTCATAATTATATACATAATTAGGACATAAAAAAAGAAATTGACATACCCTTTGTATGAGCAGAGCTTGTGGAGAATTATCTGTTGGTGCAAGTGGCACTTGTAGGGCGGGAGGTGGCCGCGTTGCTCTCAGTAATGCTGTGTATGCGCTAAGTATATCGCATTTAACGTTTTCTTCACGCTCTGAAATTCATAACGATAATTATGAAAGTTATTATTCCAACGTTCAAAGTCATTCATTTAAAGACTATAGAACGGCTTGTGGTGATGGGACAAGTGCTCGTGGCAGATCTCCCCTAATATTGACGGATCAGATTAGGTGGACGATCCACTTCATGAATGCACTAAGAGAGCAGCATTATCACTGCATATTATAAACTACGTAGTACAAAGAAAAAAAATGTCTTTCCGCCACATTTTCTAGGTAACGCTGTTTTTGCTGGCTGCAAGTCAAACGCTAGTGATATAAATCTAAATAATATTTACGCTACGTCTATTGTACGGTAAACTTTCCCATGTTACCTTTGTATCCTTGTTTAAAAACAATAATATGTTTTATCAATTGAATGTATACTTTTTGAGTATATTTTCTCACCTTTGAACCGTGCAATTAAAGCTGGAGATACGGTTTGGTACATTTCAGCTATAAGCTCATGGCGGGTGGATATTACTGACTCAAGGCACTTGGCGGCAGCACGACGGACCTAATAATTATTGATTACATTTAGGTAATGAATATAGTATTCTTATTCAAAATACATTTATTTGTATGGCACAGAAGGCCATAGTATCTGATGAGCACATTATCACAATTTTACTACTTTTTATAACCGCCTCCGTCTGTGTATTGCGCTGGAGGTCCTAGGATCAGATCCCGGGAAAACAAATAATAATACAAATACAAATAACAAATGTTTCGGTTGGGTAGGCACAGACGGCCTGACCTACTTGCATGTAAAGAAATGATCCGTGAAACAGTTTTACAACTTGTAGTTTATGTTTGAAAAACTTACTTTCAAGCTCGTTCTTCACTTAGCATTACATACCTTCCATGACATGTCGTCATCATCAGAGTATTCCTCGGAGTCAGACTCATGTTCCGCATCAGGCTCAAAGAATTCTTCTTCCATATCTTCATCTTCACACCCACCAGTTTCCTCCTCATCTTCATAGTTATAATTGGGGTCATAGGTTATCATTTTAAGGCAGAGGTCAATGATCTGCAAAAACAACAGAATCAGTACACATTACGAAACTAAGTGCCCGACCGCGTCTATTCACGATAATCTTAAAATCAACTGATTTTCAGTATTTTTCACCCCTGAAAATTCCTGTACCTTAATAGTGATTAGGTGTTGAAATATGAAGACGATTTTTGAAGATGACAGGCAGGTAAACCCAGCAATAAAATGGACATTTTACACAAAACCTTTTCAGAAAAGGTAATTTCTTAAATTGATCAAAATCTTCAATGGGATTAAAAAATTTTTGTTAAATTTAATAAATAATAATATGTTTTTTGTTTAATTGTATCTTAAATAATACAATTAAAGTTATTTTTTGTTTAATTTTGTTTAAACAAAATAGATTCTAATTCCCTCATAAAAGTTCGAGAAAAAAATTTATAACAATACCTCTCACCTTTTTTATGAAATAGAAAAATAAAAAATGTCACTTATTGAAATGGTGTCACCTAATCTCTTTCCTATCAAATTGAAACAATGACCTAAGCGACACAGATTTTACACACTATCTCACATTTTTTTATCAATCACATAAATACAAAACCAAATACATATTAAACAATATTAAACATAAAATCATCTTACAGTAGGAATATGTGGCTGGACCTCTTTGGGACACTTAAGTACAATTGCCTCCAGAGCTTGGAGGCAATGCTCCCTCAACTCTTCGTCAGAGTCCATTGAATGTTCCAAAACTTGTGGTGCCACACGCCACAACTGCTCACCAAATCTATGGCCCGCGTGACGGCTGAAACAGAACTCAATATGTCATGGGCGTGACTTTTATTAATATCATATTTTAAATAATTTACCATTAAAAAAACCACACAAAACATAAATACACATAGCTCAATGACTTTCCTATTAATTGTACTACCGTATAACTCTCTTCTAAGAGCTCTTCAGTCAGACTTACCAAATGGAAGCAATACACTGTATATGCGTACGGCTAACACTTCCAGATGATGAAGTGCTCAATCCTTCCAAGAGATGGTCTATTAACTTGTTGTACAATGTTGCATTACAAGACATGACTAAGTGTGAGAGGGCTACAATAGTTCGTTTACGAACTGCCTGCAAAAGCAAACACATATTTAAAATTAAAAAAACCATACTTGACACAGCAATAATTAGTAATAATAGGAAATGCAATTTCTCGCTTTGAATCTTATGAAATATATGAAATCTTTGGGAACAGTTCATTTTTTAAAAATTTACAAAGTAGATTGTTTTAATAACATCTGAAATGCTAATCTTAAATAGGATTTCATTGAACATTTTCGTTGAATAGGTTAAATCACTTAAATATCTCATTTGTCTTACATTTTTTATTACTCTTTATCAGTCTTCTACTTAAAACAATATACATAAACTGTAAATATGAATTAAACAGTATTACAGAAGATCTAATTGTTTTTTTTTTAATACATTTTAATCAAAATGTAATATGCTGATAAAGTCACGGCTTCAGCTAGTTCTATATTTATTGTCATATAATATTACCTGTCTAGGTGATGCAAGTTGCGGTAACAATGAATTCAAAAGCATTGGATGAAATGATATCAACAGTCCACCAAATCTACTGAGTAAATCTGACAAGATGTCAAGAGCTTCCAATTGCACCGAAACATCTTCTTGCTATAATAAACAATACAAACATTACAAATTATGTTAATCATAATTTATTTGATTAATTTAGCATAAAAGTATTATTTAATTGAATAATACAAATTCACAACATCATAAAAGAACTAGCACTGGAAATATCTGTACAAAATTGATTATGTTCTTTTAAAACCTATAAGTAAAAGAAAAACATATTAATATATTGTATGCAAAGGAAATCTAATTAAAACAATTTAAAAAAAGAATACCTTTTCAATAGCACTGCTTAGCCTGCCAGTAATTTTTTTACAAACATTTGCAGCTAATGCACTAGATCCTAAAGGCAATTCAGAAATCACAGTTTTCAGCCCAATGCTGCTTATATCTCTTAATTGTTCTGTGTCAGACAACATATTGCCACAAAGAGTTTCCACAATGCCCTCCACATGATATTCTTTTACTTTGTTAACAAGTGGTCCCAGACTAGAAAATAATTAATGATTGAATCAATGTACAGAATTATAAAAATGACATTAATATATATGTATGAAACTCAAAACTTACCATTTAACAGCAAGGTTTTGGACCTCTCCATTTTTATCTTCAAGCAGACGAAGCAACATCTTTACAACTTTTCTTTCAGAATCATCATCTAACTTTATGCTATCTTTTTGTAGCTCAGTCATCAAATCATTTGTAGCCATAAAACGAAAATCTTTGTCATTTGATGTCATCTATAAATAAATAATACACTCTAAAATGTTTTAACTGTGTATCATAACAATAGATACCGGCTAACTTCAATATTAAACACCGGTTACCTTCTCCAGAAGATTGGCGATTTGATAGGAAACACTAGCCATTTTAAATTATTTGATTATTTTTAATAGCAAAAATTCACATTCATACACCTACATATGAGTAATTTTTTAGTTACAGTAATAATTAATTAAAATTATAGTGTGATAAATCAACTTTTATTTTACCAAACTGTAAAATGGAAAGAATGAAAAAATAATGCAAGAAATATCGTCTCAAATGCCACAGACCACAGATTAGCCGAATGAGCAGTGGTCTCGAACGTCATACAGCGACATCGGTAGAATTGCCAGCTAAAATCGGTATATTTATACCCAAAATCGGTATTTCAAAAAAAAATAACAATATTCGATCAATTTCGTTTATTTATTGAAAAAACACTTACAGACTAATTTTTAAAAATGAAACTTAAGTAGATATAATTGTTTTTTGTACCAATATTCTTTGGCCATAGCCGCGGTCAATGGTCATCTTCGAATTAATTTCGAAGTCAAACAATTATTAGCTGTACTAATTCGTTTTGCATGTTGATATAAAATATTCTTTGCTACTAGCTGATTGATGTCACTGTCTTTCACATATTGTGTTGCAATGGTATTCAATACCGTGTTTTTAGGCAAAAACACAGTGAATCAGCTAAAAGTGTAGTGCAAATAAACGTGTAATTTTTTAAAGGATAAAAACAACAGGAACCAAATCAAATATATTTGCTTCTTTAATTATTTATAAAGAAATTAAAAGAAAAACATGCAAAATTAAGCAGATTATATTAATCTGAATCTGACTCTCTACGATAATGTCTTTATTTAATATAGTTTCATTTCTGCGTTGATAGTTAATACTTGAGTCACAAACTGAACAAATTGTTTTATATTCATTTTTGGATTTTTTTAACAACGTAGACAATACTAAAACAAATACATACAATGCATCCTTAATATTAATTTTTAGGCACCCTTTAGAAAGAAAAGTTACTCTCTTTTCAAAGTTAAGAAAATTATTAAAAAAAATAATTAATAAAACCGAATACGGATGTTGATGCATGTTACAAAACCCTGTAAAGTTATGCTTTATATAATAAATACTATTTTTGAAAACCTAAAATAATGTTCTAGAACCTAATTATTCGTCTATATAAAATGCAGCCGCTCGATGCTCGTTTGCAGCGACAAATGTGGTCATGTGACACAATTTTAAATTTCCCGCGACTCAAAACGTTACTACGTCATGCAGCCGCTCGTCGCTTGTTATTATACCGATATATGAATAAAATCTAGTTGACCACAGAATAATACAAGAATTAGTTTGTAGTGGAAAATGTTATGATACAGTTGCACAGCTTGAGTATGTGGTTATTTTGTGACAGTGAAATTGACGTCTGATGTTTTGGGGTTATGTTTTGAAATGGTTTTGAATTCTATTTTACTACAAAACGTGAGTTTATTAAGTCGTTTCAAAATTAATATTTTTATATTGGTGCTGACTGTTGATATCAGTACGAACTACATTTATTAAGTATTTGTAATCAACTGCTTTGTTAAGAACTTATAAATTTAAAAAACTGAAAGTTTCTATAAATATGGATTTATTCATTATTAATAGGTGAGTGGGCCCTAGGAGATATTTTTTAGTAATATTCTTCATTAATTCAGGTTACATTACATCTTCTTTTTCATTGTAAAGGTATACAGGAGACACTGAAGAGAATGTTGCTACGCAAGAATCTGTACATTTACAAAAACTAAAGCAAGCAATTGAAGGCAGGAAAAAATCCGCCTCACAAAAAGTTGTTAGTTCTGAGTCTATTGATTCTGTACATAAAAATGAGAAACAGGAAGAACAAAACAAATCACAATCTGGGGATACATATATTGAGCAAACTCAATCAAAAGTGTTGGTAGATGAGGATATCACACAAAAAGTTGAATTTAATATAGATAAGCCCAAAATTATTAGTGAATTTAAAGTACTTGGAAGTAGTGACTTTGACAAAAAGCCCAAGGTAAAATATTTTAATGTTCTGAAATTGTTTAAATATATCTGCAGATATTTTATATAATATACACAGTGATTATTATTATTTCATATTTATTCTGTATTCCAGGTAAAAAGAGTCTTACCATATTGGTTGTCTCATGTCTACAGTGTATCCAAGAACCTTCAAGAGCTCACATGTAAAGCAGAAGACCAGTCTTGGTTACATAGTACCCTCAAAAAGACCCTTGCGAGTGAAGGTGTGACTTATTTATTCCCAGTGCAAGAGCAAGTAATACCTTTTATTCTGAAAGAACAAAGCTTACCTGCACCACTTTGGCCCCATGATATATGTGTTTCTGCTCCAACAGGCAGTGGAAAGACATTGTGTTTTGTGTTACCAATAATACAGGTAATAATAAGTCACGATAAGGTGCTTAAAGGTCCTACCAACCACAACTTATTGATTGATTGATTTTTGTATATTTCCTTTACAGACTCTGATGCAAGAACTTGGACATCACATACGAGCATTGGTTGTGTTACCAGTACAAGAATTAGCCACACAAATAGCTGCTGTGTTTCGTAAATATTGCACAAATACAGGCCTGAAAGTTGCATTGTTAAGTGGAGCAACACCTTGGCATAAAGAACAGCAACAAATATTAAAATATAGTAAGATTTTTAAATTACTTTTGTTATTATGTTTGTTGTTGTAATTAATTACTAGATGTCAGCATTAAGTATCATATCTTCTTATTAAAAAAAAATCTTTAAAAAAAATCTTTACAGCTGAAACCCGTGGATGGATCAGTACAGTAGACATTATTGTATGTACAGCAGGAAGATTAGTTGAACACCTACAAAACACTGAAGGATTTTCATTAAAATATTTGAAATTCCTTGTCATAGATGAAGCTGACAGAATTATGGATAATATACAAAATGATTGGCTCTATCACATGTATAAACATATTCAGGTTGAAGAGCATGCAACAAACAAAATTGCACAACTAAATTGGGATTACATAAGCAATACAAAGAGCCCTCCTCACAAGTTACTTTTCTCAGCAACCTTGTCACCTGATCCTGAATTATTAGAACAGTGGGGCTTGTTTCAACCAAAATTATTTTCTGTTGCACCTATATCTGATACTTTAGACAAAAATGCTTTCAAAAAGTATTCAACACCTGATGAACTAAAGGAACAGTTTGTTACATGTTCCTCAGAGGAAAAACCATTGATTCTTTATCACTTCTTAGTTGAACAAAAATGGGACAAAGTTTTGTGCTTTACAAATTCAGGGCAATCGGCGCATATATTGACAGTACTTCTAAATAATTGGGCCAATGGAAGAATAAAAATAGCTGAATTGTCTGCATCTTTAGACAGATCAACTAGGGAAAATGTATTGAAGAAATTCAGGCTTTCTGAAATTAATGTGTAAGTAACAATTATATTATTGCAATATAAATTATGGCAAAACTGGAATTCAAATCATTTGAGAAAATAAATAACAACAGACCAAACATCACTACATAGTATAAAACAAAGTAGCTTTCTCTGTCCCTAAATCCCTATGTATGCTTAGATCTTTAAAACTACGCAACGGATTTTGATGCGGTTTTTTTTAATAGATAGAGTGATTGAAGAGGAGGGTTTATATATATGTTTTTTACCCGTCCGAAGCCGGGGCGAGTCGCTAGTATTGTATAAGTTACAAAATTCCAATGTGTGATTATTTAGAAGATATTAAAATATACATAGTTTTGCAGTTCAAAATTGTTATACTCTTGGGTGTTGCTGGACCCTGATGCACATATCTATTTTCATAATATTGTTGCTCTTTAACAAAAAAATAAAAAGGGCTTATATTTTAACAATCTTATTAATTTATTTTTTCTATTGTTACAGAATTATAAGCACGGATGCCTTAGCCAGAGGAATTGATATACCAGATTGCAACTATGTTTTATCATATGATCCTCCTAAAAATATGAAAACATACATACACAGAGTAGGACGCACAGGCAGAGCTGGTAGATTAGGTAATGCTGTTACTATTCTGGTCCAGAACCAATTGCAAATGTTTAAGGTATGTTTACACTGGCATGAAATCCAGATTTATTTTTAAAAAATTAGTTGCTGTAGTCATTGTTAGCTGTATAATATGTTATTTGTAGTCATAACTTTAATATTTAAATTTGTCTCCATGGCTCATTTGTTGGCTGTTTTAAACCAGTTTTTACACAATTTAGAAAGGCAAAAAGACTAGTTTGTCATTATATTACTATTTTTAAGCAATATTTTTCTATTACAGGAAATATTGCAATCAGGTGGTAAAGAAAGCATTTCTCAGATAGATTGTACTTCCGAGACGTTAGAGCCGCTAATAGAAAGTTATCAAAGAGCAATACAACTAACAAAACAATGCATTCAAGATGAAATTGAAAGCAAAGTCAAGAAATCTATTGAATTAAAAAGGGGTGCTAATATGAAAAAGAGAAAAAGGAAACATAGTGATAATAAAACTGCTAATTAAGTAGAATATATCTTCCAAACTAAAGTATATTTTTTTCTTTCCTAATAATAGAAAATGTTTTCTATAAAAAGCTACTCCTATAAATGGTGCAGATTCCAAATCATCAAAATGTAGCCAATGTAAGAAACAACCAAGGTTCTGACTTCTGCCTATATAAGAAAGTTCTTCAAAAATGGTTTTAATATTTAGTTTTATTTATTGTTAGTAAATATAGCGGGTGTTATCGCGCATAGAAACGTTATTTACCTCGACGTTCGGAGTTCTCGTGACCACGGCTCTTTCAACAAGGTGGAAAGGTCGAGGTCAATAAATAACGTTTCCATGCGCGATAAGACCTGCTATATTTACCTTCTAATAATGATTTCAAATCGCGAAAGTTTATGATAGCTTTATTTATGTTTTATAAATTTAAAAAATTTGTTATAATACATGATATAGTGAGGATATTTTTGAAAGAAGTACAATATTCATATTTCATCATATAATTTATTAACACTAGTTTGTCATAGTAGCAAAATTAATAATAGAAAGTTATATTAACAATACATGGTTTCATAATAATATGGGGCTACAATATGAATTTTTTTTTACACACTTTGTTGCACTGGAGTACAACGGGCGGCCTTATCGCTAAACAGCGATCTCTTCCAGGCAACCCACAATTTTTGTTGGTTTGGTTGAATTTCTGCAGGCAAGCCTGTAGAAATAAAACCACTCCTCCGTACCACTTATGACAGCCCGTCCGGCAAGTGGCAGCCTTACCAGAGACCGAATATAAATAGAAATTAAATTATAAATTGTATTCGAGACCGGGGATGGAACCCGGTACCTCAGGCTTCGCGGTACGCTTATAAGACCGCTTAGCCATGAGGCCTCTAATAATTTTATTATTTGAGAAGTTTTTCATGAAAGTTTTAAAAAAGGAAATGTGTATTTGAGTTGGTCTATTTAACATTGGGTTCTAACAAGCACAAAATTACACATTAAAGCTAGACGTCCACTTGGGGCGGGTCGGGCCGCATCGGCGAATTTTAAACAGTCCGTCGAACGTATAATAAGCGAGCTACGGACTACTAGAGGCGGGACGGGCCGCATCGACGAAAAAATACGCTCGCTGAGCGATCCGCCGACAGATTCCGTCGCGGACCGGCCCGTCTCCAGTGGACGCAGTTTCATACAAAATGTATAGCAAGCGGATTTTTGCGTTACGATGCGACCCGATGCGGCCCGCCTGGTGGACGCCAAGCTTAACAAGACATTCTCTCCACAATCAAATTTAACAATTAAAACAATAATTACTTATGACTTCTTATAATACATATCCAACACTATTTTAATAAAGCCTTGACAAAAGGAGGGATGTGTTAATTTCCATTTTTCTGTCTGTGGCATCGTAAAAATATTTAATCCATTCAGGAGATATTCTTATTAATTGGGATGTATCTAATATGTCGGAGGATTTTTTTAAGTCTTGTAAGCTTTGTTCATATAGTAACTAAGTATATTACACATAATTGATTTTTGAAATGTATACACGGCAATACTGGTTAGTGAAGTGTTTCTATGACATATTCTTAGGAGTCAACACATCTAATTGAGGTATTCAGTGAGACATTACCACCTACACATTTGGCACAAATTGCTGGGTAAATTAATGCCAACAATTCTTAGATCTATTCACTGTGTACAAATATTAAACTAGGCTAAAACTGCTTTGTTTTATAAATCGTTTAAATGACTAGCATTGCTTAAAGTTATGACCACTATTTTTATTTGAGATTAATTCACATGTTCACCTGTGGTTCCTGATTAGTCATATAAGAAATATTACTAATATTACAAGCACTTGATAATTTAAAATTTGGCAAGCAAAATTAAATAATAATTAATAAAATTACTTGGTGGGGGCACAAACTAAATATAAAAGTAAAATTTATCCAATACAATATACATGTTGGTATTTTAAATGCTTTTTAACTTGTCAAAATTTAATCAGATCTTCGATTGGCTTATCTAAAGAGTCTCTGCTATTGTTATTTGTATTGCTTGCCGAATTCGTATTAGACTGCTTAGGTGATACTTTTCTTCTAGGTGGAATAGGTATTGGGTCCAAAATACTACTTTGACCTAAACTTTTTCCTTGCTCTGTGAATGTTCTAAAGTCTTTGTTTTCCACACGCTTGCAGTGTGGTGATAGCTTTGTTCTGACTGGTGGGCTGGGTGCAGCTCTTGAGTATTGTGGTCGATTGTCAAAAATTGATATATCTATGGGATTCAAACTGGCAGCCAGGACTGATGTCTTACTTTTCTCTAATGTATAGCTTTGATTTTCCTCTTTACTTACATTGTTAGTATAAAATGTGGCTGTGTTCTGATATTCTGATCTTAAGTGTTTATGAGCTTGAACATCAGACTTACTCCTTTCAAGTGTAAAAGCACTATTGGTGTGAAGATGACAACTAAATGAACTTGTGTTAACAGTGCATGCTGGTGCTGTTGAGAATGGTATAGAAGGGGCCCACAAACATGCACCTTCATTTCGTGGTACTAGAAGCAAAGGGTCCTGCAAAATTATACATATCTTACATTTAAAGAATGTTCTTAACATTATTTATTAGGACATAATATTTATTATTAGACATAACACATAATTGTCTAAGTTTAAGTGGTTCACATGTCTGATATTAAATAAGTCACAGAATCTTCTCATAATAAAAATAATAAGTGAAACAGTTGCAGAAATGTCATTTCCCTTAGGGGTTTACTGAATTTCACCTTTCAATACAATAATTAATACAGTTATGTTTATAAATAATGGATGATGCTGTTTTGAATATAATTATATATATTTAATAATTATATAAGAATTACCTTGCCAGTAATTGAATATATTTTGGACTGAAGGGTATGCAACTGGTTTCGTAAGTACTCATAAGAACACTGTCTTAACTTCAAAACCCACTGTACAACATTATCTTCACTACGGGCAGCAAATACATGTCTTTTTTCAGGTTCGTCTCTGGTAATAAATTTTTTGCATAAGTCAATAAATTAAAAATTACTATAATTAGTTAAGTTATCCATAATTAGTATGATAATGCAATGTTTTCATTAAAAAAAATATATGAAATGACTCACATAAAAGAAATGGAAAAGGAAAAAGAAATATGATGTCCATGTTCCATTTGTACAGAAGAATTTTCCATAACAAATACACCAGCCGGCTGTTTGGTATCAAATTTCCCCATTTCACTTATTTTAAAATAAAATAAGTAATTATTTATTAATCTGAACCAACGTTCTTTGAAAACTAAAATACAAAATAATAAATTGAAAAGAAAGAGGATCACTGCATAAAACAAACATTACTATGAGGTATTTAAATTCTTATCAGAAAATAATGAATAAGATATTTATTTAAGTACATATTTTAATTGAGTTCAAACCCTTACCAGTCTGATTACGATAATTGCCAGTAACTTTTTTATAATTTAATCTTCCTTCTATAACACAGGGTCTGTCGCTCAAAAGAGAAAGTTCTCTAATATTGCACTTCATTTTAAATATTCAAGACACCATTCATACATAATTAGCATCTGCAATGGAATGTGTTTACATACTTATGAAAGGTCTGCATTATGATTTTTCCCTATCTAATTACTTATTATACTTCATTAACATAGAAACCACAAACCTAATCAAATTAAGGCATAAACAAGGGGATATTGTTACAAGAATGATCAAATGAGTGGTTATAAAATTCGGTATTAGTTAACTATTTGACATTTAATATTATTATTATCCAATAAAGTACATACAGTTATTCATTTTTGAATAGTCTTCGGTATAACATACATACAGGTACAAAAAACATTTTCTATAGAAACATTGCATATTATATAGGCCATAAATCACAAATACCTAAAGTGAATACTTATAAACTTCATTCCATATTTAAATTTTAAGAAATACTTACCACAAAAAATGAATAAATTTTAAATTAATACGGCCTTTGTTATCAGTTTTTACATAATTAAAATTTCAATTTTCAATTTGCATGTAGCTTAAAGGAACTAGGAACTGTCACTGTGTACAATGTACATTTTGGCAATGTCAAATTAACATTTCACATTGACAGATTTCATAAATTGTAAGGTGTTTACTGTTTATTACTATAAAAAATACTATACTATATTACTTATTATATAAAGCTAACAATGCCACATATCTATTCACATTTTACGCATTCATTCATTTTTAGTCCATTAATCGGCTTTTATTTTTAAAGGGCGAAGAAAAGGGGAGAAATTATTACAAATTCGTATCTAAGAGGGTTCAAAATTCAAATCGAACTTGAGAAAAAATATAGCAAATTTCAGGGTCCGAGGAAGTCAAAAAATTTTCAACTGCCGGCCGAAGGGGTGATAGCTAGGGGAACCGGATTTGCGGTTTTTGGATAGTGCTAGAGGCAATTATTAATTAATAGGTTGGGGGTGACGTTCTACTCGTAGGACCAAAAACAATCTGGCCGCAATACTTAGCTAAAATCGTCGTTCTTAAATCTGAATTGAAGAAAATGAATAGAATAAAAATGATTTTCCATTTTCTGGGAAAATGGTGCGTCGCAGCTTGATTTTGACGAAATTTTCGGTACCCCCTCGGTAAACACATTCCCGCTAAAATGTATCTTTCTCTTTAAGTTGGACTATATTATAGACTTATGTAAATATATAATGTATTTAAAAAAAAGTGGAGTTTGTTTTTTACGCTAGGTAGAATCAAACACAGTAGTTATTCACACTGATTCAAAAACACATTCGGTTCGTTAAGGATAACTGCAGTTTCCTAAATCTGAATTGAAGAAAATGAATATAATAAAAATGTTTTTCCATTTTCTGGAAAACGGTGTGGGATGGCAACTCACTGGCGTCTTCGAATCTCCACTATAATTCTTATATTTTCGTTCCGTTTGGAGTAGAGATCCAGATCCATGGGAGCCAGAAGATTCGTCGATTGTTCAGAGATACCGACGCGCTTAGTTGACCACAGGAATCCCGAAAGCTGGCTCATATTTCGGCCAACGCGTTAGCAATTAGTATAGCGCCTCAACGGCTTTGATGAACCTTTTGCATTTTTATAAATAGGTATATTTAAGTACATTATTGTAAATAATCCAATCGTTCTTGAGTTATAAATGTATTATAAAATAATTTTTTCTTTAGAATTATGATCATTGATAATATAGAAATTACCTAACAAGCGGGTAAATAGTAATTAAAAAAAAGGAACACGACTACAATTATAAATAAAATTAATAACATTTTTAATTACTTATTTATTTTAACTTTTAGTACAATATAAAACTAGTACACAGGGATACATCTCAAACCTAGCTTTTGCAATTGATGAATAGTCCGAGGCTTACGACAATAAGTCTTCTCATTTGTACTATTTTAGACACTAACGCACTGATTAGCTCATTTTCCCCAAATTAAAAAAATAGTTAGTCAAAACTGAATAATGCAATCACTCTTCGAGTCGTGGGAAAAGCTATATTGAAACGCCAATTTAACACTACCTCACTAATGGTACGTCCGAACTGATTTATCCTTACATTAGAAGTATCTAACACGGATACATAATTTTGAGGTTTGGAGCGGCATTGTTGAGTTTCAGGCACAATCAAGCCAGTGCACTCCAATGTTTACAATACACAGATGACATCGTTTACAAATTTTCCACATATACTTTTCTATGCAGTGTAATGTAACGCGGCTGTCATTCATGTATAATAAGCATTTTACAAATACAACTCTTTCTTTACACAGTAATCGCCATCTTTATTCAAGAGCGTTTAACACTTTCACAATATGATCAAACAATTACGTGAAAACCCTTATTATAGTCAAAGTGACGTGCAAAATGTCAATTACGATAAATATAATTTAAATATCACTTGCTAAAATTATCACTATTTCATTTAATGCGAAGTACACTAGCGAACGAGAATTTAAATTCACTTGATATAAAACAACTGTTTATACGCTATAATATTATCCCACATTATGGTCCGCAAAAATATCATCTCTACACGTCTTCTATTGTTCAATTTCTAGTCTTGTCTATGTCTATTTTGATTTCAATAAATTTGTCTTAATATTTTTTTTCTGAGAGATACATATATAAAAAAGGGATATTGGTGTAATAAAACAGATCAAATTGCATAATAGTCTGGGCACATAATTATATTGTAACGTCTTGCAGCTGTTTCGGTTTAAATGAATTAAAAAACAGCATTTAAAAATACCTTTGGCTTTAACCAATAAAATAGCACTACATGATTTTGTAATCGATTACAAAAAATGTCTAAGAAATCCAATTAGTATATTAGACCTTATAAATGTAAGCCTTACATCTAAAAGGCGGATAATTTTCGTGAGCGATAGTAACAATTTACACTCGGTTTATCATGCATTTAGTATAAAATCTTGGGAAACGTTATTCAAACGATGTCGACCCTGTTCCTAGCGACAACTACTTTAATGACTAAAATGCATTTCATCATAAAATAAAATGCATCACTATTTACAATTGAACGTGTAAAATGTCCCTAGCAATCGGATTGGAGGAACTATTTAATAAGGCTATTGCAATACCGTGCCAATAACAGTGAGAATCACTGCTACAAAATAACAGTGACAGAAATCACTGCCACAAAATAACAGTGCCAGAAATCACTGCTACAAAATAACAGTGACAGAAATCACTGCTAATAACGAGAATTTACCTAACGTGAAAGAACTCGTGTTACATACACATCTCAGTTTGGCACGACCAAGACGTTGCGCCTGTAATTCCGAAAAATAAGTTAAAAAAAAAGTATTGAACATCAGCGCATCTATCCATGCTTGAATTTTGCCAATTCAAAATATATTCCTTCGAAATATTTAAAAAGAGCATCGAAGGTAGAAAAATAATATTTCAAGTGTGGATAAATGTAACGGATAGCTCTCAATTATTAAAAAAAATTAACATTTTCGTTTTAACATACAGTCTTCGTGTGACCATTTTATGTGGCTATATAAAATATCGTCTTTATGTACCATATAAGGCAGCGGCTGTTAACGGCAGTAAATGTAGTTTCCTTAAGCGAATATATATAACCGAATTAAATCTAACCGCTTATTCGTCCTATGCTAGTCTATCTGTGGTATATACAACGATACAATTATCTAATTTAAGACACTCTCAAAGAAATGATTCACATTATTCAGAACCCACTGAAACATCGAAAACGAAAGAAAAAAAAAACAACAAACATCCATAAAAAACCAGAGTAAAAACGAACCGTTAGCAGTCACCGAATAGTGTATTTCTAAGAGCTAAATGAACACATGAAATACATTTCGCCGCGCGATCGTTCGCTGCATTCCGGAATACGACGTTATACTAACATTAAATAATTACATTTCTTAAACGTAAAATAAACTCAATAATATACATAATTACATTATATATTCGAAAATAATAACAAATAAAATCGTTAGTCAACATTCGGAAGGCAATCGCGACCTTCCGAGGCAGTGTTCCGTTGTCGATGACGAGTTTAAACAAACATTTTCTGGGAATCCAAAAAAATTTCTCCCGTCTAAACTCTGTTTAACACGGGTCTCACTTATACCGCGTAGTAGATCAAGGCATCTGCGTCAACGCATGAGTATGATAAAACTATGAAAGATTTTTGGTATAAATTTAAATCAAAATCTATCTGAAGCGGCACAAGTGATGTTCACACTCATGGGAGGTTAGAGGGAAGGAGAACGATGACTACGTACTAAAGCATTAGCCCGCCTGTTTCTGAAAATTTGTAGAATTTATAATTCATTTTTCAGCCACCAGCCGCGCTAACGTTAAGTAGAATCTGCGAAGTCAGCTTTTTAAAAGTATGTACTATGTACAAGTAAATGAGGTTAGTTGAATTGAGACAATTTAGCGATCGCAGCGTCTAACTTATTTTGTCCATATTTCTGGGACACTATTTTCTACAGCGATCGTTCTCCTTTCCTCTAACTTCCATGTTAACACTAATACGTGACGTCACAGGTGTGACATTGCGGCGCAGACGCAATTTTAGCCTCGGTCGTGTGAGCAGACTGAATGTGCGCGTGTGTTTTTTAAATATAACTATCAATTTTTTCTCGGCACAATAATAACTCGGATTGCCGTGATGAGTGCGTGAGTGTTGTAAACAGGAGAAGACCCAGCGCTGTTGGCAAACCTGAAAACTTGTTTGCATATTCAACAATCCCGACGTCACGTATTAGCGTGAATAGTGTTTAAGCGATTCCCGGTAGGAAGGTATATAGGCAGTAAAATTGTAAAAATACGTATACCAAAAGATAAATTGCTGTATATTCACTGTCCACACCTCAGAGCATGCTTTCTAAGGGTTTTATTTATTGAAAAACGCTTCTTGCTGTCCGAATTTCCCTTCCTTAAGGAATATAAGAGAAAAAAAAAGCTCGTATCACTTAAGAAGGGGGCAGTTATTGCTAGTTTCTGTCTTCCATAGGAGTAACTAGTTAAGGGAAAATGCTTCTCCACCCTATAATTTACATCCGAATTATACCCTCATGTAAACTGACAATCGGGCTCTTAAAGGCGATGCGCGAGGCATTATTCTCCTATCACTCAATAAGGAGGCTATACTATAGCCTATAAATTGACTAGGGTCTGCTAGTCTGCGAGTGTTTGTGGGTGTGGGCGATGCGAGAGCCTTAGCCTCCTATCACCTGATAGGGGGCTTTTTCTCTATGGTCTTTACTATGAGGCGATGCGCGTACGATGTCTCGTACGCTAGATACTCGAGCGTCACATGGGTGGGCGTTCCCAGTCGGGCGGAGGGGGCGTGTCCCCCGCAGCGCCTTCACCCGTCGCTCCCCAACCGCCCCACCGCGACCGACGGAAGAAACGCTTCTTGAAATGATGCGTCGGCGGCGATGGGGAGCGTGTTTCGTTAGGCGCAGTGCTTTCGCCATTGCCGTTCTCGGAGTTTACCTATAAATTAGTATGAATACATTTATTGCAATAACAATAATAACACTAAAATATAAATAATAATAACACATAGCTACGAGGGAAGACAGGACCCGAAACCGAGTAAAACCCATGTCATGGGTTCCACTTCACCGGCCTCCACCTCTCAAATCTAATTCAGGCAAGTGTATACTCGTATTATGATTTTTACCTCAGTGATGACTGGATCACTTTTGACTTGCGGCACCGCAGCTGGCGGAGCGGCGGGTTGGGCATTGGCTTCATTGGGTGTGGGGCGAACCTCCCCGTGACCGATACCAGAGTCCGGTGAAGTATTGCAAGCCTCATCCGACCGGCGGCGCTTGTCCTCCATCGCGGTAGAGGCGAACGATATGATCTGGTCGAATCTGAACGCTATACGATCCTGCCATTTGCTCTCCTCAACTTCCTCACCGCCCTCGCCTTCTAAATCAATACTGTCTATGTACACATGGTCGGTATAAACGCCTTCATAGTTAAATTGTCCTGGGATTCGATTTCCAGAGAAGGAATGGTTTGGTTTGGCCATAGAGGACTGATATGTCCTTTATTTAAAAAAAAAACGATAAATAAAACAGGCTGCATCATTTGGTACTGGGACTTTTCTACTTTTTTCTTTCTGCTAGTCAGTTAAATTACCCCAAAGGACATTCAACATTAATCCTTACAATGGATACACTTCAGCAGGCATCAGGTGGAAATCTATAATACAAAAGACAATGATGATCTACTTTCCTACTAGTACAAAACAGATTTAAAAAAAATATCTGCCTTGCTCCTCTCGGCTATTGATGAGAAATACGGCACATGAACATCTCCTATTGTTCTTATTATGTATCACATATGTTGGTAGTACAAATGTTATTATCACCTGGCGGCCGGTCGGGCAGCTCGTCGACAAGCGGTGTGGAGGTGTTGGAGTGAGAGTCAGGCGGCGGTGTCCTTCTACGTGGCGCCTCCTCCGGACTTTTGTTCTCTGCCGCTCCGGCCCCCGCTCCTCGACCACGCCAGTATTCAGAAGCTAAGACCCGTGCTTGCAAACACGCCGCTAGGCCTATATATTTTATTATTATCTCGTTATTTATTCTAGAATGAATATAACCTTTATATTGATATGTGATCAGTAAATTATAACAAAATTAAACTACACATTTAATACGAATGAGCATTATTAAAAAAAAAACATAATTTCGCTGATTTTTCTATTAAAAATAAATTTAAAGGTTCTGACGTGTTAATTCCCTAGGGTACAGGTAAATTTACGCATAATAGGTGGGGGCGTTGCTAAATTTATACGTTATGAAAAAATACCAAAGTTATGGTGCAGTTTAAATATAAAACGAACAAATGAGCACGAATTTACATTATTAACAAGAATTAGGATGCTAATTATTAACCTTTGTAGCTCAGTAGGACCCGCAGCGGAAATTCATACAATGTTTCATTTTGGAAGGTAGAGGACGATGATCATCTACTTGTCTGTAAAGAGAATGATCAGTGAAACCGGTGCGCAAATTAGACTGTCCCGTGAGTATATTTTTGTTACTTCCTAATGAAAAAACGTTAGCAGATATCCTGCAGTTATACAGTTTACTTTATCCTGGGTACATAAAGCGTTGAAAAATTAAATTAACAAATTTTCATAGAACATTTTGAGAATATTAACCTAAATCAAATTATATCTTGTAAATAAATAGCTCTGTCACAGTCAGGTAAAAAAAATTAAAAAAATCTCTACCAACACAAGACATGACCATGAAAGCTAGTCTATAATTGTTTAATTAAAAAATCTGTTTGTTTGCTTCATATAGTGGTAACTAATTCAAAGTATCGTGAAGTGAACTTAAATCTAAACTAATTTTATAAGGGTAAGTTTACACAAGAATTAAATTTCAGACATTAACCAGTTAGTAAATACAAATAAAATAAATAAATGTTACCTTCAAGTGGCTGATGCGTTTGCGTCTGAGGCGGGTCGTGATATCTGGCACTCATGTGCACGGCTGCGTTGATTATACTCTGATTGGAGATCTCCAAGGTCCGCTCGATTTCTCCATTCACTAGGTCGCCAATAGTACGAGCTCCCCCTGAAATGCGCTCTTGGGACAGATGACGACGGAGAGCTAGCTTCGCTGGGGACACCTGGAATATCATTAACAAAATCTAAAATTTGATAAAATTCAATAATACCTTTGGAGATCTACGCTAGATTTCACTTTATATATTTTTATTTGTATAAATACTAGCGATATATAAAAACCTTCCTCTTCAATCACTCTATCTATTAAAAAAACCGCATCAAAATCCGTTGCGTAGTTTTAAAGATTTAAGCATAAAAAGGGAAATAGGGAAAGAAAAAGCGACTTTGTTTTATACTATGTAGTGATAGTGATAAGACCCCACTATTGGTTACGGGACTTCACAATTCATATTAATTTACCTGTGTATAATCTGGCTGTGCAAGATGATGGGCCCTGATATCCGGCGGTCTGGGCTCGTGATGCGTATGCAACGGTCTAGGCTCTCGACGTTCATACCCGTATCTCTCTCTCCTTACATCTCTCATATCTCGTGGATCACGCAACTCCCTTGGATCTCGCATATCCCTTGGATCGCGTAAGTCCCTAGGATCACGTAAATCCCTAGGGTCACGTAAATCTCTTGGATCACGCAACTCCCTTGGATCACGTATGTCTCTTGGATCTCGTAATTCTCTCGGGTCACGTAAGTCCCGTGGATCACGTAACTCCCTCATGGGCCGGGCGTAAGCTTGAACAGCGTTTCCAGCAGATAGCGGCCGTCCGTAGTTTTGATGTGGAGCGTTTGGTCTCACGTAGCCATTGTTGTACGTGTGGTTCGGTGTTGGTTGCCTTGGCTGTGGGATTTCTACATGTTACTATCAATGTTTAATCGAATTTCTTCAAACGGATTCATTTATTGCCCCGTTTTTTTACTGGGTCAAAATTATAATACAAAGTAATGCTGTGGGTTTTTTTTTAGTTAATTCTTTATTTCTGTCCTTTTTATGTTTTTAAAATATATAATGCTATAATTTTTACCTTTTGTTGATTGCTTCTTTAATTTTAAAAAAACTAACTTAAAAATATCAGTAACTAGACAAAAGTTCATGCATCTGCCTCGTGCCTCACTAGTGGCTTACGGGATTTTACTTCTTTACTATTAGAGAATAGTCACAAAGCTTAAAAAAGATTACCTCAAGCCTGGAAGCCTTCCGCTGCTCCTGGTCCTCATTTAGCACGGAGGTGATGATGCTCTTAAGGCGGTCTTCAAAGTTGATGACCTTTGGCGACTCCTGCACCTTCGCCACCACGTTCAGAGGCTTCTGGGGTTTCACTGGTGAATGACAGAGAGGCACGCCTGCACGGGCTGTTACGTGCGCGCGGTGGATCGGGACTAATAACTTTTGTCTAAAAATGTGTTATATTTGAAATTATTTGACAACTTTAGCGCAACCAATAATAATATACTATTTGTAATTAGAAAGCTACCTATGATCCAAATGCCTATCCGGATCCTTGACGTACCCGTTGACTATGACATTCGGCTTCGTTATCTTCCCAGCTTCAATCTGTCGTCCAGTCTCCAAAATCTTCTGAGCCAGAATTTCTGGATTCTGTTCCTCGATTTTCCCGACATCTGGTACGTCGGGCCAGTCCTGGGACCTGGACCGATGGTCTCTGGATTTTCTAGGCTTCGAATTAACTGTATGAGGTTTAACTGTTGCGACTGGAACACTCGGGGTTGCCTTTTGCTGCTCACTGGCTTTCTCCATCTGAATAATTTCGTTCTGAAGATGTCCAACTTGTGCGTGTAGGCGTTTCCTATGCGCAAGAGTCGCGGATATCTCCTTTAATATACAATCGTGAGCTATGCTCTGAGTTATTTCCACATCCGGTGGGATATGCCCTAGCTGCCGATACTTTTCAGTTATTTCAAACGTCCTCTGTTTCACGAGCATAGCTTGTTCCATTTCTATATTCGTTACCTGGAATTAGTATTACACATTTACTCCCTTCACTTTTACCATATTAAAACTAACTCCATAATGGATGTGCTATTGCAATTAAATAATATATGGAAACTGGTTGAAATGGTGGAAATTGATACTGTACATATATTACTATAAATCCATGCTGAATTTAGTATAATGTGCAAAGCTAACAGATGTGAAAGAAAAGAAGCTTAAATGTTAGCTTAATATGTACTTTTAATGATAATTAATAATTTCTATATTACAACAATAACTTTCAACTCATTATGATGATATCCATGTTTGTTTTTTAATCAACCTGAACATTGGGCAATTATAAAACATACTCTACAATTAGAAACAGAAATACGAATGAATGCCTTAACTGAACTACTTCTTATGAAGTTTTGTAAACACATTAACAAGTAATGAAAAGGACATAGGCACAATCAAATAAAAGAATGGATCCTGACCTGTGCTTGTAATTTACTCGCTTTACTCTGCAGTTCTTTATGTCTCCCGACGATTTCTTTCGCCTTCGCCAACAAGTCCACGGTGTTGTTCGCGTGAATTCCCAATTCACTCATCCGAGCCTTCAACAACGCCACACTATCACTGATTAGGACACTTATTTGCTTATCCAACTGAGAGGCTCTTGATTTTAATTTTTGGTTTCTTTCCTGAAATTTGTAATAATAATAACAATATTTCTTGCAAATTCCATATTATGTGGGCATGCAATGGCAAAAATATTTCAATCCAAATTTTACTATCACACTGTGATATTTTAATATAGTTCTAGTAAAAATCTTAACAAAAATCTAATAAGATACTTATAGATTCTCCAATCTTTAATGTAAGTACATGTATCTTTGGGAATGCGGATAAAGATAAGAGATTGGAAAAATCTGTGAAAATATAATCTTTCAAATATTTTAATGTATAATGTATTATCATATTAGTCAACAGTTCAGTAATTCATTATTAATATTATTTTATTTATTCTTGGTTCAAAAGTTTACTATTCATCAAAGTGATCTATGAATTAGGCTGTAGAACGAACGAACGAACGAAGCATACCTTCTCCTTATCAATCTGCTGTCTGATGTCATGTGCATACTGTGGGGTGTCCATTTGGGCAATGAAGGTCAAATATTGGTCTCTGAACATATCGAGCAGTAGTTGGAGACTGTAAGGCGTGTGTGGTGATCGAGGAATTCTTAGTTCTGAGTGCAATCTTTCAGGCGATTGTAATGATACTCCCAGTGTCGATAGACGTTGTTCGACGCAGCCAGGGGGCGCTGTTGTTACCTGTAATTAATTTGAAATTGTCAAAAATATTTCAAATACAAAAAAATATAAATGATTATATAATTCGGTAATTTTATAGCTTGTAATAATCAGGTTACTATCAAACATAAACATCTGAAATGACTGATATATCCAGTGATTATTGCAATGTGAATAACTTTAAAATTAGTTATATAATATTAAACAGAAATGAATGGTGAATTTAGCTGAACAAACACTTTTAAAGATTTCATGTCGATAGCAACATAATAAGGTTCTTCAGTACTTTATTATATTATGGGCTTCAATTAAGTTTCTTATTTGCCTATGCAAACGTCTCGTGCGGTTCCTTGAGATATTATAAATTTAAATTAACATTCAGGCGGTGTTTATGTATCTTTTTAATTGTATTATATTAAGGTTGACTCACAGCGCCATTATGTATGGTGGAAGCCAGAGTGGTGGAATGTAGCAAATCAAGTCCAGCGATGTTAGGCCTCCCACCACGACGTCGTTTGGCTCTTGCTGCTCGCCTTCTGGCCCCACCCGCGCTTGCACTCCGCTTCGTACTCCGCCCGCGCCGATCTGTATACGACTCGCGATTACAATAGACAAACAGAGTTCATAGAGAATAAACTAAGTTTAATTATTATTTATCGCTAAAAAGAGATCTCTTCTAATATTTAATATAACCCGGTATTTGAATATGGGCAAAATCCATGAATATCGTATTTCGAGTTAGATGTATTGTTAAGTTGAATAAATGTAATATAATATTGTTTTCTTAGTCTATTCTCTTTTATGCTTTAGGCCGAACCCAATTCCTATTGAACAATTAGCCAAATTATTTTAAAACAAGTTGGTAACTCAAGTTTCATATTGGTTCCGATATTTAAAGACGAATCGGGCGGCAAAACACATTTACAAACGAGTTTTTCTACGGTAATCAAAAATTCTTATGTAAAAGAAATAGCAAACTCATTTATAAAGAAATATATAAAGTATAACTCAGGAAATTGAATTTGCTTCCTTTTTGTATAAAGAAAATGTGTATTTCCAAGTTATAAACCATAAACAAAGAATTAGATCTTTCATTGTCTTTGATCCAAATGTAAGAATCAAAGAAACTTCAATATAGGCATATCGTAGATTAAATTTAATAATGAACATGCAAAAGTATGCAAATAATATATATCTCAACGCTAAAACGACAAATAACGTGATACATCGAAAATTAACAACGTATAATAAATAATATTTATAATTGATTCAAATATAACTCGCAATGGAACATGGTACAGATATTTCCATATGCGTTTTCATAATCCAGTTAGATTCTTCTTGGCAGGTACAGTCCAAACAGATATATTTTTTATTCGAATTTGGATAAAATTAAATCAATGGGAAAATTCGTAGTCATGACTTTACTTTCATTCTTTAAATTAAACCTTAAAATTGTTCTAGGCGTTTCTAGCCAGAATTTTTTCTAACAAATTTTTGGATTAAAGTCGAATTTCACCATAAGAATTCAGTTAATAAATCGTATGTTTGGTTGAAAGTTCTTCATTAAAGTAAGTCTGGGTGAAGCGAAGACACATGTAAGCCGCTTAGAACATCGTTTCACAGGGACGCGGATCCGTTCGTAAGTCCGCTTCGCGTCGTCGAAACCAGCCTAGTCGAAGTGTGATTTATGAATTTTGCCCTGCCATGTTTACACGGAACCAATGTAATGGCTGCCAGTCAACTAGTCAACGCTAGAATTCCGTTTTGTTTACACATTTCCAGTACGCTGGCGCCAATCCTACAAGCTACCGCTGGCCTTCCTTTCGTGCACCAGCCGTCGCTAGTAACTATCGTGACCAGCGCTGGCATGGCTCTAAAAACGGTTTATACGAAGCCAATATCAAGCCAGTACTGGATGCCAATGAGGCTGGTAGCCAGTATTGGCCTCGTGTAAGCCTGGCATAACATCTCAAATGACCATGACTGTGGCAAATAAAAAACTACTGACTACTAAGCATTTATAACATTATTATGATCTTATTTTTAGTAATTTGTGCATTCAAAGCTAGTGTTAAAAAGCTAAAAAGGTAGAAGCATACTTTACAGTTCATATCACGACATAGCAAAACAGAGGATGCCAAGTAGATTGATATTGTTATCTTGTTACCTGAATTTAAGTCTCTTTAACTATACACAATGATGAAAGACATCGAACTCTCTTATTCTAAAATCCAAACTGTTCAAAAATCCACAAACACGACTCAAACAGATTGAATTTATCCGACGAAATTGAAACGGGAGTCCTGTGACACAATTTCTTGTTATAAAAAAAAAACAACATACAGAGTTATCATCTACAAGTAGTTTGTATACTTAGCTTTAGTATTAAAAATGAACCACTAAATTTAGCTCGTATGAGATTGATTGCCTTATCGATTGATTACCTGCTGTAATCCATTACAACGAAATCTCCACAATGTTTATCGTATTGCACAAAAAAATATATTGTGATAGTGTAGGCAATAATAGGACCAAATACGACACTCGAGAGCAATGAATCCGTATCACTTAAAGAAAGCTATAAGTATCGGAAACTAAACTACGCTAGAGACGAATGCTAGCTTAAGAGGATTGTGAAGTGCCGATACGCGGCGTGAGTAGGTATTTTAAAGAATGCTATCTCTTTCATATCGATTTGCCTCACTCCGGGCGTGAGATAGAGAGAGTTGCAAATCTTAGAGACAATTACCTACATTTCCTTTTTAAAATTTTGGGCGATAACGTTTTTACCCCCCTAAACATTTACGAAATGAGATAATTTTGGTATCTTTAGATTCAGTACACCTTAATCTAGGTCTGTACGTTTTTTTTTAGTAATTAAGTTTAGTTTAATTTTAAAAAAATAAAAACGCCCGAGGAAGATTTTAAATCAAAAATATAGATGTTTGGATGCTAATAACTTCTAACATACGAAATATTTCTTTAAAATAAAAACGTACGGACCTAGTTTTTCATTTTATCTACAACATTTCCAAAAATTATGAAAATTAGACTATGTTAATGGGGGGGAAAACGTTATCGCTTTTTGTATGAAAATGTCACACAATCTAACAGCTTCACAATCCTCTTAATGAAATGAATTATGTTTAATAGAGTTACCTAAGTTTTAATACCTTCATTTAAGGAGTATTTAGTTGTCTATTAAACACAATTCATGGCATTATGCTAACATTATTTTTACGAGATTTTCAGGTATCTTTAAGTGACTCGGATTCATTGCCCTCGAGTTTATATAGAGGTCAATTATTTAAATGTACTTACCAAATAGTTAGTCTACGTAATTGACTATTTCACTTAGTGTGCATCGATAAACTATGACCTTAACTTGAACTCGTCAACGTGGGTAATTTGCAATATTGTATTTGTGTGTTTATCTATTAATCATGTTAATACGCGATAGATGTATGTACGATGAGATTGTGTTTATAATTTGCCCAATGATTGTCAACAATACTTGAAAATTTTAATATTTTTTTACAATTTCACAGCGCGTAATTATGGGCGCTGTAGCATTTTAATTAATAATATATATTTTTCGCCTGTAATCTTTATAACTCGTAATATACTTCTGATGTATGAGCGTGGGCGTGTACGTTGCTTTACATACGTATACGTATTTAAATCTGTGAGTGTTTGTATAATTATTTACGCGTTGTGTATGCGTGTATTTATACTGACTAGAATCAGAAGAGGATGCCCAAGGCGCGCCCCACTCCCGTGGTGCGGGTTCAGGCCCCGGGGGAGCATCATCAGTACCACTTGACTCTTCATCGCTTTCGTCACTTGACCGTCTCGCAGGACGACGCTTGGGAACCGCCGCACGCGCACGTGTCCGTCCGTTTTCTCCCCTGTAGGGTATTTATTTATGATATAATGACTTCTGGAATTTTAATGAGTCCGCATCAAAGTCATGGTATGATGGAATGGTAAATAAATAGAATAGTAGGTTTATTCAGTTTCAAAAGGAAACTTTTTTTAAACCAGTCAAGTAATTTTTGAGTAATCTATATATAAAAAGCAAAAGTGATTGACTGATGTATCAACGCAAAGGCCAAACCGTTAAGCTAGAAAATTGAAATTTCACAGGTATTCCTTATATAACGAAGGCATCCACTACGGATTCTTCAAAATTCAAACCCCAAGGGGATGAAAGTTTGTATAAAACTTATTATTCCTTGGAAATATTTGCTAACATTTGATACTAAACCAAAACAAGTAATGTTTGTATGAACGTTAGACTTGTATCCTAGCAACCAATACTGGAACATCTTCAGTTCATGTTTTGTAGTTAAAATATAAAGCACGGTTACAATTTATTTTTATATAAATCGTTAATCTATATATAAAATTCTCGTGTCACAATGTTAGTCACCTTACTCCTCCGAAACGGTTTTACTGATTTTTACCAAATTTTATATACATATTCAGTAGGTCTGAGAATCGTCTACTATCTATTTTTCATACGCCTAAGTGATAAGGGTAGCCCACCCCAAAAATTAATATGACAAAACGTTTGCCGGGTCAGCTAATATATTTTAAAATATATAAAGAGTGAACACATACCTAATCGGTCTAGGTCTCGCCACTTTCCTCCTGCGTTCGGGCAAGGACCCCGTACTGTGATTGCTGTTACCATTGAGCAAGTCCGGAGTCGATTGTCGAGTTGGAGGCGCACTAAGATTCCTTTTACTCCCCTCTCCATCATCACATCCATTTTGTATACCCTACACAAATCACATATTGTAGCACCTATATAAGCTACATATAAATATATTAAGCAATTGCACTATCTCTTTGTATGCTTTATCATAAACGCGATAATCCATTACCCGACGAACTAAAACACCCAGAGATGTCATCATGCATTCTACATAATTTAAAAATGACTTTAAATGAAAACTTTATAAATGCGTCCAATTTTAAATATATCTAGCGGGTTGCATAACAACATCCGTTGGGTATTGTAGTTAACGACCGTTACCATAGAAACACACAAACTGACTTTGCATCGGCATGCATTAATAGCAATAAATAAAGATGCGATTGGAAACAGACCCTTTTGCTGACCTTGAGTTTCGGATTTTTCAGTCTTTGAAAGTATCTCTCTAATTTGGTCCTATCTATTATATGTAAATAGTATGATACAGGTTTCCCCGTCCACGAGACTGATCCTTTGAGCGGCGACATTTCACTAACATGCATGATGGTTCCGATATCGCTCAAGTTTCTGTCCGTTATCCTAAAGTTGAGTGGGCAAAAGCTCTTGGACGAGACTATTTTGGCGCCATCTTTCAAATCTGCGAATCTCTCCTTCAACTGGTGATCGACGTGGGGGCCGAAAGCGAAATTGTTCACGAAAACAATAGTCGCGGCATTTATCTTCTCTCTATGCTCGTCCATCAAAAAATCGCCCTTTATTAATTTATATTCTCCAAATTTCTTCCCGTACCACTTCATCCACATTCTAAAATTCGAATCCATATTCTGAAATACATTGAAGTTTGATAAAAAATGTGATAAAGAACGAACATCAAACTAAATAGAGACGACATGTAACAGAGTTTGTTAGAAAACGCTACCATTACACGCGTCAGCGGTAGCTATGACAACCTCAAAAGATTACGTCATAATAGTGAGGTATAAGCACAAAATTGCTATCGATAAATCGTTAAACATGAAATAAATATTGAATATATCGAATGTTCTGAAAGTATTAATGAACGTTACAATCACTCAAGTTCTAACACTTTTGTAAAGGTTGTGTGAAAAACGAAAATGTCATGGCAAAGTTCTCATTTAATTAAAGAAAAGACGGTGTTTAAATAAAATATAATTTTGAAAACAAAAATATTTAAACGAATAGAATAATACTTAATTATTTTACTAATTAAAGGAATCGTAACATACAGGCCAGTCACTGATTTTCTACAACCAAGGCGCGGACGGTCACATTCACTTGTATGTCGTTAAAGACATACGTATGGCGAAATTAAGTCGCCCGTGATTTTTTTGTTATTTTTTGTAATTTTTATCCGATAGCTTAAAACAATACCCAATATTAAGAAATTTGAAACACCATTGTGATACGCGCAATGTATTTTAAATTAATTCCAGAATAAATAAACTGAAGGAGTAACAAATCCCTATGATATTTTTATTTATCATTAAAACAATATGTAACATTTATGTATTTCGTAATTATTTTGTACGACCTTACCGCCCTTATTTGCATAATTATTTTATTTTGTTATTTACTATTTTTCTGTATCTACTCCCTTTTAAATTATAATTTTGCCAATGTTAATATTAAATCATAATATTATTTTGCAGTTATGCATCTAGAACAATTGCCGTAACAGTGATTAAATTTTGAGTGTGTGTGATGTCGATTTTTGTAAATTTCCACTTTGCCATGTGGTAAAACCTAATAAATTCTTAGCATATGTTATGTAACGTTATGTAACTCACCTCTGCATATTTACTAGGCACTTCCGCTTTCTCGACCCCGAAGCAGATGCGGCAAGGTGTCGCGGCCGCCATCTGCAGAACCACTTGCCCCACACCCGACCCCAAATCTACGAAAACATCTTCCGTGGTTATATCTATTTGGTCTATCATCTGACACACAAGCTCGAAAGAGGTCTCGCCGTACACCTGGAATAATACATAACAATCGATTCTAAAGACAACATATATACTTAAAAGTATATTATATACTTATTTCTTTAATCAATCTTACAGAAGCTCCTTTTCGGTCTCCGTCACAAACTTGAAATTCCGCAATCCCTTAAAGGCAAACACATTCTGCATAATTATGTTTCACTTGTCAATTTCTTTACATAGAAGTAACAAAAATGATCAGTGAAGAGAATCCAGAAGCGTGAACCAACTTTTTAATATACAAATATAATTGTACAACCCAAACAATTATCATAGAATGAGAACAATACTTATAGTAACTATTAACTGATCTCAAAAGCACGACTTATGAGATACTTTTGAAGTGGAATATCACCATTCCAAAGAATGTTTTTTAAACCAACTAAAGTGAAAGTGGATGCGTAAATCTTACTTCGGGTGAAAAAGGCTCATACTGGTTCAACTTTTCTGGGTCAGCCACGGCTTGGTTATAAGTTTGCTGCAGTATGTGTTTTAACAATCCTCTGGACGGGTACTTGTTTAGGCGTTGAGCTGGCAGTGAAGTACCTTTCTCCTGCAAATATTATAAAGGGAATAAGTGAGAAATCTATAGAAATGTATGACACGTATTGTGTTTATCACGTGTTATTATGTTTCTATTTAAACACGTACGGCATGTCTTAAAGGTCGATTATTAACGTAAAGCGTGCCACCTAGCCTACTTATTGGAACAATGCCATGCCTTGCTTTTCTTTCAATGAATTTTATAAAGGAGAAACACCAATATATTGTTTGATTTTAAACAAATATATTTTATTTTAATGTTTATTAATTTGTGAGTAATTCATTTAACGATAATTTGTATAAACTCTGAATATTATTTCTAAATTAAACGACTATTGCGTCTTTAAAAATATGTGTTAGAACGTTATTTCTAATAACTCTGAGGAGCTCAATCAATGCAGTTTGTTGCAGCAAATACTGCAAAAAAATCAGTTTACATATTCAGAACTTAGAAACGAATATTGCTTATACGTATATTGATATAGAATTTCAAATAACATAAGTCGTAACCTTATAAAATTTAAAAGACATTAATGCAATAATAATAAATCGATTTTTCAATAAGCCCACGCTTTTTGTAAGGAACAAACTTTTAAATCCATTCATAAGTTCTTGGCATTCATGAGTGTATGACCTAAATATAGGACGCATTACTGACCTTGAATTAAACTGCCTTCATATCAGATCAACATAACTTAATCAGTCACTACTACTCAATAATGAAGTATGATATTTTACACTACTTGAATTCAACGAACCTGTTTGCCTCAGTTGCTATAAAAAATACATTCAACACAAATAATGCATAGATACCTTTCCGTTCGTTATATCAAACCGTGTAAATACTGTATTTTTTAAATATACATTGTAGATAGTGGTCATTACAATAGCATCGGTTTTTAGCTAGCAACACTATAAATGTAGATTATGTATATAGAAACGGCCTGACATGTAAACCTGTAATTGTGGGCGTTGTGGCCTCGAGGTTTGTGCTAGCCTCTTGCTTTGTTTACGTTGATTACGCAAGTGATTCATACCTATATGAACTATTTGATCTGAGTAACTATGAATATACTATAATAATATGTACTTTCAGATGTCGAATAGTACAGATTGTTAAAGGGAATGGATACTTGATTATCTTTGATTAATATTTATATGTTTAAGTTATTTAAAACTATTAAAGGTTTAAAATATATTATGTGGGATGTTGGCAAGTGAAACGTTTTAAAATATGATATTTCTTTTATTTAAAGAGGAGCAAAAATTAACACTTCTTACATCGTAACGCTGATTGCCAGACTAACTATTGAGTTGCCATTTTGAATATAATAATAATGCAAATCGTGCAAGAGATATCTAAGGACAAACAAAAAAAAAATTAAACCTAAGGACTTAAATATTATACCACATAGGTATAATAGATATAATTTATATCTTATTAAAGTTGAAGCGTTTGCGCAGCTAAAAAATAAAAGGTTATCAACACTACGTGAGACATTCGCTCAATATTACGGTCATTGCCCTCTCGTGCGACCAGCACCAAAATTTTAATCGATACCTACGCATTTGAATAACAATACTTTAATTCGCGATAAAAATTAATAGCGTTATATCTTACTTAACTTTAATGTAATCTCTAATAGCATTTACGTAACGTAATCAAAAATTTAAACACATGATCAAAATCTACGATTTGCAATTTTCTGGAAAACCCTAAATGGAAATATATTTTTAAGAAGCCGTCATGAGACTTTACAACTTCTTTATAATATTTATCGCAAAAAAAGGAATGCGATTTCTTGAATCATATAACATTTATACATTTTTTATAATTTAAATAATATGTTCCTAAAACAATGTGCGAAAGCACTCGACTTTTAGTGAGTTGAGATGTTTGTCCGCTGCAGAGGTCAATCAACTTAAAGATCGACTAATGTCGATGACTGTGATTCAAAGACTCACGAATTAAAAGTGAGCAACCGTAAGACCGTAGAAACAATTTTTACCTGCGTGGTAGCGGTTGCCGAATACAAACTGGCTGGTTTATTAAAAGAAAAATTCAATGCTGACACTCGTTGGGCAAATTTAACAATGTCTTTTGGAGGGAAACTGTGTCAAAAAAGTCACGTTAATAAGTAATCCCTTAATGTGTTGTTGGTGTTTCAAATTAATAATTTTGTTGAACAGCAATAAAATTAATGTCTACTTGGATGTATTGATAGTTGATACGAGTAAAGGCCGATTTACATCAGACGAGCGAATGCTCATTCTATCCCCACTCTGTCAAATAAATTTAGTTTAAACATACGTAGAGCATTATTTCGTTGGTCTGTCTGCGTTCACAAAGATTCTATGGAATATTTTAAGAATGCTCGCTCGCTCAATATAAACGGCACTAGAGCGTGCGAACATTTGCAAGAGCGTTCTTGCGTGTTCTGACGTGCTCGGCGGAGCGGTCTCTTCAGTGTTTTTGTATTCTAGCGATTAGCATACATACTGATCGATTTCATTGTGGATTAGTCGCAGGAAAAAATGTGTATTTATGATAGAGGCCAATCGAAATTCCAGATGTCTGTGGCATCCGAATTTCGAGCATTATAAAATTACAATCGAAAACAAGATGTAAGAGAATTGCAAGTATACTGAAAAGTGTCCTTCTTTTCTTTTCCAGTGTTTGAGATAAAATAATAAATACAACACTTGCAATTATAATATTGCTGTCAGAAAAGGACATAACGAAGCATTCCCAACAATTATTTGAATATAAAATACAAGCAATTTGTTAACTGATCTAAACTTCTGCTGTGCAATAATTCTAGTTCTTAGTTCTCATTTTTGCTCGTTGATATTTTAGTGTAAACGCTAAATGAATTTTTGTCTACACTAAAAGATCGACAACGAATGCTTTTTTTCTAACTGCAGCTCTGTTGGTTTGGTTTAAATCGGCCTTTACATGTGCCTACTAAGCTTCCTACACGGCGAGCTCAAGGTAACGAGCGAACGTGATAAGTATACGATGGAGTCATCAGTTTGAGTGACATCATAGGAAATCGAAAACTAATTTAGACAGCTAGATACAATTCTAATAATATTCTTAACAATAATTACTGAGCATTGACGACACATCTCATCACGTGAAGATCTAACGTAATTAGCATTTATGGGTTATTTAACATGATACTTGTTGGAAATGTTTTTGTTTGTAAATTTCTCTTATAAACGTAAGTAATTATTACCAGACCGTTGTTTTACCCTCCGCTTTCTAATACATAACTAGGGCCGTAAAACTTTTTCGTTTTGATGCTACTTGAATACACGTATTGATTGGAGATATGAATATTACGAATAAATAATTTTACGTATACGCAATTGAATACATAATTAAGAATCGTATAAAGTTGAATAACAATTTCAATCGAGAGACGTTCCTGTGTTATATTTGGATATTGTTACCATGTTCTATGTTCGTCGTTACGAATAGAATGCATGGTTTATTAATAGATTTCTCTCGTGCGCCGTTTGCTATGTCTACAACCATCGATCGTTGTGTTGCGTCCTCGGTGTCTGACGCCATTTTGGCCCTCATGGCCCCTCTCAGATCTCGCCCGCTCCCCGCCATTTTTCACTCACTGCCCCACATTCTCTTTGATTTTATGCATAATACTGTGTACGACGGTGACATCTTCGCGGCAAAATTTGTTTATATTTTCCGGCAAATCAGCGATTCCATTAGGTTTCTGAGACTTAAGAAAGTTAGTTTTAAATTATAATTTAAAAGGTATTTAGGAAGCTTATTTATTATAAATAGATTGACATTGGAACGGTTTTCACTTGGAAATCATGCCAACTTCGTAACGCTGAATACATTTTTACGGGATATATATAAAAAGCAAATTAGGTAGATAATATTAGTCCCATTTGTTTTGAAAATAAAATATTACGTTAAAGCTAACGAGTGTTTTTTCTAGATTTATATAGTTCAATAATTTAATCTTCCTTTTTCGTAGAAGTAATGAAATTTATTTAAAACTAAAAAAATTACAATATATCTATTAAATTGCTTAAAAGTCTAAAGGCATATAATTACCCTGCCAAGTTGAGTAAAATGGCATATATTATCTTAACTTATTTAGGATAATAAAAAAAACTGATTTCAAAGGACTAAACCATCAAACTTAATCTGGGTCGGTATAACAAATCTTTTCTCAATTTGAACATGTTAGTAAACGCCTGGTCAAACATTAGCATTAGCATAAAACAGAGAAAAATATATTTGAATAGAGAGTATGAATGCATATCGAATCAATGTCATGGGTGCGATAGTTGTTTACATCGGGACCACGTGACACAGAGGGGTCGCGATGCTACGGGGGTCGACGAATGTTCTCAATGCACCGGCCTAACTTTGTCTCTAGTTCGCAATTATATCGATCGGTCAAAGAGGGCGTAGTTATAATCGCGAAGTATTCAAATACATATCTACATTTAATAACAAACAAGTATTGAAAACTCTCGTATTTCTCATCCGTCCCGCATTTGTACTGCACTTACATAATATATTATTAGGTAACTACGAGTCGCAGACTTTCTTCCGTGAAATTAGAAATAAAAAATTATCAAGATAAAAACTATAATATCTCTCAGATTGGAGACACCACTCTACCATTGTAAATTACATAAAAATTACATCGTATACAAATACGATAGAACTGTGACAGTTTAAAACCCTTGTGCCTTGTGGTAACCTTCATGAGCAAAATCATCTAATAGCTAAGTACAAATAATAACTTTAGTAGGTATGTAGTACTTGAGCATTAGCTGTGCGCGCTGTGGCGAGAAATTAAATACATATTGAAAAATAAATAGGTAGGGAGATACACTAATAATATTGTCGGTTATGGAATAACTTTTGGAAGACAAAAATAAATATGATAATTACCAGGGCGACAACAGAGTCGATGGCTCGGTTGAAGCGGTCGCAGAGAGCTCGCATACTCTCGTATGAGTGGGTATCGTAGTCGCTTAGGATGTTCTTCTCCAAGGCACCCTTCATCTCCGGCAAGTCGTCGCATACCCACCTAGACAAAAATTACGTAACATTGAAAAAAAATCTTCAGTAATACGAGAATAAATTTTTTACTAGCCCGTTTTTTTATCTTACACGTATGGTAAGGTAGCTGTAGCAAATTTATTCGCGAGACAAAATATCTTAACATGTGAGATTTAAAAAAATACTTTAACTTGAATACAGACAATTTAATGACACTTTAAGAATATTATACTTAAATTGAGCCTAGTGGTTAAGCAGTGTGTAAACCTCGAACTGGGGAAAACAATGCCTTACATAGATAAAACCGCGACGGCTGCAAGGCAGGGGTTCACGTAGAAAGTCGACACTTTGTTTACATAATATTGTCCTCATATTCTAATTGTCTCATTGTCTCAAAGTGTTAATATCTTAATAGAATTTCCAGTACTTCCTTTAAAAACAACTCTTAGATTCCTGATGGCTTCACTCGCGTATGTAATTAATTTTCTATGAGACCTTACTTTTTATAATTTTTTAAATCTGATGCTAGTGAAGGTCCAATCCAAATAGATGTTTTTAGCCACAACAAAAACTCAGGTATACATATACAAGCAGATAAAAATTTAAAATTGCTTCTTTAGACTTAAGTATCATATAACTAGATATAGTAACAGTGTTATTTTGAAAATAACAACTACACGCTTCGTTTAATGTAGTTTCTTTTCTAACCTAAGAGCTTAAAAATCAAACTTATAAATCAATTCCCATGACAAACGAACAAAAAACAACAAAAACAATCTTCTTTAAACGTCAAAGGTACCATAAAAGTTAATAGATAGGGTATAAAAATAAATTATAGTCAGCAGATGGACACTACCTGTCTTGTGACAACGTAAAGGCTGAACTGTTTTAAATGTTTTTGTATTAGAGTGGAATATTAATTAGTAATGTCACCTACATTTGATAGTCCTGCCCTTTAAAGCTACCGATTATTTATATTGTATTATTTTAATATATTAAACAAGTTAATTTATACTTTTTATTTTATACATATTTCGAAATTACAATATTGTATATATCCGGGTATTTTTCTAGCTATATGAAATTAAAATAGAAAAATAATTCGTTAGGAAATTAAATACGCCTCATAATTTGTTGTTAGATGTTTGAAAAGTCGAAAAGAATAAACAACAACGCGCCATTAAGCTGAATAATTGAAATGTATCCGATCAAGAGCAAGTTTTTTAAATTACGTCAGAAGAATAAGAAAAGAAAGTTCAGAGAGACAGGTTTCAAGGCCATTGAATGCGAGTGAGTGAATGTCGAGAGGTCGTCAGGGCTGTGCGGTGTGCCACCCGACCTCTCGGTAGCGACGGGTGACCCGCTTTAAACTTTTCTCTTTTTATAGATAAAAATGTTTTTCGTGAGTACCTCGTTATTATACAGTTACTAACAGCTTTTTATAATTCATTCTTGCACACATACCTACTTTGGGCTCGACTTATCGCTCGAAATAAAGTTCTCAACTAGCTGAACCCGTAGCTGCCTTTTTGAGTCAAAATCTATATTACTCTTTGGTAGTCATAATGTTTGTTATCTGCCAGTCAAAAATAAAAATAGGCTGTTTCAGAGATGAGTCGAGTGCATACAATATTAAAGGATTCACTATTTCATCTTCTAAAATTCTTTCGATATTACAATCGATGTCAACAACAAATCACAACAAAAAAATCATTAAAATTTTTTTCGAATAAATCATAATAGGTCATTGTACTTTCTCAATGGATCAAGTTGAATTCCTTGACATTTCAATTTGAATCAATAAAATTATTAAGTAATTTAAATTCCTACAAAACATTACGTAAACAGGTTATTGTAATATAGTTTCGACTGCGATTTGAAGTTTCTTTCTGTAATCCCATTTGGCATCTTACACTAATTTTGTCTAAAGACAATAGCAGTTTTACTAAAGATTACAGTATCAGCTGGACTATATTGGTATAAAATATAATGTGACCACAGGTCCACCCTTCGCTCGAAAAGCAGGTGCATCAGCACGTGTATTATAATGAAGGCAAAGAATAATAATACTTTATTTATTTTTTTACCGACGAAGAACATCAATACCAAGCATGACTTAATATGATTATTTTATTTTATAGCATTGGACCGATTTGTAAAGGTTAAGAGAAGAAGAACTTTAGGCATATTTTATTAATACTGACCTTGCGCCGTCATAAAAATTGAGGAGCTTATCATTTATCACTACGATCAAAACAACTGTAAAGGTGAATGTTCTCAATCGTCCTTCGTTAACCAAATATCTACGCAACGTAGCAAGGCAATTAATTGAGCACGTTGTACTTTACAAATCATATTATTACTAAAAAAAACTAGTTTTATTGTTGAATAAAAAATAAATCTATACGCGTCGCTATTAAGGTTAGCCGAGCATATAATTGTGAATTATTTTTAAATATCACAATTACTGGAAACTTATTTGTTGAGATTTCCCTGTAAGATGAGTTTGTAGAATAAGAAATATAGTAGTAATTGAAATTTGAAATTTGCAGTTCAAATATCTGTATGTAATAATTAATATTGTCTCTTGATGAGGTGAGAGAAGACAATACAAATTTTAAGAGTTTAAATAGGTTGACATTCCTTAATTACATTAAAATTATTCAATAAAAACACTAAATAAACATATTTATTAAAGAAACTCACCTTATTGTTTCTACTATCTCCAAGGCCCCATCATGTTTGTCCTGAAACAAATGAAAAACATTGATAAAACATAAAAAATGAAATCTTATAATCCCTAGTGGTGCAAAGAGCAGACAAATTTCTATGTATTTTTGTAAAGATAATAGATAATTAATATTTTTATATCAATAATAATATTATGAAGATATAAGGTTTATATTTTTGTTTTTAACTCAAAAAAAAACAACTAATTTAAAATTTCTTTCACCGATGGATGTTACCCTTTCTAAATAACATAGAATGTATTGTGTTAAAGCTAGTTAAACATATCACTCAGATATTGAAATGCACAGTATTATAGACATCAAACAATTTATTATATTTTCTTTAATATTTATGAAGGCTATTGATAAATGCTGCAAAAAATGAGAGTAGCAGCAACAAAAAAATATGTACCTAACTACTAACTTTAATTCTAAATTCACTCACATCCCATAAAAGTTCTTATTAGGAAAGCAAAGAACAGCAACAATTAACACACCTTAGTACTAAATATTTTATATGCAATAATATTAAAGAATTTTGTAATGTTTGATTTCATTGACCTGTAAGAATACTCTACTATATCCGTCACTATTTAGAAAGTTTTCTATCCATCTGAGATGAGAGTCCGAAATAAGTTGTTAAAATAAAAGATGAAAAGAGTACTATATCAGGATAATTTGGGTACCTAATAGGTTAAAGGGAATTAAATGTTACTTTCATGATTTTTAATTGAAATGGTAAAAGTTTTCAGATTACCTTAAATAATTTTCGCAGACATGGACAATAAAATTTGTATTCAGGGATAATAAATAAAAATCTAAATTCGAAATATATCCATTTTGTTTTACAAATATGTAGATCCAAATACAATATCATAATATTATTATCATAAATGTTATAACAGTACTCCTTAAAAGTATTTTTATTAATTTTATATATTATGGAGAATGTACTTATAATTAATGTATTCAAATACATAAATATTTTTGGTTTATTTATATTAAGGTTGGCATGTTTAATATTTTCCTTCATGGAACATTTCATTATAGGTGGATTTAAATTTGAATAAATTGATTATAATATATAATGTAAATAGATTATGACGAATTTAAACATACGTAACAGTAGGGTGTACATAGCTAAAAAAAGCCGACACCTTGACAAAACACGAGGTCAATACACTCAAGAAATATAGAAGCCATGTGATCATTGAACAGTTCAACATTCCGTTATCATCTATTTGCTTAGAAGAATGAAATTAACTATAAATCAATTTCTAACGATCATAAAAATATAATACCAAAATATGTCGGGTATTGTGTTTATATTATTGTCTGCAATAACACTTGGTTCATAGATGCATACCCAGGAAGATTTATGACAACACTGACATTATTTGCAATTAACAAATGAAATGTAAACACCCCGTTATGCATTATATCCTAATCGTGCATATCTTTTTAAGTACTCTGTATGATATCCAAATGCAACAGTAATCAGTATATTAACATCAAATCATTTACAAATGCTTTCGTTACCGAGCCATGACCTGAAGTGAGGGGCCATGTATAAACAACGGGTTCCGCGCCTGCTGGAGAATGCAAGCGTAAATCCAAAGCCATTATAAGATAAACGCTGCATTAAAGCACACTTTTTTCACTAATACACTAAATTTATCACTAAAAACAATCGTTATTAACATAATTTCACTGCACTTTCACACACACACATTCTTAACTAGGCTAAGCGCCATTTTGAAAATAATATCAATTCCATTATGGCTGACATATTTAACACTGGTAACCTAACAAAAACTGAAATAGGTTTTATATGCAATCTGTAGTTCCAATACTTATCTATATGTGATCAATTAAACATTATACGAAATAATATGTACTAAAGCATGAAAAGACCAACCGATCTAGAGTAGTTCAATAGAATATTACAGATTATTTCGTAAAGACAGTATTTCCCGATAAATACAATATACATTAAACAAATGACAGTGACAGTATCTAATACTGTCAATCTAAGTCTGTAATCTGTCATTTCACTCTGCACTCATTGAATTTATTTCGATAAAAATAATTAATAATGTACCTACCTAATTAAAAAACAATAAACACTATTAATAAATTCTAGAATAGATTTTTATAGGTTTATTTAATAGGTTTTTATAGTAAGAACTACGACGGCATTTATTAGTTATTAGTGTTATTATTAGCAACAAAACATCTATAATTATCTCCCTAAATTAAAATAACCAAGCCAGTTCAAACAAATTTTAATGTAGATTTGTTTGTGTAGACTGTAGATGTTTATAAAATATTTTTTGTAAACTAAGTTTTTAAAAATTTGAATCTGATATTCAACTACTCAACGATTTTTAAAATTTATATGTATTTGTATGGTCTGGAAAAAGCTACTGGACGGATTTTGATAAAATTTTGTAGTGAAAAAGGCCCTCCCTGTTTTATTTTTTAATAACAAAATATGGCATTAGATTTGGGTGTATATTTATTGTTAACAATATACACATAAATGTTTTTAGAGCAATAGAAAGCAGTAAAAATGTCATCAGATTCTGACGAAGAGCCTCTGAATTCCCATGACTATAAAGAAATAGCAGATGAAATTGAAAAGTATAAGAGCAATCCTGAAACATCTGAAATGTTTGTATCGGGCTGGGATGATGCTGATGTTGGTGTCGATATTGTAAAAAATCCTAAAGGTTAAAATATTTGTTATAATTTTATTATTCTTTATTCATACTAGCCCTTATCTTTTGCATATACTATTAAAAAGATGAATATAATCTAGTTGAAATTTTTAAAAAGAACATATTATTTTTACCCTAAAAATAATATCGGCATACTACAGTACTTATAATACATATTAATATCATGCGAGTCTAATGCTCATTTCCTCAAAAGTGATCAAATTATACTTTTAGTAAACAATTTTTAACCTCCACAGACTACTAATTTTTATTCTACTATTATTTCAGCTAATCCAATAGACCACATTTTATGGGCTGCTGAAAATGGTGAAATTGAAACTGTTAAAGAAATACTAAGCAAAAAACCTGGGCTTGTGCATGCCAAGGATTCTGATGGGTACACTCCTCTTCATAGAGCGTCATACAGTAATCACGTTAATGTGATATCCTATTTGCTTAGTGTTGGCTCAGACATTCATTCAAAGACAGAGCTGGGTTGGACCCCTCTACATTCTGCATGTAAATGGAATAATTATTCTGCTGTTGCACGCTTACTTGCAGCAGGAGCTGACCCTGGCGCTTTATCAAATGGAGGTAATTTAAAAAAAAATAACATGTTAAATAGTGGTAGACAGTATACAAAGTTCTACAAGTCACATTGTATATGTTTGACTTTCATAACTGAAAAAAAAAGTTTGGCAGGTATTACTGCATATTTTACAGACCTTTTCCTTTAGTTATAAATAAAATCATTATATCTTTTTTTTGGGTATTGCACCTTTAGAAAATAAGCAAAATCACTGGGACCATCTAAGTACTACTTACATAATATAGCTTGCTAAATATTTAAAAAAAAATACTTTTGTATCATTTTTATATTTTCAGAACTAACACCACTGCACTTGGTATCATCAATTGGTCAGTCCAAGGCAACATTGTTAATACTTCTTTTAAGAGAAGACATGGTAGAAGTTGCTCAAAAGACAAATAATTCAAATGAAACTCCTAAAATGTTGGCTGCAGGTCATGGAATATATGCACCCCTGTTTGAAATGGTCCTTCCAGCTGCATCACATATTAGGTCTTTAGGGTTCACATGTAATCCTTATGTTAGAAATTAATAAGGTAAATGAATTTTTTTTATAAACTCCTTAATAAAATGTTACATTATGGACATTTAATTTATTGGTCTTATTTATAATCCTACATTTTACACATTTTTTCTGACACATTTCATACTTATTACATACGAGGAAATTAACAATTACTACAGCCCAACAAAAATTACTATTTATATTGAATTATTAATAAAACAGTTTTTTGAAATACTTATAAAATTAATGCATTTTATTCCTATAAAAGTGAAAAAAAAAGAAAGTGTAAGTTCATTGAAGTGAGTGACAGTTATCTTTTTAATTTTATTGTCATATTTTCTATGACACACATAGCACTAGATACTAGATAAGATTCAGCATGTAAATTCTTTAAACCAATAATTAAGTTCCTCTTATCAATCCTTGATAGTTCTGATAATTTATCTCTAGTTTCAGATGCCATGTATGGTAAAACTAAACAGCCTAAAGCAGGACACTTACATCTTATACAATTTTTCCATATTTCAAGCAAATCTTCATCTTTTATTACTGGGCACAATGGTAGTAAATTTAAAGCTTTGAGACATTTAGACTTTTGCTTCTCTGTTATTGGATAGTCAGCTTTTTTAAATGGATATAAGATTACTGCACGCCAAGCCAAACATATTACACCATCTAAAGGATATGACATTTTCAATAATAGAGGAATCAGTTCTTCATGCAAATTAGTCTTTAGTAGAGGGGAAATGAGATCACGGATAATTTTTAAATCTCCAAATCTGTATGCCAGTTCAGCTGATACCTTTAATGCTTCAATACTGGTGCCTGATGCTTGTATTAGCTGACTTAAGGCATTTATTTTGTCTTGTTTGAATGAACCAATAACCCAAGGCATGTCAATTCTTTCAAAGCGGACTGTATATAAAAGCTCAAGCAATGTTGGCCAGAGCTTTTGATGGTCTTTATTTGCAACTCTTACTGCAGTCTCTTCATCAACAACACTCATTAGACATTGCAAAGCTCTGAGTTTTTTTACTTTGTTATGTTCATTTTCCTCATCAATAGCAATTCGAGAAAGGTATATTGCTCCCATTTTAGGACAAGTAACTTTTAATATGTACTTGGCCGTAATGAGTTCAATTGTATTAAGACTTGGACTTTGTTTGTCTTTCTTTTTATCGAGAAGGTTTTCTAAAATTTGGATTCGGATTGAATTAATACTTATGCCATTTTTATCTGCTATTTCATTTGCGGCTCTGTTAATATTATGACGTCCTATTTTTTCGACAAAGTTAGGATGCAAATACAATGCGTGAATCAGCTGTGTAGGTTCTGAAGTAAGCCTTATAAATTCCTCACAAGCCCAATCAATTTTATGTAAAGCATGTCGAGTCGATAGAGTAGAGTACAGACGTTCCATTTGACGAACTGCGCGATTGCTAGGTTGAATAGCGGCCCAGCGCTGTGAAAACTGATAACAAAGCTGAGAGGCTGCTACTTGGTCAGCTCCTCTGGCACACCCTTGTAGAACATAAAATAAACAGGCTCCAGCCCATTCCATGTTTGCTATGTGCTTCACACACCGATGAGCCGCACGAAGCAATGGCTCTTCCTTTGAGGTCAGCTTCCAAATCTCTTCTTTTGTAGCAGTTTCTGTAGTATTTATAGTTTTCCTATTAGTCATAGTCTGTTTAACGGCATTACTGCAAACCATATCTTTAGCGGTCTGTAAGTCGGCATCCAGTGATAAATTACGAACTATTGGCAGCCAACGTTCATATGTCTCTAGTGTTATTTCTGACTTTAAATTTATCCACATATCATCGCGTAGAAAAAGGTGAAAAGGCAGCCTGTAATTACCAATTTCTGGAAAAAGCCCTTTTACTGAAAAACCTTCGAATTCATATTGTTTCGGTGCACCTTTTCTTTTATACTCTTTAAGAAAATTTAAAATAAAATATTCGTTAACGTATTCTTTATCTGAAAAAGATGTAACCAAAAGGTAGTAAATACATAATAAAACTTCATAATAATATTGATTTATAGATATTACGCAGCCATGAATAAGGACTTCGCCATTTTTCCAAAAATCTTTGAGAACATCTTTTAAGAAATCTTTATTTTCAATATTTTGCCATATTGTTAAACATTTTGAAATCAAATCGTCTTCGTCGTTTTCTAAATTAATTTCGCGACATCCTATATCAGTAACAGAAATTTTGTACTTCAAATTCCAATTAATCATAAACGAAATCAATAACAATGATAATCCGTCGTTGATACAAATATTTAATGTTTGACATAGTTCAGCAAGCCGCTCTAAAGAAGTATCAGGTTGCTGGCGTAATATGTGAAAGAGTAAGATTTTGACATCCCACGTCTCTTCTCTACAATCAGGAAGAGCAATATCCCCAAGATAAATGTTGAATTTTGATTGCAGTATATACTGGGGAGGGTATGTACATGTATTTCCTGGCAGTACATTCTCCAATCCAAATGCAAGTCGAATTGCAGGCGACGATAAATAGTACATTATTGAAGGAGAATATTTTTCTGTTCGCTCCTGCAATAGTTCTACAATGTCCATTTTATCGTTATTAAAATCGCTATTTTTATGAATAAGAAGTAAAAGTGCAGTCAATATAACTTGATCAAGTTCCTGAGAAGAGAGAACTTTATTTATTAACTTTTGAGCAACTGCTTCTTTCGTTCTTAATAAACAATCACTGAAATCGCTTTTAGAAATCAACATTTGCATAAACGAATGCGAAATAATCCGCAAAGGGACAAAATCAGATCCGTCGTAGGTTATATTGGCTTCTTGATTAACGTAAAAGTCGACCAAATTATTTAAACCGGAAGCAGATGACATAGGTAAAAATATATAATTAAATTTCCAAGTAAGAGATAAGTTTTTAAGAATGATTTCTGTATTTATAATAGAATTCAGTATTGCCAAAATTTCACATAATAAATGAACATACTCTTCAGGACAATACCAGATTAATTCTGATAAAACACTTTGAGATAACAATAATAGATCGTTGTTCTCCTCCTTTCTAAATTGATTCAAGGTTTCTCTTTTATTTTTGTTACTCTGTCTAATGCAAATCAACTCCTTAATAATGCTTCTAACTTTTTGATTAGTAGAAGTTTGGTGTAAGACGGCTTCTAATTTTGAATTTTGTTGACTGAATAAATCCATTCTACTAAAATGATCAATACATCGACTGCGACCCCAGTTATCCGTGTTTCTATCGTGCTTTTTGAGAATTTCCAATTTCATATCATAAAATTTTTCATTGTATAAATCATTAAATCCAGATCTAATATCATAGGAATTTTTCAAGTGATACATTTTTTCAACAGCATTTATTTGTAATTCATTTTGATAATGTGATCCTTTCAAAAAATCTAAGTAATTTCTTTCTAACAGTTTATTTGAAGGACCAGATATAATATGTTCATATTTATTTACTATACTTTTAATCAATATCTTTTTTTCCCGGTTTGATAACATCTTAAAGAACTCTAAAGCAGCTTTTGTTTCACATTCCTTTAAACATTTATCTATGTACAAAATATTAGCATAATTACTACTATGTGTAGGTACATAGCTAGTTACAGTTTTTAAGTCATTTAAATCAATAGTAGAGGCATTAACTATTTTGTGAATTAAAGTCTTGCAGTCAAAAGAGTGCAGAGGAAAGTTATACTTTTTAAGAATTACTTTGAACTTAGCATCCTTAAGTTCTTCATATATTGCTTGGGCCAGATTTTTATCTGAATCAGACAGAGTGAACTCAGTAAAAGCTAATGAAGCAACAGATTTTGCTATTTCTTCTATTTTGGAATCCCATGGCACATCCAAAAACTTTAAAACTTGTAAAAGGCAATCCAGCCTTTTTGAAAGAGAGTGAATTGAATTGAGTAAGATTTCCAATCTAAGACCATCTACACTGCCTCCACTGCTTGCAGCTTGCATCTCAATGAAAGAATGTATTGTGACATCTAAATCAAATTGATAACGATTTGCATATGCAGATAAATTGTCATTTATCAGATTTTCCAAGTCTTCAGTATAGCATCTTCTAAGCATAATTAGAGCTACTTCATTAGGACTCTGAGAAGTTATTTCACTGATTAACATATTGATTTTGTATTTTTGTTTCAATTCAATGATATAATTAATGTGATCTTTTAAAATGTCAAGACCATCAATGGAAATTGGCCTTATTGTAATAATTTTTTGAGACGATTCAAAAACATCAAGAATAGCTTCCAAATATTTTAATCCAATTTTAGGCCAGAATTGAGATTGTTCTAAGCTAAATACCCTTTCAGTTGTCCACTTAGCTATTAGGTCTATGTTGAATGGATTTTCGTCTAATAGACTTGGCAAGAAATTACGGAGCCATATCACAAGCGTGCCTAATTTAGTGTTTAGAGGGATAGCATTCAATATTTTCAATATGTTGTCTCCCGTGGTTGTAATTTTCATTTTTGAATATTTCAACCAACATATAGAAGCCAAATCCAAATCTGACTTAGAAACAAATAATTTACACAGTTCAATAATATTCATTTCATATAAATCAATATCTTTGTAATGTGTCATACCTCTAAAGTAAATGTATTCAAGTAAGTCTAACTTTATCATTAAATCATGAAAAGAATTTATAATGGTGATATCCTCTGTTATGAAAATCTTTTTTTGAATGTGACACAAAATTGATTTATATGAAATGTTGTGTTTACATAATTTAGCAACCATATTTATAAGAAATAAGGAATCTTGAATATCATTGAATAAGTTTTGTAACTGGGGTGATACATTGAGCGCATCCGAAGAAATTACCTCTTGTATAAATAATTTCAACTGGGCCTTCAAGGTCTCTTGGGATATGAGTGTGGATGTTGAACATGTCAACATTTGAAGATCCCGCTTTTCTTCATCTTTCAATGTTGTGAAAAATATTTGAATCTGGAATGGTTAGTTTCTATTGTACATATTATTATATAACATCTGCTTAAGTAGTTATACCTATGTTGAAAAAAGAAAGTCTGGTTATTTACAGCATTTATAACTCAAGAATGTTCTAGGTAGTTCTATCTCTACAAGAGGATATTAATTTGGGTGTGTTAAATAATATTAGAATTTACTCACTTCTGTTTCCCAGGTAATATAATAAAAAATATCCTGATATGAACCCAATGGTATATAATGTGATTCAATTTTCTCAAAATCAATCAATTTATTGAAATTACTCAGATCTAACATCCACATCTGTTGTTTGGTTGATATAACAGCTGCATCATCCCATGGAACAACATAATCCAAGTCCTTATTTATTGTTAATTTTTCAGACACTCCAGTGATAGGGCAGTTTATTAATAAATTCATATTTTGAGCACATATTTTCAAGCCATTATTATAAAGAACTTGAAGAGGTTTTGATTTATAGCCAGGTGAAACTTTTTGTAGTGAAACCGTTATTTCTTTAGCTTCTTTATCAAATTGAAAACATAACTCTTCTTTAGTATACGGATTCAAAAGTCTTTCACCACTACTGCTTATAAATATTAACTTATTTCCATCATTTTCAAATCCACCAATTTTATAGTTGGCAAAATTATTTATTATCAATTTCAGTGATGAGTTTTTATTTGTATTTATAACAAAAACTTCAGAAGATTTCAGAACCACCCAAAGAAAATATTCATCAAATATATGTTGAACAATTTCATGCTCAAATGTATAAGTCTGGTTCACAGATGAAAGTTCATCAGATTGAAGATCAACAACAACAATTGTTCTTGCATTTTCAAATATTACAACTTTAGGATAAAGCAAGTTAGCCCTCAATTGGTTAATTTTCTTTGATAATGGAACTTTCTTTATGAGGACGTTCATTTTTATGACTTTATTTTCTGAAAGATTATTTTTAATTTCTATTAAAATTAATGTGTATATACATGAAGTTTATGAAAAAGGGATCTTTTAAGTAGGTACTTACCTGCTATTGAAAGAATATTTGGAAATCACATAATATTTACAAAAACAATTATAAATTACAGAGGTATGCTTAACTACCTAACAAAGTAAATACCTAACTAAGAATTAAGAAAGCGGTTAGCCAGTAACTAATTTGAATTTAAATTTGACAGTTTCGATCTTGAAATTCCGACAGTTGACAACCGCAAACTACACTAGAACTAAATTAAATGCAGATTACAAAATATTCAATAAAATATGCACATGCAAAGTTTTAAATAAGTTTTTTAAAATATTTTATAATAATCTACTGAAAAATAAATCTTTTGATTAATTTAAAATAGAGACGAATAAAAAGTTTGAAATCTAGCAAAATATTTTAATTGGTTGTTATTTTTAGATTATAGACTAATTTTAAATTATCAAAGTCTAAAATAATTTAAAAGTGGTTGAGACTCAATATATTATATACAAATGTCTCATTCTCTAAATTATTATTGTTCATGATAATTATATTATACAGCGGTATCCTTAAAGGGATTGATAGAATACTTAAAGTTAAAGCACTACTTCGTCTATAAATTATTCTTCTTTATTTTAGATATTATTAAGTATTTTCGACAGTCTATCTAATTTTGGGGAGCGAATAATATATTATTGACTTATATTATACTGGCATACTAGCTGTGTACCGCGGTTACACCCGCGTTGACTTCGCCGTAATGTGATGTTATACGTATATAGTCTAAAAGCTTTTAGCTCTTACACATATTATATCTTACAACCCTCCCCTCATTACGTTTTTTTTTACAGTGTACTTTTGTTCTATCATCAATAGTTTCCGCAGCGCATGCGACGAAAGAAGTTTTAGGGCACTTTTTTACACCTTGGGTTACGTTACTTAAGTTTTAGTAAGAATCCTTAATCTTTTCTAGCAATTAATATAGCCTGTCACTCAAGGTGAATGTAGCTTTCCAATGGTGAAAGAATTTTTGAAATCGGCACAGTAGTTTTTGAGTTTATTCATTACAAACATACACACAAAAATACAAATCTTTCCTCTTTATAATATTAGTTTAGATTTTTGATTCGACGATGCAATGGACGATTGCGTTTATAATAAACGCAGGCGCTTAACATGTCTTTCGAGTTTCAGTCCCTAGTAAAATCTTAGCAAAGATTTTACTAGGGTAAACATTACGTTGGAAATTACCCTCCTATATTTACTTTAAAATTTGCAATAATATTATTAAAATTTATATTACTTTAGTTAAATATCTAGGTATAGTTATAATATGTACCTAGTAAGAAGAATAATTCGAATAACTCTAGTAGGATGCTGTGAATAATGTCAGGAATCAGGATATAAGTGGGGATAAGGATAATAAATAAGATCTTAAATCAATTTAATTATTTTTTTAAAACTGGCTATATTATTAAAGTATTGCAACCATTGTAAATTACTACATAATATATAACCAATGTCTGTAGCAATAATTATACAGCAGTATTGTTGATTTAAACAATATTGTCACAATAAATTTAAAACGTTGGATAGGTAAAAATTCACATTGATTTAATTTTTTAAATCTAGAACAACAAATTATTACACGTAAGTTTTATTCTATAACCACATTTTAAAATTATTAAGGCACAATAATTATTTTATAAGGCCTCTAACAACATACTTAAGTTTCAACCCGTATGTATGAAAATTATAGCTGCATTTATGTTTGCCTGTTTGGAGGCACTATGTGCCTATGTACTTATGGTATTATATAAAACTAACAATAAATATCTAAAATCTAAACAGATCTTAAAATTATATTTTAAAGATGCTTACATACAAAATGAGAATGACTAATATTAATTATCTTGCAAACAAATAATGAGACAAGTTTTATTGGCGGCTTTTGATGCGAATCGTTTTAGATTGCGTAATAAAACAATAATTATTAGTCTTAGATCTACCGTTATGACATTAAAATGCTATTAAGACAATGCATTCATATTTAAAATGATTATTTTATGAAATAAAAGAGTTACATTAAATTATTTTGGTAGATACATTATATGTATTTGAATCACATTTTGATGTTTTAGTTCAAAATTCAAATTAAAAAAAATGGATATAAGTAGGTACTCCGCTAGCGAGAACACACTGTGGAAAGACATTTTTTTCTATGGGATTGACATTGACAGTCACACTAACTTTGTAAAATCTATTGTCTTCTTCCGCAGCGTGGATCTTGCTAACGTGGATTGACCCCCTTTTGTAACTTGTCATATCCATACAAAAAATACATGGTCTAATTAAACGTGACAGAAAGATGGCACACAGATATTACGTGTGTGATTCGTGCCACTCAAGGGCGTGGTCAAGGAGAAGCAAAAGAGGCATCTGCCGCCCTCTAGATTAAAAAATATATACTTAGTGAAATTCCATAAACGCAGTCCTTTTTCTTCGAAAACTGACCTGGGTACACCTATACTCTGTATATCAAACTGTCTCTCCCCTTGGCCCATCTCGCTAGTAACGCCCTTGATGTAATTGTTAAAAATAGCTCAGTCAATGTCCTCCGAAGTCGCGGATGTCGCGGTTACCAAGAGGAAGTGTTGGTCTGTAGTTGTGGAGCAGTTCCATTGCTTCTTCACCGCACGACGCTTCGCCACATCGGAGCTTCCGCATCAGTGCCAACTAAAAATAATACAAGTTTCACCTGCTTTTTAAGACTTTTGTAAACCAATTAAATTATCGCCGTAAAACTTAATATCATGCAAATAAAGAGGAATTTGAAGTAGGTACCTCTTTATTTAAAAAAAACATTATTTTTTACGGAAAATTAAGGATAGAAATTTCTCTTCCTTCTTTAAACTTTAACTTTTTCAATTTCTTTGACATCATTAATGAACCATTTACCATCGTCACTTAACATTAGATGGTTATCAACGTTTATTAGCATTTAATATTCTAATTTACATCCAGATCAGTTGAGCAATTTGGTCGTAAATAGATAAAAAATAAACTCGTATTATTTATTAGTCCGCAAATTCACTCGCGTGATGTATATCCCACGACATTCATACATTTTTTCGGGATAAACTATGTTAAATTTTATCGAGATTCGTTCCGTAATTTTCTTTTCTACTAACTATACCTACTCAATCACGCTTTAAGGTACAGAACAGATAACGAATATTAGTAACGAATGTTACCTGTTCAGCTGAAACTTCTACAGGTTGTTTAAAAAGGATCCATGTTACTGATTCTGTACAGGGTGGTGTGGTTAGAGAGCCAGGATACATCCAGTAGGCGCTCCCTCTTGGCAGAAGATTCGCAGGATCCAGGGCCTCTGACATTGTCACTTTGTCACCTTTGTGTTGAATGTATGGCAGAAGTCGGACAACCTTCTCCAATTCTTCGTGTTTTGATCCAACCTGTATAATTTCATATTCATCGTTAAAACATATTTTTACAACTTTAGACATTAATAATAAAACTGTTTTTAGGTATATTGTAGTAGGTAAACCTATATAACTAAAACATGTGAAATTCAAGACAATTTATAAACATGTATTTTCAAAAAAATCTTTTCAAAATTGGTCCATTTGTCGAGGAGCTACGATGCCACAGACAATTGATAAAATCATTCTTTTTAAGTCAGGGGTTATTGTTAATTGATACCTATGTGATATTAAAAAAGTTGAGACAACTATACAAAGGTCTACACTAACTTATAAATTTAACAATCATGCAAAGAATTTAGAACAAAAATGTATAAAATACATAATAATATTGAGTATTAAGGCAATAAATATAAAAAGTATAATATTACATATACATACGTACATAGTACGTCGAATGAAATTTGTTTGCTTTGTGGTTTGTGGTTGAAAAACCTATGATTTATTTAAACCACAATCTATACGTGAAAATAAGAAATACGTAGTCAAGTTTAGAAACACATCTAAGAACATAGTTAATCCTAATCATAACTTTTTTGATGTTTTTTATTGTAGTAAACGAAAAAACTGTTTTAATATCAATTTAAATTATTAATCAATTTCACAGTATTTAATATCGATCCAAAACATGCGTCGAATAAGTTAATACATATTATTAAAAGTAATGCTGTATTACGCATTGCAATTTTAGATTATTATTCTAATACATAATATTTTGATCCAGTTATCTTGAATAAGAATAGACATTGATATCACTATGTAACTATGAACTTGACGCGGTAAAAGGATTGAGTTGCATGGCTTCTGTGACGGCCGTACTTATTATATAATTTTTTATAAAATAAATTTATTTTCTATACACTATTTATCTATATCTATAATAGTTAATCTTAAGTAATCTACATACCTATCTTAAACTAAGCTAACCTTCGCGATTATGGCAACACTCAACTGTGCTAGGTCTCGAAACAATTTTGATACGTAAACAAACGAAATTTAAGTATAAACTTAAAAACAGACTAAAGACTATTTTTCTCCTATATTTACGCAATGCAACGCCATATTGTATTACATAGTCATATTGTCTTTTATTTACGTGTATTGTAAAGCACCCGAAACATTTATTGAACCCGAAAATGTAGTAAAAAGTTATTGTAAAATTGATAAATATGCGTTTTAATCCGGTATTACTTAGTAAGCATGTTTACTATACAAATACAGTAATGAACAGTCATTACTGTTTATATTTGTATATTATTTTCATAGTTTTAAGGACTTTCGCACCCTGTACAGGGCGGTGTCGGGCCCAGTAAAACTCTAGGAGAAAGTAAGTAAGAACAGGACCGTGCGTTAGCCAATTTATTTTACTAATAACAATACATGCCAACAGGTGAATTAAGTATGTATATCTCTTCTTTCTAAGACAGGGCGTTATTCAATGTTGAATGCATTAAAATTTAAATATGAATATATTACCTGTGTTTTATTCGGACATTGACTGCTTTATACGCTTAGCAAGCCTTTTGAAGCAAACTAAATTGTTTGCAATGAAAGTAGGTGAAGTTGTTTTGATATAAGCTTTTTGGAATGTTTTAATAACCCAGAAACACTCAATATGTAGGTACGTCAATAATTGTGTACGTATAGAAAGTACTAAAGGCGCTATAGAAAATTATGGATTTTTAATCGCCGGGCTAACCATGTTTCGGTATTGGTAAAAGACAGTTTTTAGAATGGGATTTGAATACTCATCCACTTTGTATTTTATTAAAAGTTTTTTTTACAAGTTCACATTCGATAAAAGAGGTTTAATGTGGATTTTATATTGTCACATGCAAAACCAATTGCCGAATTAATTATTATAAGCTAACGGAGTCGAAGTGAAAGTAGGAAGTCGAGAGAGTGTACAACATCTATCTCTGAGTTTTGAATGTGTTAATATCACGCGGACCAATTGAATGCATATAGCGGATGCCCTCAATCATCATTATTTGATCTAACAGAAGCCGGGATGCAGTGGAAATGACTGCTTTAATACTTACATAAGTAATAAAGCCATTTAAATATGCGCCAATTCTAAGCTTTAAGATTTACAAACGTGACAAAGCAGACAAACCGAGAATTTTTAAGGAAAATATTCATCTAACGAGAAGTTGTGGTATCGAGACAAAATACATTTAACAATGATTAATTTCAAACAACGTGCAGGGGAAAGTGTGTACCTACGAGTATTTAGAATTTATACAAAATTATAAGAAAAGAATCTTTTTCTTTCTTATGATTTTGTTTGTCATTTTGGTCTGAATAGTAAATGCTTCTTTAAATTTTTTGTCTCGTTTTCTCTCTGAATTTTCATACTCGAAAACGCAGTTTACATACATTTATTCAAAATGATACAATCTTAAAGTAACTCCTTGAATGAATTACTTATTTATTATCAGACATTATATAGTATATATATTTATATATATGTACTCGACATATACAAGAAATCACAACAATTAATATGCTGCTATAATAGAACTGTAGATTGCTTTTACGCGCAGGTAATGAGATATGACAATACTTCATTTACGAAGAGTTACAAGAAGATAGTAAAATGAAGCTAAAGAGATATGTATGTATAATTTTATATACATATATAGAGGGAGAGATCGCTAGAGATTGGTACTTACCATTAAAAACACTCCTAGCACCGCCAGTCCATCTGCCTGTCCAGCCGCCTCAGCAAAGCTGTTGTATTTGCTAGTATTCCAATGGACAAGATGAAGTTCTCCTGAGAATGATCTCCCATCAACTGTGTGCTCCGATCCCTCTCCGTTCTTTGCACCCCAATGACAATGCCATTGTTGAAGTTTGTACACATCTGAGCCCAGTGGACCACCTCTTAATTCTGTAATATTTAAAAAATCTGTATGAAATAACACTCTAGTGGATAAATTTGAGATTTTTACATGAAAATTATTATGAAGCTAAATAATGCCTGTGGAGATTACGTAAAAGTAGCCTCTGTTTTATTTCAGTGTCTTCCATTTTATATGGCCAAATTCATCATAATGTTTTATGCGTTCTAAGCAACTTTCGAATACATAATTACAATGATGATTATTAAATCTTCGAATCTACATTTTAAAATATTGAATACGATATTTTTTTTGTTTATGTTACTGTACTTATTACATTAGAGCATTGTTTAAGCAAATTGCATAGGTAGTGCCTTTTATTATTATTATTAATTTATTAAAGTCTGGTACAGTGTTAATATTTTAGTTTATTTATTTATTTTTCAACAAACAAAATACCAAGAAGTAGAACATATTATATTAGACGAAATACAAGATAAAAGTAAAAATAAATCCTGAAAATGTTTCACAGATGAATGATAATATTTATAGTAATGAATTATATTTATAGTAATATTAAGTAATATTTTATCTTTTCTGTAAAGAATAAAAAAGAAAAAAAGGTCTATAATATACATAAAAATATATTGTTATAGTATGTGAAGTGTTTAAGCTGTATAACTTTTGATTCGCTCGACTAAGAAAGAAAGCCGTCGACTTTTCTGCATAAAACACTGTCTTTAGTAAGGTACAAATCATCATACGTCAAATATCATTCACACATCATTGTTTATAATACGCAGTAAAAGTCCATTAACATAAAAGTTATTTTCGTATCATCCACTTGTTTATTAAAATGAGGCTGGTTTAATCTATTATTAAAACATGTAAGTGGAACTGGGAAGGAGAAAATCTATTAGAATAATAATGTGAGTCATACCAGTAGATTGGGACATTCGTATATCGATAGAAATTGCAAATTTACGCGCCTACAGCGAAAAAACTTATTACTTCCGACTACTTATTGGGAATGACGCGTAGAAGCTTTCCCCCTATTCCTGTTCAGTTGTCTATGGCTTGCCCTCATTTTTATTTCTTTCACATAATATATATGTCTAGATTTTAACTACTATAGAGTTGCTTCGTAAGCTCTTTAAATACTGACACCCTTTAATGCCCAATTGTAAATTATTTTCAATCCAGCCAGTATACATAGTCTTCTCATAGTAATAAATTACCATGAACACGTTAATACCTTACAGAAGATTATGTAATCTGTACAACCTTTTCAAAGAGGATAATATCTAAATACATGTATGATTTTTAATATTCCCAAATCCCAATGTTATTTTACATAAATAGGAGAGAATGGCTGTAATCAAATTATCTTTATTTCTCAAATCGCGGTTTTTAAATTTAAGCTTTTTATATTTGCTTTGGTCTGCTTTGGTATCATATTTATTTAAAGGTTTATTGCAAGTAGTAACCCATAAATCAGATGAGATACCAATACATTTTTATGAGCGAACTATATAGTTATCACACAAGGAAAACGTTCCAAAAAATATTGTATATTTTGGTTCAGACTGTTTTAACGCCAGTGAATACCGGATGTTAATACCTTTGATTAAATATGCATAACCATTGTATCCTATAAAGCTAAAATAAGTAAATACGCCTTTTCTTTTTATTTAGGAAAAATAGAAAAGGTGGTAAAAATGGAAGTTCATTTTACCGCCATTAATAAATTAAATCAGTGACGCTCGCGATTTCGTCTTCGATATCGATATAATATTTGTGAAAACGTAAAACTTAGAATTAGTTATATCACTACATAGTATAAAACAAAGTCGCTTTTTCTTCCCCTATATCCCTTTGTATGCTTAAATCTTTAAACTACGCAATGGATTTTGATGCGGTTTTTTTTATTAGATATAATGATTAAAGAAGAAGGTTTTTATATATGTTTTATACCCGTGCAAAGCCGGGGCGGGTCGCTAGTTTATAATAATTGTTTGACTATGAACAACCTTCAGCACAAGCAGACGCGTGAACCATTTAGATACAGACGCGGTCAAAGAATCTTTAAACTTAGGAAATTCTATTGGAGTTTGAAGAAAATGGCGAAGAGTATAGTAAGAATAGAATACTTAAGCGTGATTTTACCTGAATTATATCCATTTTCATCAACTCGCCAGCAATAGCCAGGGTTGACTACAGATCGTGGATGGTGGACGGAGTACCGGAAGGTGAGGGGCGGAACACTACCGCTGTTACTAGATCTTGAGGTAACTATATCTACGGGGCTCTGTCTAGCGCCCCTTGCTTCTGGAAACTTTTCAATCCATGTTGCTGGTCCTGAAAAAAAAAAGTTTTAGGATGTCAAAGTTTAGTATGATATTTTTATTTCACGTTTCGAACCCAGGATGCACGCCAAATTGAAGTTGAACGTGTGGCTGTTTAACTAGAGAGGTAATTTCCAACTTCCATATGCCAATATTATTATTTCATAATAAACTCGATATTATGGAAATGCTTTAAAATTTAAATTGATCCAAAAAAACTGTCACGGTAATGATTAGTGGCCAAAACCAATATTGGCTTGACGAATGCAAACGGATGGATTGACGACATTGAATTATTTAAGCGTTGCAAGGTATGTTATTTCCGCTTCAAAAGACATTAATTATTAAGACAAAAATACGTGACTGCCGAATTTAGCGAACGTGCAGAGTGTGTGAGGAATTAAAGATCAATTATTCCAAATTGTGATAGCAATTAATTTGTTCTAAAATTAAATGAAATCATGGATCTTTGTACGGGAATTAAAAGCCACGTACTTATTGAATTACTATCTTATTATTATTTTCCGAATTATTGTGGACTGTTGGGAATTGTTGTATGGATAATTTTCTTCACAAGCAAAGTACAAGTAAATTAGATCATTCGCGTGGAATCTGAGGCGAAGCAAGTCGGCAAAATCTGGAGCGAAAGTCGCGCCTAGAATAGAAGGGTACCTATGGTTTCTTGTCTAGAAGCCCTCTTCTAGAGTTATAGCGCACTAGCGGCCAGCGAGATTTATACATTTACTCCATTGAAATGTTACATTTTTTTAGGCCTTACCTTGCGTTTTTTAGAGGACGCAATTTTATTTTTTTGATGTGTGGGGGGGTCAGTGTAATGCTAAAACCACGTTTGTGGGGTCGCCACCCTTGTCCCACGGCCGCCATCTTGAAAATAGGGATTGAAATGGTTTTTACGATATATCTCTTAAACTATTTATTTGATAAAAAAAAATTGTTGACATGTTTTGTTGCAAATTAAATTCCGTCAAACCGTTAACTTTGGTCAAGTAACTTTTTGTCATAGAACTATAAATAAAAAAGTTATGTGAAAATGTTTTTTTTCGAGATTTTTTTTTATATTTTTCGATATAACTATTTTTTCGCAACATTTTTTCATAAGGTCAATAGCTAAGATTTTACAGGGCTCCGACGTGAGTACTATTTTTCAGTACTCTTAACTATACCTATATTTTTATATGTTATTGTTTTTTTTTGTTACTATAATTTTTTTCATTACAAATTTTGCAATATTATTAATAATTAATTATTGATCAAGCGACGCATTTGCGGCCCTTGTTTAGTCGCTGGCCGCCCAATTTTTTTTCCTTTTGTTTTTTCGCATATTACTTAAAAGATAAACAAGCACTGCTATTTCGTCAATGTCCATTTTGAAGCGCGCTGTATTTGCAACTGACGATTGTAGCCACGGTTTCGGCCGCGTTGCAAGTCGCAACTCTTGCGGCCGGGCCGCGCGTCCTGGCCGCTAGTGCGCTATTGCTCTTAGGCCCATAAGTCAAGTAACATTAATTAATTAATTGAGGCGTAATACGCAGGAGAAGTAGTTTCCGGATATGATTATTTTATTAGATATAAACGCACTCTGCATCAACTAGCAAGCATGTCTTTATCCTTATTTATTTATTAACACTTCGTTGCAATAACAATAGAATACAAATAATAACTTAAGCTGATTGGAGTGCAACGGGCGGCCTTATCGCTAATCAGCGATCTCTTCCAGGCAACCCAAGAAGGAAAATAATAAAAGTAATGAAGGGAGAGTGCATGAAGTGCGAAAACTACTAAGTCCTTAACAATAACAAATAAAATTCAAATATAAAAGCCTAAACGGTAGCAGCAATCACGAACATATATAAAAGTAGGATAAGACAAGGACAAGAAGTGCATGTGGAGGAGAGATTTGAAGGAAGACAAGGTGGGAGCCAAACGAATGGAAACAGGAAGTGAGTTTCAGAGCCTTACCGCGATTCTTATTTACTATTACTATCTATGTATAAAGTTAAAATTCAAATGTGTTTAATACAATTTCTATTACTTCCTTGTCAATAAATATTTTTAATTCCGAGAGAATACCTATATTAATTGTTAGTGAATGATTGACCTTCGTTTCCGCACTGAAACGTTAACTTCAAGGTCGAAGCGACCAACTGCTGATCTGTCTTACGTCTCGAGTGACACTACGTTCTCCATTCTCCAATTATTCACTCTGTGAAATCTATTTTAATTACTTTAAAGAAGTGGATATTGTTAAACACACATCAAAAAGTCCGCGTTCACTTGGAAAAGTTGAGATATTTTTTTCATTAATTAATTTATGTATTATTTATTAATTTAGCATTACATAATTAACATATCATTTTAATATGGAAATCTTAAATAAATAACACATACGTAATAATTTATTTTTAAATATTCTTTACAAAAAAATTAAACCTTTCCGAGAACGCGGTTTTTTTGATGTGTACCTATATGTAAGACTGTTATTTATTTAGTAACAAAAATAAATCAAAATTATGTCACATTTAAAAAAATCATTCAAAAGTGATAACGCTCAATTATTTTCGAAATGTACCTACAGTGTTAGATTCGTCTTGGTTGTAGGAGTGACAGAAGGTTTATTGTTTTTATAAATGAAAATTGTCTCGACAGCTTTCAAATTTAAATAAAAAGAGTAACAGACAAAATTCAAGAAAATAAAGCAGTAGTAGGTACATATTATATTGTATTTGGTTTGTATATATGTATTATGTAGTTTGTCCCTTTACTTGGTTATTATACCTCCTAAACAGTAAAGACATGTTTTGTTACATTATAATTATTATGTTTACCTTTTATTGAGATTATAAATCAAAATACGATACGATATGTGAAATTAAATATCTACCTACTTGTAAATTATAAAAACATCCAATGTATTTGGAACTGTTTACTCACATTACCCAAAAGTAAAACGTAGTTTAGTCAAAACAAAACTACGTATGAGTCACTATAATAGCTAGGTACTAGTTGTTCGTTAAATTTATTAAATAAATATAAAATTTAAAGGACGTGTCAATAGTGGATAGCATTTTGTGCCTTCTCTTTGGTAGGTAATAGGAATATTCACCACAGAACATTAGTTTTACCATTTAGGTATTAAATGTTCTGTGGTTTGACATTGAGTCGATAACAAATTCGACACGGAATCGATTTTACAACATGAATCCCAAAATTGCAAATTTTCTGTTGTGTCTTCTATATTTAGGTACGATTAGAAACATTATTTACGATTTCTTTCCAAATGTTATTTCCTGATTTAAAGAGAATTTAAATTTAATGTGAATTGCTAAGTTATTCTTTCCAACTCCAATTAGTTTTAGAACAATTTTTTCTGATCGAATCACTGCAGTTACTGACTTACTGAGCTATGGAGGATATAATACCTACTTAATAAACGTATAATACTTCGTTTACGTATTAATTCAATACGATGTAGGAATTGTAAAACGCATTAATACGGAATTTAAATGAATAAATAACCTATTGTTCTTTTTCATTATATTAGTAACCACTTTGTGGGTTATGTACAGAAAGCAACGTTTCTAGCACTAAGATTTAACTGTAGATAATGTAAAGCAATTAAATTAATTAATAAAGGAAATATTATCTTTTGTCGTTTACTTGTGGCTTCACTCACTTGGATCTCCTTAAATATTTTTTTTCTTGATAAAAATGTGTCCTTAGATGATATTGTACCGATGACAATATAGTTCACATGATTATTACTTGAAAATTATACTTAGTAGTAATGATAGAAACGGATAAAAAAACGTTATAGGTACCTACCCTATTAATTATAGTGGTAGTAATCATATTGGAGTCACATGCTGGCTTTTATGGAAGTAACTTAGAGACTAATTAAGTAATAAACCCTTTACATAAATTCTACAGGAAACCTCTTAGTGAAACCAAAATACTTGTCATATTTAACAATGAGGTAAAAGGAAAACTATTTGCGCGTGCGAATCGCAATCTGCTGTTTAGTTCTAATAATATTATTAGTAGGTAGTTGTTTCGTTATTCAGTCTTCCGAAGTCCTAACATGATTGTTAATATCTGTCATTGTGATTATTGTATTGGAGGCTATTGTGAACTTAACGTAACGAATTTGTTAATGTCGCTGCAATTCTTAGTGATTTTAGGCCACATAGAAGATTGTAATTTTAAAAAAAAATATCTACTAAATACTAAAAAGTCTTATTGGCAACGTTTCCAAATAAAAAAAAATGGCGAGCAGCGGTGCACAGCAAAACTTTGGGTGAAATTACGAAAGCCGAATGCGCATCAATTAATTAGATTGTATTTGATGCAAAGAAAAAGGAAATTAGTATCTTCACAATCGCGCAAACACAAAGAAATAGAACCGGCCAAGTGCGAGTCGGACTCGCGCTCGACGGGTTCCGTACCTATAAAAACAAAAAAATCATGGCTGTTGTTTGGCGCCCTTAAATATTTAATTCATTCTGTTGTTTAGAATTTGTTATTATAGTGGCAACAGAAATACATCAATTGTGAAAATTTCAACTATCTAACTATCACGGTTCATGACATGCAGCCTGGTGAGTGTTGACAGACGAACGACAGCGGAGTCTTAGTACATAATAGGGTCTCCCTTTGGGTATGGAACCCTAAAAACGTACATCGCAATTGAGAAACGCCTAGAAGCCTAGATTAGTGAATAAAAAGCCACAAACACTAATTTCGTGGAATAAAATATGAATTCATTAGTAGATAGGTTTGAAAAATGACCGTTGTCTCGATTATTTTTCTAACTTGATTATTTTTAGGAAACGCCCACACCGTGACCCTGTACAAATGTGTTATTTATTATTTCAATATACTATCCAGTTAATTTTGCACTTATAAATATGAGGATATTGAAAAATACAGTTAATGAGTTATCTACTTTAAGATTTAAACATTAAACCATTAACAACAGAGAGTATAATATATTTATATTTTAATAAATTGTAAAAATAATTTTCCCAATGGAAAATTTATTATTTTATTATTCGTATAACGTAATTAGTTGCAAGACGATGTGGTTTCAAGATTCCTTGCCGCGGGTAGAAAATATTATAATCTACCTGAATTTCTACTTTTTATTCTACTTCTTATAAATATTTTTTTAGAAACTCTAAAAACGTATCTTTGGGTATTTTTTGAAATCAAAAAACAATTTGTCTAACTTTAAGAGGAGATAAGTAAATACTCGCCTGTACGCTGCCCATCACAAATGATGGAGCGCGTCGATTAACATCTTTTGATTTATCTTAGAAATTTTATCTTTAAAACCTTCTGAAAATACTCGTTGAGGCAAAGCGTATCTAAAGAGAGTTAAGTGCTTTATTTTAGTCATAAATAAAATAAACTATGCCAAAGGCACTGAGAAATTCTTGACAAAGCCTTTTATTATAATGAGTATTGTTTGACTGAAACAGTTTTTTTTTAAAGATTTTTGAAAATTAATAACGTAAAATTTAAAATATAATAATTAAACTATTTATAAATAATAAAAAATTAATTCTTAGCTTTAATGCAATAAAATTAAGCTACTTTCCATCTGTCAGAAATAGGTGGGTAACACGTGTTGTTTTCAAACTTTTCCATAGTTTGCCTTTCTACAAAGATAGCAATAAAATTCACTAAATTTAAATTTAATGTGACTGTAAAGATGTCGTAAAAAATTGGCAAATCTCCTGTGTCGTGTGCAATTGTAGTAAACACCTATTTAAAGAAAAAAATATACCTATGATTTGTCATATTTTTCATCAACATGTTAGTATAAGGATAAGCGATATGTATTAGCCAGTATTTTAGGTAGGTAGCTCACAACAATTAAACCTGCTGTATGTACTTAATTTATAATTTCCACTAATATTACGAATACGAAAGTTTGTGAGGATGTTTGTGACTCAATCACACTTAAACGGCTGAACGGATTTGAATAAAACTTGGCACGCAAATAGAATATGCTCTGGATTAACATATAGAGTACTGTATATGTACAGTGTGTTTCTGTGGAAAAATTAAGAAATAAGAGTACTCCATTTTTTTGACTTCAGTTTAAAATTGTTTGGATATTATTTATACATTGCACAAATAATAAATTTACAGCTTTAATTATATACTACTCCGCCTAAAGATTATATAATCAGATACACTTGTTAATATTATGGTAATTAATGCCATTTTGATTGTTTCGTTCAAATATTTTGTTATTTTAATAGTTTTGCATGGACCACTTGTTCGCAAAACAAATCTCTATTTGAACTGGTTTGTACTAATAGGATTTCTTAGTATTGCGCATCATTTTGTAATTTTTATGTTGAATAAAGGAATTTTGTTCTGAAACTGAACTGACTGAATTGAACTAAACTAAAGAATTTTTTTTTAAAAAAACGCTATTGTAATTTTGATATTTTATTTTATTTTAGAGGTTCGAGTATATTGTAGTCTATATAACATCATGTTACGACGAAATTACGCGCTTAGTTGAGACTTGAGACCACTGGCAACCCGAAAGCTGGCTCATATTTCGTCCAACAGAAGTATACCGAAACAACGTGGTGATGCAGCCAGTATTTTGGGTTCAGCGGCTTTGATGAGCCTTTTATATTTTTGCAAATATTTTAAAGTACTTTAATGTAAATAAATATGGTAGACCCAGCTTTTAATTTTTCTTAATGTTAATGTGTAGGTAGTTTTTTAAATTATGACATTAAATTATTTTATTTCATGTAAAGATGAAATAGCATTTGTTTGCCAAAGGTTGTAAAACAGCTAATTTGCTTTCTGAGATAATTCCAAAGTAACGGATGCCAACTCGACAAGGCGTTCGTATCGACATCTTATCGCTACCAATTACTGTGTCACTGTTTCTCGTTTATTGCTGTAATACACGGCCGCACCGAGAAGGCCTGTAATAATATAAGTATGTAAAAGTGCAGTTTCATTACAATTCTTTTCAAAAGGTATCCTTGTATAGCCATATCTGACTTTTTCAGTAAGATTTCAAGCGGCAACTTGCAAGAATCTCGAACTTATTCCACAGAATAAAAATGAGGATGACCAATGAAGGCGGTATGGTACATAAGTAGCAAGAAAATCACATGGAATTAATTTACTAATTCCTAGCAATTACAAAAAATACGAGCTACAAATTACAGAGTTAAATATGCAATCATCTTCAACTAGACTTGCATCACAATTATTGACAATAGGGAACAATAATGTCGCAATGAGCCTGTAGGTGACGCTTTCGTTTGATATAGTCGATGTGTTCTGAGAAGAACACGTCTTGAATCGTCGACGGCGCGCGCGCAAATGGGCCCACGCCTAGCCGCGCAGCATATTTATAGAAGCGCACACCCTCTCGCTCTAAAGTGCATGGACGTGATTGGCTACACCCACGCTGCAATCTTATTAACCCTAGTGCTAAGTTTAGACTAAGATTTTTGTACAAATACTTGTGTTTTAGAGAATTATACATTATACATTCAACATTCAAACCTCTTCATTATTTCTCAACGCTTCTCTGCAAGTTAAGGAGTTTTATAACCTACAACCTTCAACTCTTAAAGTGGTGACCCCTACAAAAGAAAATACGCCCTACGCAAGAAAATACGCTCCTACACAAGAAAATACGCCCCGACGCAAGAAGAAAACACAAGATGTCCAACGTAGAAAATTCCGGCGCAGAGAAACGTCAAGCCTCATCACAAGCAGCCATCGACACCCTCATCGGTGAAATCAGAAGGCTGTCTTTGGAAGTTGCAGAACTACGAGCACAACCGCGAGACAACTACCGCAACAGTCGCCCTCGCCACCGTTTTCAACCACGCTCGCGGAACGCATCAAACCATCGCAATGAAAACCGACGAGAGTCGCAAGAAGACCGAAGCCGAAAAAAATCTCCAATGCCGTACTGCTATTACCATCATCGCTACGGTATGGACGCGATGAAATGCGCACCACCATGCAGTTTCAAGCCCATCAGCCAGTCGGAAAACTAAAAGTAACGCTGGACGCGGCGGGAACCGGCGTTACCGAATCTTCACACCGCCTTTTCGTTACCGACAGGGTAACGAAACTTACCTTTTTGGTTGACACAGGAGCCAATATCTCCGTCCTACCAAAGAAAAAAGGCTCACACGAAAAACCACTGCCGTTTCAACTCTACGCCGCCAACAACACTGTGATTCCAACGTACGGAGAGAAATCGCTTCAACTCGACCTCAACCTTCGAAGACCATTCACATGGAAATTCATCGTAGCAGATGTGTCAAGGCCAATCTTGGGAGCAGATTTCCTGCAGCACCACCATCTCATTGTCGACGTAAAACACCGACGATTGATCGACGGGAAAACGCAGCTGGTAACTAACGCTCAACTCAGCACTGCAAACATACCTACAGTTCGCAGCATAGACATTGAGCAAAATTACCACAACGTTCTCGCAGATTTCCCTGGCACAACCAGAATCACTTCAATGAAGCTCAGTCCAAAACATTCAGTGGAACACTTCATTGAAACAAATGGACCGCCCTTACACTGCAGGCCACGCCCCATCGCACCACATCGCTACGAAACGGTCAGGAAGGAATTTCAAAACATGATTGATCAAGGGTTATGCAGACCAAGCAAAAGCCCTTGGGCATCACCTCTCCACGTCGTGCCGAAAAAAAATGGAGAATTACGCGTATGTGGCGATTACCGAAGGCTCAACGCTATAACGAAGCCCGATCGTTACCCCATACCACGCATTCGCGACTTCACCTACCAACTCGCCGGAAAGAAAATTTTCTCCACACTCGATCTTAACCGCGCTTATCAACAATTACCAGTCAGTGAGCAGGACGTGGAAAAAACCGCTATCATCACACCATTTGGCCTTTTCGAGTTTCCGCGCATGTGTCCTGGCCTAAAAAACGCCGGCCAAACCTTCCAACGTTTCATTCACGAAGTACTGCGCGAACTTGACTTCGTATTCCCTTTCGTTGATGACCTACTTATTGCATCAACAGACGAGGAAGAACACCGAAAACATCTACGCACCGTATTACAGCGACTTGAAGAATACGGCATCACTATCAACCCGTCAAAATGTGTTTTCGGCCAGCCAACTGTCAAGTTCCTCGGTCATCAAGTTACGGCGGAAGGGATACAGCCACCTCAAGAGAAAGTACAAGCCATCACCGATTTCCCAAAACCACAAACCGTGGAAGAGCTGCGACGTTTCCTTGGTATGATAAACTTCTACCGTGAAAATATCAAGGACGCCGCCACCATACAAGCGCCGCTGAATACGTACTTACACAACGTTAAGAAGCGAGACAAAACTCAGATCGACTGGACCGCTGAATCAACGCAAGCTTATGAAGCATGTAAAGAGAGCATCAAAAACGCCGCCTTACTCGCTCATCCGTCTCACCATGCGACACTTGCAATATTTAGCGACGCGAGCGACAAAACAGCCGGTGCTGCACTCAATCAATTCGTCAACAATTCATGGCAACCACTCGGCTACTTCTCGAAGAAATTTACTGACGCACAGACTCGCTACAGTACCTACGATCGAGAGCTACTCGCCATCTACATGGCTGTCAAACACTTCCGCAAAATGTTCGAAGGACGAGAATTAATAATATTCACCGACCACAAGCCGCTAACTTTCGCCTTCACGAAGACCAACACAAACAGCGAATCGCCGCGACGCACTCGCCAACTACTCTACATCAGCGAATTCACCACTGATTTACGACATGTCAGTGGATCGCAAAATGCAGCCGCAGACGCACTGTCACGCGTTGATGCAATCACCTGTCCATCGCCGATCGACTACAAGCTACTTGCAGAAGCTCAAGAGCGAGACAGCGACACTATCCAAGCACTCAGCCTACAGAGCAACTTATCCTTCAAGCAAGTCAGCCTGCCCGCATCAAACATCAAACTGCATTGCGAAACTTCAACACCTTACTTACGTCCGTACTTACCTGAAGAATACCGACGTATCGCATTCGACGCAGTTCATAACGTTAGCCATCCTGGGATCAAGACCACAAGAAAATTAATAACACAACGTTATTTCTGGCCTTCAATGAACGCGGACGTCGGCAAGTGGGCAAAAGTATGTCTACAGTGTCAGCGCGCCAAAATACAGCGACACACATCAAGTCAATTATCAATCTTTCCGCCAACCGAGCGATTTCAACACGTACACATCGATATCGTTGGTCCGCTACCTACCGCAGCCAGCGGTCATCGATACCTGGTAACAATGATCGACCGAGCAACGAGATGGCCTGAAGCATACCCTTTATGCGAAATATCAGCTGAGAACGTCGCCAAAGCAGTGTACGAAGGTTGGATTTCCCGTTTCGGTTGTCCTATAACAATAACAACGGATCAAGGACGCCAATTCGAAAGCAGAGTATTTGCATCTCTTTCTCGCCTACTCGGAATCGAAAAAACGCGCACGACTCCTTATCATGCGCAATGCAACGGTATCATCGAACGATGGCATCGCGTTCTGAAGACAGCATTAAAGGCAAGACTACAGACCGCAAGAAGCTGGATCGACGAGTTACCAACTGTCCTACTCGGAGTACGCGCCGCCATGCGAAGTGATACCGGTGTAAGCGCCGCCCAGCTTACTTATGGATGCAACATACGCTTACCCGGTGATTTCTTAGCAACGACCCGAGATAACGTCATCATGGACTCTGCCTACATCGATCGACTGCGCGACGCAATACGTAATCTACAACCAATGCCGAGCCAATCACACAGCAACACAAAACCAATATTCGTGCATCGCGACCTGCAAACATGTGAATATGTATTCGTACGCATAGACGCCGTAAAGAAGCCACTACAAGCACCTTACGACGGACCATATCGCGTGCTGAAACGAGACAGCAAGATATTCACATTGCAGTTACCTAACCGCGAGATGAATATCTCTATTGACAGACTCAAACCTGCCTACACTATCGCCGAGCAAGACATGCCTATTGTTACAACACCGAGTACCTGCAACGAGCAAAAAACATCAAGTGCGAGCGATGAACGACCCAATGACAATACGCTGAAACAATGGAACATCGAAAAGGACTCAACACCTACAAAAACAACTCGCCAAGGTCGCACTATACGCCTGCCGGTACGCTTTCGCTAGAGGGGGAATCCTGTAGGTGACGCTTTCGTTTGATATAGTCGATGTGTTCTGAGAAGAACACGTCTTGAATCGTCGACGGCGCGCGCGCAAATGGGCCCACGCCTAGCCGCGCAGCATATTTATAGAAGCGCACACCCTCTCGCTCTAAAGTGCATGGACGTGATTGGCTACACCCACGCTGCAATCTTATTAACCCTAGTGCTAAGTTTAGACTAAGATTTTTGTACAAATACTTGTGTTTTAGAGAATTATACATTATACATTCAACATTCAAACCTCTTCATTATTTCTCAACGCTTCTCTGCAAGTTAAGGAGTTTTATAACCTACAACCTTCAACTCTTAAAAGCCTAAACAAAATATACCATCAAACCGGCGTTTTTAGCATGACTGTCGTATTTCTATTCTCTTATATTATCTGTAGAACATAAGGTATCTTTTATTGAATACGTATTGGCTATTAATAAGATCTCTGTCTTTATTAATTCATATTAACTTTAATAACGTTCGTATCTAATAAATATTGCAGCAGAATATAAAAAGGTAGGTACTCTTTGAACTCGTTAAGTAATGTTCGTTAGGTAGTTTTAATTAAAATTACACTTTTAAAAAGTGCTGCATCGCCATTTTACTGTTCCCAAATTTATTTAGAATTGAAAACTAATAAAAAAGAAAATAAAAAGTACTATTTATTACTCGTGAGTTCGTCATTATGGAGCGTTCTATGAGTGAAATAAATTTAAATTTATTTACGAACACATATTTTTTTCCTTATAAAATTTCTATAGAAATAGACAAAATACTAGTACCTAAAGTAAGTCTCAACGATAACCAAGTCATTGATCAAAATGAGCTTTCGTATTGAAAACACTTTTTCCTAAGACCTCAATATAGATTTTCCGAACTTTAAGCCTTTTAAATTTTCTATGGTCATCTGAGCTACGAAGGCCACATTCAATTATTGTACCGCGGAAGTTTTTTGTTACTGTGTTAAAAAACACGAATAAAAAGTGTATACATTTTTAACCTTTAATTCGTAAAGGTCAAATAAAGTCTGTTATTGATAACCTTTTATCACTTTTATTTAAGTTAATTTATCTTAATTATTTGTTTTTTAATGTTATTTTACGTCTGAGAGACCAAATTAGAAATTAGCTTCTAATAGTAAATAAGTATATCTGTATGTAGTACCTACCTACTTATAGCATAGATAAAAATCATTTTATTGTGTTGGTCGCATGCAAAAGCTGACAACAATTGGTACTTAAAAACTTTTTCTATTTTTAAAATTTTTAGAAGAGTTGCTTCCGTACGTGTATCAATAATATTCCATAATATTATTAATATACCTCTACAGTCTTCATATGCCTTCGTAACGATATAGGCAATAATTTATTTTGACCATCGATAAAATATATATTTTTTTAAAATCAAACTATTAAAATAATTAGCCTGAAACAAAGTTTTTTTTTAACCTAGTTCAGGCAGATATGTAATATTATCTCTTAGATTTATTATATTTTTCTATTGTATTTACCATAAATTACTTACAAATTACACATTATATACGTTTTATTTACATTTTACAATAAACAGTCCTTTTTTTTGAAAATTATAAGCGTCATAGAATAAGTATATACCTATACCTAATAATGTGTAAAAACTTTTTGAAAATAAATTATTATTATTATTAATTTTGGGCAAAAAAAGTGAGAGTATGTCGAGCCATTAGATTACCAACATTCATAAGTAGGTGCATAGATTGTCTTTGAATTCATAGATAAAAAATAAATTGTTGACTAATGACACAGTTATGTAGGTAGATACCTGAATTCTGAAGAGGAAGATCTCGCGGTACTTCCGATGTCTGATAGTGACTTTGGTTTAAATTAAGGCTAATTAAGATAAAATTTGACACAGATGATAAATATTTAACATTTCAGCTGTGTGATAAGGATTTTTGAAATACGTTTAACTTTAATTAAATTGTAAACAATGTAAACTATTTATGTTAATTTTAATTCGTATTGAATTTTCTGAGTCGTCATCAGGTGAATGGGCCTTATTTATTTAACAATAGGAATGTTATAAAAATGTTTTCAATTTAGATTTATTTTAAAATTTATTGTCAAGAAAATTATCCTCTTCAAAACAATTCTCATTAATATGCGTTGGTAGTAATTATAAAGTCACACGATGACTAATAAATCACAATTTAGGTTTTAATTATGAATATTACAAGACATCTTGATTAGTTCATAGATAAGTAATTGCCTAGCCAATTATTTAACTTTAACTAGAGTTTAACTAGCTAACAGCCAACTTGACAAGTGAAATCAGTCACGTGCTGCAATGTAAACAAACCGGTTTTTTGAACATCAACAGAAATAAACAAATGCAACTCACCGTTCTCCCCTGTGTATCCCCAGTCTTGGTCAGCCATGGTAACACTTAACTAGAATTTTTATAATAAAGATCGTAATACTAAACCGTACAGTTACGGTTAAGCCTTAAATCGTTAGTGCGTCCGAGTGCGAGCGGTGCCTCGGTTATATAGAATTTATGTTTGAGCGGACCGAGACGCGAGGGCGCAGGCGCGGGAGGAGCAGCGCGCGCGGCGTGCTACTGCCGAGTGCAGAGTGCTACAGCTCGAACCATGCCCTCCGCGCAGTAGGCCTTCGCCTCAGGCCGTCACGCACCATTAACAAGGAAGCTAACATACGCCCCTCGATCGTCTTTTCGCTTTCTAATCTATTCTCGCTATAATTAATTAACGGATTTATTACCAGCTAATTTCATTACCAGCTAACTTAACTGTATCATTCTTCTTTTTGATTTGTTATTTTTATTTTTGAAGTTTTTTTGATGGGTTGATTTGTGGGTCTAATTTTAAAAGTTCGCTGCAACTTCTCTATAGAATAATTAATTTTCTATTACCTCCATAGCAGAGCCTTCAAGTAGGTAGTGAAAAATAGGCGCCGAGTCTACTTCAAGTAACTCAAAGTATATTTAAATTTACTTTTAAGTCTATGTTATTTTTATAAAAAATTCAAATTATTGCTTTCGAGAATTTTATACAAGCCCTTACCATCATGTTTATTATGCACATTCAGTCAGTACTTTATTGAAATACACTTTAAGAATCACTAAGAATTTGGATATTCTCCAAGAGATTCCAGGTCGACGAAGATTCCAGAATTAAAAGGTAACTGACATAAAATTCTCATATACACTATATTCGAAGGATCTTTTTTTAAATTTATTTTTTAAGCCAAATTTTTATATTAACTGTAAACATAAAATTATAGGGATATAAACTTCCGGCGTATATTGTATAAAGAATCCTTCCGTGCAAATACCGACTAGGTACTTTCCTTAATAAACACACAAGCACTCGTTCAGTAGTTTTGGCATAAAAATACTATAATGCAGTCGATAAATATACAAGGTGCCTATAATAATTTAAGGTATACAATAAATAATATTTGTAATTTATAACGAAGCCTAGAAACGTGTGGATGGCGTGAGAAATAGGAATTTAGGTGAACTACTTGAGAACTAATAGTTCTTTTGTAATAGCCTGTTACTTGTTAGCATGATAGTTGACATGAGGGTGCTGTTATCAAAGCTGTTATAATATCGCCCATTCGAGCTCCTGTCTTAATACGTAATATTGTTTTCCCTTTAATTACGAGATTAATTACTTTTTACATAATATATAAAGAGACAGTAATTGCAGGCCGCACCCCAGTCCCCAATGGCTATGACCTTTTTCCGTTATAATTTTGTAAAATAGAATTATTTAAACAATTTTCCGCTCCGGGTACGTGATTGCCATATAGATTATCTTAAATATAAATTATATTCTCATACATATACATACTTGTATAGGAGAGTATTATGTGCTTAATATATTTACAAAAATACAAAAGGCTCATCAATGCTGTTGGGGTGCGGACCCAAAATACATTACATTAATACAAAATAATAATAATATTATAATTTATAATATAGGTACTATTTTTACAAAAATATTAATGCTCTATTTAAAATAATTAAAACGGTAGGTAGCTACCGAAGTACCCACCTAGTAATTTTATAATACTGTACTTCTTTACTCCTCTGTTGTCAAACGTCATAAAAGGAAGTTCTAGAAGGTTCTGCGTACGATGCCAGGAAAAACAAAAAAAATGATTCGCTTTTTCAGTAAGATCGAGACAAAATGTGTATGCCCAAGCTCGTCATGGAGATTGCACTTCACTTTAATCCGAACTACCTATATCGCACTTTTAAACCGACTCCAAAATAGCAGGACGTTCTCAATTAGACTCTATTTTTATTTTATTTTATGTTTGTTACCTTAGAACATTCGACTGGGTGAACAGATTTATTAAAATCTGTTCAGTAGTTTAAGAGTTACAATTGGAAGTCGGTTTTTTGGTTATAAATTATAATATTAATGAGAGCCGCATTTCTGTTTCTAAGTCTTTGATCAACAATATTTCTAAGTGAATGATTTATTCAACTAAGTACATAAACTTCTTACGAGTCGTAGCATGTAGATATTACCATTACATTACGAAGTAAGCACTTGTTCTTTATAAAGTTTATAGCATGATGAGAACAGAATATTAATCATATGCCGTATTGTTCCTTTTAAATGTACATTTTATTGATGATTTAGCGCCCCTTTGAATAACTATAGATTAGCCGTTTTGTCTCGATGATTTTTAAACTGATTACAAATGAGACTGTTAAACTGATTATAAAATATTATATTAGAAAAAAATAAACAATATTAACTTGAAATGTTGTGGCTAAATGTCATATTACATGTAGCGATGATAAAAACGAAAGTAATTCATAGATGATTATTTTTGCTTTTCAATACTATAAATTATTATATTGTTTATGGTATCTTAAATAGATATTATTCAAATTCACTTTATAAATTTTTACTTAATGAGAATTATATTTGACGAGGGAGTTTAATAATCTTGACTTTTAATAAAATCGTTAACAAAATGTAATATAAGTAAGGTTCTGTTTAAAAGCTTTTACAAAATATTATTCAGTACAAATACGGGCAAGGAAATGAGGGTATGTAGGTATCTACATCTAATATGACTAATTCCAATAGTAGGTGATCGACAGTTTTGATTTTTTTTTTACTTTTATGAAAATATTTAATGTTTTACTCTATAAAAGTAGCCTGAGTTACTCCTTATTACATCAGCCAGTGAAAGTCCCGTCAAAATCGCCCAAATGCTCGTAAAAAACAGACAAACACAGGCAGACAGACAAAAATTGTAAAAAGTGTTATTTTGGTATATAATGTACCATGTATACAATATACATCCATGTGCATTTAGTAAAAAGCTGTTATTTTAATATTTCAAACAGACTCTCCAATTTTAGTTATCTTTCTAGAAGACCAAAGGCGACGCGGCCATTTACTAGACATACAAGCTGTGTAACTGCTACCAATCGTGCTAAAATGGTGTCTCCGTTGGCAGAACGACGATAAATTAGGACAACAATCGGATGAAGGTGATTTTTCTGAGTTTATGTAGTCCTCTTATTTGATTTGTGTCAAGTCTCAAATTATTAACTGAATGGTAATAACGAATTATTATATTTAAAGGTAAACCTAGTCTTACAAACACACCGGATCGGTTATAACAAAAAAGAAATAAAAGGATTTAAGGCCTTAAATTTTATTTTATGTTTTAAAATACATACTTATACATACTTGAAATTAACATCAACATTAGTCAAATAATTTTTCTAAGAAGTTAGATATTTTTTATGGATTTTTTCAAAACAACTGTATCATGTTTTACAATTATTATGACTGCTTAGATACATTTATTGTATCTTAGCGGATGTGAGTGATTTGCTTCTTTTGAAAATGATAATGGCTGACATTACCAAAACAAACGAGTGCTGTTGAAAAGTAATTTTACCACGACGTTTTAATACTAATGAGTACATTCACAAGGACAATATCTATTGTGTGTAAATTCAAAATTTATAGGTACCTACACTCTTCAGGTACCTAACTTACGCATAGCTCAACACCAACAATTAAAACTACGCTAACTCGAATTTTTCGACCGCCTCCTTGGTCTAGTGGTAAGCGCGTAAGCGTTACAACCAAGAGGTTCTGGGTTCGATTCCCGGTGGAGATAAAAAAAAACTCGGTCTGGCAGGGTATATAGAAAGCTGATCACCTACTTGCCCCTAAAGAAAAAATCCATCAGTGAAACAGATGTGAAACGCATCTGCCCTATACCCCACTATGGGGACACAGGACTTCACTTAACTCAAATTTTCGGTAAATTCGTTTTTTATGCCAAATGCCTTTATGTGTGTTAAAAAAATATGAAGAAATATCTAAAAGTTTAAGTTACAAATTTTATACAATATTAAATAAAGGAAATTTTTGAAATCACCCGGTTTAAATTACGCTAATTGTTATTTGTGCGCGCGGAGAGGGTAGGTACGTATGCACCGTTTGTTCGTTTACATTTTATATTAATCTAACGACACTTGTCGCTGTGAGATGTGAATGCGCGGTTTTGAAACTTTATCAGTAAATCATAATTGATAACATTGTGACAATTTATTTAAGCAATTTTTATTTTGTTATTACGATTTAGGGACCTTTTCTTGAAGGTACCCATGATCCAACAGGTTTTGAGGGTGTCAATAGGCGGCGGATTGCTTCCCGTAAGTGAGCCTCCTGCCCGTTTGCCTCCTATTTAATAAAAAAAAACGTAAAAATAAAAAATTGGGACGCCAAAACGACTCGTTTGACACTTCATTCGAAATCGGTCCATAAACGTTCTTATTATCTCTGGTTATACGAGCGATATTCTTATGAGTTACTTTTTAGCGGATAACTTTTGTATATACCCTCAAATCTAAACTCAAAAATTTATGTTGCCTAATTGTAGGTAGGTATTTTTTTGTACTATAAAACTTAAGCCAGTAAATGCTAATGCTACACTAAAGCTTGCATAAAGTTGAAATTTTCGTCTATTGTCATAATAAATTATCTAGTTACTTAGTTGTAAGTATTTATGCTGCGTAACACGTATTAATAAAATTATCGCCATAAGTTTTTGAATGAGCAATACAATAAAAATATTGTAAAATATTATGTTTGTACGCTCTAGGATTAAATTAACACTGAAAATTGTGCTTGTAAAAATTTAATTATGATTTAAGATGTTTTGAAATTGAAAAAAATTGGTCCATAACGGTGACGTAGGAGTAGTTATAATTAGTCTGTTAGTTTATGAAGGTCGTTAAAAATGTATAAGAATTGGTAATTCATGACATAATTACTTTTTGAATTTACAATGTCAATTCTCCAATTGTACTTTTTTTGAAGACAATGTACAAGGAAACAGTAGTGAATGATGACGGCTTTGTTACAGTTTAGGAACAATAGTAACTGAGTCAATAATATTATTTGCAAACATTGTAAATTAAAATACAATTTTGGTTAAGGTTTATTATAACTCATTAGCATTTAGTATCATTAAACTGTCAACTTGTTTAAAAAAAAGAAAAAGATTTAAAAATCAAGAATGTATTTATCAACGTTAACAAAATATTTAAAAAATTGTTTTTGTTTATAAAAAACCTACTTGATCTCCTGTATATTCAAGCTGAAAGCTAAATTATTTTTCATGAATTTGGTAAATGTAAAGATGAAACTGCTCAAAAGATTCTTGTCTTAGAAAATTATGTCTATGAAAAGTCGCGTACAGTTTTCATAAGTTATGTATTGTTTCGTGCTCAAGTAATAATACAAAAATTCATCATATTCAAAGAAATAATTGAACAAAAAATCCGTGTCCAAAGTTGGCTAGTCTTTAAGAAGTAGGTATTGCATAAATTTGCGAGTCTTATGACCAGAATTGTAATATGTATTTTGAATTTGATTAGCATGAAAAATCGCTGTAAGTGACACATAAATTATAGTATTTAGCACTTGTTTGGCATGTTATAGTTAAACTGATCGTCACGTAGGCACAATTTGATAGCCGTCATTTGTCAATCACTGTTCGCGTGCATTCGCGTGATCAACGGCCTATTATTTCTACTAGATACGATTCTTCTTATAATCTACCGACTAGCTGTGCCCCGCGGTGTCACCCGCGTTAATTTCGTTGTAACGTGATATTAAATAACCTATCTAGGTAATATATATATAATCCCAAACACGCAATGCAGTTTCTTGTTGTTGCCACCTATCAACGACGCAATATTCTCTGGTCTATAGGTGGCTTTGTACAGTTTTATAATATACTTAAATTTTTATTATTTATTTATATTTAATTTCTAAAATAAAACACGTCTAAGTTACTCCTTATTACATCAGCTATCTGCCCGTGAAAGAACCGTCAATCGGTCCAGCCGTTTTAGAGACTAGCCGGAACTAAAATTGTAAAAAAAAAAGTTATTTTGGTATATGTACCGTGTATACAACCATATGCATTTAGTAAACAGCAGTTATTTTAATATTACAAACAGACACTCCAATTTTATTTATCTGTATAGATGTAAATTACGGTTGCATTATTTTTGTTCGTCGGAGATCGTTTTGTCTTGGTTGACTTCAATTTTCTTATATTTCAGCATAACATAACAACGCCTAGTCTAGCTTCCTTATGTCTTAAACTATGTCATCACGTTTAGGCTAAGGACTCACGAAGGGGTTTTCACCCGCGCCCGCCGCTGTATGTAGGTACTATGTTCAAACTTTTCTAAGTGAACGCGGAATTTTTAGATTTGTATTATTAGATTAGAGATAAATATGAAATTGTAAACATAAATAGTATTAAATTGAAATGTTGTGGCTTAATGTTATAAGATGACATTGTTGACCTTTCAATAGAGTTATCAAAATACTACAAACAAATTTATCCTACACAGACTATAAGTAGATTTTTAGGTAGCAACGCAATAAAGCTAATGAGCATTGCTTTTCATTGAGCATTTTTTGTTTCCTATTTTGGTTTGATAATTGGTGATGGTTGGGACATAATAATATTTATAAGAATTATAACAAAAAAAGACATTATAAGCCGAAATAAAACACCAAATTATGTATGTAATTAATTTATTGTAATAAAGTAATAGTTTTACGGAATATGCTCTATGTATTAAATGTTTTATATTAAAGTAAAATTATATAAACTTATTGTTTCATTTGACTAGCATCAATAGTTAGAAGGTAAACAGGAAAGATTATGGCATAAGCCAACGTAAAGAACTTTTACTATTTTAAAACAACAAAAAATAGAAGTTAACATAATGTATTATTAAAACTTTATATAGTTTATCGTTAAATAAAAGGCAAACCTACTTCATGCATCTTTTATGAAATTATCCTTATAACATAATCTATAAATCGTAAAATAGTGTACACACTTCCTTATCCTAATAAATGCTCGGATATTGAGGATAATCCCTGTTAGGTAAATCATTTTGTTTTGCGTAAGATATAAATCTACAGCTTACTAATAATAATACTGTGTAATCCTATGTACTTACGGGCATATCTCGTAAAACGAAAAAGCCTGTCTTAACTCCATTTGAAAAACAAATGTCCAAATGATTCAATACCCTATGAGTTTTATAGTTTTGGCTTAATATTTCTATAAAATTTTACCTTATGGATAGAGGTTTATGGTAATTTTGTATCATTTTTCGGTAAGTCTACGTAGTCTACAACCTCCCAATTGTCCTCAGGTTCTTCGGGCATCTGGGGTGGGATTGCTGCTCGGGCATAGGGCGTTCCTTTGTCATCGACCGATAGATAGGAACGTAACGCCAATAGATAGTCTTCATCATCAGGTACAGCCCTGGCTCTAGCGTTGAAGGGTCCCCCCACATCTTCACTTGGTAGCTCCCATATGTGATATTGCGCTGTCATCTTGAAGTTCTGAAAATGAGTAAAAAGTATATAATTGTTAGTTTTATTTCATTAGATGTACCGCCAACATCACCGCAATTATTTTTATATAATATTTAATTGTTGTTAGACGTTAAAGAACTCTTCAAAATTCAAAAGTTTCTGGTACAAAGCTGAGCAGACTTCTATAGTAGCAGTGGTAATTGAAAAACGCCATGATAATAAATGCTTCCGTAAAATACTTCCGACACAGTGACCTATGCAAGTAATTATTTCCACATCCTACATGCCTTCATATCATTTATTAAGTCGCATAATAAATCATTTACAACACATTTTATTTAGATGTACTTTCTTCGTTACTGACGTGAGCTTTATAAAGGCGTACTTTTCTTTTAAACTTCGTGTACCTACTCAATTGTTTATAGTCTTAGCTATAATATAATTTACAAAATTTCATTTATTGTCATATAATATATTATGGCTTTAACTCCGTTTAATGGTCAGTTGTGTCTCTTTTGCCGCATTTTGTGATTCTTGATAAAATCTTCTATCGTTCATCATTTTAAGTACCTACTCCTTTATTTGCCTTTTTGGACAGTACTTACACTGTCCAAAAATGGTCTGATTATTTTTGGTTGTCGGTCATTCTGGGCTCGGGATCCGTGGAATTTAAAGGCATAGGTACTAATTTGTGAAAAAGATAATTATTATTTAGCAAATTACATTTTCATTTTTAAAATATCTTCCGAAGGAGATCTAATCAAGTTTTGAAATCAACATTTATAATTTACATAACGTTCTATATTAGACATATTTTGGTCACTCTAAAGAAATATTGACGTCACACTGTAAAAATATTTGTACTAACCTATCACATACTTATCACCTGGCATAGTTATTGTTGATTATGCACATAATTAGCCGATTGCGCTCATTTGACGAACATAATATACCTATCAGCTTAGTTTAAACATCAAACGGCCCGAATAATCTTGACAAATTACTTTGGTAGCAATTTACCACATACCTTAAGATGACGCACAGAGGCATCATAAAACATGCTGTTTGTTGTATAAATAATCCAAGCTCCATGACGTCTGACGGCTTCATCACTTGGATATTTGTATGTAGTAAAACAAGATAATAACCAAGTGTAGTAATCTATTATCCTGTCATCTGTGGCGAATAGCGTGTGGCCTATCAGAAAGTTAGAAACTCTTTGCCATGCGTTCGATTAAAAAGAATAATTCAAATCGCAAGGAATTTTAAAAGGACTCCGTCAAAATATTCTCTCAATTGTTATTTTTCTGGTTCTGGACAAATTGTAATTTTATTATATTATATTTTTGACTATATTTACTTCTTACGGAAAGCTTGTAATTTTCTACTAGCAAGAAAAATACTCCACATGAGTGTTATAGCAAAATGTGATATCCATTTCAGAAAATTATTGAATATACAAACCATAAAAATGTTTGGATGTTTCATTGAAGCTGAATCAATTTAAATTTTCTGTAAAGCTATTGAGCTATACAAAACAAGAGTACTTAACTGATATACGTAATTATAACAATATATCAAAATTTATACTAATATTATTAACAGAAATGTACTTTTGTTTATAATCAATAAAATCAAAAACAATTGTAGAGTGTCCTTTTTTGAGTGACATAGGCTATTTCATATATGTCCTAAGCCTAATTAATTTTTAGTCGTTTTTAAATAAATTATAACAATAAACAAATACTTGATTAAGAAAGCACTCCAAGGATGTGCCTTGGAGTGCTATTGGAGTTAAGTTGAGCTTAGCCTCTTGTACGTTGATTTTCCTAATGTTATAGTTAAATAAAACCCATATTTATGAAGTATATAAAAGTTAATATAATCTTATATATAAATCATTAAACGGTATAGGTAAAAAATTCACGTGTAGGTAATATTACTGTTAGTTTTTTTACTAGCTGTAGTAAAATGATAAAGGAAGCGAGTATATCATAAGATAGTTAATTGGACTAGTCACGGGGATAGTTAATAATAATTCATTTTCCCAAGACGTTTATGCCCGTGATCCAGTATCATGAGGAAAAAATTAGTATTGTTTACTGTGTTCTTATTTTTATGTTCTCTCGCACGCGCTGAAAGTGTGTGTAAATAAAAGATTGTAATAATCATCTAAGGAACAGTGTTGACGTGATAAGTCTTAATCATACATCCTATTAATATTATAAACACAAAAGTTTGTGTGGATGTATAAAAATACTGGCTACATTACCGCGTTGTATCGCTATACATTGGCCGAAACATGAGTTTCCTGTGGTCTCAACTAAGCGCGTCGATATCTCTTTAAACAATCGACGCGCTTTTGGCCACCATGGATCCAAAGTCTCCACTCCAAAAGAAACAAAAATATAAGAATCTATGAGACTTTCATATTTTCGCCTTTTGTTGCTTTATAATTATACAGTAGAGGTAAGACAAAGTTTTCTTCGTTGAAAACCTGTTACATAATAAACAAATGGAAACTTAAACTATGTCACTAATGAGTTGTCTGTTATCAGTGAGGTTTTATAGCTTTTTTTGATTGAAACGTGAGGTGACGTCCGACACCCGTGTTGACAAACAATGGGATTAGGATGGACAATAATTTGCCTTTAACAGCTAAACATTATATAACATAATGCTACGACGCCTTCACTAAATCTTTATGTTCCGTGAAGTCATAACCGACTAAGCTCAAACAATATTGTTAACATGTTTGATAATTTATGTTTTCAAAGGAAACGGATCACATGATAATGCAATAATTTATGGCAAACTAAAGATTTTTTTATCATATTATAGTAAAGCATAATATCACACATTGTCAACGGCAAGTGGTTTACACATTTGCGTGATGTGCGGTTATGGATTCAAATCCCGGGCAAATCAATAAATATATTGGTGAGGTATAAAAGGCTTGCCTCATACACCAAGTAAAAGTACTGCATCAAATTGTTTCGGCAATTTTATTGAAGCTAACATATAAGCAAATAAAGGAAAACTAATAATTTTATTTTGATACCCGAAAATTAATGATTTCGTTGCAAATAACATCCAACTGAATTAAGTGACATTTAGAATATGTAATTAACTACATTTTAAAAATGATATAACACGGTTCAACGAATGCTATCTGTATTACAATGACCAACAGAGACATCTTGAAAGTCTCGCGATCTAATTCAAATATGGATCTTATCTACTTACAAAATAAAATAATGATATATAAAGCTATGTATTCGTTGAATAAGTACATAGATACAATATCCTATGATCATATTAATTTCTAGAAAACAATTTATGTAAATAAACGAAAAAACCGAAGAAAAGAAGACTATAGAAACATCTTTACAATTTCTAACTTCTTTAAATTGAGTCTGCAAACCTCAAGGTAAATAAACCCTCTGTTCATTAGAAAATCTGTATCTTATATTATAAGGATGAGTAACCCTGAAAAGGCCTAGAAATCGTTTTTTTTTTTAACTGAATTTGTAAAAAGAGCAAGCAAGTGCTATATAACTAATAAGTCCGAACTGAAGTAATAAATATCTGTTTCAACTTTAAAATAATATAAATTACAAACCTCAGGTAAGCAATGATGCTGAAGACAATAATAGTTGGTGGAGCCGTCGTGATGACACCAAGTGCCATCTGGAAAGTAGGGGTCCAGGCCTGCATCATTCAGCTCCACTCGAGGGGCGTAGAAGCCGCCTCCAACAGCGCGTCTGCAGAATATGGCGCACCCCATCCACATTCGAGCTAAAACAACTTACTATTAATATTTGTTACGTTTTATTTTATTAAACCGTGACAAAAAGGAAGGGCTTGATAAGTTTGACGTATAGCTGTGTCTTTCTGTCGCATCTTAGCTCTTAAATAAATGGATCAATTTAAATGTGGTTTTCTTATTATTTCCTATTATGGACTTGATCCAGTTGGACCTTAGCAACAATTTATGAAATTCTGTTTATCTAGATTCTTATTCGTAATTATCGTATCGGAGATTTTGAATTGCCTTTAATTACATTTGTTGGACGCTGATTTTTCAAACATTGCAAATTTCACTTTTAAGGGAATCTGAAATGAATTCTTTTAAAATCTTAATGTCAATACTCAGTAAATTTAGGATAATATAATTTGAAATAAACATTTTATTTACTTCGAACCAATTTTATTATTCCACTTCTGCTTAAGTAATAAAAGTAACGTTGAATAACGTTTTTGACGTAGGTTTAAATACCATTTTATATGAAGTTTTATTATTTGTTGGCGCATGATTCGCGGACATGTGACAGCTTATCAAGATAAGCATGAAAATTTTATGCGTATTACTTTTTAGAAGACAAACATTACTTATTAGCATAAAATCACTGCATAAACGAATGGACCGTTTCGTTTATTTTAAATCTGACGTATTAGAGATTGAATTTCGGTATCTAGGCACAATTTATGTTCATCTATTTATGAAGTATTTTTATTTGTAGTCTTCAATTTGATTTATGTGATACTGTGTGTGTGAGTGTGTGTGTGTGACACTCACTGGGATCATGTGGAGCCTGCAAACCGCCTCCGCGTGGATCAAGCGTCGATAACATCGAAGCATATTCTGTGCACTTCCGGGCAGCCAACTCATTCGCACTGACACGTGTTTTCTTACCACAGATCTGCAAATTTAACATTTGATAAATCTTTTACTTTACCATACAAAGAAACAGTGGCGTAAGTTGTGGCGTAAGTATTTATATTGACGTGTAAATATTGTCGAAAATATCTACGTAAGTACTTTGAGAAAAGATTTTAGTTGAATGTAAAAGTGAGTATAGACTAGAGCATTTACTTATAATAGAACACCGAGCCGCTCTATTATATGTTCTAGTGTATCACTCTTCACGAACCAGATGTCGAGCACGCTCACCGTTTTATTACAACAATCATTGTACAACAATCATTAACCAACGAGCGTATTGGTGTAACATTTCGTCGAGCCACTTGTAGGTATGACATTTCAAGGAAGAATGAACGCAAAGTACTACGAAATGTTACCGGTAAATGCACACTCGCTGCCGCACAATACGCCAAGCATTCGCAGGAACGTTACATTACATGGAAACGCTTCGGAAACTGAGCTTTTATCTGTATTGTACCATTCGTAAAAACGTTACATTACACAAAAATGCTCGAGAAAATGCTCTAGTTTATACTCACCTTAAGGTAGTAAATGTATAAGATCAATATATAATTACTTGAAGAATACCTTATTATCATCACATAGAGCGACATCATACGAGGCCCCTTCACAAGTAGCTGTAGCAGGACAGGATCTTCTTTGTTCCTTTGCCCCTCGACCTCTATGGGTGCACCCAGACCTGCACTCGCCAGCACTCCACGCACTCCAGGTAGTTCCTCCAGGAGGCGCCTCAGAAGCGGGTTTATAAGATGCATCAGCAGCAATGCATGCACCACCATCACACATCTGGAAATTAAATATTTGTATTTTTAAAATCCCGGCACAAAAATATTTATAATTTTGACGTGTCAATATGTGTCTGGCATCACAGTTTTTAAACAAATGTACTAAATAAAATGTGGTTTCTTTTATTTTAAAACTGACGTAGGTAATCGAAATGGTTAGCTATAATTTATCAAAATCTGTTCATCTATTTATGAGGGCTGTTCCTTTACATTTCGAGGGCTTTTGAATTGCCTTCAATGTCACTTCTTTTATGTCGGAGGAGGAAATATCTTTAGGATAACTCTAACATAATCCCACATACATATGAGTGAGATTAATTTAGTTAATATTGAAATATTTCATTAAAGATCAGTAGAAGGCAAAAATTTATTAGCTAACGTAACTTTGATATATTTCTAAGTCGAAGATAATATTTGATACCGTATTCGGTATTGATTTCTTTTCTTCATGCTATTAATAAAATAGGCCGGGTGGTACCTACGCGCAACTTTGTTTACTTCTAGAAAATGTTGCAACATTTGCCTATCAATGTTCTGTACGATTGTTATAGTCTATGGTTGACGATAAAACCTTACAATATTGATGTTTTCAAGTTTCCACTATTTATATTATTAATAATGTATATTTTTAATAATGAATTTACTGTGTTCATTAATCTATATATATTATATATAAAACAAAGTCGAATTTGTTCGAACACTTATAACTCGAGAACGGCTGGACCGACTTTCATGGTTTTTGATTTGTTGTAGGTATTTGTCTCCGTCCCGAATAGCAGGACAAATTAAAAACATTGGACAATTCACAAAATAGTGTTTTATAAAGAAAATTCGTTTCCTTATACATTTTTTATGGAATGACGTTTTAGATGAATTATTCGGAACTCTGCCGCGATACGAAGTTCGCAGAGTCCACTAGTAAGATTCTCTGCTTGTGTGACTAAAGAAGATAATAATATAAAATAATAAAAAAGACTTTTGTACAGTCGTTAATACCTTTCCATTACCACAAGCAGTCCCGGGCAGCGCTGGACCAGAATAATAGAATCCAGCTCGATGCGGAGTCCTGCAGGTGAGCTGAGCACAGATGCTGCTGCCCACGTCTGCAGGAGACGCGTCTTTATCTCTCAATAATACCTGTAATATTTTAAATTCAAATTCTTATATATTCTAATAATAAGAAACATTTGTATAATTAAATTCAGAATTCTTTCTTATATTTATTTATTCACACTGATTACATTTTTTTTTTAATTTGTGAATTTTCCATGAAAAAATATTGCAATATTAATTAATAAGTCATCACTAGTTGTTGCAAGATGCAACTGTAAAAGATCAACACAATTTACCTACTTTCTAATATATAATTAAAGTAAAATATTTTTTAATAATTAAAAATACCTCGCACTGTTTCTTCGCGCCCCAACTCATGCCAGGATATCCTCCGAATCTGCTATGCTGAAGTTCCTTAGGTGTGTCCAAATCATCATCGCCATCGAATAGACAGGTCGCCCATCTGCAAAATATCAATTTTAAATTCTTAGTACATACTACACTGGCCACGAGTACGAGTGGCCACCTCCTTGGTGTAGTGGTAAGCGCGTAAGCAAGAGGTCCTGGGTTCGATTCCCGGTGGAGATAAAAAACTCTGTCTGGCAGGGCATAGAAGGCTGATCAACCTACTTGCCCCTTAAGAAAATTAACAGGTATTACAGTATTGTTGAGTAACAATCTAGAAAGTAATCTAGAGTTTTAATTTTTAAAAAGTTTCGTTTTCATAAAATTAAAAGCAGTTTTTATACATCAACCATATTTATCATCGTTGCTGTTTAAAAACTATCAAGTCCACAGTGTCAATGAGGTGTTCTATCATTGTTCATACAATATTTATATTTTAATGGAATAAATATATTTTTATGGAAAAAATAATACTTGTGGTACTCACTAGAAACTTGGTGTGGTACTAGAAAATAATATTCTGGTACACCTATAAGGTCCACCCATTTATTACTTTCCCTTAATAAACCTATATCAGTACAATTTTATAAGACCAGTAGAAAATTTTTCGCCAACTGTTTTAGTTAGGTTTATCAAACAATAATTTAAATTTTAATATGTAATCATGGGCGCCGGCAGAAATAATTTCCAGGTGGTGCAGATTTTAGTTTTCTTACAATCTCTGCCGTATATGATTGTTAATAAAAAAATTGAAATTTTAGTCGGAAACATCTGAAGCCCGGTTTATTTTATATTCGAGACATTTACAAATTTCTGACTATTCATTATGAATTTATTTCTATAATTCCTGTTGATCCCGAGATTCCCAAGGGGTGCAAGTGCACCCTGGCAACCTCCTGCCGGCGCCCATGTATGCAATGTATTTGCATGTGAATGTTTACTTGCTAGGTCTTTAAATAAATAATGGATAAGGTAACGGGTAACACTTACTGAAGATCAGCCGCTACCCTTGCGCTGCAATGAGACCAAGTTGCTTCACCATTCGTGCCACGAGATGGGGACATTATGAATCCATCTCTTGCACACGTATTTCCCGAACCATCATGATGCATGCCCAGGCTGAAACGTATTTTCTATTCTTATAATTACGCAAAAATGTTTGTTTAGACATTAATTAGATTATGTACTTAAATATATTTACAAAAGAATTATTAAAGCCGTTGGGGTGCGTACCCAAAATACTGGCTGCATCACCGCATTGTATCGTTATAAGTACTAACGCGTTGGCTGAAATATGAGTTTTCGGGTTTCCTGTGGTCTCAACTAAGCGCGTTGATATCTCTTTAAACAATCGACGTGTTTCTGGCTTCTATGTCCCCAAAGTCTTTACTCCAAAAGGAACGAAAATGTAAAATTCCACAAAATATTTAAGGAAATTTCCCATGGTTATGATTATAAGGAAAATGCTACCCTGCCAATTGGCATTTTAGATCTATTCTTCCAAGGTATCCGTAGGTATAATCCACAAGAAGAAGTAACATTTTCATGGCTAATATACCTACACGATTCGTAAATAAACAACTTAATAGTTCTCTTGAATTCAATAATCTTATAAAAGATGCTAAATTGTTCTTATTATATTTTGTACAAGAAAATAAAATTTAAATTGCCTCACATACCAAACTTCCTCTGAACGGGGGACTTTTTAAAATTAATTAAGACAATTTATTATTATTATCATTGTAGCACCTAACATTTACATTCCCATAACGTGTCACATAATAGTTAAGTATAATGATGTATAAGATAAATAGTTTTTTATCTAAGTGTAGTTAAGATGTAATGCAAGTTTTCCTGGCTATCAAGAGAGTCCAATTCACATTATATTTTTGGTTTAAGAACCAGTTGAATGTCAATTGGTAAACCTTAAATAATAGTTTATACATGTGTAAAACAAGGTAAAACAGACTTGTGTCCTATTTCATGTGCTAGTATGTAGACGGAAGTGAAGCCGGCGGAAGGGTATGGTCTGCCCAGGGTGTCTGTGGTCCCGAACTCGGAGACCACACAGGCGTGGGCAGGCAGGCAGACGCCGCCGACAGGAGCCAGCCCCATCGTCACTCCATTACGGCGGCCACCTTCCTCCGAGTAGAAATCTAAGCTGAAATATATTATTTTGATAAACGAATATGAAGCTATTTAAGCAAATAAACATTATTTACGAAATTATTAATAACCTTTAAATTTTTTAAAGTTGACGTAAAATGATTTCATCCTGAAATGATTAGTTATCTACTCACACGTCGCATACAAAGCAATAAATCGTGAACTAATCATTTTATAGTAGGTAGGTAGTCATAGTAAATGTTTTGTCCACAAAATTTTTAAAGACTGTTTATTAACACGAGAAAGGGAAAAATGTACCCTGACAACAGAAGCGCCATATCCCAATGTTGGGGGTCGTCATCGTCTTCAACGTTGAGCGACCTTTGATAAGCACAGAAGGAGTCAAGAAGCCTCCCCCTCTCAGCATGAGGCGGTAGTCCATTCGGCTGAGACCGGAGCAGAGTCAACCGCACCAGTGAAAGTTGGATACGAGTGCCCAACGACGGATGGTGGTAGAGAGCTTGAACCTGGAACGGATTGGATTCTATATCTAATAAATAAAAGGCTATTAGGTATAATGGTATAAATTAAAAAGTAAAGGAATTTATGCTGCGCTTAGGTGGCTAATCAATTTGTCAAAAATGTAAAAATTAATTACTTACTCAAAAATTAAAACACGATTACAACTAAATAGTTCAATAAACGTTACAGCACTAGGTTTACCGAGGGCCAGACCGTGAGTTTAGGGGGCCCTGGGCTAATACTACTTAGGGGCCCACCTAATTACTCAAAGTATAGAAAAATATGGATTAATAAAATTATGGATTCTTTCGCATTATCGTCTATTTTTTACTTTGACTTGACTTATCAGGCCCTTGAATCCACGGGGCCTTGGGCTGAAGCCCAAAAAGCCATAGATGGTAAATAAAATAGATGGTAGATCCAGCCCTGCGTTTATTGGTCTTTATCCGCACTTAGCCTCTAGATAGGGCCATTGTGTAAGCACTAAATCAGCTGTGACTACTGACTAGTGTACGTATAATTTAAATACGCCTACGGTTTCAAGCGCAGCGCTGTGACAAATAAGTAATTGTTCATAATCTAGAAATCGAACTCATTTGGTTGTAACCACTAACTAGAGCAAGCTGGGGCTCAGAATCAAGAGTAATCTATGTACTTTCTTAAGGTTCATAGATTCAAGATTGAATAAAAGCGTGAAGAGTTAAAACTTCTAAATACCTATTTTGTTTAGAAAAATTGATCAAATACGCCGTGTAATTTGGGTAATTTTAAGAAAGGATGAGTAACCTGTGAATTTTGTCGTCTGTTTATATGATAAAAGTTTATCTATATCGTAAAATACTCAATAAAACTCTTGTATTGTGTCATATGGATAACAAGGTTTTACAATATAATTAAAATAAATATTATATATATGAATATATTGCATGGTCTGTGAGAATCTTATTTTAAAAAACTATTATACAATTCTCAGGTCATAAGATACGGTAAGGTACTTTAGACTTGCTTATAGAAAATATATTATGTAAAATTAACTGCTTAATAACCAGTAAACCATTATATATGATACTAATTTAAATGCTTAAAGTTATTTTAAGCATTTTAGTGTGGGAAAAATCAATATGAATGCTATGCCAAAGAGTGAAGATGATCGTCCTCCAATCTCTGGTAAAAACCAAATCAAAGGTAAAAACGATGAAAAACTATCATTTATTACAAAATAAGACACGCCTGAGTGAACAAACGTACCTACATGCCTTCTACATGCTTAGTTCGTACAACTATAAAGAAATTAATATCTTAATAATATGTATCTACATATTTTTTGAGATACGATAAATATTGTGTAGACTGCTTCATATATATTGTAATCTGTACATTAATTAATCAATATTTTAATTACGTTTGTATTATTCAACAAAGACGTAACATACAAATTAATTACAACCCGTGATTACTAAGCGGCACTTATTATAAATACTTACGCCGTTAATATAAGCCAGCAGCAAATCCCGAAGCTCTGCCTCATTATGGTTAAGGTATGGGTGAAAGATCTTATACGCGGACTCGTCGAGAAATACAGCAATTTCAATAGTGTAGGATGATGGCGCAGGCTTTGATGAATAGACACGTGGTCTCCGCGGGCCGTGGCGTAGCGGTCTGGCGTCGTTATGCGTCAGCGGCGGCGGCGCGGCTCGCCGGATGATGTGGGCAGCGCGGCCTTCCTTCAAATCCGCCCGACCCCCGCGAGGCAAAGGGCGGACTTCGTACGTGGAGTTGTCCGTTACTATTAAACCATGCTGAATAAAGAAAGGTAATTTATTTATGCATCTTAGTTTTTACACGTTGTGTACCAGTCACCACCAAAATTAAATTTTTGAATACCTACATAAAAGAATATTGCTATCCAAATTATTTGTTTCCTTAATACCTCATAAACTCAAGAACGGATGGACCGATTTTGATAAACTCTGTTTTGTTGGATTCGTCTAATCCGAGAATAGCAGCATATCTATTAAAAATATAGACGTATTAATGAAGAAAATTCGTTTCCTCATACATTTTCTATGGAATGTTGAATTAGGTGACACGGAATTTATTATTCGGATCTATGAAACGATACGAAGTCCACGGGATCCACTAGTTATTAATAAATAAATAATGCAATCGCTCGATGTATTTTACCAGTGCATGATCCTTGCACGCAGAAAATGCAGCGATTGAGTCACTTCCTGCGTGAAGATAGTGACAGGAAGCATCGACATCAGATAATTGTTCTTCTTCTCCTTTCTCAGACCACACACGAAACTGAGGCGCCACCAGGCGCCTGTTTGGAACCAATTGAAGATCGAAGTTTCTGTAACATTTATTTATGTATTTATACCTCTTACTTTGTAAATTTAAAATATTTATAACATAAACATACATACAATATTGTACGTCTTCGTCTTTTCTATCTCTAAACGATTTCGATGAATTTTAATTTTAATAAAGATAGTTACACTATCTAAGTTAAGAACATACGTCACCTTTATTATTAACGCTGGTCTGCATTAGCAAGAATAATAGCAATGTTAGGTAATTGTTTTAACTACAAGTTTACCTTATCATCACTACATAGTATAAAACAAATTCGCTTTTTCTTTTCCTATATCCCTTTGTATGCTTAAATCTTTAAAACTACGCAACGGATTTTGATGCGGTTTTTTTAACAGATACGAGTGATTGAAGAGGAATGTTTTAAATATGTATATATAAACCTTCTCACGGGTATTTTATACCCGTGCAAAGCCGAGGCGGGTCGCTAGTTATATTATAACTTACTATAGTAATTATACAAAATAAGATACCTTCCAAAAGCCTTAAATCTATAAGGAAAAGGCACATCTTCTTGTTTTGATTCGGAAGACAGAGCTTCCCGAGGCACCAGCTTTGGTAAATACACAACTTGAACATCGGTGTCCACAGGCTCCGTTCCGATTGAAACAAGATTTTCCAACCACCATCCATGTAAATTATTCTGTAAAACGATTAAAAATGTAGATTAGTTTTAGCCAAAACTAAACACTTTAATATTATGATGTAATAAGAAGTTGAATATACCTTTTAATATTACTATTTTATGAGTGTTTTTTATCTTTGTATATTTTATAAAAAAAAGTATAAACGTATCTTTAAACAAAATCAAAATCATTTTCCGTTTGTAACATTATTTCGTTTCAGAAGTTTAAAGTGATCTTCTATCTCTGTTATATACTTATCTATCTTTATAGTTATATCAACTTATTTCCTTAAGAACTTATCTATCTTTATGATAGGATGAAAAATTTCATCCTACTAAGTCAAACCGCAGGCATGTATCGAAAAGACGTACGTAAATGTCGATTTGTCGTATGTAGTAGCCGGAGTTTGCAATTTACATCAAAGTAAAAACATGAACAAGTATTTTAGAATAAAACAAAGTGTGTCAGATATTAAATGGCACACTTTCTTAACTGCTTTTTAATAAGTAAACCCACTTATAATAAACCACTCGTCTGAAGAACATGCTAAAACATTACTCATACTCACAACAATACTTTCAACAATCAAAGTAGGCATCAAGATCAGCTTACATTTCAGAAAATCGAACAAGGTCAACTTATTAGTGATTTTATTTCGAGTTCGCGTTTCGTGCATGTCAACATTCAAAATTTGATTAATCTAATGACGTGACCCAGCTACGTAGAATGAAGAAATATTATAATACTATTACCGAGAATCGTAGATGTTTCTTTTATCAATTATTGCTGATTAATTCATCTAAGCACAATATAATGGTCAAAATTAAGACTACAAGAAAAGATTTCTGTTTTCGTTTTTAAAAACTTTCTATTTTCTTAATAAGTTGCAGTTGTATGATACGAAGGTTTTCAGAGATGTCACGACGAAAGAATATAATAAGACGAAGTACAAGTTAAGAGTATAGATGACTAATGGATGACAAGTAAAAAAGTTCCACTGGAGTAAAGATATTTAAAATTTTATCGTTTAAATTTCCTTTATTCTAGAGGTCTAGCTAACTCTTATACATACTTACTTGGTCTCTGGTACAACGCAAATACGTGCGCTACAGCCTACTGACAACATAAACAAAACAAATAATTCATAAAAAGTGTAGGTGTGTATGTAACTAGTTCACATATCATTAAAATAATATAGAGGTTAGTGAAAACGAAATTGTCACTAGACACATGGCATTGATGTATTAGCGCTTCTCAGTTCTCAGCCAACTAAAATGGAAAGTATTTGTTTTTCTATTACTAGAGGACGACGCACTTAGGTATCCTTCATAATAAATTTATTCAGAGATAGTCGATCGATATGAAAATTTGCACAGCTATCATGTTGAAGAAATGTAACCGACAATTTTAAAATCCTGACATGATGATTTGAATAAAAATATCTCAAAAATGGTTGGACAGATTTTCATAAATTGTAGTTAAGATCTTTCAAACGAAAACTACCGCACTGAAATTGGTTCATTTGTTTAGGAGGTAAGATTCTACAGACAAGCACACATATAACTTATAACACCCCTCTTTTCGGGATTTAATGATAATAACTGTGACTTACGTTCATCACGTCATGTTGACATGGATTCAGGATAAACAGTACCGTTTATAAAAATTAGTTCTGTATATGTTCTGTGTAAATAGTTTCCCAATTAATTACCACATAACATGTGATTTTGTAAGAAGTTAGAAAGAGTATTCATATACCATAAGTTAAAATTTAAAATACCATTGCCATTTTATCTTATAAGAGGAACAATACCTGCCTACATTGTTTTATTATATCTCAAAGGCAGCATTAGAGCTTCCTTCGCCTTATTTTTTCGACATATTAAACAGTTATCGTCATGCTTCAACCGACTTATAAAACCTTAACGAATTATAAACCTACCTTTCCGGCTAGGAAGGCTTCATACTTTCGATTGGTATGGAATTTGTCTATTAAACAGTGAAATATTTTAAAAAAAATATTAATTAATCATATTTTATTCTGGACTGAAATTTTTTAGACAATCCATTTGCAATATATTTATCGAAATATTTAGATATAAAATACTTTTCAACCATTAACCAGTTCAGTGAAGGTCTATAGCGGGATCCTATATTAGAAGGATTTTTCAAAAACCCCAAGGGGGTGAAATAGGGGATGAAAGTTTGTATGAAACATTTTATTTCTTGAAAAAATTTGCATGAAATTTCGTATGAATTGAGTACAGCAAAAATAATGAGTTACGTATTTCAGCGTTTTCCAAAATTCATCCCCTAAGAGGGTAAAATAGGGGTTGAAAGTTTTCAATAAACGCACAGGCCACATCCTTAGGGATAGAAACTTAAAATTTCGCACACGTATCCCTCTTATGACATAGCATCCAGTAAGGAAGGCTTTTTAAAAATTCATAGAGGATGTAAGTTTATATGGAACTTTATATTCCATTAAAAGGCTTACTTAAAATATTTTATAAGAATTCTAATTTTAGTGTTTTTTAATGACAAAACAATGTTTGCCGGCTCAGCTAGTGTTATTTATAAAATCTTTAACGATTTGCGAGTCAAATGATCGTCTTGTGACCATTTAAGTTATTTTTCATCGTTTTTTCTAGTCTAGTGAATCATAGCAATTGAAAACCACGTTCAACGCTTGTGTAATACTACGTGGTTCAGTACAAAGCCATAATGGCGCTTCGTTATGTAATGTAATTGCCAAAATAAAATTATAGTTCTAAATGGTTACGCGAATCGAGGTGAAAGTAATTTTGAATTTAATTGTATTACATTATCGATCGTTCCATGTAACGTCAATAATTATTTTTATTAAGATATCAATAGATGTGAATTTTTATAGTACTTATGTGATATCAGTGGAGCAGATAGAATTCTGCGTTTGTTTTATTGACTGTTTAACAGGCAAACAGGTGATTTAACCTACGTACAGATTTTGAACTCTGAACCTCTGGCCCAAAACGCATTGAATACCAAACGCCTAAACCACTAAGCTACGGAGGCGGTCTTTCATTCAATCTATCTTTCGTCATATTAAAATCAAGAGAAAAATAAGATTGGGAAATTCTAATCTATTTCATTTTTATCTATAGATACAGAAAATAAAATTGGAGTGTCTATTTGTAATATTAAAATACATATATACACGGTAAATATACCAGAATATTTTTTTTTACAATTTCTGTCTGTTTGTCGTTCTGTCTGTTTGTTCCGGCTAATCTCTGAAGCGGCTGGACCGATTTTGACGGGACTTTCACTGGAAGATAGCTGATGTAATAAGGAGTAACTTAGTACTTTTATTTTAGAAATTAATATAAATAAATAATTAAAAAATAACTTTTCCACACGGACGAAGTACATAATACATATTATAATAACACATAATACAGATTATTATTTTGCGCTATTTTACTTTGTTTATAGGCATTTATAACATCACGTTACTACCAAATTAATGCGGGTGAAACCGCGGGCCACAGCTAGTTTAGAATATATGTAAAATAATGGATCTCTACAGAAAACAGTGGGTCAATGTAACCCTATAAAACCATGTGCACAGCATATATTATCAACTTCCTAACAAAGACTTGTCTGTGCACTGAAAATAGATCAATCTTTGACCGATTTCATATGATATTTGATATGTGATAATATAAAATAAAACAAAATATTTTCTCCTCATATACGAAGTATGATGGAAAAGCCTCTTGGGTATATCTATTTGCAGGTAATACAAAAGAAGGCTTTATAATGGCCTTAGGCCTTGACCTTTGACAAGGTTGCGAAGGTTTTTTATTTCAGTAGGAAGGTGTATAACAAAATATTTATAAAATATGTCAATAATTTCGTATGATGTCATAAGTTAGTTAATTAGATGCGAATTGGGGGGGTGATAAATGGATAGATTGTAGATCGATAAAACCCTTCTTTTTCGTGTGAGTTAAATGATTTAACGTGATATATTATTTTGATATTGAAAACTGTCCTTTAGAAATAACAACTTATACCTAAATGCGAATATGAGTTTGTTGCAAACTCAACCAATCATAAATTTTCTAACGAACTTTGTCAGGGATACAAAAATGGATTTTCAGAAAAACATTATTCAAGGCGGAAAAAGCGGTGCAATTGTACTTTTCATTTTGTATAATATACAAAGAAATTTAACTTGTGTATTGCAAAATGATTGTGAATGCATTACCGATCTTACTCATCATTTTAACGGTTATATTATTTACTTGTGTTACAAATTGTTTTTCGAACAAACGTGTTGACATCTTAACTCTTACTTAACCGTTATATTCGTTAAAAGAATTTGTGAATGACAATGACATATCTTAGCCGTGTTATATATTTTTCATTTTTTGAAAATAATTAAATCTATTATTTTCCGAGATTTTCTACTAGTGTCTACAACTTATTAATACTTTTTTTGTAATAGAGGAGACATTAATACCATACAACCTGGGTTGCCTGGAATAGATCGCTTGGTAGCGAAAAGGCCACTCTTTACACTTAGTTTTGTATAGTTTATTTATTTGTAGTTTATTTGTAACGTAAAAATAATTAAATAATAACTCGGTTTTGATAAAAAAAATTATAAGCATATTGTCTTCGTGTGTGGGAACTAATAATGACAAATCACAAAATCTTAATAAAGCAATTTTACACCACGCAGTTATGTTATAATTAAACAAATAACTCTATAAAAACCTCAAATCTAATATTTGACTATACCTAAGATATCATTGCTTTTTGTATTATAAAATATTAATATATACAATTTTTCTGTATAGAGAGGACTATAATTGTTATATTTCAAGCATTTTATGGATATAAAAATAAGAGGAATTAAAAAAATTCTAAAACGTGGCGACCGCCCGCCCTCGCATAGTATCTTACTTACGGAAAAATGCGCAGGCGTGCCGAACTGTAGCGCGAAAAACAATATAACTATCACAGTTTGAATTTTAAAAGCCATCGCTTAGTAACATTTCACTACACCGGCGTCTTTAAAGTCAACGTAATTGTCGCAGGCCCTTCTTTATAAACGCAAAAGATGCAGGTACTTTGAATATCGCGAACGTTGCACTGACAAGGGATCGTTACTGTTTTAGATTAGAACGCAAACACTGCCTCACTGGCTACCGAAACACGGAATAACCACCGCGTGCCCCCAGAAAACCTTTCGCACCTCGGAGAGAAAGTGGAAGGAAAGTGCAGATTTTGGCTGTCATGTCAACGCCTACGTTTGGCCTGTCCCCTTAGGAGCATTGTAGCGAGTCATCCATCACTCAGATCCAACCACTATGCAGCTACGGTCGTTCTAACACGGGATCTTACCCAAAAATAAAATATAAATAAGATTTAAGTACTTTAACTGCTATATCAAAATAATATCGCTAATTTGTCAGTCTGTCTGCACATCTGTTTGTTTTGTCGTATCTCCATAACTTAGGTGATTAGCCCGCTGATATTATAATAAGAAGTTTTAAATTCTGTAAAAAGAAATAAAATCCATTTAAATCTGCATCTATAAAATCACGCTAGTAATAAGTCGCAGTCACAGCTTTTCAGTTTGAAAAATAATTTGGTAAGTTGATATTATGTGATACTAAATTTTAAATGATTTTTGAAAAAAAATTTAGTGTGACTTATTCTAACTAAATTATGTTTAACAACGTGATACTGTATTCTTTTAAAAAGATACCTTTCCAATAAATTTCTTTATCTTTATGAGTACGTACTTACTAAACTAATCAGTTATTTCAAGAAAGAGCCCGCATTGTTCGCGCTATGTAATAAATTCATCGGGATTGAGAGTAACAGTAAAATATATATTTCTAAAAAAAAAAACTTTTAAAAATAATGAAACATTGACCGACATTAAACATTACTTAACAAGAAGTCAATTAAAAAATTCTATTACGTCCCATTATATAAGAAAAAAAAAGTCATAACAATAACTCCATACATTGGGTCCATTGTTAATAGGGTCAACTTTTACGTTAATTTGTCGTCTCGAACTTCGAGTTACCTACCTCAGCTTTAGGAACCGAGGCGCGGCATTTATATAAAAAAACTTTAATCTTCAACCCATTTTTCGGATGAGAGGCTTCAACATAATTGATTTCCTATTACTCTTGGTGTCTTCTTTCTACTTCTGGAAATTTAAACAATAATAGTACAGTATAATTTTAACTAAAATACGTTTACAATGTGCATACATTACTTGCAGCGCAGTGCAGAGGGATATAAAAATAAATGTTGCTCAGCGAACTCATACTTAAGTGAATGCGTTTAATAATAGTGCATTGTATGGTATATGGCTCGGAACCGTGAAATACTTTACTTACATTTAACTATATAAAATTGATATAATTATTATAGCTAGGTAACTATATAATATCAATTTTATGCTATAGATTTGAGATAAGTACATAGAATTTCTAGCAGTTACCTAGTCTAATGTTGATGACCGATTGGCGCAATTGGTAGTGCTTCTGCCTTCTGCGTCGAAAGGTCTCGGGTTCGAATCCCAGAAGGTACATTAATTTGCATGATGAGCATGAATGCTTGTTTCCGAGTCTTGGTTATTTATAAACTTATACATATATGTATTTATTGTGGTATCCTCGTTGTTACCATATTAACACAAATGCTTCAGCTATTTACTGACGGATTGACTTTACGGAAACAGAGCAATGCATGTGAATTGTCCGAATTATTATTATTATTAATGTTGTATTAAATTACAATTGAAGTTTGATTAATATCCTTTAAATATTATTTAACTTTATAGACAGGGGGTCTCAACAGTCTACAATTGGTGATCCTCGCCAGTTGTTTAATTTAAAAAAAATGATTATATTCTTTTGCAAAATTTCATCACTTATAGATAATAAAAAACGTCAATTATCAGGCAATAAAACCCTATAGTTAATATATAAAATAATAGCAGTACATAAAATAATTATTAATTTTAATTAAAAAAATAAAACCGACCTCAAAAATAAATTTTGTATTATTAATGAACCTACTATAAATAAAAAGACGTGAATAGAGTTGATAAATAAAATTCATGTAAAGTTCAAGAAGAGCTTAATACTGTCATGTTGCTCTTTATCCAAAAAATAAATTATTTATGTAATGAAAAAATACGCGTCGAATTGATATCCTCCTGTTGAAAGGTCGGTTACAAATCGCAGTTAGCTTAACAATTTAGGAATTGAAAATAGGTAGTAGGTACCTACTCGTTTGTATACATGAGTATATTACCTCAACGAGCGAAGACTTATCAAATGTCTGATTTAATATGTACACGAACATTATAAATACATTTTAATTCATAACCTTATATTATAAATATTTAATTAAGATATAATATAGTTAAATATTAAATTGTAAATGATATCATGCTATTTCGTTCAAGCCTTTGTTAGTCAGAGTTAAAAGGTCCAAACAAGTTCCCCTAACAAATGTTCTTTTGTAATTATCAAGTATCACAACAATGTGATACTTGACACAAATTAATTAATTACCTAAATTACCTAGGATATATTTCGTTTAATTTACGCCTTGTTTTTTATACTGCCATAGTTTCTTATAATGAATGTTTCATTGTATCTAAAGATGCTGATAACTGTTTTAAATTTGCCAAAAGATATATTAAGGAATATTGGCAAAGATTCGAACCAATTATTTTATAATGTGGATATGTTTCCCGCATTTTTATTTCCTTGATTTCTTTTTAACACCATCAAATAAATAAAAACTTCGCATTACTCACTTGCTATAAAAGTTATAGTAGGCGCTTTAAGTAATTGAGTTTAAAGTAACCTATATTATTTTAACATTTAATTGAAACTGAAAACCGGATAAATGATTTTACTCTCTATCTCTATAGTTTTTGTTTTGCTCATACAGGAATTGTTTAAAATCTAATTCAATTTAAAATGGTGACAACATTTTAATAGTACCTACCTACATAATATCTACTTAGTTTAACTCGCGGTTGTAAAAGAACCGTAACTGAACTCAGGACAACATCCTCGCCACGACATCGGCAGGTAGTGGCACACGAGTCCTGAATACCTAATAATGTTGCCAATGTGCTTATTAATTTTGCACATTCTTCATATTATGCGTAACTGTCAAGAAGCTAAGTACAATTTTGTAACGAAACAGATCGAGCGCGCCTTTCAATTAAAGCCATAATATTTCAATTAAAGCCATAATAAAGCCGGTTATATATTCGTTCCTTATGTGCACATGTTCCAAGATTGGTGATTCACTTGTGGCAAAAAAACAAGGGACGTCGGCAAGTGACGCAGCGAGTCATTGATCCCGGTGCGTTCCCGAGCGACCGACGCGATGCTTGCAGAACACGGGCCCGCTAATCTGCCGATACCGCTAATTCCTCCGCTCGTCCTTGTGATATGTATTGCATGTGTCGCTGGCGCTGCAGCTCTACTCCACTGCGCGTTGGCCGCGGCAATTATCAAACGGACAAGAAATGGTAACTTTCAACTTAAATAATACTTCGCTTTATCCTAAATCCTAGCCATACAATTATGAACTGTTACAAATGTATAAATTAAATCCTAAGGCATGTTACACAAGTCGTTAAACTTCGATTTCTTTGTAATATATTACTTTCTCAAATAGATTGAGCAATTTCGATATTGTTTCAATTTTTGAAAGAAACGTGAGTGTTATAAAACTTTTTTTTTTAACATACAAACAGAACAATTAAAATTTTGATAAAATTCAAACTCAACAAAAACTATAAACAAAATTTAATTTTCTCTATCATTCAAACTAATATCACATGCTCTTTTCTGTTAGCTATGACTTCACGTCTACATAACTTGCGCATTGATAGGTACTAAACTTTGGTAGAAATAAGACAGGTTATAGGTACCTATGCCCGGCAGCTTTTTCAGTAGCAGCGAAAATCGAATCATTTTGTCTAAGGTACAATTAAATGACTTACCTACATGAAATTACAGTTTACCTAATGCACTGCTGCAGTTGGCACCTTCCTTGAATGTGGAATTCCCAAGATTTGAAAGTTTATTTTTTTAACAGGTTTATGCTGTCTCATCCTCCAACTAGCTGTCGCAGACTTCATTTTGCTCACCACTTCAGTTGGGCCAGAAGTTTGGATTACAAACGCAAGGACGTGGGGCTTCGGTAGAAGTATATGTGTAACATTTCGAGGACTCACGGTATTAACTTCATCAGCATCACTTTATTTGGTTGTTACTATTGCGCTTCACACTTTGGCAACGATAAATCTTGAGGAAAAAATCACAGCTCAGAGTAAACGAAGTACAATTATAGACGATGAATCGAGGTCCTCACGACATAGTCTTGTTGCAAATAGCGACACATCCACTCCACCACGTACTATGAATGTAGACTATCGTTTCTCCACAGACAGCAAAGTCCCCATTGTACCCCCATCATTTTTTGTATGGTTTTTAAGTGCGTCTCTCAGTATTCCCGAATTTGCGCTAGCGACAGTACGCCAAGACCGCGATTTAATTGTTTGTGATCTAGTAGAGTCTAGCCATACGTTCAATATACATTCAATGTTAGCTTTGTTCAATTTTTTTATACCCGTCTTCATAATGTCTACAGCTTGTATTTTAGTAGCATTTAAATTAAGAACAAAACATTTTCGAAAAAATGACAAACAATCTGTACCGGCATTGAAACTATCTTTAAGTTTGATTATAGTCTATTTTATAATGTGTTTTCCGCGCTCTCTTCTGCATTTCTATGGAATATACTTTAATAACGATGCTGAAAACCTCCTAAACGAGGATAATTTATTTTTAATTGTAAATCTAATTTGCAGTGGCCTTTATCTAGGGTCAACAATATTGAGGCCGTTTTTGTGTATAGCAATATTACCTAGGATTAGAAAAAAGTTTACATTCGGTTCTAAAAATATTGTAGAAGTGTAAAAATTTTACCTACATACATAGGTACCTAATGTATAAGATCTTAATACACCAAATACTTTGCTAATAAAAATATTTAATACTGCCTTATAAGATTCGTAACTTAATTGTTTTATTTAAATATTACCTACCATAATAGCAGCTACACTCCGGTTTCGACAGCCGTTCCGTGTGGACGTGCTCCCGTTACTCGCATACTGTTTTCTTGCGCAAGTGTCTTCCGTGCATCGTGCTTGTCGCCCGAGGCTCACCCACGCGTTCACCACGTGTCGTCTACCAACTTTGAAGTTACTTCTTTACGAGGATACCAGTGCCGGGTGCACGTGCCACGTGTATACCATCACCAGAGGTTTTTGAATTGCTGACCGACGAACGAAGGAAGGATTTCAAGGATTTTAGTGCAGTGTAGTGTCTATACTAGTGAAAGTGATATTAGCCTCTGCTAATAATAATAATTTAGTGTGTTTGTGTATGTGTGCTTCGTCTGTGCCACGTGCCGTTGGGCTGGGTTCGTACTCTTGTTTAACGCTAACTCACATACATTAACTAACCAATTTCAGATAGTTTCATAACATTTAAACTCATTTACTCGCGATATTACTTTTCTTATAATTCTTTACATCACTAAACAACATGGAGGTCGTCAAACCTCCCGACATTACCAACTTACTAATACATTATATTAAAACGGAACATCCCGAGATTCTGCGCAGTTTTTATTCCATACATACCGCGGATTCTCCACGGTCCCCGTCCCCTCTTAAATCGAAAGCAGCCCCTGTCCCCGCCCCCGCGAAACCCTTGCGCCCCCCCCGCGTCCCTCTAACAGAGACACCACGCTCTCGCTCCCGCTCACCCCTCCAGCGGGTGGAGTATGTGAGTGATAACACCATTTCCCCAATAGATCCTACCCCTGCCCCTGAAGCCCTTCTATCGCGTTCATCATCCGCGATGTCTGTTCGATCAGGCACTGACCCTGAATCGTCTGAATCATCTGAGAATTCGGAGAACTCAGATGATGGCTTCATAAAGGTTCGGCGTAAGAAGCTGAATCGAAACTCCCCATGCAGCACACCTGCTAAAAAGGTGAAGCATACCCTCGCCTCCCCCCTACCCACTCACCAAGATCCTAATAAGAATTGTAACACGATTCCCAATAAGACTGGGATTTCCAACAAGACAGACAGTTCCAACAAGACTGTCATTCCCAATAAGCCCCCAACTGTAGACACCTTGAAGATCAAAACCCCTCCCCCCGTCTACATCAGAGACAAGAGTGCATGGCCCGCTCTATCAAAAACGCTGGACACAAAGTCCATTCATTACAAAGCGAAAGCGCTAAAAGATAACATCTGTGTCCAGGTGTACTCTCCCACCCACCACCGCTTCCTCACCTCCTTCCTCCGCTCTGAAGGTATCGGAGGCCACACCTTCCCTCTCCCAGAGGAAAAAGTCCTCCGCGTAGTAATACGCGGTATCCCGAGCGAAATCGCCGCCTCGGATGTCCAAAAGGACTTGATAGAACAGGGATACCCCGTACGCGAGGTATTCCGCATGTTAAATCGCTCCACCAAGGAGGAATATGACATGGTCCTCGCCGTCCTGGACCTTTCCCCTCAGGGTAAGAAAATTTTCAACCTGAGAGAGTGTTGCAAACTCTCAGGTCTGAGGATAGAAACCCCACATAAGCAAACATACACCAGGCAGTGCCATCGCTGCCAACTGTATGGACACGCCTCACGTAATTGCTTTGCAAAAGCCAGATGCGTGAAGTGCCTGGGCGATCATGGGACGACGGAGTGCAAAAGGTCTCTCCCCAGCGCCGAACCCCCAGCTTGCGTCCTCTGTGGGCAAAAGGGTCATCCCGCAAACTACCGCGGGTGCCCCAGAGCCCCCAAAGGGCGAGGGCAAGCGGGCGGGCGCAAAGAGGGACCCCGCGTGCCCCGCAGCACCAGAGTCGACCCGGCACCTTTTAAACCGGCCCCGCCCCCCGCAATTAACGCTTGGACAAAACCCCTTGCGCTAGGTCCCCACCCATTACCAGCGAAAACAATCGTCAAATCCCCCACACCCACTGCTGTACCCCCAAGTAAGAACCCAGGGATCCCGGCGCTCATGGACCTCTCCATAGAAAAGCCCCCGTTCCTGCCCAGATCCTCCCCACAAACCGCGGCCCCAAAAAAGACCGCAATCCCTCAGCCTCCTAGTGAATTAGCAAACGAGGCTCGCATGGCACTAAACCTAGCCATTGACGTCTTAAACGTCTTAGATATTGACGCGCTCATAGAGTTTGGTAGAGCGTATTCGGCTACTGATGACCCCAATGTCAGAGCAGCCGTAGTTATCGAGCACGCCGGGCTCCTCAGCTCCATCCGGCGATTTGTAAGGCCCAACACAACAAAATAGCTACAACCACGGCTAGGGTCAAAACAAGATCACTGTCCTTAGTGACATTCAACGCCAATGGCCTGAAACGTCAGGCAGATTTAGTTAGGGACTTCCTTACGCGCCGTCACGTAGATATCTTTCTAGTACAGGAATCTTTCCTCAAACCCAGCGTTCGCACGCCTAAATTCGCGAATTACGTAGCCGTAAGAAACGACCGCCCCACAGCGAAAGGTGGAACGCTCATCTATTACAGACGGACGCTTCACTGCTCGCCCCTAGATCCACCCCCTCTAACTAACATTGAATGTTCTGTAATCCGCGTGGCCATGACTGGGCACCAGCCAATCATAATTGTCTCAGTCTACCTGTCCCCCTCCAAAACAATCATGGAGAGTGATCTCAGAACCCTGTTTGCTCTGGGGCCCTCGGTGATCCTTGCCGGAGATCTCAATAGTAAACACGGGGACTGGAACAGCTCTGTCACAAACACAAACGGACGGACACTAGGTAATCTTTTAGATACATTAGAATGTAATGTCATAGCCCCCATATACCCCACACGGGTGGGAACGACACAGGTAGGCCTTTGTAAAGACGTCATTGACGTAGCGGTTCTACGAAACGTAACTCTACAGCTACGCAACGTGGAATCGCTATATGAATTGGATTCTGACCATTTTCCAGTAATCTTTGAATTCGGTCCCCCAAATACTATCGAAAAAAGATATAAGTCAATCATCGACTGGCAGAAACTCGATGAGGCCCTAAAACCCATTGACGCTCCAGACCTCGTTAAAATACCCGACATACTCGACACGACTGATAAAGCGTTAACCGCGGTCTCCTCGGTCACTAGTCATATCCAGAAGAAGATTACAGAGGCATCCCGGATGATTCCGGACGAGTTCGCTCAACGCTGGGAGCTACCCGAGGATGCCAGACGACTACTGACCGAGAAGAACGCGGCTCGTCGCGCATTTGACAGAGCCCCCTCTGACGACAACCGCAGTGCCTACCGCGCCTCACAGCGTAGAGTCAGACAACGAATGCGTGAACTACGCAACGAACGCTGGGAACGACTTACCAGCGAGCTCACCCCATCACACACGGCCTACTGGCACCTTACTCGCGCACTGAAAAACGAGACCATAGCTCCCATGCCACCCCTCAAAAGACCAGGTATGCCAGAAGCTTTCGACGACGACGAGAAGGCGGAATGCCTGGCTACTAAACTAGAGGAGCAATGTAGCCCTTACCTCATCCATACCGACCCAGCACATGTAGATCACGTGAACAGCGAAGTAAAGCGCTTCGCGGCACTGCCCCTCCCGTCCGAGCCCCTCCCCCACACCACGACAGACGAGGTCACAGCTCTCCTCAGGAGCTCACCCCCTCGTAAATCACCAGGCATAGATACAATTTCCACCAAAGTACTAAAATGCCTGCCCCCTCACCTGATCGAACTACTGGTTGCCATTTTCAACTGTCTCCTAGATAACTGTGCTTTCCCAGCCCAGTGGAAGGAGGCGATTGTAATCGGTATTCACAAGCCAGGCAAACCTCGTAACGACCCGACCAGCTACCGCCCCATCAGTCTTCTAAACACGACATGTAAATTATATGAGAAGATAATTAAGACACGCCTCCTTGACTTTGCCCTAGGAAGCAACCTCATCCCTAATGAGCAGTTTGGGTTTAGACCAGCCCACTCTTGCGTTCACCAAGTGCATAGAATCACAGAGCACATTCTGACCGGCTTAGGCAGAGCATCCCCGAAACCAACGGGAGCCCTATTCTTCGACATAGCAAAGGCTTTCGACAAGGTCTGGCACGAGGGCCTAATATACAAGCTCTACCACCTACAAGTGCCGGCAAGACTCGTGCGCATCATACACGAGTTCTTGTCTGACCGCTCCTTTCGCTATCGAGTAGAGGGAACTCTCTCCTCCCCCCGACCCATAAGAGCTGGAGTCCCACAAGGCTCTGTTCTCTCTCCTCTCCTCTTCACATTATTCACCAGTGACATCCCCAGACCCCCGAACGTCCAACTAGCCCTCTTCGCCGATGACACAGCCCTATATACCTCCCATAGAGATAGGCGACTCATAATAAATAGGCTCCAATCCGCGACCACGAACCTAGGGGAATGGTCTCGGAAATGGGGCATTCAATTAAATCCAGAAAAGAGTGCTGCAGTTCTGTTCTCTCGTTCTCGAGTAAACGACCAGCACATCTCAAATCCCAAACTCCACCTCCATAAGGAAATATCCTTATATGGACAACCAATCCCGTGGCGCAAGCATGCAAAATACCTCGGTATAACGCTCGACAGCAAAATGAATTTTGCCCGTCATACTAAGAACGTCCGCAACAAAGCCGCGTTCATTCTCTCCCGTCTCTACTATCTGCTCGGTAAGAAAAGCAGCCAAATGTCCCTCAGACACAAGATAACCATCTACAAAACCTGCATCCGCCCAGTCATGACCTACGCTAGCGTAGTGTTCGCACATTGCGCCCCCAGCCACATAAAACAATTGCAGACGATCCAAACGAGATTCATGCGAATCGCGACTGGAGCGCCCCGTTACGTGCGTAACGTAGACCTACACCACGACTTAGAACTCCCCACATTAACCCAATGGATGAAACTAGCCTCCCAACGTTACTTTGAACGTTCCAAAAATCATCCTAACCCGTTAGTACGTAAAAGTATAAATTATAACGCCTATCCTGTCAAGGGACCGTGTCGTCGTCGCCCTAAACATTTCCTATTGGATCCGGACGATCCAATCACCCTAGCAAACGCCAGACTGACAGCTGCCCGTGCGGCCCAAACAGACAACAGCCAAAACAGAGCTAGAAACCGCTCCCACCGACATAGGCGTGGACCCTTATTCGTCAAATACCGGCCAGCCCTTCAGGCAATCCCTGCCTCTACGACGGCCCAAGCCGAGGTTCGAGTCTCACAGGAGACGCCCTTGTGCTAGTCGTAGAAAAACAAAATAAACTCGGCCGAGCTTTCTAGCTCGCCAACAAGTCCGCGTTTGTGCTGTAAAAGCCAGCAGGCTAGCAGCGTAAAACCTTCCGAAAAAAAAAAAAAAAAAAATAGCAGCTAGGTATTGTGCTCTGGTGTCGCAAGCATTTACGAACCAGCGCTTTATAGGTTGGTACAGTCAAGGCCAAAGATATATTTGCCAGTATCTTGATTTAAAATATGACTCAAAAATTATCGCGCGGTTTTGGGAAACAGGGAAATTTTGCGTCCCGAAGCTTTTTTCGGGGACTCCGGGACAGAGAACCGCCAAAAGGGACGGTCCTGTTCAAAACGGGATGTATGGACGTTACATTTTGTGGAAAACTTGTGGTGCACCAACCGTGTGAAATAGATGATAGCGACAAGCCATCGGATTAGATGTTTTTGGTACCAAAATGACTGTTTTAATCACAAAATAGGTATAGTGATGTATGCCAATAAAATTGTACTCCCCTCTAGCCGGTTTTTATTTAAAACTCCTACAGAAAGTAGTTTGCTTCGAAACATTCCTACCTTATGAAAATAAAGATAAACAAATGTAAATGTTAATTAAATAGTTAAAAAATCTTTTTATGGGTTAATAAGGTGGCTGTTTATTTTCAATATTGATTTCTAAAACTAAAAATTGTATTTAATACAAAAGTTTATTGGTGAAAACATGAAAAATATAATAGATTAATTAATGGCTGATAAAATGCAGCAGAAATGTTACAATATTTTGTTCCATCATATCTATTTTGCTAATAAATGCCTGAAAATTCAGAATGCTTAGTGACGGGCACAATAAAATGGTTAATGTCAAATGACTCAACATATACCTTTGGTTAATTCATTAATGGTCGATGACAATGCAAACCGCGACGACAATAACTACTTTTTTGTGCCCAAAATACAGCCATTATGTACAGTTGCGATTTATATTATGAAAATCTAATTTCATCGGGTTATTGGGCGTAATTTAACAATTTTAATAATAACTAATTGCATAATTTTAAACATTCACCATCATGATTCATTTCACTGCGGACATGCGGCGAAAGGAATGTTATCGGGGGCCGACCAGGCTGCTCGTTACACTCAAAGGAAAACACTTTTAACTTAAGAAACCGTAATTTTAATAACTTAAGTTATAAATATTTATATTTATCAGGTCAGCTCGATATCTGTAATCCAGTGTAAATACAGAAATACAAAACCGTCAAAGATGACACATAACATTTAATTTGAGACGGATCGCAAAGGTCCGCTGCGAACACGTAAACATCGATTGACAAGCGACGACTCTGGGGGGCCGGCGTCCTCGAAGGTGACTCTCGGGGCTGGCGGAGGGCTGAGGTCTTAGTTGTCGCCGCCCTCGGCCGGCTCGTCGCCATCGCCTTGTGTGTCTGACGTCCACAGCGTGAGGTTATCACGCAGAAGCTGCATTATCAGAGTGGAGTCCTTGTACGAGTCCTCGTTCAAAGTGTCCAGCTCAGCGATCGCGTCGTCGAACGCCTGCAACGTATACGGGGCCGTTACTTCGCATGTATAGGATCAACTAATTCTAAGGATTTCTCGTTAAAACAAAATAAATTTATTAAAAACTTAGAACTAAAACACCCTCTTGCTGGCTGGGTCGATTATTGGTTAATTGCGTTGGGCCATGCCGAGGCAAAATTAGTTGAGTCTACCAATGGTAAAACCGACATGCAACACTAGTCTTGTGAGTGATTAGTGGGATCGAGTTATGTAATTGCACTCTTGACACGATCGCGTATTGAACCTGTTTGGCCAAGTGGCACGCCCGCGCAGGGGAGTTGATAATCTCGTAATAGAATACGGAAAAGTTGAGCGCGAGGCCGAGCCTGATGGGGTGGGTCGGTTGCATTTTCGCCTTGGCGATGTCGAAGGCCTCCTGGTAGGCCTTCTGCGAGTCCTCCACTACGGCTGCGGACAAGCAGACACATTACGCACTGAGCCCGAATCGCGCCAGCCAGCACGGGTTTACCAACTGACGCAAAATAATGACCTGTTTGGCGAGATGACACGCTTTGTCTGGTGAATTTAATATCTCATAGTAGAAAACTGAGAAATTTAACGCCAACCCCAGCCTGATTGGATGTGTGGGTTGCATTTTCGCCTTGCTGATTTCGAAAGCGTCTTGGTATGCTTTCTGTGAATCCTCTACAACAGCTGTAATTTAAAGTTAATACATGAAGTAATTTCAATTCTATTGTTAAAAAATATGTAACAGATTTAATGCTTTATGTAATTATTTTTAATCTAAATTTCATTTATTATTATAAATGTGGTTGTTGTTAAAAAAAACTGAAGGAATTAAATAACTTACAATTTCTGGTTTCTCCTGTGGCCACTTCTGCAAGGTACCTGTAGTAGTCTCCTTTCATTTTAAGGTAAAATACTTTACTTTCTGGATTACTAGCTTTAGGAATAAGGTGTTTGTCAAGTAAGCCCTGCAACAAAACATTCAAATTTTGTATAAAAAAATAAGATGTTTTTTAAACAGTACTTTAAAAGAATTAACATTTGACTTAACATATTTTGCATTGTCTTTGTTCTACAACCTGGATAGCATTGAATGAGGCAATAGCGGCATTAAATTTTATTAAGTAAAAGAAGAGGCATTAGTAAAGTAAAACGTTATAAGGGATAAGGGCAACGAACGTAGCTACCTAGCTTGGACCAGGCGTGCGCAGTGACGCGGCGCACTACGTCACGAGCGAAGCCGCCCCGCCCGGGCCGCCCTCCGCGCCCCGCCGAACCACCCTGCCCATTTTGCCCACCCACTATCTACTCCATTAAACTGATATTTAAACTATTTAAATTTACACCATCACTACCGCCATTGCATCATAACTTAAATTGGCAAGTAAATAACATGACGTCATCGGCGTAGAAACGCAAAAGCTGACATCAAACGTTAATTCGTTTGAAATTCGCAATATCCGTAGACTGCGGGATGTTGCAGTATAATGCTAGTAAAATGATGTCTATTAAACTTACCAATACATCATAGCAGATTTCTCTGAGCTCCTTTTCTACTTTAACCCTATATTCTTTAGCCATCTGTTGTTTTCTTTCGGAACCTTCGGTTTTCTGTTCAATTGAGGATATGACTCGCCATGAGGACCGTCGGGCGCCGACAACATTTTTGTAGGCAACGGAGAGGAGGTTTCTTTCTTCATTGCTGAGCTCGACGCCGGTCTCGGTGACTTCTTTCATCGCGGCCGCCATGTCGTCGTATCGCTCAGCCTGCTCCGCCAGCTTGGCGCGTTGCACCAGTTCCTCCTTGTCGACGGACATTGTGATTGATGTGTTTAACGACTATGTTACTGATGCCCCTGTAATCAATTCGTTATATAAGTAGATGCTATTTAAGGCAAATCGATGAATGCGCGTGAATGAATTCCTCAGAAAGACTAATCGTTTGGGCGTCACTTTCACCAAGTGAATCCAAATGGGTATATGAGTCATCATGAAATACGGCGCACCTTGGGCAGAAGCTCACGAGCGCACTCGCGCAATGTAAAAACTCAACGTAGCTCTCAGTGAGCGACCCTCACGCCAATCGCGACATCGACGCGGCGTCCGTTCGGTATGACAGCATCTCACAGACTCGGCCGTCGAAGACTCGCGCCGTCGCCGCGCCGCCGTTTAGTTAACGCCACTGCGCCAACTGTATTGATCCGCCGACATGGGATAACACTCCAGACGAAATACGACTAGCGCGACGCTCGCACACCCCCACCACCCTCTCGCTTACACCGCGCCCTCCCGACAACCCGGCGCCTACCCCTAGCTACCCTTATCTACTATAATATACTGCTACTCTGTTCAATACCCTGTTGCTAGGGTATCATCGTAATTAGTATTATCTTCAAATTTTCTATATACATAAATTATATTGTAGAAAATATATATTTCATACACAACCAGCTCTTTTTATAGATTTTGCTTTAGGCATTAAACAAAATAATATGCTAGAAAGTGGGTGTGGCACTGCAAATTGTATAAATTGATAATATTTTTTGGTTATTATACCAATGAAATACATATAGGTAATTATTCACGATCAAATCAATAATCATACTCTTGAAATTTTCTTTTACATCTACATAATCATAGAAAATTATATCTGCCAAGTGTAACCATAAGTTTAACAGAATCTGTATAACATGTAGTATACAAAAATTTCCAGGCAACTTAGTTGTTTTCAATAACTATTGTATACCAATATTGTAAATTTTACGATCTGATAAAGTAATTTTCGATCATGGAAAGTTAAAAATAAAAATATATTCTTCAGTTCCTTCAAATACACATTTTTGGATTGTTATATTGATTGCAAAACAATATATTAAATTAGTTTGCATTAAAGCCACAAACATATTAACTGTAATTTTATACTTCAATTTTCTCTCACACACAAAGTTAGCCTACTTTTAAAACTTTCTATTGTTAATATTCAAAGTTGAATTGATTAATTTTGGTATAAAGATCTGGATGCTCTTAATTTAACCATTAAATGTATGATGACCTTAAATTCACAGAAAGTAAGGAATAATGAAATAAAAAACACATGCAATAATCAAGGCCATTTTTTGGACAACCAACTATTCCAATGTTAATTTAAGACAACCAACTGCATACCTATACATGCATGATTTTTCAATTTAGGGAAAATTTATTCATTAATAAGCAAATGATGTTCTGATATCCATTGTCACAGTCCTAAGCTGCAAAAAATACCTTAAGATGAGTCATAGAATTAACTATGTTGATATAATCAGATACTTAATAAGCTTCTTAAAATTTGAATCTAGTATCCTGACCTTTTACAGTTGCCCGATACGCACGTGCATGCCTCATGAAAGCTAGTGCTACCTACCTAGATACTTAATCAAGCTAGTAGATTTCATTTGACCTTTTGAAACAACCCCTGAACTTAAAAAAAAGGAGATAAACTCATAATTACCAATTTTACGAGATCACAATGACACTAATCGTTATCAAGAGATAACGGCGTGACCACGGCAAGGTAAAATTACGACGCACTTGTTCAGTTTACTACAGAAACTTTCAATAAAATGAAAGAAATCAATTGTTTTGGGATTTGGTATCGCTACAACCTCGAATAAAATAGAAACTTTAATATAAAAAAAACTTTAAGCAAATAAATGAAAGAAAAAATACCATGCACCTCTGTCCTTTACTTAGCAGCGTTCATATAACTTGTTTAGTAACAATAAAATAACATTTACTGTCCCGTACTGTTAAAGGGAACACTACACACAATAATTTCGATAAAACTAAGACTTGAAACTAAAATTTAGAATGTAGCTAACCACACCGCAATATCGTGTCGCCGGCTCGGGCAAAATGGCTGCTCTATGGGGCACTCCTTTTATGCGTCACAGTCACAATTTAATGCAGTTACCAATCAATGGACACTTTTTGCTTTCACAAATAAAATATCACTCAATACTTAATTTTCTACACTTACTTGTGAAGGGTATTAAAGTAATTAAGCCTGCGATAGCAACACAATTTCAATTTTTCTCTTGCTGCGAACGATACACTACACTGACGGCTGCGGGGCCAGAGGGGAAACAAAAACGGAACGGGGTTCTCAAGCCAGGCCATAGATGAATCATAGTCGTAAATTATATTGCCAGAAATAAAAAAACATAACTGTCATCGTTGGTTTGAACTTTGAATCAATCGTGATACAATTTTAAGATATAATAATTACTTAATATTTTGTATATACACAAAACAACTGAAAGGATGTGCGAAGAAATAAATTTGGAAATGAATTTAATTTTTTCTTTGCACATTAAAGTATTTAGACCGTGAGTATAAAGCATCACAAAAATCATCAATAATTTAAATTGATAATTAACGGCACATCCATGTTGACAGAAATATCAAGTGTCATATGAGGAAATAAATGTCAATAACATCTTCAAATGCTAATTCATAATAATTGTAAGCTGTCAAGTAGGTACCGCCTGCTTTGAGGCTTGAGACTTGAGAGTTGACTTGAGCTTTCTTTTCGAACTTCAATGAAAACGTGTACGCGTGAATTTTATTATTATAAATATAACATTTTTTTCTGAAAAGTAAGATTTATTAAAATAAATAACTTAAGAAACTTAGAACTTCACTAGCTTCCTTTCAAATATATAAATTACAATGCCGAAATCCAAACGGGATAAAAAAGGTAAGGTTTTAAAACTTATAACCTGTTGAAATCAAAACCAAGATTTTAAATTTATAATGTATTCCTTATTCTTATTTCATATTTTGTTTTAGTTACACTCACAAAGACAAATAAAAAGGGACTTGTTGTGAAACAAAGACTTATTGAAGAAGTAAGAAACTCGCTATCAAAATATGAGAATATATTTGTTTTCTCTCTTAATAATATGCGCAATAAAAAATTAAAAGATATAAGAAATGAATGGAAAGAGTCAAGATTTTTCTTTGGAAAGAATAAAGTAATGGCTATTGCGTTGGGACGTAATAAAAGTGACGAAGCAGAAGATCAATTAAATTTGGTATGTAACATACTTTCTAGGCTTTGACTACAATTTATAATCATATTGTATTGACTTAAAAACCTTTACTATTTTAGATTTCAAAAAAATTAAAAGGACAATGTGGCCTTCTTATGACAAACAGAGATGTTGTAGATGTTTTAAAATGGTTTGAAGATTTTGAAGAGACTGAATATGCCCGAGCTGGTTTTGTTGCTACACGTGATGTTATCCTACCCCAAGGGCCACTTAAGGGTTTTTCACATACAAGCGAGCCTCATCTTAGGAGTCTGGGCGTCCCTACTAGTCTAGAAAAAGGTGTTATTTACCTTATAAAAGAATACCAGGTATGGATATTATTTTTTATAAATATTTGTACATCAAAATAATGTTGAAATTTTAACTATAGTTGTAAAAATGAAAGTAGGTATATATTAAAAATTGTATCTGTTCCAATCTTTCTATTTTTTGGAGATATGACATAAGTACTACAAAATAAGTGTCAATAAATTGGTTAAGTATATACAACTAAAAATTGATTTTACAAATCGTGAAGTTCCTTAAGCTCTATGTCCAGTGGAATATTATGTTTTAAATAACAATCATTCTATCACTATTATTTTAGGTTTGCAAAAAAGGATCACCTTTAACACCAGAACAAGCCTGCATTCTTAAATTATTGGGTATACAAATGGAAAATTTCAAAATTGTCATTAAATGCCACTGGTCTAAAGGAAAAGGATTCCAAAAACACATTGATGTATCAAGTGATGATGAAGCTAGTGAAAATGAAGAACAAAATAATTCTCTTGAAGATGTTGCTATGGAAGATGAGAAAACATAACAATAGCCTGATAATTTCATAAATAAATATGTAAATCTTTCCAGTTTTATTTTTGTAATTAAGTAGTATGTAAATATAGTAAAAGTGAAGTCCCGTGTCCCCTAGTGGGGTATGGGGCAGATGCATTTCACATCTGTTTCACTGATCGTTTTTTTTCTTTAGGGGCAAGTACAAGTAGGTGATCAGTCTTCTATGCCCTGCCAGACCGCTTTTTTTATCTCCACCGGGAATCGAACCCAGGACCTCTCGGTTGTAACGCTTACGCGCTTACCACTAGACCAAGGAGGCAGTCAATCTAAATATAGGTTCAGTAAAATAACTATTCAATTATTCTCATTTCAACAAAATATATTTTATACAAAGCATAATGATTAATTTTGAAATCATTGCACTGTTAATTTAATTAATCACAGAAAATAATTAAAAATTATAAAAAGACAAATTGGCTATTAATAAATCTAAATCTTTACAAAAATAGTTTGAAATTTTCAAATATGAGATATTCTAGAATGAATTTGTGTAAAATATCTAAAATTTGAAAAATCCTTACTTTTAATTAAACTCAACATATAAAAATAAAGAATCTTGCCATGGCTTTGCCTGCGCAGGACAAATACAGAAGTGCTTTAATTCACATTAAACATAACTTATACATAAATAGGTAATCACAGAACAAAGTAAAGCATCTTCATCACCCAACGCATCACAGTTTATGCACTCAACTTAGCAAAATAACAAAGTGACTATTCAGTAACAGTCTTTGATACACAAGGCATTGAGCCACTTTAAATAACTTATAACAAAGAACAAGAAAAATTAAATTATGCAGTTCTTAAATAACAGAACAGAAAATTGTCTTTTAACTATTCAATTTATGAATGGAGCATTTACTGAAAATTATGTACTTTACTGATCTTTAAAGATATAGATAGATTGATTGCTAAATATTTTGGGCACTATCACAATATAGGTACATAGTCTATTGTAGGGACAATGATACTAATCGAGATCAGTGACATCATATTTGTAAGATACATGATATACCTTTTACTTATAAACCTTTTTTAATTTCATCGGTTCAAAGTCTCTCTTTTTTACAAAAACATTCACGTTACCGAGTGACATGATTTGAGACGTTGAATAAATTAACTGGCGTATATAAGTCTAGCGGAGTTATGAACACTAGTTATTAATGAAACAAAATAACCTCCGTAAGTTTGACGTTGGAATATTAATTATAATCAAGCTTGGTGCTACAGAAGTTTGAGGAAATGTATATATTAGTGATTTTATATTCCTACCGAAGTCACCTTGTAAAAAATTCTTCAATAATAACTTCCTCGGAATAATATAGAACTTTACGTCATAATTCTGTACGAGAGCTAGTATTCAAAAGTTTTTGTTGCGGGTGCTGAGTGGAAAATGTTTTAAATACTTTCTTGAATACAGCCCATAAATCTACAATAACAACCAAGTTATGTAACATTGATTCTTGAATAATTTAATTATTGCTTATTATAAAAAAGTCACATCTACACATTACAATTTGTCAATACAACATCCATCTACAAAAACGTGCTAAACTTTGGACTAAAGTTTGAGTTAGAAGACTGAAAGACAAATCATAGTTTTGAGCCAAATCTTCAAAAGTCCTGAGCATTTACTTTCACTACAACTTATGACATCTCTACAAATTGGATAAATTAAATTTTATCCAAAAAATATATGTATCTAGGCTGCAAATTATATAAATAAACTTACTTATGTATTGCACATAAGTTAGTTTATACAGCTAGGCATACTTGAAGCTTACATTTCTCCTCTACCCTTAAAAAGTATTCACAAGCTGGAACTATAATGTGAATTGCCGACAGTCAGCGGACAAATCAGTCTGCACAATAAATTACTTGACAAAACTTCAGACATACCGACAATTGGCTATGATGTATATAAGTTAAGGTTTGGCAAGTTTTGCACCATCTAAAATTTAGTGCATTTTTACAATACTACTCCTGGCAGATCCAAAGTTAAACATTTAGGAAATCTGCTGTCTTTCATTTTACATTATATTACGTTGCTTTATATTACGTTTACATATGGGTACCTAATCGCTAATGGTATTTTTTATTGATAAACCGAACAATTATTTTCCTTATTTAATTTATGTCAAACTTGTTATTTCATGAATTTTAAAAATTTTATGTAATTTTATTTTACTACATACAGGTAGGTACATTTAAAAAATGTATTTTGGTTTGTAGTGTAAAATCAAAATTTACTGATAGAAAGCTGGACTCTCAGTTATATTGGCTATATTTTGTGTGCCCACGCGGACAGTCGCAGGTAAAAGCTAGTCTTGATACGCGTAATTGTTAACAATGCCCCTCTATACCGATTTATATATAATAAAGTTTTAACCAAAAGTTGTTTCACAAGATGGCGGCCGGCTTAAGAGGATTGTGAAGCTGTACATTTTCATACAAAAAGCGATAACGTTTTTACCCCCATAAAGTCTAATTTTTAAAATTTTTGGAAATGTAGATAAAATGAAAAACTTGGTCCGTACGCTTTTATTTTAAAGAAATATTGCGTATTATAGAAGTTGTCAGCATCGAAATATCTATATTTTTGACTTAAACTCTTCCTGGAGTGTTTTTATTTTTATAAATTGAACTAAATTACTTAAAAAGAAAAACGTACAGACCTAGATTAATGTGTACTGAATCTAAAGAGGCCAAAATTTGGTAAATGTTTGGGAGGTGGTTGGTGAAAACGTTATCGCCCGAAACAATATTTCAAAAAGGAAACGCGTATCTGCACTTCACAATCCTCTTAATAATGATTGTTATTAAGGACGTTAACATCTCATTTTTAACGCAGCTTACACTTACAATCCGTTTGGGGGCTTATAGCCTATTTAGCTTGTTTTGCAGGCAGAGTAATGGTTGGAACGGGCAATTCAATGACCTCCAGTTCGGAGACCGGCTCGCGCCAATACACCGCTTGCGAGAATTCGTCGCTCGGCTCACAGAGCACAGGTGGAAACACTTGGTCCACTAAAATGCTCATATGGGAATACCTGTTGGGCAAGATAAAACTATTACATTATTGACTATGAATTATCATGAACCCTTAATACATAATATGAAGTCCTACAAACGATACATTCTCAATGGGCTATCGCGTGTTGGATCTGTATCCCCCAATCTTCTAAAAGACCAGGAACTCCCTTCTGGAAGTAACCCGTAAATTATGAAGAGATAATATTAATATAGCGAAGTTTCTTAAGTTTATGATGTGTTTTAGAAAGATTTTTTGAATTTTGGTAGAGAGAGATAGGTGGTTTATTGAAAGAGTATAGAAACAACGGAAAGGAAATCATTTTTGTATTAGTAGAATCTTGAAAGGTAGGTATTTTGACTAATATATAATATGACTGCGATCGGCTAGTTTGTTACATAACACACGGCTTTCAAATTTAAGCCGCTATTAATGAACGAATAAATTGGGAATTTATCAATTGTATATTTGTATAAATAGGAAGTCAGTCATATTTTAGATACACTTTTGAAACACAAGACTTCAAAGGAAGTAATAAATCCAGTTTTATACCTATAAAAACTATATTTTGTATGGAAACCGTTGCAAAATTATAAACAATATGAAATATACACAACACTGGTGAACGCTGTTTGGAAAATCACGTGTCACAAAAGACTAATAAAAAAATATGTACAACGTATGAAACAACATCACACCAGCTATTTCACCATCACCAAATATTATTAGGCTTTAGTATAGCGATACATCGCGATAATGCAGCAAGTTTTTTGGGTGCGCACCCCAACGGCTTTCATGAGCCTTTTGTATTTTTGTAAATCTATACTTTTATTGTATATATGTAAATATTTAAAAATACTAGAAATATATAAAGATAATATTAACCACAAGTTAATTAAATCTCATAAGTATTCTTTATTCTAATCTTACAAATCCTTTTAAAAAACAACGTAATGAATGTTGCCAGTTAATAACAAGTTTTATATTTTCATAAAAATAATATCAATTTAGACATGTATAGATTATTTTTAAGTTGTGCGATAATTAGAGAAGTCTGAATATTAATGCTATGTAAGAACACAATACAGATGACATGTCGATGATGACTGTTGATTGTTAAATTGTAAGAAAGCCTAAAACTATTCAATTAATTATTATTATAGAATTTATTACTTCATAGATTCCATAGTGCAGTGGAAACTTAATGGTTGAACTATATATAGAATGTATGTATAGAATTATCTATGTTTCTAGAAAAGGTTGAAGAATTTATATGGTTTTCTATATTTTGTAATATTTCTTGTATTTTCAATTAAAAGTTTAGTTTTATTAGAAATTATTATATTATATCGTCCCATATATATGGGACGCTATAATACTATGTAAAATTGAATAGCCTAGGTGTTAGGAAAATGGAAAATTATGTTCAAGAATGATTTAGCAAAGCCGGTAACTTCATGCCATCTGGCTTACCATAAGTCCTTTAAAATACTAAAATAACGCGTTAGCTAACACTATTCAATGGCGGGAAAAAATCATCGACCATGTCACTCTGCACGTGGTAACTGAAATATAAAATTTTTAGCGATAAGTGATGATGATGATGTGAGAAATTACCAATACCAATTCAACACAACACAAACAAATCAAATCTCTTTTTATTTTGTAGGAACACAAACTCAATTAAAACATACATGTATATAATTTATAGAAAAAAACGAATAATTAATTTTTCAAACAAAAAAATCATTAAAATAATATATATTTATATACTAACGATTCATCATTTTAATTCATCATACATTATGTTACAATTATTCGTATCACCTTGGGACAAAACTTTATGTGGATGAGTTTTTCAAATTTAGACTGATTTATGAGTGTTTTTTGAGTAATATATCTAGAGTTAATATTAGTCACAAAATATTGTTAAATTGGGGATAAAAATATTAAGACACCTTTACGTATAATAAATTTAATTAAATAATTATAAAAAATTAGGCGATGTTACTTACGTAGATTGGAATGTCTGAGTGAGTTCGTGTTTTAGTTCGCCCTTATAGTTGATTGTGAAAATTCGCACAATCGGAATTCCAACCGCTTGGTACGCCCACACGTCCTGTAAAATAATATATGAATATATTTTATCTATGAACCTTTTATATATCGGCGAAAGTTACAGATCCTCGGTTGCGATCAGGATGAGATCTGATTTCCAATTGTTTTCACTTAAAATCATTAATCGGTTATAGTTTAGCATTTAAAAACGTTTAATTGTAAACATTCAACCTAGATTTGCTTTTGCGGGTAGTTCGATCGTTTTTACTACAAAACTTGTTTACCGCCGAATTATATTCATTAACAAATAAACCAAGAACTACCAAATCTTGTGTTTACTACATCCATGGATGACCACCGTGAATCTTGATGTAGACTTTAAAAAAGCAAATCGTCGATATTCCGTCATATATGAATCAATTTTTTTATTTTAGTTAATAGAGACAACGATAATCAGTACAAATTATAAGAATTTTTTTAAAAGTACTACCACTAAAATTGAAAACATTTTTTTTTGTTGATGAAAGAAAAAGACGTAGCAATAAGAAAATTCAACTTAAATAATAAACTTTTTAAAACTATTATTTTTTGAGTAGTCGGTGTCAAATTTTAACTGGACATCATAAAATCTTTACCTTCTAAATATTTGCCTTGGAGAATTATTATTAAATTTATCACTTTTTAGTACACTTTCTATTTTTTTATGAAATTTTATAGATTTACTTTAACTTAATTAATTCATAGTGTGAAGAAAAACGACACAGAAACATACATATATAATTATAACAGGCACTTTTTATTAATAAGACGATAATGACTAAGTAAGTTTGGCAGTAGACAAAAGAAATCTTAGAAATACTCACATTTACCCGATTCCCATACCCAGCATAGAATGGGGTAGATCCACTTGGGAACAGAGCTTTGATATCAGCCAGACATTGAATCTTGAACTCTTCCGGCTTTTTCTCGATGACCTCTCGGTGGAAGGCGCGTAGGAGGGATGTAGGGTTCAGTAAGAGTGGTCCATCAGGTAAAAATGTCTCGCCCTGCTTTATCGAACGGAGGTATTCGCGTGTTACCTGGAATCAAAGATACTCCACTTAGTCTGTATGCGGTGTGGAGAGCATTGCCATGGTTAAAATTTTTGGTAATTGTTGCCATGGCAAACTTTACATATCTAAAATCTTCCGAAGCTCGTACCTGCTTACCTTTAAAATGCAATAGTCATGAAATCAGTACACCTATAAATATTTTTATAGAGTAGAAATAAACCAGCTTTTAACTTACACCGGCTTGTCCAATGGCCCTTGCGGAGAGGTATAATAGTTGGTAGCCGTTATTTTTGATCTTGGTGAAGAGTTGCGCGACGCCCGACTGCGCCCAATCCTTGCCAACTAGAGGGAAGATATGACCCAACACGTCCGACCTGGAAAATGTTAAGATGTGTTAAAATTTTAACAAAATGAAATCGACTTTAAATTGTAACTCTAAAACTACTGAACAGATTTTGATGCAATTAAAAATAGGACCACACGGCAAAGCCAGCTTTCAAACAAAAACAAAATAATCATCAAAATCGGTTCACCCAGTCGAAAGTTACAAACATTAAAAAAATATAATGTCAAATTGAGAACCTCCTTCTTTTTTGAAATCGGTTAAATCGGTTAATCAGTACTTAACGTAGCATAGTATAATATAAGTACGTCGCATAATTTCAAAGAAATAAGAGTCTTCATCAATCTATCAACTGCCTTCGTAAACCATAAAAGCAGTGCTTATATACAGGGCCGGATCTACCATAAGGCTTTTAGGGCTTTAGCCCAGGGCCCTATCTATTCAAGGGGCCCCTTAGCTAAGTCAAGTCAAAGTCAAAAATAGACGATAATGCGCAAGAAAATTTACTGTCTCATTTTTTTATATACTTTGAGTAATCAGTCCAGCCCTGCTTATATAATTATGATATTGATTCGTGATATAACAGTTCGTAAGCTCATTTAAGCACTATTTCTTAGTGGTGGTCTAGTTTTTGAACGATTTTTTTCAGTAAAAAATAAAAATCTATAAAAATTTCGACACGGAGTCTTGTGTAGCACGAGTTGAAATGAATTGGTTTAATTTAATAAGTTAGGTAGATTTGAGTTCAATATTTGTATGAAAAATGTTAATGCCTGGGGATTACACGTAAACCTCTTATAGGCGCTTTGGTATTGACAATTGTAGAACAATGAAAACATCGAAATTGTGATAGTCCTAGTGAATATGATATGAAGATAACCTACGGATAACAAAGGTCAATTAACAAAAAATAAGTCTATTTATGATAAATTTAATCATTATCAAATGCATGAAAATCATGAATGCGGTTACACGTATTGTATTTTATCTGCGGTTAAAAACAATGGTTTCGAACAAGGCCGCGCAATCTACGTGACACACGTAGATTGCGCGGCCTTATCGTTCAACTATTGTTATGCGACGTTCGTAGAAAAAAATTCCCACTTTCACTGCTTTATGTAGACAAGGCCAATATAAAAATTCTTACATTTCTTCTATATGAGTAGGTATGTTTCAGTTGGGTAGGCAAAGAAAGCCTCACTTCTTGCCTGTAAAGTAAATGATCAGTAAAACAGACGCAGAAATGTGTCTGCCCCATGCCCCACTAGGGGTTAGGGGATTTTTTTACATGACTATATAATATTTTTGTTGGATGCTAGGATATTAGGATAGACATCCTATATCCCACTAAGAGTTGCTTAGACTTGCTCTTTATAATGGTGAGACTGTATATTCCAGTATATGGTATTCAAAAGTTGTTTGAATTTATTTATTTAACAGACAACTATAACCCACAATAAAAAGACAACACAAAGAAAACAAAAATGCCTCATGGCTGGGTGGTCTTATAAGCCTACCGCAAAGCCTGAGGTATCGGGTTCGATCCCCGGTCCCGAATACAATTTATAATTTATTTTGTATTTGTATTCAGTCTCTGGTAAAGCTGTCACTTGCCGGACGGGGTGTCATAAGTGGCACGGAAATATGGTTGAATTTCTACAGGCCTGCCTGAAGAAATTCAACCAAACCAACAAAAATTGTGTTACCTGCTAGAGATCGCTGATTAGCAATAAGGCCGTTCGCCTCCATTGTTTTAAAAAAACTTCCACAAATTTCCATTTCATTCCATGCTCAACTAGGGGTACTGCAGTTAATTTTCATATCCCATACTTACTTGGTGATAGTTCCATCGATGTCCGATATGACGATCTTGTGATCGTATCTCCAACGGAACACGTTGCACTTGCATCGGGTTGTGCCTTGGTACGCCGTCGTAACGCTGAACACCATTTCATTGATGCCCTCACGAAGGTTCAGCTTTTTCTGATCAAACATTGAACATTGACTTATAAATGTTGCTTTACTTTAAATGATGTCTCGAATACTCTGTCACTGTCTCGTTGATATGCAATTATTGATGCAAGAACGAGACAAAACAAACAGTGAAAACCCGTAAACCAATTCTACTGTACCAATTCAATATAAAAAATAGCATAACTTAATAAATATCGCTGATTAGCGATAAGGCCGCCCGTTGCACTTCAATGCAACAAAGTATGTAAAAAAATAAATAAATAAGTAACTTACAATTTGGTCTGAAGATAATCGCAGTGTTTTTCTGAAGGTGGAATGTCTCCTGGTACCTTGCCGTGTGTCTTGGTCCGAATCCGATGAACTTTGTTCGTGACGGTCCCCTAAAAAACATGGTACATATTTACAAATCCTCTGATAAAATAAAAATGGGATAGAAATATATCAATCGCTTAAACTAGAATAATTTTGAACTTTATTTTGAAGCCGGTTGAATAAAAGAAATAATTCAGTCTTTTGCCCTATATCCCAGTGAGAACTGACTTACCTTGATTAAAAATCTGCTTATCATCAAACGTCGGCATGGTGTCCACCACGTCTTCCGGTGTTAAATCCTGAACATTGCCAGTCTCTTTATTGTCAATGTCTTGGGTGTGGTGGTCTACTTGATCTAGTCCATCTGGACCCTTCAATCCTGTCTGAGGTACTGGGTCCTTAGTTTCTCCGTCTTTAGGTGGAACGTCCGGTCTGAAAAAATTACTTAATAATATACATACATACAAATAAAAGGATTATAAATATATAAAATATATAAAAATGCAGTAGTTTTAGCATTATAAAAACATCCGAAAATGAAACTATAAGAATCTACGAATTTGCAATATTTTCAATGTTTTTCTTACTTCTGGAAACACATAGACACCAAATACGCAAAATAACAGGGTTAAGGGTCACAACACGTTAAATAAACATCTTTTTAGAGAGTAAACGGAGGCAGAGGAAACAGCCAAACACACATAACTCATTGTAAACAGGTATAAACATACAGGACAAAACACTTGGGTCTCCGAGCACCGTTCATGAAGCCATAAGCAATCTGAAAACATTGCTGAGTTTCATGGAGGAGCCAGGATGGTTAGAATAGCACAACCTTCATATTTCACGCAAAATAGGCACTTGTTTATTTGCGAAAAATGCCCAGAAAACTAACTACTTCTGGAAATCGGAAATTTACTTTTTAAGCCAATGCATTGGTGTTTGTGTGTATTCTTGTGTAATATTGCAAATTATTTTATAAATACAATTCATTAAAAATACAAAAAAGCATCAAGAAATCGATTAGCTGTAGATACAGAGTATAAAATATAATTATCTGTAATAACATTATATTTTATAAGTCCAAGATAACTAGTGTCCGGCAACGTGACGAAATATGTGACATTAAAATAGGCTATCACTTGGCTCGTCTCATAAAACACATGCTTGAAATATTTATTGATTATGAATCATTTAAGTTCTGTACACATGAATTTAATAAACATAATTATTTTAAATTTATGTTAAAGTCTATTTCCAGTTAGGTGACGCCTATTTAGAAGACAGACCAAATAACTGTTGCTTAATTTGTAATTTGTATTATGATCGCTAGAAAATTAATAATTCAAAAACAGGTATCATAGCTTCTAAGCGGAAAAAATAATTTTTTAAATTTGTTCTTTGAAAAAGTCACTTTTTGAGTTCCTACTTAGCTATATTTCATCAGATTCGCTACATTTATAAGACAATGTATATGCGTTTTTTCAAAAATTAATAAATTTCGTTATTCATTTTATTATCTTATCTAATATCATATTTGTGACTCATGCCATTGACAATTATTGTATCTATGTAGATCCTTCACGTCCAAAGAAATCTAGACACATCATCTTGTTTTGAATAACAAGTGTTTATACTTCGTTAACTTTGTTGCACTTTAAGAGATAAAATATGTTTATTTAAAGATTACTATTTGGCGCACGTAAGTACGTACGTTTAATATTTATCCCGATAAAATTAAAGACTAGATATATCAAAAATATTTTTATTTCTAATAACTTAATAAAGCAAGTAGCCGTTCAACCATTCTTCAAAGCATTTATTTTTCACCCCGAATTGAAACTTATATCGTCCGTGCGACACGTATTGATTGTCAGACTTCCAACTAAGTATGATGAGAGAAACAGACAAAATATGTATTCACTAAAGTGAATTATGTATTTAGATGTATAAATTAAATGAAATCAATTATAATATGCTAATTTTCGCGAATACATTTAAATACTTAAAATATGCCGGAATAGGAAATGTTTTAAGTCGGCCTTCAGTAAAGAAACGTCTAAGCTATAAAAAATATAAATTATTCATTGGTCGAAAGATACGCGAATTGTTTATAGGATATTTACTACTAAAAAGGCTGAGTGTTCAAAAGGAAATACAAGATTCCGTCCAATATTGATTGGATACGCAATGTTACACGTGCCTCTGCTCATGTAACATTGGCGTCTGTTTTATTCGCTTTTCACTGGATTTTAAAACGAAAACCTTGCGTTAATACAGTCATACAATACATGTTAACAACACTTAAGTTTAATAGATGCAATCGACTTGAGTTGAACTATTTAGTAACAAAAATAAAAAAAAATTAAAAAATTAAAAAAAAGTGAAAAAAATTTTTTCTATAATAAATGAGCCTACTCTAGATAAAAAGACGTAATTAAATATTGTTGATATTGAATTTTTCATATGGTTGCATAGTGATATATTTTCATATATCACTTTCGGGTTTTCGTTTTTTTTATATGTATAATATATATTATGTATTAGTGTCTATATCTTATAATGTATTTGTGAACCTGTTATGTTTTCTTTGTATGTTTTGTTTCCTGATGTAAATAAAAAATAAAACTCAACAAGGGCAAAAATGTGCTTTTTAAAAGGCTGTATTTCTTACAGTCTACCTACTTTCTTTATAGACAAGCAATTTTATATCTACGCAACTGAAATATTTATTATTTCCGAGACTACCGGCTATCCGGTGCACCATAAATTGTTACAGGTTTAAACCGATTTTATACTTGATACTAACCTCTTAGAATCGGTATTGGACCGTCTCCAATACCACCAGGAGTAGGTCCGAGGCTTTGCCGCGTCCGTCTGTTGGGATTCGGACGGCTCCTTTTCACCTTTGTCTAGCGACTCCAACACTCGCTGAAAAAATATCCGAATCTACATTTATATGGATTGCATATATCTCTAACATCAGGGCTCAAATTTCAGGGAAACATACTTTTCTTCTATCACTAAACGTAACTTACAAATTGCACTGAAGTGCAACGGGCGGCCTTATCGCTCAAGCGCGCCTGGAAGAGATCGCCTAATCAGCGATCTCTTCCAGGCAACCCACAATTTTTTATTGGTTTGGTTGAATTTCTGCAGGCAAACCTGTATAGAAATTAAACCACTCCTCCGTACCACTTATGACACCCCGTCCGGCAAGTGGCAGCCTTACCAGAGACCGAATACAAATACAAATTAAATTATAAATTGTATTCGGGACCGGGGATCGAACCCAGTACCTCTGGCTTCGCGGTACGCTTATAAGACCGCTTAGCTATGAGGCCTCATATACATAATATTATGTACTTTGACTGGTTGGAACTGGTAAATCATACAGTATAACACTTACGGTGGGCAGCGGTCGTTTATATGCCAAAAGAGACAGTATGAGAGGTCCAGCAGTACGCCAGGGTAGAGTGCGAGTGCCTAAACGCACTTCCAATCTGCCTTCGGCCGCGAGTCGTCCGCCCATTGCGCAAAACTCCTCGTACGATAGCCCGTGTGACACGGCACCTTCCCTTGCGTAAAGTTGCACGTTGCCTCTGGATTATTAACCATCCACTTTAATAAAGGAGTAATAATTCTCTTCAAGAATTGATTGCGAAATGGCTATTATAAATATGAAATTTATATTATTTATCGAAAGAGCTACTCAGTTTGCTGAGTCAGCATAACCCTCAAGCTTTACAGGACTTAAGAAAATAAATTAGATTATCGACAAAATTCGATGACTGTGGAAACAAAATGCCAAAACATTTTGTTTTAGAAGGCACTAAAGGCTAACTTATTTCTTAAAATTTCCACCATTAAAACTATAAATAAAAATTAAATTATGTTATATCACAAAGAACGTGTTTCCGTGATCATAAGAGAAATATATTTGCGAGATTCACGAATCTTTATAATTGGAAATGGCGAACAAATTGTTACATTAATATAATTAATTAAAATTTAATTCTCAAATAGCATAGAGGATAGTTTTATCTAGTACTTATAAAATAAGTGTGTGAATATTTTACGATATCATAAGCCCTGTTTCGGTAAGTGCTAAAAATATTCAAACTTGGCAAGATTCTACCACTGACGTAGAAGCCAGACATATCACATTCAAGTCAAACTGAGACAGCTGAACAATATCCAAATGTTATACATTTTATTCCCAACAACTAATGACATATCATATGTTAAGGAACTCTTTCATGTAATAATGAATAAAAAATAAATATATACAAAAGCTTATATATAACATTAGTTAGGTATATATATGAATATTTTGCTCATGTTCCACTGATTAATTTATATACCTTTTAAAACTTTCTTTTTTCAATATTCGAACTGAAAATCTTGCGTGAAAGATGCAATAAATATCTGACGCCTGAGTTAAAGAGACGGTTGAGGTACTTACTCAGCAAGCATTTTCTCATCATTATCAAAGACGAGGCCTGGCGGTTCGAGTGAAGCTGGTGATGCTGGAGATTGCGGTAACGAAGGACCATTTCCCGACTCGTATTCTTCTTCAGTCGGACCTTGCTGAACGCAGCCGCTCGGTTCTGTATTTGTATTTAAATTTAAAAAATACAAGGCAAACGGGTAACACAATTGATAATACAGAACTATGAGCCCGCATAACGCCATTAGCGTGTTTTGGGGGCCGCTATGATCTTTAAAAGTAGGTGTCTTGGTGATGAATTTCACTTCAAGAATGATTTGCTGATTTCATATAAGGGCTATTTTTTTATAGTATAGGACACAAACGGGCAGGAGGCACTTTTTTTGGAATAAGCTGTCCGCCGCCCATGGACACCCTCGACGCCAGTTAGATCACGGGTGCGTTGCCAGCCTTATTTAAATTTAAAGTTTATTATGTTACCTACTTATTGTGAATAATTATTAAATAAGAAATATAGGTGAGGTTCAAAGATCACATAAATGAATGAAATCTGATTAAATTATACGGAAATAATCTTATCATTTTTTTAATAATTAGGTATTAACGTGTCATACCTATGCGATAACGTTCCGTATGGTGTTTGGGGAAGTAGATATCCGGGTCCACTTGCCCCTTATCCAGGTCATCCAAGTATACCCCTTCGATACCCGGCTCAGGCTCCGCCTCCCGGGAGGATATAAACCTGAACATTCCGCTTAACACACCGCGGCGCTCATGTCTTTCCTCATCAGAGCTCAAGGGCTCCGTGGGGGAGGCCGGTTCAGCTGGTGAAGCTGGGGATGCTGTGTCAGTGGATTCCGTCATTGTGGCACGAATGGGGGGCTCAGGCAGTTCTCCCCATCTCCAGGACTGGGATGACTTATCCCCGGAAGTCGTTCGGGCTAATTCAACTTCCGTATCAGACTGTACTGGTGTACCATGACGAGAGCCTTTTCTGTTTTAGAAAATACAAATGTATTGAAATGGTTACAGTGAAGATTAATTAAACCAAGGATTTTACAGTGTATAATATTGGTGTTGACGGTTCATATATATCTTTAGATACATAGTACATAATAAAAGTCTTTAGGTTAAAGTTGACTTACAAGTTTAAAAAGGAATTAATATAGATATTGTATTTGAATTAATATATAACTTCGATTTACTTATTTGATGTTTAATTTTGAATTTCGATTTGAAACTATTTTAATATGAAATTATTTCAATTACATATCAAAATACCTCCAAAAAAGATTATTTTGAAAACGTTTCTCGTCACGTTCCATATAACTAGGAAGTGTAAGGTAATCAACATTTTTAAGCGTCCGTATATTCAGTGCATATCATTGTACCAGGCGAAGCAATTACAGTGCTTAAACGAATCAATTAAATGCGGTTTAATAAGCTACGAATAATTTTCGTAAGAAAAATAAACTAATAAAAATATATAAAACTAATAAAATTCAACAAACTATTGAACAAAAGAGTTGAAATTCTTTGATTATTTATAATAATATACCACACAATATAGTAGATGCTTGATATATTTACTACGCTTAATACGGTTAAACAGTTTTCTTTAAATAAATGAATTTAAAGTCTAAATGTCAAGAAATGGCACTGATATATTTTATATCGAGCTATCAATTTTTACTATACTGTAGTGAAAAAATAACATAAATTTTAGTTATGTGAATACAAGTAACCAAAATTATAATTTTTATAGTTTTAATATTTACCTTGATATATTTAAACTTAATCTTTTGGATATCTCCCCATAAACTTCTAATTCTACAAACAAAAGACAACGAATATTGTAGATTCTTCACGTCGAAGCTGACTTAATATTGTTGTATTTTGGTAAAATATCCCAGAGAACATAGCTGTCGTATTTGTCGCGGCGATATAGTTTTCAAATTATTTCATCATTAAGTATAAACATATACTTTTAAATACATACTAACAACAACAAAATACGTAGACTTCTGAGAAAAACTAATTGATAAGAATTAATTAGAATAATGATGACTCATGGTCTTCGTAGGTACGTGCGAAAGCGTGACTACTGGCGTGCGCAAAAAATGATCAGTTTTAAACTTTAGACTTTCGCGATTTGAACTCATTATTATTAAATATATTTTTTATCGAAAAATTGTTAAAAAAAATTACACTAAATAAATCCCGCGATCTCTGATCCAGGCATATGGGTGCCTGGAAGAGATCGCTGCTTAGCAATCAGACTGCCCGTTGCACTCTAACTAGGTACGAACTTCATATTATTATATGGCAACGAAGTGTTAAATAAATAAATATGTATTAGTATGCAAAACATTGATATAACTTTATATTAGTAGCTATTTTAATAATAGTAAACTTGTTTTAATCGGATAAAAACTGCAATAGACTTTATAATATGTAATGCATAAATTCCGTACCGCCATTAGGGCAGCCCCATTTTGTATCTGTTTCACTGATCATTTTCTTTACAGGCAAATAGGTGATCAGCCCTAAATGCCAACTCAACCGAAACATATATTTCCCGGGATTCAAACCCAATACGCAGATTGACTATTAAATCACGGAGGCATCGTAGTCTACCGTAGATTAGATACCATCTTGAAATCGTATTATATTGTTTGAGAACATCATAATAAGTCCGCCACCATATTTGCATAATTTTGTTTGCTAAATTTATTTATTTAAAAACTATTCATTTGCAATCAAGTGGACGTGTTGTTAGGGTTTAATGAACCGCTACCCAAAGCTAAGATACTACACGTCAATCAAATATAAGAGCTCCTTAAGATATTTTTATATGACGAGGCACGGACTCTATCCTTTTATCATAACGATTTCTGAAGCTGGTTTCATGAAAAAGCCTTTAGCGCTGTATGAATAGAGAGATCATAAACGTCCAATTCTTTTACAGATCATGTTATAAACCCCTGTACTAGGGAGAATCTGGTTCCAAATAACCTATGTAATCGAGTGAAGATGTTAAAACATGAAATAGCGATGCTTAAGTAGCTCTTATTTATAATTGACGTTTAGAATTGGTTATACGCAAGCTTGATGAAAAGAAGGGAATAGATTACGTATGTCTGGAGGCAGCGTGCACCTCGAACGCTGTATCAGACAAGGCCAATGGTATGCGGTTATCACCATTCAGCTTCAAGTTCGACATTTCTTCACTGGAATAATACATCGTGGTTAAGCGTCTCACCCGAAGAAGATTTTTTAAATTGTAACTCAACTATGACCTCCTTATTCCAACGAGTTGTTCAATATAACAGAAAAAAATTCTTGAAAAACTAGTGGCTATTTTATTCAAACCCGTTGAATAACACCGTAATTTGAAACTGATTTATGCAATCTATTAATTAGATAGCTTCTTTTAATTCAACATTTGAAATGTATATTTACTAAAGCTATGAAAAATCTGAATGCATCTTCATCGCGCGTGACGCACTTAACCAATTAGCTTTATAAATTAATTTTTATTAGATTTTCAGAGCTGAATAGTATACTAATGAAATGGCTATGCTTATTCCCAAAACTATGAAGGATAACTGCATTTTTTTTTTTTGATATATACCAAATTCAAGCAAATCCATGATTTTTAGCATATTTCTTAAATTACTTACTTCAAAGCAGCAGCTTCGGTGTCACTAAAGAAGTGGATGTCTGTAGGCATGGGCGCACGAGCTTCAGTCGTAGGATCAGATGTGCTGGAAATAGAACTAGCCGAGGACTTTCTCTGGTGCTTCTTCTTAGAGCTGATCTTACGCGTTTTCTTCTTCTTCTTACCGTTAGCGTTCTGCTTTGAATCCTCAGCTGCCTCTATAGGTCGAAAATCGTTATGTTCACTAATCTTCTGTACTGTCTGGCTTGCTTCCGTGTCAGCACTAAGTTTCGTCGCTGAAAACGTCTTCGCGACCATATCAGGCCAATCTGACCCTTCGTTGAGCCCGTCCATCTCAAATAGAGCTTCATTTTCATCATTTTTGTCTTCTTTGGTATTTTTCTTTGAATATTTACTTAGGTCAGGTTTCTGCATTGTCTTCCCATCTACGGTGTACCTGCCATAAATAAAGGACTTAATAAGAAATTTTGTTTCTCCAAAAATTACATATAATTTAACTTTTCATACTTGTCAGTGACAGTGACATCATCACACCCATAATTTATCATTATTATTTATTACTAAACCTGGGGACATGCTTAAGGAAACTTTCATCTTTAACATTTATAGTCTTTTCAACAGACTACAAAAACTTTATTGGTTTTCAAGCTTTTTTATAAACCTTATGAAAAAATTAAAATCGCCAATGAGAATATTTCCCCAGAAAAATTTCAAATACCTCGAGATAATTTCTTTCTAAATTAGAAAGTATCAAATTAAGGCTACTTTAAACGCTTTCTAGTTTTGACAATAAGGATGACGACGCCAGGAGGCAATGCCATTGCCAGGCGTTCAACTCGTGCGCACTCACGCATCACGAAGAAATAAATCCTGCTAAACTGGCTTTTAAATTAACTTGACACACTTTCTGTGGCTAATAGTGTGGTAATGGCACATTTATTAAATATTTTCTCCTTATTATACCACTCTTTATACCTTTCCTGTTGAAACTTTTTATCGTATATTTTTACACAAAACATTAAAATTGGGACATATATATCCTTTCTTAGTATTAATATCAAAATAATCTTATTAGCGTCATTTAGTAGCGTATTATAATATCAAATCTAATATATAAAATTCTCGTGTCACAGTTTTCGTTGCCATACTCCTCCGAAACGGCTGTACTGATTTTTACCAAATTTTATATGCATATTCAGTAGGTCTGAGAATCGGCTACTATTTATTTTTCATACCCCTAAGTGGTAAGGGTAGCCCACCCCAAAAATTAATATGGCAAAACAACGTTTGCCGGGGGGTCAGCTAGTGTATATACATATTTTAGTTTTTATCTGTGGAATATATAATAATGTGTATTTTGTGTACCTATGTGTACCTATGCCCTTTATTACAATAAAAAAACTTTTCATTTTTGCAACCGTGATTCTCAAGTTTTATTATAATTGGATTTCTTTAATTAATTATAAACCTAAGTGAAGTCCCGTGTCCCCTAGTGGGGTATGGGGCAGATGTATTTCACATCTGTTTCACTGATCGGTTTTTTCTTTTAGGGGCAAGTAGTAGCCTTCTTTGCCCTGCCAGACCGAGTTTTTTTTTATTATCTCCACCGGGAATCGAACCCAGGACCTCTCGGTTGTAACGCTTACGCGCTTACCACTAGACCAATGAGGCGGTCAAAAATAAATAAATATAAATTATAAACCTATTCGTAGTAAATTGCATGTGTCTTTAGTTTAAAAAGTGCATTTCGTAAGCCTAGTTGAGTTCTGTTTCACTGAAATATAGCCGATGTAACTCAGCTAGATTTCAACTTCATAATTTTTTAATCGATCCAATAGTTTTAGAGGTTATTAATTACAATCAAAATCTATTTTAATTGCAAACGAAATCGCCATCCAGCTAGTTAATACGTCAAATAATATAAACCTCAATTGAGTCATTACATTTTAATATTCATGAGAGCTCATGAAAGTATAATTAGAGAATTTGCTTGATTTAATTTTGTTATTACTTACTCGATTAACGATCATCGACCTGGAGTTAAACACTAAACTCCTGACTTATAAACGTTGATTAAAATCTTTGTTCAAATTGTTTTGTCTCGTTTTAAACAACAAGTTCAATTCAGCGAGAAAGTAATGGAGTACATATCTTAAATTGTCTTAAGTATCGTTTATAGGTAAAAGTGAAATCAAAGAGTGTTTCCCCGAGATTCGAACCCAGGATTTCCGGCGCAGTACGCATATGCATAAACCACTGAGCCACGGAGGCGATTTTGAGCATTTATAAGTGAGGTGGTTTGTTATTTACCTCCGCTTAGTATAGTCCGATGCTTGGCCATGATCAGGCTCAACGGCCGAGAGAGAATTTCTCCGTCTCGGCTCGTAAAGGTCATCAAATCGATTCGCGGGTATTGGCGAGGTCGCGAGGTGAGCTGAACATTCCGCTTCATCTTCACCTACTTCCATTACGAAGAACGCCTCACCGGATTCACCAAGCTTCATGTGAATGGGCAGAGGTTCTCCATTCAGCTCGAGATCCACCTATAAGTATTTATATGGTTTATCTGCTTTTCAATGTTTAACATAGTTAATAGAGTAATATTGTCATTTGGAACCTAATTTAGCTGTGGAGAGCCCTCATTTCTGTGGTCTTCATTCATGACAATGAGAGAGTTACTTAAGAGAGAGTGAGAATGGATAGTATAAATAGATTTTGGTGACAACAGGTTGACAAAAGTTCAGAGGATGAAAAATTAAGGAAAATATTGCTATAATGGGATAATTCAAATTGGTGCGGCATGCGCAAGATTTGAAACCAAATTAAAACCACTCCATTGGTTAGAGTCTGCATATAACATCACCTGCAGACTCCTGACTCACAGATACATAGATGCACACTTCTCTTTTGGGTCATCTGTAATACATGCTTGGCTACTTATGAGAAATATTTTCCTTTATGCTTGGTTAAAGGTATAATGTGACTAATCTACTAAGATGTAATTTTGCAATAAAACATTTAACTGCTGTGTCATTGTGACTTGACATACGTGAGTAACATTAGAAAAAAAACTTGGCAAAACCGTAGGAAAAAATATATAAAAGACAATATAACCATTGGTCAAAACTGATTCTTATCATCTTCTATTTTTTAGATTTGTCTCCCTAACAGAAAAAAAAACGTTTCCTTGTTTAATCAAATAACGTATCTAGTCTATTCTGTGAGGTAACACATTATTATAAATACCTACGTTTTCTAGTTGCTTTCTAAGGTCTGGCCACTTGAATACAGACACTTTTTTTTTTTTTTTTTACACTTCTGAATATTACAGATCATTTATTATTACCTCAGGGGGTAAATAATAGAGAAAAATATTAAAAGTCTCCATTAAGAACCACTAAGCCGTTTTCGTAAAACATAAACTCACGAAGACAAATATTTGTGCCAATTTTTTTTTTTTACATTCGAACAGAATTTGAACCCGCAACTGGCATCAATCCAACTGTGAATCAGTCGCACATTTCCTCTCTCATTTTGGCAATAGATAAGACGACAAATGATAGTATACAATATTTAGTTGAGTATCTATATTGCTTTCATCCGGTAGCGTACGATAATATATGTAAACTATAACAGGACGTATTACGAAGTGTTTAAAGCCCAATTTCCTTCAAGTCCTTGTTTTGAGTGACTATTATTTTCCAGAATAGTCTAGACACGCGGAGACTAGTCCCAAGACACTACTCCCGCAAAGATAACTACTTATCGCATGTTTCTATCTGAATCACTATTATGAATGTGTCAGTAACACTGTCTTCATAATATACCTACGCATATAATGCTCAACCCACTATTGAATTTTTTACGCCAGAGACAATATCCTGGATTATTTAGTTTTAACTTTTTAACCATACGAACGAATTTATTGTATCTCTTGTAATATTATTATGAAGCCTTTAAGCCTTAATATAATCTGTATGTTGTTTTAAACCTCACATTTGGATCATCTTGACAATTGTTTTTGAGATTTCAGATAGGATTGATGAATTAAATTATATTACCGTAGTTTTGAGGCAATAATTGCTCTAATAGAGTTGCAGATTTTATAATACTCCTTTGCTCAAGTTATTAGACCTTATTAGTAACACATTTATATAATCTAAAAAAAATATTAGAGCGTCGAAATAGATTCGTGAGTTTACCCAACGTGGTAACATTGTGACGATACATACGTCACTTACTTCGGTAGAGGACAAATTGCCAAGTCCTAATTATAATTGCGTTATTAAATCACACATTGTAACTTCATATTGTATCGAATTACAAAAATTTATGAGAAGTTGCTTTAAAAATGTGGAATAAGCATTAACAGCCATGCTTTTGCTATGGGAACTAATACATTGCTTTAATTTCTTTGCAGGTAATATTATGTACATATGTATAATTCATATTCATTCATAATCATTGTAATTGTACCAGATGCTGTTGCGCATCGTGATTTTATTTATTTGACTATAAACTTTATTTACTATAAACGACTTCAAAGTGTAATAAAAGTATAATAAATTAATCAGAAATTGTAATACCAGATATTTGCTTTGATTAAATATATTATTTTCCCAATATTAATTTCAATAAAATGTATATGGCGGCTCTCTAAAGTATGGCATATTTAACAAAAATAAAAAAATCAATAAAATCGGTTTAAAATTGGCTTCGCAATCGAGTGTAAGAAAAAAAATAGCCGTGTTGACAACTTTCTCCTTTTTTAAATCATACTGAAAAAGGCTTTATCGCTTTGCTAAACACTTATCAATTTCTCAAATGTACACAAAAAGGCCAAAAGCACTGAATTCTATATCTATTATAAGAATTTAAAATCGGTTTTAAAAGAAAAAATATATTTTTATCTACAAGTAAGCTTCTTAGGTTATCAATTAAATAAATAAATTTAGAACATTATATGTATGTTAACTGCCTCATTTGGCAAAACCTACTCATTCTAGTTTATCTACCGAACACAATTTACATATTAAAATGTTAATTTAAATATTTTTGTGGTTCATTCTATTTGAGTCGAAATTATCATAATATTAATACGTGAAACAAAAACTTTGTACCTACCCCTTTTTACTAAAATTGCGCGAACGGGTGATCGTGAATTTTACCACAGTTAAAGTTTATATAGAGAAGAAGTGCATTAAGCTAATTTTTTTATATAAAATGCATTAGAAATACATTAAATTAATTAAAATAAACATTACGCAAACTACTGCTTGGATGACACACAGCATTCACACACATACATACCTGACTTACTCTTGAATTGTGGTCGAATTTCGACCAATGGGCGACCATTAATAATAACAATTAGGTTAAGGATCTAAAGGGCAAATTTCAGAATATTTTTCACTGATTCTTTATAACAAGTAGTTGAGCTGGCTGTCTTTTAAAATAATCCTTATTAATCGAACTCATGATCTTAGACGCAACACGTCCTTTAACGTCAGGAGCTTTATATGATTACTAAGCTACAGAGGCCGATAAAAACCAATTTACTTTTGTCAAGTATCACCCTAATTAATAATTAATTGCACTATTCAAATATTATTTGCCACATGGAGCAATGATTTGCGTCATAAAATACGAATGTAGCAATTGATTATATAATCGACTATTAGCTTTATAATACACTTTGCAAGATAAACATTATCTATGTTACGCGTACGAAATTTTAAAACATATGTAAAATTATTTATCTGTAGGAAATAATCTCTGTATCAAGACGACTGACCCAATTCTAAAAATTCTTTCTCTGATAGGAATGTGAATTCTTGCAGTGACTATAATTTATTGTATGTAATACTGTGTCTAAGTGAAAAATATCAGCATTTTTAAACAGTCGTAGAATAATTTGCTAATCGTTATTGGCGTGCGCTGGTTTTTTTTTTTTTTTTTTGAAGTCCCGTGTCCTCGAATGGAGTATGGGGCAAATGCGTTTAACATCTGTTTCACTGATCGATTCTGCTTTAGGGGCAAGTAGGTGATCAGCCTTCTGTGCCCTGCCAGACCGAGTCCTTTTTTTATCTCCACCGGGAATCGAACCCAGGACCTCCCGGTTGTAACGTTTACGCGCTTACCACTAGACCAAGGAAGCGGTCTTAATAATGTACGATGTTTATTAAAACTCGAAGATTGTCGTGGGCAACGGCTAATCTCTAATATTTTAATAATCCAATAATTTAGTCTGCCAAATAGTTATATCTTTAATTCTATATAATACATATATATAAAAATCAATTGCTGTTCGTTTGTCACGCTAAAACTCGAGAACGGCTGGGCCGATTTAGCTGATTTTGGTTTTGATATTGTTTGTCGTAGTCCAGTGAAGGTTTAAACGGTGAAAAAATATGGAAAAATTGCGAGGAAGATAGTTAAAACGACAATTTCATTTTCCCATATAAACTGTTCTACCTACTATCCTGTCAAACATTTGACGTTCGATTCCCATTCTACCTTTTATTGGCGGCATGAAGTTCGCCGGGTCAGCTAGTTACGTAATAAAAATTAAAACGCCATTGGCACGCGAAAGTTATAATTGATGAATTTTAAAGACTTCGGTGAAAATCATGGCGAAATACTGGTCGGTGCTTAAATTAAGAATAAGAAAGGTACCTAAGGTAAGGTAAATTTCCTTTAGCTATATGTGGTGTTCATGGCACCCATCATCAGAACTGAGTTTTGACCGAAAATCCAATGGTAAAACCATATTTGCATGGTGCATTAATTTCACTGATAATTACTCTTTATGCCAGAGAAATAGTTTCTCCGGGATTAGAACCCAGGACCTCCACAGCCACAGAGAAAATATAACTATCAACCTAGAGGTTTCCTTTTTTATGAAGCTAAAAATAATCACTCACCACTTTAAATCTGGAACGCAGAACGCCAAGTTTCCCAAAGCGAACATGGAACGGTGAGCAGGTAAAACTTCCATCAGGTTGCTCAACAACAATCACATCTATCGCCCCGGTCAACGTTGCGCTGTTTATCTCATTGTAGAATTTCTTGAAGAAAGTCCCGATGTAGTTCATAGAATACATGATCGCCGATTTATACTTTTCTTCCTGTTGGCTAATTAATACGCACTTATGTACCGTTACAGCTTAGCCCATATTGATTTCTGAAACAAAGAAACACTCATTAATCGATTATAATGACTGTCGTATGGAGCAGACATTTAAATTATGTTTTTTTCAGAAGCAAATAGGTCTAGTACCACACAAACGAAACCTTTTTTCGATTGCATTAATTTGTTCCTAGATTTTATTTTTATAATTTAATTCACTTAGCCACAGAAGCTCTACACAGTATAAAAAATGTTTCTCGGATTTTACATGAACAAATCCAGAAACACATGAAACATTCAGAATGTGGTTGATCAGTTTACATTTCTTTTACATTTTTCGCGGTAAATGCACCTTGCAAACGTACAACAAAAGCCACAAACTAAACAATAGAAAAATAATTGCGGAAACAAGAAGTTTCTAACTAAAACTGGCGTGGCGGAACTAAGGAACTATTTCCTTTCTCGTTCACTACAATCACTGTAAACATAAGTAAAAGTATCTCAAATATGGAAAATATACTGTGCTGACATGTTTGCTTAAAAATTGGAGATGTCTAAAAATGAAAAAAAAAAAAAAATTTTAGAAATTGTTTGTTGAAATGATATTTCTACGCTCAACATTCAAAATGTGGAGTATGGACCGGTACAGTTATTCCGTATTAAGTACCTATAACTTTAAAAAGTTGCTAGTATCCATTTTGGTAAACGAGGCGGTACGGTTTGTACGTAGGGTCAAAATTGTAAATCAGTGTTAACACTATTTGGATAAATATATGTACAAACAATACTTTTTTATTAAGATAGCAATCAGGATATTACTCATTATAATGTTCTTACATTTAAGCAGTTACAATAATATTACGAAATGATATGTATCTTGTTATCTACAATAATAGCAATATTTATCGATTGTTGCAAAGGTCAAGCTACGTCAATGGCGATTATGACCACGTAATTACAATCTCATTATCTGTTCTTGTGATAAAATATAGACTTCTTTACCGCCCCCAGAGTGTGAAACAAGCTTAGGCCATAATCCACATTGTAGATCGCACTTCAAAGTAAAACTATTACCCAAGGAAATATCGTCATAGGGAAGTTGAACGTGAAGTCATGACTATGCATTTGGCCCACAGAATCTTGACTTCTCTTCACATATAAATTAAAGACAGTTACTGCTGGCTACTTTTCATTGATCAAACAATAACAAAGCAAGATGTAATCATGTTTGTAGCAGAACTTAGAAGACTACCAAATCTGCCAAATACACCAATAATATATTATCACTACATAGTATAAAACAAAGTCGCTTTCTCTGTCCCTATATCCCTTTGTATGCTTAAATCTTTAAAATTGCGCAACGGATTTTGATGTAGTTTTTTTTAATAGATAGAGTGATTGAAGAGGAAGGTTTTTATGTATGTTTTATACTCGTGCAAAGTCGGGGCGGGTCGCTAGTTATATAATAATGACGTAATAGAATAATTCGCTTGACTCAACTTGCTTGAAAAAAGACGTAGTAAAGAGAAGAGAATATTGTCGTTGTGATTAATATACTTAGCCAGATTTTAATTTTCACTAAGATGATCACCGTGAACCGTCACATGGTTAAGCAAGCAATAATACCAAATGTCAGCGTATTAATTTAACAATTACCCTATAATGAGTTGGATTGCGGTTTCTTTGTTGAACATTAGGCATTAAACAATCCATTGAATATTGATCGTGCATAAAACAATTATGATTATATAACTAGCACACAGCTCATAAGCATAAGCTAATACAAAAACAATTTGTAAACGTCCGTTAATAAAATAAAATATCACCGCCATTGTGATAATATAGTTGGAAATTTCAACGGAAAATAACGTTGATGAAGAACAAAAAAAAAATAGTCTTATGAATCACGCACGTTCAATTCCTTAGCGTCACATTACTATAAATTATTTATATAATGTGGATTATGTTATAGGTAAATAAACTTGTTTGTCTGCAAATTTTTTTTTTTTCACAACTTAAAAACACCCTATCATAACTCATAGAAAATCTAAAACACCTGCAATAACAAAAAACGACACAATCTTGTGCTACTCACGCAAGCAATTTCATTTTGATTAAAAAAAAACTCAACATTAAAATTTAAATTACTACCCAACTGAAAAAAAAAGTCGACAACTTGACACTAACATCCCGTCAATTTTCGAAACTTTGACAGAGTAAAATAATATTTTACATTCATCTAGACGCATTATATTATCCGCACCTACAATTAGACGAAAGTTAACTTACGTTAAGTTAACTAGTTAAGTTAACTTGTGTTTTTAAATTAATTTGATTAACAATAACTTTATAATACTTTTACCCGTATTCCAGTGTAAGCGAACACTGCAGTTTTCTCACCACCAGTTTAAGTATCCTGGAGAAAAAGTTACATCTATATCATTCTACATCTTTTATCACGCGTAGGTATATATTTGAGTACATATTACAGGGAGTTTGTTCTTACAAAAGGTGTAGGGTCATCGTAGACTTACCGTTACGTTTGGAATTTAATGAATGGTGGGAATTCTTATCTGAATGTCTCTGATACAGTAATTTCAGAGTTTAATAAACTTCATTGTAAATATAAAGCTGCCATTAACCCTGCCTGCTAACATTAACCTTTGTCTCAGATGCTCTGTCATTTCCTCTCAATTTGTTATGGAAAAAAATGCCACATAACAAAATTTAGCTAAGGGGATGCCATTACCACCCATGACATTGACTACAATTTTATATCTAGAAATTACTAGTCGACAATGTAGTAGCAATATTTTAAAATTTTGATTAACATCTGTATATTAATTCTTTTGTTTTAACCTGTGTTAAAATAAAAGAATAAAGATTAACTGATGAGGAAGTAAGAAAGCTTTAGCTGAATGATGATTATTTAATTCAATTAGGAAAAACACCTAATTAAATTCAAACGGCACATAAAAATGTAACAAACTATATACGAGGGCTGTTCAAAAAGCAACGAGAATTTTTAAATTTTGCTGGTTTGGAGAATTCGCTAGTAAACTTTTTTTTAAATATGTTTGTACAATGCCCAGCCCTGATGTATGATAAAATTTTCAGCAATATTCATTGCTTACTTTTTAAGTGGCAGCCGTTAAGGTTAGACGTGTTTTTCGATAAACACATTTTCGAAACATAATAAAAAAAATGTTTACAAGCGGTTCTCCAAACCCGCTAAATTTAAAAATTCTCGGTACTTTTTGAACAGCCCTCGTATATTATTACAAAACTAAAAGGATTAATTTTGTCAGTAATGAAAAAAATTTGAAAATTCTTCCTCTTACTAAAAGACATGGACTATTTCATATATAATATATTTTATGACTAACTAGTAATAAAATCATAAATAATGTGGTGACGTGATGGAATTGTTCAATGAGACTTCAGAAATATGTACATAATTATTTATATGGGACTGCAAAAACTAATGTGTGGTACAGAAAATTGCCCTATTGCCTTTAAGGCTATTGAATACCATTAAATAACTTTTTAATTAGAGTATCAGGACATCTAGTTCATTGCATAAATTTTCTTTTAATATATCATTAAGATTACAATCGGTGTTATAATAATAATTCCTTATCAAGTATCTTTAGTCGATTCAGGGATATTATAACTAATGATAAAGCATGAAATCAATAAACCTAAAAACAGTTTAATTTTTCGATGTAATATAATATGATATTATCTAGTACCGATTACTCAAGAGTTCTACACTTAAATTATTGAGTGTTTTGTGATGTCTATTATCTAGCAGTTTCTATCTTCGATTTTTTTTTTGATATTATGACACAATTGTTTGTCAATGTCCCTTTAAAACTAAGTTTATAGCCAAGAACAAGCCAAGAATCTCATGCGTATTTAAGTTTGATGATGATCATAACCAGTCTACTATCCAGACATATCACTTTTTCTATTAAAATAGAACCATAAGGTATACCTCCTTATGGTTTTTAAAGGTTAACGAGGGAAACTGAAAAAAGAACCGCCAAAAAAAAAAAGAAAAAAACCGCCCGGAATGTTAATAACAAACAGGAATAAACATAAATGGATGAACAAATCATTATTAACTTTAGCTAAGATCCATTTCGATCAAGTTAGCTTTAAAAAAAAACCGCTTCAAATTTGAACTATTTTAGAAGCTTCGACGCCACAGACAGACGTATATAGACACTATTATGTATAAACAGTTTTTATTAAATGCGAAACACGCTTTGAAAACATTTGGCCCACATAGATCGCAGTCAGCTGATCGTCGAATTATCATCGTAAAAAAATTTCATAATATTTACATATTGTTCAGTATCATACGATAACAATTGAATTTTGAATAACAATAACATGTCTTATTCACAGTCTATGTTATGAGAGTTAAATAATATATTGATGACAGAAATTACCACAACTAAATTCTTGCCAACAAAAAATTGTCAATAAACTTTGTGACAGTGTATGAAAAAGTATACATTCTTAATATTTACCTGTTTATTATATACTTAGGTGTAGAGAAATAGGCTGTATAAAAATAACTAAAAGATTGAAATGGAAAATTGATTTATAACTGACATCCTTTTAATGAATAAGCATGTTTAAATGCATAAAAGCATGTTTCTTAAGTAAACAGTTCTGTACCTTGAAATATCGCGATGAAATCCGACTGAACCAGTATCGAAATTATTTTCAAAACACCTTTATGTGACACTATAACAATCGTCTTAGTATCAAGTTCAACGAGGAAAAATATCGAGTCGAAACGAGGTATCTACGTCGATTACTTTTACAAACTGAATGATGAATGCTAAATGCTTCACGTTTCGCCGTTGAGAACCTGTTTACGTGTTGCGTTGGTGTATTGTGACGTCACAGCTGATATATACACGCACACTACTATATGTTACTAATTGAATACAATAATACTTTATACTACACATATAAAGACTTGTTGAGGGAAACTGAGGGGAACTTGCACGCACTATAATCGGCGCCGATCGCGTGTTACATGGCGTGATGTCGAACCATATAAATGAAAGTAAACCAAGAATTTGTCAACAATCGTCAACAAATGTCGAGATCGTTAATTACCGATTAAATTCTAGATGTAGGTAAGTATATCTTTATATGGTAGGAGCAAGAAATATTTGAGGAACTAGTGAATTAATAACCGAACATTTAATGATTACCTATTTTTAGAGTTAGATCTTAAGTTACGAGTGCTCACGTATTTGTAACAACCCGAGGCATATAATGGCATAATACATACATTTCCTTGAAATAAAGAATTACATATTATATTATTTACCTATATAAATAAATTGGATTAAAGGACGTTTGCTCCTTAGAGTGCAAATACTTGATATTACATGCATGCAGATAACGTTATGTTTTAGAAGCACGTCCACCAAATGCTCTACATATTTTATTGTTTAACATTTTAGTAAGTAATTCATTGCAGACTAACAATGAGGCTACCTACTAAAGTAGTTCATAAGAAAGAAAAAAAAATTTTTTTTGATTCATTTAAGGAATCGCATAGCAATAGAACATAAATACGTAAACAAAAGGTTTCAATGACACGAAAAACATTGGCATTTAAGGTGAATTTCCTCGTTCAAATAAATTTAAATGATTGGAAACTAAGTAGATAAATAAATAAATATTTCTCTAACATAGATTCATTACTACTAAAGGTGGCCTATGTTTCTTATTGCTCAACCTTAAAAGTTCACCGTCTATTTGTGCGAGGTCATTACGAAATACGAAATCTTTAAACCAGTGAGTGCTTCGGTTAAGTTTTATATGTATTCAAAAGACTAAATTTTAATAAATATCTCCTTGAAACACCTGCACCAGCCCACATTTGTTATTTGCCTAATAATGGGTGTGTCATGACGCAGTGTTTACGAAAAACTTATCAACGAGCCTCGTGCGTACTATTCAAATTTACAAGGCCAAAATTTTATACGCAATCGTGCTTAACAACATAACATGATCTTTATAATAACTACAGAAGGTGTCATATTTGCTTCAGATATAAATAAAAAAAATCAATATCAGAATGCCTATTGCAGAAATCATCTACTTAATTCACAATGTTGAATAACAAAAACATGTTTTGAATTTTCCAATTACTATTTACTAGTGGTTTACATTCATCTATAATATAGAATACCCAAGATACACATTCAAGTTTAAAAGTGTCCCATGCATAATACAAAATCCAATGCTACTTTTTAAAATTTTGAAATACAAATTAGTTTTATTTCCAAATTCCAATGCGAGAGTGAGGCGGTTATGACATTACGTCATGCGATCGTCAGCGCCGCGACTATGAGGGCAACTAAATTATAAATATGAATTCTAGCACAGGTTGATAGTGCCATGTTTTGAGCGTTGATGGTGTATCTTGGGTATTCTATATCGATGTTTACAATAGGTAAACCAATAACACAATACAGACTGAGTTGTACAGGGAAAGGATAACCCACAGGCCTTTAATTATTTTTACTAAAACAGGCTTAGAGTACATTTTTTATGTTGGCATATAAATTGGGACCATTATATAACCGCCTCCATGGTTTACGCCTCCTACTTGCCTGTAAAGAAAATTATCAGTGAAACAGACAGCAATGTAAGACACATTGTTGTGCCCCATGCCCCACTAGGGGTTATGGCAATAATTCACTTTATATGTAATATAATATACTTGTACACAGATGTTTTAAGATGAAATGTGAATTTTTTTAAATGCTTCAGTCTTAATTGTATTATTGAAATGAATTAGAAAATGTTATTAATTAGATAACTTGGCTGCCTGGAGGTTGTTGATTACTGATTACCGATAGGTAAAGCTGCCCATTGCTCTTCAACTAGTCTAAGACATATTTTTACTATATTAAAGCAATGAAGTGTAAATAAATAAAATAAATAAACTTTTAAAAGTAATAGAAAATTAGGATAGCAGAAGAGAAAAGCTTAAAAAAAGCAATTATTATATAGCATGATAAGTTGTTTTCAGTATATATATATATAAGTATTATTATTGTGTACAGTCAAGTGTATCAAGCAATTTATAAAATGTATAATCTAGTAAAATAAAATTATTACAATGTTTTTTTTACAAAGAAGTGTTTGATAGAAATTATAACATCTTATTAATCTACATGTTTTGCTGGTAGGCATCTTATAGAAAAGATAATAAGAAATTGGGAATACTTATATTCCAAATTTGTAAAATATGACTATTTTAATGTCCTGCCATATCCAGTCCCCATGAGTTACTTCATGTATTGTAATTATTTAAATACCTACTGAACCTAAAAAGTATTGAAGTGAAGTGTTGAAGTTGTTGGGAACATTACCAAGTAAATTTTACAGGATGACTACTAAATGAAGTTTTTAATTTGTTTTTTATGAATAGAAATTTTACAGTATAAATATTGTTAAACCTCATTGAAAAATAACGGTGCTATAAGTTTGATGTCTGTGTCTCAATAGACATTATTATAATATACGTATATTATGGTATTATTTCTCCTAGAAGAAAGGGCCAATTTTGTTCCTTTTTTTTTGTGTGAAAGCTGACTTGTTCAAAATCTTAGAATTTACCAAGATCTTTTCAACCATATGAGATGTTCTTATTTCTATACCTTCATCATGTTAGGGGATGTTCTTTAAATTGTCTTCAACAACACTTATTATTAACCATATTATACATAATATGGTTTTTATATTTTATTATATTTAAATAACAATCCTTTGGTGTGTTTATAGTCCTTAATAAGAATAGTTTTTATAAATATTAATTACCTATAAAGACAGGTAATATGAATTTCCTAGATCTCCTAGGTGGTACCGAGTTTAGTCAACTACGTACCATGCAGTGGTTTGTGTTGAAGTTTATTATTTATTTATTAAATACAGGTAATTAATATTTATAAAAACCTCTACCATCTGGCCGTGGCTAAGTGGTTTGTGCGTCTGCGTCTTGCGTCGGAGGTCCTGGGTTCGAATCGGAATACATGAATGTTTCGGTTAGACACAGAAGCCTGATCACCACCTATTTACCAGTAAAACAAAAATTATCACTGAAACAGATAGAGCCGTGTGTCTGTCCCTGACTATGGGTTTCAGGAATTCTAGCTAAGTAAAAGTAATATTTCAATTTTAAAAATCTAAATCCAAATAGTATAGGATGAGAGCAAAAGCATGACTTGGCTTATGAATGTCTTTCTCTTGATTTATATGCAAATAAGGTATTTAATAAACTCAGAAAGTATGCAGGTAGATATATCTAATAAATACAATATTTAATATTTTTCCCTTTATAATCCACTAAGTACTTTGAATCACTTGTCAATATTAAAGTTTAAAAAACTGAGTATTCAATTTGCATTTGTTGAAAAATTAATATAATAATACCTATTTTGTATGTTGTAATGTACAATGAATAATTCTATTACAATAATTATATTTTTACTACAACCGTACATAGTAAAACTGAAGGTTTTTGGTTTTGATTTGTTGTTAAAATTTAAAAAAAAATCTAAATAGGTACTTAGTTCCTTTGTTATAATGGTGCAATTTCTTTACTTACGTGTAATGCTGATGAAACTACACCATAAAATTGATAAATCTTAATTAGTTTATTACAAAGAAATATATGCACTTGTAACTTGGTAAATTAAAAGGTCTATTCAATAAATTAACGTATTTTTTTACAACTCTTCAGAAAACTAGAAATCACTGATACAATAAAGCAATTGCCAAATACTAATTAGAAAACAGTGTGACCAGCCTTAAATTAGATAGAGATCCTGTTCCGTAAAAGAAAACTGACAATTGACAATTCCAGCCAAACTCTTGCACATGCTAAAAAACTGCCAGTTTAAGGTTCCAAATTGTATAATCTAACATTTTTGTTTCACAGTTTTGTTTAAAATAATGTAATTGTTTATAAATTAATGGGAGACGCATTGTTTATGACTTAACATTTATTTATAGGTCTCATACCAATATAATAGACTTTTATAATAAACTTTTTCTATTACTAATTTAACCACACACAATAACATAAAAAAATGTAAATAATGATTGCATAATCTCCTCAATAAACATTTGTACCGGTTTCAGAATAATACTAATAATTCAGCTATAGATACTATGGGAAATCCCCTAACTCAAGGCCTCTCTATCTATTGCTATATTTTGCAAATTTAATAATAATTAAAATTCCTTCTTATTTGGCAATGATCTATTTCGTTTTTAATAGACTATTAGACATAGAAAGGTAAGTTTTTTTTCGTGATAGTGTTGCCTATTTTATCAATATCTTAAAACCTGGCGCCAAAATTAGTCGAATTGATAACCTTCTGTTTGGTGTTTTTGAAGGTCGGTTAAAAATAAGCCGTAACGTTTGAGTAAACTAGGGTTGCCAACTCCAAATTTAAAAAACTAGGATTTGAAGTCGGAAATACCAGGACAATTCAGTTTAAAAACAGGACGCAGTTACAGAGTTGCTCTATGTAATGAAAATAGATGAAATGATATTCAAGTAATATCGATAGTTATATTTTTTAAATAAAAGTATTCAAATAATAAGTGGCCCGCGATTTTTAAAATACATCATTTTATCAGGGCACTTTAAAAACCCAGGACGCTGCCTAAAAACTATTCAGGGCATCCCAGGACACTACCAAAACTAGGGCGTGTTCTGGGAAAACCGCATTTCATTTGGATGTCGTTTCTGAAATTAACCCAAACAAACACACGGTACTTTTAGGATCTTATTATTTAAGTAATGTAAAAATTAAGTTCAGTTATGTACTAAGTAATCTGTTAAATCATACACAGAACACATACAGAATAAGTTCACATATTAAAGTCCTTACTCTCTATGCTAGAGAATAAAACAGAACTTTACTGAAACTAAGTGAAACTCTCATATCAGAATGAAAGAAAATTAAAACACAAGATAAAAGTATATGATTTTCTTTATAATATAATTTATCTTTACAATAATAAGTATTACAAGCATAACTATCTAGAATGGTTAACCAGATGTACATCTATATTAATAAAACAAAGTCGGGTTATTTACACTATTTATAACTCAAGAACGGATCGACCGATTTCGATGATCTCTGTTTTGTTGGATTCGTCTTATCTGATTACAAATAATAACAGATTAACTATTAAAATATAGAAAAATTCACGAAAATTTGTTTATGAAGAAAATTCGGTTTCTCGTGCATTTTCTATGGAATGACGTTTTATGTAACAAGTGACTAAACTCAGAAGCGATACAAAGTTCGCGAGGTCAGCTAAAGTTTACTTTAAAATAAATTGAATTTAACTATATAGATAATGTATGTTTGGATTAGTAATTTTGTGCTATGGTAACTTATCAGATGTACTTTCTACAGAGTCTCCTGTGCCATTTGGAAGATTGTTTTCATTTTGAGATATTATTGCATTTTGTGTTTTATTGCGTAATTCAAACACTTGAGTTATTGCATCACGGAAGCACAAAAAGTTGTAATCAATTACACCTGGAACAAAGATAAAATGTTTTAAAATGTTATGTTCTTCTTGAGCTAAGTCGTCTACGCGTCTGCGTGATTTGCTGGAGGTTCTAGGTTCGAATCCAGGGGAAACAAATAAATGTTTCGGTTGGGTAGACGCAGAAGGCTAATCACCTACTTGCCTGTAAAGAAAATGATTAGTGAAATAGATACAGAAATGTATCTGCCCCATGCCCCACTAGGGGTTACGGAAATTCACTTGTCTTCTTGGGCTTCCTTTAGCTTATCAAACAAATCTCTAAATACCTTGCTTTTGGAAATTTTCCTCTCGTAGTATGCACACTAGGGCTAAAAATTTGTTAACTTCTCTTAAATATAGAACAGTGCCATTATTGAGCTTTATGAGACTTGAGCTCTGATTATTGAATGTATTTGTTTCTGTTTCTTCAACCATGCTGAAAAGAAACATTTTAAACGAAATTAAATTTTAACTACATTAAATTAGATTAGATAGATGTTTTAGATTTGATAATTTCCGAACTTTATTTGAATTTCACAAGATTTTTCTTTACTTCTTTTGCAATTGGTCACCATGTAGTTGTAAGATTTTGTGTTCATTCAGAGTCAAGCAATTCTAATTGCATATTCCCATGTGATAAAAACTGCATGCATTAAAGGGTGAAAAATAAATTTATCATACATCATACATACCCATAAATACAAGATATGTCAATAACAACATCAATCATATCGCAACAAAGTTCATAGCTTTGCATATCAACTGGTGAGCTGTCTGTTGCAATATAAATTTTTGATACAACATCAAACAGGAATGCCTTTTCTATGCCAGAGTTCTAAAAAATATAGATCTAGGATAATGTTCATGGTGTTAAATAAAAAGGTCTATTTTTTCAAAGCAGTCAATGGTTTGGTATTTAGAACTTGGTGAATGGAGAATACTACAAGGTTCGCAAAATCGCTTGAATCTTTATCACAAAAGAGCTTCTATGTATATAAATACACTAATTTTTGTTTTATTCAAAAAGAGCAAGTAGTTTTGATTTTACATGCATTTGAAGTCCATCAGCTCGTGTCAGCAGCGTGACGTCACGGTACAACACTCTGCTCTCTGTCTCTCTATTCTCGAGCAGCGACGAGACGGACTGCACGAGATGTTGTAAAATGACGTCACGTCGTCCTACTTTTAAAATTCTGTATCTCGGGAAGAAATTGACGTATCAAATAGTTTTTTTTCACATGATTTTTCCATTTTCAATAGAGAATACGATAAAAATCAAAATGTGTGAACATTCTCCATTATCTATTAAACTAATATTTATTTAATGCATTTAGCTGACTTTTTGGCTTATAGTTAAAAAACAAAGCTTCATAGTTATTGTTTGTAAACTACAAACTGTGTTTACACAAACACACTGCATGAATGATATAACGAGTGTTATCATCACTTGAGGACTTGTCATTATATCTATGCAATGCAGCTTATATAACTATCAGTTTATAATACAGTATATTATAATAGGTAATTACTTACCGATATGAGTATATTAAGTAAATTTTCCAATGTAGGTAATTGTGGAATTAACTTCTGTACAACTTTACTAAACGCTTCGAAGATTGAATGATCATAAATAGAGGTCAAATGGAATGATAAGTGAACATGCTCAAGACCATTTTCTGCCAAGTCTTCTGTGGCTCTGTGATGAATATCTCTTTGTGTCTCCATTTTATAATCATCATTGAGTCCATCTACCTACAAAAATATTTTATAAGTGATTTGAAACTAATTTTACAATACTAGAGAATAAAAAAATCAAAAAAATAAACCACTAAAAAACAACGAAAATAACACCTGGCTCAGTAAACATCATTAAAGGGATTATTCTTAGTAAATTTATGTTGTTTCTCTTTATGAAACCGGTTCCATAGTATCTATTAAAATTATATTGGTTATGAAAATTTATTTATTAAAAGTACAAAGTAAATCATTATAACATTAATATTCTGATCATTAACAATTATTGACACTGATACTTTTTGTTTACTAAGCCGTATGACATAATAACATAACTATTTCAAATTAATCAAAAACAGATTAAATAAACTGAAAATATTGAATTCAATTTTAAAATTCATTTTCAAACTAACATTTAGCAATTGCTTTTAGTTTAAGCTACCTCAATAATGTATTTATAGATATTTTTCTTTTATAGTTTCTATGTAAGTTTAAAGAATTAGAAAATTTAACTTTATTTAAAATATAACTCACTTTATGAATAAAAACCTCAAATTTAATATTACTATTCACCCTGTATGCTTTGGTAACAGTTTGTTGTAATTTATCTAAGGCATCTTGATAGTCATCCTGAAAATAAAATAAAATAATTGTAATAGTGTAATGTGCTGACCTTTAAGCAGGTACAGATTTAAGGGAAGGCAGCTGGGGCTACCTTGATATTTTTTCGCGTTTTACCTTTACCTACATACAGTACTTTGTACAAACATGATTATATTAAATACTAGCTGTGCCCCATGGTTTCACCCACGTTAATTTCGTCGTAACGTGATTATAGGCTATATAGCCTATAAACAGAGTAGAATAGCGAACAGCAAAATAATAATAATAATAATACATGTATTATGTACTTCGTCCACGTGGAATACTTATTTATTATTATTTATTTATATTTATTTCTAAAATAAAAGTTGCCTAAGTTACTCCTATTACATCAGCTATCTGCCAGTGAGAGTTCCATCAAAATCGGTCCAGCCATTTCAGAAATTAGCCAGAATGAAAAGAAAGACAGACCAACAAAAATTGTAAAAAAAATTATTTTGGTGTATGTACTCTATAAACATCCCTAAGCATGCAGTAAAAAGCGGTTATTTTAATATTACAAACTGATACTCCAATTTTATTTATCTGTAATAGATTAACAGAAATCATCGATCTATATTGTTAGTTTCACAATAAATTATTTACTGGAAAAGTCGACTGAAAAAAATTGTCCATTTTATTTGGAAAATAATAACCTCCACTCCTTTGTTGCACCAAGCCCTTCAGATCTCTAAATCCAGCATTGCAGTTATGTAGTTGAGATTGTAATTTTTGAAGAGATAATGATTATTCAATGTAAACAATTAAAACTGGGTTACAAATACCTGGGCATCAATAACAAAAACAAGTGCACCACATCCACCAAATATTGTATCAGAGTCAAATGTTGCATCAAAAAAATCAATTTGACCTGGAAAATCCCATATTTGAAATTGTACAAAACTACTATTGTTTATATCGTCTTTTACGATTTTATTGGTTGATTCTAGAAACAATGTTTCATTTGGTGACATCTTATGAAAAACAACTTTTTGAATTGATGATTTTCCTGACCTGTAAAGTGTTGACAATGAGAAGAATGGAATAAAAAACTTAAAAATATTCAAGGACGAACTCTGTACCTCCTCAGACCCATTAGAAGAATTCTGGGTTTATGATCCTCCTGTAACGACGTATTATCACTTTCACCATTTTGTTCGAATGGCCCATAGCTAAAGTCTTTAGGAAATGAGCCGACGTACTCATCTTGATAACTCTGCAATATAACGAGTCATTATTATTTCTGTTGTCACAAAAATTCAACTGTGCACCACTATTTTAAATTGTTTCCTACGTACCATTTTAACCAATTATCCAATGTTATCCAACCATTACATTTCATATAAATATACCATGCGTTAAAATTAAGCTTTTAGAGGCTGTTTATTATAAGAACAAGGAAATAACTTTAATGAATTAATTTAGTTTCAATACGTAAATCATGAGATAATTAATAACAAGACAAATCTTAAATTAGGAGGAATCTGACATATGTACTAACGACGTAAAACAATATATAATAACTAATATCTATTGCTGACATAATTTATTATGATTGTTTGACAACATATAATTGAAGTCTTGACATCTTCATATTGTCAATGTTTAGTTTAATATCTGTAGTCAAATTACTGTGATCGTCGTTGAACGGAAGTAGCGTTCTTGGCAACTGCATTCGAATTTCGAGAGGATTAGTATTTAGTAATATTGAAATACCTACACAAAACAAAAAAACAATTTAATATTGTATACCAAACAAGCCTCCCCCACACAGGCGCGTTATTATCGGTCGACAATATCGCATGCCATAACGCGTCCTACTTCCATTTCGGCGTTATTATTGCAGCAGTGTGTAACTACATGACCATCCTAATACAAAATGTACTGAAAACAGATATCGCAATAACGCATGCGATATTATCGACCGATAATAACGCGCCTGTGTGGGGGAGGCTTTATGGTGTCATTTTATTTTCGTTCAGGTATCCGCTCAACTGCCTGTCCCAAAAAAACAAAATCCCGTCGATTGCCCTGCCTGCGCAAGTTTTTTGCGCGCGCGGTTAGGGTCCACTTGAAACTCAATTTACAGTAATAAATAATGCTCGTAGATGTTTGGATTGTTCTGAGAATTTGTTAAGAATAAGGTAATGTATCAACTTGAACTATAAAAAAGAATAAAATTTGAGTAAGTTTTTGTTTACAAGGCTGTAAATAAAAACAAACGGTTTTTCGTTTCATTTCTTAGAATAATCGTAATAAATGGAAAAGTAAATCGATAACACACATATTTTATGTTTATTTTTATGTCTACGAATGTTATTTTATTCATCTAAGTAATAAAAATTAGTAACCCGTACACATACCTACAAAAAATAAGAAATTTATTGCTTCAAACAATTGCCGATGCTAAAAAATGAAGCGAGCGACTGACTTCCCGAACCGGGGAACGTATGCGTCACACTTCAATCTTCATTCACTTGTTTGGGTGGACGAAAGCAAATATTGTTCGAAAGGCATAGAAATTATGGCTATACGAAGTACTAGCGTTAGTGAGAGATCAACATAAATTTCACGTCTTATATCGCTGGGATATAAATATACCCAAAGGCAAACAAGAACCAAATTTGATTTGGCATTTTCATACCCAAAGGCGTAAGGAGTGGGTATATAAAACTATTTCTCGATAAAACAATAAAGTTTTATTAAACTAAACGTGTATCATAATAAATATTACAAGAGGAAGGTTTTCTATATTTACAATGACATGTAGTAGCAGTGGTATTTGAAGTGTTTGAGGATATAGCTGATGTCCGAAACGGTGGTCGCAGCGGTTTTGATGCAGCAGCTGTTAGCTTGTCGGCGCTAGTATATGATTGAGAGGGCCTCAATCGCCACTCACGTTCTAATCGGGCTCTCTCTACATGTTGAGCATGGGCAATGCTATGTTGTAAACCTGCCAAGCTATCAGTTTTAGCGGGAAAACGTTCTAGACTGTTCGACACTTCTCCAACCTCTGCCGTATCGGTATCGACAATTTCTTTATGGTCCAGAATCATGCCTATATTCAATTTCAGATTCGTGGAACCGTCTCGAAAAATCAAATACACCGTGGCTTGATCGAGAACTTTCAAGGAAAAGTTTTCGTTAATTTTAAGTGCCTTCATTTTAATTTGAAATGGCTTAAACTTTTGCGTTAATTTTTTACTCTTTTCTTTGATAAAATTATCGAATTCTATAGCAAGCATTTCCTCATTATCTTGCCTTGGTATTTCATCTCCGTGCCCCCCGAGCTTGAGTATTTCTGGATCTTTATGTGGCATCTGAGTATCGATCATGACTTGTTGAAGCACAGGCGGATCATTCAATGTATGCCATTTCCAATGAGATACGGGCCCAATGCTTTTATCAAGGACGACTCCTTCTGTTTGGTTGTATTTGAGCCTGGAAGTTTATTTTACTCAAAATTACAGACAATCAGAGAAGACAAACTCTTAGCAGACCATATTATACCATAACTTTACAATATAACATTATTTTTATGAGATAGTACCTAAACACTGTTCCGATTCTAATATCTAGATAAGTTTATGAAATTTAAAAAAAAAATTCCCGTAACCCCTAGTGAAGCATGGGGCAGACACATTTCTGTATCTGTTCACTGAACATGATCTTTACTGATTTGATCAGCCTTCAGTGTATACCCAACTGAAACATTCATTTGTTTCCCCGGAATTCGAACAGCACCTCCAGCGCAACACGCTGACGAGTAAACCACTTAGCCACACAGGCAGTATATGGGCTTGTGAGAAAACAATCTGCACATAGGTATCTTTCTAATGCACCATTTAAAATTTAAATAATAAAATAAAATCGCAGTGTTTTTGATTACAATACATTCTATATTTATTTTAACCTTATTTTCCCGCTGTGATCAAACACAACACCGTTTCCTAAATAATCGAATGCAGCGAGAATGGTGAATGGGCGAGGGCGACCACGCTCGTCCGGCTCACCATTGCTATATATTACGAATCGTTGCTGAGCATTGGTTTCTAAAAATCAAAATTGGAAATCGTTTGTAATTTGTATGCATCGGTTTCGGTAGATCGAGCAGTTTATGCAATTACCTACGTTTAGCGCCTGACTTCAAATCAGGTAAAAATAATATACACGTCAAATTCACCTCTTTTTTTTTAAAGATCAGTTAAAAATATTCTTACGGCAGAAAGTGTAAGTTATTCACCATGAGAATTATCTGAACAGACTGGGTGATTATTTGATGTCCTAATATTAATTAATAAAATATGTAGGTATTTTCTCATAACCGCTAGTGGGGCATGGTGCAACACATTTCTGTATCTATTTCAATGATCATTTTCTTTAGAGGCAAGTAGGTGATCAGCCTTCTTTGCCTACTCAACCAACATTCATTGCCTTTCTCGGGATTCGAACCCAGGACCTCCGCATACGCAGACGCGTTAATCTCTTAGCCACGAAGGCGGTTATAATTATCCCGCTATAGGAAAAGTTCTTGAGGAAATCTCATTTCTTATCGATCTGAGAACGTTACAATCTTAATTCTGAAACGGAATATTCAGACTGACAGGACACAAGACTCAAGGGACATGTATCAGTGGTGGAAACACTGGACCACCTAAGAACCAAAATATTTGAGTAGCTACAGAATAGGATTACAGTCTGAATCTTCACAGGCCTATAATGCAACAAAAAGAATACCTTCAGCATCATAATAATCGAGAGCTAATCTTCCATTCCGATAAAACCACCGACCCTTTCCATCATCATCAAATTCAGCTAGCTTTTCACCCGTATCGTATTGCATTAATTTTTTATTCTTGTTATGTTCAAACCAATCAAACTCAGGATGTGCCGGTCTCATTCGATATACGTTCATCTGTTAATTCATATTATACTTACAAGTAGTTATATAATTTAGTACTAAATTTGTTTTTTAATTCATCGAAGTCTTCATCTTAACCGTTACGACGGCTTCTATTTTTAAAAAACAGACTACGAATAAGTATGTAAAAAACCATGGAACACCTTAATGTTAAAGTGTCAATAGGAAAAAATTAAATACTTATTATATTAAAAAATAAACAAAAATATTACTTTTCGGACAACTTTCTCAGTGGGTAACATCGTCCAACCTTTATCAATAAAGGTGCGATCTGACAGTGCGTATCGTATTATACCTTTCGTAGCCTCTGGGTCCATCTACAGAAGACAATATCAAATACACTTATATATTATTTAAATTTTTATGAAAATTAGATATTATTAAAACAAAAAGATAGGGCTCGTTCGATTCATCAGACTGTGTAGCTAACACAACTCTGTAAAATCCTAAAATCTATCATATCTATATTTTTAATGTCCCGTATATCACTTTTTTAAAAATCATCGAAATCAGTGCAGCGTTTTTGGCGTAGTAAACAAACAACTTTGCTTCTGGGCTGTATTGAATTTGGATTCGTGGTGCCCCATGAAGTAGTACTTTAGCATATAAGAACCCTTTCACACCTTTGTACTTGTATCACCTTTCTTGCTTTTGGACATCCCTTCCAAACAAAATAAATAATAGAAAATATTAAATAATTACAAAATAAATCAATCCAAATCGTTTGACTATTTAAAAATAACGTCCAAAATTAATATTTTGAAGTTGACAGCAAATGGCATCATAGGAAAAATAAAATAGCAAATAGTTTTGAAATGAGTATGTATAAAAATAGCTATCGATTATAATAATATATTAGTCATTTTATCCATGCAGTTTTTGCTATGTTCTTTATGTCCACTTTTATGTCTGGTACATGAAAAAGGAATTACAGAAACACATTTCTGCATTACACTATTATGTAATTAATTTTGTTTTTAAAACCAAATTCTTTTTTCCCGTAAATTTTTGCGTTGATCAATTTAGCTACGGTTAACGAAGATTACCTCATATTATGTTGTGAAATTATTTTTTGTTTTCGTAATAGGTATACACTACAACATATTTTTATGCGGTGTTCAACAAACAATGATAGCCTCGTCTAAGGTAGCTCAGACTTAGAATTTAGCAAGACGAGGAATCTTCTCACAATGAAATCAGAAGTTAGAGAAGGTAAAAGAAAAATTTACAGAGAAAATTCTAAATGGGGAAATACTTACGCGTTTAGAAACAGGGGGAGAAGGTTTTCTTTGAGTTCCTTTCACCTCCTCACTTCCCGACTTCCTCGGTGAATTCTCTTCAAGGAAAGTAGATTTAAACATTAAAGGCTCAAACGTTATGTTTGTCGAATCAATTTTATTAATTCGCGCAGACTTTATGACTTTCACAATTTTTTGACCCATTATAATGTCGATTGGTTCATTTAGTTTTCTTTCACCTGATAAAATGTTATCAACATCCAGTTCTAATTCAGAATCAGAGCAAAGAATGCAGGAGGAGTCTTGCAACGCAGTGTGGTTTTTATGAGCACGACAAATGATGGGTGATACATTTATTTCTGATAAGCGTTTTGATTTTTCACGAGGTTCTTTTTTTTCAGACTTTTTCAATTTGACAAGTTGTAATATTAAATTGTCTTGGGAATGATTTCTCAGTTTTACTTGGCTTATGTTCAATTCTTTATATGTAGTTTGTTCCACTTTTTTGGGTTTAGGTGCCACAGCACTTTTTTCTGTTTGTTGTTCTTCTATAGCCATTTTTGAAAATACCTCCTCCTTTAATTTTTTTTCAGCCATTTCTTGCATTTTTTTATCATCTTTTTCTGTCGTTGACTTTTCTTTACCCTTTTTGCCTTTAAGTTGCTTTTCTTTCAATTCAGTACTGGTTTCTTTTTGAGATAGTTCTTTTTCTTTTTGGAGCTGTTCCGAATTTTCCTTTTTAAGTTTTTCTTTTTCTTCTAATCGTAACCTTTCTTCTTTTTCTTTTTCTGTTTTTAAAAGCTTTTCCTCCTTCTCTGCGAGGCTTTGTTTTTTTAAATCTTCTTTAGACGAATTATCTCTGTCTTTTTTAGATTCACCTATTGTGGGTTTCTCCTTATCCTTTTTAGGTTTCTCCTTCACAGACATTTCCGTATCTTTTTCGGGTTTTTCCAATTTATCACTGTCTTTTTTAGATTCACCTTTTGTGGGTTTTTCCTCATCCTTTTTAGGTTCCTCCTTCACAGACATTTCCGTATCTTTTTCGGGTTTTTCCAATTTATCACTGTCTTTTTTAGATTCACCTTTTGTGGGTTTTTCCTTATCCTTTTTAGGTTCCTCCTTCACAGACATTTCCATATCTATTTTGGGTTTTTTCACTAGATCTTCTTTTTTTATTTTGTCTTTACTTTTTTTGGATTCTAATTCTAAAGATGATGGTGATTTCTTAATATTTTCAGGTTGAGTTAATTTTTGTTCCACTTTAGCCGATTCAATACTTTTTAATGGTATACTATCTTTCTCCGTTTTATCCTTTTCTTCTGTGCTAAAAGTTACTTCTTTTTTTTCTTCAGCAACTTTTATTTCAGAAGCGACTTTTTGTTTTAGCTTTTCTAATCGAGCTAAGCGCTTATTTTCCTCCTCTTTAATTTTTTTCCTTTGTTCTTCATCCTTCTTTTTCTTTTCTAACTCTGCACGCTCATTTAACATATCTATCGTGTCTTTAATTATTTCAGAGGAACTTTTATGGTGACGTATAGGTTTTTGATCACGTTCTTCTTTTGGAAAAAAGTAACTAAAATTTTGTTCCAACATTTTTTCTGTTAATCCTGATATAGACGTTGTCAAGGAGTCTAAAGAATTAAACCGCTTTAAAGAATTTGTAGAAAGATTTTTTCTAACGTTTTGTATTTTTGTTTCCGAGCTGACGTAACGCGGCAGCACACGAACAACTTTCTGTTTATAATCAAAGTTTCGTGGCTTAGCTGTGGAAACTCTTTTATATTTTTCATCAAAACTTTTCTTGGTATCTTGATCTTCAGAGTCGCGAAGTATAATCTTTTTTAAAACTTGTAACTTCTCTTGTATCATTGCCGGTTGCTTCAAACGACTACCCATAGAGGAGATCGTAACATCGTCGCGAAAAGTATCAACAGAAGAGAATTCATCAGAGTTTTTCCCCAATTGTCTTTTATCATGTGTATCTATGTGAACTATGTCATCATCTGCATATCTAATTTCACGTTTAACCGATTCAATTATTTCTTCAGGTTTCTTATTTCTTTGTGTTAAGTTTATCGTGAAATCAAACATTTGATCCAATTCTGGTTCATGGAATTTATGAGATTTATATCGAGACTCAGTTGACATCAATGCTTTCTTTTCTGCTTGTTTCGACAAGTTTACAGTTTTGTAAAGTATTAAATTACTTTCTAATAAATCTATGATTCTTGATAGCCATAATTTGACCTTGTTTTTATTATATTTTACTGGTGAATATTCTCTACCTATTGTTCTTTTGTCTTTTTCACGAGACGTACTTGGCTTACGAAATAAATATTCATTTAAGCAATGATCGCACACATTCTTACACTCTTCTTTATCGAGTGTCAATATTTTTCGACGGTAACATCTGAGATTATTTTTACATCGTGGGCATTTTATATAGTTTTCTAAAACAAATTTTTTTTTAGTCACATTTTACTTTAGTAGCTATAATTTACACATTTCAAAATGTTGTAAATGTAACAAACCAAGTTTACGGATCAGTTCATCATTTTGATCCAATATAAAGTTTTTGTTCAACAATACTTCCTCAGTAGCCATGATACTGGAATATAAAATAGTTCGAATAAAACTCTGCCGAAACACAAGATTACAAAATAAAAAGGCAATAATAATTATAAGTAACCCGTTAGGTACTGCGTATTTGACTTACATAATATTAATCTGGTATTTACTATAAACTACCAAATGAATGAAATACTATGTTATTTGATAATAATTAACTGCAATTAATCTTAACTGTATAATTTTTAACTACAATAAACTTACCCGCGTAAGTAAATTTCATGCAGTGCCTAATTAGAATAAGATATTTAGATAAGTAATGCAGTGAATAGACATTCTCAATAATATACACACCCAGTACCTAATAGTTATTATATTTTGATTTATTTTGGTAATAAAATATTTATAGTCATAAAAACAATATAAACAATGAATGCATACAAAAATGATAGTTTGTCAATGTCACCACACAGAAACTATACTTTTTTGTCAACTCACCATCTTATAATTTTTCTTTTCTTCTCATAAGGCTACAATCTTTGTCAAACTTTATGGTTTCGTTTAAATACTCAGCTCTCATTAATTGTATTATGCAAATAAAAATTACACTATAAATATTTTTTTATTATCTAACTAATTTCAGTTACTACTATTCTTTCTTTTTCTTAAATAAATTTATAATTCTTTGGCGCAACGAAACAGGTGTTCCAGATGGTTTCAATACTAATTCTTTTGTGCAAATATTGTGAAGAGGTCCAAATGCCAGAGCTACAACTGTGCAGGCAAGACATATTACATTGTACGGCATACTGAAGTCAGGTGTAGGCAAGGATACCATTGCACCATTAGTTCTAAATACTGCTGGATACCCTAAAACAGAAAAATAAATTAAAACAATTACTTATATTCTTTAATTACAATACAAATTCATGAAAGTAGGTAGAGAACTAGTGCTTAAATTTGTATAAGAGTAATTATTGTATGGAAAAATCAAAATATACATCTATAAAAGAATAATATCCTTGCATACTTACAGGCTTTTGATGCATTGATCATTGATTCAAATGTCACACCATCAATAGGAATACTTGTATAATTCTTGGCTGTTGGTAGTTTTGCAGAAATAATAGCAGAGCCAATATAAAAACCATGATTTGCATCAGGTGGATATTCTTGCCATTTTAAAAATACAAATTCAAAATCAATAGTCACTGTTGTAGTTGATTTAGGTGGTAATCTCATAAGCAGTTCTAAGTGGTAAGGCCTTTGTCTACTACGACCTGGAGAATAATATTGCTTCATAACAAGACCACTTTCTGCCTCTCCATTTATTCTAAGTGAGCTAAGTTGTATTGGTAACCACCATGGTGCATTTTCTAATAAAACAATATCAATGGGTGCCCAATAGCTATTTGTGATTTCGGTGACTATCCCGCCAAATTCTTTTCCATAACCCAAAACATAGCGATTAAAGTAAAGTGGTGGTGGAATTGTTACTGAAAATTTGTTATCCATACCATACTTGGCTCCAATGTTTATCATGGGACTATCAGCCTTTATATCATATAAAGCTAAAATTGTATCGCTTCCTCCTCTTTGGGACTGAATAATACTATTTGGTGGTGGAGATAATTTGAATGGCAGAGTGCCATTTGAAGTTACATCAATGTATACCTTACTTGATGAAGAAAGTGGACATCCACCAAATAAACCTTGGCCAAATAACAGTTTAAAAGACCAGTTCATGCTGTTTATGATTTTGAAATCATACACAAGTGCAACAGTTTGCTTAACTTCAAAATTGTGGCTAGTACAGTCCTTGTTCATACATACTTTTCTTATATGAACTCCTATAGAGTGATAGTTGGTATTGTGAATTAATCTAGAGTTCAAAAGTGATGCAAACCCATGGTTTGATTCACATGGTAATAATTTTTTCCAAGGTGTTAAGTTTTCAGTGCATACTATTTCTCGAGGTAAAGATGCATATCTTGCAAATTCAGAAGTATAATTATTACTATTTTCCATAGCTCCTAGAGGAGACAAAGCTATTTTTGGGCTGATTGTATTATGTGTGTCAATAAAATTTAATGATGCACAGAACAGGCCTGAAAGTGTGGCACTCAATTTTTTCCAATTATCATCAACATTAGTAACAGTTGGTGAGAACCATGCATACAGTTCAGCACCTGGTGCAGCATCCAGTACAGGGTAGCCCCATTGCTTGTGTCTCCATTGGCCCTCTGTTAATGTCAAATGTAACTCTTCAACTTGAAATCTTGACATAATTTCTTTAATGGAACGAGGTGATAAATGAGAATGTTCATCTGTAAGGGAGAAGTAAGAATATAGTAATTAAGCTTCAAATTAATAGTAGTATATATAAATATATGAATAAGAATAAACATGACATAAAACTTACATGCATCTCCAGTAATTAGTGTAATAAATTGAAAATAAACATATAAATGCATGGGAGGTAAAGGTTTCATATACAATTCTTCTTTAAAGACATCGCCACTCACTCTTAGGGTTTGAGATGATAAGAAGATGAAAGTAATGATTTGAGGTTTCCACATTGTATTCTACAGAATTGTTTAAGGTTTAGAAGTTCTTAGTAGCATTACTTCTGACTTCTAGGTCTTTTGACATAACAAAACCAATAATATCGTATTTTAAATTAAATCTAATTAATATGTAGCGTATTTAAAAAAATTGAAACAGCGAAAACAAAATCTTTAGACAGCAGTCTTCGACTTTATTCTTGAAGTCAGTTTACAGTTTACACTTTACACTAGAGGTTTGCACCGGAGCATGAGTACCGAAAAATCACCGGTGATTAACCGGTAAAACTAATCGATTGAAATAATCGGATATTATCCGATTGATCTCCGGTGATGTCGCATCTATAAAAAATACTTTAAAATATAAGTAAACTGTATAAAATAAATTAATTTTAAATATTGTTATTTTTTAAATAAATGATTATATAAAGTATATCAATTTATTATTCTTATTTCTTCATTTGTAATGTATACATTGAAAAAAAGAAACAAAATTTCTTTAAGTGGCTTTCACACTACGCTATAATTGAGTTAGTTCCTTCATAAAGGAATTCGCCACAAATTAATAATTAATATACATTATAATATACAAATTCTGTAACGATGTTAATATAATGTATAAACAAAGTGCGAGTTGGCAGTGGACATTTAGCAGTTACTCTATGAGTTTGTGTCAAACTCAAATCTATCAAAATATGAAAAATTCTAAAATATTATTTTATGTTGACAATTACCTACGTTACATACTAATTACAGAGAACACAAGGTTGTGACTACTGACAGATGAAAATAACAAAACTGTAAAGTGTAAACTAGAGGTTTGACAACCGCGAGCGAAATTTTGACAACCAATTGAATTCACCGGTGATTGGGCAATCTCCGGTGAAAAACCGGACATCGCCGGAGAATAAGCCCGGCCGCACATTATCAGAAATTTCTGTCAGAAAAATCCTAACGCACCAATCAGAAACGGCCGTGCCGTTAGAATTTTTCTAACAGTGTGCGGGACCTAATACAAAATATATGCACGGAGCGCCTTCCGGCGAGCGTTAGAATTTTTCTGACAGAAATTTCTGATAATGTGCGGCCGGGCTAAAGGTGCTTTTAGACTACGCTAGTATAGCGTAGTCTAAAAGCACCTTAAGCCATCATAGTGTGTTTGCTATAGAGCAGATGCCATACTATACTATATAGCATGGCGTTCACACTACGTACGGCTATAATATATAGCAAGCTTAGTGGTCGCTACTTGCTTGTTTCGCTTACGGGACGGCCGGGGGTGAGGGAAGAGGAGCGTGCGATATATCACAGCTGAACTCGGTATCGCTCAATTTTAGTAATTAAAGCAAGCCTATAATATATAGTATAGCACAGTGTGGTCGTGTCCATACATTTAGTACGACCACACTGCGCGATATTGTTATAGCAAATATAGTATAGCAAGTATAGCGTAGTCTGAAAGCCACTTAAAGAAATTTTGTTTCTTTTTTTCAATGTTTACATTACAAATGAAGAAATAAGAATAATCAACTGATATACTTTATATAATCATTTATTTAAAAAAAATATTTAAAATTAATTTTTTTATACAGTTTACTTAGGTAATAGGTATACTATACTTTATAGTCCAACCGAGTAGCGTTATATTTATCTATGCTTGAACTTTGAAGGAACTTCAAAAAAAATATAAGATATTAAAATACATAGGTACATAGTGTCATAATATATTACATAGTAACACATTCGAGAATTTATTTATTTTATAGGTACTCCAAGCAGTCAAACAAAAATAATTAATTAAACAATCATGTTAATAGCACTTGATGAGTGACAAACAAGTGTTTTTTCTGCGGTGAGTTGTAACTCATAAATTAATTAAAATTAAGATTTAAAAGGAATGTTTTTTAATAATATAAATATTTTCTTTATAGAATTGCTTAAAAAAAGTAATTATAACAGGAAAAAGGATGGACAACGAATTTCTTGATATATCAACAAGTTTTAAACTGCAACTTGGTTATGGAATTGGTCATATTTTAAACGATGTATGTGCCAGTTTGTGGTTTACGTATTTCTTGGTATTTTTCCACCTTGTACTTGAATTCACTGCATCTCAGGCTGGTTACCTTATGTTAATTGGTCAAGTTGTTGATGCCGTATCCACCCCCTTTATAGGCTACCACTCAGATCATACTGACAATTCTATGAGTGCTTTGTATGGGAGAAGGAAGTTATGGCATCTGTTTGGTATGTCATATTTTATAATACATTTAGAGTTACATTGTAATTATTATATCTTATAATTAATTATTTGTTTTCAATTTCAGGTACATTTTGTGTGCTTATTTCTTTTCCATTTATATTTTCTAAATGTATTGGATGTTCTACAACTCACAAATGGGCACAGATGTATTATTATGCAGCTTTTATTTTAATATTTCAAATTGGGTGGGCTGCTGTGCAAATATCTCATTTAAGTTTAATACCAGAATTAGCTGAGGATCCTCATGTCAGAACTCATCTTACAGCAATCAGGTGCCATATTTTAATTCTAGCATGAATTTTGTGTTAATTCAAGCATGTTAAGTTACTGAGATAGTGTTTGACTTTATCATGTTCAATTCAAATCTAATAAAAAATAAATGCTTCCTCATAGTAATTTTATAGCTATATATATAGTGTTATAAACTTTATGTTGTTCCCAGATATGTATTCACAGTATTTTCTAATTTGTTTGTATATGTAATAACATGGGCTATCCTTCATTTTACTGGAAACTGTGATAAACAAGTAAGTAGGTCATTAAATCTCCAAATAATTTTTACTTAATATTTTAAAAGGAAATAATTAAATTATTATTATTTTTTGCTTAAATGTTATTGAAATAATAATTATTTTTTTGCAGCAAGTTGGTCCAGGTGATGTTTGGAAATTTAGAGACATAATGTTAATTGTTATAGCCGTGGGAATGGTTGCATCTATTTTATTTCACACTTCAGTAAAAGAGAAACAATCAAGATATGTACAAAACGAAACAGAAAATACTACAATACACTGCAATTTATTTAAAAACTTTATTTTGTATCAGGTATTTTAAAGTGTAATTTGTATTTTAAATTTTCTGCTAAAGTATCATGATACATACTAAGACAATCCCTTAAGTTATATTACAAACTAGCTGACCCGGCGAACTTCGTACCGCTAATAAAAGCTAGAATGGGAATCGAACGTTAAATTTTTGACAGGGCAAATAAAATTGTTGTTTTTACTATCTTCCTTGTAATTTTTCCGTTTAAACCTTCCCTGGACTACGACAAACATTTCAAAACCAAAATCAGCTAAATCGGCCCAGTCGTTCTCGAGTTTTAGCGAGACTAACGAACAGCAATTGATTTTTATATATATAGATAAAGAAAACAATACATATATCATTTTGGTTGAAGATCTATTCTCATTACTTTAAAAGTTTGATAAGCAAATATTCTATGTTCACTCTATACTTATCATACATTGTACACCAACAATTAATTGTGCGTGCTGATAAGACACTTATTCATTATTTGTTGCGTGATTAATTGTTTAGTGTCCAAAATTTCTTAAATATTGTTTGATTAAAATGCTGATATAGAATATTAACAAACTAATAAGAGACTGTTTAACACTGCACTTTGTAGGTAGCTGGTGTATATATGAGCACAAGGCTAGTAGTAAATGTCTCTCAGGTGCTAATACCCCTATACTTACACCGAACCCTGGGTTTAGCAGCCCGGTCCCTTGCTGTAGTACCATTGGCTACGTACCTCGGCAGTCTTATGGCAGCTGGAGTCCAAAGATTAGCACCCAGGTCAATGACTAGAAAATTTAGCTACCTTGTTGGAGCAATTTTCTCACTATGCAGCTATTTGTGGGTCTATTTTGAGTTTGATGACAATTATAAAGTTTATTACATTTATTTGGTTGCAGTTTTTATAGGTCAGTAATACACATCTTATGATCTTAAACTATAGCAGTAATGTATCTTTAATTATTTAAAATTGAATTTTGGTTGAATTATTTAATCAAGCTACCTATATGTTTCTGAAAAATAATTCTAAAGCCAACTTAAAAAAACATTCCAGTTTCATTATTTTTACTGTTACCACAACCATGCAATTGTCTGTTTATGTACTTCAAAACATGAAGCAGAAAGAGTAATTAATATAATGAATACCTACTAAATTTGTTTGTTTTCAGATATACCATAAATAACTAAAACTTTTTGAATAATTAAAAAGTTAATTTAAATTCCGAATTAAATGAATATTTACAATAATGTACTTAATATATTTATCCAAAAATAAAGTTTTTGATTGTGGATGAATTTTACAGGCTTTGGAGGTGCTCAGATGCTAGTAACAAGTCTTTCTTTAACAGCTGATCTTGTTGGAGAAAGCACACAAACATCTGCATTTGTTTATGGTCTGATGAGTTTCACTGATAAATTGTCTTGTGGGATTGCTATTGCTGTTATTCAAATGTAGTGAGTGTCTTTACCTTTATTTTACCAACTTCAACCCGTGACGCTACTAATCTCCAGTCAAACAGAATCAGTTTTTATAGCATGATTACAAAAGCAATAACCAATATAACAATATCAAAATGTAGAAGTACATATAGTGTTTGTACCAATGGCAAGTGTACATTCATCTGTTTTTCTAATTCCAATAGTTGTACAGGGCCTGATTAAAGAATATTGTTTGGCTATATATAAAAAACATTTCAAATTTATTTCAGTGCTGATGAAGCTGAGGCAACATATTATCGCTATGTCTTATCAATAGTGTGTGGTGCAGCTTCTATGTTGGGTGTAATGTTTACTTTGTCCTTGCCTAATCACACTCATAACACAATATCAGTTGCAAGTAAGTAAAATTGTACTAATGGATTTTAGTACATTTCATATTTCTAATGATCACAATTTCTATGGATGCTTATGATAGACAATAAAATTGTATATGTTCTTAAAAAACATAATTTGTACTATACCTAACCATCATAAATTGTTTTTCAGATAACCTTTCAGTAAATGCATCGGACCATGAAACTGTACCATCAGGACTTGACATTTGAGCTTAGTTTCAAATTATACTCTAGGACCTAAGTACTATGTTAAGACAATTTGTATATAAAGAATCAAGTGATATTATTTATAAGAAAAATAATACAGGAAATTACTAATATAATAATTTAAATAATAGTGTATAATAAATGCTATTTTATTTAAAATGATTTTTATTATATTGTTCCTAATTATTAGTTTAACTAGTAAATAAAATCAATATATTATGGTGAATAAAAATACTTTAATATCACATAAAAGCTTGCACAGCAATTTTTAGTAGAAAAGTAATAATTTTAAACCGTTTAATAAATAGAAATTAGAAAGCTAGCAGTCTTAAGCACAGTAATTATACAAAAATTTAAGAGGTAATTATTCAGCAGCAGCAAGTGCCATCACTGTAAAACGCACTTCATTAGGGTCCCGAGCCATAAATTCCTTGCATACTTTGGCAGCATCTTCAAGAAAAGTGTCAGGAGAAGAAGGACCATGGTTGACAGGAAAAGCTTTACGACCATCCAATTCATATAATGCTCCATCCTTGTGTACAAAAGTAATGAAGTGGTGATTAACAGGTTCATCAGGATTGGCTTGAGTTTGTCCTTCCTGGGCAAGTTCCTTGTGAGCATTAATGATGCCTTCACTGTCTTTAAACAAAGCACTGCGAGCAGTAGGATCCAATTCTTTGGCTGCATCGAGGAATTTTTTCAAGTGACCGTCAGCAATTTCTATTTTGTCAGTATTGTTAGCAACTGCATGGATAATTGCAATAGTGCCACACGCATTGCTTATGTTTTGTTTCATGTAAAATAGATTGTTTGACACTTCTTGACCTTTAGAAAGGATCTCTGCTTCTTCTTTACTCTTAAATTCTTCGTAAGCTTCAGATAGAGGAAAAAGAAGAGTAACCGCCACCGCTGGTTTAGGAACCCAAGACAAGATCTCAGGATCTAGTCCCATCACGTCTACGATATTCCACTTTGTAGAAACACCATGTTTCTGGAGAAACTTATTAATGACATCAGGATTGGACTCCAAAGGAACTAATGCTTCAGCATCCATTTCGTATCTTTCTAAAAATCGTAATAATTTTTTTTAAAGGTTACCGCAAAATATTTTGGAAAAGTATAATAATTCGATTACAGCTCATGCTTTGAGCTAATACTTACTATTATCTCTGATCTCGCCAAAGAAAATTATTTAACTTGAGTTTATCGCAATTCGCAAATTTCTGCGACAATGATTTGTAAGAATTTTTTAATAATTAGACATCGATTTTTAAATAGTCATACCAGTTATGACAATTGACTTATGACGATTAGACTATTATTACTAATACCTACACAGCTATTGATTACTGTGGTTGACTCAGATATAAACACAGGATATAAAATTGTTAATACAAGTTGTATATTAAAATGAGTATTGTTGAGTAATGACTATTGACTTTTCCCAATTCTCATCTATGGAGATTGGAGTATGAAGTCTATGAACTATGATTATTGAATAAATAATAAGTATGATAAATGATTCTTATTTCTCAAAACTTGCCTGTGTTTTGTATTTTAACAAATTTTACTTTAGTGAATTTATAAAAATCTCTGCATGAAATGTTATCAAAAAGCACATATAAATTACAACATAAACGTTTAACAGTTACTGTATAAATTCCAATATGTAAAATATGAGTAATTCTCTGAAGATAAACAAGTTTTTATTTGATCAAAATGGCTGTTTGTGGTCTTCGAACGCTTCTTTTAATCGTCTGTATACTGGAACTGGTAAATACATTCATTTTTCAATGCTTTTTTGAAGTGAAGGGAAAGGCAACGTTGTACTCATGTACTATCATGATACTTTTTAGTTGATACCACCTCACAATGTGCTTCGTACCTTTAAGTTAGTATGTTCCGTTTTAAAATCCGGTATCCGGAAGTTAATGAAAGAAACTAGATAGCAACAAACAAAAACAAACATAATATGCAATTACTAAAAACTAATAAATCTATGGTGTGATAATATTCAATTACAGATACCAGTAATTTCAGCTTAATTCTATATAAATTTTACTAACTTAAACTTAGTTTTTATATTAATTCGGTATTCAATCTGGTTGTAAATTTAAAATTGAATTCAATGTTCAACAAATATTTTAAATCAAACATACATACAATTACTTAAGTATCTTTATTTAAATCGGCAGTTACTTGCTTTTCATATAATACTAGCTGACCCGGCAAATGTTGCTTTGCCATATTAATTTTTTGGGTGTGCTACCCTTATCACTTAGGGGTATGAAAAATAGATAGTAGCCGATTCTCAGACCTACTGAGGAGTAAGGTAACTAACATTGTGACACAAGAATTTTATATATGTTTTATATATATTATTTATATTTGTTTTAGATTGTTACAATTCAACGGCAAGTATTTGACTTTCTGGGTTATATGTGGTTACCAATTATAACAAATTTTATTAATATTCTTCTTATCATATTTGGATCATTTGGAGCAGTGCAATATGTAACAACATACCTTATTGCTGTGAGTACCTATTAGCTTTTTAAATCATTTGTAAAAATAATAAAAAAGTACAGAGAATTAATTTCCTTGAAATTTTTAGCTTGTGACAATAATAATACGATGTTTGTTCTAAGATGCTGTTGTCATTTTGTAGTAATCATTTTGTGTAAGAATGTGTGAAAAGTTAAAAATGATAGTTGTCTTAATGGTAAAAGGTGTTAACTTAATTCGCGATGTTGCAGCTTATCGCCCATTATTAGTGAATGATTTCGCAATGGTGTAAAACTATTTTTACTTTAATTATTTTGTATGAAAAAAATGAGTTTCTTAGTTATTTATATATATTTACTTTTTTTTATGGTGACTTGAATATTTCCACCCACTCTACTATCTGTTTTAAAGAATGTGATTACAAAACATGTTGTATAACATATATTATTAATATCCATTGAGTTTTCTTTTGCACAGCATTTGTGTTTCCTTAATAATTAAATTCCAAATAAATGAGAGTGGTAATTGCAGTATTATGTACTATGCTTTGTTATTTATGAATCTTAATATCATATTCAAAATTAGATTTGTCTTTGGTATGTCATTGAAAAAGCAATATGTTTTAAAATGTGATTTGAATTAAAATAGTATTATTTTGATATAAGTTTAACGGGCCCAAAATGTATATATAGTTTGTTTTTTTATTAATTCAATTGAGTGTTTCTTTTTCAGTATGCTATGTGGAGTTTAATATGGTTGACATGGAATATTTTCCTGATTTGTTATTATTTGAATGTTGGAACACTTAATAGGGTAAGTTTTTGAATTAGTAATTTTATTAGATTTAGTAAACTTCACTTAATTTTTGTTATTATATTTTACAGGAAAATGGTTTATTATCACTTGGTACAGGAAGTGTTAGCTGGTGGGAGAGTAATGGATGGGGATGTCAACCTGTTTGGGGGGAAGTGGATGGTCCAGGGTCATGGAGACCAGATCGAGTGGATGGCTGCTTTCTGCCTTGGCATCATATTGAATTGGCACAATCTTCTATAGCAGCATTACTTACTGCCACAGCCTTGCCACTCACAATTTTACTTGCTTTTCGGTCTTTTAAGAGACAAAAGCCTACCTCAGGTAAATTTTATATCTTTAAATTGAGCTGAGATGCTTTTTTTAAATCATATTATACAAAAAATTAGGACTCATACTAAATGCATTGGATATTTCAATTGATTTTTGTATTTGTAATATTTATTTACCGAAGCCATTTTTGCTGCAATTGTGGCTAAATTGTTCTGCAGGTTCTGGGTTTGAATCTCGGGAAATTAGTTGGATTGGGCAGTTACAGAAGGCCGACTTCCTACTTGCCTTTGAAGGAAATAATTAGTGAAACAGATGCAAATGTCTCTGCGTCATTTGCCTCACACATGCCTCAAAATGTCATTTTTTATTTAGTAATATTTTCATTGCAGATAAAAGCACCTTACAAAGGCGTCAAGTTTACTCAATAGAATTAAGTCCCACCGAAACAAATGTAAGTGAAAGTTCACTCAAACCGATGACTCCACGTCGAGTTAAACGACGATCGCGCAGATCATACAGAAACGCTGGCTATATGGCATCAAATGCTTCATTGCCATCCGATTCTAGACCGTCTCGACCTACTTCAGCCCATTCTTCCTACTCAAATTTTCATGCAGCCCGCCCAAATTCCTATCATCCATCAGATGGGACTCTCCGTTCACAAGATACATATGAATTGCCTCCACCACCTGTTGAATCAATACCGATAATGACCAATAGATATGAAACAGTTAGACGGAGTAAAGCAAAGCGAGGGCAGGATGTAGTTGGGCCTTACAATGAGCCAAATAGATATGAGCCAAGAAATGATAATGCATATGAAGCTAATAAATATGATGTAAACTATGAGAGGGATATGCCGAGGGAAATGCCAAATGAAGGTTATGGGAATGACTTGTATGGCGGTTATGGGGGATATGTGGAGGGGGCATGGGAAGCTCCCCCTCCCCCTGCTCCCCCATATACAGCCAGAGCTACCCCACAAGCCCCAGGTCCCCCAGCATACCAACCTGTCAATGATACATATAATGTGCCTTAAACTGTGCCTTTACCCGTTTGCACTAACAATCTACAAAGTATTAAATTAGGAAAGTGTATTTGAACTGCTTTAATAAATAAACCCCTTTTGATATAGACATAATTTGTGACTTCGGAAAATAACACAAACTAAAAAATGTTTTTATATGCTAAGTTTACAAAAATGTTATAGAACGTGTTCAGATCTGAGAATTAATAAAACAATTATTATTTTTAGATCGGTAATAATATCAGTGGGAACAAATTTTCTTAGTGTCATAATTTATACAACTTTATTAGTGCGAACGAATAGTTGTTAAGCCGTTAAACGTCATGAACGTGAAATAATAGGCGAAAATGTCTACATAAAACACGTTGGAAGTGTTTAAATTATAATTTAAAAAAAAAATGGATAATTTAGCTTAGATTTTAACAAAATCTTATTACAAAATTTGTCCAAATCATTACTGTTTCAAAAATAGGTGAATGTAATAACATTGAGCAGTTTATAATAAGATACATTTCACGTTCATGAAAATTGACCAGTGACGCTCACAATGTAGCTCAATGAATTCCAATACTTTATAAAATTTTATGAAACTTTAGTATTTAGTTTGTTATACATTTGTAATTAGGACATCACTGTTGCCTTTCGTACTTATTCTTTAGTCATTGTTGTTGTATAAAATACATTTTATTGTTAGCGAAACAACGAATTTTTAATGACGTTTATGAATTATGACGTATACGCGGTGCGTATTCCAATACGCGGATACATCTACCACGAGTTGTTAAGTAATAGAGATGTTTACCTTTTCTTGTAATAGATAAATTATAAAAATTTGAGGAAAATAAAACAAACATGTGAAAGAATCAATAAAATATCTCCAATAATGAGAAAGTTACGTGACTTTGAAGTTGCGCTAGGTCAAAAGACGTCGCAGGCGAATCAGAAATACGTAAACTTCAGTAATCTATTTCTACTTTATTGATGGATTTCAAATTTTTTTTTCAGTAATTGAATAGTTTTGATCTATATTTTAATACCATTATGTTCAGTATAATATTAACGTCATGAAACTTCTCCATGATCGATAACGTTTGCGTAATTTTTGCCTAAAAATGTGGCAGCGCCTTTGAAATTGGCAGGTTAAAACTTAACTATTTAATATGTATAATATGTGTATATTCCAAAATGCGAATCTACAATCATATTTCAAGCTTTATCCCTATGATAAGTTTTAATAGTGAACGAAAATTATCGTAGCCATGTAAAATAGCTACGAATAATAATATGTCTAGAAGTGTAATTCAAACTCAAAAATGGCACCACGCAAATAGATACCATGGTACATATTTGCGTGGCCTTCGACCAATCACTTGCCCACATCGCCTTGACGCGACCAATCACGTGCGAACGTATTGACCTTGTTGTACACGTTTTGGGTTTTTTTGAAGCGCTATCTGTATGAGGGTTACGTTTCTAGACATATTATTATTCGTAGGACGTACCTAACGAATTAGTAAGACTTTATAGCTGGGAATCTGAACTCTTTTAGTTAAGACCTGCCAGGATTCTTTCGTTGACCGCACTGGAAGTTGTAACATCAGTTCATGCGTCTCATGGAAGCAAATAGAATCCATAATAATATTGTTAAGAACGGTAGATGGGTTTCAAGATGTTGATATCTACGCGATAATTTTCTTCTACTCGATGGAACTTTTCATAAGGCCACTGTCAATTATTGTTCTATGAAGTTTTTGAAAAATATTATGACCTTCAAATAAGACGTATATTGTTTATTAATACCATATTCCAAAACGCGAATTTGAAATCGAATTTCAATATTTTTTTATAGTTTTGAAAAATAAATACATATATTTTTTAAATTTTGGTTACGATTCACATACAATAGGTGTCAAATGTTTTTCTGTAGGTTCACGACTAAAATGAATTTTGGAATATGGGCATAAGAATGAATCTCTTTATTAGTAACTATTTTTCTATGTTTTTACTTATAACATTCCTTACTGTGCGCAAAGATTGTCCGTCCATATGAAATAAAAATATTTTCATATAAATAAAATTAAGTTTCATGGTACCTGTATGACACTGCATTTTCTAATTGTTAGCAATATATTGTTCTACAATTGAAATACAAAATGAGCTTTATTAGTTTTTAGAACTATTTTTTACTTCTAAGAATCACATTTGGAAAATTTATACCAAATATACATAAAAATGATTTATTGTTTTATTTTATAAGATGTTTATGGTATGGTAGCTGGTATTTATAGTAATTCGATTCCGAAGTAAGTTTAGAAACGCATTTAGGTAGCAATTGGCAATTACAGTTTTTTGGAAATAGACAAAACTTAATACTTGGGGTATTTAGGGAAATAAAAAACCAAATGAGCATTGTAAATATATTCATCCACTTAAAGTAATTTCAATTTGACCATTCATTCTATAATAGATTGATAAAATATTTTAAATTAAAAAATTTCTATTCCCCTTATAAACGCTGCTCAACGATTTCTGCTCAGTGTTTCGTCTCGTTTCTCCAACAACAATTCTATGTTGGCGAGAAATGACAGACCATTTGACACATTGTTTTAAGTTAAGCAATGTTTATAGGTGTTTAATATTGTAACAAAGCAATGGTATAAAGCATGCAAGCTGAAGGATTTAACTACACCTTTTAAAATTAAAACAATAAAAAAATACTAAAGAAACATGTTGTAATTAAACAATATTTTATAACAGCCTCAGAAATATTATTTAGCTATGAAATTATTTAAAAATTAGATTAATTTAAGTTCTTCAGAAAACTTTGGTCTCATATCGCTGATATATTTTAAGATATTTAACAGTTTTTGAATTAAACGCGCGTAATCCCTAATTATGTTAGAAAACCGATACCTCGCTTCGGTCTATTTACCGTAGAGTGAATAAAAACTTATTTTTACACCTAAAAACAGTTTTAGTTGTTTTTATATTCTGTGGTTGTCACCTTGCTGTGATAAAACAACCTTAAAAAAAACTATTTCACTTAAATATTTTTTTACTCTTACGTTGTTTTACGTAAGATTTACAAAACTGTTTTCCCAATAATTTGAATAACAAGCAAAATATTATACCTAGGTCGTGTGAGATTTATCTTAAAATAATTATTTTTAATAATATAAAACTTAATATATATATATATATCTTTAATTATTTTTAAATAGCTGGTAAAGTCCTTCTTTCGCTAGGTGTGAGGTCTGGATGCCAAACGTCAACGATGAGCACAAGTCTAGATCCTGTACCATTATGCCAAACCTCGTGTTCGAAGCTATCATCAAATATGAATACTTTGCCTACCTCCCATTGTCTGAAAGAGAACAGTGATTTCACTGTTAATTTATTTAAATAGCTTAAATAATTGCTTCTTTTTCACACATTTAATTGAAATGAACAAGAAACAAGACTACATTTTCTTTAAGAGATATAACTTCATTAGCAGGGCCGTCTTCTACCTATTGGAGGCCCTGGGCATATTAGGATAATGGGGCCCCTACGACTTTGACAGAACACTATTTTGTTAGAATAGACAAAGAAAGTAGATAAACAAGGTTAAAAAAAATTGTAATTAACAATCACATGAAACGAATAGCTTAATGTAATAGAGTCCACAAAAGTAACTCTTTTAGCATTTACAATTAATGCTTAAAAATCTATGTTATTTGAAGAGGAACTCTTCTAGATTTCAGATGGGCAAAATCGTTAATCACTTCTTCAAAATCAATGTTTTTTAGCACATCAGATTCTATGGACATCAGCGACAAACTGGTTAATCTCTCTTGAAGAATTGTACTTCTTAATTCATTTATAATTCTTTTTAGTTTGGAGAAGGAGCGTTCCCCACTGTAGTTAGTTACCATCATGCTTAAGAAGATTCTCAATGCGATTTCTACATTTGGAAATGTGTCTTCAATTTTGTTTTCTTTCAAAAGTTGATATATTTTTAATATACAATCCTCATTTTCACTGTTAAAAATTTTCAAGTATTCTGTTAAATGCAAACATTCTATTTCTAACTCTTTCTCATTAACATCTTCATAATAAAATTCTGCAAAGTCTTTGCAACTTTGTCTCAACTCTTCAGAATTTAGAGTTTTCGAGCGAAAAAATAAATCAAAACGTTTACTGATATTCTTATACGAACTTAATCGCTGTTTTAAATGTACGCTGAGGGTATCAATCATAGGAAGAAAGGTTTCTATTTTAAATTTCTCTCTTCCATTCAGTTGGACTGACGGCGCGGAGCCCTTAAAAAAAACTCTGGCGAGAACTTCTGCGTTTTGTTCTTTGAGATAGGTCCTTGTAGTCAGATTCCAGGTTTCTTTCTTTGGCAGACGATTCGAAGTAATGAAATTTATCCCTGAAGTTAATAATAAAATCATCAAGTGAAGTAAACATATTAGTTGCAACGTCCAGTGTTATTGTTTCTTTCTGAAGATAATTATTTATTTTGTCTATTCTTTCCAATATACAGTTCCAAATTTCCGTTAAAATAATATCTTAAATGGTTAATTCAAACTTGGAGGTTCATACTTCGCTTCGTTCGCTCAATTTTAATGGAGCGAGTCACACTGATGAGTGTACTACTGATGATTTTTCTTTAAAATGTGTATGTGCTTAGTATACCATTATACAATTTAAATGTATCTAAGCATGCTGAAGTCGGAAAGCCTAATTTTTGGGCGAGAGTAGAATAGCTTCATGCATGTATAAGCTAGTAATTTCGTATTGTAGTCAGTAATTTAGGTTCGATTTCTTCGAATTATATAAGTTTTTTGGTAATAAATCTTGATTATCGTTTGGTGATCTGACAGGATCTAGGTACTTTGTATTTGATCTGAGGGGGCCCCTATCGATCGCGGGGCCCTGGGCACTTGCCCAAAGTGCCCACTGGGAAAGAGGGGTCTGTTCATTAGTATATGTAGTTATCATTAATATCGAAAAATCTTGACCATACAAAATATACACAAATAAGTGTTTAAGATTATAAAATGTCTTCTTAGAAAAGTTATAAATTATTATTAAAAGTAAGGAAAATATATAAAACTGAGTTTTTGAATTATGTATTCCAAAAAAATTTTGAAATCTCAATGCAAAAAAAAAACCACTTACCTAATCTCTTGCCCGACCCTGATGAACGTGTCTTTGGTATTGCTAAGAGCCAAGTGCATGCGCAGACGACAGTTGGTCGGCCCCACATGGGGTCTAACGTGAGTACCGGCATCCATTGAACTGAATTTTATCTGCCCTCTGCGGCATCGGGCTCCGGGCTCTTTGGCCACTATAAAAATTACAATTATTAACAATTTTCCACATAAAATACAATATAAATAAACATTTACACAGAAAACATAAATCCGATCAGTGAAGCTTTAAAATTTTTGAGTGATTTGAAACAATTAGAAACCAATACGTTTCAGTAGTAAGTACATCTATGAAAATATTGACATACCCAAAGAACACGTGACAGGCGCGCGCTCACACCTTCCAGGAATCTCTTGTCCACGAACAAACAAATCCAATTGTGACCATTCCCCTTTTTCTTTCAATCCTTCTTTCTCTTTTTCATATAGATCCTTTGCCGCGAGACCTTCTTTTAAAATCTCTTTCCACGAATTCTCAAGATCCTTAACTAGTTTTCTATAAGGCGTTGCTTCAACTGGCCACCAGGGCCGGCTTTTTAATCTCGGCACGTTGTATAGGGAACGCTGTTCTGCGGAGAGGAAATGTCCCAATTCCGCGCCTTTGATATGAACTTGGCGTGCCTCTTCACATCTGCCGAGTTGTAACAACGCATCACCCAAGTGATAGTAAAAACGTGGCTCATTGGCAGTTCCAGCGTCACCTTCTAATGCCTTATTTAAATATATGACGGCTTCTTCCAGTTTGTTGTATTTGTTTTTCAAGACGAACCCGTAATGGGCTAACGCGATGCGATCGTTCGGCCACGCTTCCAGTGTTTCTTTGAGGACCGTCTCTGCTAGATCCGCTCTGAAAGAAGAAAAAATGTTTTATCTAATTCTATTGTTCGGCTGATGCAATCCTATAAAACTAATAATTGGAACGTCGATGTAGGTAATAGGTCTGAAAAAAAAAACCCTTGGTTGGTTTCTTGGCTTGGTTGCGTTCTTCAAAATCATGTAAATCAGATTATTTAGGTACTTATAATAATAATTAATTTTCGTAAAAAAATAAACTATAAGTACCTGTTAGCCATAAGAAAGCTCACTGTCAAGTTATTCCGATAGTGGATGTTGTTAGGGAATCGTCGAATGAGCAATCGATATACGGGTTCAGTATTCAAGTATGTACCTAAAAAGTTAATAAACATAATCTGAAATAATTTAAGTTTATACTTGTCAAATGTAGTAAAAAATAAATGCTCGCGGCATTATTTGCGTGTATAGCAAGGATAAGTCTCATCCACAAGATTTTAACCAACTTCTCTATGCCAAAAATTTATCAAACGAATCAGTACTTCAAGAAAAACAGCGAAACAAATCGCTCAAAAAAGTGTCCTTATACTTATGTTCCGGTGTATAGTTTTGATCGTAATTAACTCCATAAATTAAGATATTCCAAATCATAAATAAAACTCACCTCTAAACTGTATCCTATCTATAGCACGACTAGCAACTTCCACAAGTCTTTTATCCGAGAGTCGTTCATTACTCTTCAGGAGCTGTAAGTAGGCGGAAATGGCCTTCGACAGCAGGCGATTATCCCTCTTCGCTTCGGCCATCAAATCCAAACTCTTTGCGAGTATAAATTGTGCGCGCCCGCTGCTTCTCAGTTCGGGCGCGGAAGCAAGACGCTCGCTCGATGACCATGCCCCCTCAATAAGTTAGTAAACATTCACACAACATCACAAAACTCAAACAAAAACTACCCAAAATGATGCTTTCAATACAAATGTTTGTTTTATGATTTCAATGAAAGAAAGCCTAATTCTCAACAGTCAAAACACAATACTTAAACACAACTTATACTAAAAAATTAAGCGAATTCAATGATCCACATCATCTCCGTATTTAAATTTAACTTACAAAAGACGTTAATGATTAAAACCATTCAAAATCGTTACAGGTTAGAAGATGTTTTTATAGCGAGAATACAGGACTTTATGTCCACAAACAATAGTTGTATAAAATAAATGAATTCTTGATATATTTAGGTTTAAACATTACCATAAAAAATGATTAAAAGTAAAAATGCCTAAATTTTAGCATACACTAGATAAATGGTTAAATAAAAAAAATGGTTAGTCATCTATAGATTGTCAGAGGTATTCGAGCGGGGTGCGGGCGCGAAATACAATCTGTCCAATCTAGAGACGAAAAAAAAAAAGAAAAAAATTGGCACAACGAGCAATGTTATTTGCATTTTGTTATTATTCCAACCAGCCCTGCAATTGTAAGATTCTTTAAATTCTAGTCTGAATAATATATCTGATGCGGGATCCATTCATAGTCTTGAACTTTCAATAATATTTTTGTAGTTCGCTTTGAATGCCAAATAAAGTCAAAAGTTAATCAAATAAAGTATGTATGTCAGTCTGTGGCATTGTAGTTTCTGCTAAAAGAACTATTTAGATGCGGTTTCTCATGTTTGAAAGCTGACATGATCGAAATGTATTTTAGCTACAATTAATGAAGATCTGTTTAGCACTACGAATAATAATATGTCTAGAAAAGTAACTCTATGAGAGTTACGTCAGATAGCGCTTCAAAAATGAATCCTTGGTGGGTTCATTTCTTCTTCATCTGTTTGACCTTGACAAACACCAAGGTCAATACGGTCGCACGTATTGACGATTGTATTGATTGGTCGCATCAAGACGATGTGAGCAAGTGATTGGTCGATGCCACGTAAATACATATGTACCATGGTATCTATTTGCGTGGTGCCGTTTTTGAGTCTGAATTACACTTCTAGACATATTATTCATAGGTTTAGCCATTTATAAGATATTTGTAACCATCATGTTTGGGATTTTTCAAATTGTCTTGAATTTCACATAAGGCGTAAGTATGCGGCGTACCTGTCGAAGTTCTTCTTCGGCAAGATCAAGTTGCTGAGACCAGTACGGGTCACTCGGCTCTCCGGGCCAATCTTCTTCAATACTATTACCACCGTCTTCTGAAATAAAATAACAGCTAAATGAAATGAATTGCTCTTTATATAACGATAATAGTTCAAAAGCAATAGTTTAGAGACACAGAGTTATACGGCAAAAATAAAAGAGCGTAGAAACACTACATGATACGGGAATCTCATAGAAAAGGAAAGTTCACTTTGTATGAATCGAATAATAATAAGTAACAAAAGTCAAAACGCCAGAGTTTAGTAGTAATGCACCAATGCTAAGTTAATTTTTATCAGAGACTTGCACAGATTTTCATTTTCAACATGTTGCCACTTGATTTATTTCAAAATTTGCCTTTGATTAAGAATCTAATGGACCGATTTTAAATTTTAAAGTTGTATATTGTATGGGGTCGAGGTGGCGGGTAAAAGCTAGTCATAAATGAAGGAATAAAGCTCGAAAAAAAAAAAAAAAAAAAAACAGTTAATATCACTCACATGGTTAGTCATGCCAAATTAATGCTAAGTTATTGCACATGCCAAGGCTAGTGTTATGTAGCGAGCGCACACTGACGAGATTTCTTTACTGTTTCTGCCCGGCCTCTCTGGTTCCGGCAGACGACCGTATTTAGCCTCTAATCGGCTTAATAACTCTGCATCATCGACGTCTGATATTTCTTCTTCTACTTCATCTTCCTCCTCATCTACTAATTCTTCTTCGATTTCCTCATCGTCGATAATTTCAACATCTTCATCTTCTTCCGGTGGTTCTTCCACTGGTTTCGGTTTGTTTATTGGCACAGCTTTTGTTTCCTTTATGTCTGGCTTTTTGATAACTACTTTGACTTCCTCTTCTTCCTCCTCCTCATCTTCATCTATTTCTTCTTCCTCCTCTTCCTCGTCACTATATAGTTCTTTTTCTATTTCGGTTTTACTACCTTTTTCTTGTTTTTTGTCAATTTCCTAAGAAATACAAGTAATTTTATTTATCTAGGTTTGTTGATTGTCTACGAATAAAACACTTTTCTTACTTACTTCTTTAGCAACATTTACGCCCTTATCAACTTCGGGTTTTGGTTTTGGTAACGGGACTGACTGTATTGTAGAAGATGTTTTTTGTACTATTTCCTCTTGGGGTCTTACTTGTCGGACAATCTCTGGAATTTCCTGTGTTTCTGGTATAAGTGTCATACGTCTTTCGATTTCCGATGGCTCTTCATTTATATGCTCTTCTTCTGGTTCATCTGTCAGACCAATTCTTTGTTTATTATTTATTTGAGCAGTTTGATAATAAAGAAAAATAGTAGAACTACGCACCACGCGGGGCTGTCGCGCGCCGCACTACCGCGTGTGTTGCCGCGATCAAAGCGCCTCCGACCAACAGCTTCAGCCACACTGCAACATACGCGCTTCTTAATTCGCTGGCTTCTATGCTATAAATAGACATCGGGACAATCCTATGACGGTATAAATTTCATAATATTGTATTCCATTATTCCCACAAGTTTCTTTGGGAACCAGAAGAACTTAATTTTAATTAATATAATAACGAACAACACATCAGGCGGGTCCCTTGATGGTAAAAGATCACCGCCGCTCATGGACAACCGCACCGCTATCCATGGTAAAGTTACGTTGTCGGCTTTAGAATTACCAATCGTTAGAAAATTTATGTATTTTGTTCAGTTAATAATATATAGCTTTTGTAAACTATTCCTGGATTAGTGTCAATGACGCCAGAGTTATGTAAGAATAAAAATTTACCTTCCATACGAACGAAGCCATGGTAAATATCTAAACCAAAGGCAACTATCGAGTTCATGTCATGTATTTTGCAAAATAAGTTTTATAAATAGTTCATGCGTGCACGTCGCACTTGCAGTAGACACAAATGAGCCAGTTTCACGTGAAGTGCGTGGGCGACGCGAAATTACGCGCGGTTCGCGGTATTTTTGTTTCACTCAGTCAAAAACCTTTGACAATGTGTTGTACGCGGTATTTTAAACATTCTCTCGTAAGCTAAGCGATTTTTAACAAGTGTCAATTTAAAATGTAAAACACGCTCATTCAAGGTAGAACTCTAAACACGACATGTTAATTTTACTACGCGGAATCACTTTAAAATGTCAGAATGGAATAGATTTAAAAAAACTTAATGTTATTGTTTATGTTTAAAACAACAGACAACAATATTAATATTCAAACAAAAAAAAAGCAAAAGCTTCAAGCCAAGCAAGACAAATTTTCATAAATATTGTTAATTACTATTTACTAGTTATTAATAATAATGATTATTTATTTATACATGGACGATGTTAGTTGTTAATGAAGGATTTTATACAGTGCCATGCTTTGTACTTTTGTTGACGGCCGGTTGGCGCAATAGAAAGTGCTCCTGCCTTCTGCGCCAACAAAGGTCCTGGGTTCGAATGCCGGTAGGTTCATTTATTTGTGTGATGAGCACGAATTTCCGAGTCTTGGTTGTTTATAAACTTATATATGTATGTATTGTAGTACTCTCGTTGTTTCTACGAGTAAGTACCATAACACAAGTGCTTCAGCTACTTTGGGATCAGATGTTTGTGAGTTGTCAAGATAATTAAAAAAAAAAAAAACTTCTACATATTGTTTATAGAAATATCTGGATTTTTCAATGGCAATAAGCAGTTATATTAATTGACTTTTCATGCAATATACATATTATTCATAACCAATATTATTCACTTCACTCAAATGGACTCCTATGTTACGTTAATACGGGCCATAAAACGAGTGATTTAAGGGTAAATAAGTACTTACTGCCGTGTGAGGGCTGCGCCTCGCGTTCTCTCTTTAGTTCTTCTTGCTGCCTTTCATATTCCTCCTCATCAGCGAGGGTGTCTGGAGTCTTCTGGATTGATTCCTCCTCTATCTATGATTTTTTTTGTAGTTCAGTTTAACTCTTTTGTATTTTTTACCACCGATGCAAAAATAGTGGTGTTATAAGACTGACGTGTATTTTTGTCTGTCTGTGGCATATCACTAAAATACATAGCTTCTAAATGATCTTGATGCTGTTTTTGTTTTAATGATGAAGATCTGTTAATTCGTTTATGAGATATTCTTATTTGTAAAAACCCCGATATGTTATTCGGGGTTTTAATTTTTTTTTTAATTTCACTGGTTAACTATTAAATAGTAAATTATTAAACTTTATGTTTTAAAGTACCTCGTCGTATGGTTTCCCTGGTGGAGGAATTGTGATGCGTTCGACTGGTGGCTCATCATCATCGCTTTGGTTGTCATTTTCCTCTTCATCACCATCATCTATTTTCCGTAATAAAAACAAAAAAATATTTTTAAATATAATTGCGAAAATATTTGTGTGTCAATATTTTCACGTTCAAAGCGACGGTTTCAGTGTTTGTAAAGTCTTATTTGAATAAAGTTTATTTTCATTTAAGCCAATAATTAATTTAATCAGTAAAATATAAGAAATCAAATATATAACATACCATTGTCATCCCCTGTCTGATCTTCCTCATCTACTTCTGTTGAAAGTATATCTTCATCTGAAACCTCTTTTTCAAGTGACTCAACTTCTTCGTTATCATCATCATCATCGTCTTCTTCGGCATGTTCTTCCTAAAATTTAATCATCAACAACTTAAATCAAATAGGAACTCATTCGTTTTCAGTGTTTAAAAAAGCTTTCTATAAACATTCCGAATCAGCAAATCCTTTTTTTATTATATTAATTTTTGGCTATGGTCTAAACAGATTCATAAGCCATTATTTAGAATAATCAATTGATATAAATATTGTCAAGGATTTCAAAGTCGGGACGCGTGCCGCTGACGTTAAATACAATTAATTCATCAAGTAAATCGTTGGGATATAATCGCATACGTAAAACATACATAATAAATAACATAAGCCAAACAACACAATTCAATATATAAGATAAAAAAGTAATAAATGTTCATGCCTATGTTTAGTATCTTATTGTTGATCAACGAGAACAATATAGTTGTTAAATATAAAAAATCATTAGGAAAATAATAAATATTAATGAATCATGTTATATAGTAATAGTACTACTAACATGGTAAAAGTTAAATTTAGAAAGCAATGCTGGTTATGTGCCAATTAATTCAAGACATTGCAATTTAAGTGTAATTTCAACAACAAATTAGATTTGTTTAAGGTTCAATTCAGAGGGCTCCGTAGATATTTTTGAGTTACAATAAGGAAACTCTAACATTACTTAGTTATATTCCCATAATTAAAAGGTAAATTTAAAAATTACATATATTTTTTTTATATCAAAGGCCTATACATTTTCTACGGAACCCTTATTACAAAAATTCATTCACATTCCTTTAAAGTTTAGTTTGAACCTCTTGTTCCCATTTCTCATCAGCGTCATCATCATTATCTATTTCATCAAGATCGTGTTGTATTTCACTTTTTTCATCATTTTCGTTCGGTTCGTATTCATTATCATCATCATCACCTCCATCATAACTTTCTTCGTTTTTATAATCATCTCGTTCATCATCTTCACCGCTTTCATCGTTCACTGCATTATTTTGTTCCTCGTATCTTTTGTATGCACTGTATGCAATATCTGCGTTGTCCTGTTTTGGATCAAAAGTTTAAAGTATCCATATTACAAGAAACACTATTAAAAAAGTATCATTAAAGATGTATTTTAGTCACCTCTTCATCAATTTCATCTTCATTTTCCTCACTATTTTGCTGTACCTCGTCTTCATCTTCATTATCATCATCACCATGTTCCTCGTCTTCATCTACATTATCATCATCATAATGTTCCTCGTCTTCATCTTCATTATCATCATCATCATGTTCCTCATGTTCATCTTCATCTTCGTCATGTTCATTGTGCTCATCTTCATCGTCGCTATGTTCATCGTGTTCTATTTCTTCATCTTCATCTTCATGTAGGTTGTCCTTGATATTTTAAAATTATTATAGGAGAAAAATTTATTTTTGCCATATATCTAGAAGTCTGCATCAAATATTACTTTATATTTAAATCTTTGACATGTTGTATGTCATAGGTTTTTCAAAAAGTAATCAGCATAACATACCACACATTCTACTACCTTTAAGAATGAGAGCTTTTATTTTAATTTAATATTATACTACATTTGTAACAAGACAGAATAACTTACAGGATGGTTTAATTCTAATGTATGTTCATCATGATGGTCATCTTCAATCCAACCTTCTAAGACACCAGAGTAGCGAGATTCAACAGCATTTGCTTCCACTTAGTAAAAAAAGATTCATATAAGTATGTAAATAAATTAATTTTTGTAATCATAAGCTATGATAATTTTCTGTTAATGGAAAAAGGTTATATAAGATCAAAAACAACACTCACATTCACTTAGGCCTCTATTTTCCAATATAATAAGTCCAATAAGTGTAACTAATACTGCTAGAAGGGAGAAGAAGATAATTTTAGCACACCAGTGACCGCCAGTCCCATGCTCATCGTAGGAATGTATGAAAACATCGCCTTCACCAAACACTGCAGCAGTTCCTCGAGGTTCTTCTATACCTAGCTCATCTGAGCACAGAAAAATCAAGAAATTTAAATTTTCTAAACCAATCTTTGAGATAGTAAACCTATAACAAAATTATGCATAGTTAAGTACCTTTTTTCTTTTTCTTGTCTTTTCTTTTTCTCGGCTGCACATCTCCTGACATTGTTATCTGGCGCTCTTTAGCGGCAGTAAGTATTCCTATTGTTTCATAACACTTGGTAAACAAAGGGTACAAAACTGAACAAAGGAAAGTGTTACTTTAAACTATACAAGTGCGCAATTTGACTACTAATTATTAAGTACGCACGTTTACACATTAAAATAACCTACATGACAAACGTATCACTGCTGGATTCTTGAATTTATTTTAGAATTTTAACCTAAAAATAACCGGCGAAGACAGCTCAAGAGGGAGATAGCCAATGTCCAATAGCAAAGAGTATATAATAATATAGTGGGAAATAGCCATTATCTACAAGAGACAGCCGACAGCTGATCAGACTTTAAGTCATAAGTGTTGTCAGATTTGTATTAAAAATTGCACAATATGGAAAATTATGAAGGTAATAAAATATTATTGTGTTTGCCCATTACTTTTGAAGTGAAAACTTCGTTATCATCGTTGTAATTAGAAAGTCAATGAAACGAATAAGCGACAGTAAAAAGAGACAGACACATAAATTCATAAGATTTAACGTGAGAGAACATAGGAAGCATTATACAGTATTTCTTAAAATACCATAATAGCTTGTATATTAATTAATGGTAGCTGTCAAAACTTGAACATAATAAAATAATAACTATAATAAAGTTCGGGATTTATGTTTTTCATACAGCGTCCATGTCGCTATTAGCAAAAATTAGTCGGATGAGTAAATGGAAAAAAATACAGAGTAAAAAATATTTTTTCTCTTCCCTAGACCCTAATGCCTATTGCGCAGCTCGCGGTCGCAGGTCTATTGGTAGCATAATAGCATTGACATTTGACGCCTGAATCCTGATTAGTGATTAGTCATTACTCATTAGAGGAACTTCCTCCAAATTAGGAGTCTATGACGTTTTTAAAGTTTTGGAGGGAATTGTAGGTACCGATACTGTTATGATCTGGGAAAGCCGTGATAAAATAAAGAAGCAGGTCTATACTCTATTCTATAGTAACAACGCGCGCCCTTAAGGCGCTTAATGCTTATGCTAGTTTTAGACACATAAGTCTAGCTCTAGTAGCTAAACGTGTCTAAAATTTAATCAAGTAGTAAGTAATTAAGTTGAGTCGGTCCATTTTATTCTATTTTTATCGGGTAGGTATCACTGGGGCCCACGCGTCCGTGCTCACTGGTTCACCACCTTTACCGGCTAAACAAATCGGCAAAGAACGAGAAGACATTAGATATTTTATCGTTAACATTTTCTAAATTTTGATTGATTATAATAAAATAAAAGCTGTCTCACAAAAATGTCTGAAGTTATAGTTTTGTACGACGGTTATTCATACGTAAATAACGATGGTGAAATGATTGCGAATTGTACATGCTCCTTAATAACAGGTCGACATAATATAATAGTTGATACTATGACACCATGGGATTCAGAAAAAATTATTCACTGTAAGTAAAAACTAAAATATTAAGAACAGCTTAAATTTCTACTGAACTTACATATTTTTTATAACAGTTTTTTTTATAATGAGATTAAACAGCCTTCAATTATTGTTTAATTCAGTGCTTTTTTCCAGCACTAGAGAAACACAAACTCACCTGTGAACAAATAGATTATGTTGTTTCAACTCATGGCCATTCAGATCACATTGGAAATAACAATCTCTTTCTTAAAGCAACCCATATAGTTGGATGGAGTATTTCATTTAAAGACAAATATTACAAACATCCATTTGAGAAAGGTCAGACCTCTTTGAAACACATTTAAAAAATAAAAATTATTACTAATGGGTATTTTTGTTATAGGAGAAGAATATGTAATAAATGATTTTGTTAAAGTTATTCCTACACCCGGCCATACTATGTCTGATGTTACAGTTTTAGTCAATGATAAAGATGGTAAAACTACTGCTATTGCTGGTAAGAAAAAATCTAAGTGCATTTAATTTGAAATATAAAATAATATTTAATGTATTATGTTTATTTATAGGTGATTTATTTGAAAAAGTTGAAGACATCACAGATCAAAGTATTTGGAGGGATGCTGGGTCAGAAGATCCCATACAACAGAGCAGAAATAGAGCCAAAGTTGCTGATGCATCAGATTGGATTGTTCCTGGTCATGGGGTAATATTTGAAGTAACAAATTCAATGAGGAGAATATTAATAAGCCAATCTCTATAGCAAGCTTATAAATGCTTGTCACTATCAAAACTTCCTTTACCAAGAAAAAACCAAAACACATCATGGTTACTGCATTTAATAAGATATTTAAACCACTGTCAATCATACATTACAGTAAACATGTTTTAACAGATAATGATGAATTAACAATTTGAAAGAAAGCTTTAAGGTATTTTGTCTAAATTATAAACAAGTTAACATGACAGCACCAAGATACAATCATTATTTTTAAATGAATAAGAAAAATGCTTTCTGAATAAAATTTTATTAAATATTACAAATTTTGTACCTAAAAAATCATTCACATTTCAAGTCTATGAAAAAGAGAAAAATGCTAATTTATACAATAAAAATATGATAGATGAAAACTACTTTTTATTATTAGCCAGTGGATTTTCTATGGTTATCCACATACATGAAAAAAATTATTGATTTTGCTGAATTTAATAGACATAATTCTGTAAAAGTAATCGTTGTTTCGTACATTAAAAAAATACTTGAGATTTTTATGAACTATGCAAACTTAAAAATTCTATTAATTCTTTTAATAGAAAGAAATTTAAGTATTGCAGTGAAGCTTTACATTAAGTGAAGTCCCGTGTCCCCTAGTGGGGTATGGGGCAGATGCATTTCACATATGTTTCAATGATCGATTTTTTCTTTAGGGGCAAGTAGGTGATAAGCCTTCTATGTCCTACCAGACCGAGTTTATCTCTACCGGGAATCAAACCTAGGACGTCTCGGTTGTAACGCTTACGCGCTTACCACTAGACCAAGGAGGCGGTCTTCATTAAATATCAACATAAAAATAACAAATGCTAAAATTACAACCTTATATGTCACTAATACACCCATTTCATGGATACATTAAATCAAAATATTTAACATAAACATAATTTAAAACTAAAAAAGAATCAAATTCAATGACAACCATTATATCTAATCAAAACTTGCAAATGAAAACCAAACAAAATTATTTAAAAACACTTCTCATCAAAGAAATCGAAACACCTCGGAGGCAGATTATTCGCTCCAGATCCAACCCTGATGCTGACCAGGATCTTCAGACAAGAAGGACCGTCCACAGAGAGAATATCTTTCAACTAGTATTCCGTTTTTTTAAATAGTTTTTCTGTTTTGATTTTTTTTAAGAGAAGCATAATACTAGTGTTAGAATTTGTAAAAAAATAATTCAAAAAGTCCTGAATCAGTTTCTATAAAATTAATATGGGACCACCTTTGAAGTACAACATTCCAAAAAAGATCAACATTTGTTCATGATTAGCAACACAGTCAAAAACAAGAATTTAAGCAAACCTTTGATTAGTTTTCCCTTAAGAGTAAAAAAATTATACAATTATAATAATCCGAAAAATTCGTTTAAAGTTGACATGTATTTTACATGAATTTTATATCTATTTAAAAATTTCAATTATCACGATAAGTGTACTTTAAAACAACACATAAAGCTATCAAATGTGCTTCCATACATAAAGCCCGGCGCAAAATGGACCCAACCCACGCACAGCACACGCGTGGACTATGGGACTGTACTGGCCGTGGGATGGGTTCAATATGCGCCACCCCGTCTAAAACAACGTTCTACAAAATAGTCCACGCGTGTGCTGTGCGTGGGTTGGGTCCAATTTGCGCCGGGCTTAAAAGCTTTGCTTAATCTATGTAAAAGAGAACGCACTAACACGTTATGTAATTGATTTTGTCAATTACGTTTTCAAGATATTTTTGGAAAAATATTGCTACACTATCTTAAGGATTTTTCCTATATCTACTAATCAAAGACAGTTGACTGAGCAACGTTAAAAAGTTCCTCTCAAGTGTTAGGGCTGGCTATATTACTTGGATGATGCTAGAAAGTTCGCTGTTATCCTAGTATGAGTTGACATCACATTTATATTATCTACTAATATTATAAAGCTAAGCGCTAATCTCAAAATCTCTGTTTTGAATCCAATTATGTATTTTATTTGTGTTGGGTAGTAAATTTATCGATAAATGTATATAATTCTAAAAGAACGCTTAATGATGAAATAAACGCGGGTAAAATTATTACGCATCAATTCAAACATTCATTCAATGATAGGTTTTTATTTTGGCGGTGGGAGAATTTTGCGAACTCGTAGAGTAAATCGAACTTGAAGCAAAATATAGCCAAATCCAGGGTTGAAAGGCAAAAAACATTAACTTCCCGTCGAGACGGTGACCGATAGCGGAACCGAATTAGTCCAAAAACATATAGGTCCTTCTACCTACCGAAGAATTAATAACTGGTGGTATAATCGTTTAACATATAAAAAAGATCGATTAAAAAGGTTTTAAAATTAATACTTTTAATTCAACAAAAGATATTATTAAAGTGACCTAATATATAAAAAGTAGAACGAAACATTTTAACGTTAACAAAGCATTGAATGTCAACTTTTACTAGGGCTTTAGAAACCGCTCAGTCAATTCCGAGTCCATTACAAATACTCGAGAAATAAATATTTTGAGGAGCAGCACCTCATACAGAAATCGTGGCACAAAGAGATTATCATTGCAATAATAAATTTATATATTGCTACCGGTGATACCTTCGACAGAAATCCTCGTATCCACAAGTCCGGGCCAAAGTTGCTGCGTGCAATTAGAAAAAAAGTTATATTCCTCTAATAAAACTATTAAGACCTCATATCACAGTTGACGATGGATAATTCTAAAAACTTATATATTCCCATATCCATTCCGAACGCTAAAAGACAGCTGTAACCAAGAGAAATAAGATATTGTAGTACAATTAATTTAAAAAATTAAACGTTGTGGGTAGTGAAATAGATTTTTGTCATCAATACATTATCGGACGTTGCCGCACCGTTCGGATGAATGTGATCTTTTTAGGCCTTAGCATAGGACTCAGGCCATGCTTATAGAGACGTTCTGATTGCCAAAGATTAGTTTCTTTTTAGATTCATAAACATTTCTTCTAAATATGATTATGAAAAAATGGAAAATCAAGGTCAACATTAAGTTTATATGTACCGTAACTTCTAAAAATAACACATACAGGTCTATATAATTGCAAGTTACGTTTCAGTTACACTTCATGTCAAATACGTTTATCCACATTTGACATCATACAATTGGGCTGTAGCCGCCAGGCAGCCAACGAAAAAGGCAATAACCGCGTTATACCACACCGCAGTGTGTTATTGTATTATTTGTATTGTATAAAATATTGTATGTTTCAAAATTATTCATTATTCAATTTTCATATTAAATTAAATACTCAAAATTATACAAATTTCTTCTTGCTCTCTCGTTTTTTCAAACCGACATCAGAGCGTCCACGGTAGCTTCATGTATGAAGTTGGGTTTAAAGGGTGATTGATTATATTACAAATATGAATTACATGTGAAAGCAAACACATATAACACAGGTTACAGACATATTGTAAATTGCAATTTACAATATGGGCCCCCATTAAGAATCACTCCGTGAAAAATTTAAAGAGATAAATATAATGAGTCACATGTCAATATATTTATGAAAATCTGATATACGTACATAAAAATATTAACTTGTTGAAGAAAAACAGTGATAGTCATGAATTTAATACTAGAAATAAAGATAAACTCGCTGTTGCAACTAGTTACTAGGCTCCATAAAGTTAGTAAATCTTTTAAAGGGCAATGTATACGTACGTATGCTTAAATTGTCAATGAATAAATTTAAAAACACAAAAGAAAACTTTATAAAAAAGCTTACTATAAAATAACGGATTACTTAGATGATAAAAAAGCTTGGGAATGAACCTGCTCTAACTCTGTCTTAATAAAACCCAATATTATAAAAAATATTTTACAATAATTTTTATTTTTATAAACTACATTATATACGTATTTAAAAAATGACGATTCAAAATGATCAAATATGATTTCAATGAATAAAGATATTTTTACTTTGACTGAAAAAAAAAAATTAATCTCTAGCATTCAAGGCATACTTTGTAAATTAGTAACCGGTCAACCAAACCATTGTCAAAAATCAATACGCCAGAGTAACGTCCGTTACCGTACTGTGACTTTAAAAAGGCTATTATTTCTACCCACGAACAAAAAAAGTAATTTTACAGCAAACGAATCGAAATTGAACTATATTTTGTACCTGTGGGTCAATACTTGTAGGATTGACTGATTCTGCTTCGTCAATACACAGGTCCGAATCTGAATCCGTCCTTCGAAGGCCGTTGTTGTCCTGAAAAATAAATAAATCAATATGTTTATGTTATTATTATATTTTCGTTCTTTTTGGTGTAGAGATTGGGTTCATGGGGGTCAGAAGCGCGTCGATTGGCTTAAGAGATATCGACGCGCTTAGTTGAGAATACAGGAAACTCGAAAGCTGGGTCATATTTCGGCCAACGCGATAGTGTAGCAATACAACGCGGTAATGTAGCCAGTATTTTGTATAAATATACATATATAATATATAAAAATCTGATAGGAGACAAAAGGGCCAAAGGCTCACTTACGAGAAGCGGTCAGTCACCCATGGACACAATCAACGCCTGTTGGGCCACGGGTGCATTGCCGGCCTTTTAAAGGTACACTCTTTTCTTGAAGGTCCTCAAGTCAAAATGGTTCGGAAACACTTCAGCGGTACATAAACGACTATTACTATTAATAACGGCAGCTACTATTTATATTTATAATTATCGGGGTTTATTCCCGGAAGGTTTGATCTTATTTTCTTTATAAATTAGAAAATTAAAGTACGTACCCCATGTGTGTATTGGCGTGTTGTAGTTAAAAGTCGTGCGAGTGGTCTAAAGAACGCTGGCAAAGTCTCCGTAAGCGGCGGTCTTGCGTGCGTGAGCAACGGTTTCAGTAAACGAGAGTCCAAAGCACCCCATAATTTAGCCAGCCTTGCTTTCTCACTTCCACTGTCGCCGCTACCACGATGACTATCCTACAATATATAAACAAAAACTTTAGTATACAATAATTATTAGATGTAGCATTCTAAGTAGGTAAACAGAATATTTTTTGCACAAACTATTAGATTGAATATCGCTTTTCTAATAAAACAACAGTTTTAAAACAAAAACTTAAAAGAAGTCAAGAATTTCTTAATAATAAAAAAAACCGTATCGAGATCGGTCCTTTCATTTAGAAGCTACGAAACATCCCCTCTTTTCGTCGGGTAAAAACTATAGTAAAAAAATTAGTTGAAGTTGTCTGATAACGCGCTAGTAGCAATAGCTTTCTAAACACCATAGCTTATGGACTGCTGATCAGTTCGGTACAATGACAAAAAATCTATCAGAAATAATTACTGACAAACCAAAATTTAAGATCTTAAGTTATCTACTCACAGTATATCAATCATTAGACGTTAAAAATATTGAAATCTTTAAGTAACGGTTGGGATTTATATAATAGGTACGACTCGTTATTGGCCTACGAAAGGTAGCTTGTATTATATAAACTATTCTGAATGGGTGCAGTTAGGTACTAGTTGTAAGATTGTAGTAAGTTTTATTCAACCGTTGGAAGATCAAAAATTAAATGACTGGTTGTTTGGATATAGTCGGGAATTGATAGGGTAGTTACTGCTCGACTAATGATAGATACTAGACTGATCGCGGGGCTTTCTATACACTTAAAGCAACTACCATTAAAATAGTTAGTGGCGGAAATGTAATATAAAAGATACATACGTCGTCATAGTTTAGGTGGCAGGGCATTACGACTCCGCTTTCGTCTTTCCCCCACTTAACTACCATGCGGCCAGTCTAGACATTGAAACCAAATAAAAATAGTTAACATGCAATATTGCAGGATAGATTCGCGTGCGTTACTCCCAACTTGCAATATTTCATGCTTGCGCGTATGAAAACTAACCAAAAAGGTTTAGCAAGCACTTATGTTATCCTAGTACCTTTTGGATGGACGTTTAACTTATAAACGTTGTTCAACTTTAATCAATGTCTCAAATTTCGGTAACGTGAAACAATTTGTTAATCAGACTATGGCTTCGTAAATCTTTAACGGCTTGTATGAGCCACGAGTAATATATTGGTGTCTGATCAAATTTGAACAATGTTTATAACGAAGTTGATGATAAAGAAATTCCGTGTAGATATCATGCATAGACCAGTTCTTAATGTTAGGGTTACATGTAAAGTCCATTGTTAATAGAAATTTAGTTAAACATGCTATGTTAGAACCATCAAAACTTCCGCATGCCATTAAAATCTTACGGGTGCTCGCTCGCTGGCCGATTGTGTGTCCATGTTTCTTAACCCCAAACTCATTGCACTCGGCTGACAAAAATATACTTTAAGTTATCCAAAATGTCAGTCAAATTCCCACAATTATTATCTTATAAAGATTCGCGATAGTACGCGTTAATAATGAATTTATTATTCAAGAGACGCGGCGTGACGAATTGTTTCTAGCTGATCTCAAATGATTTTTTTTTCTCAAAATCAACTGGTGATTCCAGAAATAAGCGCCGTTAAACGAACGCTTACGAAGGGGCACATTAAAAAAGAAATCCAAGTATCTTTTTATAACATCTAAAATCTTAAAAACCCAGCTGATTTCGAGTTCAGCTAGAACAAATTCGTCGATAGGCTAAAAATTATTTAAGTTATTCCCTTTACTTATAAACGTTGCTCAACAGACTTTGTTAAAGTGTTTGCAACAACAATAATTATATGTCATTATAATTAAAGGTTTATTAATGCATATCATATCTTCCATTATGTGCTTGGCACACTGGTAGCGTATGGTGGTATTCATGCAATGTGTTCGTTTTGTGAACACACGACAACGTAACATGACATTAACAGTTATCAGTTATCACCCGTTACACCAGTCAGTACCCAGTCTGTCAGACCCTTACGAAATATGAATACCAATGACGCTACACGGAAATTTCTTCGGTTTCGACATGTTACATCGTTAGTTATGGGAAATGTAAGCATGTAAAGACACTTTTAGCGCGATAATATGTATGTACGTACCGGGCTGCCCATGTCCGTGGCCTGGTAAAACTGCCACAATAATTCTCTTGTTAATCACATGCGCAGTGACATAAAAGTGACGTAAAACGATAAATCTCTCGACTTCAATTTTATTATTTCTAGACTACGAATAAAAATGGATGTACTATTGTGCGCTCAACTAATTTCCAAGCTAAGTATTGACAATACATTTGAATACTAACGCTTGGGAATTATTTGCATCAATATGCCAGTCAAAATATCATTCATATTAAATCACGCACATAATCGCTTATGAACGTTACTTAGGTCCGGTAAAAATAGAATTTAAATTTTAAGCCCGATACACAAAATAGTTTGATGGTGTCAGTAGAAAGCGTGAACTCAAACGAGAAATATTTTTTTCACTTACGTGATAATTTGTGAAAATCAATATTATACTAAGTTAACAGGATGTTCAAGACGCCCAAGTCTGAGAAAGGCAGTAAATAGGCAATTAATTCAAATTATTTCATATTAACAAATATATTAACATACAATAAAATCATAAACTTAAGAATTTCTAGATTTGAACTCATTATTATTAAATATAGCGGGACTTATCGCGCAAAGAAATTTTATTTATTAACCAACCTTCAAAAAAACCAAAAAGGAGGTTATCAATTCGACGCGTATTTTTTTTTTTACATAGTTTATACAGTTCTAGTGACCACGGCCGTTACAACACGGTCGAAACGTCGAGGAAAATAAATAATGTTTTTTATAACTTATAAGCGATAAGTCTTGCTATATTTAATGATAATAAAATATTTTTTTATTAATTTGTTATAATTTTCTGACACCATCAAAATATTTTGTGTATCAGACTTAAAATTTTAATTCTATTTTTAAAATGACGGATCCATTTTTTGTCCAAATTATTCGGAAATATGTTTCTACGGTTATGATTATTCGTATACATTAGAACATTTATTTGAAAGGCAATTCTATCACATTCCATCTTTTATTCCTAGAAGATATGGATCGAAATATTAGAATAATTTAAAGACTCTGAAAGATTTGAGGTTGGTTTCTTGATAAAGCTACGAAAAGGTGCATTATAATATGTCAAGCGACAATTTTATGAACAAAACACTCACAAATGTTTGATTTGATTCCTAATAATAGAATGTGTACAGTTTTCAAAACGTATCTCAAATCAATCTAGTCATGGTCAACCCTTCTTATAGAAAAGATTGAACTTAAAACTAGATCAATGTTTGATTCACGTCCTGAGAAACGGGTCAGTTTTGGCAAACCAACGAAAAAAAGTCATTATTAGCTCTAAGATTTTTTTAAATCGACCTGGTTATAGTATGTCACTGTTGGCCATTCTCATCACATCCCTCTTAGCTTAGGAGATCCTTTATCGATATTCTGTCTTATTAACTTTTCTATACAATTGATATACATTATTCAGGCTAATTTAATTTCTTGAAAGTTTTTTCGATTTCTCTCAGTTCAGTCTACATGTGGTAGACCTACCTAAAAGTGTTCTATATCTCAACTTTTATAAGAGCGTATTCTCCTAAGCTAAGATAACAACAGACTAAAACGGCCATATTAAAGTGAATTCGCAAAGGTTTTCTTGTCTTAATAACTTTTTTGTTGGTTAAACATGGTTTGAAAAGTTCTCTGTATTATTAACTAAAATTACCTAAACCAACTACATGATAAAGCAATTGCATTCTGTTAGCACTATTTATAATAAACAGAGGCATATATTTTGCTCAGAACCAAAGTACCTAAAAAGAAATAAATTGCTAAAAAATTGTATTCTATTAAGATCAGTGCATCAATTAATACGAATTACTTACATTTCTCACATCTCTATAAGGAAGAGTGTCACTTTCTTCATTCTGACCTTGACTGAAAGAAAAAATTAGTGATAAAATTTTTGGAAAAAATAGTACAAATCATAAGTTCATAACATCTTAAGCTCTTTTGAATAATCAATTATTTAATATGTATGTTTTGTGAATTTTATATTTTAAATGCTCTGTTTAATTTAGTACACATTTTGATGTTGAAATTCTACTATAATTTGTTTATTTCTACCAATAGTATTTTGTTCTACAACAATATTTTAATTCCAAAATACACAGTCATATCATGGCGAAGTGTTCCTGGTTTGATCTGAAAAAACATATCTGGAATTCGTATGATCTGGTGGATTAAAAAAGAAATAGTTAATTTCCATTCCCCAAGCATATCTTGATAAGATTATCAACCTAAGTTCGTACCCGGTGGGTATCCGCAAGTAGGCGAGCGCGTGCGTGGCAGCCCCGCCTTGCAGCACCACAGTGGCTATCACGATCAAAGAAGTCGTCGTCAACATGGCCTGTCTTGCTTCTGACACTGTGTTGCGGATTGCTAGTGCGAATGACATCGCGCCACGAAGACCTGAAATTTATATTTACCAAAAATCTATCATATGGAATATTGGCTAGATTGAATAAAATGTTAAATTTAATGGTCCTTTTTTTAAAGAACTCGACAAGTGTGACCGCTTTGTGATAAGCAGTAATCTACCCAGGCCTGCATACATGCTGAAATATATAATTAAATATGTAGACAGATATATTTGGAAAGATGAAGTGATATGAAATTCACGAAGTGAGCATGTTAGTGATAATTCTACTTACCAGAAAAGAAGAGCATGTGTTGGAAATTCATAGGTATGGGCGGTTTTCGGCCGAGATTCAGTAGAAACGAAAGCGGATAGATATTCACCGCTCGACCAAGCGTGGACGTCAACTGATATATTGTTAAGGATTTGTTGTGTCTATACAGATAACTTGAAGAGCTGGTATTTATAAAAAAAACCATCATTGCTTAATATTAATTCCTTATCAAAAATTAAATTTGACTGGGTGACATAGCTGTATATTTTTACGAGGACAAAATTGCTAGTATTTAAAAATGATCAAGTTTTGAATGTGTGTTTTGTAGATATTTCTTTCCTCAGTATTCTGAACTCTGCACTATTATGAAATATTCAAAACAAGCATCAATATCGTTAAAAATAACACTGTCTTTTTACCATTGAAATAATCCTCCAGCTTCATCCCAGTTTGTCTGATATTCTTTAAATAAAAATAAATGTTATATAAAAAATAATAAAAGGATACAAATCCAGCAATAATGAACCAGGGGTCAAAGTGGTGTTTCGGGAACGTGAACATCGAGACCCCAATGTACGTAAAAATGAAGTTTTCAGCCAAGAAATTGAGCAATTCAAACAACTGCTTCGTCCGATTTCTTGAGTCGGTCGACAGGTTGTTGTATGTGTAATGCGCTTGACATATACCACAGAACAATACTGCTACCACACCTTGAATGAACGTTGAACGTTGAATTTTGTCTTAAAATTATTTACTAAACTGTGGAAATTTTTGAAAGTATTAAAAAAATTTTTTTTTTTTTTTAATTTAATTTTTTATGTACAAACAAATTATATCAGAAATACATATATACAATACTAGCTGTGTACCGCGGTTTCACCCGCGTTACCTTCGTCGTGATGTGATGTTATATAGTCTAAAAGCTTAGCTCTAAAAATGACAATACTTCCATTGAAATTATTCCCCTTTCAACACCCTCCCCTTACGTTTTTTTTACAGTGTACTTTTGTTCTATCATCAATAGTTTCCGCAGCGCATGCGATGAAAGAAGTTTTAGGGCACCTTTTTACACCTTGGGTTACGTTACTTAAGTTTTAGTAAGGATCTCTAATCTAGTCTAGGTTTTCTAGCAATAAATATAGCCTATATTACCCAAGGTGAATGTAGCTTTCCAGTGGTGAAAGAATTTTTGAAATCGGCACAGTAGTTTTTGAGTTTGTTCATTACAAACATACACACACATACAAATCTTTCCTCTTTATAATATTAGTATAGATCTATAGCCCTAAGGCATCGACTTCAAATACTGCCTTGTAGAATTAATATTTCTGTTTTATTTATTATTTTTCAGTTTAGAAGTTTAATGTATGTAACAAAATAAACAATAAGATATTAATAAAGGTTTTTATGAAATACTGGACACTCACAGCCTCTTGTAATACAGTTTAAACTTCAACAGGAGCCATCCCAGGCTATAATTATATAATGTTCTTAAATAAATAAACTAATTATTATTATTGGTTCATACCTGTTAATTCGCAGACTTCAGCGATAAGGAATGCTGCGTATGACATGAGCACGAACAATGCCGATTCGAGAAGAGGCCAATCGCGAACGTGCGTAAACTTTGTCATGTATGTTTTATTAAGGATATACATGTTTCGTTAAATGGGATATAGATTATATATATTTTTCCTTAAGCGGTCAATTTAAAAAAAAATAAAAAATCAGAATCTATTGGATTGTGTACATTAGTATATAGTAGCGTGCTCTAGGTTCCTTATATTGAAATGTGGTTGATTCATTTCGCGCTATCAAAGTTCTTTTTTACAACGTAATTTATTCATAGATAGCATTTTTTTTTTATTTGTACTGATAATAAACATTTTTATAGACACGTCTCATACCTAATTTAAATAAGCAAAATAGCTTTTCTATTTCATACGGATAGACGAAACCAGGCTTTAAGCTACATACATTTAATTAAGTGCCTATATACAACTATTGAGCCCTTGCTACGACAAGAGCAAGCAGGTTTTCGCCCGAAACGTTCATGCGTTGACCAGATTAATACCCTACGTATCATCCTAGAGCAAGCATCAGAATGGCAACGTGATATCTATATCACATTCGTTGACTTCGAAAAAGCTTTTGATACAGTTCGATGGTGCGATATCTGGCGGCGTTTTGACGAATTAGGAGTCCCAACCAAGATTTCGGATTTGCTCAGGGCCATATACAACTCCTACTCTTGCAGAGTTATGCACGACGGCCTTATCTCTGATGACATCGCTGTGCACGCCGGAGTGAGACAGGGCTGCTTGATCTCACCTTTGGTATTCCTGATGGTCCTGGACGGCGTCATGCACCGTGTGAATGATGGAAATCGGCGTGGGATTGAGTGGGGATTGACAGAAATTCTGGAGGACCTTGACTACGCCGATGACCTATGCCTGCTGAGTCACACACATGCAGATATGCAGTCCAAGCTCAGGGATCTTCAGATTGAAGCAGCCAAAGTTGGACTTAAAATTAACATAGGGAAAACCAAGGAAATGAGACCTGGAGTAAGAAACCCATCGCCGCTATTGATAGGAACAGAGCCGGTAGAACGCGTCCAGGAGTTCATGTACCTTGGTAGCGCCGTGTCCGAGTCTGGTGGAACTGATGAAGATGTGTTGTCGCGTATCTCAAAAGCCAGGGCCACCTTCGCGCGTCTCAGACCCATCTGGCAGTCGCAGAAACTCACCCGAAGAGTAAAATTGAAAATCTTCAGGTCGAACGTAAAATCGGTACTGCTGTACGGGTGTGAGACATGGAAGGTGACAAAGGACATCTCACAGCGTTTACAAGTCTTCGTCAACCGATGCCTCCGGCAAATTCTTAAAATTTTCTGGCCTGAGACAATTAGCAACGCCCAACTGCTGGAGCGCTGCGATGAAACACCTATTGCAACGCAGATCAAAAGGCGAAAATGGAGCTGGATTGGTCATACGCTTCGACGAGGTCCCAATCACATCCCTCGGCAAGCCATGGATTGGAACCCGCAGGGACGAAGAAAGCGAGGCCGTCCAAAGCAGTCTTGGAGGCGAACTATCCTGTCGGAGGTGCGGGACATCGGGATGACGTGGAGCGAGGCCAAACGCGTGGCCCAGGACAGGACGAGATGGCGGAGCACAATGGACGCCCTTTGCCCCGCCTAGGGGTCGTAGGACTATATATATATATATACAACTATGAAGGACCTAGGTTCATTCACGGAAGACAAAAAAAAAATGCTTCAGCTACCCACAAGTGAAAAAAAAATTGAATTGTTTAAATATATGTATTAAAAAGGATATCAATGCAGTAAAACATCCCATTAATGCCCCAACAATGAGAGAAAGGCTGAATATTCCGATGAAATCGCCAATCGCTTGTAAAAATGCCGTTATCTCAAACTCGCCATCAGTGGAATATCTCTTCTCGTAATTTTGTATAGCTCTGAAATTTAATACGTCAAAGTTTAATAAAAGCGAGAGCGGATGGAAAATGTCTATTCATTACACTACATAATGAGTATACATTTTTCATTGTTAATAATGAAATTATTCATTAAAAAATTTTTTTTTTGTGAATTTTTTTTTCTTTAAATATTATGATACTTAAACAAAAAAAATCATAAAAATTGGTCGAACTGTTTCGAAGGAGTACAAACAGAAATACTGACGAGAGAGAGACTGACATTCCTTCGATCGGACCTTAAACGTAGTTTTAAAAGCTATAAATAGCTCTTCTATTATGGTAGGTACCGACTCGATAGCGTCTGTATAAAATATTAATTAATGCTAAGTGGTTTACACATCTGTAGACGTCCTGGGTTTGAATCCTGGGGAAACTAATTAAAGTTTCAGTTGGGTAGGCACAGCAAATGCCTTAATTTGCTATCATGCAATTCCCAGTAAAATTAATTACAATTTAAAAAACAGAGAAATTTGTAAATAATCAATTTATCAAGAACCAAATTATCAATGTTTTATCGTATTTACTAATATTAATTACTTATATAAATGATTTTATTGCCCTTTAATTATTTCAGACATTAAATATTATTTTGATTGTATTAGCAATATATTTTATCAAGTAGTTTATCTATCACAAGATAGAGGTTTTGTTTTAGTAGTCTATCGAATTATTTGCTTTTGAATTTTTCCATGAATTTTAATGTTAGTCTGTTACTTGCCTGTTCATGACCCATTAGATGGGCATCAATAGGCAAATATTAATCAGCCCTCTGTTCCTTCCAAAAGATTTTTTTAAATTCAACTGAGGTACTCCGCTTTAGAAGGTATGACGCGTTACTGAACTAAAAAAGCAATCTATTTAACTTTACTCTCCAGGTTGAGAGTCCTGCTCCATTTCCCTTCGACATGTTAATTAAAGATTATCTCATGAATGGATGAATAGAACATTAACGTTTAGGTGCAATGATGCCGCAGACAGAAACAGTCAAACTTATAATACTCTTTTTTGTCAGCGGTTAAAAGCCGTAACAACTATTAATAAATACTCACCCGCTAAGTACTAAAGCCACTGCATCATTCAGGACACTTTCACCAAATATCATAGCATACAAATTAACATCGACCTGAAAATTAAAATTGTTAATGTATACAAAATGTTATTCTCACATACTGCGTTCCCATGGGCCATGGGCCTTAGGAAAACGAACGTTTTATAATTTTATTTAATACATTCTAACAAATTTAACATATTTGGATTTAAATAACATTAGTTAACTAAATAACATTATTATACAAAATATTTAAGAATATAAGAGAATTTATATATAATATATTCATCAATTTGATGAAACATAATCATGATGAATTTCTTGACATAATAGGGCTTAATTAATTTTAATTAATTATAATATTTTAATTAATTAAGCTCTAATTAATGGCTTGATTTTAATTAATTTTACTCAAACACACCATAACACATTAAGACTTAAGTCATCAAACTTTAGATACTTTAATACTTTTAATCATGTTTTTAATTTAAGATGATTTCACAATATTATTAACACAATGTCAATAATAACATTTGCATACAGTTGAGTGCTTTAAGCATTAAAAATGAATAAACTTTTTAAAATACTGAATCTATGTAATATTATAAATACCAACTGGTAAGCTAAAACAAACAAATTTAAATGCATAAATTAGTTTAATACCTTAAGCTGAGAGAATATAGCAAGAACAGTCAATGGGTCAGTTGGAGAGATAAGTGCGCCAAAGTAGAGTGTGTCTAAAAATGTAAAGCTTGAACCCAATGAAGCCGGCATCAGTTGAACACAACCATACATTAATGCTCCAATAATCAAGGCAGATAATGCTGTTCCCACCATTGCAAAAGTCAATATAGCACCTAAATTACGAAAGAAGTATTTCTGAAAAGAAACATTATTTAGAAGATTAATGACATTTTAAATTTGTATTATCAAATTATTGCAAACAAATTAAAAGTAAAATTTTTCAGTACCTTCCAGCTTCACTTTTATAATATCTGAGAAATTATTGGTTTTTTGTCTTGTGCTGACATTTTTTTTAAGTACAATATATTTTTAACAAAATTGTATGTTTTTTTGGATTTAAAATAGTAATATAATTTTCAAATTACCTTGTGCACACGTCTTAATTAATAAATCGATTATAAAATAAAAATGTAACTATAAGAATATTACTTACTCTCTTTAAACAATACCCTGCATGGAAAATAATAGGCGGAAGAATTATGTTAAAAAAGATCTCAGGATCAAATGTAGCTTTGAGATCTATTTCATTTTGTTCAACATTAACAATTTCTCCTCTAAAGCTATAGGCATATGTTTTGTTTGGTATAGGAGCATCTGTAAACATAGGTATTTTATTAATGGCTGTATATATTTTTGAAAAAATGAAACATAAATATAATTAACCATATTTGATGCACTGTTCAAAAGAATGCTCACCTCCAGTTACTTGTATTTTGTCAGGAAAATGAAACCTAACCATGTCTGGAGGCACAGACAGGTTATATTTTGAGTCCGGATCTGGATGAGCATCAATGTATGTAATTTCATTTGTACTGCTTCCATAGCGAATTATGGCACCAACTATCAGACCTAGAAGATTTTAAAAATATTATAACACAGCTATTTCATAATAAACAACCAGTTTTTTGTAACATCTACATCAAGGCCAAGGTAGTTTTTATATTTTAAAGTAATATTTATTAGCATAAACATTTGTAGGTACTTATGTATAACTTTAAATCTTACCATATATCACAGCCAAGCCGGTTTCGTGGAGCCAGCTGACACGACGATGTTTAAATACCCAAATTGTAAGCACAGTAAGGGTAAGAAGACATGTATAAATAAGAAGATTTAAACTATCTATACGATGAAGCAAAGTAGCCTTAGCATCAAGAGCTATATCAGTTCCAGAAGCATCACATGACACGATTATATACAAAAAGATGTTACAATAGACAAATAATAGATTCATATTGCACAACGAACGAAAATATCACTTCACCGGAAAAATCGATTTAAAACTACGTTTAGCACACATAACAAAGAAATTTTTATTAATAGGCTGTAAACTTTACTTTAACAACATCCAAAGAATTGATCACACGGCTATTAAAATTTATATATTGCTAGTGAATCATTCCGGTCACGCAAGAAAACGATATTTTAATTTTTACAAATCTTAAATTTTTTTATCCTTCTGCAATTATGAAAAGAATGGTAATTTGACAGATATCAAAATAAACATTGGTCAAGTGTCAAAAAATGAGTGAGGTATTTGACATTAATCTGTCACATGATTCTCACTCGATCAATAAAAGTAGGTAATAACCACAGACAATATGTCCTACGGTTAGTAACCATTTTTGATGACCTCGTTATCGATACGTGTTGGAAGGAGGGGATTCTTTGATCAAACCATACATTTTGTAAGACAAATATTTTTTCGAATAATTTAGATAATTATCTTGAGATTTAACAAAATTAAAACCAGTTATTAATACATTTTTGAGAATCATCAAATCAACATATTTTATCCCTGCTACCGCTATTACCTCCCACAATCAAGAGTTTTTGTAAGGAAATTGTTGGGCGTCTCATCGAAATGAAGCTACTCACGAAAAATTAGCTTGATAGTAATCAAATTAAAAAATGTTCCAGGGATCCCGGACTATTTATCTTTCGTATTTGCGGCGGTGCCTCTACCGCAACGGCATAATGTTTTTAATAGACTCGCTATCGCGGTCTATGTACCGCGATGGTAGAGGCGGCTTCTTTTCAAGCTCTAATAATCACATTAAAAGTTCCCTTTGATTTTCCTTGATCATATAAATAGATCGATCCACGCTGTTTTTCTTTTTTTCTTTTTACGACGACAACGCAGAGCACAAAGAAGCACCCTCAGTGCTGTTCATTCTGCCGCAGCTCCTGCGAGCGCCCTAACTCGACGCGCTACGCGGGAGAAGTTAAAAATGAAATGCATTGGCCTCCTGTTGTTATATTTAAACTAGAAATACTTTATAATAATTCTACTCATCTGACATCTACATAAAAAAATACTTGACTTTCTTCGACTTGGGTTGTTATTATTATTTTCATATTATTCGAATAAAATTGCAAATAAGATTTTACCTTAATATATTTTTATTTTACGTGGTTTTGAAGTTCGTCATTGCGCTCCATAAACCTTTTGTTTGACCGAAGCATTTATCTCGAGAATAATAAAATTTATTAATCATTCTGATGGCTGATTGTAAACTAAAATGTATATCTTTTTAAAAGGATATTTATGTACCTAATAATAAAATTAATTATAATTAGTAGGTATTATACGTAGTAAAAGAGCACTTTAAAAATTAATGTAGGTTCTAAAGTGAATGGCGGAAGCTAGGACACAGGCGAAGGTTGTTACATAGTAAGGACTAAAATAAACTTTTACTAACACTGTAAATAAATGTATAGGTATACCTATACGCAGTGGCGTAACTATACCATCTGGAGCCCGTGGCAAATGCTTTTGATGGGGCCCTATAAGTAAAATTCGTCACGTTGTATACTTAGTTTAATCTTAATAAACCACTTAAGTAGTTATCCAACACTAATAACAATTTTATTTTCAAGAGCATGGGTTTATACATTTACATTCATTCACATTCACCAGCTGATGTACGTCCCACTGCTGGGCATAGATAGGCCTCTTCTCTTTTAGGCGAGAGGGAATGGGCTATAGTACCCACGCTAGCGTAATGCTTAAAAAAATGTACTCTGTAATGTAAAATGTGTAAAAAAATGTACTTTACAATGTTAAAAAAATATTTCTGAGCTCACGGCCTCTTGGGCCGGGGCCCTCTTACGTCGGGGACCCGTGGCATTTAGCCAGCCCTGCCACCCTATAGTTACGCCACTGCCTTTAAGGTACCTAATTTTAGAGTGGTACGGTACCTTTTTAACCTCTGACGCGAAAAATTTGTGTTATTAAATTGTTACGATTGAACATACGATTTTTTTCGAAAATTTCATAAAAACAAATTTTTAAACAGTATTTCGGCAAAATAATTAATAATACTTAAAAATGTCATGTTATTTAGAATTTAGATCACGTCGTGTCGTATTAAGTATAATTAGTTTTATAATAAATTATATTTACATCCGGCACTCATGACGGTATTATAAATGAATAATATAAGTAATATAATCGACAACTTGTGAGTAGACACCAAGGTCTATTAAGGATAAATTATCTATGTATGTAGACTGTATATCCGTTTTTTTAATAGTACTTACCTACTTAGTTACATAATATGAACTTCCTTTTTAACCTCCGATAAAAAAGAGTTTGTGCTCTGTGGGTGTTTCCGTTTGTTGCGTCGTAACTCCTAGCTATAGTGCACATTAAGGGATTTATAAAACAAAATAACTGTCTAAAACTTGTCAAAAATTACATTCAAACATACATTTAAAAAAAGACGAAGGAATTCTTTTCTTCAAGTAATTACTTCTCAGATTGAATTGAATTCTACGTCAAATAAATAAAAGATCAAATGATTATGTGAAATCCTAGCAGCAGCAGAGCAGTCACTAGGCTGACACTGGCCTACTGAAATTTTATTTGTTTCCTGGAATTCGAACTCGGATTCGAAGACCACTTCGCCGGGTTAAATAGTCAGAGAGTAATTGTTGCCTTCTATTCATCAACCAAAAGATTACCATCGAAATTTTCGAACGGTTTTAATTCGTAAGAATCTGTTAATCCCATATAAATTTGCGCGTAGCCGCTAGCGTAGTACCATAATATTTTAAAATTTGTGCCAAATTTACAAACATTAAATGCAATCAAGTCGCGCAACAACGCAAAAATCTAGATTTAAACTTTTTGTGTATTTTATAAATTCTGGCATTATTTACCATTGATAACTGCGTAGTTATTTCAATCATATCAATTGCATAATTTATTTGATTGTCAACAATTATTTTACCTTGGAACTATACAATTTTTATTACATTACAAGTATTTTATGTAAAATCAAGTAATGTATTTTTATATTCTTAAGGTATTTCGTGTCAAGGTAATGTTGTAAGATAATTTAGCTGTATTGTAAGTTAATAATATCTGCATTACATACCATAGTTAAGTTACATATGTTTTTATTGACTTTATAATAATGCATATAATTAATACAATGATTTTTGAAATTAAAACTACGCTGAATTTTTTTTTTATTCGTTTATTCGTTAAACCTTAATTCCTAAACATTGTATTTATATAAATTAGTCCTGGGTTCACGGGGATTTTTTTTTACGTTGACTAGGTAATTTGCGTATAAATAAAAAACTTAATGAATCGGATGCAGAAACATGTCCGCTTACGGGATTATGGAAATTCATTTATTTGCCAACAACAAGACTAGTCGTTAATTGATTATTATTTTAACTGACTATACCACGAAATCATAAGAGGAAACGTAAATTTTGTCTCATGGAAGTTCCACGGTAATTGGTTACTAATATTTATTACCAACAATTATAGGTACTTATAATAAATACTTTTAAAATTCAGCGGGGAAACCCTAAGAAGCTACCAGGAATTGAGTGGATTAACCGCTTTAAATTGAAAATATTATTAAGTTTATTATAAGCTTCACCGACAAAGCATTTTTCTTTCGCTACGGTTTTGGAAGATTATTTTAAATCATCTAATTTTTTAAATAGCAAAGATATAATACATCTACATCAAAACCAGTATTATAAAGAGAAAATCTTTGTCGTTTTGTTTGTACTAAATCATCACTTCGCTTCATAGTATAAAACAAAGTCGCTTTCTCTGTCCCTATATCCCTATGTATGCTTAAATCTTTAAAACTGCAATGGATTTTGATGCGGTTTTTTTTAATAGATAGAGTGATTGAAGAGGAAGGTATATATGTATAATAATACCCGTGCGAAGCCGGGGCGGGTCGCTAGTAAACTATAAATAACTGGATCTAATTTCTTGAAAGATGAATTTTCTGAGGAATTCGCAAGTACTAGGTAGTTTTGGGTTCGATTCTCTTTGGAGATAGAAAAAACTCGGTCTCACAGGGTATAGAAAGCTGTTCACCTAGTTGTCCCTAAATAAAAAATTGATCAGTGAAACAGATGTGAAATGCATCTGCCCACTAGGGGACACGGGACTTCACTCACTCAGGTAGTTTTACACAAACATTCACTATTGGTTATTAACCCTAGACAACTAGCCTTCGAATGTATTTTTTTCGAATTGCCATATAACAAATTCTCAGTTGTTTTTTATGTTTTGAACGATTTAAGCTTGCAACTTTTATTGCAATTATTTTATGGATCTTACAATTCGTTTATTGGGTATGTAGTTTGTGGATTGTTATTATAGTGTTCTGTATGATTTTCAGTTCTGTAATGACGATTAATAAACCATTTATAAATCTACAGTGTACATATGTTAAATTTCCTGTATCCTGGATTAGGGATACAAATTTAGCATTTGATTCTAAATGCAGGTGGAATCTGCGATTGTATACGGCACACTAAGTAATTGTAATATGGATTACATTACCTTAGAAACTGCAGGATATCAGCTATATCCTCACTCATGGCACAATAGCAGCAGCTTGAGATAACAATCTCAAGAGAGATGAAGGCAAAACTAATCTGATAATTTTTATCATGTACGTTCTTTAGATATGTCTAAAGATGGTTTGTCCTTATGTCCTTAGTCGTGCTACGGATTGATTATGGCTGGAGAATGGATGACGTTGTCGATCCTCGAAGCCGTTGAATTGTCTTGATCGTGCAGTGCGCGATTGCATCGCGCGCGTATTGCACGCATATACAGCCTTCCGCAAATAATTTTTTTTATAAATAAATTTATTTATAGCAATGTAAACGAATTTACCAGTGATAAGTGATAATAATAGTGAATTTTCAGAATGAATACTTTAATGTTATTTGTTTTTGTTGTTATGTTTTTACGGTAAGTGTATTTAAATTTCCAGGGGTTTGAACAGTTCATAAAATGAATTTATTCTCTCATTTGTAAACTAACTAGATAGTTTGCCAAAATTGCGTTCTTTTAAAATTTAAACATATGATAATATATATAAAAACCTATTTGTTTGACCGACTCACCGACTCGGTAATATATCATTCGCATAGGTACATAGTGTTATGCGGAAGGTAGGTACGATTTCCTTGAAATCAAAAAAATTTTGGTTCGTAAACACTAAGAAATATATTTCATACCTATCTAATGTTTTACATACATAATTAGTAAGTGCCATTAACTATTTAAAACAATAATTAAATTATTTTATGTACATTAAACTTAAACTAAGTAACTTTTTTAAATAATTTTATTTACTTTGTACATGTTTTCCTACATTTATATATACATAGTTGTATTTTAATGTTCGTCTGCTTCAGTAACTTTCAGATACGTCACGTTTTTTACACTATCTCAATCTAAACAAGTTTTGTTACCTAGGTACCTACTTTAATCCAGCGAAACAAATTTATCCGTTTTATTCACATCTAAATCGCCTATATCCATTTTAATTATAAAATGATTCCTTTTTCTTTCAACACTTATTTACTTAGTCATTAATTTTTTTTATTTATGTACAAAAGGCTCATCATAAGCGTTGGGGTGCGTACCTAAAATATTGTCTGTAAATTGTAATTTGAGGGAAAATAACTAGAAGTTAAAGGCAATTAAAAATTTCCCAACAAATTAATTACAAATAAGAATATCTTATTATAGTACAGATGAACAGGTTTTAATAGAAAAAACCGCATCGAAATTGGTGTATTCGTTTGTGAGCCACTGTGCGACAGATACGAAAAACGAATAAAACCCTGTTTTTTGTTTTTTGTTTTATTGAAAGGGATTGAGGTATTTTAATGCAAAAGAAAATATTTAGTTTTAAGCAACCACGGAAACGAATTGAAAATTTTGTGAATGTATAATTTATGCAGATAATTTGCCGATGGTTATTTAAATTGTTTCAGTCCCTTTTGAAATTAGATAAAGACATGTTTCAATTTATAGATAAATTACAACTTAGGAACCTTCAAGAAAAGAGCGTATCTCCTTTTAAAAGGTCGGCAACGCACCCGTGGCTCAACAGGCGTTGAGGGTGTCCATGGGCGGGGGATTACTTCTCGTAAGTGAGCCTCCTGCCCATTTGCCTTCTAACCGATAAAAATAATAATAATTGATTGTTCTATAATTATATTTACTTAAATATATTTTTCTATAATAAATAACAGAAGAAGAAATTAAAGAAACAAATATTATAAATAATAAAGATATTCAATCTAAAAAAAAATAGAAAAAACAATATTTATAGAATTAAAATAAATAATTTCTCCCTCTAATAAAACTAAATTTTTCATTAAGAAATAAAGTTCCAATAACCTTGTGAGTTTGATTTTCCGTTAATGTAAATATGACAGTTGAAGGATTTCCTCACGGAAATAACTTCCTACAAATTTATTACCGGTCTAGAAATTTGGCCTTATGTCAGGACACAATATAAGGCAGTAGGAAGTATTGAGAATTAATGTTTAACAAAGCAAAAGAATTTTTCAGTCATGAATACCAATTTTTCAGCCAGTATTTACGTATCCCAACTGTAATAATGAAGAGCCTTTTGTTCATACTTATTTAAAAAATATGTATAAATGTAGATAACTTAATAAATAAATATAAGTGATTACATTAGGTACATACACAATCTTCAATAATTACGTCTTTATATCAAAATTATTTTCATATCTCACAAAACTTGAAAAAGGATTACCTACTTATCTATGAGTAAATAATAAATATTTGTTTAGGGAAAGAATATAACTTTTATTTGATCGTGGAAAATAATTATCAAAGCATGAGAGAAATATAAATGTATATCCAAACATGACGTCTGATGTCGCTAAGTCAAAAAATGCTCGAGCGATCTTATCTGTTTTGTTCACTCCTATGTAGAGATAAAAAAAACTCGGTCTGGCAGGATATAGAAGGCTGATCACCTACTTGCCCCTAAAAAAAATCGATCAGTGAAACAGATGTGAAATGCATCTGCCCTTTCACTTATGTAGAGATAAAAAAACAAATTAATTGTTTACTATGTTTTTTTGGTTCCAATTTTTAATAGTTCACGGCTGTTGGGTCAGCTAATTCGCTAAATTTATATTGAATAACTGACATCACTTAAATTTCATTTCATTATTCTATCTTTTTGAAGCATAATATTAACACAGTTGTAAAAATGAACATTAATATTCCATGATAAGATGTATTAAGAGTATTAACTTTATCGCAGACAATGCAATATAATTCATGTTTTATATTATGTACATTGTTATGCACTCTCGATCTAAATCTGGAATTATTCAAACAATGTAAAAAAAATGTAAGAAATATTTTTTTACATTGGAAAATATTGTTAATACACAAGCTCGAATTAAAAATTATTATTCATTCTTCCATGATAATGGGTTTCTCTAATCTATACCCGAACGGTGTTATTGGTAAACTCTAAACTTTGATCCTTTGATCTTTGCAAATCAGCAAAAAGAGGGGTATAATAAGATTTATATCTGTGTTTTCGCCGGATTGATTGGTTTTCCGAGGGAACAAATGAATGTTTCGGTTAAGTAGGCACAGAATAGAAGGCTGACCATCTACTTGTGTCTGCTCCCATGTCCCATTAGGTGTTACGGGAATTCACTTACTAATTTATGTAATTCTGTGGCATTAAATCATCTTATTCTCCGCCAACGAATAGATTGTTGTGTTTTTTTTTTGTAAGCTGACGTGATGGAGTTTGATCTTATTGTTAGATATGGAAATTTTAAAAAAAAACACCTTCGCTGGCACACCGTTCTCTTTAAGAAAAAATATCTTTATTTTATTACTAAATGTTTCAAAATGACTAGATAAGTATCTACTTATACATTCAGAGTTTCAGACATCAAGGTCTTAACATAGTTTACGCAAAAGTGAGAAATAAAATAGTAATATAAATGCAAAGTTAGGAAATAATTTGTAAATTTAAAAAGTGAAACGTTCTTGAACATTTTGTAAACTTAGATTAACGATCAGGTGATTCTATTTAAATAAATAATTTTTGAATCTTTGTTGCTCACAGCTTTGAATTGAACTAGATTTATCTCTGTTTTGTAGAAATGGCGGAGCTGTTAATTTTTCTGGCGGACTCAAATCGAATTATACGTTTCCAAAAGGATTTCTTTTCGGAGTCTCAACTGCTGCAATACAAATAGAGGGGGCATGGAATGAAGATGGTAATAAACAATATAATAATAATAATAACATTTATTGCAGGATCATTCCCATAGCTTTGTTAGTAGACTTTTTTCTTAAAACCTAGTGTTAGTCCTTATATCTATTTACTTAAGAAGTTACAATACCTAAAAATAAAATAAACAAATGAATAATATTTAACTTAACTTAATACAATGCCTCAATACTACTTAATACTGCCTTTCCCTACCTCCCAAATACCTGACATGCATTGCTGTCCAGTGCCTGAGAAATGCCCCATCAAACCTCTCGGCTACAGTATTTAGGACACTGTTGGGGCCGCCACGGGACGTTACGCGTTTCCGCATTATAGCGTAAAAATCATCCACGCGGTTTTCGGCGAACATCCCCGAAGCGCTGCAGTGACGCGGTAAACCCATCAATGCCCTAAAGGCATTATTATATTGGACACATAAACAATGTTTTTTTAAATTTTAAATATGCCACTCCAGTGTATAAGCCGAATCAGATTCGAAGTAACGTACACATTTTTGTTAGCAATAAAAAAATATTTTTGTCGAAAGGTCACAAGTCGTGCAACTGCCTGGCCTGGCATTTTACTTTTTTTAGTAAATAAATTCTCACGTTTCGAAGAGCTCACATTGTGTTAACTAGCTCTTTGGTTGGACTGTAAACCTGCAAACGTTTCTTTAGCATAGAATTCCTTTTGAATACAACGTAATATTTCAATTTCTTTCAGGAAAGAGTGAAAGCATTTGGGATCACCTTGTTCGTACGGACCCTAAGTTCACGAAGGACGGCTCGACACCCAATGTAGCAGCTGATTCGTATCACTTATACAAACGTGATGCTGAAATGGTCCACGAACTTGGCGTGGATATATACCGATTTTCCATATCCTGGCCACGAATATTGCCTAACGGGCTTGCCAACTCCATCAACAGTCTCGGTATTCAGTATTACCGAAACCTTATCAACGAGCTAGAGAGATATAACGTTACACCAATGGTAACTATTTACCACTGGGATCTGCCCCAAAAATTGCAGGACATTGGTGGTTGGAGCAACGCGCATATCATCAATTATTATACAGATTATGCTAAAATATTATTCGATAACTTTGCCGATAAAGTTAAATACTGGATCACATTCAATGAGCCGATGCAGACTTGTTTGGAGGGTTATGGAGGTACTTATAGGGCTCCGGCCCTGAACCGACACGGCATTGCTGAGTACCTCTGCACGCATAATCTGCTGAAGGCACACGCTAATGTGTATCACCTGTTTAACAGTTACTATCGACCAAAATATGGAGGTAATTATTACAACCTTGTTTATGTCGTTCAATATTTCCGGTTTGAGTGGAAAACTTGTTTGAGTTATTGCTATGCGGTTGTGATTGTTAATTGTGGCTATAAGCAATTTATTCTAAGTTGCAAAAGGATCGTTCATTTGATCCGCAGTTATTCACTTACAGACTATTTATCAAAATGCATGCTTCTATGAAAAACTGACCGTCTATGAGTGCAGCCGTAAGATTCTTCTTTTTCGATACTCAATCTTTCCTTTTTTAGGTAACATTGGCATTTCACTTGATTCTAACTGGGCACAACCAAAAACGAACTCTCCAAGTGATATAGAGGCTGCTGAACTATATTTAAAAACTCACGTATGTATTTACTTAATATTATAAATACAAAAGTTTTCATAAATAAATGTTTGTTACTCAATTACGCAGATGGGCGTTGGGATTCGAAGTTTAGTTAAAATTCGTCCATCCAACTGTCGCTCTGACGTCCATTTCCATTTTTACGTCCGACAACCAAACCTTTTGTTAAGTAGGATAAGGTCTTTTAAAAAAATATATAATGAATTACTGTATATTGTCTTAGTCATTAAAATAGTCTTAAAAGTGAATGCAGAACTGAGTCGCTTAAGTTTTCCTGTTATCTTTGACTTTGAACCAGGCTTTGGGAAATTACCATTCCACGAACTATCCAGTGAAGTATCCACATGAATACTTAACCAGTAAAGCAGTCATTATTTAATCTCCTCTCTGTTACTTGTTAGCATGAAATAATAGAAAAGCCGCTACCGTAACCAAGTTGTCATTTGTCAAGCGTTTGGTATTCAATTCAAAACTTTATTTTTGAAACAAAATTTGCATAAGCCTTAATAATAATTAAAGTATGTATAAATTGTATGTGAATTAAATTTAACTATATATTTTCCGAAACAGATGGGCTGGTATGCGCATCCAATTTTCTCAAGCGAAGGGAACTATCCTCCTGAACTAATCCAACTAGTGGATGAAAAGAGTCGGTTGCAAAACTTCTCCCGATCGCGATTACCCAAATTCACACAAGAAGAAGTTGATTTTATTAAGGGAACAGCCGATTTCTTTGGTTTGAACCATTATACAACTTACCTTTTGAGCATGGCGGATAAAGAAGTGGGACAGATTCCATCTCACGAGAACGATGTTGGCATTGTCAGAGTTCAGAACCCTAAGTGGCCTTCGATGTCGTCTTCGGGATGGTTGAAGGTGAGTTGTTCAGCTTTGATAAGTGATCTGTCTTATTTTAAATTTCACATTTACGAGAATTTTCGAATCAAATGGTAAACAGGTATATCACCTTTTCCTTATTAATATATGAAATATTATAACCTACCTATTCTGTTTTAATTAAGGCGCAACACACAATGAATGCAATTTCTTAAACCAATCTAAACTAATATTATAAAGAGGAAAGATTTGTATTTTTGTGTGTATGTTTGTAATGAATAAACTCAAAAATTACTGTGCCGATTTCAAAAATTCTTTTACCATTGGAAAGCTACATTCATCCTAAGTAACATAGGCTATATTTATTGCTAGAAAATATTATGAATCCTTACTAAAACTTAAGTAACGTAACCCAAGATGAAAAAAGTGCACTAAAACTTATTTCGTCGCATGCGCTGAGGAAACAATTGATGATAGAACAAAAGTACACTGTAAAAAATATATAAATAAAAGGTAAAAATATTAAAAAAATCTTATGTCCACCCGTGCGAAAACGGGACGGGCCGCTAGTTCTATATAAAGACGACATCGAAAGGTGTAGGTATCTGTAAACTTCAAAATTAGCAAGGAACAAAAAGCGACATAAATATTATTCAACATTGAATGGCAGACTAAAATAACAAATCGGGTTTTTATTAAAAAAAAAGAGAACAAAAACTTTTGGTGTTCAATTCTTTATAACTGGTTGTTCTAACATAAATTGTAGTTTTTGTTTTGCGCACCAGAATGTGTCAAGAATTAGCTAATTCTATATCTATTGAACTAACTATGCAAGTTATGTATTTAAGTAAACTCAAACCAAAACTGGCTCGAATGATATTTTTCCCGATTTCGGACCGTTTAGTACTCCAGCCACCGTAGGTTCGATGGAAAATTTTGATCTGGAGCCTGATTCTCTTTTCAACTTCATTGGATAACATAAAAAGACTTTCTCTATGCTTGATAATTTTATTTATTTATTAACACAATTGCAAAAATAACTAAAATCTTTAAAAACTGAAACTAACATAATGTGTTTTGATCATGTTATTTCTAGATATGCTGTAATATAACAAAATTACCTACATACGTTTAAAAGGTGTTTTTAAAACACGAGGAACATATTATCCGTCGTTTTTCATTATTTTAATTAACGATTGGTGATAACAGAAGTAACCTTGACAAGTTAACTAAAGTAATTCGTCTTTAATTACGAAATTTACGAAAAACAAAGAAAATAAATGAGAAGTAGTAACGGTATTTTAAGTAACTTAATTATAAATGTAAAAGATGTTAGTGAACTTGTCACATTTATTGATTTTTTAGTCTAGTAAGTTAAATTAATTTTATTTGTCTTCAGACAATACAAGATACAAATTCAATACAATCTTTCAGGTGGTACCATTCGGTTTCCGCCGCCTCCTCGCATGGATATCAAGAACGTACAACAACATACCGATAATCGTTACAGAAAACGGCTACGCAGATTACAGTGGAATTCACGATAGTGCAAGAGTCACCTACTACTGTCATTACTTGAATGCCCTGTTGCATGCGATACACGAAGATAAGAGTAACGTTCAGGGCTACTTCGCTTGGAGCTTGATGGATAACTGGGAATGGGATGATGGATTTGTGTATGTATTTTTCTAATTTTGTAATAAAATATAGATGTTGCATCATAAGAATCGCTGTAGTCAAGGGAGAACCCTGGGTTCGAATTGCGGGGAAACGAAAAAGACAGAAGTTTCTTCGGGACAATGCCTCAATCCTCCTATTTGGATAGAACTTCCAAATTTCATAATCGTCGGTTAAATAGTTTAAGGATTAGCGTTACAATTAAACATATTCACATTATATGTAATACAAGATATTATTAACGATTTCGTTCGTGCGAAATAGTCACTTTGAGCAGCATTTTATTTTGTGATGTATCTCCAATCTTTGTGTGGTAAAAGATCCTATAATTTTTCCCAACCTCTAGAGTCTAGACTATCTCTATACCGAACTTACTCAATATCGCTTTAGCGGTTAACGTGTGAAAGCGTAACAGACAGACTCGCCTTCATAATATCATTAAGGCTTGGTTTTGAGATACAATTATGTCTTTTTTACCTGAAATATTGGCCTTTGTTAAGCAAAGACATGATATTGAACATTTGAGGTCGTTCATTGTTACTGAAGTTTAAACAATTTACTTAAGTGAAACTCATGGTTACATTTTTATTTATGCAAATTGACTTTTTGTCTTATAGTTCACATTATTCTCAATGTCATGGAAAGATAAAACTAAATGAATTAATATAATGTGTAAGATATGTGTCTTTTTTACGCAAGTGAAACATTTAAAGAAAACAATTTGAACGAAATAAGCGCGTTTCAGTATTTATCACAATAATAATTATTATTAAATCGTCTGTAAAAGTGGTCAGTGGTACAACAATATGTCTACTGTTATTTTAAAACTTGATATCAAAATAATAAGATTTTAATTCAAATCACATTTTAAATCGTACCTATTGCTTTTCAATGACATATCAAAGACAAATTTAATTTTGAAAAGACTCATAAAAACTGAGCATGATACATAATACTGCATCTACCTTTATGAGATCTTTATACAGACATAGTTACTATGAAACAATAATTATCTGTTTATTATTCGTACCGCATACCACAGCATTTTGAAGTTATTAATTATAGGTAGATCACTATCGATATTTTGATTTGTAATTATCACAATCATTCATCAAATAAAGGCAAAATATTTAAGGTTTTTATCCATATCATTAACTCGGTGATTGTTAACTATAGGTCTCATTAATTACGGAAAAAAACACGAGCCGCAAAAGCAAGTCAATTTCAAAAATGATACAATTAATTTCAAATAAGAATATCTCATAAACGGATGAACCGATTTTTATAAACCGAAGCCCTACTTTCAACTGACGTGAAACAAGCTGTTTTGATTGAGTTGTTCTTGATAGTCAGCATTCAAAAAAACACGTCAAAATCGATCCATTGGCTTAGATACCACAGACAAACCACCCATAGACAAGTCAAACTTATAACTCGTTTTTGTCGTTTGGTTTTAAAAATAGAACAAGTCTAAAAAAAGTCTGACGACAAATTGGTCCAGACATTGCTTAGTTCTAAACGGTTTAAGTTGCCTATATTTCATATTCCTATACTAGGCCATTTATTGCATATTAGAGTTAAATATATTAGAAAAAACAGTATAAAATTTAAATTTGCGTCTAGATGTCATAAGGTGGCGCTGATATACTTTAAATAACATTATCTGGTCTTTCATAAAAACTTAGGTAATTCATTTCATAGATTTCATTTTGAACTTTGTGTGTTTATTCAAAATATATATTTTCGTACATAAATATCGCATCATTTTGTTTAGAACCAATATTCAACGCGTCAAATTCAGGTTAGGTTTATGAATATGTTAGATTCGAAGTAAACCGTAAGCGACTATTGAAATTGTTATTTTAACTTTAAAAATATTCGTGTTAAATTATTGTTGTTTATTTTTTAAATTACAAATAAAACTCTTATCTCTGTCAACTAGTTTTAAATGTAGATGATATTCCAAGGAATTACTATATGAAGTAGGTAGGGTTGTTGTTTGCAAATAACTATAAAACACTTACCAATATGGTTTAGTTACCCATATAAGCGGCACTTTTAATAAAATGCTGGATAAATACCGACTGCGGTCTATGAATATCCACAGCTCTGTAGGGACGTTTGGCGGCCTAAGGCGAAGCGAATTTTTACTGTTGAATGATTGTCATGCCAATAATGGGTACATGAAAGGATTAAGCGTGAAATAAAACACAATATCAGTAATTCATGATATATTTCACTCGTCATGTGTAAATGCATTTGCAGGTCCCGCTTCGGTCTTTACTTGGTCGATTTCAAGAGTCAGAACAAAACAAGGACGGCCAAGGACTCGGCAAGACTGTACTCGAGTGTGATCTCCTCGCGTGGTTTGCCAGAGGACTACGATCCTGATGATTACACGGCGTTTTCATCAGCTACAACTGTCCTTCCAACTGTGCTCCCCCTCATACCCTTATACCGATATCTATTGTAATATCATTCCTGTGTATATTAATAAAATTAAGTATTTATAATTCCTATAGTATTAATACTCGACAGTCATAAGTTTGCTAGCGTTGTCGCGCGCGACGTCCCTCTTCAGCTGGGCTTGGATGCAGGCGAAGGATTTGCCTTTGGTCTCGGGCAGCACGGCCAGAATGAATACCAGGCCGAGGAGAGAACACAATGAGAAGCCCCAGAATACTGTGTAGATACCGTAGGCATCCCTTATCACCTGGAATTATTTATTTAACATTAAGTCAAGTTTCAAGAAAAACTAATTAAAAAGTTAAATAAATAGAATTAAACATAAATAGAAATAGTAAGTAGATCGATATAAAAGTTCTTTTATCCAGGTTAGAACTATACAAGATATTTTATAATTTATAAAAAATTATATTCATATATTAAGAAGGGCTCAGTTTGAAAGTATCAAGTCAACATTCAGCAATTTTTAAAAGCAATGTGAATTGCTCTTTTAATATCTACTATGATGTGATTATGAGATGCATGAGAACGTCGAATTTTTTTGGTAAAATAATTTTATTTCCTAAAAAAGGTATTTTCTTTTCTATAAGAGTATCTATAAAAATTTAATTTAATTACCTGGAAGAGTTTCTGAACAGCAAACATCGATACTCCGGTATAAATATGGGCGACACAGGAAGCGTACAACTTGACGTTAGTCGGGAACATTTCTCCAATAATCACGTAGGGCACCGTTGAAAGACCGACAGCGTAACAGACTATGTATATCAAGGTGGCCGCTATGGGCAGCCAATGAAGACTCGCTACTGATCCCTTATTTGACAGGTAAAAGTAGAAATAGGTTCCAAGAACGCCATTCATCAACCCCACGCCCAGCGCAGACAGCAGTAACAGAGGTTTCCTTCCAACACGATCAACCAGAAGTACAGACAGACAGCAAGTGGCTACTTGGACACATCCAAGGTATATTGTCGCCAGGTATGGCTCGATATGGCTCTCGGTAATATCGAATATAGTCTGGGCATATGCAACAACAGCAGCACTGCCACAGAACTGTTGGATTGTGAAGATTCCCAGACTTATCCACAGGGCTTTCCTGTTTGTTGCTTCTGTAATCAGGTCACCCCACGTACCTCTGTTCTTCATGTCCTCCTGGACGTTTATTTCTATGTTTTTAAGCTCTAATCTTATATCGCCACTGCGTAGATGTCTCAAAGCGCGTTCTGCTCTCTCTGTGCGCTCGAATTTCAGATAGTAGTACGGCGACTCGGGCAGAAAGATGAAAGTTAGTACGAAACTAATGGGCAGGATCAAGTTGATAGCGGCTAAGGTTTTTATTGTTACAAATGGTCCGATACAGTACTGGGACAGAATTCCAACCTGAAATGAGAATTGTATTTCGTTAGATTTTTCATTCCGCTCTAAGCAATAAAGTAGAGTCCCCATCTTACGGGGATGGCAACGGTGTTCAAACTACTTTCAAACTGAAACATTTTTTGCGTTCCGGGGATCGGAACCCAGTAAAATTTTGAGTTTATTTTGTAACCAACTGAGTTACGCTTCATTCCAATTTTACTTTTATAATGCATAAACTAGGGGCCCCGCGAACTTCCTAAATTTCATTCCATAGAAAATGTATGAGGAAACGAATTTTTTGTCGTAAATACTTTTTCGTTACTTTTTTCTATATTTTTTTAATTATTCTGCTATTCGGGTTTGACGAATCTAACGAAACAAAGATCATTAAAATTGGTCCAGCTGTTCTTTAGTTATAAACGGTGTAAATAAACCTTAAAAAAGTACCTTTGTTATAAATATGTGAAAGTTATTTTTCGGAAGTCAAGTTAGAACACATTCACACTTAACTACTATTTTGTTTTACAAAAAAATTAAATAAATGAATACCCATAATACGCAATAACTTAAATAAGTTTTTATTAGTTCATGAGGTTCCTGAGTCATATTATCGATCACTTTATGAGTCATGATGAGACCGTACAATGTAAATTAAAATATATGTAAAAGTGTATATGTTGCACATCAACTTTCGACCATTAGTTTGGTAAAGCATTATTCGATTATCGATAAGATGTGAAAGCTGCAACAGTGCTTCTAGCAAATTTACTTCGGAATTATTTGAATTGACAGTAGTCAGAAAAAAACCTATATAAATTTTTGAAAATAATCATTGTTTATGAACTTATAGGAAAAAAAATCAGAAAGAAGATAATTTTTGATACCAAATAATAAAAAACGAGTTATCGACTGAAGTCATACTTCAGCTGTGCCACTTAATAAGTTTACATTTATATGTCTTGTTAATAAAACAGCTATTTGGTTTTGATAAAGATGTGGAAATCTCGTGTAGCGAGGCCAAATATTTCATACAAATCTTAATTAATACATTGATAAGCATCATTTAGGAACCTAATAGATGGCCTTCTCGCTATGCAATATCTTCCAACCAACTCGTATTTCAATAGAAATCTTATTAGGCTATTGAAATACATTGTAAATGTATGTCTTAAAAAATACACGCAAGCGGATATCGTTCAATAATTACAAATGATTATTACACAAGTGTTACGAAAGCTTTGCACAAGTGTGTAGCCTCAATAGAACAATTACCTTATTCATCAGTGTAATGAGGGTAGAGAGGGCACCACGGACTTCATTCGTGGCGATTTCTCCTGTATACATTGGAGCAACTGTGTACACTATGCCATAGCCAAGGCCGGAGAACATCCTCGCCACGTAAAGGACAGCAACAGACTTGGCCACGATGACTAGCAGCCAGCCTAGGATGAAGGGAACTGCTCCGAGGAGTAACGTGGTCTTTCTTCCAAAGCGGTCGGCAAAGTACGCTGATGGTATTGGCGTGAGTGCCGAACACAGGATCATGATGGAGACTATCCATGACCCTTCATCTGACGTCGTCGGTATGTGACTCTGGGGTGATTGGAGATACTGTAGGATGGGGGAGGGCCAACCGTAGCAGGTACCCGCTGTTGCGGTGATGAGTGTCGCTGAAAATTAAAAAAAAATTATATAAATATACGTATTCATATTTTCACAAGAATTGACGTGAAAGGTAAGATGAAAACGGCAAGACGAGGGTCATTCTATACTTTACTTTCATATAAAATTCAATCAGATTACGTAGTTTTTCGATCTGTACGGTATATAATATATATGAAAATAAAGAGTCCCTAATATATTACTTTTAGCTATTCAAATAATCACGACAAACTGAACGTCTCTTAAGGATTTATGTTAATTATAACAATTAGTTAAGAATACACACACTTGCTTCCGTCTGTGAAATTCACATTATCTGGATAAAATGTAATATGTATGACAGTTCGTAAAATTAGTAAAATGCATTGTAACTTTTATTATTATGTATAGCATTGAATTGCCATCAAATCTATTCTTTTTCCATTATAAATCAGTTCATTTTTTCAATAATTCAAAATACGAAATATCCAAAAGGATCAAGGTTACTTCAAGCTTTTAGTTGTTTCTTATAAAGGGTTTTTAATATAGTGTTTTTTTAAATATTTTTGTGTCTTCCTTGTTTTTATATTATTTTGTTATCAGTCCTTGATAAATATGATAGGCTATACTAGATAACTTATAAATAATTTAAGCCGACGTTTTAAAGTGGTTGTACATCACAAAACAAGATTCCATTACTTAGGAAACTACAAATCATTCTAATATAATCCTAGAGATATCGGTAAAGGTAAAGCAGACTCGGGTAGTTGGCGCACTGCTGCTGCCTTCTGCACCAGAGTCCTGAGTTCGAATCCCGGTAGGTGCATTTGTTTGTGTGATGAGCAATGTTTGTTTCCGTGTCTTGGTTTTTTATAAACTTATATATGTATTTATTGTGGTACCCTCGTTGTTCTGATAACCATGACACAAGTGCTTCTGCTACTTACTTTGGGATCAGAGCAATGTATGCGAGTTGTCCCAATTATCATCATTATTATTATAAGTTTCCAAATTGAGACGTAAATGCATTTAAATGGTAAGTACAACAGTTTTTAGTAGTAGGTAGTTATTTTTTTATTTTCCTTTTAATTTAGATGTTATTTTTTTAGCAGTTGCGTTGGCCTACATCGTAAAACGTGTTTGTGGTGTCTATTTCTTCCTGTGATTGTCTTAGCATGTGTTTTGTGGCTGAACCCTTAAAATAGATAAATAAAATAGTATCCGAAAATATTGTTATTTTCGTATCCGGAGTACAAACTGTCGACTTGGGATGACTTGGGCCATAAATCATCGGAGTCTTGCTATCTCTTTCGCTCCTGCACGGTCTTACGGAATAGTAAGTAAGTATGATATCTAGTGTCGATTAAAATAATAAAATAAGGAATATAAATATGATTGATTATTTTTAATCCAGTATTGATTCATTAAGATAAATATTATATAGTTAGGTAATAACCTAACCTGTAACCTTTTTTACATTGAATTAGTAAAAAAGTTTAAAATTTAAAATAGGTCACAATAATAAATTTCTTACTTATAATAAAAGTAAACAAGAAAGTCAGTAAACTCAGTTAATTATATCGACATTAACTTACTATTTTAATGTTTTATCGACACGGTGACAGGTGACTACGAAGTGACATTTATGGCCCAAGTCGAAAGTTTGTACTGAGGATATTATAGCGCTAAACGATAAGATTGCTGTAGCTTGTATTTTGGCAAATATGACTCACGGCGTCCTTCTTTATAACAACAGGTAGGTATGTTTAATTTAAATTTATAATCAAGAATTAATTGAATACCATGTAATATATTCATGAGTTCAAATGACTCAGGAATCTACACCATTATAAAAAATTGATTTGATAGATATTTGAGGAGTAACATGAAAGATGTTGTAAAAATGGGAAAAAACTTCCTTTTGAGAGCGAGTTAAAACGTGTGGCACGGCTAGTTATTGATAATATAATGTGTTCAATAATTTTCTATGATTCTAAAGGATTGATGTATTTATCTAGGCAACATGTTGACACAATGTTTACCTACAGATAAGATGTCCGTTAACATTAAGACAGATTATGGACGCACGTACCTACTTCGCATTACGAAACGTATTATTTAATTTGTTGCGATAAATTGGATACAATCTAATTAAACAAGTATCGTTCATTAAAGACATTCAAGTTTGCCGAAACGGAAATCTTTGTACATATTAATTGCTGTTAGCTGAGTCAGAAAAACTTTATAAAATTAAACCTTTTAAAATAAGATTATAAGTTCACGGTGTCTGTGTGGCGTCCTGTAGGATCGCTGCTCCTAAATGGATGGATTTTTTGTTTAAACACACGTGATTGAGATGGTTCTTAGCTACAATTTATCAAGACCTGTTCATTCAAATAGATAAATAATATTAAAATATGTACATACAGAGACACACGCATACACATGAATAAACGCATACGTCCTCGTGACGTCACAAATAAACATAAACACACACACACACGTAGTAGCTGTCTTATTTTTATTTTGTTTTTGTTAATATCAAAGATTATAAAATTTGTTAAGATTCAAAATCTTTAAAATGATGATATGGAACAGCGTTGACTTTTGGCACAAGCATAAAAGCCATATACATATATACTACTATGTAGTTAAGAAAATCTGTATCTTTTAATGAAATATTTTTTTTATTAAAGATGGATTCTTATTTATGTTTTACATATCGGGGAGTTAGTCTTAATTATTCTCAAATTTACGTAGGTACAGACTGTTATATTCTATAATTCTCAACGAGTTGAGAGATTGATAGAGCTTTTTTGGTAATAAAATAACTCGCTATTCTTTTTAAGACTAATTTCATATATTTATTTATGGTACGCAATTTTAGCTACAGAGATAGCATGGTTATGAACATTAGCCATATATCATCAATTATTTTTTAAAGCAAACAATGTTTTATTAAAGGTAATATTTATAATTTAAAAATTACTTGTAATAATAGAAATACTTGTAAGTGGCGATTTAAAGATTGTTCAATTAATTTAGGCGTAGGTATGTTAAATCAATACGGTGACACTATACTTTTTCCTTTCCCATATGTCATAATGAATTTCGTTTGACCAGTCTTCCTACCAATCGAAAGGGCCAATGACATTAATTGAGACAATAAAATTGGGCTTAACAAGTAGTAAGTTAATTTAAAAACTTCCCAATATGATGCTTACAAAAAAGAATATCTTCTTAATTATGAACAGATTTTTATAAATAGCTTAGATCACTCTTGACCATCTAATCTTTCAAACAAAAACTGCATCAAAATCGTTTCAATGGTTTAGAGCTACGATACGAATTTGATAGTCACGTCAAACTTAAACATCTCTAAGGGTTTCATGTGGATTGAAAGAGGGTTAAATGCTGAAAATTTGAACCGCTTAAAAAAGTCTCTTCCAGGCAATTGTTGGGTTGCCAATGAGATGGCTGATTAGCGATAAGGCCGCCCGTTGCACTTCTATTCAATTTAAAAAAAAAGGCTTTTATTGCTAATTGTACTTGTCTCTTTGGCAATAAAAGGCACTTCTATATAATTACATAAATATTTAATAGTAGCGAAGTACTTAAATACATAAATATTTCGTTTTAACCAATTGTGTCAATTGGTCGGTACCTACCTTCTGTGCCAAAAGGTCCTGGGTTCGAATCCCGGTACGTGCATATAATTTATGATGAGCACGAACATTTGTATCAGAGTCTTGGTTGTTTATAAAACTTGGTTTTATTATGGTACCTTCGTTCTTTCTGATTACCATAACTCAAGTGCTTCTGCTACTTGCTTTGGGATCAGAGCAATGTATATGAGTTGTCCCAATTATTAAGAATTAAAAATATTATTATAAATTGTTAAAGTAGGTTTGAGATTCGGCGAGGTTATCAGTATTAATGGAATTTTTTTGAATCATAAACAATAATTACAAGGAAATAAACTATAATAAATACGTCACTGTTAATCTATACACAATTACAATGTAATAAATAGTATTTTGAAGTGAAAGAAAACTCTTGTGAAATTAATTTTATGGCTGCTTACTGAATTTTATACAGGCTATAAAGGTTTATTGCATAATTTATAGAGTTATTGATTTTTATAACAAAACAAATGCATCGTCATTTAAAACATTTATAATTTTGCTGTTGAATTTAATTTTATAAAATATTATGTGACTTGGAGTTAAGTACATCAGTGAAAGAATTTAGAATCGGATCGGTAAATCCATAGTTAATAGATCCCTTTTTAAACAAACAACTTTATTACCTATATTCACAAGGTGCCTAATCAATTAAAATTTTAGTAGGTATTCGCGTAAATACGAGATATTTTCTTTATTCAATGTGTTTTCATGTGTTCAGTCATTCTACCACAAGCCTAGCGCTGCACATTGCCAAAAGTTAAAAACCATCAAAAAATTTAATAGTAAAGTCGTTGTTGAAGATAGCTTTTATCCTATTGAAGTCCAAATTACAGGAAGCTCAAACGGAAAAGGATCATTCAGTAAAAGCAAATTAAATGATTTGAAGTAACCGTTGAGTTGAGAACGGAAATAATTTTGTTAAGAAAGGGTTGATTCACTGTGCAATATTTGTCAATCTAAGAACCGGTGTTATCCAGATATTTTCGGATGAAAACATTGTTTTAATATTAAAATGCAAGGAGGAATGGGTAACTGTAAATATTTTAATTAATATAATCATGCCTTTTACAATTGCGTCCAACATACATGCTCACCAGTTACTGGTGTCGCTAGTTTAGACAATTCTCTTCTCAGGTATTTCCTGGATCTGGTCCAGAAACGTACTAGGCATTTGTCAGAATTTAATCAGAATCGTTTGTCTATTCCCATTCATTCTCTTTAAGCGTCCATACCATCTCAACATTTAATATGTTATACTATTTTTAAATTTAACATTCACAAATGAAAAATAATATTAACGTTATGATTATAACTTAAAAACCCACTGGATTCTTGGTTATTAAGTTTTGACAGAGAAAGTAGAAGACAATGAGGTAATTGTTTATAAATTAACAATTAGTTACTACACTTCAGTCTAACTTTCTTTCATAGCTTTCACCATGTCGTTAAGTTAAATTTTGTCAAAGCAAGAGTTTTAGAACTCCGCAACACCAATCCTTGGGTAACTTCTATGGTTCGTTAAAGTTCTTAAAAGTGGAAACGGTTGAAGACCGCAAAGCAAGCAAGCATTTCAATGCAGCGAGGAAATGCCGTCAGCGTGCAGTGCCACAGAGAATAAACTTCTTATATTTACCATTAGGTTTTGTTTTAGAAATGTATAAATCTATGTAGTAATGAAGATAATATAATGTTACATGTAATCACTACATAGTATAAAACAAAGTCGTTTTTTCTTCCCCTATATCCCTTTGTATGCTTAAATCTTTAAAACTACGCAACGGATTTTGATGCGGTTTTTTTAATAGATAGAGTGATTAAAGAGGAAGGTTTTTATATATGTTTTATACGCGTGAAAAGCCGGGGCGGGTCGCTAGTAAAATATAATACACTAGAACAGTTGACGTTTACCTACGTCATTGAACGAAAAGTTGATATAAGCCCCGTATAGTTTTGTGAGGACTAAGAACGATTGCCAGTTGGCACGAGTTTTTGAATTTATGTTGTGGTATAAACTTGCACTGCGCAATACAATACCAAATCCGTTTTCAATTAATATAAATTTTCTCGTGGGAAAGGAATTCTTTTCATGTAAGCTATTTTTAGACCTGGCAGACAGGCTAGGCCTGTCTTACGTCTGGATTCTATATCTGAAATACTAGGTGTATTGAATCGTTGCATTGCCATGACGTAAACCCTAAATGCATTTTTATAATAACGCATTTTTACAATAGCAGCTACCATTCGTAAGTACCCTTGATTTAAGGTGTGCGTATAACTAAAGGAGGTGAAACTGTTATTTTAATTCAAGTTTATCAATTCTAATCGATAGGTGGTGAGGGATCGATTATTTATTGTTATTGAATGATTAATAGTATAATCGGTAAAGTTTTGGGAACTTGGAGAAGAAAAACTTTAAAGCTTTTTTCTGCATGGACGAAACAGAAGACGAAGACATTTGACTTGCTAGATATTGGCCATAGCAAGTCAAATGTCTTAAAGGTTGTCTATGTAAATATAATACGCCTGTTTTACATAATTTTAATTTTCTTCAAAAAACCCATTATTTAGATACATTTTCGAACGCTTTATTATATTAAAAGTTTTTGCATAAATACTAAAATAAAATATGTACTTAAATGCATTACATATATACAATAGGCTCATCAAAACCTGCTATTCTAATTATAATTATAAAAAAAAATATAGGTATAAAGGACACTTTTTAAACAGCACCCAATTTCCACTGAAACTTTAAATCTTTCATTATTAATACGCAGTTAATTTAAAATCTAAGAAATAAAAAAAGTAGTTATTAAGTCAGTAAATATAAAAATTAAAACAATCAACGATGCGACGTCATTGTAACAATGTTGTACTTACGTCAGACAGTAGATACATATTGTATTAATAGTTGCCTAACACGTAGAGCATTAAACTCAACCTATTTTTAATATCCAACGATGAAAGAGGGGTGTTATAAGTTTAAAATGCATGTGTGTCTACCTGTGGCATTGTATACGAATGGCTGATTTCGATGCGGTTATTTTACGGTTTGAAAGCTGATGCGATTGAGCTTAGATATAATTTATAAAGATAAATTCATCCATGAGATTATTGGTAATTTACCTACAGGTCAGGGTTTTATCTTCAATTTCATTTGTCAGCTTTTAAACTCTTCAAGTCTACAGTTCTAACAGACTCTTAATAAAAGTGCCAAATATTCCGAGTTCCACAAATAGTTAATGAAATTAACTAAGTGTATTTAGTTCTCCAAAGAATTCCTATTCAATATCACTTTTCTATCTTACAATTAGGTCAGTTTACATATATTAAAAAGCTTATCGTGCGAGAGAGCGAAATTTTTTTGGTGAAACTCATTGATGACCTCATAGTGGTCACATATCGAATCACTAAAGTAGCTGTCAATTCAAAATCTATTAAAAAAAAATAACTCAATGCAAAAATAGATTTAAATATCATTTGGAACTGCTAATTGGTTGCTGATGTTAATTATTCAAGTCAACAGTTGATTATATTTATCAAGATACTAACTGATCGTTTACTTATAATACGATACGCTAAGTTAAGCTTAGAAGACTTGTGACATGATGTCATCTTATTTTCATTCATGACAGTAAGATTTACTTACATTTACCATCTTACTTAAAGACATTGCTTAACTAATGTATGTATTTTGTCTCAATTTGCACGTCAGCGTGAAAGTGATAGAGCATTTAAGACATTGCTTTAAGTTAAGCTACGTTTATAAGTTTAGTAACTTCTAAGCTAAGTTTGGATTATACATAGCCAATATTTAAGATGCTTTTGTTAAATTTCCCCATAAATAACAATACACCCGTTTTGGTACCCTATTAAATAAATAGTTAAGTAAGAGATATGCATGAATACTGATTACGAAGCGTTTCTGCTGACAGACAGTCATCCGTTAACCGTTTCATAAGTATAAATAGCTTAAGTGCGTGAGTCACGTGTTTGAAGGTAACAGTCATTCGCTAAATGAACACAAATGTTGTTATTCTTGTAGTTCACGTCTCCAGAGTCAAAGATCTAGGCGAACTTTCAACTCCTAAGTAAAGTGAGAGGTGATTTAAAAGTTTATTAACATAAATAAAAATAAAGAGCTCTAAAGGTTTTACTTTTTACCATAACACCGGATTGCCAATGAAGATGTATATTCATACCGTTTTGTAACTTTACGTACGAATTAAATCGTGTACTAAAAGATTTGCAATTAGAAATTTGCTCTCGACTCTCGCTTTGCATGAACCGCCTCACTGGCTTAGATATTTACGCGTCTGACATTGGCTGCGTGTTATATCTGAGTTTCTTGGTCTAAACCCGGTAACACAATCTTGCAATAAGCACAAAAAACTGATCATTTACTTGACAATAAAGAAAAATAATAAGTGAAACAGAAGCAGAAGAGATTGAGAGATAGTTAAATTAATTTAAATACGTCAATAGTAACATTTTTCACCTATTAACTTGGTTTGTTAACCAAACCAAAGTTTGTTCCCTAATAAAAGCAACACTGATGAAAACTGCTATGACAATACAAGAAACTTGGGCCTTTCGATGCTCAAATGACGTTAAAAACGAGTTCGTAATTGTGCTTTCAAGGTTTTAATTAGCCAATTTAATAATTAACAATTTCAGTGATAGTTACCATCTATATCTATATTTTCAACAATATGGCGGAATTAGTTCCTAATTTTACCACGTGCCAAAAAGATACCGTTATTAGCGGATAATGTAATCAATAAATATAATCTTATGCTATTGAGTTGATGTATAGATTACCAGTAAGTGTATACTTACTGGTAATCTATACATCAAGGTGTATACCTTAAGAGATAAGTGAATTAAGCACTTCAATAAACTTTCGCTCTTTTATCAACTCTGCAAATAACCTTCGTGACATTGACAACGATACCTGTTCACAAATGTGAGATATCTATGACGCCAATTATGAAGTACTCAATTTTTATTAATTTGCATCTGTTAGATTTCTATTATTGTCATTATACCATAATAAAACGTTATAACACACCACTAGGTCGTCATACGTCTAACATTTTTATTCCTAAGGGAAAAAAATGTTTCGTGTTTACCACAGAAGGCTGATGAGAAACTAATTAGTTTATATAATCGGGAAATGGTGAAGCAACCCAGAAATATCCATGTCCAACTTCGAATTACGGGATTTTACTAATAAAAAAGAAAAGTGAGCAAAAAAGGCGACAGCGCAATGTTTTCATTGTTTTCAGATTTACGTAAAGATGATAGCGCAGTCAATTAATTATTTAATTAAATAAGCTCCTGCAGTAGAAACATGATAAGAGACCTCTTTTATTTATTTATTTAATATAAAATTCAATATTATTATTTATTACCAAAAGATTGTGAAAAAACGTAATTATATCGCTGCATGTTTTCCATATAATGAATTAATTTACGACACAAACGATGTTCGTACGATGCCGCACGTAATTTCTTAAAGTGGGTACTGAATTTTATCTTAAGCCGTTGTTATTCTTTGTGTAAAACGTCATACTTTGAAGAATAAAAATGTAAGAGTTATTTTTAATCGAGCGCGTCCTATTTATTTATTGGTCAACACTGTAATTGATCGAATGAACGTCTCTCATTAGCCTAGAAATAAATAAAAAATTCGAGGTACAAACATAAACATATCTATTGAAAATGAATGATTGTGAAATCTAATGGTTTAAATATTTGATTTAATAATAAAAAGGATAATTAAATGAAAATAATTTTTTTAATGTTTTTAGTAGGGTTACATTGATAGCCTTTTTGCCGATACGATACCAATACCGATACTCTTATAAAAATATCGTCGATACCGATACCGATACAAACTCTTAGTGAATTAAAATTAAATTAAGGTAAAATATTATATGAGACACAGGTTTGGTTAAAGTTTTTAATTTCTATTAAAAAATAAAAACAGTTACAGACTTTGAATGAGATTCAAGGTTTAGAGCCTATTAAAATTAAGAATTAAGTGTAATAATTAAAATAAAATCAATGCCTGTTAATAATTAAAATTAACAAGATTTTTGTTTAAAAAACAGAGCATTCTCAAGTTTTGCGGAGAAAGCCGAATTCGGAACTCTGTCTGTATAAGACCTGCGGTGGAAAATAATTTCTCAGATGTATCGTTGTATCGGCAATGAAAATATCGCCGATGCCGATATATCGGCAAACCCAAAGTATCGACGATATATCGGTATCGGTATCGGATGCATCCCTAGTTTTTAGGCAATAATATGGATATAAAGTTCGTCTTGAAATGTACATTTTGTATAATTATATGTAGGTACACAAAAAAAATTATTTGCGTGATAAAACTAATATTTGTTAATTATATATATGTTTGTCCGCAGGATTTCACATGATGTGCCTAGAAGTTGAACTTTTTATGTAATTTACACATATGTATAGTGCAATGTATACACATCAGAAACTAATATTTACTGTATAAAAATTGTTATTTAATTAAACTCATATAATTTCAAATGAAAGGCGTGTTTTAAGAATGCAGTACGTTCTAAGAACACATTAATAACCGTGTTTGTAAACTCAACGCTGCTCACCGGTACTCTTAGAAAATTGCGACTCTAACGTAGGGTTGCCAACCCCAAATTTAAAAAACTAGGATTTGAATTCGGAAATACCAGAACAATTCAGTTTAATAACAGGACGCAGTAATAGAGTTGCTCTATGTAGTGAAAATAGATGAAATTATATTCAAGTATTATCTTTTTTTTAAATTAAAATTAATGGAATAAAAAGTGGTACGCGATTTTTAAAATACATAATTTTATCAAGACGCTTTTAAAACCCAGGACGCTGCTTAAAAACTATTCAGAACATCACAGGACACTACAAAAACTAGGACATGTCCTGGGAAAACAGGACGGTTGGCAACTCTAATGTTAACTATTCGTAGTTGACATTCCATTAGTATAAAAATAAACATAAAGTTACCACTGTGTTCTTAGTTGTACTTTTATTTCTCGGAAACATTAAATTTGTTCGATTCTAATAGATTGAGATGAAAAATATACATACATATTTATTTTCTTTAATTTTATAGTGTTTATGTGTATAGATTATAAAATGTTTGCTTAGTGCGTTATCTTGTTTTCGGAACAAGAATTGCGCGTCAGCAAGAAAATAACAGAGCTTAAGTAAGGGGATTATTTCCTATACCTAATTTAGAGAAACAGGACGTTAAACGTTGTGTCTTTGACGTTTTGTTTTCAAAGTTAAAACCAGCGACTCGCGAAAGGATGTCAAGTGTCAATTACTGAATTTGACGTGCCATTTATAATAATCATAGATGATTAATAGTCACATTTTTCGAACATCGTTACCGCCTAGAAAAAATATTATAACACGAAACACTCGTCTAAATTGTAATCATAATGATTTGTCACTGACATATTTTCACATTAACCTTCCTGAACTGGAATCATACGATAAAACACAATTTTTGACAAAATACAGTTTATCTTATTTTAAATAATATGACGAAAATGACGCAATCTAAAAGCATAATTCAACAATAAATTGTCTTACATGTTTAATTAAATTAAATTTTTATGATTTGTAAGAAACTGCGTTACTTATATTATACCTAGTAGATAATGAAATGAATAAAATAATAAATAAATTAGGATAATGTTTGGAAAAAGATTCTCGTTGAACGAATAGAGCGGCTTCCATAGAAAATTTCAAAGAGAATTTTTTGTATTTATTCAATCCAAGTTAATTAATACATTTTGGTTTTATGGGTAAATAACTAAAAAAAAGAAAAAAATCATTTTTCCAAAAAGAATCTATTGATTTTTTTGAATTTGGATATTGACTATAACAGTCTTATGGGTATTTAATATTTATATAACCTATTTTAATTTCAAAACTGACATTTCTAAACATAAGAGCGCCGTGAGTTTTACATTTTAATTAGGTTAATATATTTTCTAGAACATTTAACAAATATCTAATTAGGTAATAAATTCGCTATCGTTAGCTGTGACCATGAATAAATTAACCGCTTAAATGTCCTCCAATAATTCTTGAATTACCATAAAAATAGAACAATAACTAGAACTAATAAATATAACCTTTACGAATAGAAATTGTAACAATCACTTTACGTGCTAATTTGAACAGTCCGTATACAAATATATAGTAATTAAACATTTAATAGGTTTCCCAAATTTTCAATAGGAAAAGCTATAAAAATTAATATTTATTCTACTACGTGTATACATTATTTATCATCAAAACTTTTAATACGTTGTAAGTCTACAACACGTGACCGGTAGTGGTGCTTTACCACTGTTTTAGACAAATGTCATGTATCAACGCAATCGATTATTATTTATCAATTTCCTGGAAGTTTTCAAAAAGTAGAAAAATCTATAGAAATTTTTGTATGACTAGACTTCTACTTGCGTAGATTTTCAAAACCTATGACCAAAGGTGTTCAAATGCATGTTTTAAATTGTCACAAATACGTAAATATAAAATATGTTATTACATATTTCCTGGTTTTCCGATCTGTTGATAACACTATTTGACGTCTTGTTGGGTTTACAAGTAAAATCATTGTTATACGGCTCACTTCCAGTTGAGGCATTTAAATTTTATAAGTAATAGGTACACACAATATAAATGTATTACTAATCTATCGTAATCTAATGTATGTAATCTTTGTTTAATACAATGTTATATTTGTTTGAAGAACGAAGCGTCAGAACATTGGTCAGTGGTCAGTTTTTTAAGAGAGAAAGGACTTACCTGAGTCCTTCTTGGAAATAAATAATGCCCGAGGGGTGAGTTTTGTTAAATTGCATTCCTTTCTACGTATTACATACAATTAAAATTTTATAGTTAAATGTATTGTAATGGTAAGGTAGGTACATTCCTTTGTTAGAACATTTTGTTGTGATATTAAAACAAATTGATTCAATTATAAGAGCTTATAATTAAGTTTTCTTTTAAACGATGGATTATACTAAGATTAACGAACAACTCGTTAAGAGAAATACTGACAGTCACTTTAAATAGGAAAAAAATATTCATTTATTATAATAAATAAAAATAAAGAAAATAATAAATATTTATCTAAATGAGCATTTCGTAACTTCTCATGTAGATAATAAAAGCATATTTATACTGATTTGTAGCATGCTTTAAGTTACACGTGAATGAGGAACCATTTATTTCATTCACTCACCCATTCGTGCGGAAATTTTTCGTTGAATCACATTATTAATTAATATTGTTTTTATGATTTATGCGCATTAGCATGTGACTTTCACGAAACGAAATTAGTTATTGAGTTGTTCACTGGAAAAAAATATATTAACACAATAAAGAAGTCCAGATATCAAAATATCAGATTCTTTATTCAATTATGTACTTATATTTTTTATAATTTTTTATAGATAGGTCTAGAATGAAGCTTGCCTTGAACCCTATCACATATTATAACCATGTTACATTTGCTATCAGCTCAGTCTTCTGTCAATGTGTGGTAAGAATGAAGGAGGTCATGGGAGCATATTATTATTCTGATAACGGTCTCTTAAAGCATGAAAACCCAAGAATTTTGTATTTGTATTAAATGCTTGCCGCATGTGAGGAATGCGACACGTTACTTAAAATGTCGACAGTTGCTGACTAGACTAACTAGGCTTCCGAACACGTACGTTTGTAAATCACTCCGAGTTATGGAAATTTACAACACAATACCAGAAAGAGGCAAAAAAGTATACATTTTGATTGTTTTGACTATGATTAATACGATAATGTAAAGGCAAAACGTAATGTGTTCGTCGGCGCCGTTTTTGGATAGGTTATAAAGACTTACCACATAGCGCTGTTCCATATTCCTTCCAATGTGAACGAGTTCTTGCGGTCATTGTAATAATCAAATTTAATAAACAATTATAAGATTAACTGGGTTTGGAATGAGATTATCTTGAGCACTGAATTTTTAAAAATAAAATTTCTATATAATATAATTCGGACTCATGGTTAAATATAAATAACAACAGATACTAACTAAATATCACAATAATATATTATATTCGATCTAAAATTTAATGGTTATTTAAAATTAAACGTTATATCCGATTGGGCTTCATTATGAAAGGTTTATGTGTTGGTTTGCTGGTCCATAATTTTGCGAGAAAACGCGTGGAGTATGCTAACGCGACGAAAGCGAGTGAACAACTGAACGAACAACGAAATACTTCAAGGCGAACGAACTGAACGGAACGCTTAGAACGGAACGGAATGAGGTAAATCGGCGCAAGCGCACGCTTTTGCTCCTTGTTTATCGGTCGGCTTGGTTTGCCGGCAAATCAAACGGGCTTCAGACTGATAACAAATCATATCATGACTGCGATCCACGCGTGTGAGTGGCTATCACACTTTATTCAGTCGAACTGCGAAAGTCACCTCGCGTGCTGAGACAGATGTATTTTTAGCCAATACAATCCAAAAATAATCATACGGACATGGGCTAAGCGCAATATATCTTACGACTTCATTGTGAGTAAATAAATATTACTTACTGGTAACGCGATTTTACAATATATAGCATTTCAAGTCATTTTTTGACTATATTTACTAAAAAGTTAAAAGCTTATATCTAGGGAAATCTATACATAAAAAAATCTCGTAACCCCTAGTGGGATTTAGGGTAGACACATTTCTGTATCTGTTGCCTACCGAAACATTTATTTTCTTCCCTGGGTTCGAACTAAGGACCTCAAAAGTAGGCTTGTTACCAAAACGCCTAAACTAGTAGGTAAGCCCCGAAGGCGGTTACATCATATATATGAACAAATTATTTATAATGTCTGTATAAATATAAATTGAGGTCTTCTAAGTTAAAAAAAAGTAAATAAGCCAATATAGCCTTCGAGAATCGGATTAATAAAACCGCGATTATATGAAATATTATCAAGTGAGCAAAATATAAGTCTCGTAAATACGTGATTCAGACTAAACATCAAATACATATCGATTATCTATTGATAATGATCTCTAATTAAAACTGTTTTCTGCGCCATCGAAAGTGAGTTAATTTTTGTATAATTTTCTAAAAGTCGTGTATTATCGTAATTTTATATGTAAAATTGGTGGAGTTTTAAGCATAAACTATTCGACAATGTATATGATTAAAGGAGAGTTATATAATTCAGTAAAACGTGACTTTTTGTGTGATGTGTTCCGTCATTTTACTTGGAGCATGAAATAAAGATTTTTATGTCCACATAGAAAAAGAATAGGTTTTCAAAATTGGGTTTTAAAAACACAGTGCGTTAGGCTAGGGACCAGCCACTTACAGTAATTTTTCGGTTTCAGTTCCGGCGGCTTTACCTATGTTGGAGGCCGGAGGGTGTGCGATGTTCGCGAGCGGTTCTGTGGTCGTATTTGTAACACCTTCGCTTAACTAGAATTTGACTCTACCTATTTCTATTTTAAATGACTGAAAGTCTACTAGAGATTACCAGGCTATCGATTGCACACGTGCGATATGTTGAATAAAACTGTCTCTTGATAATTCAGTCCCAATAAGTTCTTACAAATGAAATGAAATCTGTTCATAGATTATATTGGGCACCTATTGTTTACACTGAAACTCCGACTTCACTAATAGATAAAATTATACTTAAAGTCGTATGACGAGAAACATTTACGCTTCATTATTAGTTAAGTCGCTATTATTGACGTAGGTACTCGAAAGAAGATATCGCACGGGTGAGTCGTAAAAGTTCACTGTGCAGCAACTGATATATTAAGCGGGTAATTGATTTAATCTATATGTAAACAATTATCCATATATTAGTTATATATTATCCTACAGTCTTAAAATTATCGAATTAGTTTTACGTAGACTATTTTTAATAAATGCCTAGATAGAAAAACAATGTTTTTGATTTAAAGAGGTGATCATTTAAGTTTTATTGATTTTGAATAAATTCAGATCTTGAAATATCGTGCATTTGTATGTGGCAAAGGCAAAATCTGGTAAAGCCTTAACTTAGCTTCTAAATTTTACTAAAGTTATGAAAAATATCGACATAGTTATTTCAGATAGGCGAGTACAAAATTTTACTCTTGGACATTTAACTTACATCACTCAAAAAGAATTTAGCTTCCCATCAATGAAAAGTAAAAACAATATTATATAAAATCCGACCAGTAAGTACCTACTTTTAAAGTTTACTTCATTTACAAAAATACAATTCTTTTTCTTTCTAGGGGCCATGCTAATCTTCCAATTTTAATATATGTACTGTCAAAGCCAGTACGACCGCCTCCGTGGCTTTACGCATCTACGTGTTGCGCCAGAGGTACTGGGTTCAAATCCTGGGGGGACTAATGAAAGTTTCAGTTTGGTTGACTGATCACTTACTTGCCTATAAATAAAATGATCAGTGAAATAAATACAGCAACTGCCCCATACCCCACTAGGGGTTACGGAAATTCACTTTTCAAAAGAAACATCGTCAGTTCTCGGGTATAAATAAGTTTAGGCATGTTACCACTTTCCTTAGTCTCTATATAAAATTATCATACTCTGCATTAATATGTTTATCTCTCAAGAGATGACGTCTTTAACGCTTCACTTGTATAGATAACATTTATAAGGTTTTATGTTGATTGTGTTTGTGTATTTCAATATTATCACGCAACATCATAAAAAATGTCACTCAGAATATATTTGTATTATGCGAAGTCATAAGAGCTAGGTTAAAAATTTTAACAAAAAAAAAAGACCTATATGAAACCACACGTGAAGTAAGCTTTCAAATAAAAAAAGAATCATCAAAATCGGTTGACTCAGTCGAAAGTTCTGAGGTAATAAACATTTAAAAAAAGATTAAAAAGAAGCCTTTATTCCTATCTTCTATAAGTTCTACAACCATAGTACCTAAACTGCTAACCTAGTAGACTCAGCGCTGTGAAATCGATAAGCTAATGAAGCTTCAGTAAAAAGTTTTGAAAACATTTGACCTAGGCTTACTTATAATACCTAAACTGTTCATATTCGCTAATTGTGTTACGCGCAGCGTACGACACATTGTTTTATATTTTGAATATAAATTGAAATGGGAAAGCTGAAAAAAGTTAAAATTTACGGAAAACATACCTACTTTAAATCTTCTTCAATTAAATCGTCACAGATGACGGAAACTTATAACTTCTGTGTCTCAAGGCTCTGAACTTCAAGAATGGTAAAAATTTTCAAAATGCCCTCATTGTAAATTGAACTATACGGTCTTCAAATTTAAAACGGTTTTGCGGCCAGCAGGAAGCTGTTTTTTCTATTCCCATTCAATTTTATTTAAAAGCGTTCTGGTTTGATGAATAAAATTAAGTTAATTTTAATTGTCAGAAAGAAGTTTGCCACAACCATCTCAGCTGGCATAAATTAAAATTCTTAAGTCACTTCCCGTAACTGCATCTTAATGCGAAAGGTCTTATGACGAGAATAATTTCTAATATAATTGTGCAATAATCAATACAATAAAATATAATAAATTTATGATTATTATATTAAGATAAACCAAGTGAAACTGAAGGTAATTTAAAAACCTCCGTCATGGTTTTTACATATAAGAATCTCTCACAAATGGATGATCATTGATCAGGCCTTTATAAGTTGTTAATAATTGTTAGCTCAGATCCATATTGATGACGTCAGCTTTCAAAAGAAATTAACATCAAAACCAGTCCATTTGTGTAGGAGCCACGTTGAAACAGACAGACACATCAAGATCATCATCATCATCATCATTTTTGAGTCAAGGGTTAAAAATAATCGAATTACTTTTAACTTCGTGTAATATCTTATCATATGTATCGATTCTAGTTCACTCCTATACAAACAGTGAGCGAGGAAATTTTTGGGAAAGTACTTGTTTATTTAGGTTTATTTGTTTAATGCACCTGGATATTAAACATACAATTTTTATTGATTAGCAGAAATTTTAAAAATGAGCTGTTTCATCGTTTTTTCTTTATAAGATTCGATATCATTACTTAAGCAGCCGCCTATTCCACCTAAATATAAATAATTACATTTTTTAATTGCAACTTCATTCGGATATAAGTACTGTGTACAAATTTAGTTGAAGTTGTGTTGAATAGTTTAAGCGTGAAAGCAATAGCAAACCAACGCATTTATGATAATTTGTTAGGTTTTTTTTTGACTTAATTTGATGAATTTTTTGAAAGCCTAATTTTAAATTTACTAGTCAATTAATCACATACTGCGCTGCGATTGGTTCGAAGCGCGTCATCGACCAATTATTTCTACAGTCTACAGTTCTATCATCTATGTACGAGTTTGCTAAGTTAAGTACAGGTGGCGATGCAATTTCATTAGTAATATCACGCTGCGGAAAGATTTTTTGAAGTAAAACTTCTTTACGCTTGATTTGGGGAATTCAAATTTAAATTTCATTTATTCATTAAAATATTGTTACAAAACGGTTAATATTGTCTGTAAACCTTAATCAGTTTGTCTAGACAAAGTATGGTGAATGCTGGTGAATGAGTGGCGAGAGCGTTACGAACGGAAGTTGAGAGGGAGATATAAGTTAGTGAAGTTAGAAAGAGAGAGAGTTACGTTTCGACAAAAAGTAAGAGTATCTAGACAGATAAAGTCAATAATATTACCATAATGAACCAAATTATGAACACTGTTTAATTATTATTAGTCTACGTTCTATATTTTTACAAAATGGTTGCCATAGCAACGTCTTAACAAATGATAATACTATCTCTCAGCGTACTAATATTTTGACATAATCCAGCCTTAACAAATAAAAATAAATTGACAAGTCTATAATTAATTAATGAGATACATCTTCTAAAATCATTTGCAAACGAGAATGTGAACAAGTTATCACGCGTTGCAAGCGTGTATACGCACACACTATCGTATGCATGTGTGCCAAATGTAAATAACTCATTACACACACGTCAGTATCGATAATTAACAAGTGTAAAGACAGCTTACAAATACACTGACAGTTGGGGACGTATTCACAAACATTTTTGTCGGTTTCTGATGAAAATTATGAATTTAATTGTGCAAACGTGACAGCGTTATCTTATCATTCGACACATATATCTTTACGCTATTGCTCAATTGTCATAGAAATTATACTTGCATTTAAGTTCATTAATACCTACCTACCTATATATATTTTTTAATTTATGAAAAATGCCAAATATTACTTTAGACACTAGGTGTTTGATAAAAGCAATGTATACTTAGTATTATTATTTGTATGGAAATAATAAGGTGTTGCAAAGTTGCAAATCTCGAATATCAATTACATTACCATGCAAAAATTTTCTTACCGCGGCGTGTTCTCGCTAACAATGACTTGCATCCACCCACTAGGTACAATTATTATAATTATAAATATTGTACGCAGTACCTGTGTATGTTTCCACTTTACCAATTAAACCTAGCTATAAAAAAGCACTAGAAGTACTTTTTCACCAAATACTTCCATGTACAATATATTTTCTATACAAAATAACTACGGGATAGTAATTAATCATTAAAAATATAGATAATTTTTGGTATAAATTTGTTCTGTTAAATTATCAATTATACATATTTGAGTTCGTGTCTGTATTTAGAAACAGGACGCGGACGTAAGTACAAAGTCCTCACTCCACTCGTTTCAGAGGGTTTCCGTGGAAAACGAGAACATGTGGCGACGATTAAAAATTGTTTGGATTAAAACGTTTATTATCTAAAATATGATTTGGTTTATAAGGAGGTGTAAAGGTTCACAGTTTAAATGGTTCAGGCAGATCAAAGGCAGACCGCAGATATAAAAGCTGCATCCCGTTCAATGATCACTCCGAATAGCCAAGGTATCCCAGTGGTGTATGGGAATATTTTCAATAAACAAATTCTCAATATTTAATTCACGAACTAAAATTTGAAAGTAATATTTCTAATCGGTTTTTACTAAATGCATATGGGTACACGGTACATATACCAAAATAACATATTTTTTTTACAATTTTTGTCTGTCTGTCTGTTTGCTAATCTGGACGGCTGGACCGATTTTGACAAGACTTTCACTGGCAGATAGCTGATGTAATAAGGAGTAACTTAGGCTTTATTTATTTTGGAAATTAATATAAATAAATAATAAAAATTTAAAAGTATTTTAAAACTTTATACAGAGCCACCTATCGGCCAGAGTATGTTGCGTGTATTCGTTGATAGGTGGCAACAGCATAAAACTGCATTGCGTGTTTGGGATTATATTATACTACCCGCCCCGCTTCGCACGGGTATAAAACATTAGTAAAAACCATCTTCTTCAATCCCTCTATCTATTAAAAAAATAGCATCAAATTCCGTTGCGTAGTTTTAAAGATTTAAGCATACAAAGGGATATAGGGGAAGAAAAAGCGACTTTGTTTTATACTATGTAGTGACTATACTATCCCATTATAATATTTTAAAACAAATTAACTCGGATGAAACCACGGGGCACAGCTAGTAATAAATATAGAAGAAGACACAACAGAAAATATTTATAATTCAGATTCGTCAATTGCAATTTTACATTTCACCTTGCTAATTATATTAGAAAACTTTTTTCTGCGTAGTATGCTTGTTTTTAGAATCTATTTCACGTATGTTTAAAGTTTATAGAAGATTTAAGGACATGCAATTCAGAAACGTTATAAACGAAAGGGAGTCAAGGAACACCAGAAGGTAGGCTCTCTGAAAGTTTGGCAATCTAGGGCCAATTGATGGGCCTAGGTATAATATATTCACAGGCTCCACTGTATGTGCATCAGTAAAATGGATACAAAAATTTGTTTTTTTTTATGGTAATTATAGGGACAACTCACATACATTGCTCTAATCTCTAAAGTTGCTAAAGCTCTTTTGTTATAGTAGACTGAAACGAGAGTAACACAACAAATACGTTTATAAACAACCAAGACTCGGAAACTAACATTCGTGCTCATCACATAAATGCACCTACTGGGATTTGAACCCGTACTGACGCAGAAGGCAGGAGAGCTAACTTTTGCGCCAATCGGCCATCTTTCTATGGGCTATTTAGTAATTTTGACAAAATATCTAGCTTTGATAGTGAAATTTTCATATTTTAGCAATAAAACAAAGAAATCAACAATTACAATATATTTATTCTTATACCTACGCCTAGAATCCCTTTCTCAGATCAGTTCACATAACAGGTGAAAAAGGCACACAATATTAATTAGGCACTAGGAATGTAAATACAATCACAATATAGTCAGATTACAGTGAAAACTGGATATAAGGAAATTAAACTGAAAAATATACGCCTATTGTACGTTATTAAATTATGATCAATTTACCCTGTATTAAATTACAATATTTAATGAATTAAAATATTTAATGAATGAACGTTAATAACGGAAAAGACACAAAAGGGCTAAAATATTACCGAAAGCAAATTTGCATTGTAGGTGAACGTGGGCAGCAGTCACCAAACAACATTAGAGCCTTTAAGATACTCTGTCACTGTTTCGCTAAAGCAAAACTGTCGTTGCAAGAACGAGACAAAAAATTAAACAATTTTTTATAGAAGATACAGTTATTTAAGATAAGCTATTTCTTCAGAAACCCCACAACTACACAAAAAGATTTCTGTATACAATGACACGAGATAACGTAGAACTCTCATTTTGGATTTCTTTATCGGGAAAAAAATTGTAAAAATATATGGTATCCATTCTTTTGTGCTTCGCCGTCGTGTGATGATTAAAAAAAATAGATTATCGTATTTTATATCCAGTTTGACAAATGTATTTGTTTGAGCTTTAGAACACCGACAAAGGCCACAAGATAAGCTAAGTTACAAAATATATTTCGGGTCGGTGTTTTCTGATACAGAGTAATAAAGAGCCTAGAAACAATACATAAAAATAATATTTAATCATCTCCAAACAATTCGGCAAAGTCGCCGCATTATAGAAAACAACAGATGTAAATAAATGGTAACTTTCTCGTAAATACTCATAAAATATAACTAAACCTTACATTACAGTTGTTATTCAAAGAAACGCCTCGATAAACTTCTTTTAGTTTTTTTTGTCTTTTTTCAAAGCCAATTTCTGATTTGACGGAGAGACGCTATACTTAACAATAATAGGCTTATTGAGGTATTTTTTTATATGAACAACACGGTAGGAATTTCGATAAAAATAACAAAATAAAATATTTTTCGATCAATAATGGTTCATAGTATAATCTACTTAAGACGTTGAAAGTTAACACATTTTTTCTATTAATTCGGCATTCACTAATTATTGTCTAATACATATACATACTTAAAAACAATTTTTATTTATTTTATTGGAGTTAGTACAATATGGAAGATCTTTTAAGATTTGTTTAAAGCTGTAATGCATTTTTAGCCATTAATTTGCAATAGAAAAATATATTAGTTACTAATTTATATTAATAAAAAAGCTACTTATTACTTAAACGTCAAAAGTCCCTTGAAAATACTTGCACTATCTTTAAATTAAAATCTCACAATCATAAATAACAATTACATTTCATATTGTATTTCGTTCTTAAAAAAACCGACGCATATTTATAAATTTATTTTAAGAATTTTTTTTGACCAAAATCACGTCTTTGACGTAATAATAACATTTTACCAAAACTTTGGACCCCATAAATTACCCAAAAAACAAAAATTTCAAACATTTTCAAAATCGAGTAATTTTTTTACAAAGTTTGTATTTTCGTAAGATAGATTCAAATACTGATAACTTAGATGTTTATAAATAAATTAAAGTAGGAATAATTATTTATCTATCATTCGCTTCGAGGACAATTATCGAGTAGGTTATCACAAATATCGCCAACGAGACACATATTAAATAAAGCAGTCAAGGTTGACGGCATAAACAAGATGGCCTTAAAATTTGTCCGCGGAATGTTCTATTTATATGAAATGGACGGAAATTTTAAGTACAGGTGTAGCACCTTTTTGAGTTTCATAAATTTATACGTACCCTGGCCACATCGCCATCTCTCTTTTCGTATACAACTTTATCGCTGTTATATAACTTCTCTTGAATGGCAGCGAACGATTGCCCTTTAGTTTCAGGAAGTAACACTAAAATAAATATAACTCCACCGATGGACAGCAAAGCAAAACTCGAGAACGCCACGTATGTACCTAAATTGTCCGCGACCACCTGGTACAATTTGGTTACTGCAAATGTCATCAAGGCAACAAATATTTGAATTACACAAGTGGCTTTAGATTTTATATGTGTTGGAAATATTTCTGACGTTATAGCAAAAGGCACTGTCGCGAGACCTATGGTGTATGAAAATATAAATATCGGTATCACAACAATGGGAATGAACTTCAAATTGACGATGTACTCACTGTTTACGTATTTCATGAAAAAGTAAGCTCCTATAATAATATTAGCGATGCCGACTCCACAGGAAGAGACTAAAAGTAGTGGTTTTCTTCCTAATCTATCGACTAATTGCGATGATATTGCTGAAGTAAATAATTGCACAGAACCAAACACTATACACGATTCACGAGCGCCTAAACCGCCCTCTGCAGCTCCAAATATTTCTTCAGCGTATGATATAATAGCCGTACTGCCACAGAACTGTTGCGTAAAGTATATTCCTAGTAAAATTATAAGTCCTCTTTTGTTGCCTCCGACGAGGACAAGATCCTTCCATCGACTCTTTTCCTTCATGTTCTCACTGACAAGGTGGGTCATACTGTCTAATTCTTCTAACATGTAATCACGGCCCCGAAGCTTTTTTAGAGATTTTTCTGCCAGGTCTGTCTGTCCAGTCTTGAGGTAGAAGTACGGTGATTCCGGCATAGCACTGAACATGACAACGAATAATATGGGAAGGGCGATATTGAAACTTGCCAGCCCTAGCATGGATACGTAAGGTCCTATACAGTATTGTGACAGGATGCCAAACTGGAAACAGAAATAAATTAAAATTAATTTAAATAAAACGTTTCATGGTAATTCGAGTAAGAACTAAGTTTAAATTTGTAAGCTAATTATTGGAAGAAATTATTGAATCAATTTTAAACGATAAACATATGTATTTTTGTTTTTGTTTATAATTAATTAATTCAATAGATCAACAACAACTGATTTTAAAATTTGTCTAAGACATTATTTATTCGTAGGCCGAATTCCATATTCCTCCATAGACCGTGACGTTAAAACTATATTGTATATGCCCACGTGGTAAAAGTAGTTTATTTTTATTTCTTTTCATATTAATAAAATAAATTCATAAACCTAACTTTAATATATAAAACCAATTTTAAGTGAAAATTATTAATAGTGCTATTCATAATACAAAATGCCTCAAGAAGCTCATTTTTTAGTTTTAATTTATCTCATTTCAAATAGAATTCGCAAAGATAATTCGTAAGTAAAGAACGAAAGAAGCGTTCGTTTTTAATGTTTATGAAAAAAACTTACCTTAGACATAACAGTAATAAGAGTGGCCATGGCCCCTCGCAGCTCGTTGGATGCTATTTCACCGAGGTACATAGGAGCTATTGTGTATGCGATGCCGTATCCTAGTCCAGAAATGAGGCGAGCTGTGTAAATCATAGGCACGTTGGTGGCCAGCATCACTAAGATCCAGCCGAGGATGTAGGGGATGGCGGCGAGGAGCAACGTCCGCTTTGTGCCAATTCTGTCTGCGAGGTATGACGCCGGTATCGGGCTTAATGCTGGAAATAGTACAAGATTCTCATTAGCTTAGTTTAGTTTTTCTGTGTTGTACGCACTAATTAGCTCCTTGATTGGGCAATTGTGCCCATCAAGAGGATAGTTCTCATTTGCTTAATAAAAAGTATGTACATATATTTTAGTATTCTTTTGTATTTCTTACTTTTTATTTCATAATGTAATGTTAAAATTAAAAAAAACCGACTTCAAATTGTAATTCTAAAACGACTGAACATTTTTTGATGCAATTTAAATGGATCTACAAGGGAAGCACCAGCTTTCAAACGAAAAAAGAATCATCAAAATCGGTTCACCCAGTCGAAAGTTCTGAGGTAACAAACATAAAAAAACAGTTGAATTGAGTACCTACTCCTTTTTGTAAGTCGGTAAAAGAAGTGTTTATAGTAAACGTAAATGATAATTCAGTTCATGAAACTCATATTCGACATGAGTTTAGTGTCGAAATATTCGATAGATTTTTCACTGTTGGAATTTACAGCTCAATTCCATATTGACCTCGTAAGGCTGCGCGTGACCACTAGGGGATGTAAAAAATTACAATTAATGTTACTTTTTTTACAACACATTGTATTTATTAGGTTTTTATGATTACAAGACTACCACGTTAATAGCATGCTCATATCTATATGTATGTATAAAATCGGGTTTGTTCGAACACTTATAACACGAGAACGGCTGGACCGCTTTTCATGGTTTTGATTTGTTGTATTTGTCTCCGTCTCGAATAGCAGAATAACTATTTAAAATATAGAAAATTTTACGAAAAAAGTGTACGTTACACATGCATATTTTCTATGGAATGACGTTTTAGATGTAACATTATTCGGAACTCTGACGCAATACGAAGTTCGCGGAGTTCACTAGTTAATTAATAATAAATCATAATATGTATAATGAATGCCAATTCTAATAAAATCAATGTCAATCGTATTTCAATCATATTTTAAATTAATGCAATGGCTTAAATAATTCGCCCCGTGTATTACACTGTGTTTAAAAACGTATTGAACATTAAATCACATCCACCGAACTAACTGATATTAATATTATTAAAAGTAAATAAAATATCTTGAGGATAATATTTACCTGAACTTAATATCATTAGAGAGACAATCCATGAGCTCTGATCCGCTGAGGTCGGGATAGGAGAGTCTTTGTCCCGGAGTTTCGGGAGCGTAGGGGACGTCCATCCAACTGTTGTGCCCGCCGCCGCCGTGATCAAAGTCGCTGAAAAGTAAAAAAATCTTTAAATATCTCTTTAACACTTAAAAAAATTGGTTGTCTGTAAAGTCGATTTACGGACGATAATTTTACGTGATGACGTCATAAGAAAACTGATGAAAAATTGCACTTTTATTAATTGAATTATTATCACTGAATTATCATTATTTTGCGTCACAAGCCGAACGCGTGACAGTCAAAGGTAATGTAGTATTTCTTAGTAGACAGATACGATTACTGAAGCCAGACGTATTTTGACAAAACGGTGTCTTCCTTTTGGGTTCTATGTTTAATTTGTGATTTTGTTTGAGAAATTATTGGATCCCAGGTGTTCGACAGTTTAATACGTACTTTCTTGTAATATCAGTAACTATTTCAAGTAACGGAGTAAACTTTTATCTCGTAAATCTTTAATGTGTGTCAATTCACAGCAGAAAACGCACCCAAAGTACACCTTTTAAACAAACATGGAGCAGAACAAAGGATAATCTTGAAATACCTTTATTTGTGTTTTTTCCAACCACTATTCGTGTTTCGAAACCATTATGAAAATATCATTACATTTGTTTATTTGTCGTAAAAAGTTATTATTCAGTTTAATTATCTGATGTCCGCCATTTTGTCTGCACAGAATAATTACTAGTAAGCTTACAACGAACTGAATATCAATGTTATAATATATTTTTATACGCGAAGCTACACAATGTTGATGCGGACTTATACTTATTTATTGCTGAATTTAGTCGGTTTGTTAAGGCAAGCTTATTAAGACCAAAATATAATAATGTTTCTTTGCGCGATAAGTCCCGCTATATTTAATAATAATAAGACGAAACCAGTTGAGAGATGCGGCATAAAAGACGTGTTAAGACTTAAGAGGTGTGCGTTTTTCAGTAAATGCAAATATGCATACAGCCTTGGTCTTTTCCTCCTCCCGACCCGCCACTTGTCTTGCCCATCATGATTAGATGAAGGAGGTGGTTGCGGTCATGACGTAACACGTGGCCTAAGTACCTAGTAACTTTCCGCTGCTTCACCTTTCGCATAAGCAGATTCAATTTAACTTGTTAGTAATTAATTATATAACATTTAAATTCGAAATACCCGAAGTAATAGCATAACAATGCACATTCCGAAAATGGTGTAAAATGATGATAAAGACGTGATAATTTTTTCTTTTAACAGGTAGCAGCGATGAGTCATTATTTCTTGACCTACATTGATATTTTAAATTTCATCAGTTTTATCAGTTGCTTACGTACGATTTTAAAAATAATTGTAAATTAATATGAATTATTAATTACAAATGTTAAGAGCTATCCTTTATGGATTATAAAAGTTTCAAATGTTTTTCCTTTTTAAAATGTCGACAGAATAATAGGTACTTACTTTCATGTGTGTTTTTATCATAATGTAACTCTTATGTTAAATTACATATACAATTCTTACTAATATTATAAATATGAAAGTAATTAACGCGATTTAACGCCAAAACTATTGAACCGATTTAAAAGAAATTTGGTACACTGTCTAGAGTCTGAGAAAGGATATAGGATACTTTTTAATGTGAAAAAGGGTTGTAAGGGGTAAAAAGGAGGATGGATGAAAAGTTCTATGGAAGTATCTTCATTTTTAGAGATAAAAGCGTTTAAGGCTATATAACATCATACCACTGAGTTAACGCGAGTGAAACTGCGGGGCACAGCTATTATTATATTATGTATTGTTTATTTATTTAATAGGACTGAAATTATAGGCTTGCGTGGTTTGCCAGTTGCAAAAATAAAAATATAATTATATCAAAAACACATGCTTTTTTTTCTGCACGGCATACAAAAAAATCTGCCTTTGACAATTCCATAATATCACAGCAGACTTCCTCTTCGCTATTACTATTCAGGCTGAAGTGCGATAAATGATTGATGTGCAAAAAATCGAGTCGTTCATGCTGCATGATACCTAATTTACGTAACGCATGTCATGCCGAATGATCGTCTAGGGACCGTTTTAGAACGGACGTGATGATTTGCACTTAGTCATCATAAACATGACTTTACAAAAAACGTGTGTACGACGCATTTGAATTGTGCCTACTGGACATAAATTACATGATCACATACTTTGCATATTCAAGGTTTTATTCTAATAAAGAGGTAAACATGTGTATATTGACGGCATCGACGCCACCTGGCTGCAGAAGTCAGGCTTAATATATCCTGTCTGTATTGACAGGGAGGCTAGCTGGGCCTCTGATGAAGTTTCTAGTCTCAGGGACTAAGTTTTCATTTAAAGATACTAAAAGAATTTTAAGTAAATATCTGTGGGTTGTTTTTAAAAGTTAATATAAATGAATAAAGTACTCCCCGTTTAATAAAGGTTGTTTTACTAACTTAATGAAACTTAAACATAATATCTATGTATATCTAACGAAGATATTATGTTTAAGTTTATATAGATATTATGTATAGATAAATAATCTTTTATATAACATCTATTTATAAAATTCTCGTGTCCATAGTGTTTGTAACCAAACTCCTCCGAAACGTTTGAAATATTCGGTAGGTCTGAGACTAGGTCGGTAACTATTATTTAAGTTATAAAGGTTGCCCATCCCAAAAATTTAAGATGTAGGTACGCCTGTACTAAGTTTCAGTTATTTTTTATAAAATGGAAGGCAAAAAGAAGTTGAAAGTGTAGAAGGCAACTTGAGTGATATAACACTTGTCTGTGGACACCTTATTCAATGATTTCATGAAATAATGTTAAGTGTTTTTTAAATAAATTTAGATGATTGAAACAACCCTCATATATAATAAAAAATCCTAACGCGTGAAGGAAATTTGATATTTATATTTACACAAATTAGGATTATTAGTAACGTAATAAAATACATAAGTTTTAACTAAAAATATAAAACCGACCTCAAAACGAACTAAAAAGTAAAAAATAAATTTTGTATTAATAATGAACCAACCATAAATAAAAAGATGTGAATAGTTCATAAATAAAATTCATTTTAAATTCAACAAGAGCATAAAACTGACTTCGCGGACGGCGACGTAGGAGTGGTACATCAAAAAATAAAAAATAAAAGACGCTTCGAATTGATAACCTCCTTTTAGGTTTTTTTGAAGGTCGGTAAAAATGTATTGCCAAAAAATACTACATACTTGCATAACTAATTCACGATTTTCCATTCATTATTTACAGTCGAATACCAAACCACATAAAGATGCATATTATTACGTCTTATTTCATTATTTACCACATATTTGGTAAAACTTAAACTGAACTTGAGTGATAATTATAATGAAAATTTACAAAAAATCTACACCACACATATTTTATATTAAAAATGTTTGATGATGTATGTTATGAAATATAATAACAAATAAGGACAATCGGGTAAATAAAAAGTATTTATTACTTAAAATAGATTGCCATCTTTTTCTAATATGATTTCAAACATATTTCTTAGCGAAATAATTTTTATTTTTAAATGTACGTTTTTGAATATATTTTTTTAGATTTTTGCATATGTTTCGCATCTATTGAGGCTGCAAAAAACAAAAACTAAACCTAAATGGTTTAGTTTTTTATTTTCTGTCTCATTATTTTATGTAGGTGTGACATCTAAAATAAATAAATAAGGGCGGGTAGACGAAAAACTCGAATAAACATTGTTTGAAGCAATGCAACCCTCTTCTAAAAACATCGATATTGCTTATAGTAGGTATGTGGACCAATCCATTTAGTGATTTAAAATAAACAGTGTCAATGAAATTGAAGCCAAGAACAGATTAGTGCTTTTGTACGTAACTATTTGTTCTATTAGTGGAGGGCCATAAAGCATAGAGATTTTAAAATCTCGGAATCCAGGATCAGTCAATGTAAATAATAGGTGGTTTTACTGACTACTGATTTTTCGTAGAACTGCAAAAACCGGATCATTTTCCACTATTTCTTAATAAAATACATTCATCCTTAATTTAATCATTTTTATACTTTTTATTTTATTTAAATAAAATTTTATTTACGCGAAAAAATACTTTTATTTCATTTTAAAGTCTAGTCTGCTAAATGGGTTTTTTGAAAATATATAAATATTGTATGTTATTTATAATATATTTTGAGTAAATTGATAAATTCCGATACATCACTACGCGTTGTTGATGTGTTTACTTTAAATTACGATATTCGTTACTATGTTTAAAATTGTGGAGGGAAACTTCCTCTATTTAGTGTTAAAGAGTCATTCCAGAAGGTTTCATAAAGATTCATTGACTGTCCCTGGATGCCGAGGTATAAACCTTGCGGCACTTCCACTATACAGGATGTCCCAAAAATCTAAACTAAAATCAGGGAAACTAGATGTCAGAAAAATTTTGTAAGTGTTGTAGCATTTTAGAAAGCCCACTAAATTTTAATTTTTAATTTTCAGCACAGCCAGTTAAAGTTGAATGATGTAATAATTTTGAGTATATGTTTGAGCAAATTAGGGATATTTCCTCTGAAACCAAGATAGTTGTGTTCCAATTTTGAATTGTAATGTATACTAGCATTATTAAATAACAAATCCCCTCCCCCCAAATAATTAAGCTAAGTAATCATTTTATAGTCATAATACTTGAAAAATCATAACAAGGTGTTGATTTTAATTTTTCTTTTTAAATGGCTATTATTTTTAAAGTGCAGGTAAAAAAATTCACCATCCCTTGGCCCGTTATCTGTTTTTGGCTTGACGTTGACTTTTGGGACACCTGTATACGTTTACGTGTAATGATTGATAGATACCAGTATTTTACGGCAAGATTCGCTCATAACTAAGGTTCATTTCAATAACGTGCGCCATTTAAACAGGAACTTTCATAATCAGCACTATCAAACGATACCAAACATTGTATTGTTAACAAAGATTTAAATCTTTGATTGTTAATAGAATTTTATTAATCACGTTACAACTGTAACTACGTGCAAACTGTAAACTGACGTGTCATTATTAATAGATAATAGTGCCAGAATGTAGTTAACACGCGTGTAAATATCAACTAAGATAATTACTTAGTAAGTTAACGATTTGTGCACGATCAGATTAAAGACACTTATCATCTGCAACAAAATCGATAGAGAATGACTGGACCAATTTTAATGATGTTTGATTAATGAGATTTGTCTCTTTTTTACTTAAAATTATAACGGAATATGAATAGACATAGCAGATACCACATATTTGCATATTATGCTGGAAGTGTTGGGTTCAAACCCCGAAAAACGTTACGCTTGGAAATATATTGAAATCTGATCACCTACTGCACGAGAAATAAGGCTTCATGCCCACTAGGGGTTACGGTTTTCAGGTTAAAGTAGATTTCAAAAGATCAAACAGGTAACTAGGTATACAAATGAATAAAAATGCTGATTAAACAATATTGCACTTTAGTTTAGTATAGGGAGTCTAAGTGTAAAGATAAATAAGGGTATTCGAGTTTTATTCACAATAATCTTAATATTAGTTTTACCATTTAGGTCGCGAACGGGTCAAACATGATTTGCAAAATATATAATAAGAGAAAAAATTGTCGACTTCTATTACCAACCCAATTAAGGCAACGTAGACGAATGGGTTTTTACGTTTTTTTGTGATCATTCTTATAAACGTTTCGTTTGCACCATATACGTAACGATATTTACATAGTATATATATAATGTATAAATACTATATACCAACATAATATATCATAGTAGCCACATAGCCATAACTTAACGACATTACAGATTATAAACAATGTTGCACTTATAGGAAGTTGGACTCTTTACGATAGGTAACTACGTTATATTTTAATGTCCAACATTACTTATATATTAGTTTTTACTCATAGTATAGGGTACATAGGTATATTTTATATAGGAAAGTTTTAAATTGGAGCTATTGACACATTGACCTGAGAAGACATAAATGACAGATAAATATTAAAAACAACATTTAATTATTAAATCATAAAAAGCTATATTTATCCTCCTAAATCTTGATTTGAAGTACTCACTTTAAAACAAGCAACAAAGAAGGGCAAGCAACTAAAACGACTAACAATTTTCAAACACTTCTTTTACGTTTTGTTAATTTAAGTAATTATTTTATTCCATTAACATGAATCAGCTCACAATGTAGTTAATCGGCTCAGGCACTTGTTTTCTTTGAAAATACATGGAATTTTTAAATAAGTTATATTGCATAGTACTTAATTAAGATTATAGGAAGTCAATTAGTATTAATCTGTTATATGATGTATTATTATGAACTGAAATAATCTATAGCACACGAGCTGGGTTAATTGAGATACCACTTATAAACTTAGAATATTCAATAATTTTTGATTAGTTTGGTATTTAGAGAATGCGTCTCGAATAGTATAGAATGTACCTAATATACATAACAATAAAGTGGCGTAATGCGGGACATAGGATTTATGTTCGCGGCGAAATTATGTTCGTTGAACATAAACAACTTGTTTGTCGAAAGCCCTACAGAAAACTAGGCTTTTTACTAAGGAAAACAAAGGATTTCTCTAACGTTTCAATATTAGGATTCATGTATAATGCACTAGTAAGGAACTACTTAGAACACAATTCTACGATATGGGCTCCTTATGAAGCAAAATATACAAGTTATGTTGGAGCGTATACAGAATAAGTTTATAAGCTACTTAAACATGTACGGTGTACCCTTTTTACCCATTAATGTATCCCACGTTGTTCATATTAGGGTTAGTGAGGTGTAATGAACTCAGAGTAGGTAGGGAGTTTTCATGTGTGATCTATATGGTCAAGCAATTGCGTGGAAAGCAGAACAATGCGGAAGCGTTACGGTGCCTAGACCTAAATGTTCCAGATGGCTATATCTGGAAGCGACATCATCCACGGCTACTGTCTACCTAGGGCTAGACCTAACCTACTACAAAAGGCGTATTGTCGTATCATAAATAGTGTACATGAGATATCCGATGTCATCAGGAAGTTTCAAAGATGTTGATGTTTCTAATATGGCCCTGTCACATAATATGTATAAGTTTATTCTGTTTTCTTTAATTTTTTACTATTTTTTTCGGTCTTCAGTTTTAATAATTAATTTTAATTAGGACTATGATATAAGGCTAAAGCAATAGGGTTTTCCCTGTTGTGTCAGTTTAAGATTGTATAAATAAATACTAAACCACAGTCCAAAATTTATTAATTATCTAATTATGTTTTAAATTTAAAAAAAAACAATCCAAAACATATTAATTGTTGTTCTTCAAAATTTGTTCATTCTACATTCAGTATGAGATTTTTGACGCAGGGATATCAGAGTCTATGCCATCTAGTTATAAGTAGAAAACAGCTGAATTTTTATGATTGTTTATTATTTATTTAATAATAATTTAAACTGATTCCCGCTGAAAAGCAGCGCAACTATCAAAACATCGGTAGTAAAAAAAAACCGCATAAGATTCTCAAAAACTTTTTGTATGACGTGACAACAAAATATTAATATTGTTATAGACATTGGCAATAAAGTATTAATACGAGATAAATCTTTATAATCAGAACTTACAATAAATTATACAGTTATGTTATTTTACTTTCAACGTTATTTTTTCAGATGTGTAACACACATCTTAAAAATTTGACAAACATTGTCTTTCACATGACTTGGCAGATAAATAGGATTGCACAATAAGATATAATCTGCGGTAACAATTTCTGACGAAATACCATAGATAAATATTAATCCACTATGATCAAGTATAATTTATTGCGCAATATTCCTCACAGATTAACATTGTAATATGTATAAAATATATTATCGATTATTGACTTTCCCGCCACAAGTTTTATTCATCATATTATTAATTACCAGTAACAATTTGTTAATACCATAGATTATAAATAAATGTATTGAATAATGTCTATCTTGGTTAGTTAACTGTGCAATTTCTAATAGATAATAATAATTATTTTCTCTTTATTATGAGAGATTAGTTTACGGTTATTGACTTTCTCGCTGTCAATTACAATTAAAGTTGAATTAGGTTACAACGAGACTAATAAAAAAGGAATGCTTGTCTCTGGCTCTGCTAAGTCCTATACAGTAGTTTCATTACAAGCTGTAGAACATTTTTGAGTAATCTTATTTTTTACGAACTTCACACACAGACTATTATTTAAGGTTTTAGCAAAACTTCTTTACTCTAAATTAATATAATACGAAAAATAGTGAATTATTTAAATATGAGTACACTAAGCTTGTAGATCTTTCGTTGATTTGTTTGTAGTTCGTCACAATGACGTCATTGCCCTTCTAGGCAATTAATAATGATTAACACAGATTACTTTATCGCTCGTTAAGCAGAACCATCGAAACGGTTCTGCTTAATGAAAGATATTGGATCAATGATGTGTTGCTTGTACTCAATTGTGTCAAGAAAAACAGTTTCCCGAGTTTCACTTAACGAATATAAGCGTAGCAAGAAAATGTCAGTTCGCAATTGCGATCTAGAAAAAATTGGATTCCTTTGTATAAAAAAGTGAGGGGCAGAAACATGAGCTCGTTTTACTAATCACTTTCCTTAACGGGGAAGTAGGTGATCAGGCTGAAGGCTACAAAACCGAAACATTTATTGGTTTTTCCGGGATTCAAAACCTGAACTTCTGGCGCATTACCCATACGTGAACCGCTTAGCCTTGGCCAAATAATTATACTTTAGCAGTTAGTAATTTAACTCGTATAATTTTTGATAATAGGTATTAATAAAATCTATATAATATATAAAATAAAGTCGGTTTTTTTTTACACCATTTATAACTCAAGAACGGATGGATCGATTTTGATGATCTCTGATTTGTTGGATTCGTCTGATGCGAGAATACCATAATAACTAATAAAAAATCTAGAAAAATTCACGAAAAAGTGTTGTATGAAGAAAGTTTGTCGCCTCATACATTTTCTATGAAATGACGTTTTAGGTAATATTATTATTCGGAACTCTGAACCGATACGAAGTCCGCGGGGTCAGATATAACATAAACAATTTAAAACAGCGGTTTTAAAATGCATGATTGTTGTATGAAGCGTCTATTTAAAATACGTCATTGCGGTTTTTTTAAGTTATTAAAAATTATTATCACCGATTACTGCAATTATTATGTGAATAAAGAAAATTGATATTTCAAAATTTTTATGATAGAGATTCCAATGAAACCAGTTAAAAATTGTCTGTTGCCAACCAATGTTTTATCTGTTGTAATTTATTATTTCACGATAACCATTTATATTCCATAACAGTATCTTAGTAATTAACATTGTGTTAACAACTTATAAAATATACAAAAAGGTACCTATATTGTAATTTATATAGAATGTCAATTAATAATACTAAAAAAATATTTGCAGCTATAACATTACTTACGGTAACTTAAATACTAAATTCTCTTTCAATGAATATTTTATATACATATTTCCTTTTTTGACGGCGGCAATGATTTTTAAACGCCCGTCACGTCAGCTTTGAAAAAAAAAACCTCATGAACATCGGTTCATTCGTTTAGGAACTATGACGCCATAGGTAGACACACGTTAATAAGATTTGCTTGCGTCTGTGACTGCTGTTTTTTTTTGCAATAAACTAAAAATATAAAAATCTAAAAATGGATTTTCATTTAGCAACGTGAAATATTAATTCCGTTCCATTTTCCTACATCAATATTACAATAATAATATTTGACTTATTTCTATTTCATTTCATACAGGAAGAAGTCTTGAAACCAAGCATGTTAAACTATTTAGTCAACAAAAAGGCCAACTACATAACATTAGAGCAGGATGTACATACCAGAGAGAAAAATTTATAACGATCAACGCTCCTCCAGCACAGATTATAAAATGAAATAAAATAAAAAACTAACAACAAACATCTTTCAAACCGGTTGGTGACCGCGAAAGATTATGACCCTTCAAATATTCCGAAAACAAAAAATAAAAATTGCAACATAACGTTAGAAATTATGCACGTAATAGATAGGAATACTCGGTTGTGGATTGTTCGTCGTGGAAGCGACTAAAGCGTTTGAATGTCCGAGCAGTCTCGGACTACCCTCGTGGGTCTGACGTAGTGGGAGTGCTCGGTTGTGGCGACTAAAACGTTCGAATGTCCGAACAGTCTCGAACTACCCTCGTGGGTGGTCGGAATTGGTATAAAAAGGCCACCGCAAGGCAGAGCACGGTGATTCTGCGGTGAGCTGCGGTACCGTCGAGACCCAGTCGGTATAATAGGCCGCCGCCAGGCTGAGCATAGTGATTCCGTTCCATTCGGTGGTGAGCTGTGGTACCGTCGAGACACGTGAGTTAAGTAACTTGTTCGTTATTTACTTTGTATTTACTGTGTTATTTATATATATATGTGTTTAAATATTGATGAATATTATGTTGTAATAATATCGTATATACAATATAAGATAATGTATTACTACCGTAAATAGGAGAACTCGGTATGTTGTGAGCTGGAGTTCACGGTGGGGCAGCGAGGCTGGGGCTCCCCACACCCTTTTCAGGATTATATAAAATCCTACATAGCCATTTCTTATATAACAAAATTGTCACACCTGATTGGCTTGTTGGTGTATATTTTGAGTAAATGGGCATGTCATTGGATGACGTGTATATTATGTTTTATGATTGGTGTAGCCTCCATTATATTTTAAATAGTAAATGGGCATGTCATTGGATGACGTGTATATTATGTTTTATGATTGGTGTAGCTTCCATTATATTTTAAATAGTAAATAAATTTACAACATTCTATTATATTTTAAATAGTAAATAAATAAATTGCTAACATCAGAAGTGGGATAAAGATCTACAAGTCCACGGACAGGTATCTTCTGCTAACGCAGCATTCTCTTGAGTAATTAATTGATCAAGGCCACTCTTTAATAGTGTTGTTCTCGCGAGTTGAAAATAATTTGTTGGGTGATACATTTGGTCGAGGTTACTCCTTGATAATAGTGCTGTGTGATAAATTTCTAACAGATGCTTGTGTTATATAAAAGTTTGTCCTGACTTTGATCTATCAAGTAAAGCGTAAAATATAGACAGTTGATAAGACAAGTTAACGCATTGTTTTCCGAAAGAAAGAAACTAACTGAAAAGTTCCAAAAAAGCTGTGATGTATAATTCTGAATCATGTGATTTCTAATTTGAATACGCTAGGGAAGTAAACAAGATTGATAAAAAATACAAAATTGCTTTTTCCAAATTACAGTTAGTTGAAATAGTGTGTGGTAGTATAGCTGATGAAAATATTAGAATGTCATCTTGTAACAGTGTTAAAACTACTTCCGAACTTATTGCCCTATTTTCTTCATATGTAAAAAAAAAAAACGATCTTTATAGAAAAGTGGCAAGGATTTTAATCATCCCTCTAGTTTTAAAAACGCCCCAAAATAGATACTCGGTTTAATGACGTAAAAAGTTACACGTACTATGGTAAATCAGGGCATACCACGGTGCAATGCTTTAGAAAAGACCCAGAAACATAAGCACAAAAACCTGGCGAGTTTGATAAAACATTTTTTTGCACTTACTGCAAAAACCTGGGTGTAGATAATTATTGTAAATACAAACCTAAATCTAGTAACAGTTCTTCAAACTAAAAAAAAAAAAAAGTTATTTTTTTAGAAAAATCGAATTGAAGCAAACACAGTTTCTATTAATAATATTACTATTAAATCACTAATTGTTACTGGAGCTGATTGTAGTATAATAAATGAGTATCTCAAAGCACCTTGGTTGCTACTTCACTCCATGTAATTTTCCAATTCGTGGGGTAGGCGATGGTATATTAAAAATAATTTCAAAAGTTAGTCAAAAGTTAAAATATATATAACCCTATATTGTGTTCCCCATGTTGAGGATGGGAAAATAAATATAACCTATACCTAGCTCTTAAAAGAAATTAGAATTGTAAGTAAAAAATCATCATAATCTTATTAAAGGTATAAAACTTTTAGATAATAAATAATTTTCGTCTCCCTAAAAGTTCATAATTAATGTTTGAAAGACGAAATATTTCAGATGAACATAAACCATGCCCAATTGTTAAAACGTAAGAACCTAAAAATCTTCAATTAAAGTTATAATACCTCCAATTACTAAACCTATGTGAGCAGTTAAATAATAAGCAATTAAAGATTTTATATCTACTTGACAAAAACCTTGAGTAGTTCTAAATATTATAAATAAAAAGAGAATTTTACTATAATGAATTATAACTTTGAAAATAATCATTTCCATAAGTTTGAATTATAAAAATTAACCTTGATAAACTGAGAGCTCCCTCACAAATAGAAAAAAAAACTTAATTAGTAGTATAGTTAATATTGTCGTTGAATTTTCTTTAATTTTCTAATGTTTCGCGGAGCTTTCTTAGCTATTTGTTTCATGGGAAATTTCTCCAATAATAAGAGGCACGTCAAAGAGGGGAACTAGGTAATCGATTTGGTGCTATCGTTCGGAAATTTTTGACTTTCATAATTTATAGTTAAATCCCATCGGGTAAGATGGGTTAAGATAGCATCAATTAAGATAGCATCGAATCAGTTTAAGAGCTATATTATCACAAACAGACACAATCGATAGTTAAAAGGATATGCTTGGGATGTTTCTCAATGCTGTCTGGCTAAGTCTGTTCGCATTAAACTGAAATATCTGCTGAATAGATTACAAAAGTCTACAAATAAAATCTTTTTTTTTGTATGTTTTTTTAAATGACTGACTAAATGAATGAATTGTCTGAATGTTTACATTGAAAAATAACCAAAAAAAAAAAACTCAATTTATATATATAAAAAAAAAGATTTGCTTTTGTACTTTAGACGATGATTAAAAATAATAATAATAAGAGATAATAATAATATGATTAAAAATAATAATAATATGATTAAAAATAATAATAATATGATTAAAAATAATAATAATATGATTAAAAATAATAATAATATTTTTTTAGAGGTTTCCACTCTTAAAAGCAAGCTTTATGCGATGAAAATATTATTTCTTTTATTAAAATTCTGTATAAAAAATCAAAATCGGGTACACAGAACTCTGACTCAAAGATCGTGTTTACCTGGATTATATTATAGTCTTAACAGAGACTAGAGTAATTATCTAGGGATATTTAAGTGTATACTTTGTCCACGACAAAGTGTTATTTAAAAAAATTGTTATTTAAAATTCATTGAATTATAACGACTTGAATTTTGAACTAATAACTTTGTGGTGTAATAAAAGTAGATAAAATGAGATAGCAAGTTTGTCTATAAAATTTATGAATTAAGTAAATCAGTGGCATAAGACATCATTTATTTAATTGATAAAAGGTTATACATATATAACTGAGGTAAGATAATAATGGGGATAATCATAGGTCAACATACCAATAATATTACTACAAAATTAAAATTTACAATATACTATTCTGTTTGGACAGAGCCCTTCTAAAACTGTTGTGTTATTTTTAATAGAAATTGTTCATAGGCCCGGTCATGCAAAACTATACTATTTCCATTTCTTTTCTCGATGACAATTCTAATTTGATAGTTGTAGTGTTGTGAGTCACAACTTGTGACCAAATAAGTAATGATATCAATTTTGAACAAAGGCAAATTTGATTATAATAAATAAATAAAAAATTACCTGTCGTTATAAAAAAAAAAAAAAATATAATAATGTGAGTTGTCCCAATTATTATTATTAGTGATACCGCTGAGCTATTCCATATGTTGCCCTTGACGCCTTGTGGGGCTATGGGTAGACATGTATACACCAAGAGTGATACCGCTGAGCTATTTCATATGTTGCCCTTGACGCCTTGTGGAGCTATGGGTAGACATGTATACACCAGGAGAGTGATACCGCTGAGCTATTCCATATGTTGCCCTTGACGGCTTGTGGAGCTATGGTTAGACATGTATACACTAGGAGAGTGATACCGCTGAGCTATTCCATATGTTGCCCTTGACGCCTTGTGGAGCTATGGGTAGACATGTATACACCAGGAAAGTGATACCGCTGAGCTACTCCATATGATTCCCTTGACGCCTTGTGGAGCTATGGGTAGACATGTATACACCACAGATTCTAATTTAATAAGACTATGCACTTGAATGTCTTTTGGGCACTGTTGCAGTAACAGTAACTAAAATAGTGGGAGTTGGTTATTGGACAATGTCGTCCGGTCCATGTTCTGTTCTTTACTAAGTTTTTACTAGTTGAAGGGACAGTTTCGTCCGGTCCATATCATCTAAAAAGTAACCTTCGAAAATATGAACCTTAATCGTAGGCTTTTCAAATTGGACGAGTGGATAACGTCTTTATTAATAGGAATTAATATTTATTGATTTTCTTACATTTTTTTTTTAATTAAACATTATGTGTAATGAATCGTCAGATTGGCCGAACGGTCTATGGAAAGTGCAGTAATCTGTATAAACAAGTCCAGAAATCTACTAGATTTTCGCCCTTACGTTTGTTTGTTACTTACGTAGGTTTGATTCTGTTAGACGAAATAATAAGAACTATAACATAGGAGATTTAATTTAATTTATGACAATCAGGACCATAGGCGTAACGACTGTTAAGACCAAATTTTAAATTTATGATATCACCTCAATGCTTACCAACAATCACTATGCTCTGAAAGGTAATCCAAGGGATATCATTGTTGTAAAAAAATTATGGTTTTGGCCTGGAGAAAGAGTTGATGAAAGTGCCATCTAACTCGTCTATTTTAAACTCTATACTTATGAAGATTTATGATGAAAAATTTGTTTGCATAAAATTTAGATTTAGATTATCTTTTTATAAATAATTGTAAAATTTATTGGTACAATGTTGATATTGTTTGAGTGTAAATGTTGTTGATATGAATTAATATTTAATTAGTATTTGGCTTCGCTGAGAATACTTGTTTGGTGGTGGTCTATCTCAATGACAGCGATTGAATGGGACCATCATGTCTATGCAAGTAGTTCGACAATCGCTGAGAAAGCTTGTTTGGTGGTGGTCTATCTCAATGACAGCGATTGAATGGGACCATCATGTCTATGCAAGTAGTTCTAAATTCGCTGAGAATACTTGTTTGGTGGTGGTCTATCTCAATGACAGCGATTGATTGGGACCATCATGTCTATGCAAGTAGTTCGACATTCGCTGAGAATACTTGTTTGGTGGTGGTCTATCTCAACAACAGCGATTGAATGGGACCATCATGTCTATGCAAGTAGTTCGACATTCGCTGAGAATACTTGTTTGGTGGTGGTCTATCTCAATGACGGCGATTGAAGGGGACCATCATGTCTATGCAAGTAGTTCGAATATACAAAGCCAAAATAATACTAGTTTATGTTGTCAAAACTATCATAATTGCTGGAACAACATTGTACAAATAACATATTTTAATTACCTTCTAGATTTAATTTAAGTAGGTATTGTAGTCAAAATAATACTTCGAGGACGAAGCATTGTCAGTATGGCCGTAATAGATAGGAATACTCGGTTGTGGATTGTTCGTCGTGGAAGCGACTAAAGCGTTTGAATGTCCGAGCAGTCTCGGACTACCCTCGTGGGTCTGACGTAGTGGGAGTGCTCGGTTGTGGCGACTAAAACGTTCGAATGTCCGAACAGTCTCGAACTACCCTCGTGGGTGGTCGGAATTGGTATAAAAAGGCCACCGCAAGGCAGAGCACGGTGATTCTGCGGTGAGCTGCGGTACCGTCGAGACCCAGTCGGTATAATAGGCCGCCGCCAGGCTGAGCATAGTGATTCCGTTCCATTCGGTGGTGAGCTGTGGTACCGTCGAGACACGTGAGTTAAGTAACTTGTTCGTTATTTACTTTGTATTTACTGTGTTATTTATATATATATGTGTTTAAATATTGATGAATATTATGTTGTAATAATATCGTATATACAATATAAGATAATGTATTACTACCGTAAATAGGAGAACTCGGTATGTTGTGAGCTGGAGTTCACGGTGGGGCAGCGAGGCTGGGGCTCCCCACACCCTTTTCAGGATTATATAAAATCCTACATAGCCATTTCTTATATAACAAAATTGTCACACCTGATTGGCTTGTTGGTGTATATTTTGAGTAAATGGGCATGTCATTGGATGACGTGTATATTATGTTTTATGATTGGTGTAGCCTCCATTATATTTTAAATAGTAAATGGGCATGTCATTGGATGACGTGTATATTATGTTTTATGATTGGTGTAGCTTCCATTATATTTTAAATAGTAAATAAATTTACAACATTCTATTATATTTTAAATAGTAAATAAATAAATTGCTAACACACGCTATCCAGCAGCCCACCAAAATATAACCACAATGACAGAGAAAAAATGACATATATAAAGAATAACAAACATCGCAAACGACAAAAAATTTACCAAATGGTACCCTAGAGAGGGTAAAAGATAAAAATGACATCAAACAAGTTGCAAGTGTGAATAGAGGATCACAAGAAAGGTGAGAATGGAATCGGTTGGAGGAGACTTTTGCCGACTGGCAGATAGATCCACGAAAGATAAATAAATATCAAATATTTTCAGACTTAACATTTACAATATTACTTTTAATTTAAGGAAAAGATCTTGTTGTTATTATTATGCAGGAATAAGTAAGGATAATTTCTTTGATATTACAATGTGGGTAGATATTTATTGGTCTGACTATTCGATCGATGACTGGTTTAGATTAATTATACGCGCACAAAAATTCTACATTATCCAAAACATCGTCGAAAGTGAGCAGTATTACTAATTGTAAGTAAAAATAAGAAATTATATTAAGTAAAATAAGTTATTGCTATCAAGTATCAAGTCGAATTACCAACTTGCCTGTAAATAAAATGATCAGGGAAAAAGATGCATAATGCATTGCTCCGCGCCCCATTAGGAGTTAGGGCTAGGGGACTTCACATGAATCATTGGATTATATAAAAATACATAAAGATATACTTTTTTAATAGTTTATCACATTAAGTGACGATATGATTGTATCAAACTGTTAATTGGTGAATAATAATTAATCAATATGTTTGCCACTGAAATTACTTAGTTCAATACACACTAATAGAATTATGTAGATTCTAGTGGTTGCCAGCAATTAGTATAAAAGAAGCTTGCCTGTGACTTCGCATGTGTATAAAAAGATTGTAGAAATACTTTTAAAGAACTTTTGTCTGTTTGTATGTTCGCGCAAGAACAACTGCTGGACAGATTTTCGTAAAATGTCTTTTAGATTGCTTATATTTTAATCAGGGTATAGGTTTAGACTTTTTCTTATTTAATTTACAGTATGTAATTAAGTTTTTGTATCTTAATAATAGATAGACAAATTTATAGGCAACACGAGTTCCATAATTATTACAGTTTATTATATACATATACTAGCGACCCACCCCGGCTTCGCACGGGTATAAAACATATATAAACCTTCCTCTTCAATCACTCTATCTATTGAAAAACCGCATCAAAATCCGTTGCGTAGTTTTAAAGATTAAAGCATACATAGGGATATAGGGACAGAGAAAGCAACTTTGTTTTATACTATATAAGTTGAATATATTATTTATCTAAATGACGTATTTAATATCCTTTTCTTATGGTTCTATGTCGTCTAGCTGAAGCAGAAGGCTTTCAGAGCTGAAAGATTGTCACATCGTGGGCGAGACTTCAACTTCGCTCGATTTTGCAGATCGTGGTTATAAATTGTCAAATTATTATCCTATTACCTCATAAACGTCAAAATGAACTGTTTTCCTCATCATTGGTTTAGTTTTTATATTTATATCGCGGAGGTAATTTAGCTACCTTCATATTTGTAAGCGAGATTTCAGAATATTATATATATATTGGGTACGGACCCCAACGTTGAGACGATTTTGTTGATATATTTTTTGAAATATCTATGTGAATAAAAAACTATTTTCAGCAAAGAATCACGGTTTAAATATAATTTGTAAAATTTCACAAATGTATTTATAAATGCAAAGATTCCTTCAAATTTGAGTGATAAGGAATTATATTGAAACCAAAATATTTAAATAATATATTTTTAAGGTTTTGTTCCCTTAATGCCCATATTTGCGTAGTTATTGAATAATTATAATAATTTTTGTAGTCATGATTGTTTTTTTGTTTTGCCTAGTATGTATAATGTAATAAATAGTCATAGTTAAAACCGCAACTCTAATAAAAATGAGTGTCTTTAAACAATATAGTTTCGTTTTTTTAGATTCAAATTGACTTAAAAAACTTTCATCAAACAGTCAGGTTCATAGATTTGTGAGGGCGTGTGATTGATTAATAGATACTATGACTTTATGTTGACTCTTAACAAAAAAAAATATTTCAAAACCTACCTACGAAGTATATTTTTAATCTATTTTTATAGTAAACTTTAAGAAATTATTATATAAATATAAAAATTGTATGCTCCAACACTTAATAGCTTTACTATCAGCGGGTCTTTTGAAATACGACAATTATTTTATCTCTAACGTTTGATTAAAATAATTAAAGCACCTATTCAAATGAATTTCGAGTACCAAGTCTCAATGTAACATACAAGCATGACGACAGAGACAATTTTAAGTTTCATATGAATTAAATGCGTTTCACAGGGACGAAGAAAGTGTGGCCGTCCAACGTTATGATTGAATAAAGACCTAAAGGAAAATATTTCTTTGAGATGTACGACAATAATGTAGTGTCCTTAGGAAAAAATATGGTTCAATATCAATTTTAATTGCAATTCATTATATAAAGTTACACTTATTTAGCAGAATTATTAAGTCGTTGGCAATTGACCAAGATCATGTCATTGGTTCATTACTTGAAACTAATTTTTTTTAATTTCATTGCATTCCATTGTTAACAATAAGCCCCAAAAGTGGCTTTTTTCCTTCAAAATGTAATTTAGTAATAACTTATCAAAGAAACGCTGCCAGCATTAGGTTTCATTTACTATTATTTTTTACTTAAAATTTATTCATACCGAATTTTAAATACCAATTTTTTTTTACGAAAACAAAAATTCATTACATAAGGCATTCTTTATAGACATTGTATTATATTATAAGAATTAAATGATTAATTTTATAATGTTAATGGTTTTGAACTGTACGTAGACATTCAAACGCATCAGTCGTTACGATTTTGAAACATCAAACGATATCTTCAGTGTTGGTTGTAGGTATGTAAATTTAGGTTCGAATTATTCATTGTCTGTACATTGTGATCGAAAATAAACGATTAACTCACCACTTAGTGCTGTCGCATATTCCCTCCACTTGTGCCCGACGATCATTGTTTGTTTTCACACAATTTTTTGAAATAAACATTTATGTTAGTCAGGAGCCGTACGGTCCATGCGGGCGATCTCTGTTCGCGTTGTTATATTTTGGAAGCGGTTATCGCGTTTAAAATAGATCGCCACGTGCTATTCGCGTTTCGGCGTGGTCGTGAATGGTAGCCAGGCGACCGTAGCTTGTGTTTATGCGGAATGAATTCTCGTTGTTGACAGTTTCAGCTGTCAATATTCTCGCAGACGGCCGCTGCGGGGCGCCGCCTCCGCGCCTGTGTCACAGATAAAAACACGCTCACGCAGTATGGCTTTATCATTCGCCGGTTATGATAACGTCATAGTCCATAGATGGATTTTTTCATGTGAAAAGAGGTTTATTAGTTGTTAACCTTCACTTCTGTCTACAATGCAATGTTTCTCGAGCACTATTGCAGTTGCTTTAGTGTTAATTAACTTTAATAATATTAAAAAAAAATATGTTTGTATTTTTGTATCTTTAAGTTTATATTCAACCTTTGAGAATAAAATCTTATCTCATATAATTTATCTATTAATTAATATATCTCACCTGACCTACCTGTACTTATAAGTATAATTTTCTATTTTTCTCTTTATGCATCGTTCATGGTTGATTTGTTGAGCATGTTAAATCAATTTCAATTAAGCTGATTACGGTGCGTTGTAGATAATTGAATTTTCCTTGTTAAAGTAGGCTAGCAATACGTATGTTTGATACGAGCTTATTGAATGTACATATATAATGTACTTGATCGCCTCCTTGGTCTAGTGGTAAGTACGTAAGCGTTACAACCTGGGTTCGATTCCCGGTGGAGATAAAAAAAACTCGGTCCGGCAGGACATAGAAGGCTGATCACCTACATGCCCCTAAAGAAAAAATCTATCAGTGAAGCAGATGTGAAATGCATCTGCCCCGTACCCCACTAGGGAACACGGGACTTCACTTTATCGAATGTACAAATACCACATTATTTTAAATGACAACAATCTTATTTAAAATATTATTAAATAATTTATCATTTAAAATAACAAATCTGATTCGTATATTTTCGTTTCTTTTGGTGTGGATTCTTAGGTCTGTAGAGGCCAGAAGCTCGTTGATTGTTATCGTCGCGCTGTTGAGACTACTGGGAACCTAAAAGCTGACTCATTTTTCGGACGAAGCATATAGTATTCTATGAGTATACCATTTTTATAAATAAAAATGAATCACCGAAATGTATGTACCTATGCGCATAACTACCGAAGGACAGCATCAAATTGGATAATTATTTTTTTTGTTGTGTTTATTATTTTCTGGAGAAGGTTCTTATAAAATAAATAATTAAGAAAGTTGCGCGGAAGATTAGAAAATTTAAGAAAAGTTAACGACAATATCAATTTTTCTAATATCACCTTCTTAGTGCTTTTGACAATATAAACTTTTCTAATGTAATCTTATAGCGTTTGACATAACTGTCAGTTTTTCAATTATTATGCCAATTCGAATTCATATATATATATAATATATATAACAAAACATTGATATATATAAACCCTTTGATAATGTATAAAAAACAATGCATAACGGGATATTCCTCTTTTATATATGTACTTATTAAAAAGTCCTTGATGGCATATATATACTTTTCAAGGATAGCTTACTATACTTTAAATTCATTCTAGCGGCGGCCTTACCCATTGCGAGGCTCCGGGCGGCAAGTCTTTGCGAGGCCCTTTGGTCCTTCGTGAAAAGTATGTGATGCGAAAAAAAAATAGTTTAAAAAAATTTATATTTTTTAAAATTTGCTTGGGTAGTTGCGCGAGGCCCCTGCAAGAGCGAGGCCCTGGGCGATTGCCCTGTTCGTCACCCCCTAAGGCCGCCACTGACCCATTCTTTATTATATATTGACGGTACAAAGTTCACCGGGTCAGTTAGTATAGTAGGTAGGTGTAAAGTAGGGATGCATCGATATGCCTTTTTGCCGATACCATACCGATACCGATACTCTTATAAAAATATCGTCGATACCGATACCGATACAAACTCTTAGTGAATTAAAATTAAATTAAGGTAAAATATTATATGAGACACAGGTTTGGTTAAAGTTTTTAATTTAATTCTGTTTTTATTTTTTAAATTAATTAAAAAATAAAAACAGTTACAGACTTTGAATGAGATTCAAGGTTTAGCTATTAAAATTAAGAATTAAGTGTAATAATTAAAATAAAATCAATAACTGTTAATAATTAAAATTAACAATATTTAAAAAACAGAGCATTCTCAAGTTTTGCGGAGAAAGCTGAATTCGGAAGTCTGTCTGTATGAGACCTGCGGTGGAAATTATCGACAATAAAAATATCGACGATATATCGGTATCGGATGCATCCTTAGTATAAAGTATAAACTAATACAATAATGCACTATGCAGACAGTATTTTGGAAAAATATCCCGACGATAAATATGAATATTATAATATGTAAATATTTTTTTATGTCTGTTTATACTTAGTACTTATTATGTAAATAAAATGCCTTGTGTTAATTTTATTTTTATTTTATTTTATTAGGATCTCCAACAAAGAATACACTTTACAAGCTATGCTATTGTACTGTTACAGTTTAAACATTGTGTTTCTTCAATTAGAGGAGATCACAACATGCAATAGTACTGTACAACAGGAAAGGACTATGACATATCTTATCCATAAACTATCATTATAAAATTAAAATTAAACAACAAAATCCAACGACAAATTAGGAACAAAAATATTTAAACATAAAAAAAATAACATAAAAATTAAAGAGAAAACAAATATCAATGACGACTATTAAGTTACGAAGTACTAAACACTCAAACATATACCTAAAAATAGTTACATAACTCAAGCGAACAACAATGCAGCCAATATAATTTAACATAGTATAGACAATTTTTATGTTTTCGTAATAAAAATTTAGTATTGATGAAAAATTTCAAGTAGAAAAGAAATTAAAATGAAGAAAGCTGGCGGCATTTCTTTGATAAGTTTCAACTAAATTGCACTTTGAAGGAAACCGCCACTTTTGGGGCTCATCACTTGATAGTATAAAACAAAGCCGCTTTTTCTTCCCCTATATCCCTTTGTATGCTTAAATCTTTAAAACTACGCAACGAATTTTGATGCGGTTTTTTTAATAGACAGAGTAATTGAAGAGAAAGGTTTTTATATATGTTTTATACCCATGCAAAGCCGGGGCGGGTCGCTATTTGTTAATAAAGGAATGCAGTTAAATAAAAAAAAGTAGTTCAAGTCGTAATGAATCAATGACACTTTGATCTTGGTCAATTGTCAACGATTTAATAATGGGATGCTGTTCATTATGGGTAATTTTATTTAATGAATTGCAATTAAAATTGATATTGAACTATATTTTTTCCTTAGGAGTTAGGACAATTAATAACAAAGATTTTTACAAATTGGTTCATTAGTTATTCTTGAGCAGCAACTTGAGAATAAATCATGTTAGAAATATTTATGGGTAATGACCTTTTTTTTAAAGTAGATGATCAGCCTTCGATGCATATCGAAATTAAACTTTCCCCAATATTTGAACCCATTAACACATCCAGTGAAAATCGTAGGTGCATGAACTAGTCGTGGACGCGGGTAAATACATTTATACCTACTCATAATTTTAATAAAGACTGAATTTGTTGCGTATCAATATTTTACTGTTAGCGTAGCTAAATATTATTTTCTATAAATAAAGTATAAATTAGAATTTGCCTATTTAATTTTTAGTTTACAAACAGGGCAAATTCCTAAATTTTAACAATCAAAACAAATTTATAATAAAATTAATTGCGTGACAACAAAAAACTATACATAAATGCTTACACGACTGAAACATTTTAGTTATCCAGATTAACGATGATTATTTGTAATTAATTAAAGTCACATCCTTAACAAGGATTCGATAGTTTGTATTTGAAGTGTTCATATTCGAAACTTTGAATAGTCAGAGGATAGTTCTCGAAGTTGGGCAATTTCACACAGTGGCGGGAAAGTGCATACGAACTTTGTCAATCTATGCGATTAGTGCATTAGACTCGACGTCATATTTGCTATTCCAAGTACCATGTCCCCTAGTGGGGTATGGTGAAGATGCATTTCACATGTTTCACTGATCGATTTTTTCTTTAGGGGAGATCAGCCTTCTATGCCCTGCCAGACCGAGTTTTTTTTAATATCTCCGTCGAGAATCGAGCTGAGGACCCCCAGGTTGTAACGCTTACCACTAGACCAAAGAGGCGGTTCATTCAAACAGCATATACATTATTAATAATCTAATTTTTAAATATAATACTTATTAAAAAAAAATCGCTTTTAAAGTGAGCTGCCAGATAATAAATAAAACAAAAATAATAACAAGGCACTTTGTTTATAGTTTTTTTAGTTCATTATTTAGTTCGTTAACATTCACGATATTAACAATGAACAAAGATAACAGGAGGTCCAGGTATGTGAATTTATAGTTTTGTGTAATTTTTCAAAAAGTGCCTCGATAATTAATTATAATATGGGACCATTTGTCGTATGTACTTATCAAATAAATAATCTTTAAAATCATTTGTGGTTTATATATAAAAAACATACGCCCGAATTGAAAACTTCATTAAAAACTTATTTTGAAGGATTGAAAAGTGAATCTTACATCAAATGTGTAGTCGACTTAAATGGCTTCAGCGTATATACATTACTTTACCGTTACGTAAAAGAATATTATTTCCTGACCTTCAGGCTGAAAGGGAAGGTGTGGAAAAATATTCCGAGACATAGGAATAGACGTACGTGGTCCGAATAGCAAGATAGTTATATCAATGACGTCTCTGGGTAATATTTCGGAACGTATACACTGTGATATTATTAAAGGACTATAGGAGAATCTCTATGTCCTGCCAGACCGAGTTTTTTTTTATTTTATCTCCGCCGGGAATCGAACCCAGGACCTCTCGGTTGTAACGCTTACGCGCTTACCACTAGACCAAGGAGGCTGATCTCCTACTTGCCCCTAAAAGAAAAAATCGATCAGTGAAACAGATGTGAAATGCATCTGCCCCATACCCCACTAGGGGGACACGGGACTTCACTACACTACATAGGAGAATCTACAAAATTTATATTAAGCATATAATCAAAATTAATTATTGTTAAATGTTTCTAATATGTACTTACTACTTTGTTTTATAATAAACTCGTATATTCTGGATTTATTTCGTATTTCGGCCAACGCGTAAGTATAGCAATACAACGCGGTAATGTAGCCAGTATTTTGGGTACGCACCCTAAACGGCTTCGATGAGCCTTTTGTATTTTTGTAATTATATTTAAATACATTATTGTAAATATTCAATAAAGTTTCTACAAAAAAGTTCGAAAGGAATATTTCGTACGTCAAACCAATTACACACGAAAAATTAAACTAATGATCGAGAATGACACATTTAAAGAAAAAGGGAAAATGTAGTTAAAATTGTAACATTGTGATAAATATGCTTAATTCATTCAAAATATTATATTCGAATAATTAGGTGCATCAAGTTCTATTGTTCAAACAGAATTAAACTTTTCTTATGTATGACAAAATCAATCCCAAAATATATTGTAAAAAATTTACACAAAATAAAATTTTATATATTATGGCTTAAGTTAAATTTATATTTTTCGGACTTAAACAAAGATTGCGATAACAGAACAGGAAAAGGTTCTTAAATATATATCTTTTTTCGGGGGACCATCTTTTTAACTAATTGAAATAAACGCAATGTAAAAAGAGTATAGGATATATATACTAATTCTACTCAGATGAGGTCACAGATCTTCGCGTTTTAATAAAAGTATTATAAAAGTCAATATTTGGATGGGTTTGTTATACAATCACGCTAAAATGGCTAAACGTATTTGTATTACCAAAATTTTACGCAGTGGTGGATTATTCTGAATAACATGGGTTTTGTAAAATACTGTAAGCGTCACCAAATCATTATATTCTACGGTAAACTTACCATAACGTAATGTGGAAATCGCAATCAGTTGATTGAAACCTAGGTTTTCATTATTAATTTATTACAGTGGAGTCATTTTAATAAGTAACATTTGACGTCTTTCAGTTTTATCTTCATAGTGAGGTGACCTGCTTAAAAAAATCGATTATAGAGAATGAATCGATACTGACTTGGAACATGTGAATTTTAAATATCATCAGGCGAATCCCTGTCCCATTATTATTTTTTCTTTCGTAAAAAGAATAATAAATATAATTATGTTTTTAATAAAACACCATAAATTAATAATCACAACGTGGTTATTAATTTATGGTGATATTTCTTCACAAGTAATCATTGCATTCGATTCTACTTATTAGCTTTCGATTTCTAGAGTAACATCCCTAGTGTTTAAAAAGAAAAAGGGTTAACTGACGCAACATTGTAACGACGTGCAGTTCTTTAGATCAGAAACTGTTTATTAGTAAAAGCAAATCGTAAAATTACTCGTGTCGGTCATTATTAAAATAAATATGTAATCGTAATTAAAAAAAGTTAAGCAATCGTGCAGTTCTAATAAAACGAAAAAATATATTATTTTATGCCTGCCGTTACAAGGTTGTTGAATTTTGATGAACTGTCAAATGTTTCCTATTAAAATTACTCCACTGTAGTTAAATAAATAAAAATGTTCTATTGTTTGACACGGAAATATCAATATCATATTGTGTTATTTGATATTTAATTGACATATATGATGTTTCCGTGTCAATACCGTTCAATTTCCGTGTACTAAATACGGATATTAAAGCTGAAGGAGAGCATCGTATTATCAGGTACGACCGTGGAACAAACACGCCAGTCACCCACAAACTACTCCAACTTTAAACTCCAAGCCGTATCGAACTTCAAACTCGGCAAGTCATCATAGCCGGTTACCATTTCACCTAATAGAGATTGAAATTGTTGAACAATGAATAATTCAACGATAGACCAAAACATTTATTTGCTTCTATTTTTGCTGTTTTATTATATTTTGATTTCGTACAGAACAATCTCAGATTATAAGATAGAGATTACTTTAGATAATTATTTTATTTTGTTTTAAATCATAGTCCTTTCTATTGCATTACTGTTATACTGTTGCAACAGAATAAATAATCTATGTATATAAAACTGAGTTTTATTATTTACACCATTTATGACTCAAGAACGGATGCACCAATTTTGGTGATCTCTGGATTGTTCGTCTAATTACTAATACAAGAATAGCAGAATAACTATTAAAAATAGAGAAAAATTCACGAAAAATTGTTTAAAAAATTCGTTTCCTCATACATTTTCTATTGAGTGACGTTTTAGACACGTGACTTTAAACTCAGAAGCGATACAAAGTTCGCGGAATCAGCTAGTTATAAATAAATATTAATAGCACGTTTTTAAGATATAAATACCTACTGGACGAATACAAAATCCACAATTAATAGTATTATAAACATATTATATGCATGAAAGAATACGGGTTATAGTGTATGAAAAAAGCAGCGCGAAGTGGATTGTAGTTCGAGTGCCATATCTAAGGATATAATATTATAAACGCGAAAGTTTGTATGTATGGATGTGTGTTACTCTTTCACGCAAAAACTACTGAGTGGATTTGAATGAAACATGGCACGTAAATAGAATATACTCTTGATTACCATATTATAGGGTATATAAACTTTATATACCGGTAGTGTGTTCCTGTGGGATAATTTAGAGATACGAGATATTATAGGCTATATAATATCACGTTACGACGAATTTAACGCGGGTGCAACCGCGGAGGACAACTAGTTATATGTAAGGTCTCAAATTTAAGGTTGTATGTACAAAATTGTGTTACTGATCCGATATTTTGGGCCCCGTAATGTAGCGGCCACTCATAAATTTGCCCTTTTATAGGGCATTAAAGTGTCGATTATACGACCCAACGCGGATCCAATATAATGTCTATTCCTGTTTGTAGTGCGATAGCATAGAAATATTCGAAGCCAATGATACCTCTTCAATTATTGTATATTTTCCATAACTGTTCCATTTATTTGCGTATTGATGTCACAATAGACAGAAATATGAACCAATAATATGAAAGCAAACCTGTGTTTAAGCACCGATCCAAAAGAGTGATTTTATAACATTTTCAAGAGTGATTTAAAACATTTACATGTGGTATTATAGCGAACCAATCATAAAAATAAACCAATTTTAATGTTTTTTGTTTGGCTCTCGCTCCTATAGAAGCCTTAAGTGTACGACTCTGGGGTTCACTGTTCATTTTACATACTATACTTTTTTATTACTATTTAATTTTTATTTTCATGAAATTAGTCTGACGTCTTTTTACGGGTGTTTCAATCTGAAAAAATATTTCTTTCTACATGATTGAATGAATTGTAGGAAAATTTATTATAACAATGTTATTTATATTGCGAGAGAAGTCAATCTTGGTACGTGCATAAATCTTTCAGACGCGTTAATAATGGGTGAGCTGAAGGAATAACCGTGAGCTGAAATAATTCGATAGTAAAATGGATCGGATAATGAGAAAACAGTCACAGGGCCGACGATTACTTTCCAGAGACGGACTTCGGGAATATATTTTTATTTAATACGATTAAGTCATTGACTTATACCCTAATGTCGATAGTCGAAATTCGCTTGTGAATTCATCAAATGCTGCGCTGTGATTGGTCGAGGACGTGATTTTGACGCAGTTACAGTTTAGGCACTAGGTACTTCGGCGTCTATCAGTATCTTGTTTTGATTAGCCTTCTGTGTGTAACGAAATATTGCTTGTTTCCCCAGCATTCGAATATAGGACCTCTGGCGCATTGAATGTATGATTATTATTTTTATCTATCGGTCATTTATCCTACTTTGAAATGTACAACTTTACGCTGCTATTTAAGAGCCAGTCCAGGGCTCCTGGAGTCATCTCGTTCAATCCCTTGATACCTCCTGCAAATCTACTAGCAGGACATTCTTCCATTATGAATGTATGATGAAAAAATCACTTACCCACAAAGCCAGAAATGTATCTGCCCTATACCTTACTAGGAGTTATGGGATTTACGTTTTTCTTCAAATGTCGTTGAAGCAATTTCCAGTTGGTACATCCTCACATTATCAATACAGATTAATAATTTATAAAAAGACGTTTTGATGTAGACGAAACCTATAAACAGTATAATTTTGTTTAGGTCCTTATTGTGAAACATGGGTAGCTATATATCTTATCGATTCCTTAATTTATTAAATAGGATACGTACGCTTATCTATATAATGTAGGAAATTGCAGAGGACAGTCAATATTTCAGACCCGGCACTGTAACTTTCCTAAGATCCGATAAAGCCCTCGTTTTTCTTCGATAATCCTGAAAAACCGTCGGCAACCGACATCGACATTTGCTTGGGAATGGCCGAAAGAGTATCTATTTTTTATTTAAGCTTTTTATTTTGAGTGTCTAGTTTTGTTGAAACTTTTTAAATTGGACTCAAAAAAAGATTTCAAGCTATTGTTATTGAAATCTAAATATAATGTCGCAATTACGCATCAGACGCGTGGTGTGCAAAGACAATATCAAGGTTTAATTAGGTAAACTAATTTATTAATGCTCAGACAATGTATTTCTGATACATTCTATGTACTATTATTATTATATAGATTACTAGCGACCCGCCCCGGCTTCGCACGGGTATAACACATATATAAAAACCTTCCTATTCAATCACTCTATCTATTAAAAAAACCGCGACTTTGTTTTATACTATCTAGTGATTAGCTTAGTGCCTCTACATAATACTTAATTATAGTCCGTACTAAACTAAAATAAAATCATAAAATCTTCAACCCTTAAGATCGGTGCCTTGGGGATAAAGATATTAAATATCAATAATACGAGATAAATTTTATCTCTTACATAATATATTTTTAATATATGTAAACTATTAAATAGGCCATCGCAAATGCAGCCCATATGTGTTTGTTGTCTATGAGCGATGGTCTACATTTAATATTAAAGAGGCTTTTGTCTCCCATTTTATAAAAAAAAGTATGTCCCAAAACTCATTAAGTATTAAATAAGGTAAGACCAAAATCTTCCACTCATATTTTTTAACTTCTTAAAATAACAAATTAGTAGCCCAGGTCTCCAACACAAAAACTACGCTTCACTTACTAAAGGCGATATATGATTGAGGCTGTTATAACGCCCTGAAATGTAAATGTCCACTTTGCTACGTCAATAAGGAACGAAGTTACACAACTAAGTTAAAACGGAAATCTGAAATTCCGTGTCAATTTGTTACTGTTGTCAGTTTTACTTGTTTAGGGTGATACAGAAACTTTGTCAATATACGTGCATCTATGCAATCTAGGTATATATTGCATTTCTCATTGTTTTGAGTTACTAAGTAGGGCTAATTATAATTTACTGAAACCTACTAATTATTTTACAGCTCTAATAGTGGGATTTTTAGTATAGTTACTCAATGGAAAGCAAAAGAATCCGATGAAGACAGCGTAAAGTGGGAAGATAACGATTAAGAGTTGCCCGGAAGGCATTGGAGAAGGATTTTGCAAATAGACATGAGTATAGTTTGACAACCGATTGGCACGATTGGTAGGTCCTTCCTTCTGTATCAAAAGGTCCCGGGTTCGAATCCCGGTAGGTGTATTTATTTGTGTGATGAGCACGAATGTTTGTTTCCGAGTCTTGGTTGTTTATAAACTTATTTATGTAAATAGGCGTTGTTCCTGATTACTATAACACAAGTGCTTCAGCTACTTACACTGGGATCAGAGCAATGTATGTGAGTTGTCCCAATTATTATTATAATATTATTATTAATGTTATTTAAAAAGCCAGCAAATCAGAGTATAAGGCTGTAATAACTCTTAATAAATAAATACTACCATTTATTTACAAAAAATTGACATCTTAATTTGTTCTTTTCTTTGAAAATTTAACGCAAATAGTGTTTTTAGAATATAAAAAAGAAATCTCTAGAATAGCAGCTTTAATAGTGCTCGCGCTAAATTGCATAAAATATGATAATTATATTACCTAACACAAAAACTCCAGGAAGCCTCTTATTAAATGAAAATTTCCTTTGTCGTGGCTTTCTTTGATGTAAATTAATTGAAATATGGCGGGAGCTGCAAAGTATAAGTTGTATTTCGTTTATTTGTAAAAATAGCCTAAAAATAAATTCGTATTTCCACGGTTGAAAATTTTAATACGATGGATTAACATGAGGATGTTTCGGAAATTTTTACGTTAAGTCGATGTTTGCGGGAGCCACGAAAAGCTCGGCTTTACACTTGACATGTTTTCTTTGTAAATTTCGTTATGAAAACTTAGTTGGTGGTAAAAGCCAGCCATAGACAGCCATTTGCAATGCGTCGCATCCACCGAAGTATATTGCAGTTTTTATATTTTTCTTGTACAGTAGTTGAATATAAATACTTTTATTTTAATGTTCAATTATTAATTAAACCTTATCTTTCATAATAAGGCAAGATCTCTAACCAATTAAGGCGCTTACTTGTACATTTTAATACACCAATGTTTCCTATCAATTTTACATGAACAATTTCACACAAGCGAGAAAAAATAATTTGAGATATGGGCTCAATTAAATAATGTTAATTAGTAATCGTTTTGATTCTGGATTGAAATATGATAAAGTATAAGTAAGATTAAAAACATCATGTCAATATTTTTTTTTAAATAAATGGTTATTTTAAAATTTATTTATATCAATTTGTTAAGATGTGACAGCGAGTTATAAAAGACTGAATATTTAACATCAAATCAAGTACGTTATATGCTAGGAAAATAATCATTAAAAGTTGCAATTGACTACTGATTTAAACTAAGAAATTAGCTCCGTATTCATCATTAACCTTTTAAATGTATCATTACAATTTGCGCAACAAACCTGTTCTATATTTGCCATTTATTTTACCTACTTTCCTGAAACTCGATTCTGCTATTTAAAATGTTTAATTACAAAGTAATGATTTTATCATACTGGTTTTAGTTGGGTAACTACTAAAACCAGTACTTTGTGTTGACATAGAATATACAATATCCATGTAAGTAATAAAATATATCTCTAATATTATATGCGATAGTAAGTCTGTTTGTTATTGACTTTAACATTTGACACAGTTTGTATACAGAAGTGAATTAACATAGTGGGGCATGAGGCAGACATATTTCTATATCTGTTTCACTGATAATTTTCTTTACAGGCAAGTTGATGATCACTGTGATGCCTTCTGTGCCAAACCAAACTTTCATAGTTCCCCGGGATTTGAACCCAGGACCTCTGGTGAATTAAGCAGACGTAAACCACTTAGCCACGGCGGCGGTTAAAGGATATAAACTATCTTTAAATGCGAAAGACTTAAATTGGTTGAAATAGGGGATAAAAATTTGTATAGAAATTCGTCATTGGAGAAGATTGTGACCTTATTAGTAATTGCTAAACTAAAGATAGTCATTGTACCTAAAATATATTAATTACTGAATTTATTCCAACAGATTTCCACTCCTCAACTGATGTTAACTATCAAATAATCATATCGTTTCAGTAGCTAAAACGTGTAAAGGTAAGAAAAACTTTCTCATAAATCAAAACCAATAAAAACTTATATATTTACAAAAGAAAACCTCAGTTTTAACGAGATTGTGTGAAGTGCTGGACCGATTTTCTCAAAGGGAACTTGATAGAATTCTCCATCATTATTCATAACTTTTAATTGTACGCTTTGATTGCTTAATGCAGTGATTTCTATATTAAGTAAATGAAGAACTCCAAGAATTATTTAAACATAGTTTTGCAATTCCAATGAAAGTGCATGTTTTCTCGAAACTTTTACGTCGTTGCTAATAAAATATTCAGTTGTGATATCCGGAGAATTTACATATTTCATGTAAATACGTTACTTAGTAATTTTATTACTTATTCACCTGATTTGAGATTTTTTATTTAGTTACTTTTTACATAAACAGTTGAAATATTATGCCGGTGATATTAAGGTATATTGTGACTATATTGACACGAAATTTTGTGTAAAAATAGGATGAAATTGATTATCAAATATCGTTTTTTTTTTGTTTACCAAATAAGCGTGAAATCATGCAAGCAGATTATGCTTATAATATTTTGTATATGCTTATGTATGTATATGTATGTATATTATGATAATATTATGTACCTAGTCTTTGCTATATCTGACTCTAACAGTAAAAAATTCATTAAAATGAATACAGGTCAATCGGCTAACTGGCCAATGGGTCATATTATAAATTAATTGATTATCATGTGGAATTAAAGTCGTAATCAGCATAATTTATGATAATAAATTGGTAGCCAAATCAAATGTTCATATCTATTTCAATAGTTAAATAGGTTAGATTGTAATGTATATAGTTTCGCACTTCTAGCCCTTCTCGACGGTCATAAAAAAGATTAGATTAATTTAATTAAATTTTAATTTAAGGTTAGATTAGATTTGGTAAGTTTGTAATCAGAGCTACATAATCGGTGAATAGTTAGTTTAGGCTCCTTTTAAATGTCTTTTTAACGTAATTTATTTACAATAATGTATTTAAATAAATTTACAAAAAATCAAAAGGCTCATCAAAGCCGATATAGAAAAAGCGTAAAAATAAACAAAGGTTGTTAGGTTCGATAAGTTTTCTAAGAAAATCCATTACTCAAGTTGTTTCGACAAGCTTGAACGACGAAGTTCGAAGTCATCCTTTTTTACAACATATACTTTTTCACAAGTTTAAAAGTATATATAGGACAAAGGTCAAAGCTTCAATAATTAGTTATATGTAAGTAACCTAAAGCCCATTATTTATAACTATAACCAGTGCCTTAAGAAAGGCCGAAGACAAAGTGTGGAGGCAACTTGTCAGCAATGCCCTTAAATCATTTCTTCAGTAATGAAAGAAACTGTGAAGTAGATTTTGAACTGATGATAACCTTAAATACCTTCTCATTTTCTTAGTATTGACTAAAAATACTAATCAAACTAGTAAAATAGAGACCCTGGCCAGATCCTATAACTACTTACCTTCATAATTATCACTCCGCTCCTTGAATCCGCCTTGGAATCAAATCTCAAAAAACTTTTGAATCAAAGCTTTTATATCTTTTGTAACGCCTAGAAAAACTACAACCGCAAATATTATTCAGGTACTTTGAATAATGCAATAGGCGCTTAATTTTCAAAATTAATTCAGTTATTGTATTACAGTTTACATTCCACAAGATGTTTCAGAACAATTCACATACTACAACTTTACAAAAATAAAATTTTGATATTTTAAAAAAATGCTGAGAAGGGACCTAATCAAATAGGGATTAAGGGCGTTCGAAAATAAAAAGCCTTTTATAACGAGCTGAGCGAATGTTAAAACTTTCACACGTACGAATTGGCTTGAACAGAGAAAAAAATAGCCTATAACAACAGCATTAAATGAAAAAATAGGATAGCCTATTTTCTAAATAGGCTATAAATGTACCATTTCCATAATAAATAGAACTTTCAACCTCATTGCTTTATGGCCTATTCAAAATCATCTTTTCCAAAGGTACATAAAATCAAATTTATATTATAAAATCAACATACTTTAGTCAGGTGATGTGAAAAATGAGCCAATTTAAATTTCACGCAAGACTCGTATTCAGAAAGGCTTGGAAAATCCATTTCTGCACACATATTATGTAACTCAATGGAAGACGGAAATCATTTCAAGCTTTAGCAGAGGCTAACTGCTGAAATAGAGGCAGGAAATAAATAAAATAATTTTAAAGTACATAATGCCACAAAAGAAACATTTACTCAATTGGAGTTAAAATAGAAAATGACATTCCATACAAAATGTATGAGAAAATTTGAATTTTCTTCAAAAATGTTTTTTTAAACAAACCTGGATTTACATCTGTAGGTTTGGTTTAAAGTTTAAAAATAAAAAACACAGTATTGATTGATTTCAAAAATAGAGATTGTAGTGATCAGAGGTAACAGGATTTCACGTAATAATATAAAAAACCAGACCATCTCATTTTATTGACAAATAGACAAATATGTATGGTCTGAAAAACGAAATTCATAAACTATACAGTCTAATTCAGTATAAACGGGAGTTCAATTAATAAAAAGTTACCAACAATAAAATACTCAATACCAATAAATAAAAGAAAGACTTGATTTAGGTTACACTTTACAGAATAACTGGGTTGCTTCGGGCTTATTCTTTGATTTCCCCGGAGCGAGAAGTTCAAGTAAGTCGGAAAACCTGTCGGTTTGTTATAAGGCTTTACCTGTACAATAAGCTTTATTCAGTTAAAGTACAAAACTATGTCGAACGGAGTAGGTAGGTACGTGCTATTTATTTTATATAGCTTCTGCTATTGTGGGCGCTATTTTGTTTGATGTTGCAATATCCAGATTGATTGAAGACTCTTCTATGCTATTCAATTTTTTTGTACTTTTTATTCTTGTTATTTGTACTCGACTTCAAAATAGAAAGTTCTCAATCCGACTGTACTTTTTTTATGTTTGTTACATCAGAACTTTCGACTGGGTGAACCGATTTTGATGATTATTTTGTTCTTTAAAAGCTGTTTGAAAATCTATTCAGCAGTTTTAGAGTTACAAATTGAAGTCGGTTTTTATTTTGGTAGAATTATATTGTATTATAAATAATTATATACAATAATTCAATGCGAAAGCAGATTTTGTTTTAAGAATATTTTAATCATGTTTAAGAATATCGAGGTAATACATATGATATTTTGTATTCTGTCTTGACGTTCGAAGATTAAACTTAGCTACTCTAACATCACCCATGAGAAATCCGGTAAAAGATGATGAGAAATCTCAAAGTAGGTACGCAACACCAAGTTTTGATTGTTAACTAACGCAGATACGTTATCCTGATGAATTTTCTTTACTTATATATCTATTAAAATATTATAAACGATGGATTTGAGTCAATCTAGGTTTGTAGTACAACTCAAAAATTACTTAACAGATTTTGAATCACACATGAGAAGCAGGATTTTACCTAAGCGACCGTCTATTTTACATATTTTATATACGATGTCGTAAATAAAATAGTAAACCGTATTACTTACTATATATAATAAGTAATATAAGTTGTCAAGTCTAAGTTGATCTCTTCTACAAAGTACAAGAAACTTCAATAAATTATTTTCAAGACAATCTCATTCACAAGGGATTCTATCACATTACATTGTTACTTAGCTTTACTTTTAAAGTCGAGATGAAATGGAAATTCTGTCTTTAGGGACGTGGAAAATCAATTTCTAAAGAGAAATTGTTATTATTTATCATAATTTCCCACAGGTGTACTTTTTGGTATTGTGTTGGGATGTATTCTAATATTTAAACTCAAAATATTTGGACAAAACATATCCCTCGAATTCCAAAAATTGCCATTACAATTCTCTCCGTGGGTAAGGTACCTATATTATACTACCAAATTCAGTTTTATATTTACTTTTAAGTAATTTATTATGTACTAGTGAACCCCGCGAACTTCGTATCGCGTCAAAGTTCTGAATAATAAAGTGTCACCTATAACGTGATTCCATAGAAAATGTAGGAGAAAAATGTTTTTCTTTTATTTTATTTTTTCGAAAATTTTCCAAATTTTTCTCTCCGTAAAAACCATCCTTGTACTTCAAGGAATATTATAAAAAAAGAATTGGCCAAATTGGTCCAGACGTTGTTGAGTTATGCGCTTACCAACACATTTTGCGATTCATTATATTATAGATATGTGTACATCTATTTTTGTAAGACTGTATATTAATTAGTATCATGTGATTATCATTAAAGGGATGGACCTATATTTAGTATCGTCTTATTATTGTTGTATTCTTAAGGTATCAGTAATACTCGTTGGAGAACCCAAGTAAATAATAACATATAATAAAATATTAATCGATTTATCTCATATATAAAATTCTCGTGTCACAATGTTAGTTACCTTACTCCTCCGAAACGGCTTTACTGATTTTTACCAAATTTTATATGCATATTCAGTAGGTCTGAATTACTTTGTAGAAGAGATCAACTTAGACTTGAGAACTTATATTACTTATAATATATAGTAAGTAAATGTATATTTAATAACCGTATGGTTTACTATTTTATTTAAAACAACGTTAACCGGGTCAGCTAGTAATTTATATTATTTAAAAAATTTAAAGATAGTTTTCAGCAATGCCGTCATCCGCTTCAACTAACTTGCCTTATTAGAAATTATTAGTATAATTTTGAACACCTTATAAGTTTGGTGGTTTTCCATAATAATATTTAAAAAAAACATGCGTCAAATTAAAACCTTTTTAGTTTTTAAGCGTCGATTAAAAACCACGCCCCGCGACATCTTTAATCGGAGGCTTTAAACACGGGATGCGCGCGCACAACGTCAAATAATACACACACAGAAATATATTGTATTTGTATCTAGGAGTCAAATCTTTTAAGACTGTTAATTAACATAAAAGCAACATGTTTCATGTTTCTGTATATCGTATCGTAATATTACTTATCGTGTTATTCCTACAAATGTTTCAATAAAATTTTAAAATAATGCACAAAGCCTTTTGAAGCTAAAGAATGCTTTTATCATTTTAAAAATTAATTCGTTATTTGAAGAGTGACAGATGACAACTGAGTTACGTTATCGCTATCATTTTAATCGATTTTTATTCGTGAATGGATAAAGGTAAAATATAACCAGAGATAATAACAGGGAAAAACCATACTCTATGGTACTTGTGCAGTGTGCATAGTGGCAGGCGTCATTCGCCAAAATAGAAGTACGATATTCGTATGACGCGTCGCCATCTAGTGACGATGGTAGCCCCGCACACCTGCCCTTCTTGGTTGATGGTTCTCCATACGCGGGTCGCGGCGCGACAAGACAATCGACATTCGCCGTCGCGCTCGCACCAGTGGCACGTAAAAATAACCTCTAAATATCTCGTGAATAAACTCATTAATTATTTACTTTAGTCGCTGTCCAATTCAAGGACGAAACTAATGACATAAGACGTAATAAAAATCTTATTTGTTATTCGTGCATTCGTGTTGATATCAAAAACGAAAGTTTTCTGACTATAATGTTCTTTTTGGTGGGCTGTCAACGGGCAGCCCCCAAATATTGTGCCAGTATGTGGTGGTGTTTATTTATATGTGTTACTTATAGTAATATTTTTGGAGTTTGGGGTTCTAATACAACAGCTGTAGCCCAGAGTAAGTATATTTTTTACAAAACTTTAGGTTATAGCGAATAGAATGTTTACCTACTATAAATTGTATAACAACATTTAAATCTCGGATATTGGTTGCTTTCAAAGTGATTTACTGCTGTTTACGTTTTGTTTTTTTGGTACTTTGCCGTTAGCCGGGCGTTGATTTATTAGAAATTAGAAAAATGATTTACGTTACCGACGACGACATAATCGAAGGAGTTTCAACATTACTTTCATTTTGTAGTTAAATAAAACATAAAATAAGAATAAAACAATAAAATCTAAATAAAAAATAATTAATGTCGCGACTTATGTAGCGATTTTTTGGCTTACGGAAAAGTACAGTTTTTTTCTTTCGTATTGTATTCGTATTAAACAACAATGTTAATTGTACATGCCTGCATTGCTACTCCACTCACCATAAACTAGTTCTGCTTACGTTTTTATTGCATTAAATTTATGTATTTATTATTGTTTACTTTATAGGTATCTAAATTTAGTATGTTTTTTATCAGATGCAGATAAGGTTAATCATCAGTCACGCCACCCAGTATGACAATATCTTCATCCGTTTGTATACAATAAAATTTAAATTTCCTATCATTGTGTGGTTTGATCATTAAATTAGATTCAAAAGTTTTATTTAATAGTTTAACATTTTGTAGTTAGCCTCGCATCTGCAGTATAAAAAAGACAGAACTAGATAAATTTGTACAGTAAAAATAATAATCAATTTTGATATACTTACAACCAACTTCAATGACAACAATATCATCTATGTAGGTACCTATGTGTCTAATGCCCAGTATCTATTTACCTGATCGTCTGTTCTGCCTAGTCTGTGAAACGTTTGAACTAGTTTTGTTGGGAATTCAATGATACATAGGTTGGTACCTACCTACTTACTGAACTTCTAACTAGTATTTCATTGATATGTTCTTGTCCTTGTGATTACGAGTGAGGTAACTCCATTGAGTATAAATTAATTTTTGAATAAAAAAATAAAACCGACCTTAAAACGCACTGAAAAGTAAAAAATAATTTTTGTGTACTTACTATAAATAAAATGACGTAAATAGAACATTTTCAAGCTTTACTACAAGCGCGATAGTTTTCATCAACTATGAAAACCCATACGGGTACAGTTGGGTGTTACGAATTTGATTGACAAATGACAATAGTTATCTATTACAAAATGTTATAAGAAAAGGAATATTATGAAATGTGTCCCTTATAATTCGAACTTCATATAGGATTTCTTAAGTTTCGAAGTCTGCTTGTGACGGCCAAACCTCGGAACGGTTGGATGGAACTAGATAAAAAAAATCTTTATTTATAGTAAGAAATAAAACAATAAAATAAAGATGGTCGTTTATATCCTATCATAAATTATTATTCATTATAAGCGGCCCGCTACAGATTCTCAGCGATTGCATTTTACTAGGTGTACCTACCTACTGGGTACAAGATTTGCGTGAGAAACACAATATACCTAGTTCACAATAATGTTACTTTCTTAGATAAATGATTGGTCTTGCTGCGATCGACTAGATACCGCACTATCTAAAAACAATAGCTCCGAAAATGCGGCAACTCATAATTGTAGTGTGTGTAAGAGATCATCACTTTACATTTGTGTGCGTGAAGAATTGTGTCACCATCTTCTCAACTGTTACCAGAGTTAATGGAAAAAAATGAACAATAAATTAAAAGCGAATACATATATATAAATATTTTTGGTGTGTATATTAAAGCCTCAGTTTTAATAGTTTTATTTTATTAAAATGTATTTTATTAAATTATTATTTATAATAATTTGTAAATAAAAGAATAATCCCGTTATAGATATGTAGTTAAAACAATTATATTAGGTTAATGAAAGACTAATAAGACAGATTTATTATTAATCACTTACATCTTATGTGTATTGTATGTAATTGCAAAAAATAAGTATGAAATACCTAATTTATAGAACTAAGTTAAGTATGTAATAAGTAGGTTAGTTAAATGAAATAGGTTAATTTATAATAAAATACAAAAACATTAAATTCACATTATAAAAATCTCAACCACGGGGAAGTTGATTCTTGTAACGCGGCAACACTGAATGGCGTTTAGGGTTCATGTTATTTTATGTTGAAATTTCGAAATTATACGATACTAATGGTCCGGCTCCATTAGCGCGCGAAGATTCGTGTCGTGTTATCGCGATAGATGTGACCACTAACTTCTTCAATTCCCGAATATTCGTCCGACAAAAACTGTCGATGTCGGTAAACTGGCGCGAATCAAAGGGTTTTCTCGTCTCTTTCATATGTTGCAAATGATACTCGTAGGTACAATAATTGTAATAAATAATTATTTACCGGCATACAATACAAAGCTACCACTTCCGTCATTTAACTTTAATTATATCGTCCGCAGTCGTCGTAGAAATGCAATAAAAACTTGACCGCTTGACCGCAAGAACATCGCGAATACCCAAATATTATCGCGACAATGCGACACGAATATTCGCCCGCTAATGGAGCCGCAGCATTAGGTACTGATGGTATGTGATCCTAGTATCATTTTTATTTCTTTTTACACAGTTCCACTACGCAAACTGGCATTTTTAGTTTGGATTATGCCCAAAATATAATAAAATATTCGGGAGGTACACGTCACACAGAGCTTGCAGTGTTACTGGCTTAGGTACGCCTATTTAGGCGTAGTATTTGTTGCCGTATTTTTCAAGTACACGTGCAGTATCTAGACGAGCACAGCGAGACCAATCATTTACCTATGGTTACTTTATTAATATAATTGTTTCTTACATTCTTTCCTCTTTCCATTTTGTTATTAAGACGTGGTAGGTCGTAATAAGGTTTCGTTCTTACGTCACTTATTGACGCATGATTCTATTCATTGTCCGTATAGATTGAGCTCTGGCTTGGCGTCAGGGTTGCGGAAAATCACGTCTAAGGCTTTTAAAGCATTTTATTACAAATAAAAGCGGTTCTTATGTCAATCACTTAATTCACACCAAAAGGCTTTAATATTATATATCTACTAAGTAGCTGATTTATGTTCTTTGAATATGAATTATGTCCACCAAGCATTTTTAACGGTTACTATAAAAAAAGTGAATTGGCCAGTCTACTCATGCTGTTGTTCTGCAATACATATTCAGCAGTTCCGTTTCATTTATATTTTACATGGATTCTTTAGTAATAAGTAATAACATTGAATATATACAAATGTTTTATTGTTGATTATAGCAAATATGCATATTTTTATGAAGAAATATATTATATCATATATTTAAGAATTATAAAATATTAAGTATTCAAATAACCTTTTGAAAGTTTAAAGTTAAAATTGGAATCATATGAATATTGTCATAGACCTTACCATTTTGTCAATTGAATGAATTATTATTAATTATTTATTATATTAGTAATTAGTAATTTTGGTGGATCGAGAATTAACGATATCCTTTAATAAGTTACGTTATATATAAAAAATTAAATATAAAAATATCTATTCCGTGGTGTCAAATTAGGTCGTACCTATCTACTTCGGTTTTACTTTAATGGAAGGTCAAACTTTCGACTAATAAAATTGTATCTACCTAAACCTAATCATTGCCATTGAAAGCGTACCGAAATACGCAATAATTTTCCCAATGATCAAATGAAATTAAAGAGAATTTCAAAAAACAACTGATTTTTATAAATCTTAATTGAGGACTATAGGAAATCTGAAAGCTGGCTAATATTTCGGCCAACGCGTTAGTATAGCAATACAACGCGTTAATGTAGCCAGTATTTTGGGTACGCACCCTAAACGGCTTCGATGAGCCTTTTGTATTTTTGTAATTATATTTAAATACATTATTGTAAATATTTAATAAAGATAAAGTTTTTATAAATTGTAAATAAAATCCGATTTGATTTGTACTTTCAATCAAAAAAACACCATCGAAAAGGTATGATTTAAGTGTTAAAAATAGGCTGTGATGTGTGTGAAATGTGATTTTTATGAATGGTGAACTACAATCAGTAATGAGTAACGCGATGATTCAGTCGTATTGTGGTTTATAAAACCATAGCAAGACAATATTGTTGTTATCATGCGCATATTGTATCAAAAATCTAGACTAAAATAGAGAGCTAGGTACTCAATCAACTGAAAGTGATGTTTTCCTGAAACTGAGCGAGGTTCAACAATTCAATGGCAAACAGCCAATTTGTACTAAACTATCTTTAGTTGTTTATTTACGATGTCAGATACAATGTTGCATAAATTTCAATTAATACATTATTTATACAAATAAGTAGGTATAATTGAAGTGTTACTGAAAAAACAAATTAACAGCGTTTACTAAGTGGTGTACGCGTCTGCGTGATGCGCCGGAGGTCCTGGCTTCGAATCTCGGGGGACAAATGAATGTTTTGGTTAGGTTGGCACATACATGCCTGCAAAGAAAATGATCAGTGAAACAGATACGAAATATTGTGTCTGCTCTATGCACCACTAAGGGAAAGCAGCCTAAAATGAAATGTTTCTGAATACTGATCTTTTACTGACGTGAAGTTTATTTTCCACGCTAGGGGTTACACGGTAAAAATTATCAATAACGATTCGAATCAAGGACACCCATTACAATGTATGTAACTGAGCTGGATGCTTTTATTGTTCATAGCGGGTTTTCAATGTTCATAAACAAATTTTGTCGCGTCATAAAATTGCTTTATTAAATATTGCGAGGATAACAGTCTCAATTTTGGCATGCCGCTGACGGCTATAAAGGCCTCTAGATGAAAGAACACAATCGCATTGTGAGGCTATAAAAGGCTTTGTGTTCAAGGAGCCGTCATTTTGTGAAAAATGAAAAATTTATTGCACTTGTCATAGTGAAGTTTTATCGAAAGGATATCGGATTTCCGGATGTATAAGGGATTTGTGTTTCAAACGGTCTTTGTAAATCTTACAGTTATGTAAAACATCGTTTTATTTATAGTGAAGTCCCGTGTCCCCTAGTGGGGTATGGGGCAGATGCATTTCACATCTGTTTCACTGATCGATTTTTTCTTTAGGGGCAAGTAGGTGATCAGCCTTCTATGCCCTGCCAGACCGAGTTTTTTTTTAATCTCCACCGGGAATCGAACCCAGGACCTCTCGGTTGTAACGCTTACGCGCTTACCACTAGACCAAGGAGGCGGTCAGCTGATCGTTTTATTTACTACATATAAATGGATAAATAAGACAAAACTTTTCTCAATCAATGTGCATTTAATAAGGGACGAATACTACTGCTCGATAATCAAAAAGTACTTTTTGTTTCGGAGTTTAATGCGGTGCGTGTTTTCAGGTGTTAATATTATCTAAAGCCATCATAAATATATTCAGTGTCACGATTATATTTTTAAGCATTCCATTGCGAAGTGGTGATAAATCACTAGCTATTATAATATGATTATAATAATTTTAAACGAAAAATTTAGACTCCAATGATGGTCTCATTACTTAATATTTCAAGGTTACATGCTAAAAAATACCAAAGTTCTAGCTACCAAAATAAACTTTTAAATGGTCGCTTTGATCATGATTAGAAAGCTCTACAGACATTACACCAGTAGTAACACTTCTGAAGTAAGATCTACCAAACAAACAAAATCTATGCATGATTAACGAAATGATCCTGTAATCTGTAATCCGGAATTGAACACTTGAAAGCTTTTTGTACGGACTTGAAGATTATTTCAATCCAATTTTAACTTTTAATTATTAAATTAATACCCTCGGTTATAGTTGAAGCGCAACTTAGATTTATCCGGGAACTTCACATGTACAGCGATTCACTTTGTTTCGAACCTCACTTACAATTAATTAACTCCAATGTATGATGAGATGTAATGGCATCGTGGAGTTTGAATTATTCAACTAACTCAGTTTAATTTCTTTTAATAAATATGTTTATATTGTTACATGTCTCTCCCCGTGACTTAGAAATGTTTGTAACTTGAAATAATGTTGCAAATGTTATGTTACAAAACGAAATAATACTGTCATTAAGGATCTTAGTTGAGTATAGTTTATAAGTAAGGGAGTAAAGGTAGCGGTTGGCGTCCGAGACCGCGACGCGAGACGGAGACGCGAGACCGCGACAGTACTTGACGCTATGAAATGTATGAGCGCCAGTTCGCGAGCGAGACCGCGACCGGAGACCGAGACGCGAGACAGCGAGACGGTCGCTGCCCCGGTCAAGTAGTGTCTCCGGTCGCGCTCGAAAAGCACATTTATTTAGTGTTTATGGAACAAGAAATGCAAATATTTAACTCTCTCATTTGGCATTATAAGATTATTAAGGGTATATCAATAAGGTATATAATTTATTATTATTTATATAATAATATTATATAAATATAATAATAATGATTAGCTCTAAAAATGACGATACTTCCATAGAACGTTTCAGGCCGCTTGTCGCGGTCTCGGCCTACAGTACATGCCGAAGAGACCGAGACACTTGTCGCGGTCTCGCGTCTCGGTCTCGTGTCGCGGTCTCGCGTCTCTGTCGCGGCGCCAACCGCTACCTTAAGGGGATTTGTGGATCCTTTAAAGTGAGTAATTTTATCACATCGGCTAAAGATATAGGTACTTAACATCTTGGATATTTTCATAACGAACTAAAACTATTAGAAGCAAGACCAATGTCACTCTTCTGAGTGGCATTGGCTTATAGTACATTATATCCCGGCTATTATAGCGCGTATAAGCCTTAAAACTGTGGAAAGATAATATCGAATACAACATACAAAAATGTTATACCCAGAGAACAGGCGAAGTTTCCGTGTTAGCAAAAGATTTGATATGAGAAAAGTTTCCGTTTATGTAGCTGAGCGGGTCGCGGTTTCTAATTGTACCCACCTACTCAACATGACTTAGAAAACTTTTATGATTGTTTTGAACAACGTCATGCGTTGTAAAATGTTTCGATTTTCCTGTATACATTGCGCTAAGACATATTTCGTTTCTTTAACAACGTACACCTATTCCACTAAAGCAATCTATGTCCAGAATTTTCCTGTACTGTAACGGAAGCGTTCGTCGCACCTCTTTGTACTCATCATTAATAATTTACCTATATCTAGTTGCGGCTAATCTTAGAAAGCGCCATACTGGTTGATGTTACTTTCTGTAGCAGAACGCAGAGGTTAGAAGTTAGGCGTTACTTAAAACTATTTGTACCCACAACTTGCCGCACCACTAAACGAATGAAGCAAAACATATCCTATATTATTATATGGAAAATTTGCGTAACAACAGATTCAGTAAATGCGCGTCATTTAAAACTAAAATTAAAACTACTTCACAACAAACGTATTAATAAAAATAAAAATATACTCATGTTGAATTACAGCTTTCTAGTTCTAAAAGACTCTGAGCTAAACCACAGATTGACATGGATAAACTACACGGATACTTCTTAGTTGTTGACTACGGAATCCTAAAACATACAGTAGAATTGAGAATTACCTCTTCTTTTAAGTCGTTCGAAAACTATTTCTAGTAAAATAGTCTTTAAATTGAGCTGTTTTCATAGTTAATCGCAACTCTGCAATGTTAAGACAGGAATCAGTTGAGAACAACAAACTCTGCAACTTCGAGAGTTGATTTCTGAAAAGTCGCAAATGCAGACGTTTTGAAAATGAGCAACTAACGAGTATAGTTACAGATCCGTAATTTGCATACAAATTGGCTTTCGCGGATAAATGCTCCATTTGTATTCCACCACAGGAACCCAACTCCGTGGCGAAGTATTTACCAGTTTCGGATGTAAAACGGTCCGTTTATCAATATTACCTACCAAGAATGAAAGTGGTGAAGTCTCGTTACCCTGAGACTCAAATGCACTATACTACAACATTAGATTGGCTTAGGAACTTTGCAAGATGAGATAAAGTCTTACCTTCGGATTATCAATATAATATAGATGGATAAATTTTAATAAATTAAAAAATTTAAATATATATTTTCTACTATGTTATTCTTGCGATTTTGTGCACATAGATTTATGTTAAAACCACCAAATACGTGTTTTCTAAAAGTCCCATGAATCTTGATATGATTAAATTATTGTTTTTATCGATATTAACAAACGAAAAAGTCGATTCTTCAGCACTCTATGTACATATTTGACTGCTAGGAATTGTAATTCTATTTGAAAATTTTGGTTAAGTACTTTTCGATAGTGTGTGTTGAGTGTTTTTATGGAAAATCTTCCAGCGGTTACGCGCAAAATAGTCCATAATAAAAAATAACTAATCTAAAAGAAATAAGAATAAAAACATAACAATCTCATTAACCGAAGCAAAACGCTCTGAATAGTTGATGACAATATTTTCTTGTTTCATATTTTTTTCATATTTTAGTTATATTTTGTCAGGTTTGCATTTTTAACTTCGGAATCAGGTCAACTGAACTATAGAAATAGATACATCGGTGTTAATGTTTGTGTGGCCCGAGTCCCTTGGATCCAATTAATTTGCGCTCAATGATACACCGAGGGTGCTTCATAGAGATTGGCTGTCAACCAGGTTACGCATCCGCATCCAGTATGTGTCCCTATTGAAGTATTGTAGAAGCATTTTAAATAGAAAGTAAATTGGTCTAAGATCAAAATATAAATAAAACTATATTATATTCTAAGGGCATATTCTAAGGGCTTCATACTTTCGATTGGTATAGAATTTGTCTAATAATCAAACCGGTGAAATGTTTAAAAAAGTTTTTTTTTAAATTATTAATTAATCATATGACTGGACTGAAATTTGTTAGACAACCCATATGCAATATATTTATTGACATATTAAATTAAATATAAAATAAGTTTCATCAAATAAACATCTTGGTGAAGGTCGTTGTATATCGGAATCCTTTACTAAATTAAATTGGTAATTTCTGTCAAACTGAATTAAGGGTCACTATCACTTAATTTAACACTAACAAAGATAAATGCCAATTGCCTGCAGATGTGAGATTCATGGCTTCAAGGGGTGGAATTCATTCAAACCACTTCGATTTTATTTTGATGAAACGTCTTTTAACCACATAATACATAATTATATCTCATGGTAGACCTAGATTATTAATTTTTGCCTTTGTATAAAAGTTAAAAATGTAATTATATTTTGTTCTTTAACATGCGTATGAAGTCGCAGACATGAGCTATATAAATCAATGTTTTATAATATAAAGAAAGAAATTAATATGAATATGAAATAATAACATATATTTAATATGAATATCGTTTTGTAGTCGTCTCCAGTTCGAAATGTATTTTAATATATAAACATAGTTGGGAAAAAATTATAACCCGACTGAGTTTTTTGCCTTCTCAGATTTGGGCGCGTTCTTGAATAGCTTTCTAACCTAGACTTGAGTGATGTTCACGTACGTGATTCGATATGAATAAATATATTTTGACTGATTATATTGTTATGGTACTTGTTAAGAAAAGTTTAAGAATGAAGTAGATACTAACCAAAATAATAAATTTTTGTTCTAAAGAAATAAATTCAGTTACATCCCTCTGGAAACCCATCAACGCACTTTAAAACTGCCGAGTAATTTTCGTATAACGTAAAGAAATTTCTCATTTTCTTCCTTTTTCTCGGCAATTATATTATTAACTTTTTTTTTGAAACACTCGTTAATAGCTTTCACGTTGTTGGGAGATTAATGCTTTTAATGAAATGCATATTTTAAGCTTCGCATTTTTAAATAAAAAATTAGATGTTATCAGTTATTAGCTGCTCACGACTCCAACCGTGCAAATAAATTATTCAGAATTAAATTATATGGATTAAATTTTTTGTGGACTTTGAAGCTTCATTTCTCCGTCTGTATACGGTCCACCCGCGTTGGAGAAGCCATAATAAAACAAATAGTTTTTTTTTTGCTTTAAGTATTTCTGTAGATATTTTTTAGTTAATAACAAATAAACGATTTATCCGTTCATCCTAATAGCCTATCTAATGGGTAAATCCTGGAAATATACTTATTTTTGATTGAAAAAAAAAAATTGAGGTAGTTTTTCTGGACAATGTCACCCGGCTATCTGATATAAGAAAGCCTGGAGGTACACATAAAGATATTCCTAAACTCAGTAAAAAAGGTTAAGCGGGAAATGCGATGCCAACACGACATTCAGTAATGACGAGCGTGACCGAAGAAGATTCTTCGAATACCTTCATATTATATCCTTACATATTACCTTCACCGTACTATATCCTAATATTTACAAAGGCTAAAATAATATTCAAACACAATATTATAATGTATGTAGTATATGTTATACTCATGTGTATAACATACATAAATTCGCACACTGTCTAAACCCATATCAAAACTATGTCAGGTATGACAAGGAAGGTTTCATAAAATTATCTTATCGCGGTATGAAAGGTATTCATTCAAAAGCGGTTGTAAAGATATTATTATGCAGATAAACGTAATTTAATAGGATGTTATTGCATATTAATTCTTAGAAATTCGCAATCTGTTTCTTGAGATTGTATGAGGCTTGGTTATTTGATCTAGTCTTAATTAGAATGTGTTTTGATATATATTTAAACACTGACTCTGTTATATTCTGATGTATGATTACCGTTCAGTTTCATTAAAATCCATCCATTTATTTGAAGAACATTTTTAATTTTATATTAACAGAATACATACTGTTACATAAATGTAATTTATTTTGTACCAACCACACGGTTTCCAGTTGAGAGATAAAAAAAGGCTCTGTTAGGTGACAAGTTAGTAACAAGAAGACGATCAAATTGAGTCATTAATCTTGCTTCTAAGCACACTATTTATATTGGACAAGAGATTTGACAGTTGATTGATTTATATAGATATCAAGGCGAAGTAGTGTCTCCAGAGGCAACTACTTCGCTGTTATTACTTATCTTACATTAATCTTATTTCACAAATTTAATTAAATGTACTTATTTTTTTTACAGATGTGTGTACACCGAAACAGTTTCAGTGTGCGAACGGGATGTGCATACACATATCGTGGTTGTGCGAGGGAGAGGACGACTGTGGCGACAATTCGGACGAAGACATTGAAGAATGCAAAAAAGGTAGCTTATGAACTTTTAGTATTATAGAATTTAAAATCTCAATTATCTTCTACGGTACATAAAACATCCGCTTTGAAGGTAGGTATTAACCGAGTTCGATTCAGGTGTATGTTTTTTACTTATATATGTTTGTTATGAAATTTGAACCAATTTCAAATAGGTCATGAAATAGTAGCATTTTATTTGACAAATTAGAATGTGGTCTGGACAGATACAATGCGATAATGTAATCTGTAGGTATATAGAAATGCGGGGTGCATTAAAAGCCTATAAAAGCCTTTTTTTCTACATTTAGTTAATTAAGTATTTAGATATTTTATAAATAAAGAATTTGATATTACTTAATATAGAGCAATGTTTAACTTGTTAAAGGAAAGCCTTTGAACTAGGTATTTCAATGCTCTATTCAAATCGAACTATGAGAGTAGGAATACATAATAAATAGTACTATAAAGTAAAGGTGGAGTATAAACTCTATCAGTTGAGTAACCGGCAAGCGACAACCATTGTTAGCGACCTAACCATTCCTCTATCGTCTGCGTGCTAAGCATTCATCTCGTTTTGACATTGACAACCTATTTAACAATTCGTATAGAGACGTTTTAATATTTCATTTTAATAGACGGTCGCGGGCAATCTCCGGTGGAAATTAAATTATAATTGCTTAAATATTATGCTATATGCATTCAAATACTCTTGTCTAACCTTGAAGTCCTACGCCAAAAAGAAAATAAGGCAGATTATTAAAGAACGGAGGACTAAAAATAGCCAGTGAAACAGACGCAGAAATATTAAGTCTTGACATTAGAGGTCATGGAATTTCAATGTGTTTCAAGTATTTGTTTTGTATTTTTTAAATGTTTTTAAGTGGGTTTTGAAGTTGGTTACTGAACTTGGAAACTTAGTTGTACTAATATTTACTTCAGGGTAATAATTGAGCAATCGAATTGCGTATTATCTTTCATCTTGGACATTTTCTTTGTCGGTAGTTATCGTATAAACGTAAACGAAATATTTCTTTCTTTTATGATTTATGAGCACAGAATGTTATGAAATAATTGGGAATGATTAGAGACGTCGGGTTTGATTGGTATTTGGCTTTATTGATGCGATGACTGGCCGCGACGTGACGGCGCCCTTTCACCTTTCTGTACTGCGCATGCGTCTGTATAAAGGACAATTATTACTGTGATTATTATTGCCTAACGGGTTTTAACCAGTCTAGTCAGTCAATTATTCATTGTTACAATTATTTTTTTCTAGCAGTTACAACTCGTCAACGCGTTTCTATATAAGCTACCTCCGTAGACCAACTGTTTTATTTTTTTGAGTAGAATTTTATGATATTAGTACACTCCATTGAAATATATGACTTTCGTGTTTGTATGTGAGAACTTGATAGAGTTGGTGAAAGTGAATGAAAGATTATTACGTCATCTCTTGACGTTGAGCCACACAACATTACAAACAATGATTGTTTTGTAACTATAATATTTATTTAGTACACACTGCACACAGTATACCGCCTCCTTGGTCTAGTGGTAAGCGCGTAAGCGTTACAACCGAGAGGTCCTGGGTTCGATTCCCGGCGGAGATAAAAAAAAACTCGGTCTGGCAGGACATAGAAGGCTGATCACCTACTAGCCTCTAAAAGAAAAAATCGATCAGTGAAACAGATGTGAAATGCATCTGCCCCTTACCCCACTAGGGGACACGGGACTTCACACACACATACAGTATAGGTAAAGTGTAAATCAAGCGAAATCGCTGCGGGTCAATAGTTAACACAACGTTAGGGTATGTGAATTTTAAGTTTTTCAAAAAAAAAAAAACATATTACATGAGACCACTCCTGAATTATATATTCATTCATATATTTAATAATTTGTATAATTGACATTGTAATGTTGTAACGAACATACAAAAACATACAGTCAAGTTGCCGTGTCTTTTGATGTTGGTAGAAAAGTAGACAATATACTAACAATAAGTAAGCGTAAGCCCGGCTTAGTGTTGCACGGATTGTATGATAGGGGTAATTAATGAGTAAGTATATACATTTGGTGTAAACTCCAAGCGCCTTTAATTATGCCCGTTACAATTAAGCTGTATTACATTTATTTCTTGATTTTGACTTTGATTAAAAATATGTATTTAAAAAATCCAATGACAATTAATTCAATATGAATTTTTTGTTGGAGGTACTTGAGCAGCAGACCTTTTTACACTTCATACATGAAAGCTTCAAAAACCACTGATGTTTAATAAACATAATATGTAATTATTCTATCAAATATGAATAAAAACTCGTTTAAATTGATAATCTAGTCACTAGTGTAAAACCTTTAAAAGTATACATTTTATTTACATACCAATTGCGAAGATGACGTTCTTGTTACTCAAAATACTAGTAGATATGAAAATAATAATAGAATAATAGTATTATAAAAAGCTGAATGTGTTGGTAAGCGCAAATCTCGAGAGCAGCTGAACCGATTTCGCTAATTCTTTTTTTTATAATATTCCTTGAAGTACGAGGATGGTTCTTACGGAGAGAAAAATTTGTAAATTTGTCGAAAAAATAAAATAAAAGAAAAAAACATTTTCCTCATTCATTTTCTATGAAATGACGTTTTAGGTGACGCGTTATTATTCGGAACTTTGACGCGATACGAAGTTCGCGGGGTCCACTAGTAGTAAACAAAAATACAAATCTTATATTAATATAAATTGTCAAAAATTTTACATCTGTAATATTGATCTAAAATGATATTAAAGGCGTTGTAATTATATAAGTTTTGATTAAAGCGAACTTTGGCGGGAAATTCGACTAAGTTTCGGTCATTCAATAACGACGATTTCCGAAAACCCATAAAACTCTAAACCAATCTTGTAATATTCAAGATGAAGGGTGGTAGTAATTGCAGTCATAAAGTAAGGGTGTCTTCCGAACTGAGAACCGATATAAAATTTTAGTGCCTTACGAAGTTTTTGGGCTTAAAACAAATGGAGTGACATTTGCTCGATTTCTTTTTAAATGAATTTAATTATCTTTAATAGTATTTATTCGCATTAGGTACACATCTGTTAGATAAGTTTTAAAAAGTGTTTTTGATTTTCAAAGGTTTTCAACAACTATGAAACAGTTTTTTGAAACAACAAACAGTAGTTTGAAAGATACAGAGTTACATATCGCGATTTTTTCAACATCTTAACCATCCGGACAAAACATACCAAAATTTGTAATGAAAAGTTAATTAATTTAATGTTAATTTTAATATTCAACTGACTGTTTCATTGGTAAAGTCGTTCACGCGACTGTTGCGACGGACGTCTTGGATCACAGGGAAACAAATACAAAAAAAAAAAAACAGAAATGTATCAGTCCCATGGGCCAGTCGATTAAAGGTTTTCACTACTAATTTGAATATAACCACAGGAAACCAACGTTGGCCAACGCGTTAGTATATAAATAAAGCTAGGTTTTCTTAGCGACGCATTTTTCGCGTCGCGTGCGACGTGTGAGGAAAACCTAGCTTAAAGCAGTAATGTATCCAGTATTTTGGGTACGTACCCCAACGGCTTTGATGAGCCTTTATGTATGTTTGTAAATATATATTATTGGAAATAAATTCTGTTTAAATAAATATACATAATAAATAATTTTGAATATTCTCATTTAATTGTTTCAGCTTCAGCCTATTGTTAGCAGTTCATTTTTATTTTATTTTGTTTTTTGTGTAACCAATTACCGAATAGCTTGTCGTCATTAAAAAGGGCCCCCTTCTTTTGCTCAGTTTATTCTTACATTTAATCTGTCCGATTGCTTTCGACTATTAAACAAATTAATGTTGCTTTGAGTCCTGGGACGATTGTTCTCGCAACAAAATTTCTTTTAGGAGAACTCGTAAATAATTTATTGTGTCAATTAACATAAAATGACTAATCTCTTTATTCAAAGATGGGATTTTCACTTGAATTACTTTTATTATTCTGTTAAAATTTATTGAAAGTTGGTTTGTTTGTTCTGAATCCATTAACATAATAACATGTTTTTTGTATAGAGACATCGGTTTCAGTGAAGTGCAATGAGGAAGTTTCTTATTTTTAAATGTATAAATTATAAAAATTGAGTAAAAAAAAACAAACACGTGAAATAATCAATAAAATATCTCTAGAAATGAAAAAGTTATGGGACTTTGAAGTTGCGCTTGCAAGAATAATTTTGTTACACGCGGATAGGTCAAATGATGTCACAGGCAATCCAGAAATACGTAAACTTCAATAATCTATTTCTAAGTAATTTATTGAAAAAAATTGATTAGTTTTGATCTATATTTTAATACCATTACGTTGAATATAATATTAACAACATAATGAAACTTCTCCATTGGGCAGGGAACAACGACACAAGGTCAAGGTGAAATGCCTTTTTTATCTCCTCAGGAATTCCTTCAGAGCCTTTCAAACCGAAATTGATCTTTACAGGAATGGCATCCAAGACGTTCCACGCACGAGTCACGGCGGCGACAAAATAGAAATAATAGATATTCATAAATAAAATAAATAAAATTGGAAATGTTCTAAGCGTTGCTCAAATAAGATCTTTGCTCAAAGTGCTTTGTGTTGTATTAACAACAACAGTTGCATGTGAGCGGAAAGCGATGGAATATTTAAGAGAGCAAGTTTCATGTTAGGCAACTTTATGGATAAGGTGGTCAATGTTGGCTCTAACTTTGACAGCAGTCTAATTAAGCTTTGAAGTTTTAATACCATGGGTTTTAATACAATATCGTCAAGTTTTGAAGCGAATTTTGAATAAATGTAGTGGCATACTCCACATATATCTCTCATTAAAACGAGTGCATTGTTTCTACGAGGTTCTATTGTTTCAGAATTTCGCCGTGATATTACACCATGCAGTCTTTACTGCAGATTAATATAGGCCACTTTTCAATACATTTTTTTGTCATTTATTCAATCTCGTTACCTCAGCAACCTAATCTATTACCGGGTGTAATATTTAAGTGTGTACAGGCGATTATTCCGTAACTATTACAGATATCAAAAAACTTTAAACTGATATCGAAAGTACTCTACCTAATGAGTAAAATGGCAATAATTACTTTTTAAAAATAAAACGAGAAATATCCAAAAAAATACATTAAACACTCCCATACATTTTATTTAGTTGCTTTTCAGCCAGTTCAAATCAATACGATATTAAAACAAGGTTTATTATTAATTTGAAGTGATAGGATAATTAATTTACACGTGTATCTACTTAAATACACATTACTACATAATTATAAAATGATAAGGGTAAAATGTTTAGGTTCTATTCCACTTAAAATATGGAAACTACCCACTATCTCATACTAAATGTATAGGAGTCTTTAATGTATTTTCGATATCAGTTTTTTGATATCTGTAATAGTTACGGAATAATCGCCTGTACACACTTAACGATTACACCCGGTATATATATTATATGGATGTATTTCACTGACTTTCCTAATCTTTATCGAATCTTTTTTTTCTACACTCGTGAATCTGATAAGCGAACTGCCCTGCGCCACATAGGTATCTGATTTGGGAAGATGACCTTTTAATATATTATTTTTATGAGCTTTATTGTCCTGTAGAACCGTGTACAGGTTTATTGTACTCAAATATATTGAAAATAATTTTAGAAATACACAAGAGACAATTACGTGATGAACGTCGGCGAAACAAAAAAAAAAGTAAATTGCATATTAAAATTCGATATGGTACTTGTGTTCTCACGCGCTTATCAACCTTATATAGGCAGATTTAATCGATTTTATTTATTCATTATCATTCCTATATTTAAATATATAGGACAGGCCAATTTTTTACCATTTGAAAGTGGATTTTCTACAAGGCTATTGGTATAAAATTTATCGATCGATAGCGTTTTTTGAAAAAAGTGAATTTCCGTCGCCCCTAGTAGGTAGGTCAGGGGGCAGACACATTTCTGTACCTGTCTCATTGATAATTTCCTAAGGATATTCGGTGCAACACGCAGACGCGAAAAACATTTAGCCACGGAGGCGATTTAAATTGAGTACATAAATTATTATCGTATTGAAATTGCTTTTTTCAGTTAAAATTGGTTCGCTATCGAGTATTCAGACAGCTGCGTATAATTTTACAATATGGCCGCCTGCAACGTGACTTGTTTGACAATGTAATGTTATTGAACAAGTCTGAGAGATAGTAAACAATTATATATTATAGTAAGCTAATAAAGAAATTTTTAACAAATTGAAAACTTTACAGCAGCTTTAAAGCGAAAACCAGTCGCAAAGGCTTATTATAAAATCGCATCAGGTCAACTTAAAATATTTTAGACAATCAAAAAAAAAATACAATTGGGTTTCTCGGCTGTATATCACAGACTCGGGCGCGTTTTTGAACAACCTTTACATTAAAATATTGACGTAAATTATACGTGAAGTAAACTATTTTTAATTATCATATCGAGGTCTTTTTGAATTATCTTCAATTTTATTTGTTTCGTTTAAATTGGAGGCAAATTTCATAGTTTTCGACTCGAATATTATGTAAATAAAATGCCACAAACATATTAATAATTAAATATGTAGCATCTGGTCACGTATTCAATTCAATAAATGTAAACATTTCATATTATGTACATACTAACGATGTTTTGAACGGATCCCCTGCGCCTAACCAATTTTAAATGAATGTCAATTGTTTGGGATCAAATGAGCATTACATACATTATCATTTGCTTCTTCGTATGCACGAAAGTTTTTAGTTATTCAATTGTTACTTATTTTTATTTTTTTAATTTTTTATCGTATAGGAGTCAATTGGGCAGGGGGTTAACTTACGAGAAGTAGATCGCCGCCCATGGACACCCTCAATGCCTGTTGGGTCACGGGTGCGTTGCCGGCCTTTTAAAGAGAGGTCTTATATTTTCTTGAAGGTCTCTAAGTATTAATGGTTCGGCAATACCTCAGAGGGCAGCTGGTTCCTCAGAGTGGTGCGCGGCAAAAAAACGAATCTTTCTTTTTAAACAAATAGTAGGTATGTATCTTATATTTAAAAAAATTGCCAATTCACAATAGTTGAACTAAAATGGCAGATTATTATAGTACTAGAAGTCTATTTACACCATTTATAAATCAAAAACGGATGGACCGATTTTGATGATCTGATTTGTTTAATCCGAATATAGCAGAATTACTATTAAAAATATAGAAGAATTCATGAAAAAGTGTTTATTGTTATAAAGAGAATTCGTTTCCTCATACATTTTCTATGGAATGACGTTTTAGGCGACACGATGTTATTCAGAACTCTGAAACGATTCGAACTTTGCGGGGTCCATTATTATTATAATAAAGAGAAAAGATTTGTATTTATGTTTGTAAATACTAAACTTACAAAGTTATTATATTTGTGTTATAATAGACCAAGTTGCATATCGCGGACGAAGTCGCAATAATAATAAAAAGTTAGTATTAAAAAATAACAGGAGTAAGATACTGTCTTTTAAAATTACTTTTAGTACCTACTTAGGTGTGACTTCTGATTGTAAATTTATGCCTTAGGCTATTTACATGAAAATTTTACGACGAAATTCCTTCCTTGCGCCTCAAAATGGTAATAAGGAATGCTCACTTCTCATGCATATATTATACATTTCTTTGTTTTGTTCAAGAAGATTGTGTCTTAAAAACGGTTCAGAATTCATGTAAATTGTGTCAAATATAGCAAAGTAAGGTTTTTGAGATTTAAAATTTTGGTATCACCGTTAGTATTGAAGTTCAATTTTTTTCGATTATGTAATGAAAAATAGCTCCGGTACGTTTACTGTTATATTTAATAAAATCAGATTAAATTTGAGTTATGTTATATTTCTCACTCAACCAAGACTAAAATATCTGGTATTAGTTGAGATTATGGACTGCCTTACATGATTTTCCATTTGCATTCATTAGCGTTCATTTTAATGTAAAGGGGTTTCAATAATCGACGAAGTCCTTTAACTTTGATACGAGATAGGATACGAAGAGTTGGTCAACGGACTACGCCCCCGAAAAACTTCTAACTAGTTAACGGATGGCAGCTGTTAATTACAATAGGAATATTTGACTATAGAAACTAAGTAAAAAAACTAGGAAATAATTTGTAGAACCAGCTGCTTACATAGGTGCTGCCGAACTATTACGATCGGGTCCTCCATGAAAAGAGCGTACCTTTTTTTAAGAGGCAAGCAAATCACCTGCGGCTCCACTGGACGTATCTCTACAGATACATACAATTTTGCTCTTCGCTATTTTACTCTTTACGCCACATCACATTACAATTAACGAGGATGAGACCGCGGGGCACAACTAGTTGTAAATAAAATCGGTTTATAAAAGTCCCTTCTAGTCATAAAAATATTTTAGTTATAAACATAGTTAATTACACCACTGATTTTCAGACGCACCCAGATTACAACTCGTAGCACTTACAACTTTAAGTTAAGAAATATAAAACCGGCGTAACTAGATCTTAACACCACAGGTTCCGGTAATAATGCTGTTGTAGATTGTTTGTAGATACTTAAATTTTGCTGCTCTCCGTTCAGAAATTCAACGAATTTTCAGCGTCATTAACCCCGCCCACCGGGAAACTGGAAAGATAACGAAACAGATCTTTCTCGGCATTGTTTCATAGCTTTCGAGATAATACGCCCGCCAAAGGAAGTTCGTGGAATTAGTTTTAGGCTGGATTTAGGTTGCAGTTTATGTAACTAGAAAACTTGGGGATTATTTTTCTTAGTTCTAGTTTTATTTATTCATTGATTGCATTCAGATACTTCCATTTTATATATCACCGTTATATTGTAAATACATTATAATCTTTCTCGCGATATTGTAAACTGTTAAAAAATTGTGATCTGTAACATTAACGCATTAATTTTTGAAAGAGCTAAATGGCATATGACAGAACGTACCTCGCGCTCTGATCGGTTGAACCTTCCCGTGTCCCCTTACAAAACAATCAATCAGGTGTGCTCCGTATAAACACAGAATTACTATATTTTAACAGCATGTGTTTTTACCTAACGTGCCAGCATCACATTGGTGCTCTCAACGTACTACTCTGCTAGGTAATGTTTTTTTTAGCTACCTTATAAACGTAACTCGTCTTCTTGGCATTCAATTTTGACTATATTTATGTACCAAACCCATTAAATCTTTTGTAGTTAGTATTTGATGTTTCTATTTGATGTTTCATATTCAAAGAGAAGTAATAAATTTTAAAGATATTTATTCTCATTAACGATGTTTACATCTTTAACATGAGAACATAATAATTATTGTAATACTTATTCAACTATATTGTCACAAACATAATCACATAGAAATAAAAACAAATATACTAATAACTATTTTACGAATTTACTACAACTTTTTTGTTCGAGAGATGTATATAGGTTACATAATATATTGTTTTAATTGCATCTTGTCGATTTATTTTAGATTGTTGTATAAAAATCTAAAAAAAACTTATATTTTTATAGTATCATTTATAATTAAGTTATTTAAATAATTTGAAAATGTACGTTTTGACTATTATTTTCAGTAAGAAGTGCCTGTAGTTTACTGCACAGCGTAAAGAATGATTTGAAGTTTTAACTCGAGGACAACATGTTATCTGTGCTGCAAGTTTTGTTAAAACTCCGTTGGGCAAGTACGAGCTAAATTAAATTACAAAGAAAATTGGACTGACAACCGGACAATACTGTTCCAAAAGTTCGTTACGACAAAGCTTATTTTCTACTCACGTCTCACACTTTTACGATTTCAAACCTTTTGAGCAAATTTCTGCAAACACAATCCGCGATCGACCCGAATCAACCTCACTTAAATCCAGTTATCCCTGAATCGCTTTGGGAAACTAACATTTTCTCTAATTGGTTTTATTAATAGCTGTTAAATAGATCTACCAAAGTACTAATGATCAGTCAGGTATCCAATGAAAGTTCCAAAGCGCTACCGAGTCGTCACATGTCAAGTCCGCGCCATTAGCAGCAACATCCTGAAATTATCACGAAAACGGAACGGAACACTCATTCAGAGAACAATGTCTCTGTTAAACCACGTTAAACTTAACCAACTCACATAGGTAATTAACACACATTACTAATTACATTTGCGAATTTGTTACAACAGTGCCCTCTATTGATAAAAAAATTAAAAAATAACCCTAGAACTTTTCTTTAATGAAAGTCGATTTTCAAATTCAAGTTGTATTGAATATTAGGTAGTAATTGTTTGCTTTTGTATATAAAGAAGTATCTAATGAGCTATGAAAATAAATGAAAAGGAATCATAGTTGACATAGCAGCCGTTATCAAAGGGTTATTTAAAGATCTTTCAATTTGAAAGCATTTCTTAAGCTTTGAATACGAAATGTTTTCGTTAAAACATTTTGTACAAAACGTGAAAATTGAGATAAATCTTTTATCGTAATTTTATTTAATTGTCTGTACCGTGCGAATTAATAATTATTTTCAAACGAGGTCATTTACTCGACGTCAGAAATGAACATAATATTAATGGATTCACATATATATAAATTATATATATTTGATCTACAATCTCTTCAGTAGAACTGTGCTAAGTTCTAATTCCGCTATGCGAAATATATTCAAGTTAAGAGGTCAGAGTAGGTATTAGGCTATAGGTAGCCTAATTGTTGTCTAAGGACAACATATATATTTTTAATATCCTACCTACAATATACCTAGTATCCAAGTTATTCGCTAAGATTTTACTTCAGTGAAGACAAAAAACTCAATATATTTTAAGTTAAGTCAATATATCTAGTTTTTCACTTCACTGAATCCTATAAACAGAAACGTATAACATTTTTGCGATTGATTTTAGTATTTAATCGCGCAGTTATTCGAATATAATATCATTAAAGTTTCTATCGATTTAAATAAAAAAGTATCGTACATAAATATATACAACTACAAAACACCTTAGTTTTTTATAAAATTTTCGCTGAAGTAAAACACTAGTTAATAACTTAAAAAGTTCTTTAAGCTACATTTAAAATCACCTGTTTAAAATTTCAAGAGTTATGTTTCTTAATATAAAATTGCCTTAAGAACGTCATTTCCGAAGCTCGGCTTCAAAACCAATTGTTCTAGATAAAAACGGCTTTAAATAAAGTACAAAAGTATCCGTCGGGTTACCTAGTCCATTATCCAAATCCCGGATATAGAGTAAAAAGCTGCCTATAAAGGATTTTATGAAAAACTTTACAAAATATCATAAGATATTTTGTTGTGTAATGGCAGTTATTTTGTCGCATTCGCGTTTGAACGTGACGGAGTGCGCACAATATAGCGTCCTTGGTGGCCATTTTATTTAAAAAATGTGTGTGGAGTGACTAGTTTCGTAGACTACTGTTGTTTAAGAAAAATATATAAATTCCTACCAATATTATTAACACGAAAGTAATTCTGTTTTTCACGCTTAAACTGGAAAACGATTTTAAATATAAAATTTGAGATTAATAACAGTTAAGAATGTTGGGTTCTTGTAGTATGTATACATATGTATGTATGTTACTGTAGTTACTGTTGTCAGTATAATATTTAATTTAATTTTATTACATTTCTCACTTTCTCGTCTAAACGTGATAATGTTCACACCAAGTTTTCCAGTAATGGCTCCTTCTAGATTACTACACAAAATCATTACGCCGTTTTTATGTCGTCCTTTTGTCCACTGCCATAGAATGTAGCGAAAGCCTTTTACATTAAATGAAGCCGTATTTCTCGAGGTCAACGTTTTGTCCCGAAGACGAATGTAATTGGTGGCTATCAAGCTATGGAGGCGATGTGGCAGTGAAAATGGAAAATATTTTTGCAAATATAGTATATTTTTACCTACATACATTTTATTTAACTGTATTTCAACATTATCTCATTCGCGTTCGCTAAGTGGTTTACGCGTCTGACCTTCAAGCGTGTAGCGCTGGAGGTCAGACAGACTGACAAGACTCTGACTCCTATCTGTCATGAATTAAGAGATGACAGCATATCATTTAGAAACCTAGATCAAAGATCTTAGTTCAACTACGTTTACATAAGTAAGAGGCTGAGTGAGTGCAACATTACGAAAGGTACCTACTTTCTTATATACGTTGCTTACCCTTAAAACGTGTCAAATGCTCTATCACTCTCCCGCTGCCGAGCAATTGTTGTTGCCAAAACGAGATAAAACATCTTGAACAAAATGTTATAAGAAACGCGTAGGCGTTTATTCATCTATAAGCTGTAGTTTTTCTAAAACATTAAGAAATCAGATAGCTCATAGGTAAAATCTATAAATCCATTGTGATGTTAGAAATCATGCGTAAAACGAGATAATGCTCCCGAAATATAAGAACATGGTTCTAGCATTAAGTATACCTTTTTGACCCAAATTCGTTACATTTAAAGATTTTCTATTTTTATCAAGAAAGGAAAGGACAATAATATTCAATCCTTGAATCGTATTTATATATTGACTTATTTCTTTGAAATGAATTGAAGTGTGTATTTGACCGATATGGAAATGTTTTGTACCGAAACTAAATAAAATAAGAAAATGTTATTGAATTATATGATAATTTTAAACATCCTAAGTAATATAATAAAAAAATGGGTTATTTTTGAGACTTGTGTTGTTTGTAATTAATTATGTAAATAATTATGTGAAATAAATAAATTTTCTTATTTAAAACCGCAAAACTGCCGAAAAACTCTGATCAAAGTACCTACTTATAGGACGTAACGGACCAAGAAAAAATATCTCTCGACATATCAAGACGTTAATTGCAATACAGTTGATAGTAATATTGTGTAAAAAGATTTAATTTATACCATTTACAGAAAATAATCATAAATGGGCGATACTGAAAAAGTATATTTTTATTGCATGTTCGCGAGTTCGTTTGCGGAATAGTAATAGAAGTTTTTTGCTGGGGTCCTATATATCTATGTGGATAATTTTAATCTGGCTGATAGTAATTACAGACACAGTTTGATAGATATATTAGTAAGAGTTTTGCCGCTTAGGAAGCTTTCACGCATCTAGCATTAAAGGCGTGCTATTCAAAAGGTAATAATTCTAAAAATAGTAATTCTATCAATGTTACACATAACTTTGATAAAGTTACATTTCTTCAATAGTGCTACGAAAAACATTTAAATACTGATAAAATAAAGACATAGCTATTGATATAAGTGCAAAAGTTAAGTTTGATAGAAAGACATTTTTTTTTAATGTATAGTAGCGCTTATGAATTTGAGACGTTCGTGCTTTTGAGAAATGAAACGACACGTTTGACGCTCGTAATGGAAACAATTTATTTTTGACACTACGCTAAGACAATCGTGAGACAGAATAGACCTTGTTGCTTACTTATTTTACTTTTGTATATTATTATCGATTAACTATATTATGTAGAATTGCATTACAGTTGTGTTATTCATAAAGTCTAAAATACCTAAGTAAAGCTTTTTTGTTGAATGAATGTTCGTTCACAGGCTCAAGTGTTGAATGGCTCAAACCCTCGTATTATAAATATTCATATTTAGTAGTATTTTTTCTATTTAGTATTATTTAGAACGTTTTGTAACACGTTAGATATGTGCCTCATCCGTTCAAATTAAACTAATAAATAGTATTAAAGGTTGTTACTTTGTTGTTTGGGACATTTGAAGGCTTTTTGTTTGTTAAATCAAATGGAAATAACGCCGAGATAAGATATCTAACAAAAGGCTGAAATAAATAGACATCATTACATTTTAACGCACCTACACGCCATTTACCACATTACATTTACATAAACAGTTGTAAATGTATGAAAATATACCGAGTTAAGATACACTAGGAAGAAAGTTACTTAGTTGTAGTATTCTGAATACGCTTTTTGAATCATCACACACTATACACTATACCAGAAGCCACTAAAATATAGCCCAATATATTCTAGTGTATGTGTTTTAGCGATAAATATAGTATCTTGGACTTGACTCCTTTACTGATCATTTTTTTTTTGATTGAAAATTAACAGAGACGAATTTGACGCTTGCTTCCATTGAGATTTTTTTTAAAATCAGGTTTTAAATAGATTAATGTTTTAAATGGATTTTCAGAAACAGTAGTAGTAAAAAACATCGAAATCCAAAATCATAAATCGTCTATTCATGTCAGAATTACGATGCGATGGCTTATGTATCGAATAACTGTTCTAGCTGACGCCCATTTTCTGAAAACAGCCAAAAAACGTGTTTTAATGTTTCTTGTAATAATGTTTAAAGTGGATTAAACTCGTTTCTACGTAACCCAGCCTTAAAATTAGGTTCAATCAAATTACTCAAATTGCTATTTGTATTTTATAGATGGTAATTTGATGGAAAAACCAGCAGCGGCAATAATTACGACCTCGTTAACAAGAAACTTAATTTGGGAATAGCCATTGAAGTTAAATTACCTCCTTCAGCAAAATTTTAGTCGGAATTAAATTTGTAGGCTTTTAATCTATGGTGTAGTATAAAATAATTATCAAGAATTAAGGCTATTAAAAATTAAAGCTAAACGTACAATATTATATAGTGAAACACCCAATAGTGTTAGACATCGCTGTTTCACTGATAAGTTCTTTTTACAGGTGATCAGTTTTTTGTACCTTCTCAACCGAAGCATTCGTTTGTTTTCGCCAGGTTTCGTCCCGTCCTGGGTTTGAATCGGGCGCAAAATACGCAGACGAGTGAATGATTAGACACGGAGGCAGTATCATTCATTGAAATACACTATTTTTTATCCTGCGGAATACGCTTTTATGAAACGCTACAATTTTTTTAATAAAAATATCATAGCTTTTATTGTTTATTGAAACCATTATAGTGGATTTAAGTATTTAGCTGACACCTCGGCAAACAAGGACTTAATATTAAATTTACGTACGCAGTCAGTTGTGGGCCATTGTAATAAAATTAAGTAATTACTACGTATACTGTTTATACGTATTATAGATGATTATTATTATTATTATAAAGTAAATAAACAATAAAAACATGAAATGCTATGGCTGAATGTCAAGAAATGGCGCTGATGTACTTTAAATAGTACATTAATTCCTGGATTTGTACTTTACTTTGTAATGTATACTTATTTAGAGGAAACGGTCGCATAGGAATAAAAATAGGTAAGCAGATTCTAAATACAAATTACGTGATATCTTTCCTTACTATTGGGTTTGATTAATGGTAGAGAAAGGCAAAAGTGCGCAAGCCCTTTTGATAGGGAAACATATTTCATGCCAAAACTGAGCTTTGTATAGCCATTTCAGTTAGACGCTTTGCTTTTCACGAATGAAATGTATGAGCACTGGATTTTTACCCATTCAAATGCAAACATTGATACGTTTCAGTTAAAAATAACAATAAAGGAACTAAGAGAATTTTTTATTACTCTTTATTCCTCACGTATGCATCACACAAGCTTTTGCTTACTTCGTCCGTATACAATATACTTATGTCGCGAACAGGACAATTCTAATGTGGGGTCTAATGCAAACCACTACTTGTTTTTTCCATAACCGATTTTCTTCTATAATAATTGTAACCATAGGTATATAAAAAATTATCACTAGCAGATGCTAATTCAATTATCTACCGTATTGAAGAAACAAAATGAATAGGAGAATCCCGAAATGAAAATCAACATCTCAGTTGATCTTATCAAGAAAAATGAGCTGTCGGTTCGGAAGCGATTATTCCAGCGTTTTAAACGATTTGATTGATATCAACCAAATCGAATACTTTACACGGGCCTCTGGCGGGTTTATGTTCAAATCCGCTTTAAGATGAGAGTGGATGATAAAAAACATGTTTTCGCAAAATATTATACGAGAGAGTTCTTTCTTTCATGCATAGATCGGGTACGGTCGCTCAACAAATTGGTTATCCAGTTTTGCCAAAAGATTCTGTTTATTATTTGATTTTGATATAATATGTGTCATAATATAATATGTTTAAAGGTATATAATAAAATATGTCATAATATAATAAGTAAAATAATGTAATAAAATATGTCATAAAGTACGTACGGAAAGGAAAATGGACCTTGTTGTTTCAAGACGTTAAATGACCCGTATCATTATGTGTTTGTAGACCACATTTTTAATCGGCTGTCTTGTCTTTGTATCTTGTATTTTTAGCCTTTGCAAGAGAGCTGAATCGTAGCCGAGATTTAAATAAATTTTATTTAAAAATAAATTATTCGATTTAAAAAAAAATATGTGAATCTTAATGTAATTGTGACTAATCAACATAGAAATATTAATCTTTTATCGCCATTACGAGGCCTAAAATTTCTGCATATATCTATAGACAGTAGCACAATCAAATGGAAACAAGATTTGTAATAAGTACCTATGACATTTCAGTAATATTCATGCATGATATAAGCCTTGTTTATATTGCCAATAAGCCAACGTTGACTTTACAAATACGAAGGTGCTGGAGCCAAAGCTTAACACATCGGTTAACATGAGCTGTAGCATTCAACGCATCGTAGCCTGCGCTCGTAGATGGTCTACGGGCAACGAGCTACGTGCTACAATTTAGAATCGGTGTAAAATTTTTGATGAATAAACGTTGCTGAACTTGAAGCAATGTCTAAAATTGTGAGTCACACCTTTGCTGACGTGCAATCGTTAAACTCTTAAAGGATTTGATATAAAAATATTTAAAATTCCGAAGAATTTGTAATTTTAATTCAATTAATTTTTTTTATAACAATTATACAATTATAAAGGATCGAAACTTTGATGATACATCTACAGTGATTAATCTTAAAGTAATTAATTATAACCTATACCTACACGTTATAATTAAGATTGACGAGTTTTACGCAAGTTGAGTGACTTTGCAAAATTATCCGCTAATTATATATTATAGACACTAAGCTTGGCAATATAATTTTTTAATTTATTTATTTTTACTATATCTTATATATAAAACTCTCGTGTCACAATGTTAGTTACCTTACTCCTCCGAAACGGCTTTACTGATTTTTACCAAATTTTATATACATATTCAGTAGGTCTGAGAATCGGCTACTATCTATTTTTCATACCCTTAAGTGATAAGGGTAGCCCACCCCAAAAATTAATATGGCAAAACAACGTTTGCCGGGTCAGCTAGTATACGTGTATATTTGTCAGTAAAAAGTCAAATTACGGTATCTTTTTAAAACTTACGAATTGTAATAACAATATAGATACGGATAGAGATAAGGCAGCACGAGCGAAATCTTTATAATTTAATTATAAGAGTGAATATCAATGCAAGGATACAAAAAAGATAAAGTGTTAATTAAATGAAAAGAAAAAACAATTTTCATTGAAGTTGATGAAGTTAGAGCTAAGGATTCGAGTCAGGACATAGTTTACTTTTATGTGGGAGAATAACTCTAACTACGGAAAGTTGGAAAATTTATTCAAGGAAAACCTTACATAAATCTAAAAATGTCGTGGGCATGAGCTAGTTTAAGATAAAAAATTAAACATTTGTTTATCTACAAAGGACAGTAGTGTAGTTTCAGTAAATTTACAAATAATATGAACAATATTGAAATTTACTTGCCACTGGGTGGCGATTGGTAGTTATAATTTTTTTTACTATCCCTCTGTATGACCAAATAATCGGGCTACAAGTAACGCCAGGAACCATGTATAGCGTAGTAAGTTAGGCTTCGATTCAAATCTATATTAATCAGTGATCGAATCATCATAGCCACTAATTCCATTGATTGCTAATGTAATTGGCTCATTTTAATTAGAATTACTCCGATAAGAGCATTAATTACACTGATAAAATATTATTAGTATTTTCGTTATTGTAATATACTATATAGGATAAGTTTATCTTTGCTGATTCTTATTTATATGGTATCTTAATTCAGAGCTACACGCTGATAAATGCTTTTATTGTTGAAATACGACAAAAATCATTACATTTATTTATATCTTACTAGCATTAAAAAATCACCTGACAGCGAACTATATCTTTTATTTTATTTCCGAGGCATATGAAACCAGGACATTCCACGAAACGCAGACGCGTAAGCAATGATAGGGGAGCGGTATTAATTAAGAGGTTTTAAGTATCGACTAAGTACTTTTATAAAAAATATTTTTTGTTACGATAACTTTTGGTAATAAACTACAAACAAAAGCGAGCAGATACTCGACGTACAAAAGCTTTCACGTAGGCAGGTCACGTCAGATAGGTGTACTCTCGGTTTATTTATGTGCCCCTCTTGACCTTCTGTCATACATAAAGTATTTTCCGAACGTGTTCGCGGATGCGTTGCGGCCGTTAACTTTTACTGTTGGGTCTTTCCCGGAAAGGCCCTTCGCGGGACGATTCGGAAACAAAGTAATTCTCCCGTTTTAATAGCGGTTGCGGGTTTTGATATTGCTAAGGTTTATGGACAAGCGTCTTTATTTTTTAACACATTCAAAATTTCGGCTGACTCTTGTTTAGAATATGTAATTGATATAAACGCAGAGAGAACACATTAATTGCACAATCTTTTTATTCAGTTAACTTATTTCTAATTTACTTGTTTAACAGTTAATTACTTGTATTAGTTTTGAAAGCCTGTAACACTAGATGGGACGTAAGGCAGCATATTATTGCGTCTGTTTAACTGAGTTTCTTTACATGCAAATATAATCTCTATTCTATGCCAACCCAATCTGAACATTAATTGTTCATTTTCCTGTACTGATTTCTATGTACAACACAAAACACGAATTAGTTATTATCGCTGACAATATATTTAACAAATGTATAAAAGACCCTGCGGCAGTTAACAACACGATTGTGTATTTACGTACAATGCTGTTTAATATCGCCCGAAAATAAAATTCTCATAACATTGTTATGTAAAATGTCAGGGAAACATGAATTTACTGCGCTGTTTCAGCCTCCGAAAACGAGAAATGAGTTTGGACTTATAACATTCCTTGAAGCGCTTGTTCCACTAACATTATAAGCATTTGTGCCCTAATAAGTTTTTATTTTACTTTGTTTTAAGATTTTGTAGGAAATTTATGTGTTCTTAGTAGAGTTTACCTTAAAGTTTGTAGCATTTGAAGCAAACATCTTTTGTGTCTTATTTACGCGTCTTTTATAAACTGCTCGTTTCAATAAATTAAATAATTGCGGAAATGTGCTAAAAGTACGCTGTTTGATCTGGAATACTTTTAAATATCTTTTGACTCTTACTTTGTATTGTATAAATTGTCTGGGCTAACGAGTGAATATATTTCAATCTTTCATTTTGCTATATTTTATTTGTTTTAGTAACACTAAAAAATCATAACAATTATTCCAATTTCTATTTGATAGAGTAGTCTATTCAGTTGTACATGATAATTTATATTATGGTACAATATAATAAAATTAACAAACAAATCAAACGTATGAGGTAGGTAATCAATTATTTAATTTGGATAAATTTCTGTTCTCTATTTGATTTGAAGAGAAAGATAATAAACCGAGTTTGTTTAATAAAAATAGTTATAAAAGGTTGTAATTAAGGTGATCTTGGCTAATTCCCGTGGACAAAGGATCTTTATTTAATTCACTACAATGGCCGTCTATCGGATTTGATCAGAGTAATTATTGGCGGTAGCTGACCTAAACAGATTAGGTTTTCCACTACAAAAGAGATTCGATATTCGCCACTAAGTATACATAAAATACGGCATATAATAGCACTATTTATATTCTAAAATACCACACAGAATTATCCCATTATAATGTATTATATTATAATGTTTGAACACAATTAGAAATAACGAATTGTTTATAGCCTATCCAACTAATTCCTACCAATTATTTACTTTTTAGTTAGACATTCCAAGGCCCGATCTCTGACAAGCGGAGGTTTATATTATTAAGATTAGACTAATGATATAATTTAGGGAAAAAGTCATAATTAAAATATTTATTGCACTATGTGTATCGCAACAAAATTCGCTGACACATCGCGTTGATTTATATTATAGCTCGCAGCTTGAGTCGTCTCCATATTATAATAACATAATAACGGGCGCAATTTCTACTCATACAACATGTATTATAGTATCTTCTGGATCTTTATTCCCTATAAACATTAAATATATCCTTAAAAGTTATTTTCAGATTTCGTTAAATATTTACAAATATTTAATTTGAAATAATGCATGAAGGGTCTAAAGTAAATGTTTTGTGAGATAATTATGTTATAGATATTTCAAGAGTTTCAATCCTATAAAAACATATTTTTATTCATGAACTTGACGAAAGTAATGTATCACAGATATATTATTTTTCAAAAGTTCACCTTGATACAGTCTGTAAAAGTTATATTGACATAGATTTTACAAAAGTTGTACGGGAGCGAAAGCTTATTTACATTGAACAGTGAGTGATAAAAGTTTGCCTTGTTAGGTTTATTGTAACCTGCTGAAGTGTCTCTCCCGTGGGACAAAGAGTTTTGTAGGGTTTCGGTTGATTTTATTTCGATTGCTCGCCTTGTGTGAGCTTCGCAGCGTATATATTTAAATACAAATCGAATAGATATCGTCCTTTAATCGGATTTCTGATTCGAGCGATGGAAATCTACATCTTATGATATTTAAAGTAAATATTAATATGATATTTAAAAAGTGAATTCCCGTAACCCTTTGTGAGGCATGAGGCAGATATATTGCTGTGGCACATTGGTTTGTGTGTGTTCACTGGTCATTTTGTTTACAGGCAACTAGATGATCAGCCTTCTGTGCCTACCCAACCGGAACATTCATTAGTTACCCAGGGATTCGAACCCAGGATCACCAGCGCAGCACCCAGATGCGTAAACAACTTATTCACGGAGTCAGTTTGATTGAATTAATATTTAATTTGATAAAATAATCAAAAATTCAAGATTGTGCAATAAAGTTTCTATAGGTTATTACAGTATATACTTATATTCGACAGGTTATTAAGTACATCGTAGCATTAATGAAATAGAAAATGAAGATGGAGATAAAATTTCTAAAAAGAAAAATAATATAAAAAAGAATTGTTGCAATTTTAACCAATATTCTGCAATTGCAAAGTGATAGTATAATCAAATAAATGACACTTGATTGTTCAACTACAGGTATATTTCGTTTCAATGATTTTCGGTGATTTCGTTGTATTTTATTGTTGGCTCTACATTGTTTCTAGATCGTTTTTAATCTGTGTTCATGCATGATTTTCATCGGAATTCAATGGCACGAATATTCATATAATATTTGAATAATTAATCCAAAATAATTTTAACGTTGCTAATGGTACCCATATACGCCTCGTTATATGTAATGTAATATATATAGGTTGTACTGCAAAAGCAAACGCAAGCGTCGCGTCGCCTAGTAATCGCAAGATAAGGATTGAAGCTGGTTGATACAAAGTGAAGCGTTTATTCATTACCCTAATGGATCGTATGTATCTCGTAGCAAATACGAGTACATGACATTTAGATTATACGGAATAAATACAAGGTTTTTATTCAAATAAAGAAAAAAATCTTTCTATTACGTAGTTTAATATAAAAATTCTACGAATCGCGTACACAGGCTGCATATATACCTACCTAAATGAAGTGTTAGAATGTATGCTTTGTTAATAGTTTCTCAAAGATTTTAAGTAGTTGCGTCAGTCATACTCTCGGATAGTTTCAGAGATGTAGAAAGTTAAATAGCCTGAAATTCATTTTTGCTAAGAACTGGGCTAGCAAATAAACAAAGATTTTAAAACCCAACCGGTAGTTGTAGTTTAGACAACTAAAAACACCAACTACAAAACAACAACTGTTCAGTTGTTTCTTAAATAAATCAGAACACACAAGACAGATAAACAAATCGACTAACAGAAAGAGAACAACAAATGTAATAATTGTAAGGTTTTAACTGTGGTATATTCTTTCTTGAGCATAAAATATATTTGATTTTCTCAATTAATTATATGGATTCGTGACTCAAAGCTATACTCCATAATGGTTATGAGCCTTTTGTATATTTGTAAATAGAGGTTTATTTAATGTCTGTGTAAATATGCTAAAAAGTTATTAAATAATCCGAAAAATATTCAAATTTGCAAGCGGCAATTTCGAGTTTCGACAGTATATTTTATGAATGAGCGGTTTATGGGCAGTGACGCGAAGTTGGGTCGACGTCGCGGCGTCTGAAAATCCGGACATGATAAATGTTTCATTTATTTGTTCGGATCCTAACATTGTTTCATTATTTGTTTACCTCTGTAATGCTTTTAGATTAATGATGTCGCGATGTCGTATGTTAGGAAATTTTTAGCGTTGAGCGTGTTGGAGAATATATATAAGAAATAATTTTCCACCCTGTTAACGCTATTTTAGTCTGTTTAAATCCGTAGTGTCCGTTCCTATGTTTGGATTTCCTGGAAGAGGTCGCTTGGTAGCGTTATGGCAACTCGTTAAATTATTACTATTTTTTTTTTGAGTATACAATGTACAAGAAGTGTTAATGTTAATTTATGTTGTTTTTTTTATCTGGTGAATAAGTGAATAATAATAAACGTTCATTTCAAACAAATATCCTACATAAAATTACACAATATAAAATATGAATAATAAACTTTAGGTATTACAAAAAATCACCTAGATAGCCCAGTAGATGAACAAGCTACACTGACAATGTTCATATAGACCGCTGATTACATGGTTATTTGATTATCGATATCCATAAGAAGGTTTTGTCTAGCAATGGACGCCGTAGTTATGTGTTAAATAATAATGTCTTTATGTGGTTATTACGTCACTGTGCGATATATTATAATGAATTAATTATATATTATTTATTACAGGTAAGGATCAACTTAACATTCAAAGGTGAATGCCAGAGAGTGTCTTAATTACTACAGGTGAGTTATGTACGTTGTCTTTCACCCTTGCTACATGAGGACTGCTCAGAGCCATTACGGGGTTAACTTTTAACGATTTTGAGGGCTGTCGAGGCTGAAGAGAAGAGCATCAGATGGTGACGCGTTGGAAGCGTATAAGTGATTATCTCTTGAAAAAAATTGGCGTATTTATCTTTAGTTAATGACGCAAATGCTTCTTCTCTTTCTATCTAACGTGAAATTGTTTTTTTTAAAAACAAGAAAGTTCAACAGAACTTTGTTAAGTTAAAACGGTAGTGTTGTATAATGTCTCAGGCTAAAAAACTCTAAAAAAGTCTAGCTTCACATAAGTGAGAATATATCTTAAATCGAACTATCTACTGAAATTTGTACTTTTGAAATTATTATAAACAAACATACAAATAAAATATAGTATCATATTAGTTCAGATATCGTATAAAGCCTATATCCTTTGTAGAAGTATTGTAATGCAGACTCTGTGTTCGTCGGGAATAAAAAGGTTGTAATATATGTGTGAACACGTTCTGCGCCCGACGACACGAGTGGCCGCCGGGGAGAGATTGAGAAAATCAAATTCACATATTTATCACATACATATTCTATTTTATAGCCAGGAAAGTTATAATCATAAAAAAATCAGTTTCTATACCAATAAATTAAATTAAATGAATCAGTAGGTATATAATATGAAGCAAATCACAAAATACTGCACGTCAACCATGAGATTACTACCAAAGTTTTCGATAAGTTTTTTTACTATCAGAAAATTATCAATGCCGTAGTGACCAAGTAAGTTTACGATTACGGGAAGCTAAATAGACGCTATCGAATACTTTACAATACTTGTGGTAGAGTTACCGATGACTATTTTTCTTATGGACTAGGAGGCAAACGGATAGGTGGCTCACTTACGAAAAGCGGTCCACCGTCCATGGACACCAATAACGCTCTTTTCTTGAAGGTCGCTAAGTCGACAAGTTCGGAAAGACCTCTGAAGGCAGCTGGTTCCATAGAGTGGTGTTGCGCGGAAAATGCTCAAGAAAATGCTCAATTGTGGAATGGCAAACATCGAGGTGAATCAGTAAACTTTGTGATTATATGAAATATAAACGTACGTATATACTCTGATAGCAAAATTTAATAAAGTATTCTTATACAATATACGATTTTTATAATAGCATTAATTAAAATTTATTCTTAAGTACTTTTTAATGAAAGTATTAAAAGTAGATTTCAATTTAAAAATTTTAATGCAAACATTTAAGCCAGCGCTAACAATGTTTACTTTGTATTTACATATTTTCATACTTATTATATATTGCGTAGCAGTTGGAAGCCTTTATTAATCTCTTAATAAGCTAATGTAGTAGGTCTACGCCGTAGACGTGTTACGGTGCTACGAGTTATGTGCTACCTATACGCTTCGTTATTATATTAGCTTAGATACAAGATCATCACATATTTCATCGAACAATTAGCACTTGCGCATGGCTTTGCTTAGAGATGTTTAAGAGTAGACCTTATATTTAACATTAAATATTATAAATCACGCCATTTTTCTAATGGTTACGGACGTCCACTTGCCATCGTTTATAAATGATCTATCACTTTTATCAATAAAAGAAGTAACACATGATTTTAATTGAAAAACAGAACTTCTCATAGGTTTCACAAAGAAAGGTCGTCAATCCAAACATATTTTTGAAAGAAATTATTGTAAAGATTTTAAAATATAAATTAATTTATTAAATATAGACTGATACCAAAAAATATACTATTCATTTCAAATCATATCGATATTAACGTAGAAGGATTACTTAGTGTTATTATTCTTATTTTGTCTTATGCAATAAAAAGCGCGGATTGTCAAACACATCATCAATTATTTCGCAATAGTCGAAGTCGACAGCACTAAAGTATTATTCAATATCTCCAAACTCCTCCAGCCTTGAAGAAATAATGTAATTTTTATCGATATATTCAACTGGAGGTACCGTTTGCTGTTACTATGCTTCATCGTATATTCAATTTCGTTTTTATTTTATAATGTTTAGAATAACCTAACTTTTATTATAAATTGGATTTGAAACTTTGATATCTAAGTGTAATGAAATTTTGACAAATTCACTAGCGACTAATACATTATATGCCAAATATAAATGTTAACCTAACCTAACTGATACTGTAAAAGATGTTAAAGTATTAGTTGCGATGATAATAAACCAAAACAAGTCATGTTTGTATGAATTGCCTTATTATAAAATGTGGACTTTCTTTAGTCCACGTTTTGTAATAAAGCCCATATATGCTCATACGATTTGTGCATGATTAGCTATTTTTTGTTGTAGTAGTGCTTGACAAAGTTATAATTCTATTTTAAAAATCTCAATTGGATTGATCTTTATCTTTCACTATATTTTTTTTTATTGTTTGCTTGGTAGCTCAAAAACTTCGTTAAATATTTGTACGAAAAATGTGTTTCTAGCGATGTCGGTCAAATTTACAAGGGATTAACACTTTTTGAACAATAACAGAAAGTTTTGATAAAACACCTGCTAAATCGCGTCCTAAAACATTGTTAAAACAAAATCTATATTTATAACTAAACATAATAAAAACTATGAAACTCAGAACAATAACATTGCGGGTTCCGTAAACACAAAAGCTCGTATTTAAAATGAAATACACGAAATTAATGTACCATAAACATATCACTTTTGCATACATTGTCTGCAGTATAATGAACCGAAACATTTGCGCTAAGTAAATGTTGGAGTGCATTCATCATACGGGCTGCGATGCTAAGATGCATTATATTTAATTGCACTACATTTGAATATAACTTCGGTTATATAGAATTGTCTTTCTTAATGTTTCAAACGCCTGACAAGATATTTAGGCAAATGTTGTTTTCGGCATATTAATAAGCAAGCTCATAAAGAAGGTAATAAAGCATATTCCGATTGACCTTGTTTCTGTGCAAACCACTTATTTTTCGTCGTAATTTCCATAAAAGTTAATTATTCCCAAGTCACAAATATATAAACTATTGTACAATTACTAAGAATTTTCTTTACATGCAATTAGTTGATCGGGCCAATGCAATCCAATGTAAACATTTTTTGTTTCCTCGAAAATAGAATCTTGTGCACAACACATTAGTAACTTCAGACGTTGACATAAAAGAAGGATTTCTTTTGTCAGTTGTTTTGTTTTTAATTGTGACCAAGCGTTGGCAAATCTTTTTATATTTAAATAAGGTTTACTATAGTACCTTCCGTATCATGGATAACGACAACTCGTAGATTATAGAACCAGAGAGGGCATTGGTTGTGAGGTCGGTCGGTTTTCGGTCAACGTTTTATTATAGCGATAGGGACAATATAATGATACAGCTGTTTGTGAATTTTTCGTTTTCACTTTTGGAAATACTATTTCCGTAATAGTATACTATTCCTAAAATGTGTGCGAAAAAGCATAAATATTCAAGAAATCAGGAAAATAAGTAAGACATCCACAGCGTTCAGCTACGTGGAAAATGTAATAAAGCTAGTGATCGCGAATGTGAAATTCAATTCTGTACTCATCGTTACTAAGGGATACGTCCTTCTATTGTAGTCTGAAGCGACTGGGAATCGCATAAAATAACCTCGGGTTAAGTCTTTATTCCAAGAGACCCAATCGATAATACTCAGTAAGCTTTTTTACATGTCTGATGTTCTACAAGCAAAATCTTCGATCTTAAAAGAAATTGCCTTTAGAGACAGAAATGTCTCATTGTAATAATGTACCTAAACAACCAGGTTGATAAATTCGTAACCTTGAGGTTACGTGACTATAGCGTTTAGAGCTTTCGATTTATAAAAACGATTAAAAGCTATGAATTACTTTCTCGTTTGTGTAAAAGAACTTTGATAACGAGATTTAAAGTAGGTTTAAAATATTAGCGCCACCTCTTGACATTAAGTCAAAACGTTTCATATTCATACGGATATTTTTTCTAATTCAATATTTAGTTCTATTCTATATTTAATCAGTACATATAGTAAAAGCTGTAATAACAATCATAGGGCGGACGGCTAGGCTCTAATAAAGATTACATTATTTAAATATTAACGAATTATGTACGGTTAAACAATTTATATAATGAAATAAAGCAATATTTTCGTGTAGGAACGCTTAACAGCGCGGAACACTTTCATTTATATTAAATTTCATGTAGATGAAATATTGCGAAGCCCGATGTCGGATTTAATTTAATTACCCTTCTTGTATAAGTTTCCGAATCAAGTTTTAGACAGCCTTTATGATACAAATTAGGTCATATTTACAAGCTTCCAGTTAAACGAAAGGTGAATGAAAATATAGAATTGGTACTTTTCTATAAAATAAACTGATCGATATAAAAATGCAAGTTAGTAAATTGTGTGTATATTAAGCAATTTGTTAAATAAATTTATTTCAAAATAAGTAGGATATTTGAACAGGTTCTAACTTTCTTATATTACAATATAAAAGCGAATGTGGGTTCCTGTTGCTTCTGTTTGATGCCTAACCTTACTATTTAAGTATGAAATGAATTTTGTCTACATAAAAGGACACTGTAGGTACCTTTTGTCAAGATAAACAATAATCTAAGACATCAACGTGGGTGAAGCCGTGGGTGAAGGATATTGTTTTAAAAGTAATGAACATTACGCGAGGTACCGCACATTAAATTAGTACATTAGGTACAGAACCTATTTAAGGTAAAAAGTGAAGTCCTGTAACCCCTAGATGGACACATTTCTGAATCCGTTTATTAATAATTTTCTTGAGAGGACAGTAGGGGATCAGCCCTTTGTGCTACCCGACCGAAACATTCATTGATTTCCTCGGGATTCGAACTCAGGACCTATGGTGCAATACCCATAGGCGTAGACAACTTAGTCACGGAGGCGGTTTATCTATTTAAGGTTAATTTTTTTTCCTGTTTTCACTCAATCGTCATTGTCACCATTTTGTTCAGCATCAATCATGCTTCCCTAAAAGCAAATTGAATTGATTAAGGTGCTTATATTCCTCTAGTTTAGGTTCATAAAAATATTTGTATGTTTTAGTAAAAACATTCAAAAAATATATACAAACAAAAATAAATTCATTGCGAAACAGAATATTAAGACATTTGGCTCACTTTTGATTGGTTTCGGCAGTCCCATTTTAACACAATTATTGAATTGAAATTAATATTAATTTCAAGGTTAAGACCCTGATTGTTATCAGAGATAATCAATTTATCACGCTTATAGAGCTAATCAGATTTCTTGAATTATGTAACCTCGGAAACGGCTTCCGTGGTTATGTAATTCAAGCTCAACACGCGTTGTCTGATATACAACGCGTGTTGAGTCCTACGGTCTAGTTTCGGAGAATAGTCGGCTCAAACAAAGGGATGAACAGACAGACAAATCGTCAAACATTAGTTAGCACTCAAGCATGGACGTTTATAACAACAACATTTTTGGATATAACAATTTTGCCTTTACTGTCAAAACTGTGCACGCAATAGGGCAATAATAATAAAACTTACACATTATCATATGAAAGCTATGTTTGCATAACCTTTTCTAGGCACACGTTAAGCCTAAAAAGCTCACAGAATCGTATTTTTTACTCCCGATAAAATTGTATTGACATTGAACGTGAGCTTCAAATTCGTATTCTCAGAAAAACTTGGCGATAGAATAAATTTACTTTTCTCCTATTTACTTCAGAAATGTTATTTTTGGATTCCAATTTCTTAATACTAACCTTACCTAACACATTTAGATTCGAGTTGAATAATTAATTCATGCTTTTTAATTTTAAAATTAAAGACAGAATGTATAGATTTAAAAGTTATATAAATTTATAAAATGCCCCTATAAGTTGCGGCCTGCTCTAGGTCCGCAGGGATTGCTAAACGCTCCCCGCGTCGATTCGTTTAGTGTGTGTATTAATTTTAGACACAACTAAATATTATATTAAAAAAAACATATGATTCTTTTTTATTACTACTAATTTTTTATTAAGATTATTTCTTAATTCTCGGCATAGATTAATAGATGTCAAAACGCCTTCCTAGAAGCTTCAACAGTTGGAAATAGTTTGTATAAGAACGAAAAAAAATATTGGATTCTTACTTTTCCATTTTTATAATTTAACAATTTTATAAGTTTACAAATATATAAAAACATACGTTAGTTTATTTCGTTGTAACCTTATACGTTTTCATGGTGAAACTGATTAATTAAACACTTAATATTAATCCTATTATAGGCTTAATTTTAAACGAGATGGCACTGTAGTTAATTAACAAAACAGTCTTAGCATAGTATGGACTTAGTTTGTGTGCCCAAGGAAGCCACAATCTTGCGGGTCACCGACGGCATTATTGGAATGCCCTCAATGAAGACAGCACAGCCCTTAATTGAATACTCATTCAGATATTAAATTGGATTGTTTCTCTTGTTATGTTTTTCTGTAATGAAAATAAAAAGCCTTTATTAATAGACTTCAAAAAAGGAGCTCCTCAATTTGGGGCGTATGTTGTTTTTTTTTTTTGTTTGTTACAAACACGTCTGTGCACTGATTTGATAGATGATTTTTTGTTTGTTTGATAGGCAGAATTTATTTGATTATACTTACATACAGAGGTGATACCATATCAATTTATAAAAATTTATTGGGCACTTGATAAATTCAACGTAGAATTATTATTTCTGTTTTATTTATTACTTTTTATTGCACTTTGAAATTAATTAAGTTTTGTAATTTTAAAACAACCAACTGTATTTCAAATATCAATTATCTATGCGATTAAATATGCGGCATGAAATCATTATTTTTCTTTTCGTCGAATAAGGCTTTTCAAGTAGTAAAAAAAAAACGACTTATAAAAGTTTTATAAAGCCTTTTAATTCCTTATTACACAGGAACACTTTGTGAAAATATAAACACTTAATCTTAGACAAGAAGGAAAGAAAGGTACAGCAAGGATATTATGCATAATGGATAGGCTAATTTCCGAAATGTTATGAATTAATTGAATTATTAACATTTCTTTTAACCAGAGATTCCTCAGTGACCGAATTTAAAGAGAAAATCCTTTCATTTCTTATGTAAACACCCAAGTTCGGTAACAATGAGCAAAATAACCAACTACTGCTAGATTTCTTATTTTATAAGTTACCTTATTAAGAGAATGGTATATATTTTCTTGACATGACATTTTCTTGAAAGGCAAATTTTTCTCGATAGCATTATTAATAACTTCACAGGAAAACTTAAATAGGAAAAAGTAGGAATAAAGCTCAAGGAGTTCACTATTTAAAGTTGAAAGCTTGAATTAATGAAAGTTTATATTTAGAAAAGACGTAACTTGTTTCCTGGGACGGTCGGAAAGTGTTAATTATTTACTTTGCTATTCTGACTTCGAGACTAAGTGGTTCATCTCACATGCGATGCGTGTTGCGCTGGCGGTTCTGGGTTCAAAATGGAAATAAAAAATGTTTTAGTTGGTTAGATACAGAACACTTCAAGTGTAGAAGATCGGTAGAATTTTGTCTTACTGGTCGCTACTAAAAATTAATTTTCGGAAGTAGTAGAATTAAGAACTATATAATTAATATAGATAGATGAAGTTTTTAAGATTTTTAAGCTTTATATTTTGAAGTGTAAACGTTTAAGCAAAATCTCAGGTAACCACAGGTGTATCGTCGCTTATCAGCGGGCGTGCAGCATTCAACCGCGGACCGCAGCTGCACAAGACGGGATTATATCGTTTCGATTTAAATGAGTCGACATTACCACAGAAATAAGAGAGTAATAGAGGTGCAGAAAGATTAGGACAAAGCGTTCTATAGGAGTTATTCTATTTCTATAACTATGATTACATATTAATTCAAACTTAAAATATGACCAAACAAAAAGTATTAGCTGCTGGATAAGTTGTATCCACTAGTGTATTTGGAAACTTGAATGTAGCAAAAGCCTAATTAAATTTATTCACACGTGTTTCATATGAAACATGTACTAAGTATAATAAACTCGCTTCCGCTTTCAAGAGGTATATTTCAAATTTTCAACGTAGAATTGAAACATTAAAGGGGAGAATATTATGCATGCAAACGTTCCGTTCCTCGTAATGCATTGTCTATATATAAGACTTCCTTTATAAGCTTGTGGGTTGTGTTCTATAAATCTCACTCAGTCTAATGGTACATTTTACATTATCTACGTCAAACATAAGTTTACGATCGTAATTTTCTCTTTTCTCTTAACAACCTGTCAATTCCATAGTTTTTTTGTTGATGCTTTAATAAATACATCACGATTTGTTAGATGTTATGAAATGAGCATCCTGTGATTGAAAGAGACATTGTCTATGCAATGTAAGAAAAGTCTTTTCAAAGTCATATAAATATTGTTAAATAAAATAATTTAATGTTTTATTTCTCGATGTTTAAAAATAAATCTCAGCGGCTGGTATTAATGATGGTTGACCTGAGTTGTGGGTGACCAGTCTCCATTTTCAATCGCGCTAATACATTTCCAGCATGAGCAATTTATCTGAGGTAGTTGTTATGCAATGCTTCACAATGAAACGTCCCGATTGAGTGTGATGTTGACTGATTGTCATGTTTCCATCAAAAATGAATCGTGATTTGCAATTGAACATTTCAAAGGTATAACCGAACGAACGTGATGAATGTTGGAACGAAATACTTAATGCCTTTATTGATTTTACGTGCTTAGAAGTCTATACATATAGACCAAAATATGTACTTAAATATTAGTCAGTTACAATAATATTACATACGTATGCAACGATGTCAAAAATCTCTTTATATATGAGTATATCTATTAGATAATAATATCACTACATATTATAAAACAAAGTCGCTTTCTCTGTCCCTATATCCCTATGTATGCTTAAAAACTACGCAAAGGATTTTGATGCGGTTTTTTTTAATAGATAGAGTGATTGAAGAGGAACGTTTATATGTATAATATACCCGTGCGAAGCCGGGGCGGGTCGCTAGTATACAATAAATAATAGATTAGTATTCCAACCGCAGCTTTTGTCGGTGACAATATTAGCTAATACGGGTGACAGTAAAGAACGAGGTCTCACAATGCGAACTAGACTTATTGTAGGCCATCGTTCAAAGTCACGCAAACGCTCCGTGGAATAAATAAAAAGCCTTCAAATTACGACGAAACTAATATAACTCGTGTGAACGACAAGTCATTTATTGCTTTTAAAACAAGAATGGGAACTTAAATATTAAACAAGATCTATTTTGTCCTTATTTTGTTTAACAATATCTGATTACAGACTAAATATTTCACAATTTTGTCTTAATGAAATATATATAATAATAGGTTGGTTGAAGAATTTCATATAACTGTCATTAAGAAAAAAATTATGTCGTGTATTTATAAAAATCAGTTGATATTTTTGAGTTTCATCATCTTTGATAATTTTTGCATTTTTTCTATGAATACGTTTTATTAAAAACGTTTTCTTCTTTCAACCTTTTGTTTTCTTTCCAAAATCTAAAGAAGCGCGAAAGTGGAAAAAATAATCTTAGTTATCTGTTGAAGTAGTACATATTTTAAAGTCATATCGTCATTACAATATATGTTTGTATTGAACTCTGAAGTATCTTTTGAAGCACACAGCTGTGGACAAAGCTTAGGGGAGGACTTTAAAATGTCTAGACCAAACACATTTTAGTTTACACTGAATGTAGATATTCAAGATGGATAGAGTATGGTTAAATTAGCGAATACATAAGTATTTTCTATCTTTCATGGCAAATTATAACATAATTTTCTTTGAAATATTTGCTATTTAAAAATTTAGTTAATAATTATAGAAGGTATATAAGAATAATTACATTGAAGGTAAAATTTTATGTTCAAAAGCCGCTTTTGCAACAAACCCTCAGGGTTTTAAAACCACAATAGATGTAATGAGATGTCTAAGATGAACAACAGACGCAAATATTTCAGTTTTACTTAATATAAGAAATAGTCTACGAATGATTAAAGTGTCAGTAACGAATGTATATAAATACTAGCCTATAATCCTATCTTCATCCGCATGGATGTTAAAAAATCTTCGACAGAATTGGTTGGCTGATCTACAGTTTAACTATTAGGGATATGGTTATATTACTAGTTTTTGCCCGTGACGTCATACTCGTGGTTATGATAAAATATGGTCTATATCAATCAAAGAGTCTAGCTTTCCATCTGTGAAAGAGTTATAAGCATCAAAGCGGTGAATCTGGACGTTACATGTAAAATAAAAATAAACGATGAGTTTTTAATTATATTCACATAGATATAAGTCCATATACGAATATATAAGAGTCTGTTTATTAAAACATTTTAATATACATTTTGTGTACCGAGTTGTATCGTTAAAGGCAAATTCCTCGATGTGAGTAAATAAAAATCAAACCTCCTTTTGCAATTTGATACATCATTTAAACGAATCCTTTGATGATTAGATTGAACTAAATTGTATTTGGGAAATGCTCGAATGTTTAATTTATCGTTTGACTGGATAAATATTAATGATAATGTTTATCAGTGTATTTTATAATCTTATAGTTGAAAAAATTACTAAGTGGAGTGACCAGGTCTAAACAGGGATACAACTCATAGGCGCATTAGAAGTACGAAACTAAAACGAAACTGTTGGCAGTTTTATAATGTGAATTTGGTTCCTGTGTAAAACAAGCTTTCATGAAACGACCGTAACACGTCTTCAAAGGTCAGTAACGTACCGCGGGCTAATCAGTCCTATGGGTGTCTATAGTGGGTGGTGAAAATATTGTAATTATTTTGTGTCCCATACCTTAAAAATCATTAATATATTATCATTTTTTTTTCAGAGCGAAGTTTAGTATTATATTATACTTTTTTCCCAATTACATTTAAAATGATAAGTACAGTTTTATGTTGAAACCGTGAAAAAAACCGTCACCAATATTTTATTTTATTATTTCAAAGACTTAATGGCCTTTGTGAATTACTGAACTCAGTGGTCATATAAATAAAATCTTGTTAACATAGACGGTTTTGCATCATATTAAGTTGACGTATAGCGCTAGGAAATGGAAACAGTGATATATTGCAGTCATGTAGTGAGATGAATGCGAGGATTTGTCTTTCGCTATTATTAGCGCCATTCTAGGATCACGTATATTGTTACGAAATTGAATTTTTGTCTTCAACAGTTCCCTAATATTGTCAAGTTATATAGTCAAGGTATAAAGTTGTCAAGTTTCTTCAAGTTATGTGTTTAAATATGTTAGGTTACATATCTTATATATATACATATATCTTTTATTAAATATTCAAAATAATGAACTTAAATATATTTACACAAATACAAAAGGCTCATTAAAGCCACGTACCCAAAATACTGGCTACATTACTGCGTTGTATTGCTATATATTTTACATATATAAATGACGCTAAACCTAAATATGACGCTAAATAATCTAAAAAACCACGGACTTGTTAATTACGAAAAATAACATCTCATAAATCGATGAACTTAATTTTAGAATGGTTCGTTAAATTTCCGCTCAAAGTGATTCTGCAGGATTATTTGTTAGTCATTATTTAAGGATAACAGAACGACATTTCAATGATACTTAGTAATAACTATCGCGTTCGCCTACGAACATCTTACGAAGGATAATATTTATTTTTTCTACGATAGTTGATTTTATCTCGTCAAATGCTCTTTTCCATCCACTTGACTTGATGTAAGTGGATATCCAACGTTCTGAATAAGAACTACTAAACTCTACATAGGTAGTTCTTTTTATATATTAATAAGCTTTTAACGCCCATATAGCCTCTTACATTAAAAAAAAATCAATCGAGCAACACAATTTTAGTATTACCGACACTTAGGCAAACATAAAATGCCATATGTATTCTTAAAGTTACAGTTAAAATAAAAAAAATAGTTTTATGATATAGACACGTCGGAACCATATTAGGAACTAGCTTTTCCTCGCGTAGATAAATATAGAATTGCATATTATAATACACTCGTGGAGAAATAATACGGGTCAGTACGAAACTCGGTCACTTGGTCTGTCGGTTCCAATTTTCTGACCAGTTTCTGGGTAACGTTGGACTACTCTGCATCGTAGAAAGTGACACGTCTGTATTTTGGCTTCTTCTAGCATAGTGACGATACATGTACATTCTTCTGGTGTTAGCGACACAATAGTGAGTATGATGACTGTGAAAGATAGTTATAAATCGAGCAAAAGTAAAACACGCGTGAATTTATTACCAAATTCGTTAAAAACTTTTGTTGCGTTATTTTTTCATTTACGTTGTAAAATATTCATGGTTTAATATAATACGATATTTAAATTATTGTATATAAAGCTACAATATTTTTAATATAAAGTTTCATGCATATAACATTATTTATTTGGAAGATACAAAGGATTTTGTCGCTGACTCGTATTATTTGTCCACGAGAATATTACAAGCTATAATAATATCCTTGTATCTTTGTTATATTATATTATTTCAAGTTAATTTTAAAACTGGTCAGTGTTTTTAGTTTATTCGTTACAAACAGAAATATAACTTTATTCTATTTTAAATTTTATAGAGTAGTTCATTATATATTGACTGTTTGACTCTTGAAAAATTACTTTGCATTTATTAAAAGAATATTTACAATATTATATAATCACTGACTATATGAACTCGATAGATTTTAATGACTTTATAACATACTAGATGTAGTCGCCTTTTGCGTGACTTAAGTATCAACCATGTACTATCTTTATATATGAAAGTCCCATAAAAATCCATGAAAGCATTTCTGAGATAGGTATGGCACAGAGATCACACGCACAGATAAAAAACATTCAAATTTTGTTAATCAATAAAAAAGTATTTTTATTAATTAACAGAGTTAAAAAGAAGACATATACGAGTATATCATTTCATCGCTATCCTAGAACACTGAATTACTACCGATTACAAAGGATTAGAGTGTCAAAGATCGAAGTTTCGAGAAGCCAGTGAAAGCCACTACTACTCCCCTGTGCTCGTTAAAGAGCGTAACTGCCGTGAATAGATAATAAGGCTTTTATTAAAATTCCGTGCCCTTGTTTTGACATTCGTTAGGCGCTTTGCGTAGCTTTTGTTCGCAGCACGCGCGATTTGTGACGTCACTTAGAACACCCCGTTTCAAGCGTGTATTTTTGTGTGTATTTTTTATGCTGTGTTTTAAGATACTGTGAGAATAGCTGAGTTTTTGGTTTACTCTTGAAAATGTAAACTATTTCTTTAAGTTTGTCATATATCGTTACTTGCCCGAACTCGTTCCTTATTAGCGACACTATCAAGTGTTATGAAACCATATTTTTATCCGGTTCAGATTTTTAAAATTTTTTTGAAAGTTTTTGTCAAAATCATAAATGGATGGACAGGATCTTGAAGCCATAGACAGACGCACAGATACATATACGTGTTAAACTTATAATCACACCTGCTTTAGCATCGGTGGCAAAAGAACCATCTCATTATATCTCAATATTACTTGTCATATTTAACGGACGTAGTAATTATCCCGTTTTCCCTAAAACATATTAAAACAACGTAATTAAACATGAGCAATATATATAATGATAACACTGCGGTTACCTGAATTGGCACTGAGTTATAACGACATTGGCGTTTACTTAATTAACTTTAAATTGTTGAATGAATCAGAGTGAAGAAAATTTTAATTATTCAGCAGGTCATTAATCGAGTGATCCGAGCGGGTGCTGACGGCTCTGATTTAAGAGGGGATTTATATTATAATTTTTAATTATTCAATACTTAAGCTGTGATTGTAATACTAAATTGGCATTTATATATTTAATAAGTTAGAAATCTGTACATAATTGTTATATAGACTGTAAATGTTACGTATTCTAAACAAAGATTTTTTTTAAATCATATATTGAAACTGCTCGGCTCGTCAAGCAATATGAACATAATTAGCTAATTGTATCCAAAACAACGTGGATACAGTAGCAACCAGTCCCAAAATATTATCATATTTAAAATACAGGTATCAAATTCTGTCAAATTGGAGTGGAATTACCAGAAACATTGGTTTTTTGAATACCAATAGGATTTCATAAATCCGATCTATGCGAAACAACAAAATTCAATTTTCTGGTCAAATGAATCACTTGTACCAAAGTGCAACTCGAATGCGGTCGGTTTTTTGCGATCATCTCGATATATTGTTTGCGCCGCCGATTCAGTATTGCATAGTGAAATCAGAATGGGGTTCTAATTGAAATATTGGCTGGAAGAAGACATAAAATTAAGTTAAATTCTGGAATGTATAATATGTTGCCTACTGATCGTTTTCTTTTTTTTTTTGGTGATCAGCCTTTTGTGCCAATCCAACCGAAAAATGTATTTGTTTCCGCAATATTCGATCCGGTAGTTCCGGTCTCACAACATATCCACAGAGGTGGTATGGAGATTAGTCATAATATTGAAGTGCGTGTGTGTAGTAAAGGTGACCAACTGTAGGCGTGATAAATACACATTACAATAACACCTTAATCTAATATAATTCCCAGAGGAGCCTTCGTAATGATACTATTTACATAAAACATAACTTGTTTATTTTGGTTTTTGTATAATTTCTTTCTTACCTTTGTTATGAAGCTGGTATGGTAATATGGCGTTCTATATTACCATTCTTGGCCATTATGCGCGCCCCCGCCATTATTATACCAACTCAGATATTTTATTACATCATCTAAGTGAATTATGTTCTTGGAAGAGGATAAGGTTGTGTAAGACTTATATTCGACTGAAGGTGTCCTACATACATGCAGTATAATTATGGCGGTCCTGGGTTCGAATCCCGGTATGTGCATTTATTTGTGTGATGAGCACGAATGTTTGTTTCCGAGTTTTGTTTGTTTAAATATGTATTTATTGTGGTACTCTCGTTGTTCCTGACTACCATAACACAAGTGCTTCAGCTACTTAATTTGGGATCGGAGAAATGTATGTGAGTTTTCTCAATTATTAAAAAAAAATATTCCGTCAGCTTTATCTGATTATTATATTTTCAAAAGTTAAAGAACGATGGTGAAAACTAACCCTGTTCTTTATAGTGTACATTTTTAAGGAATTCTGTAAATATCTATTACTCTTATTTATAAACTGTGATAATATTTATAGTTATAATTAATGATGAGAAAACATACTAAGAAACTACTACATTTAAAGTTTGTATAAATATTTACTTAATGTTTCTTACACTAATTAGAAGTAATATATCTTAGGTTTATTTCCAAATGCCCGTTTTAACTGTATGGGTGGAAAACTGCAGAAGCATGCTTTCTTGTTAACGTAAAGGATTTTAAAGGAAATTAAGGTGCACTTTTGCTAGGATATGTTCATTTCGAATCAATGAAGGTCAAAAACCTTCCGCCCAATAACTTTTGAACAGGCCTTAACATAATTAGGTACATAATCCTTACTTAAACGTATAATTTGTTGGGTTCAGACCCAATTTAGTGTCTTGGAGATACTTTATGGTGCGTTTAATTAAACTATTTAAAGATTTTATAGGGATTTCAATGCTGATTACAAAACTTTTAGCTTTGATGTATCTTATTTCATCGTCAATATTTCTGAATTATTACGCTCTGTCAACATATTTGCTTTTCTCTTCATTTATAATAGTTTCTAGATATATTAGATTATTTATAACTATTTAAAAATTCTTTAAAGGAATCGAAATAGGCTTGTTTGCTATTTCTATGAATAATACGCTCTAGAGAGAGTGACCTTTTTATATAGAAGTATTCAACATTACCTCTCACATTAATAATCCTATTAAGAACAAGTCCCTTTAGTTACATTCTTATTATTAACAAATACTGGACGAATAATTAATAAAGGGTGGTTACCCGTCCTCTTAGGGTCGTTCGGTCAAGACCTTGTCACCTCAGATAAAGCCGTGATGCAAATAAATGGGGCAACTTTGACAGTCAAAGGACAACTTGTGGATCTTTGCCAGTTAAGATCGATTAATCTCAAACTGTAGATTGCTTTATTTGGCGGCTTAATCGAAGTAGATAATCTTAATGGCTGTGTACAAGTTTGTAAGATCTAATAATAACTAGATTTATAAACTAACTGCGTTGAATTTGCTTGCATGTTTATAGACGTTTGTAATAAAATACTTTTATCTAGAGAAAATAATTCAATCACCGAAGAGGCTCAGTGGCAGAAACAGCTCGATAAACAAACAACCCCAGTTTTGTTAATTTTTTTAAAATTTCCTTTCTGAAAGCTGTATTATCTTTATAACTACGAGTAAGTTAAGCGCTCTTGAAACTTTACAGTTTATAGAAATGATTTCTTGCCTCAAAATAGTTGAGAGTAATAACGAATGCAAAAACATGAACATTTTAACAAAAGCTCGAGTTGGACTTGAGTCGTCGTTACTAATGACCAAAAGCTGTTGACAGATTAATAACTTGCCTTCCTTTTAGTTCGCTTCAAAGTTTTTCCATAAACTATTATTAGTTTGAGAGTGGATTTTATTACTTTTTACTAGCGAGGACAGTTGAAAATTAATGACAATATTTTTCTGATATTATTACTATGTTAAGTCAACGCTTGGCATAAAATTTTATTTTCTGTTCTCATTCTATATAGTCACATCGAATAGAATGTCACAAATAATGTGATATCATTATACGATTTTAGAAATTATTTCACTGAAGAGAAACTAGATACTCTTTGAGTGAGATTCAGGCTATCCAAACGTAGTCGCAGGTAAAAGCTAGTCTTTATAAAATTTACTGAGGTGAGGACGAACGTATAGCGAGAAAAAGGACTAAGCCGACCCGAAAGAAATAGTTTTTGATAATCATCTAATAATAATATAATAAAAACTAACGAGTATTTGAATAAAGACTGTCAACAAAGCAAATATTTTTATAAGTCAATTTCGACCTTAGTTCATTGAGCCCTTTGATTTTATATCCGCTGTGTAAATGCGATACTTTCGTTTTACAACGCCCCATCAAATTTATGTAAGCAACGCTTTAGGTAAATGGCTGAACAAATAACTTTGTTGTGCTGGATAAACGGAACGCCACGGACCACTTAAAACTTATGTGGCTTCGGTTGCCTTGTAGGACGACACTTTGACTGATTTTCTGCGAACCATGTTATACTTACATTATATTGGTTTTATAAGTCTAGACTATTATTGTAAAGAGAAAGGATTTGTATTTTTGTATGTTTGTAAAGAATAAACTCAAAAACTACCGATTTTTAAATTCTTGCACTGATGGGAAACTAGACTCTTACTGAATGACATAGGCAATATATTGTATTGCGACGCAGTCGAAGTCGCGAGTAAAATCTAGTATATAATGTAGATCTAAACAGTTGCTTATAATCTTATCTAAAAATGTTTAAGAAATTTCGTTTAATTCAATTTGAACGAGAGATAAATATTTCCATACTCCTTGCGACGCTCGGCACTCGGGCAAGCCAGTCAGTTGTTACTTAACAGACTACGATTCGTTCGGGATCAGTAAATCAAAGATTATTCTAGCTGAAATAATGAGAGAAAGTTTTAATTGAAATTGTTGTGGCGTCTTCGCCTTCAATAATTGATAGATATTTGGGCGTGATTTCATGAAATCGGTACATTTCAAAACCGAATTGATAAACTTGTATTTCGATTTTTGTAATGAATAGACTTTAAAATTTATGGACATATTTTAAAGTTTTTTTCACTAATATGAAAATTAATGCACATTTCTTATGTTACATCAAATATAATGTATGCCCAAGCAAGTGAAATTGCGTTAAAAACCTAGTTAATAATGAATTAATATTATTAGTAAATACCCAAGAAAAACAAACACCTAATATTTTTCTCCATTTTATATTAACAATGGTTGAAAAACAAGGTTAGGTTTGTAAGATACATTCTATCAGTTATCTCTGCGCGAGTTCTTTCTGATTCGACACGGGATTGTTTAGAGGCGGTTAGGTTTTCTTTTCGCCGGAGAATATTTTACTATATTATATATATAGCGACCACTTGTTAGTTCCATAATATAACATTTTTCACTCAAATCTTAGGCTATATTTATTGCTAGAAAAGATTAGGGATCCTTACTAAAACTTAAGTAACGTAACCCAAGGTGTAAAAAAAGTGCCCTCAAACTTTCGTCGCATGCGCTGCGGGAACTATAGATGATAGAACAAAAGCACACCGTTAAAAAACGTAAGGGGGGAGGGTTGTAAGGGGTTGAAAGGGTAGGAATGAAAAGTTCTATGGAAGTATTGTCATTTTTAGAGCTATAAGCTTTTATACTATATAACATCACGTTACGACGAAGTTAACGCGGGTGAAACTGCGGTGCACAGCTAGTTATATAATATTCTTATAAATCAATGCCTAGATGTCTTTTCCACCTTGTAAGTTGTAGATTATTGTTCGAAGATAATCGCGCCCCAACAATTCATTCAGTCAACTTTTATAGCTTTTCTCAGGTATAAAAGTCGCTTGAAGAGATTAAAAATTAAGATTTTATCATAATAGAAATTCGGTGCAAACTCTCTCAATAAATTATTCTTCAGACAACTACAAGAGATCCCATTTCATGTTAATTGGAGTTTCAGATGTCTTTTATTATTTAAGTTTGAATTAATTGTCTTGTTTGTAGATGGTATTGGCAATGTTTTGAATATTGTATGAGAGTTGACAACCTTATTATTCTATGTGTCAACCGTGATATTAAAATCGAAGTTTTTGTTAGGTTTTTTAGTATCGGAAAGCTGATAATCCCTTATTGACCAAGTAAATTTAGCATTTTTAAAAGCACGTAACCAAATGTAGCGCTGTGAGATTTCATTACAAGGAGAAAAAAACTTTTAACCACACTTGGGTTGAGTTAAAATCTTAATTTAAATGATATTCATCAATCCATTACGAAACACGTGTGACTTTAACGGTGCATAGTGACGCATGCCGATTATAGGTAGGTACTGTGTGTAATCACTACATAGTATAATACAAAGTCGCTTTCTCTGTCCCTATATCCCTATGTATGCTTAAATCTTTAAAACTACAATATACCTGTGCGAAGCCGGGGCGGATCTCTAGTTTTAAATAAATAAACTAAAAGTTACTACAAAATACTAACTAACTAACCTCAAATTACACTAAAAACTAAAATGTAATAATAGTTTTTACTATATTAAATACATAAATAAAGAGAATCATTTATTCATAATTGGCATTACTCGAAACAAATACAAAGAACTAAAACATACAGTCGAATTGAGAACCTCCATTTTTGAAGTCGGTTGAATGAAAGTTAAAGAAGTATTTCTTATAAATTCGCATCAAGTTTATGTATTTCTAGTTGTGCCCCGCGGTTTCACCCGCGTTAAGTTCATCGTAACGTGATGTTACGTGAAATAAGAAACGTTTTTTCATAAAAGAGCATTATAAAATATTCCAATGGAATACACTGCCGGTATATGAAGTAGGTATATGTTAATCCAGAGCATATTATATTTGTGTGCCAAATTTAATTCAAAACCAGTTCAGCCGTTAAGTTGATTAAGTCACAAACTTTCGCATTTATAATACCTATTAGTGGGCTTTTCATGAAATTTCGTGACATAACTAAAATCTTAATCAATAGCCTTAAAATTATTATAAATAACAACTTATTTATATTTTGAAATTGGTTTTAAAACGAAATATTTCCATCAACAAACGTTGAGATTTTAATTCAAATATATGTATATTTAAAACGTTGTTCCAACGAATAGAAAATGTAGAATATTCGAAGCATGATCGAGAAGCTGTCTAGCGTAGCATTCGGAGTAAACACAGCATGCAATCTTCATTTCAACATTTTGTTATGGACGTCGTTTATCGGAATAAACTCTGATAGTAACGAAATAACTTGGCAAATAAGCTACGCCATAAAACGACCCTACGCTCCAAAAATGCATTAAACATACGAATGTTTTCGTGAATATAGGAGCCTACACGCTGAATTCATAGTCGTAATTTCATTCCACCTTACCAAAGTATGTTGGGAATACTAAAGTACTTCTTTCGGTATCACGAATATTTCTTCAATTTTACTACGAAATGGCTCAACAAAAAATGTGATAAATTGTTAGTATAGGTGGAAAGTATGGTTTATGTTCCATTTTTGTGTTGTAAGTTTACTTAATAAAGTTGAAACGCACTATATTTTTATTACTAATATTTTTATTAAAAAATTACTTTCTTATATTAAAAAAACCGTTTATTTTCGTCATTTAATACACTGTTAATTCTTATCACGTCGTTTAGTGTGTGACCGACAAATCTGTCAAATCGATTTTAATGTAACAATTTTGGAATTCAATACTTGGTAAAGTCTTGTATGGAAAATCGCTCCTATCCGTAACGAGCCATTTTACAAGGACTTGTGGTTTTGAAAATCATTTTTGCATTGAGTAAAAAACTTATAAAAATATCAATAGTAAACTTCTTCGTATCAATGAAGTATTAATACATTGCGTAAAATATTTGTCTGAAAAACATAACATAACATAACTATGGGACAGACAGTTGACGAAGGTTAAAAAAAAACTTCATGGAGATACTATATCACACAGATCCAATATATACAGAAATACATATCTACTCTAAAAATATAGTGACGGTTTGAATTTCTGTTTATAGTGAATAAACTGAAAACTACTCCGATTTTAAAATATCTTTCACTGACTGGAAGCTAGACTCTTTCTGAGTAATGTAAGCTGTATTATATACGACTGAGGATGAAGTCGTTTATAAACACTATATGTATCTACTGAGTTGTAGTGGACTTGTAATGGAACTCAGAAAAGCACAACCTAATTGGATTAGTTTCGAGAACGTGAGTTACAAATTGTTTAGACTCAATTAAATTAATGCTACGCTTTATAGCAGTGTTAAACTGTTATTTAGTACCGGGATAATTTTGCTAGTTAAAGCAGACAGGCGTTGAGGTCTGTAATACATAGATTTTAAGTTTTAACGTACTAAGTTGTGATGTGAAATTTTTTAATAGGGTTGGGCTATCTGTTATTAAATTCCGACCACTACTCATGAACATCTACAACACCAGTCAGGACGCAAGTCCATTGCTGGCCTATAAGATTTAGCATAGATGCAAATATTACTAGATAATTTATATACTTATATGTTTTTGTTTGTCTATTTGTATTGTAAAAATTTCAATTTACTTAGGTAGGTATAAACATTAATAAAATTAATTAATTTGGATTATGGCTAATAGTTAACTATTTTAAACTTCCGTGTCGTAGAATTTAGCTTATTATAATGGCAATATACTCTATGGCTTTGTCCACCAGCATGCATTCAAAGCGAGTAATTATTCCTTTCGCTTGCTAATAATTTCATACAAATATTGTACGCATACCTTTTGAAATACATGAAAATCCTTCATTAATTTATTTTAAAATCTGAATACATAATATGCAGAACTAGTGTGAGATTTACACGAGTCGGTAGGCCAAAAAAAACTCCTTTATCTCTATAGGAATAGTTAATACAAAGCAAGCAAACAAACAAAGATTGCTTTATTTTCAAACGAAGATACATACAATGTATCACTTACTATGAAATAAAACTAAATTAATTACTAAATACATCAATATTACAATACCTACACACTCAAAGGCTTATCAACTAACAGCTTTTCGAATTTATAACATTTCGTAGGAGTTGAAATAATCGATATGTAAGCTTAAGGTCATTTCAGAGAATTTTCTTGATAAGATAAAGTCTCATCTGACCGTAAGCCTCTTAAGTAATTCGGTCAATTTATGTTTGCATGCATATTTGTTGAATGTTTTAGCATTTCGTAAATTTCAAACGTTGAAGTATTTAAAGCGAAATGCACATCTCTGTGTACATAATGACATAGCTTAACAAACTTTTGCAAATTATCCGAGTGTAACAGTTACAAAGTTTACGTCTAACTGCACAAGTGGTCTCACAAAGTAACGTTAACTAGTCAAAAAAAAATTAACGCGGCTATGTGAACCCCACTTAACCTCGTTTTGAATTTATGATAGTAAGCTTTTTACTATATTTAAATGTACGTTTCGTTTATATATTTGCTGGAAGGGTTATTTTAATGGTAATTTTGTAATAAAAAATTATTTACTATTACATTGTACAAGGATTAAAAATATATATACTAAACTATTTATCTCGTTTGAACGGTCAATAAAAGAAACAATAAATGTTTTAAGGCGCTTTAATTGCTTGTTATAGTGAAAGTGAATATTACTGAAATCTCTGATCTCTTGTTGTTTATTATAAAAGATATTTTAATTATAAAAAAATAATATACAGGAATTTTAGAACAAATTAAATTCTTATTCGAAATTAACGCTTCAACAAATATTAGCAATAGCTGCGGTTTAGCTAGTCTATACACTGAATTTACTCAGCGCTTACATTTTCGAATATTTCGACGTTTGGAGTACATGTGATAATCCTAAGTTCGAGAGAGTGAATTCACTGCCTGTCGAATGTTTGTGCATTCGTGAACGGCTAATTCCTTGCAACTGGGACATCACATCATACGTATACATATTCGTGTTTCATATGTATAAGACACTGTTATGAAATATTAATGGTGTTAATAAAAATATAAAACATCTCAAGTCAAAACTGTGTCTTATTTCTGATTCTACCAACGCAATTCGTAATTTGAACGAGAGTGAAAAAACAAAAAATACTATAATTCACTTTTCAACACAATGTTTTGAAAAACTTATGTGAAATAAGTTGTATTGAACGTTTAAATTTTGTATGAATAATACAGATGGTCGTAAATTTTTATACAATAAAGCCCACTTAATTCCTTTATGTAATTAAAGAGAAGTTGGTATTTTTTGTTTCATCATTAATTTGTATTTCAATCTTTGTCGAGTCCTCTCACAACCCTTTATGTACCTTTGTTTTAAAATGGCCTCACAGAACGACTAAGTAATTAAGTATAATTTCAATTTAATGTTAAAAAGATACTCATTAAATAATCAGAAAAATAGAATGAATTTATAATCAATATTTAAATGGCATTAGTTAAATGTAGATTTTATTTAATTGTGAACTGTCTGTTACTTAAAGAAGCTTAAGCCGCTGAACCTTTTTAAAAATTAGAATTCGTTTGAGACGTAGAGTACTTTTTAAATCGTAAGTCATCCAGGGTGTGGAGAAGAGAATTAAAGTTATAACAAAGTTATAAAAAATAAATCACGGTGTAGAAAGCACATAAGGCTCACGTATTTGTTTGTACAGAAAATGATCTGTAGCAGAAACTTATTTAGTAACCAGTTTTCTATAGTTTTTTTTACGAAGTGTAATGTAACTTTTCAAACCGCCTCCTTGGTCTAGTGGTAAGCGCGTAAGCGTTACAACCGAGAGGTCCTGGGTTCGATTCCCGGCGGAGATAAAAAAAACTCGGTCTGGCAGGACATAGAAGGCTGATCACATACTTGCCCCTAAAGAAAAAATCGATCAGTGAAACAGATGTGAAATGCATCTGCCCCATACCCCACTAGGGGACACGGGACTTCACTTTTTAATGTAACTTTTGAGACCATTTAAGAAGCTGAAGCTTTTCAGAAATCTTGAGAACGTATAGAACACGACCCTCATTAAACAGTAAATGTATACTCTCGATTGCATTCGCGTATGATAAAAGCCGCAGTGAGCCAGTGAATCGGCTGTGGGAGCTCAGCCAACTTGCAATTTATGTTATGTAAGTTTAGACTGTTCAAACCGCGAATTAACGCGATGTTTAATTATAAAGGCAATAGGTAACATAACATAACTTTATTGTTTTCAGTCAGTATTTACTCTGTGTTAATATTTAGTTATTTAATTACAGGAATAAGTATGCATTAATAAAATTAAGAACTTAATATCTTAATATATATATATATATATTACGTGTCACGTTGTTTGTCCACAATGGACTCCTAAACTACTTAACCGATTTTAATCAAATTTGCACACCGTGTGCAGTTTGATCCAACTTGAAAGATAGGATAGTTTACATCTTAATTTATATTCGCAATATTATTTTATTGCAAATTCGTTTCCTCATGCATTTTCTATGGAATAACGTTAGGTGACACGTTATTATTCAGAACTCTGAAGCGGAACGAAGTTCGCGGGGTCCACTAATAGACTAAATAAATAAAAATCTATCCAATTGTTTTTGTACAGTTATAAAACACACAGACAAATTATTCAAAAATGGTTATTTAAGACTCGTGTTTCTAATATATTGCTCATTACAGAGAGAAATATTTTATATTAGTCTTCCTTCCTTAATATTCTAATTGATTTTTATAGATTGAAGTACATATTTTTAACCTTACAAAGTATATTTAGTTTTATTTTTACCAGAGTTATTACTAGTTTTGTTTTTGTATTGTTGGCGTTTGTCCTCGGTCCTAGGTCAGTTCTGTAGGATCTGGGCGTCACTTGCAATGACATTGATTGACAGCGCTGATCTAAAACTATTGAAAATGTTATAAAAATTCATAAAAGTGCCTTAATATGTTACTCATATCCTCTAGTTTACTGTTTGTATTGATTATAAATAAGAGCATATGATAAAAAAAATAAAGTCTTACTTCTTTCTTTGTCTTTCGTCTTTAATCTTAAAACGTTGTAGATAAATTTCAAGAGAAGGCGCTGATGTCTTATAAGAGAAATCATATTCTTTATAAGACAAACAAGTTCCTTTCGGTGCCTATACATTCGAAACATTAATTTGTTTCCCCGGGATTCGAACCCAATACCTCTAGCGCAATATACAGACGTTTGAACTACTTTAACACAGAGGCGGTAATTGTTCACTTAACTAATATGTTTCCGTGATTTTTGCTTTAATTTATAAATATATATGTGAAAGAAATTATAAACATTTTGAACCATAAGTGGAGAGGGCTTATTATAGAGAGGAAGTTTTATTGAGTTTCAATATAAAATGCTTCGTTGAAAATATATAGGACATTTTCCTACAGTATTGAGCATGAAAGATATTTAAATTTCTAGTGGAAAAATAAAGCTCTCGTGTTTCTAGAATATGTATGACGTTTTTAACAGAACCTTTGCCCGTTTTTTTCCAATTTTCTTTTTCGAATTCAAAAAGAGGTTTCAGTTTGACTCTATGTTTCTTTGTATATTTGTTACGCGATAGCAAGGCTAATTTATTTTTGTGAATGACTGATCGTTTTATTGTTTGTAATTGGATGGACACTTTTTGACGAATTCAACAAAAACTTAACATTCACTTAATTCATTCATTAATATTTGATCACAAAAATGTTCAACACAGACGCTTGAAATAAAATAAAATTAATAACAATACTTTTAGAAAGTAATGCATTGTTTTCGTAAATGTACTTAAGAGTAGGCCTTATTACAAAATTGCGTAGACACATACAACTCTCATACAACAGAAACTGACACACACTATTTATTACATAATTTACCATTTATAATTTCGTTTATAAATAATTTATAATTAAAATATTTTAAAAGCAATTAGCAATATTTCTCTGTTATGAGCTAACAAATATTTATGAATAAATTTTACGTAAAAATACCTATGCACTGAAGAGAATTGACAGCTAAATCTGAGCGTTTTTTTGTAATTTTGTGGTTATGATTGGGATTTTATTTCTAATAGTATTTTCATAAGTATTTCAAAATTTGGGGACCGCTATAGACTTTATAACTATTTAATGGACATTATAACATACATTTCATTTTGTTTAATTAATCCAAAAATTTAATCCACGATCTCAAAAAAAACATTTGACGCGCATTTTATGAAAATAGTTCTGCTGAATTCCGGATATATTTAAATAAATTGTTTTATATTGCAAAAAGCTAACCCGCTATAGATTATAATAATTATTATTTTATAGATACTATTATATAATTCAAATTTTCAAAGGCTTTCAGTTGCAAAGAATAAAGAGCGTCAAAATTGACTATTTTAGCAAAAAATAAGGTTATAACCTACTAGAGCTCTTCAGTTATAGACCCCCGCGAAAACAGCTGGTTATATATAAAGTAATCTCCATTTTAGATATGCATATAATGAAGTCGGGAAATAAAAAAATAAAATAAAACGACATCTGAAGAGAAAATGAAATACATAAATGACAAGATAACAACCGGGGGTATCGTCAACATTAACTTAGTTAAGAATTCTTGCGCTCACAATACAAAAAACTTTCTATCACATTTGATCTTGCTTTATCTCGAATTTTATAAAAGCTATTTAAATAATCACATTAATGAGTCCGTGTTTAAAAGAAGTATTTTAAAGCTTCTTTTATTCAAAGTTGAACGGATATGCGGGCCTAGTGATTGTAGAACGTTAAAGAAATTTTCAATAGTACTTTATCTTTTCAAACTTGGCCGATTTCGTAATCCCAAATGAGAATGGGATAGACACAATTCTGCGTCTATTACACTGATTATTTTCTTTGTATGCATGAAGATGATTAGTCATTTGAGTTTACCCATCATGTGTCGGTGTGCTACGCATTCAATGTCAATCGTAAACTACTAATTTTTCCAATTCATCACTACATAGTATAAAACAAAGTCGCTTTCTCCTTCCCTATATCCCTTTGTATGCTTAAATCTTTAAAACTACGTAACGGATTTTGATGCGGTTTTTTTTTAATAAATAGATTGATTAAAGAGGAAGGTTTTTATATATGTTTTATACCCGTGCAAAACCGGGGCATGTCGCTAGTGGAGAATAAATGTCAAATCTAATTTCAATAAAAACTTTATATTATATAACAATCTTTTTAAAACAAACGTATAAACTTAACCACCTGCGTAGTACTTGTTTATCTTGTGTAGATACTTGATGAATTAAAACAATAATTCGGAATAAATTACACAAATGACTGCACCTTACAGAAGATATCTTTTGGTCCACCTGTATATGTCTTACTAAAAACCATGACGTTTTGTCTGAAGTGTATTGATGTCGTTTAACGATTGTTCCCACTTACGCGTAATCTTAAAAAATGGCGTTAAGTATCGTTAAGCCGAAAAGGTTTTATAACAAGATATTACTTAGCATAGCTTGTCATTTAACGAAAGTTAAACATCTCATATAATTCCCTCCATAATCAAGTGGTTCACGTGTTTGCGTATTGCACCAGAGGTTATGGGTTCGAATACCGGTATTTATTTTAATTTATTTTCGTTCGGCCGAATATCCCGCTCCGAATCTATAGTTTCACGCTGCTGTGCAAAAGCCAGTCTAGTGCTCCCGAGGCCATCTCGCTCAATCCCCTGATACCACCCGCAGATCTAGTAGCAGGGCATTCCTCCACTACGTGTTTGATTGTCTGCAGTGGGGCCCCGTAGTGGCAGCCCGGCGAGTCCCTGATGCCCCATTTCTGCAGGTGGTAATTGCAGCGACCCACATCGGTTCGTATCCTATTGAGTTTAACCCACACGCTTTGGAGGGCCTCCATGCCTGGCTGCGGCTTAGAGGGGTCCTCCACCAAACTGCCGGCGCGGTACTCTTGCCATTCACGCCTCTACTCCTCTCCTATGTTTGGCCGGTTCTGAGCGTTGGGGTCTGCCCAGATTGGTTTATGCAAAACAAAACGGTCAGGAGGGAGGTCATTCAGGGTCTTTCGGATAGGCATTTGCTAGAGACGCTCTTCGCCGAAAGCCTTGGCCCATTCAGATGCTGCAGCTTGGGTTCGGCGCAAGTGTTGGGGCGCGATGTTGGACAACACTGGCAGCCATGGCGCGGGGGTAGGTCGCAGACACCCGGAGATCGTACGCATCGCCCTGTTCAGTACAAAGAGTACACTAAAGCGAGAGCTGATGTAATACCGAAAACTGAAATACCGGTAAAACAAAGGCTATTCACACACTGGCTTATAAAAAAGTATCACTGAAATAAATTCAGAAATGTATCAAGCCTCTCTTGGAGTAATGAGATTTCACATAAAAAATCATATAAATTTTTACGTTTACATATAGTAACCCTTTCTAAATGTATAACGTAAAAAAATTGTACTATAGAATGTATTTCCGTCACTGAATAATGGAAGTTACCAAGTTAGTCCAGAGACTACGCACCGGTACTTAGTTGTAAATATTTTACGAGAGCGAGTCGGTTCTCGTACAATTCTGTGGAAGTTTTATTGCTGTAATTTTTTCCAAGGTGCGAAAACTTTCTCGAAATGATGTCCGAGAACACGGTATCCTGGGAACGCGTTGGAACGACGCCAACCTACCGGACAATGTAGTTATGAGACACCACAAAGAATTACACTCAACTATCTTGCTCCTTGTTAAAATTACTTTAACTATGTACTGTCGGAAGTGTATTTTGCAACTTATGCAACTGGAAAACACGAGGAGTCAAACTCTTTATACTCGACTATGTAATATCGCTTTAGAAATATGAAAAAAAAAAAAACTTTAAAGAGGCAAGCAAAGAATGGAATTATTATGTAGGTAAATATTATGGTAGGTTATTTTTGACATGAATTAAGTTAATAGAACTCGTCTTTAGTGGTCGCTTTTCAGTAAACTTTTAATAACTCACCTTTTTATTTATCCTAAAACGATTTTTTTTGGTTTTATAATGGTGGTTAAATGATTATATTAATGGTGTTTTTATCCAAATTTAAAAGATCTTGTCTCCTAACTGGCATCGTAGTTTCCTGCTCTTGTCCATTTCTTAAAATTTAAGCAATTCATAGATAATACATAGCTTTGCATTTCTGCCTAATTCTACACAATTGAAGTTGTCACCGACTGCTTGTTTATAAAAGCAATTATTGAGTAATCTACTGAAACTCGCAGTCAATTTTCATTATGCTCTTTGTTTTCTCATAATACTCTTGGGCTTGTCGACAATTTCCTTTCCAATTTACATTTCAATCGGGTCGCTTTGTGTAAAAACATGAGCCTCAAAAATTTGGTATTTGGGATTAAATTTGGATGTACACGAAAACAGTTAGAGGCTTTAAAAAAAATTCCAGCGATTTTATTGCAATAGAAGAGCAGAGAGCCGAGCCCTATACAAGGAATTAACATTTTTTAAGTGCTTCGTCTTCGTTAGCCCGCCTTTCATTACTTAGCGTAACTTTTTTGTGCCTCTGTTTCGGATATTTTTGTTATTTTTATATTTAAGTCTGCTGCTTCTTGGAATCTTTATAAGATACTACTTAAAATGAGAGTTTTATGTAGGTAACTCCTAGTATAACATTTTACTTATATATACACATTTATACATTTGGAGTAAATTAATTTTGTTAACTTCTATTAATCACTGTAAACCTCCTTTAATTTTTTTTTGTTTTAAAAATCGAATTAGGTTTGAATTGGTGGTTTACCATGCAATGTGAGGTGTTATTGAATTCATGTATAGTGTATACCTAAGATTGAAAGTCCTCCTAATTAAGATAAAATCACTTTTCCTATCGTTATGATAAAGCGAGAATGTAATTATAGTAACAAGAATAAAATCTTTGTCAAAGCAAAAAAAAAAAGTTAATGTCTTGTGAACAAGAATGAAGAAATAAAGAATTTGCTTTAGTTAAGCTGCAAGAAAGCTTTGCTCGCTCTAAAGTAGTTCACAACAAAGCTTTAAGTATGAATTTAGGAAATGCGCTGCCTCTTTTACAATGAAGTTTACAGAAAAATTATTCAGTAAATTAAGTAAAATATTATAGAATTTTGTTTGGTTTTAGATCAATGTAGTTTCTTGTATAAAGGCTTTGAAGACTGTTCACGTGTGTGGATACACAGTTTCGTATATGGTTTGGTGGTGGTAGGTAAAAAATACTGTGTAGGGGAGAAAATAGTTTCGTGAAATAATATCCTTGCTCGTCACATTAGTTTTCTCAGTATATTTACGCTAATATTATACAGAGATTAGATTTAATTTTCAACCTTAATTAATGATTTCCATAATTTATATTTCACTGATGGAAGCTCTTTCTAACTGACATAGGCTAAATTGTATATGGAATCACGTGGATGAAGTCGCGAATAAAAGCCAAAAATTATGTTTATTGTCATTAATAATGACACAACAAATAAAGTATGGAGTAAATAAATTTTTAAGATACTCCTTCCCATATTCCCATATAAATGGATATAGATCCATATTCAACCATACTCTTTGTCATCGACCCTTTGTAAATGTACGTGTAAAAACTAACGATTCCCATACGCAATGGAAAAATATGCGTTTGATATTTGCAATTCCAATGGATTTTTTGAACGAACTTCGTTCTCAATTGCACATGCAATATACATATTCATGGGCCTACTATCAAAACTCCGAAAAAATGTTTAATTTTTTCGTTTCGTAACTGTATATGATAAAATAAATATTTTAGGCCATGTCTATTTATAGAGAACCGAAAAGTATAACGAATTTTTTCCTGTCTACGTTGTAGCACTTAGCAGATAAGACGTAGCAGCGTAACTTGTATACTTACGTAGCGCATTTTCTAAGTACGTAGCTTTGTGCAGTGACATACAAATTGAAAAATATGTATTTTTTAAAATTAGGACTTAATTTTGTAGTTTGTTTCTATAGTTTTTAGATATAAATTAAAATAGTTATTGACATCAAAGTTTACTAAAAAGGTAATAAATGATACGAAAATAATAACCACACGGGATTTACTTGGAAGTAGGTGCCTTAAGATTAAAGATTTTACGGTTTGGTACCATCATCTAAATATTTGTCTAATGGATTATTACTATGAAGTCGATTTTTTTTAAATTTATTTATAACTAGCTGACCCCGCGAACTTCGTATCGCTTCAGTGCCGAATAATAACGTGACACCTAAAACGTCATTCCATAGAAAAGGTATGAGGAAACTAATTAGCAATAAATTAAAATTGCGACTATAATTTGAGATTTAAACTATCCTATCTCTCAAGTTGGATCGAACTGCACATGGTGTGCGAATTTTATTATAATCGGTTAAGTGGTTTAGGAGTCCATTGAGGACAAACATTGTGACACGAGATTTATATATATTAAGATTATAATATGTCAATTGAAAATATTTGTACTAAAATAAAAAAGTGTCACCTAATGTTAGAAGGAAAATTTCAAATCCTGGTAATTATCTCCTACCCGTCAGAAAGCCTGTTGACAATAACGACTATGCCGTATTGATATTTACGACAAAATGTGCCATTGGAATTTATGGCGTGAGAAATAACTAGCGCTGATATTTCAGCGTTGTATCGTTGGACTGTTCAGGGGTATGTGAGTCTACACAATCGATATTTTGAGAATTTATAGTATTTCTGTAATAATATATACGCTGATTTCCGCTATTTCTTTTGTTAGAATAGTTAGAAATTTAAAAAAATCGCGATAAGAATCCTATCTCTTGTAAGTTGAACCGAACTGCGCACGGTGTGAAAATTTTAATTAAAAGCGGTTTATAAATTCATCCCGAACAAACAACGTGACGTGAAATTTTTATATGTACAACAACAAATTTGGTTCTGTATTGAAAAACACTTTTTTGGCTTAGAAGCTGCATTCGTTAACTGGTTCACGCGTTGCGTATTGCGCTGAAGGTCCTGGGGGTTGGATCCCGGGAAGAGAAGTTTCGCTTGGATAATCACTGAAAGCTAATCACCTACTTTCCTATAAGAAGTTATAGTTGAGCTATATTGTGCGTAAACTTTCACAAATTAAAACTTAAGTATTAATTTAAATAACTTTTTATCGACACTGTTATAAAATAAAAGATTTGTATTTTTCTGTGTACGGAATAACTTCAAAAAATACCGAATACATTTCAAAAGGTTTTTTCCTTGATGAAAAGCTACGCTCTATCTGAGTGACATACTCGAAAGCTATATTGGATAGATGAAGTCATGAGTAAAGTAATAAAAGAATAAACTTATTAACTAAATACCGACGTAATAAACTCTAATTAAATAAACCGGCGATGAAATTCCAACAGTCAAAAGGCAGAGGTCATATCTAGGTCAAGACATTTATACGTGCCAGTGTGGCTTCCGCTTCCCGGATAAACTTGCACGCCGCATCATAAGTATTTGTCAAAACAGAGAACTACATTGTCTCTTTGGAGCTTTCCTCCTAATGTTTTGTATGTTGTAAGTATTCAAGTAAACATATTTTTAAATACTCATTGGTCTAAAAAAATTCATTAATATTCAAAATTAATTTTGTAGTAACTCTTGATAATCGCATGTTGAGTGCACACTCAATTTTTATATAATTATGATTGTGAAATAATTTGAGCCTAATGATATTAAATTAATGACACTATTCCGAATAGCCGATTGTCTTGAAGCATAGCTAAAAAATATTTTGCATTACGTATGTAATGCAAACAAACTTTCATCCAAAAACCACATAAAAAAGATTTATAATTTGGTAGCCATTGTGCGATAGACGGGTTGACAGATAGGCTTTTTAGACCATTGTTTATTAAATTACTAAATCTGCACTCTGTCCGGATTTAGGACATATGGAAAAAAAATATTAAGTGCTTCTGTGTGTTGTCGTCACCTATCATTATAATGGTCCTTATTTTAATTTTTTGATAAGTTTGAAGAACTGTATTGACCAGCCGTTATTAAGATTATGATACGTTTTTTTACTATACGAAATCTGTTAAGGCCGTGGCATATCTACCTACTTCTTAGTCACATTATTTATAAAAAATAGGAGGCAAAATATTTGTAAGTATTGTTTATTCTATGTGGTGAATAAAAATATCAAGATGTCGTGGATGAAATTTATAATGACAATAAGACAATATCATACTAGGAATCTGGTAAGATAAAATTATGTGAGGGAAAATGGCATCAGCTATTCGTAGTTAAATTTACATTTAAAAGAGGCCCTTAATCCCGTCTATACGGCCGTAAAGCTGTAAAAAAGGCACTTGATAAAAAATGTGAATGTATGTTGAATACAGGAAATAGGTTGTTACTGAACAAAAATGCTGGCACAACGCCAAGCCTTCCGCTGTGGTCGCATGCGTGAAATACTAAAAACTGTCCCGTGTATTACACAGGCCGTCGAATCCAAATGTCTTTGCCACTTTTAAGCACGACCTATGTTCTCCATAATGGACGTTCGATTTACAATTATTAACAGACTTCAGAAAACGAGAATTGATTCGATAATTTTATTTGCATGTAACCGATTTTTTATCCTTATTATTATAAGTTTAAATAATATGCTTAAATATTTATTATATCTTTCAAAGATATGTTTTCTCACACTACACTTTATATCTAAAGCAACGAAAGCTTTATGCAGATCGAATGTGTGACCCTACTTCGTAAATGAGTTTTTTATTATCAATACTGTGGTCGGCGTGACGTAGGTCGACATACAATTTCCTGCTGTGGAGTTTCTGGTCACTTTCCCCAGAGGCTGTAGCGTAACCTGGCCGCCCGGAAATAGAATGTCAGGATAGAAAACCTTTGCCCCGGGCTATCGCAATGGCTTCCGACATTGTCGGATAGCGAAACTTAAAATGGTTTAAGCCAAGTGGCGATAACTATTTAACTCAAGTATTCGATTTAAAATTCGAATTCTATTTTTACACCGACGAAATTTTATACCGTTCTTGATTTGAGATTTGCTCCAGTTAACATTTCGATACTATTAATTGTGAATATAGAATACTTGACTGAGTCATTTTCATTTCATGTCTGTTTATTTTTTGGGCGCACTCTGGAATAATCCGTAAATTCACCTTAGTATCTTCATAAGGGCTCTATATGAATAAACGATTCTAGACGTTGACTTAGAGATTACTGTAATTTTCTCTTCTTAGAATGAAGACAAAGCCCTGTTATTCAGTCTTATAATACCCTTATTTATTTATATATTTACCAAAAGGTGAACTTATCGCATATTTTGTTTGTAATAATTTACTTAATAATTAATTGTTGCTAAGAATATTTACCTAAATCTCTAAATTTTTTAACAAAAACTTTCATAAATGTTTCCTCTTCAAAGTAAACATGTTTGTTACTCCTTAAGTATTATATACCTAACTCCCATGTTAAATATTTCTAAATATCCGGCAATTAGTTTTGTATGAACCAAGTGTTTGTTAAAACTTACAATTCACCTACTTATAACTGCTCGGATATTGCTAACACTGACAATGTTATTTAATCATAAGTTTATAAATAAAGACATTTTAAAATGAAAAAATGACCTAAATCTGTAAATAATAAAAACTAAACTAAACTAAAAATAACTATTACCTTACCTATTATGATGAGTACTAGGTATAAAATAGGTAATAAAAGTTGCCAGTTGCTAGTAATTTATTTTGCTCGTGAATCCCGACGTTTCTCTTAATAATGAATGTAAAAGTCGCTTAGTGCACGGCCACAAGGTAAATTTAAAAAGGAGTTTTATGTATTTCCAAGGTGCTGTTTATTTAAGAAGTGTGGACTTTTCTGATAAAGAATCGCGAAATACTGAATAGGAAATATATATTTTTTACACAAGTGAAAATGAAGTCAACTTAAAAACATGAAGAATATGTACCTCATAAATTGATAAACAGATTTTCATAAATTTAATACATCTTGATCTTGTCAGCTTTCACACAAAAAACACACAATTAAAATAGTCCATACCTCTATTTACGACGCCATAGACAGAAACACTGAACAAGAAATAACTTATTTTATTTTTCATAACAACCCTTTTTCCGTCGGGGGTTAAAAATAATTTTTGATAATAATATAAAAATAATAATATTTTAATATTAATTCAGTAATTGTGTGAAAATGATTCCTCTGAAACAAATCAGTGCCATTATTGGATTGATATTGGAATTGTATTTCAGAGTAGGCAGACTTTCTGTATTGTTTTTTTTCCTATTCGGCTGAGTTATAATTAAGAAGTCAAACTGAATTTTTTTTTTTGTATGATGCCACATACATTCACACAAATATACACAAACTTCTTAAATTATAATACCCCACTTTTTGCATTGGCTGTGGTTGTTTTCGAATTGTATGAATGTACGTGTCTCTTTTATTTATCGATTAACGCTTACTTATTCGTTTTATACGAATAAATTGATAAGAATAATCAATAACTAAATAAGAAATAAAGGAAGTTATAAAGATTCCAAAAATTCCATATCTACGAAGCCGCAGGCTGCCCCAGTCACAAATTGTGTGCCAGAAAATATTCGTAGGTTATTTACCCAGTGTCGCTTATAAGAATGGGTGAAAAGTGTAACAAGAGCGTCCCGGAAGCAACACAAATGCATTTTAGATGTGGGCGCAGTTGCGGATAAGCCGAAAATGTGAGCTTTTAAAATTATCCTTTTCGACGCCATTGTAAGTATTGTGTTGCGCAACGTAGGTGCATAATAATAGAACAATTTAAACTCGCCCGCCTCGCTTCAATGCGGTACTCGGTATTGAAATAAATGAATGTTGCCTTCGGAGTATAGTTTGAGACGTCATTTTCATTTATAATTAATTAGATTTATAGATGATTGTTTTATTATAATAAAAGCTATCATTTACGATACTTTATTTACGAATTCTGGATAATTATGGATTATTCCCGGAGTCTAATTTAGATCTATGGCTTGAATTGATTAAGCTAGGAAAAGCATGTTTAAAAAAAGTGGTTTCTTGTGTTGCATTGTAATATTTCCTCTTTTTATAGACTTTTGAACAAATGCATAGTAATAATTTAAAAGTAGTTCCACCGCTTTTGTGTTTTACACATCGATATAGTGAATCTATTATAATTTTAATTAGTATTAATACTATATTGATGGTTTTACGCTTTTATCTTTTAGCTGTTCTATATTTATACTATTATATAGTACTAGCGACCGTCCCGTCTTTGCACGGGTATAAAACATATATAAAAACCTTCATCTTCAATCACTCTATCTATTTAAAAAAACCGCATCAAAATCTGTTGCGTAGTTTTAAAGTTTTAAGCATGCAAAGGGATATAAGGAAAGAAAAAGCGACTTTGTTTTATACTATGTAGTGATGTACCGATTATTATACTAGAAAAATAAAGAGTTGTCAAAACATGGCGCTAATGTACATCCTAATATCAAAGTTATTTTAAATAATTGTGAGTAATTCATATACTTCAGTTGTTTTCATATAACTTTTTAATAAGTACGTACTGACTCGACTCAAAAACTCGTTTTAATTTTCCATAAGTATAATTTCATATTAATCGCGGGGAAAAAGAAATTCAGTTTATAATTCAAGCAAGATATTCTAAAACGTATTCATGCAAATCGGTCTATACTTTATCGGAGCTACTGAAATTTCGCAAGAAAATTAGAATACCGCAAACGAGGACGTGAAAATGAAGCGAGTCTTCTGAGAGCATCAATGTTTGGAAAAATGTACAAGGTTCACGGAAAACTCATTAATGAAAGGGCGAGGGGTCGAGCAAAAAATACCAACTTACGAACTAGTTTCTCGTTTTCTATATTCGGGACTTGTCTTCACAAATAAATACAATTAAAGTTTCTGTGTGACACAAAAATAACATAGTCTATTTCTAGTCCAATTATAACTTCCGGTTCAGTTCAGTCGGTTAAATGCTGCTACAATAAAAGGTCCTAAAGCATTTCCTGCCACGCACTACCGCTTAATAGAACCAGCCGCCTTCTAATGGATTTTCAAAGAAAAGCGTACCTCTCCTAAAAGGCCGGTAGCGACCCGCGACTCAGCTTGCATCGTGACTCGTAGCTTGTGAGTATCCGTGGGTGGCGATCTGCTACCTCTATGTGAGCTTTCTGTCTATTTGCCTCCTATTATATATATATTATTGTAGCGAGTAAATTCAAAAAGCTAAGCGATTCTAAAAATGTTTTTGCTGATAGGAAGCCGCACTATGCCCGAGCGACAAGCTAGTTTCATACTTTTCATGTGCGGTCGAAGTCGCGGGTAAAAGCTAGTTAAAATAAATTTAAATTAAAAGTCAGTGATTTAACGCTGCTTACAACGCGAAACTCATCTCTTAAAGTCATTTCTCAAAGAGACGAAGACATTTTTAGGAAATCTTTAGGTGTCACAGAAGTATTAAGGTTAGAAATTATTTCTCCGTTTAAAAGCCATTTCTTTGTTCGAAATGTACGTTCAAGTTAAAAGGAAAAGATTCTTTGAAATACTTTTATGATCCTCTTATGTGAGCTTTGTTGATGTTGTTGAAACCTGTCATCTAAGCGCTGTGGTAAAAAGTGTGAAATAAGGAGCTTTCAGATCACCATGCCAATGAGTTTCTATGTGTGTTGATGGTTTTTATGCTATTGTATCAAGCTACTTTAATTTTGTTGCATAGAACTTCACTCAAGTTAAATTTCTCACATTTATTTACATTGTCTTAGAGGAAGCTTTACACATATGATAGCCACTGAGACGGTCCTGGGTTCGAATCCCGGGAACAAATGTTTCGGATGGATAAGCACAGAAGGCTGATCACCTACTTACCTGCAAAGAAATAAAGTCAGCACTTTATTTCTGTACGGGTAAATAAAGTTCTGATTTTATTGATCATTTTCTTCTGTGTCTACGAAACCGAAACAACACTCCGGCACACACACACACAAACGAAGTTAGTAATAGGAACAAAAACAATCATTTAATTACTGATCTTTGACATTCGTCTTCGTCTATTATTTGTCTGTATAATGATAAATTGATTAAGTTAACACGTGGAAAGACAAAGGGCACAGATGTGGGTAAAACTGAATGTATCATCTGTCGTTCAATTTCAATAAACAAAGTTTTATCTGTTGGATGTCGTACATGGAATATATAAGGAAAACTATTAGATGCTTTGATGTGTTATTGACACTATAATAATTAAGGTACAAGATTCGATTTTATTTTTTGTTCAATGTTCTTGGTCATCCCTTGCTTGATATACTTTCCTTCTTATAGTTAAAAAATCATATTAATACAAATTTACATATAATAAATATGATCATTTATAATTATGTATTCGAATTGAAGCAGATCAAATAGTCAGTTGTTTCATAAAAAGCCTTAGCCGTTAGCGCAACATGTAAAACTAAAATGCATATTAATTCATAGGCTGGATTTTGCTTTATTATTATGAAAAGTCAATGTACTATCAAAAATATATTTTAATATTCATAAACATAACTAGGATTACTATTGTTTTAATATTCATAAACGTTCCATCAACATTGCTACGAAAAATAGTCTTAACTGTAAAATGTGTACAGAAACAATAAAAACATTTTTTTTCGTTGAAAGTGGACTTTTATCAAAGTAAAGTGTATTCTATGAATTTAAGCCTAAAATATAATAGTTTGTGATGATGCTCATTACCCATTTTCAAGCCACGAAATGGGAGAGGGGTCGCTAGCAAGGGATACACGTATGACCCATTTGGCTCACTTTGCTAACTGTAACTGTAGTCATGCCAACTGAAGGGTTTTATCGGCTAAAGGGACCTTTTATTTGGACCTATTCGGCCGGCATTAAGCTAATCGAAATGGATGAACAATTGGTTCTAGCGCTTGGGGAAAAATTATGAGATTTCTTTGCAGCTATTCACGTTTTAAATTTCTCTCTTCTCTCTATTTGTTATGTATTTTTCATAAATACAAAGTTCTTACAATCATTTCTTTGATCCCTATTCAACATGAAAATAAGTTAAAAATTAAATATTAAACTCTTGGTTGTCATTTTAACAGTTCATACTGTTCGTTTTCTTTATAGGTAGTTAAAAAATATATAAATAAAATGCCAGATGCATAAACAACTTCGCTAAAGAGATGGTTACGGTATGCTTATCATAACCGTACGAGAACGTATCCAAAATACTAGCTGCGTATAGATATCTATTAATAGATAATTATTGTATCATTTACATACACATTCTAAAAATAGAAATCACGTTCATTACATAATAGAGAGGATAATAGATGGCTGAAACATCATTTATAATCCAATTTGATCGCAACAATCGTGGCAATGAGTGAGTACGTCAAATGTTCTGAATATGACTCGATGGCTCTCGAGCGATCGATGTAAACTCATTGGCTGAGCTTCAATGGACAATGGACACCGCAAATTACTCATCGTTAATTTCGAGATGGGGATCCGATCGATAAGTATGCACCCTTTGTTGAATGACGTGGAGAGTGGAAATTTTTAAATTTCCTACACGCTATAAGTATGTAACTATGTATGTAGATAGCTCGACACAATATATCTCTCTAATATCTATATATTATCGCAAAAATATTAAAACACATTTAAAAATAAAAATTCTTTAAAAAGTTAAAGGTGCTTGGAAAGTAACTTGTATAGGTAACGAACTCTTATAAAGTATGAAGAACTCTTTGATGAATGGCGGGTTTTATTCGGTGGCAATTTTCAAATCGTTTTCGGTTGGTTGCTACCCTGACTAATAAAGGTAATATATCAATGGCTCCTCTTGTAAACGTTTTTCTGATTTATTTTTAAAATATTATTGTATCTTCACTTTCATATTTGAAATCAATAGCTCAATCATGTTAATAAAAGACGTTCATATAAAAACATCACTTACTGATCCTCTCCAATAACTTTATAGGTATTTACTGATCAGAAAAAGAGTGGCAAAATATGTTTCCGCCATGATCATCTGAAGGGAAAGGTTAAATTAGCCTTCATGAAGCTTGCAACTCTGTACAGCGCAAATTCGACCCCATATGGAATACTGTTCTCACCCTTGGGCGGGAGCTCCCAAATATCAGCTTCTTCCTCTTCAACGCATCCAGCGAAGATCGTCTCGAATCGTTGACAACCAGAGCCTTTCTGATCCGGCTCGATCTGGCTTGATCTTTTGACGTTGCGTAGAAATGTAGGTTCTCTCTGCATCTTCTATCACATTTATAATGGGGAATGTTCAGAGGAGTTGTTTGGATTAAAACAAGCAGCTGAATTTCATCTTCGAACGTCAAGGCAGAATACGAAATTTCATCCGTATCACCTCGATCCTCGTCGTTCCACAACTGAGCGTTATTTATATTGTACCCGTGTCGTCTTGATTACAATAAACAGTTAATTTTAATATGTACATTCATGGCCTTAGTTTAAATCATGCTGTTAATGTTCATTGTACAAAAAAGTTATTCATTGATTTCAGTCGTTTCTATTATGTTTTATAATGTGAACTTTATATTATAACTAAAAAACATACATTTTTGATTACATTAAGTTGAGAGATTATTCGTATTTCCAGTAAAAAAACGAACATTTTTATTAAACTTCGGTAGTGGAGCTACAAATATTTTGTAGATAACATTTTCAGTAGAAAGTACGGGCTTTTAATCAGATGACCGTAACGAATCGCATGAGACCCATCCAACCAATGATGGCTAAATAAATGCGCAGCCATAAATCCCTCAGTATATACGAATAAATATGGATTAACATTATATTTGTTTACTCTTCGAAACCTCTTTATTACTTTTGTTCTGTTTGAACGTTGGAATTAATCATGGCCATTTACAAATGTACAAAATGCAAAGGTTTATTTGCAAACAAACAATAACAAGGGAAGTAGAATAATTTAAAAACCCTCGACATTTTAATTACACATAATAATACCCCATCACTGGTACAGATCTTCGTAAATTGGAGCTAAAACCTACATCGATCAACCGCACCTTGGAAAAAAATGAGTATGTCCATGGGCAGCGGACTGCTTACCCTAAGTGTGCTACACTTACTCGTATACAGATTATCCTACCCGTTTCTATACTAAAAAATCATAATCGGTCATCGTAGATTCACAATTTATTACTTAAAATTTAAAATGTTATTAGCTAATTGCGAGGCGTTTTAATGGAGTGCCCAAATATCTTGATCGTCTAAAATGAGATTGTTTGCGGGCAGCTTCCTAATTTTCTATTTGGTGTTTTACAAACGGAACGAGAATAAAATAGAATTTGTTGTGGAATAAAAAGGAGTCCTTCCTTTTTAACCTTTGACACCAAAGAAGGGTGTTATGAGTTTTTAGTGTGTATTTGTGTATCTACCTGTAGCGTAGTTCCCAAACAAGTCACAACAACCTTTATCTATATAGGTATAGACTACAGTCTAATTAGTATATATTTTGGAGTGGCCTAAAAACTGCATAATGGTTATATATATATATATATATAAAGAATCTACCGATCTATTCTATAGTTCTATAATTGTTTGGAGTTTTTAAACCACTCCAAATATTAGCAAGTCCACTTTATGTTTTTTATGCGATCATGTCGCCATTTATTAAATATATTTTTTATTTATCTCATACTTCAGAGTTCATACACATAATATATAATCTGATTAAATGCTTTTTGAAAAACTCGAGGAAATTGAAAAATATACACATATATTACAAACTTTTTAGTTTATGGTTGTCGTTAATATTTTTTTATTGTATGAAGAACTCGTTTACCTAAGAGAAAGGTCTTTGTAAAATAATTCCCTTTTTGGTTTCAACAGAATTGCTTAACATACCATAATATTACTATTAATTGAAATGATTCAGAGCGTGTTATCATTTATTTTAGCAATCGTCTGAAAATATACTTCACTCAAAGAGAAATTAAATTGAAGGAACCTATGTGTTTTAGAATTATTTAATGGCTGAGAGAAATGTGGACGTTTATATTTTGCGATGAAATCGAGTTTTGAAATAGTAATTTAATATAACAGTTTTATTAGAACTAGAAGTTTATTTAATGTTTTTTTTTTAATTTTTACCACAAGATAGTAGAAAAATTTATAAAGATGCATACCACAAACATTCATAAAGTCCTACGAAGTTAACAGCTATATTACGTTGACTAAATTAATAAGGAAGATAAACAAAACAATACTAACAGAATATAACAAATACGCCGTAAAAATATTAAAAGGAGAAAAATAACGAATGTCTAGTTTATAACGACAAAATTTTATTACTCACAGTACTATTTGACATGTACCTAGATTATATATTTTTTTATGCATTATTATAGTTAATTTTGAGTTTTTTTGCCGCGTTTTGTCCCCCCCATGCTCCACACAGACAATGTAAGAGACTTTTATTCTTAGAAAAAGTAATTATGTGCAAAGTATTAATAATTAATATAACATGCTTAAATCTCAGGTAAATGTATATTTTTCCAAGAAAAAGTTGTGGGGAGTTAGGAAATAACGATAAATATTTATAAAGAGGTTTAATGCCGTCGTTCAGCCTACTTAAGAGCCATTACTCAAAACTTACGCCATTTCCTACTTCGGTTACCTTCAATTTACAACTTCTTTGCTTGTTCCTGGCATATTAAGTTGCTTGATCTTGGTTCTTATTTAACTCGAGAAATAGTCGAATTCAACTATGTAAAGCGGTGGAAACGGTAGTGGAGTATGGAGCGGACACGTGCGTCTGTATTTACTGGTCATCAGACAAGTAGGTGATTATAAGCCTTCTTTGCCTAACGAACCAAACTTTTGTTTTCACCGGTTTCGAACTTATAACCTCCGACGCAACACGCATGCGTGTTAACAATGCGTTAGAAATTACGAGATACAAGCACGAGATTTAACCTCTAAATAAAGCCACAAAAACCGTGCTCAGCTATGTATTGTTGTAGGTCGTTTGTAGCTTTTGACCAAACTTCGCACGCTTCCCATTTAAGGCACTTAAAGGGTCATAAATTAGCAGGAGCTGACCACAAACTGCGAGGTAGGTGGTTTGGCACGTGAATAATGGCCTCCCGGAGACCCACTGAAGCCTGTAATGTTAAAAATTCGTACGCAAATAAATTGCACCCATATCTTTGTAATGTTCTAATTTTCTCGTGTAATACAATTCTTTTGTACGCTAATATCGTTTTTTTGTTACAGGTAATTGCTCTGGCGTGAAGGCGGTGTTTACATAAGCGGTCGTATTACCACTACGGTGTTTACATATCCAGACGCCTAAAGTTAAGAAACGGAACAAAATAGCGTATAGTATATACTGATGTCAAGGTTATTTATTGATAGAAACGAGTACAATAGAAAATAGGAGCTGTAACGTAGACAACTAATTGGGTCAGACGGGGTTGTCTGGTCACAGAGATAACCTTCCGCTTGCGTCGTGACGTCACTGTACAAGACACGACCAATTGATTAAATTTATATTTAACATAATATTCAATACGATTCGTTCAGGTTGACAGTAATAAATAACTCTATCCAAAATTTATATTTCCAATTTTATGCGTAATAATAAAAAGTCTATTTTCACTACAATCAGTCTTACTAGAATCAGTCTTTCTCCGCAGTTCATAATTTTAACGAATGACGAATATCTTTAGAAACTTACATTGGAACGATCAATAACTGTGATCGATTAGTCTATACAATTTTTTTAATATTTTCCTACACATAAATATAATATTAAAGAAATGTTAAGCTTTGAAATACGTACAATAATACCTTGTAGAAGCCAGTTGGCTTATATAACTTTTACCAGTTGTGTATAAGATTTCGTACGCATACATGGAATACTTGTTATTAGGGATTTGAATTCAGTAACACATATCTACCCGTGAACCACTAAGCGACGGAGGCGGTTCCACAAACAGAATGTAATAAATTACTAATTTGGTTTTGTTCTGTGTTTTGTCGATTGCTCGTTTAATCCCCTGTGTTCCCTAAACTCTTACGTAAAAGCAGTAACTGCGGATGTATTTTTCAAATCTACACTAAAAGCAAAACGTAACCCGATTCTCTGAGCTTTCCGGAAAGCGTTGGAACTAGTATAGGATTTATCTTCTGCCTAAGGATCAGCGTAGACGAGTAAACAGACCACAACCGATTTCGATCAATTTAGAACGAATTTCACAGCTTAGTGTTTTTTGAACGCATTTCATAGTTTAAAGTGTTTTTAGAACGGATTTCACAGCTTTAGTGTTTTTTAAACGCATTTCACAGTATAGTGTTTTTAGAACGCATTTCACAGCTTAAAGTGTTTTTAGAACGCATTTCATAGTTTAAAGTGTTTTTAGAACGGATTTCACAGCTTTAGTGTTTTTTAAACGCATTTCACAGTATAGTGTTTTTAGAACGCATTTCACAGCTTAAAGTGTTTTTAGAACGCATTTCATAGTTTAAAGTGTTTTTAGAACGGATTTCACAGCTTTAGTGTTTTTTAAACGCATTTCACAGTATAGTGTTTTTAGAACGCATTTCACAGTCTAAAGTGAGCGGCTGAGATTCATTTTTGATATGAGCTTAAATACGTCTCCTGCGAAATACAATCAGCGACATGATATTATGACTGAAGATTGGTCATATTTATGTTCGCGTAACCAAGAATGAGCTTTTTTTACTCTATCGTGCGTGGTATTATAAAAAGCGACAAGGAGCACTCGTTTACGGGAAGCCTAAATAATTCCACACTTGACTTTCTATTTCCGCTGGATTGGTTCACGTTGTCCTCAGATATTTTCTACTGAGGAAACCCGTTTCCTGCCTTTGTCTTGTATTGCTCACATTCAAGATGTACTATAATTATTTGAAATCTCCCAGAAATACACTCCACTTTCAGTTTAAAATAACATTGTCCGTAAAACTAAAAAAATAATAATTATTGAATTACAAGTGTGGGTAGGTACCTACTAAGTACCTACTTAGCAAAAACTAAAATCCCGAAACTCCTAGTTGCGCACACGTAGAAATATCTACGTCGATTTCACTAATCATTTTCTTTACAACAAACAGGATGCCAAGTCTCAATCTCAATATTGGAAGTGTATTCGACATTAAGCCGGCTGGAACTTTCACGCAACCCACACCGACGTCAGACACGTGTGTGCAAGCACGAATCGTTTCATTGATGGCCATAGTTAATAGTCAAATAGTTGCTTAATTAAACATTCAATTATTTCCGATATAATGTTAATTACATAAATAAATAATTAATTTTGGTTGGACCATAAATCTGCGATTACGTTAAATCCGAAGTTAATATAACACGGCGCTTGATTAAGCTAATTAATATCCATGTTTACGAATTTAATTATAATAAATGAACAAAACGCTAAGGATTCCTCATTCATTCGGAATTATTCAATAAATTGGTAATATGTTTAAACTTTAAGGGCCTTATTACAAAACATGGACTAAAGATTGCTAGGATACACGTCTAACGTTCATACAAAAATGAGGTTTTTCTCTGGTAACAAACCCGGCTTATCTTTAAACCGCGTTTTGGAATAAGGCAGTAAAACTTGAGTTAATGTGAGTTATTAACTGACTTCATACATTTTAATACTGGTAATCAATATCAGGATAGTTTTTGTGTTAAAGTCAAGCAAAAATTGTTTGTTTACGAATCTCTGGTTCTTCGTATCTAATAAAAAAAAATCTATCAGTGATTTAGCCTTATTTTAGCAATATTTATTTTATATATAACATAGGCTTTATTTTATTTATTTCGAGGATGGAATCGCTAGTAATTAGTTTATTGAAGAATATGTTTTATCCTAACTTAAATACCTTTGTTGTTCGTAATATCTTAATGTAATTTTATATTTAAAAAAAGATAAATTTTTGTTACACTTCCAAAGAGATACGTTGCACCTGAAAAAAAAAAGGGTTTATTGTTCGTTATTAATATTTCTTATAAAAAAATATAAATCTCATCTTCATAGATTCATAAAAATACATTTTGAAACACTATTATTCATCGATAGAATGAGAAATTCATAAAAGATGCCGAGGAACTTATAAAACGAAGCAAAAGTTCTGGCATAAATTGCGAGTTTCAAAATAGTAGCGTAACTATATTGGCGCACCTGGGCGCGGTCGAATTTAGATTAGTGCATCAGAAGTTCTTAGCGGAACTTCTCTCGCGGAATCGTATAAATGTTAATGAATGCCAGACGTCCCTAATGAGATTAGCGTTGCCGTGAAATTGGATTCACGTGGGACTTCTTCAATTTTCAGTGAACGTGAAAATTAGGTGAATCTGGGTGAAACGTCAATGGCGCTTATTCAGTGACGCTTGTGTATTCATGCCGCTCTATTGCTAGCTTACTTGCATATCTTGTTGGTATAAACAGATTGTGAGTTGGTTGTTGATGACATTACTTAAGTTTTGAGCTGTCAAGCTTAAATCACTGAAACTATTTTGCTTAAGTTTGGTAAGGATTTAGTGCACTCGCGTTCGAATATATGTATTCATAAACAAAATTTTTAATCCTTATATGAGTTTAATTTTCATATTTATTTTGATTTAATTAAAGTTTGATAAGTACAATCCCTCCTGTTCAGTTCTACCAGCGAATCACTCCGTGCACGGAGAATTTCCATAGTAACTTTCTTCCTTGCACTACCTGTTTGTGGAACCAATCTACATTCCCGCGTTGATACGACCTTGAGATTGCAATATCTTGAAAGCCGACAGCGTAACTTTACCGCGGCGTGATTGTGCATACAGAGCGTCGGTGATCTCTTACCATCATCAGAGGTTCCGCCTGTCCTATTGTCCGCTATTATATATGTAAAAAACCATAAGACTCATCCTAGTTATATACTATGCTCATATTATGTAATAAAATAAAAAATCAACTAAGTACTAACTAAGCATAAATAATTACAGTACCAATTGAAAAAGTATCGTAAATTATAGAATTACTAATATTTCAAAGAGGAACAATTGTTTGTAATTTATAAATCAAAAACAATTGGACTGATTTCTAAAATTTTTTCATTGATGGAAAGCTTGATTCTTTTGGAGTGACACAGGCTATATAATATATGCCCACACGAATTCGAGTAAAAAACAGTAATAAAACAGTTAACAAGGCGTTCTACAAAGTATGTAACTCGTTTAAAGGAAAAATTTCCTGAATTCGTAAGAAAGGTAAATTTCTCACCGCAATCAGCCCTCCATGACTTCCTCTCGTATTTGCATATTATGATATTCAACATACACAGCTCCAATCAGTCAGTCCACCGACTCACGTCATGAATTTCATAGCAGCCAGTTTGCGCAATAGTCACTTGTATGCTAAGTTTCGTGATTACTTACTGGTATCTTATACAAAATATAATAAACAGGCTATGCCGCCCCCGTTAATAAGTATTTAACGCGATCTGGGTTCGGACCCCAGGTGTAGTTGGCTAGGTACACAGGAACTTACCTATCTAAAGAAAATGATCTATAAAACATATTATGCACAAAAGTATATTGGGCAGACACATTTCACGCTGAATAAACGAACAAAGTTATCAAGACCAAGTTATAAAGTCAACTATTAATATAGTAGTTTTCCTACAATTCTACTTATGACATCTTAGAATTATTATTCTAAACCTATATTTATGTATTTACATTAATAACATTCTTGTCTATACTTACACGTGTAGACTTTCGGCCCAAAACACTTATTACAAATTCAAAAAAGAACTAGTCCTGAAAGGGCGAAAGGGCGTAAGGCGGCCTTTGCAAATTGTGGCCGACCGGCTTAGTGCAAATTGAAAGCGTTCCTGCTTTTCCAAATTGCTCTCGTCCTTGATATTGTAACAAGGTCTATACTACACCGAGAATCAATCAGAGTAATGGGGGTTTGTTCGAACCCAGTGGGATTACATTCGGTCAACTGGAGGTCTACAAAATCTACGTGCTCAACAACGCGATTGAATGAAATTCTGTTGAAATAAAAATGTCGCAGAGACACTGTTATTTCTGGAATATTGCCCCATTTTAAATGCTTTGTAGCGTGATCAGTTTTTAATATCTTTCTCTTATAAAGAAGCTGTTATTTTGCATACTTTTTTGACTTTAATAGTCTCAATTAACAAAATTTAATGAATCTTTTAACACTTAAAAATCATAGCTATTACTTTAAGTATAGTCATAGCATCGGATATGTCGTCACAAAAGAGTGATCTTTAACTTTGATTGATTAAAATCCTATGACCCTTAGGTGGGGCAAAAGGCGTCTATTAAATCCACCATCTCGTCCTGTTTTAAAGTTTAGTCTGAGTATTTTTTTTTTGTACCCGTCAATACCTATTGAATTCTAAGTTTAAAAGATGGTATAGAACTTGCCCCAGTTTGTTACGAACATTTCAAATTAAAGTGGCTTAATTAATAATCTAACTAAAGGTCACAAGTCCGAGCTGCGTGTGATATGTCAAAGACCGATCTATTCAGTAATCGGCGACTTGGACGAGACAAATCTTTGAAAATTAACCACGCCACACATTGAGGTGGCAGATATTTTAATTGAGTGTGAAACGAGCTCTTGGTGAATGCTGAAACCACAAACTTTTTCGCTTAATACATCTCTACAAATAAATCAAATTGTAACAGAAGTGAAATTTTATACAACGTGAAGTACCGAAATAATTATTATAAATGAGATTATCTCATAAATGGATTACAAGATTTTCATAAATTGTAGCTAAGATTTATCTCGATTACGACAGCTTTCAAAGGCAAAAAAAAATTGCACTGAAATCGGTACATTATTCTAGGAGCTGCGATGCCAGAGATAGACATACAGACATACTAACATATAACACACACCTTTTTGCATCGGGAGGTAATTAAAAACAACAGTTTTTTAATCTATACACGAAAATTTATATACAACAGAACTAATTTTTTAAATGAATACATACCTACTAATTTGCTCATCGCGTCGAAATATTCAATAAACAGATCTGTAGTAAATTTGGCAGAGTTAGCCTAGAAAGTTTGTGTTTTCTATGGAATAGGTAATCTTCATGCAAACAAAGCGTATATCTTAATTATTTATATGTACAACTAGCTGACTCGGCGAATTTCGTACCGCTAATAAAAGATAGAATGGATTTATGCTATCCTTAAAAGCTAGATATATGCCACCGTAGAATAGTTCCATGAATTTTGTTTGTATCTCAAAGCGATTAGGCAGCGTTTTCGATGAAAGCTCCCAGGTGACTTGTCTTATCCGACACTTCCAATAACTATCATCATATATCAACTGATTTACACGAAACTTTGACAAATTATATACCTAATATACCTAAACCTTCCTCATGAATCATTCTATCTATCGGTCAAATTCGCATTAAAAAGTTTCATTTCATTTAAATCAGTTCAGTAGTTTAGGCGTGATTGCGTAACACGCAGACGCAGAGTTACTTTCGCATTTATAACATTTTAGTAATGATTAAATTACGTTAATTTAAAAAATAAGTTACCATTATTTTCTAGTCTTCTATATTATAACGTGATGAGATAAATTAGTTCTTACTATATGTTTTTCTATGAAAACAGCTAATTTAAAGTTTCAATATAAAGATTTAACATTACTTATAAATAGTCTAATTACTCAACCACAGACTTTTTTTAAAGCAATATTATATTTCAAAATTCAAGTTCAGGTTGTACTATTGTTTAACTGTATTCACTTTTGTTTAAATCGTCAATTCAACCTGCTACGTGCCAAGTATTCAAATAGTTTGAAAATGTAATTTTCTGAGTGGTGATAAGGCGTTCAGTCCGGCACTCTGGTAGCCAGAAACAAAGTAAAGTTGCATGTGTGATTACGTGGCCTCGTTATATTGTGAACAGAGATATGTCTAAAATCACTCAATGTGCTAGCCAGTTAGCTCTAGTAGAAAGTATACTTTTGTTAAATGGCTGTCTGAAAATTAGCGTAGATGTAATAAGAGAGGATACTATATTTAATTGAATTTGTTAAGTGAAGTCTTATTTAGAGAGTGCATGTGACTGAATAATTCTATTTACAGTCAAGTTGATTACTCTCTGTGTTTGCAATCCGCGACATTCCGTTTTTCCGAGTATCGAATCCAGGAACTTGCGTACAACAGACGTGACGATGTCAGTATACTAAATTTAAAAATACTTTAATACCAACCTACTATGAAATTACTAATAATTGATAATATAAACAAAAAGTAAAATAACTCGAAATGTTGCGTTGTTTGTCTTTTAGAATACAAAATCTGTTAAATGACGTTTCTGAACAATTCTCGGATCCCGGATGGACCCTTTTGACCCTTGCTCTTATAAAAAATACTAGTACCAATAGCGTGACCCATACTTTAATGCATATTCGCTGTAAATGCATTCTAAGTTATTCGCTATTGGCTATTGGCTATTCAACAAACGGAGTGAGCACGTGTCATTCGCATTGAATTCGATGAAAGCACTTCACTTAAATGTGAGTAAGAATGTGGAATGGACTTTTTTCCCACTTTGAGCTATAAGCTTATGAGAATACATTTATTTCTTACTAGTTTTTACTTGCGACCAAGTCAGTGTAGGTATACAATCTCATTGTAAAGAAATAGACAATGCTCTGATGAGGAAAAGTATTCAACTATATAGACTATGTCCAGCTTCCCAGTGAAAGATTTTAAATATATTTTCCGTCTTTGAGTTACATTACAAAAATTAAATTTATTTAATAATGTTAATAGAGCCTCTGCCCTTAACTTTGTAGTAATAACCATGCAATTCTCTTTAGAAACTTTGCACCTTCCTCATTTAAAAGGATATTCGGATATAAACTATGATGTCATTCCAGGAGGTTCAAAACGAAAAATATGTCAAATTTTATCAAACTCGGTACGTTTAAAACATTATTCTTCTATTGGATATATTGGAAGTAATTTCATACCGATCGCAAATCCCAAAGCGAAATATAGTTACTTTGTTCGCTAGTAAATACTCAACAGCTCAACGGATTTTGATAAATGTTGCGACTTTACCATCGTCGTGAGGTCGATATTCGACATCATTACTAACTAACTACTAATCAAGACATCCAGATTATGCTAAAAATGCGGCATACGGACACTAAAACTGCAAACTATTGCACCGCAGCAATTTTTTTATTGGAACAAAAGCTAGTTCAACCTTTTCAGTCCTTTTTTTTTATTAAGCCCAACATATTCTAAGCCCGTAGTGACATACTCATAGATAACATTTTGATTTATGGAGCGTCCCAAACAAAATTTATTGCGTACGAGGCTGACTTTACAAAAGTTTATAATCTATTCAGCTCTATGTCGTATGTGGTGTGAAAGCTTTGTCAGAAAACAGAGAAAACTTCCACAATTTCCCAATTTAACAAATATTTTCGAGTAATTTGCAATTCTGTTATACAAATTTTTTGCAGTATGTAAAATGTTTATAAGATTCGTGACTTTTTCACCACTTTTCGGCGTGTAAAGTGCTTATGTTATATGTATTCAAAAATAAAAGTCTGCAGCGTTGCTTTCGTATTAAGAATATTCGCTAATGTAATAAGAGTTTTAGTATATATAAAAGACCCATCATTATTTTTGCTTCCGGCACTACAATCACAAAGGTAAATAAATACAGAATGAAATTTTTATTCTAATTGAGGTATCTACAAAGCAATTTGCATTTTGAGAATAGAGCTCATTTCCCGCGGGGGCGGCCGCTCAGATTGACCGCACATTTTTGCTGAAAGCGGCGGCCACAAGAACAATGGCGCGCTCTAACAATGTGCCTACCTAAGACTTATGAACTCACAAACGAATGAATTCTACTTTATAATAATTGAATAAAACTGCAGTAAAGTCCCGTAACCTTTAGTACAGGGCAGCAGATATGTTTAGTCAGTTTCATTGATAATCACCTACTTGCATCTAAACAAAATTGAAGCTGTATTTAAGGTGATTATTTTTCTGTGGCAATTACTGTTGCAAAAAAATATCTTTTGGTAATTTTGCTAATGAATTCCTGGTAGATAAACTGCTATTCAAACTGGGTAGTAATTAATGAATCAATCAACTCCCGTCGTTCACACATTAACCGTTAATAGTAGCACTTGGTGCAGCCGTTAATTAATAAAGTGCAGCGTTCTAGCCTCTAAGCGTCGTGTAAATTTTCTTAAAATATAATAACGCTTTCAATTTATATATTACAATAGGTTCACTTCAGGTCTGCTCTGGCCTGATAAGAGTTATTCGTAAATTAACTAGTGTTTGGAGAGAAGCATGAAACGAATACAAGTTTCATAATTTGAAAGAGAATTTCCGTTCAGAGTTCACAATCTGAAGAGTCCAATGAGTGTTCAGCAATATTGCGGCGATGACGATATGATAACTTTTTGTGAGTTCTCTAAATGCTTTAGCGTATCGGTATAGAAGAAAATAGGTTGTAGTAGAAGAAAATATTGCTGTTTTAAAAATACAAATATATTAAATATAAAAAAATATCGATAGAGTACAGTATCAGTAACAATAGCCTGAGAAGTAATAAAATTATACTAGTATTTATGGATATAAATAATTCAGTGTAATGAATACTATTATAACAGACAAATAGAAGAATAAACATAGAGAGGCATAAAGGTGTTCTAAAAGAAAAACAAATATCAATTTTACCAATTGAATTGCAAATCTAAGCTAAACGCCTACGCGACCAAGGCTTTTACCGTTACACAACATATCTTTTTAATTAAATAAATAATAATATTTGTATGCCATTTTTGTAATGAAGATTTTAAATAATAACATTTTAAGCAGCTAGTGTTCTCCGTGCTAAATAAACTAAATAATTGGGTTCTTGAATATCCATTTATCAAAAAATACTCACTTTAATTCTATAGTCACCGGTTCTATTCATTAATCTTTTCATTACTCAGTTTACAGTTTAAAAGTACGATTATTCATTACTTTATACGATAAATTTTCTTTCATTCATCATTTAATCACGATAACCTTTAACATTAATTTATTATTAAATCCCAACTGAATTATATTTAAAATTGCAACATTTTTGTATTTGTTTTCATTTTCGCGAACGGTCAACGTCTAAAAATATTTCTCGTTAGGTAACGACGTTGATTAATGAGAAACGTTATACTAACCTTTTGATTTTTATAAAATTTTCAGCGAATAATTCGCTTAAGTACTCAAAGGAAAAATATTTACGTTCGAAGATACTTTTGAAAATTTATTTACTTTTTTTTACCATAAACCTTGTGCCTTGAACCGTAAGCTTTGAAGTTTTATTGGCATTGTTAAATTCAATCAGAGAGAAAATGTTTCGTTTTTTTTCAGAAGACCAATTCAAACTAAAGTTTCGTTACTCGCAGTGAGAGATAGCTCAAGCGTATTAATTTTGCGTCTATTTTGCTAATTGTATTGACATTCTTCACTGTTAAAAATGTAAGACTAGCTTGCAAACTATAAATGTCATTTTTTACAAATCAGCTAACCACCTTTGTAGCTAAATTGCTACACGTTGAACGGAAGGTTATGTGTTCGATTCGTAGGCAGACAATGAAACGGTTCAGTTTGGAATGCATAGAAAGGTGTCTACACGATTTCTCACTTGGTTACGTGTACTTGCATATTCTTGTGTCTTTTGAAGATAAATTTCAGAGCTTATTATGAAAGTGGGGCAATCTGTAGCACCTGTAAATTCCAAAAGTAAAGCTTGTCTTGTAACAAGTGGCTATTAGGAATGCAGGCACGTTATAGCAATTCTTGTGGGTAGGCTACGATTAGGTTTAGGATTAAGTTAAAAACAGCAACAAAAAATACTGCAATACGCGTGCCTTTGGCCAATTTATTTGCGCTTAAATGCGTTCAATAAATTTCTCAAATGGCCCGTGCTTGCTACGACGGCCCGTGTCTGCTATTTATTTCCTGGGCCGAGGTTTATCGCCTTGTGTTCTTAGGCAATAAACAGGTATTAGTTTTATCTCTGTGAGAACGTGTGTGATCAGAAAAAGTAAGTACGATATGAATCGTTCCACAGCTCTGCTTGACGCTAAATATTAAATTTTAGTGTTCTGTTTCTGTCTGTGGAAATGGTTGTTAAAAGTATTGTTTTACTGTCATGATTTAGTTTACATAGCAATTTTTTGTAAATTTACTTTTATTTTTAGTCATAATTTAATAAATTATGACTAATTATTATGTATATTGTTATCAAAAAATGCAGGCTAATATTATATGAAGAAAAAAAAAACGATTTTGTGTCTAATTGCTATTGAGTTAACTTAAAATAACTGGACCGAAATAAAAAATAATTCACTCATTTATTTGACAAATAAAAGTTGTTTTTCCTTAACATAATTCAAATCAACACATTTTTAATTAATATGTAATAATTGTTTAATAATGAAAATAAATATCTTTAAACAATCTTAATCAACACGTTTTAATTCTCGTTTATTAGTCATACATAATATGTACAGCCTCATTTAGTATAAGACATTGTTTTCTTAGTAATGCAAAATAATTACTAAGTTTATAGGATTATCAACTTATCGTCAATTCAATATACGCAGTGGATGTATCCTAGATATTGCTAACGATTTAATCCATCATGCGACTGCAACCAGGAAAGCGAATGTCAAACAATACAACCTACAGTGCCTTTATGCGTAATTTGCTTCACGACCTCGTTATTATCTATCTTATGTATCTACGGAATTCCAGATTATTTTCCTTACTAAGTTGCCAGAAACATAAATTTAATATAGACTCAATACATTCACTCAGAAATAATAGCATCAATGAAATAATTTTTCAAATACTTCCATTACTTTTTGTATTATTAAAAGCAAAAAAAATAAAATACAAAACTTCACTTTGTCCGTTTAAATATCTACTCCGTTACATTGTTAATTTTTGATCTTTGGTATTGTATTGTCTCGTTTTTGCAACACTAATTCAACATTAGCTAGAAAGTGAAATTTACGCCGCTCATACTCAATGAAACATCCTAATTTAAATTTCTCTCCCATTGAAATCAATAGAGTGAACTTTAAAAATGATACTTACGTAGGCTTATACTTTAATGTAGCAAACATAATGTTAAGGTCTATAGAAATCAAATGCTGGAGAACTGTGGGAGTTGCTTGCTTTTGTTACAAACACTAACAACTTGTACAACTAAATAATGAACGCGTAAATACAAAGATGGCCGGCTCATAAAGAAATTTTACCAATCAACCTTAAATTATAGTGGTTCCATCGGATTCAAAGAGAGACGCTGGAAACCGATAAACTCGTTAGTGGTAAAATGTTTCTTGGAAACAAAGTGGCTGGCCCAATCAACCGGTCGGCGGGTAAACATCGCGCACCGTATTCGCGTGATTTGCCTCGGGACTGAACTCGCTTTAAAATCTAATACAAAACTCCGTTTGTTCCGTTTCTGGAGAGGAATTTAATCAAGTTAATTTCGGGAGTGTGCTAAAGCCAGATTTTAGTAATGGCACTTTGACGTGAATCACTCAAGAGTCGGGTGGGAACTTTTCTGCTTCCTGCTTCAAATTTGATTCGTATCAGGTATATTTAAGTTAAATTTTCACAATAAGTTTCTTTTTATGTAACTTTTTAATTTTCATTAACAAATGTGACGTAATGTTTCATGTAACGAGGTTCTTGTAGCGGGTTCAATTAATGACCTTTTTCTGCCATGCCGCAAAAGATTGACAACATGAATATGTAATATATTAAGCCTTAATTAGCAACTCACACTGGCATAATAGCAGTACACTTTATATGTGTGTACCTTACTAATTGTAATATTATTATCACTACATAGTATAAAACAGTCGCTTTTTCTTTCCCTATATCCCTTTGTATGCTTAAATCTACGCAACGGATTTTGATTCAGTTTTTTTTAATAGATAGAGTGATTGAAGAGAAAGGTTTTTATTCATGTTTTATACCCGTGCAAAGCCAGGGCAGATCGCTAGGAATTTATAATATTATTATACTTATAATAACTGTTTATTAATACAACGCTTCGATAAGTACTGTTCATTTATAAATATATAGGTTGTACTAAGTAACTTGCCTGAAACGTTAAAATATGTAATGGCGGCTTATCTGGCGGCATAAACTTTTATTCTCGCGGCCTGCTTTAAGTTTTAATTTCGAAATTCGTACAAACGAAAATTTGCGTTAAAATAAGCCTTTTATAACTGAAAAGTAGAGCGAAATACGAATTGTAAATGCTGGTTGGTTGATATAGCCAACATTATTTTTAGTAATGCAGACACATTTTTGTTTGTTTGTTGAAATGTATATTGCTTAGTACAACCTTTAACGTATAGCATTGCTCGGCAGATCTTAGGTTCAATTCCCGGATGGGTACACAAAGAAAGTTGATTTGGAAAGTTCGGACTGCTACCCAATCACTTAATTGCTTGTAAAGAAAAAGATATGTGAAGCTTATTTACACTTAATTATTCCTCGCATGATAAAGCAACATTAAAGTGTCTCATATAATGTGAACTACTGATTCGAAATGTATTGAGGAACTGAGGTGATGTTATTGAGGAGAGTATAAATGTAAATGCGATAGAGCTTTCCACATGGGAACACACTTGAGTTTTCTAGCGTCATCGTTCCACCATAGTGCCCGAGGGATTGCTTTGAACGGCAAATTGCTATGGAATTACTATCGAAAGGTTTTCTCGTCAGAATCGAAAAATGTTAGCAGTTAAAGCAAATATAAACTAGAGCGTTCGAAATAACTTTATGAAAATAGTAAAATATAGAAAACTTGTTTTTAAAGATAACTTATCTTTCCGATTGCTAAGATTTCTACCAGAAAATGCTCTCGAATTTAGGACTCGATGCAAGAATTGATAGTTGCAGACAGTTATCGATTGACGGAAATATGTATGGAAATGACATGAGATGGTTAAGTCATATGTTGTTACGATATCTTATGACATTTTCAATCATTTTAAGGTTATTGTACATGCAACCATCTGTTTTAGTATTAGTAGAGTACCAAATCTGTCAAAATCAACCATATAAGACGTCATAACGGAACGATTGTGAACAATTTTCAATAAATATACGATAGCGTCTGCCTTAAATATTCGTATGGAATATCTGACAGCGCCAGTGGCATTCTCGCGCAAACAATAGTTACAGATCTTTTGAAAATTATGACAGTAAATTCGTGGTTGACATACTGATCTCAGGCAGGTGACTCACTAAGTACCCTGTCTTTATACGAAGCCTCTAAGTTTAACATGTTTTGCACTGTGACAAAGTTTTCGCGAAGCTTTCATATTAAGCCTCCGTGATACAGCCTCAGCACGTGAATTGTTCTCAAGTTCGCCTCAACTTTATGAATTAATTTGAATACATAATAAAAACTTGCCGTGGTTTTTTTTAAATCTTTGTAAAAGCGCCTCAATACGTATGCCATTATTTTAAGGAGAGTGACAAATCATTCTATAACTGAAGAAGGCTTGTTGTTTTAACATTTTTTAATCTAACACGATTAGTTTGTTAATATTTATGCGTCGAAACGAATACAGTAAGGGAAGTTTTGTATCACAGAAATATTTTTTGAATTAATTTCACAAACAAAAACCATTCAAACAAACTGACCTGAATTTTCTTGATAAGCCGCAGCCTAAAAGTAGAGTTTGCAATATGTTTGATACAATCTCATCAATTTGCGAAAACTTTCGCCTATTTATTTATGAAAGCCGGTTATTTCGTACCCAAATTTATTTATTGGTCAAAGTTGTGTAAATTACTAACCGCGGTGTTAACAAAATTGCGCTGTCCTGATATAAGCGACAAAGTTCGCATCCTAATTGGAAATCAACTGTGTAGGGAACAAAGGGACCTTATATTTTATACGATTCCCAAATATTAAGATTACTTTAGAAAATATTCCAATGGTAAACTAATTTGCATATAATATATTCTTAATTATTTCAAAATCTTTTTCCATGTACATCACTGGACTATATATGCCTCGATTCATAAAAACACAAAAAACTGACAAACACAGACACCCACTATAGTTTTAAATAGCTTATATTTTTTATATATTTATTTTGATTTAATTTGAGTTAAAATTTAAAAATTTCATTAATTAACTAGTTTTACGCGTCTACGTGATACGCCGGTGGTCCTGGCTTCGAATCCACAGAAGGCACCTACTTGCCTGTAAAGATGATCAGGGAAACAGATACATAAATGTGTCTGTTTGGCTTACGGGAATTCACTTTTTATCTGCTTGCTCATTTCGTGAAGGCTTGTGGTACAGTGCGTAAGTAAACCTTGAACTGAGTTTTTTAATTTCGTATTTTTTTCCAGTGTCCGTATGAAATATGGATGCTCTTTCATATCATAAATCTCATAGCTGCCTCGTTTGTTCTGCACGTTGCAAGGAACAAATTTGAATCTTGTACGCTCATACATTTATCTTGTGTCTTGTACTATCCAATTACGTTGAGTATATTTCACTGATCATAAAGAATTTACATTGTATGAAAATATTTTAGTAGGTATTTATGTAGGTAACATGGTACAGGGCTTTAAGCTTCTTACATTAACAATGATTAGACAATGACAATAAATCAATTAACTTTTATTATAAAGGTAAACAAATGAAATTAAATACAGTTTATAAACACCCGGGAGATCGATAATGTTAATAAGAACAGATCTTCATAAATTGTAGTTAAAATTCATCTCGATCACAAAAAACAAACCGCATCAAAATTGGTCGATTTGTCTAAGAGCTACTATGCCACGGACGGACACAGAGACACATCAAACTTATAACGACCCTCTCTTTGCGGCAGGGTTAAAAAAATATATCCATTCTAATTTTACTAAACTCAGCTCGTATTTCTTAAAAATATCTAGCGATTTGTTCAAAGTAATGCCTGTTTGAACAAAGATTATCTCCACGCCAAGTAACAGTTGCCGCTTTGTGCGTCTATATTAAAGCCTAATGGATTCTCGCAACTGAAACAAACAAACCACAAAATAGTCGGCATATCGCAGGCGGCAGTCCAATTATGATTATGTGAAACAAACAAACGGGAAAATACGGCATTATTTCCATTGCCTCGATAAGTTCTTGTATTCTTATATTCGAACAATCAGTGAAAATTGAAAAGGACTAACAGTTTTATCAAAATAAAATTCTTAAAAAAACCATTGCGACTTCAAAGTGTTCTAAAAAGTAATAAATGAAACAGAAATAAGTCTACATGAAATATTTTGAAGTTGGTGTGAAACTGAAACAGGATATTATAAAATTTCCTGAAAATCTGACGGCACTTACTTCCCAATTTACCAAACTAAATTTAATAGGAGATCGCGAGCGAAGCCAAAAAAGCTGGTAAATAGATACTTAGTATTAGAAGGTATTAGTTAGCTAACACTGCAAAATGAAACACTGTTCATATCAAAATATTACTTTGTCGTTTATTGAATATCAAATAATTCAATATTTAAAAGTAATCGATAATAAATGCTGCTCATTAAGGCTTGAAAACGGAAAACCTCAGGATTCAGAACTAATAAAGTTCAAGATTGGGTACTTAAGAGTCTTGCAGAGCTGTAAAAATATTTCTGAGTCAGTTTATATCTTCACTTGATCCTTTCAATTCTATGAATTTAATGAAACTCCGGCTTAGTAGGTCCGCGAGTCTTATTCATATTAATGTCGGAAAATATTTTGCAAAACAAACTGAATAGAGTATAATATTGGAGAGCTTTACAGGTTAATTATACCTTTCAGATTAAGGCTTTCTTTTTGCGAAGGTCTTAGATTTGACGAATTAGGTTAATTTGCCTAATTTAATACTTGATCCATTTTATGCATCTTTCACAAATATTTCTATAAAAGTTGGTAAAATTTTTCTTCGTTTTTCGAGTACCACCTATAGATCAAATGTCCCTCCGGAAATAGTTGAACCCCATCGTGACTATGCGAAGGGCTGATATGTGAATTGTCAAATTATTTGAAAAAGGAATATTAAATAGATCATATAATTATTAGTTGGTTTTATCAGTTCCGTAAACACGTATTTTATTTTTTAATTTCTACTAGAGACTGATAAAACATTGTTTATCCAATCTCTTTAAAAAATTTGCTAGATCAAAACAGTGATCACGAAAATCATGTGTATATTTTTTATGGTTTTCTTCACATATTTTCTAAAAGAGCTGCAAAAGTTGTTAAAAAGGCGTACAGCTAAAGCAAACTGATCGGATATAATGTTTGTGATAACAAAATGCAAACTCTATATTGTATAATAGATACATAACAACATGTGCTTATAAAGACAATAGCAAGAGTATTTTTCCATGCCACAGAGTACAAAAGCATTGAGGCTCCCACTTGCGTACCATTTCTCGAGGCAGTGTATGAGAGGTTCGGCAACCTCCAAAAACTTATTGATAAAATACATGATATCGACAGGTTATGCGTAGTGCCTACATATATTAAATAGGTACTGCCTAGCAAAAACACTGTCATTTTTACATATATCAAAGCGAGATTTTTTTGAAGATGCTCTATACATATAAAGTAGGATTAAATTAAAAGGGATTCGATCGATTTCTGATACTCTACCTTAAAGCACCTCGGAGTGTTTATCGGTAAATACTAAATTTAACCTCGGGTTCTACTAGTGCACATAGAACCTTCTTGAACGTATCTTCTGCTGAGGCGTCAGTGGTGTCAGTTATCTGGCTATTTTAAACAGGAATTTTTCAGGAGGAGTACTTTCTCCTACTTTTTATGTAGTTTTGCTGCCGCTACCTATCATATTCAGACAAGCATCAAATGTTTAAAGTCTTAAGTGCAGTAGGTACTTATATAGTTAAATAATTAGTGTTATATATATATATATATATATATATTACCGCCTGTGAGTTCAGATTCATTTTTGGTAGCTGGCTAAAATATTTATCCATTTTTATCCAATACAGTGCAAACTTGTTTAAAGCTATCATAACTTTTAATTCGCTACGTGAAACGTTTTGAAGTTTGACTTTTTTCGGTCCTTGTTTATAATTGGTAGTGACTACTGACGACCGAAAAAGCTAAATGCCTTAGGGCTGTTTAACGATTTTTAATTGTTGAACTGAACGATGAAATTTATTATAAAGTGAAATACCCCCCGGGGGAGCAAAAGATTGCCCGAGATTGGAACCCAGAACTAGTTGCGCGAAGTCGTAAAACACTTACCTACGGAGACGATTTACTGTTGTGTTGTGAAAAAATTGAAACTCAATTAAACATTTTAGTTATATATTTTTTGTCACTCTCCTTTAGATTTCGGATTATATAAAGATTTTAAAATACTATACTTAAAGTATTAAAAAAAAGTAGACAAAGTATTCTATTATAATTTATAACTCAAATATAAAAATATTTCGTTATAGATTTTTTTTAGGCCTTATTACAAAACATGGACGAAAGATGTTTCAGTATTGGTTGCTAGGATACACGTCTAACGTTCATACAAAAATGAGGTAACAAACCCGGCCTATTTTTAAACTGCGTTTTGGAATAAGGCAGTTTATGTTTTACTATACTTTGCAAATTACATTTTTCGAAATGAATATCCAGATTTCATTAATTACTAGCTTGTCCTCCAAGCAACTCTGGGTTCTCATTAGTGAAAAAATAATTAAATAAGTCATCTTTACATTAATCATGATATTAGTTTAGATTATAAATAGTAAATGCATAAGTCATTCAACTTAATAATTCTTGTCAATGACATGTTATAATTCATATGATAAAAGTTTATTTCCTCCATATAAATGTCATGTTATGTATTATGCGTCTAGATTGGCTATCTTTTAATTTACTCGAGTTTATTGTATTTTTATTTCATTTGTTTATAGTACAGTACATAAACATTCTTTACTTTGTCTTTATATTGAGTGACAAAGTTCTAGCTTTGGTATTGCCATATAGCTGTTGCACTAGTGGATCCAGCAAACTTCGTATCGCTTCAAAGTTACGAATAATAACGTGTCACCTAAAACGTCATTCATTAGAAAATGTATGAGAAAACGAATTTAGTTCATAAACGCTTTTACGTGAATTTCTCTGTATTTTTAATAGATATTCTGCCATTCTCGGATTAGATGAATCCAACTAAACAGAAAACATTAAAATCGGTGCAGCCGTTCATTAGTTACATATGGTGTAAATAACCCGACTGATTCATTAATATAGATATATCATTAATCAGCATCCACCTATACTATATTATTAAAATAAAAAAGATTTATAATATTGTTTGTAATGAATAAATTTTAAATATACTGGAATGTTTTTAAAATTCTTTCACTCCCGGGAAGTTAAGATTCTAACTAGTTAAAATATTGCATATTTTAATAGTATGCTTATAATAATAATAGGCATATACCTAAAGTACAAACTTGTAAACTATCCATTAAGAACAATGTATTAATCTATCGTACACAAAATAAAAAAGTTTTAGAACTAACAGTTTTATCATTAGTCGTAGTCGAATATGGCAAGACTGAACTAAAATTTTAACTGTTTTATTCGAACTATTTCCCCGACGCAAAAACAGCGGTGTTATAACTTGTTTGTATGTATGTCTAATGCCTCGTAACTGGATTTTTTTGTATGAAAGCTGATTGAGATGGATTTTAGCAATTTATGAGATCTATTTGTACATTATTATGAATGTTATCATTTCGAGGGGTTTTAAGTTGCCTTCAATTTTGGAAAAGTCAAATTAATATTAAAAATTAACAGTAGGTACCTTGTCTTTATTTAGAATATATTAACATTATGTCGTATAATACTTATATGATATGAATACAATAGTGTTCTGCAACTTGGTTGCTATAGAACATGCAATTGTTTGATAAAAAAATAATTAAAGAAGAAATAGTATCAAGAATTAATAACAAAATCATTAATATTAGTTATTGTAGGGTTAAAGTTATTATTGAAGATAAATTTGTTGTTTGTTTTTTTAATCATGTTTATTTTGCGATAAATACAAATACTGTATTTTATTACTGAGAAAACAATAAAGTATTAGCATTCATACTTTTATGAAAAAAAAATTAACATTAAAATTCTAATAGACTTAATTTCAAAGTTACAAAAAAAGTACGATTATATAAATAAAAATTCGGCAAAGCACCTAAAAACAAACAAAAGAACAAATGAAAGACGAACAAATGTTTACCTATACAGACCAACTTTTGTTTTTAATAACTAAAAAAGCCATCTGGCTAACATTTTTGCGTTGTGTTATTATTATTTTTAATATTACAATAATTTAAACAAACGCTTTCAGTTATAATAGTGTAACAACCGTAACAATAAAGATATAATATCATGAAATCAATACGCATAATATTAAGTTCAGCGAGATTTAAGGTGTCTGACCTCGATTAATGAAGAAAGACGTCGCTAATTGCCTCCTGTAATTTTTCCACTGAGCAAGCCCACGTATAAATTAATTTTCTTTTAGTGCCCCGCTCCGTAGCACCTTAATGAGGCTGTAAGTGAACCTCCTTTGTCTGATATAAGTAACTCCAGCGGAATGGCTTCCGAATGGTCCGACAAATTGGGCTTTTGGAGAAAGTTACGCTAGTACTTTGTAATCGTTTTAAGTTTACCTATGGAGAATATGGTTATGAGCCTTCTAGGTATATCGATTGTAAGATTTCATTACAGTCACTTCTAGTAATATATTCCTTTCTATACATAAAAATAATATTGTTACAATGAGTATACTTTGGACTTGAAATACGTCAGAAAGTTGCGTACTAATTCGCAATCAACGCGCATCCGTCAAAACGCGACGCGATGACCTATTGTACTTTTATAACATGTAGATAAGAATATCAGGCGCCGGAAATTCGGTCATCATATATAAATTATATTAATTACTAAATAATCTTGGACGCAAACTTTGAACGCAGTTTCTTATCTTTTTTAACGAGACGCGACACAAAGATTAATTTTAAGTTCGAGTGACCTTATTTGTGAATATTGTAATCAGAACTGACATATGCGTATAACTTGATTTGTGTTTCAGAACATGATTAAATTTAATTTTTTACATTTGCCAAGAAAAGAGCGATGCACTTTCATAGAAATCACCGACACAAATATAAAAAATATATAAACAAAAATTCGGTAAAATATACATTATCTATACTAATATTATAAAGAGGAAAGATTTGTTTGTTTGTTTGAATTGAATAGGCTCTGAAACTACTGGACCAATTTGAAAAATTCTTTCACCATTCGAATCCTTCATTATCTATGACGAATATAGGCTATATTTTATTGTGGTTAATAATATTTATATTGTAGGCGCGGATAAAATCGCGGCGCTGTACATCAATAAAACTGACCACAATACCTACTGAAATGGCCCGCACTATATGCGTCCTTAACGCAGACTGACTATAAAATATTTAAGGCCGAACAATGATGTGGTCCGCACACGCTTTTAGTAAATACCTGAACGATTATTTTATATGTACATATACGTGTTCCTATATACGTATGTCAACCGAATCGAAAAGAGATCGAAAACAAATATTTTTTTCGCTGGCATCGCTCCTGGATCTCATTTTCATTTCGGGTCGCGTCGTTAATAATTTATTGCCTTCGAAAGTTGAGTGAAGCAATCTGTTAATATTTTCTTAGTATTGCCACGAATGGCACATCGATTTTCATTACCGACGCTTGTGGTCAAACTTTGGAACACCTTCCTACTACGAGGACAAACTTTGACAAACTTCTTATAAGGTAAGATGTACGTAGGTACCTAATTATGTTAACGCGTTGCACGTTATATTAAAACTTTCAAAGTGTCACATTGAAAGACTTCCTTTAAAAGAGATGTTCTTAATACGAATTTTTGTTTGTAACTGGGTCAATAATTGTGAAACTACTATTTATACTTTAATTAAATAATAAATGTATTGTGCGTATGCAGAAATAATTTTTTTTTAGCACAAAATGCTACAGATTCGAAACATCTGCGCCTGTTTGTCTTGACCTTTATTTTCGTTAATACCATATCAAATCACGGGTTTCAGTTTGGTTATCACCAATATTTCTTTTGTGTAACTCGGTTGAAATATGACGATGATTGTTAAAAAAAAAAACGTCGAAAGAAGAACAAGCGGACTGAAAGCTTTCATAGAAAACGCTGCTTGAATCCATTGAGAATTGAGATATGTTTGAGTGCTCTTACAATGTATGAAGTTGGGGCGCCGCGCCCAAGTAGAAATATAATAAATTCGAAAATGTGTTGTACTGCTTATTCTGTATTTTCAGGGCAACCTATTATAATAATGATACCGCCCATTACCGCACAAAGCCTCAGGCTTTATTACGCATTGATCTAAATCCAATATAGACAATTATTGAACTAACATATTTAGTAGCGTGATATCAATAAACGTTTAATGCAACTGTGATATCAAGTCGATAGCCCTCCGGATACGCGCGGCCCAGTTTCCATTACTATCTACCAGTTATACATAATGGTGTGTTTGTCCCACATCCTACTCTAGATTTACTTAGGTAATAATTCGGTCTGCATTTAAAATCTCGAAATTCCTAGTTAGGCAGAAGCGCTTTACGTATACAGTGACAAAAGGATATTGTTACCCTTCTGCACTAAGCAAACTTAGGGATTTAATCTATCAAATAATCGCAAGGTGGGTTACTACATACTTGAGGTTCAATTTAATAAACTTCGTGCTCACCACTGCGCTGGGGTGTTTGACATGGGGTGAATACATATGCATCTGTCTCAGTGATTATATTCTTTATAGACACGTGATCAGCACCTTGAAAAAAAATATAGTTTAGTATAAGTTGGCTAAACTAACTTCATATCAATTTATAATTTATTATAAGATTCCTCTCTAGTCCGTACATTGAATGCGGGCATAATCTAAAATTTACCCTATAGATTAGCATTATCTCGTTTGTGCCGACACTGTCTTTCGTCCTTTACAAAGGTACGAGTGGATAAAAGTGGAGAAGGACTTGAACGAAGATGATAGGATAAAAGGAAGTGCAAATGGCAAATTTTTGTAATTCCCTCTTATATAAGTAAGTGTATATACGTTAGTGGAATTAAAGGTTTTTAAAGTCAATAATTATTTATTCATTTAAAATCATATACATAATGAATATTATTAAATTACTAAAAGCGCTTATTATGTTTACAATAACAGTTTTCTTTTTTAGCTTCCTTTTGTTTTTAATTGCCTTTCGAAAAATGAAAAGGAGCTCGTTCAACCAAACAAAAAGCTTTCGATTTTATAATATTAATGTATTTTACATTTGGCAATTTCATTTTCTTTGCATTGGATTGGTAGAATTTGAGTAGGTATAATCTTTATTTATTAGTATAAAATGAAAAAAAAAAAACTTAATTCACAGCTGTGTATATTTAAAAAATCATCTTGAAGATGAAATCAGTCAGTACGAACTCTTTTACAAAAGTATCCAACTGAGAAAAATATATTAAACGTCAACACAATCATTCTATTAGTATCTAATATTGTACAGTAGAATAAATATCATTTCAATAGTAACAGTTGGTTTAATTCTATTGCTAATTATTCTGTATGCATATTTAATGGGACGTATAAACAAACAAATGAGTGACGCGAGTGTCGCATAGTAATTACGGCTGGAATTTAATGACATGGATCTGTAATCACAAAACTATCGCTTAAATTGCTTATTGTAACATCAAATAATTATTATCAATGGGTTATCCTTAGTTAACCTTTATAAGTTTTATTCCACTGAACTTTAGACAACATAGACTCATACGTGCCGGGTCAACTTCTAATGACATACTCAAAAGACAGTATATACGCCAATAAGTTTTTTGGGCTGACCAACGCCATTGAATTAGTTTTAAAATTGCTAAACTTACTGTTGTAACTATGACAAATCTCAATTGGATATTTTGTGGTGAGTAACATTTTTTATTATTTATTCATTAACATTTTTATACCCTTGTTGAATTTTATTTATCAACACTATTTACATCTTTTTGCTTTTGCTTTGCGCCCACCTTCAGTTACTTAATTTTTTGTATCTGCCGCACTGTACATTGGATCTTATTGACTTTAATATAATACTGTCAACTATTAATGTTAATTCTTATTTTATCTAGAAATAGAGACTTAAATACGCGTGCGTGATCGGCTTTCCCCGTTCAGAAGGTTTCTTACTATACCTCAAAAATTTGGTTTAGATTTTCACTAAATTTCGTCAAGATCTTAATGTACCAGGTAATTATTAAAATGAAAGTACATATTCCAGTTAACCTTAATTTAATATTTCATGTACCTTTGCAGTTATAAATTTAAGTCATCAAAAATTATTGTTTGTTGTACCTCTACATCTCTAAACTATTGATCTAGTTATATATGCTATATAATTCTATCTATTATATAATTCTATAATGAATTTAACAACATCTCATTCATTGATAAATGTTTATATTTCATTATCGTTTAACACTTAACATTAATGTTGTGTCATTTATCGGTGCTTTATGGCTGCGAAATTAGACCAAAACATTAAGACTATAAATATTATAGATTCTAACTCCAAATTAGGAATTGGCTTTCGTTCTCGTTGAAAAATACTCGGCAATAAGTCCGTATATTTCACGAGGATTTTGGCAAGGACTTAAGACGTAATCTTCTCTAAGTAATGGTGTTGTGGTTCAGTTGGAATAAATACAAGCGCCGATCGTGATCCAAATACGCGAAACAGTATTTTTTCTTCATTTAGATACCTCAATATTCATCGCTTACGAGTTTTGCGAGAGATAATCGTCGAACTTGTCTATGAAGCAATTTTGGGCCGAAAAATCCCTTATTTTTATCTTTAAATTATTTCATTCTTCAAATGAGACAGAAATTTATAAGACGAAAGCATTGAAGAAATATATCGGCAGAAAATGGATATCTACTTATCAAAATTTATTATTAACTGCGCTTTGTAAAATTATTGACATAAATTTATTAAATATAATTGTAGTTACATAAAAAAATATGTTTTTTGTGTCTAAAATTTCAGGTTGCTATTTTAAGTTAATATGAAATTTTACAACTGAATAATGTCGCAAAATTTTACGGTTCCCGTGGGATAATTTTCAGTTTCAAAATCACAAAAATTAGTTAACAAACTGAATTTTGAATTAATATATTACTATCAAATATATATTTACGATAAGAATTAGCGATGTTTACACGTAAAGTAGTTCTATAATTAGAGAGTGGTGTCACAAACACGCGTAAGCATAAAGGAATGACACTTGACTGACTCTCGTTAATTTGCTTTTGCTGCTAAGGTTCAAAATATATCTACTCAAATAAATAAAATAGAAGTGTATGTTTGTACATAAATACCAGCTTTTATTTCATGCATATTACGCTGTTAAGATCGGAAATTAAAATCACCTAAAGAAAGTATATTATGATATTCATTTTTAACTTTTGTCTCTCTGTCTGTGCTAGGGTTTTGGTTACATAATAATAATAACAATAATGAAATAATTCAGCTTTTAAATAGAAAAGTAGCGCTTCTTAATCTTTCCACGACATACGGACACGTCATACATAAGTGAAGTATGTCTTATTTGAACAAATGAAAAGGAAATTTCCTCTGTTGAAAAATAGTTCAGGTTTCATGCGAAAAAAATATTAATTCTACGTCTCTTAAGCCATGCGGACAGTTCCCGGGAACTGCTAGTGTCGTATATGAAAATGGCAACATCAGATGCGGGAGGAATCGAGATTGCTATTGAACATTCGCTATTGCGCCGCGTTTACGTTTCGGATAAAATGTGTGAGCCAGGTGAATTGAAATGTCTGAAAAGAGTTCGTGTTTTTCCTAGATATTTACCAGATGTTAATGGATTGGAATTATGCAGATATAAATAATGTGGACTTGGTGTTTTTGTTTTCCCTTTAGAAATACGGAAGTGAAAATTTCTCTAAAACTTATACAAATTATTTACAGTGATGAGATAAGATGTTTTTAAAAATGCAAAAGATTTTTCGATATTTAACGTGAAATCATACTTTTTTGTTTTCTATATAATATTTGGCTCTTGCCAATTTATTAAATGTTTTTTAAATTTAAACTAAAAATCTTATAAAACAAGAGCAATCACCAAGTAACTTTACCTATTTCTTACAACTTCACCCTTACATGACTTGATTGATTTTGACTAAGTAGGCTTCTACCACATTGTGCGCCTGTGATTTCTAATCCGAAGAAAAATCAAAAGTCGAGACCGAACACACCCATACGACCGAAGCCTGCCTAGAATTTGGATTGTAAGTTCGTTTCAATCTTTATGAACCCAAACAACTCTGACATCTATAACAAAAGAGTAGGTATGGTTTTTAAAACATTTAAATATATTTATTAGATAGTAAACAGGGCCCCTAATGACTATGACGCAGAAACCTAATTAAACAATATATCAGACTCAGGCACGTCACTCAAGTAGCACGCCGTTTATTCGTCGGGGATTAAAAATAATATATTTCTTGCTATAGCCATTATTGGCCTATAAATTATAACCACTAAGTAATGCATATTCATTAAAGTCGCGGTAACTTTTTTGCAATGCCAATGGTTTATCTGATGCAATTGAGAAAGGAGTGCCATAAGAAAACTGGACGGCTTTTCGAGTTTCAATTATACCTGTTTCGGTAGAAGATGACTGATGCAATGCATCATTAAGTGCGAATCATTCGCTTTGAACTTTAACATTTTGAATGTTAGTTAGTTGTACAAAGAAATGTATAATCTACACATATTATTTTTGCTGGTTACGACAGCCAGACATTGTTTGCTATTATTATAGACTATAATTATAGCTGATCGAGACGTCGAGACTAGAACTGTGTTCGTCTGTAGAGGCGGTTTGCTTGCTGAAAAGCTGAAGCAAAACAGTCACTTAAATTTTTGAGTTATCTCCATACTATTTATACTCGAACCCAAAACAGTTTATGTACAAAGATATGAAAATTATATATATACGCTTAACGCCAAATACGCTTCGAAAATATGAAGAAGTATAAAGTATAATACGAAGATCCGCTTATTACATTACAGCTACGACCTTCTTTTGTTTAAATGAGAAGTTTACTTCAATATTCCTGAGTTTAGCATCCCCCGGGAGCACCCGTTCCCAGGAGCTACGCGAGCCGAATACGTAACACCTAATATGTAGATAGTGCATCGATTTTCACACAAAGCGAACGTGAACGTTAACGGGGACCCCTGCTCAATAAAAATCACATTTACTCTAAGTCAGTTGTTGGTGTTGTGACATGACGGAGTATAGTGACTTCCGAAGTAGCAGGTTATCAGGCTGGAGGGTGAGGGACGGGGGAAAAGGCTGGATGCTGGTGGGTGTCGATTTCCCCCGCACTTGCGTCCTGACGTTCGGTGCGCTCGCTCGCGCCTTTTCGTGATACGGTAACGCGTTTTTATTTACCGACTAAGTTTGTTTTTTTTTATTAAGAGGTTTGTTGTGGTTAGCAAAAGTGCAGATGTGAGTTTATTTCGATTTTATTTTGTGGACAGTGATAATTTTCGAATCCTTGATTGTAAGCTTAAAATATTCAATTTTATAGTTTTTCAAACCTTTGATATTAGAAAACAGTTGGAAACTATCATTGAAAACTATTGCAATTGGCATACTTATTTTATACTTGCAGTGGATAGATGAAACTCAGCGATTTAGATAATAAACAAGAGTTCAGTTCTATAATCGGTCAGGTCACCCATGAATAGACGAAACAATATATGAATAAGACAAATAAAGGGAAGACGTGAATCCTCGTCTAAATCAATTAGGATTTATGATTAATAATTTATTGTTTATTATTGACCCTATAGTAAGATATTTACTAGCGAAGCGACTAATAAATTCACTTCATTTTTGAAAATTTAACTATTTAATGAGGAATTAATTTTATTTTCAACTAAAAAATTGGAGGTTCCTAAATGGACTGTAATTGTTTTTTTGTTACGCAATTATTGTGGCTATAATTATGTTTTTTTTTTTACTTTTTGTGCTTTGAAATATCATTGGTTGTTGATAATATATTATTGAAGTGTGTACTATATACATGTTATCTGATGTATATTACTTACTTCAAACTTTATAAAGAGTCAAAATAAAAAACGAAAATTCACGCAGCTACAACATAATTTGGTATATTTTCGAAACTTATACTATATTTTGAAATCGGATTTTTTAAATCCCTACGCAAAAACAGGAGTGTTATAATTTTGACATGTTCGTGTGTCTGTCTGTAGCATCGCAGCTCCTAAACAAATGGACCGATTTTGATGCGGTTTTCGTTTTTTTAATAAGCCTGTCGGAGGTTTTTAAATATTGTTTTCAATATCACTCGTTAAAATGTTCTTTTGAACGAATTAAATGTAATGGGCGACGTCTTAAGGTAATTTTCTAATTTCTCTAGCTTTTTACAGTCGCGTGGAAAACTTTTTATGTCCTTATATGACGAAGGTAGTAGAGCGTTCAAAGCATAGTGTACTCATTTAATGGACTCTCAATCGTTAAGCTCGCGTAAAAACTGAAACGCACTTTCATTCCGGATTAGAGCGAGTTTCTCACGTATTACTCAAGTACAGTCACCTACAAAATGTATTTACTAATTATATTTATTTATTAATCTTTTATTTTTATTTAGGGTTAATCAAATTTGGCTGGCTCATATTTCGGCCAACGCGTTAGTATAGCAATACAACGCGGTAATGTAGCCAGTATTTTGGGTACGCACCCTAACGGCTTTGATGAGCCTTTTGTATTTTTGTAAATATATTTAAGTACGTTATTGTAAATATTCAATCAAAAGCCAAAAATCTTAAAAACACATTTTTGAAATACTACCTATAGGCGCCTAGATTAAAGTGATTAAGCGTAGCCATTTTATTCATGTTGCGCAAAAAGTTTGTTACGCGGAGAAATAAAGAAAATTGTTTGGAAGGCACAGATTTCGAATTATAAAGAAAATTATTATTGAAGCAGGCACAGAAAAGTGTCCATCCCAGATCCCACCAGAGAATATGGGATGGATGCCATTACGAGCCTTATTTAAATATACTTTAGCGTTTTCAAAAGAAACAAACCGAAAATAATTATTAAGCTTATTGACCCTTTTAGGAAAATAATAAAAAATAGGAACAATAATTTTATTTAAATTGGTACCAATTACAAAATATTTTGTGAATAGACGAAAATCTATTCATAAACTTTCCGCGTTTATAAATTGAAATAAAACAAATTTTGCGAAAAATAAGAATTTTCTACGAGCGGACACAATGTATCATAAACTTTTGACATTCAGAAACATTAACCTTTAAAAATTTCCACCTAAATTTAACAGCGAGAGCTATTAATTAAATTTATTGTCTTAATGACTCAATTCGAACTCCTATATCAAATTCGCATGCGTGGACATAATTAAAACTAGAAAAAATCCGTAACCTCTCGTGGGGCGTTCCGCATAATTTTCTTTAAAACAAAATTTTATTAAAGTCACACTTAATGTTTAGTAGTTTACAGTCACTTATCTACCGTTTTCCGTTATCCGGTTGTTTCTATTTCGATAGTTCATTCTTCCTTCCAAGGCATAGCATGTTTCTTTGTTTTCCCATCAATCGAACATTTCGAGTAACACACATGTAATGTCAGACGCGTCTTGCCACGGAGGCAGTTATTACTTATGTTACTCGTTTAACTTTGTCTGCATTAACACCACACAGAAAGTGTAGCTTCCCATGAGTGAAAGACTTTAAAATTCCGGTCACTGGTTTTAGAGTTAATTAAAAACTATAATTGTCATCGAAAATTTCTCATTATGATAATAGTGTAATAAATTAATTTCCTTTTCAGACAGTAAATCCATTACTGTCTGAGTAAGAAATTAACTGATGTCTAATAAAATCGTAATTCTACCTACGAAGTCGCGCACCAGTCAGTTTTACATAATTGGGTTCTGTTACCGACTGTACTAATAATGCAATGTTGATGAGGCTTGTCACTTTGACGTTAGGATTGGATTGCGTCCTTATAAGCATACTCACACTTGCTCTCACTCAAATACCACTTGGTTTATCAGCCTACTACATATTTAATATACCATATTGCCTTTTATATATTTTTTATTAATGATACGTCGTTTTTATTATTGAAATAAACATTAAGTCCGACATAAATCACCTTCACCTTAAAGATATAAGCTATATATATAATTAAACGTAGAACTATATTCAATTCAAATCGTATTTCCAAAGAGATAAGCAGCGACCAAAGACACTTCACCTTCTACGATCCTTAAATACCTCTTTCGCTTCATCCAATTTCATTAAATTCATCACAAATGCTTGCCGATTACGGATGCTTTTGACCTATCCCTTTTCAAGTACATCCTGGTTTGGTCCAGAAACGTACAATTAAGTGTAAGTATTGTGTGAATTTATATATGTATATGTAAAACTCGTTAGATTATTTCCATACAAACTCCTCAAGTATCTAAACCATCTTAATATTCCCTTTTTTATCCTTGTCACTATAGTCTCTTATTTCTCACCGCTCGCGTGTCACCCTATTTCTGATTTTATCACCTAGAGTTACCAGACTAAACCCGCACATGCTTCTTAAACGCTTTCAATAAGCTCAATGCAATGGAAATACGTATTTTATGCTGTATGATTGAATTTACCAAAAAGTGGTTCTAATTTTGGAGAAAAAAGTCTGTAAACGCAAGATACGAAGTTCGGTTAACTTGAAATTATAGGAACTAATCAAAATTCCGTGTAATTCTTGAGACAGTTATGTTATACGTTAGATTATCGGAATTACTACGACGTGGCCGAGTTAAACTTGTTATTTACGAGAAAAGTCGGTGAAATATGCGCACTCGCCCGAGGTCGTAACTTCCTTAATACGTTCAAGCTGCATTCTGAGGTTTAGAAAAGTCGCGATCAAGACGAAAAAAGGTTTTATTTTAAATCAAGCTTTAGATTTTTTAAACTATCTAATACTTGCAAGTTATATATTTTATATTTGTATAGGTATATAAAATATACTTTTTTTCGTGATAAAGGTAACCTATGTCCTTTTACATGCTCTAGATACAAAAATTTAATGCTCAAATCCACCACACGGTTACGTATAGGTACGTTATATGCTTTAATATTTTGTTATCGCAGCAAATAGAGATGCAGTAGTCGTTATCTTGCTTTTAGTTTTATCTCAAAGCGCAAGATCCCTGTTTACAGCTGATGCTTAACAAAGATAATATCATTAGTAACAAGCTCCTCGCTAAAGCTTAGCTCACTCATAGGATAAAGGCGACTTTATACAACTAGTTGACGTTAGGGACTGGTATTGTGAGGAACTAAAGTCAAATTCACAACCACCTCCTTGGTTAAGAGGTTGGAGCGTCTGCGCGTTGCCCCGGTTTTTAACCCTGGGTGAAGAAGATCAGAATTCAGAAGGCTTATCATCACTTATCTGTAAAGAAAATGTCCTGTGAAACATGCAGAAATATGTCTACCCTTATCTTACTAACTACCTTGTTAATTATTTTTCAATTTAATTTAAACGCATTTTAATCCAAGTCGCGAGAAATGCAGCACATAGTGTGAAAAAGTATGTCGGATTTAAATGTCAAGTTATGTAAACGGCACGATATAAAACAATAGCGTTAATGACAACCGCTACAATTTCTTATGCAAATGTGTGGAGTGATTACATTTTCACTAGAGAATAACCCACTGACCGACACTGCACTCTGTCCCAAATACTAATAGTTTTTATATACCACTTTTTAAAGCTTTAGAATTTATCACACGTTTCTACAATTTAAAACTGTAATATTTTACCGTGATAAGTTCTTTTTTAATAAAAGAGTCCATATTCATAATTAAAAGTGCACACAAATTTTCGTTACGCTATGGTGGCGGGTATGTCGGATTATGGTAACTTGATGATATAACTATTTTATATAGGATCTCACTGCACTATCAAACAATCGTAAAATATGTGTGAATTAATGATGTTAAAAACAGCTTCAAGCTTTACTATTACTATTTTTGTTTCTAATCACACAATATCTGTACTAAGGTTAATTTCGCAACACATATTGGCCGGAAGCGATGAATATTGTCTCTACGATTAACATTTAATAAAGTTTATATATCATACGAGTACTTATCTACGGGTTCTTGACGGAGATAAAATCCTCATTGCTGTCACGTGTTATTTACGAATTCTTAAATGGTCGTCTACTCAATATTTTTTGCGACTGCTCGCTTATATGGCAATGCAGTGAAACTTTTACAGAATAAAATATTGAAGTCGTTTTTTTTAGTGAAGGGTGAAAATTCGCTATCAAAACTATGATTTAAAATAAATTGGAATTTTATTAGCATCCTCGCACAAGATTTATAGATCTGACGAAGCTGTGAATTGGATAGGGCCCGTTAATTATATGACCCCTGAGACCGGTGAATGATATAGGTGAGGCACTTGATATTGGTATCCGAAATTTAAACCTTAATCGTTATTAATGATAAGGGTTTTTTTTATTAAATTTCATTACAGGTATTGTACATGGTGTAGGTACACAAAATTTTAAAAGTTTTATATTTGCTCAGGTTATTTAATTGTGTATCATATTACCTATGATATTTTTATCAATTTTATTTTAGACATTAATAACATACAGCGTTATACTGCATTTACATTATAAACATATATGAAATTAAAAAAGTTTTTCTATGAGGGAGTTTATGTTATGAGGTCTTTCAACCGAACTCGAACGTGTCTCGTGCTGTGTGTACTGTGTACCGATTATATTAATATTATATTATATTAGAAAATGAAAAGGATGAACTCGAATTATATATTATTATTATTTTAATGTGTATTAATATTGTACTTACTTATTTACCTACTTGAAATCACATAACACCATCATTGTAATGATGTCATGGCAGTGCTAAATTCCATATGCATTATAAAGCCTTGTAGACGATTTGAAAGTTTGATTAGGTATTCCGAAAAAGTGTAACTTTCAATAATTTTTTTGAACGGTTTGGCTGTAGGCAATTTGTATAAATGATTTAAATTAAAGGCCGTGAATTTTTCTTTTTAAACTCATGAAACTCATTAACATCGCCGCTTCAATTACTAATAGCTAAAGGCAGCTAAGTGCTTTCTTTCAAGGAAATAGGCGGAAACAAATTGAAAACGACCCTAAAACGGAGATGGAATGAGCTTTAAAGAAATATTTCTTTATATTGTTTTGAAGAGATAACAAACATTTCAATTCATAATTCATTGATTTACAATAATGTACTTAAATATAATTTACAAAATTCAAAAGACTCATCAAAGCCGTGCGTACCCTAAATACTGGCTACATTAGCGCGTTGTACCGTTTTATATATAATTTTTTTTTTTGTTTATTTTAGTCAGCCTCCTCAACTATGGTTACAACTTAGATACATTACTTATAGGTACATGTAAGTTACATGAAATACATTATAGAATAGCGCCATTAACCTAACAATGCTTTTTAATAATAACTGTATTTGAATGTATTCGTACTTATATTTTACTATAAAGTATATCATTATTTCATATTCTTCGTTCTTTAAAAAAATATACAAAAATAAAACTTTCATTAATATTAATGTTTACAATCAGGATGAATATCGATCTTTTTAATCGATATATTACTTTGACGACCGATTGGCGCAATTGGTAGTGCTCCTGCCTTCTGCATCGAAAGGTCCCGGGTTCGAATCCCTGTAGGTGCATTAATTTGTGTGATGAGCACGAATGTTTGTATCCGAGTCTTGGTTATTTATAAACTTATATATGTATTTATTGTGGTACCCTCGTCTCTGATTACCATAACACAAGTGCTTCAGCTACTTACTTTAGGATCAGAGCAATGTATGTGAGTTGTCCCAATTATTATTATTATTACTTAGTCTTATGAAAAAGGTTATACGGTAACATTAATTTGGGCTTAAAAACAATTTTAGAGTAACTTTGATAGTTTAACTGATTTCGTAGGAGTTGCAAGAATTAGTGCGTGAGAATCATCTTTTTAAACAGCTTTGTGTGTTATGTTGTTATGCTGGAAGCTCTTAAATACAGACATATTACCTGCGTTTGTCACTTTTTTGAATATATACTAAAAACTTGTGCTATATACGTTATCTTTATCACGTATTTGTGCCAAATTGAAAGAACCTGCCTCTGTCAAGACTTCAAAAGTATCAAAAACCGTAGTAACCGTTCCTCTTTTCCATAAAATGTATTTTTAATTGTGTCTGTACCTAAAAAATGATATTTGATTTGAAAATCTACCAGTAGTCAATTACCTTTTTTATATAGAATCCCAGCTTAATCACGGAGGCGGTTAGTTGTATTATAATCCTAAATAATACGCTTTTGTATCAATTTTCTCTATTTCTTCTCAATAGCAAACTTCGTTCATTAAATTCTTAGGATCTACTTTTAGAAACAAGTTTTTCATCTCAACAATTTTCCATTGAAATACGTAGAAATTTGATAATTATGACATTAATTTGATAATTATCCGAGTACGAGACATAATTTATTTAGAGATTACGAAATGCCTAAATGCCTGTATCTTTAATTACTGTTAAAAATTAACTACCATCCATAAGCCAACCCGAATCCTGAGAACCAAGTCTTTATCTTCGATAAGGACTCGTTGATCAGATATATAACCCGGACGACTTGTTATGTTGCTCAGACTGATTCTGCTTGGCCTGCGCATGATTGTAGAGTAGTTGCTTAGGTTTTGTATGGAACGTACAGAACATAGAAAGTATCATAACATGTCGATATCAACTCCATCGAACAAGCGATTTATAGATTAGCTGGAACGAGCAGATGGACATCTGATAGAGGCAGATAGTTTAAAATAATCATAAAGTATCGTAAAATATTTTAGGAGTCCGTCCAATTGTACGTTAATTTGAGTCTACGTAGGCAGTCGTATACACAAATAATTAAATAATTTATGGAGCACAAATATAAAGTCATATACCGCACCGAAATACGATTCAAATCAAAGAAACTTAACTTTCGCATCTATGTTAGTAAATTTCTGCTTTTGTACATATCCTACATGATACTGTATTATGGCCTTTATAATCTTTCTTTGTAAGACAGGTTCTTAATTAATAAATAAACGAATTTGACGTTTAACGTCGTTTAGCGACTATTAATATGAACCTACTTGGTTCAACTTTGTTGAAATCGGTAATAACATTTTGTGGTTGTCAACTGAGTGGAAATGAGGAGGTTTGACATTATTAATGCGCCCTTTAGGCACTTCAAAGTGACCCTAACTAAATTTCTCTTACATAATAGCTCTTGAAATTACGTTATATTTTGATTATATACCAGCCGAAAGCCGGTCTTCATCTGCATAGTTATAGTCTCAAGATTGAATAATAAATTATTTTTGCTTATATATACTAACTATTTTTATATAAGCTTATATACATAAGGTTTTTAATCTCTATGTACTTAGGGTACATAGATATATAAAAACCTACAAATATTGAAAAACAAAATAAAATCCAAAATAGTAACGAAATACATAATGTAAAAGATTTTCGTTATGATTTTCAGTAAATTTACAACTACTTTTTTTTTATTAAATAAAATAATAACTAATAAAACAACTTAACAAATATAATTGGAAGTTTAAATATTACATTAAACGCGTTTAAAACTTTTCAAACAGCCTTAAAGGACAAAAGGTTGAGGGATTAGTCTGTTCAATGACTTTAATTAATGTGAAAGTAAAATCTGGGCGTACTACACACAATAATATGTTAGTTATTATTTGTCGTTCTACAACTGAACGTTTTCTAAGGTATTTTTTGCGACGCTCCACCAAACTATGATGCGGTTACAAACTGTTAGGTTCAGAAGGCTGAACAATGATCACCCACTTGCCTGTAAAGGAAATGATTAGTGAAATAGATACAGAGACGCTCTGCCCCATGCCCCAATAGTGCTTACGGGAATTCACACCACCAAACTGGAACCAGCTGCTTTCAGAGGTATATCCGAAACATTACGACTTAAGGACCTTCAAGAAAAGAGCGTATCTCGCTTTGAAAGGCTGGTAATACACCCGTGGCCCAACTGGCATTGTGGGTGTCTATAGCTGCGGGTCGCTTATTCTTAAATTTAGATGATTTAGAATCCAAATCATCCTGCCGGTTTGCCTGCTGTTACATAAACACAAGCCAAGTCAATTGCAACACTAGTATGAAAGTATTTTAAGTTACGCATATTTATCGTATTTTTAAAAGCATGTCTTTAATAACGATATGACTATATTATTATTAACATGTGTGTAAGACGTATTCTGCTAACTAATTAATCAGTCTTTGGTTCAGACTTTTAATTAAACATCGGCTAACTTTAGCTTAACCATAATGTTGTTTTATAATGTTGATTCTAAAATAGACTCTGATTTCTCATCTATAAAATATATGTAAAATAATGTAAAGTATGAATTTCAATTTTGTTAATGCGAGTTTAGTTTGTTTTAAATTTTTATCTATACTAATATGAGTTTTTCTAAGAAATTAACTCAAAAACCGTAAGATTTTTAAAATTCTTTCACTGATGGGGAACTGGCCTATTCCTGAGTGACATCAAAAATTGATAATACTTTGTTGAGTGTTTGAATTCATCTCAATCTGACAAACGTACGCAGCGGGGAACGTTTGACTGTAAATAAATTAAAAATTATTCCAGATTATTCTTTTACATTGAAAATTATTTACAAATTAAAATCGCCTACAAATTACGAGTTTAAAAGAAGACAAAACACTATCTAAACAGGATTAGGTGTTGACGTTTCACTTGCCCACTTTAAATGTTGCACTAAATGTATGCCGCTAATAAAGTATTTTCTGCATTTTTGCTAACCACATTCATTTAAAAACTCATGACACAACCTTTTTCATTTTGACACCTTTTACGTAATATTTTATATAACCTAGTTAATTTAATCATCATTTTCAAAGATATAATGGATCATCGGAATTGTTATATTTAAGCAAACTGATATATCTATCAGATTTTAGATTATTTTTAGTCTTATAAATTTAGTAAATAATCTATTTCTGTATTCAAAAACTGTAATTGATAACCTTTCATTGTATTAAGTATCAAATAAAATATTCTAAATAAAGAATCTCTCGAGAGTAAGTTGATGAATTTAAAAATATTAATGAACCTTTTATAAAAAGATGCTCTCATCTAGTATCTTTCATTCATCAAATTATTGTATTCTGAATAAGATACAAATCTTTTCGTTAATGAATTCAAAAGTTTCGTGGACATAGTACAATAAAATTTGTATTTTCAATCAAATTAATAAAATTTAGATCATTACATCCAGCTACAATTCCGTTGATGCATTACTTCGAATGACATAATAATTTATTGTGTATTCAGATTTTGTAATAACATCAGATATTGGAGTTAATGGACAGTGTTAACAAAGTGTGTGTAAAAATGGCGTGGTGCCTCATTTTTGTGTTCGTGTTGTCAATTCTGTCGCTCACTCACGCATCTATATATGACGATGACTTCGATTCGTATACCAGAGCCTACGACTACTCATCGGCAGGTAAGCTTAGTTAAATAATTTTCAAATTGTTATAGTCAAAGCTTTTTTATTGTAGTTGACTTATTATTTTGGTATCCTCTCTATTGCAAACAATGTAGAGGTATTTGGAACTGAACCTGCTCTAAGCTCTTTGCAACTCGAGACCCACTAAAACCAGTGACTTGAATTTGTGGCGAATAGCGTGCGACCTATTTATAGAAGATAACAAACGCCGAGCGTTCAATTAAATCGCGAGGTATTTTAAAAAGGAGCTGTGACTCCGTCAAATACTGTCTTTCTGGTTATCTTCTTGTCACGGATAAATTGTAATTTATTGAATTATTATTATTTATTTTGTATCCATCTAAGAGAAAGCTTCTTAATGTTTCAAGCTAGTAATTTAGTACTCGCAAGTAAAATACACGCTTATGTATTACAGCAATAAGTGATATTTGTTTCAGCAAATTTTATTGAATACACAAACCATAAAAATACTTGGTTGGTTAATTGAAGCTGTATCAATTTAAACTTTCTATAGCTATTGAGCTATAAATTTATTATTGATTTTCAGTCTAAAACTATATCAAAATGGCACTTCTGAAACCAATCAAGGAGTGTGAATATTTTAATATTTAGATTAAATTTTAGAAAAGACGCTCGGTATGACATCACTTATTTTGCCCATGCTGTTGGCCATACTAAAATTGCTTTGTTAAAAATACTATTTTGGGTAACAATGCGTTTTTTTTTTTGTTCAATTTAATTTAAACCTTACTGCGGTAACTATTTGGCATATATTGCATGTCTAAAGTGCACGAAAGGTCAAAAATAAAAAATAATTTTTAGAGGTACATAATCATAATAATAAAAATATCTAATTTTTATATTCACAAAAAGTGGTAAACGCTCAATTGTATGCCTCACTACAATGGGTAGAGCGCAGGTTTACAGCGCCCGCTTGGCGCAACTTTCAGAATTTCATTACGTATGAATAATATAATTTCAAGCAGAAGTATATATTGTAATACATAATAATAGATATATCTAAAAGAAATACAAATATCAGTTTTATAAATAGAATCGCAAAGCAGAAGTGACTTAAAAAAATTTCCATACCACTTAAATGTACAACGAAGTCTTGGGCGTAGGCTTAAGAGGGTAAAAACTAATATTCTGTTCAGTAATAGCACTCGAAGAGCTTATTATTACATTTGGAGGGTCTCATAAGTATTAGATACATTTGTATTCGTATCTCGGATATCATAATAAGTCTAGAAAAGGTTGGTTTCGGATAGAAATCTCGTAATGTTAGTTCATTCTTCGTGTTAGTAGTCTTCGAGTTTTGTATGTAGTGTATTTTATATTTTTACCAATATTTAATTAATAAAAAGATTATTAAATACGTACTTTAAAAAAATCTATTATAATTTAGTAAATATTGTATAGTCTAGTCGATACATTATCTGTTTAATTTAATGTCAGTAGGTAATTTTGCTGCGGATTTCAATCTGACAACTGGATTCTTATATTTTCGTTCCTTTTGGAGTGGAGATTTTGGGTCCATGGGGGCCAGAAGCGCGTCGATTGTAGCGTCGAAGAGATATCGACGCGCTTAGTTGAGACCACAGGAAACCCGAAAGCTGGCTCATATTTAGGCCAACGCGTTAGTATAGCAATACAACGCGGTAATGTAGCCAGTATTTTGGGTACGCACCCTAACGGCTTTGATGAGCCTTTTGTATTTTTGTAAATATATTTAAGTACATTATTGTAAATATTCAATAAAAAAAAAAAAAAAAAATCTGACAAAAATAAATCTACTTCAAAAAGTATAAATAAAAAATGATTATATTGTCCTAACGAATTAAAAACATGAAATATGTGTAAAATACGAGTAACGTGATGACGCTAATAACGCAAGTTTTTGAAATTTTAGGTTTCTGAAGATCAGTTTAATAGGCACATTAATAATAACGTTTTGTGTTATGTTATATCTGTCTTAAACACAACTACATCCGGAAAAGCAATAATTTGATTCAAAACAAACTAACAGTGCAATGAACTGAACAATGTCGTTTGTCTAGACTTAAGACCTTGTTAAAAAGTTCGGCTGTTTACACTCAAGACACACATTCTAAATACTGTTTCATTTACTTATAATTAAATATTTGTAATGGAGTCCGTTCTGATCTTTATGCCTCTGATACACATTTATTTTCTCCGCAGGCAAGAAGATCCTTCTTTTCCTTTCAATTGAATTGTTTAGTTCAAACGAAATTTGTTTACCCGAAAGAATGGGTTACATGTTCTACACATGTAGAACCTTCCGGCACTACACCTCTTAAATTTCAGAACACACTAGTCTAGGATGGTTAGATTGTCTCATATAAAATGTATGATTTTTACAGCGCCTTATAATATTAACTATATGGTTCAAGTCTTCGACATGTAATGTGTTTTACGTCGGAAGTCATGGGTAAGAATCGAAGGGAAACAAAAAAAATCTTAATGCTCTACTGGGACTTCGGAATTTTATTACTACTTTACATAGATCAAAACAAACTTTGTACAAACAAACATAACAAAATAAGCACAATCTTGCCAGGAAAAGTTATGAAACGACTTGTTTCGAGCGTGTGATTGCAATATTTGCTGTAGCACTCATCTGCATACCTTATAGTTTGTAGGTGCTGCACAAAAGTTTAACAAGATTGGCGCACTGCTGCAGCCAAATTGTGAAATCGAATTTTCTATTACATACTCGTAGTGGCATTCCATCAAGCGTCGAGGGTACTTATAACTTTGACATATTAGTTATTCTGACTGTAGAATTAATAGTTTATCTAAAAAATAAATTTTGTATTTATGTTTCTTTTTACTTGTAGCAAAGCCCAAAGGAGGTTATATTTGACCTAAGTTATTCTGTGTAAGTATGCCCGTTGCTATTTTCGCCCGTAAATGGCTATAGTATGTGGTGTTATATAATCGACGATAAATGGTCGAATATTCTATGCTCGACAGTAAAACGTGTTTAGATGTCTGTGGTGTATATTTCTTCCTATGATTGTCTAGAAACCTTTAATAAATAAATAACCTAATTCATTGAATAATGAATTTCACCGATTGCCGACAGTACGCCGTAAGTGCAATAGTGCTCTAACGCTCGGTAACGAATGCACTCACCGCCTACGAGAAATACAATTTCCAACGGAGGCTATTGCTATCTTGGGAACTATTTGGCCTAATGTGTCTGCATAGTCCTGTTTAGGACATTTTTAGAAATTGACGTGAATTGAAAACGATTTGCTCAGTGTAGTCCATTGCATCCGTTTTATTGGTAAATTAAAAGATTTTAAAAATAGATCTTAGTTTTTGTTATAGACGAGGCAAACGAATAAGAAGTTTAGAAGTCTCCGACCATCGTAAAATATTTCATTAGATAAATATTCAGAGTTATAGGTACACCACGAAGTAATTCAATAAAATTATCGTCGTTTTATAGATTGCTATATTTTAGTATTAGATGTACAATTTTCGATGTTTAACCACCCAAATAGATAGATGAAATAGATAAAAAACGGTTCGCGAAGTCATAAATTATATTAAAATATATGTCTTGGTACATGTATATTATTTGCAATTATAGAAGATTTACATTCCTTTGAGGTTGACATAAAAAGCCCATCGCGTTCGGCATAAGATGCAAATGCTCTCTCGAAAATGATAAAGCTTCGCTGAAATTTTTCATCATGTTATACTAAAACAATCGTGAGTTGATGTTAAGAAAACGTACGAGGTAATTAAATTCGGTCATTCATTATTTACTGTTTACGCGGGGCGTTTATGTATTGTTTATGTAAAATTAAACGAAGGAGCTCATTTCTTTGTTCACAATTTGTAGTATTACACATGTTCTATGAGGGAATTATTTTTAATAAGCTTTTATAAGCTTGGCATATCTGTCTAGGTAAATCTAGGTATCTAGGTCACAACCTGATTTTCAGCTATTTAAAAAAGTCGGATTAAGTTAAATCTGCACGTATCAGACTAATGACAAAATAATAATTTTAAAACAACAATTTTTACAACGATTTTTAAATATTTTAAGCAGAGAACTAGCAGTAAGAATAATTTTTAACGTTAACCAAAATAAACGTTTTACGATTCGAATGAACTCGAAACAAAGTCGAGACTGCAACGAGATAAGACAGCCATTTACCATCCCGATATATGGATCTTATATCCGAGTTCCGGATTAATTAACTGCGCTATCTCCGATCTCGGTGTCCTTCTGTCTATACATCAATAGTTATCTAACTATTGCTACACAACAGAGAATCTGAGATTATTCTCTGTAGTTTTTGGGTTATACAAATAATAATTATATCTTTTATTCAGTTTTATTATTAACTATACTCACAAGATATTTAATGGGTTTAGTTAGATACCAGAACATCCCTTCTGATTTCGGTTTTTGTAAAAATAAAATGTCGATTTGAAAGGAAACGACTTACCTACTTATAATTTGCCAGTAAACATCGTAATCCTAGTTTTTAATAAATATATGGTACTATTAATGAAAGGTTTTGTGATGCATTAAAATAAATAAATATTTACTACAAATTTAACTGTATCTTAAAGAGAAGAAACATATATCTACTTAAGCTTTGAATAAAGTTAATTATTTTCGTTTATCGCACATAATATTATCACGTCCGTACAGTAAATCCGACAATTATAAAGTAGGGCAAGCTATACGCGTTATATGATAGGGAAATCTCAGAGGGTGTAGTTGAATTTATTACACGGGTTTCAGAAGCTCGCACCCTGATATGATTCGGGTATGCGTTTTGCTTACAAATTGCTGTTTGTCGCGTGAATCACCTCATATAAGTCAACCGTGTGGTAATATTCTCCACCCATTGTTTTATGACGTGATAGGCCGGTTCCGATCGTAAATTCGAGTGGTGCTACGAGTATGCTACGAAATTCGTAGCAGTGTAAGTTCGACTGTTACTTCTATCCTGGTCGTAGCGCTTTGCCCTAAATTTAATCATTTGCCATTTCTCCACGAATCAGACCCTTGAACCGATGCTTACCTCTCCACTTACCGGGGTGACTTACCGTCCATTCAATCAAGCAAGCAAACTTCTAGGTCAGCCCAAGCCGAGTCTCGCAGAAGATTCTCTTGTGAACCGTTCTACATCTAATACAATATTTGTTTTCTTTACAGAAAGCCGCACATGTACGTCGTCAGAATTCAGATGCAAAACGGGTCGTTGCATACCAATGTCATGGCGATGCGACAACGAAAAGGACTGTTCAGATGGCTCCGACGAAGAACCGGGGACTTGCAGTAAGTATTTGATTTATACGAACATATTCAAAAAGTAATTTCTATAACTTCGTTACCAAAATACCGTATTCACAATGTGTGCGGAAGAGGGACGATAAAGTTTCACAATTTATTCCCAGTTCCGTTTATTTTACGTCTTTTCATACTGTTTGAATGCTCGTATATTTTTTCCTACATTCGTAAATATTTACTACCAGCGTTTGCTTCCACGAACAATGATTTGTTTTTTCAAGCCATCGATAGGAAATAAGCGATGTTTTATGTTAATAATGAAGTTTGCAATTACCTTTTGTTGCTTGGCAACTATAAAGACGTTTAGTAATTAAATTATTTTTGTTACGAAGTACAGTTAAGACTATTTATAGGGTCTTTAATGTAGCTATACTTTAAATAAAAAATAATGATTACATGAGATATTTAACGAAGATTAAATTACAAAGGTTTCTAAAGTTCCATTTGACAATAGTCATATCAATTATGTAAACTTAGGTGCTAGGACTTCAAACTGCTCAATATACGACCTAAGTGCTTTCTTTCTTTATTTAATGTAAAACATTACAAAACCTATGACTTTCAGTTTTCTTTATGAAACCCTTAACTAAAAAGTGAATCCAGTCAAATAAAATATATGTTAATTTATGACCCCATAACAACATAAAAGCGGGAACCATTTAGCCACGGATGCAATTAGTATTTAGTAATTATAGGCATATAAGCTATATATAATAATAATAATATAATAATAAGCCATGACAGCACCAAATTGGATAAAGGTTTTTGTACCGGAACAATGAATAGCAGGGTTGGCATGTGACAAAAGCAGATCGTAGGGTCGCCAGTATCAAAACTTCCCAAAATTGCGTATAAAATGTCATCCCGCAATGAACTTTTAGTTAATGAACTTTCATTATCGCCTTCTCCTCAAAAATGTATCAACGATTTATGGTTAAAGAAGCCTGTATTTTGTTCGCGTCTCCGTAGATTAAAATCTTAATCACGATTTGAAGTTTCCTTGGATTAATCTTTCGCCCTTTTCTTAACTCCTTTGGCTATGAATTGAAAATTTGAATTTGAAATACTATACGGCTTTTAAGGAAATGTTTAATGAAAATACCATCACGTTTATTACTATGCGTAGGCATTCTCCATGATGAGGCTTCTAATTTATTTACAGTTGAGGGGTTGTATCATGCGAAATAAGGACCGTGTTCCAATATGACTCAGCTTTGAGATTCGAAGCCGTGAAGCAATGAAACAATCACTAATTAAGTTAATCTTAATGTATACTAGCTTATATTATCATTACACAGTATAAATCAAAGTATAAAACTAATGATAATAATAACTAATTACTAATAATAATAAAGTTAAATTGTATGAAATAATTTTGATAGTGCAATTTTTGATATTTAGCCACAAAATTTCAAGTTCGGTTTATAATCCGTACTCACAATAATGAGACAACGTGGTTAATTTTGTCTATACTAACAAACATTTTTCAGCTGCTTAATTTTGCAGACTGTAATCAAATTGTTCTCAGTGGCTTAACTACGAAGAAGTATATTTTTTTAAGATTGAAAATATTATACATTAATAAATAAATATTTTTATAATATAATACATATATTCGGGGCAGCAGATGGCTAGTTTATAAAAGCTTTCCTAACAAATACTCTTTGTTTTCTTTGTTAACCCTTTAAATGTCGCCTTAACGCAGTGACCCATGAAATTGGAATTTGCTCATGAATATTGATTAAGCTTTTCTTAAAAAAATGTGATTTTACAGAAAATCTTTTGATTACAGATTCTATTCATTCCTCTATTAAAAGTTTTATTCACTGAATATATAATAATAAAGCAACCTTTATTCACTGATTATACACGTTAAAAACGACTTTAAAAAATATTTACATATATGGAAATATAACATATTATAAATCGTCGTTTACGTGGCTAAATGGTTCGCCTGACTGACTTGAATAAATATTTCAAGAGACGTTCTGGATTCGATCTTTGCAGATAGAAATAAATGTTTCGTATGGCACAAAATGTTTTTCTTGTCTCTAAGAAAATTTGTAGTCAATGAAACAGAGGGAGATACGTGTCTATTTTCAGTACGGGATTGTACTATACCAAGTTTTGGTAGATTCAGATCAGCTTTAAAAAACGCATAGTAAAAGAAAGTTTTAATATAATCATAGAAAACTTGTTATCTACTAATGGGTGATTTTTTAATTGCTTTCAGATTTGATTAAAAAAAAAAAAAAACATTAAATTTAGAGAAATGTATGAAATCTTTATTTGAGTCGATAGAACGATCTGTATAATTCAATGTTTAAAGATGATTTCATGGAAATGTCAACCGCGGCTACGCCTGAATTGGTTCATATGCTGGGTCCAATTTTGACATACTCTCTCCAACATATCGGCCGATATCTCACGAAAAAATTCTTCAATATTCTTCCAGTGCGTCAACCGTTGTGGGCTTGTCCCTATGGACATGAGCCTTAACATAGCTCCACAAAAAATAGTCTAAAGACGTTAAATCGCACGATCTAGGCGGCCAATTGACCGGTCCCAAACATGAAATAAACTGTTCACCGAACTTGCCTCTCAATTGGGCCATTGTTTCGCGTGCTCAGTGGCATGTGGCACCATGTCATGTCTTGCTGAAACCACATATCAGCCAAGTCCAGCTCTTCTAATAGGTCGCCCAAACTGACCATAAAATGGAAGAAGTGAACGATGCACATTCTTAGCCGAGCATGAATTTTGATAATAAAATTAAATAATTTGCAAGCGTTGTTCGTTTGTAAGTCGATTTATGGTTAAATTGTAGAACAAACGGAACATGTTTAACAGTAACATGGCACACGGAAACAGCTGAGCTGACAAAAACAGTTTTACCAAAAAGAAAGAAAAATCACCCGTTAGTATATACATATTTTTATTCAATATTCAGTGTACAGCTTAGGCTATCTTTAAAGTTTACAATCGAATATCAGGGCATTTTTTTTATTTTTATATAAGTAATTTTAAGCAAAACGTTTAGGGCGTTGTAACATTTATCATACAAATTTTTATGTGATAAATAATAATTATAAATAAACTCAGAATCTACCAAATAAAACTTTACAGTTTCAGTTTAAGAACGCCTTGTTTCAAACGACTAAATTAATTCAAGCTTCATGTTTATAAAGCGTGAGCTCTTAACCAACTAACAATAAGCCGAAACTATAAGGTTTTATTTCAAGAGAGGCAACTTTGTACACTTACTGCCGTTGTAAGTCGACCCAACGTAATGGAAAAGTCTTATATGACCCTACTATGTTTTGTAGGCTTTCACGAACATAAATATTTGCCACACGCGATACTGGGCTTAAATCAGCCCATGGTTCAGTACTAAAACGGTTGTGCCATGATTAAAGGGTCCGTTACTAACTCCGATGTTGACTTTTTTGGCGGTCCGTTTACTCCCAAATTATGTAGTATAAACATATTTTTTCTTACATGCGGTTTGATTCAATGACTGTGTTTATGTTTTTATTTTTTTATTATTGTGTCTGATACAAATGAAAAAAATAAAGATTCCAATTAATATGGTTTAATAAATTTTGATATGTTTATAAGATAAAATAAAGTTATATTCAACACGCGTTCGTAAATAATAATTAAAGAATTTTCCGCCCGGCTACGGCACAAAGAACGTTACTTAACTAATAGAATGCCTTATTATTGTTTAATATTGAGGTGTTAACAGAAAAGCCTGAGTCAGCAAAACATTATTAAGACCAAGTTTATTCTAGTCGTTGGATCCAACGTGAAACAAGGTAATTCCCGAAATAAAGAGTATTTAATGACATTAATTACGCTCCAGTGAGCTACTGTTTAAGCAAAGCATTTATTAATCTGTCTTTAGTTTATAATTACATAGGACATTGTTGTTCGTACTGTAAGGTTAATTATAGGGGAAAATAGGAGTCATGGAACAATTCTATTATTAGAATTTTTTTTTATAATTTTTCATTTTGCCTTCTCTTGTCGGCAAAGGAAGTTGTTGTGTAATTGGTGTGTTCAGTTGTATTATATTGTGTAGAAAAATAATACTAAATTAATTTACCCGCTCAACACGAATAAGCAAGGAAACCCTTTATTACTTATACAATACTTCAATAGCTCCTTTTTATAAGTGTATTTAAATAATAATTAGAAAATTAGAATAAATTAAAGGTTAATAGATAAGTTTGTCATATTAAACAATCGTATACTAATCAAAATTTGGGTATAAATTGAAAATGTATAAACAAAACAAATGTCAAAAAAAATTAATGATTATAATGTTCTTGAATGTTATTGAAACAAATTTTAAAACACAGCCGCCCAACGGAATTGCACGACACACAACTTTATTTGTGCAACTGGGCAATGTGTGCCCGCGTCCTGGCAATGTGACGACACGCCAGATTGCCCAGACGGATCAGACGAACACAACTGTGGTAAGGAGCTGGTAATCTGGCATCTGGTATAGGTATCATCGCATGGTCATGGTGACATCTCATCTGGTCAAGGCGCCATCAAAAGAACATCAAGGGGATATATGTATAAATGGAATCGTCTTATTAGTATTTCATCACCGAAAGACCGCCGGCGAAAAAGAACAATTTATTAATCTGAAGGGGTTGTAAAATTTAATAATCCCCGAATGAATTTATTTAGTCAGCAAAAAGTTTCAATGAATTTTTAACTCGAATGAGTTGAAAGGCAAAATTCAATTTCTCCTGGTTATTACGTATCTTATGGCCGCTGACAAATGAATTTTGTCGCAGCGTTTGCAGATAAATTCAATTCATTTCAAGATTAGAATTTTGCTCACAATTGCACAGAGACTAGCAAATATAAATGAAAATCTTAATAAGTCTTTGAACAAAGTCTAGGTTTTATTTTAAGGGCGTAAACAACAGCGGATTATTGAATAAGTATCATTTAATCATAAACTTGTTCATTATTATTCAGCATGTGCATGATATTGGGTTAACAGAAGTGGAGGTTTGCGGACCAGAGGAGTTCACTTGCAGAGGTGCTCAGGGGGAATGTGTGCCTCTGACGTGGATGTGCGACGACAACCTTGACTGCACTGATGGCTCAGACGAGAAAGCATGCAGTAAGGCTTTTGTTTTTATATAAGGTTATATTCGCACTGTTACTAGACTAATATTTACCATTACTAAAGTATTTATTAAAATGTAAGTACTGGTTCTTATTATTTAAAGTTTAAAATAGAATTTGCATAAATCAGAATAATGTCTATGACAGTTTTAAAAAAAAAATATATGATCGTTTATGCCTAAACACTTGGGTGTTCATGTGTGAATTATCATATATTTATATTTTATTCATAACATATTACTGATATTTGAGTGTCAGTGATTCAAAAGCAATAAGGTAAGTAGCCTATCAGTGCGATTGTGACCTAAGTAATTTTAAATCAAGTGACAAATCAACTTGCAATTAAGCGTCGAAATTGGTTGGAATTTCTCCTATCCCTACATTTGTTTGTGTTTACCAACGATTCCGTTTACCTTATCTACCTATTTTTTTTCCATCGCGATAATGTTTTCTGCCCTTTTTCCTTATTGCCAATGCTTAAACAACAAAATTTATTGAAGTAACGTTTTTTGCAATTCAAATGGTCTCAATTGTAGATAAAGTCATCCCGTATTATTAATGAAAACACTTAAGAATGTAATTTCACTCATATAAATTATTACTGGAGTTTGAAAGAAGACAAAACATCACTAAATGAACTTTTCGACGCGTTTTTACTCATATAAAGAGCGATTTAGACGAAGAGTTTCTCGCCTCGAAGATACGATTATTGAAAGAATATTAAAAAAATTCTTCGTCTAAACGTTCACACCTCTCGTTTGAGCGATTTTGCCTCGCATGGAATATTGATTGTATTCATGTAAACATAATTTCAAAGCAATATTTTTTCCGGAAATGGAAAAAAGAGTAACTGAAGTCTCAAGTGTTGATGAAAATTACTTCTCTTAAGTGCTGACGTCTTGATTCATTTCACCAACCTCTACATTATCTGAAACGTTCATGAACATTTCGTACGCATTGTTACATTATTGTTACACATGAATGAATTTAACATCGATTCGCTCCCATCAATATCCACTTCAATGTCCATAATTGGCAATATTCTGCATGAAAGCAATGATCATACGTTTAGAATAAAATTATTTATCACTGTAATTAATTAGTTCAAAGAGCATTGCAATTAAAACAGCTATTACAGTTCGCTGTTGGATTCACAGGTTAAATATACTGGATCAGACTGCAAATTATTTCTCAAAACGCATTTTAGCTTAGTTATTAAATTCTGCCCGTGTAGTCCATCGGCGTCTATATTAAAACGTTCGATGATGTTTACAGGCATTTTAATCACTCCATCCATATTTGGTAAAACAATATCGTTTTACCGTAAAAGTATATTCAGTTTTAGGCAAGCGATAATCAATCATCGGGGTTACGAAGCCTCGATATTCTATCGACACCCTATCCGTCTTAGAATACTTATCTTACCGACACAGCGTCTTGAATTGAACGATGACCGAGCAGAATTTGCCTCTTCTTAAATAAAATAAACATCTCATGTAATACATATTCCGCTAAAGACACCCTTTTATATAAAACCAGATACTTAATTAAGAAAGACATCTGTTTGCAACAAAGGAATAACGCGACTTCAACAAATTGCATTTAATTTTGATCCAGACGCGCGTTTTGTAAAATTGCAGCAAAAAGTACGCTACTCACGAACAGACTTGATAAGTATGCTTCTACTGAACAAAGGAATTTAATTAAATGAAGAAGAAACCACGTCCGAGTAGTGGAAATGATTTTTCTTAGACCATTACGCTTCCGAGATTTGTAAGACTAGTTGAGTATTAATAACAAACGTGTCTGATAGCGTTCCTTGACTAGATTGTTTGTGATCATTCTCGCCCGTTTTCTCATTATCCAACCTACGGACTATTCTTATTTTCTCGCCTTCATTACTTGGCCACTTGAGGCGTGCCGGCGGAACGTTTTAACAATGCCTACGACGCTTTGCCAGCACTTCCTTCAAATTACTCTTGCTCTTTGAACTAATTAAAAGTTATTTAATTGTTTAAATCTACTATTTAGCGTATTCCATTATCTTTAACATCTGTTAATGTCTTTGGTATAGATGAAACGTGTAGATCGGATGAATTCACCTGTGGCAATGGAAAATGTATACAGCAGAGGTGGGTTTGTGATAGTGATGATGACTGTGGTGATGGAACTGATGAACTTAAGTGTCCATCACCGACTTGCCAGCCCGTCAGCCACTTCTCCTGTGCCGATGGTCACTGTGTCTCCGCAAGGTGGCGATGTGATGGTGACATTGACTGCCCTGATGGAAGTGACGAAAAGGTAATTATTTCTAAGGACGTTAACTTTAAAAGTATATTTATTTATTTTGAAATGAACAGACACACAAAACAACAAAGAAAATAAAAATACCACAAAGTTATGTCTTACAAAAACGCTTCACAGTAACATAAACACATCAACGCAAATCAAGTAAATACTAAAAGAACTATTTCTTAAATAGTAGACTATTTTTTCAACAAACGTTTCACGTAACTATAGTTAATATATTATAGTGAGTCTGGTAGACATCTAAATCGAATAATAACGGCTAGTAGGTATTAAATCTTCAGCAAATCGTTTTCTTACTACAGATTCTTATTACTTACATCATTTTTCAACTTGGTGAAAGGATTCGTTGGGCGTGATGGATGAGAATAATTAAGGTTACGTAAGGTTCTCAATAGAAATTTATATACAAGTGAATTTGTTATGAAATGACGACTGAAACAGTTGGGGAAAAAAATATTATTAAATTATTTATTATCTGTTTCTTTATTATTTTTATACGATAGACAATATAGAAACGTAACCTTTAATGGAGTATCAGGTAGGAACATTTCTGTCTGTTTAACTAATCATATTCATTACACACATTTTCTTGTCATGATCAGGTGATCAAGTACGTACTTAGGTTACTTAACCTAAGTACTTACTTTAAGTAGTTACTTTACCTACTTAGGTACTTAGATAATTTTTGTTTTGTTTTCCCAGGATAAGCGAATCACTTGTAAGTAACATAAAAAATTAATCATAGAGTCAAGTCTTATAAGTAAAAACCTCCAGTTTGTTATTATAGCAGATACATTGTCAGCTTCGGTAATCATTTTCATTATAGGAGAGTAAGTTTTGAGCCTTCCTAACCCTGTTTATTTATTTCCCCGAACAGCCAACTCGCGCAACACAGATGCCTAACTTAATAAAGATTACGAAGCGATATAAGGTAAATTGAAAATAATAGAATATACTTAATTTGAGACAAAATTCGCCATCCATAAGCTAGTGTTGTTGTATAATTGTTTTTGGTACATTGAGGCCGTGTTGCGGTAAAATACCAGGATAATATATTTAGATGGAGCTTTTATTGCTCGAAAGATCGTAATACGTTCGTTGTAAGTGCTTAAGTACATTGCTCGAGAGTTAATGCATTTAAGTGCAACTTAAATGGTGCAGAATAAGCTTCGTAACGACTGAGGGTTTATTATTTGTATTAGACGATACTTTGAGTAACTGAACATTCTGTTATAAGTAACCAGAGACTCGCTCCAGATTCGCAGCGATTGTTTCATGTTTTTGTTAACCTAAATATCGAATATCGTCTCTAACCAACGAACACTAATAAAGAAGTTTCACAAACTTGCTTAAGGTGGTTGCAAGTTTGTGAAACATCTTTATTCCGACCGTGTCGCAAATCTTAGCTTAGCTCCTACATATAAACTACCTATTTTTTGTTTAATAGTTGAATGATCTTTCGTTTTTATATATGTAGAGTATATATATATATATATAAATATACTTTTATATACCTAGTATATGTTGATAGGTAATTCACACAGAAAAATATGTAGGTCCGATCCAGATTAGAATACTTCTTCAAAACATACAAATGTTTTAAATCTATATAATCAATACCAGATATTACAAACCAAACCAAATTCATGCATTTAGTAGTCATTACGAATACATTTAAAAATAATAATTACTTAAAGTAAATTAAGTGCAGTTAAGTTAAATGTAATATTTTAATGTTATAATGTTATGTATTTTAATAATTAAAAAAGGACAAAATATTAAATGTGGCATTAGATTTTATATTAGCGGCATGCACTGAATCGAGGTAGTCTTCTGTTTTTGAGGTCGGTTAAACCTTACCCCAGAAGGAGATAGAGAGGATTATATAAGAGATTGCAACCCTGACCTGAGTAGGTATTAATAAAGTGTAAAATTTTGACTCCCCTACTCAAATGTTAAGAGGGTGCTTATGTATCCTCTGAAATGATGTACACACCTTGTACGATGTTCTATTAAAGTAATGGTGAGGTTTCAACGTTTATTTTAATATTCTATGAAGATTTCACATTACAAAGCACGCCATTTATGAAATCATATAATATATACAGATGTTTAATTAACAACAATCTAAGACAATTTAAAAGTTCCCTGACACGATGATTACAATTAATATTAACATCATAGAATAGTATTAACAGATTTTCAAAATTGTTCGTTTAGTCTTCAATGCCATAGACAACCATAGACGTCAAATTTATTTAACGTAAACCTGTTTGAAGAAGGCTCTATAAAAATAATGGATACAAAAAATTAAAAACCTTATTGAACAGCACTCGCATTGTGCTGACACAGTTTCATGAAGTAATAGAGAATTTGTCCCAAAAACCATTAATAAAAGTCGTAAAAATGTTCATTTGTTACGGCTGCTCTGACAATCGATGTTTTAACTGTTGCAATTACGCGAAACCACTCGCTATTGGCAATGCTGCAATATATAGTCTGTATGTAATTGCTGGCAAAATTGCACTATCTAGTCAGATGATATAACTCTTAGTAATTACACAAGAATCACGCTAAGAAGGCTACTTTGAGCTAAGAATTATTCATGTGACAATACATGAATAACAAAGTATGGCTTTGTTACTGAAATACAATTAATAGTTGGTACTTCTTTGTACTGATGATTTTAGGAAGATGAAATAATTACAGTTTACAGTTAATGCCCCCACGACTTCGAGATTCTTCAATTAAACATTAAACAAACAAATTCACTGATACATTTTCTATTAGGTAACAAACTAGAAATTGTTTTTAAAACTATGTACATGTAATAATAAAAACGATTTCTTGCTTAATAAATAATTGTGTGATTGCAAGTATTATATAATATTTACTGATATTGTAAACATTTAATCATCTAGTAGACAGTATGAATTAGATTTTCTAGATACTGTTATTAAGATAAATAATCGTGAACAGTTTACTTTCAAATATGGTTGTGCTAGGGTTTAATCACTAAAGATTACTCTATTTTCTAATATTTCCTCAACTTTATGTTACGCAAGATAGACTATTTAGTTCATACAAACAGGTATATTAGCATTTAATTTTGTTCAATAATCGAACTGTGATCTAATGAAGCTTAAAACTACATATTTATGTTATAAGGAAATACTGTTGTGAGAAAAGCTACTATAATTATTATCTAATTATAAAAAACCGGTGTCTTAGAAATGTATTTTCACAACGAAATAATTGATTCACGTTTGTTTTGAAATCTAATGAAAGAATTTTATTTATGTTTGAAATTTGTAATTTTTTTTTTATAATCATTTTATTATCACCTCGTAGTCAGATAAAGATAGAGAATTATTTTTTTGTACATTATATAGTTATTATATAATTTTCATAATTTTTTTCAGGGTTGTGCGTCAACTCCTCGAGTGATATCACCCTGCATAGCTACAGAGTTCGAGTGCCACGACCGCATGACCTGCGTCCACAAGGCGTGGATATGCGACGGTGACCGTGACTGTCCCGACGGCGGTGACGAGGACCCTGCCATCTGTAGAGGGAACTACACTTGCCGGCTCGACCAGTTTCAATGCAAGGATCATAGCTGCATACCTGGATCTCTGTATTGCAATGGTGATAAGGATTGCCCTGACGGCAGCGACGAAATCAACTGCAGTAAGTACATTCTATTATAGCTTACCTGTACGTCACCCGTGAGATTACTGTAGAAGATTACGATTGGTTTTTTACTATCGGAAAGCTGTCAATCCCATAGTGGAAAAATAAGTCTGCGCGTTACCGCTAGGGGCGCTGTAAGATTATCTATACAAATATTTTATGCAGACACTATCAACAAATACTTTACCAGACTTTTATGGAAAGCTCTACCCAAATTATTCCTTATTTGTTAGTCGTTTTCCTATAACAAACTTATCAGTTTGGTGTGTCTGTACGTCTGTCTATGGCCTCATAGCACCTAAACGAATTGACCTATTTCAATCCGATTTTTTTTGAAGCCTGACGTTATCGAGATTTAGATTTTTTAAATTGCCTTCAATTCTACTATTTTACGGAGTCCTTTAGTATTTGGTTTGGCCAAGCGAATTTACCACGACTATAAATAGTCACTTCATATATAACCAGACAAAAGAGTCCAGCTCTGAATCAACTTTTATCCTTTTTGAAAATGGAAAAAAGAACTTCATTACTGTCCTAGAAATGACTTTTAATGAAATTTCGTTGCGTCGTTGGGCGGGCGGGAAAGTTATGAGAAAATTTATCACTATATTTCTTAGTAAAATCTTTTAGACTATGTACCTTCAAATATACTGCTAATCAAAATCAAAACAGCACATCAAACGATATTCAAGTGATATTTAAATTTAAAAAAGGATTTTGTTTATAGTACATTATTATTCAAACTGCCTCCGTGGCTAATTGGTTTACGCGTCTGCGTGTTAAGCCGGAAGTACTTTGTTCGAAACCCGGGGAAACACAATAATGTTTCGGTTGGGTAGGTACAGAAGACTGATCATCTGGTTGCCTGTAAAGAAAATGATCAGTGAAATAGATTCAGCAATGTGTCTTTACTTTACCTTATTATTAATTGTAATATGCGTTTATTAATTGATGTTTACTTTTGTAATAATTTGCCTGTCCAGAAAAACTATTTTACTAATTATTTAAAATTAGCAAGGATTTTTAACATGTTTTATACACTGATGGGAAATAGTACGAGGTGATATTGATTTAAATCATGTATTTATGATAAGATAATTCTTTTTTTTGACAAAAACATTTCTATGATAGGAAATAATTTAAAATATTTTTTTTTTAAATTATTTTAAATTAATTCGCTTTGAAATAGATGTAATCTGAATATCAATCAAATAAAATGGAATTAAAAACCTCCCGACGTGTTAATTACAAACAAGAAAACTTAAAAAATGGATGAACAGTTTTGTAAATTGTAGCTAAGATCCATTTTGATAGCGTCCGCATTGTAAGAAAAGAACCATATCGAAACCAGTCCATTTGTTTAGGAGCTATGATACCACATACAGACAAACAGACACGTGAAACTTATGACTTATTTTTCGTAAGGATAAACATAAGGGTAAGGTAGAAGGTGTAACTACAAGGTTGACGCAGGACAAAATATTCAAGCCCGAGAGATTGAAATACTCATTAATATTGTATACATTTCAGCAAAACCTAAGCCAATTTGCGACAAGAGGACTGAATTCGATTGCGGCGATGGGATGTGTATACCGATGTCGAAGCTGTGTGATGGGAAAACGGACTGCCCCAACTTCGAGGACGAGCCGAGAGACAAGTGCGGGCAAGACGAATGCGCGAAGAACAATGGGGGATGCATGCAGAAGTGCGTCAATACGCCCGTCGGCTACTACTGCGAATGCGATAAGGGATACAAGCTTGTTGATAATAGGACTTGCGAGGGTGAGTTTACAGTTTTATGTATCTTGACACGTCCTTTAAATATATATACATAAACAGTTCAAGGGATATACACTCTCGATTAAACTTATTCACATCTGATATCAAAACGTATCTAGTTTGTTTTACGTTTTTGTCGTTGAACATTGTTAATAGTAACAATAAAGAGATATTGAAAGTAATGCGTCGTCTAGGTTTATGAATTTTTAGTTTTTGCTATGTAGATAATTGTTATATGGTAAAAAATCCGAAATAAGACTTATCGAACATAAAAGGCGTTATAACAATCTGTTCATAATTGACTTCAGTATACCGTACCATACCATGACCGTGTTATGAACGTGTCAGGTCGGCAAGCAACACGATTCGCTCTACTATGCCCACTAGAACGTATCAAAATATTCTCACCGACAATTATTGACGCTCTGTGCATGGCACGCGACAGTGCTGGTCGGTGATAGAAAGATCTTGTGATATACCCACTTCTTAATACAAATTCTCAAGTCTCATACCTTTCAATACAAATAATACTTTTTTTTTGTCTGACACGTTTTTATAACGGTCATAGTATCATACGTTGTAGTGGGCAGATTATAACGTGGTCAAGATTATTATTTACGAAATGAACTAATTTAATACTTAAATATGTATATTGAAGTCATTACATTGAATTATACTAATCTGTTTTAAGCGTAACTGTCCATTTATGCCAAATTAATTTAAAAAAGCAAACGTTGAACAATGGAACTCGTTAGTCAATTCACCTGTTTTTTTGTTCAATATTTACGTAGCCCTAATGCCAATTACCCTTATACGCGGACTGTTTTTTTAACCCTTAGCGAAACGGAAAACGAAAACACGCTTTTCCGAGCTTTGAAGTCTTAGGTCCCTTTGAGGTTAAATTTTGCCTTATCTAATCCTATTGCTAAGCTTATCAAAACAATTTTTAAAAAGGGCAAGATTGCTTTTTCAAATATTACTTAAAATTCAATACAAATTTCAATCTGATACAACTGAAATAATTGTGACAAAACAGTTCTTCCGAAACCGATATTTTCGATTGAAATTAGATTTTAATGGCAAAGTAAGCAATAAATTGAAGAATTTTAGCACAGACTATACGACGTGAGCTATGTCGTGAAAACTGGCAATAAAGAAAAGCAATTGTGTTCAAACGCGGCGCGAATTTAAAGACCAATAAAATTCAAGAGTGCCAAATGTCTTAATATTGGTTTTTACGATCAGACAAGTAGTTATAGGTACTCCGTTTGCGGAGTGAAAACCTCCTCCATCAATATCCACCCCTCTCCTGCAACCCGCTTACGTTACCGTCTCTGACAGCAGCCTTCTCCTCTTTCTGCTAAATAATAATAATATTATGTATTTTTAGTACAGGCAGTCCTCATACTTACGGCATGTTACGTCCTCGAAATACGCGATGTAAATCGAAACGAGGTAAGTCGAGGACTGCGATGTATTTACGCGAGGAAAACAGTAAAGGAAACAGTTTAATGTAAAATTGTGATACGCGCTTGAAAATCTTTTTAATATTAAAACTGACTAAGGTTTTATAAAATTACAGACGTAGATGAATGTATGGACGCCGGCGCGTGCTCCCAAATATGCATCAACGAAAAGGGGACGTTCAAATGTGAATGCCATGCTGGTTACGCGAGGGACCCTCGGGACCGGACTCGGTGCAAGGCAACAGAGGGACATCCCTCCCTGCTCTTTGCCAGGCGATTCGATATCAGGAAGATCAGCCTAGACCACCACGAAATGGTTGCGATCGTGAATGATACTAAGTCGGCCACGGCACTCGACTACGTATTCAGAACCGGCATGATTTTCTGGAGTGACGTCACGGATGAGAAGATCTATAAGTGAGTCTTCAGTTTTGAATCGAATACCTATACGTGCAGACGAAGATAATTTAAAAAAACCTTCGGAACCTTAAGATAGATAGATCAAATCAGCTTTTAAATATAAAAAAGCGTACACAATCGGTGTATCTATTTAGAAGCTACAATGCCACAAACATACACGTTTAGAACTTATATTACATGGGTAACTTTTGGTCTATAGACATATTTATATACATATATTATATAGGAAATGACACGGCTTATTTCTGCGTATGTTTCACTGACGTAAGTGCCTACTCAACCGAAAAATTTCCTCTGATTTCTCGGTTTCGAACCTTAGGACCTGCAGCGTAGCACTTATTGATTGTCAAACCTATCAAATTTATAATCTATATTTTTTAAATATATACCTTTTTCTATTTCTCCCATAAAATTTATCTCTATCATCTATGTAAGAGATTGCATAGATACCACCAATTGATTTTCATGATGAAGATAATATAAGATGTTCTGTAATATTTCCATAATTTTCCTTCTAGGGAATGAAAAAATGTGAAACTTTGAAGAATCAATCTTTTCTTATTAGCGTCACCTTAGTGTTTAGTAAAAATTCAATTTCAAATATATGTATTTAGGCTGAGATTCATATTATATAATGCGCACTCATGAATGAATATTTTCATCTATCAGGTGGATCAATTCTAAAAAAATAATAATTGGTAATTAATTTCTTTTTAAATGTTTTACAGAGCGCCAATTGACGAGGGCAGTCAACGCACTGTAGTGATCGGAAACCAGCTGATCACCTCCGATGGGTTGGCAATCGACTGGATCTACAACCACCTGTACTGGACTGACACTGGCAAGAATCACATAGAGCTGTCAGACCTCCAAGGGAACATGAGGAAGATTCTCATAAGGGACATGCTGGAGGAACCCAGGGCGATTGCTCTCAACCCACTCGACGGGTAATTTTTCTTTACTATTAGCTTCTGATCATGACTTCGATGGGTATATTTTGTCACTCAGAACTAGTCTACCTGCCCATTGGTGAAGGAATTTTGAAACATTACTAATTTTACTTTTTATAATTTTTAAATAATATTACCATACATTAACAATACTATTCTTGTTAGTTTATCGTTGATTACTTAAGTGATGAAAGATTGCAAAGCTGTCTAAACAGGCTTACTAAAATTTCTGAGAATTCAACATCTTTTGATAAGTCTGATATCTTGACTACTGTTATCTAGTCTACTGTTGACAATACTTCATTTTTTAAAGATATTCAATAGTTTAAATTCGAAATAATGAATAGTAAGGGAGACACACTTTTAAAACGCGACGCCACGCCACGCCATTCCACGTATTTAATACGTTCAGAAACAGAAAACACGCAAAGTGAACGATTCACATTAGGTGTCGACACGTTTGACTATGTTCGATAAAACATGTCTCATAAATATCTAGTTGGTATATTTCTAAAAGAAATCACAATAAACAATACTCAAACTCAAAAAATATTTATTCATTGGACAACTGGTTATCAATGTTCATATATCTACTACAGCTTCGGATTCTAGGGGTGGCGTTCTGACATTTCATTCAAATCTTCGTTAATTAATATCTCATTAAAAATTACAAAAATAAATAAAGGAGAATAAAATATTCACTAGAATACCTCGGTCAGAAAACTCAGAAAATATTTCTTCATTTCAATAGATATAAATAACTTTAACATATAATTTATTTTAATTCTGAAGAATATTATTATGAATTATACAAATTGAAAGTTTAAATTTTTTGTAGATAGATGTCTTAATTATTAAATATAACAGATATGTTTGCAATTAAATTAAAATTATTTACAAAAATTTGGACAATGACGTCTGTACTTAACACAGTTTATAATAACAATCTGGCTAAATTAATGATAAAATTTAAAAGAAAATAAATATAATATATGTTGTTTGTAAACACTGTATTATCAATTTAGTTAATTAATTAAAATCGTTAATAAATCATAATATTAATACGTGAAGCAAAACCTTTGTACCTATATCCATGTAAAATATGCATCGAGGCATATCCTGTAAAATTAGTTTTAAGATTGAAATTAAAAAAATATATAAGAAAACTCGAATCCCATACGATGAATAATCTTTGTTTTAAAATATTTTAAAACATTATGTATCTTATAAATACTAACTTATTGTTAGACGCTATCGAATAAAAAATAATTGATAAATTTTACGCTGTTTTTCGTTAAGGAGGATTCTTAAAGCGACTTTCTACTCGTCTGCGTAGAATCCAAAAGGCGGATTTAATATATCTGGTAACCTTTATGTGTGTATGTCCATTCGTAACTCAATGGCTCAACAGATTGTGACAAATGAAACAGCATTAGATGCATCTGGGCGTATAGGTCTTGTTATAAAGTTTTTAAATATCGTTACTTACAGGTGGATGTACTGGACCGATTGGGGCCAAACGCCAAAAATCGAGCGAGCCGGTATGGACGGATCACACAGACAGACAATTGTGTCGTATGACGTCAAATGGCCTAATGGATTAACGCTCGACTTGGTTCGCAAACGAGTTTATTGGGTAAGGAGATTACTACTTACAATACTAAAGTGTTAAAAAAATTACAAAAAAAATATCCCACTTCAAATGGTAACTCTAAAACTACTGAACAGATTTTGATGAAATTTAAATGGGACCACACGTAAAGCCAGCTTTCAAAAAAAAAAAAGAATCATCAAAATCAGTTCACCCAGACGAAAGTTCTGAGGTAACAAACAAAAAAAAGATACAGTCTAATTGAGTACCTCCTCCTTTTTTGAAGTCGGTAAAAATGCCCTTCTATTTGGTATGAAAGAAACTTACTGATCTTAAATCGAAATCCATGTATAGTTCGGTAGAGACTCGAATCTGCTTATTTGATAATTGTTCCAATATGGCGGCATTATGGTCGATTTCTATACATTAAATATCAGCATAATTAAAGCCTTTTGCATCAACCATTGTAAACAGCAGATTCGTGTTCCAGATTAATTTGCCATAATACATCACTCAAATGGATTTCTATAAACCCGTCAACCAGTCGTACGTAGATTATATAACCCTGGTCTAAATGAGACCAGCAAAGCGCAACAAACAAGCAATTTACCTAGAAAGAAAAAGTATCGTAATATTAAATGAAATTTATAGCAAACTTAATAGTTTTCATTAGTTCCTGAGATTTTCTGCATGCGTACTAGATATTAATCTGATTGTATTGTTTAAGAAATAATATTATTTTTACTAAGACCAATATATTATGATTGAGACATTTAATTTTCCCCTCAGCCTAAACACTAGGAAATAGTGAGGGGCGTTTTTGGTCGCTGTCAAAAAATGTGTTGAAAAACGTAATTTTAGGAAATATTTATTCCCAAAATTAGCCGTTTCAGACGTCGTTTGTCCAACATTTCACCTGCATACCTGTAAGAATCAGTTAAATGGGTATATTAATCTGGACAGTAGTCAGATTTCGCTCGTTTAGCATTAGATATTTCTTAGATTTTTTTCTTTTAAACACTTTGTTGTTGGATGGAATGCAATACCTTATCGCTCAGCGATCTCATCCAGGCAAACAATGAAATTTTTTTAAATATGATATGTAAAACTAATTTAATAACTAACTTTTTCATCAGATTGATGCAAAATTGAACACGATATCATCCTGTAACTACGACGGGTCGTCTCGCAGAGTAATTTTGTATTCAACTGATGTTCTGCGTCATCCATTCTCCATCACCACGTTCGAAGATTGGGTCTACTGGACCGACTGGGACAAGACAGCTGTGTACCGCGCTAACAAGTTTAACGGGAAGGACATCGAGGCTGTCACTGCGACACACACGGTGAGTTTCGACAGTCATTTGTCCTGATACAAGGCGGCTCTGCCCGGTTACGACCTCCAGTTATTGTCGAATCCATAAAAAAAAAAAAAAAAAAAAAATTGTAAAATTTCTTTATTTACTTAAAAGATACATTCTGAACATACCAGTGTAAGGTATCCTAGTAAAACAATATATTATAAAGTCATCCTATAAGTGGGCTAGCACTATATATTATAGCAGATAATTAAATAATATATTTGTTTAGAGAGTCATTACATTTAATAAACTTATTAGTCCATATTATACACTACTTTGGCTATTAAGTGTGTGTGAATTCCCGTAACCCCTCAGTGGGGCATGAGGCAGACACATTTCTGTATCTGTTTCACTGATCATTTTCTTTTAGAAGCCAATAGATGATCAGCCTTCTGTGCCAACCCAATCGAAACATTCATTTGTCCCCCGGGATTCAAACCCAAGAACTCTGGCGCGTCACTCTGAGGCGGTCTTTTATTTCTATTTCAAAAAATATGCTTTTCAAAATATTTTTATTGTAGAACGTTAAAATTTACAGTAACAAAATACAAAATAATTCTAGTATAACTTGAAAATAATATTATTTTCGCTTACAATTGCATATTAAACTACAAGGTGAAGTTGAAGTAATTCTTCCATGGACATTAATTTTTATGTTCATTTTACGGTTTAGTGAAGTTTATTAGATAGTTTTTATATCTAATAATTTTATGTTTAATATACAGAAAATTCCAGAATTTACGAAGTAAGATTTTGTAAAAGTAAATAATGGAGTGTTTTTGTTATGTTTTTACTCCTAAACAACCCTAGATACAGAAGAGCCTTTAGAATATTTATTATTCGTTAGCAATATTTGTGAATATTTTGAAAGGCTCGCATTGGAGCGAAGGCGTTGGTAAAAACAAGTTACCCACACATAGCTCTAATTCAAAGCTGTCTCCTCCATGTACCCAAATTCTTAATTAACTCCAAGTAAAACAAAATATATATACAATTTATACATTTTTTTTATTTGTTTTTATACACGATAAAGATTGCAACTCTTAGTTTATCAATATTAATTAAAAAATTAATTAACACAGGTTAAAAGTCACACAGTGTCACATTTTTAAGATTACACTGTTATCGAAATCCGTTTTATAAGAGCACTGTGCTTTTAGAAGAACGTAGGTACTTATTTTACCTGAGAACAAAGTACATTTTTTAAAATGAAATATGCATTTTTCTTGTTCAAACTGGTTTTTATTTTTCAACCCTTATGAAGCAAAATTTTTAATATTTATAATTTAATATTAAATAAAAACTGGACTTAACCCTACTTACAAAAAGTTCAGTGAAACATAAATAAAGAGTTGTCAAAACACTATAATGTTTCACCAACAGCTTTTAAATTATTTATAAATGTGGTATAATCTGTTAAGAGTTTCTTGTATTGTGGGTGGAAACTTTCAGCGGGGCAGTAAGGGGAAGTACCCTATCCGTTGCAGCTACACGAAAATGACCATTATTTAAGACTATCCATAATTTTTATTGAATTATGATCCCCATTCACAGATTTTCAAAAAAATGTACAGTTAGCAAGAAAACAACCATTTTACACAAAAACATTTTTTGATGCCAATCGATCCTGTTTCTAATACTGATCAAAAACTTATATGGGATCAACAATCGTTGGAGTAGGTACTCAAAAAGTCACAAATTGAAACAAACTTTTCCCGTACATTTTGTAAAGAATTTGTGTAACTGATATATAGTTAAATAGAGAAGCGTTAATATAACAATAAACATGGAAATTGCAATACTTCACATTAAAGTTCTTCCAACAGCTCCAAAACCCGATGGTCATCCATGTGTACCATCCATACCGGCAACCGGATGGTATCAATCACTGCGCAGCCGTCAACGGACACTGCTCGCACCTGTGCCTCCCCGCGCCCCGGATAGGACCCCACTCCCCAAGGGTTTCCTGCGCCTGCCCCACGGGACTACGGCTTCTACCCGATAACCTGATGTGTGTGGAAGACAGTGAGTATTGTCATTTCTACATTTACCGCCTGATACGAAACAATCAGACTTGTTTCCATCAGATTTATTTCGAAGTAAACTTTTAAAACATAAATTCCACTTGTTCAAAAAATCCCGATTCTAAAGATTTAAATCGAAACCATAAATAATAATGCATCAGGATTTCGTAGATGCGATTTTCAGAGCAATCATTCTAAAGCTACGAATCCTTAGTATTAAAATATAGGGTACTAACCTAAAGTCCATATACAGGATCAGGATATATGTGGGACAGTATGGGGGACTTTTAAGTTACAAGACATGTTTTTCTTTGCTTAAGGTTCAAATCGAGTAGACATTACAAACCTCAGTAAAAATGACAGATGTTCGGCTTTCGTGTAACCGTTTATACAGCTCAAATTGAAATTTATACTAAAGAAACCGCGAGTATTAATAACAGTCTAATAGGAAACCGTAGTATTATTAAAGCATTGAAGACCGCAACCACATATTGTGGTCTCGTATAATATTTCCTATTACGAAAACCAAAGTAGGCAGGGATATGTTAGTGATTTTAATTAAGTACTTCGTTCATTCAATAATATTATTAAATCTGTCAGTGAGTTTATTAATTTGTAAGACTATAAATTATACATCTGCCAAATCGACATAAAAAATTACATAGATGGGGATAACGTTCTTAGAAAAAGACTATTTTCAATTATTGTTGCGTAGAAGGCCTTGGATTCGAATGCCGAGAAAACAAATAAATGTTTCGATTATAACAGAACAGTGCTGACAAAAGAATATGGGTGGTCAAGTGAATACCGCTTTATATCTGTATTTATATTTAAACGAAAAGTAGTTATGCACTTATCCAGTAGAAACATTTATCTACCAAATTAATGACACGTATTAAATTGGATTTCCTGCTATATTTTAGCAAAAATAGTTATGAGTAAAATTCCGATCTGAAGGTTACTGCCACAATTCTATCTGTTGACATCTGTTTCATTTCAAACGAAAGTACAAATCTTTTCACTTTGTGATATCAATATAAACCACTGTACATTTTCATCGAAATGCATCTGATACATTTTGCATGACAGAGTAACAAACATTTCCATCTATGCTTTTAATTATTACCTATTACGTTTATTTAACCTTGCTCAAAAACAGATCGGTTAAAATGCTCGGTTTATCAAACTTCGAGACTGTTCGTCATTGAATAAACTAACAGGAATGCTCAATTGAATGTGCTTAATAAAAAGGGCAATAATTCAATGACATGATGTAAGCGATTGGTTAGGAGCAATTGAAAATCGTAGGCGAGATCGATTACGAGTATATGCGTAATTATTTAATTATTATCATTGTGTTCGATTGTGAGTCGATAACACATCGTATGGTTGATATCAGTCATATACCACCGTAAGAATCTCGAGGAAACTATAAATGGTTTGGTTGGGTAGGGACAGAAGAAAAAAGAAACGGAAAGTGATCTTGTACCTATTTGCTTTAAACGTAATGTTTTCCATAATTAACTGACCATCAAAAAAAAACCAAAAAAGAGGTTATCAATTCGATGCGTATTTTTTTTTCTGTATGTACCACTCTTACGCTGCAGTCCGTGAACCGATTTGGATAAATGAGATGTCAAACAATAGAGTAACTCGTCGAAGTGGTCCCATTTTATTTAAAATTTTTACAATTAATAGTTTTCAGGATATTGAAAGAATGGTTTCACAATCGGGCAAAAAATCGCCGCCTTTCAAGAGCAACATGACAGTTTTATGCTCTTGTTGAATTTTACATGATTTTAATTTATCAACTATTCACCTCTTTTTATTTATAGTAGGTTCATTAGTAATACAAAATTTATTTTGCACTTTTCAGTGCGTTATGAGGTACGATTTATTTAAAATTAATTTATATGAAATTTTAGTTCTCATCGCATATATCATTTTGCTGCCAGGAAAAGAAAAATTTCGGTTGAGTAGCCACACAAGAGTCGTATCTACTGAAATGTGTCATAATAGATCGCAGGCGATAAAAAAAGAATTAAAACTTACCTTAGTGGATGTTATTGTAATTTAAAATCTCACGTGTTTTTCCGCGTATGCCTAGTATGAAATGTTTACACTAAAGTAGATACCTAAACATATATATATATATATATATTGTATATTCCAGTATGTCACGATTTCTTTTGAAGCAAACGTATAGATATTGTGGCCACTACACAGATGTGTAATTTAAAGGTACTTTGATGCCCTTTTATTTTCTCAATATCAATGTTCTAAAGCCAATGAATGATACGATGTATCGACAAAACTGCAGGTTCAGAATCAGAAGGGTAGCAAAGAGACGCAAACCGTTCGACTCCATACATTTTTTGTCGCTTTGAACGTTGTCGCCCTAAATAAAAAATTACACAGAACCAATTTAAATACATAAAAGGGACTTTAAGGCCCTAACGACTGTATTAGGTGCGAATTTATACACGGAACAAGAAAGGTGACGAGATCGTTTTGGACCAAATTTACACAAAAAGATTGGTAAGAGCTGTACCTACCTACCACGATGTATGTGTAATGGAAACAGCCTGTGTGATGCGTAATGCTCCTTCATGGTCAAAATATTATGATTTTGCGCTTGCGTCATTCCATTTGCATAGGTATTAGGAACTTGTTGAAAAATTGAATCGTTGATGATTCATGCGCAATTTGAGACATGACTGATGAAAATGAGCGTTTTTATCTAGCAAAACCTTTTAACAAAAAAGTTGAAAACCCTACGTACTAACTACCTTACTACAATTTTAAAATATATTCCTTTGTAGGTTATTTAAATTACGCTGTTGACGCTGTCAAACACACAAAAATTTATATGACGTTCATCTATTTACTTAAAACTTTATTCAAGCTTGATTCACAAAAATGTCACAGCGAATTGAAGAGAAAAATATGTATTTATTTAAATCAACAGCAATAAACAGCTTATAAAATTTTGCATAAAGTAATTTAAATGTTTGTAGTCTTAAAAATTTATTTAAAAATTATATAGCTAATTTTGCTTATTATTATTATGTTTAACATAGAATATTAAATTGTATATTAATTAAAATTAATTAATATTCGAACAGTTTTATTGGAGTAAAACAATTATTATCTGATAAAATGTCACGTTTATAAATAAAAGTATAATTAATCATCATTGAAACAGATGCGTCACGCAGTAACGCGCAGCTATGCGAATTGCGAACTACGTGGTCAGTTCAGAAAGCATGCTTATTTAACTTATACTGTTTGACAAAAATTTGTCCAAGACCAAACAAACAGGGTATTGAAAAGCTTATTTATTTACAAACGCTAAGATAAATAAGCGTAATGGTGTCGAATATTTACTATTTAATTGACTAAAGAATGATGCAATCTTTTAAAAGGCAAAAATATATTTGACTGCTCTGCTATGGCTCAGACGACACGTAATCCACGTCACTGGGTGACGCGGCATCGTACGATGTTTCGTGTCATATTTAGAAAAACGTGTTATCAGAACTGTATGCTTCATGAATTAACTGCTAAATATACCATTGACTTACTTATTACTTGCGATTTACCTCACGTTTATTATTATTATTTTTCTTATTAAAGAAACTATTTCAAAAATTTTGAGTTAATATAATCCAATCGGCATTATAATCATAAATTATAGTAGATATATTACAATAAAATAATACGAAATATCAGACAGTTTGATCTTACGAATAAACCCGTCTAGTTTAATTATTATTATCAATTTAATTAACTACATTTACAGATCCAATTCAAAGGTAGGTACGTACTACATTCAACCCTATTATCTCACATGGCGTTTTATCAGATAACTTACTACTAACATACTCGTAAAGTCGTAAATAACTTAAGATTACCCGCTCAGTTTCTTTCAGATAGCGATAATAGATTTATCGACACATATTGTAGGTAGAAAGTAGAACATCAATGGCATGAAATTATTTTTAAAACTATCAGACATCACCCCACTTTTGCCAATCGCATTTAATCGTCCAATCATTATTTGTTGACAATTTTGTCTCAGGACACGGAAAATGATATACCTACTTAGATGCCATTTAAAATAAGTTTCTTTATTTTATAATTGACATTGGCATTTGGTAATTTGAGGCTATACCTATTCTAAATCATTTAAACAATATTACATGAATTAACTACTACACTAATTCTTACTACTATTACACTAAGAAACCTACTAAATATTTAGAAATGTTATTTTGAAATTACATTTAAATGTACCTACTTAATTAAGTATTTAATTACCTACCCAATATTACTAACTTATAAGAAATAAATTCGTGGACTTGCTTATATTTCAAATATAAAGTACTTATTTAAAATGCATATAATACATAGTAAAACCTATACTGTTAATAATTATGTAGGAACTGTAATGGGTGTCTGTAATAGAATTAAGCACCTAATTACTATAACAGTCGGTCAGTCGAGTCACTACATTCGACCAATGAGAGCGATTATATCGACTTTCGGTTTCGAGAAAGGTGATGGCTGATGATTGACGGTCGTAACTAGTAAGTGACGTCACAGCAGATCACGCCACCTTTCGGTTAACCAATCCTTGCGCGATACGGCTCGGTACGCTTACACTAAATTGTATGTGGATACAACGCATTTTTAAATATTTTTATAGTATGCAATTTCCATCGAATTAAAATATCGTTTTGATTTATGATATTGTTTATCTTAAGCTTCATGGATTACGATTTTTAAATGTTTTGCGCCGAAACTATTTCAAAATATAATAATAGTATTCGATTTTTCTTATATAAAATAACGAAGTTCCGTTTATTTTTCTGTTGAACCCAGAAAAAATATCGAATATCGAAGCTGGATTGTTTAAATGTTTATTTAATGACAGAAGACGGACGCGGCGGTGGCGTGGCGCTACCTCATATCGTCATTCGTCAATCGTCATGGGTTCGTTATTACGATGCCTATTGCCTGTAAATATAAAATAACTAGTTCCCTCTCGCTCAGACACATTAAAATTGGAGCGTGATCTCGCTCTCTTGAATTTGACATTTCGAAATTCGAATTCCAAATTTCATTTTAGCTCTGGCTACTGCTCGGTTGTGTCGTGTTGTAACGACTTAACCTTGTATTAAATGCCGGTAGTGAATACACTGTAATAAATATATACCATTACTTCCAAAAAATAAAACCAGTATCACGTGAATTTTTAACCAAATACGAAAGTTTCATAAGGTTTTTATGTGATAAAATCTACAGATGCAATAAAACCAGATGTGGAGGTGCAAAATTCGTCTAGTGAGTTTGAGAAATCTAAGATTTTAGAGGAAAAACCTGTTACCAGTGAGTATTTTGGTCTCTTCAGATTTTTCAATTGACGTCCTTCCTAACTGCCCTGCTTCATTGGGTTTATGATTAAACTTGGAGCTCTAGTAAAATAAAATTATATGTCTGCCATGCTATGCAATTTCGTAAGTAATGTTCGCGCGTTCGCGATTAAATTTAACTAACTATATGCTTCAAGTTTAGTCCTTGGAATGCCTCGGTTAATAATAATTGGTGAAATCGTAAATCATAACAGATAAGATAGTATACTATAAATTTGGGTGTAAGGCGATTCTGTAACAGACAACAGTATTCATTTACTAACGCCGCCCCATAGTGAATGTTAGCTATTTTCAAATTATCTGTGTGTCTTCAATGTGGGTTGCTTGACTGATTTTCAGGGCATGCAAAGCATCTTGTTAACAAACTGATGAATAGTGTTTTGAAGTGATATAATTACCCGGAAATCTTATCACATATGGTGAATTTAAAAAGGAAAGTCCTAAACCTTCTTTTGAAGTTGGGACAGGAGGTAGTGGATGCAGAGGAGAGCACTGAGCTACCTGAAGAAGTCACTTCATCACCTGAAACTCTTGAAACAGAGCCAATGAAGGCATACTGGGAAACTGATGCAAAGGATTACAACAAAAAAGACCAAAGATATATAGATTTGTTCCTCAGAGACGTCTCCCTAGACAGGATACCTGATGCCACAGAGAAACCAGTCAAAGAATCTCGTTATAGTTATGAAACATTAAGTCTAGTTTATTTACCAGAGGCCTTGAAAAATTTTAACTCTCAGGGTAATGTATTGACATTTTTAAATTTTAATTTTGTTATCTATAGAAGACACACAGATTCATTAAACTGGGTGCATGTGTGGAAATTTTGCTTTGTGTGAAAACATATTGTGAATAACTTTTTCATTCACATGGCTTCTTGGGATTCCATTCAATTGTGGACGTCATTGTTCAAATTCTTCTTAAAGGTTTTACAGAAATTAGGATTTTCATATAATGTTTAGGTGTTTATAGATTTAAATCATGTACTGTGACAACACAGAGGATGTTACCTACCTGATCAACAATGCATAATCAAGATTCTTTTGTAAAGGGTACATTTTGCACAGTATAATACCAATAAGTCTCTTCCTGTTTGAGATTATTAAAGATAAATAGGTTATATTATATTTTACATAAGGCATATTCTTGTGTGACAACTAAAATATGTTTTTGTTAAACTCAATAGAACTTGGCAAGAATAATTGACAATGGATGCAAATAGAACTACAGTTTATTATGAACTGTAAAATGTTTTTGTTAATATATAAAACATTTAACAGCTCAGATTTAAATATTTCTGTACATCTAGTACATTAATATGTATTAATAATTAAATGTTTTTATTATCTTGACATATTTTGACTAAATATTGTTTTTTAATCCTTAACAACTTAGGTTGTTACATAATATTAGCATTAATCATGTGTGGCTTTTGAAGGCTGGTGAAGGCTTTTAATTTTATTTTTACGACTTTAACACCTTTTGATCCCTTTAGCTTTTTAAATCAATATTTATGAACCATTCTCAATCTATAATTTGAGCTTTATTGCAATTTAAAAATGGAACAGTTTACTTTAAGAGTGGAATTTCTTCTTTGGGATCAAATGTGTTTTCGTTAAATAATTTATTATTTTATGTTCCAGGTGTTCCAGAGGCCCCGAAGGGTGGTAGCGAAATCTCACCAAGTGGTCGCGATGCTGGAGTGGTTGCTGGCATTGTAATTGCTGTTATTACTGGAATTATAATTATTGCTGCATTGGTAAGTGTAATATTGTATCATGACATCTCTTTCAAAGGGCCTTAAGTTATTGTTTTTATTTTGTATTTGTTTTGTTTTTTCAATTTAAATTTAATTTTGTTTATTATTTATGAAGGTACTTAATAAATGATAGTAATATAACACGTTTTTAAAGTTAAGTAAATATGTAAATTCAAAAAGTTTTCATATTAATTAAAATTAATTTTTATTCGGGTATTTTTTCGTAGATTGTAAAAAAATACTGTGAAAAAAGGCATTTTAAAAAAAGGCGGTTGAACAAGAATAAATCGTTAAATAGCAATTTTTAATATCTTAATAATTATCTTTATTACAGTTCATGATAGGTACATATAAATTTAATAGTAAACTTTATTTTTTAAGTTGATAATTATTCAAATATAAAAACTATTATGCACCAATACAATACAAAAAGAAATGAAACTAACAAATAAAATAAGAAAAACAAGTTGATGTGTTGGTTATGAACAAGAGTCACATAACGCTAGTCATTCACTGGTATTCGATATACACTTTTAAACAGAAATAGCGTTGCGAAAGTTGCTACTAGCGAGGTTGCGTGGCGACAGGTCATTCATACAATGTTAATTTAGCATTTATTGACCGTTTTTAATTATTTAATCTCGCGTTATTTTTACATAATCTGTTTATAATTTTATAATTATGGTTTAATTTGAATATCATCGAAAAAATAATACGAAAAAAAAAATTGAATAAGTACTTAATAAAAATGCATAATTCTTAAATAAAGAGAATGTAAAACAAATTAAAAAAGGAGGTTATCCTCATATAAAAAGATTTATATCTTTTTTGATACCTGAACGATTGCAGATACATAAATAATTGTTTTGTTTGTCATTCATTCGCTAGCCGTCCTCGTGCAACAATATATAAAACGTGTATATTTAAAATTTTGGGTTTTTTTATTAAGCCCCATTTATGATAAACTAAAACAACTAGTTATTTCTCCCAGCTTCACCTGTTTGGCATCTTATTTATTCATGAATATGGAATATGGTTTATACCTGATGGCAACAACTTTCGTAACTATCAAAGAGTTTTCTAGAGTATTCCAGACACAGTTTCTTTAGTGTGCTTCATATTCCGAATTCGTTCAGCCTTGATCATGTAATGTATTGGGGTCAATACCACACAATTGATGCATAATCACTTGCTACTGCTTACTAAAGCTTACAAATCAACATTTATATTGAATATAAACTGTGACAGTTTACACGTTTTTTTATGTAATAATATCTCATTAATTTTGATTTGGCCTAATTTTGAGTCTTCAAAGTTTCCATGTCTAGTCGAAAAATGATTAATTAGTTGACGTTTTGATTAATATGACAATATTAGATCGCTATGATTGATTAATAACACTCGATCATTAATTATTTTTAAAATTACGTTTGTTTACTACGAAAAGATACGTAGCACTAATGAATTTATAAGTTATCAGCACATTTCCGTAAATTGAATCAGAAATTCTGTATTGGGATTCCTACGTGATTAGCAGATAATATTAATTATATTCTTATCGACTATTAAAATAGTCGATAAGAAATATAATGATAATAATATTTTTATTTTATCTGTTTCGTGTTTCTGTTATAGTTTTTATTACACACTAAAAATGTTCGTTTTTATATACTTGATACACAAACAGTATTCATAAAATTTTATTTTAAAAAAATTGAAAGAAAGAAAATTTGAAAGGATACAGATATTTATGAATAGTATAAAAACTATAGCGGTTTATTGTTATGAGCATTTTTATTTATTCTGTATCCCATTCCTTTGTATTGTATAGTTGATAAAAGGTTGCTATACATAGAACCAAATAAGTTTGTATAGCTTTAAAAAAATGGTTGCTAATAAATATCCAAACGAGAATTTGAAGAATGAACAAACTCATGCATTCATTAAGTTGATTCTTTGTTCTTCATGAGGTTAAGGTTTTCAAATGAAGTATGGCTTGTATGAAAACTATTTCATACATGTTTTAAAGTGCTGACCTGCTTGCAATAATTCATATAGGCCCAGCATTATGCTAGATATGTCATGTATGTATGTCATATCATACTTTCCTAAAATATTGTATCTGACCCGGTTAATACATAATAGTATTCGACCTGCGGGTAGATGTGCCACAAAATATCTGTAATTGTACTCCTGTTTCGTGTTATAATTCGCACCGTCTCTTTCCAGATCGCCTTTGTTATGCACAGACATTACGTCCATCGCAATGTCACATCAATGAACTTCGACAACCCCGTGTACCGTAAAACTACGGAGAACCAGTTCGCCCTAGAGCAGAATGGATATGCACCAGGCAGCAAACTTTACCCGAGTACGGTGGGAGAAGAGGTAAGGGCTCTCACTGCCATGGAGTGCACGCTCAACATACAAAATAGCCTAAGATAGATTAAAATTACATTCCTAACCTCTCCTACAACTCGCTAAAATTTCATACGAAATATGGTTTGTACATAATGGTTATCTGACTGGTTCCATCGTTAAATTATTGTAGTGTCACTTATTTGATCCGGTGGTAAATATCTACTCCTAAATCCTACTTAACTAACATCTGAAAGTCAGCTGAAGTGGATAATTAACAGTTTATTAATTTCGTTTAATGATTAATTATAATTCACTCAACTATCACATTACTTTGAAACAAACATTTGATGACAAGGATAATCTATCTACAAAATATATTTGTTGAAAGTTTTGTAATTAAAACCTATTTTTTGTACGTTTTTTCGGCTATTAATTTTGATACAATAGTTTAACTAATAATTCTACACAAAGTTTTCCTTTTGTGTAATTTATATATTTATAATTTAGATTTCTACATTAAAAAAACAAGAAAAAAAAAAACACTAAAACAAAGATACCAGCTCACTTAGATTATAGTAAAGATATATTACAATAAAAAAGAACACAAAACAATATTAAAAAAAAAACTATTGTCAACAAGTTGGCACCGGGTCAGATGAGCTTGTGGCATAATATGAGAAAAACTCTTAACGAAATCTTTGTAAATAACTGAGTTAAGGACATTTTAAAATTTGTGTACTTAGTATAATTAGATCAATCTAAGAAGTCTATAGAAACTTAAATTTATTATAAGGGCGAGAAGTTGTGCCAACATTTTTACCTTATCAGTATTAAAATATAGCCAAAGTGTCGTAGATATTGTAAATAGTTATTTGATAGGCCATTTTTTTATCTAACGCCTATCTGTAGTTATAATGCCAATATTATTTTTCACGCATTTCATTGTGAGGGCTTATTTTGGTAAGTTCAACATGTGTTCATGTATTTTCAATATTTTTTATTTGACTGATGCATCAAACAATGTTTCTTAACAGATTAAAACTCGTTTACTAATAAAAACATTTAAATGTGGTCTTAAAATATTTGTAAATTCTACTTATCTATTAAAAACATTTTAATTTGTTGAAAAATTGAAGTCCTAGGTAGTGGACGATGTAGACACATTTGTGTTTTTATTTTTGGATAAATAAGTGATCTTGTATACTCTAAACTGATTTTGATTTCCCCAAGAACCGAACCCAGTATGTAATGCTGCATTATGGAGACAACGTTAATACTTATTATTTCTACTAAAAGCAAGTTCTCCAATTAAGAACCTGACTGACATCTTAAAACTGGTCACTGGTCAAAACGGTTTTTGTGTTGGTTGAAAAACTAAAAAATATTTTATTTTCCAGGCCCAAGAACCGCTCAATTCACCCGGGACAAATGAATATGTATAGTTTCCGGACCGGCAGCAAATACCTTATTATATCGTTAAATGTGAAAAGAAAACAACGGACGCGTAATAGTGGAAACCAGTGAATAGTGACTTAGTGCATTGGAACGTCTGATTTCGAAGCGACCGAGTTGCTCGGTCCAAGTGTGGGTCAAATTCATAGCTCGATTTTCGACTTTGATGGGAATTTAACCAATAATTAAGCATTTTAACAACAGTTTAAAATTATGTCAAGACTAAGAATTTGGCCCTAATTATCTAAAGTGTCTTAAGAGTTACTTAGTCAATGTGTCCTTAATTTACTCAGGCAAAGTGAGTAACTGTATGTGGAATCACAATTTGTAGGGAATTGGGGGTTATTCAAACTGAGTTTTATCACATATGCATTGCACATTTCATTTCTGCTGAAACTTTTATAAGGCTTTGGTTCTGCCGTTTGAATCCCGAGAGAGTAAGAATAGTATTTGACGGGGTTGTTAAAAAAATCTAATTTTTGAATTAGTTTATTTATTAAATATTTTAAATCTGGGTTCAAATCCCAGGACGGTAATCAATAAATCTATCTCTACACCATGATTCCAAATGGAGAATTAGAATTATTTTCTGATCTTTTTGATTACCTATACACTATACATGGGCGCCGGCAGGGAGGTGCCAGGGGATGCACTTGCACCCCATGGGAATCTCGGGATCAGCAGGAATTATTGAAATAAAAAGCCGTACCTATAAAATAAATTCCTAATGAATAGTCAGAAATTTGTAAATGTCTCGAACATAAAAGAAACCGGGTTTCAGATGTTTCCGACTAAAATTTCAATTTTTTTATTAACAATCATATAAGGCAAAGATTGTAAGAAAACTAAAATCTGCACCACCTGGAAATTATTTCTGCCGGCGCCCATGACTATATACACTGTTAATTTTATAATAAATTAATATGTGATGAAATTAGTTTTTAAATTTGAATGGTGCGTTATTTATAAATTTATTACATTTGAAGGATTCGAATCTTATGTATTTTTAAAATGATGTACTTAGATGTTTCTTATATCATGTGCAGCTTATACAGCTTATTTAAATTTTTTACGAATCAATTAATTTATTAAGAGGAATTGTTTACTATATATATATAATATGTGCATTGTAATATAAATCATAGCGTGTTTGTTTGTTATATCGCTCACGCTGAAGCGATTTTTGCTTTCTTAATTATAAGAGGTCGCAGGCAAACGTTGTTGTATATAACTTATGATTTGGTAATGTAAACAAACAATTCGCCATAATTCATATCACAACTAATCCGTTTATAAAGAAATAGTTTTTGTTTACATTATCAATTCTTACGCCAGAGATTATAAATGGCATAAATAAACAGTGTTATTAAAATATTTAAACTCCTCAATCAGCCTATTTTACTCTCTTACTTATAAACGTTACTCAGCTGAGATCTTAATGTAGTGTTCCAAGTAGTTTTTGCAATAAAAATTGCATGTCAGCAAAGTGGCATAATGTAAATTAAGCAATGTTTATTTAAATGTGAATGTTTTGACATTCCTTTCCTAGATTATGTATTAATTGCTTCCTCCATCTTTTTAAGAGATAATTAATTTAATATCAAATTTAGTATATTGTATTCCAATAAGGTTGTCGATAAATTTGAAATTACAATAGACCTATTTGTTTAATGATATTAAGGTTATAAGTATGTAATATTAAAAAATTACGCTGGCTAAAATTTTCCTAGCACAAGTATCAAATGAGGAATTTAATAGTAATGAAATAGTATTTCATCTAAGATTAAGGTTACCGTATATTTCTTATACGGTAACATATTTTTTTGTTCTTATTGTAAGTTTGATTCATTCAGGAGGCTTAGTGAGGAGTTTTTTTTTTAATGGCTGACTTACAATGTGCCAATCCTAAGTAAAAGCCAAAAATTGAGCTCATTTTACGCGCTATTTTATAAATTTTACCTATTGATAAGTAGGTCGTTTTTTTTAATCGAAATTTTCTTAATCTTTCTAGAAAATTCCTGCCAAACCTCTTAGTTATTGTAATATTAATGTAATTGAATTACATGGAAATCTTGCACATTATATGCCTAGCTAAATAAGTGTGGTCACTAATTATGTAAATAATACCAATAAATATGTAAAATGTGTTAAATATTTCTTTTATTTCCACTTTACTGAGCTAATATGATCGAGACAAGGATTCTTGCCTCGCTGGCGATCCTTGGTTCGAATCGCACAAATAAATGTGTAGTAGTGGTAGGCCCCCATTCGAAACTTGTAAAATTTATCATATAGAATTCTCGTGTCACAATGTTAGTTATCTTACTCCTCCGAAACGGCTTGACTGATTTTTACCAAATTTTATATGCATATTCAGCAGGTCTGAGAATCGTCTACTATCTATTTTTCATACCCCAAAGTGATAAGGGTAGCCCACCCCAAAAATTAATATGGCAAAACGTTTGCCGAGTCAGTTTATTTATAAAATGATCTGAGAAACAGACGAAATGTGTCCCGTGTATCACTGGGGGTTGCAAGATTCTTTATTCTTATATAATTAGGTATACTTTGTTTGCAAAACAAAGCATAATTATCTAAGAAAGATCTCTTTGTTGTATTTTTTAGCAAAATAGTATCTAGACATGAAAAACAAAAATATTTTCGTCATAGATATAATTATGAGCTCAGTTTCGTTTAGAGCAAAACCCAACAGAGTCGATTTTGCTAAAAAATTTAAGTAGGCGCTTTTAATTAAACATGAAAAATCAATGCAGTGGATAATTATTGGAGATGATAATTTAATATTACTGACAATAATTATATTTATACTTTACAAAAAATTGCTATTTTATATATACCTAGGCGTTATTTTTAGACACGTTTTATTGTTTATAAAATTTTATTCTTTTTTAATAATAATTTACTAAACATGGTTGAAAGACTGAGAATATATAGATAATCAAATTAATTTTTGAAAGAATTTTATGTATATTCTTTAGATTACACACTTTCGTCTGATATTAAATTTTTCCTTAAACTAAAAATTGTAATCTTGAAAGTTAATTTTGCTGTGTAGTGTTTTGCTAAAATTAGTCTGGTTAACAAATTAAGATGCCTATTACATTTTAACCTTTGGATTTAGCACTAATTGTACGAAAATTTTGAAATAATTATGAAAGCTTTAGAAATAAAACCCCAATCATAACCATATAGTTACAAAAACCTCTCAGATTTAACTGACAATTTCTCTTTGGTGTATAGTTATTTTTGTGTAAAATTTATATCTTAAATTTATTTGTTCATGACAGACTTATTGCAAATTGCTTTTAAAATTTTTAATTATAAATCATTGTTTATAATCAAAATTAGTATAAATTTATTACAAAAATGGTGCGTGTCAGTTCTGTGATAGGGCAGTTGTATGAGACTTGTACGTGTCAACGTAATTTTGGGTTCTTAATCTATATATACAGGGTGTCCCTGAACTCAATGACAAACCGAAACGAGGTGACAGGATTGACTGTAACCATCATGAGAAAAATCAGAAAAAAAAACTATCCACATGGGAGTTTGAAAATTATGGGCATTTAAGAGAAACCTAAAAATTTGGTCAAACTGTACCCATTTTTCGGTTATTGTGATTAATTTTTATTATTTTTGTTCATTTAAACTTTTGAACCGTAATCTTAAATAACAGTTCTAGAACCACAGTCAAAAATAATGACACAATTGCCCCAAGTTTTCTAGAATTAAGATTATTTGTTAAACTATGAATTTAAAATTTTCAAAATTTGTTGACTTTGAAAGGCCCTCCTTTAAAAAAAATGTACTAAAGTGCCTTGGCAAGTGCCATCAAAACTTTGTGCATTTAATCAGGATTGTAAAATGGTACATCCTGGTGGATCCACTAGTACCACCATAAAATTACGGACGTATGTTTTGAAACTTTTTTAGTGACTCAATAATAGATGGCGGACGAGAATCAATAGAATTACTGAACGGAAGAGTACTTATCTAATGGTTAAGATGAGGTAATGTCTGCGCGCATTAGACAGAATCTGAATTCCATCGCGATACCTGACCTACATCCGCCATCTTTAATATCTAGATTTATTGAATTAATGATCAGTTGGAAACACGTTATCCTTACTGAACCGAATGTGTTTTTAAATCATTATGAATAACTATGTGGATGATGTATTGATAAGTCTATTTAATCCAACTGAAAGAGTTAGGAACTAGTGGTTACCTAGTGGGTACCGAAAATTTCGTCAAAATCAAGCTGCGATGCACCGTCTTCCCAGAAGATGATAAAACATTTTTATTCTATTCAGATTTAAGAAACTTCGCAGCCATCCCTACCGAACCGAATGTGATTTTGAATCACTGTGAATAACTACTGTGGATGATGCTAGCGTTAAAACAAACTCCACTTTTCGAAATATACATTATTTATTTAAATAAGTCTATATAGTCCAAGTGAAAGAGAAAGGAACATAAGCGGGGGTGTGGTTTTCATGCTAGGCAGCATGAAAAACATTTTCTTTAGCTCCAACGCTTTCGGAGCAGCTGACGCTCAGAGCTGTTATTTGTTAGGGGAACACTATTATTATTATGATTTTCAGCCGGTATAAAATGACTCGCTCAACCATAGCGCTACCTACCGTCCATATCAACGCCTTAAAGTTAATATTATAATTTTCCCATGTACATGGTCACTGTCCACTGACATACCTACTCAGTTATGACTATAGGTAAACATCTCTGCGTAGGTACGCGTACCTTTGATTTTTTCTTTCAATTTGGAAGTCAAGATTGCGAACTTTTTGCCTGAATGGAAAATTATTGGGATGCAAATGCATATTAAATTATACATTTCTTATTATTATTGTTGTTAAGAACAGATTACAATATTGATTTAAGTAGTGTAAAATCGATTTTTATGTATAGATACCTATCCTTACTTAAATTTTAACTACGAGTTGGCTTTCATATTTTCGCGACTTAACCGTTGACCGACTTGATATTGAAACCTAACCTTACAATAAGTAAACATGAATTGCAGAAGACTGTCTATCAATAATTACACAGAATATCGTTAAATCCTTCCCACAGCTTGCTGATTAATTTCCATTCGTATAATTTGCTTCCATTGTAGCGTCAGCAATTCCATTGTGAATTGTGATTTAGTCCTTACTTGATTTAGACAAGAAACTAGGGATTTAGCCTCTGTAAGCCTACAGACAGGCTTGATCTTCTATAATCTAGTCAAATTGGAAATCCTTAGTATGAAATTGGGAGCGAAATTACTCCAGGATCTATAAACCTGTAAAGGTCACATTATTCGTAATTTTAAAATGGTTTTTTTAGTCCTGCGTGCACTCTACAGATTTGTTTATAATGTACAAGAATACAATGTTTAATCTTAGTAGTTTGAGCTGGTAGTTTTTTGTTTCTCTAAATAACAAGATTAGAATAACAGTCTTGAATGAGAGCCAACTAAGAACAATAATTATGGTTGACTATTTTTAATAAAAGCTAGTTAAAAATATTGTTGTAGGTAGTTTCCTTTTACATGCATATAAAAACAATCATTAAACCTTGTTGGCTTTAAAAAAATATTATCAGTACGAAGATTGCTCGTTTCCTATAATAAATAATTCTATAGCTTTTAAAAGGTGAGCGTACGTTGAAAGTGGCTCTAGATTTTCAAACCAAAGCCTTTCAGACTTTTAGCCAACGGCTTCACATAGAGTAACGTACTGCCATAGATTAAAAATAGGCATTTTAGGACCATAAAATAATATGTATATTCAGTTTCCCTACGACAGTAAACATTCTTATGAACAACAACCAATATAAATTATAACTATTATATTATATCATTGGATACGTTCATATCGGTAATTTTTACTAATTTTACTAAGCTTATAACTTATTGATGAAAAATACTTTTCAAATCTTAATTCTTTTTTATCTATCTCTATCAAAAATTCATATTTTTTTAAATCTGTAATAGTTAAAATAAAGAAAGTAACTTACTACAAACTGGTAACGTTTAATATTTCATCATAATACTCCAACAATTAAAACGGTTACAATTCTCAATCATTTTCTTTACCATAAACTTACTTTCGTGATTTGAAATCATTATTAGTCAAAGAAACATTATTTATTTTCCTCGACGTTTCGACCGTGTTGCAACGGCCGTGGTCACGAGAAGAACCATTGAAGTGCCTAATTGGAGGAGATATGTTTTGTTCTCCTGGATCGGATTTCAAGACTTGCAGTGCAACGTGCGTATAATGCTATAGATGTGTGTCAAGCCACGAAGGTTGTAAACGACAAACCCTTTGACTATCCTTAAAGAACAGAATGTCGCCGGCATATACGAAGTTGTTTAGGAAACTGGAATTCATAATCTTTGGTCTCGTTAGGTCACAAGTGGCCGTGCGAGCTTGCATTAAGTTATATGAGGCATTAATGCACCAACGCGCGGAGCCGCATGACCGCGCCTACTCATACTAACTTATAATGCACGGCTCTAAGCCCTTTGTAGCATGAAGTATTTCTTTGCAACGTGAAATGCCAGGAAAATCTCGCAAATTAGCTCTGAAAAAGTGCTTTCATATAGAATCTTTTGTACGTAGCTTACTACACTTGTTCTTTGTTTAGTTTCGTTTGTGTAATAATTTATGGAGCTTAATTGATATTTGTTTTTCCCTTTTAAACAATGGAAAAATATTTGCGTGAGTAATGCTAACCCAAATTGAGCTTATAAATGACTAAGTTACCTAATAATAGTAATTATAATTACCTACTAGAGGCTCGTTACCCAATCAACTCCAGTGGGATAGCAGATGGGATTAAAAAACCATTAATTTACACTGAATCACTGTCAATTTGACAGTAGACTTGTATGGTTTAGTTGTATATTATATAGTATAAAACCTATTCTGACATAAAATATTTTATGGGTTTACTTAAACATAATTATTAACTTAAATTCAAGTTTATTAACGGTTCACATACTCATCTTATTTCTAATGTTGTCACTAAGTTTAAACATAAAACTTTTAACACTGAATAACTTTTAATTAGATACAATTTTATCTGTATTTTTGACATAAAATAATATGAATTTACACAATGTCCTTTATATTTTCGTCCATTACCAACAATGGGTACTTTAAAAGGTACATAATAATATTCACCGCGGTCCTTAGAGACTGTTACTGCCTCAAGGCTCCACCGCAAAAGTTACAACCCTCTGATTAAATGCATTCGGTGCGTCAGTACGCCATGAAAATTAATAAAATATGATGAAATGCCTTTAGGCTTCAAATGAATATGAAATGATAGACTTAGATATTTAAATAAATTTCCTTTGGGAAGCAGGAGTTTAATACGCTTTCGCCAAAGTTAAAAAGCGACTCAATTAATATCAGCTTTAATATGTCTTAACAATCAAGTGCTAAGAGATCAATGAACTTTACGTAAACATTCATGGTAGGTTAAAAAATAAATAAATTCAAATTCAAAGTTGAATGGAGAATGTTCACACATTTTAGTTCACCATATTCTCTATTGGAAATGGAAAAATCGTGAAAAAAAAAACTATTTGCTACGTTAATTTGTTCCCGAGATACAGAAATTTAAAAGTATGACGATGTGACGTCATTTTACATCAGCCCGCGAAATCAGTCGCGTCGCTGCTCGAGGAGAGAGACAGAGACGATCTTTAAATGCGTGTAAAATCAAAACTACTAGCTCTTTTTGAATAAAACAAAAACTAGTGTATTTGTATACATAAAAGCTTTACTGTGACAAAGCCATTTTGCGTACATAGTAACATTCTCCATTGTTTTCAAGTCCTATTAGGAGTCATTTCGTTAAGAGGTTCTATAAAACCTCAACGAAATGACTCCTAAAGTAGGTATTGTTTTACATATTTCTCTCATATAATATGTAAAGAAATATCTATTCAGGAAAAATATTTTCTTATAATGTTAAGATTTGCAAGACTACAAGTAATTGTGTATGTGTACGACAAAATTCTAAAGGCGGTTAATTCCAAACTGCTTGATTTTTCTATTATGTACCACTATTCTGAAAATTTCTCACTAACGTGAAAAACGAGTAGGCGGTTTTCATAATCTGAAAAAAAAAAATTATAAAAAAATAAGATTGAACAAGTGAAATTAAATAATTTAAAAACCTATCGACATGTTTATTATGAATATGAAAGGTATACCTCAAAAATGGATGAATATTCATAAATTGAAGGGACAAGTCAAATTTTAAAAAAAACGACTTCTATATCGCCTGTAGAAACAATACCTAAATTTGAAACAATATAAAACACTGTTTCTGTGTTGGAAAGAACCTAAAGAGAGAATAATTTAAATACCGAAGTGAAAGTATCCAAAGTTAATGGGAAAAGCCGACATCCGCTGAAGACGATGGCGGTGTTGGCTCGTAACATGAAAAGTTTAAGGCTTCGCTTGAAACTTTCAGATCTCACTATCCACTCCGAGCTGTAGGCTGCACTCACTAAGTTTTGGCTCTAGAAAAACAAATTCTTTAAAACCGACTGCGGTGAAGGTCAAAAAAGTATTATGTGTTTGACCAGTATCTGCTCAGCTCGTTAATCATTGTCTCAGTTGGTTTTTAACTTCTGGAGCAAAAAGAGGAGAATTGTATATGAAGACAATTTTAAAACATGTTAATCTATATGTACTCGTATATATAATAAAGTCCATTATTTACACCATTTAATACTTAAGAACAGATGGATTAACTTTGATGATGTCCGATTTGTTGGATTCGTCTAATCTGAGAGCTGAATAACTATTAAAACTATTATAGAAATTTCAGAAAAACGTGTTTAATTAAGAAGAAAATTCGTTTTTTCATTTTCTATGGTATGACGGTTTAGGTAACACGTTATTATTCGGAACTCGGAAGCGATACGAAATTCGCGGGGTCCATTAATCACAAACAAAGACAGTCAAACTATTAACCTGTCTTCTTTGTCGGCATTTTAAAAATAATAAATTAACGTATAAAAAATTACATTGTTCATACATTATTACTCATCTCTACTCACGCACTGCTCGGCGTAGCGTTGAACAGCTACCCATTACAGACGATCTGGTATCGGAGGCGGGAAGGTGCTGGATGAGTAGCGCAGGGAATTAGTGGTGCTGGAGACTTTTGGAGAAGATTTTTGTCCAGCATTGGACTGACTATACTTACTCTGTAGCGCAGCTGCGTGCCGAGATAGGCAGGAACAAAGATTTGTAAGATCATAACAAATGTAAAGGTAGACATATATGATAACATGGAGATGAGTGCACCGAACGTTTTTGGCTGCAAAGAAAAAAGAAGATTTATTGCATTTTATTGCGCCGGAAATGTTGCGTTCGCAACTCAAAGATATAAATATTCTGTATTATAGTAGGTAGGGATAAACTGTCAAGGGAACTTTATTTAAAATATTTTTTGCGATTTTAAGTGAAACACAGACATTATTAAATACTGTAATAAAATAGATATTAGTTGTTTTTATTAAAATAATGAATACCAAATTTACCAAAAGAAGGCTGCATAATGTTGCACAAATAGATCCTGAAGCTACACTGTATTGAATAAACATTGTAATGCTAATTATGTCTTGAATCTCCCTTGCAAATCTGAAATAACGCCATTTATTAACCGAAATAATTGCAATGGTATAACATAAATAAACTCAGTAAGTCAGTGGAACGAGGTGCTGAGGTATTTCCAAACAGCCCACTACTACTCTTCCACGACGACGTAAAGTGGAATTTGCTTTTCGGTTAGTTGGAGTACAGGAAGTCCAATTCTTTAAAAAGGCCAGCACGCCTCCATGGTTCAACTGGCGTCGAGAGAATCCATGGACGGCGGGCCGCTTAAATACTATAAAAAAATAGTTACGACTTGAGAACGAAAAAGCATAAAATAAAAAAATAACTTCTTCTCAAAAGTGTGTCCATAGGCGGTGATGCTCTATCATTTAGTGCCTGCGGGTTTGCCTCCAATTCTATATTAAAAAAGGCTCATTTTTGGTGCTAGATTTACCCAACAAAACGTAAATTTAATTTAAATATCAAAACTTAAATACTCACTGGAGTAGCATGTCGTAATGAATTAAACATTTATTCAATTGTTTAATGTATAACGTCTCACTCATACCACGTTCTTTCAAATTTCGTAATTTATTATCAATAACTCTTACTTGAGCTATTACATTCAAAATTAATCCAGCAATCAATGTATCTGTATTTAAATTATAAATCATATGCCCAAAGATTCCCAAACATTGATAAAACCACAAGAATACAAAATATCGGTCAATTGTCTCCTTATCCAAAAAGTAATATTTATAAAATGGCAATTCCATAGTACCATACACAAAAAAATATATCATCTGTACGAATACTTTTGAAAAATATGCGCTGTTAGACAAGATTGCATTCAATTTCCAATAAGTTTTATATTTCGCGGCATATTTCTCGACAATTTTTCTATTTATATCATCTTCGCCTTTGAAACATTCACAGTCCATAATGCCGAAAGCTCTTACTATGGCTTTTCTCTTATGAAAAATCATTACAACCTTCGCAGCTGCTGCCATTTCGGCAAAAATGAATAACACTTCACGAATCAACATTTCAATGTTCCTAGGCGTATAAAATATATTTAAAACGATAAGTAAATAATAAATAACCAAAGTTAAGAATATGTATAAGCCTGAATAGTATTTATAGTATATGCTATAGTTTTTTCCCGGCCATATTACACCGAAAATTCTTAAACAAATAAAATTTATATTGAAACTGTCCGATATGTTGGCCATCGTTGTCACGGGTCTAATGATAAAAAATCGTGTACAATTTTTCACGTTAACAACGCTCACTTACTTTCCAATTAAACCCTTATTTAGTACAATTTTTACAGAATTTTTGTGACGCTGTAATATGTAATTACAAAATTAAATACTTTCGTGGTACCATTATGTACTTTGACAAATTATACCTAATAATTTGTATTAAGTGGACACGCCCGCTTCTATCTTACGTAACATATTAAAGTTTTTGCTCCAAAACCTAGTGAATGAGAGAACGAAGGATACTTTTTGTGTGAGAGAAAAAGTGGTGTAATTTATTTTCCCTTGGTGCAATATTTAGTGCTGTCCATTACTACAGTTCGCGACCGAACATTATTCACAAAGATCCATCTTTTTTCCAGTTTGCGGTAGTCCATATTATTAGCTTTTTTTATATTTCTATATGTTGTTACGAACTTTCTGCTTCTTTATTGCATTTTGATGTTTCTTTGTATTTGAATTAATACAATTAATACGTTATGTAATATGCTTATAAATAAATTTGTATCGATATTATGTTATGTCTTACAAAATGAGAACGTAGAGCAATTAAATGGCTAGAGGTTCTTTAGCCATTTTCATACTTTTCATAAAGCTTTGAAAAATATTGCTAATATTAACCTTAATATATCAACAATTTTTCATGTGCATACATTTTTTATTAAATTAATGAAGAAAAAATAAGTTAATTAATTAAGGTTTGACTTAGAAGTTGACACTCCTGTCACTATTTTGATGTTGTTTATAAGAAAAATAGACCTATGTTATGATTAAGAAAAATTTGTATTTCTTTAAATATGTACTTGGTACGTAGTAAATTTCTAAATCGTCATTTTAAAAAGAGCAAATAATGTCTCGTTCTCAAGTATCGAATGGTGATTTGGCTAAATAGTGACTTTCCTAAGTGCAATGCGCATTAGAAGCGGCGCCGGCGGATATCCGAATCACAGTGAAGCTTTCAAAAATGCAAACATGTTCTATTTCCAAAAATCACGTCACACACAGATGTTTTGCTTTGAATTTCTTTATTTTCAAGCACTTATCTCTTACAGAATCATCGTTGTAAATTTAAACAGGCTGATCTATCAGCTACATTTTTATTTTTGTATCGTATAAGGTAGTTCTTTCTATAATATATTATGATTAAAAGTCCATAGATTTTCTTTTGTGGTTTGTTTCCATTAAATTTTATTTAAATTTGATAATGCTACTGAAATTTTGTTTATTTTAAGCCTTTTATGTGTCATGCACAGAACGCGGATCACTTATAAATAAAATTATCAATTTTATATGTTGTCAATAAAATAACACTCAGAAACCCCGTGAGAGTTTAAGAGTTTTATTTTCTTAAACGTAACTTGAAACAATGTTTAAAATGCTCCGTCACTTTCTCGCTGACATGCAATTGTTAATAAATATAAATAGCGCAAGAGGTAAAGCACATTGAAGACATAAAAGATCGAAATGAACAACGTTTATAAGTAAGGAGGTTATATACGTTTTATGCATATAAAACATATCTACATGTAAATTTGAATTCAGGCAAATATACAGGTGTTAAGTTTTAATTGCTAGATAGTCAGGCTTTGCGGGTAAAATCAACGCCCCTTCAGAGCTAAATGGATTTATTACCTGTACCGTTTCACGTGGACGCGAGTAATTACTCTTATTTTACAGGAAAATTGTTTATTGTTAGTTGGAAAATGGATCGCGCTGAAACTTTTATTGTTTCCGACCATTGTTGATTACGCTATTCGTCAAAAGATTTTATCGTTTTATTGGCTCTGTATGAACCGATTGTTCAGCTATGTTTTATTTTTATTAGTATTCTCTGTGTGATTCGAAATAATCGTATGCTATATCTTTGAAATTAAATGAATATTCCGTTATACGAATAGTTTTTAATGAGTGCATTTTACGCGATCACATGAAATTGGGACAAACACAAAACATACACAGATATACTCGAAATGAGACATAGTGTCATAGACACAGTGGGGATAGACAGCAATAATTCAAATGAAAAGGGGAAACGGGAAACGTAATGCTTATTAACTTCAAATTGAAATCCATATGTCTCAGTAGAATTAATTACATTCACAATAGCCCCAATGTACCACCCGCAGCATATGTAAAGCTTTGAGTGAACAGAAGCTCACCGTTTGCCTTCCATTTAAATAACCTAATCCAGGTACGTCGATGTTGCGGTCAGTAATCAGTCGACAGTAAGGTCCCGTAGGATTTAGTTTCAATCACGGCTGGCGACCGAGCACGTGATTAATGCATACTAAAGAGCCTAGTCTCTTTTAGATAACCTTTATACCTCTATAACCTTTCTAGTTCACTTGCTCGTTGATTGAAGGTTTATAACAGACTTTGTTATGAGCAAATATAATAAATTATGTATACATTTCTGTTCGTAATCTCACTAATTATAGACTATTATTTATATCTATTTCGAAATTAATCAAAGATAAACTTAATAACAAAATAAATGAACATAAACGAAATTAGTCAAAAATATCACGAAAGTTTGCTATATTAAAAAAAAAAATTGACGGACAAAAAGTGGCAGAAACAATTTTTTAAATAATTATTTATTTCTATATTTTATATAATTTCGCTCATATTAATTAAATTATATAAATTATATATAAATTACCCAGTAAACACATAGTATGTGGGAATAAATATTCCCGCTACGTCCATGCCTATTTTGAAAATTTCAAAGTTTAGCTGCTTTAATTTTCCGGACTGCAGTGTGCTACAATGAGTCGTAGCCCGCAGCCATCATTACGTTAGGTACGAGCCGAGCCTCATTTCTCGAGCAAACTTCACAACGATGCGTTTCGGGATATTAAAAGTCCTGCCGTTCCACACTTTATTCTTGTGAAACGCATTGCCCCTTCTGAACAAATGAGTTGATTATATGAAAAGCTTTCAGCTTCTGTTGGCAACATTTTAATTGGGAGAAGAGGTCATGAGGCATAATAGCGCACTAGTGTAACTGAGAAATCAAAGAATTTTAATTATTATATTAATGCTTTTTCTGTGGTTGTCATTTTCAGATTCTAAGCATAAGCCAAACTTTTTATTGGCTAAATAAAACTGATTTTTCTTTTATGTTTCTTCGCACCGCCTCGGTGCCCGAGAGTAATAATTAACTTTACACACTTATATAGGAGGAGGTACTTAATAACTATTTTTGTTTAATACTATTAGGTAGAATTATTAATTATATTTCTGTTTAATTTATTGCTGTTTAATGCACTTTAAAGCCGATTTATATTTTTTTAAAGGATTTTTATTATATCAATACCTTTTATTTGCGATATTTGATATAGAGACAGTTCTATGGAATTGTGACAAGCCTTAATAAAACCCTTTTTGCTATAAGGCTCTAATTATTTAAACGAGTGTGAGTGGATCGCAAGTAGTTATTTCTTTAATAATACTTTAATTATATTTAATAACACGCTCGTTCAATTATAAATGTACGAGGTTTTCGAAATGGCTTGTTTGTAAAATAACTGTATTACAAAGTTCAATTGCGCTTAGCAAATTATTTTGTTCAATATTTTTAAATAAAACATTATACTATAAAAACTGCGTGATACTAATGTCTGATCAGACCTTTTTAATTTTTTTGTATATACTTTCGTTAACAAAATGCTAAAGAAATAAAAACATACGTGGATTCGGTTATTAATTAGTTGAAGGTAAATTCACTTTGTGATACTTAAAATAATGATCTTTTTACATTATTAATTGGTAAAGGTATAAAAATTATCAAGCTCATGTTGTTTTTCTTGCGGTAATTAATTGTAGTATGTTAAAGAAGTATTTATAAATATAAGTACAAACTTTTTGATATTGGCCGCTATTATGTTTTAAAAATTTGTCAATTGTCAAAGATATAAACAATCGGATTTTTATATTGTTAAAAATAACCGTTAGATAGGTTAGATTTTATTTAAATAAATATAAATGAATATAATATGTATTGCAAATACAATATTCATTAAATAATTTACTTCACACTAAGTCCACAATATAAATTTAAGCTTATCAAATAAGTAATAGGTACCTAAGTTTATACAATCCTGTCTTGTTCAAATGTCCCTTAGGGGCTCGTTAAAGTTTCTAGACCTATTGGAATATATATTGTACTAATGTATTCTGTAATGAAATTCGTTTGACTATAATCCTTAACAAAAGCCTAGTAAATATCATCATAGTATAATTTATTCTAATCGAATGTTCTTAAACTATGTTAAAAGAGCTTAGTGAGTTTACTAAATTGAAAACGTATTTTTTATTTTCTACTGCTACCTTCGAGCAAAATTAAAAAACGACTGGATATAATTCAAAGAATTTATTAGTTTTAAGCGTTCAATCATGTCCTATAGTGTTTTTTTATAAAGTAAGATAGAGTAATTAGACAAACACATAAAAACTCATCATCGATTATATCATCAGAGTCATTGTTATATGCAGCATGTCCTCGTTCACACATTGTACTGAGGGCAGATTATGTTTAGGGCGGATATTTCTAACTGGTATATGGATAAATCTTATTAAATGTAACGGTTTTTAGAGTTATAATTTATTTTTGATAGAATACGTTTTTAAGATTGGCCGTTTAAAATTATTTACGTTAAAGTGCAACGTTAAACTACATAATACGAACGAGGAATTCAATTTAAATATGAATTTAGAAATTTTCTTATCGGTCGTTATACCATTTCGTGGAGCATGTGTACCGAATAACGTGCGCTTAACTTTAGTTATAAAACTAGTTTTTACCTCAACGAGCGTGTAACACTCTACTAAAATTTATGCAGCTTATTTAAAAGTTACACCAGTTTTTGATATTATTATTAAACGGTTTGCTGCATTTTTTCGCTGCTATGTTTTCTAAATGGGACAAAAAATGCTAATATTCACTTCCAACCTACCCATTATATACATTCTTAGCTATACAAAAAATTTACTATATATTTTCATCTTTGTATGCTTATAATATAATACTCAAAAGCTTTGGTAGCGTCTATGAAATATTTCTTATGGTTTTTCAACCTCTTCATATTTCAACCAATTTAAAAAAAAAAACTTATAACTTTACACATAAAGGGTTCTATTACTATAATTCTATTTTATAAACCGCAAGAAACACCTTAATCATTTTGAGAATAGATCGAACAGACAGACGCGGCGATGGACTTTTACTATGTAAATTGATTATTAGAAAGTAAAAAAGTGTTTGTGGCTGAAAATAAAGGAAAATTGTTTCTATTACCTACCACAAACATTACAATCTTAGTATTCATTAAACGAGATCCCTATAAGAGCTTAAGCCAAAAACTTAAGTAGTCACTTCTCGACCCCTGCAATTAAAACGCACCCAAAGGGTTGCACTGCCTTCAAAATTGCAAACACGTACATTGTTTTAATCCACTCTGCAATCCAAGCATATAATATTGTCTAGTTTACATTGAGCTATTCTCAGGGAGTAAAATACAAGTGTACAGTAATGCAGAGAGGTCACGAACGCTGGTCGTTTTCATTTGCGCGGAATTTACCAACGTTATACCCGATTGAAATATTAATTTCAAGACTCCTAGATACTCTTAACGGCGGAAATTAATTTTCTTCAGTTTTATGGCGCGAAACAATGATACTTATTACGATATTGTTTCTGCAAACGACTTATGATATTGCATGAATATAAGACGAGTATTATTATAATTTGCTGAAATTAATTGAATTAATATATTACCGATTACGAAAAGGAAATAAGATTTGTTAAGCTTATAAGTATTTTTAAATTTAATGACCTTTTTGACAGTTCACATTATAAAGAAAAGTACAAACTAATGAATATATCAATAGTTTTGTGTTTGTATGAAAGAACTAGTACAAATAAAAATATTAATACTAAAAATACATCATTGCTTATATTTCATAATATTTATTTTAATATATGACCGATAGAAACAGCAGGTAACCCAGGGGAGTGTATGACACTAAAGAAATTTTGTGTTATAAAAACTTTATCTAACCACCTCCGTGGTTAAGTGGTTTACGCGTCTGCGTGATGCGCTCGAATCCCGGGGAGACAAATGTTTGGGTTGGGTTGGAACAGAAGGCTGATCACCTATTTGCTTTTAAAGAAAATGATCAGTGAAACAGATACATAAATTTATCTGCCCATGCCCCACTGAGGTGTTACGGAAATTCACTTTTTTGTCTAAGTCATGTCAGTTGATTATAATGGAGTTATTTTAATAGGTAACATTGGACATCTGTCAGTTTTATCTTCATAGTGAGGCGACCTGCTTAAAAACATCGATTGAAGTGAATGAATCGATACTGACTTGAAACATGTGAATTTTAAATATCATCAGGCGAATCCCTGTCCCATTATTATTTTTTCTTTCGTAAAAAATAAATAAATATTATTATTTTTTATTATAATCACAACGTGGTTATTAATTTATAATGATATTTCTTCACAAATAATCATTGCATTCGATTCTACTTATCAGCTTTCGATTTCTAGAGTAACATCCCTAGTGTTTAAAAAGAAAAAGGGCTAACTGACGTAACATTGTAACGACGTTTAGTTTTTGAGATCATAAATTGTTTATTATGTTTAGAATGGTTTATTTAAACAATTGTTTCTAAAAAAGGAAAGAATATATTATTTTAATCCACCGTTACAAGGTTACCTTGTTGAATTTTGATGAACTGTCAAATGTTACCTATTAAAATGACTCCACTATAATTGATAGCGAGTAGCGAGTCGCCTGAGATTGGTGAATGCAAATGTGTGATACGTATTATACGTACGTACATCTGTTATTTCCATCCCCACATGACTATGCTAACTCGGCTAAGGCTTGTTTTAGACCATCTTTCTTAGTAGTCTGAATCTCGGGTTATTACAGGAAGTGAAATCTGTAGAAACTATAACGCGAGTATTTTACGGGGTAATTGCAGGCGACACGTGCGAAACGAACTCATTACTGGAGCGAACTTCAAATCGTCCTCGATTAAAATTACTAGTGCGATCAACGCGCACCCTAATTGCTTTCAATAATTAATAATATAGCTAATTTAAATTTAACTAATTTTGAAATTCCTAGCGCGCGAATTGATTAATTGATTTCATAATTAATGGTGAGAGGATAAAACCGAAATTTATATAATATAGTCGAGGTATTAGATAATTGAAAATAATAAAGGAAATTTATCATTTTCCTATCATTACACATGCGAAATTAAGTTTCGTTGGTAGCTGAATAAGAATGAAATATTTCCATAATAGACTGTTACTTTTTGTCCGTCAACATTTTTTGATAGCGCCCAAAAAAGCTTAGCTGTTCCTAGTTTCCTAGTGTTAAGTCCGAGGAGAAGAAACCATTAAAAAAAAACTCATCGGAAGAGGTATCTAGAATCTAGATACATTAAGTTTACGTTAACAAATTCATTAGACTACTAGTCTTCTTAATAAAATGATACTAACGCATTTTGATTAATTTTAGGATGCAGGATGTCAATTTTCACTTAAGCTCACGTTGACAAACAGCAAAGTGAAATAATAAATAAGTTATAAAGAACTCAAAGTCGATACTCTAAGTGTGACACAATACAGACGGTCAGAACGGTCAGGTCATTTTCGATCACACTTTGACTTTCATAGAACTCAGTCTCAAACAATAATTGAGTCTAAACTTCGCAATTTATAGCTTACTTTGACCTAAAATATTTAAATTTATTATAAAAGTTACATTACCCAAAGAATTCAAAAGTGATTTAAAACTTTATCTCAAGGAATGGCCAATAACAAGTGCTAAACTAGTCATAACTAACAAAGTAATTGTAACAATCGCTCGCGCGGTTCACAATAGTTGGCAGGAAGAAAACGCCCATTAAAAACTATCTAGTTTCGAAACTTCGCACATTCTCTTGTTACACTGTGTAATATTGTCAAGTTTGCTATCTGTTAGCACTGAGAGCACTTCGTGGCACTAATGAGCTTGGCCATTACTTGTGTGTGCGTGGCAAACTATACACACGCCACGTTAGCAAGGTCTATTGTTTATCACAAACCGAAAATTTATTTTGGAACTTCTTAAATATATGCATAGCATCTGATTAAGTCAAAGCACTTGCAGAATCTTCGCTACGCGCTCTACGCCCTCTATGACTAGACGTAAGTCATAATCTATACTAGCAATGTCAAACTTCATAATGAAAAGTAGTTTGGAATCTTTTGAAACTAGATTCAAGTTCGATAACGGTTCTGACGGTAAGTGGATATAAGTATTTAATTGTTCCAGAATTTAATTGTATTTGCGCCAAGGGTTAGAAGTGCGAGAAAAAAAATTGACAGCTGTTGCAACAATATGTCTCAGATATCATAAATAATTTTAACCAGCACAAGAGTAAAAATTGTGTGATTTCAATCTAAGGGAGGCAATGAAAACATTGTTATTAAAATTATAGCTTTTGATCTCAACTTTATTTTTATAAAATACCTAATATAGATATAAGTTATAACTTATAATATTTTAAAAATGTAACGCAGCAAGGCCTCTAAATTGGAGTAATTTAAGTAAACTTTTTGATACGTGCGTAACAAAAAGGCCTTCTTACCACGCCTATTGAATAAAGGGAACTGTGTTGACATCTGAATACACACTACATGTTAAATAGTGTCTGACGAGGTTTGTATGCGAAATTTTGAATATGTGATTTCATTTACTGTCTGCTGTGAAGAGCACTAAAGTTTTAGCCTTGGGGGGTTTGGACTATGAAGATGACGACTGTCTGGACTTTCGTTTCATAACTACCCTAAACCACTCAGAAAGAGACTTCTAATGAAATAATTTTTAAAATGGTCGACAAATAAATCATTAAATAAATAGGAATCTTTTCTGTTTAACATATAAGCGAAACTGAGGTAAGACGTAAATTGACAGATTTAATAGACTAGCTGTGACTCAAGATTAAAAGGCACTGGTTTGATCACTTCAGATGATGTCCTTACTTATTACAGTGGAAATGACGACAAGGAACATAGAAATGGAGTCGCTATAATTATTGGAAAACATATAAGACCCTCTGTCCTTAATTTCCATCCGGTATCAGACCGTGTTATGCTACTACAGCTGGCGGCCAAGCCCGTAAACATTAATGTAATACAGGTTTATGCCCCCACATCTGCTAAGACCCAGGATTCTCTAATTGAGCCCTTCTATGAGGACATCAAGAAAATTCTAACAAGACTGAAACCCCACGAATGCAACATTGTTATGGGTGATTTCAATTCCAAAATTGGCGAGGGTGCTGTGGAAGGTACGGTCGGTGGCTTCGGTCTGGGTGAAAGAAATGAATTTTGGCGTTAAACCGCGACATACAGACAGACAGAGTTACTTTCGCATTTATAATATTAGTAAGGATTTATGAATCAAATAATATTCAAATTATTATTTTATGTTTCCTAATTTGGTGTAAACTATGTATCACTACATAGTTTAAAACAAAGTCGATTTTTCTTTCCCTCTATCCCTTTGTAGGCTTAAATCTTTAAAACTACGCAACGGATTTTGAGCCGGGGCGGGTCGCTAGTTATATAATATTTTTAAGTATTTTATAAATAAAGCCCTTTAAACATTGCTAAACTTGAAACAATGTCTTAAACAGTCTCTCTCTCTCTCTCTCTGTTGTTATATTATGCAGATAAGTATATATTATTATTATTGTATTATATATATATATATATATATACATATATATATATATATTATTATAGACCGTTAAAACACTGCATCGACAGATTTATGAGATTGAAATTATTACAAAAACAAAAACGCGATCACAGCTTAATGATACTAAAACAAGCCACGGAAATATATTCAAACTTTGTTATGGACAACATTAATTAATCCCATTTATTGTGGACACAGGCTCTCACAGCCAATATTGGCTCAAAAGCGGAATATTCTAAACAAGGATATTACAAATTATATACATGCTAGTGGTATGTCCCAGTTTTGCAGAGATTTCTGTAAGTTACTCGTATTGTCTTATAACAGATCAGAGCTAGATTTAAAAATTAAACAGTTTGAACTTAAAACTTGTACCTTAATATCAAAAAATGGCGCTAATGTACATTAAATCGCGTAGTTCAATTTCTTTCATATTCATCTTCTTTAGTCCTGTCATCCCTCATCAGGGACATAGGGCTCGAAGAATCGACCTCCACCGCTCTCGACCCTGCGCGGCAACTTCCAGGTCCTTCCAGCCGAGACCAGTTGATGCGGCCTCCCCTTCAACTGAGCGTCTCCAGGGTGTACATAGGCGGCCCCGCCTTCGCGTTCCATGCGCCTGCCATGCCAACCCCTTCTTAGAAATATGGTTGTCTGGTTTCCGCAACACATGTCCAATCCAGCGCCATTTTCTTAGTAGAATCTCCTTCTCTATGGGTTTATTTCTTTATTTCTTTCATATAAACGTAAATAATTTTAGTACATTTCTTTATTATACTATATACTTGTTTTTGTACTAGTAAGTAAGGGTTCAGTGGGAAACATTTGTAGGATTCATCTATACTAGAATCTTGTATTTCGTCTTATATATTATGTTCTACTTGTGATAAATCTATTCTGTTTCTTGTGTAATGAATAAATAAGTACCTGTGTTGCATATTAGTGAAGTCTTGTAACTCTTTCTGCGTCAGCATCTTATTGAACTACGATTGGTCATGAACAATCACTACAACAATGTCACTGATTAATTTTCGTTCCAGGCAAACAGCATGGTGTATGCTCAACTGAAACATTAATTTGTTTCTTTTCTTATAGAATAGGAGACAAATGGGCAGGAGGCTCTATAATTAGGATGTCCACCGCTTACTTTCAACGCCAGTTGGGCCACGGACGCGTTGCCGGCATTTTAAAGAGAGCTCTACGCTCTATTTTTAAAGGTCCTTAAATTTTAATGGTTCGGAAATACCTCTGAAAGCAGAGAGGAAAAAAGATCTTTGTTTTGGTGCAACGCAGACCTGAGAAAAATTTAGTCACGGAGGCTGTCTTTGTTTTAATAATATATATTAATGCTAAGAACACCAATTTTAATATTCATCTCCGTTCTTCGTTCTTACAAGAAACCAGTAGCTTCGTAAAGATGATTTGAATGTTTAATAACTGTAAGCGAGCGATTAATTGTAAGAAGAAAAAGATGAATTGAAAAAAATATTATTCAAATCCAAACTTAGCGTCTCTTTGTCTCCCTGTTAACATTTTACGCTTATCCAACCAACTGCTGAAATGTCCTATTTTATTTTGACTTTACAATAAAAGGTTGCGCTATTTTAAACTGTGTATGCAACTGTGTAGCTACGCATGTTAAAAATATTATATTACAAGTCATGCAAAACCACCAGTTTTATGATTGTATATCCACGAATCAAGAGAAATTTACAAAAATGAGTGTACAATACATGCCTTCTCTTATCCTACATCGGGACTTTACCTCAAAGCTTTATTGTATTGCTTATTTAACGCAGAAAAATATGATCCATAATTTAAACGAAACAATACACTGAAACCAATATAATGCAGACATACAAAAATTATATAAGATTCAGCCTATATTGGACCTGACTGAAGCTCAGTGTCGCACATTCAGGCCTCTCAGTCAGGCCTGTGTCTTTTATTAGTGCTAATACAAACAAAGATAAGATCCAGAGGACGTAAGGGTTGTTTCGAGTCGTAATGAACCCCCGGAGGCACTTCAGTAAAAGTGCTGTCTAGCCTAATGATCCCTGAAAATCGAGTCCCATGTCGAGTATACCTTTGTATAACATAGGCTTTAAGAGGAGATTGTATGACGAAAACAAAAGCCGCCCAACTAGTCGTTAGTTGCAAACTTAACCTACCTGAAAAGTCCTTTTTCGGTGCTTTTAGATTTAAATTATTTCAAATATTTCTTATAATAAATAAGTAAATAATCGAATGTTATAATATAGTACACTGCAATAGTTGGTTCTATTACCCTTTCCAATTCCTACCTCACGTGTGAGTGCATGAATAATTCTAAATTGTTTGAGAGGTGTTTAAACACGACATCTTTTATGTGCAGAGAGAAACAAACGTTTGCAGATGAAGCGAAGCGATTGATTGCGAGTTTTCAAATGGAAAACTAAAAATCACAAATATCTAAGAACGTTATTTTCACTCATTCATGGAAGACAACGCATATGTCTGTTAAATAGTTCGTTACAAAACTCTTATTGTTTGATCGTTTCTTAACAAAATATAATACGAATACCAGACAATAAATATTACAAAATTGAGTGAATTTTTATTAACTAATTTATCAGTGAAACAGGTGTAAAAAGGACAGAATCCACATAAGGAAAATACTTGGTAATATTTAAATTATAAATATGTGCTGATAGAGAAAAGGTAAATATTTCTTTCTGAGTTGGTAATTAGAACGAACGAGACCATTTTGTGAGTGGACTACGTTACCTTCACTAATTGCATCTCATTAAAAAATATACGACTCTCCGCAATTAACCTATATTTCTATATGAATATTAAAAAAACTTTTCAGGCGAACTAATAATTTAAAACCTTTTTAAACCTTTGAAATGTAGGTATAACAACGTGACCATTACAAAGAAAGTGACATAGTTATTAATTTAGATTCCCGTCTGTGATATGTTACAGAATATTATATTATCAGAAAAATAAATTTGAAATTTTGTGCCAAGAGATGGCGTTGACTATCGTAGCGTACCGTAAATCTCTATGTATAGCTTTTTCATAGAGACGCGGAAGTAATTAATAGATTTCAGTGGTTCTACGAATTCACGAAACAAAAAAGCCGAAACTGAAATTTAAACGTTTGATGTTTTGCAAATAAACTTTGACAAAGCTTTTGTTAAACACAAGGAAAATTGCAGGTTTTATAAAACTGCAACCTATATTTTAATATCAAGAAAGAACACTTTTAAACGTGTTTTTTCTTTATTTTCCCACTTTTTTTCCCAATATCATACGAACTTACGTATATTTTTAAATAACGCGACTATAAAGTATTCGACATACCCGTCTATTTATCGTAATTAATATGTATTCTTATAAAGTGCATTTTAAAATTTATTCAAGTATATTTTACGCCTAAAATTGTTAAAATCATAAAACAATTTTCAAATTATTTTTCTTTCGTTCTTCAATTTTAATGTTTTGTCATATTGTTTAAAAGCTTGTATTTTGTTTACACTCTGGAACCATACAGTTAGTGTCGCATTAAATAAATGCATTTAATATGTATGCAGTATGAGAATGGCTGCAGATTAATAATTATAATAATTATACTACGAATCTTAACGCTACACTACATATGAAGTCGTAAACTTAAAAATAATTAAATATTTTTTATAACTTACACACATGGACTGTAATTTCTCTTTTTTAATCATCTGATGATTGATCTTAAAACAAAAACATTTCTACAGCTGTCAGTGACAGTAAAATAGATACTGTCAAACGTCATTATATATGTATAGCCTGAAACACAGGTTTTTTTAACCTAGTTCAGGCAGATATCTAATATTATCTCTTAGATTTATTATATTTTTCTATTGTATGTACCATAAATTCTAGCCATACACTTAGTTTTATTTACATTTTAGAATAAAAATAGTCCTTTTTTTGAAAATTATAAGCGTCATAGAATATACCTAATAATGTGTAAAAACTTTTTGAAAATAAATTATTATTATTATTGCAACATACATAATTAACAGTACTTATTCCTAGTATAATACAATTGCATGAATATAAATTCTAGGAAAACGGGTGCAATTCCTGATAAACATTGTAAATATCAATACATTTATTCTTGCTCTTATGATATTCGTGGATATTCTAGCCGTGAAGTTGAGAAATGAAACAAATACGCCATCTGCGATCAACCGTGAATCGTGATCGATCTGAGAAAAATTTAATTCTGTAATTGAATAATTTAGAACGGCGAAGATACCGATGTTAAAAAGTAAATAAAATATATACATCTTAAACAATTTTTATTATGTTATTCTGTTTGTAATAATTTTAGAGACTTGGAAATAGGAATTACAGGATTGGAAGTATTAAACACCTATTGGTTGGCCAATGATAAGCCGAAATCGATTGTCAAATATTGCACATAAAATAATTATTAAATTTAATTTTTAATTTAATTGTTAATTTTTTGTAACAAACGCAATTTTGACAGTATTTGATTCACAAAACTAAAATATATGAATATTCAAAGTATCTATAACGCACGTGCTACGCGGCCCCAGTATTAAGGTGTGTTTTACGACATCGAAACAATGCCGTTGACTAGATAAATAAGATGTCCCGACGTGACAAGGGTAACATTGGACTTTTTATGGAATCTTTCAGCGCTTTGTTCAGCACGGATAAATTGTTAAGAAGGTCGGTGCCATTGACGCTAATAGATGTATCGTTATAATGAATATTACGGTGCAATACCGACTAGTAAGTACCTGTATAAGTTAATATTGTTTAAGAGAAGTTTGTTAAATTTAACTATCTTTAAAAACGTTGCTCAACTTATCCTTGTTCAAAACGTGTTTTTGTATGGCACATATTTTATTTATTTTTGTATTATTAATGAGATAGTTATGTTTTGGTAATAAGTAAGGTTACTTACCTACTCTTTAACTTTTTCAAATACCTATTTATAATTTCATTTCTATTATTATCATTACGTTTTCAAGGTTTATATTTTATCTTATTCAAACACTGAAACAAAAGAATACAAATTATTTAGATTAATTATTAATTGTTAGTAGATTTTGGGTCATTTGGGCAGAAGTATACGCTGTGTTGAGACTTTAAAAGACTCGGAAGCTGACCAGTTTTTGGTCAACGCGTTCGTACAGCAATACAAAAATGTAAACTATAATAATACAGAAAAAAGAGTTGGAAACTATAAATAATTCCAAACTTAAATAATTTTTCACTGAACGCATATAAGCGTTTAAATGCAGCGAGCGAATATAGTCAGTGATAAGGAACGGCACGTGACTGTTTACAGTGTTAATATTTTAGTTTTAATATTTTATTTATTCTAATGTTTAACAAAACAGCACTCTAGTCACTAATATCAATAAATTTATAGTTTCATATTCAAATTTGATAATATTTTGACTCATGAGAACTATAATAGAACTCAGAGGAACGAAAATGATTTAATGGCGATACCAGGATTTATAAGGGTGCCTGCTCCAATAATATATTGAAGATCACTCTTGATTCCTACCTCTTTCGTGATTCCGTTTTATTAAAACATATATTATGGCACACGTCCTGTTGACACTGAATAATGCTATTGCGAGATTTCTTCTACATATTGCTACTATGGCTCCGTTAGGTGTGCTAGCAAATTTAATATAATACGAAAACTACCTCGCTAGTATAATGTGAAAATTAATATATATTTAATTTATAAAAAAAATTGACTGCTCTTTAAATATGGATCCTGGAGATTCAAGAGAATATTTCCTCTCGAAAGCCCTCCAAAAAATCTGGAGACTTCCTTCCGTGAATTAAGACGAAATACATTGTAATTATGTAATTACTTATAAGTAAACATATATAGTTCATCTTTTTTTTAAAAGGCGTTAAATTACTTAAAAGCCAACAAAGCATCAACATGCTAATCAGCTTTCTGTATGTACGGACCCTAAACATTTATTTGTTTCCCCGGGATTTCAACCTAAGATATGCAGTGCAACACGCAGTCGCTTGGATTACTTAGCCGCGAAATCTGTCCACATGCCAAAGAAGTTTAGTTAATATTATAAAAAAATACAGATACTTGTGATTTCAAATCGAATTGCGACTAGTCTATGAAGAATTTCAGTAAGTAAATATTATCCTACTAGTATTTGAACGATATTATATCGTTTAACGCTTAATGCCAGCCACATGCAATCTAGTTAGCACAAGCAGACATCACAAGTTAAATGAATGTTTGTACGCGAGAGATAGGTTCAGTGTCAGTGCTAATTTCGAAGGCTGTATCTAGTTTATCTTGAAGGCTTCGCGGAAACTCGTTCCACACACGTTCGAGGAAAACAAACATGTAGGAGGCATAGTATAATGTACTTAGGTACGACTATCTTTATAATTAGATTGAAGAAAGTTAAAAAATCTACTTAAATGCCAAATTAGCATTTCACATAAACGGCAAAATTTTGGTAAAATCTAGCCGTAATATACCCGTGCGAATCCGGGGCGGGTCGCTAGTAAACAATAAAAAATTCGATTTATGAGAGCTTCGGAAGGTAGACACAGATTTTTTTTGCATCGAGGGGTAAAAATAAAATTCTGTGTTTACTGTGCTCAAACACAGCAGACCTTAAATTATTGTAGACTGTTGTATACTAAATGTGCTAGTGGGGTTAAAACTTACCCCGCATGTAAAATTAGTTAAATAACTCAAAAGGTCTATACACGTCTTTGCTTTAAGGCGAGCGAATTAGAGCAGCTCGCACGCATTAAGTGCCACCTAAATTAATTTATGTTTGTGGTTAATTAAGAAAAAACACTCTTTGTGAAACACATTAGACCGAACATTAGCTTTGTACATTCACTTTGGGAGTTTATATTCGTATTGTCTAGCCACAACCAGATTCGCGTCGAGTAAAATATCTCTATATTCTTTTATGAGATAAAATTTGTTAAATAATGTGTTTAAGCATAAACTATGTACGGAGTTATTGATGTTAAAACCATTAATTTTGAGAATCACTACATAGTATAAAACAAAGTCGCTTTCTCTGTCCCTATATCTCTATGTATACTTAAATCTTTAAAACTACGCATCAGATTTTGATGCGGTTTTTTTAAATAGATAGAGTGATTGAAGAGGAAGGTTTATATGTATAATATACCCGTGCGAAGCCGGGGTGGTTCGGTAGTTATAAATATGATTGAAAGACAATCCATGTAGCAAATGGGTGAAGTTACCACGTTACCTACTGAAAATAGAATATGACAGCTTTGAGCTATGCTAAATAAAAACTGCACATATTTATATCAGATAGGAAAAGATATTTAAAAATACAATGTATCTCATGTTTAATATATTCCAATGTGGTTTCCACGCAATAATCACGCGGAAGAATATCAACCAGCGCCTCTTTTGCTCGCTGATGAATATTCCTTTGTATGGTTCCTTTTCAGAATGATATCGCTCTAGGCAAGTGCTTTTAATAAAGAGTTGTAACAGGAGAAAGGGTTTTTGTATGAACGCTTTCTAGGCTTTGTCATTGGGGTCTGTTACTGAAATATATAGGATAGGAGATTGAACGCAAGGCGCGTTCAATTTTAAAAAAAATTAAGTCCTTTGTACATCTATTTCATTCACTGGTCTAAACTTTGGCGATCAATAATATATTGAACTAATAGCCCGCCCCAGGGATTTTATATTTACAAAAATACACAAATCTTGGTATGCCTGCAAGTAAATTAATTGTAGATTATTAGAGCGAATAAATTTTAATAATAACGGAATAAATTTACTTTCCTATAGTAAAGTTGTATATTACTTTGTAATTGTACAATTTACAGATCTCTTTTGAGAGCAGCTTACTATAAATGCCTTGGTAAAACAAAGTATGTGCGAATAAGAAATAAACTCTCTAACGTATACATAACAATCTCATAGCCACATTTCCATTTAAACACTGTTTTAAGACATGTGTCCTAAGAACGTGTCGAGAAAGGCTTTGAGTTGAGACATTCGGCTAAAAGTTTTCAACTACAGTTCAAACATTTTGTGGCGCACCATACAGCGTTCCCCTTTCAGAGAACCGGGACCAAGTCTTTGTGCTGAATGCATTTGAGCTATTGTTTTATAATCGATTGATGGCAATGATATATTGGCATAATAGTATTGTAGTTCAGACAAAAAAGAACTTCTCAATTAGATCGTATGTTTTTTTATAAGTTTGTCACGCCGTTGTGAGAACGATGAACCTAATTTGTTTTGGTTTGATAAGAAATGTTAAACAGAAATAATAATTCTACAAAGCAAATATTTAGAAGGCAGTGACCAACTGATCAAATTCTAATTAAAATTATAATACGCTCATCAATGACGTCGATCTTAAATGTGTCAAATGAAAATTAAAATTAATATCAAAAAATTCTAATTATTTCCTTTCTTCTTCTACAAAATTTTAATATTTTTTTTATATTTCAGTGAAATTTAGCAATTATTACAACGCGTTCAAGTCAGTAAATTAATTTAAAAAAATTACAACCTGCATAGTCACGGGCCAATTACAGATGTTAAATGTTAATGTGGTAAAAGCCGAATTCAAAATTGGTTTTATAGTAATTGTGAAATTTTGTTAAATAAATCCGCTTAAACCGCTGACACTGTTTTTCTTTCCATTAAATTTACCAATAAAACGAATGAAAAAGTTCTTTCTACATATAAATATCAAAATATGTCATATGGACAGTCGTTAAATGACGCAAAATTATTTATATTCGTATCTGAATCGCACTGTGAATAGTTTTTCAATTAATATGTAATGTTAAAGGGTATAAACCTTAATATTTTATGGAGTAAACAGTTGTGATAACAATAAAAACAACGTGGCCAAGACGATTAATTTTAACGATTAGAATTAAACTTTTGGGTCCATTTCTGAAATGTAAATACATAATATCTCAAAATTTAAAATAAATTTAACAGGCTCGCCGTTGCCATGAACAAAATTTACTATTGAACAATTTAGTCGCGAGAATTAACTTTAATTATTCCATAAATTTTAACAGCAACCCTTACATTATTAGCATTCACAACGTTACTACACTTGAAATAAAAGGGTCAAAATATTTCAGGTCAGTTAATTCGTATGATAATAGCAAGTTTAATATCTTGTACTTAAGAGTACTATTTGCTTGCCGCTGTAGATTGGTGCTTATAATTAATTAACTAAGAGGAAATCTCCATTTTGTGACAATGTTATAGCTTTTATTGCTGCGACTTTTGGCATTCGAAATTGTATTTTTCAGAAGTACACGTACAGGTATTTCACTGCACCTCTCGAACTCTTCTGAATTAATTTGATGTTCTTCGTCAAAAGATATAGTGATTCCCTATTGACATTTAATTCAAAAACTACTGAACCAATTTTAATTTTTTTTTTTACAAATAGGAAATTTGACTATTGCTAAGTACACTAAGTTATATTGTATGTGCCCACGAGAACAAAGTCGCAAATAAGATCTTGTTTATGGATGTGATATTTTGTTTATAGTTAAATTATTTTTTTCATTTAGATGATGATGTTTTGATCTTTAAAATAATTTATGGTTACTAAGTACGCTCAGTTACTATTTTGAGTAGTACCATAGATAATGTTTGTTAAAAATACCTCTATATATCCTGTGATCTATTTGGGTTGTAGCTTTTTCATTGAGTTAATGCGACGAGGGAGGCCCGTGGGAGTGATCCGTCAGGCCAGTCCAACTTCAGCTTATCTCGGAATACTAACATAATTCGCCAATAATCTACTTTTGAAAGGCAATGATTTCCGATTAGGTGAGCGTATGGGGATTTCGTTTTCTGAAATCTGTAAAAAATGAAAAAAAGAATCAAATACATGAAGCCTGTATGTTGTATAAAATGTATTTTTTTTCTAATAAGTACAAAAAACGTAAATAACAAAGCTAAGGATTTTCTGTGACAGTTTGCCACCGAAAAAAAAAATTACGGTCAGGATTAAAAATCTTCACCTATTTTGAAGAGAGTTGAAAGCTAGGTAGGCAATAGTCTCGCTCTAGTAAACACGTAAGAACGCTCTAAAAATTGGTTTTGCTGCATGATAAATAAATTAATACAATATACGGACAACACTGGCTTTATTCAGCTAAACTCAGATACAATTATATCAGCATATTTGACATCACTATGACAACGAAATACACATCATTGCTCAGGATTCAAATATATTCTTATATATAAAATTCTCGTGTCACAATGTTAGTTACCTTACTCCTCCGAAACGGCTTTACTGATTTTTACCAAATTTTATGCATATTCAGTAGGTCTGAGAATCGGCTACTAACTATTTTTCATACCCATAAGTGATAAGGGTAGCCCACCCCAAAAATCAATCATCATATCAATGGCAAAACAACGTTTGCCGGGTCAGCTAGTATTTATATATTTATAAATATATTATATATACGTATCTTAATTTTTTTTGTAAGGAATAAATTCATAAACTACCGTCGTTCAAGATATAGCGAGAATATGAGAGATAGGGTTAATTTTATACTTATGAACATAATTGGATGAAACAATATATCTTAGGAAAATATATAAAATATTATTAGGAAAATTATAAAAGGCTTTTTTAACTGGTTTTGTTTTTACAGGCATTTCCTAGCAACAAGCGTTATCGAATTTGTAGTAAATGAAATTTATTTTTACGTGCCGCGTCTCGAAGATCGATCATCAGGTCGAACACGTACGTTGGAGGTAGGAGAATATATTAAGAAAATTTTTCTCTTAAAAAAATATACGTATATAATAAATGAAATGTTTAGGGATCGAAAGAAAACATTATCTTGAAGATTCATAATCTACAAATAGGTACTATAATTAATTCTAGATTAACGTTATATTTATCCCATACATCTTCCCAGTTAAGACTGCAAATTCAGAAGCACAATGGAGTTAGATCACTTCGTTGTATACAAGTGCAAGTACCACACGATTTTGATTGTCCCTTTTATTGTAAATTTTAATTTTAGATTTACGTTTTAAAATGTGTCAAAATGTAAAAATGTACGTAAATTAAAATAATAAAGTTTAAATGAAAATCTGAGTAAAAGCCATGTCAAATAGGTATTACTTAGTTTATCGAGATTAACGGAGCCTTTATCGATAATACTCAATAACTAGTTAATCTTTATCCTACTGTGATCTATTTGACCTAATTAAAATTAAGATCTTATCAAATGTGAATCGGCGTTAATTAGGATTTATTGAACCTAAAACACACTTAAGCAAATTATCTAACTCAAAGTAAGAATTATGTTTTGTTGAAAGCTGACTTTACCCTTCAAGTGAACTACCATAAGTTATGGTCTATAACCCCTTGTAGGATGGTCAGACAGATTGATACATCTGTTTAACTGATAATTTTCTTTACAGTCTTTTGTCTCTTCCAACTGAAACACTTGTTTCTCAGAACAAATGGTAGATATTATTTGTATTGTATTCACTCCCCAAGAAATACGTATCGCGTCCTTAAGCAATAATCATACGTCGTAGTCTTAACTAAATGTATTGTGTAATTAAAGCAAATTCTACAGCTTAGTTTTACACATTATGTCACTAAGTAAATCCTATGTCCATGAATCCCAACATTCACAAGCGTCTTAGATAACGTGAGCCAAACCGCCATGCGAGACATTTAAATTATAATATGTAAAATACGGATATCGTATATCTAATGTATGCGGCGAATTTTAATGGATATCCGTTGAATGGTGCACGTGACTCTTGACTTACATTATACCGAGGTCTTGTATCTCAGTGTTATTAACTTCAGTTGTTAAGAGGAAACTACCTTTCAGATTCAATTTTTGGAAATATTGTAAATAAGATTAGTTATAGACATAATCTTAACATATAAGAGCTGTTTAGTAGGTGTTGAAACTAGAAAAAAAGTAGTAATAAACATTGCTCTGATGACGTGTCGTAATGGAACATGTTTGGGTCTTTTTAAAAATAAATTTGTTTTATACATTACAAACGCTTGTATAACTCATAATATCATTTAGGTTTGTACAAAATATATTTATTTTACTAGAAGACCGAGTCTGCGCTGGTCCGCACCACAAGGCGACCTTCAATATGTCCTCTACGTAGACGTAAAATGTGAATGATAAAAGGAAATGGTGGACTTTGTTAGAGGAGGTCAAGGCCAATAACAAGCTGTACAGCCAATGATGATAATAGAAAGCAAAAATAAGTAGAATTGGTCCCAAGGCCCAAACTCAAATTGTGGTATATTAGTCAAAACCATTACTATAGTTATTGAAAGTTCATCGTCTACCCATCTGGTTTTATTATTTTTTGGAACTAATTAAGAATTTTCATAACCCGATCAAAAGAACTATTAAAATATGATCATTGTTATTCATATGAAAAAAAAAAACTTGTAATGGCTTCTGCCCCGAGGCTTAAAATTATTAAAAATCAAATTTTAACAGCTTTGTGTTTCGACGTTTAAAAACAAAATATACCCTTCTAGCTTATACTCGAAAAAGGCATTTTATTTCAGCCCTCAAGGCCTTTCATACCTGATTTAGATGACTTTTACTATGTATCTAAAAAAAATTCCTTCAGAAATATTGTATCTGCTTGGGGGAATTGGCTATATTACTGCAACTGCTTCACTTCTCAAATCCTTAATAGGCAAGTGATCAGGTTTTCCAATAAAAGTATTTGTTTTCCCGGGAAATGAACCGTGATAAACAACCATAGAGGTGCATTAATCCATTGCTATTACTTATTTGAAGAATCAAAGAACACCACTTATTTTAACAATTCTTTGAGTGATATTGGTACACGTTTTCTGAGTAATATTGGCTTAAGTTTGCAGACCATTTGAAACAAATTACAGAGAATGTATTTGCGAGCAAAACCTAATAACGAAATAAAGAGATAATGAAATAAAGTAAACATATTTTGTTTAACTAAGACGTAAAAAGGAATAAAATGTTTTGTTTATTTAAATAAATCAAATTGCGGTCTGAAATCGGACGTTGCCCAGCGGAGCGTCAGTTTTCTTTCTCCCCGTATAATAAATTGTATATAAGGGATCCACGGTCGAGTCACGCATAGCATTTCATAGATTTATACCCCACACTTTTGTCGAAATTTAGATTTAGTGCCGCGCGAGATCATAACTCACTGCGGCTTGGAGTATTTTATTGGATTCAAATGGAATGGGATTAGGTACAATTATTAGCTTCGACTGGAATGTTTTATGTCCATTTTTGATAATGGAACATTTTTACCATGTAAAAAGGCAGATAGTCAAATAGAATTGTTATAAATTTTAATACACGTTTTTTAAAGGAATATTACTATTATGGAATATTTGACACAAAAAAATCACACAAAAACGAAATATACGGTCTGTAGAAAATGTAGAAAGTTCGATTCGTTAACCAAATAATAAATTTTAATTAAATGATTAAGTTTATTGGTTAATGAAATAATCTAAAAAAATAAATAAGTGTACTAGGAATAGAAATGATTTAAATAATTACAATCATTAAAGTCTATTAAAATCTATCAAGTGTTAAGCAAAAAAATAAATTGAGAGACAAATTTATCATCCACATAGATAAAAATATTTTAATTAAGAAAAACGTCATTAAAATTGGAAGCAAAGCGTATGTACCTTTCCAGACATAAACAAATTTCTATTGAAAAACGAAGTTCATAAAAAAAACTAGTCTGAAGTATCAGACATCAAACAACCAAATTGAGGAACTTCTCGTTGAAATCGTAAAGCACTTCACTTACGTCACGCTAAACAAATATATCGCATTAGAGAGAACGCAGAGAGAGAGAGAGAGAGAATTAATTCAAACATTCATTGATGTATATCGTTTAAAAGGCAGCAATTACTAGCAGACGCCAGAGGTTAATAGAGTCGGTTGAACGTATTTCAGCCTCGTCCGCATATGAGTTTTACGTCATTTCAGTAAATTTTTCAAAGAGCAAGTATTTTCCCCTCGAGGGTTAAATAACACTCGTTAACTTTCTACGCCCATCACCAGGGCAATTATACTCATTTAAAATGTTCGATTTAAATAAAAAATACGTTTGCAATGTGAAATGGTATTTTAGGGCGTTTGCAATTTTAAATGTAATGTTTCTAATATGTGATGTGTTTAATTAAGAACGCGAATTTAATATATTAAAAAACATCAATCGACGTTTCGAATTGCTATACTTCGCTACTTTATATTCTAACACTTGTTGTTAGATATAGGAATATAAGTTTTATATAGGATTTTTTTAAAAATGCATTGCATTTCCAACATGTTTCATTTAAAATCTAAATTCCTTTTCTAAGAGATTACATTCGTTCCTTTAGTTCTTGATAAAATCACATACAAAAAATGTTTTCAGTAAGGCTTATCGCAAAATCGTATGCATCGGTACAGGATACTTTGTGAGGTCTAAAAAGGGACTTCAAACGAATAGGTGAGTAAGGTATCTGTTTGAAAGTAACTTTACCGTGTTAAATCTATATTTAGACTGTTTGATAAATGTAAATTATCTATATAAGTAGCGTTCTTTATTTAATGACATTTTTCAGTTCAATAACATTGTACTAAGGAGATCTTTAAAATAAAATAAAAATAGTTAAAATAAACAGATTCAAAATACATGAAATAAGTACCAATTTGTAATCTATATTAATAAAACAAATTCGGTCACAAAGTTACACTATCTCAAGAACGGATGAATCTGTACATCTCTGATTTGTTTGAATCGTCTAATTCGAAAATAGCAGAATAACTATTTATTAAGTAAATTAGTTTCCTCATACATTTTCTTTGGAATTTTCTAATGAATTTAAATTCAGAAGCGATACAAAGTTCACGGAGTTAGCTAGTAAGAAATAAATAAAAAAACATTGGATTTCGTTGATGATACTATGATACTAACTTACTATATAGAGAGAGAACAAAACTTCAATTTAATATTTGGCATTGGCTTGCCATTGTAAATCATGTTTTTGTATGAAATTACAAAAATACCTAGAATCGACCGATCACCTACTTATCTGAAAAAAAAATCTGAGATACAGACGCCGAAATATGTTTTCCCATGCTACGCCCATAGGTTACGGGATATCATAAGAAAACCACTAAGAAATCATTACTTAACTCTTTATATTCTTTTCGCAATTTGAAGTAATATCTCTCAAACAGACATCTAATTTAAAAATATCGTTTAGCTGGATGTTCTACGATCTAGCAAATGTCGGTCTCCCATGAAATATACATTAAATATTTACACAGTCTCAAGGCAAGCACTCCTTGAAGTTGAAAAGATTTGCAATTCACCGCGGAGCCTTTACAAAAAGAGTTGTGTTGTTTTTTATTTGTTGTAACTCCTGTTTCAGACAGAGATTCCATTTACAAAAGATCTTGACAAGTTAGAATTGTATAAGTAGTTTTTTATGATTTTAGCTTTTTCACTCATAATGAGTTAAACTACCACCAGTGAAATGATTTTTAAAATTGGTTCAGCAGTTTTTGAGTTTATTCATTAGAAACAAAAATACAAATATTTCCTCTTTATCTTATTAATATTAGTGTAAATTGTATTTAAATTATTACATTCTTTTAAAATCGCATGAATCAGCTAGTTTTCCAAATTTTACAAACCATTAAAGATAAATATACCGTCATCAGCAGTCATTCTCATTGTTCTTAAATATTTTTTTATTCATATCTTCGAACCGAGGTAGCAGATTTTATCTCTAACAATTCGCACCTAAGATTCTAACGATAAATATTCAATAACAGTCTTTATCTTTTGTTTTACTAAAACAGGGATTACTTTGTTCATTGGCACGGCTAAAAGAATGTGATTATAACATATAGTTAGATAAGGAGGGTCAAAAGAGAGGATTAAAAGCTATTGGCTGTCTGCCCATCCAATTTTCTTTGTTGACGTCCCGTGGGAGCGACCAAGATTATCTTAACAAAGACGCCGGGTAAGTTCGCACGCCCTTTGAAACAATATTATCTTGCAAATCTAAGAAAATAATTATTACGCCACGTCTTTGTATACTTTTTGTCATAGGTAATTGAGACAATATTATATGAGATATTCTTTTTCACGTATCAATTATTTCGTATGAGACCAAAGATGTGATACGAACGAAAATGCTCGAATAAATAATCACGATTTCAATGGAAAAATATATGAACCGACATCATAGCATCATCAATCGACGAGTTACGTCGATTTAGGTTTCTATTCCCCAAAAAATATCGGAATGTAATGATTATATTTTGAAATTTCCTTCCTGCCATATTTTTTTCTTAATTCAATAATACAAAATACAAATATGGTATGGTTTGAGGCATTATATTAAAAGAATAGAAATCAAAAATTTATGTACTATAATTATGAGTATCTACTATTAAAGGTTATAATATTGCATGAACAAACTATCTATATATATAAATCAATTGCTGTTCGTTAGTCTCGCTAAAACTCGTCTGGGACGATTTAGCTGATTTTGAATTTGAAATGTTTGTCGGAAAGGTTTAAACAGTGAAAAAATATGTAAAAATTGCAAGGAAGTTACTAAAAACAACAATTTTATTTGCCCATATAAACTGTTCTACCTACTTTCCTGTCAAACATTTAACGATCGATTTCCATTCTAGCTTTTATAAGCGGTACGAAGTTCGCCGGACCAGCTAGTAAGTAAAATATTTTTTGAAATAATCTTGATATACCTTAATAAAAAATTCCTTATTCTTACAAGCGCTTCTTGCATTATATGTCTGCTTCACATCATTTCATATTAGTTCGCGATCTCTTCAATAACTTCACCCAGCGCGGCACTCCACTTTTGCGATGAGGCATAAAGCTTTACTGATACCGCTTCTTTTCTGAAAATTAAGTATTTTTAATTCAGTTTTATTTATTGATGTAAATTAAATATTTCTATGCATCTCTTAATCTTAATCACAACTGTTAATACTAGCTATAATATGAAATCTTGGAGCGATTTGAAGCAGCACTTATTGCTCGTTTCGCGTTCCTGTTACGACCCTCTGAATTCTCGTCATACCACGTCAGAATTAACGAGCGGCGGGCTATTTCAATAGCACCAATATGTGGTTATAGCTCTGAGAATGATCTCCGTGTCTACAGTCTCCGGTCTGTGTATGGTGGTTAAATACTGGACGTTATATCACGTACAAACTTCAACTTACTTGAAAACATTCATGTGCGTTCGACGAACGTTTGGGCGACTTTTAAAGTGACACGAAACAGAATTTTAACATTTAAAAAAAATTATAATTAATAAAGTTTTTATAAGAAATGGAAATTGACAATTTATAGATTTTTATGTTACTTTATATTGAATTTGATTTTCATGGAAACTAATTAATATGAAGGTAAAAAAAATTAGGTACAACAAAAAATTAATTAGGATATTGGATATTAAGGATGCTATTGTATTTTAGGAAGGGAAGATTTTTATATCGCAGCACCCCTTATTTGATTTCGTGACCGCTGAATCTACTGAAACCGATTTACTCCTTCATATGTTATAACTAAGATCCTCTCTCTTTTTTGAAAGTAGGTAAATGAAAAGACAAAAAATTTAAGACATTGTTTCAGATTAAGAAAAGTTTATATGGGAGTATTAAATATAAATATTTAATATAATTTAGTAACACTAGTTTTTAGAGCACGGATATATGGGTTGCATGTTCCGGTGTACGTACGGTCTTCCGTGTTTAATACGTCTTGTCCGTTCGGCATCCCGATTGATGCTGGATATATTTCTCCCCTCTATGCTTTTCCTAACGACGTTACACGTCCGAGTGCACATGTCTCTTAATCAATCGTTGCTAGTAACCATTGCTGAATTTCGATTAACATGACGGAAGGAGCGAGGACATTTCTATTGTTGAGATAAATCTTTTCTTTGTAGTGAATATTTGGAATTATTTGTTTCACACCCAATTATTAAAATTTGCATACGAATATCTTTATTGATATCCTGATCTTATTTAGTTGTTATAAGCTCGCTATCAAGTTACTTTTAAGTTATCTAATCAAAATGTGTTGCTTGAAAACATAAGCTACAATATGTTTTTATTCACAAAATACAATAACCACACCACATTAATTAATAATCCAAAGCCCAAACTACGTTTTAGCGAATAACAATCAAAATTGAAATGTCAGTTTTCATGACTTGCAACTTTAAGATCACCGGCTACAGAATACAAAAACTATTTACATGCATAATCACTACATAGTATAAAACAAAGTCCCTTTTTCTTACCCTATATCCCTTTGTATGCTTAAATCTTTGAAACTACGCAATGGATTTTGATGCGGTTTTTTTAATAGATAGAGTGATTGAAGAGGAAGGTTTTTATATGCTTTATACCCGTGCAAAGCCAGGGCGGGTCGCTAGTAATATTATAATGTAAAATTGTGTCTAAGGAAAATAAAACTTAATAATAGGATTTATTTTAATTAAATATTTTTCAGGATCTGTCTGCGTAGCTCAGGAACCACTCGTCTGACATTCAATGCGTGGAACGCGGAAAAATAAATGCGATTCCCGGGAAAACAAATTAGGAATTTGGTTTAAAGTTAAGCTGACCTGCCCGTCTTTAAAATAACTGATCATGACATAGATCATATTGATAATTTTTTTTACATATTTTGCTTTAAATTTTAGTGCTATTATTACCCTTTTGGATTTCATCGTTGTTATTTTTACCGACTTCAAAAAAGGAAGAGGTTCTCAATTCGACGATGTTTTTTTAATGTTTGTTATCTCAGGACTTTTGAATGGGTGAACCGATTTCGATGATTCATTTCTTGTTTGAAAGCTGGTGCTTCCTGTATGTGAATCAAAATCTGTTCAGTAGTTTTAGAGTAACAATTTTAAATCGGTTTTTTAACTTAAAATTTTAACACTATAATATTATATAATTAAAACATTATATGTAAACAGGTTATTACGCATTTCTAAAATAAGCTTAAACTCAAAACCGATCGATTATTTGCGGTAGAATTTGGTGTCATATAAAATGCAAATTTCCCATAACAGATTCAGTGGTCGGGTTTATGAATTACCGCGCTTACATTCTAAAACACGAGGTACTTTAAGAGGAATTTCAAATAGCCATTTGCATTTCCGCGTCAGAACTTATGAACCCCAGCGTAATAAATGGTCCGTCGACCCGTACTCATCCCACTTTTAAAACAAACTTCACAAATATGTGCGTCGGGTCGGCACCTGCATCAATGCCGCCTAATGGCACATTAAGGTAGACACTTTGCTCCAAACGACTTGAACAGATGTCTGTTGCTAGGGTTAAACTAAAACTAACTTGTCATTATATTATGATACAAAATAGCCGTTACTTTGCCTTCGTGGAATCAAGAGCAGCTTTCAATAAAAAAAAATCACTTGGTTTGAGGCCAAAGTTTGATGATCAAATACAAGAATCGTGATCTTAACTGAGTGTGAATGAGAAGTCCTGTGTCCCCCAGTGGGGTAAAGGGCAGATGAATTTCACATCTGTTACACTGATCGATTTTTTCTTTAGGCATAAGTAGGCGATCAGCCTACCATGCCCTGCCAGACCGAGTTTTTATTATCTCCACCGGGAATCGAACCCAGCACCGCCCGGTTGTAACACTTACGCGCTTACCACTACACCAAGGAGGCGGTCAATCTTCAAACAAACGATCTTAACTGAACTGACTTAAATTAGAAAATAACATTATATTCTATGTTCATTCATCTATACTAAAATTCATCGAAGAACATAAAGTATTTTAGAATAAATTTGTTATTTTACAGATTGACTCAAATGAAATCCGCTGAACAAATCTCGTCTAAATCTGGATAATAACAATCTAGGTCAAGTTATATTTCAAACAAAAAACATAAATCATACACTCTTCATAAGGGTGATATTACCCATCTTTTTGTATAAATAAATTTATCCAAATTTCAAAACCCAAAAACTTTATTTAAAATTTGAGTTTCTTTTATCTAATACTCTCGATAGTTACCTTTCAAGAGGACATAAAAAACCAAAATCGATTAAGCCGTTTGGGACCTACATGTCGCATTAAATATAAATATATAAAACACATAACTTTTTCGTTGAGGGTTAGAACGAAAACTCTTTAATACATTTTAATGGCTGTTAGTGACTTTACAAAGTTAACTCAAATTATGAATCTCAAGTGCAGCGATAAATAAAAAATAAGAGTCGTCGAGTGATGGATGTTGCCCCCGGGTAATCATCCCTCTAGTGGTAATACTGTAAAAGCTCGCTTCTCTAAAAATATTCAGCGAAGGAAATTATTTCATACGATTTTCAGATGATCGGGAAAAACTCCTTTGCAATTATTTACTTAATGAATCCAAGCCCCGATACGAACTAATTTTTCAATATAAATCTAAATTTGTTATCTTACCTTTTATATTTATGCGATAAAAACCAGCAGCACCAATCAAAAAACTAATCTATCTAACATATTATGATAACAATATAGTGGATAGGTTTCTTAATAAATTAAAGGAATAAAATTTAAGTTAAGACTTATACCTATTTTAATATATGCAGTATATAATATACATTATACATAAAAATAAGTGAAAGTAATAAAAAAATAACGGATTTTTTTTTCATTAAAACCTAATGTGACAATATGCAATCTCATCTACTTGTATGTACTTTAAAATTTCTTTCCATTAATAATTCTATTAATGGAACTGCGAACTTCGTATCGCGTCAAAGTTCCGAATAATAAAGTGTCACCTATAACGTCATTCCATAGAAAATGTATGAGGAAAATATTTTTCTTTTATTTTATTTTTTCGAAAATTTTCCAAATTTTTCTCTCCGTAAGACCATCCTTGTACTTCAAGGAATATTATGAAAAAAGAATTGGCCAAATTGGTCCAGGCGTTGTTGAGTTATGCGCTTACCAACACATTTTGCAAATCATTTTTATATTATAGATTATGTTATGTTATCTAAAAAACAACTTGTCACTCGCAGCAGGGAAAAGGGCTGGACAGACAGCTTGTCAGATGATGACCAGGGTTCTTTAATTAATAGTTATCCTAATGACGTTTTACCCCACTGCTAAATTAATTTTCTCCTCAGTAAATTAATAATTTTTGTTAGAACCCTAATAATTAATATTAATATTTTTACAAAACCTTTTGCATCAAGTAAAATAATATCAAAGTAATTTTTAATAATAATAACAAAATTTCAAATATTTTGAATAAATCATTATCTATCATACAACCTTGTTTTTTCCTTAATAAAGTTTCCTTGAAGAGATACTTTGTTAAAGATTAGGCTGCCAGTTGCACTTCTAATTCATTCTCCTGAATAAAACTCCTTTTTGTGTACATACAAATTAAATTATTATATCTGACGTAGCGCAAGGGCGCAAGGTCTACAAAGAGCTACGGCGTAGCCATACGATTACTTGGATTGTACACGGAGTAGTTGTATATTTTTTAACCAAGATTGAGTACAATACTCGTATATTATAATTTATATTTTAATTATAATAATAACGCACTTTCTGCTCTGGAAGCCCTTTGCCTCAGCAAGGGAACATAGAACCATAAGTCAAATAAATAATGTCAATTATTTGAAATAGAATTATTTTTTGATGTTTATAAATAAGGAATCTTTTGTATAGAATATCGAACAGAGCCATTTTGCGGGCAACTTTACCAACTTTTTATTTGTGCTTTGCTTATTTATTACTAGCAGCGAACGTGCTCAACGCGAATTTGTTTTCATAATATTTCTTACGGACGCCATTTCAGCATTATGTGGTGATATGACTTTCAATTTTGAACTTAATGTTGTTACATTTAGAAGTGATATTTGCATAAATTTATTATATTGTGTGCACATTTGTCTATTTATTTGCTTTATTGCGACATTTTATAATATCCTTTTGCACGATAAGATGCGAAACTCATTCGTTCACATAAAGTGCGAATAAAGTGGTTTCTAGAATTATATCACCACTTTACCAAATCTAGATCCATTCTATATTCGCTAATTTTATTAGCTTGAGACTTAGATATAAAGTTTCGGTTAAGATCTAAAATTGGAAATATGTTCTGAAATCGTCAGCGATGCTTAAGAGCTGATAGTAATATAATATTGAATAATGTCTCATCGAAAATCCAATGACATATTTATTAAGTAATAGCGTTAAAAAAAAAAATTGGCCAATTGTCAACAGTTAGGTTATATTATTTTATTTTAATCTGATAAAAAATGGTATTTTAAACGTTAAATTTGTGCAAACATGAAATAGTGAATAATTATTATAATATATTTAACCTTTCAAATTATATAATTCTAGCCTTTATATTATGAATTTTAAATATGAATACTAAATACTGAATAGTTGATTTTATTTATTATAGTGAAAATTCAATCGATACATATTATACAAGGACGTTATGAGAAAAAATATAGAAGTTTCTAATAAAAGCCAATTATGGTAACAAATGTAAAATTGTGATCTGTTTCCCAAACTATCCAACAACACCTGGCGTCAAACTTTCCTTTTCAATTGTTTTCAAGTCGTTTCGATATTGTTTTCGATTACCAAAGTTTAATGGTCGATCCGAACCCGTCTTGAATGTCACAGCAGTTAACTCTGTATCGTATTAGTTTAAAGTGCTTTTATTAGCTCCCTACAAATTGGACCTCTGTTTAGATACGGAGAAACAATATTGTTATATAATTGAAACTAGTAAACGTCAAGCAACGGAATTCAATTAGGCTTTGCAAAATTACGGCCAAGTTTCGGGTGTTGAAGGCCCGACTACAAAGAGTAAAAATTATATGCAAAGCAAAATAGTATTAGGATCAAAACGTGCTCTGCATAATGAAAATAGAAGACAGTTTAAAAATACTTCAAAATATTAATTACAAATAAGGATGCCTTGTAAGTAGATGAAAATGTCTTCATAAATTAAAGCTCCGACAGCTTCCAAACAAAAACATACCGCACCACAATTGAATCATTCATTTAGGAACAATGCCATGGACATACACACAGAGATGTTAAAGTTATAACACTTCTTTTTAAGTCAGGTGTTATTAAGTAAGTAACATTCAGCTGGTGATGGGCATGTAACCTAGGGGTTACAGGTGGTGGTGTGCATGTAATCTAGGGGTTACTGGTGATTGTGGGCATGTAATGTAGGGGTTACAGATGGTAGGAATTGGGCAAATTCATTTCTATTCAATTATAGAATTTCAATTCATTTCATTCATTCATTTCTCTGTTCTTTACAGGCAAGGTGGTCAGCGTTTTAAACAAAAAAAATGCTGATCATCGAACGTATTCAATCATCTGCGTGACCGTTAAAATATTATAATAATTGTGTAATACTTGCGTTGGTATAGTAATAAAAATAATTTCTTTTATATTAATTAATTTTAACTTAACATAAGACGTTATGTTAATGAGATCAAATAGTATTTGCTTACACGTAAATTAACATCAAGGACAAACTTTAACAAAGTTAACAATGCCCAAGTCTTGTTTCGTGATTGTGTTATATAATTTCTTTTAAATAAAAATATATTATTTAGGCAGAATTTTGAGCTGAATTATTTTCAGTATATATTTTATATTATCGATCGAATCAATGGGTGAAAGTAATATCTATTCGTATCACTTAGATATTTAAGAAAATATTCTATTCCTGTTTCCGTTTCCTATGGCAAAAGGAAATCACTAAATCGCTAAGAACATTGCACTGACCGTATTTCCACTACAAGCAGAAAGGGATTTATTTCATTATCTAGATTCGAATTGCAAATGACTGCCTCCCCACCAACATCTGCATTTCTTGATCGATGCGGTCCTGTCTTCGGCCGTCTGCTCACTGTATTTATTAAGACTTAGCGTTTTATAAAATAGGTTTATTTCACGTTGGTTTATAAATTTAGAAGTAAACGTGCTTCATCTTCTAATTAAATATCATAAGTAAAAGTAAAAACGGGCTTATTTCCGTAACTCGACGACTATAATGCGCCTATTTTGCGTATTAAAAATTTAATACTATAATTATCTTTACTTAATATGCGAATGCGAAAGTAACTCCGTCTGTCGTGCCTTCACGCCAAAACTACTGAACCGATTTAAATTAAATTTGGTACACAGATAGTCTAGAGCCTGAGAAAGGTCATAGGCTACTTTTTAATTCGAAAAAGGGTTGTAAGGGGTTGAAAGGTGCGGATGTATCGAAGTATCATCACTTTTAGAGCGGAAAGCTTGAAACTTATTTTTGGTCTGTTTATTCAATATACATAAATAAATATGAGCTATAAAACATCACGCAATGATGTTACTAAAGCGATTTCGATAAGTAGTATTATTAGTTTCGTCGTAAATAGCGCAATCACTAAGTAGCAAAAAGTAGCAATAAAATTAGCAAATGTTGTGGCGTTAAATTGGAGTAATGGAAATTGAAACTTTCATTAAAAACATTTTAAACACAGCTATAGGAACTTATTAATAAATAAATAAGAAAAGGGTTTCTAACTTAAATATTGTTAAAAGACTTCTTATTATATAACGTTGATTTAATTTCACAAATTACATGGAAAAGAAACGCCAAATTGAAACGCTAATGGCCTAAGAAAGGCGCAGCACTTGCCAAAGATTCTTGTCACTTGGATTAATTCTGTTAAGCAAACCATGTATAATTGTATAAGTATGGCCAGATAAGGCCCAGGAAATTGCCTTAGAGTAGACCCAAGTGCACGCCAAATAGTTGATGGATCGCCACCTTGCATGACTAAATAATTGTTACTTCGGATCGCGTGTTTGGCTCGCCCCTCCAAAGGGGATTTTTATTGTGACACCTTCACTTATAAGATTATACCGACTTTTACTTGATTGCTATTTTCAAGACCAAAGAATGGACAATTCTTCATTTGCTTTCGGTGCTGTACAAATGTACTGTCAGATTTGATTTATTCAGAAATTTCCGCAAACAATTTAAGGTTCTCGTACTATGTATATTAGTTTTAAAATTTATTTTAAAGAAAATCAGTATGAACCAATTACGCACGTATCACAGATTTACGGCTCAGATGAGCTTCTTGTAGTAAATATATTTAAGTAGGTTATTGTAAATAAATAATTGTATGTGTCAATTTAAGTATTGCATTTTTTTATATTTACAATTATTTAATTATTATTAAACTTTCTCGACGTTTCGCATGCAGCAAAGAAGTTAATTGTCAAAATGGCGAAAGACGAAGGTATTGTTGTTAGCGCCATCTAGGTATTTCCCCGAAAATTGTAACATTTAGTAGATGGTTACATTTATTTTGTATATAATGTAATGTTGTCACTATTAAAATATATTTATAGGATATCCTTGAACGACTTTCACTCCGACCTACCCAACCCCTATTTATATAGTTTTTTAAAGATATTCTAATATAATAACACAGAGAGGTGTGTATGTTTGATATGTCTTCAGGATCATTATGAAGTGTTCGTTTTACTATTAAGTATCAAACACTTAACGCTAACAAGTAGTTGATCGTGTCGATACAATTTGGATTAGAATGGGTTTACGATTTTGGGTCAAGTCAAGCACTCAAGAGAGCGTGATTAAAATCTTGCTTATGAGCTTGATACGCGTATAAGTGTTTTAAAATAATAAATAAGTTTTTAATCAGTCATAAATATAAATAGATCTATTATCTAAATAGATCTATGCTATAATTTAGCACCGACTACCGAGCTGCCCCGGCTTTGCACGGGTATAAAACATATATAAAAACCTTCCTCTTCAATCACTCTATCTATTAAAAAAACCGCATCAAAATCCGTTCCGTAGTTTTAAAGATTTAAACATACGAAGGGATATAGGGGAAGAAAAAGCGACTTGGCTTTGTACTATGTAGTGATTTAATAAAAACAAATTGAAATTTAGATAAGAATAAAATACAAATTATTTTTAAACAATTGATTTATCACGGGATCTTGACATTGACGTGTACGATTATACGATTTAATATTTTTTAAGGAGGTTGGTTAAGAGGAGATTCTAATTTTAAAAAGAAACAGGTCAAGCCAATAGAAGCGTGTTAAAATGAATAATTATATTATGTATGTGTGAATACGGTTGGCCACGGTTGGTATAATAGCGATTATTCCAATGCAATTGTTTTGATTCGAGTCACTCAAGCGTTGTTCTCGCTATAACAGATCGGTGAACTACGGGAAAACTAGGTGAATGTTCATCGGGCCCATATATGGAGCAAATTAATATCATCTGTATAAAAGTATATGCCCATTGGATTCTAGATCTAGGAGTGATTTTTACGGAAGATTAAAAAATCTAATCTATAACCATCTTACTTAGCGATTACAGTAATTGTTAACGCTTAGGTGGAATAAAAGACTTAAAAAATCAAAACGAACGAACCAAAGAACATCTGATAAGATATAGTAAATCGGCGGTGTAATGTTATCCAAAGTAGACCATATTCGAGACCTAGGTTAGATTAAAACCTAGGTTTAAATATGATAAATGAAAATTAAGAATTTTTATTTGGTAGTATGCAACTGCAAGTCTTTCGAATAATTCAGAACGAAAATAGACAAATATATATATATATATTTATTATATATTTATATATATATATATATATAAATATTTTCATTATTTGTACTTTTAAGATAATTTTTGCATTTTTTGCGAGCGTTTCGCATATAATCAAGGCACTATTTATCTGTTTTTTTATGTTGCGTCTTATATAAATGTTATGGAATTGCCTTGATGCTTGTGACTTAAATAAACAATCGTTTGATAATAGCCTACAAATATACTATAAAATATTGTTTCTACGATAAGTTTTATGACATTTTCTTATTAAACTAATTAACCGACCTTTGGTGTATTAGAATGTAAAGCTATCCAAAGAACAAATATATTCTATGTTAGTTTATGCCCTGTCACGATATCCATAAACACAAAAAAAATCACCAGTCACCATTGTATCGTTTGCGGATTATTACTTTCTTTATGTACGTATTATTCATGGCTTCGTATTATTGAGATCATATTTCAAGTGCCGCCATATTGACCAAATACGAGAGTAGCATTTATAGGATAAATATGTTGAGAAAGGATTTTATAAATATTTATGTTTTTCATACACATACGTATATAATATATATAAGTACATAATTCTAATTTTTCAGTGCTTTGTGCTTTGAATAAAAATATAATGATACCACATCAAATCTATAACAATACATTTTTTTAAAGTTGAAGTGGTTCTTGTTTTAAAGACTATATGAAAAAATTTTTTTTTATAATATGTATATATGTATGATTGGCGCAATTGATAGTGCGTTGCCTTCTGCATCAAAAGATCCCGGGTTCGAATGCCGGTAGGTGCATTTATTTGTGTGATGAGCACGAATGTTTGTTTCCGAGTCTTGGTTGTGTATAAACTTATATATGTATTTATTGTTCCTCGTTGTTCTGATTACCATAACACAAGTGCTTTAGCTACTTACTTTAGAATCAGAGCAATGTATGTGAGTTGTCCTAATTATTATGATTATTATTATGTCTATTTGTATGATGAAACTGCTCCATTAAAGACTGACATTTTTAAAGTTACAAATCGTACCTATTGGGTTACTTACCTATAATTATTATTTATATTTTTATTAATAATAAAAAAAACACAAAACTAATGCGAATTTTAAAATTCAAGCCACCTTCTGAGTGATATGTGTATTGTATATGCCTATGCGAATGAAGATAAAAGCTACTTATATAGAAAATGGCTACTATTCCTCCGAGAAGGTGGCAACAGCAATTTGCAGACAATTTCAGGCGTAAAACCTGAAACAATAAAAAACATTTGATAATAATAATAAATCCATTCAGATCTTCTCTTTCGTTTTATAATACAGTGTTTGTTTGTAAATTAGTTTAAAAATTAAGAAAACAGTTACTTATAATTAATGTTAGTAATATTTATGAGATGGACCCCTGTTGGGTAAAGACTCCTCCATCCTATTCCTTGACTCCCTATCCTTGCCTAACTTTATCCAGTCCTGTGACGTGTGTTATGTCATCAGCCCACCGTCTGATAACATATGACGATGCAATAACACATACGAATTAGATGTAGTATATTCATGTTAATGAAGTACTTAGGACAACAATAAAACAAAGTCCCTCTCCACGACTGTCTGTTTATATATATGTTAGAACAGGAAGGCCTTTAACAGATTTGATAATAGCAATCGTGGGCGTCTTTGAGACCAGAACAATAAAAGATGGCTTCTCCTCTAGAACTTAAATTCTAATCTCGCAATAAAATAGTTGTTCACAAAAGTCTATTATAAATTATATATATATATAGATAGTAAAAATTTCTCAACAGAAAATTGTATTACACTCAAAAATATTAATAAAATATTCACAACGTTTTTGATGGGGTTTTGGGATTTAAATAATCAAATTTGTGTGGGAAGTCCCTTGTCCCCTAGTGGAGTATAGGGCAGATATATTTCACATCTGTTCCACTGATTGATTTTTCATTTAAGGGCAAGGAATTGATCAGTCTTCTGTGCCCTGCCAGACCGAGTATATTTTTTTATCTCCACCGGGAATCGAACCCAGAACCTCCCGGTTGTAACACTTACGCGCTTACCACTAGACCAAGGAGGCGGTCAATAATCAAATTTGGTAGATCTATTTTTAAGTCATTAATTAGGCTGATGGAGTCACGAGCGATGGAGGTGTGTGTTAAAATGGATTCTTATCTGCAACAAGCTAAACGCGTTGTAACAGTAAAAACGTATATAACAGTAATTTAAAAAATTACATAGTAATTTCCACGTCCATATTTCTTAATTATACAGGTATCTGATTGCCCCCTAATCGCCTTACTTATTAATTACAAAAACGCAACAAAAAATAATTCATTATCAAAATAATTGAATATCCTACGAGTGGTAGATGACACGCAATTTCTTCGTTGGCATTTATTCAACTTTGTATTGTTTTATTTTTAAGTAAAATTGCAGCATTGCAGTATTTCCGATTCTTGAAGATCAGATATTTCCTCTCTAGTATCATGAATAAAACTGAGTCGAGTTTTGTGTTCATAATATTTCGCATTTTGAAATTGGCTCTCGTTACAATAATCTTTTATAGAATATTATGAGTTATATCCATTTGCACACATTAATTAGTATTTACAAACGAATTGAAAGATACTAAATTACTTTAGCATTATAATTTTTATATTTATTAAATCACTTAATTGTATTTACCAATATAACTGGTCTGTCTGAGATTCTGGGTTCTAGTCGCGGGGAAAAAAAAGTACTACCTAATGCACTTACTTGCATGTAAAGAAAAATTATCAAAACAGATGCAGAAATGTATCCAGCTGCGGTTTAGGAAATGTCATATAAGGTAGATCAAACGCTGCGTACAATCGATCACTGCGATCGAAAAAAAAATTCGTTTCCTCAAGAATCGAACAACCTCCCGCATATTACGCATTGCATGTCAAATGCATGAACCACTAGGTCATTGAAGAGATTCAGTCATAATTGTTGTAATACAATGACCAATTAATGTCTGCTTTTTAAATATAAATCGCTTTGTGAAAAGCGAAATATATGCAAATCACTTCATTGTTACTTGTTAGCCAGTTGGGATAATAACACTACTAAAATTTAACTTGTTTGCGTGTTACTACAGAGGTTTTATTATGTTAGACACTTTTGAAAGAGAATAATGAATATATTATACAAGGAGACAACATTTAAATTTATCATAAGTGAAGTTTCGTGTCCCCTAATGGGGTATGGGGCAGATGCATTTCACATCTGTTTCACTGATCGGTTTTTTTTTGGAGGCAAGGTGATCAGCCTTCTATGATATTACTTTATCATAATGTCTTCTTTTCTTTCAATCTGAAGCGGCACAAGAATTTAGTCGCAATTTACTAGTATTATAAATGATTGTTATTTGCACGATAGTGACTAGTAAAAATATATTTTATCAGCAGATCTTCATCGAAATTGGTCATCACAACTGCAAATAAACCATTTTAGTACAATCGAGTGAATGATATGAGTCATAATGACTTTTCCCCTATCAGTGTTGCCAACTTGTATAATTACGCAGTTTGTTATCGCTTTGTTGGTGTTTCTGCAAACAAAATATCGCGAAATTTGCATTACACTGGCTGTGGGGCGGGGCAAGGGCTTGTCATTAATAATAGAGTAAACTAAAGGGCGTTACCCTACGAGGCCAACGACCTCGTTATTGTGAGCCTTAGAAACCTTATTTTTACATATTGTAAAAGATTTTAATATAGTAGAGAATGACATATTTTGAAAATGGAACAAAGAAGTTTGTGTTTCACATACTATGGTGTAGAGTACCGTATCCATTGCTTGTTCTTTTTTCCAAGGAACTATATATATTCCTCTGGGAATTCATACCTGAAAACATAGTGACCAAAAAAAAACTTTTCATTTAAAAACCCAATTAATAAGGTGACTCTTAACCAACAAATCTACTAAAAATATTCAGCTGAAACATCGCCCCAACGTTATTAAGTTTTTAATATTAGAGAAACCGAAGCCGTATTAATTATCACTGAAAATGTGGATACTCAAATAATTTAAATTATTGCGGTAAAATATATACATTAATTTAGCTTTAAGTTTATCATTGTATCAATCTATCACGCACAGCCATTTTCATATTGCATCATTAAATTATTATTGGAATACTTACGTATTTGCAATTTTTAATTTAAAAATTAATTAGTAAAATAAAACTGTCAAATTGTTTTACATGGTAATTGTGACAAAGAATGCAAACACCTTTATTCATACTAAAAGAGAGTTGTGAGGATAGATGTATGGATGTTTGTAACTCTTTTGAAAAACCCTGGATTGCTACATTTAAACTACAATGGCAACATCAGAATCACAAACAGGCTTTAATTTATAAAGGTTAATTAAAAAATACAGCGATAAGTGTAATTCAAATAAACTACCATCCATCTATAAGGAATATGTATATAAAAGTAATTAATAGGATGCTAAAGTTACTCCATGCTCATAAAGTATAGGCAAACTTTAATTATTCTGTAACAGCTTGTCCTTACAATGACCTCCTTTAAAGACTTTCGACGTCCTCTCGCTGTACGAACCCAAATTAGACAGCAGTCACCAGAAACAGAGCAAATGTCAAAACGCGTTTTAATTTAACCTATACTTAATTTTCCGAGACTAATATCAACAATGGAAGGGGATGGAAATGAAAATGGTATAGATCTTGACTTTATACCATCTGTAAAATGAGCTACAAAAAACGAATTATTAATATCAGTTCATAAGACTCACAATCGACAAGCATGCCAACATACAGTCAAATTGAGAACCTTATTAAATCATACCTTTTGAAATCGGTTAAAAATAATAACATGCTAATTACCATTTTCGAGTTCCGAACATGATTTGCCTTCGGCAGTGCTCAGGCGCCGTGAAATTACATACACACATTTAAAAATGTTAGCCTCCTTTTTGAACTCATTTCAATCGTTTTAATTAAAAATACTCAGTTTGAATGATCGTAATTATTGCAACATCAAAATGGTTAATTCCTGAGAATTTTTAATTGGAATCAATTTCAAATTGATTGGATTTTTATGATATGAAAATGTTGATTTTTCACTTAGAAGCTCTGTAACATACCATTCTATGTATAGTTACTAGAAGAAAGCTTGGCAAATAGGAGTTATTATGTGATAATTTCATAATATCTAGCGAGACATGGGATAGACAAACTTCTGAATGTTATAATGATCATTTTCTTTATAGACAAGTAGGTTGTATCCCCCGAGTTCAAACCCGGTTGTTCTGTCCACTTAGATACGGAGATGGCTTAGTAGCTACTAAGCCAATAAATAATATTATAAGTAATTGGGACAACTTACATACATTGCTCTGATCCCAAAGTGAGTAGCTGAAGCACTTGTGTTAAGGAAATCAGAAACAACGAGGGTATCATAATAAATACATATATAAGTTTATAAACAACCAAGACTTGGAAACAAACATTCGTGCTCATCACACAAATAAATGTACCTTTGGATTCGAACCCAGGATTCTTTGGCGCAGAAGGCAGCAGCACAACCTATTGCGCCAACCAGCCGTCAAATAATAATAGCTAACACCTGTAAGCTATTATTATTTTAGTTTTTATCACTGAAATTGAAATCAACTCAACTCCCTGACATGAAATCTTTTAAATGGATCCAAAATTGTATCTAAAATCCATCTCAATCAAACAAAAGAATCTGCATCGAAATTCGTTAGAGACTACAATACAACATATACACGTTACATATTTTATAAACCTCACTTTTTGTCCGATTAAATAAAAAAATATTCTAATATCAAATCCGCAATTTATAATTTGTATAAACTTTCAGTCTCTTTCTATTTAATAGTATTTTGTTTAATTTAACAAATCCTAAGATCGTTTTCGACGAGAGGGTTGTATCCCTAAGCGGATTACTCTCACATAAACAATTGACAAAATTAATCTAAAAAGCTTGAGTGGTTTTGTAACACGTGAAACGCATTGTATTTATTATACAATTCATTTCACCATTGTTTCGTTACTATAGGTACCTCTAAACAAAACAATTTTATCGTATTTTTACTAAAGTCTGGGTCAAATGAAGTCCTAACACTTAAGTACTGTCATTAAGATACATATTTTTGCATTCCAGAAATTTTATTATCCTGTAAAATTGAAACGCCCGGGTTTTTGCATCATAAGTATCATTAACGAAACATGGGATTTTTTACGTTTATGAGTTTCTATTATTTATGTATAGATAGGTATTATATATAACGATATTTATTACATAATAATTGTATATAAATAAAACTGCTTCTGTGGCAAAATAGTTCACACATCTGCACCCTACGCCGGTGAAATGTTGCAACAGCGCAACTCAAGCGATCAAATGCTAACTTCTATGATCTAAGTCTACCATAAGAACTACCGTTACCTCATACTATTCGTAGATTATAGAACTTTTTAGCCTAAAAGTCGGTTAAGCTGCAAATTTATATAGTACCTATGTGTAATTCCCAGACAGCCTTTTGAAAACCACACCCGAATAGGCATATTATTCGACTGTTATTAAAACATCGCGTACAGTCAAAGTTGGGTTTCAAAGCAAAATTGTCGGCGATTCTGATTGGATTTCAGTCAGAGATTTTCATTTACGTATTCATTCAATACATTGTCGATTTTCGATGGCTACAAGCAGTCAAATTTAAAAGATGATAGAAGGTTTTGTTTTGTCTTGATTGTTTTATTTATTAACACTCACTTTCATGAAAGAAAGGAAAATATCTCTTCCCGCGAAAATACAAGGATTTGCGTAATTTTCAAGTAAAACTTTATGAAGTAAAATAGTATAATAACATATAATAATTTAATCACGAATTGAAAAACGACTTCAATGAATTGGATGACATTTTGTTTTTAGAAAAGATTTGCGTGTTGCACGACAGAAACTCCCTTCAAGCAAACAAAATACAGCTATACATAGTGTAGTGTTCCCTAACACACAATTACTATGATTCACTGGATCACCACTACACGCCGCGCCGCCCAAGCACGAGCGCGCGTCCTAACTCTCACTGCCAAGACTACGGAAACCCTGTCGGCAAATTTAAATTTCATTTATTCATTAAAATATTATTAAAAAACGCTTAATATTTTCTGTAAACCTTAATTAGTTTGTCTAGACAATAAGTTCTCACAAAAAAGGGAATATAGGCAGCCCGGTCCGTTAGTTATATTGACCGTTGTCAATTCCCACTCTGCCCCAATCTGACACAAAGTAGTTCGGCTTCGAGGCACCGATTACCGACAGGTTATGTGAGACAGTGTTCAGATAGTACTGAGACTGTTATCAATAACTTAAAACTATGATATCTTCGTTATTATAATATTCTTTAACGATTCGAGATTAAAATTCACTATCGAAGGAAGTTATATTGCCTTAGCGAACTCGTTATGCATAAGAATTATTCTGTGATTGCTAATTTTCAATCTAGTTGCTCGGAATTGCAAATTTTAATGAAATATCAATTGTATTGGTAGAATATTTTATATTTAACTGAATATGAATGCGATTCTGTACAAAGATATTATATTTAATGCTTTAGAAGAAGAACAATGCCACCATACCATGTTTTGTTAAAGTCTAAGTCAAAATAAACTTTATTTAATAATTTTATAGAAGGACTTTTGAATCTTCGTATGATTAGGTATACCGGTACTGAAAGTAAATTCTTCCGAGAAAAATCGGCAAGTAACACTGTATAAACATACATATAGCTTAAAGGCTTTCGGTAGCTTTTCCAATTAAAACTCTTAGTCAGTTTTTTTTCCCGAGATCATAATAATCATCACCATATTTCACTTCTTCAGACTTACTTTATGTGACATAAGCTATATTTTGTATACCTATGTGAATAAAGTCGCTAGTTAATGCTTGTTTTAGTGCTGGAGACCAAGGGCGGATCCAGCTTTTTTTCCAGGCCCCCCCCTGGAAATAAAGTCGTGGTAAAGTCACAAGAAGTTATAATTTAATTTTATAATCATAGATATAAGTAAAAAGTAGGTATTTTATTAATGTAATTTTATAATTTTACAAAACATTAAGTATATTAAATTAATTAAATATTGAAGGTACTTACATAAAAATCTTGTGACAAAATTATATAAAACATTATGTTTAACAATTTTAATTAGTGGTCCACCTAGGTCTTGAACCCCCATGACCCTCCCTGGAACCGCCCTTGCTGTAGACTTTATATGTTTAACAGACTTTTCGTATTGTGAATTAAAGAGTATTGAAAACGTTTCCCAAATGTCTTTTGCAGAAGGTTCGCTGAATTGAGAAGTACATTTTGGATGAGTGCGGGCATGTAATGAGTCGTCTCACTGTTTCGATTGACCGCCCCTTTCATTCTCCGGCCGATTCGATTGCTTTTATACCCTTTACGGTCTCTTTGCCGTTTTTTAAGCAGCTTCGACAGCTTTTGCTTCTGAAGTTAGATCGTTTATAAGCACGTTTATGTCAGTTTTGGAGGGATTTTTAAATGGAATATATTTTTGCGATATATGGAACAATTTTTTATTTACAATAGTGGTTTATTCATTATTTTATTATGTATTTGATACATCCCATACAAAACAACGCATATTTTATAAAGAAAAAAGAAAAAACGCAAACTCAATAACACATTAAAATTATCTCTACTTCTCTTATCTATGAATAAATAAGTTATATGTATAATATAGTACCTGTATAAAGATCTATAAAGATTACAACTGATAAAATAAAAAAAATATTTCAAATTAATAGTTTAAACTTAATCCTAATATGAAGCCTATTCAGACTCTGAACACGTTCAACCTACAATTCACACGACTCGCAACTTGAACCAATTAAAAATTTGGGTTAAAGAAGTTTAAGGTTTTTAATTTAAGTTATAATTTTTCATTTAGAATTGCTCACGTGAATCGAGTCCGCACTCGAAACTGCTAAAAGCAAAACTATGTATTCATACAAACTCTAAATTATTAAATGCTAAGGGCGACGCAAATAACGCCAAATTACTACGAAAATTAAAGCGGATAGGGAGGTAAACGATATCGATAAATTTTGACGTCTTGAAAGTAAAGACGGATAAGGTGGCCTATATTTTATTAATATCGATTAAAATTGTTTGAAGAGTCGAGAAGAATATTTATATAGAAGTATATAATATATGGAATTGAACTTTTGAAAAGAGTAATAAGATATTTAGCCAGTATTTTGAGTACGCATACCGATTATGGTGAGCCTTTTATATACTTATTTGTAAATAATATAATAAAAATAAATTATATATTTTTAATTAATTATAATTAATTATAATTATAGCTCTAATATATTAAAGAGTGTGTTAGAAATTTCATTTATTCTTTAGGTACAATATTATGAACCTTCTTACTGTAATCTTAGACGACGTGATATGTCATAGAAAAAACTAAAATGAATGATGGTTGTCAATATTCCTTGTGTAAAATAAAAACTCTGTTTTATATTTTTATATTTTTAAAATAACCTTTACAATAGTAACGCTGTTTGTTTTTTAATCATGGCTGAACAGATTAAGAAGAAATTAGGCACAGCGACCGATAAAAGCTTTTTTTGTAAATTTATGGTTGAAAAATGTATGACCTCATAGGACAGGTTACTTGAGCAAAATCTAAATCTATTTAATACAAAAATTGATTTATGTTATTAATATTTCTGCATACACGTCTTGTACTATTTGTATTCACTAAAACGAATAATTTAGAAATTAAATTTATCGATACATATAGCACATCACTACAATTTTAACCCTTTCTTTGCTAGCCATACTAATATAGTCGTAGGCTTTCTATGAAGTGATGTCACACACTGGCTTACCGCAAAACTCATTCAAATGTTCCCACAGAGGGATATACGGACTGAAAATGAGTACCTACTGGCTTGGCACCATACATCTTCATAAGTATACACTTAATGGTAGATTTTCAAATTAATCTATATATAATATATAACTATAAGATCAAGTCAGTCACAAATCATTTTTAGAATCACATACATGATCGCTTATGAACTTCAATATAACTTTATAAGCTGTCCAAGAAGAGCTCGAAAAAGAACAGATAAACTCTATTGGGTCCTTATTTTTTACAAAATAAGTTCCCGAAGTGGAGTAATTCATTTCCAACTTAATTAATCTGTAAAAATTACTCAAAAAATTTCGAATCACATCTAAGGCTAAATTTTTAACCGACTACAAAGGAGGATGAGGTTATTCCACCGTGTGTGTTACGTGCGTCTATTACATGTGAAGAGAATTATTAATTGTTTTAATAATGATTAAATGACCCAGAAATAGAAGAAAATAAAAGAATTAGTTTTTATATTGTTCAGTATTTAAATTAGTATCTGTTTATAATTTTTTTTAATTATACCTTACAATGCTAATAAATTCATAATCGTTTATTATAAGTGTTAATTATTATAGTACAAATTCAATCGATAAGCATTAAGCACTGACGATATCATATATATCATAAAGCATATAATAATTACAACAATATGTTGTCTTTGATGTGAATAGAACCCCCATTTATCAGCCGTTGTTCTAAGCATATATTTACTAACGTTCGACTTGCTTGGACAAGCTATGTGGATGTAGGACCATGTTAATTACGGAAACACCTCTTGTGTCATCAATTACATTCATTGTCTCTATTTTGATATAGAAATTATAGTTTTTTCATTTAATTTGCGATATTTACGCATAAAAATTATTTCTACAGCGAACTAAGATTTTTGTGGCAAACGAAAACTTTTTCTGTTTCTCTGGAAATCGTAGTCACGCCACGCAGTTGAAATTTCAGACCTGTGACAGATTTTTTGTTAGATAACTCGTTTATGCGCATGTTGAAATCAATTTGTCGCGGTTTCAACGACAATACCCTATAAAAAAACGGTTTTATCAACTATTGTTTTCTTTATAAAGAAAAGTAAACAGTTTTCTATAAAACTTTCGCATAAACATCATAAGTCTTAGTTTGAGATAAGTTTATCCTAACGTGTCTAAGCTATGCCAATAATTCTCAGCTAATACTTGTCTTAGCTTGAATATGGTCTAAGATTTAATTATTTCAACATACATCACTTACAGTTTGCACAAATTACACATGCCTCTGTTACTACAAATACGTAATCGTTAGAGAAGTTCCGTCGATATTGGAAACGTAATAAACTACTTCTCAGCAAGATTAGTTCCACTTGAGCTGCGGCGGTCTGAGGCTGTCGGCATGCGAAGGCTTATTGAAGGAAAACATCAATCTAGGTCAAGTTTCAGTCCAGCTTTTGTTAACATCCACTAACTGTATAGATTCTGACCATTTTTATTCTAACTTAAACTCAATACTGGAATCATGTTTCGTGTTTGATAAAAACTGAAAGAACTGAAGAAAAAACTTTGTTTATTTGTAGTACCTTAGCAAAGAAATGTTAATAAAGTTCATGTTTGAAAATTGTGGATTTTTTTCTATGATTCAATAGAAACGTAACAAATTTTGTCTTAATATTCTAGGAAAAAAAAGGATTACTCAGGTTCTTAGATTCATTCAGTAACATCGAGTGTGCTTTAGACCATACGACTGAAGTAAAACTTAAGAGAGAAAGAAAATGTTTGCTCGCACCTCTCTCTATTTACTCTTTCTCGAAACGTAACTCTCTCTCTTTCTATCTTCACTAACTTATATCTTCCTCTCAACCTCTATTCACCTCGGCCGAACACACTTTTCGTAACGCTCTTGTTCCACCAGTTTAATCCGCAAATAAGGTGTGCATAAAGAAGTTTTACTTCAAAAAACTTAATTCAACTGCTTCGGATTGAAACTATTACGAAGTAATGTATTTCATATGTACGAATTACTAATTTAGTTCTCTTATGAACAAATTAATAATGGCACTAATGTTATGAAGTGCATATTTCCGTAAATAATTAATTACTTTGCCTACGCTCCGTGTTAGCGCTGTCATTAAATCTCATAATCGAGTTACATAATACCGCTTATCTAACCTCAACTGAAACGCATTCATGATGCACTCAAATCAGTATGAATATTTGAGTTTGAGACGTGAGGCATCTGTATTCAATGAGGCACTTCGGTTCAAACTGAAGTATTTCATTGTAATCTCTTTCAAAACGCAGACAATAAGGTACAATGTGAAACGCATCACTCAACGTCAACGCTAGACGAGTATTTTTGCATTAGAATTTGTATATTCAAATACAATGACGTATAAAGCGAACTCAACTAAGTATTATTCAACATATTATATTATTTATACGATCGGGAACGGCAGTAAGTATCTATAACTTAATATATGTAGTTAACAGAATGTTCGAGAAGCCGACAACGAAACCTTTAATGTATTTAATAACACGTGTTATCTTTATCTTATTGTTACAGAAAGCTCTTTTAAACATTCAATTTTTGCGTAAATAAAAGTGGAGAGCATAACTCAACGTCAGCGGGTATTTTTGCATTAGAATTTCTACCTTCGGCTCTTCTTTGGCCAAACTGTGACTTGAGAACGAATCATTAATCAAATATCAGTGTAGCTGAAATAAAATATGGCAATTCGAGTCCGCACAAGCGTGCTGTCAAAAGATGATGTATTTGAACGTTTTCATGGGAGCTGAGCGCTTTGTCAACGTCCAACATTAGAGGTCATCGCTCATTGCTGCAGAACCCATAACGTGGACAAGTCGAATTAATTTTCCCATTCATCGGTGCGGGAGTAATATGAAGTGGAGCGTTTAAGTCTTTTCCTGTTTTTATTTTATTTTAAAGTCTTAATTTATTGCTTCTGTTTGACTACTAATATAAATGCGAAAGTAACTCTCTCTGTCTGTTACGTTTGATGTTAGGAATTATTATTATTATAGAAAACTTTAATGAGGCAGAAGAAAATAATAATAATTGGGACAACTCACATACATTGCTCTGATCCCAAAGTAAGTAGCTAAAGCATTGTGTTATCTGAAACAACGAGGGTACCACAATAAATACATATATAAGTTTATAAACAAGACTCGGAAACAAACATTCGTGTTCATCACACAAATTAATGCACCTACCGAGATTCGAATCCGAAACCTTTTGATGCTGAAGGTAGGAGTTCTACCAAATGCGCCAATCGATCGTCAATAACAATTATTAACAGTTTCATTCAATATAAAAGGAAGAATAATATAGATAATTGTAACTATCTAGTTAATGTCAAATAATCCCCATTATCTCGGGACCACAAAGCTAGGAAATCGATCAGCAACTATCGCGGACAGAGAATGAGTACCGGATCGTGTCTAGATGCTTGGAGCTTTCTTGAAACTGGCAGCGGAGATCGCTTAGTAATTGCAATTTTTAAAAAGTAGAGGCTAACCAGAACGTAAGGAGCTTCCGTAGTCATCAACTTCACGAACACTTTTGTGTGATTTTTTCTATTTAGAATTTAATTGATGACTAATATTTTAAAAATAGAAGCTTAAATATATGATAAATATAAAGTGACTTATCAGGGAATAAGAGAGTTAGGTTGGTAGTTAAATCACCTCTATTGCTAAGTGGTTCACGCGTCTGCGAGTTGCGCCTGGGTTCAATTCCCGGGGAAACAGTTTTTTTAGATATGCACAAATGGCTGATTTTTGACTTACCTGAAAAAAATGTATTGGGCTACATTTTTTTCAGGCCCACTAAGTGTAAGGGTAACGTGACAACAGCAAGTTGACTAACTATTAAACACATAGTAATTTCCATTTATACTTATTAAAGAGATTTGTATGTATGTGTTTTGTTTTTAATAAATAAACTAAAAACTACAGGACCAATCTTTAAATTTATTCCACTAATAGAAAGCTGGACTCTGCCCGTGTAAGTTGGATAGTATTCTGCATACCCCCACGCATACAAAGCGAGTAAAAAATAGTATTGTAATATAAATATAACCAGTTAATGATCTGTAATTTAAAAAATAAAACAATTATATTCACAATATGTTTGCATTCCCAGCCATAACTAATTTGGTTTTCAGTGTTGTAATTTGCATATCTCAGAATACATGGGTTTTATCTTGATGCGAAATGTAGAGGACGAGTCGTTTATTTACACGGAATGCGAGATTTTAACAGATAGATAAAAATTCTTATACTTAAAACTAGAGGATTAAAGATCGAATAACAATTATTATAACCAACTTTTGCGTATTTTTACGTATTTTTTTTTGTCACTACACTTGATTTATCAATTTTCTTAATAATAAGCAAAATTGTTATTTACTAGCTCGTCTCAGCTTCGTAGAGCTTACCTACTAAAGTTTTCATAAGAATTATTTTTAAAGCTCATGATAATGTACTTACTTAAATAAAATTATTACTTATTTATTTATCGTTCAATAAATTTAAAATTAGAAGAACAAATACGCGGCGTGGGACTTTGTTTAATAATAAAAAGAAATATGTTTAATATTTGGCCTGAATGAGAATTTAGTTCCGGTGTTTTAGTTAAAAACTATGCTCCTAAAATAAAACAAAATGATAATATTATAATATCTAACTAAAGTTTGCGTATTATTATACGCCAAAATTTCTCTATTCCAAATTCAAAATTCCACACATGAGTTGACGTAGCACCTGGCGTTCGCAACTTTCCTTTTCAATAAATTCACAAACAAACGGTGCGTCTATTCTGAAAGTAAACACGAATTATATTCGAATATCTAGAAATTCGTGAAAATCTCGTTCAGCTTCGCACATATTACAGGCATTAATTAAAAGCAACAATGTAACGATTACATTGCAGGAATACAAACCCGAAACCGCGGAGTACAATAGAAAAGTTTATTACGTACCCGGGGAGACGTCAGGTTTCTCGTTAAAAGGTAAATATTTGTAGAAGCAATGTGTGGGAGCAAATAATGAAGCCTACGAGCTACCATATGCTACGACGGGCTACGTCATGACGAGATGGATGTTGCGGGCTACCGAACAAAGTAATTAAGAGTTTAACAAGAGTTCATAATCAAGTTCAAAAGAAAAATTTTTCACGAACTTTCACTACGCAAACGTAGTTAAAATTTATAATTATGCACGTATTCAAAGAGAAATTTTTGTTTAATCTTTTTGTTCTTATTTCAGATTGTTATCAATCCAGGGAAGTTTAAAGATGAGAGTTAAAATTTAAACCATTACTTAGTATTAATAATTAACTAAATACATATAACTTTATATACTAGAGGATACTACTGATAAAATAATTTATTTTGAACGTCATAGTCAACTGACTGCTTTATTTAAATCAAATGAATATCCAGAACATTTTATTAACATATGGGTTATTAGGTATTTGAAAACATTAAATTTTATCTCCTATGAAATAATCAGTAGCAATTATTTTGAAAACTTTATCTCTTATACATTATTAATATCAACGACTACTTCTAAGGATTAAATTAACATTTTTTTTTTGGCCAATCCCAAGACATTTCATCTGTATTCTACTTAGTGATGATCTAAAATTATATAATCTCTAATAAGTCTCTTTTTCTTCCCCTATATCTATTTGTATGCTTAAATCTTTAAAACTACGCAACGGATTTTGATGTGGTTTTTTTTTAATAGATAAAATGATCGAAGAGGAAGGTTTTTATATAAGTTTTATACCCGGGTCGCTAGTAATAATATAAAATAATAATTTGTTTGTGTTTTTACAGATAGTAAATAAAAATAACTTTTAATATCGATTTAAAAACCGGAGTAGGTATGTATGTGACGAACTTAAAAAAATAACCAAACTTCTCTAAAGTAGGTTGGAAACCTTGGAACTTTTATCTGTGTTTCATGTGACCTCAGGATTAACGGACATGTTCGGATTTAAGGCTTCGGCGGTAAAATGTGGTTCGGAGGCCCTTGGAAACTCACAATCCCTGGAAATTTACAGTTTATTGATGGTCAGATGTAGCAATTTGTTAACCCTTCTATGGATTGATTTCATACAAGTAGAGAATTAATCAAATCAAAAATGCCTGAAACCCACACACATCTGTAATCCTTTTTCTCAATGTAAGTATTTGTTAGATGAATTTTATTATTTTTAAAGTGTGGCTACATAGCCATAACGCCATGTACTTGAACGAGTCGCGCCGGAGGCCATGGTTTCGAATCCCGCAGAAACAATTATATGCTTAACGTACATTTATTAAATTTTTGAAAATAAAATGATCATTAAAACTGGTGCAGAATTATGTCTGTTTCTGAGATATTTTACCTTTTAATACCATTCGCGTTTTTCTGAATTATCATTATGACTATTTTATTACTTTTATACATTACTCAATCAATTGCCATACATTTATATTTAAATACCTCTAACCTATCAAACGAAAACGGATCATGAAAATAAATTCATAACTTGTTTTACAATCGCGTACATACAAAACATACAGTAGAATTAAGAACCTTCTCTTCGAAGCATATTGAAGATTAACTTCATATAAGTTTCTCAATAACCAATACGCCTGAAAAGAACTGTTGATATGTTCGACCAGTAGCGTTATATTTTAAAACCCATAATTGAATACGGCTAATCCTGATACATGTCGGCTAAATCTGTTCAAAGTGCGACATTGACTGAGGATCGGAGGATTACGGGCTGGCCACGCTCCCACGACCTACAAAGATAAATGTGGAGAAAATACTACATTCGTGTTTATTTTAAGACTGGAAGTTGTAGTAACTATAGAGGAAATTTACTTAAAAAGTCTTTCACATTGACACTACGTAGGTTTTATTTATCTTAAGAACAGAAAATATATTTATTTATTAGTAATCTTATATGTAGGTATTTTTATACATATTAAGAGTAATTTTTAAATATTACATACAGAAACAAGCAAATTTAGATTTATAAAGCTTAGGATTTTTTTGTCTTTGTAACATTAAATTAATAATAATAGAAATCACCCAGATCAAGCAAAAGTGGATATTAACTAAGAGAACCGTCGACGGTCCCTCACTCTATTTTAAAGTTCATAGCATGCACCTGAGCACAGAAAAGGGAAATTAGGGGCGAGAGTGAAATAATTCGAGCCATAAATTCTACTTTTATAACCGCGGTTCAGACATCGACATAATTTAACTTTTTCTTATTATCTTTAATGCTGACGCCGTTAAACGGAACGCTCACATATTGCTGAGACAGCGCTTTCATAATAGCCACGTAATAACAATTCATAGAAACTCAACGAAACTGTGAAATTGCCTAAAACTTTTTATAAGACTTTTTACATCGTGATAAGGATAACGTTGGGATATTTTGGAAATGGCAAACGTGATGTTGAAAAAGTATAGTATCTATATCAAATCTGTCCTTTTTTGTCATATGAACCGATATTGATGAATATAGAGGGAGAGATCTTGGGAAAATATTAGAATATTATCAAAAATATAATCTACTAGTGGACCCCGCGAACTTCGTATCGCGTCAAAGTTCCGAATAATAAAGTGTCACCTATAACGTCATTCCATAGAAAATGTATGAGGAAAATGTTTTTCCTTTATTTTATTTTTTCGAAAATTTTCCAAATTTTTCTCTCCGTAAGATCCATCCTTGTACTTCAAGGAATATTATAAAAAAAGAATTGGCCAAATTGGTCCAGGCGTTGCTGAGTTATGCGCTTACCAACACATTTTGCGATTCTTTTTTATATTATAGATTATAATTCTGCACTGACAAATTGACGGGCATGTTATAAACGATTATTCATAACATGTTCAATATCCAGTTATTACAGTTAAGTTGAATTTTCGTCGAGCAATATCTTGTTTTTAAGTAAATTTCCAATATTTGATTCGATCAGAAAGACAAAACATCAAAGTGGATTATAACCTTCACATAGTTAATTTTGTTACTAGTAAAGTCTAGAACGTAGATGCATCTTGGTAACATTTCGAACACCGGTTTGCTCTTAAACATGTTGTACAGTGCCAATATCGATGTGGGTTGAAACTCGCAAGTCAAAGTTCCCCGAGGCGAAATCCATAAGGCTATTTTGCCACATGATCACTTCCAAGATTTGCCAAGAAAAGTCGAAAACTGTACCGCAAGTAGGTAGATTAAATGAATCTTCGTCCGCGAATACAAACTAAGATATGATATGAAATATTTACTTAAATGAAACGATTCGGGACTAGTTTTGTGTTTCGTTGTTACAAGTTTTTAAAGGTTTTGAATGGAAATAATTTTACTATTTATTACCGAAGAATATTGTACTAGGGCCAAGTGGTTACAATTTAATTTTTCTATTATGCACACCGTCATAACGACTTTGAGACCATTAATAGCACATTCGAGCTTCAGGAGGCCATTAAAAATTTCGATAGATTTTTAACTGTCAATCCCACAGTAGCTATGTTACTATGCATGTAATCACTAAAGGCGTTGCTATATTTTCCATACAAATATTTAACGATAAGACATTACCATAACTATGGCAGAGGTATTGTTCTAAAATTATCAAGAGCCCAAGTTTGCGACTGACTAGGGATAACATTTCTTATACAAATATTTTAGTAGGTAATTATTTATATGTGAATGTTATCTTTATTAATAACAACAATCTTTCCTTTTGAATACAAATCCTTGTTTCAGTGGAGAAGGCCCTGGAATTGGTAGAAATTGAAATTTTTTTCGCACGCATAAATACAACAAAGGCTAAGGTGTTCAAGTTCTATGTGTTGCACAATAGGTCCTGGGTTCAAATTCCGGGGAAGCTAATAAATATTTCGGTTAGATAGGTACAGAAGAATGATCACCTACTTGCCTGTAAAAAAAATTATCTAGGGGTAACGAGAATTAACTTTTGATAAAAAAGTTTCTTATAATTGATTTTACTTATATAGGAAATAAAACCAATACATAAGAACGTTAAAAAGTATTTTCACGTTAATGCGCAAAAGTGAGTGACGAGCTACAATGATGGATGAAACTTGAAAAGCTTCCTTTAGCGTTAATAGCTATCTTGTAAGCGTTAAGCGTTGTGTGACCAAATGAATTATATTTTTCGCTAAGTGCAAAACTACTTTGTACCATTTATTCTAATTATATACCATAAACGACGCGAGAAGTAGATTCCTTTAACTTTATTTCGGGAACCATTTTAAAAATTCATTCACTAAATGGAAGCTGATTCTGAGTGATATAGGCAAATATTTTATACGCTTATGAGAACGAAAATTGGTAAATCGTGTGTTATCCGTACAAAAAACGTAAAATTTACCAATCTTATAAGCTATTGAATAATTTTAAATTTATTTTGATGTGTAACATTTGTAACTTAGACAAAGTAAAAGACGGACTCCGCTTCAGTCAAGATTTTCGATTTTCGATTTTTCTACTTTAAGATTTTAGCGACATTCACGAACAGAAATTGCTTTTTATGAACCTATGTATGGTATGTATAAGAATTATCTTTATGTTACCTGAATTGAAATAGCATTTTAGTAGCTTAGTACTATTAACTTAGTAATATAAAAATAAATTTACAGGTTCGCGCTTAAATTTTAGGATCCAAGAGTAATTCCATTACTAGGTACAAAATATTTGTACATTAACATTCGAACGTGTTTAAGGCAAATTTTAAGGCATTTGCTCTTTATCTAGTGTTAATCCTGAAGTTTATCTGCCCGTGACTAGTTCGCAAACATTGCAATTGACAGCTTACCACGCTTCTTGGTTAGTTAGCCGTCCATGGTCAAATCTGTTGCAAACTTCAATACTTAATTGATCCTTTGAGCATTTCTGATTTAAACTGGCTAGTCAGGATTTTATACAATTTAATGATAAGACCGTATTTGTCAAGATTTGTGTCCAAATAATAATAATATTAATCAATATAACGTATATAATATTTCAAATGAAATCAAAATTATTCTCATTATCAACTTTCAAACTGTTAATAGTTCTATTTTCATTTGTAACAATTTTATCGAACAACTATACTCGTTTCAAGTGACGTGGACTACATTTTATATGCCTGTGCGGGCGAATTCGCAAGTTAAGGATAATACATTATAAAATCCTTAACAAAACCAAGCATAATATGATTTACAATAGAAATTTCTTATCAGCGGTAGGGGCGGTTGATTTATACCAATTGGTGTTATCACGATCCCCCAATTCACCTATCTACAACAACAAACGAAAGCGGAAAATAATCGCATATACTTATCTAAACGAAAATTCGAAACAACGGAATTGTTTTCATGAAAAGCTACCATAATATGTATTACATAATATAATGTGTGTAAAATCTCATAATCCCTAGAGGGGCATATAGAGGCACACATATATATTTCTACATCTTTTTCATTGATAATTTTTTTTTAAATATTTGAAAATGGAACAAAATGTTTTAAAAAAGAATTATTTTCTTAAAAAAGTGCTTATGAAAATATTAATATAAGTCGCCACAAATATAGATCTTTCTGTCCTATAATAATAAAATCTCCTAATAAAAATAAATATCCTATAATAATATAATAATAATAAATAATAATATAATCTATAATAATAAATATATGTAAAAGAAAGTCGGGTTATTTACATTATTAATAATTCAAAAAAGATAGGACCGATTTTGATGATCTCTGTTTTGTTGGATTCGTCTAATCCAAGAATATGTAACTATTAAAAATATAGAAAAATTCCCAAAAAAGTGCTTGTGAATTAAATTCGTTTCTTTATACATTTTCTAAGGAATGAAATTTTAGGTGATACGTTATTATTCGGAACTCTAGCGATACGAAGTTCGCGAGGTTCACTGGACATTAATATTTTAATGACCAAAAAGTATGACAATCTGTTAGGACTAATTACTCGTATAAATTGGTCGTGCCCCAAACGTGTGAGTCAATTAAAAATTTCATATCAGCACCATTAATCCACTAATATGTCACATTCGTAAAACAACTATTTGTCAGGCCGTATCAACCCTTATGATATATGTGAAGCTCTATCGAAACGTGAGAAAAATTGCGCTAACCAACCGCTCTGGGCAGATAGCGAAATTAATGTGTAATGTTATCAATACGTGCGGGGTCGTTCTGACCCGCTCATCAATCAGTGGACCAGTGAACTCGTTACCGAGTTTGGGAATGAGGAACGGGAATGATGTAACTTTTTAGATCACTCACTCACGCTTCAAAGGGTTCTGAACTATTTCACTCGCGACTTTTTTCATAAAACACCTGACATACCTTTCGTTTGAGATCTTTTGTTGATATTGGTTTGACGAAAAGAAGTTGTAAAAGTGGTAAACGTCTTTTCTTTATAAATTTGTTAAGATTGACTTTGATTTATGCCAGTAGGTACATAGTTATTTAACTAAGACCTTAACGGATCTTTAAGAATATAATGTATTATGTTTTAAAGCGGTGGATTATTTTATTCCATTTAAGAAGGCAGATTTCATTAAATCACAGTATCATACATTAACAAATTCATAAAGCGGTGCTCGTCTGCCTTCCGTTTTCATAAAGTTGCCTTAAATTTTAAACGAAGATAATGTAATTAGTAAAGGAGAAGTTAATAGAAATTTGTAAGAGGAAGTTAATCAGCGGATGCAGCAGACGGCAGGCGACATCGAATTAGAGCGGGCCGGGGCAGGCCTGTCTTCGGCTCAATCGTTTTAAATTAGGTAAACAGACGCTGCGCTGCCAACTTATTAACTAACGAATATCGTTGTAAATTCGCGAATAGTTTTCATCTACAATTTTATAAACTTCTTCCGTTTACGTAACTTCGTTTTCTGCATAATTTGTCTTCCTTTAAACTTTACGTTTGCTTTGATTTTTTGGTTTAAAAAGTGATATGACTATTAAATTTAAACAAACTACCGGTTTATAGCACGACCGTAGAGCGTAGATGGAATAGTAACAGGTTGTCACTTTTTGTAAATTAGCAGGTTTAACTTCTAGGTAGGTTTTGCATACCTACAGGCTAGTATTTTAAAAAGAACTAGTAAATCAGTATGGTTTTCAAAATGTATATTTTAAGAGTGCTCGTCTTACGAATTCTAAGAAGCTAAATAAGTCATTCTTTAGTAGCATGTGATCCCAATAAATTTATCCACAACTTCCTGATAGTATACATAACATTCAGCCGACAAACTTCCGTCGAGGTGTTGAGGCGTTCAAAATATTTCATACTCTCATTAATTATTCCAAGGGGAGTGCGTGTTGGTATGCTTCAATTCTTATAAATTATTATACTAATATAAATACTTAAGTTGCACGTCTCGATTATAATTATAAGCTTCGGCTTGACAGCACCTTATTAACCTGTTAGCGATAACTTCCTTATTAAACACATAACTTGTCATGTTGAAACTTTATACGGGCCTATCGGAACTTCGTTAAGAGCAAAGCTGGTGTAAATATAACTTGAGATTTTATTTATATATTTTGTGAATTAAGTCAAAAAGTCGATTATATTAAAATAAATGAATGTCAACGCAAGTTTAAAACTATTACAATCTAAGATTGAATTTAGATGACTGTAAACAATAACTGTAAAAAACTGACGTTGAAGACAAAAAACCAACAAGTATTTACAAATATAAATCTTAAATGGATAACCAGATTCATAAATTCTAGCTAAGATCCTTCGTAATAGATTTATGGATCTACAATACAATTTACCAGATGCTATTTTTTCGCCGCAGTTTAAATCTATTCAATTAATTATGTAAATTATTAAACAATAAGCAGTGATCCTAAGTGCAATTTTGGTAGGTCGAATACCCAAAATGGACACAAGCTTCACACAAGTCGGAATACAATAGCTAATGCTAAGTGAATTCACGCCGGACAGACGGACCCGAGTGAATTGAGCAGTGCAAGTCTTACACAATGTGGTTCATTCAATGATTATTCAAGCACACGAAAGCTCCTTATAGCTAGTATAGAATGGACAACAATATTGCTTGGCTAAAGGCATCTTAGAAAGTGGTATTTTGGAACATCGTTAGTTACAATAGAGCTTTACGACACCACAATATCTTCACTATTTCTTATCTTTTTAAATTTTTCTGTCATATTTTGACTAGTTCCTGTATAAGTTTTCTTTTTTTTTTCTTACTCTCTTGAAAAACATATGGAAACTTTTCTTTTTTTTATTTATCGTATTTTACTTCGATTATACAACATTCTGTTTAGATTTCATGTTTTTTTTCCTTATATCTCATTTAAAACATGTAGAACACTAGAAAAGGGTTGGAAAAATTTAAATGATTTATTGAATTTGTCATCCCGAATAGTGGAATTGCTATTTCATTGGAACTTCGCACGAAAATAATATTTACATACATTTTGCATTGATTTTATATAACCAATTTTATTTCTTGACGCTTTTCGAGTCTGTCTCTTTTGGGTACAGCTTTGATCAGACTTTTATATATTTGTGAATATATTTATGTGTTTAAATTTTTTTATTGTGTATATAAAAACTTTTTTAAAAATTATAAATAAATTTCAAATAAGAATAGGTACCTTATGAATCGATGAGCAGGTTTTCATAACTAACTAACTAACTAACTTATATATTTTACCACACGTTCTGTTGTATGGTGTGTAGTTTTCAACTTTCAAACAATGTATATAAGCGTCGTAAATCCATTTTTTGAGCAAATATGGCGAAAAACTTATAACATCTCGAAGGGGCGAAATATTTGACCGACATAATACTTAAGTGCTCCAAGTAAATTAAATAAAAATTCTTAATAAAGACATAAATCAGTGTATTGTGAACGGCTAGAAGCCCAAAGGGTGTTCCATATTAATTAATGTCGGCCTCGAAGTCGACGAAGACAAATGCTAGAAGGCTTCGTAATGTATTTTTCCGAGCCCTTGCGAGGATAAAACAAATGATAATCGGGAAAGAATGAAGTTAACGTTAATGAGTTTCAATTAATTACTGAGTCCCTTCGGTTTTATACTTGGCGTTAAGTGTATTCATAGCTGTGTAACATCGTTCTTCGTGTGATAAATTAGTTAGATTCTATAATTAAAAGTTATGTTAAGATTTTAAGTTAAATTTTAACAAGTTTTCATATGTAAAAAAGATATTAAAAAATCTATAAACTGAATTCATCTTGACCTACAAAGAAATTATTTAATAAAATCATCAAAAACATTTCTTAAGTGTCGGAATCTTACGGTAAGAGATATTCTCTCAAAAGGTTTGTCTGTTTGGCACAGACTGCCAAATAATATTTGTCTTGTTGTTCTGATTTATATCCGCAACTTTTTAAAGTAATTTAAAGTCGGTTTATTGTGTTATATTTCTTAGAAATAATTTTAATTATTTATCATTACTAAGACAATTAGAAAATATTAGAAGAAAAACTAATTTACTAAGATAACAAACCACAAAACAATTATTTTGATGGATCGCCATGGGCGCTGCCAACGACGATTACTTTGTATCACATAATTTGTTATTTCTGTTTTCTTTTATTACTTTTGCTTTTATCTCAAAAATAAATTAATATCTTAATCCTTGAATTGATCAAAATCTGTTTTAAGTAATATTTATTTCTTTACAATTTAGATTGCCCACTAGGGCTACATTAAAGACCTCAAAAAAACCACGAAGACAAGATATTTATTTATATTATGCAATATTATCTATGTAAATATACATATAATAAAGGTCATATAGCAATTTTTTTAGTTATTTATACCTATAAATAACACGACGTTCTTTAGAAGGAACGGGTCTATACCAATGTATAATCGATGATAATGTATGTTAAACAAATGTATGTTAAACTTAATGAAAGTGGATGAAGTGAAAGAGATATGTTGTGATTGTAGCAGATGGAGGACTGTGGGTCACTGACCCTTTGGAAAATAAACGTGAAAATAAAAATAAATAAAATTAAAATACATACAAGCAAAGAATGGTACATTTAGTTTATTGAGAGACATTTCTCAAATTATTTTAACAGGCGCGATTTTATTATTACTAAATATCTTTTGTCTTTAAACATTTGTACGATTAATTTTTTTATTGATCTACATTGTGAAAGCTAAAACAGAAACTGTTTTGCAAACAGCACATAATTAAGAAAAGTTAAATTGTATTTTTTTAATCTTACCACAATAAAACTGTACCGAAGTGATTGCTTTTCAAACGCAAAATATGAATAATTTAAATCGAACACAAAATATTGCCAACTTTTCACAAATGTTTACGAGAGAGGAAAATTTATTTTCCCAGCCCAAGTCGTTAATTTCCTAATTACAGTTTCAAATAAAAGCCTGTTTTTCTTCCATCGTTTCTTTCTGAACACGGCGTCGGAAAAGTTAATGGAAGAAAAAATACGATGTACAAATTTGCATAACACTTTTCTCAATTTACTACCGAAATTAAGTCGTTTTTCCAGTATCTGCCGGCTTTGTTTAAATTACAAAAGAAATGGCTGTGATTCGGTCGTTATATTCAATTTAATGTTTACTTAACTTGGTTTGCTTTTCCTGAACTAGCTAATTTTATATGAGAAATATTCTTTAGCTTTGAAAAGATTAATAAGTCGTGATAATACGTAATAAGTATATGTCTACTAAAATTTAATGAATTAATAAATAAACTTTAAAAAAACCCCATACAACAATAAATAAAAAGGGACAAAATGTAAGTATACAATATAAGCTGAATGTTTCGGATGTTTTGAACTATATATGATTTGTATATTGTTAAAATAATTTATGAATTAAATACCTATTATAGGATTTTTTGACTATATAAAAAGTCTAAAGTTACTTCCTTGAATTTATAATTTTCTATTAAATAAGTCATCTTATGTTTATTAGAAATATCTTTATGGTCATATGATTTCTCAATTCGATATAAACTACATTCCTATGCAAATTTTAGCAAAATTCGTATCAAAACATTAATAATTATTACGTTCATAATAATTAATCATGTCTTTTAATTTTATTTTAAAGTCTTTTTTATTTTATACCGGTCAATGGGTCAGAGGTATGTCGATTTAAGTATTAATTTCTCCGATATTTGACTCCAATACCTGCAGACTTCTGCATATATTTTTTATTTATTTTAATTTCGCCTATATGCATACAAAACACAAAAAAATTTGACATATAAATAAGAAGAGACAGGAGTCCAAATTATGTAGACCACACCACTCGAAACTATTTGTAGCAACTGTATACAGAGTTTTCATTAGAACAACGCATACACATTATAGTGTATGTGTAGTTGTTAATATGTGAGTGTTTGTATTTCTAGATATAAATGACAAGAGCATAAAATTCTGCTTCTTTCATTCACTTAGTTATTTAACTTTTTAGTTAGGTAATTAATTTTGAGTTTCGTATATATTAAAATGTTAAATAAGTTTTTGTTTTGTCCAGACAAGGCAAAGTTATAGGTTGTTTATAAAGAACTATTATATAAAATAACTTCTTTCTAGTGCGAATAAATTGAAGTAAAAAAAGTCTTTATACTGTATAACGAGAAAAGCTAAAACACACGCTTTTCATGCTTTTCAGCTCAAAAAGTCCACTGGAAATTGGATCATTGATTCACTTGTGTAGGGATACAATTAAAATTTATAAAATATATGACAGGCTGTGGAAAAGTGTTCAAAGTATTAAGTCTCGTGTTTGCAACCATAATGATATTAGCGTGAAAGTAACACAGCCTTTGAGATTTTGTTTAAAGTTGAACGATGTTTATAAGTAAGGTATCAAGTGTTGTTACCTTGGATCGTCAGCGGAAGTTATCGATATAGTCCAGGAAGTTGAACTGGTTCGGGTCCTGTGGGAAATTTGCAATCTTGGTCACCCGCTAACAAAGTTTTCAACTGAAATCCTATTGTGCTGGTGTCATGGGAAACTGGGACACTTGATTAGACTAAATCTTGAATGCACGTCACATCTTGTATAAACTTGTAACTGCTAATATAACACTATATGAAAGTGTTTATTTATTACATTTAAGATTAAAATACAGATATAATGTGTCCTAGTTTCAACGGCTCTGTATAATCATACCGCGAAGAGATCATGTAAACAATATTAACTATTTTTATTTGATAAATGTATCAAATCAATTGTATTGATCAATGTAGGTAATGACCTATTATCATATTTTTATGAAATGACTATTTACATAATGTAACCGAAGCCATTCTCAAAAAGCTCCCCATTAGGGCAAATAAACTTATTTATTTTTTGGTTCATTGTCACGTCTTATTAAATTTATAGTAGATTCATTTATATTACAAAATTTATTTTTCACTTTTTAGTGCGTTTTGAGGTCGGTTTTATTTTTTATTTAAAATTAATTTATATTAATTACAAACAAAATTACAAATCATTCCTCTTAATAATTAATATAATAGTAGGTATAGAATATAGTTTTTTCCTAATATAGAGTCCTAGTTCATTCGGAAAATCCTTTTTATAAATAGGTGTGTATTTAAAAATATTCATATTTTATAATTATTAAAAGAATGCAGCATTATGACCACGATAGTATAAAATTTCTGCATAATTTAAACATATATTATTCAACATCGTAATTTGTCATCAAGGCTTTTCATATGAATTTTAATGATAGAATGATGGTGAATTTCCTCTTTTGTTAAGTGGAAATCTATATGAATTATATTGGAATTTAATATATGGGTCTTGGCAATATAACAGACCACAATTCCTTTTCAATACGTACATTTAAATTCGTATTAAAATACATAATTTCACAACAATTTCGATATATCAGTTATACTAGTTGTCGCTTAGTGGTCGAAATTCGACCATCATTCAAGAGTGTGTGTCATTGAAGCAGTAGTGTATGTAATGTATATTTTAATTAATTTAATTTATTTCTAATACATTTTATATAAAACAGTAGCTTTATGCTCTTCTTCTCCATATAAACTTATATATAACTATATGATTTTAAAAAAAAGTGTATATAGGTGTATATATATACGTTAAGCGCAATAATATACAGATACCTGGGGAAACTGAAGGCTGATTACAATAAAGCAATTTAGTATGCCAAACTAAAAATACTCATGCCAGCGTCATATCTAGGGAAATTAATTAGTAAGGATGAAAATTACATAACAATCATCAATCAAGAATAATCAGTTGAGGATAGATTGAATGAACGATTTTATTAAATCTGCTAGGTAAGTAAGCGTCTAAATCAATTTCATTTCATTTAAAGTGTAAAAATAACTTGTAGGCGAATTAATTGAAAAATTAATTATATTTATTTAATTTTCTTCTACTTTGTAGGTACTTATATATTCTATCAGCTTTTCTCCGCGGATTCAATCGCGTTAATTTCTTCTTAGTGTGTTGTAAAAGGACTATTCAACACAAAAATAATTATTATTTATCTTAGCGCGTTCAACCAATCAATATAGATAATATTATATCCTCCTGCCTTCTGCGCCAAAAAGGTCCTAGGTTCGAGTCGCGGTAGGTGCATTCATTTGTGTGATGAGCACGAATGTTTGTTTCCGAGTTGTAGTGGTTTATGAACTTATATATGTACTTATTTTGGCACATTCGTTGTTTCTGATTACCATAACACAAGTGCCTTAGCTACTTACTTTGGGATCAGAGCAATGTATGTGAGTTATCCTAATTATATTAACAAAAATAATATTCAAGTTATAAGTAATTAATTTTAACTACCGAGTGATATGAAATTTTAATGTAATACAAGCTGATTCGCTGCGTGACACTATAATATAGAAGTTCCTTAATAATTAATGTAATGTAAGCACAACTCGGAACTATCTTGGAGGCGTGAAAGTCACTGGCATCTGACATATCCAATTAGAACCGCTTCCGGAACAACAGTGACGCTAGTCTATACTAGCGACGACACAGGCATGAACTCAAACAGCAGAGGCATGGTTTTAATTTGACGATAAAAAAATATCTAAGCAATAAACCCATCATTCCTTAGACACATCAATAAAATCAAAGTTGTTTAAATAATATTTATTTATCACGAAAATCAATTACGTCCATAAATTATCGCCTAATCAATTATGCACCCTGATTCTCAAAGAAACCTCACAATTTTGATAGATTTATTACGATCTAATATTTACATAATGTTTTTCATAGAAATTAAAATCTTTTTAATTAACTAGTAATTACTCGCGACTTCGTTATAATCCACGAACCCAAAGTCTCTACCGTGAAAGAAAATATACAAATATTAAACTTTGCCTATTTTCTCGGTTTTTGAAAAATATTTCTATTAAGTTCGTAACGTTTGTAACCGTCCCAGTCGTTTGCTCCGCCTGTTGACAGTCTCTTGTTGTAGTGATTTCTTCAAAGGACGTCTGTTAAGCGCTGTACAAATTATGGTCAACTACAAACAGACCAGAACTTTTGTATTGTTATGATAATGCTGTTATTGCATGTATTCAGAATTTATTAAACTTGGAGCTCGTTTATTATTTTAAGCTAGTGGCTCAGCCCGACATACACGGGTACAGTTTACAGTCTAATTATAATTATGAACAGTACGTCAACAAAAATAAAGAATAATTAAAAACAGAATTGTTTTCGTAACAAATACACAAAAAAAAATACGCGTCGAATTGATAACCTCCTTTTTGGTTTTTTTGAAGGTCGGTTAAAAAGGAACATACCTAAAGCGTTAATCAAACACTAACTTAGGAAGATTTTTAAGTTAGTAGATTAACTTAATAGATTAAGCTTAGTAGATTAAGCTACAGATATATCTTCATAATAGTAATAGATACCTAGAGAGATCTTCTCTAACAAAAACACCAGATTTCCACCGGTCTACCGAGGTCACTGCCGCCCTGTATCATTATCATCTGTAAGAACATGACCGTCTTAGCTATCTGATTGCATATATCTTTTATATAATTGGCCAAACACCAGATAAAAATATAGGTTAGTATGTATGGTGAATGAAACAAATGTAAGGATCTGGAAGTTTGCATTCGCTGCCTACCTCTTTGGGAAATAGGTGTTAAAAATATAAATTAAATATATTTTAGTTGAGCCAGTCTCACGTGGCAACTAAGAGATTCTGGGAAGAGTCGTATAGAAATATATGAATTGTGGTTTTTGATACAGAGAAACCAAGTCACATTCAACTCACGACTGCGGGTTATGTGGCAACCACATCCTTTACGGGTATGTAATGTAATTTTCTTACTTTATATAGTGTATTACCACCTATTAGTTTAAAAATGTACAAAAAACGCAGATTTCTGGATATTAAAATATTTCAATATAGAAATATATTTTTAAACTCACACGTTTTCTAATAGATGAGATAAATAAATAATACTTCTCAAGACTTGGATGGAGATAAAAATAATGTCAAAATAATCTTTCTAATTTCTTCAACCTTGTTTACTCTTTAATCCCTTATAAATATTGCTAAACTAAGATATTTTGTTAAGACGTGTGTGCTTAAAGCATATTCGATCTCGATTTTAACCGACCTTCAAAAAAACCAAAAGGGAGGTTATCAATTCAACGAAGTTTTTTTTGCAACAAAATTGCATGCCAGCTAGAAAGCGACATTTGAGACATTGATTGAAGCTAACCAAAGTTTGTAAAGTATGGAGGTAAACCAAAGTAATTCAATTATATTATTCCTTTTGATGCTTATTATGCTGTAAATTTTAACGTAATACCTATATACGTACCTCGTACCTCTTCAAAGTCCACTCTTTGCCTGTTCTTTTCAGGCGGTACACTCTTAGCGGAGCGGTCGTGGCTAAATATTGGAACTGATGCTGTCGCTTCACAACCCTTTGCCAATCCCCTCGGGTTGCAGATCTCATAGAGTGCATCATTCAGAGCATGTCTGATCTGATCGGTCCACCTCATGGGTGACGCGAGCTCTCGTTCCTTCCACCCTACCATGCACCACCACGTGGCTATACTAAATTCAATAAACGGTTGCAAGTAAATCTAACAAACAAAGCGTGAATTACGAGTCGGTAGTTCATCAGAGAATTATTATTATTTATTATATGTATTCAATGTATATTTATTACTGTTTTTATTTTATTATCTACTGATTTCTTATAAGTATCATCTGTGATTGATGATTAATATTTATATATCAAGACATTGTCAGTTAGATGAATTGTTTTGCAAGAAATTATGTTGCAGTTTTATTGAGAAGCCGTTAATCGTTAGATAATTTTATAAACAGTTTGTAATTCAATGAAGTATTGACAACTCATTATTTTATTAAAAGCTAAATAAATTTACTTAGTGTTAACTTGCGGTACTTGATAATTTGGATTTAAATACCAATGAACACATCCCGCCGCACCGCAACGATAGACAAGTGACAACTCGAGTTGCGAACCACCTCATTGACAGATGACCGATATGTTAAATGTCAGTTTAATTAACAACAATGTCGAACACACCCAAGTCTGTGATAAATAGAGTTGACATATTGTCTATTAGTAAAAAAAATAGAATTATTTTTTGTTTTCTCACATGAGTAATATTGTCATATTTTGATAAATAAACATCTTTAAGCATAATTTTTTTCATGTTTTATCTTGCTAGGCAAATTATAGGATTCAAATCTAATAAATAAAATATTATAATACTTTCTTAAAATTAATATTGAATATTTATAAGCCGTCTTTAAATTGCACTAATAATAATAAAATAATATATGAAACACATAATATAATAATTTTACAAAGTATGTAGTTACCAAAATAAAAATTCTATCTACTGCATAAAAATAAAAAGTATTTTATACTGGCCATTAAACTATTTTAGTTCGAATGTTTCATTGATTTAAGATATATCATCTTTCCAATTAGAACCAAATTGGACGAAAATGTTTCACTAATAAAATATGAGACACACTTAATGATTCCTACCTACTAGGTGTTTTAATAAATTGATTATTTTTATTTTTTTAGACGGACATCGAGATGTTTCTTAGAATAATATCTTATCTGTAAAGCTTAATGAGCTATGTAATTTATTAACTCACTAGCTGTGCTTGCGGACTATCTAAATTCTAATACAACGAACTTGTCAATTCGAAACAGTAGTGTAGATTAGCGCGTTCAACGAAAAAAAATATTCAGCTTTATAATATTAGTATAGATTTAATACAACAAACATATTATTTTTTAACATCTATAAACATCTTGAAAAATGGAAAAAATCATAATATACCTACACAACTTTAGTTTTTAGCTATACCACAAGTTTGGTAAAAGGATGAATTATTGACTGTTATAGTTACAGGAAAACGTTCCAACGAACATCCATGACTTTTTAGGGAAAAAGCTTTATGGAAATAAGCTAAAAAAAAGCTATCCACTCTCTATTATATCGAAAATTTCGATAATTATGTCATGGTTGATACAGTACAGATAATAACGTCAAAGTAAAAATTGACATTTTAAAATATTCGGATTCTGCTTATTGTCTTGCAATATGGTAATTATTATTGCTTAAACGTGAGTCAATAATGTCAGTCAACAAAGGTTTGAAGTTAATTATAAGCAATTAGGTACCGGTAGGGGTTATGAGAAATCATTCATATTTTATATTGGTAATTAGTCGGCCCTGATTGCCATCAAATGCTGAATTTTATGGCCCAGTGTTTGTTTTAAAGTTTTATAACGGCGGTAAATACACTTGCACATTTAAATGTATATTTTAATCAGTAGTTTGAGCTTCAGTTTGGATATTATAGGAATTATTTTAAGAGATAATTTAACACAATTGATTTGTAATAAACTGAGTATAGAAATCATAGTTATAGGGAGAGGCAGACACTCAAAGCGAGTATAAATCATGTCATGGATCTTCTGGACTTCATCTCGAATTTTACACATATTATCTGTTTCAGATTCAGGTGTATGTATGTGTGAATATGTATATGATGATCATGAATGGGTGAATGTAAGTTGAACGGTATACTTACTTATAAATCTTGCTTAACTTGAAACTTGAGTAACTTTAATAAGTAAAGCTAAGTATAAACTTTATTCATATTATGAATTGCAATTGATTATGAATTTATGAATTCACGAACTTGGTTATAGCGTTTAATGTTATTACTATTATCTCATCTGTCTTATGTTTTTAGCATCAGAAAGATTACCATTTCACGAAATAAAAATTAAATAAATTCACATCGCAGAATTATTTTTCGAATCGAATGCGTTTTAGAATTTTGTGAATATACCCACCGATCAACATGAACCCGGTCACCCAATCTTTCGAAAAGATCTTGGGGATTCCAGCTTTGCTTTTTATCATTAATGCAATAAAAATACTCGTAGCATTCCTTACACATAACGAATGTAACGAGTTAGTGACAGCAACTCACTAACAATTATTTTTACCAGATGTTCACAAACTAGTCAAGCAGGATTTTTTTCTTAGTTGTCTTATTAATTGCTGAAGATTCGTTCTATGAAAAGTCGTTACCTTGGTAGTTACCTGGCTTTTCTAAGTGCAACGTAGCTATTATGTGGAGAACTGTGAGAGGCGTTAGCCGTATGTATGACGATATGACCAAATAAAAGTTAGTAAGAATTATGACCAAAGTAAATAATTGAGACTGACCGCCTCCTTGATCTAGTGGTAAGCGCGTAAGCGTTACAACCGAGAGGTCCTGGGTTCGATTCCCGGTGGAAATAATTTAAAAAAAAACTTGGTCTGGCAGGACATAGAAGGCTGATCACCTACTTGCCCCTAAAAGAAAAAACCGATCAGTGAAACAGATGTGAAATGTATCTGCCCCATATCCCATTAGGTGACACGGGACATCACTTTTTAAGTAATTGAGTCTCCTATGAATTTTTTGTTGATCGAAGATTGATTACTTAATTTCGCGGTCATTTTTAAAAATTAATTTTGCCAGATGTCCACAAGCTAGTCGAGCAGGTTTTCTCAATATGACATAATTAAAATTCAGTGATCTATTATTAATGGGCGTGAAGGTCGGAGGTAATGACATACGAAATTCCTTGCGCATCCTGTTAGCTAGTTGCTTAATTTGGACGCACTAAATGGCAGAATTGTGAATTAGATTGGGCAGAGACCTGCACATTACTGACTACCATTATTACAATAGGGTACATTCATATTGGCAACAGTTTTCGAAGACTATTCGAGCTACAAATTAATTTTTTGTCCTACAGATTAAGATAGCTGGCTCTGTGACTAAGTGGACACATCTGGGGTTTGCGTGGTTGTGGGTTCGAATCTTCGGGAAATAAATGTTTATAAATGTTTAGATTGGATAGGCATAGAAGGCTGATCCCCTTCCTGTAATCAGTGAACAGTTGGGGCCTCAGGCCCCAAACACTATGTGATTTCACTTCACTTCACTACAATTATTAACGAATCGGGATTGAAATAAGTTAAAATAGATTAAATGAGGTTTTATAAGTAACTGTTTAATGTATAAAAAAGGTACAGTTTTTACACTTTTGAGTTTTGACCTCCTCTTTTGCTTATATTATTCACACAAATCTATAATGGAATAACGAGATAATTTTTCAAAAGGTTTAACATTTGAACCAAACGTTTTCGTAATATTTAAGACCATAAATCCAATAATTTATAGCACTCTAATAGTCCTAAATAACTCTTTTAATTAAAAAATGACCTTAGAATTTATGGACTCTCATCACTATGCAGATTATTATTGATATAAACAAATAAAATCTGTCACAGTAATTGGATTGACTGTTCTATTATCTTATTGGTACATATAACCGTGTTATTAAATAACCATTTATATATTTTGAGGTCAAATCAATAAATAAGACAAAATATTATAGTACTACGCGAACAAGCTTATCTCGAGCTCGGAATGGTGTGTAGAATATGATATTGTTATAAAACATAATTTATATTGGAAAATAGAAAACTATTTTCTTGGTTATTGTTGATGTATAAAAAAATGAAATTCTACACTAGAAAAAGCTAATACCGTGTCCACTAGTGGGGTATGGGGCAGATGCATTTCACATCTGTTTCACTGATCGATTTTTTCTTTAGGGGCAAGTAGGTGATCAGTCTTCTATGCCCTGCCAGACCGAGTTTTTTTTTCTCCACCGGGAATCGAACCCAGGACCTCTCAGTTGTAATGCTTACGCGCTTACCATTAGACCAAAGAGGCGGTCAGAAAAAACTAACTACATAATTAATAACAGAAAAGCATTAATAACTTAGGTAAATATAAATGTACAATATGTCCTATTTACCTGGAAGCAAGCTATCAAAATTCAGTCTACGCTGGAACAAGCTTAGAATGGCTCTTTTGATGATTGAGGGTATAAATTAATAGTTTTGTAATAAATTAATAATTTTTTTCGGTTTGTACCTTTTCAAAAAAATCTAATAACTATAAATTGTAATTATGGTTATTTTCTCATTGTTCTTGATTGCACACCCACAAACCAATTATAGGGCAATGGGGCCAATGACTTCGGAGTAAGGAAAATAAAATCGTGGTCCTTGCCCCATAACGGGACAATAATATTTTTAGGGCCGGCCATGAAAGGCAAAATCAGGCCTCAAATTGACTCCCTCGTGCTCGTGAGCGTATAATTTAGGATTTATTACGCGTTCAACGAATCTTTATTCATTTATTAAAGATAAATCATAAAGAACTCGAAATAATCCGCTGTCGAAGGCGAATATTTTGTGAGTTATATGCAAGAATTAGCAGTCTATTAAAGAAAACAAAAGTATGTGAAGGTTCTAATTATAATCAATTTAAATTCAGACATTTATTAATTGGAATACTAGACCAATCAAGAATGCAAGGAGGCGACCGTGATGAGTAATCGCACGGGAGGTCACCATTTTGTAAAAATTATTTAAAAATTCGAACCATTGTTCTAATAACTACATCCACTTATAAAGTTGTAAAGCAAAGTTCCGTTATCTCTAGGAGACAGACACACTTCTGCATCTGTTTCATTAAACTTTTGGTATGCTCAGAAGTCGTTTCAGGTTTTTTTTTAAATTTAATTTCACGCTTTGAGTTGATCATACTCGAGACCAATTTTAGCAATGAACAGAGATTGAAGCAAACATGTCTTCGATATACGTGAATTATCATTTTTGTTAAATTTTACAAAAATTGCGCAATTTTGCACAAAATTTATATGAATTTATCTATCAAATAAAAAAAACAGCGATACAACGAAGTAATGTAGCCAGTATTTTGGGTACGCACTCCAACGGTTTTGATGAGCCTTTTGTATTTTTGTAAATATAATTAAGTAGATTATTGTAAATATTTAATAAAATTTCAATTAATAAACAATATTAACATTGTTTCATATTCAAACATAAGATAAATACAGTTGAATTGGAAATATTTTTAAAAAAGGTTTCTAAGAGAAGTTCTTGTGACTGTACCTTAACATGTTGTAGAGATGTAATTACGAATAGGTTGGCGCATAACATCGAATATTTATGTATTCATTTCCATTACGTTGGTACTCGTCTGAGTACAATGACAGTTTAAGTTGTTTAAGAAAACGTATAAAATTACAAATCATAGCGGATGCAATTTAACTAATGTCATAATCTTTCGAGAACGATCTGCGGTGTAAAAGTTGCTCTATTAGCGATTGATAAAAATAAAAATATAATTTTTTATGTCTAAAACTGGTACTTAAATTCAACATTCTTTTGATGTTCGAGAATCATCATCGCTTATAGTGTAGTAATTATATCGAAGTATCTACTTACATTTGCATAAAATATTTTATTGCTTTGAATGTAATGTATGAATATCAAGTTTTTTAAACATACATCTCTTCAAGTATCAAGATAATACATAAGTTTTGTGTACTGTTGTATCATTGAGTTGGTATTTCTTGAAATAAACATTTATAAAATATATTAATTTACATAAGCATAATATAATTTATTTATACATATATATTTTATATATTATACATGCAATAATTGAAGCAAAATGAAACGCGCTGGCTTGCAATTTGGTCTGCATATAATAAGTATGAAATGGGACACTTTTACAAAGTTCTAGTGTCGTACATATCCGCTAAAACCCTTCGGCGCAACCGCTTCATTTTTCGACAGTAATTGCTAATCTTAGTTAAAAATAGTTATTAAGTGTTGTGTATTTGGAAGTTTACTTTGCATCAAAGTTTAAGTGTCCTAACTTTGTGTCCACTTATGCATAAAATGTTGGTGGTTGGTGTTGGTGTTGGTGTACCTCCAAATATTTCTTCATCACAACATTTCTTCGGCTCATCGGCGAATAAGTAAATTTTTCATAATACAACATAAGGTTTTTTAATTTATGGCTTAAAAATTTAAAGCTTAAATTACCTAGTTTCGTTTCTGAGTCGAAGCTTTAGTTGGCGTAAGTATAGAAAGATCTTCATAGGCGAAGGTGTCTTGGTGAAATCTGCGACCATGCTTGGAGGGTTTCATAGAAGACGCTGCCTAATCCCTTTGAGATATAACAAAACAATGCATAACGGGATTCCTCTTTTATAGACGTACAAAAAAGTCCTTGGTGGTATATATGTACCTTTCAAGCTTACTATACCCATTCTATCTTTTATTGGCGGTACAAACTTCGCTGGATCAGCTAGTAATTAATAACCGCGTTAAAAGCTGAACCATAAACTTCAAAAAGCCTACCTTCTTTTTGTACTTTCGAATACTGTACTTACACAGTATCTACTGATGTAATCAATTGATTAAATCTTAAAAACTAATGAATTTCATTTAAAATCACTTCAATTAAAGTGGCTCAATAAACACGTTTTTCTGAGTTGTCTCATGCATATAAACATTTTGTTTAAGATAAGTTGTATCAAACCAATTCTCCAATGAATAGTAAACGTGTTGTTCCTGATAAGGCTATAACATATTTTCACTCGGTTCACCGCTTATGGTCCGTCAAGGGAGCCTTTGATTTGGTCGGAACTGCGCTGTTGTAATTCTTACACTTTGTTTACACGCTTAATTTTGTTAGACAATCATTTATCTATTAATCTTGTACATCTTTATTTATTTTATTAAGAGAAATTATTTGTATTAAAAGATAAACTGAACTATCAACTTAACTTATCAACTACTTATTTAGGTAAATAAATCTTAGATAATAATTTATAATATAAGAGCTTAACCCATATTATATAGCTTTGGTAAAACATTACCCACATAAAATCCGTTACTCTTTGTCTACTCATCATCGAATACTAGCTGACGCGACGAATTCGAACCACTAATCACTACATAGTATAAAACAAAGTCGCTTTTTCTTTCCCTATATCCCTTTGTATGCTCAAATCTTTAAAACTACCCAACGGATTTTGATGCGGTTTTTTTAATAGATACAGTGATTGAAGAGAAAGGTTTTTATATATGTTTTATACCCGTGAAAAGCCGGGGCGGGTCGCAAGTAAAAGATAAAATAGGTACAGTAAGTTATCCTTAAAAGGTAAAATATGCCACCGCAGAATAGTTCCATATAAGAGGAATATCCCGCCATGCATTATTTTGTTATATTTCAAGCAGCGTTTTCGATGAAAGCTCCCAGGTGGCTTGACTTTTGCGACACTTCCAATAAAGTCATTATATTATGTCAATCAATTTACACAAAACTTTGACAAATAATATACTTAAACCTTCTTCATGAATCACTCTATCTATTGTTCAAGTTCTCAGAATAATGGCATAAATTTTTAAGTTTATCGCGAATAGACGGACAGACGTTGTGGACGACTTCATTCCTATTTAATCAAAAGCCTAAAAAATAAGTTTCATGCTTCAAAAGCTTTCAAAATAATGTAATTTCCATACTTTTATCCATATTTCAACCCCTTTTTGCATTAAAAAGTAGCCTATGTCCTTTTTGAAGCTTTAGAGTTTAGACTATCTCTGAATGTTTCATTTAAATCGGTTCAGTAGTTTAGACGTTATTGCGTAACACACAGAATTACTTTCGAATTAATCATATATAAAAATGTTAGAAATATATATATCATGAAGTCACTTTCAAATTCTATCCTAACTTACAAAAAACTGTTCCAGCTAGGCGCAGCATTCTAAAATATTGCGCCAATACAATCGCTAATTAGTTTTTAAATTAACTATCTACAAAAGAAAACAAATATTGTTAACATTTTTTGAAGTGATCCAAGAATTTCAAATTGTATCTCTTGTAAATATTCGTATCAAATTTGTTTGTAACTTTCATTTACTTTTTAATGAAGCAATATTTTCTTTTGTCAGGATATAAACAGAAAGTTGTGTAAAGTTTCAAGAATCATATTTATTTAATGATGACTTTGTATTCTAATAAAATATATATGCTCAGTTTATATAAGTACTAATTTAAGTACATTATTGTAAATAAATTCTATTAAGTTGCTTCCTAGTAATAAAAGTATTAGTTTTTACACGAAATTTCGACCGTGAGGATATATTAAATAACATAACTATCCTTTGTCACTCGGGGACAGTCCAATTCCCTCTATGGCCTAGTTTTTAAGTTACTTTGTTGCAACACAAATCTTTTTTACTGCATTTACATTTACAGTAATTTACTTAATATATTTAAAATACAAAAGTCTCATTAAAGCCGTTGGGATGCGTCCCCAAAATACTGGCTACATTATACGTACCAGCTTTGGGGCTGACTGTGGTTTAAATTCATCGCGTCTAATTTTGGATACGCACCCCAACGGCTTTTATGAGACTTGTATTTTTATAAATATATTTAAGGACATTATTGTAAACCACTACATAGTATAAAACAAAGTCGCTTTTTCTTCCCGTATATCCCTTTGTATGCTTAAATCTTTAAAACTACGCAACGGATTTTGATGCGGTTTTTAATAGATAGAGTGATTGAAGAGGAAGGTTTTTAAATATGTTTCATACCCGTGCAAAGCCGGGGCGGGTCGCTAGTAAACATTAAATAAATTACTGCATTTTGCGTTTATCACCTAACCTTCTATTAAAGTTATAATTAAGATTTTTAGTTCTGATAAAAACGTAAACGGGGCAGTTGAGTTGTCTATGGGTAAAGCTATTAGCCGGTAATGTATGTAAAGTTAGCCGCTTTACATTTTCCATGTAAGGAAGAACAAAATGGTTTTTTTCTGAGATTTATATAATAATAACCATTTATTTCGAATAATTAAAATTCATAGATACATTATAATTTTTGAGATGCAAAATACAACAGTATGCAAATTTAAAAATAGTAATAATTGTCATAAAAATAATAAAAATAAAACAACGCAATAAAGTTCATCATAATAAAATTACAAGAAATTAAAATAACTTTACATAAAGTATTAAATTAATAATGTCAATTTGAGTTTCTCAATTCTGTATTTTTTTTTTTGTATTTATGTTACGCGTTGGCGTTGACGTCATAATCAATTAGGAATCGCTTGACACGACTTATTTTGTCAATGATTTGTGATAATTCAGGAATTAATGTATTCCTAAAAATAATAAATCTTAATATTATATAAATTACGTATCACGTTGTTTGCCCACGATGGACTCCTAAACTACTTAACCGATTTTAATCAAATTTGCACACCGTGTGCAGTTTGATCCAACTTGAAAGATAGGATAGCTTACATCTTAATTTATAGTCGCAATATCATTTTATTGCAAATTCGTTTCCTCATACATTTTCTATGGAATGACGTTTTAGGTGACACGTTATTATTCGGTACTCAGAACCGATACGAAGTTCGCGGGGTCCACTAGTCTATTATAATTTTTGTTCTGTTTTTATATGATTGCCTAAATATTATTAAATATTTTTTGTAATGTTGTTTGTTAGCTTTACGTTAATCATATCAGAAGAGTGCAGTCCGATCAAAACTTAGATACAGTTTGTAATGTATGTAAAACAGCTGTTTGGAAGCAAAACTGTTTGAGTGACATAGGTTAAAATTCTTTCAGTGTTTTTTGCATGTCCACGCTGATTGCCGCAAGAAAAAGACGTAAAAAAAAATTGGACAGTAAAACGTGCTTAATTAAAAGTCCAACGTTGTCCTCGAACCACATTAAGAGATAATTATTACCAGCACCAATTTTTAAGTTGGTATTAAACGTCGAACATCAATCACCTGCCATTTATACCCGATAAAGGAAATAAGCTCGCAAACTTCATTAGTTTAATACGTAGATGTACTATCAGCAAAATCGGTGTTAGCACCTGGAGATAAATTCCCTGCACATTTATTTACTAAAAGGTCCAGTAACACCCGTATATAATAAAGTGAAGTCCCGTGTCCCCTAGTGGGGTATGAGGCAGATGCATTTTACATCTGTTTCACTGATCGAATTTTTCTTTAGGGGCAAGTAGGTGATCAGCCTTCTATGTCCTGTCAGACCAAGTATTTTTTTTATCTCCACCGGGAATTGAACCCAGGACCTCTCGGTTGTAACGCTTACGCGCTTACCACTAGGCCATTTAATACTTAATAAATAACAACTAATTCTAAACTATTAAATAGCAACAGTATGCATATACAGTGTTAAAATATAAAATTAATTGCCTAAACCAAAGGAAGGAAAGTCAATACTACAAATGTAAGAATAAATAAATTTAGAACGGCTCTGCGAAATTGTGAAAATATTTGAAGAATATCGCTCGAGTGTTGACAGCAAAATCAAATTCAGTTAATCTAACATTTTTATTATCTTAAAAAATTTAAGTTATAAGTCTGAGAAAATATACTGATCTATGATATTTTTAATTTTATATGGACTTCGTTTTTAATTGTACTCACAAGACTTTAGAGATGTATGTGACTTTGATAATTATTTATTTTGTATATATTAATTAATATAAGTTGAATGTTTAGCTGGATTTTCAGAAGTATATGTTTCACTAAAAAACTTGCTGATTGTACCATAATTTAGATAATATTTCAGGCTCATCTTAAAAAGATCGCTGATATAAAAGTAATTCCGCCGTTTAAGAGTTACAGAGTGATTGATGGGGGTGCCAGCGACAAATTCACCGCGCAAATATTGTAGAAATCTCGCAAACTTTCTCTGTTATTATATCAAAGCTTTGCGAATTTAAATGGCTGACATTGACAGTTGATCAATTGTGGAGTTGATTGTTTATAACGGTTTATTTTGTATTTTAATTAAAGTTATATTCAATTTACTGAAGCACGAACCACTTCACAATTACTTGAAACCTAGTGCAGCATAAAAATGTGAAATAAAAAAACTCTTAGCGATATATTTTTGTAATAATTTTATTTACAGACTCGGTTTTCACATAGAAATTGAAACCAGCCACCTTCTTCACCAAGCATTGAATATTCTATGTATAACCAACTGATCTAAGGAGGCGGCTTCTACCCATTTATAAATTGTTCATCATTTATTTTTGTTTCTCCAAATAAATGCACGAAATATTTCTTTGTAAAGGCGTCATGAGATATATTAACTGACCATTTTAATGAATCTCAATATCAATCGTTTATGCAATGTGGCAACGTGCATCTTTTGCATAAACAACATCAAGATGTAATATTACATCTTAACAGGAAGACTTTAGATCATATGTATTAATTATTCTTGTCTTTATAATTGTTTATTTAATTAGTAAGATGATTAAAAACCGGATCCTAACCTTAGATCTTATTAGGTTTCTTAAAACAGAACCAGGGGTAATAAAAATATTCAGATTTAAACACAAAGTAAAATCACCTATTTAAATGTGAAGAAAATGATCAGGGAATCATTTAAGTTTTTAAGAAAGAAAGATTATTTGGTATTCAATAATTAATGTTTGAAGGAGTCTAGAAAAGAGAAAATTTCTGTTTTCCTGCAAAAATGTGTCTCTCGAAAATATTTCAAATATCTTGCGATTATTTAATCATAGCTAAAGAATAATCTTGAATTAATTACTTGTTATATTATATATATATATAAACCTTCATTCGTTTACAGTGTACGCTTCCATACATATATACATGTCAAATTTATACATATTTGCGTTAGGGATTAAAAGACAATCTTTATCCCATACATTATGTTTGCATTAAAGGTCTCATCCTTGAAAATTCCCAAATAAAAAACCCAACATAAATAACAAATAACATATCCCAATGCACCCGGAAATGATTTTTTAAGTTCAGGCGTAATGTCATATGTCGTGGTATTTAATGACACGATTTTGACCCTTCACGCGAGGTGTTACAGTGTATTTTGGCAAACAATAATTTCGTATGCACTAAATTCATAAATCACGCATTTATTTCGTGCGGCACGGCTGGCTGCGGCCGCGGTACGTGCTTATCTGCTATTTCCATTGCTACGTGGTTTCGGCTTCATTTTGATAAATATTTACCAGATTCATGAGCTTAATAAAGCTTGGTGTATGATCGATCTAGAATCTACATTGAGGTTATCTTTAAGCGCTAGGAACTAGGTTACTACTCCTACAAACTTACAGTCTGGTATCAGTTCTACATAGAATAAAGTCGAACGAATAAACGAATCCTAATAGAGTAAGCCAAAAACAATTGATTATGACTTGGGTGAGTCGTACAAGGGAAAAAGTTTAGTTTTATTTCAATAAGGGTAAATTTTATTGCTATGAAAAGAACTTTTAGAATAAAAAACATTCTATATTAACAAAGGAAAGGCTTTGTTTTCTTAAAGTTTTTCTCGGTAGTAAACTTGATGTTATGTAAGATTGTTTATCTCAAAAACTTTTAATAAAGTGAAATTTCAAGAAGATTTATTTCAATATTTACAATAAATTTAACTAACAAATTAATTTTTTACCCCAGTCAATTTATACAAAAATAGTGGTCAAATAACAAAAAATCCGGGAAAGCCAAATAGCAATTCTTAAATATTTGGTGGAGAGCTGGGGTTTGCCACTACAAATGAAGTTTCAAAAATCCCCATCGATCCTATTTGTGCTAAAAAAGTTATTCGAGGTCAAAGGTCAAAATTTGAGGTTTTTTGGAGTTTTCTATTTTATATTTTAAGTTTAATTTTAATTTTAAGAGGTTTTTTTATATTGACCGGATAATAGTTAATGTACCTCTGTCTTTGTTAAGACTTGAAGTCGTAATCAAAAATAAAAGTAAAATTTACTATTTGAAGTTTAGAAACTATGGTTTTGATATAAATTTATTCAAAAAAAGCAACTACTAATCGACAAAGTGCTCATTTTATCCTTACAAATATTTACAATGCAATTATTTGTGAGTATAAAATATATTATTAGACCGGTAAAAACAAACAATGCGACGCCATTTATGAATTTTATTTAAATTTATAAATACCAAAGTATATTTCTCAAACATTTGCCTCGATAAACAATTGTCTGTAGGTACACAATTTGTGGAAAAGCGGAAAATTGCGAATCTATGCTTAAATTTTACGAATCTTATTTAGTTCAAAGTTTGTTTCCATCAAAGTAAAACCAAAGTGTGATTTTTATATTCGGCTGTAAAATTCCGAACGCTCTAGAAAAGTTATGAATACATTTGAATTAAACATTTTCATTAAATCATTAAAGCGGTTATGACAATTAGATACGAATATTATTCATCACTTATAAGATATACAACTGCAAGTTGCATTACTTTACCAAAATAGTACTTGTGTGGAGAATCTCACAACGCCCCTAGCGGTACTCGCAAACTTACTCGCAGTGTCCCCTATGATTGACAGCTTTACAATAGTAAAAAACCTAGGTATGGAAAATTTTGACAGTAATATAATTAACTTATTATTATAACGTAACGTATTATCCATCTATTTATTCTTATATTTAACATTTTGGATTGTTTTCAATGTCACTTGTATTTTTTATACACTACGTTGCAACGAAGTGCAACGGGCGGGCTTATTGCTAATCAGCGATCTCTTCCAGGCAACTCCAATTTTTGTTGGTTTCATTGAATTTCTTTAGGCAAGTTTGTAGAAATTCAACCACACCCCTGAACTACTTATGACACCCCGTCCGGCAAGTGGCAGCCGTAGCAGAGACTGAATACAAATACAAATTAAGTTATAAATTGTATTCGGGACCGGGAATTGAACCCGGTTCTAAGACCGCTTAGCCATGAGGCCTCTTTCTATTTATTACATCCAGCGTTTAGTAATTGGACTACTTCGACGATTCACACCCGGACGCTTCATACAAAAGCGTTCTATAATAAGAATTCAATTTAATGTAACATTGGAATAATAAAATTATCCGTAAGGCAATATAAATAGCAGGCGTAATTGAACTTTGTAACAAAAGGTTAACTGTATAACTTAACCCTTGCTTAACCAGACAAGTGTCAACGAGATGCCGCATTCTTGTGGCCCGATTAAGCGATTCAAACAACAACACTTAGACCTTTTTATGTCCCTTTGAGAGTATCGAAAGGGTTATTTTTAGGTTGTTTTTATTAGTGGTTGTTATGACTGCCGGAGTGGAAACGAGTCAATAAGAAAACATCATTTTCTAAGATCTCATCAAAGTGCAGGATTCGCCGATATATATCAGCGGAAATATATTATGATATATATTAATTGATTTTTTCCTGTCTAGTGAACTAAAAAATTTAAAGATTAAAGTTTACCTTGGAAACACGTAGGGAAAAACTACAATTCAGCATAATTTAGATTGTTTCCTAAAATGGCAACCTCATTTAAAGTTGGAGAAATTCCATTTAACTAAACCAGCACGGATAGTTTTTTATTGAAATTATTTTTAATTAAACATGTGGTAATTTGACACTTACTAATACTTAATGACTTATATTATTTTTAAAAATTCTCTCACAGTTTTAAGTGTTTGATCCAATTACAGAATTAAAATTAGCTTCTTTTTCTTAGCCTGCATATATATCCGGATATATATCCAGGCTAAGAATACATATATATATATATATATATCTGGATATATATATGTATCGGATATACATCATAAAATCGAATTTTTGATTTTTATCATAAAAATCGGATTTTTTCGAACCCTGAATCAAACAAATATGATGCGACCGCTCTTAATATAGTCGCTTTAAGCAGTCACCACATCTAAGAAGCGTGATCAATGGACATGGACTAGACTTATCATTACATAGTATAAAACAAAGTCGCTTTTTCTTCCCCTAAATCCATTTGTATGCTTAAATCTTTAAAACTACGCAACGGATTTTGATGCGGTTTTTTGTAATAGATAGAGTGATTGAAGAGGAAAGTTTTTATATATGTTTTATACCCGTGCTAAGACGGGGCGGGTCGCTAGTTTATAATAATATAGTAAATATATAATTAAAAGTAAATAAAATACCTGCTTAACATACATTTATAATATAAATTAGACTCGTAAATAATACTAAGGCTGCGAAACTTTGCAAGTTGTAACGAACTTCAGGAGAGGCTTCAAGTTTCTAATTGATTAAGATAAACCGGTAAGCCGCTTTGATGGATGCGGTGTTACTGTTTATATTAATACAGTTACTAGTTGCTTAACCTGGTTTTCCAAGCTTCAGTACTTACCAACTATCATGAAATTTAAAATTTAATCTTGACTTATAGCTCCATAGCATAAAGCCATACCATCCTGTCTTTGGCGAGTCTTTTATTTTGGCTCCAAGTTTTACCTTCTTGCTCCGCCTCAAACACGACGATGTACAGCCAGGTTAGTTTGGGCCGGCCACGATTTGTTATATCATGGCTATTTCAGACGAGAGCTTGCTTTTTAATATGACACTTTGTATGTCAATTGCGACAACTACGGAGTTTCATAGGTTTCATCAATTTGCAAGAATCGAAATCTTAGAAATATTTTTTTAAGACAGCATTAAGAACTACCTAAGTACAAATTATGGTTATATATATAAAAATTAAAATAATAACAGCGCGGTAATGCAGCCAGTACTTTGGGTACATAAAAACGGTAACCAAAAGTTGAAACAACCAATGAAGTTTGTGGCAATGTATATATAACTAATATATTTTAGAAAATCCTTTGATCCCTCCAAAATTCTTCACGATTTTATCATAAAACTAATTTAGCGCGAAACAATAATGTTAAACACTTAACCAGATTTTCAAGTAGTTGACTTAGGCTAGGCTCGTAATAGGCTAGTTGACCCATTTTTAATTAGAGCCTAAATTGTGCATAATTGTTACATTACATCATAATATATATGGTATATGTATACCTACATAATAATATGTAAACAGGTACGCGTAATAAACAACCTCTTGAATTTCCGTTTAAAAATTTCTAATAAATTACATGGAAAATATAGAAAATACCGTTTCTGTATCATACGGAAATGCAAAAATACGTGAGTGATATAAACTTTTATGGATAATATAGATAATTTAATGTCCTTGAACTTATATATTTGGGATTTGAAGACACTTCAACAGTTATAGAAAGATGAGCGCGAGAAATATAACATGTAACTGACGTTTCTTTGTTTACAATTTGAGTGACGTCATGCAAATGGCGGAAGGCGTTTGCAGCATGTGAAAAAAAAATGAAATAGAATATTTTTTTAATTTAAAATTTTGTCATAATCTTTTACTTTTATTAATTGAAATAGTGTATTTTTGACCCTTATGCGAAATAATGTTTGAAATAACAGTGTACAAATAAATAACTAGTGTACTAACCTATTAGAACGTATACATATTACATAGTAAATAATTTGAGTACCTTTTAAAAAATAACAAAGATAATAAATTTAATAGTTAGTAGAAAGAAGTTTACATTCACAGAATAGAAAGTTCTATATCGTATATGATAAGGCGCGAGGTTTTACCACAGATGATATCAATACTTCAACAAAAGAAGTAGGTGCTTACATTCGAAAAAATACTTCCTCCACATTAAATAAAATAACGATGACTTGTTTTTGTTTTTATGTTTTTTTTTCAGTATCTTATCACTAATGGAAAACTACTTAAAATCAACTAATAATAGTAAATTTTGATTAAGCTACGCAATAATGACCATTGGCGCCAAAATCCAGTCATATTAATTATTGATTTGAATGGTATTCGCGTTAATTTATAAAATAAACAAGATTCGCGATCTAATTTAGTTAAATAAACTTAATTTATGCCTATTTTATTTTGATTTTAAATACTTAAAATTCCATTCATAAGGATAGGCACTTCCTGGTGATGTCAACATATTTCTTAAGAATTAGATTAAATTTGTTACGAAAACTATGAATGTGTTTGTTTTCAGTTTCTGTTATTATATATCTTTTTTATTTTAGACACCATTTTTGCCCTTAAAACTTTTATATCATTAATAAATAATATCGCTTAATACATCTAGTAGGTGTGTGGAACTCACGGTTTTGCACCCAAGAAATGTAAAAATACGCACCCTGTTAAACTTTTTGCAAAAGGAGTACAGAAAGAGAATATTTACAATAATGTACTCAAATATATTTACAAAAATACAAAAGGCTCATCAAAGCCGTTAGGGTGCGTACCCAAAATACTACATTACCGCGTTGTATTGCTATACTAACGCGTTGGCCGAAATATGAGCCAGCTTTCGGGTTTCCTGTGGTCTCAACTAAGCGCGTCGATATCTCTTTAAACAATCGATGCGCTTCTGGCTCCCATGGACCCAAAGTCTCCACTCCAAAATCAACGAAAATATAAGAAAGAGAATGATTATGAGTCATAATCGGATTGGAATCATAAAGCGGATAATAAATAACACTATGACTTATATAGGTAAATACCTGAATCAAGTGTCTTTAAATTGGAAAGGATTACCGAAATTTAAAGCTTCTTAACATAAAAAGATTGCACGCTGCTTCTGCCCAATCTCAATGATGTTCAAAGATTCTCAGTATCTTTTACACATTTTCAACTAATGTATTCAATTGAATGTAAAAATGAAGTCCCGTGTCCCCTAGTGGGGTATGGGGCAGATGCATCTCACATCTGTTTCACTGATCGATTTTTTCTTTAAGGGCAAGTAGGTGATCAGCCTTCTATATCCTGCCAGACCTAGTTTTTTTATCTCCACCGGGAATCGAACCCAGGACCTCTCGGTTGTAACGCTTACGCGCTTACCACTGGGCCAAGGAGGCGGTCGATCGTTTGTTGACAAACTGTTAAAACATAAAAAAAAAAATCATATCCATTTATTTAAAGATGCTTTTTTGAGTATTATTAACACAAAAATTTCATTTATATATATACATATATATACTAGCTGACCCGGCAAACGTTGTTTTGCCATATTAATTTTTGGGGTGGGCTATCCTTATCACTTAGGGGTATGAAATATAGATAGTAGTCGATTCTCAGACCTACTGCATATGCATATAAAATTTGGTAAAAATCAGTAAAGCCGTTTCGGAGGAGTAAGGTAACTAACATTGAGAAACGAGAATTTTATATATCAGATTTTAAAAGATAATAGCAACATTTCAACATCATGTCATTGACATCCAATCGATGCTTTGAATTGAATTATTCTATTCGAAAGATTTCATTCTGTCAAATAAATGTTATAAACACAGCAGGTACAGTAGGTAGTAATTTGTGACCGAGTAAAAAATTAAGATGTCTCCACATGATAAGCATATTAATTGACTTATTATTTTGTTATTAGTGAAGTCAATGAACTAATAGATTTTCTACCAATTAATATTTAGCTCAAATTCTTATATTGAATATTTAATGAGACTTAAAACTGTAGGTATTTCACGTAGCATCGTTATATGTAAACAAAACAATAATTCCGTCTTACAATAACAATGAAAAAACGAAGTATTTTTAGAACTTTTACCCAAATGGGACTCAATTTAATATGCGTAAAAACAATAATTTATATTTCCTCAATATATGGACTCTATAAATTTTGACTTTAATAGATTCTAATTATTTTTACTACATATTATGGTAAGCTTTATAAACCTTATGCTTTAATATCTAACAGCTAATTTCCTATTTAATGAGTATGTAAAAAACAGATGTAATTGCGTGTCTCAAAAAAGAATTATAAAACTACTGCATTTAAAGAAGACCTCATAAATTTTAGGACCTCGCCATCAAACGATCAAAGATATAAACAGAGAATTTTGTAAACACATTAGATTGTTGTAAAATATTTATGGAATGCGATCGTTACACCCACGCCAAGTTTCATTATTTGCTCCAGTTTTGACACTGATTTTTTAAATCTTTTTTTAAGTTTAATCATAGAGAGTTAAATCCGATTTTAAACTGAGTAAGTAATATTGAGTATGATAATTTCTTTTTAACTCTCACTAATCTAACCTCAAGATAAAATAATGAATGTCAGTCGGGAAGAGTCCAGCTTTGTTGACTTTATTCATTACAAAAGTATACAAAAAATGCAAATTTGTATCTTTGTTAAGAGTGCATCCTAGCATTAGTAGTAGGTAGTAAGTCCACGTTTTGGAGTTCATAGAATGCTATTAAAAGATAGACGTCTGTAGTGACATACAGAAGCTCGCGAATTAAAAAATTGTGACCCAATTCCTATATTCGCGGCTAAAATTTCTTTTTTCGCGGATCTAATCGGTACATAGTACATGCATATTAAATTAATAAAAAGAATTCTAATATGTATCCAACCAAATATCCTTTGTATAGGCGCCGATAAATGGACCAATAAAAAAGTAAAATAGATCTTATTACAACTATGTAATAAGTATGCTATTAATTGATTGCGCTGTATTGGTTCGGCCTTTGACATAAACCGTCTTCGCCACTGAAACCGACTTGGAGGAAATGTTAAATTCACAGCCCATTAGAGGCTTCAACAAGCACTGGAAATGTGAAATTTAATCTGAAAAATCTTAGTGAATGTTTAAGAATAACAAACGAGCTTTGTGATTTCTTTATGAAAATTGATCCATCTATGGAATGAAGTCTTATTTTGAAGAGGCAAATTGGTAATGCCACTGCTGAGTATCAGTTTGAACTGAAAGAGCTTTTAAAAACTGCCAAGCAAGAAAAAATTACAAAATTCTTTAAACCGTTACCTAAGCCTGAATATAATAATTAATAAGTAAAGTCACAAGTCAAGGAACATATACAATATGGATGAATAAAGAGCTTTTACTGTATTATGAATATCAGCCAAAGAGGTAACATCTAACACTTAGTTTTACGGTCGTTATGCAAGTTCTAGCAATTTGTTACGTTGCCTACGAATGCGGAGACGTTCAACTTCATACTTGACACACTGAGGTCATCGCATTTGTACGGCCTTGTCGGTCGCCGGTCGACCTTTGACATTTTCGATTCAACATCGTAACACCTATTAAAACACATTATTCAAATATCATTCCTATCTTAAAGTGGTACGACTCAATTTACAAAGGCGGAGATTGCAAAATTTATATTTTTTTGTTTACTTTTTATAACATAATGTAGGTGTGGAATTTGCACAAAGAAATGATCCAATTCTGAGGTAGCTACAGGTTTTTATTTGAATTTTAAAATGCGACTTGAATATTTGGCGACGAATATTATTTCCTTGTTTGCGCTGTTTATAAACGAGATCATGTAATATATTCTGTTTTCATAGAGAAGCATCTATAACTTGGATTGTAATTGCATAAAAACAACCTTAATGAATTTCTATAAAGAGGATCTCTGAAAGGGGACTATATTCTAATTTTTAACAAGAGCCAGCCATGTACCTGTCTACAACAATGTAATAAAAAGAAAAAAATACAAAAAAGAGTTCTAGTTTCTTAGGCGGACGATAAGTTTATATATTAACAATAATTATAATAAACAAAGACTTGCAGAAGTTGGAGATTGACTAATAATTTTTTTAATTTATTTCAAATTCTATGTAGGTAGGTATGAATTTATACTTAAAAAAAGGGAAAAATGCACGTCTAATTGATAAACTCATTTTTGTTTTTTTTGAAGGTCGGTTATAAAAGTAAATTTTATAGTTACCAGTTCTATAAAAACTCAAATGCTAACTAATTATCGATACTGCAGCCAGTATTTTAAGAATGTACCATAAACATCCTTTTGAATAATTATTATCTATAGTTGATTTTAGAGAAATAGAAATTTGATGTAACTATACAAAAATATTACAAAACTAGGCTGACTGGAGGGACTTACTAGATCGGGGTAAGACCCAATTAGCTGCAGCGTCAAAATAAAAAAAATATCTAATATATATTTTTATTATTACCAAAAATTAAAATCTCGATACATCCGGTATATTCTAGCTAATTTTATCATAATATGACTCACGTAAATTAACTAACGGAACTGTCATTACTAAATTACTAATGATGTTAAATAAAAGGGTCATGAACTCACGGACTTATTTTCTAGGTTCACATTAATTTTTTTTTCACGTTTGACCCACTCTGGGTGATTGATTTTTTTAACAAGATACTGCACTTACCGGGTTAGAAATTAGCAATATTACTTTACCGTTGCGTAGGTTTTATGTGTGTCAATAATATAAATAATTTCTAACACGCACTGGCTTCACACAGTTGCTGTTATGAAAAAACTAAGATTACTTTGTGGAATAACGGCGTATTACCTTATTAAGATAATATCTAAGAGGCTGAATGTGTGAAACGTGAAATCCCGTAAGCCCGAGTGGGGCTACAAATACTTCAGCGTCTACTTCATTGTCTTGAAAACAGTATCCATAAATATGATCTATTCTGTGGTGATTGTCATCTGTCAAATTTTAGGCAGTCAAGGACCTACATAAACTTTTTGAGATCTCGCCACTTAAAAAAATGTAGATATGAAGATATTAGCATTATTATTCACATTAACAGTTAAATTCGCAGTTAAATAAGCTAATCTGTCGAAGATAAATCGCTCCATTAGGCTTTATTTGAATGACAAAGTGTTGAATCGCGTGAATAGGGATGCAGCCATCGTTCTGTTTACGAATGCCGTTATTGCAATGAGAAGTGGTTTTCACCAAATATTAGGAGCTAAGGCCGAATTCCTGAGGACCTTACGTCATCCTCTCATTTAACGGTTTGGGTGACAGAGATTACTTCATAAGCTACTTATGTGCTATATAAATGCACCTAGCTTGCATCCCAGTGGTAAAGTAAAAATGTGCTCCTTTCCCAATTGATTTAGGGTACTTCATGTTATAATGTATTTTAAATATCTCTTTATTTATTAGGTATACATACTTATTTATTTTTATTTATTTAGGTAACTCATAGCAAACTTAAAAAGTACAAAAACGAACACATGTCGATGATTAGTTTAGTATGATTGATGGCGTTTCCCAATGAGTCGGACTATACTTTCACTAAATGACTTTGCTACGGAAATTAATGTATTAAATAGGTAGGTATATAGCTGTCAATAAATTTATAATTAATTAAGTCTTCATCTGCGTGATATCGGGTTCTTCTCATTTTTGAAAAAGTAACAAATATACGGACAGCTAGAAAAACAAAAGGCGCTTCATCATTTAAAAAATAACAATAAATGCATAAGTTCTGTCTAGATATTTTAGCTAAGCCTGTTTTATGCTTACAGGTTTAATGAAAACCGTTGAATTACAATTTACCAATTACAATTTACAACATTATAAACTATTTAATCAAAATTTTGAATACATCGGTACGAATATCATTAGAAAACTAATATTAGAAAGAGACACTTAAATTTGTTTGTGATGAAATCTTTGATCATTACATTGACTCAGACTCGAATCTTTTCTAAAACATCCTATATTTAATAGTAGAAGTTGTGATTCACACACCTTCTTCCGAGAATTGAAGGCTTATTTTTGCCCGAATCTGAAAGATACGGCGCCACTTAAATCGTCACCACCACGCACAACTTGAATTCTCAAGAATGATTGGAATGTACCAGCTATTAAATTTTGTTTCGATGTAAAGACGTCTGCGCTGGCGCCGACGTCTCGATCCGTTTCCATATTAAATAATAAACAGTGTAAAAGATGTCGAGAAGCTTAATTATGCGCGCTAATTATTGTTAAAGCTACAAATTAAGAGGCTCTCGCTATTTTACTAATTTCAATAAAATTTGTTTATTGTATATACCAAATTTCAATGGCTGACCACCCTGGATTTTGACGTCTCTCCCTTGGTTATGCTGAGGCAATATATATTTAGAATAAATATGTATGATAAGTGCTTACTTTAAATCTATTTTTTTTCTAAAAGCAACATAAGCCAAAAAAACAATTCTTGCGATATTTATTATCTTAGAAAATATTTCAAGTTTAATAAACATTTTCTTTTTCGTCGAGAAGAGTAAGCCGAGTTTGATTTTTTAAACTTTTATGTATAAAAGGTGATCGAGAGTTTTTTTAAATCTCAAATTCGGCAAAGTCTTCTAATTTTAAAATAAAACAACACATTTTTTATTCATTCGTTTATTATAAGACATTTTAAATATTTTTAAAATAAAGCAACTAAAAAACTAAACTAAATAAAGTTTAGTTTGTTAATAAACAAAGATCAAGTTTTAAAACTGAAATGAATTTTACTCAAGCAGGTAAAACTGCCAACATGACTTAAAAATAAATTTATATTAATATATTTAATTATTAATTAAAAACAATATCATTAATCTATTGATTATCAAAATAAATAATTCGTGAACTCGGCAGATCTTTTGCTGTACAGTTAACAAAGTAAAAATTTATTTATATTAAATGAGGTCTTACTGAGTAAACTTATTAATGTAACTGCAACGTTATCCTTATAACCTCAAAAATAAAATGGTGACAAGCATTTTTATTTACATTTAAATGGCGAAGGCTTTTTACTTAACAATGATAAAGATTTTTCTGTTTCCAAGGCATACCAAAACATATCAAGTTATCGTTATAAGCTTGAATGAGAAATTATTTGTAAGAACCTAATTTTTCAGGGTTTAGTTTTAAATTTGTACCCTTTACTGATCGCGCTGTAAATATAGCTCTTATTTTAACATGCATTTTCACTTTAATGTCTAGATATAATAATTAATTTTCCGGCTGTCACGCGAACATAATAAAACAACAATAAATACATAATGGCTAAAAGATTTATATTTTTGTGCAAATTATATCAAGTACATAATTTAAATGTAATACTGAGCAAGTCCAAATTTTAAACACACGCCCTGTTTAAAATACAAATATCTCCGCTTAATTGTACTCTAGTAACGAAAACTATTTAAAAATGTCTTCTGCTGTAGAGAAAACTGTTTAAGAAAGTTAAGAACTATGGGTTTGTAAACTAAGTTAGCTGTAGGTTTAAGCGGGGTTACGTATATGCAGGAAGATGGCGTGTTGAAAACCTTTGACCTCGATTGTCAACATTGCTATGACTACAATTATAAGTTCATGCGCTGTCGGTTTATTCAAAAGTCTACCGGAATATCCTGGCTTAGTAGACAATAATACATGTTCACAAAACGATTAGTTGTTTTTTGTTGTTGAACGGTGCTAATTGGTTGGAGTACAATAAGTGTCTATACTTTAATACGCCAGAAGATTCTTAAAGTGATTAAGTCGTATGTGTTCCGAGAAACCGGAAGCTGAACTTTTTTATTGGTAACTTTTATAAGTCGTATAACTGAGTTGACCACTTGCCCGATTCACAGAAGCTCCTGGTTTACGATTATCGAGAAAATAAAAACATTTACATGACCTCATCTTATAGACATATAAAAAAATCAATAAAATGGAAGAAAAAATGTCTTTACCTTAGTACCAGATATTAATAAAATTTTGACTTTTGATACGATGTAGTTGGTGACACACAAACTTTCTTGGCATGTTTTTGCATTAATAATTGTTCATCAGAAAGAAAGTTCAAAAGGTATAGAGCATTATAGACATCTTTTTAAACTATCTTATATTCGAGGAGTTGTTACATAACATAAGCCCGTTGTATACGGATTAAGATCGCTCATGTATGACTGAATAAACAATGGTAATGTAGATCAAACATGAATATTGATGAATGTTATCCTAACTTAGATAGATACGATCTGAGGCGAAGTATTGTCCCATACAGTACTAACACAAGCTTTGTATGGTAAACTACACGACTGTCCTTTGATGAAAGTAGACTTTCAACTGAAAATGCGACTCAAAAACCTGAAACGTGATCGCTAACCCCGGGGCTTGTGAACATACTCCGTATCGCTCAGAGCTGAAAATGAATAGAAGGGTTGCTAAAATAATCATTCTTTAAGGCAAACACTAATTAGTCGCCGACAAACTAATAGAAAATAATAAACTATTTAATCCTAATGCGCAGATCTCCAAATTTTCTTACATTTAACAATTTCAACAATAAAACTTTTAACACCTTTCACTAATAAATAATTAAATAACTTTCTAAATCCTAATATGTTCACGTTAAAATCCTAACGCTTTTATGATAGATTAAACATTAAAAGTCGAAAACAATAAAACTCAAGGAAGCTAAGCATAAATTTACAGGTTCGTGACTTTGGACGCCTTCGCCACTTTCTCGACACAATAAATATATTTTAAACAGGGCCACTCAAGGCTGTGCGTCTTAAAATTCCAAATGTATAATAAAATAGATGTATAATGATTCTAGAAGAGAAATTGGAATATTTTCGGATTAATACGATAGTTGTTTTAATCAAAACATATAAATTTATTTTAATTTTTTTTCGGTGTCTTTATGTTAACAAAACTTAGAATATAGGATAAGGTGTATCCAGAAATCTCCTCGTATTTATCCAACATCTTCAGAGCTGATTTTAACCAATTTACAAAAATAGCTAGACAGATTATACATTACAGCTCCAACCGTGGGATCTATCTATCTATTAGTAGAAACCACGTAAAAATTCTAACAATAGATAAAGTAGATATAGTTAGATATAAGCTCGAACAAAGTTTTCAAGTTCAATACCCATTTTAGCAGTTTATATTTCCCGGCGCAAAAAATGGTATACGTTGAAATTGTGCATCTGTCTATTCCTACAACATTGTAGCGTTCAAACGGGTTAACCAATTTTGATTTATTAAATTTTATTTAAACAAGGTTATAGAGAAATTTCTTAACTTAATTTCAAATTCGGTGAAATATTTTTATTTTAAAACAAATCAGCACACTCTTTCTAATTTTTTTATTTGACTTCTCAATTAACCAGTGTTGAAACAGCCAGAGAAGATGTTCCAAACATATAAAATAATGATATAAAGGTATAAAAGAACATAATTTGCTCTTAATTGGACCACTGAGTGTTTTATTGTGCCTAATATAGTGCTAATAAATTATTTCATTAAGCCATTAACTCTCGGACATTTTGGCTTAGTAATAAAGTGCAAAAAAAACCATTTTTATTATCTATTAACAACTTTTACTTACAGCTCACGTTTATTCACACCGATTTACTTCAATGATCAAGTAATTTACGCGTCTGTGTTGCAATGGAGTTCCTCGAATCGGGGTGAAAAAATGTTCACGTTGGTCCTTTACATGTTTGTGCTAGTTCTTTACAGTTAGAAGGAAATCAGTGAAACATATGCAAAAATGTGTCTGCCACACGTCCAAATGTCTTTAAAACTTGTTCTAGTAAAGTAATCCTTATTTAAAATACCCAAACTGAGCCTTATTTGTTTTCGAATCAAATTATTTTCATTTCAAACGGGAAAAAAATTTCTTAATCGCATGCCTAAATTGGAATCTTTCAGTGTTAAGGGTCACAAGTTATTTTTATCCATAAAAACGTATTGTAACACCTACACAAAAATATTGCCAGGCTTCAGAATCCGTTCAAGTACAATTGTATCATACTTCTATATACATATTTTGCTTAATGTATTAAAACTTATGCAATAATTTATTTAAGTTTTGGCATATTATTTTTAAGTGACAATCGATAATAAAAATTAAGTGTTTACTTAATTATTTTCTAATTGATAATAAAAATTAAGTATTTACTTAATTATTTTATACGAAAATTAATAAATATGTTATTATAATAAAATATTATGATATTGTTGTGTGCAACTTTTACTAACAACTTTGCGAAAATAAATAAAATGTCAAATATTTTAATAACACCGATAAAATCGATTCCGGGTTCATCTTGCATTCACGATTCGTCATTGACTTAATAAAAAATTGTTGAAATGCACAAATCCGATTTAGGACAATTCTGATTTGTATACACCAGGGTTAGTCAACCAGTCGACCGCAACAAGGAAAATTATTTTATTAGCATCGATCTTTGATAAGTGCAAATTTTTAAACCCGACGTTTTAAAGAGAGTGAAAATCATTACAGTCATCGAGCTAAAATAAAGGCATACATAGAAAAGACTGCACTATCTTGTATTCTGAAAAATATACCTACGCATTTATAATTTCAAGAACTTTGTAATGAACATCGCAGATTTGAGTCCTGAGTAAATAGTCATACAATTGTTCCATTCTGTCAAAACTACACTCGAGAGCAAAAAAATCGACTCACTCTATACATTCCCACTAAAAGGGCTCTAGAGCTAAAATAAAAACCTTAATTTATTTTTAGATCTTAAATTCTTTTAGTTCTAGGTCTAGCCTTAAAAAAATGATCAATTACTGTAGCTTTATTTTTTTGCTCTCGAGTGTAGTGCCTACTATTTATTTAATTACAAAAATATTCGATTTCGCTTGGCTACACTGGTATAATTAAAACCAAAATAAAGGTACAAAGCATTAAGAGGCGAATATAGAATTAGGACTAAACTAAACTAAGGATTAAAATCACTAGTAGCTTAAAAATCATATCTTACTAATTATTTTTAAACAGTCCCATTTTATTTATAGCTTTGTCATTGACAGATTATTGTAAATAACAGTCTTAGCCATGGTAATATTTTGCCACCTCTGGTATATGTCGATGCAGGCTTATGAAGGATTTTAATGTGATGATTTAACCTATACCGTTGGCAACCCCAATTTCTGCTTTAGCCATATTTGAATTTAGTTGTTCCGATGTTTTTTATTGTTTCACGTAGGCGTTCATATTTCAGGGCTGCGACAAAATTAATGTTATACTCCTGCGAGGTAAATCCGAGTATCGTATTTCATTGTATTCAATCGATTGTGTTTGATGTATGAATATTCATTTCGTTTCAATGCTAGTTGATAAAAATTTATATTATTCAATTCAGTTATTACCCACCCTTTGGACATACCAATGTAAGCTTTTTGAACACCTTTGTCCTGTCAATATTAATAATTTTATTGCATTTATTATATATTTTGTTATTATTTCTCACATTTACAGAAGGCTTTCACGCTATGAGGGACAACGTTACTTTAAGTGTACGTCGTCTCATCATGAAGTATTTTTAAAATTTGTATTGAGAACACGCAAATTTTGACTCGAATATATGTGTGAAACTTCCTTTCTACATATCTATAGTAAGAACTTGTGACTTTATAAAAATAAATTTATTAAATTAAATTAAACATATTTTTAATAAATACATGTTTAGTTATTTTTTTTATTTGATGAATATACAGTAGGTAAGGATGGTAGGATTTAAGGTCAGTTGGGTTTACAATTCTTCCATAATGGCGTCATTACAGACGATTTTGACAGATATTGTTTCTGAGCCTTCCACTGCGAGCGGAACGGATCCATTACGGACTCCGCTATACTCGTAATGATGATTTTCATACATGTGCTTCCACCAAAGCGGAGACGAGCGGAGCGGAGTGAGCGAGTTGAAAGAGGTTAGCGAGTTGTCAGTGGAAGGTGAAGAAAATTATTTTTAAAACTCTTTCTTAGTGAAAGGCAAAAACTATTTCATTTCAAACATCGTTCTGCCGATCAATTATTTCTCGCTCATTTCACTTACGCAGTGGAAGGCGGGCATAAACGAAATGATTAGTTCGTTAACAGACAAATCTCTTTACAATAGTTTCAAGTATGGTATGAATCCCAAGCATCAAATAAAAAATACTTTGTTTGGTTTATTATTTATAGTTTAGAATACCCAATTATAGAGTCATTATAGTTCGTTGAATAAAATAATGTATTATCAATAATGACAAAACTTCTTGGTAAAACGGAAAACCGAATTCAGGAAATAATAATACTTGGAACAATATTATTAATTTGTGAAGCGATAAGAATTTGGTTTTGAATCATTTTGTGTATTTTATGTGTTGTAAACAATATTATATTGAAATATTTCGTCGACGCATTTTCGAAAATATCTTAATACAGTTTCATAAGTTGATATTTTACGCAATAATTTATAGTATAATCATATGACATAACTCTTATTGAAAATAATACAGTTATATCCTGCTGCTATACTTGAATTTAATAAAACCTAATCGTATGACAACAATTTTTGTATGTCTAACTTTTGTTTCTAAATTACAATTAAATAAAATTAAAACTTTAAATTATATGCGTTTTGGGCGGTTGTATATTGTTATATAGATATCTAAAATTATAGTTATTTTAATATAAACGTACTAGGCCTATCTCATCTGTCTAATTTATTGCCAGAGGGGCATAGAATACGAACAAACTGACTCTTGATTTCTCAATTTTTATTTTCATATGATATTAGTTTCGTATATAAGTGATGAATTTTGGACAATTTTAACCAAAGCTATTTTACGTAGCAGTTGGTTGATGACGTTTTTAGTTAAATTTAACAAAATTTATAGGACACTAACTTAATACCGCGACACCGTCTGCGTGTTTACTCTATATATGTTCGCCAATGATAAACTTCCATACTTTCAACCTCTATTTCAAATACTAAGTATTCTTTCGCAATTATATGTAGACTATGTGATTTCTAAAGCTCAAATTTCATCAAATTAAATTCATTGGTTTAAGCGTGAATTCTTAATAGACAGAGTTACTTTCGCATTTATAATATTAGCAGGGATCTAATCCCTGGAGGGGGTGGGAGATATTAGGACCCTTTTACTTTGTACCACAAATCTTGACTAGTAAATAAACGGATGCATTCACAATAATACAAATATTTATACATTCTGAATCATACACACAGACAGTCCACAGGGAAAAGACCGTTCCATCTTCGCGGTTTTACGGTTGTAAAATCAAGTATTTCTTCTTATGAACTTACGGGTAAAAAAATATTTCCTATTCTAATATTCTATACGCAGTATATTGTTCCCTATTTAGTAGATCAATACTGCTACCACTCAGGCAATATAGTATTTGTATGTTTGTTTCAGATAAGAGACGAGTGGAAGGAAAGGAAATAATCGACACATTACATTCGAGTACATTGTAACAATCTCAATAAAATACGGAAGACACTGTCAAACCAAGGATGCCCTCATAAAAGCTACCATTTATGAATAAATATTTTTTATCTTTATTAATATTTTATTTCCATTACAATGCAGTCGTATTAATTTAATTCACATAAACATAACAGTTTTTATTCAAGTTATCCTGCACCTACATACGAAGGCTTAATTTAAATAAGTGAATCAAAGATATAGGTACAATTTATTGCATTTCTTAAACAGAGGCCGAGATATAGATCCTTGCCATTTTATGGATTAACTTAATATTGATAAATTAAAAAAACTTCTCCTCATTATGTACTAAAAATAAGATATAAAACGGAAAGTATTTGAATTGAAAAAAATCATTCAAATCGGTACAGGTTACTAAATATTTTTTTGAATCAAAAGGCTTTTCTTTGTGAATCAGTTGTATATGTCTTATCTACTTCTATGATTGATTACTTTTATAAAAAGTTAAAAATCTTAAGCACAATCTATATTGTTACTGAGATCTTGCTTGTGCTAGATCGATAGTAAGATTAATGATAAATTAGGCAACGGTAATTTATCAATGAAATATTACTGCGATTATAGATAACTTTGTAAGTTGATGATATATTTTGGGAGGCGTTATTCCAACTGTTAACATCATTCCGCCTAATAAATATAACATATAATATTATATTCTGAGTTTATTCATATCGCATAAGAAAGCTATTCTCTGAATTCAAGTGACTACCGTTCTTTTGACAATGAAAAGAATCTGTCATTTATGGTAAAATGGTATGAATAGTCATACACGTAAAACCGCGGACTACTGACAGTTTTCCCATGAGAGGTGGTCTTCAACTAATATTAAATTAATGCCCTCCATTTTTTAGAAACATAAGTTATATTTTCTCTTCGAAATATCAACAAACTATTTTTATTAAAAAATTATGAATCAATTTAATTGTTCTTTCTGTGGTAGATAATAGTATAAATTGTATTAAAAATAGAAAAGAATAAATAGGGTTATAATAATAGTTCCCGCGAACGTTCCATAGTGTAAATGTCAATGTTAGTAATTCAATGTTTTCGCCCAGATTTAGGTTCAATTGAATTCGGCCTCGAAAGCTTGTCTGTTTTTTTATTAAAGACGGATGTCAATTAGTTTAACCTTTGGTTAAACCATGGTTCTCTTTAACCAGCGTGAATTAATCGTGTATTCATAGAAATCTTTGAATAGGTTTAGTTCCACGTAACTGCATTATATTCGCCGTCAATCCGACTTCGCAAGTCAGTAAGTTGTCTTGTTTATGAACCAGTAGCCGGCGCCGGCGGTGCGTCACATCGAACTGGAATTTTCTAACAACATCCACGTTATTTTGTGACAAATATTTAACGGAAAAACGGTAGCCGGATAAGACATAATCATATTTGAATAATATAACAGTTTATTTTATACGCAATATTTATTTCATATTGCGTAAAAAATATATTTTCAGTGAGTCACATATATATTTCATAGAGGATTGGGGTCGGCTAAACTTAGTCCAAATTAAAAAATAAGACACAAGTTTACAAGCGTGTTTATTGCTAAAAAGTTACCCTTTGTCGTATCTTCTCTGTTCCAAGACAACCATACCATTCCATAACCAGAGCTTACGCACTTCATTAAAAAATAAATTGTTTACAAAAGTAATCTTATAATTGTTGTGTAATTGCCATTTTAATTCTACAACTGAATTCGAAAACATTGATCTATAATTATAATAATCATATATATATATTTTATTAAATAAATGGCTGACATACTAACATACATATATTAATTATTTTACTTAATAAGTATTTTCAATAAATTTTGCCGATATTTTGAGACACTGAGCTATACATGACGGAAGCAATCCAATAAATCATAATGATGGGAAAGTTTTTGAATGGACGTTTTTAATGTCACAGATCCTGCAAAAACTTTTAATACTTTTATTACTACTACAACAACTTGTTCACAAAAAAATGATCAATCCTCAAGTATGTAACGTGTTTAAGAACTGTGTTGTCACACTTTTTATATAAATTTTCCATCAAACATTTTGTAACTAAACTTTGACGTTCTATGCATATTGACCGCCCATAAGGTCCTATATTTGTTGGAAGGAAAATAAGCAATGTTTCGATTTTTACCAAAATGATAAGTGGAACTGCCATAAAAATGGTTCCAATAAATGCCAAAAATTTATGGAACACTACACTTGGCTATTTAGATATTGTACGTTTCACAAACCTTATATATGTTACAAATTGTGTTCCGTAAATGTAGAATTACCATTAAAGTGTACACTCAGCTGTACTTCAACGTACATTGAGACTTAAAACGAGAAAGGAAATTATCGAAAACGATATATTTAGTGCAATCAGCCGAAAGAGGTATAACGGGTTAAAATTTTAAGGCCCTCTTGACCTGATTGAGAAGACGCCATAAAGAATAATACAATAATTCAGCGGGAACGCCTACAAATTAAGGGATATGGTAATTTTATTGTTTTTGGATTATTTTTACGTGGTATGTAAAAATAAGGTCACGGGTTCAATATCCGAAGTGGTAATTTGTAAATGTGATCTAAAGTTTAGTGACTTTGTTCACCGTCTTCATAGTTAATATGTGTGCAACCGGCTTCTGGGTTTGATTACCGGGAAAGCCATAAAATAATTCTGTTTAGAGGGCATTGGGTTCACTTTTTGTCTAAAAATAAGGAAAGCAGCAAAACAGACGCACTTCTAATTGCTTTACACAATTATTATTTCTTACTTATTTTTGCACATTTAAGTCGGTTTCTATTGTATTCAAAATCTATAATATACGAGTATATGAAAAAAAAATCTCTTTCTTGAAAATGGGATGATCTAAGTTTTAGAGTATATTACATACATTGCTCTGATTCCAAAGTAAGTAGCTGAAGCTGTTATGGAAATCAGAAACAATGAGGGTACCACAATAAATGCATATATAAGTTTATAAACAACCAAGACTTGGAAACAAACATTTGTGCTTATCACACAGATTAATGCACCTACCGGGATTCGAACCCGGGAGCTTTCGATGCAGAAGGCAGGAGCACTACCAATTGCGCCAAACGGTCGTCAAATGCTATGTAAGACACATCACGTGCAAAATTTAATATAAAAATAGGTAAAAGCATACTCAGTTTTAATGAATTCATAAAACGATTCGCAAATTGTGAGTGCTACTTTCGCGGGCAATCCCAATCATTAGAAAATTTATTTTATCGCACGTTGTATTTCTAAAAGTAATCAATAATGTTAAATCTCACAAGGTCGTGCTAAATTCCGCAGTTATATTTAAAGTGGCTAAAACATGCATTTTTATAAGCATTATATTTTGTTTATATTATTGTTATATTTTTATTGCAAAAAAGGTATATAAGGTCTTTATTCTATTATATTAATATTTTCTTTTCAATTTACGCATATAATATTTTATTGTTTAGAGTGTGAGTTTTATACAGTCAGTGCATTATTTACATCTCGAGAATGACTAAACCGAATTGAATGATGTTTAATTTAAAAGATTTGTCTTCGTCCTTAATTATATAAAACACGTTCCGTCGAACTATCTAATCGTAAAACAAATTTAGCAAAAAATACACAGAAATGTATCTGTTCTATGACAAATTTACGGAACTTGACATTTAATAATTGGTTCTGAAAAAAAATAATTTATATGCAAATAAGGCATCGACATCATTAAACTATTATTTTTTAGTGACTTATACAAAATTTTTTTTTTGAGAAGTGGGAAAAACCTCAACTTTAACCGTGCAATTCTGAAGAACTCAACTATATTAAAATACAAAGGTTAAATTCGATTCCGGATAAAGGCCGATATTGTAATATCGCTCACTCGATGAATCATCTCAATAATATAATTTCTTTATTAGTAGTAGGAATAATATTTTATGAATCAGTAAAGTTTAAGGGTTTATGAATACTTTTGTAGACCATAACTTTACAATCGTAAATTTAAAGGGTTATGGGATAGATCGTTAATAAACCATAATAATTTTAAGAATTTTAGAATATGAAATTTAAAAAATTCAATATAAATATTTTATTTTCAATTACGAAACATTAAAATAAAACCACTTCAATCGCACTTGATTGACAATTTAAATACTAAGACACTCTAGAAATGATTGTGATTGACACAATACAAATGCTTCGTAGCTCATTCGTAGATTTCGTAGCAAGAATTTTTCGGAAAATAAAATCATATTGTAATAAATCCAGCAAATAAATAAGACAATTTTCAAATTTGGAATACCAATGATAAGAAAATTTCAGAAATCTATTTCAGTTTTTTTAATACTATTTTTGTACTCTTTTGAGTACAAAAATACACACAACAATACATACATACAATACATTTTTATGTAAAGTGAGATATTTAGTGCAAACAATAGTAATCCAATTCGAAAGAACACATCTATCAGCTTCATAGTAAGAAGAAAGGTTAAATGACTTATTTTTTTCATTATTAGATATGTTCTAAACTAAAAATATAAAACTAAAAATAGTTTAGGAATTATGCGTTACTGAATTTAGTGAAGTGTCAAATATACTTTCACATATGCACAATTCTAAAATCATGATATATCTATTAGTTACATTGGAATGAACAGTAATTTCTTTCAATATTGAGAATTAAGTTTTTTATGAGCTCATATTTAGCTTAAATTTTTAAAAAATTATAATAATACGGTAGGTAATAAAAATTACTACTTATAATCCTATATATTTATATAATATACTTCTTCTTGTTATTATTCTAGGAAATATCTTCAGAAATCTGAAATCCCCAAACAATGGTATGCATGACGTATGCATGTGTGCGTGTTATACACACACGCCTCGAAGAGGATGAGTTGATGTTGCAAATGTATAAAAGCGAAGCGTCGATTTCGAAATCAACATAATGATTTGAAATTCTCAAACGGTACACACAAGTGAATAGATTCTACAGAGTGATTTCAGTGAAGTGTTAAACTGTGTTTTTATTATTGAAAATTTTTAGTGCATTCAGGATGATCGCTTTTGTGGTAATATTTTTTATTTTCATTAAATATTTTTTGATCAATGAAATTTTTCCTTTTTAGATGATTTTACGTAAACATTTATTTAGAAATTTAGTAATTTTTGCTATCTTGCTTATTAATAACATTTTTATTGTGTTTAAAACAAATTCTTATTTTAACTAAGTTTTAAAAGTTAAATTATTTTAGAACTTCCAATTACTCAATAAATTTTATCCAATAAATTAATAGGTATCTTTTTCCTTTTTAAAAATTAAAATTATATGAAATTAAGATTAACATTGTTTATTTTGCAGTGTGTGATCGCATTGTGCGCGGGCGCAGCTTTTAGCTCGCCGATCGAGGACGGACTGTGGCATCCTTACAAATATGGTGATGATGGCAAGTACGTAAATTGCAACTAATAATTTATTTAAATTAGCAATTATTTACATTCCTATGATAATTTTATAAGATTAAAATAATAGTATTTTTCTGTGCAACAAAGTAAATCAAAACCTCACACAAAAGTCAAAACTTTCTGAACTTCTTTTGAACTTATAAAAATCAATACAACTTAAAGCTTTCTTACTAAAGCTGCGTAACGCTAAGTAGGTATTTTTTGGAAAATAGAACTTATAAAATTGGAAATTTTAGACCGATGAGTAAAATCTGAAAGATTATATTGGCATTATGTCAAAAATACAATTAAAGTATTTTTCAACGCGCTTATAAAGTGACTCAAGCATCACACTTAGGTATTTTAAAGGTGCTTATAAACAAACTGTGAAACCAAATTACAACACTAGTGCGTGATAAGTGCGATGATGTAGTAAAATCTTTTTGTTAAACGTCTTTCTTTGCTCTCCAAAAAGTTTCGATACGAAATAAAATCACATTGGATTATCGCGTTCAATTATTTCGAAAATTCGCGATATAAATTAGTGTCTTACTTGCTTATTTTATAAAATTTCATGTTTAAATAAAAAAAATTAACTTGTACATTGATTTTCATTAAGATTTTTCAGTTAAACTTCTTTAAAGTAGCTTAAATAATTATAATCTGCATTTCTTCACTATAACAACATATAATATAATTCCCTAAAAAATTACTAATACGAATGTTCGTATAGCTAGATCACATAACAGCTGCCAAGAATTGGAGCTTACTGAAAAATTATTATGCTAGATATCTTTTGTTTCTACTTGGCTTTCTTATAAAATTTAGCTTCTACTAAAGGCAATAAAGGTCTTATCTCTTCGGATCGTTTATCACTGGTTTAAAGGTATAGGGGCGCCATATGTTAAGATACTAATGGCACCTTCACAATTACGTATGTAAATGTATTAAATTCAGCTACCGCAACCCAGAATAGCTTCGAATAGTATTTTATTTTTTTTACGTTTGAAAAACTGTTATCTAATCCCAGCAATATCTTATTGTAACAATAATACTACTGTGACTTCGTGTTACTTGTAATTATCCACAATGTTATTAAATTTATTGGCAAAATATTCGTTTTTGATTGAGTAAAAATTATCAATCACATGTGTAAATTTGTACACAAGCGGCGCTCATTTCACATTCATAATATTCTCAACGCATATTCAAGAACATTATTAATTCGGATAGGGCAACTTTGGAACTATGGTAGATTTTTTAGGTTCCGTAAAATTTGATTGCAAATACTGCATCGGATAATTAAAATCGCCGATTGTTGCCTCCCTCAACAGTGTTCGATGTTATAATAATATAAATTTCTTTATTAGTTCCTTATCATTAAAATGTATATTATGATTTGAGGAAATATTACTATCGAAATAGTACATTGATTGATTTACCATAAGATACAATGAACGAATGTAAAGCTTCATTCAAATTCTACATCATTAGGAGTATTTCTTTCCTAATAATCCTATTGTTAAAAAATACATTAAAGAAATATTGGCCTTTGAAAGACCTTGCCAAAAATTCTGCCATTGATTCTATACCACATTAAAATGTTATTGAAGCGAAAAAATTATTATTATATTTAACATTAAGTACTTTACAATAAAGTTAATTTAAACATAAAAATAAAATAAATGAGGGTGATGCAACAGAACGCATTCTTTTATGTATTATAGTTTCAAATTGGTTTTTTCTTACTTTTCTTATATTTGTTTGACGAAATTAAGATAATAAATAACCGGTAACCCTAACAAGCAACCTAATATAAGAAAGGTTATCAGCAAGTTTAGTAATATAAAACCGATATTATGATATATAAAATTTGCGACAAATACCGAATATCGATATTAAGAGTGTCGATCTAAGCTGTTCCTAATTTACTAAAACACTTGTTCCAGGTACATACCCACAGATGAGGGGAAATACATCCACATTCCGAATCCATACATCCACTTAGACAACCCGTATGATGGTGGTTATGGACCATACTCTCATGAGTACGATCCCTATGTCAGCGCTGCTACTCAGGACGAATACAAGTATGTCCTTACGAATGCGGAAGACAATCCCTTCTACAAAGAGGGATATTATAAGAATAATGGTATAAAGATCATCAGACAAAAGCACAACTATAATGAAGATAAATACGACTTCCAGTAAGTATTTTTAGCTTCGTTTTAAGAAATAAATAATTCACAATTAATGTTTTATGATTGATAACATGCATATAGAGTATTATTATATGACAGCTTAGATTTTTGCGGGAATGTAAACTTGTAAAAGTTGCATAAAAATGAAATCCTGAAACCTCGAGTGGCGTTTTGGGTTCACACGTTTCTGCATTTGTTTCACATATATTTCCTTTATAGGCTCACCTACTTGGTGATCCACTTACTGTGCCTAGCTTAGAAATATTTTTTTCTTCGGTATTTAAATCCAAGACTTCCAGTGCAGCACGTAGGCGCGTGAACCACCTAACCATTGAGTCTGTTTCGCGGTTTTGTGATAATTGCGATGATTGAGCTGTTACAGCGTGACAGCGTAGCAAACATACTCGCAATATAAGGATGTTATGGTTTTAAAATCGTTTTCAAAATAATTGCAATATCTCTTCCGCATTTTAAACACTTTGCGTCAATTAAAAACTGGATTAATTTATGATTTCCTTATAGCATTATGGAATAGAAATTTCAATAATCAATAGGCCCCATAAAGTTCCATTAGCAATAATAAAATTTTATCTATACCGATACAGATAAATAAAATTGGAGCGTCTGTTTGTAATATTAAAATAACCGGTTTTTGCTAAATGCATATGTATGTTTACACGGTACGTATACCATTCTTTGTCTGTTTGTCTGTGTGTTCCGGGTAATATCTGAAACGGCTGGAACGATTTTGACGGGAATTTCACTGGCAGATAGCTGATGTAAAACTTATGCAACTTTTATTTTAGAAATGAACATAAATAATAAAAAATAACTATTCTGCGTGGACGAAGTACATCATACATATCTATTATTATTTTGCTGTTCGCTATTACTCTTTTGATAGGCATTTGATAACATTATGTTACGATGAATTTAACTCGGGTGAAACCGCGGGGCACAGCTAGTTATGATATAAATTAAAGATTTCCAAACAATGCCATCCTTGGTCGAAACTGAGCTTATCTCGTAGGTTTCGATTTGCATAATTTACCGTTATGTTAACTTGTCTAGACAATATTCTGTATTAAAGAAATCAATAATACTGAACTAGACTTTGCACTGTTAATGAAGACTGTTTAATAAGACTTGAATTAAGGTTGAATGAACACAAACCTTATGTCGGCGTAATTTTGATTTAACATAAGCTAGCGTAACCTTATACCGTAGCCAAACAAGTTTAATTTTAACTAAAATATATAAATATATTTATAGCATCTTCGTATTTTATAATTTTTATGTTTTCGCTTTTAAGTTTCGCGCTTCTTGCACATTTCCACGATCTCTTATTTATTTAGGTAAATAATTTCTATGTTAGACAGCCAGTCACAATTTTATAATATTTACGGCAAACACAAGCAGAAATATTGATCCGGCAGTGTGTTAAATCTTCCTTATTCATACGCAAACAAGTTTACATTGCACATTGCAATTAAAACACTAAATAATTGCTTTATTATGCACCCGGAAGCTTGTAGCATTCTTTCATTTAGAAAGAAACGCTGCGGCTGTTTACGCGTTTCATAGAAACAGCCTTGACCCACTCCCTAATTTAGCGTGTATTAAACTGACATGTGGCGGTCAAAGTTCAAAAACATATTTACTACATATTTTATTGACATTAACATGTTATTATCTGTATTTGATTGTCAATGTCACACAGATGACTATGAACTTTATGTACTATAACTATGCGAAGTATTTATGACTAATAAGAGTATAATAAATTCGAACGCGTGAGTAAAAATTATGCTTAAACCGCTTTAGTCTAATAAATTTTAATTCTTCACGTAAAAGATTGTTTGGAAGTCGTTAACGTTTAGCGCTCGACTCCAATAGTTACAAAATTTTTGGACTTGAAAACTATCTTTGAAATCTATATTTGCCATAGACTAGTGCGGTATTATACTTATTTAAACATTTTTATTTTAAAGTAAAATTGTATGTATTTTATGTATGTATGTATATTAACCAAATCCATTGCATTTGCAGTTTCGAGACCGAGAACAAAATTCGCGGAAAGGAAGAGGCCATTTTGAAAAATCCCAACACGATTGATGAGGGCATTGCTTCAAAGGGTTTTTACGAATACATTGGCCCTGATGGATTTATGTACAGAGTTGACTACACGGCCGACGAAAATGGATTCCGTCCGAAAGTGAAGCGACTCGAAACGCCCTACTCCGGAAAATGGGTGCTTGAAAAAGTCAATTAGATCAACACAATTGCCAAATGCTTGCCTCACGTCCTCAATCAGTATTTTTATAGACTCAGTGAACTCATTTCATGCACCTTTCGGAATTCCTATAAGTCACAAACTTCATGCCCATGAAATTCAAGTCAATCTTGAATTTAAATAGATTTTTACATTAATTGTAAATTATGAGAAATTAAATGAGTACAAAGTTGTCAAGGCATGAACGTTCCTTTAGGACAATTGTGTCTGCGTAGACATAAGACATAATTTATATTTAGCTTTAAGTACTTAGTTTTTTCGAAATTAGATTCGTATTTATAAAATGTGATAATAAATTTATATTCGCCATTAAATTTTTTATTTTCTTACAAACCCAATTAGCGCATTTGTACTTTTATTGTGCGATAATCGTATTTTATTACATCTCATTTTTCGTGAAATATGAGCTCATATAACTTTAATACATATTTTTCATCAAACTAAATACCGCAATGAACAGAGTTTAAAAAGATGGCGATTAAAATGGTGGTTTGTGAATTTAATTGGTCCGTTGGTGGCCTTTTGATTAATTAATAAGCATTTTCATAATTTACTAAATTTATTTAATTACTAAGTTACAAGTAAACTTTGGTTTTATATCTAATTATCTAAATCCGTTTTTCTGCTGTTTATTTCGCTGAAATAACCGAGTAAACATAAAACAGATATGGGATATTAAAAAAATCTATTACAACTCAATAACCAATCAATTAAGAAAAACATCTGAAACATCTGAATTAGAGGTACCATTACATTTGATTTGGTAAGTCACACCTTGAAACATTTTAAATGACCTACATTGTAAAATTCCTAAAACCTAATGTGAACGTAAATGTAAAAAAGTGACCGCCTTCTTGGTCTAGTGATAAGCGCGTAAGCGTTACAACCGAGAGGTCCTGGGTTCGATTCTCGGTGGGGATAAAAAAAATCGGTCTGGCAGGGTATAGAAGGCTGATCACCTACTTGCCCCTAAAAAGAAAAAATCGATCAGTGAAACAGATGTGAAATGCATCTGCCCCATACCCCACTAGGGGACATGGGACTTCACACTACATTGTAAAATTATTAAAAGTACCTTCATCGTGATAAAACATACTAAAAATTTAACCAAAGCTAATGACATAAATAAAATCAAAGAGGATATTGCAAATAAAAACTTGCAAAAACATAATCTAAAATATTTTATAATGTTTTTGATGTATAGATATTTTTTTGTAAACATAGAGCTATTTCTGTGTAAGAAATAATTAACCGCCAGCTAAGTGAGTGATGCACCGGAGGTTCTGGATCTGAATCCCTGGGAAACGAATGTTTCAATTGGTTAAAAAATGTTCATTGAAATAGATGTAGAACTTTGTATTCTGTATGCCCTACACTTACAGATATTTGAAGTAAAAATAGTTTTTTTGAAAATATTACACAATATTTCTACATAATACAACCGAACCGAGATTTCTGAAGTTGGTTAATTAAAATCATATAAAATTGTTTTGGCTTATGGAGGCTTTTACAGAGTACATTGACCGGGGATATTGCCAAGTAGCCGGCGCCGACATTCAGACGCAGTGCGAACAAGATCATGCTGCAGTGCGCAGTGTTAGTTCTTCGTACGACTTATGGGCGTTACACATCTCTCTTGCCAAATAGGTCTCCTGTTCTTAATTTCCTTGAAAGATCCTTAACGAGTGCAACATTTTAGGATGCTGCGATAAACTTGTTTTAATATAAAACATTGAAATCTAAATGAGGCGGTTTCGACTTGTTATTGCTACTTAGCTACGCGATTTACTTACGGTTTATTTATTGTACTGACGCTTGTTTTTAATTAATTTCAATTAATTTCAAGCTTGGAACGATTGATTGTATTGCTAGAATTGCCTGTATAATTATCGTTGTTAAAAATTAATTATTCTCAAATAAACAACATTTTTTAAATATATTTAATCAGATGAACAAAAACATATAAAACACAGCTTCACCACTTATAAACGATTTGGAATTTTAAGGCTACATATCCTGTTTGCTCTTTTTGAATTTTATGGCGCATTTAATTATTTTATCTAAAATCTGGCACATTTTATATATATTTGTAAGATATAAATGCTATCTGGCTTATAAATAAGTTTTAATATGTTTACATTAATTATGTTACAAACACAGGCTTATTACACCCAATAGTGTGGGTTTTCTTAGCTGCATTATTACTTGATTTATATAGATAGAATATAATTTAGAAATTTATTATCTTGTTAGATGATAGCTTGGAACAGTTTAGCGGTTACGAACGGCCGGAAACGGATGTTGGAGCCTGTTGTCTTAATTGGCTGTGGACCAACTTTCCGAAAGAAAACTTCTTCTGTATACGTGATGTGGTTAAATGAAAAAGAAATGATAATTAAATTAATTGTTTCATCCCTCTTAAAGAAAACAGATGTTTTCTTTTAAATATTGTGGCTCTGTTTCTTTTGCGTTACACAATCTTGGGATTTGTTTCGAAAGGGTTACCAAAAATAAACGAATGCATCGGAATGTGCAGCGATATAAATTGTAGTTTTAATTTTGTTTACATATTTGCTATACATATAAAATAAAATCGTAAGAATCCTACGTCTATCTGTACACAGACAATAATAAAAAATTTAAAATTATTTTTTATGAAAATTAATGTTAATTTTAAGTATTTTTATGTTTATGGATCACACGTTTTAAATTTTATCTTGCGATATAAATTATGATGTAATGGTATTTACAGTTTTACAGTGACATATCTCTATACGTCATAAATATATATTATTAGTGTTTGGATGATGATTCATATTTGACCAATCACGGTGCAGCGTGAGGTGAGTTAAGATTTTACAAGTCAATTCCAATTTCAAGATTTCAGAACAGTAAATTTAATACTAGAAGTAAATAATATTTTAATACTTGAAGACAACAAAAAGTTAAATTTTTTATTAAAAATAATAATTTATATTTATATTAATTAAAATAAAAATTAATATTTTTTTTCACCACCGACGAAATGGAGTTCTATAAGTTTGACCTGCCTGCGGGTCTGTGTGTTTGTCTGTGGCACCATAGCCATTTTGATGCGTTTAAAATATATTCATATGTTTATCTATTCGTATCTGTTATCATCATATCGGGGTTGGGGTTTTTACAAGTCTTCAATTTCATTCGTTACTTGTTTAATTTAATTTCTCGGCGACGTGTAGATAGAAACATTGCTAATTATAAAATTCTCATTATAAATTTTGAAAAGTTTAAAAGTTTTTGAAAGTTATGACAAGGGACAACACGACACTCGAATTTCGTAACATGAAACGTTCAGCATATCTATAATTAGAATATATTACTGCGCCGCGGTTTCATCCGCGCCTACAATATAAATATTATTAATCACAATAATATTTATATAGCCTATCTTACTCAGGGTGAATGTAGCTTTCCAATAGTGAAAGAATTTTTGAAATCGGCACAGTAGTTTTTGAGTTTATTCATTACAAATCTTTCCTCTTTGTAATATTAGTTTAGACAAATGACGAGACGACAACAATAAAGACAATGGCAATTCAATAAAGCGCGAAGAGCATAGGTTCAATTTCTGGGCTAACAAGAAAGATTCATTCAAGTTAGAATGCATTCAATGCGCATCACCAAGGTAGATGTCTCAAAGAAAATAATCAACGAAACAAACACAGTTACTAGTAATTATTCAAATCAATATACGGAATTTTTTAAATTTCATCAAATTTATCTATCAAATGAAGAGATAAAAAGACGATAAAATTAATAAAACACAATTTTGGGCAAAAGTATATCAAAAATATTAATTATAATAATAATTGGGACAATTCACCTACATTACTCTGATCTCAAAGTAAGTAACTGAAGAACTTTTGTTATGGTGATAAGAAACAACGAAGATACCACAATAAATACATATATAAGTTTATAAGCAACCAAGACTCAGAACAAACTTTCTTGCTCATCACACACATAAATGCACCTACCGGGATTCAAACCCGGGACCTCTTGGCGGAGAAGGCAGGAGCACTACCTGTTGCACCAACCGGCTGTCATATTATTAGAATATGCGTCTCTATATGTCTAATCAAAATAAAACAATTGACTACTTAATATAATCGTTCACCACTTACAAAGTATTACTGAACGGATATATTTACCGTTCAACAAATTGTCCATTGAAATACAATTCTTTCAGTTTAACCACATTGAAATAACATAAAAGTTTGTCCGAGACTCTGGACCAATTCCAAATAAGGTAACTGTCGCCGGCATCCGCCGGGGCCAAGTAGAACTTTGGCAGCTCTTCGTAACTTATCATTAGACTTTATTACAAGGGAATAAGATTCAATATAGATTTACAGACCGTAAAGCTTTCGAAGCTATGACCAACTGTTCGCTTCCGGACTCGTTGGCTACTCGCAGAGTTTTATAGCTTGCGGATTGAATTTGTAGGTGGTTATTACAAAGGTTATTCTTTTTAAAGGTTTTTAAATGGATTTACATTGTTTATGTTCAACGTTGAATTAATTTCTATATTTGAAAACATGAAAGGATTTTACGACAGAAAATGAGTAAGTGGCTAATATTTTCTGATATATAATAATAATAATAATAATTGGGACAACTCACATACATTGCTCTGATCCCAATGTAAATAGCTGAAGCACTTGTGTTATGGTAATCAGAAACAACGAGGGTACCACAATAAATACATATATAAGTATACGTATAAACAAGTTTAAACAACCAAGACTCGAAAACAAACATTCGTGCTCATCACACAAATTAATGCACCCACCGGGATTCGAACTCAAGACCTTTCGATCCAGAAGGCAGGCGCACTACCAATTGCGCCAATCGGTCGTCAATTATGATACCTACTTACTTAGAATTAATTGAATCTTGACAAAAATTTAACGTGATGTGGCTAAACGCTACAGCCTCACTTCGTATATCGTAAGATATTGACAAAATACTTCATAGCTATAACAAGTTTACCAAGCAAGCTCCATTCTCCCATTGTCTATAGGAGAAAACTCTAAGGATAATCGTTTAAGTACAGTGTTCTTAGTTGTTCTTTCATTTATTAAAATACTGGGAAACCACATGCTCTTGTAATACAGGGCCCTATGATTTTGTTTTAATTTGATAAAAAATATATAAATAAAATATTATTCAGACAAATTCGCAAAAAAATCCTTCATATTTTGAAATCGTAGTGTTGCCAGAATACTATTACATTATATTAACAAATATTCATACTTATTTGCACCTCGTTACGTTTTCAATTTTAACAAACACATTTTGCTATCACATCGGAAAATAAAAACACTTTCTTATGAAATGTCCCAACAAGGTACTTACCGGATTAGGCTGGAATTTTTTAATCAAATTCTCTCACATTTATTGTTGTTTATGTAATATATAAATGTTTTACAATTGCTGTTTTTGCGCATAAGTAAGGTTTTATTTTGGGTGGTTGGCTTATTTCATACGAAGAAGTAATCATTGTTTATTAGTATTTTATTTTAAATATTGCCATTGATGTTTTCATAAATTAGGTATCCTAAATAACCTAACTGTACCTTAATGTTTTTTTGTAGTGTTACTTTGTCTCAACAGATAAACAACTTAGTTAAGTCTGTATTTTATTTTATAAATTTTCATTCTGACGTTTTGCCATGCGAATAATTTTAGTATATTATCATTTTCATAGTGGTTGGTCAGAGTTTGGTTATAAAAACCATAACGTATTCGTATTAATGGAAACTATAATTTATAAAGCGTATGATGGCAATAAAGCAAAAATTAATATAATCGAGCAATAGACAGCTGCCGATAGAATATGAATAAACGAATTGATCATCAATATGTCGTCCTTTTGAATCACGAAAATCCGAATCTGATCAAAAGCTTTGATTTAGGTACTTATGACAAATCACATATGAGAATCACAGATTGCATTACGATTTTACTGTGATAAAAGTCTAGTTTCAACCAAATATACGATTAAAAAACTTTTTTACATTACTTTGACATAGATAATTTTTCAGAGTGTTTTTATACAGGTTGGATTTTTGAGACGAGACAGAAAGGGCGGGTACCTTGATTCTTGACCGTTATTGTTACAGGAAAACGTTCCAAATAGACCATGCATAACATAAGACATTCTGAACTGCATTAACAGAATTTGGAAAAATCCGAAACTAACTTAAGATTGCAATAGAAAAAAGATAATAAAATCGTTAAACAGCTGATGGAAAAAGAAGACGTCTTGAGAATAACGTATGCTAAAAAATGCAAACAGGAAAATTTAATGGTTCGTAAAGTGAACTAGATGGAACAGGGATTGTCCCCATATAAAACTTAACCGTTTCTACCCTTGATATAGACATTTATTTCACGGCTGTTTGTCGAGATAATAAAAAATTACCTAAACTTGGCTCTATAAAAAATAAGGCCCAAAAATATAAGGTTTATTGTTGAAAATATATTACATATTATTTCGTCTGAGGCCCGTATCTTCGTCTGTGTATTAGTAATGTAAAAATTATGAAAAATTATAGCCAATAATCGCCCAAAACAGCTAAATGCATTTTAATGAAACTAAACAATAAAAAAGCTTTTCAAATTAGAAAAAGTTTAAGTGTGTCTTTAGGCTGAGTGATATCGGCCACCACAGACGGAGTCGCAAGTAGAAGCTAGTATTTTAATATACGAAACGGACAATGTAAAACTGTTGGCACCCAAAGTTCAATACAAAGGCCGAAGTTTAGTGTCAGAAATAAATGATCTAAGCTATAATACTTCTGGAGAGAAGCCAGAGCGCTAACACGGTTCCTAGATCTTTGAATTATAGGTGTTAGCTTGCCGCATACGAACTAGATTTAGTTAAGATACAGTTTCAAAATTAGAAATTTGCTCTAAGGTGACCTAAATAGATTAGGTACATTAAATATTTAATTGTATGTTTTAAATCGGTGTGCAAGTGTAAAATCCTTTAACTCCTACTGGTACGGGACAGACACATTTCATAATTAGATCATAAAGATTCACACTACTTCCATTTCAATAACTTTCAGTAGCTTTCCATTTACCCTATTCAATATACATTGTTGAAAATTTAAGAAAAATACTCATAAATTTAAAGCTCTAAGTACCGGAACTTTTTCCCACTTAATTTCCATTAGTAATTATAACATTGATATAAAATTTTCAACCCTATAAGGGTAATAAATAAACAGTTAAATATAATCACTTGTTATTCTAAGCTATTGAGAGTAACATGAAAATTGCGTTTCATTATGTTTATGATTGGGGTTGGAGCGGATGCTAAGGGGATGAGAGGAGAGTATGTTATGCAAACATTGAATAAATCTCAATTCTTGAAAGCAGTACTTCCAAATACCATAATGGTAACACTCTATAAATTTACAAGTATTATGAGAATAATATTATGAAACAGTCCCTCGCCGCATCTGTCTTTAGGTCGCGCTGATTTCTAAATATACTGTACAGGTTTTCATGCGGTTTATCATCATCAAACATGGAACCAATTTACCTCCACTATTTGTATAGACTGATTCTCGGAAAGGTTTTTTATAATTTGGTTGTAATATAATCGAAATGTGAAGTCGAAAAAAAGACTTCGGGGCGGTATAATCAGAAATCCTATCCCTTTTATGACGTGTATGGATTGTTCAAAATAATTTATGGATTATTCTTCTTTAGGTTTACTAAAAATCTTTTAAGAATATGCCACTGCACCAAAATATCCGTTCTAAGGAAATTCTTAAAAATGGTTACTCTTTAATTGGAAAACTGTTTAAAAGGAGGCAGCAGCAGTCTTTATCAAATGAATTGAGTAGGTAAGTTATTTACCGTAATCATGTCATACTTTATAATAACTCTGTAAATGATACAAATCCAAAGAATATCTTAAGATTTATTTCAAAATTAAAAATTTATTTTTTGTGTCTATACATTTTAAATAATTCAATATCTTTATCATCTATTTTTTGTAAATTACTTTAAAAATAACAAGATAATTAAATGAAAAACATTTATTCATAAAGACTATTTATCTTGCTTTTGTAGTCCTGTTAAAAAAAAACAAACAACAAATGCTTAAACGCTCTCAACAAGTCGAGTGTCACTTCAGTATTTAATTAAACGAAAGTGAAAAAAGTAACGGAGAAGGTGAGGGTAATTTGTCAAAATTAATTAAAAAGAAGGAACTAACGAATTCGTGGTTGAAAGGCTGAGTACGCACCGTTAGATCCTAAGGAACTAGAATGAAACTTTAGTCTAGAAACTAAATTGTCATTATTAACAATCGCCGTGGAGTGTTACTTTTTCAACTAACATCCAAAAAGGAGATTATCATATATTATATGATCTTTCTTAGCATAAAAAAGCTTTACTTATTAAATTTAATTCCAAAAAATCTGGCTTTACCTACGTTTAATTCATAAATTAGATTGAAAGAAGTGATCTAAAGAACTAAAAATGTGAAGAAAATTCGTTTTCTATACATTCTGTGACACTTTAGATGACGCGTGACATGACACGTGACTCTTTTTCGGGTAGTTTAAAGTAGTAGTTAAGTAAGTAGAAAAGATTATAGAGGAAAGTGAATTATTTTCAACTTGTCCAACTTGGTATGTCAGTATAAACCTACATGATTCGCCTGTCAGAGCCCAGCCTTAAACGATGACGGGATCTCAAGTGTTCGCAAGTTGTTGCCGTTTGTTTTCCAGCTAATTACGTCCTTGATGAGGTTCTCGCAATTCTGCACGAGAATACTAAATTATAACGCTTTGAGAAAATAAAACAGCTACTTCAAATTGGACCCTTGTTATACACTTGTTAATTAGTGTTCAGTTTTTTCATTAACTAGTCGTAAAACAATGTTATAGTTTAGGAAATAATAATTACAATAACCAAGTAATTTTCACGCTTAAAGCATCAAGTAGGTTTTAGGGTTTTGGTGATTCTTAAAATCAGTGATGCGGTAAGCTTTGGTATAACAACATATTAAATTTAATAGGTTCAAATATCTATTTTGTTTTGCCCCTTATAACTTTAGTTTTTAAATAAAGTGTTTACACATTATGATTCAAAATACTATAAAATCTTCTATCTATTCTATCTACCACCTATCTGTTATATTTAATTGATGGTATGGTGTTTGCAGAGGCAATATATAATTAATAAGTACTGAAGCTCAAAGGCAAAAAATTAATAGTAGAGAAATTACAAGATTAAAAAGTATTGAATATGAGGAAAACGTCACTATAGTGAAGCTAAATAGTGTAAATCATTCACAAAAGCATGAAGGAAAAGGGGCATAATTCAATCAGGAAAGGCAATTCGGCCTTTACTATACATAAAAGGCCGCATCCGTAGAGGGAGCCACGATTACCCTAACTGAGATCGTTGTTGAACACTTACATTTCGCGTTGTGGTTTTCCATGACTAATGTTGGACGAACGTTGAACTTTCGGTAAAAAAATATTACATACTTTTTAAAACGTATTCGCTTTTAAGATTTTTATCTGTCTAGGAATTTCTATATTTTTTAAGCGCATCACGTTAAGCTACCGTTATATGAAAAACGTATTTCTTATAATGTCTGTCTGGTTGTATAAACTACCACTAAGAAGATATAATCTTCATCTTTATAGACAAGTAGATGACTCTTTAATGTTTTTCTTCTTTTGCCAGAAATCGAACTTATACATGCTACATTGAATCATTGATATATAACCCGAAGAGAATAAGTCTTTAAAGCTTTTACTAATATATCTCTAATCTTAAGAAGTTGCACCGGACTGAAGCCGTGGTTACCAGATTAAAAAAATGAGTTCCCATGCAAATATTAAAAAAAAATGTGTCAAACGGTATCAATCAAATAAGATACTCATACATCACTCGTTAATTTTATCTAAGCAATTTTTTAGCGTGGTATGCGTCGAGTAGGCGATATTTTTGATAACTTGCAATAAATTTGAAAGAATTTGAACACAAAGACTGGTCATTGGTATCTTGTCGTGACCTTATTACCATAAAGGAATATTAAAATCTATTGTTGAACGCTATTTTTATGCATTCGTGTGTTCAAATTTCCACGCCGAATTCCAGAGTGCCATAGTGTTAAATTTCACACATTATTAACCGATATCTTAGTGTTTAATCAAATATTTTTCCGTGCATTTTATACGAAGGTTATTTTAAATCCGCTTATGTCGTGCACTTGCCAGATTTAAAAACGCAAATTGCGATCTTAACAACAATTTAAAAATGTACAAATACTCTTTAGTACAAATACTTTTATGTCAGAATTTGTGTGACTAATTTTAATACTAAAACTTTAATAACGAAAACCATAACCAAGCCATAGATTCGACGGATATCGAATCCAAGACTTTGCGGGCAACACGCACTAATGTTAGACGCGTGTTCGACTACAGAGTTTATTAATCTTAATCACAGTTTATTTATATAATTCATATCTCTGAATTTGAAAATAATTTTTATTTGTTACTGTTTCAAAATAAGGGTACTCATTTACCTCCTATTCTAAAAAAACACTCAAAGTTAAAAATGGATTTTGGGTTTTTTGGCAACAGGCAATAAATGTATGTTATTTTGACTAAACAAATTAATAGTCAATGGTTAGATATTTTGACATATTCATTTTTGGCTTAATCATTTATAATTATTGATTGCGTTAACTGTCGTTTAAAATCACCAACCCTATACTTCTTTTATCCTAACCAGGAATAACTAAACGGGAAGGTAACTCAGAGAATAGTAATTAAACCTTACTAACTACAAATTGCACAAAGACCTACGAAGACGGAAATGAAAGAAAACAAAAAAGCGGAAAGACCTCGTCAATGTGTCGAGCCAATTGAATTTCAAAGCTGACAAGCCACCACAAAATTTATTCAAAGAATAAATCTGAAAATTTGTAGATCTAAGGCAAAGTGGCGCCGACGCGTCGACACAAAGGAATTTCTAAATTTCACGACTTCCGCTTTGACTGTTTGTATGAGGGGGTTAAGATGACAAACGGCGAGGAAATAGTGAAGAACCGGCCTCCAGGCTTTGAACGATGTTATGTTATTGGGGATAGTTCGATGCGATATGAAGATAATTCGATTTATTGATTCGACATTCGTTGCGTTGTCAATTTAAACGTTTGAACATGGTTACAATGACAAAAGAAGAGGAAATTGTGAAAATAGTCGACTTCAAGCCGAGCCACTAGCAATGTGATGTTGTAGAGAATCGATTTATTTGAGTAAATATTTCATTATTATTTGCTAGTACCTAATCGATATCAAAATTAGTAAACTACATATTATATCTTAAATTGTTATATAACATCTTAAATTGTTAAATAAAACAGTTAATAAATTTATGTGGGTTTACTATTCTGCATTATTTTAGTAAATAATTGCGTTATCTCTACGCAATCATGCCAAGTTTAAAATCTATGCAAGTACATAGATTTTTACATTATTTTTAATTTTAGGTACCAAGAAGCTAATCTCAGATCAAAGAAAAGTTACTGTTGATAATAGGTGGAGTTTAGAAACAGTAAATAATTATGTTCAGTTATAAATTAATAAATGAAGTGTAATATTGTCTTGTTTGCATGCTTAGTAATGCACTCGGCTACAAAATATAAAGTGCCTTAAAATTACAAGAAGCAGCGCTTCCCTTCTCGCAACTTTGCTTTAGTTTCTATGAAGGAGTATTTTCTTACAACGAAGTTTAAAGAAAATTCAACTTTAGATTTTATAAATTTCATCGTCTTGTTATATTTTATTTATTAATGTTTTTTTGAATAATTAGAACATAGATTTATTATATAATAAATCTAACTTTTAAATTTATTCTTTTCTTTAATAATGGAACCTAACTCTACTTCGCATGTTATAAGTAAAACAACACATACAAAGTAGTTTCAATGTGTGTTTTAATAGAAACCATATTTTATGATAGTATGTTCTAATACTGTAATTTATCTTATTTAAGAAATGAAGTTTATTTATACCTACCTAATAATATTTTATTAAACATGTTCTTTCACTAATAACTCCTGTTAATAGTAAATGCTGATAAATTAATTAATACTGTTAACTTATCCTACCTCATGTCCAGAGATATTAATGAATATAAATAAGAATCACTAGATTTTATATGGGGTTAATTAAAAAATATCTACAGATTAGATGAATGATTTCCAGGCTAAGGTAATTTAGAAAGAATATAATAACTACAGTGATTCGGAGGTTCGAATCGGGCCCCTGAACATAATATTTATTTATTTATTAATACTTCGTTGCAATAACAATACAGATAATAATAATACAGGTACAGATAATAACTTAAGCAACTTACTTCCAGGCAACCCAACAAGAAAAATAATAAAAGTAAAGAGTGCATGAAGTGCTAAAACTACTAATTAAATCCTTAACAATAACAAATAAAATTCAAACTAAAAACTAAAAAGTCTAAGCAGTATCAGCTGTTGCATGAATCACGAACATTTATAGAAGTATTAAGACAAGGACAAGAAGTGCCTATGGAGGAGAGATTTGAAGAAAGACAAGGTGGACATTTCAATATTATAATATTGAAAAAAAAAGCCTGTTTGTCCTAATATAACATTTTTTCAAAAGCAGCCTTACCTTAGCTTTTACAAAGCGTATAGTATTTTACAGGTGTCATTTTCTACAAAGGCAATAGCGTAAAGGTTGCAGAGTGCTTGTAAAAAGATATTATAAAGTGTAGCCACAATGTCAAAGTTACTGCCGTGCACAGGCAACTTTCTACATTTTATCACAAGTGAAAGAAGCTTTTCGTTAAAATTTTTAATGAATAGTTACTAAATATTAATAATATAATTATTAATAATAGCCGGCTCATGTTTCGCAATAAAACGCAGTGACGCAGCCAGTATTTTGGGTACCCAACTTTGGTAAGCCATTCGTGTATTTTTTCATATAAAAGTCTAGAATAAGTCCTAAATCGTATTTAATACTTGCCCGCGAATATATAGATGTTGCGTGATACCTGTAAACTACACGCATAAGTACTCAACTGCCAATCATGATATTTTGTAAAAACATTGTTACACGCCATTTTGAATGAATTCACCACTTTGTCCATATATCCTATATAACTTAGAAAAAGGCTAGCTACCCATCAATGATAGATTATGTAAAAATTAAAACAAGCTTAAAATGAACTTACAGAACAAATATTTAAGGACGCAAAATAAGACGTGTGTGAATTAGTGTGATATATTTTTTAATGGCTAAAATAAATAATTACTTAAAAAAATAACAAAATACTTAATTTAGTTGTCCTCTGGAGTCATTCTGGAATACCTTATAATATTCAAGCAATATAGTATTTCGGAAATATGTATTTCTATATTATTGACCTTTGCTCGTTAAATTATAAAGGCGTTTTAATTTTAAATTAAGCTTATCAAAGTAAACTATTCAATTTCTATTATGAATATTTATACATTATCATTAACACAAGCCGTTAAATATTTTGCAAAAGATTCGATCTCCTGGGAGATAAAATTGTTTTGCTAGCAAAATTAAAAATTTTACTTAAGAAAATTAAAATATTTCGATTTGGATTTATGCTATAAAGTAAATTATTTAGCTGTACAAAATGATCAATGAAACAGATGTAGAAATACGTATGTCTGCTACGGCTTATGGTTCTTTTATTTAACATACCTATTTTAAAAAGCCAGAAAGAAATTATTCATTCATAAAGTTTATTTATTTGGTTATTAGCTTTTATACGTATTTAATAACTCAAGATTCTATGAATTAACGTTTTTAATAATATATTTTCAATTATTACACAAAAGAGAATTTTATCATCATTCCTGTCGCGTGAGAAATATCGTTTCATAATCTAAGATTGTATTAATAATTATGTAATACACTCGCTGACGATATTTTTGGCACATTCATAGTTAATGAAACCATGTTTTTCTAAACGTCAAATATTTGTTTTACTTCAAATAAGTGTTTGTTCTTACTTATCATAGAAATGTGCATTTGTCTTCGAGAATGCACCCAAATAAATGGTTTTTCTTCTCAATAATGCTCCATCCCAATATAACACTGCCTATGTGGGTGAAAATTAAAAAATCGTTTAGAACTATATAACTTTATACTATAGCACCGGGTTACATTCAAATACGAAATGCTACGTAGCTTAGTATTAATATATTAATGTTTTCTAGTTAATTTGAGGTCTTTTGGATTACACTGTATAACATACTTTAAAAATCACGAGTGACTCAAATGAAATAGGCTATGTCATAATCGTGGCTACTTCACGATTTTTTTGTATAAGTGTAGTGTTTATGCAGTTTTATTTTTCGATGTTTTTTACAATTTTTCTACGATTCCAATCATTCAATCTGATGGAGATTTGCATTTATAATGTTATTTTAAGTAATATTGTCCAGTAGTGTAGGGTAAGTCAGCGCTCGCATTTCAATAAATCAAAGAAATGACGCCAAGCGCGTTAAGCAGTCAGCATCTCAATGGGTGGTCGAGACGGGGCCACGCTTATTTCACGCATACAAACAGAATCAAAGGGTGACACAGAAATAGTACTGCTGAGAATGGATTTATGAAATAAATTAATTTTTAGATAACTTTTGAATAATGTTGTTAACACATTTGCCTTTCCGTTTATTTTGAGACTGCGATATCTGTACAACAACCATGACATTACTATCTTTCGATGTGTTTTTATTATTTGAAAGCTATCAATCCTATAATGAGCAAGTTTGTGCGTAACCACAGTAACCAATAGAGGCGCTGTAAGATTTTCCATAAAAATAATTAACCCAGTTAATATCGACAAATACTTTACATGACTTGTGATAGAACTACTTTAATGTATATATTCTATGTATTATATGTATACAGCAATGAACGTGAATTAAAGTTGCTAATGAATCGTTAGTAATAATGACGACGAACCTATAAAAATATACCTAATCTTAGTAATTTTATTTTATATCTACTTATCTCTTTGTTATTTTATATAGCTCTTTATATGAGAGTAGGCTCATGGAAGCGAACTAATCTACCCACAGCGCCTGCAATGGTTGAAAAATATATTTTGTGTCTTTATTTGTGAATATCAAACGTATTTCGCATATGATAGCTTTTACTCGCGACTTGTCCGTTGGTCAAGTAGCAATTTTTAATTCATTCCATCAGTTTTTTGTTACAAAAAATACACATTTTCTCTTTGTAGGACGAGAATAGATAAATGGTAATTGTCTACTAAATATGAAAGTACAGAACAAAAGTTTACAGATGACTAATTCTTAAGCAGCGCGCGAATAAAAACTAAAGCGTCACTATAGCGAGAATTCTTTAAAATTTCGAAGAATAGAATCAGCGTAGTTTAACTTTCAGTACTTTTTCGCGCTTTTATCTGCAGACTACGTTCATCTGCTGTAAACGAGATTCTTAGATAGGTACTGCTTTATTTCAACGGAGATTTTTAATTTTTCCCTTTCTTTGTGTTAAAATTTCTGCGCTTACTGAATACGTAATGTTAAAGATAATGAATTTCACATTTTCCAATATACCTAATATTCTCATTTAAATTATCTACAACTAATTAAAAACGTATTAGCGCAAGGTTCTAATTTCAAATCGTAGACTATCAAAGTAAAGAGCGTGCAGACCTAAATTAAAAGGTAATAAAATTTATCAAATAGACAAAATAATATTTACATACTTACATATTACTTATTTTATTTACATACAAGTATTAATATACAAAAGGCTCACCATAACCGTTGGGGTGCGTACCCTAAATACTGGCTGCTTAGTAGAGCAGCCGACATTTTATCGCTATTTTAACACGTTAGCCTGAAAAATAAGAAAACTTTCGGGTTCTTATAAGTCTAAAGTAACGCGTCGATATATTTTTAAACAATCGATGGCCCTCCAACGAACCCAAAATCTCATCAAAAAAAAATTGTTAACGGTTTAATAATCCAAATTTAGTAAAATCGTTAAAGTAGCAACTCAACGCGGTAATGCAGTTATGTAGGTAGGTGTTAAATGCTGCAATTAACCTTTTTTTGCTTCAGTTAATTAATAATTAATTTAACAAACCTAAAAATAATATATTATTAACCCATTAAAAGTATACCGATGAAAGATTTTTTTACCCTGTTTTACCGCTCTCTTATATTGCTGATAATTATTTTTTTGAATATCTACCAGCTATGCACGTGTTAGCAAGTTATTTATTTACTATTTAAAATATAATAGAATGTTATAAATTTATTTACTATTTAAAATATAATGTGTGTGTGTGTGTGTGTGAAGTCCCATGTGGGGTATGGGGCAGATGCATTTCACATCTGTCTCACTGATGGGTTTAGTCTTTTATGGGCAAGTAGGTGATCAGCTTTCTTTGTCCTGCCAGACCGAGTTTTTTTTATCTCCACCGGGAATCGAACCCGAGAACTTCTCAGTTGTAATACTTACGCGCTTACCACTAGACCAAGGAGGCGGTCAAACACAGATGTAGGTACCGAGAAAAAAATAAATCTTGTCACATACTAAATATGGTTTAATTAGATTTTAATTAAGGCTTTTGAAGGTGAAAAACCTGTCATCCCTATAGCATATTGTTAATTAAAACTTTATACAAAAACATTAAGAGGCTGCTTACGATACACAAACAAAGCGAAATAAACATAAAACGGGTTTAATGCCACTATGAAAAGTTCGTTGTTAGAGTTAGTATAGTAAAACTAATTAGTCTCGAACATCTGTGGTGAAAACTCGATTAACTACAAGAAAATAAAAGCGCCCATATATGAATTTCACAAAACTCGCCCGCAGAAATCAGAAACTAACAAGGTAACAATACTTTTTTTATTGAATTTAAAAACTGCACTAACCATTCTTATGACAATTTTCACCCAATCTTGGGTTCAGATATTCGTAAGAGATATGCCGCGTTCTTTTCATTTATGATAAAGAGATTGGCAGTATTAGCGCCTGAGTCTTTTCTGTCATTTCTCTTTCAGTTACGTTATATCATTTCTGTCATATCAATTGTAACCGATGTTCAAGAAACATCATTTATTTAGTTTTATTTTAACTCGCTGTGTGTCTGTGTGTTTGGAAGTATGTATATTTGTGCCAACGAAAAATACATATCAAATTTTGATATGTATTTTTCGTTAGAAGCTGCCGTAAGCTAGATAGATCTCAGCTGCAATTTATTCATTCGTGAGGTATTCTTTGTAATGACAATAGACAGACAATATATGGAAAAATTATATATACTCTGCCAAAACTACAAGCGTTTGTTTCCCAGTTATGGTAAGAGTGAAATTTGAAATAGGAATAGGGAATCTGCTACCGAAATTGAGACAAAACTCATTGACGATTTTTCTCTTAAAGCCAAACAAATGAGGAACCATTAGACGGAGTGGAGAGCGCTTAATCTATTTCTGACGAGTTTAGTGACGCCGACAAAGACAAATCGACATTAGCCTACCCACACGGCGCGAAGGCGTTCCACTTCTGTTTCAATTCCACTTTTATTTGCGGATTAAGTTCTTATTAGTCATTGTGCAGCGATGAAGCCCCAGCCCGCTATCACAAGCCTTATGAATGGCTCAATTATTTCGCAGACTCAGAAATCCATCCACTCGGTAGAATTTGAAAGCGCGGTTTCGAATTAATTATTCACTTTGTCTTTTTAAATTACAGTTTACATCATTAAAATCATTTTTCGTGGAAGGTAGTTAATGAAATATTTATAATTTAATCCTATTATACAACTGGATACAAAACTATTACAATATTTCGAATAATATACCTTTTATATTGTATTTCGTATGGCTATCAAATTAATAAGTTAAATTTGCAATAAAAATGTTTTAGTGCATACTTTCTATTACAATTATAAAGAAAAACGATTACAAAATGTATTATCTGGTCGTCCGTTGGTTTGTGTCAACTTGTCTCCAAAACCTTAATAAAACCAGTAATTGTGCAGTGTATGAATTCACAATAGTAGTGTTCATTAATCAGAATAATAGATTGGTGGGCACAGTGGCGGATTTACCAGCAGGCTGAGTAGGCTTCAGCCTAGGGCGGAAGATTTTTGGGGCGGCAAATTTGGGATCGGAAATTTTGCCAACAAAAAATTGCGTAAAAAGGTATTGTTACGAACTTTTATAACTTGATTGAGTAGAATATTTTTAACTGTTTGTAAGCGCAATAAAGATTATTTATTCACGTTTACCGACTGTACATAATTTGTGTATGTATGTATGTCAACATTACCCCGCCTTATTAATCGTACATGATTGTGTTTTGATTAGCTCAAAATTATACCCAAAAACTATTTTACGTGCAATTTCAACGAAATTGTTGGATTGTAAAAAAAAACATTAGGACATGACAATAATTGTAGATTGTAGAGGCAAGGGCGGCAAAAACTTTACAACCTTGAAAATGTGTAAATCCGCCACTGGGTGGGCGATATTTTTCTTAAGTGTATTGAAAAGCTACTTATTTTCAACATAACTTATAAAGTACCAATTTTTGGCAGTTTTCACCGACAGTCAAAAAAACGATTACGACGCCAAATGAAACACATTTATGTGTCGCATATGCTTTGTAAAACAAAACAACGAAACATATTTAACAGATGTATTAAGACTATTTAGTATGAATTATGACAGTGAATTAAAGTGTGAAAATACATATGGCGTTTGAATGCTCGAATTAATGGTCTCTATAAATATTATTTCTTTTAAATGTTTCAACCATTTAAGAGTATAATGTAATAAATCTATTTTATTCATTATTTTAACTTACGAGGGAATACCAATTATTTTCTTCACTTCTACTCACTTTGTAAACATACTTTATATGTCCAAATCAAATTTAAAAATACATATTTTTTATTTATAACAGCTATGTCAGACAGAAGTCTAGCTTCCAAACAAAAAGTGTTTAAACTCAGATTCAACAAAATTCATTTTTATAATATACTGATAAGCACTTCTTTTAAGCTTTGCGCGATGCACGCTATTTAATCTTTTAACAGTTAAAAATATTAGGCTCTTATTAAAAATCTGTGTCGGACTTAAAAAGAATATATATTGTACCAAAACTAGATACGTTTGATTACAACTTTTTCGCATCCTTTCTTTCTAATATTGCATTTGTAACAAATTGTATTACTAACCCGAAACAATCGTTTTTACCGAAATAACAAAATTCTGTTTGAGTTCATTAAATTCAGCTGTCTTTAAATGAGTAATTAGTTTTAACTCAATAAAAACACTTAATTATAAGACGTATTACCAAAACATAAAGTCTATAATAGATTCTGGGCTGGAAAAATAAATAACAGCGACTCGTGAGTATCACAAAGACAAGTTGAAAAACGTCGAAATGTGTCATCTGTCAGTCGGCATTTAAAACGATATGTTATTTTAAATGCGTGAGCGAAGTGGGCTGATTTTGTCATGTCTAAATTATTTTCAGCGCTGTGGAATTTTCAGTCCTACATACTTCATAGGATGTTTGCTTCCTTAAGGTAAACAAACTGTAGTGGTTGACTGTTTTAATTTGTCTAATAAATAGTATGACACATTGGGAAGACTAAATCCTAGCGCATTGTAATGTATCTAAAAATATTTCAAAGTATTTTTTAAAGGTTTGGAAATTAGGTTCTTGATTAATTAAAGGACACGGTAGGTATATGTAGGTATGGTTCATAATATTATTTATCCAACTGCATGAAAATGTATTATATTCAATTAAATAAAAGTATAATATATAATTATTGAAGAAATACAATACTAACTAATACTAAATTAATTAATTATTTTAATTTCCTGTTTTGCACTTAAACATCCTACAAGCTATCCTTAAACTAAAATGCGTAAACATTGGACATACTACTGTTTGAACACTTAGGACAATAACATGGGTATATAGAATATAAGTCTAACAGAACACAAAATCAACCACAAATCGACACAAAATATAAAAAAAAGAACATCTAAAAAATAACCAAAAAAGTCCCAAAGTCCTTGTTCCTGCTTAAATGAAATAAGCGATAGTCCAAGCTCATAAGACATAAGGTTTGTTTGTTTCACATTTAATTTAAAAAAGCTACTGAAATACGTAAGCGAATGTAAGGGTTATTCAATTAACATTTGCTCCATCCACAAGGGCTGTAATAGTTTATAAACTTACGAACTGCAAACAGTTTTTGCGCTCTATAAGTTACGCTTAACGGTAGACGACACAGCAAATGCGACCTTACCGATAATAGAATAAACTCGCAGTGTATAACATGATTACATTTCAGGCTTCGTTAAATCTGTTGCCTGCAGTCATTCGTGGATGGAATATATGTATTGCTAGTTGTATTTGATCGCACTGAGTTGTAGAAAAACGTCAAAAACAACTCTTGAGTTCCATCAAACATTTCAAACATGACGTTCACCTGCAACCTATATGCATTCAATATGTTAACCATAAGATTAATTTGACACAACAACTGGACATAGGCGGCATCCGATCTTACATGGGAATTGGGTAGCCATTTTTATTTTGAAGGAGAAGAGATTACTATTGAAAGTTTCAATAGGTTTTTTAATATTGTAAAGCTGTCAGTTCCACAGTGGCCATGTAAGTTTACGTGTAACTTTTAAGAAAGATTTTTAAAGATTAAGATATATCATTGTATAGAGATTCCAAACGTAGACGCTTTAAAAAAAAAACACTTTAGCAAACCTATGGTAGAGCTTCTGATAACAATTGAAAATAATATATCGACTAAATTTCGTTCACTGTGATACGAGATAGCTCTTTATAACACGATTGATTTGTATAAAATTTGAAACTATCTAGTTATCTACCTACCTTTCTCGTATTATCTCGATAGATATAACTTAAGAGTTCTGTAAAATAGGATTCTGCTAGTTCAAATGCCCATTAATCTCATTAAAAGTTATCTAAATACAAATAGAAAAACTGTGAACAAATTTATTATGTTTTTATCAGCAATTCTTATAGAGTTGGTCATTAAACATTAGCCTGATTATATTTATATTACATAGCTGTTTGACAGCGTGTTACGTACCTATAAGATAATTTTATAAACTCTTTAATTTAAGATCGATCGATCCTTGACGACTGCCATCATTCACTTCTTAATACCAACAAAAGTAAACATACAATCTGCACTCAGCTTCCCAGTCAAAATTAAATAGTGTCGCATCAATGCACCAATCCATCAAGCTTATCAAACATGGCTTTAACGACCAAATTGATACGCATTGCTAATATTTTCCATTTGATTGGAACAATTTCCCTTTGTTTTGTCGCAAAACTGTTAACAGTCCAGTGCATCCAATCAAAAGCGGCGGAACATTTCTACGTCTATTACTAATCTGATTTCTTAACAGGCATAGATTAAGTTTATAGGAATTTCAAACCGAACCACTTTCTTCTCAGAATTTGAATAAAATTATAATGGAACATATAGGAACCAGCGTGTGAACTGACTTTTGGAGTGAGGCGTAAACTAATATTAACAATTACCAAAATCTATATCATAAAAGAGATTATTTTCAGATGAGTTCCCTAGATGGCTAAATGGTTTACGCGTCTGCGTGTTGCCCCGGAGGTACTGGATTCGAATCTCGGTGGGACTAATGAAAGTTTCGGTTGGGTAGGCACAGAAGGATGATCACCTACTTGCTTGTAAAAGAAAATGATCAGTGAAAGAGATACAGCAAAGTGTTTGCCCCATGCCCCACTAGGGGTTACGGGAATTCATTTTTTGTTTTTTACAGCTTAGAGATTATCTTACTTCTTTCATTTCGGTATAACAAAATCTGTAGCGTCATTATTAAGTCCAATAAATAAAACTAAACACGTTTGAGATAACAAAAAACATTCCAAAGAAAATAATGTCGTTCATGCAAATAGGAAATATACAAAGAGTTGCTTAGTAATAATATTATGATGAACAAATTTTCTCTTCGCTGTTGTATTTCTCCAATTCACTGTAGTCCTTTTTATTAACAGGTTTATGCTTACGATTTTATATTTATTACGTTAATGAAATGTCTAGGATATAAAAATGCAAAGATTTACAATTTCAACTGTCACAAATGTTGTATTAAGTATGGTGGAATTTGAAAGATTTGGTAGTGACTCCTGACAAAATATCAAGATGGTGAGTCGTTGTGTAGACATTGAAAAAGCAGACTCCGGGCTTTTAATAAAAACTGAATATTTCAGCTTAGCATTATTCACAAGCTTACATCCGTATACACATTAAGTAATAAAAGTTAACTTATCACCTTGAATTTACCAACCAACTTTATATAATATAATTAGTGATTACAATATGGGGAAAATTATAGATTTATGTTTGGAATAACATAAAGCCGATTTTACATTCACACCGATTTTCTATAAACCGTGACCTATATTCATTGATCAATAGAAGACATTTTTATAAAAGAGCCAATTAAATTGAAAGTGCATTCTAATACCGAAGAAACATAAATAGAAAAATATTAAAGCCTTGTTTATACTGACCACTTCCAACTTCAATAGTTAATACTTAAACAAAGCTATGTCAGCAAATGCACTTGTATCTAAGGACAAGTCATAATGGAGAATTTTTTATACATATTAATAGAATAAATCTGGTTGTTAAAAACATCATATTTAATATTTCTTGAAACATAACTAGATTTTTAATAGAATATAAAAATAAAAACGTAAATTTCACACTTTTTTTCCAAAGAATAGAATCAATTCAAAATATTGATAATTCTACTGGGATCCATAATCCATTATATAAATTGTAATATACTAGCGACTCACTCTAGCTTGTAAGAGTATAATTATACCAATTAAAGATGCCACTTTTGAATGATTGTGATTAAATATCGAAAGATGGCGCTGATGATTAAAAGTTCTTTCATACAAACACGAAAGTTGTCTAATAGTATTTCAGTGGTTTATACCCAATACGTTTTAATGTTTACTAATATTTAAATCCAATACAGTTTAATTGGATTTAAAGACGTGCCACTTTATTTAAATGACTATTGACTAAATAAGAGATCAATTGATTTTATTTAAGAGACTTAACTAAAAACGAGTTTTTAACCGACCTTCAAAAAAACCAAAAAGGAGGTTACCAATTCGACGCGTATTTTTTTATAGTATATTAATGTCAAACCAGTGTAGTCAAAGACTTATGGAATAAGCAATAACGATTTTCCACTACGTAACAGCGATAGCGTTGGTATGTCGAGACCGTGATTTTTGCTCGTTATATCGCAAATTTGTTACAACAATTTTATTTAATGTGACATTAGAATAATTTTCCACTTTAACAACCATTATTGTGCACGGGAAAAATTGTTAGTACTTGTGTTTACGGTTTTTTTATTCCTTCATATGGAGATTACATTAGCATAATAACATACTCCCGTATCTAAATCTAGCCTTTATCCGAGTAATTATATAATATATGTAATCAGTCAGTCTATGTCATCCAAAAGTAGATTATATATTAGACGAGTATTTAGATACATATCAGTTAGTCCCTGTCATCTAAAACTATATTAGTTTTCCATCAGGGAAAGTGTTATATTTCTATAAATTTATCATCAATCAAATGTTTACAGTCAAATAGCTGATCAGCCTTATGAACCTATTCAAATGAAACTTTTATTTGTTGTCCTAGGATTTAAACCCGGGAACACAAAAGCAACCCTACAGTCTCATAAACATTGCCTCAGAGGTAGTTAAAAATATAAATTTTCAGCCTTTAAGAGATACTAACTTAACATTGGAGTTATTCATGACAGCAACACACGCTGATTTCTATTTTTATATTTTAAATAAATTTACCCTGACATTGAAATAAAGACATCGACCTAAAGTAGGTACTTAGTTTATAGTTATCTACGCTTGTATGTAGTAAAATACATATTTTACTACGCAGTACCATACTGAAATAGACAAACTAATGATTATAATCAAACTTCAATCAATTAGTAGCATTTACGACATGAAACAATGAACAATTCAGACGTTGAAAAGAAAAGCGATCTATTGACAGACAGAGGGGCGTCAAAAGCTGTAGTTGCAGTTTCATTATTCCCCGGACCATTGGCCTTATTGAATTCAATGTGCCTGTAATTTCCTGCCATTTACGATCATTTCTCGTCCCAATCTAACTGTGGTTGGGGTAATGCCACTATGTTGACAAAAAGGTCCAAAGTAGGGTCGAAAATGCTTCCGAGTAACTCATTACGTATGTTCGAAATTGGTCACGCAAAAATAAAATAATATTGAACGTGCTACATAGGCGTGGGGCAGATACAACTGCATGTTTGACTAATTAGTTCCTTTACAGGCAAGTACGTGATCAGTCTTCTGTGTCAAAAGAAACGTATTTTTTTCCCCGGAATTAAAAACGGCTTCTAATGCAACACGTAGACACGTGAACCGTGAACATTAGAATCTCTTATGGGATTACATATGAAATTAAATAATTGTAAACATCGATAATAAAGTTGCCTTAGAAGATTAACCTTAACACTTGTAGACAGTAAAATGGTCTAGTGTAAAATTCACATGGTTTCTAGAAAAAAAATTACAATTAAATCTACATAATTCATTTGTATCAAGATTTTCGCCAAAGAATTTCAGGCTTTCATTCTGTAATTATAAAATAAAATATCGCTTTTGGATTCAAAGATAATATAAACTTACAGTAATTTAGATTTTCTTCAACGACATCTTTTAAAAGCTATTGAAAATTTATCAAAGCTAAAAGGTATTGTACGTTTGTGACTGTTTATTTTTTTGGTTGAACAATATTATTTCTCCAAAATTATTATATGTATGTTGAAAGGATAACAAAAGGGCTAATGGTATCGTATGTAAGATCGATTTATGGCTGCTAATTACGCAATTTGTAGCGATCTCTAATTGTTGTTCGGGCACAGTATATTCTACGTGACAGTACATTATTTCCCAAGGGAGCTATAAAGATAGCGCAGCTTCGCAAAAAGCTACTGTATGAGACAAAGGATTTTAATAACAAGGATGTATTCGTAATATATTTATATTTATTATAATTCCAAAAAGTAGAACTTCTTTTACATACTTATTATTAAACAATGCCTATAATATCGCCTCTACTAATATTCGATTAAGCACCTCTCGAAAAAATTATTCAGCGATGTTATCATAAAATGTTATCAAATAACTGTTTGTCTTTTTCCTATTTTATTGATATAATATCAATTACTGAAAATATAAAGAAATTTCTACTAAACCAAGTTTAATTAAACATGTATAAGACATAAACTAAGGTTTAAAATTAAAACTAAGATTTGAAAGATCTTCTTACTTAATTATAGTAAGTATTTTAATTATAGCAAAGAAGCATTTCACTTTGTAGAAACACGTAAATGAAGGCTTCTCTTTAAACTTTATTCAACAGTTTGAAATAACTCAAAAACAAGAATGCGAACTGAATACTTAATATTCGACAGTTAAAATGGACATAAAACAAAAAGTGCCTAATAGACAAGTCGACAGACGGGCTTTATTCTAAAGAACGCTCGAGACCCGAATTCCGTTTAAAGTGCGCTCGCATTCTAAACAAAATTGCGTTCATATCGCTTCCTCAATTAATTTACTTCTGTGGAGTGTATGAGGCGCGATGGTATGCTGAGCTAAAATTATTCTCAGCCGCGGCCTATTGTTCTCGCATATTTATTTGTCTTTGAGCACACTCAGTCTCGGTTTTGCCGTATTTTTTGATCTTTTTTGGATCAGCAAAGTGTTATGTCGTTTAAGACTCTCTTTTTAACTATTTAAATAGAGTTTGTTGACATGATTTAGACAATAATTTTATGACGTATTATGAATAATATTATTGTATGCAAACTTTATTAAAGCAAACATGATTTTAAGCTTAGGGCATCGAGAATTAGTTTTGGTTAAACATTATAAAATATAGATAAGTTGACACAAACTTACTACAGCTATGTATTAAAAAAATTTAGAAGGAAAATATTAATCATTTTACTATCACATTTCAAAAACACTTGTTCTAAGCCTAGGATTAGAATGTATTATCCGATTTTCCATATAGAGAGGTTTTGATTTGACACGCTCAATCAATAACAATTAACAATATTGTCTGAAGCCGAATTAATTGAGAAACAATTAAAATTTAATCTGAAATTAGGCTCTAGTTACTAATCTGAATCTGAGAAATTAAGATACATTTATACATCATCTAGATTCCAATTATTTATTAATTAAATCATTCATAATACATTTATATGAGGCAACATAATAATTATAATGAAGTCTCAAATTCATTATATGTATAGTTTAAGATATTTTGGCTTTTAAATATGATAATTATCAGCCATGTAAGATGATGAATACCAGTAAATTGATTTATTTTTCATTATTATATTCGACATATTTGTGACGGAAAGAACAATTTTGGGATGTGAAATATAGTATTTACTACAATTTATTAATTATAATACTGAAGTGGTATAGGTAAATAGCTGATTCGCTACGCGCGATTAGATAATTTAAGTGAGCCAAAAATTTCAAACGTTTATTCTCTATGAATTACAGAGCGGAATAATAATCTTTATTTCCTTATACCTATGTACATAAATTCCTATTCTAAACAAACAAATCTTTAACAAACTATTTACACGATATATTGTTTATTTTGTATTCCTTCGTGTTTACTACTTGCCACAATACTACTATGTGACATATAATATGACTGACTGGGACTTCTTGTCACTGATTTGGAATTAGATTCGTGTGATCGCTTGTAAAACAAAATTTATTTTTAATTCACAATTGCCTTGACTCTTGATTTTGACAAAAAAAAAAATTAAATGTTGTTAGAATAAAGTCATATATTTAAATAGTTAATACTTAAGGATTATTCCTAAAGATATAGTGTTAACAGTTGCAATAACTTACATGAGATATGCAATTAATTTTACGATGCGAATGCTAAATTACAAAAATGGCCCCAGTAAAATGACAAACTGAAACTTTTCCATTGTAATATTAAAAATGAAGCTGGTTTTTACATTTTTATTCACACATTTGTGTTATTGTCTTGACGCTGCATGAAATATTAAGTAAGAACAAAAAACTCTTAGGCTGCATCTACGCTAGGAGAGCCGAGCACGAGCGGAGCACGAGCCAAACACAATTCGTCTAGTGTGGACCGACTTACAAGCCTCGAACGAGCGCGCTGCGAGCACGAAGCAAATTCCTTTGTGTTCGTCAAAAAACCGACAACAGGCGAAATGCAGTTGAGCACGAACGAAATGCTTGCAGCGCGCTCGTTCGAGGCTTGTAAGTCGGTCCACACTAGACGAATTGTGCTTGGCTCATGCTCCGCTCGTGCTCGGCTCGTCTAGCGTAGACGCACCATTACAAATGCATAGTAAAAAACATTTGTTTTAAGAAAGTTGAATTCACACTTCACTGAAATGTGACATATCAAATAAGTTCATATTTTACATCCCAAACCAGAACATACAGTCGAATTGACAGCCTCCTCTATTTATCAGTCGGTTGAAAATGGTGGATATCCTACAGCATACTCATAGTATAAAGTATGAGCCAAAGTATATTCGTGTTAGTTTAATGCCCGAGCGACGCGTGCCATCAAGGCGATTTATTACTACCACTCTGTTTGTACAACAATGCAAACAGTGCCAATTTTGATTTAATTATTACAACCCTCTTTCTGCCTGCAATGTAGCGTTATGTAGCTTTTTTTAATTTAGTTTTATTTTCTTTTAATTACGAAAAACAGCAATTTTCGTACACAATTTTGTATTTCAAAATCTATTCAATGTTATGAATTCTTTGAGCTTTAAGTAATTTTTTTAAGATAAACATACGCACTTTAATTCCATAGCTCATGTCAACGTTAGGTCCAGGACTAAGGTAAAATCTTTATAAGAATAGCTTAACATTTATGTAATAGTAATTTAGAATTTAAATGTGTAAAAAAAGGAATCCACAAAAAGCAATTTAAGCGCCTATCCGCAAGTACCGAGATCTTTTATCGTGAACCGCGTAAATTCTTGGATCCTGCGGGATCGCAATAAATAGCTGAAATCCCGAACTTCGACCACTGACACAGACAGCCTGATACGACTTTACCACTTTTCTTTATTTCTCGACAACTTGTTAAACTACGTATTGAACGAAGCACGAAATAAGCGATGTTTGAAATGAAATTAGTGATCCTTCTACTCGGATAGTGTCTTAATAGTAATGCATTCTTGATGTTAGATTAAACATCTTTTTGAATTTCTAATGCAACTTAGGGTTTTTTAAAAAAATCTGATTTTATAGGTAGTTTGGTATGTTGGGCAGAATACTATATATTTACTACTTGCGCATATACCATTTAAAGTTTTGAATTTAAGAATTTGAATTTAACGTCCTTAAATACATAATTTTTAAGATCTTACTCAAGATTAGTGGGTTAAAATCCAAATTTATATTATATATTAATTTATAAATATGTATATTGGTTACAAAATTACTACTGGATCTTATAACTCAAAGAATTGATGCTTTCTCAAAGATAATTTTTGTCACAGACGCCTTATTTTTCCGGAAATCGAAGACGTGCCCATTCGTCCAACACATAGAAATGAAAATGTGAATTGAAAAATGATAGTAAAATTCGTCTGAAGATCAATATAAATCACTGACAGGGTACCCTTATCAAAGTTTTGTTGAAGTTTCCGCTAACTAAAGGATTTTCACAATGTTAGCGATGTTAATCCTTTGTTCCCTTCGTTAATTCTATGATGGTCTTAGTTTAACCATTCATGTTTATGATAAATGTGAAGACGTCCATTTGCATTAACGAATTGTCTAACTAGAAAATCCATTTAGATCTATTTATACTACTATGTTTGTAGCAACAGAAAAGTTAAGTGTAGAATCTACTGTCCCAAAGTGTACAGAATAACTTTTCCTCGAACATAATCTTCACTGGTCGAGCATACTGTTACAATGTAATAACAGTAAAATTTCCTAACCTTTCTCACTCAATCACTCTTTTTTACACAACAATTTATGCCTCATAAATGGATTAACCGATATAGATTCAGCTTTTGGCCAAAAATCATCTCGACCGCGTCAGTTTTGAAACAAAATAAAGTCAAAGTCAAAATAGCTTTATTCAGTTAAATCATATTTGATTATTTTGAATCGTCAATTTTTGGTTTCTTAATATTATGTAGTTTTTAAAAAATAATTATTCTAAAAATTTGGTTTTATTGAAACAGAATTAGAGCAAGTTAATTCCCAAGTTTTTTTATCATCTAAGGAATCTGTTATTATATAGTAAGCTTTTTCAAAAAGTTTTCTTTTAATTGTGTTTTTAAATTTATTTATTGACAGTTTAAATATATCACTTGGGAGTTTATTATAAAAGCATATAAATTGCCCTTAACTGCACTGTAAACAGACAGACTTTTTCTAGAGTTAGAGACTAATAAATTAAATGAATAGCTTCAGAGCTACATAAGAGTTTTATGTATTTCTCAGATATGATATAGTATTAATAGAAATATCGAAAAACTATGAAAAAAGAGGCTAAGTTTTGTAGCGATAAGCGTTATGTATTACTCGTGTCACGTTTTATAACAGTTTTTATGATGGAACTGTCGCTGATATCTTATGTCCATATTTTATCATAAAAGAAAAGAACATTTTATATTTCTTTTTTATTCACCTTTGTCTATTTCCTTTCTTCGTATGATTCGGAACTTATTTGATTCTAGTAAAATCTTTTTACAATTAGATAGGAAAATTAGTTGGTCACTTCAAATACACATAAAGATTGCGTTTTTATAGTATATACATATATTCGTGGTCTAATGGTATATATTTTAAGTATGTTATATGTTATTTTTCTTAAATTTAATGAATATAATTTCTGGAAATTTAAGTGGATTGACCATACACTTCAAAAGGATCTAGACTGGTTTTAGATTGCGATCTCCCGGGCAAAAGAAAAGTTGCCGATCAGCATACCGTCACACCTCAAAATTTTGAGTAAAGTTATAAAAATAATCCAGGACAAAACAGTAAGGTTTTCTGCTCAGATGCCCTACGTGACAGCTTGGAGACTTTATATAGGACCTTAAGTAAGTCAGATAAGTCTACCTTCGAACAAAAAGATAGAGAAGGTATAAATTAACGTTCCTCTTTTGTGACTCCTTCATTGTTTAACCAGTTTAATACTTTTTGCTGATGGACATGGTGATTTTTTTTAAACTAACCTACTAGATATCTAATGCCTCTTTTTGTTACGCATAAGTATTCTCAAACTCCCGAAACGCGTAAATAGCGTAAATTTAAACCTTCAATAATACGTGTTCCGCATAAATACGGCGTCGTATTTTGTCAATGTGTCGTCGTATAAAGACCATGGTTAGCGTTTTTCGATTACTCTTCCTTACCCCACTTACAATCCTTTTTAACAATTTTCCACGTTGCCGTACATGGAAGTTATTTATACACAAATTGAGTTTATGTTATGTAGTTTAGAAAAATGGCAACGTAAGTAATGTCTAGGTGCAAGCACATGTTGATTGTGTTCATGTAGCTTGTATGCATATATTATACATATAAAAATTAGATTCTTTATTTATCAATGTATATTGTTATTTTATACTACACGTGAGTGTTTCATAAAATTGTCTACTAAAAATATATATATAGTAATCAAAAATGAGTAGATAAAAGGCATTTCGATTGTTAAGTATCGCTTAAATCTTGTTTGAATTGTAAGCATATTCAGGAATATTAAATGTAGTTTCTAATAACGCTTTATTAATATCAATATATCACAGTTTATTGGTTAAATATCTGAATTTCTCAATAAACCGCACAATATGTATTAACAGCAATATATACTTCGATAATTATTCGCATCACATACACGAATATAAACTTAATTAAACGTTAGTAAATAGACTGTTATCTCAAACAATATAAAGGCGTACATCGAAGACGAAGGCTGATTATGTTGGCAGTAATAGCTATAAAGATTTTGGGTGAACGTAATGCCGTCCCGTTAAGGTAATAGAACGCTGGCCCTAACGGAATTTAGGACCGTTTTCGTGATGAAAAAAAGGTACTTGTACTAATGCAAATATTAAAAATACCCCAATATTATTAAAGATACTAAAGACGTACTGTTTTTTTATAAATAAATAATTTATACATACATAAAAATTGTTCATTTCCTCTTCGAGATACCGCTGAACTGATTTAAATTACTTATACTTATTACGATAGTAACTGATCAGAACACATGAAATAAAGTCCATCACCGCGTCTTCTGTTCGCTATCTTATCCAAACCTACTTAACAGATCATACAATTAATATAAACAGAAAATTCTGAGGATGTTTTATATGTAAGTACCTGTGCCCTAAAAGTATATAAATTTACATGTTTATATTGTAATTTTACATAAATTTACATTTACAATATAAATTTACATTTACAATTTACTTACAACCCTTTTTTAAATTAGGCTCAGAGTAGGTACAAAGTTCCCATTCTACAAATTCGAAGCTAACTTTCTGAAGGCAGAAGCATACGAAAACTCTTTGTTGAAACATCATGATAACATCAAAACATTGGCAGCTCTTATTAAATTTTATTAGTGCAAAGTGGGTATTAATTAATGGGTCAATCCCGTGTTGCGTAGTGGGAAATGGTCAGACACATTTCTGTGTCTCATTCAATGATATCTTTATAGGCAAGTAGGCCGAAACTACGTATTTCCTAATCTCAAGATCCTTTCGAAGATAGTTTGGCTTCTTTTGGGGGTGTTTTATGGTGTATACGCGTAGCAAGATTCAATTTAGATGCACCAATACGATAAGCCTTTCCAGACTTTATGAAAGCGGTTACATGAATCATTGACGATGCATAGGAAAATTATCTAGCCCACATATTATATTCACATGATTAAACTAATTCTTAATATATTTTTATGCAAATGCTAGACAATATTAGCATACATTTTCAAACAAAAACTGTAAAATAAAGTCAATACAGTTTTCATGAGATAAAGGAACTTTGTCCTAGGTCTGCCTAACATACTATATACATATACTAGCGACCCGCCCCGGCTTTGCACGGATATAAAACATACATAAAAACCTTCCTCTTCAATCACTCTATCTATTAAAAAAACCGCATCAAAATCCGTTGAGTAGTTTTAAAGATTTAAGCATACAAAGGGATATAGGGGAAGAAAAAGCTACTTTGTTTTATACTATGTAGTGACATAATTTTTATTATAATAGTAAACGAAGTCCGCAACTTAATTTGCTTAAAATTAGTATATAATATGCTTTATTTGTCAAATTCGCCTTTCTATGATGTCATATTTATCATGTCATTAATTTTTAATTTTTCGCATTTAATTTTTCTTCATAATAAATCTCTTCCAACTTCACAAAATATTTAAAAACTAGATAAGTTCATCCAGCCGTTCAATAATTTTATATTTACGAACACATTTAGCTATTAATTTTTTTCGTGACGAAATACCGACCATATTTCGTAACACAGACGATGGAAGGAAAAATAGAAAAAGGCAAGTTTGATTTATATGAATATTTCGTATAGAAATAATGATTGAGCGATCACTCTAGCACTAAACAACAGAACAACCTCCGGGTCATTTGTTACAGTCATCGCGTCAGATGAAAGGATACTTCACGATTCACTTAGCACCGGCCAACGTTTGATATCAATAACTGAATACTTTGATTGACCCTGATATTGATCGCTTTCTTATCAAATACAGTTTATACAGTAGCATCATTGATAGCATTTTAGTTTTAAAATTATCTTAAACAGTTGTAAGAGTTTTCTTTTAAACATGAGATATGAGTCACTATGGTCCGATTCACAATCACAATATCATATCTTTGTGGGGAAACTTAGATTCGATTTCAAAGTTAGGTGATGTAACAAAAGTCTTTATTTGTTACGGACAAACTTCTCAAAGAACGAAAAGGGAAACGTTTATTAAAGAATTAAACTTCAGTTCGGCTGAATTGCAGTGATTTTAACTTACAGCCGAGTTGTAATTGAACTATTATAAGTTTGTCCTCGTGATTTTCAACGTTTACGGTAATGCTTTATGATCCAAGTAACATAACGGAAAGATATAAATGCGATATCTGTTTGTTCAACTATTGAATCAGATGTTATAGTTTTTGCTTTGAAACTAAGACATTTTGAAAATGAAAGAATTAATATGATGATTCGATGTTTTCATTATTTTATTAACGCGATAATCTATTGTTTATGGTTTATGAAGTGTAAGTACATAATTATAGTGTAATATATATACACAACTAGCTGACCCGGGAACTTCGTACCGCTAATAAAAGCTAGAATGGAAATCGAACGATAAATGTTAGACAGGAAAGTAGGTAGAACAGTTAATATGGGCAAATGAAATTGTTGTTTTTACTATCTTCTTCGCAATTTTTCCATATTTTCTCACCGTTTAAACCTTCCCTGGACTACGACAAACATTTCAAAACCAAAATCAGCTAAATCGGCCTAGCCGTTCTTGAGTTTTAGCGAGACTAACGAACAGCAATTGATTTATATATATATATATAAATATAATAAACTTAATTCAAATACGATTTTTCAAAAGACCTTTTAGAACTAGTTTTTTTTTTTGATCTAATCAATAAACAAGCATTCATTGCACCGGCGGTACTAAAATCTTGACTAAGAAAAATCTGAATTATTTCATTTAATTATTTATAATATTTGATTAGGTAACCGAATGGTTATGAAATGTTCATAAAAATTATATTAGCGAAAGCTCCAACCTAGTTTTCGTAATTCAGTAGGCACCTATCCGTTAAATTTTCGTTACATTTTATAAAAGCCACGTAACGGTTCAATTTAGCTTGATTGATGATGAAAACGGAAAGTATTGTGAAAGTCTGAACGGAGTAAATTGTATTTAACTTAATTAGGGTTTTGGGTTGGATGACTCTAATAATTCTGTTAAGAGTTTTGGATATATTACATTTGACTTAATAATGTAATATATCCTGTTCTGCTTTCTTTTTGATGTGTGTTTGACCTGTGTTCTGTTTTTGATGATTCTAGTCAGATTCCGTTTTTCGCGTGGGGAAAGTTGCAATTAATTTTCTTGTTGACATCTGCCGTGACATTAGATCAAAATCAAAATGTAGATTATATTTAAATCTATATCTAGTTTGTATTAAGTACGAAACTTTGGAAAACCCAGAAAATGGAAAATTTTATCCTACTTAAAAGTTGTCAATAAAAGCTTGACCAAAAACAAAAATTCACAAATCCACGAAATAGATATTTAAACTAAAGATTGTACCTACAACTTCACTGTACTTAACTTTTTGTTGTTAGCCAGGATTAATTTTTTTAAATAATATTACGGAGTATGTGATATTTCCAAGTGAACTAAAATCATTATCAATAAATAAATTTTAAAGTATGTTATGATAAGTGAAAACTACTCGCTAAGGCTTTTTTATAAAGTTATATATTTCCTGAATTGCGCTTGGAAATGCACCAATTTAACAATAGTTAAAAATATCGGTAAACATGATTAGAGAAAACAAAAAAAAAAAACAAAAACAACAAAAACAAAAACAAATTAGCCATCTGGCTCATCTGAGTTTATTGATTATTTTTCTCAAACCTGGGCGATTTTTTGAACATTCTGATAACTTACTTGTAGATGGACTTTCAAATTAATTTATAATGTAAATTGTTTTACGCAGTGTGTATCTTTTTTTAATAGATACCTCAAATCCCAAATCACAAAGCACCATTCGTTGATAATAAGAAACATATCTTATAAAATACTGTGAGAGGATTTTTCGGGATCAAGATAAAATCATTTTCTTTATTAAGCTTGTAGATAGGTGCGTTCGCGACGCCATAACGTCACATCCCATAGGAAATAACAGGGATAAAGCTATACCTCCCTCATGACTCCTCAGGCTTCGTAGGACTTGCCATCTTACATCGAGTTTTATTGTTTTCATATTATGTTTCCTTGAGCAATCCCTTGCGATTTTTATATAAATATTTATTCAGATAATGTACTGTAATGTCATAACTGGAAACACTTTTAATTAGTTTTAAATTAAAATATTCTAATAAACAGTTAAGCGGATATAGTTGAGTATGTGTATTGGATAACGACTATTCATAGATTTTATAAACGAGGCATTAGTAAAAAAGTATCATTTTGGATTTAATAATACATCATCGGACACCAATTCAGGCTCACTCTATGAAAGTAATATCCGCAATAAGGATCTTGGCCTAGTTTAATACGTATTTATAGAAACGAATTAAAGCTAAGAATTATAGAAAAATTTACGACTAACCTGGGCGCTAAACTGCTTCCGTTATTTTATTAATGTTACGAAGCAAAACAATTATTGAATTTGACCCATGGCTAAAAATGCTTGATCCATTGAAAGCTCCGGATATTTAAAAAAGTTTCAGTTTGGATGGCCCAGAAGGTATTATTAAAGTGATTAGTGAAACAGTCACAGAAATATGTCCGCTTCACATCATCCAAGTTATTACTTTTAGATTTGTATATATTAACGATCCAAAAGACAATAAATAATTCAGTCGGGTGGTTTTTGATATTACAAAAAAATATACGCTTTATCTTTCAGAAAAAGATCTTAAAAGTATTTCTTAATTTTCTTTTCATTAGCAATAACATAATTTTCAATATTTAACTAACAAAAATAACAAGCAAAGAATGTATCTGTAATTTCTTGTTAAAATATCAAAAGACCAACGAGCTAAGCCAGATATATTTAATACAAAAAAATATTATCTTACCTACTGTATTTACTTAGGATAATAAGACTTATGATAAAAAGTCAAAGGTTAGTGCTCCGTAGACAACAGACACTAAAGTCTTTTTTATTCACGCCCTCATAAAAGATATGACTGCAAGTAAATAAAGTTAATTTTGTTATAACAAAAGTCTGCTGTTACAAAATTGTCTTAATTCATCTCTGTCTCTGATTTTGAATTGAACAAAATATCAAGTTTATTAAAAATTATCATCGCATGATAGGTGAGTATTAATGAATGTACTGTTTTAACTCTCGACGCAAATATAGCGCTATAAGTTTGACGTGTCTGTATGTTTGTCTGTGGCATCTTATTGCCTTAACGAACGCACCGATTTAGATGTAGTTTTTTTTATTTATAAGCTGACGTGATGGAGAATGATCTGAGATATAATTAACATGAGTTTTTTAAATTATCTTCAATTTCGGTTCTATTAAGTAGTTAGCGTCAAAAACTAACTCAGCCGCTTAAAGCAATGTATTCAGCTCTCGTATTTTGTAAACATCCTACCCACCTCGACTTTATTAGCCGGTGACATTACGTCTTGACCAATCGCAGCGAGGCGTGAGGTGAATTCGCTGTGAGTTCGCTTAAAAGCCCTATTACAAAATTGCGTTGACACATATAACTTGTTGCCTAGTTACAAAACTGACACGCACCATATACCACATGTAATTACATTTATTAAATAATTGGTAATTAAATTTTTTGAAATATATTTTGAATTAATTTTCTGTTAAGATTGTTAGATGTAAATTTTACGTAAAAAATACCTAGGTATATAGTAAAGAGAAATTGTCAGTTAAATCTCATCGTTTTTTGTCATTTTATCTTTGGGATGTTTCCCAATAATTTCATAAGTATTTCAAAATTCGGCGGCCGCTATAGACTTTAACACTATTTGATGGACATTAAAACCAATATTTCATTTTGTTTACTTACTACACTATCTCAAAAAACAATTGTAAACATTTTATGAAAAATCATACTGCTGAATTTCAGATATGTTTAAATAAATTTAAATATATTGTAAAAAGTGAGGAGTAAAGTTTGTCAAAGGCTTTCAGTTTCAGAAAATTCGAGCTTCCAAATTGGCCATTTTATGTAAAAAGTAAGGTTAGAATTTAGACCTCATAAGTGTTATAAGTACATATATAAAGTTATAGTTATAAGTACAAATTACCCAAATACTTGTTACGTTATCACCTGCGTGAAAACCCCATTCAGTGGACGACAGCCGTGGTTCATTTCGCTAACTGTTAGAAATAAGATATGTGGGATGATCTTAGGTTAAGTTCTCTTAGAATTGTTAACTAGAATTAGAATCTAGCTAGTATCGAGCTAGATTAGAGACATTATAATATTAGGATATAGTTTATTAATTAAATCAGTTAGATAAAAAATTTGCAGTTTTTTTGTGACCGGTAGCGACCAACATAATTTACTATTAAATAAACAATACCAATAATACGCGCGTTCTAGAAAAGGAATCAGAAAGCATTCGCTTTTCTAAGTAAGTCTTTTAGACCCCAGACATAAATACGTCTTAATCTTGAATGTCCGTCAATTTTAATCATACCAGCATAACATTCAAAACACGATCCGGCCAGTCACTTGCAGAATTCTCTCATTTCAAATGCTCCACTGAAGAATCGTAAAAAGCGGATTATAGTCTGCAAGCTCATGTGTTGAATTCGTGAGTGTTGGCAATATGGTGTGCTTTATTTACTCCTAAGCTGCATATAATGAAAACGCACTGTCGTGTCGCGTCACGCGCGGGACTCAAGTCCCAGCTAAAAAGAAAACGTGGATCAATAAACATTGATACATTTCCAGCTTATTATTCACAATTTTTTATTTAGAGTGCTGTGATTTTTTACTTACTTTTCTTTAGCATACTTACCATACAATAGTACACAATCATATAGCCTTTAGCCAAGGCCTTTTATAAAATAACAAAAATGACATAGTTACATTATGCAATAAATATTTTGTCAGGCATTATAATTATATTAAATGGATAATTTCCCTTAGGCATGCAAATTTGTTATATAACTAGGCAACTTGATTAGTAATTTCATGATAAACACAAACACGGCATGGACGTTAATTGTTTTAAGTAATGAAATGTGTAAACTGCATTTGCTCGTTACTAAGTTATCGAGTTAAGCAAACATAGCTAGGGGAACACGAGTGCAACAGAAAAAATACACGGGAAAAGTAATCAACATACATTTTTAATAATTATTCTTATAGTATTGTATCTACCAATTGTCAGAAATAACTGTTTTATCGACTTATTTGTAAACAAATTTTCACAAAGTATAAACCATTGAACTATGTTAAATAATTTCGTGTTTGTGTGAAATAAGTATCATAGCAAAATTTTAAATTCATCAGCGAGGTCTCTTGATATTTCAAATTTGTACTGTTTATTTTTTCTTATATAACATTTAGCTCTTATCTATAATTAGATCTATAAATCAGCGAGACGATGCTAGTAACTTATAAAATTCGGGCCGTTCGAGTGCGAATCCAATATAAGGGCTGCATTATCGCGTTCTATCGCTTTAATGTTTACACGAACAAGTTTAAATTACAAGATATAACGTTATACACTATGAACGATTATTTTGGCCTGTTTTGTGTCGTGAAGAATTCTAATGTTTTTAAGTATCTCGTTTAAATAGATACGGGTTGGTTTAAATTTTATAATCTCTTTAGTATGGTTTGGTAGTTAGCATGGAATAGAGAGATTCCTTTTTTACTTACCTAAATATATGAAAGTATCAAGATTGTTAGGCCACGGTGTAACGGTAGCGTTACTTATACGTATATTGTCAAGTCTTGTCACTTGTCACATGAAAAGTTTTTGATAAAAGACTTAACTTGGAGAAGGCTTAAGACTTTTTTTTTAAAAGACTTTATCCTTGAAAATCAAATTATATTTGTAGGTTTCAATAAATTCTGGAAAGAATCTGTTATTGTTGAAATATAAGTTTGTATCGGTATCTTTGTATTTTATTCAAATTAAATGTGTATATATTTTTCAACCGACTGCAAAATATGGGAGATACTCTATTCGGCTAAAGATAATTTTGTTTGTACCGCGATTCTGAAACCAATTATTAACCAAATAGGTCTTTAATATTCTTAATTTTATACTCTTCTCCTAAAATGCCACATTTATTGTGTAAAATAAAAGTAGCATTTAATTAAATCGGGATCAAAAATCTATAATAGGGTGGAGTAATATGTTATCTACTTTAAAGTATATAATAGAGAATTTGCTATAAGAAATTTTATCTTATTTTCTATTACTATATTTAAATTAAATATTTCCTTTAAAAAATTTTAAAAAAGTTTTTACGTTTACAATAAAAATATCCACTTATATATATTTACATGATAATAATATTATTTTATTCTTATTTCCGTATATTCTGTCCGTCCGTTGCGTAGCGTCAAATAAATATAATAATAAAATGCCACCTCTACATATTTCTCTGGGCCGGTAACTCTTACGTTACAAACGTAGTTGACAAATCCTCACTCTCCCAAATTATATTAAAAAATCTCCCAATTGTCAATTGTAATATATCTCTATTACGAATACTCTAAATAACATATAAATATATAATGAGAAAAAATGCTAAAATAAATAAAAAATATATAATGCTATCATTGATGTGCAAGTGCAGTAAGTTTAGCTTCTAATGATCAAAATAAAAGCTTAGCTTCCTACTAGTGAAGGGATTTTGTAGAATCGGATTTCTTACCCTTCTGGACGTTTCAAATACATTTTAAGTAGGTTGTAACGAAATACGTTTGTTAATATTTTTTTCAGATTATCTACATGCAAATGACGTTAAACAGTCAATATTTTTCTGCGTATACGGTTTAATCTTTTCTCAATACACTTTACGAGACAATAAATCGTATTGCTATTACAACTACTTGGTATCTGCCTTATATCAGTCGCAATAAAAATGTTTTATGTTAGTGGCTAATAAATGACATCAGCAAATTCAGTAAGACAATATGAAAGGCTATGCATCCGTTTCCTTTATTTCCTCCCCTCGTGAGGGCGCCAACCCGCTTTTGGCAGACGATCTTCCCTTGTTTTTCTTATCTACCATTGTTTATATTAAATGTATTTCTAATTGGATTGGGTCATCGTGCACGCAATCTATGTCATGGAACTTTTGTTTATTACCACTAAAGATAATATTTTTTACGTATAGTTTGTTACAGTTTTAATATTTATTAATAATTCCCATTGTTTCTTTTAGGTGTTGTGTATAAAGAATTATTAAAAACAGTTTTAAAACATTTTTTCAAAGTAGACACAAAAAATTGGTTGCAATTAAAACATACCAGATCGTCGAATGTGGCGTTCTCTCGGAAGCCAAGGCTCACTTTATGTCGCTGCGCCATTGGAGTATGTAAGTATATATGTAAAAAATAACTTGAACATATAATCGCAAAAAAAACATTTTATATCGCATATGTAGGTATTAAACTTTTACATTTGATATTGTTTACTTATTTATTTATTTGATATTTACTTTTTGTGATATTGAGAATGTTTGAAACTTAAAAAGGAATTCTACAATTTTAAAAAAAATATATAGCTTTTTTTGTATATATACAAAAAATATATACAAATAAATTCATGGTATCTGCTTGCGAATAATAAAAGACATAAATTCAACTTTCGATGATTTAGCACTTGTTTAGTCAATTTCAAATTTCAATTCCCCCTCAAATCCATTTTCAAAGGATTGGTTTTCGCGATCTCGAGTTATTGTTTTAAGGGCGCGCTATTATTCAATGTCATATATCTTACAAATGCGAGCACTTCGAATGGGGTGACCATAAGTGTTTTCCAATGATCATCAATCTTATTTTCAAAGATACTTTATGATGCTTGCAACATGTAGTAAAATTCATTCTTTACGATTCAACGATTTCCTTCTAGCAACGTTGTCAATAAATATAAATCCCATAACTAAAGATCAATATTTAGCTACATTTCAGTTAAAAGATTACCATGTAACTACAACTACAACTCAACTACATAGATAAATGCAGAACTACAACGTTTAAAAGCTAGTTCACACTAGTAACCTTTATTTTAAAGAGTGGTACGCTTTTTTCTCAAACCCCTCTTATGCTTGTCAAACTTGTTACTTTTTTATAATAAATAAAGTAATAAAAAAAAATTTAAATATAAAAGTAACGCAACATTTCAATAAAAATACTATTATTTTGTACGAATATCTAGCTTTAATATTTAACATCTAAACAGTAATGTCATATCATAAATATACCTATATAAGACAATATTGCTCATTACGTGGCATTGCCACCACCTGGAATAATTTTAAGGCTATCTCAAATTTCATTAGAAATATAACATTTTGAAATAATGTGTTCATTCCTAACTTCAACGACAAAGCTCATACGTTCACGTTTAATTTTTATGTATACTTGAAGAAATCAGAAAACTCATTTCTTTCAAAGCAAACATAAGATGTAAAAATTCATTGCACATGTTGAAAAAAGTCTTAGTGAAGAAATATCACGGATTCCGTCCCCGATGTTTACTCGCGGTGGTTAAGCTGCATCTAATGAAATCCCCTGTCAGGATTTCCTTGCACTAAGTTATACTGCGACTGGCTCTCTTTAATATTTTTAAGTGAATTATAAACTTCAAAACTTCAAAGTTGACTTTTGTTTAAAATTAAATATTAATTGAATGATATTAATATTTTATTATAAGCAGTGTATTATATCTAATTAAAAAATACAAGTTGTTATTAAAGCAAAAACTCCTTTGTAGATTTTAAGATCCAAATATCACAGTAATGACATCAATTGCAATAATATAGTATCTTTTTTGGAAATATAATTATTATCTACTACTAAGAATTGCAACCGACAGGAAACAGTTTAAGATGTTGGAGGAGGGCCCATGCCGTAAGGCACACCGAAATTATGGACTTATTATAATTAATGTACCAATGATCTAATTTTAGTTATTTTAGTTAAATGAAAAATTGTAAATTTCGGAATAAAAGGCTTTTTTATTTAATTATTATCTACTACAAAGTGAAGTCTGCAACCAACTTAACCTACTAAATTCGTCCATTTCAGGCCATTTTACCGGGACTCTCCGTGGCTACTTCTCTGGCAGAATTTAGTTGCCTTTACTTACAACAAGTCTCCACTTCCCGTGACAAGACTCCATCATGTTTATCCTATTTATATATCTTCGGCAATCTTCAACAATGACGAACTTCAATACACATCCCCGATTTCAACCACTTTAATTCTATTTGCTACCTTAAAATTAGTATATGTCCTTTCCCAAGCTCAAAAAGATAGATTTAATTTCACACTTATAGTATTAAATTAAGGATGTTCAAAAAAAGAAATTCGTTTGATAAAATGTTAATGTACATTATTCATATTTACATTATACAAGACTAAATTAGCATATATATTTTTACTTTAGGCAAAAAAAACATCGTTATGTTTGCTTTAGACATTCACCGACATCGCGTTAAGTATCAAAACGTGTCATTCCTAAACTTGTATTTTCAGTATATTCGTTCTTAGCTTATTTGGGGTGTTATTCTGATCACGAACATCGGAATCTCGTTTATTAAAAATAAATCTCCAAATATTGACACTATTCTTAATATATATTTAACTAATTAACGATCATTAACATCGTTGCATAGAAGTGTATTTCAATAGCCTATGAAAAAAGAATCATTTACCAGTCACGTTCACACTTTACCAAGAAGATTACTAGTGAATACGTAATTAATATTTAACTCGTACATTAATCTTTTTGTTATAGAATAAGAACAATTTTTAAGTATCTGTTAAAATTAATTTGGTGGTGAGATGTGTCTTAAGGCGCACGAAAATTCTTAATATTTCAAATGATTTTTTATTATGTTTGTATACTCTTTTATGTTATTAAATAAAGACAATAAATTCCACGAAAATATAATTAATAAAAAGTGAATCTATAACAGTCCTTTGTACATATTTTAATCTGTGTGATTATTTAGTTTTTGCATCAAAAGCATTTAAAATGAATCTGAAAAAAAAAACGAAATTAAGTTTGAAACTCTGGATAAATGTTCATTTGGTCTATGAATTAACATCTCGAGTACGACGGCCATCTTTAATTTTAAGAAAAAATTGGCTTCTTAAAGAAAAGCTTTCTCACAATTCCATATAGAAATCAGAAATTCATTACATTCGCTGATCTCAGCCAGAAATGAACAGTGCCAGGCATACTGTAACGCTTGACCAATTTTCTTTTATGGGAAACTACGTACTGGAAATATCAATGGACACATCTCGATATATTCATGTTGTACATGATCTCTGAACATTGAATGTGAAGTTATTTAAACCTATATAACTAGTAAATAGTCATTGGTATACTGTGGTAGCACTGAAAACTTTTTGATAGATACATTAAATTTAATCGAAATCAATTTTCTATACCTATTATTAAAAATAAAAAACAAAAATACAAACATATTAAACATGTCGTATGTATTTTAGTGCCGCTAAAGGGATATGAGAATCAATTTTTCCTATGTCTTTAACTATCTATTGATGAGATATTTTTATTTGTTCGAATAACAAAAGTCATACTTGCTACTTAATATAAACTTGTACATTTCCTCTGTACATTCTTGCAAGCGTAAGTTCCGATCTCGCTTACTCTAATACGTTGTATTGTAAGAAAATTCGAGTTGAAATGAGTATCATTTAAGCAGCACACCCATTTGAAGCATCTTTTCTCGCCCGATGCCAACACCATAATTGTACATTCGCTTAAATGTAAAATATTTCTCGTAAGCGCTCGGCAAAATGTCTCTGTTTACTTCGAAGTACAAATACAATGTGCGACTCACTTTATTTCTTACATTCACCTTACGCTCGTATGCTTTTTACATTCTCAATGAAGATGCATTTTCAACACAGTATTTCTGAAGAGAGCGGAATAACAAACGAGTCTTATATAAGTTAATTTGTGCTTCTATGTTTATTGTACACAAATTTTGCTCATATACATTTTTTACTTCTAAAACCTTCCTAAGAATTTATCACTTAATTGATTGTAGGTATAAAATACATGTTTATGAATGTAATAAGTGAAATTGAAGACAATTTAATAATCCCCTGAGATTATACAAATAAGGATAAACAAATGAACAATTATTGATAAATTGTAGCTAAGAACAATTTAGTTCACGTCAGCTTCCAAAAACCGAAACACTGATACGTGAAACTTGTAACTATTTTTACGTCGTAAAAAAACTAAGCAGACTTTTCAAACATGTCCGTATAATCATTAGTATGTGTTTAGATATAACAAACATTAAAATTATCCACCGCACCCTAATTCCACGTATGTTAAATGCGATTGTTACAGTGGCTTTGTATTCTATCCACAAATTAAGTCGAACCGCAATGTGCCAAATGATTTATATAAGCCGAGCTCAGCCGAGTTTATTTACGAGTCGAAACAAGCCATAATAATTACAGAGCGTACAAACGTTTGTTAACTTAAAAAGGAATTACTTCGTAACGACAGCGGTGGGCCTAATTGTCCGGGACGTGACTGATATTCGTAGTATTATAAAAAACATAATACCCGGAATAGGTTTTTAATGTCGCTTTATTTATAATTATTCGAATTGGAGTCGCAATTTCTATGTTTATTTTCGTGAATATTTGGAAATTTTAACGACGTGAGACGATTCGTTTCTGACTTAACTTAATCATATTAGAAATAGGGTTCTTTTTTATTTGGATAAGCTTCCAATCTCTTAGTAAAATCCAGGGACTCATGTGTGAAGCATGGGGAAGAAATTTCTGCGTATCTTCACCGATCATTTATTCATCTAGATGCAAGTAAGTCATCACCCTCCTGCGCTACACAACCAAAACAATTATCATTTATTTTATAATTTCTAAATGTGACTACAGTTCTCATTACCTGACAAAAACGACAAAGTAATATCCAGATTGAAATATGCGATTCAATTCAGATAATTATTCCAAGCCATTACATAAAACGTTTCTATATATCAGAGAAACAATAGAAAGCGAAACCCAAACATTTCAGTTTATATTTTTCATGAAAAACCACCCTTTCGGTTCTATTCAGGCGAGTGACGGTCCATTGTTGGTACGATCAGAGCCATTCATGGCTCGCCGGGCAAACGGAGCTCGAAAACATTCAAATTAGACTATTGTGACGGATTTTTCTTGTACATCGCGTTTTCATAAATACGTGCTATTTGCATGTCATTGACCTTAGTTAATCGATTCCATTTTTTGTATATAATTGAGCAGGACTTCGAACTACCGGACCACCGCCCATGGACACCCATAATAAAGCTCTTGCCTAGTAACAGGCTACTTTTAAGGTGCAAAGTCCACGCGAATGAAATCGCGAGTAAATGGTTCTAAAAGAGAAGAAATATGTTTGCCCCATTCCCACACTGAGATTAGTATCTAAAATACCGGCTTTTATTAATTTATCTATTATCTATGCATTTGAATTCCCGTAACCCCTAGTGGGGCGTGGGGCAGAGACATTACTGTCTCTGTTTCACTGACCACTTTCTTTACAGGCAAGTAGGTTATCAGCTTTCTGTGCCTACCCAACCGAAACATTCATGTGTTCCCCGGGATTCAAACACAGGGCCTCCAGTGCAACACACAGAAGCGTCAACCACTTAGCCACGGAAATTAAATTCTGTGATTCCACTCTCTGATAACTCAACTTTATTATTTTATTATTTTTATAATATGAGATATATAACTTCACACTAGTTTAACTGAATAAAAATTTTCATAAAATAATCGCCTTTAAAGTTTAGTAGTTATTAGTCATGAGATGAGCATTCAATGTGTACGGTTCGATTCCGGCAATCCAATAAATTTTACTTTAGAATGCACAAACCTTCAGTCCTTACCTGTAATGAAAATGATCATTGAAAAATACGTAGAAATGCCTTAAGACCTCACTCTTTTTCTAACATAAAGCAAAATATTTTATTTATCTATCGAAGGGAAACCAGAGTTTGCATTCATAGTGCCGAGTGCATTAGCAGCGAGTCGAGAGTGCGTAATCGTATTTGCATTATAAATTTGTTCCTTCACTTAATGGCTTTGAAACCACGTCAAAATAAAAATACATACAGTCAATTCGAGTGTATGAAAGGACTTCATTATTATGCTGAATACACGGGAGGTAAGGGATGTTACAATGTGAATGTTTCGTTTGTTTTATTAACGAGACTTGTTACGAATTCTGTATAATGGTTATACGGTTGCGATCTTCAAATTAAATAACGAATTTATTATAAAATGTTAAAAGTAAATTTACATAAAGATTGTAATTATTTGAATTTTGTCTCCTTATAACTAGTGCGACTTGTGCAATCTTTGTATTTCTTTTATTCCTTATAAAAATGCCTGTCTGAGAAAATAAAATGTAAATATTTTTTTATATAAAGAACTTACTATGTCCCGCGGTTTCACCCGCGTTAACTTCGTCGTAACGTGATGTTATATAACCGCTTAAACTAAACGCCTAAACGCTTTTATCTCTAAAAATGATGATACTTCCATAGAACTTTTCAACCACTTACAACCCTTTTTTCGCAATTAAAAGTAGCTTATGTCCTTTCTTAGGCTCTAGACTATCTGTGTATCAAATTTCATTTTTGTCGGTTCAGTAGTTTTGGCGTTAAATCGCGACAAACAGACAGACAGAGAAACTTTCGTATTTGTAATATTAGTAAGGATTAACAGTGCTACGATCAGAGTTAGTTCTTAATCGATAGAATGTAAGAATCAGTCTTCATGCCTAGTATATACATTTCGAAGACTGTTAAGTTTCAAAATCGTTTATTCATAAGAAGTCACATACTTATAACATCATGTACGTTATTTAAATCTATGTTTAATTAGTTATTATGTAAGAAGAACAACCAAAAAACTTAGTCGGGTTTTTACTTTTTTTTTACCAAGTTTACAAGTACTGCTTAGAGAGAAATGCTTTAACTGTAGCATACATATTTATCATAGTACGAATTTGCAAGAGCGGTAGACCTAAAGTCATGCCATCCGCATAACTGAGGAGTCTTGCGTCTGCGGTCTCTGAGACCCACAATCGTTTTACGGACGGTTATTACGGCATTATCCTCAGAATGCAAGCCAAAGCTCGTAATTAATATGTGTAGGCCACGAGACCTCAATTACTCTGTGTGCTAAATTGTATTTTACTAATGAATGGACATTATAATAGTATAACGTTAGACTGTTACGTTATCACTATACCTTTTAATATTTTAAACATATTGAAATCTAACATGACCTACTTCGAGTTGAAAGACTTTTTTAATTAATCATTTCAGAATTCTATGATACTAAAACTGAGGTTTTATAAATCTACAAATGAAAAATATTAATAATAACAGCTACTGCTAACTGACTACTGAAAAGATTTTGTTAGAAAAAATAAATATGAAATTTAAATAATAGGCGAAATCTTTGTTAAATATATATTAAATAATATGATATCTATAATTTATCATTTTTATAAAAATATTATAAAAACGTATTTAATCCTCTCCCAAAGTGCTTTAAATTTGCTCTATGTATTTTGTTTACAGATAAGTACTTAGGTGATCGAATATTGTTTTTTCCTCTGAAAGAAAGGTGCGAATACATATTTTCTTTCTCTCTTAAGTTTTACTTCAATCGTGTGGTCTAAAGCTTACTCGTTTTTTTTATATAGACAAGATGTTTTTTAACAGAAACTTTCACTTGCAACCACATGATTAGCTTCTTTCTTAATACTCTTACTAATTTCACATGTTTTCATGACAAAATTGCTTTACCTACATTATTACACACCCACTTTAAGACCCAAGACATTCTTTGACACGTACCCCTAATAAAATCAAGCCATGCTTTCTTTCCAAATATAGAAACTCTGTTAAGTGCTTACAAAAAGAAGAAAAAGCCTCAAAGTGAGAGTGCTTGCAGTGGTCGAGAAGGTCATTAATGCACCCTTCACCCGAACCCTCGCATACAGATAAGTGAAACAACTTTTTTGATGTTTGTCACCAACGTGATATTACATAAGGGAAACTGGAATAATTATTTATAGTATGACTGTTGGTTCCCCTTATTAGCAACCAACTGATCGCCACATACTTAAAGTGAAGACTTACTTGACGGAGAGCAGAAGTATTTTGTGGTCTTTCATTATTAGGTAGACACTGTTTCTGTCTTTTTCATTGAGCCTAATCACCTAATTAGCAAGTATATAACTAGCTAATTAGGTATTAATACGATATTTCCTACATTCCCAACCAATGCTTTATAACGTGTTTCCCCGGGAATCGAACCCAATTCATCTTGATTTTTTTCTTCTAAATATAAATATATACATTATTAATTTTCTTAAATCGTTATATTTACTATTTATCACTATTATATAGTTTATTTGTTTATTTTAAGTGCAAATTATATTTTAATTAGTCAATTAATAAAACCTGATTAAATTGTGTATGCCATAAATTAGCATCCCAATAGGATGACGCAGCGATGTGCCAAATACATGTCGAAAGCCTCCTTAACAGACTGAATGTGCATATCATGCATGCAGTGCATGTCTATACTCTATAGTACTCAAAACGTCCTACTTCCCTTCAAAGCTTCCTTTAATCTGTTTCAATGAATTTTCAACGAATATGAACAACGTATTTTCATAAAAAAGCTAACCATATAAATTTATTTCAGTCACATTAATGTTTAAATAAATCTATTAGTTATATTATAATAGTGTCAAGTTTTTTTTTTCTTTCTGTATCCTTTTTTTCTTGCACAAATAGATCTCTCTAAAACACGCACTTGCCAGTAAAACTAGAAATTAGCTTGTCAATTCTTGAACTAAGATTATTTCCTGAAATTTACTAAATATAATTATTAAACTATAATTAAAGACAATTTGAGAATTGTAATAATATAAAGTATGGGGCAGACACATTTCTGTATCTGTTTCACTAATTATTTTCTTTTAGAAGCAAATAGGTGATCAGCCTACCCAACTGGAACATACACATTCATTGGTTTCCTCGGGATTGAACCCAGCACCTCTGGTGCAATACGCAGACGCATAAAGAACTTAGTCACGGAGGTGGTGAAGTAGGTGATATGATCGTAATAATTTCTGTTCTAACTTTAAAAAATTTAATATTGGATGTCGTTTGTTACAAGATTACATTGGTGAATTTTGATGACATTAAAATAGCATTAAAAATGAAATAGTTCAGTTTGCTCATCGCCAAAGCGTTTTAATGAGCGTCCGTGCAAAGCAGATGTACGACAATCCGTGGTAAGCCCCGACTTAGTTTGTGTCGCTCGCGCTGTAATCGCAATGGGTTTGCACTTGAATTATTGCGAATCTAACCTACTTCGAACAATGAGATTTATATACAAATTTTAATTGCTCGTATTCTTGGGATAATTTAATGAATTTTTTGATGTTCAACATTGGTCAGCGCACCTCGCTTGATTTTACTGACGTGGCGGATTCTATTTGAATGACGAAAAATTGTTTCATATTTACTTTTAACTTTACTGATGCCGTCACTGTAAACGACATGACTCAACACTATTTTTATTATATTATATAAGCAATAAAATTTTGTTTATCGAGGTTATAAGTCAAAAACGAAAATGGAGCTTATTAATTCCACAATAATTCTTTTTCAATCCACCCTTTACACAACAATGAAACAATTTATATAACTAATATAGACGATAAGAGTCATACTCTGTGCAATAGCAATCAGCCCAATTCCGAGGAAGATGGAAAACAAATTGAATTACACTACAGGAAGCTCACGTTTGTCTGTGGATAGAGAAAAGTGGATGCATTAGTTTTTCACCCTTACAATTCCTGTACTATATCTCTCTATACTTGCATTCATGAATATTTAAGAAGACCTCTAAGAAAACATATAAAATGAATATTGAATTCTGTTTCATCTGTAGTCAATTTGAATATAGCTTTAAATTTACAATCGGGTAAATTGAATACCTACTAGAAGGAAGCGAGCGTTGTCGTTTTCTAAAAATTTTAAGTCTGTAATTTTCAATACATAGTAGTTAATTGTAGTTTTCATACAGCGATATAAAACTTTGTATGAGGGATACACTTTTAACTTATAAAGATTAAATATGTATAAGATTCTAATGCATACAAAGTGCGATCAAAATAACAACAACAATTCTTTGTTATAGAAATAATCTTGTTTTTAATTGCTTACCGCCACTCGAGGTAATGGCCAAAAAGAATAATCGTAAATGACTGGCTTTAGCTTTGTTTATAAAACATTTCAGGCTTATATAATGCTTAATTAGTTAGGATTTCGCAGCCTCGAAGCGCATAACTCACTCTCTTATAACAATTAGCCTGGATTTTTGCTACCTTTTTATTTGCTTCTCTTCATTTGAAAAATTGCAAGTTTAAATTTATTATAGATTTACAACCTTATTTTGGATATTGTTCTTAAGTACATAAAAAATTTCTTCACAATCCTGACATCAGAACATTGGTCATGTACAAATTTTTAGTGTCTATGTAAAACAATACATGTATGTAAAGACACTACGTCTAGGTAAAACACCACGTCTATACAAAATACTACCTCTATATAGGTACTACGCAAACTTACAGCTTCTTGACACCCGAACATTAAAATACCTATCATAAATTTTGATGGTAAACTCATAGTAGAGTCCCAACCTCATCTACGTACGAATCATGTCATTACATGTCAATTGTATACATGTGTATAAAAATGACAAGATTTTATCTTTTGCCTATTTAAATTTGGAATTAATAAAATTAGATATCCTAAAATATATCTTTAAATAACAATTTTTGTCAAGAAAAAGCAATAAAACAACTTAAACGTTTTCTACCTTTAAGATAATAGAAAATATGAATCACAAGTTACTTCCAAGAAGTGGCCGGAGAAAGCTCTTTATCTCAAACGGGAAAATTAAACTTTATAGACTCGACGCAGCAGTTTTAGTTGTTAATATTTATTTATTTCGTACTTCTTTTGGTAACACATACGATATATTTTGTCGTGGAATAAGCTTTGTAGGTAATCAAACACTTTTTTTATTTATAAATTTTCATAAACCATATAGGAATTATTAAAAATACTTAACGTATTTTTATTTTAATAGTAATGCCAGATATGAATTTCGTTAATTTATAATATATCAGTTAATAGATATTAAATAGTTAGAACTCAAAGATAATTCGTTATCTGTTGGCAACTGGCCATGAGGTGGAAAGCTTGTGGTTTCATACTATCAACAAGTTTGCAAGAATTATATCGTGATAATTACTTTACAGACTAACGCACTCATATTTAATTTATTTGCTTCTTTTGTTAATTACCAAAGATACAGTTATTTGTCTTGTGTTTTTAAGAAATCTCCAACGAGTTGAAGTATTTTATAATGTAAATTTATTATCAGTCCTCAGATCTGATAATATTTCTTTCTAGCCGAGTTCGTAAATTCGTCAATACCTAGGTCGACGAATGGAGCCTCGCTATTACCTGCACCCGTTTATAAGCCAAGAGAAGGCAGCGTGGGATTTCAGTATGTACAGCGATGAATTCACAGTTAAATACAAATTAAAATATCTCATTAATCTAAGAGCAGATCTTCGTCAATTGTAGCTAAGATCCATTTCAATAAATCTTTTAAACAAAAAAAAAGCGCATCGAAATTGGTCCATTCGTTCGTCCATACACTACAGACACATCAAAACACCCCTATTTTTAAGTCGTTTGTAAAAGGACGATGAAAAGAAGGAAGGAATAAACTGCTTTTGCATTGTGAAATATAATTATTTATAAGTTAATTAGGACATACAATTTTAGTCTCTCTATTTCGTATTTTAGCCGCGCATTTAATATTCGCTGTAGCGTAGTATCTCGGATACCTAGCGCATTAGCCCAATACGTAAGCAGCTTAATTATTCATCTCATTAGAGACTGAAGATCCTTTGTAAAGCGGTGCAGGCGCCTGATAGCCTAGTTACTACTTGACTTGCAAAGTTTTACAATATAATGGAGTTAATGTTAAACAATTGTGTTATAGACAAAGTTTGATGCTGAATTTCTGATCTATTCACTGTTGATGTTTGGGGTTATATCTTTGATGCGCGGTCAAAAGGGCTTAAGCCAAAATACAGAATCAGGAATGATTAGACAAGGAATGAATGTGTGCTTCAGATAGAATTACTACTATATTGTTTTATAAATATAACAATTACAAATAATATCAATAATTAGATTTTACATAATGTTTTGAAATTTGCTGTAGCTCTCCTGAAAAATTCAAAATTTGGACTTAAGCCCGTATGACCGCGCATCAGAGATATGTTCAATTGAGCAAATTGAGCAAGCTTTTCATAGTCTGTACTCTGATAAGTAGTTGACTCCTGAATTGACAAATTTAACTGCAATATAAATTACTTGTAAAAGTGAATTCCCGTAACCCCTGGGGGGCATGGGGCAGACACATTGCTGTGTCTGTTTCACTGATCATTTTCTTTACAAGCAAGTAGGTGATCAGCCTTCTGTGCCTACCCATTCGAAACATTCATGTTTCTCTGGGATTCGAACCCAGGACCTCCGACGCAATACGCAAACGCGTAAACCAATCAGCCACGGTGGCAATATAAGTTACTTGACTTTCTATAAAAATTTATCTCGGAAACATTCTAGCAACATCTTGAAAATTTCCGGGCAGAAAAATGAACGAAAATGTATTGTTAACAAGTTGTTTGGTTACTTAAGTAATTAATTAAATTAATAATCCAAATAAATAAACTATTAAACTTACAATAACAGTTTTGTGTTTCTCAGAATTTCTGAGGCAGAACAATTTTAAAGTTCAGATATGCATACCATAATATCGGCTGTCACATCCAGCGAGATTACACAGAATTTGACAAGGGAAACGTCAAGAGCATTATCGTATCTAGTAAACATCGCCCCGGGCGTATTACTGAGCCATTTATTCCATACAATTATATAACAAGCAATTCTATTTATCTACCTCTCTTTATGTATCGCATATAAGACAGTTGATTATCTGTATGTACCTATAGGTATTTTCTCTTTAAAATATTTTAAAAAATATTATATTTTTTATACATTCTTTGAATATATAATAATTTGTTTTGAGGCAGTTTAGTTTTTTGATAAGTCAGTTTTTCTTATTATAGAAATGTATTAAGTGAATGATGTCAACATTTACACTTGATACAGCTAGATTATTATAAAACTTAAGCTAAATAGTATATGTATGGAAAAATAAGACTTATTTATTTAGAAAAAGTTTTGTAAAAAAATCCAAAATCGTAAAGCAAAATCTACTTTGCTTAAGATGACGAGAAGAGACAGATATTCAGTTCACGACTACTAAATTAACTTAGATTGGATTAGTTGAAATGGTCATTAATTATTGTATCGTCAAGAGTGGATCAGTGGCCGTGGATGCATAGGTACTTTCTACGCGGTCAAGGTCAGGCACTAGGTTAAACCAAGATACTCATCTGCACCGCTACGTACCTAGTCTTGATCGAGTGATGTCAGTCCGTGATAATAAACAAAGGGAGGAAGGTAACCTTTAGAAGACAATAATTAATAAATTTCTTATTTGATACTATGAATAACAAGGGGCATACAATTGTCAAGTTAGGAACAACACTACATATTAAATACTTTTACCGCACTAAACGCAAACGAACCGAACGAACACTCGCGGCGAGAGAAGACGACAAATAACTAATTCATTTATATTATATCTCCATTTGATTCACCAAAAAATGTAATGAACCAATTAATACACGCCTGACCCGTACAATATTTTTTCTCTAATAACACGTTGCGATGCGTCTACCTACTTACTACTAAATACTTCTACTACTAATCATTCTGATTTTTAATATTCTTAATTCTAATTATTTTAAATACACTCCAAATGTTTAATAATAATTTACAGCTTTAAACGTCCGAATTTCCACTACATCGCTTTTTTTCAATTTTCAATACAATCAAAGAGTTTCTACCTGAATAATTCATGAACATTTCTTAAAACCCCGAAACATACCAATAAATCGCCTTAACTAAGTACACAGGATAAATCTTAGCCATTACGGCCGCATATTGAACACTTTAAACCCTTCGTCAATGACGAATCGCAAAGCAATTTAGCGTGAAAACGGAGGGAAACAGTCGACAGGTCTACAACTGAACAAAAGTAAACAAGCTCACCAGAGTTGGATTTTGCAGCGTGAGGCCCGTAGCAAACGATTTTGATATGAATTATATTGTTTCTATCTCTTGGTACTTCCTAGTTAGTAAGATCATGCAGCGTCACGAACTGTTCCAATCTGAATATTCGATACTCAAACTCGGTACGTATCCACTAAAATTTATCGTTTTATCTAAATTAGATAAAACGATATCTGTCTTTAATATTTGTTCGTGTGACTTGTAACCGCAATTTGAACCACTAAACAATTACGTATAATGGACATGTAAGCTAAGCTTTAAAATTTAACAATTTATCTTCATGTTATATATCTAGAAGAAGATGTAGCTGTTGAGAGTAGCTTCAATAAATTTGAAAATTTGTAGCTTTAGCCGAGCTAAACACGCGAGATATTTATAAAATGTAATATTGTGGGACCCTCAAAAGCACCGGGCCCGTATATTACTCCCATTATTCCTCTCCAATGCGGTTCTGCAGCTCGCTGGCGAAAGTAGGTACGGAGCGTGACAAATGACGTGCAGGTGTCACTCGAGTGTTATCAGCGTGACGCAGCTGGATCCGCAACACGCGGGGTTATTACGAAATATGATTGTGATTTCTTGTAAATACAAGTATAGAAAATTAACAACTATTCGGAAAGTCACTTAGCTAATCTCTTTATATTGTTAATACTAATTGAAAAAAAAAAAACAACATTGATTCGACATAAGTGCTCGTTTTAATTGAAGATTATAATGAATCGACTACTTAATAAATCTATACAGATAAATAAAATTGGAGTACCTATATGTTTATAATATTTAAAAAATCGCTTTTTACTAAACGCATATGGTACATATACCAACCAAAATAACATTTTTTACAATTTTTGTCTTTCTGCCTATCTGTTTGTTCCGGCTAATCTCTGAAACGGCTGGACTGATTTTGACGGAACCTTCATTGGCAAATAGCTGATGTAGTAAGGAGCAACTTAGGCTACTTTAATCTTTGAAATTAATATAAATAGACAATAAAAAAATAACTATTCCGCGGGGACGAAGTACATAATACATATCTATTATAATTTTGCTGTTCGCTAATTTACTCTGTTTATAGGCTATATGACATCACGTTACGACGAAATTAATGCGGGAAAAACCGCAGGGTACAGCTATATTGAAATATTTATTAAGTAGTTGAACAGCTTTTGATAGTCATTGTGGCTGTCCATGGGCGGCGCCCATTATTTAACAATACGTGAGCCTCCAGTTTGCACCTATTTCACAAAAAATCAAACGCTCTTACAGATTTCAAATAACAGTTGTGTAAAGATTTCTAAGTACGTATCAACATAACGTTGCTACAAAGTTGAGAGGACAAAATCACTAACAGTGACAGAATATAAAGTGAACATTTGGTATCTTAGGATGGAAAAATACTAAGTATGTATAAAAAACACCACTATGATTTATGAATACACATAATCTGGTATGTAGTAGACAATTAAATTTGGCTATTCAACAACTTTAAACCACTGGGTTAAAATGTGCTGAAAGCGCTATACAACTCTTTTATGAGAACATACATACACAATAATGAGATATGTATTACAACATATTGTTATATAATGTTTCGTTATAATATTTTCAGAAGTTTTCAGTACGTGACACTAATTACAAGTTTGCACAACGATAAGTCGACAGCCAGAGGCGCCTTTCCAAATGTTAAACTCCTTATCGCTGAAGGATATTTTAAGTTCATTCGTAGCACAATACTTCCTACTAAATTAACCATTTTAAACAGATTTTATATTTATCTTTCCAGTAAAAATTATGAAAATCAGAAATAAGTAGAAACTATTTGAAATTTGAACAAATTTCATGGTGATAAACCGAAAACTTTGATTTGGCTACCGTGGGTAAGTGATTCACGCGCCTGACTTTAAATTGTGCCCTTCGATCAAAAAATTGTACCGGAAAGCAGGGTTTCGAATCCTGGAGAAAAATTAGTTGGGTAGGCACAGAAGCTTTCAAAAGATCACTGAAATAGACGAAATTATATTTCTGCGTCTTCCGGTATTTTATAGAAAAGTATACTTTTAACATGTAAATGGCTTATCTTTCTAATAAAACAGTAAACTTTTGCAGCTTATTTGAGTCTTCTTAGATTTTTTTTTCTTTATTATAGCTGCCTTTTTACTTGAAAGAAAACTTCTGTAAAGGTCAAACTGTTATACAACGATGATTTTTTCTTAATTGGAAAAGTTGTAATAAGAACTGTTATTTATATAGCATTTATAGCAAATAAATAGGATAACTTTACAAAATTTGACGAGTAAAAAAATTAGCTACTAGATATATTTTATTAATATAATTTAACACATTTTTTACTAGTGGATACAATATAGCTTATGCAATTCAAATTTGATCCAGTTCTTTTAAACTTTATTATTTAAATAAAAAATATAATCTTTTTATATGTAATATAAGTAATGAGGTAAAAATAATTAATCTAACTATATGAAATTATTTCTCTCAAAACATTACTATAATAAATCCTCAATTAACGTTATTATAAAATTAACACAACAGTGAAAATGAAGCTTCAGCTTATATTTCGATAGCTTATTATTTCACGTGGTAGCTGTAACCACAGAGTGGTGATATCAGCCGCGGCAAAGCCTTTTTGTCTCCTCTAATAACATACTCTGAAAGCGTTGGATGAAATAATTATTATTATGTGAATGACCACGTGAAAACAAAGGTGATAATGTACGCAATCCTGGTACTTTCTTTTAAAGCAGGAAAGCTTATTTTCCCGTGTATGATTGTACGTTAGCTCCTTTCAGCCGTTTTGGTATGTAGACGTTTTTCCATTAGCGTAATGAGTGCAGCGTCAAAATAAAATTGTCTTGCTTATTTGGATAAAGTACGAATGTAATTTTTCATCTGAATCAAATGTTATCTTCAATCTTACTCAACTAATATGTTAAAAGGTGGGCAAAGATTGAAATATTTGAAAATCTTCCTTAAATAAGTGGATGTATTCAAGTAATTGTAATTTCCATACATAGGTAGGTAGTAATTTTCTTATATTTTATAATTGGATGAAAAATTGTCAACTTTTATTTGGTTGCCATATTTTATTGCTTTATTATTTGTATTTAAAAAAAATGCAAAACCATTAAAGACCAGAAGTACCATTAAAGATTTTTTAATTTTTCTAATTAAATTCTAATTACCTATACCTAATAATACAACTGCCTCCTTGTCTATAGTCTGAAGTCTATATCAATCTCCTATCTACATGTTTCAAATATTGTACCGGAAGTCTTAGTTTCGAATCCCGAAGAAACTTAATAAATACTTGCCCGTAAAGAAAATTATGAGGGACACAAACGAAGAAATATATCTACTCCATGCCCCACTACGAGTTATGGTATTTTACTGCACAACCATCCAACAGGATCTCTCAGGATACAAAAAAAATATGATCGTATAAAAAGAAATCTCACAAGAGCAATACGTATCTTCACAACAAACGAACGAAATAACAATTCTAACAAACACGCCATTGTTTCCTGTGAACGTATTAACATATAAAACACATTCGGGAAAGTAATTAACGTAAAAATAGAAGAACACGTGAGTGTTCGCGGTTCACAAAATATGAGATTTAAATTAACCATTCGTAATAGAATTATTATGGCTTTAATTTGCCTGCGGCTAGGCGTTCAGGTAGCGGTTAATTTTGCGTTTCGGTCATTTTTAAGATTTAAATTTGGAATAATTTCCTGAAGTACATTATGTTAATTTATTTTAAAAGGTAATTAACCCTCTAAATGTCAGTTGTATGCACTCTTTGTTTGAGACGTTGTAGTTTCGATATTGAGAAAAGCGAAATTATTATTGTACAAAGTATTTAATACTATCTCCGTTTTAATTTATATAGTTTACTGACCCCGTTCTGTGACATTTGAAAATATGAATGTTAGCTATCCTTAAACGAAAGAGATAATATGGGTTTTTTTATAAACCTATATAAGATATCCCTACATATTAGTTTTTATATCTCAAAGGGTTTAGGCGAACGTTTCCGATGAAAGCTCCCAGTCGGCTCGTTTTTTCAACGTCTTCAATAATCATTTATTTATTTAATAATAATGTTCTTATTTTATCCAAGTATCAAAAGACGTAACACAATAATCACTGCATATATTGGTGAACTTCCTTTTGGAGTACTTTTACATTTACAGACAGAGCGAGGGATTTTATTTTATCATGTGTACTGGTACTTTTAATTATTTATTCAGTAATTAATTATGAGCTCTGTGTGAAATTAGTATTTATTCTGTAACACTAATTATTATTTGTTTAGAGATGATATATTATGCAGTTTATAACTTTGACTTCTTTTATATATTTCATTTATTTGACTCTTTAACAAACTTTGATTGATAAACTTAGATTACGCACTTTTGGTTGTGATACTGGCGGTAAAGTTTTGTTTATTTCGTATTTAATTTATAATACCCATACAATAGTTTATTAATGTATAATAAACCACCACTCTGTGGAACCAGCTGCCCCCCGATGTATTTCCGAACCAATACGACATGGGAACCTTCAAAAAAAGAGCGTACCTCTTTTTAAAAGGTCGGCAACGCACCCGTGGCCCAACAGAGGTTGAGGGTGTCCATGGGCGGCGGATTGCTTCTCGTAGGTGAGCCTCCTGCCCGTTTGCCTCCTATCTTATGAAAAATAAAAAAAAATGTATATTACATACACAACGCTATTTTTCACATCTTACTCTGGCAATCATACTATTTTTACTTCGTTGATAGGATTTAAAATGAGGTGCCATAGAGGGGTCTTATCGCCATACGGTCTTTGAAGTAATATGATGAAATACAGTAATATTCGGTTAAAGAATGGCCAGCTAATTCAATGCTACATGTTGTATTCACATCACGTCTGTTGTAAGTAACGGCGTCTTCGCAGCTCGCATGACACCTAGCGTTAGGTGCGGTGAAAAATGGTGCTTTTCCCGACGCGAGGATAAATTTATCTCCTCGCGACTATTGCGGGTTATTCGTGTGTTAATATTCATTGCGGTACAATAACGCATACTTTGACTTTGAGTCGCGTGCAAATACGCCGCATTTTATTTTACACCCGCTGTGTTTGCACTTCTTGCGGCTCGAATGTTTATTATGATGTCGCTATATTTAAATCGTTTCGAAGGAATTTTTCTGGTCACAAGAAATTGTTTTGCATTTAGACATATTTGCATGTACATGCAATGAACGTAGTTCGATTGTGTGGAATTATGTTGTATCAGTTATTTTTCGATTTTATGTGGAATTAAGGATTTTTCCGGGATAAAATGTCCGATCGAATAAACAGTTACTACACAAAATTTTATTAACATTTAAATATCATATTTTGTAATTATAATACTTATAAATTAAAGAATAAAGAAAAATGTTAATAATCATTACCGATATTGTAAATAAATATGTCTTAGGTATGCTTGATATAGACTGACCTACCCTAGACGACAAACAAACAAAATTTTTATAGGTATGTGTATTCATGACTTACTTGAGTTAAATTTATTAATTATCCTTTAAAGTCTGCAATAAAATTCGCCGTCATTCGGCGTTAAATGGAGTTATTTTCACAATACTTTATCGTAAATTAATTCAGAAAAAACAGCTCTTCGGAATAAAGCGATGACAAAGGCAATGCACTGAAAATGTCATGCGACCGCAACGCCAAACCAATTAAACGTATCTGTGGCTATAATTCTCTTTACTAGGGATCGAAACAATGGATTGAAAATATGACAAAAATCGCAGAACCAGACGACATCAATTCGATTGTCGCCGGTCAGAATTGATCAGTGTTAGGTAGATTAACGCGAAATTTGATATTTGGTGGGGACAGACATCCTAGTAATGGACGATGAGGGGAAACTAATGCTAATAAAATAACAAAATAATTAATGCTCCACGCGAGCCGTAACGAAATACGACTCGGATCTAAGGATATTCAGAGACGGGCTCGCAGTCTCAATTGATTTAGGATATCCTATTTTCCATTATATAGAGAAACATTGTGTTGTTCTATATTGTAAAAAACATTTAGATATTATATAAATGTGTTAAATTTTGAGTGAATGAGAGTTTTTGGATATTTTTTCATTTTACTTCCTATTTTCCTATCAATCTTTTATTTCGTCTTTTTTGCTTTCCTGATATATTCCTGACTAACTACGACTTTTTTTACATAATCAAAGTGAGTTTACTAAGGTTCCAACAGATAAAATTGAATCAATCCTTTTTTTAGTTTTTTTTCCATAATATTATATATCAAATTACTCGATTCGTAACATCTTTCTTCAAATTTAAATATTAAAAGCCAGCACAATCAACATATTTAGACAATAGTCATAAGTCATGATTAAATAAATAACAACCACGCATTGTTTTCGCCACTTATAATAATGCAAGTATAATTGTATCATGCACATCTGTCACGATTCCATGAATGTGCAAGTCATGTAAGTGGTCATGACATTCGATGCACACGCCCCAGTGTCCCTCGACGCTGCGAATTGAGTCTTTGGCATGCTGCAGTTGGCAAGTGATTTGTATCATTAACTCGGCCTAGAGTTTGGCTCAAAAGCTTAGAGATATTTAGAACAATTGTCTTTAAGCTAAAAGTCAAGTATTGTGATCCAAAATAATGTTTGAAATTTTGACTGCCTCTTCATTGAAGTATCATAAAGTGCAATAATAATCTCTCTAGATTATGCGTAAATATAGTTTTTTCATGTGAAGTAAATATAACAAAATGTCGTTCTTATAATATTTCCAAAACATGTATGAGCCTGATTTCAATAAAAGTAATAACTATTATTAAAATTTGTTTTATTTTTCATCTTCAAAAAAAGAAAAGGTTCGGCTGCATTTTTTTATATGTTTGATGTGCAATTGTAACACTGAGATCCGAATCATATAATTTAATATCGAAACTTAGAAATCGGCCTATAGTGTTGGCATTTTATTTTTCTTACAGCTTGCATATTCATAAATAATAAAAAAAAGAAAAAACATTAAAAAGGTAAGTTCTCCGATCGATAATTAAAAATTTCGATTTATTACTGACGTAAACAAAGTGAGTGTAAGTTTTAAGTAAGGTAAGTCAACAGTTGGTAGTCGCGAGTTGCCAACTTCGTTGTTATCGCTGATCATATTAATACAATGGAGTCGACTCATCAGAATTTTGATCATTAGCGTCGGATGTTGGTGCTTGTTCTAAACTTCGTACTGTTGTGGATTAGTTGCTTTAATTAAATATTGGCTTTGTTGAACACATGTTTAAAAACATTAATATATAAATTGAGACGCAAAAAAACGAAAATTTTTGAAAGAAAATGAAAAATCTACGCTTGTTATTTTTTTTAAAAAAGAGGCAAAAACTATCCTTTACCTCTTTTTTTCTTATTCTTTCTTTAGTTTGGTCAGGTATTTTTCAATTAGGTATGCATTTATGGAAAAAGTAAGGAAAATGGAGCATCGCCTTTAGCAATAAGCATTGATTTTGTATGAGACCGATATGTGGTCAATAGTTCAAAATCTTATGAAAATTTCTAAAGCAAACTCGTGGCTCATATACTGATGCTAATGACGCACGCGAACTGGTCTTGGTAAATGGTCTTTAAGAGAGAAATAAAAATTAACTTTTTATTATTATAATAGTAGATTTTTTTAAATATCTATAGTACATTTTTTTTTAAACACCATTTTATTTAAAAAAATATTTATTTTCTTTGTCATAATTATGAAGTGCCTCACATTGTTTAAATACTTGAAATTTTCTCTGGTTTAATTAATAAAACTACAATTAAAACTTTCATGATAATGAGCGCAAGAAAAGTCTTGAGAAAGCTATAACAAGACAACGGAAGGTGCCGGCACAACAATAAAAGCTTAGACTTTGAATTTCAAAGCTGTTAATAGTTCAAACAAGTCTAGTTGCGAGAAATAATCTTGTTAGGTAACAACGTGGAAAGGGCTCTCCCGGCGAAGTTAAGGCAATTCCCTTTACTTAGCAACTTTCACACCCACCACTATACTTGAGACTAGTGACCTGCCGTGGCTTTGTATTGCTACGCACGCTCTTTGCATTATATTTTAAGTAGTGTAGTGTAGTGTGGTGTAAGTGAATACTTAAATATATTCAAGGTACTTATAAGAGCGTTGGTTATTAATCTAAGTAAATCTTCATATAGTGTAATGTTGTAACAAAAATTAAGAATTGGGCTCCAATAATGGTAAAATAAATTAAATGAAACAATTAGGAGTTGTGAATTTGAGAGGTTTTGTAATAAAGTCTAATAGAATTCTATTTAGGCTTGGTACAAAATTTTCAAATGCAATTTGCGTGCAAATCAAAATAAACAGACAGATAATAATTCGAAAATTGTTCTATAGTCCAAATCCTTATTTTAGCCTTAATTATCTTATCTAAAAACACCGAAAAATCTTCCACTGCTCAAGAAAAATCAGTCTGTATCATTGTAGATAAATCAAAATTGCTATTACAAATAGCACTTTATCATTTTCAGGTATTCGGGGTGGAGATAAATCCAGTAATTTACAATTGAACTAGCCGTTAAGTTATAATTAAGTTAGTGTTACGAAAGAACTAATTTTAACATCATAGTTTAACTGACAGACATTTCCCTGTTACAATTTTGTTATATGTATAGATTGTATTATGCAATACATTCATTGGTTGTTTAACAAGTATTTGAATTGGTTCTACGATAACTTGACAGAGTATTGTTCCGGTTTCAAAAGCGTTCACAATGAATGCTAACTGCAATTCGGATCTTCTAGCATAACAGTTAAACCAAGTTTATAACTATCGGTCTGTGATATTATTTAGCCTGCGACTTCGCTCGTATTACGAAATTAAACAATGCAACGATTATTATCCTAAAAATTGTACGTTTCGCTTAATCGGGATTTTCTTGAAAAGATCGCATTGTGATAAGACCCGCATTGAAAATCAATACGTTTGTCATTATGCTGTAATTTTTTCTTCAATTTTCTAATAAAAAACAATCAATAATAAAATTATATATGCAAGACTAATTATTTATTAATTACTAGTTTTTGCCCGCGACTTCGTTTTCGTTTAAGCCCAATTCAACCGTTTAAAGACTTTTTTCGCAAATAAATGTTATTATTCAAGCTCTAGTCTACCTCTGTACTAAATTTCATCAAAATTTATTCAATGATTTAAGCGTGAGGCATATAGTAACATAGGTTCATGTTTATAATATTATTATACTCATCTGTGTGTTGCCGTTTTCTTACAAAAAAGTTATTAAATTAAAATTGTACCAAACATGTGAACGTCAGTCAACAAAGTTGTACAACATAATAATATTTACTGCAGTGGAAGTTCTGAATTGGCATAAAGTTGGTCGGCGCGGCCGATCAAATTATTACCATGTTGCGGTACCAGACACTGTCAAACTTATATTATGTTTTTATTTGAAAATACTTAGTAAGTATTCTAAGGAAACTATCCCATAAGAAAATATAAAGTAAAAAAGCCAATTTTTAGGACGCACAACGGAGTTTTTCCACTTATTAAATAATTAATAATGATAGTAAGATTTCTGTTCTACGTTGTTATTTTGTTTATTTGTTAATGACTTGTCAATTGGACGGAACTACTAGTAAATAAAAACTTTATTCTGAATACTCTATTTAGATTTACATAGTAGGTACACACTCGAAATAGTAGATTAAATGTATTCCTCTTACATGTAAATACATACATTGTAGTCTTTTTTACGTCTTTACGATTTATACACTGTTAATTTTATATAATGTTTTATTTGTAACAAATCTACATATATCAGAAGCGAGTCTAAAGAGTAATACTTCGTCCATATAATGATGTATATAGAATATCGAATTCTGGTTTTTTAAATTTAAATCATCAATGAGTTCGAACCATAGTGGATACATTTCAGTATCTGTTTCACTAACCATTTTGATTACTGTCAAAGTGTGTACAAATTGATCGCATTCTGTGTTTCATTCTATTGTAGCCGAAAGGAGTTTTGGCGCCATCGCAACAACGAATGCGTCATGTTTTACATTATTTTCTAAAAGTTGTATATTTTCGAGATTTTATGGGTAAAATTGGTGTAATTTTAAGTATAAACTCTTCGTCAATGTGCATGATTGAAGGAAAGATATACAATTCAGCAAAACGTGACTTTGTGATGTGGTCAAAATTCCCTATAAGCTACGAGTAAAATTTCCACCATTTTATTTGGGGCGCGAAATAAAGACATTAATTAATATATACTCAAAAAAATTAATTTTAAACAAAAAAAATAAAACCGACCTCAAAACGCACTGAAAAGTAAAAAATAAATTTTGTATTATAAATGTACTTACTATAAATAAAAGATGTAAATAGTGTTGATAAATAAAATTCATCTAAAATTCTACAAGGACATAAAACTGTCATGTTGCTCTTTGAAACGCGGCGCCAAGCCATTCAATTAATTTTTTTATTAAAGTCCAGAAATATTCATTCAGTCTTTATTTATATATTTGGCACCGCCTTTCAAAAAACAACATGAAAGTTTTATGCCCTTGTAGAATTTTAGATGAATTTTATTTATCAACACTATTTACGTCTTTTATTTATAGTAAGTACATTTATAATACAAAATTTATTTTTTACTTTTCAGTGCGTTTTGAGGTCGGTTTTATTTTTTTTGTTTAAAATTAATTTATTTTATACTTTTGAGTGGCTCCTATAAACCGTATAGTTGGTTATCATACCATCAAAACGAAACTAACATGGACGCTCTGACTTTACGCTTACCTTATACACTAAAAACTAATTTAATTAATTTAATTAATTTAATTTAATATTTTCAAATTATTTAAAATAAGAAAACGCAAAACTGAATCGTTTAATACTAAAAATTTAAGTAATATCGTTCATATAAATTAAGTTTTCATGGTGTGTTATAGTAAGCAAGTGAACGCACATTGTTATTTCCCGTAGGAACTCAGTTACTATATTCTCTCTATCTCTAGAAGTATTTCTTCTACCTTATTGATTTTACTATCATATATGACCCTTTTAATGTTTTATAAAATGGTATATAAGTCATCGATATAAACTGATATTACATCGAGCTATAGAGATCTAAACTGGACGCGTAAACAGTAACGTATGACATGTTTTTCTCTGTTGACAAGTTTTGTTCCATAACATCAAATATATGGCTTAGATTTTCATAAAATTCCGTCAAAAGCTTGACAATATGAGTTTTAATTAAATCAATTTATTATAATTAGTATATATTTAATATAACATGGACATCTCTATTGCTAAAGCGAACTAATTGAAGATTTTTCAATTTTTTATTTTATAACCTCAATATCTCTAAAACTATAAATCAAATTATTTTGATTCTTATTCTCTCTTGTTGCAAATTTAATACTAAATCGAATAACATCTAATTCATCGATAAGGATTCATAAATCATAGAGTTATAAGCAAATAAGCACGACATGGTCGCGCGGAATTCAGCGATTTCTCGCCCGATTGTGAAACTATTCTTTCAATATGCTGAAAACTATTGATCGTAAAAATTCTAAAAAAAAATGGGACCACTTCGACGAGTTACCCTATCGTTTGACACCTCACTCATCCAAATCGGTCTACAAATGGCGACGTACGAGCGGAACATCGGAAAAAAAAATAAAAAAAAAAAAAAAAAATACACGTCGAATTGATAACCTCCTTTTTGGTTTTTTTGAAGGTCGGTTAATAAGAGTTGACCTAAAGGTTATCAATATCAGGTCATAAAATCCCGATAAATAAATTGTAGCCGAAACTTTTTCTCTGACAAATTTTATTTCAAACGTAGAGTTGCATATGAGTATAACACAAAAAAAATCTTATATCCGAATGTCATCAGCTATATACCATCAGTACCTTACCCATGAGATTACTATCAAAGTTTTTGATTAGCTTTCTACTATTGCTAAACTTTCAATGTCATAGTGGCCAAATAAGTTTGCACGTGAAAAATACTTTACCAGACATGTGGTAGAGCTACCTACATATGAGCTTTCTACTCGTTTCAATCTGTTGTATAAAAAAATTGAAGCAAAAAAACCGCCTAAAAATTATTTTTTTCTTTCAACGAGAGTTTTTCATGACATTCGCAAGCGGGTCATCAGTCAAGCGAAGTGGATTCCACTCAGCTGGAGACATGAGGGGACTGCACTTTTACTTTGCCAATAGTTCAACACGTTCACATAACTGATTCTATGACATAGACCCTATGGAGTCAACGTTATGAATTTCGATTTTGAATTATGTATATGTAATGAATTTAGACTAAATTTATTCATAAAAAAAATGAATACAAATAAATTGAGGCAAAAATAATGTTAAATTATACAAATAAACAATAAAAAAATCAATTTAAATATATTTACAAATTTACATTTAATTTACAAGGCATGGTATAGCCGGTACGTATCCAAAATACTGGCTGCATTACCACCTTGTACCAATAAGTAAAATTTAATTAAGAATGTGTTTTACTAAAAGTGTCAAAAATAATTCATACCTAAATCAGCTAATCTCGGAATTTATCTGTTTTATTGATATTTTTTTTGAGGCATCCGCCTCAACACTACCAAATCGATCTGCCTTCTGTGCCTACCTAAGCAAAAATGTATTTGTTTCTCTAGGATTTCAACCCAGGACCCCCGTCGCACCATTCAGACACAAGTATCTTTTAGCCACACCTTCATAGCTATTTATAAATTTAACTTCTATATTTTTATACTTATACTGAAATCTTTTTATTTTTATTCACACGAGAAGCTTCTAATTACGTACCAAATTAAAATTGCACCAAGCTTTTAAAAAATTAAATATAAAATTTTTGATTTAAAAGCAGGTGAAGAAATAGAGAAATGTTTCAAAGGAGCTTTAAGCTTATCAGAAGCTGCCAGCGCAGTAATGAATTTCACCATCCATTTCCTTGGTCGCGAGTCGCCACTACTGTTGACTGATGACTTCGTTCTATTACCATTTTTACTTCAGTTATTTTACTCTGGTCCATTTATATAAGTTCTGTTTCAAGCAAAGTACTGAATCATAAAAGTTAGTTTTTTAATATTGTAAGAAATCCATTGAGTTGATAAAGTTATTGATTAGAACTATATGGCGTTGTACACTAATTTCTATGCTTACTCGTGTTACCATTTATCTAGAAGTGCCCTCACAATTTTTATAAACCAATAAAAGATAAACAATTTCGCCATACACTGTAGAAAGCATTTTTGATGAAATTTATCTGACCAAATTATAAAGAAATCTTGATAAATTATATACATGAGCCTCCCTCCGCAGGAATCACTCTATAGTATGCAAACTATATGAAAATCCATTCAGCAGATGCTAACAGAAATAAAAATAGATGCGACGAGATTAGAATAAAGGATTTTAGTTAACTGACTGAATAATAATTTTATTAAGTATAAACTATATGTTGCTTTAAGTTTGACAGTAAGGATTTATTGAGACGCACTGCTACGATATTAATATCTACATGAAACTCGATAACCAAATTCAATAGCGAACTTACATACTACGCAGCAATTCATTCTTTACACAACAATGAAATGACTTCACATTAAAATCCATTATTGGTTCGCTTAAGTAAAAATAGTTTTAATTATAATTTTCTCAACTGTTTTAGTAATTCATTATTGTAAAAGCCATCTCGTTAGTTACCAAATTATATATTTTATGTTTTACACATAATTCATATATTTATAAAAATTAAAACCGAGCGTTGGAGAGTACTTATTTACAACATTAATGTGTAATAATAATATTAACAGACATGAATTCGCAACTCCATAAAACAAACGTAATAACGCCGTTCGCCGACCAGAATTTATTTTATATCCGAATCTAATATAATGATAACGTGACCGAAATTTTTCAGGATAACATTTCCTTACATTTCATCCTGAATTCCCGTTTATCTTCCGATCTTAAATTGAGTTTAACTGCCGGCGTACAAAAATGTCCTTATCCAACGGCACACAATAGTGGCTAATTTTGACATCAGCTTTGCAACATTATTTACTACATACACTAAAAGTAACGCGTAGAATTAATCATTAAATTAAATAAAAAGCTCTACTTTGTATTTTTTTTAAAGAAGGAAAATACAGATAATACAACAATTAGACAGCATTTTAAATAGAGGTAAGGTTGGACGCTAAGAGACTAAGAAATACGCACGTAAACATTTTTCAATAAATTATATTCTATTTATAAAAAAATGCGCTTCAGAAAGATAGAAGCTTAGAACTTACAGAGTTTATAAACTAGGAAAAGAAGCGTTTAGAAACAAAATCGTCAGAATTTATTCAGCAGTTTCACACGTGTATAGCTTTTATTAAAACAATATACCTACGCATTCAAATACTTAAACGTACGAGTACAAATTATGTATCACTACATAGTTTAAAACAAAGTCGCTTTTTCTTTCCCTATATCCCTTTGTATGCTTAAATCTTTAAAACTTTTTTAAATGTATTATACCCGTGCGAAGCCGGGGCGGGTCGCTAGTTCATATATAATAGATAATTAATGGAATTTATTTATCATTTATAACTTATAACTTAATTCAATAGTAAAGTGGAGTATAAGGCTGTTCTGGTTTTTCCGTGTACCAAATTCGTCGGTTACTATAAACCAACCAACACCTGAAGTTGAAAATATCTAAAAAGTGCCTCATGGAAAGTGGCCATGATAACGTGCCCCTCGTGTAGATAAAGGAGTTCCTAGTTTCTCAGTGGTCCAGGGTAGTGACGATAAAATTAGATAAGTGCCTGACGTCCATCTTGCAGACCGAATCAATCGCAGTAAAACATCCTACAATGGAAACAGTGTATAAAATAACTAGTTTATACGCATTGAAATTTCAACTCTAATCTAATAACTTAAGGTCGATATTAAAATAATGGTTGGAATGAATATCGTTCATATTCGTAACTCTTATCTTGCGAATACTGTTGCAATGTGAGTGGGTTTTAAACGAGTACTGATAACCGGAATTTGAGTAAATGTATTGTTTTGTAAGAAACTAGCTGAAGCTCACGATGCTACTTTATGTGTTTTGAATATATACATAAGTAATTTTATATAAAACTCAGTTATTTCAGATTGGGTCGAACAATTGTGTTACAAAAAAATATTATATTTGTTGTTTTTTAATATAAGGTTACTTCATCATCATCATCATTGGCTAAACAGCCCTTTGTGGGCCCGAGCCTCAAAAACTGCCCTGTTCCAGCCCTCTCTATCTTGAGCCGCACTCTTCCAGTTATGGTCTTAAGGTCTTTGGTTACTCCATCTAACCATCTGAGTTTAGGTATTCCCATTCTACGCTTGATAAGGTTACTTAGCTGTATTTAAAAATAATAATTATTATATTAGGTAGGTATATCTAAAAATTATAATGCATTGAAATTGCAATCATTTTAATAATTTTGTTTCTTCTTGTAAATAATATTTTTTCATTTTCATCTTCTCTTAACTAATAATAAGAATGACCCTAGTGAAGGGTTTATAATATGTATAAATTGTCAAGTTTTTAAATTGATTGAAATATATCTTAAAAATGTAAAAAAAAATGCAAGGAATGAACCCGTAACGCATCCTTGCGAAGCAGAGGCGGGCCGCTAGTTTTAACATAAAGCAAAATTCAATCATTGTTCGGTCGCCATAACATTAATGCACGTGTCAAAAATGAAATTGATTTTGCCTGCGTGCCGTATCAGCCTGCCTGAAGTGGTTGGGGAGGCTTTGCTAATAGGGAAGATGTTTATTTAATGGTGCGGGGCTCTAATGGGGATTCGCACCCATCGCTTGACGCTTCGACAACGTAAATTACATGGGTCAACAAAATCGTAGAAAATCTGTTTTATTAAGTACAAAGAATAATTATGTTTTCTGTGGCGAAGATAGTTTAGGGTTTTTATTGGTTAAAGACAATAAGTCGCAGCACCAAAGTTTATGTACTTACCTCATATGTACTCTTATCTGGAAAGTACATAATACACAACTATATCATATCGCTTATCTTTTGAGACAGCGTGTTGTTTTCAGTTTATTTTGCCAGTAATTTCAAGTATTCTATAGAATAGCTACCATGCCTTTCCTTCATTCAGATTGATAATAAATCGAACTTAAAAATATACCCGCATAATTATTTTATTAACTACTTCTTTAACTTATTCGATAAAATAAAATATCTATGAATATATGCCAAGTTTAATGGAATACCGAAACCAAACAACTTCGCGTCGTTAGCGCGATTTTAAATAAAAAAACATTAAAATGGCACAGACAACCCTCTATCGGCGGTAAAATAATTGATGTCTATGGCATTGCTTGTCGATTATGGCTTGCTGTTTACGTTTCGCTTTCTCCCTTCAGTAATATTTTAAAATATTGCAGATAACATTAACTGCACGTCGCGACATCTCATTACATTATCGCATGGTCGGAAAATAAAATGCTTTTAAAGGATTTTTAAAGGGTTTTTCCACGTTATTGTGCATATGAGATTGTAGTATTGTTTGTTTTGAAAAAATACTTCTATGCTGAAAATGTGTTTTCAACTGATTTCAAAAGAAGCGATTCTCAATTGGACTGATGTTTTTTAAAAATTTTTTTTTGTAAATTCGTTACGCGTTTTTTAAGCCATTTACGAACCGATTTCAATGAATTTTTTGGTTGTGACTACTTCAGAACATACCATATAAATTTTATCGAATCTGATTGGGCACTTTTCGAATTAATCAACAAAAGCTAAACATACATACAAAAAATTGTAGTTGAATTGAGAATGTTATCCTTTTTTGAATTCGGTTGAAAACTACATCTTATTTATATCAAATAAAACAAGGAACTCTTTAACATATGTGCCGAGTATGTAATATTCTAACTTCTAAGTATGGAGATGTTCCATTTCTAAGGACACCCGTCCATTATCACGCATAATTCACAAAGCGTATGCTGGGATTATCATTTGAATGTGCCCTCAGACAAACACACAATGGGAAAATCTTGCGAAAAGATGTTCCTAATACTTAAGGAAATTACATTTTTATCACGAGCCACATTTCTTGTTATCTTTGTAATTCTGTTGGGAATCTTTGCTTTTCATTTTGTTTTTTTTAACTTCATTGCAATGTCAGTGTTTTTATTCAAGCTTTATCTTCGCGGCTTCCGCATTGTCACAGATTAAAAATGATTGCGATTTTTATTTTCCTTCTCTTCGTTGAGCTTCTAATCACGTGTAGATTCGCGTGATACTTTTTTCGTTTGTAAATGATCTTGAGATGGTCCCACGGCACCATGCTTAAGGCCAGCGAAGCTTTTTCGCCGCGCCTTATCTAGTCATGTTCGCGAAGTGCCCCACGACACTTACGCAATTTTTTGGTTGGTGTATCTCTTAGGTGAACTGACAGCTGTTTGCCTTTGAACGTTATATAAAGTACCATTCTGTACCGAATTTTGTTTGCTTCGGTCTAAACTCTAAATCAAAAATGCTTGCCACATTGCATTGCGATAACCTAATATATAAACACTCTGATTATAGTTCGCTGATAGTTTGTGCTTACAACATTGTGCGAAGGCTCGAAACATTTGTGTGCGAATATACGTGGTAACATAGAAGTGTTTCTACTAAGCTCATTGAATGTTTAAAGAGATATCGACGCACTAAGTTGAATCAATATAAAATTGTTTAGACATTAACTGGTAGATTTAAATTTACTACTATACACATATACATAATTTTTATTACTACATTAAATGCTCAATTTTATTCTTATAACAGATATATGTCATAAATTTGTAGTCAGCCCCAATATTAAAAAAATATATTAAATCCTTAACGAATAAAGGCATTAAAAATAAAAATACTATTCATAATAAAGTCCAGTTATGGCGCGCTATTTTATTAATCTGCATAAAACAAATTAGCGATAAAGCATGAATCGCTAAGGCAGTTATTAAATAAAATAACACTTTAATTTATATCTCTTCGTAAACTAAGAAAATTATAAATTAATTTATAAAAATTATGACTTATTTCATACTGATATTACAAGCCTGTACTAAGATGAACTACTAAGACTTTAAGTGGCAAATAGGTACCAACTAGACAAGCACCACATTAGGCCGTTTGAACACATGAAGCAGACGACATTGGGGCCAAACGCTTATATACCTAGCTTTTAAAAAATATAGGAAGGCCAATAACTTAGAACTCAAATGTGTAAATTGAACACTAAAGTTTTCAACAAAGTGTTATGCAAATAAAACTAAATAAACTCATATCTTATCTAAATAAAAATATGAAAAATTACGAGCAAATTCTTCATTAAGCAATGCACATAAATCCCGATATTACTCGCTGAAGAAATATGAGCCAATTGATTGGTGAGCGCGGCTGCATTCGGTTTTTACTGAGCGTGTGTATGAAGTTGCAAATGGAATTTCATGTACAGCGAAGCAAAAGCGTTTTCTGAATTTTATCTTCCGGATTGCTGGCTGCGGAGAAATGAAAGTATCGAGAAAATGAGAATTGTGCTGAAATTGATTTTGCTCCTGGCCCAAGGCGGCGACCTTCCATTACCTATTTTATTTCACAATTTTGTCTATCAATATAAAATCAAAGATAAGATTATTCACAATAAACTCTACTTTGATAAATTGCCCGGAGCGAAAGTTCAATTTCGAATGCTGAATTGATAAATGAGTTCCGCGCAAGCTCCCGATTGTTAAATTTAACTTAGATTAATATTTCAGTAAATATTATGACAAACATTTCTCAGTTACTGGGCCGATATCGACTTGATATAAGTTTATTCTATTCGAGATACAAAGTTTTGAAGTCAATCATGTTTTGAGTAATAAATCATACCTCCTAGTGCTTAATCTATTATTAGAAGACTCATATTTACTTCTATTTCACTGATCATTTTTTTATAGAGAAACCAGTCATTCAAACAAAAACTTTCTTGTGTGTTTTTTTTAAATCTTCTGTAAGAAAGTAAAACCAAGATCTTAGCTACTAAATAGTAAGACAGTTAATTCGAGTAAGACATGAGTGAAGGTAAAGATTCCAAAGCACGTATTATTCTAACTAGCGGCCCGCTGAGGCTTCGCAAGTACTATACGTTACTCACGCTATTTTTTAATTTGGAATTGTTTTCTGTAAAAAGCTAATAGAAGTATGAAATGATTATTTATAACTAATTTAATATAATAAAGCTTTATAATATACTAGGTATACAAATCATAATATGAGACCACATTTTAAGATATTAGAACGGAATAGTGATAGTAAAAATATAGCTGGAAGAAAGATTGTATGGATTTTTAGACCTATAGATGTAATGTGTACTTATTAAAAATCTAATCAATGCAGACACGTGGCGGGCCGCTAGATAATACTATCAGTGTTACCATGTTAGATAAAGTATTTTTCGACCTAATAGAGTTAAGCTTGAGGTGAAAACATTTCTGTATCTGTTTCACTCTCCAAATCCATTCGAATTGTATTTCGTCTCACTGAAACTATTTACTTTGCCAAGGAATTGTCAAGTCTAATAGAATCCCAAACCCGAAAACATTAGATATGTAGGCTTAACAAATTCACCTGACCCGTTGTTTAAACTAGCCTTTTTACCGTATGCGGCTCGCGTGTCCTCGGTATATTCAGGTTACCTTTACTTAAACAACTTTAAACGAGTAGCAGGCAATTTTATGCCTTATTGTCATGTAATAGCGCCTTCTTAAAATGATACGTCAATGGGAACATTTTCTTCGTCTCTTGTCACGATTCGTAGGCCGCAGTTTCTTGATTACTGAATGCTGAGTCCTTCTGAATTGGAATACGCCTTGGTAATGTGGCGTAAACAGTAAAAGGCTGCTTTTCAACCGACTGAAGAAGTATTTTTATGTCTGTTTGTTATGCGATTGCGATGAAAAATAATAATCGATTTTAATTATTATTTTACTGTTTTATAAAATGTAAAATCCCGTAATCTCTAACCACGGTATAGAGCAAACATATTTCTACATATATTTCACTTTATTAGGTTAAATCTTTTACTTTTTTTAAGGAGATTTTTCAATTTCGTCCCATTTTAATATTACTTTTAGATTTTAAAGGTTTGTAAATAAATGGTTTTATTGTTATTGAAGTTTTTTGGTTCAAAATAAATGATTGTATCGTAAATTCGCAAAGCAACCGTATCGAATTGTGGTAAACAATAATTTAATTTATTAATTTTCGATAAAGTTCTACTTTCAACACGTTGTTTGCGGCGCGCCTATAATTTCAGAGATTAGAAGGAATTCCATTGTTGTGAAATAAATGGAAAAGCAACGTAAATTTATTTTACGTTTAATAATTATAAGCTTTAAATTTAGTACAATCATATTTTATACCTACCTAAATATTAAATTCTAGAAAACCCTGGTAAGGGGATGTTTATATTGCATGAGAACAGCAGACGGTAAAGAACACAGAATATAAAGAGGTTTTATGTTTTTAATGTAATTATACATCAACAAATGTTTCATTTTATTCTGCAAAAAATGTGAAAAGTTAATTAGAAAAAGATATAAAAGATACCTACAAATGTTAACATTAAAGATTATTTTCTCTCTTTTTATGTACCGATCGCTTTGTTCCAACGTAATTGTTGTTCATGTATATTGTTATGTATGTGGTTATGTATAACATGTACAATGTATTGGAACATGAATAAATAAAATAAAAATATTCTTCTTCTACATTATATTTCTTCATTATCTATTAATTAAAAAAATTATAAAAATCATCTAAGTTAAAGAGCGAGATCCGGCACGACAAATATATACCCTCGACTAAATAACATATGAGGGTACATAAATAACATTTACTCACCTGTTTATACCTGGCAACCCCACAGTTGCGCAGTGATGAAAGTACGCAATCGTTTTCAATTCTGTTGGCTATTCTTTTAACTAGTGCACAATTTTTTTAATAATCAATGAGGGAAGTAGATTAAATAAATTTAAATAAAAATTTATTAAATTTAATACTATCCGGGCGCGATTTAACTAGGCAACCTATTTGCAATTTATTAATGTGAAGATTATCTATCTTTTATTTTTTATCGCTAATAACAGAAAAATTGTGGGTTGCCTGGAAGAGATCGCTGATTAACGATAAGGCCGCCCGTTGCACTCCAGTGCAATAAAGTGTGAAAAAAAACAGATGGTATATTTTCTTATACCGGATCTTAGACCATTAAAATTAAACAGAAATATTAATCCTACAAGGCAAATATTTGGAACTTCTTGTTCAAACAGACAAATTTTCTCGCTGACTTTTAAGAAATCGATCCTTGGAACGTTTTAAGACATTTAGCTACTATTATATCTTCGATCTTGGAACAAGTTTCTTGGATACTAGAGTTATTGTAATTTGTTATTTTGACTTACGGTTATCTATCAAAGTGACAAGCTATGTACAGGCTATATTTCAAACAGCTATGTACCTATTTGTCAGTGCGTAGGCTCAGTGTCACACCTCTGCAATAGACAAGGTTCTAAATCTCGAAAACAAGATAAAATATGTATCAAATAATTTAAGTCTCTTTTTCAGCCAGCAAAGTTAAACTGTGGGCCTTCATTCACTTATCTCTACGACGGTACCTTATTCTTCTACCTTAGTATGTATTTTTTCAACTTTTTCTTATTTTTTAAATACATACATCTCTACATTATCTAGGTATCAGAATGACGTAGGTCATTGGACCATGGACTCATTTGTCCATAACAATTTTCGTAACACATCTAACTCGTACTTCGTACCTATATTTTTATTTTATTTTTTGCGTTGCTAAAATGCATTTAATGAAAACGTATAGATTACAGAAAAATAGGTATTCACACATTTTTTACGATGATTTCTTCTTATTTTAATCGCACTGTTCTATCTTTTGAATCTTTTGTTACACACCCCTCATCCATGCGATCCCTTAACTACTAGGTAGTCACGAGATAATTCAGTGCCATAAATAATTTCCGACACTAAAATATTTTCTGCTATGTTGCTATCTAAATCTATGGACGTAAGCGGATCAAGTCGGCTTATTTGTGTTTGTTATGAAACCCCTTGGCGCCTGAGAATGTCTTGCAGTTAATATTACTAACCATGAGAGGTATAATCTAACACTATGTAAATACAATTGTAAGTAGACTTATTCAAAGTACATGCTAAAGTCATCCTTAGTCTCTTTAGTAGTATAAAAATTGATTTTAAAGTACCTACATTAAAAAATAATTTTTAAAAGCCGATGAAAGATAGTTTTTTTTTTAATTTTTTAAATAATAATAATAAAGCCATTTTATTTCCGAAAGTGCTATAAAATCCAAAACAAAGTAATATATTATTTGTTACTATATAATGTCTCGAAATTAGGTGTGCCTCTTGGCATAGGCCTCCTCCAGCTCTCTCCATTGGGCTCTGTCATCTGCGACTCTGGTTCAGTTTGGACCCAAGGTTAAGCGGATGTCGTCTCTCCATCTTAGTCTCAGACGTCCTTGTTTTCTTGTATCCTCCCTTGGGTACCATAGAGTTACTTGCTAGTTGCTTGCTCCATTTGTCCAATTTGCAGCGCAACATATGTCCCGTCCATGTCCATTTTAAATTTTTAAATAATACAATTAATTAAAAAAACTGTTTTGTTTCTATTTTTTTCTATCTATGACGCGTTGCCTAAGTTATAAAACTTGTACGATCTTTATACTTCATGGTTAATTTTAACTTATGATACAATTGTAAAAGCAAAGTAAAAATAAGTCACTGTATCAGGTAGGTAGTATAATTGTAAAAAAAATCATTGAATTGGTCACTAGTGAAATATGAAGAATGAATAATGTATTAGCAGTAGTGAAACACTCCGGCTTCACTCGCAACTAACGCTTTTAGATGTCGTCAAAAATTCAATGTAGCCGCAATGTATGCGCTCATGGCTATACATATAAATACAGAGAGGCAAAAAATAATGTTATTAATATAGAAATGATGATTATATAGAATTTATATAACTTTTTGTTTACGGAATATTATCTACCTATGCACAGATATTATGCACTTTAATACCTACAAAATGATGCTCGCAAATTGGCTGGTTTACCATTAGGCTAAAGAAAATAGCCTATTTTCTATTTAAACCTAAAATATACGGTGTTTTAAGTATGAACAAACCCAAATGCGTTACAATTCTCATACGAATTATATATTACTAAGGATACTATTTGTAATATAACGTCGCGTTGGCAGACTAATTTTGATCCGCATTGTCGACGATATTGTAATTTTGAAATTCTGTAACATTTAATTAATTGTCAGCAAAATTACATTTATAATTGACTAGCAGCCAGTCCCGGTTTCTCAAAGAGTAAATACTATTAAATACGATAGAAGTATTCCCATCAGAAACTAAGTCTATGACGTTCAAAGTATGCTGAGCTGGAGATTCAAATTTTGATTACTGTGAACATGAAAGTTTTTCAGTTTAGAAGCACGTTTTGAGCGAAACAAAACATTATTATATATTGAAATTCGACCATTTCCCAATTGTGTTTATATTTTTATCCACAACTAAAAAAGAGATGTGTTTGACGAGTATGTGTGTTTTGGATACATTTGGTCTATGTGTGCGTTTATGGCATCAAAGTTCCTAAACGAATGAGGCAATTTTATTTAAAAGCTGACATGATCGAGATTGAGCTTAGCTCAAATTCGTGAGTTTTACTTATTTGTTATTAACATGTCAGGGGGTTTTTAAATAGTCGGCAATTTCAATTGTTTAATTCCCTTAATACATTTTTTAAAGAACCGGAAAGTTCTGTTGTATTCAAGTCATATGTAGTGAGAAATTTATTCAGCAGTGGGCTCCTATCTTTGAGCTTTGTACTAGACTCCCTCGGCTCACTTAAAAGTAAGTACAAGTAAGGAGTGACTCGCATTTAAAATACTTGAACTGCCATCGATTGGACTTCGTTACTTGTCCTTTGGGACTTGCTCGAGTTCTGAAACCTGTACCTACCTATCTATCTTTCTAAATTTACTAGCGGCCCGTCCCAGCTCTGCAAGAGTTATTATACTCGCATCGATTCATTTACTGTACCAATAATTATAGATTTGAGCCTATATTTTGTGCAACAAAAAAGTAGCAACAACTTGTTAAGTTGATGAAATATCAAGAGATGCACTGATTAATATTGAATTTCATACAGACATAAAAGTAATTTTTAGATTTCAATAGTTACTAAAAAATATATTTTTCTACCTGATACTTGAGAAACATCCAGTTTGCTGGATTTCAAACTTCTTAATGCCTATAAATGTGTAAGTCAGTACCGAACTTTAATATAAACTCATGAAATATTTAACCTTAAGGCACTTACAAACTTACAAATATTGGCTTGTACAATGATATTTAAAAAAAATATATTGTGGACTGATAAAAAAATCTTGACTATTTCTGACATATATTTTATTTTGGACCCACCTTCATGCGGAAAAAAGTTCGGCTTCAAAAATTTATCTACTGTCATGAATTGTATAAATAATAAATATGTTTGAATAATTGACTTCTTAATCAGCTGAATATAATATTAATACGTCATAAATGAAGTCTTTTGATAAATGGTCAAGATAACATATCGGATAGCCGATATAAACTTGTTTTATTGGCACAAATGTTTCTCTTATTTTAGAGCACCTGCATGTAGTTTCCGTGGTGTAGCGGTTATCACATCTGCCTAACACGCAGAAGGCCCCCGGTTCGATCCCGGGCGGAAACATTTTTGATTAATTTTATACGCCCACAAAAATTTGTTTCTGCCAATTACAATAATATTTTGTGAACAATTCACGAATTTTAATAATACATTTTTATTTCTGTTACAATGTGCTTTTATATAAAAGTCTCAAACATTTTGAACGAAACATTTCATATAATTATGAACTATTGAGCTGTAATCACCCTTAAAATTGGACTGTTACGCTATTTCACGCTGTACAATTATTTAGTGTTGAAATTCCAAAACATTTTTGCGAACACAAACTCAATTCAACACTAATGAGTACCGAAATAGGCTAAAATCGAACAATTTGCGAACACAATTATTCAGAACACAGCTTCTGGAACACCTGTATAATTTGTACAAACAAATATTACATTATGTTGTATTGATTAAATCAAAAATTAATAACTAGGTATATAAACAAAATAAATAAGAATATTTACATTTATAAATCTTAATATAAAGAGGGTATAAATAAATATTTTATATTTTTTTAGGATTCTCTCACATTACAAAAATTCCATATGAATTGGCTCTTCAAACTTAAGAGAGTGAATTCAAATGTACGCTAAAAATGGGTAATTTGAAAAGGTTTTTCCTAAGCATCTGCCTTAAAAAAACAATAATATATTTTTCTACAATATAGCCATGGATTTCAAATTCATTAGTCATTAATCTGACTTTTGATGGGTATTAAAAATCTCCCAAAAGTTTTATAACTTTACAACTTACCCAGTAAATTTCCTATCATTCATCAAAAACGTCATTCCGAAATTTATGAGAATTTTTTTCGTTTTTCTTGAATTTCGATGTTTTGAATGCAAGACAATCATTGAATTCTGTTGTCTATTTCCGATTTACAAATGAATTTAGTAACACCCGACTTTTAGTAAGCACATACAGACATATTTCTGCCTTGGTACAATGCGAAAGAGATAGTACAGGACGGAATACAAGCGACGTATTGCGGATATTGGTCATCTGATTCTTAGAAGCAGGGAATATGCTTGAAGTGATTCCATATACTTCTTTACCCTAAGTTATAGATCCATGAACATAATTTTCACTTCGGAGATAACAGCGGATTACCTATTCTACAATTATCGTTTATTTAATTAAATTGAATAAATCAATACTAAAAGTAAACCTCAAACAATTAGCGGCTGTCAACTCTAGTTGTAATGCGTACACAAGGCGCTAACGAACCAAAGCACCCTGCACAAATTTGCAATTTCAATTGGCACACTCAAACCTGCTGACGCCCCTGAGAATTAACTATATACAATTATTGTTATAAAACTTAGAATGCCTGAAGTACCTCAATATAAAATACTCGTATGACGTAATGACCTTTATAAAATTAAAACACAGTATTTTCACTTTAAACAACATAACGGAACACGTTGATGCGTTAAAAATATAACAATAACAACTTATTTTTAACCAAAATAATTTTGTATACAGAAGAAAATATCTAGTAAGACCAGTGTAATCTATACATTACTATCCTAAAGCGCTTGAGGTCTATGTGACAGAGCTTTTTTAAATAAAATGAGAAATTTAAATATTTGGATGTATTTAAACAATTAAATAAATTTAAATGTGTATTGATTGTTGAATTTTGTATACGGAAGTTAATGACTTTACAAACTTTTTCTTTTAAAATCATAGTCTGCTTTGTTTTTTATTTCTATTGAACCCCAAATGTAATTTAAAATTAATCTTAAAGTCAACGATCTTTTTTTGTACTTAATTGACTGACCCTTGTAAATGGAGATGTGTGCCTTTTTTAAATGGATAAATTATAAGTTACGGTTAAATAAAACAAATACATGAAAGAATCAATAAAATATATCTAGAAATGAAAAAGTTATAGGAATTCGAAGTTGCGCTTGCAAGAATAATTTGTTACACGCATAAGTCAAATGACGTCACAGGCGAATCAGAAATACGTAAACTTCAATAATCTATTCCTAAGTTATTTATTGATTGATTTCAGTGATTGATTAGTTTTGATCTATATTTTAATACCAATATGTTGAGAATATTAAGAACATCATTAAACTTCTCCATTGCAGGTTGCTTGCTGGTACTAAATTAAATGAATAGATTTACTTACTAACGTTAACAATCGTCATATTACATCAATAATCAAACAGTTGCACAGTTAACTAAAAATCAACAACCATTTTTATGTATATTTTATTCATAAACAGTCTTCGATATACGGCTCTGATGGAATCATAAAATCATTTTTATGCGATCTCGTCTACTCCCAGTGGGTTTTTGTCACAATGTTGTTTTTACGAGTTGAATTTTAAATTGAGTAAGGTGAGACCGACTGTTCACTTTATTTTCTACGTGACTTTGTAGAATTTATCCACTTTGGCTCGTCATATTTTACATCTGCTTTACAATAATATTTTAGTACAGCTGACTTTCAACCACCTCCATGGCTAAGTGGTTTACGCGTCTGCGTGTTGCGCTGGAGGTCCTGGGTTCGAATCCCAGGGAGACTAATGAACGTTCCGGTTGGGTAGGCATAGAGGGTTTGATCACTTACTTGCCTGTAAATAAAATGATCAGTAAAACAGACACAGCAATGTGTCTGCCCCATGCCCCACTAGATGTTACGGAAATTCACTTTTTACACCTGATTTCGTTGAAAGCTTCTCATTACAGTTCTGATTCTTGACACTGACTTAGAAACTTCTGTAATCGAACACAGAAGTTTCTGAGTTCGACTACTTGAGAAAGACAGATTTCAGTTACTCCCTTCTGATGATCGATTTCTATAAGGTATATAAAAACATTTGACAGCCTGTCTCATTACCATGTACCTTAATATATAACAGGTGATATATAATAAACATGCCTACGAAATTGAAATTCCTGCCGAATTGGCAGGTACGTTTCTTGATGATGCGATGCCGACGCATAACCTAAATAAGCATAGTTTATTCGATTATCCGTTTACTGTCTTACTAAAAATTTTATGCAGAATATATCCCCCGAGGTTTTGGACATGTCATCTTTTCTTGACTATGTTATTCTGATCGTTTACCTTAATACATAACAAAACAACGTATGGTGGGTTTCTTTCTCTTTAGGCTTACAAGCCCGCTAAATATGAGGGTGCAGTTTCACTGACTTGTATAGAATTAGATGGATTCTCAAAACCACGCATAACTACAAAATCCTATTCAGAGAGGCATTATTGGTTACTAATCTGTATTAACAGTATTTTAAGTTGTTTTTTGCACAGTCTAGAAATGTATTTAATAATTGTATTTCTTTACAAAGCAAAGCTATAAAGAGTAAAAAAATTGTAATCAATAGAAAAAAACGTGCACGATTTTATCAAAGTTTATGGAATAAAGAGCACCAAAATTGGTAGTTTCGCTGTAGCTCGCTCGTTTTATAAGTTTAAAAAACAATATTTCAGTTATCTGTCAAACGAATAAACTAGTTTTATTTTATAGCCAGTGCACGATGGACTGTCATCGTTTTATTTCCCATAACGCTATTTCGAAACACACGGATATTTAAATGGAGACGATTTTTAAAACCGAATCCGTAATGTTCGTTTTGAGTTTTTATTCAGAGCACTTATGCAATGTTTATTTGGTTTTAAATATTTAATATCTATATTTATTAATACATATTCATCTACTAAGAAGGGACATTTATTTTTGTTATTAATGAATAAACTTATAAACTAGGTAAATATTAAAAATTCTTGCAGTGATGGTTTTTCAAAGTGCGGCAGTATTGTTTATGCATACGCAGATGTAGTGGCGAGTAATAGCTAGTTTTTTTATAAACTTCATTGCAATGGAGTGCAACGGGCGGCCTTATTCTTAATCAGCGATCTCTTCCAGACAACCTAATTTTCTTCAAGGCAGCTAATGACACCCCGTCCGCAAGTGGCAGCCTTACCAGAGACCCAATACATATAAAATTATAAATGGTATTCGGGACTGGAGATCGAACCCGATACCTCAGGCTTCACGTAGGCTTATAAGACCGCTTAGCCATGAGGCCTGAGTTTTATATATAAGATGAAAAAATATTTGAAAAGTAATAAACACAAAGTTAAATACACAAAAATATTTGAAAAGCATAGAAGCGCCTGCTTGAAATCGGAGAAAGCCAGAAAGAAATGAGTTTGCATTAAGTTCCACTTTGTATTACGGGATATTGGTATATTGTAAGCGAAACACGAATTAATATAAATATTATTGCAACCTAAAAATGTAAATCCACCAAAGTTTTAAGACGCCGTTATAATCTCATCTGAGTGCTCGGTTCTCGAATGTTTTGTTTCAGTGGAATTTTCGCCACTTTGTCGTACTCCGATACTGTTAATTAAAATCCAATATTGTCTAACCAAAATTGATCACTAGCTCCACTCTCCGGTTTAATCTGCCATCACGACGGGGTACAAAGCTTGTAGGGCACTCGTTAAACAAACTACTATGTGTAACGGAGTGCTGAGCACATTTTATTGGAAATACTGCTGACAAAATACGAATTGAAGTGCGCTGAGAGCTGATTCATAGACCGCAATACTTTACTTTAATAAAAGTTTACTTTCAACCAAAAATACAATTCAACAATACAATAACGTAAAAATACGGAAAAAACCGATGGTTTAGGGAATTCTACGCTTCTTGATCATCTTTAAAAACTACTAATAATATGAAAATAGATATTAGGTATATAGAAGAGTCATCACATATTTTTCTGTATAGAAAATGATCGGTGAATAAGTGGACAGGGGTTACGAAATTTAATTTTTATAGAGTTTATTAATAATGTATTCCATTTTAAAAATTTTAATATGACCTATCAACAGTTTCAAATAGTCATTAAAAACGAAAACCAATTTTGGCATCCAAAAGCGAATAATAGCTCAATTTTTCCATTTGTATTAATCTTTCAGCAGCAGGGTCTTTGATTCACCATTGAATCGAAAAGCATAGCGGGTGGGGCCGTAAATTAATCCGGTAGACAATACAGTGCACTACCATCGAATTTTATTCACTTTTAATTTTTATTCGACTCGAATCCAATCTCAAAGTTCGACAATTCGAAATCGTAATTGTCAAAGTCAAGCAAATGTATTATTACCTCTTAATATAATATGAATTAATATATTATAAATATGAATGTAAATTTGTTTGTTACGCTTTCAAGCGTTAACTGCTCAATAAATCATGAAATTATTACAAATAAACAATATTTAACAGCATTCAACCGAACACAGCTACATTTAAAAAGTGTATTACATAATGAATAGCAGTACCAGAAGTCAGTTACCTACTTCCAGCCTGTTCCTCGGTTTTTTTCGAATCTAATTATTTTGATTGTCGAAACTTGAAATTGTCGATGGTAAGTCTGCTGACCGTGACACTCCAGTGTTTACAATAAATTATTCATACGTGGTGATGGAATGTAAACAAGATATGATTGGTTATTAACATGCAGACGTCCCTAGAGATATACACGCCATCCCATACTTACATAAATGAACTTAATTCAATAAGAGTTTCGATAACTATTCGTAGTTCAAAGGAGTCCTATGTTTTATATAATTGCTTATGTATTCTCTTCTTATAAGTATACTAGCGACCCGCCCCGGCTTTGCACGGGTATAAAACATATATAAAAACCTTTCTCTTCAATCACTCTATCTATTAAAAAACCGCATCAAAATCCGTTGCGTAGTTTTAAAGATTTAAGCATACAAAGGGATATAAGGAAAGAAAAAGCGACTTTGTTTTATACTATGTAGTTATAGAATTGAAAGCTCTTAAAGAGACAATACATAATTTAATTCGCATGTAGGTATTTTATTGACAATCATCATTTATTATAAATGCCGACTAAAAGGAGCTTTTGGAAGTTATCAAGATGTTTACGAGTGAAAAATTATCGTAGAATGTTTACATAACTGCCTATAAAGTAAAAGTAAAGTGGGTATTATGAATAAAATGTATTATATTTTATAATATTGTCATATATCGTACAGAAATATTATATAAAATAGTACATTTTAATGCGAAATAAAATAGCTAATTGTTTTCGGAATCATTTAAAATTTTAAATGAAAAGTTGTAAAATATGTTTCAATATTAGCTTTTCTTACCAATCCGCCTGTTTGTGCATTCCCGTAATCCCTAATGGGGCATGGGGTAGACACATTGCTGTATCTGATTAGTAGTTAGAAAGTAGGTGGTAGGTACCCAACCGAAAAATTCATGAGTTTCCCTAGGATTCGAACCCAGGACCTCCAGAGCAACGCGCAGACACGTAAACCACTTAGCCCAGAAGCAGTAAATAAAAGTTCAGCTAGTAAGCTGAACTCTGAAATAAATTTAAAATAAAACCGGATATTTTTAAATTTATTAATTACAAGCAAAAATACAAATTCTTTCGCTTTCTACTTTCACAAAATTCGTGGTTGTTCTTCTCAGATTAACAGCCTTACTAAGAATAGGTACTGGGATTGATTTTGACTATTACCTTTAACACGTATATAGGATTCAGGATTTTAAAAACTTGTTACTAAAACAATAAAAATTTAAATTAACATCCAAACTTGTTTATTACATTCAACAATACTTTTATTGAGATTCAAAATACCTGGTCAAAGTATATTCGATTTATTTTATTGCTCGTAAACAAAGCCTGTTAACTCTGTCAGTCTCGTTTTGAGGTTTTATTGTAAATAAGATTTTATAGTTCCTGAGCCGCCATCAGTTACTTTTGGAGGCATTATCACTTTAAATGCAAATAGTATGAAGGAGGTATCCGATTTCAACTCAAACTCGGGTGGACAATACGTAAGAAACCTTGGCAAACGCATAATAGATTTGATAAATGTGTGGTTATAATTTGAGATTACTCAACGTTCATATATTGAGTTTTTTAGTACCTAACTAAATGAATTGTGAAATGAAATGATTAGCTAAACTAGATAAATAGTTGTGGTAACTAACTTATTTAATTTAATAAAGTTTAATCCTATCACAGTTTAAATAATTATTTTCCAACTTTCTATGTGAATGCATTATATTATTTTTTGAAGTTTAGTTAAATGAGTTGTCAGTAAAATAAATGCAAAAATATATATCATCCTCCACTAGAAGTCATGTAATAAACCATCATCAAATGAAATCATCAATTAAAGAAAGCTAACAGCGACTTTTTACCTATTATAAACGAATGGACCGCGCGAACTTCATATCGCCTCAAAGTTCCGAAAAATAACGTGTCGCCTAAAAAGTCATTCCATAGATAAATATATAAGGAAACTAATTTTCTTTATTAACAATTTTTACAGATATGAATCCAACAAAACAGAGATCATTAAAATCGGTACTTCATTCTTGAATTATCGATGGTGTAAATTGTAATATTCTTGCCTACCCACGTATAGTTTTAATAATTAATCTGTGTAAGGACCGTCAGTCGAAATATACGCTTCCTACTAAAGCTCTTATTTTACTTCCTTATACAAATATCACATTATTATCTATCACATAATATCACAACCCGACTCTGTTTAATACATTATAAAGATTGAAAATATGAAAACTACATTAATTCTAAAGCTTACAATTTTCAATATTAATTTTTCAATGTAAAGTTTGTTGAGCAAACCTGTACTGAATCTACAAATGAAGAGATTTTTAATAAGTATTTTTAACCGAAAATGGGTTCTGTGAACCCCACTCAATAAAAGTGCTTTTAATAACCTCTTTCGAATTGAAAAGTGTTTTCACGTTATTTGAAACCGGAGTTAATTTTTCTCTTTATTAATTAATTAATTATAAAACGTTTTAGTCAGTTTTTTGAATCAATGATAGCATTAAGCCTCACAATTTCTATGAAAATCGTTTAAAATGCTTTTCAATCTTCAGTTCTTAGTTTTCTTAGAATCATTTGAATGGTGCATTTGGTTTTTAAGTTTTTTCTCTTGATTATAAAGATCAATGAGTATTTTGATAAAAGATTTGTTAAAGTATTGAAGTAAAAGTTTATTTAAAAAAATTCATTCAGGTTTAAATTCCAATACATTTTCTGCTTCACATTTAGTAATAATTCATTATAAATAACAACTGCTAAATTTATTAAATTACCACTAATTAGATCATATTTATATAGAAATTCTAATAACTTGTAATAACTAAGTAAATGAATTTATCTACTTGAAATATAGATAATTTAATAGTTTGATAGTTTTGATATATTCAAATTTCAAAGTCTATGTCAGACACACGACGAAACTTTATACGCACAAAAATACAGAAATATTTTAAATTTAAAGTACCTGGAATAACCTTTTTAATTTTCGCAAATTTTAAATGTAATATTCTATATTCTTCCAAAACGTTCATTAAAATTTTACTGGAATTTAAAGATTAAAATAAAAATGAATTTACCGCTCGTCTTACGCAATTTCAATGACGTTTATAATCTTAGCGATGAACCATTTCATATAAACCCAGCCCCTACAACGCTACAACTATTTACGCATCATTATTAAAGCTTCGTGAAGCTTTAATGAATTCTCTTTATGATATTGAGCTCTTCGAAATAACACGATTCATATTAAAGCTAACTATTTACATATTTGGATATGTTATGTTTCTCCGCGGAAAATGTATACAGTATTGATAAGTTAAGTTGTATCTAAGATGTGTGCCAGCGATGTTTTTAGTATATTAATAATTTGTCTGGACTATAAAATACTATAAAGACTGAAGACGTAAATGCTGCCCTTTGAGATATAACAAAACAATTTATAAAGGATTGTTTTTTTTCTTCTATAGATCTACAAACAAGTCCGTAATGGTATAAGTATTTTAAGAAACTCACATGATCCCTTACTCGCGACGTAGGTAAGTAGTTCTAGACGTAAGTAAAGGAGTGTATGTAAACAAGATGTTGCCATGTTGACGTGAAGTAAATAAATAATTTCCAAAGAAATTATCTCTTAATTTCTTGAGCGTCCAGTTAAAATTCTTCGTGGCTACAGGCTATACCTCTACAAAGTAAAAGAGAAAATGCTTAGTTGAAAATTGTTACCAGCCTATATATTATCATGTTTGGAGTAGTTGTGGCAGCCTTATGTAACCGATTAAGTACTAACGTGCCTACTAAGTCACTATATTAAGCCATTAATTTCCTTGCGTGCCGTAAAACATAGCCCTTTGAAACGTTGACTGGTTATTTACACAAAATTTTAATCCACAATGAAAAATATTTCTTATGCCGTTCGAGATCCTAATCTAGTTCTAACACACTCGTTAAAAATTAAAGTATTTAAAACTGACCTAAATATGTCAACATGAACAACTTAACTACACAAAATAACTGAAATTTTGTCACGTATTGTGGAACCCAGAAATAAGAGAGTTATAGAAATTCCACTAGGCAACAGTGTATCAGTTACCTACCTACACATTAATAAATCAAAGTCTCTCGCTGCGTCTGTCTGTTCGTGATAATCTCAAAATCTACCCAGCGGATTTTCATACGGTTTTCATCAATAGATTAAGTTATTCTTGGGAAGGGTTTATATGTGTAATATGTTAAGGTTCTTTGTAATTTGGTTGAAATATGCCGATTTTTGTTGAAGACGTTCTAATGAACAAGCCGACTGTGAGAAATAACAAAACAATGTATGGTGCGATTGTTCCCCTTTATCCCGATTGTCTTTTCGTTTAGGAGTTTTGATCATACAAACAGACGCACACCCACAGATAACCTACACGTCACACTTACAATACCCCTCTACCACAAAAAATACATACGTTTATTTATTTTTCCTGTGCCTCTGTTTTCGTCGATGGATAATAAATTATCAGCTTGTTTTTGAAGAATAGAATGGAAGTATCTATATATTATTTACAACAACTGTAACAACTGAAAAATAATACACGTATTTTTTTTTTACAATACTTATAATGACCCTCATTAAATCACCTCGCTATTCCGTGAGTAGAAATTGGTTATCCTACAAAAACCTTTGACGGAAAAAGTTGAAATTGTAGTGTGACAAATCTGTTCAGACGGTGAGTTGGCGAAAATAACCCCTGACCCGAAACACGATATAATGGAAGTTGAGAATGACTCCACACACAATCGAATTAATTAATCACGAGAAATGAGTTCTGGACGAGTTAAAAAAAGTTCTAGTTGAAGTTGTAGACGAAGTTTTAAGGAGAAGCCAGCGACTAACGAGGAATAGGACAGTAGAGATGAAAGTTCGAGACCGAGGCACGATAAGAATGGCTGCAATTTAAAATTCGATTAGAATTTGAAAATCGAACTTAGCGGTGGTTATTAAAAATGTTTTGAGATTCATGCAACTTTTGATTGGCTAATTGTTAACAGTAAATTGTAGGTGCTTGTCATTTCTAACTTTTAGTAATAAAATTTAGCCCTCAGTAATCGTGTAGATTTCTATTAATAACATCTAATTTGCAAATATAATTTAAGTGTAATTTTTTAATATTCATTAGCTACCTATTTCAACAATAAAAATACAATTTTATGTTTGCCCAATTTAAGAGGGCCTTCGCTAACAGATCGCAGAAATGATATTAATAAGGAAAGAAATTTTAAAAAAGAATAAGGAATCAGTCAAAAATAATAAAACCAAACGCTTCTTATAAAAAATATTAGCATGAGCTCAGCTAGATATATATTTATAAGTATAATAAAATACATGAAAATTGCATTGTTACGTCATAAGAGATAAACATATTTTGAAGAAATATATCACCATTACGTGGGTTTACCCAATGTCTTTTAATATTGGTATAAACAGGACCTAGTAAAATAACATTGCCCGCATTTATCTTATTTAGATGTTAAAGTTATATTGTCATATTATTATATTGGCATTGTCTTTTATTTAGCACTAGCGACCCGCCCCGGCTTTGCACGGGTATAAAACATATACAAAAACCTTTCTCTTCAATCACTCTATCTATTAAAAAAAACCGCATCAAAATCCGTTGAGCAGTTTTAAAGATTTAAGTATACAAAGGGATATAGGGGAAGAAAAAGCGACTTTGTTTTATACTATGTAGTGATTATAATAAAGTGATAACAGAAATGTATTTCCGTCAACCTAGACTCCTCATAAGGTTCTTAAGTCCCTATTTGGTATGACCCAAACTTGAACACTTAAGAACCATAATGGGCAAATTTTACTAGACTATTGTATATAGAGCCAAGAGTAAGAAAAATGTAGTAGTTAATAACTAGAAAGAATCAAGTGTGAATTTTGGCACAACGCCAGTATCACAGCCATACAGATATCTTTTATTCACTAAACTCAAAGTTTTCATGACATAAATCTACAAAAGGGTACTTTCATGAAAATGTAATGAGAAAGAACTATTTATGGCTAATCCTTTTGAAATAAACTCTTTGAAACGGTGTCCATTTGAAGTCGTCTTTGTTCAACAAAATGTAGTGTGGAATAAAGATTTTATTAACTTTTAGTTTTTTCAAAGACGGATCGGTGGCCGATTCATACGCGGTACCTTACACCGCAAAGTGGTCTTCCTGAAGCGCTATAAAGGTAGCGGTTCGCGCGGAGACCGCGACCCGAGACCGAGACGCGAGACCGCGACAAGCGGGAAGAAACGTTCTATGGAAGTATCGTCATTTTTAGAGCTAAAAGCTTTTAGACTATATAACATCACATTATGACGAAGTTAACGTGGGTGAAACAGCGGTACACAGCTAGCAAGTTATAATTTCGGAATAGTTATTTGAAAATCTTAAATTCGGTTTGCAGATATCCGTATCGCTTATTGATATATCCTTAATAATCTTATAATGCCAAATGAGAGATTTAAATATTTGCATTTCTTGTTCCATAAACACTAAATAAATGTGCTTTTCGAGCGCGACCGGAGACACTACTTGACCGGGGCAGCGACCGTCTCGCTGTCTCGCGTCTCAGTCTCCGGTCGCGATCTCGCTCGCGAACTGGCGCTCATACATTTCATAGCGTCAAGTACTGTCACGGTCGCGCGTCGCGATCTCGCGTCTCGGTCTCCGGTCGCGGTCTCGCTCGCGAACTGGCGCTCATACATTTCATAGCGTCAAGTACTGTCACGGTCGCGCGTCGCGATCTCGCGTCTCGGTCTCCGGTCGCGGTCTCGCTCGCGAACTGGCGCTCATACATTTCATAGCGTCAAGTACTGTCACGGTCGCGCGTCGCGATCTCGCGTCTCGGTCTCCGGTCGCGGTCTCGCTCGCGAACTGGCGCTCATACATTTCATAGCGTCAAGTACTGTCACGGTCGCGCGTCGCGATCTCGCGTCTCGGTCTCCGGTCGCGGTCTCGCTCGCGAACTGGCGCTCATACATTTCATAGCGTCAAGTACTGTCACGGTCGCGCGTCGCGATCTCTTGTCTCGGTCTCCGGTCGCGGTCTCGGACGCGAACCGCTACCTTAAGGAAGAAATCACTAAGTTTGACATAAAAATTCACTGGCACTCTTTAAATATACTCATTTTTATTCAGTTATATATATATTATCAACACATCTAAGGCTGCATCAAGCCGGTGAGTCGTTTGTTTCACATACGATTGTTTACGATACATAATATGATATGATTACATACGATAGTTTAAAAATGTCGAGGCATTTGTTTAAATAATGTTATTGTACCTATTATTAGGTATCTCTGTACTGCTTTACTAATCTTAACACACATTGAAGTCGAACGCGATGAATATGTTATGGACAAAAACTAGGACAAGCCTCAGTTTGACAGCACTATTGTGCTAATAAGTATAGAAGGTAGATCATTGAAGTATCAGTAGATAATGATTTTTCATTTTAAAGGTTTTATATTGAAAGCGTACCTAAATATTAAAATATATTTATAATTGAGCCCGCATTGTAAAGGACAGGATGCGACAGTGAGTTGGGTGAATATAATTAAACCTTGCAACATGATTGCATTCCAGGCGAAACACTACTGTTTTCGTTAATTACGCAAGAACAATTTGTTGTTTTATAAAACAATCTACTAATATTTAAACTTATTTTATTATTTCTACAATAAGTCAAGTGTTATCATACGCTTAAAAGTAACCATTTTATTATTTACTTAGTACGTAGACATATTTATATAAGTAGGTACTTCTATATTAAACGCGTATTGTATAGTTAAGTTTAATTCCCAAGGAAAAAATATTTGTCTATGAAACTCACGCCACATCTTTGGCATGACCCAATTGGTTTCTCTCATAACTTTCTAATATTATTATCGAGTAAAACTTAATAGTTCAAATAGACGGGATCTTGTAAAACTCGCCATGCTATTAAGTTCAATAATCAAAAACATCTCCTTGTATTTCACTGGTTATTTTCTGTCCAGACAAAATCAGTGTTCTGTGGATACTCAACCGAAACATTCATTTCACAGGAATTCTAACCGACGATCTCCATCGCAACACAGATGCAAATTACTAAGCCACGGTGTTGATAAATACAATAATATTAATCTTTGAATGGACCTATTTAACTTCTTTTCAATACGAAATTAGTTTCCCCATATCGAATATTTGGAAGTTGAAACATGGAGGCAGTTAAAATAACAGAATAAATTCATGACAAACAATAGAATATGCAAAGGGTAGGTTTTGACAAAGGACAGCGCTTGAAAAGTCGAAATGTACTTGAGTGAAGGGCATGCAAATTGATATCACTTGTCGCGACAAAGGCCGAATGGTCAAATAGAGTTTCAACTTGGAAAGTGGAAAAACACTTTCAAACTATTTATTTTTTATTTCAGTTCTAACAGTTCTTTTTGGTTGTATTGGTTTGTTACATATAATTATAACATGAAATAAGTATTATATTTTTATAGTAAAGTTCTTAATACTATTCTAATACAAGGTTATTCAAGGTTACCCACTTCAAAAAAGGAGGATGTACTCAATTCGACTGTTTGTTTATGTTTGAGAACTTTCGACTGGGTAAACCGGTTTTGATGATTCTTTTTTTGTTTAAAAGCTGGTGCTTCCCTTGTGGTCCCATTTGAATTTAATCAAAATACGTTCAGTAGTTTAAGATTAACAATTTGAAGTCGGTTTTTTTGTTAAAATTTTAACACTAGCTATATTAAAATTTTAACACTATATTATCTATTAATCAAAAGATTTTAGTGTACACAAGGAAAATTAAAATAATTTATAAATCTCATAAATGGATGAACAGTTTTCATTATTGTTGTAGCTAAGATTATGTCAGATTTCGAACAAAAATCGCATTACAATCAGTCTATTCGTGTAGGAGCTACGAAGCCAAAGATAGACACACAAACACAGACAGACTCGTGTCACAGTCACGTAAAACTTATAACTTCTCTTTAAAATGTACAAAAACAACGTTTACCTTTTAACAATTCAAATTTTCAATATTATTACAATTCTTTCACTCGTCATAAATATTGTTATTTTATTTTCAATCAATTAAGATTTTTTGATCGTTTTCAAAATTTCTTTCATTATAAAATTCATTCATCATTAACAAAAATATAAAAATAACACAACTAGTACATAAAATATTCCTAACAGTGATAAAAGTAAAAGTTTTAAATTATCTAAAGATTAGACATCTATAGAAACTTAATATTTAAAACACTGAAGTTAATATGTGATTTTTAGTTAGTAGTTTAAATTTGTGGGTAGTATAAATTTACATAAATTATCTAAATATATTACTAAATCTATTTAGGTAATTCTTGAATGAGAAACAAAAACCTTCAATATTTAGTTATTTAAGACATCCATCACCTATTATTTATGGTTCCTGTTAACTATTATTAAGATAGTGCCTCGGGCACAGAACAGCTTTAAATTACGAGAAACACGTAGTTCGGTTAAGTGTTCAGCCAAATTACCAACTTTATCTAAGCTGGATGATATATTACTTGGATATTTTTATATAATATAATATTTAAGGAACACAAATCATTTCTGATTAATTGAACTGCATTCTTGGTTGCTTAGTAAAATTTTATAATAGTTTCTGTGATGTTTCTCAATTTTTTTTTATATTTTTAATAATTTTAAGATATATATAAATACCTTGTAGTTATGTCTAAACTGTATGAAATACCTTGAAATTCAAAAATGAATGCTATCTATTTACTACTACTATCTATTTTTCATACCCCTAAGTGATAAGGGTAGCCCACCCCAAAAATTAATATGGCAAAACAACGTTTGCCGGGTCAGCTAGTATTAATCTAAAAGTAAAGTTGTAAAACTTAAAGAACACAGTCTTCTTTAAAATTAGATTCAATTCTACAGAAGTCGCGAGCGTCGGCTAGAAAACTAATAATTTTAACAAAAAAAACGACTTCAAATTGTAACTTTAAAGCTACTGAACAAACTTTGATGAAATTTAAATGAGACCACACGAGATCCTTTTTTTCAGTCGAAAGTTCTGAGGTAGCAAATTTAAAAAAAAACTCAGTCGAATTGAGAACCACCTCCTTTTTAGAAGTCGGTTAAAAAGATACATTATATTAAAAGTCATGAATTTTATAAAATTTTCAATCCATTGAAGTCCATTGAAAACAAAAATTTTCAGTCACGCTAGTTTTTCATTCATCCGTTTCACTCGATATAGAGAGCTTATCTTTTGTTGGAATGAATTTTTAAATGAAATTGTAATAGGTAGAGTACCTACCTATGTAGGCAATAGGTAGATAATATTGCATGTATTTATGTAACAATTAATACTGTAATATAGCATTATCTTGTTTATAAACCATCTAGAATCTTCCTTACCTTCTATATATACGATTGTCAAAAAAAAAATCGAAACTATTCAGAAATTAATAAAAAATTGGATAATATAATATTTACTACTTTTCACGACAAATTATATTTCGTTACGACGTTATTTTAAATTACTTCCTTAAAACCTAATAATATTTTGAGAAAAAACAAAACTTACCGATTTTATTTCTTTACCATTAATTTTAAAACATTCCAGTGTCCCTTAATTTATTCGAAAATAATTTAAATATTGGAGAAGTCCGAGCGTGAAAAGGGTTTTGACATTAATTCAATTAATATAATTTTTATTTGCTTGTGATGAAATCAGATGTAGTGCGAGAAACTTTCGATGATAAATTAATAAAAAATCCAATATTTTATTATTTAATTAATACTTTACATTTCAAGAGCCCACCCCCGCTTACTGTGTACTTGAAATGTATGATATCTCTTGCTTTACCTGCTAGCCAACATGCGTGTTGGAGAGATAATTATAGCAATAACGTACTTAAATATATTCATAAAAATACAAAAGCCTCGTCAAAGCAGTTGGGATTTGTCCCCAAAATACTGGCTACATTACCACGTTGTATCGCTATACTAACGCGTTGACCGAAATATAAGCCAGCTTTCGAGTTTCCTGTGGTCTCAACTAAGCGCGTCTATAATAATTGTAACAAAATTTACAAAATAGTTTTATTCAACATTTGATAAACATTTTTGTAATTCTTGCATGCGGTTTGCTTCGATAGTTGAGGCTGCATTTCTGTTTAAGATTTTTTTGTTACGTCTCATATAGTCAAAATTCGACCACAATTCAAGAGTAGGTCAGGCATATATGTGTGTATGCTGTATGTCATCCAAGCAGTAGTGTATGTAATGTTTTTTTAAGTAACTTAATGTATTTCTAATGCATTTTATATAAAAAAAAAACATTCTCCACTCCTCTATATAAACTATAAGTGTGGGGAATTCCATACACATTCGTTTGCGCAATTTTTGTAACAAGAAGTACAAAGTTTTTGCTTCACGTATTAATATTATGATATTAATATTAGGATAACAAACTATTTAAAGTCGGTTGAACTATATGTGGTCTACGAATCTGATTGAATTGATGATTTCATAAAAGAAGTGTGTTCGTGAGAATTATTCTTTAAACTGTCATAACACGGCCGTCACAAGGGGCTTTGTTATGCCTCTGAAATGAAAATCGTAATAAGAAATCGTAATTTATTTCTTATTGAAAGAGAATAATAGGCGTTGCGAAACGTGGGGAACATCGGACTGCGAAATATTAAGATTACAATCAAATTTGTGGCTGCAACGAGATGAAACTCATAATATTGCATTTCATTTAGGAAGTTTGTTTATTTTTCACGTTAGTAACACTGAGAAAAATCATATTTTCTTCTAATGATATGAAATTCAGTAGGCAAATAGATAAGCCTGCTGTGCCTACCTTACCGAAACAGTTATTGATTTGCCTTGGAGTCAAACCGCCGGAAAAACGTAGATGCGAGAATAACTTAGCCACGATTGTTAATTAAGGCGCTCATATAGTAAGAAATAACATTTGTCTGTCTCTTTGTCGCAGCGTAGCTCTTAAAGTAATGAATTGATTATGATGCCATTTTTTTAAAAAAAGCTGACGTGATCGAAATATTTTCATCAATTTACGAGGTATTTTTTCAAATATGTTGGAGCATTTCAAATTTTCTATGATACAATTTTATTTATCTTATTGTTAAATAATTAAAAATTTACCACAATAAAATAAACACATTCCATAAATAAATCATCTCGTAGATTAACATACAAAAGACACATTGTGAATAATCAGAATGTCTCCAACGCTTTGGCATTTTTTCTTAAAAGGACTCGACAAATCTACGCAAAAAATAAACACATTTTGGTTGTAATTTTTTCGTAACTTTAAGTGGATTACAATGTTAATTTTATTGATGCAAGCCACCCTTGAGAATAGACGTTGCGAACGCGCCATTAGTATGCTGATGGTAAAAAAGATAAATTTGTTTCTACAGCATTTAATTTATGCGGTTTTTCGTGAAGAAATTATGAACATTCTCCGCTCTTAAGGGCCAAGGAACGTTTTTAAATACATTTTAACTTATAAATGCGAATGTGATTTGGTTTATTACGTTTTCACGGTCAAACTACTCTATCGATCATCATGAAGTTTTGTACACATTTTGCTATGAGTAATAAAGGACATGAGGCTCTCCAATAAGAAAATCAATACTTAACGAGAGGAGCTACGAATGAAAGCTAAATACTTGTAGTAGGTTGTATACCTACTTGAATTTATTTTGGGTTTTTCATTCAAATATAAATTAAGTTTGGGAACAGTGCTGTAAGCGTGAAATTATAATAAACATACTTGCTTTCTAATGTAAAAATGTTTACAGTAACTAATTCTAAAGTATTTTTTTAAACCAATTTAAAAGTCAATTACTAAAGTAAGTATGTATATAACTATAGTGTATATGCATAGAATCCAAATCATTAGGGGAGTGCTTCTCGTAAAGAACTCGTAATGCATTTTATCTCCGACTATAAAATTTATTTACACTCCACCACATTATTAAGACTATTTCGTGCAATGCAAATACATTATTATTTACTTCTTAGATGGAGACTTGTAAATCTAAGAGACTAAGAAATAACACAAAATGTACCGATATATATAAGTTATCAAATTCAATAAAAAAATATTGTTCAATAAAGTTTGACCAAAAAATATATTATTGTTTTAAATCTTTTCACATGACTAGGTTACGAGGAGAAACTAAAGTGACGTATAGGTTTATTATATTTGCCACTCAAAACAAGTCGCAAATGAAAGCTACCTAGTTCAAACATCTGTGTATTGCGCAGTAGGTCCTGTATTCGAATCCCGGTAAATGATCACAGAATGATGATCACTAGTGATTATTTTCTTTACAGGCAAGCAGGTTATCAGCCTTCTGTGCCTACCCAACCGAAAAATTAATTTGTTTCCCCGGGATTTAAACGAAGGACCTGTGGCACAATACACACACTTAAACCACTTAACCACAAAGGTATACATTTATAATATTAGCAGTTTATTTATTACCTCATTTATTTTGTTGAACGAAAACTTCAATCTTAATTTCGGCCACAATAATACTCTGATCTATAAGGGGACTGCATTCTATCCCTTCGGTGCCATAACGAGTTCTGTCGTGAAATAAATCTCACTACCCCTGAAGCCTCTTTTCAAAGGGCATTTATATTTACGCGCTAAAGCCTTGATGTAGTTTGATTGGACGTCACGCGTACTTGACTTTGAGTCGGTAGGGACACTTTTTGTATGTAGTTCTTTGTTGCTTAAATGGCTTGACGAATCTTAATGTTATGGTATAGCATTTCTTTTGAAAATATTAAAAGAACTTTGAAATTTTGATTACGATATTTATGTTTGTTAATTTTACGGTATTTAGGAAAGGTTTATTATTAACTAGCGACCCGCCCCAGCTTTGCACGGGTATAAAACATATATAAAAACCTTTCTCTTCAATCACTCTATCTATTAAAAAAAACCGCATCAAAATCCGTTGCGTAGTTTTAAAGATTTAAGCATACAAAGGGATACAGGGGAAGAAAAAGCGACTTTGTTTTATACTATGTAGTGAAGATATGTTGGCGGAACAACTTGGATTTGCTTTCCCGTGCTAATTGATTCTATTTTTTTAATTGAAACGTGATTTTATCGCTTAATTATTGTAAAATCAACGTTTAAATGAATCCAGCACGTTTGCCTCCTAATTTATAAAAAATACTATTGGCCAACATTAAAAACCAAATGACTCATCTACTGTTATTACGCAAAATTAAGAGAAATCACCTGACGTTAATGACTCCTTCAAAACATTAAACGACTAAATGAAAGTCGCTAAAAACAAATCCTAATTGCTGTATATAAATCCTTACACGCTAACTCCATTATGAGAGTAGCACGCGCAATGTATGAGGCCGTAATTTGAGTACTTTGACATTCATTTATCTACATTACAGATCTCTTGTACCCTTGGCACCCTCACCACAACGTGCTAAGCATACCTTTAGCTTTTTAAAGTATAATATATACCTTCAGGTTTATAAGTATTATAGATAAAGTTTAACCATCAATTATATAATTATTTAATTTTAAAAAAATTCCCGGCGTATCGCGTGTAATGGTCACGGGCGACTCCATGTCTCTTCCGTCGCCCGCTCGTTTCATCTAAGGTTATTGCTGTTTGACTTATGACTTAAATTGATTTTAGTACATATTTATTACACTAGTCAATAAAAAGTCTTTTTTTTTTGAGTCTGTTTGTTGTCTGAATGTTTACATTGAAAAATAACCAAACACTCAATTTATACTTTTGTACTTTATACGATAATAGAAAAAATATACGATTTTTGACAAATACTTAGAAGTTACCACTTTTAAAAGCAAACTTTATGAGATAAAAATATTATTTCTTTTATTAATTAGGTATAAGAAATCCAAATCGGGTACACAGAACTCGGACTCAAAAATCGTGTTTACCTGTGTTATTATTATTATATGATTGGGCTAACGATGTGCCGCGTCGACCAAATTTGATCTATTGTGGCAGCCCTTTATAGTTCATAACTGATTCCCGTTGAATCCAGAAACTTCCAGATTCTTTGGGCTGTAATGTGTTGTACCTCGTTGGGTTGCAGTATATGTCGCCCTAGGTGGGTACTTCTTTTATGTATTAGTGGTCCGCAGGAGCAGAGGATGTGCATGGCAGTTTTCTCCTCTTCCTGGCAGAACCTGCATGTTGCGTCTTGTTTCTTACCCAGTAGAAACATGTGTTTGTTCAGCTTGCAGTGGCCTGTCAGTATTCTAGTCACTGCACAGGTTTTGTGTCTTTTGAGCCCTAGCAGCTCTTTAGCTACTTTGTTGTTGAAGGCTTTAATTAGAGCTTTCAAGTGTGTTTGTCCTTTACATTACATTAATAAATTACCTTCTATTGACCACGTTCATTGTATTATTGACAGCATCCTTATGAGTTGTTACATACTGTGATCAGCGAGTGTGTCAGACATCCAATAAACGTCATATCACAAATGACTTTATCATAATCAACTTGTTTCCTGACCGAACCGAAATTCATTAGCCGCTTTTAAACATTCAATTTTAAACGAATAACGAGTAATTGTGGATGTTTAATTGTTCTTTATTTCCACATTTTCAGTTAAATTGTTTTATTGTTTCGGCCCAATGCGTAATGGAATCGTGTTGTCAAGGTTTCTTTATATAAATTAATTGTGGGAAAAAATGTTTTAATTAAATAGTTCGTTTATTGTTAAGTTGGGTTTGTGATTTTATTTGCGGTTTTAGAGGTTTGTGATGCACCTGAGCTAAGTTTAGCTGCTTTATATTTTAGTTTTTACTTTGTTATAGTTATAACAAAGTAAAAACTGAAATGTGAAATACATCAGATCTACATGGAAATACCTATTTGGAATTCAGTGGAAAACTGTAATTGAAAATGAAAAATTTATAACAATAAAAGCCTTTTTGCGATAATTAAAAATTTATTTAAATATATCTGAAATTCAGCTGTATGATTTTCATAAAAAGCGCGACAACTGTTTTTGAGATCGTGGACTGAATTATTAGAGTAAGTAAACAAAATGAAATATATGTTATAAAGTCTAATAAATAATGTTCAAGCCCATAGCGGCTCCCAAATTTTAAAACCTTATGAAATTTTAGAAATAAAATCCCAATCATAAATTTACAAAAAATGATCAGGTTTAACTGACAATTTCTCTATAATGCACAGTTATTTTTACGTAAAATTTATACCTAAATATTTGTTAGTTCATAACAGAGAAATGTAACAAATTGTTTTAAAAAAATATTATAAATTATTTAATGAATGAAATTAGAAATGGTAAATTATTAAATAAATGGAGCATTCTGTGATAGGGTACTTGTGTGAGAGTTGTCGTATGTATGTCAAGAATCTTTTAACATAACCATAAATTTATGAACTTTGTTCAAAAAGTCCGGTTTTCGCAAAAAATATGACTTAGAGACGAATAAGAAAACAAATTAAAATTTTAAATGGTTTATTTGTCGTTTGTTTCAATGCGTACATATTTAAATAAGTTTCATAACAAAATTTTAAGGTTATATAAATATCCTTAGCCTATGGCTTGTATGCTAATTAGTAATAACCTCGGATATAGGCAGATACAGGTTAATATGTAACATCATTATTGAATACATAGAAAATTATTGCAAGGGCAGTTTTTGTTTAGCTATATTTTAAGCGAACAATGCTGAGACCTTTATCATAATCTTAAAGCATTGTCGTCTATCTTTAAATAAATATAATTTTAAAAAATTAAATTTTGAAAACGATGACATAACTTTTTATTTTTATTTTTATTGGATTAAAACGCTTAAATATGAGAGGTAAGTGATAAATTATGTATTTATTTAGATTTTTCTTTTAGAGAAAAGATTCGTAGTTTTGTTTGTATATAATAAGCTTAAATAATAAAACTAGTCTTAAGAATTCATCACGGATGAGAAGCTAGACTCTGCGTGACACACTTTTGAATATTATGACGACGAGAGTAAAACTTATATACAACTTTTTGTTAATTCTTAAAATATATAAATATAAAAGTTTAACAATTCTTTAATGTACAAGAGTAGACTGATTTTTACGTGAGATAAGTTTTGAAGTACAAGCCTGTCTAATTTGATGCATTTTAATCCAATAAAAATAGTGTTAATTGGTTTATGGCCATTCCAATAACTCTTAGATCTCCTATGCTGTCAACTTCTTGTCTTGATAGTAAACTGATATTCATGGTTTTCTAAGATTGAGATAATGCAATTGGCTACTATATACTCCCATACTTATAATTACCGCCTCTCAACTCAACTATTATCAATATGATCAAAGTTATCGGATTACGTATGCATTATTTAAAAACTATTAACGCCCTGGAATTAATTTTCGCGTCGCCATTATCCAAGATAGCGTAGTAGGGACCTACTGAATCATGTTTCCTAGGGTATACGTACTTAAGGGTCGTTTTTCGATACTTTTATCCAAATCAGTTCATCTTTTCAAAGCTATGAAAGATTTCTCTTCGCACATGTTTCACTAATCAGCGATTATTTTACAGGTTATGTGATCAGCCTTGTGTCTACCCAACCCAATCATTTATTCGTTGCCACGGAATCAAACCCAGGGCTTTCGGTGCAATATGCAGATAACCTAAATGCGTTTCTGTAATAACAGATTTGTATAACTTCATACGTTGGATATTTTCGGCATCGACAACTAATTAATGCATAAATCGCCATTAAATAGTTTTAATAACGAAATTGAGAGGCGTTTATAAGTAACGAAATATTTCAAAGGATCATAATCGTTTATATTTTGTATAAAAATATTAATTCCAGAACATCTTTACAACACAATGAAGTCTCAAAGGAAAATATAAAAATAGCCAAGTAGTGAGCTAAACATTTTGTACCCCTCTTCATCAGAGCAACTGGTTTGATTGGATTATATAATTATAATATTTAAATTTTGGATGAAATTCAGATTGGGCTTATATTAAGGCGCCTTTTATAGGATAGACTTATATAAGCGCGCAGATAGTTCCACATATTTATAAACGTTGCTTGACAATGTCGCTTTCTGGTTGAGGCGCAATTGTTGTTGCAAAAACGACACAAAACACTTTGAGAAAAGATATTAGCTGAGTGAAGCGAGACTTGAACACAAATTAAACTTATATGAAATCATACAACTCTTGTACCTATTGAATTGGATTTACTTGAAATTTTTTATAATACGAAAGATTTGTTTTAAATTTACAGTTTATATAATAATTTAGCATTTTATGAGAAAAACTTATATTGTCAAAGAGAAAATCTATCAAATTTTATTTTTGATATATATTTTAATACGCTTCGGAGCTTTTTAATAAAATGCTTAAAAAATTCTAGTTTAACGTTTAAGTAACGCAAGGGTAATGGAAAGCAGAAACTAAAAGTAACATCGCAGTTAACAAGCTGTCGGTTAATTATTCAACTAGTTATGCGAGTTAGAATATTTAACGCGGAAAATAAATTGGCCGTTTAAACTTCAAATACAGTCGACAACGCAAAAAGGCATGTTGGACGTGTTTATGACATAGCGAAGTCTCGTAAGCACTAGTGGGATTGTGCATATGTTTATTTATTTAATTAATTTATTTATAACAGAACCTAGACAAAACTTAATTCCAAATCCTAAGCTAAACAAGGGTTTACAATTTATAATCTAAACATAATAATACAATGATATAAAGGGAGAGAGGTTACACAAAAAAAAATTACAAAAAAAATTTACACAAAAAAACCTTCGTCAAATACAAGCAATTTGAATGTGTGTTTGTGTGTCTTGCGTGTGTGTGCGTAGGTGTATTTGTGTCTTGCGCGTGTGTGCGTAGGTGTATTTGTGTGTGTGAGTGTGATCACACATACAAATCACCAAAAAAGAAAAATAATCAATGATCATTCATTGATCATTTTCTTTACATATAAATACGTGATCTTTCAAAATAAATATTTTTGTTACTCCCGAATTCAAATCTATGACCTCACCAACTGAGCTTAGCAGGCTATCTTTGGCATTATCATGTTTAATAACTGAACGAATTTTGTTGAAGTCCACTTTAGAAAGAAATTTTTTTCTAGAAAGTTTCTACAATCTATGAAAAACTATGTGTTCGCTCGATGATAATTTTTTTATGGCGCCTTTTATTAAATATAAAACCAGCTTTTTCATCCAAAATTTCCGTGTGCTGTTAAGCGAATTATTTTTCCCTAAATACAATTAGTAGGTATACTTTAACAATACTCTCATTAATAAAAGTTAACGTATTTTATTTTAATATGAAAGAAGTATTTATTCTATATTGCTCATTTTTGTACAAAGTTTTCATTAAATATTGGTGTTTTATTCCAGAAAATATAATAACTACGATTTAATTACGTTTTTAAATATTTTTAATCACTATAATTATTGACACTATAACTACCCATACTGTCTGAGGAACTACTTCTTAAATAAACAAGGATAAATTATGTCTTAAAGGAAACACTATAATTTTAAAATACATAATATGTGAGGTAAGGAACGGAAAGTACGAACCTAAAACATATTAACAGCTAGACTGTACATTAAAATATCAAGGAAAATATTCACATTATATCTAAACAAGGTAAGTACAAAATCGAAAATTTTTAAAAATTAATCTATATACATCTTTATATACAAAGCTATCACATCTTCATAACTTTATTTACATTATTGCAAGTTACTCGTTCACATGTTAATTGTCTTTTCTTAAATGTCTTATAAAATTTGTTGCGCTTTTAACAAAGTCCAGCATAGCCTTATGTTACACATACACGATATGCGGCTTCTCAGGGGTTCTGTGTGGAGGGATGGTTTCATACGCGAACTGCTGATAAATGTGCTCATCGTTATCCTCCTGGTAATAGGGATTCTTATCCATGGCTTGCCAGGGAGGATTTAATGAATGGAAGTTGTTAGTAACAGACGAACCGATCATCAAGTATCTATCGACCTCCCGCTTACTGTCCGCCTCTCTCCCTCGCGTTGTGTAAACTAATCCATTACCTAGTTTTGAAACGTCACCATTTAGCATTACACTCGTCATAACCTGCTTCGATTTATCTCCTTTACATTTCTTTAAAGGCCCAATGAAGTACAAAACTCCACCAACAATACTGGTAATTATACTGACAGTCATCACCACGATGGCCACTATAACCCAACCACTGGAGCATCCGAATTCTGACTCAGGAATCTGAACAAAATGAATGCCCGTTAAATGTTTTGGTGCAGCACATTTCACATCTTCAAAATCGATTTTTAATATGGCGCTCGTATTCTCACTCTTTCTATCCCTTAGTTCACATTCTCTCACAAGGTTCCACAACCATAATAATGAACAATTACATACAAATGGGTTCCCAGATATTTCAAGGTCCTGTAGGGCATCAATCGGAAAATGTGAGGCTTCTAGTGTTTCCAAAGCGTTATTTCTCATATAAATATGCGTCAGCTTAGGATTTCCATGAAATAGTCTCGGAGGCACTTCTTTCACTCTTAAATTTTCGTTCATCCATATCTTTTGTAAATTTATATTGTCTACAAATGCTCTGGAATCTATTTTGTCTAAATTATATATCCTACTTAAATGTAAATGTTTCAAATGAAAGAGGCTTTGAAAAGATAATGCTGTTACGTTGTGGAAAAAATTACCACTTAAATACAAATGAGATAGATTGGACAACTTTGATAAAGCCGATGTTGGAATCATTGTCATGTTATTATCACTAAGGTCAAGATGGCGCAACGAAGGTAAGTTGTGCAGACCCAAGTGGTCGATTTCATCTATTATATTATTATTCAGATCTAAATGTTTCAATTCTTTCAAGTACGGCACTCCATGCTTAGGTATCCTTTGAATCAAATTTTCTGAAAGGTCCAAGAACTCCAACTTAATGATTGTCAGCAAATTAACTGATGGTATTTCTAAAATTGAATTATTTTTCAAATACAAAATCCTAAGGGAAGTCAGCGGTTCAAAGGTATCGGCTTCAAAAGACACTAATTTATTATTAGATATATCGAGTTTCTCTAATACTGCAAGATCTTTGAAAGTTTGTGCGTCTATATTAGATATCTCGTTATTTGACAAATTCAGATCGACTAGCCTCTTGAGACCAATGAAGGTGTCCTTATCTAGTTTTCTAAGAGCATTATGACTGACGTTTAGATGCGTCATTTCGATGTTGTTGTCGAAATTTCTACTACCTAAATCCTGTACTTTGTTGTACGAGATGTCGAGGATTGTTAGTTGAGTGTAGAAGCCGAAAGTGTACAGGAGATTGTCGATAGAGTTGTGGGTGAGATTTATTTGGGTTGCTTCTGGGTTCAGTTGTATAGGCACTATTTCGAGGCCTGCGTTGGCGCACGACGCAGCTCGGAGCGCGTCGTCGCATTCGCATCTTGGCGGACATAGGGTGCGCGCTGCGGCGCTCCATGCCCACGCTACCACTAACACCCAACTCCAGTGAGCTACGCCGCGTGAGCCCATAACATTTCATAAACGCGCCACTCAGTACCTGAAACAAAAAAAAGAAAATGTTAAAAAGCTATTTCACAAAATGAACATTAAAGACAAAGAGATTTAGATTACACAGATTCTAATTTGAAAATTTATTCTTAGTATTCAATTATTTTACCCCAGATAATTAAGTTGCAAATCATAGAGGGGAGACCGAAAGATGTAAGCTTATCAGTATGATAACATCTTAATCTTATTTCTTGCACGAAGTGCTGAATAAAATACATTCCTCAATTAATTTAGTTTCTTAGAGTTTTTGATAAGAATATTTGGAAGTCGGTCTTTTACGGTTATAGATTTAATGATTTTATGTTAACACCGACGTACAAATTATTGCTTAGTATAATGATTATTTATATTTCATTTAATAGATTTTAGTGCACTTTGAAGTCATTATACTTAAAAAAAACGCATTTTTTTCACGCTTCTTATTGAAATATTCCCGAGACCAATATGAGCAACGATCAAAAATTTAAACACAAATTAAATAATTAAATTAGTTTTTGTTAAATTTTATAAAAGTACAATCAATCAATTTTCATAAAGTTTATATGGGATTATCTCTAACGTTTGGCCTATCAAACATAAAAAGAATCATTGAAACCATCATAATTGGCTTTACAATCGTGTAAAAACAAAATTGAAATCGTTTGAAGTATGTTAAAAACGCAAAATGTTAGTCAAATAATATTTATGAGTAAGGAGGTGCAAATGTTATGTCTAAAACATAATCTTTTTATAATTACTTTACAGATTATTAAAAAAAAAGATGTAAGTATCAAAACCCTAAGATTTTTATTTACCTCTGAACGAGTTGTGAGAAATATTGTATAGTTATGAAATACACCGTTGTAAGTGGTTTGAGCCCGTTCCGTTAATCCCTGGCCGGCCAAACAATACCGACCAAAATGCTTGGCTATTAACAAAGGAGCGTTTGGTACTTTAAATTAAATGTTCGGCTTTACAATTCGACGGAATGTATAATGAATAGCACCGTAACATCTGTTAACGAAAGCGAACGATCTCAAAAGTTTTCACGCGCGGGAATACCTAATTGCGAAGGTTGGAATTCAATTTATTGCTTCTAGTGTACCACGGGGAAGATCACGCCATGCCAAAGTATTAATAATGCAAAACAGTGTCACGAAAAGTTTTTGATTCTGAATGCAAATTAAATTAGAAAACGAAGCAAGCTTTGAAACTTTCAACACTTCAGCTATTGTTGGCTTACTAAATGTTAATTTCGTTTCGTTAACAGATAATCAAATTCGTCAGCTGAAACGCAACATGTCTCGTAAAATAAATATAATTTTATAAGGAGTTAATGTATATCTTTAGACTTGAGACGACGTTTTTCAGCCCCCTTCAGCAATTTGATATCGCCCTATCCGAACGGATTACCCCATTGCGCCTGAATTACAGAAACCATATGTATACGCACATTTGATATCAGAGCCGGTATTAGGATAGATTAATTCGGATACTTATTTTTTACATTCTAAATCAAATTAGTGGAAAAGGCTTCTTTAAGAAGTAAAGCCTGCATGGTAAAGACTTGACTGTAAAACGTCGAAATGTAGTACAAAATAATAAACATTCTAGCTAAATTGTTACACAATTTATGAAGATTTCATCTTAAATCTCTGACATATTAATTAAAATAAGAATATCTAATAAATGAAGAAACATTTATCGTCATGGTCCATTAGGAGCTACACGCCGATGCACAAAAACATCAAACTTATACCCTCTTTTTGCGTCGGGTGATAGTTAAAGTAAACATTATTAAGTTCGTTAAAACTATAATTTAATTTAAATGTGTGATAGTTTTTTTTAATGTAGGTATATATATGAACGACAATTTAAAAAACAAATACTTCTTTATAACTTCTACTTCATAAAAATTTCAAACATACATAACCTGTTTACATAGTGTATTTATTATATATTTAGGTATTTTAATAACCTTAATGCATATGAAGTTAATTTAAAATTAAAGACTATTCCTCGTTCTTTAGGAAATACAACTCCAAAACAGTAACCATACGTACTCCAAGCCGTGGTCATAACGATACTGCACAAACGATTAAAGTATACGCTTGTCCCCTTTTGGGGTTTATTCAAAGGTGGTCGTGGTTAAGCGACTCCGCTGGAACGGCTAAGGGAGGGCACGCCCTCTATTTCCGAGCCTAAACTGCTCCGGCCGGTACTCTTTTGTCTTTTAATTTCCTGTCCACTGTTGAGATCGTGAATTTCGCTTTCGTTAACATGTTTCGTTCTCTGTTATTACAAAACTTTTCTATTACGCCGTTAAAATGAACCCCCAAATTCCACTGGATGAAAATCCCATTACAATTGTTCCGCGATGCGAGCAAACTCAAGTCTTAATTTTACTTTTAAGTAATCGACTTCCACGCTTTATTCTTTTGAAAGTTAAAAGTTACCATATTGATTATCGGCTTTTAATTCTCTGATTTCATATCTTTCAACGATTTACGCTTAATTTGAGAGAATTTTACATGTCACATTAAACTAGGGTCTATAGAGATAAATTCCTGGCGACCGACGAATTACCCACAGTATCTATTACACAACGACCGCTAACGATCGAAGATGGCGTAATTTACTAAATAGTGGTGAGCGGTAAATTCAATATTAAAGGTGCCGTGTCCTCAACTATTAATAACAGTCAACAGCGTTGGGCTATTATCAAAACTGTCCGTTTAGTTAAATCTAATTATGGTATTGTGGTCGATGCAATCAACGCCGAACGGTTTCCACTGAAGTTATCGCACAGCTAATACAACTTGAGACATTAGTAGCACAAAGGCGCTTTACGAGGGGTGGAGAACAATAAAACCAGTGTAAAAGTCGGCTAACCTCTCTCCCCAGAAAATATCCGAGCCCTCTATTTTGAGTTAAGTTGTATTAAAAAAATCCCTATTAACTCGATGTTGAAAACTTTAAGCAAATAGAGGGAAGTGCTTGAATTGTTTAGAAGTAGTTTCGTTGTGCGGTTACACATCAAATACATACTTTTGTCATGGTTTTAAGTTAAGGACGGACTTGTATAATGAGAAAACTTGGTCAGTTGCTAACGCTAGCTTCAACACAAAAAGCTGACTGAACGACAACCGTTCTAAATGCAAGTGCAGCGTTGAGTTCCACGAAAATAAATGACGGCATTCCTTTTAAGAAGAAATGCAGTAAATGGAGTTTGTAGAATCTGCAACTTGAAACAAATGCCGTACTTACATTGACAGATCTAGATTTTGTTACCCCGTTTCAAAGTAAAGTAGCTGTTTACGGCAGAGTTAATGAGAATTTGTGGAGAAGTCTTGAGACTGAAAATTATTAGCTGTATCTTTGTAAACAACATTAAATAACAATAAAAGCTGGAAGACAATAGATTTATTGTATACTGTTCACTTGAAAGTATTACGAACTTTCTCGTAACAACAGTAGGTGAAGTCTCCTAGTCACTGCCTGCTGCAATAGATCAGTTGGTCTAACATCCAATGCATGTTCTGCTGAGGCTACAGAATTCGATTCTCGATAGAAAAACAGAACCTGGTCCCACATGCATTTAGTGGTTACGGCACTTTATAATTTTTCTCATAAGTAAATATTTTTATTTCTATTCATCTATTTGCGCTTGGAAAATATTAATTACTTATGAGTTATTATTTATATTCTATCCCATTAGCGTGGTAGTCTAATCAAATTAGTCTCAAGGGTAGTTTTAATTAACCTTTATAACGATGATAGAGCGTCCACACCCCTACTATTGCGGCTACGTAGGATACATTGTCTATTATATATATGTATTAGGTACTTATATTGTCATATACACATTTATATGTGTTATATACACATTTATATCTAAGTAAATCGCAAATGACCGCTTCTTTGGTCTAGTGGTAAGCGCGTAAGCGTTATAACCGAGAGGTCCGTTCGATTCCCGGTGGAGATAAAAAAACTCGGTCTAGCAGGGCATAGAAGGTTGATCATCTACTTGCCCCTAAATAAAAAAAAATCGATCAGTGAAACAGATGTGAAATACATCTGCCCCATACCCCACTAGGGGATACGGGACTCACATTTATTCAAATTGCAAATGATGATGAATACTCCTAAACAAAATAATATATCACAATTAAAATACACACCTTTTTTATATATTAAAGGTTCTTATTTATACCGGACCAGGTTTTCAAATATTTTTTAAAAAGTACCATGTGAGTGAAAATATGCGAATGCAAAGTGATTGCGCATTAAAAACTAAACACGTTAATACCGTTCCTAATCTTGGCAGCTGAAAACAAAAAGAAGTTAACAACTAAGCCCCTACACAATTCCATTTTCTTTCATCGCAACCGAGCGAAACTTAGTGAATCAGTCTCCTCTATAGCGCCTTTATAAACGCAATAATGAGAAGTGCTAAGGCGGCATTCAGCCGTGAGCGTAACGAGGGCCGTCGATGAATCGTCCATGAGGCGGACACAAAACTTGCCACTTGCCACGTAATCACAGCGTAATGGAAACCGACGCCACGGCTTAAAATCCCTTTACTAAAGCCTTTGAGATCTTTATCAACCAAATACAGTCGACCAATAGGCTTTCAATAAGCTGATTAATTATTATATTTATACATCACTAGCTTTGCCCCGCGATTTCACCCACGTTTACTTCGTCGTAACGTGATGTTATATAGCCTAAAAGCTGTAAGAATGACGATAATTCCATACAACTTTTCATCCCCTTTTTCAACCCCTTACAACCCTTTTTAAAAAGTAGCCTCAATTCCTTTCTCAGTCTCTATAGTATCTATGTACCAAATTTCATTTAATTGGGATCAGTAGTTTTGGCGTCAAACTGCGACAGACAGACAGAGTTACTTTCGCATTTATAATATTACTAAGGATTACTAAAGATGTATTATATACAACGCGATTATATTTTACATATACAATTGTAAACCTCTGATGCAAAAAGAGGAGCGTTATAAGTTTGTCGTATCTGTGTTTGTCTGTGACATCAAAGCTTCTAAACGAATGTCCCGATTTTTATGCGGTTTGTTTGAAAGCTGAAGTGATCGAGATATTTCTTAATTGCAATTTCATTAATGCATTTATTCTTATTTGTAAACATGTTGGGGAGTTTTTAATCGTTTTGAAATATTTATTGACAACCGGTTAATGTTCCTGCCTTCTGCGCCAAAAGCCAGGCTTGAAATCGCTTTAGGTGCATTTATTTGTGTGATGAGCACGAATGTTTGTTGCCGAGTATTGGTGTTTTATAAATTATTATAATATTATTTATCAACCAAATGCGGTTCCAATAAGCTTTCATTAAGCTGATTAATAATCATAATATTAATGTAGATGTACTATTGTATTTAAATGCGATTATATTTTACATATTTTATTGTTAAATAAGTTTGATTCTGCATTGATTTTGAATAATTAACACGGCTAATAACAAACAGTCAATTGGTCGTGCATTTCGCAAAGCTTCGACATACTTACTCGTGAGTACTAATGAATACTTTAGTTGACGTCTATTGTTAGGTACTAATATACAAAAAATAGGTACTCATTTATGTACTAAAGAATTAAATAATAAAATTAATCTATATACTATATTTCTCCTTTAAATTCAAAAATACACTCTACGTAAGATACATGGATTGTTAATTATTAAGGTATTAAAAGTCTGTTTGCGATGAAAGAAATATGTTACTTATTCCACCAGGAATATAAGAGTGGGTAATTTACTCGAAGTAAGTTATGGTAATTTACAACAGTCGAGTAGCATTTAGTACTTGCTATTTAAGGCCATAGCCTCTAAGATAGTACAAACAAAAGCTTTGACTTGCCTTCTATTCGCCACAGATGAATAGTCAATGAACGAATTTGGGCCAGAGCGAACGTAGATTAAAACCATGTTTGTTCAATACTAACTCGATTAAAAATGGCCAGCCTGAATGCTTCATTTGGACTTGGTTTATTCTACCGAGAATGTAGCAAAACTTTATGAATACGAACTATAGGCATCGGGGTATTAGAAAACAAGTTTGTTTACACAAGTTTACGCCGCAAGGATTACTTTGAAAGTCCACTAGGTATTAAAAAGTAGTTAGCTTGGTTACTTCAGTTATCTTGAGATAAAATGTGTCTTTCATACTAAGTAAGAAAGGAGGTTGAGAACAAGAAGAGACGAAAACATTCGAAAATGGGTACTCAGACAAAAAATAAAGCAATTAAAAGCCTATACAGTTTCAATTAACTATGGGTAGGTATGGGTACTCAGACCTAATTTATTAGAGATTTTAACTATGACAATATTAGCACGGTGAGTAGACCGTGAGTGTGTGAATAGAATTTATTTTTTGCTATGCCCGAAACTACATTTACTAGATGACATTTTACATTGATTTTATTTATGAATTTGTTCGCAAGAGGTCAGAAATCTCACCGAAAATCTAAGTTAATATTTATTTTATCACTTCCGGCCAACACATTTACATTTATGTGAAACACATTTTTTTTTTTTAATTTTTTTTTAAGAAAGGTGATGCTTACTACAGAAACGTCTTAAAAGTAGATGTGGTCTTAAAAATGAAATAATTGAAGTCGGTGTCACTCGCGGAATGAGAGCCGAAATCCCGAGAATTCCCTCAAATCTAGTAGCTTTTTTAATCAAGTGGTTTTAGGGAAATATACTTTCCCATTGAAAAATCTTTGTCAATAAATAAGTCCCATTCATTGAACGAAGCCTTTTATAGCAATAAGAATTGTAGACCACTTATGGCAAATTGCCAATACGAAAAAGAACAATCGGAAGCTTTCTTCTAAACCACATATAACGAAATATATTGATTCTATACAATATTAAATATACTATGTTTGTTCCAAATTTCTTCAAATTATTATTCGACAAATATTAATAATATTCATGCTAAAAATATTAATTATTTCTGAGAAACAGTCTATGTTACAGTAAATAGTTTAATATTATGTTTTAATTATAAAACTATCTCGAAGTATCTAAAGCAATAGTGACAGCCTTATTAAAGCAAAGGCTGCAGTTTTAAATTGTTTAAGGCGCTATTATAGTAAAGATGAAATATACTAGTTATGTAACAGTATTATATATTCATTTTCAAGTCATAACTTAGTATTTACTTTAGCATATTATCAAAAGAAAACGACAGATTTTTTAAATTTAAAATGTATATTTAAACTATAGATCGAAATTAAAACGAAATTTGCTTTTTTGAATAGAGATCACTGAATTTTTCACTGCTGAGAATGTGATTATTTAGTTCATTGTGCATAGACAGCGTCTTAATGTCCGTTTCCTTTTGTTATCAAGTACGCTTATGAAGTAGTATTCACTAGGTTTTAGTTAATGCAAAATGCAAGGGTTTTAACCCGACGCGAGCGTAAAGCTGGCATCGTCTACAGCGCGCTTAGCTCGGTCGCGCCTCGAAAAGCGTAACGTGCAACAATATCCCACGTTTCAGTTTCCATTCGTTTCCAACGAGGGATTTCCGGTAACGTATTCAAAGTCTACAGCCGAGACTACGGGTTAGGGCGTAATGTGTATGAATGAATGCGCGATGAATGGGAGTCCCGAAATAACCATTGGCTCGAGAAAAACGCATTGAACAATGCATTTTTTGCACTGACGTTCCCAGATATGAGGGCTGCTAAATTTGGAGAACAATTGAGGGAAATAAAAAGATTATTATACCGTTACCGTTAAAATCACACATCAATTTAATTCATAACGGATTATATTTTTTGTTATTACTATATTGTTGTTTTATTAACACGGGATATATCCCTTACTTGCAAGTAAGGTTTTGTAATATTTTCGCAGTGTTTAGCTCCGTCACTGAAATTATTTTTCAAATCGCATCCGTATATTCAGATATTAAAATCCTAATAAACAATTATATGTTTATATGGTCTTATATATTGGGAATGAATTTGAATTGGATTCTCTATTTGTTCCATTTGCGTGACCGAGTATCGCCAAGTATTTATTAATCAGTGTTCTGCGAATGGTCTGCGCCTCTCAAAGGCGATGTCGAGCTGATTAATTCGATTTGCCCTTTGATTGCGTTGCTACAAGACCAAAACCTGGGGAATCGGAATCGAATCTCTGTTGATTTAAAAATGTAATTTTCCTGTGAGTTTTTACATTTACAAAGCTAATTGCAACTACGTGTCAAATGGTTAATTCTTGTAAAAGCTACCTTGATTATGGACACTCTGGCTGTAAGGTTTGTAGAACCATTCTATTTTCGAATATAAAAACAATAATTAACAAGAATTTTTAGTTTTTTATCCTCCCTTTATATACTTGCAATCCACTGGCAAAATTATAATATTGCAATATATTGAAGAGGTAATAACTAGAGAGAAAATGTAAAGATGTTAAAATTTCTTATTATAAGTAATGCGTTTGATACTTAGGTCGGTTTATCAGTCTGTCAGAATCGCGACCAAGTATAAACTAATAGGAACAGCTAAGGTATTCAAAAATACGCAAATGTTGTGACAAAATATTTTTATTTATAGTTTATATTATTAAACGTTTTATTATTTTAAAAAGATTTATGTATAATCCAGCTTTTCACACGTGGGCATACATTATACAACCTTCAACTAAACAACAAACAAAACTAAATACAGAAATACAAATCTCTTTATAACATTACTTAGTGTAAAAGAAAACACTAGAAATGTGAGTATTAAGCAACTTTTTAATTGTTCGACTAAAGTCTGGTGACTTGAACACAAGTAATACTCGCACAGACTACATAATTCTTGAATGGGAGAACTTAATTCCATTTTTGAACTACTAGTCTATCCATTCAAGCTATAGCGTAACAAATGCCTTAGAAAAAGCTAACGAGCCTAAGGATGCTTGCAGCGGGATACATCCTGTGCAAGATATGTTAGGAAAAAGATATACCGCAAGCTAGTTCTGTTATCATCTTAAGGTCAGTAACCTGCCCAGATAATGTGATTTATTGCGGACATTTGTGTTCGATGTTTGAATGCTATTCATATCATTCTAAGATTTGTACTGTCCTGTTTTATATTTTACTTGCGACTTGCCCCGGCTTTGCACGGGTTTAAAACATATATAGAAACCTTCCTCTTTAATCACTCTATCTATTAAAACCATATAATGCAAATATATTAAAACCATACAAAGGGATATAGGGAAAGAAAAAGCGACTTTGTTTTATACTATGTAGTGACGTATTTATAATGTTATTGTCAGTTAACGTATCTATTGTTATTCATTGATTTTTTATAGTCGAGTTAAAAACTGTGTTATAGGTTAAGCTATAAAATTTCATTTGTGACAACAATGTACGATAGTCTATGCCACATATATTGCAGGTCGTATATATTATATTATGTACTCTACTGTTAGTAATGCAAATCTAGCCATCTAACTTGAGATTAACAGCTTAGAACAGTACATTAGTACATGCCATATGGCATGTACTCGATCCAAAAAGATCAGATATATAAAGTTTGATGTGATTGTATATGGCAACATCCAACGCTGTATTAGATCAAAATATGTCTTTGAATAAAAGAATAATAATAAAGTGAATATGGTCGAAGAACTTCTGCTACACACAGTAAAATAATTATGAGGTTCACAAATGACCACGTAACGCACTTATTAATGCTCTTGTAAGAACTAAAAATACGATAAACTGATTTTTATAGAATTTTTGAGCCTGAGTGGTAATATTTTCATTATTGCATCGAAATCCAGGCGAGCATCTATTAATACATTCGCACACACGGTGCTATAACGTCACTTATGCAAATGATGTAATATTTCAAGAGAATTTGAAAATTCAACATCCTATTACAATATATAATTCTTCTCGACTAAACAAATAAAATGATAATAAATATAAACAACTTTAATACTTCATTTTAAAGTAAAAGCAAACAACTCACTAATTACTATTAAAAAATATAAACGTTTAAAAATTACTACCCTCGCAGAAGTGACTTTATGACACTAGAAAATAATTAATCGGACAATTATGTCAATCAAATAAAAAGTATGCGTACTACACAATTGACAATAACGTACCAAGTGAAGAGGTAGATTATGTGTATTTTCTCATACTCAGTTCAATTTTGACATAAAACAAACCTGCACTACGTCTGTATAATATATTCGAGATAATATGAAAATACTTGTCACGTAAAACGCTGCCGAATTATTTCAATAAACTTCGTTAAGAGTTAAAACTTTTCGAATATGTTTAACAGTATTATACAAAGACGTGAGAACCTGTTTGACAAGTTTCAGTAGCTTCGCGTAGTTCCTTCGCTTCCGACTAGACAACAGATTTCTACAACAAGATTCATTAAAATACGTAACTGCAACTTCGCTAACGCTGTTTTTTATTCCAAGTAAGAAGAATTCTACACTTCTCTTTAATTAAGAACACTGTTATTTAGTTTTAGTGAAATAGCGACAGCAATTTCACCTCTATTAGTATTTGTGTGTGAGTTTGGGCATCACGCAGACTACGGGATGAATTTTGACGAAATAGTTTATGGATCAAAGCAGAACATAGACTACTTTTCATTCTGGAAAATTCGTACGTTTTCACTGAAAGTAGGTAAATTTAATTCCATGTAGATTAAATCGCTTGCATCAGGTAGCTTCTAATATAGGTGCAAAGAGTTTCTAAATACGATTAAAAAACGTTAGTTTTTTGAATTGGAAACTCGACTTTCATCAAAGTAAAAAAACCTTGAAATATATACAAACGAATTGGGTACCCTCTTGAAGGTGTTCAAAAGGAATGTCAATAGTATTTGATTATTTATAGCTTAAAAGTTTATTCTTTTATCGAAATCAATATTTATGTATCGGCGTTTATATTAATACTAATGAGGGAATAAAAAATAATCGAAACTTGAGACCAATATCAAACGGGTGTTGGACAGTCCCAACCGCACGTTATCCGATGATCTATGCCGTGGGTAACGTATCGATTTCATAGATATCTTTATGTAATAAGAGCTAAATCCGCATAGCAATAGTATCGCTTAGACGTCAGGTTAGTCAAATCAAATAAATGGACCATAAAAAATAATATGTTATCTTCAAACTATCATAACTTGCAGTTATTATTGACCTATTACGTGGGTTATTGACCTGTAGTTATTAAAAGATTTTTTTATTGAACTACGCATTCGTATGTACCTACCTATAATCAAATCAGAATATTCACCAAATTCTTTTTAATTGAGAGAAGACCAATGGGTCAAAAATCAAGATACTTAAGTATTATAATATTACTTAACCACCAGGTCAGGTTTGGAGGAGATAAATTACTTTATTTATCTAAATAAATAACATAGTGTAAATGTTTTAATTAAATTTTAAAATATCATACACGTAGATAATCAGAGAGTATGTATGCAATAACTATTTACAAGATTTTCAAGTAAGGAAAAAATTAATAAACTCATGTACCACAGAGGTAACAAAAATTAATTTGGTCTTAAAAACCACTAAGTGTTCCGTTCGTATCAAATGTAGATTATCCAAACTCGGTTCCCACCGTTTCGCTCTATTGCCCGTGGATACATTTCAAACTTCCATAATTATTTTTCTCGTGAACCAATATAACAATTACAGCATTCGTCACGATCTTGGAATGATTTGAAACTATTTAATGACGAATAAAAAAGGGAACAATTAATACACTTATAAGAGTATCAGAAACGTAGCATATAATTTAAAACCTTCATGACATTGCAATAATTTAGGAATGAGCGAAAAAGTTTTTATGCCGCTACTAGCGGCTCACCCCAGTTTAGCAGGAATTTCCATAACCGCGTCGACTCGTTTTTTCCGATATCTTCAACATTTATTATGTCATCATTCAACCAATTTAAAAAACTTGACAAATTATAAATGGAGATGGAGTGATGTTATATTTAGTATTAGTGCCGTAGACTTTTACTACAACAATATATACAAAAGTTATGCGATTCTTATTAAACATTTCTCATGTAACAGTTTCATTTAATAAAAAACTAAGGTTGCTTTAAAAAACTTTGGTATGGAGTGTATTGTCTAAAGTTCCCGTCTACCGTAAGCTCAACATAACTGAGACGTAACAATGAAACTATATCCAAAGTACAAATAGTCCCCATTCGAATTCACGTCAAGTCGGCGTATTTGTAATTCAACACGGGGTCTCCGCGCGTATTGTTTTACCTACAACCGCTAAAGGAGAAGCTCTTTGTTCATAAAACATTTATTAGTCGCGAATCAGTAATGAGTCGCCATAATAAGGTAGGTAGGCTTGTCCTTGACTTGTGAACAATGTTAGGGAAATGCAATTATAGTAGAGTGACTTGAACTTTTGGTATCGATTTATTGAATTAATGACGGTTTCTATATCCAATATACCTTTCGAGAATTTCCATGTAACATATGGAAATCGTTTCTATAATTACCGATGTCTATATATATTCTATTTGTAGAGCAACTCCCGGATCTTGGATACATGCACCTCAGAGATTAAAGCTCGGATCAATTTAGCTTTCGCACAATGTTTGCTAGTTATATTAGCTTATGCTTGTGTTGTATCAAAACTAAGTTGAAGTTCTTTCTGTTTTAATATTTTTGATTTAATTATATTAAACTAAATTATAATAACCAAAATTAAATTCATCAAAGCACTGAATCATATCAAAATCTGTAGGGTAACATATGTACCTAGTATTAATTTAGCGAAAGGAAGATACAATCTAATAAAATCATTTTCTACGACCTTTATGTGATATAGTTTAGTTTTAAATAAAAACCTAATGCTTAATTCGAAAATCAATACTACGAAGTTTCGAAATTTAGATTGCAATATCAGAAAGATAAGGTTAGGTAAACACGATATGCTTAGTACATTAATTAAATTTTAGTTCACATACAAAGTAATAATAAAAACAAATAATATATTTCAACAGATCCATAATTGAAACAGATGAGAAAACAAACAAATTACAATCGTGGAAACATCTCAATAAAAATATGAATTACAATGATTCACTCATGAATATAGATACACAAAGTTTGCCTTTTCAGTCAAAACTCTATATAAAATATGATAGAATTATTCATGAATAAGAAAACAAGACATTTAAGTTAACAACGATTGAAACAGGTGTGATTATACTCATAAATATGAACTAGCCTCCACTCCGTCTGCTTAAAGTTTAAAAACTTGATAAGCGGTTCATGTGTTTAAGGGTTAATAAATTTTTATCATAGTTATTATTACATTAATCAATTATAGGGTACAATAAAGTAATGAGCATCAATAAACCGATTATAAATTTGGATCAGAACATTTCACCTGATAACCGTTAGCAAAACTAATAGGTACATAGGTGAAGCAATTTCGAAGCGACTCTAATTTCGTGAAGCTAGCAAACCGCTACCGAGATGACGAACTACCTCTGGAAGCGAGTCTTCATTAAGGGAGGGGCGCCGAGCCCGCGGGAGGCGATGGCTTTATGGGACAATTTGCATTTACACGAGCCCAAGCACAGATTACGCCAGCACTTATCCGCCTCTGGAAATGAGGCTCACCTCCGCTACAGGCTTCGTCCAAACAAGCCTTTGTTTATGTTGCGTTGAATTTTTAACCGTCATTTGTTTTGACGGCACGCTCCTTAAACACGACGGCTTTTAGCTTTATTGTTCGATTCACGCTCGGCTTTTTTTTCGCGATCCCATTTTCTGATTACCAGACCCCATAAATATGAAAGGCGCGGCTTATAGACAGTTTTAAGACGAGTCACGATCTTTACGCAGGTCGTCTAGATAGGATTGAAATATTGTGTGCGCTTTAACAAAGAGCATTCAGCGGAGGCGCCTCGAATGTTGTCACAAGACTAAGCCAATAAACAAAGGGTTACAAAAGCACTGAGCACATACCTCTCAGCACGATTCACAAATCCCCTGACCCAATTTTAGGTAACCACCTTTGAATTGCTTTGACAAAAGCATGTCGATGTAGGACCACTATTCTGTGCGACCATCTAACATCAATTTAGAGCCCGCATGGCCTATCAATAGTAACCACGGGATTACGAAGCAAATTTTGGAAGCTACTCAATATAACAACCTCCCAGAGTAAATTAATATTATCTTATTTATAAGAATTGCTATCCACAATATTTGAATGCGTAATATTCTCTCATTCATCAAGGGCAAAGTTATGGTATCTCACGCTTAAAAAATATATTTTCAATACGAACATTAATTCAAAACCCTTTTTAAGGAAAATAGTTCAACCAGATTTAAGCGCGTATCCAAGTTTTACAAATATTAATGAACGCCCGTAATAACGCAGACTGTAAAGCACGAATTCTCGAGAAAATTTAGTAATAAGTTAGTAATTGTAAAGTTGCGATAAATATATGCACTTTAAACTGGTTAAAAAAAAATAATGTTGATGCTCGCTTAAATAAAATATTTTATCACATATGTGATATGGCGTTATTGGCAATTTGTAAATTCTTAATTATTACGATATTGTATGAAAAAGTCACCTATATACAGTAAATATGAAATCTAAATAATGAAGTTTATACGTAAAACTGAGCGAATGAATGTTTCAAACTGTTTTGACGATAAATAAATACTGTAAACTCAATTCGACGTAAATTCAACACTAGCTCTGACATGTGAATAAAATATTTAACTGAATTAACAATGTTCATAGAATCGCCGGCCGTCTGCTGCATATACCGTATCCAAATATTAAGTTAGCTTAACGTATAAATATTCATTGGAGCTCAGTTTCAAGCTATTTGCCGCAGTGTCGCTGGTACCTACAATACCCTTAATCAGTGAAATTGCTAAGTAACCGAGCTGAACCAAACTTTGTATGATAATGGAATAGCGGAAATGTTAGAACTATTCACAATTTAATAATTTCTGGCGAAAATGTATTAAAACATTGGTAGAATTACTAAATAAGACGTTTTAGGGCTGCATAACTACTGTATAATGGATACATTCAAAATGACTACTTTATTCAAGCTTTTTCAGCGTAAAATTGTGATAAGTTATAAAATTATTTTTATTCTTTAAATAAATGATCACATAGACGCAGACCTATGAATTCCTGTGTAGTTCACACGTCTGCGTGTTGCACCAGAATTCCTGGGTTCAAATCTCGGGGAAGTATAATATATATAAATGTTTCAGTTCAATACACAGAAGGCTAATCACTTGAAAAAAAATACCAATGCCATAATAGAAGTTGTTTTATTTTCATAGTGTCTTAGTGAAATTACTTATACAGTTTTTGACTACTAATGTGTGTATAAAAAGCATATTTCCTAGTAGCTAGTCAATGTATATGGAATGTAAATTTTATGTATCAGCGCTTGCTGTGCGCTGTCACTCGCGGTCATTTGGAGGCACCGAGTCGTGAGATTGACATATTGAAAACGTTGGAAAGTAGCACATTTTTAAATCTGACATGACAAATTAGTGCTCATACATTATGTTACCACGTGTTCGGAACTTTAACCATTGCTTTTATTCGAAATCAGAGTTTTAATGTATTTTTAGTATCTACATATATAAGCATATAAATAACAATAAGCAAATTATTTTAATGATATGTAGTATACACTACTTTATTTTATCTTTATAATTGGACAAAACTGTATCAAATTGACAAATTGACAAATATAGGTTTCCTAGCAATAAATACATCTACGGCCATATTTTAATAAATGTTTGTTATTCCCGAGCAAATAGAACTTGGTCAAAATATCGTATGGAAAAGCGATTTTTCCAATAAAAATACGATACCAGAAGCGCAGTTGGAAAACAGTTTTTCAATTTCAGTAGAAACGGTGAAACATTTACAATGCTTAGAGCCGCACAAATGGTGCCCAGGTGTTGTTTTATTGAAAAAAAGATACAAATCACCCCTTTCTTCTGAATTGTGACAAATTAAGGCCTCCGTTGCGGTTGGGCGGGAAACTGTTTTGCGAAAATTTATTTAAGTAACGAAACTTTAATTTGACGAGTTCGACTTTAGCATCAGACTTATCAGAAATTGATGGATTTAGAGTTTCCTTCTGTTAAATATTTTAATAGAGGAAAATACTTTAAGCAGAAATAAAGTCCTATAATCCCACATCTACTTTACTGATCGGCGGAAAATACAGGGGTCAAATCAATAGAGGCGGACAAGGTAAAAAATTCATATACCATTGAATAATTTAATTTATATAAAGGGTTTATTACTAACCTAACTTTAAGCAGAAGCTTGATGTTATAATGATGAGTCAGATGAAATCATGTGCTGGCGTTGAGGCTAGCTGATTACAATCTGGAACAAAACAAAAATCGTTATTACAGCGTATGCATGTTCATACATTTAAATTAAAAAAAAAACTTCGAATTATTTTCTTAATACAAGCTCAAAATTTTATTTCTATATTTAATGTGTCTACCCTCTCATAGCGCGTCAAAAAACTAGTCACTATTTCAGAGATGTCATAAAGAATTGCGTTCCTAGTGACCATGTTTCCGTGTAATGTCCGATGTTTTATTAATAGCTATTGTGTTTTGGTTTATTTGTCAGTACAGAGACAAAAATCAAATTGATCTACCTTCTCTCGTCTAATAAAATTTGACCTGTATGTTCCTATGAAAATCGGGCGTTAACTTTTTGATCCAAACATTTACTATTTTTAACCGAATTCAAAAAAGGAGGTTCTCAATTCGGCACGTGTGTTTTTTTATGTTTGTTACCTCAGAACTTTCGGTTGGGTGAACCGATTGTGATGGTTTTTTTTTCTTTGAAAGCTGGTTCTTTCCAAATTTCATCAAAAGCTGTTCAGTAGGTAGTTTTAGAGTTACAATTTGAAGTCGGTAATTTTTTTGTTAGAATTATAGAATTTCACGAACAGATATAAACTAATGTGATGCATTTATTACAATCTAAGACCACTATTACAATAATAATTCGTGGATAAAGGGATATTCACGTTTAAGACCCTATAAAATAGACCTTTATAAATGAAAGTTTATAGACTCTCGTAATTCACGATCTTTGACTACTAACTACCTATTTACTCGGTGAACATTAAGAGCAGCATTAAAGCTAACGGCCAAAACCAATTTGAAGAAAGTAGATTGCCGTACATTTCTGTTCACGTGTGCTCATTTATATGTAGATGCCGAAAGTATGGTATGGTGGTGTGGTATAATATGTCATGTAGGTATTGTTAAATTAATTTTCGTTGTTTTTATTGTAGCATCTCTTACTTTATGTCAGATTGAATATAAATTTTTTCGTCTCTATACATACATCACTTATACATCACTTAAAACATATTTGTCTTAAATGAAATTAATTGAGTTTGAAAAATAAGTGAGAAAACTTAACTTACTATGTAAAATCATAACTTTTACTTTATTATTATACTAGCGACCCGCCCCGGCTGTGCACGGGTATAAAAGATATATAAAAACCTTCCTCTTCAATCACTCTATCTATAAAAACCGCATCAAAATCCGTTGCGTAGTTTTAAAGATTTAAGCATACAATGGGATATAGGGGAAGAAAAAGAGACTTTGTTTTATACTATGTAGTGATTTTGAAATTCTGTCTAAACTATTTGATTATCAAAAACGCCCTATTGATGTTCAAAATCTTTCCAATATGGCGTCTCTCTCTCGACTTTGACAGATTTGGTAGTGTCTTTATCTACACTATCATTACTTTGTCATTGAATGCCTATTGAAATTTGGTTTCAAGTTGATCAAATAAAAAAAATCGGCACCTACTTATCTTGTATCAATGATCAATAAAATTTCTGAAGGATTCTTGAGGATCTACGAAATTTCACAATGAGAGATATAACGTTGCGCCTGATATATATTGGTGTATTACCTAATATTGATAGCAGAGCATATAGGTCGGTACATGAGTACAGTTTAAAAAAATATTCAGACTTACAAGTTTTTTAATAATTCCTTTAACAAGTCATCAACAACCGGTATCCTAGCAACACAAGGCCACCTCCACAAACAACCTCCTTTAACAGCGCTGATACATACTACCTAACTCATGGTAGTGTATTCAGTTTTAAACGCCTCTACTTTCGATGGCTAATTAAGAAGAGTACATAAATGTGACACTAGTAATCATGGCACTACCGTGATCTAATCAAGCGGAAATGTTTGCTCGTACGGACGGGCCTACAAGAGGACCGGACGGGTCGCTTACTCACCTGAACGCCACACACCTGATGGAATTCAATTCACATGTGCCCAATATCAAACGAAAATCTCAGTTCCAACTTCCAATATTCAAATAAACTTGCGGAAAACCTGCTTCAATTTCACCGACATTGAAAGATAGGTTCAAAGTAAATTACATTCATTCTACAGCCTTTAAAAAACTTGGAGTCCGTGATTTTGTTTATGTATAAGCCTATGTTGCTAAGGCCTAACTGTTGAAAATTTTCGTAGCTGTTTGAACACGAAACTTGTAGAAGATTGATATATGTTATTCGTAGACAATTATGTATGTGATCGCTTATAAACATTACTTAATTCTAAGTTAACTAGGAATTAAGTGAAAAATAAAAACACAAATGTCAAAATCATGTTTTTAAATGCAGCGCAAATAAAAAAATAGTTTTTAAAATCAATTAATTATCGGCTTGATAATAGCGTAACACCATTTTAAAAATATAGTAGCAAGTGTTTCGAGTCAATTTGTATATACCTACATGTAATATCCTAATATTTTTTATACTACCCGGTAATGGCAGGGTTTTATTGTCTTAAGCAATGCAGGATTAAAAAGCTCAGTTCTTATCAGCCTATTCCGCTGGTTTCTCTTGTAAATTGCGATGAACGGATAGCGAAGTGAATAAGCGAGAATTCTTTTGTTTCCGTCAACGCAATTCGTTACGTGTAGAGTGAACCTTTTGACATTTCGCCAAAGGGTTCATTTCGGCTGATTAATGCTGTAATTCCTTCGGTTGTACGTACAAAAAAGTCAGTGGAAGCATTTATTCGTTGACGGCTCATGAGAGGGAGAAAAATGAGGGAGATTTATCTGAGCGTGTATCGTGGCGAGTGGCTGACGGGTGTCTATTTTAATGCCTGGCTATTTGGAATTGAAAATGTATGGCACAAGAGGGTTTGAAATTTATTTGTACAATTATATAAGAAAAATCTAAGACTTTGATTTGTCTTGTTTAATACAGATCGATGGAATAATGATACGGATTTGGTAAAAACAAGATAATTTAATGTAATAAATGTATAAAATCTTCATAGTTTACAGTTTTTCACGAATCTTAATAATAAACAAAATGATGCAAGGCAATGTAAGGCATATAGGTAGATATATATTTTTATCTAATAATTTTTCTAACTGAAAAGTAGATTATGTGTTTATTATATACCTACATAATTGCCTTCTTTAATTATTTTTATTTTATTTATTAATTTTTAGTGTACTCTGGTGTGGGTATGTTTTTTTATATATTTTAATAGTCAACTTAGAACGAAATAGATTTCGAATACACTTGCAGCGAGGGACTTTATTTAGTGGTGTCAATACATTTTTTTGATTTATGTACACAAAGAGAACTAAGAGTTAAAGTCCTGTAACAATGATGTAGCGTTAATATCTAGTTCACAATTAATGCATTAATAAACTTTCCAGAGCAAAGCTAAACACGAGCACCTGCTACAAAGGAGACCTTTAGGCTCCAGTTAACAATCTAGCTCATTAGCACCAAGTATTCCTTTGCTCGTCTACAGAAAAAATCGCGCAGATTAATTTGAATTTTCTCCTATAACTCTTTTCATCGCGTTAACGATCTCTACACACGTAGCAAAGTCTGCATTTTGACTTTGCTAATTTTCCTTTAAATTCCCATTTAAGATTCGCTTTGCTGTATATTACGTAATTCAGTGCACTCGCTTTATTGAAGTTCAGTTATTACTTTTAAATTTTAATGTAAACCTTTTCAGACGTAAATTCACGAATAAGCAGCTGATTTGAGAAAGTTATTCCGAGTTAAATTAATGCTACAACTAGCATCTAGCAAGTTAAATTTACTATCGTAATGTACATTTTTAAAAATTAAAATATAATTATTCCATATTAAACTCTGTTTGTCTATCTGTTACGCTTTCACGCTTAAACTACTTTACCAATTTTGATGAAATTTGACGTAAATATATATTTATATATATCTAGTTTAGGAGAGTTAGGCTACTTTTATTGCAAAGAAGACTTAAATTTTTTTTACACACTTGTTGCAAAGTGTGCAACTTTGTAGTGTAACGGGCGGCCTTATCGCTTTATTAATTGCATATCACTATGAACCGAAAAAATTTAGCAGCTCTTTTAAAACAACATTTATTTTACAATTACTAAAACTTTCCAGACGTTGTGTACTTTCGTAGATATCTTAATTAAGCTTTAAATAATTCAAAATTTGCTACATACGTAAATATTAATGGAGTTTCAATTATCATTTAATATTATCTCTACAGATTTGTCCTGGCTTATCTCAGAAGTATGTAGTGTCGTGTAGTGTGGGCGGATTGTTTATTTAGGTACCTGTTCAGCATTTGTAGAGAACTGGTCCTTGGTCGTCGTTTAATGTAACACTGCCTACAATTTATAGAATATACTCAGAAAGATAAGACATCATTTTACTTTAGGCTGCAGAAAGAAAAGTTTTAATAGTTACAATGAGCACATAATATTCGTTTAGTTATATATACGTAGTTATTACAATATTTATCTATTTAGGTTAGTTCTTTTAAAACTATAAATTTCGAGTACAATATTATACTGTTCTGATCTGATAAGGGTCGATAGACATATGCTCATATTGACTTTTATTAACAATATTATTTTTAAATTTGATAATTAGGAAAAAAACTAAGTTTGTATCTACAAACACACTTTCCAATTTATGTTCCGGCAACTGTATAGAGATTCATATAGATTTTACTGTCCAATGTGAAGTAGAAAGATGATCGCTTTAAATTAACCAATAAAACCAGTCCTATAAACACATTCCACTTATAAATAAACACGCAACGCAACATTAAGAATGATTCAAGACGTCAAAACATCAGATTTCATTCCGAGAAAACAAAATTCTACGATCCCGAAAACCAGCGACGGCCATCTTAATAACCACTTGTGAAACCCAAACTTATAATTACTGCATCTTTGTGTAATTTAATTTAAACTATGTTTAGGGATCAGCAGTTAAAGTTTTTGTGCATTTATAAAATGTTGTGACATGCTTGAAAAGGGACAAGTTTAAGACGCCCGTGGTGAATTAATGAGAATAGATGAAGCGAAAGATATATCAGGAATCGGGATTAAAACTTAACGGGAACTTAAAGGGATAAGAATGTACAAACATATTATAGAGACACCGTTATTAGCTTCTAATAATAGGTTCATATGTAGATCTTATCACGATTTTGCTAGTCAAAAAATGGCTCTGTATGTTATCATGATCTTCAGTCGTATTATCGTCATCTATAGTCAAACATACTAATTGTTGCCTAGTATTTACCCATAGTGGCTAGATTTATAATGATCACTTAAGAAATATATAATTTATCAGGCTCTAAATCCCAAATACGAAAGTAGCTGATATTTAAAAAATCATATATATAAAAAATTAAATATACAGTTTATTACATAGAAAAATCACACGTAGCACCTTCTCTTGTATTTTGAATTTAGAACACGGGCGTGAGTGATTTACAGAAAATGAGCCGCTGAGGACACAGGTGCGTGACCGTAATTAAATAAACATTTAATTACAACCTAATGTATGTAGGAGCATGTACAACGTCTTCAAACAAGAGAGAGCACGTAGAGCTTATAACGTCTAATCTCGTGTTGGATTACACAATGCTAACACTAATTGAACTTTATTGAAACTATATATTTACTCTATTCGAAAAAATGGATATTTTTACTTATATCATTTTAAAATATTCAGTCTCGTAAGCTCTAGTCTACTAGGGGTGTATAGAGGCAAAGAGTTGATATAAATTTTTTGCGTCTGTTTCATATATATATGTTTCTTTGAAGTATTATGTGCCAGGCGATACACTCTGGACTTTCCGCTCACTCGCAATAAAATTTGCACCGCTCACTTTATACAAGACAGTCAACGTTAATGTCCACCAATCCGACTTTGGTTACAATAAAAAGTAGGACATGCTACTTACACCAAGGTCTTTGTGCAAAATTTCATTTAAATAAATGTGGAAATCATAGAAAAGAATCAAGTTTTAAAGTGCTAAATTAAATTAGAAAGTTTATAAAAAAAACTCTGACAGATTAAAAGAAATTTAAGATTTCATATGTTTTCTTAGACTTTCATTGTTAGCGTAATGTAATGAATTAGTTACTTATACAAGAATATATTCCTAAACTAATACGGACATTGCGGTAAGCTGTAATAGTGTAATGTTGTGTAGACAAGTGATATAACGGCGACCCCACCTTGCACTTCTCACGCGATAGGGGTGACTTACTGTACTAGCGAATTCAAAAGTAATTTTAATTAAAATCGCGTTATGTAACCTTAGTCATGTTTATATGTGGTACGAGAAAAACTCATGGTCAAGTTAATATAGTACATTACATTGAAAAATATCACAGCTGTGTGATAATTAGGATAAAAATTTCAATAAACCAATATTATTATTATATAATTGTATATTTAACATCTTGTCGAAAATTGTCCTTTTTAAGAAATCTATTTATTTATTTAAAAATAGATCGCTTGTTTGAATTTATATAAAAAGTTGTTATCATGTTTCTCCATCTAGTAATATATAATCTTTTATATCTAGTAGAAGGTGTATATATAAAAAAATACCTTCATTAATATGAATTATAGATGAGTTTTGGGTTTCGATTTGTGACTGAATTAAAAACTAATTACGAAATGGCGAATCATTAAAACAGCTATTTTTTTGTTTGACTGTACCAACTACGAAGACAGACGAACCACGACCGGCGGTTAGTTTGTGGCTTATAATTAATCATACACTGACGTATGTCTGGTTTCGTATAAAAAATGCAAATACATTTTAATTTCAGCTAGACGAGGGGAATTGGCGCCCTCTTCTATTAATTAAATACCACCAGCTGATATTCATAGACTGTTTCCATTTTTTCAAAGTATCCTAAATATTTGTTATGTATATTTTTTAATCCATAAACGTACAAAAGAAAAGACGGACTGGTTTAAAAATGGTTTGAAAGTCGACTTTCGTCAAAATAAAGTCGTGGTGGTAACTTCAGGCTGCTTCTTAATCGCAACTTCATACAAAGCATAGTTTAGCTTAGTTTAGTTCGTTTAAATTCATAAATATTTCTTCAAATTCTAAAAATATACTATCAAAGTCAAAATAAATTATATCGATATACATAAGTAAATAATATGCAGTTAAAAACATTTATATTCAAGCAAACTTTACAAAAATGTGCGTAAAGTTGCGACTGTGGGTGTGCCTAAAACACTTGCGTGGACTTTGCATGTTAAAAAAAATGTTAATTACGAATTTGGTGAGACCGCGTTATTTTATGCTTTAATTAACAGCCTGGCGTGCACGTTCACTTTGGGAAATATTTTATAAGGTAATGACATTTTTATTTATTGAGTGCTGTAAATGAGATATGGATAACATAATTCATAATCAAATTATATTCATAAATGAAAATCGGTTCGTTGGCTTTGCTCATACTTAAAAATTGACCGATGAGTTTTAGATTAATAAAAGATTCACCATTTAAAATCCACTATGTAAAGCAGTTATTAAAAATTCAGGTTATTCATGTCATTGATATAGTTTAGTTCAAGTAATAAGAAATTATTTTTATTGTTATATCAAAAAATTTAAATTCTTGTGTTTTTAGTCTAATGTCCTCTTCGTATACTAGGAAAAGTATGTATTACCTCTAAGCCTAATTATAAAAAAGAGAAACAATTTTAAAAGGAGGAAAGATGAAGTTATTTCTAATTGTCTATGCATTTGTCAGTGGTCAGTGGGTGGCGTCGCTACAGAATATGTTATTTCTTTATTTTTTTAACATTTCAATAAATCGCTTCTTTTATTTAGACTTGCCTGTCACGTTTTAACTTTTGTGTGGTCTCGAACGCGGCGTAATTTTTTATTGATGTTGTGAATGTGGTATTGATGTTACTGATTTTATTTTAGTAAAATAGCTAATGAAAGAATTAAGTGCGTCATATCTATAAAAAGTAATGTTATTCAACTGATTTAGCTTTGATTGATGACAACACTCTATTCTATTGTTAGTGAGTATGCAATCAATTATATAAAAAGTAAGTAAGTAGCATCTAAGTTAACTGAGTTACTGATTTTGCTCTGGGTGAATTATCATACCTTTTAATGGAGAGTTGAAATTATGTATGCTTACAAGGACATCATAGTATTAATATCTGAATATATTTCTATATGTGCTATAATGTCGTTTTCAAAGAACGAAAACCAAGTTATTTTACACAACAAGATTTAATTTTAATAACCTGAAGAACGCTCTCATCTAACCGGCAGAGACAATCTAATAAACGCCACGTAAATGAGCAATAATCCAGCGCAGTCATTGCCCGGATCATAACCGAAAATCTCCGGTAAGTCAAGAGGAGTCGGTGAAAAACGACCTCCATTAAGGAAGTGAATACATTTAAAATAATCGGCTTAGCCGTCCGACGTTGACGTATATTCGTACTTATCTCGCGGAGATACCGACAGAGATATCCAGAACTAATCCCTTCTACAAACATCTGGACTTGTGGACGAGGCAAGTAATTGTACGGCCGCGGCCATCGATTCGAACAAAAGTACATAATAATTTATGCGTATAATCTGACGCGCGTCTCGCTCGAGCTTTTATTGGTTTTCGAAATCTGTGTTCTTTGTTAGATTCGGGATATTAACTCACTGTCACAATATTCTTCTTTATTCTTTCAGACAATGTTTATGTGGTGCTACATTGGATATTCCAAGAATTCTAATCTGTTAAGTTTTCTGAAAAGGATTAACGAGTGTAGTGTATAAATGAAATGTTGTGTTTTTTAATATTAAAAATAGCGTTTAATCATCGACTGTGTGGAGTCCTAAGTCCTAGAACTACATGGCAGAAGGAAACCAAGAGACAAAAGTTACACTGATTGAATGAAGTTGCTAAAGACCTTGAACTTTTAGAGATACTAGACTAGAAGCAAAAGGTTAAAGTAAATAACTTTGCATGAGGAGGCTAAGGTATACAAGAGGTTTTAGAGCGAATGATAGCGTTTTATTAATTTTATTTGATATTTTTTAACTAACCCAGAAAGAAATATGGTTGAATTAATCTAAGGACCTTCCGCGCACCAAACAAAATTGAATATCAAAACGGAGGCGGTTACAAGTAAATAAGTAGGGCTGCTGAAACCGTAAAAAAACTGTTTTATTTTAAGAAATGAATAATTTAGCACCTACATGTGTTTCTTTTTTCATTAGTCATATGTTTTAGTTAGTATATTTTTATTTGCAAAATAATTTTAACAAAGAACAGACGGAATTAGATTTTACGATTCATTTAATGTTTTTCAAGTAGCGTCAGGAAATGGCCATTATTTTTTAAGAACTTCCTTTGACGACAAGCGACTTGTTTACTTTGACAACGACGTAACTTTTAATGGAGTTACAATTACAGTTCTGAAGGTTGAGGGTTCTTTAATCAATGAACTTTTGATTTCGAATTTCAATTATTAAACAACAGCTAGAATTAATTATAAAATTTTACTTAGATTTTACAAAATATATGAAACAAGATAAAACCACTAGGATATAACTCTCGTGTTTGCCTACACTACAGCTTATGGAAAAGCTATATAAAAGCAAAGCAAACTAAAATTTTCGTTTCGGAAAGATTGCACAGTTGAGTTAAAGTGAAAAGTTTGCAACGAGTCGATTCAAACTGAAAGCTGAACGTAGTTGACATAAACGTTTAAAACAAAACTTGGCAACAGTGAATACAGGTTGAAAACAAAACGGTCCAATCACATCTGCCACAAAACCGATATTACTGGGATTGCTCAGCGACAAAAGTTCCCACATAAAACAGGAAGCAACGTGCCATGTCATACGAAGTAACAGCTTTGCAATCGCTTCAGATATTCAGCCTTTTACCTTACTTTGAGAATAATTACGCCTATTGAAGTCTTGTGGTATTTTAAACTGTCAATCATTTTATCAAAGTATACACTTAGTCGTAGTTAACAAAACACAAGAACATACTCATGACATCGCGAAAAGTCGCCTGTCTTGTATTGCAAAACAGTGCCTGTTATATTATTAATACTTCTTAAGAAATAACAAGAGTATTAAGAAATGATTTAAAAATCGTTCTATACAGACATAACAAGACAAACAAAAATCTCTCATCTTCATTATTTATTTATTAACACTTCATTGCAATAACAATAGAATACAAATAATATAATTCGAGTGCAACGGGCGGCCTTATCGCTAATCAGCGATCTCTTCCAGGCAACCCAACGAGGAAAACAATTAACAAAGGGAGAGTTCAAGAAGTGCGAAAACTACTGAAAAAATCCTTAACAATAACATTTTATTAATGTAATGGATGTAGGTATTAAAAAAGATTAATAAAGAGCAAAGCTTACAGCTGAAGCAATTATGACGTTATTAGACCAAGAGGTGTGTGAAAGCCTATGACATAAAATGGCGGACGAGACTCGTGTTTAATCAAAATATCGATTGAACTAAACCGTAGATTCCAATTAGCCCTCACGGCGGTAGAATAAACAATGCAGAAAGTTCTGTATTAGTATTCAATTGTCGTTAGGATTATATTGAGGCTAATATAACAATAATACAGCCATTTTTGTAAAGTTTAATATACAACGGTACATTTTGAAGGGATTCCTGCCCTGCTTTCTAATTAAAACCGAACCATGGCTCTGTGGTTTAGTGGTTAACGCGCGTGTTGCATCGGAGGTCTGAGTTCGAACCTCAGGGAAATTAATAATGCGATACTCGAGAATTTTATATAGCTTATGATCTTGTGATACTTGAATTTTTTTAACTAAATAACAGTGTTTCGGTTGGATAAGATTAGGACGCCCATCACTTGCTACACTTTAAATGATGTGTCTGCTCCCAATTAAACGTTATATTTAAATGTTTGTTATGTGATTTTGACGTCAATTATGAATCAAATTAATAATAAATAATTGGGACAATTCACATACTTTGCTCTGATCCCAAATTAAGTAGCTGAAGCACTTGTTATGGTAATCAAAAACAACGAGTGTACTACAATAAATACATATATAAGTTTATAAACAACCAAGACAGAAACAAACATTCGTGTTCATCATACAAATTAATGCACGTAGCGGGATTTGAACCCGGGATCTTTTTATGTAGAGGCACTACCAATTGCGCCAATCGGTCGTCAAAGATCGAAGTTCAGTGGTTCGGTCGTCGAAGTTAGATCCAAATAAACACCTAAGTATTGCTAAGTTACTGTCACTATAAATTCTTAAAAGAAGAAGTCGTATATTGAGTGGTTTTTGAATACCTATTCAACACAAGCGATTACTTAAGTTTATTTTAAAAGCTTAAGTCAACGCTCAACCCACGCTAAATGTATGGCAACTCATGAACATCAATTTGAAACACTAATATTATTAAGTGACTACATTTTCTTGGCTTATAAAAATATTGTTGAGTTGGCTTTAGAAGACACTTAACTAGTAGTGGCTATGAAGTTGATGAGGGGTTTAAATTAACATATGAGACATCAGTACATAGTATAAAACAAAGTCGCTTTTTCTTTCCCTATATCCCTTTGCTTAAATCTTTAAAACTACGCAACGGATTTTGATGCGATTTTTTTTAATAGCTAGAGTGATTGAAGAGGACGGTTTATATGTATAATATACCCGTGCGAAGCCGGGGTGGGTCGCTAGTTCTAACTATAGAAGAGTCGCAACTCATAAATACAGCCCGTTCAGACACATGCAAATGAAATAATATACAAATGAGAAAAGATTTATATTGCTGTCAATAAATTCAATTAATAATCTTTAAATCGATGATTGAACCTCATTTTATCATTGTCTATGTATAAATGGACTTCAAATATTATAAAATAATGAAAATAAGTTTAAAAACCAAAATATCGGGGTAAAATAAAACAAATAATAATCAAAGGGAATTGAAAAAATATGTGCTCTGTGTTACGATTTTGTCAGTTTAACATAACCACATACTTAATGTAAGCTATACATTAATAAACAATGTTTTCTTACTGAATATTTAATAATCTTAAGCCTTATTTAAGTTTAAGCTATAAATTTTGTAAATAAAAAACAAAATTCCCGTCTCCGATTATGCTCAAAATACTAAATTCAAAATATCCGAAGTATCAATAAACTTAAATGGCTTCACCATGGCCACTAACAGCCACTACGGCTTGATGGACTATTAGTTTAAAAACACTAAAGACGAATGCTTAACGATCAGATAAATGCGTCTTCGGATAGTCGATGATAGTAAAAGAAATTATGGAGCTTTAAAATAACTCATATACACATTTTTGCTAAACTAGAGTAAAGGAAAACGTATAATTTTATTTGATTTTAATAAAGATTGTATAAAAAAGATGTATTTGCACGTTAAGTTTAATGTAACGATCGAAATAAGGATTTTATTTAAGGGTTTACTAAAAAGACTTATGAATTTGTTAGGTGGTCATACTTTTACCATTTAATTTACTTTTTATTAGTGTTGTAAATCTTTGTAGGTACTACATATTACCATGGAAATGAAAAATATATATACATTCATTTGCTGGTGAATTTGCATTAGGTACATAAAAAATAACAACATCGAAAATTCGTACGAGAAGTTCCTATTCTATATTTTTATCCCTTAAGTTATTGAACAGGAACTATAGGAGTTATCCCATGCCGAGCTAACCTTAACTACATTTCCGTGGCGCTCACGGTCACGTGCAAGGAGTATAGACGTTTAAAACCCTCTTCCGCGCCGTCAACTCTGACGAATTAAGTTATTAACGCTTCAAACAGCTGCTCTATACAAATCAAACAATCTATCGCCCTCCCAGCACTCTAAACTTTATGACCATTTTAAGCAGTTCAAATACAACATCACTCAGGAAACTCATCACAACCGTATAAAGACATACATACATACCTAATATTGTTTCCATTACCGCGTTGTATCGCTCTACGTCGGCATGATGATTTTCAAGAATCTTAAACTCAGGAGTTGTTTCTAGGTTTACAATATTAAAAAATTAAGGCTGGCTTCAGAGTATGAATGAAGATTCTTAATTCAGATAGACAATTCCGGAGGTGTGAGGCCAGTCTGACAGTGCCAGTTACATGTTAATCAAATTTAAGAGATGCATAAATTTTACCGTCTTCATTTAAATGTATGTATAAAAGAAAATTACTCTTTAAATAACCCCATAATGGTGAAGTATGTTTCGGTAACATCTGCGTAAAATATATATAAGATGTCACGCAAAATATGTCACTATGAGATTGACAGCTTTCAAATAGTAAAAAACTTACTGAAAAGTTCCACAGCAAATTCTTCTTTAACTAACTTTTGTAAGTACTTAAGTGTAAAGACGAGAATTTATCGAGAAGTCTGTAATTCAAGTTAACACTGACTCTGTGGTAAAATAAAACGTTACAATATACCGTTGAATATGTATTCTGAGAATATATTTTAAGAGCGATATTTGTATAGGAAAATGTAAGGTGTTTTACCTTGTGTTCCAATGGGCAATATCTTTGCACGCGACCCAGCTTGTCATCATACAATGTTTGGAGGTAAAACGAGTGGTTATAAATTATTTACAATTCAGCGCGAACGCTGGGTATTTGTCACCGCGGGCCAGGGTATTAAGATATTGCTACGTATTCCTAAGGGCCTCATTACGAGTCGGGCTGGGCACGCGATACCTCTAATATTTCATCCTTAACCTTTACTAGGAAAATAACTCTCATAAAATAACATAGAGAGAATATTATGAAATTGGAGCGAAAAACTGAACAAAAGTAAATACGCATGTGTTTTTAATCCCGTAGTTTCCGTGGGAAAAAGTCAAGAATTATAGCACTAAAATCGTATGTTTCATTAAAATAATTGGTTTTAGACTGTATAACATTTTATTGTATGCCATGATTACTGTCTAGGTTAGTTTATCGAATGTAATTGGAGTGAAGTATCAATGGAACAAATTGTACTATAGTCATGTTTTCATTCGTGATTTTTTTATATAAAAATGTATGTTTTGGTATTTTTTGCTCTTTTACACAATACAAATCAAGATTTTAAAAAACCTTTAATTATTAATGGCGTATTTATTAATTAAAAAAATAGTGCAATCAAAAAACAATATTAAAAATCTTTATACCTACTACTGGTGTATAATTTGAATAGAAAAAATGAATGCGTTAAAAAAATTATGCGAATGAGGTCGTGGACTATTTCTAACCAGTAATATATTTTATGAAATGATTAACAGAATAATCCTCTTTATGAAATTCCATCATAGGTTAATTAATTATCCGTCTGTTTAAAAGCATTTTGAATACAGCTTATAAAGTCATTTATCATATAAAATATAAAGTCATTACAATGTCAAAATAAAAAAATGTCACTCCATCTGCCAACGCCGTTGCGCCCGCAGCTCCCTACCGTTCAATTTACTCACACAATGAATATAATAAAGTCATCATAGCGCTGGCTGGTTATAATTTTCATTATATAAATTAAAGAAATGTGATGTTATCTGGAGCGTGAGTCGCGTGTGAGGAAACAGAGATGAACGTTATTAAAAAAGCACATGTGCCTCGAGATGCGTATCGCAGCATTCGTTAATTACTTTTGACACGCAGCATATGATTCAATTATTATATGATTTATACGGAGCTTTGAGCTGAGATGTGGGGGTAGAGTTTATTTTCGCGAACGGCTACGAATATCAAGTTCCAGGCAGATGGGAAGCTTAAGAAGCTGACACGCTACCAATCTGTGTGGCCATTGTCACATGCTCCATCGTAAATCATGCACATTTTCTCACAATCTCATTAAGCAGATTGCCCTTTAACTTTAACACTATTCTAAACGCATAAATTTAAGTATCGCGTGCCAGATCTTCCAACCCGGGCGTTTCTCACACAAAAACCACCTTAATTGCTTAACTAATCCTCTGGCCACATTAAATAGTTCTTAATCGCTTTATACACTAAAGATCGCTGTCTTTGACTCAAAATTTAAGCCATAAATAAATACTAATTACAAGGAAAATATTGATACGATCACAACCTGGATTCTTTGTATTATGAAGCCGCACTGGCGTTGCATATAAAAAAACGTGTTTACCATAAATTGTAAATCTTCCGTGACGTGTAATGGTCTTACCAGCTTATTTATCGTAGCTCGTTTCGAATGAACCGTTTAATAAATATTATCACACTCTAAGTAGTCAACAAACGTGAGAAGATAGCTGTTGACCCGATTCGTGATATTTTTCTCGTTTTTGGGATTAAAATTGATCGCTGTCGAACAGTAGTCTTGTTTGTCGAACATGTCTTTCGTAAATAAGGCAGCTGCTTTATGAATCTTTTGCTTTGTAAGTTTTAACGTCTTAGAATAATTAGTAAATAGCTCGAGAGCTCTTCATCGACAAAGGGGCCTTACGCGCACTGTAAAAAGGATCTCCATTTATTTTCGAAGAGATTTCAATGACACCACTTATGCCTGCATTTGGCAGCAGGTTTTTTTACGTTTCCGGTGTTATATTAAAAGGATGAATAAGGAAAAGTGGCTTTGAATTTATCCATTATAATGGCTAAAGCATATAATGTTTTTATATTATATGATTTCCTTCTTGGTAATTAAAGACATTTTAAAGAAATATAAAACGACCCTGGTTAATTTTTAATATGGTACCATGAGTAAAATTGACTATTTTGGAGCAGATTTAAATGTAAATGGTAGCAACTTAACAATAGACTAACAAAGTCATTTAATGGGGCAATATCTTGGCGGGGTTCCCACATTTGACACCACATGGCTTGCATTAAAACATCTCCGATACGTATTCAATAAATCGGGATTACTTGTCACTGATATATTTACTCATGGAAAAATAGCATCTCGTAAGGGTAGTTTAAAATAGTTTTTAAATTCTCAGGCAGAGAGTTCAGTGTCCTGTAATTCAAGATTAATGTTAAATTCTTTTAAGTAGAGGAAGTGCATGTTGTTGCAGCTTATATCCCGAAGTTACCCGCTGAGGCAGAGGCAGCCCATTTTTTGTGACAGGCCAACCGAGTGCCATAAATAATAGGTAAGGGACGTATGCGAGTTTTGTAATAAATTCGATGCTCTTTTGGTAGCAACGAACTATTGAATTATGGTGATACGTTAAGCCAGCTAACGCTGTTGGAATCCGTTTTTATTTTCTTTTCATTTCGCTAGGCGTGCTTGCGTCTGAATCCTCGCTTATCCTCTAAGAAAAGATCTGTTGTTACTTAAATGCGCGGCTTACAATTTATTCTTTTTAGTTACTCATCCTGCTTTCTTAGTGTATCGGGTTACTTGCACTCCCGGCCATTTGAAAAAGACAACATACAGATGGTAGGTACATCCGTATTAGTTTTCTTTTTAAACAAGACTTAAAACCACCGGAGACCGTCAATATTTTGTTCAGTAAACAAAAGCGTGTATCCAGTTTGCTTAGAACTAAGATCGATTGATGCATTTCCCAGGATACAAGAAAGTTTTACTAAATTCAACATTTTATTTTCTCCTTGTATACTTCCGGCTTCTTAGTATTTATACTTATAAAAGCTAAGAATATATAAGATTAACTAGCTGACCCCGCGAACTTCGTATCGCTTCAGTGCCAAATAATAACGTGTCACCTAAAACGTCATTCCATAGAAAATGTATGAGGAAACGAATTTGCAATAAATTAAAATTGCGACTATAATTTGAGATTTAAACTATCCTATCTCTCAAGTTGGATCGAACTGCACATGGTGTGCGAATTTTATTATAATCGGTTAAGTGGTTTAGGAGTCCATTGAGGACAAACATTGTGACACGAGATTTATATATATTAAGATAATATTGAATAAATTAAGTACGTAGATATAACTGCGAATGATTAGTGTTTAGCTAATGCAAATGCTTCTAAAACGAAAATAAATCAAAGACACCTTGAGATGTCACGACATACCAACTTCCGGCACTTTAAACACAAGATATTCACCGGTAACATTAAAAGACTTAATTTTAGTACCTGTCGCTTGTCATTGCTTGTGAATATAAGGTTTCTCTCGGGAGTCGCGCCGCGGTAGAGCAGAGACCGTTTGCATCGTGAGTGCCTCTCAAATTACCCCCGGATAAGTCAATCATTGGAAACGTCCACGTCGACGTCCACGATTGCCCAAAAATAAAACAGTAAATGTTGCGTGTGGCGCTCTCGGCATAATGCGTTGCGACAGCCGACATGTTTTGTGCGAGAAAATAAAATTGATGGCACAGGGACCGCTTCAGACTTAAATAGCACGGCATTCGTGTAGCAGCTAAACGCTTTTGTCTATTTTATAACCGGCGTCATGTCTCCCCCGCTAACGCTTTTATTCTCATTTTCGTATGACATATTAGTTTTGCGACGAACAGTCACTTAAATTGTTTCGAACAAAGAGCCAAATTAAGGGTCGGGCGCTTATTAAAACGATTGTCGCTTAAGCTTGTTAAACTGTTGAAAAGGAAGTAATTGGACAAGTGTTAGCGCCGCTGAAACCAGCCACGGGGTCCAATTTCCTGCGTTCGCCGCAGTCTTTGGGCAAATAGCTCTTTGCAAATCAAACAAGGGGCCGTTCGGTCGGTCCACATATCAACTTTGTATTGTTTCACAGCTATCAATGAGCTGACCAGAGGCGTTTTCGATTACGCGCCCTCTGAGAACAAAGCTCATGACCGCAGAACCAAGTCAATTACATAGTTCAAAAACTCAGCCCTTATAACTTTCATGGGATACCACCAGAATACAGAAAAGGGTATCTGTTTTCAATACTCGATGCGATTGACCCTTTCGAGTGTCCGCATTGACTTTTAAATTAGTAATCCCGCGGGAGTAAATAGAAGGAGAACCTCGGGTGATGCTTGTTTACATGGTCGAGTGCTCTCGCGTATCTTCATTAGTCGTCATGCCGGCCGACTTGCCTTGCTTGCTCAGCACTCGTGTGGCCGTTGCAAACGGGTGAGAGCGAACCTATCTAGAACTGTCTACTTGACACAAATCCTTTATTTCTGCTGCGCTATATCATTCACTGTCCTCTAATGACAGGTTAGATGTACTTTATTGCTTAATTTTACATATGCAGCCATAAAATACGATCTTAACGCACCGCATTATGCAAACATGCACATCAAATTGATAAAATCTTAAAACGCGTACGGGGCTTAATTAATTGTATTAACATTTTAATCAAATCTAGCTTGTACATATAAATCGTTGTCCGGAAATAATTTAAACTAGCAGTCATTATTTTAGTACAGAGGGTCTATGAATGTTTATCTAAACATCTGAATAAGAATGGTTGGACTGAGCAGGGCAGGCGTCCGTTGGGACGCGGCCATGCGAGGCCATTTCGACTGATGGCTGTATTCCCCCGTTTTTTACGTCAAATACACTCAACCCTTCCATACCGAATTGCTTAATATTACCACGCTCAAAAACTCGTATACCGTAAAAATTAGTACAATACCATCAACAATATTAATCTCTGTTTCAAAGTAATAAACTCATTGAACTATAATATTTACTTGACTAAAAAAAGTTGTCTGCTCCAAAAAGGGTTTTTAATTCGACTGAACATTATTGCTTTTTTACGCGATTGTGAAACCAATTGTGAACAGTTTTTAGATACTTCATTTCTTTGACAGGTTAAACTTCAGAGAGCTCCAATTTATTGAAATCAAATCGCCACTGTTCAAAAAAATTCAACGAAAATTAAAAATCACTCATTGTCAATATTGTTCTAGGGAAAGTTACATTTTAAGGCATGAAAAGAATTTTTAATTTATAAACCGACTATATTATAGCATTATTAAATAAATAAAATATTAATAAAAATAATTCTAATTGTCAAATTAATGGAAGTCAATGTCAAAGGGTAACAGAGAATCACATGCCTGGAAAATTGTTACTTCTGTTTTTTATTTATTACTTTTTAGTGTACTGTGAAGTGAATGTATGTTTTTTAAATAAACTTTATCATTTCAAATTTAGAATTATACTTAATTGCACGTTACCAAAAATAAATTCACAATAACCCAAATCTGTTCATTGTTTAATATCGACAGTAATTAGAACCCTATTTTGTGCGACACGGTATTGAAACTGCCGAAAACATTATTAATGTATGCGTTAATCGAAAATATTTCAATATATTTCCCTTTGTATCGGCGCGTTCCTCGCATCACTGGTTATTAATGAGCCTAAATTGTTATTAGGGCGTATTGATGGAAAATATAAAAATATCCATTAAGTGTTAAACTGCCGTAACGGATCAGCATTCGTCCCAATACTCCAGCCTCTATTGTGATTTATAAAAGAAGTTTATATTTGGAATTTCAGGGTAATCAAAGCTACCTGGGTAGACCATCCATCACGCAATAATTATATAGAAATAGCAAACATTATTTGACGTCTTTATTCCATTTTTCATACAGATGTGATTATAAAAGAATTGTAAAAGCTAAACGGGAAATATGTGCGTGCTTGAGTGAATTTTAAGTTGAATCTACAAACTAATAATTATTTTGGAAGAGTTTCTCTATAAACGCTCTTATAGCGAGTGGAACAACGTTGAAACTACTGTGTATTTAATTGTTAGGAACTGAGGTGGTTGTTATTCTAAATTGCAGATTAGGAAAGGATACTCGACAGTACTCCACCCCGTATGACTCACTGAATGAATACTCATGTGGTTTGGCAAAGAAATTAACATTATAATTTTTTTTAAATTTTCTATTACAATACTTTTAATTTGATAATTAAACCGCGAAGGTAATATAAGCCGACTATGTTGAAAATAATTTAATATAAATAATGGACTCTTTTCCAAGAAAATAATTAAATGTAAAATATAATTAATAAAAATATTTAGCACTTTTAAACAATTAAAATGTGAAAGTACTTTTTACTTACTTATTGTGGCGCTACGCTAAGTTAGTAAAAACCTTCAGTCAGTCATTTCTGTGCTTTTTGCTTACAGTTCGTGATTCCTAAGACTTGAAGGGCTAATCACCAACTTACCTGTAAAGAAAATAATGATTGAAACAACTCAACTTAAATTTTGAAACTTGCAATGTAATGTTTTTTATATTTTGTAGACATTAAAGTAATCATCACGCTACAACAAAATATATCTACTTTTAAGTATCAGATGAGCTATGTTCGCAAAATTTATATATTCAGAATTCGTGTGAACTAATCAATTTAACCTTCCACCAAACATTTGTGTAGAGCTTTTTGATACACAGACCTGAAGCTGGCTAAAGTCTACAAGTTTATAAGTAGGTAATATTAGAAATGAAAGAAGTTGCGAAACCTAAGCTAACAAAACGTCACGTTTATTATTCAGAGTTTTATGAAAAATGACGGCATTATGATACTATTATACGGGGAACATTTCCTTCTCGGGCAAACTGCCAGTTTACACAATAATTTGGCGTAAACTCAAAGAAAGTTTTGAATACATACGATACAATGTGTTTCCACAGCCGTGTTTTGCATACAAATGTATTGAACTGGAATTTGTTGGTTTTCTTGTAATTAGCAGTGTTATTTTATCGTTTGGAAAGTATCAGTTTTTCAAGTTATGTTTAAGTATACCTACCGTAATTTTCATAACTAAAAGTTCGAGTTTGAAGATTTTGGTTTGAAGAACATAATATGTTAATTAGTTTGTAATGATTAAATTAATGCTGGACTAATTTAAAATTAATTTCACAGACAGGATACTCCTGAGGGTCCATGACTATAATATTATGTATGCCCATGCGTCACAATTTGGTATATAGATATAAAAAAGATTAGCCTTAAATATATATACACATTTATTTATCAATTAAATTCAATACAGGTATATTTCTATAGCGGCATCTAACCATGTGTGGGGCGTTGGAATAATAGGAACGTAACATTCCATATTAACATATAGCTCTCGTATAAATATGCATATCATTACACTTAACAAGAGGGCGTGTGGTCCCGATAGTTCCACTACACTCCAATTAAACTAAACCATTCTTAAAATCGAATATCTATGTATTCAAATTGCATTTACTTATATCGCTTTTAGTTCATCAAATCACACTGGTTAGATGTTTCTTTAATGTAAATCTAGTTATTTGATTGATGAAGCTATACAGAATGAGTAAGGAGTTACTAGAAAGACAGAGCTTTTTAAATAAAACTGAAGGTTAAAGATGCGTATACGAATTTAAATTCTAATACTTTCTTTGCTAAATTGCCATAATAATTAGCATGCAGATATTATATACACTCGATTAATAATGTTATAATTAATGTTTTTTAATACTATAAAAAAAGTAATGTTAAAGGCTTTTATATTGTTCGGTATTTTATTATACTTTTACCCTTGGTGCTAAAGCCTAAAACCGTTATTTTTATATTTGTCATATTTAGATATGACATGAATTTCTTATATCTAATATCGAAAAACGTTTACAGAAATAATCTAATATCAATAATGTTACGTTGAGTCATATAGAATATAAAATTACTTAGAGAACACTTTATCGTATGTAGGCAGCCCTACAAACTAGGGTCTGTGAGTTTTTTGTGCGTAGACGATAAATTAATGAAGCCACACCAGACGATCATTTTAGTAATTTATTTTGACACAAATATATAGTAATGGTATGCGCGAACGATAAATCTCAACTATTTTGTAGATCATTAAAATAATTAGCAACTATCTTTATTTTGCCTAAACTTAATAAATATAGTATGCCAAACAGTTTATCATTTCCGTCAATATTGTAGATAATCTTGTCTAAAATTTTGGCATTATTTTATGAAATTCTGAATAAAACGACTAATTTACCTTGTTCTGTCTCTATTTGAAATTCATTTCGTTATTTGAAGGAAAAAAAAGTGAATTTCCGTAACCCCAGTGGGGCATGGGGCAGACATTACTGTATCTGTTTCAATGATCATTTTATTTACAGGCAAGTAGTTGATCAGCCTTCTGTGCCTACCCAACCGAAACATTCATGTGTTTTCCCGGGATTCAAACCCAGGACCTCCAGCTCAACACACAAATGAGTAAACCAATTAGCCACGGAGGCGGTTATTTGAAGGAGAGTGACAAAATATTCTAAAACTAACATATAACGGAATTTCGACATTAAGATTAATGACACGATATCTTTCCGTGTATATTTTTTAATTAAATGAATCTAAACCTTATTATTTTTTTCTAATAAACCCTAAAATACATAATAAATATTCAGTTTTCAGGTCATTTTTCTTACATTTATCAGCAAACTACGATAGAAGTAACCATTAAGATACTTCGTATATTAGAAAGGAGAGTCTAATGAATAACCGTCAGTTATAGAACCACCATTTACATAAATTACTGGAAACTGTTACGTGACGCGCGATTAGTTCTTATCACCTTTTCACATTCCCATACGGCATATCTTTAGTACTGTAGATATGCTAACTTACATATTTAATAATTAATACACTTGCCGAACCGACCGATAGTTACAATAAAATATTCCCTATACTGGAGAGTCCAGCTTTCTTCCAGAGATATATTTTGAATCAGATTATTAGGTTTTACCTTACAAACTTTTAAGTCTATTATATTCTTAATTTCAGTTATATATTTAGTGCAAATCATGACAAAAATACCTTTTAGATTCTTTTAAATGTTCCCTATATTATATTATTCTTTTATATTCTTGTATGCTTTTATTTATAGATTTATTAAATATTTACAATAATGTACTTAAATATATTTACAAAAATACAAAAGGCTCATCAAAGCCGTTAGGGTGCGTACCCAAAATACTGGCTACATTACCGCGTTGTATTGCTATACTAACCCGTTGGCCGAAATATGAGCCAGCTTTCGGGTTTCCTGTGGTCTTAACTAAACGCATCGATATCTCTTTAAACAATCGACGCGCCTCTGATCCCATGGACCCAAAGTCCACTCCAAAATCAACGAAAATATAAGAATCCATGAGACTTTCATATTTCTTGTTTGCTATTTTTTGTAAGTTGTGCAATTAAGTGTAAAAAATAAAAAAATACGCTTTTCATATTTCACGCGCACATCGAACCACGAAGACTCTTTAATCTCTTAAAACAATGCCCGATCAAATTGTGATTATAATTTGAATATCCATTGTCTATTCCTCTCTGAGCTTATATTAATAATAATCTTAAGAAATACTCTTGAATACATTAATATAAAATTAGAGATACAGAGACTTATTTAAATAAATAATTAACAAACAACGTTGTATTTTATACAATATTTACATCATCCAACTACTTAGCGGGCGTCCAAAATATTATATTTTTGAAACTAAAGTTTATAAAATATCAAATGTCTAAGTACAAAACTCTCTAAATATATTGTCTTTCATTTGATGTCCTGTATCCCCAATGGGGTAGACACGTTTCTGCGTCTTTTTCAATAATAATGTGTTTCAATAAGTATGCCTTATATGCATTAGGTACAAACTGAAACTTTATTGTACTTTTTTGAGCACCATATATTGAATGTCATGACGGCCAATCTTAATTTTCTTAATTAAAACACGAATGCAAAAGTTTTTCACTGTTCGCTTGTTCCTTAAGACTACATTGAATACAAATATTTTTTTATAATAATTCTGGATAGCAGGCGTGCATCAGCTACTATTATGTAAAATAATTAAATTCTGATTTCCAATTCTTCAAACAAGACACCTACATATAATTAAAATTTCGTTACATCACACATAATCGAGAAATGCTAATAAGAATATAATGGAAATAGAAACAATGAGCCATCGGATAATAGAATTACTTAACCCATCAATCATTGATACGATGTTATCTGAAATAGAACTCATCATTTATAGATCTGTACGTCGGCACGAATATTAAAAGATTTATATCATAACGGTAACTTCTCGTATCATTTCCTAACAAATTATAGTTCAATGTACTTCATATTGTAATTGAGTCGATGTGTAATTTTATACGTAACTAGTGACCATACTTTGGATGTAATGACTGCCACGCGTACCTAAAAGGAAACCATCAAAGAGCTTTATAAAATTTCTCACAAGAAGATAATTAGTTGGAGAAGTCACCGGTAGAATGAAAACCAAAAACTCCTTAAGACATCACACATTACACCCAAGAGATTACTGGGTACAGATTAGGATCTTTAGAGTTCTAGGATTTGTTTTTATTAATTTCCCAAAAGGTATAGTATGATTAGGCATTGATCACATGAATATTCAACACTTTCAATACATACACGCCCGTCATAAGAAATATACATTTTCACATAGGAATAGCAGGAAATAAAATGTGAAAATTGAGTGAATCTAGTACTTAATAAGTTATTATTAAAAATAATCTAATAAATATACGCGCTTTATTCAGGTCAAACTGCTTCTTTTAAACATCTATATGAACTTTTTGCTATCTTGGAAGAAAACGAGAAACAACGAAAATATATATTACTAGCTGACCCGGTAAACGTTGTTTTGCCATATTAATTTTTTGGGGTGGGCTACCCTTATCACTTAGAGGTATGAAAAATAGATAGTAGCCGATTCTCAGACCTACTGAATATGCATATGGTATTTGGTAAAAATCAGTAAAGCCATTTCGGAGGAGTGAGGTTACTAACATTGTGACATGAGAATTTTATATATAAGATAAAATAATATTTTTCAGCCTCGCGAAATTAAGATACATGACTACATAGCTGTTTCATACATATATGGCTAAAACAGTAACAAATAAAAAAAACTAGTGGACGCCGCGAACTTTGTATCATTTTAGAGTTCCGAATAATAATGTTTTATATCATAGAAAATGTATGAGGAAATGAATTTTCTTCATACACGCTTTTTCGTGAATTTTTCTATATTGTTAATACTTATTCTGCTATTCTCGGATTAGACGAATCCAAATCAAAGATCATTAAAATTGGTTCATGCGTTCTCGAGTTATATTAGTGTATATACATATGTAGTATGTTTTATATAAATATGAATACATCTATGTGTACCAAACTTAACAGCAAGTGGCAACTAACAGTGTTTTTATCAGTTTGTAACATTGACTTAAAATGTAAGATGTAGTACAAAGAAATCGACTTAGCTTAATTGTTTTCCAATAATGACTTGCCAAGCTCACTATAATTAATTCGAGAATTCTTTTCGAAGCAGTTTTTTAAAGAGCTGCAGGGTTCCAGCTGAATAGTGTTTTAATTATAATTTTAACAATGTATTTGTTTATTTCGGTAAGTAGATTTAAAAAAAAACGAAACCCTATTATAAGATAAATCTATATTTAAAGAGAAGTACACTTTGAGAGCTCGTGGCTACGCGGTCTTATAGGCCTACCGCGAAGCCTGAGGTATCCGCATTCGATCCCCGGTGCCAAATACAATTTATAATTTAATTTGTATTTGTATTCGGTCTCTGCTAGGGCTGCCATTTGCCGGACGGCTGTCATAAGTGTCAGAAGTGGTCACAACCCTCATGAGTGAGAGAGAGAGAGTACTCTTTGAGCATTGGCTGTAACACTAAACATTACGACACGTTAACGGCGAATTCGGATACCGATTACAAAACTAAGATGCAAGATTAGTTTTACTGACAGCAACGATAAGTTAAAACTTTTTACTTGTAGTCGATAAGTGACTCTGGACGGTAGATAGAAATGTATGATAAAAACTCTGTCAATATCATTAAAGCTATATCAACTTCTCAGAGTTGATTGCAGGCTTAGAGATAATGAATGTATTACAGTGCGTTAGACACGAATTCTTGCTTCATTTTTTGTATGTAATTTTGTAATAATTGGTAATGTGGAAGACACATGGCTCAAATATTACTAAATAAAATAACTTGTATATTAAAATATTTAAAAATAAATTTTCAATTGTTGTATTATCAAAACAAGCACTTTTGCTACCATACGTTATATAAACATCCATATCCATACGTTAGTAAAACACGATATAGATTTAAAAAAATATTTTTTATTTTTTATCCGTCTTTCTGTTCCAGATATTTTCCAAAATGACTATATTTTCATAACTTTTAGTCATAGATGACTAATATAATATCAGATGTAACTAAGACTTTTTTCCACGACATAGTAATCTACGAACTATGTATAGTGTAACTTATAACTAGTTGTAACCAGTCAATGATAAATCAAACTTATAATTAATAACGAATTTATGAAGATAATTTTATTATTTAATCTACATTATATTTACTTTTAAATAAATTTATACACAATATAAAAATAATAAATATCCGATAAAGTATGGTAAAGACTACTAAGTCGTTGTAGTGTGTGCACAACCATACGCTAATAGGTATAGTGTTGTACACTCAAACCTCTCAAACACGTCTTAGGCCAACAAATATATTCAGCAGGTGTCCACATATTAACATACAATTTCTCCTCAACTCCCTCTAAGAATATCTTGAATACTTAAGTAAGATTATAAGCGAGATTATTTGAATAAACATAGAATTTTAAATGTGTTTACAATTATGGAGTGACTCGGAATAAATTCGTCGCGTTAATGGCTTATTAACTTTACAATAATTATAATACAAAACACGGGCATTAAGTAAGGGATCTTATTTAAGATAATGTTAAATTTAACATCGGTGTATTCGATATAGAGCAGAACATATATAAATATCAGGAAATCAGTTAATCATGCAAAAACTCATAAAAAATTGTTTGATTAATTTGATTTGAATTTGTGTTTTATAAATGAGTAACATTAAAGAAATCTTTTGATATTTAGGAAAAAAAACAAAAAATTAATGGTAATTAGTAGCCCCACAATTTAACAGTTAAACTTGCGCAGACAATGTCCATCGGATCTGCTAGTAATAAATAGTAAAACTTGGTACTAAAACAAGAGGTCTTAATATTGATACAGCAAAATTTTATGGCATTTTGCATTCACAATAAATAAAACAAGCTTTATGAACTTAATTGCAGTAGGCAGTGCACATCACGATTGTAAGACGATACCCCGAGCACTACAATGGCTTTGTTTGCCTAACATTTCCTGTATTTCATTTTCAGTATGGCAGTTTAATTCCATGTAAATTTGAAATTATGAGCTGCCCACTCCGCCATTCTTATAGAGAGAGTGTGGGATGTCCAGCGAATGCCGAGAAATAACTTCGCCAAACGATTAACGACTATTTTAGTAACGTATTATTACCAAACATTATTTACTTGTTTATTAATATCATAATAACAAAAAAAATCCATCGCTACCGATTTGATAAAGAAGCGCTTGGCAGTTATAGCTCCATACAATTATTTAAATATGCAATAGTTAAGTATATTTATGTATTTTAAACTAATCCCGGTAAGTTTAATTAAAATTGTTTATACTATACCTCATTATACTAAACAATTGTAGAGATAAACAAAAATCATTCGTCAATATTGAAAGGAAATCGTATTATAAACATCACTTCCCATCGCAATCACTTCCTTAGAACCCTTTGAATAATAAACACTACTTAATGTAAGCAATTAAAACTTTTTAATTATTTAAGAAATTAGCCTTCCTATAAAGTGCAGCCGAACTTTTTATACAGGGCGATCAAATAAAATTTAGAAATGACACGCCATTTTTTGAATTTTAATTAATTTTTTGTATTTAGTGATTTACTTAATATTTGTTTTAGTATCAAATAACTCAGTTGAGTTAAAGGTTATTAACATTCTAGATGTACATTTGATTGCATAGTATATATAAGAATTACACATATAGTAATATTTTATTCTAATCATATCAGCAATACTTACACGATTGAGATCCAATATCAAATTGCGTTTCTACAAGTTATGACTAAAAATGATTTATCTATTTATATATCTATGAAGATGAAAGAAGATTTAACTATTAAAATTGTCAATAATGAGCAAACCTGAAGATTTCAAATAATATTTTATAAACGTATTTATCGATTTTCATAACCTACATTTTTATTTAACCTACAAACAAAATCGCATCGAAATCTAATCCATTCGTTCAGCAGCTAGATGCCATAGACAGACATTCACACAACAGGCATATCAAACATATAATAATACCTCTCTTTTTAAGGATTGAAAAGGTTCATAACCGAACTTCTATGCATACAAACTTAGGAATACAAGCCGGTATTTACAAAAATTCTTGCATTAATATAGATAAGTGGATCTAAAGTTACTTTTATCAAGTATAGCCTTTTATTTTTGGTAACGACATTTATTGTACTTTCGTGATAAGATAAATTGATGGAGATTGAGAACGTGGGCGCATTTAATTGAAACGATATTCACGTATCATTTTATGAAAACCCAATATTAACATTTTTAGATCTATAACCTTAATATATTTATTTAGAAAACAAACAGATATATCACAAAATACAATAAGATATTAAACTGTTATAAAATTGATACGTAATACATATGCCTACTTTACAGTTCTTCTGATAAATACAATTTATAAAGCAATGTACAATTCACTGAGATTTTACTTAGGTTGTATGAAAGATCTTTGACAGCGTCATTTTAAAGTCCAGCGCTTTTGACATTTAGCCACACCATTTTAAGATCATATTTTTTTTATTATTACTCAGAATAAAAGTGCCGTCACGGTTAACAAACAACAATCTATAACTAAATACGAAAGTTATCTGATCACGCCGAAAATAAACAAAAAAAATAAGTTTTCAATCAAACTTTAGTATACAACCCGGTAGTGAAGTTATATACTTATACGTAATTTATAAATAAATAATTATGTAAGTAAACGTTTAACAATATAATACATAATGTATTTTATTGTATAATATTAAGTTTCAATTAATCTTAAATTAAAATTTAATATTAAAATGTCTGAGAGGTTCCATCACGTACAATATAATTGAGAGAATCGTAAATCCTATCACAAATCAGTCTAAAATGTGTCCAATTAACATTGCATTATAAATTAACTTGGTAATAATAAATCGGGGTGAAGCATTTATATGGCCAAGCACACATTAGAGTAGGTAATAAAGATCTACTAAGATCGAATAAAATTTAACATTTTTGGTTAATTGGCTTAGAAATTTGTCCACATGCACCACTATGGGATACAGGATTTCATATTTAGTTACGAAGGCTTAAGGCATTCGTAGGATGCGATAGATGATTTATAAGTGTTATAGTAGATCCATAAGTAATAAAGAAGAGGCTTATGTTTTATTCAGAGGATATTAACTCCCGCTCGGCTTCGAAGCATTTTTAATAGCATCTGAGCGCAGTAGTCTGAATTAAACGCAGCGGGTAACCACAAACATTTGAAACCCCTATTAAATAGATTTACGAATATCTGATATTATGACATAGTTAATAGTTTCGTAAAATAGAACATATCCTTTCTTCTCATTCAACTTAAAGTATGAGAATATTTTAATTCTTGTGCATACTAGAGTATGTTTTTTGTATCTTTTAGGCCATTTTTCTCCTTTTCAAACCGATTTTTCTTTTTTATTTGTAATTCAAGCAGTTTATTATCAACATTGTTTGTGCAAATATTAACTATCATAAATTTGTTCTGATATGATTTCGGCAATGTGACATTCGACTAAAACATTCGATTATAAAGTTAGGTTCTGGTTGTATTGTTTTTTAATGTAATAAAGCGAAAATTTGCATATAAGATATTTGTTACGTGTACATTAAAACTTCTCATCGCATCTTGCATCTTGGACGCATCTTGGAGAATTTTATACAAATATTTGATATTAATTCTGATGTAGCTGTAGAAGTCGACGAGGGGAAGAAGGCGTTGAAGTTAGTGTTTCTACATAGATTTATTCGTCTACTTACTTCTTATTTTAAATTTAATAATTAATTACAAATAAAAAAAATACAAATATATAAAAGCCACAAGCCGTTAGTCTATACTAACATTATGTCTATACTAACCTAACAAAATCGAAAATTCAAAAGTGCTTTGGAAAATCTAATTTAAATAAAGCTTATTTTGACTATTAAATATATCAATTGAATTTTAATACTGTCTATACTAGAATAGTCATGGTCATTAGCCATCATTCACATTAAAGGACATGCTTGGTCACATCCAATTATTATTATAACGATTCGATGAGAGCCTCATGATATTTAAAAATAACGCAAAAACTTATATTCAAATTCAAAGCTTATCCAGCTTACATACAATATCCTCTAATTATGTCTCACACAGAGCGTAACCAAACGTGAATTATAAATAATTACAGTCGATTATATTTCTGGAATTCAAATAACAAAAGGACGGGCTTGACGGGCAGCTGCGGAATGAAATTATGACCATTTTTACCTCGGTCAGTACACCTGCCTACCCGCTCGGATTGACACCTACCCCATTATGACTTCGATAAACAGAAAAAATCCCAACAATAGAGGCCTTACGCAGCCGCCTCAGAATTGGCTTTACAAAATGAACCGTCACTTAACATCTTCATACATTCCCGAACGCGTGTGGGCAGCGTGGGCACAACCTTAAATAAAACTATTGTTGAATCGAACAAAACGTCCAGAACATCTTTATACTATGTCACAGTCAATTTATTGTTATCTAGGATTCTCTTAGAATTTATTGCCAATTTCTACATGTTTATCGAAAATTTACTGAATGGTGGGCGAAGTAATTGTAATAAAGTGAACTTCAGATTGAAAGCATTTGATGAAAGCTTCGAACCGTTTGAGCGTAATGATTTATGACGCTAAACAATGTTATGGCAAAAGTTAGCACTTAAGGAAATTATAATAATCGATTATACTTTAATTAATGGCTGTTCGCTTATCTATGTTGTTCGCTGAAGGAGATTGCAAAAAACCTCAAATTTGTTTCTTAATTTAATTAATAAAATCGAATGCTGGACTTTTATATCGATATCTCTAATTCTGATGATTTTAACAATTGGAAAAACTTAATCTAACACTGTCCCACACACATCGTTTATTTAATCAGCAAAATTGGATATGCGACTGCCTGGGGCTGTCACACACTACGTTCTCACATATCAAGTTTATAACGCTGTTTAGTTTAGTTGTGAATTCTTGAAATAGCAAATATGGGTAAGTTGACACTAATCTTATATATAAAAATCTCGTGTCACAATGTTAGTTACATTACTCCTCCGAAACGGCTTAACTGATTTTTACCAAATTTTATATGCATATTCAGTAGGTCTGAGGATCGGCTACTATCTATTTTTCATACCCCTAAGTGATAAGGGTAGCCCACCTATTAAAATGGCAAAACAACGTTTGCCGGGTCAGCTAGTTTTTATATAATGGAAATATTGACCTTCAATACAAAATCTTTTTTGTCACATTTAACTAACATGTTATTCATTCAACCTACGAGCTAACGAACTAAATAACCTTATTTTAACCGACTTTTAAAAAGAGGAGGAGGTTCTCAATTCGACGTGTGTTTTTTTTAATGTTTGTTACCTCAGAACTTTCGACTGAGTGAACCGATTTTGATGATTCTTTTTTGTTTGAAAGCTGGTGCTTTCCGTCTGGTCCCATTTAATTTCATCAAAATCTGTTCAGTTATAATTTGCAGTCGGTATTTTTTTGTTAAAATTATTTTATGTTATGTTCTGTTTGCAAACAAATCAAGTAAGATATACTATCAGAATGTTCTTTTCATAGTATATTATACTTCATTAATCTTGTTGATTTAAATAAAAGTGTAATTAAAAATACATTTTATTTATTAAATACGATTTAATTATCCAAATTCAACACATCGTTCGAGTATCAAAATAAATGATGACAAAGTACTTTATAGTGTAACCGCCTCCGTAGCAAAGTGGTTTCCGCGTCTGCGTGATGCACCGGAGGTCCTGGGTTCGAATCCCGGGGGGGACAAATGAATGTTCCAGTTGGATTGGCACCTAGGCTGATCACCTACCTACCTCCAAAGAAAATGATCAGTGAAACAGATACAGAAATGTGTCTGCCCCATGCCCCACTGAGGGGTTACGGGAATTCACACACAAGTACTTTATAGTGGTGGTGATTCATGTTCAGTTAGTCTTTGTAGAGCATACCGATTGTGCTTATTCAAACCTTTCACAAGTCACATAACTGAATCTAACCGCTGTGAAAAAATAAGTAACCACAGAAACAAATAACCACAAACACGTTCGCGTGCAATCTTGCTCTCAACTCTCTAGCTATATTTAGAAAAGTACTTCAGACTAGATTAGGATCATCGCAAGGTGCACTGTCAACCTTACTTAGCTGTCATATCTTGATATAAGTTAAAATAATAATTGTGACAACTCACATACATTGCTCTGATCCCCAAATAAGTAGCTGAAGCACTTGTGTTATGGTGTTTAGAAACAACGAGGATATCACAATAAATGCATAAGTTTATAAAAACCAAGACTCGGAAACAAACATTCGTGCTTATCACATAAATAAATGCACCTACCGGGATTCGAACCCAGGAGTCTTTGGCGCAGAAGGCAGCAGCACTACCTATTGCACCAACCGGCCGTCTTGGTATATGATAAATCAATACTAACTTTTAATACAGTACTTAATAATACGTATACATTAGTGCTCGAACGAGAAAGAAGTTAATCTCTTTAGTTTAAATTTGGAAATAATTGTTTATTATAAGAAATGTTAAAAGTTAAAAAACTTATTCTAGCTAGAAATAGTTCTACTAATAACTAGTAGAAGTAATTATGAGTTTCTTGAATGCCTTGCTTCTCAACATAGGGCCTTCTTTGTATTCTCCAAGTATTTTAATGTTTAAAAGGACCAATGATACAGATTATTAATATTTTTGATTAGGTACTCTTGAATACTGTTCATAAGCGACAGTGGTTTTTTTGTTTGAGAATATGTTATCTTTAAGCCTTAATTCAGCTTGCAATACTTAGTTTGTTTAATTTCCCCAGTAATATATAACCTCTCCGATACGATCATTACGAAAACCTTAATTAAATGTTGCCAAATCGTCTTCTGTTAACGACAGTACCGCGCTAATGATTGCGGCTTATTCGAAGAAACTGAACCTTCCGTTATGAGGCGAATGAGGGAAGCAACTTCGTTAACCGCCTCTCTTGTAACGAGTCACTTAATTTGATATAATTATGTTTCTAGTTTCTGTCCAGATAAAATGTTAGGCCAATATTAGAAATGTTTCGTCGAACAACGACAAAGTGTGGGCGATTACAATCGATTAGGCGCTATGAATCAACATTTACTATTAAATGCTTTATTCGATAATAAACACCACCTACTTTGTATGCATTAAAGCGTCGGCCCATCCTATCACGACGTTATATCCGTTCATATAAACATTTAACAAAATCACGTGCTCCTGGCATCCGTTTTCAAATCTTTCTTATAATCGCCACTCGTGCGTTTAACATTCGCGAACCATGTGCGGTACTTTGACAAATAATTGCCGAGCTGTTTTGTAATTCACTTCAGCTAGAGCAGATCCTTTTATTTAAATGAAGCCCTCAGCCATTGTTTTTTGTACTCGTTTAGATATTCTGTCAGTAAGTGGCAGGTAATTCGGATTAAATACACCTACCGCGCGAGGGCGCTTCTTGCATAATAAGTAGGCTAGCGCCACTGCAGTGTACCAATCTCACAGGAATTGAAAATGGAATGCAGCTATGGGATATTTTAATACCTCGAACGAACTTTAAATTTCAGTCACGTAAAAAAACAGTAGTGCATTAAATTTACTACAACGAAACAGTCTATTTTAGTTCAAAGTTAATTTAAATTCTAGTCTAAAACTATCGCCATATAACATTATTATTATTTTCAAATGATACAGTTACAAATTCTTTGAATCATTATTAACGTTTTAGATTAAAAGCGTGATATTGGCTTGCTTAATTAAGACGTCTAGAAATCCGACAGCTGGCTCCTTTTTCAGACAACATTAATACAGCGATACAGCTTGTTAATGCAGCCAGTATTTGGGTACGCTCCTCAAACACGATGACTCTTTTAAATATCTGTATATAGAATTTGTTAATAGAATTTAATCTATATCTACGAATAAATATTCAAAACAAATATTTACTATATTTCCCTTTAAATCAGTTTTTGGTACCGAAATCCATTACCTATTATAGTGGGTTTAAAAATATAATGTCTAGACTGAGAGGAACGTGATGAAACTAAAAGGAATCTTACTTTAGTACACAGCCTATTGTTGGCGTGAGACACGGCCGTAAATTCTCGCGAATTACCGTCTTATTTATCCTACAGCTATTATTTCATATTACTAGTACGATATAAATAAACCTTCCTACACATGTAATTTGCCGATGTCCCTTCTGTGTAGCATTAGGACAAGAAATGTATCTTTATACTTACATAATTTCGTACATAATTACCCACATTCCGTAGCAAAAAATTGCCGTATCGTTTGTACATTGAGTACAACATGGAACATACAAATTGTACCTTGTAATATTTTATTATAGAGAATGACATATGATTTTGAAAGTCACTTTTTAGTATAGAGCTATTCAAGAACGCACTCAAATCTGATAACCACCAAAAAACTCAGTCGAGTTCTCAATAAAGTATAAATATTATAGTGTTAATATTTTTAACAGGCAAGTTTTTTTATTTTTTTATTCCGGGGAATCGAATTCTGATTATATCACCATACACAATGCTGCGCTAAGAAATTATATATACCTAAATAGTATAAAGGTTATTAATGTACCAAATACACGAAAATCGGTTCAGTGGTCTAAGCATGGAGCTGCCACACTGAAAAAATATCATTTACGTAAGAGTTCATAATATAAGTATTACAATAGAGCAAAACGCGTTCTCATGATCGTGAGGTTACATGCTTGAAGAGCTTATAACAGTTCAGTTAATGCGTTAATTGTCTTCCTGTTAAGGTTATATTAAAGCTTTATAAGCTTTGCTCGTGATGTCGAGGCGTTCCAGATATTATATTTGCTCGAGCGTGCGCCACTGGGGCGTTAATTCGCTATGTCGTTGGAAGAGCTCTGTGGCCGACCCGCTGCCAACATTTATTTTAATCTAGTCCTCCCGCTTTATAGAACTTTAAAGCTTCATTATTTATTCTTACATTTGTAAAGTTTCAACAAAGCTTCTTGTCACTGTAACGAACTATTAACTATTTGATACATGCCTAATCAAATGTAGCTGTCCCATATGAATTAATTACTTTGTCCTATGATCTATCTTTCTTATTTATAAATTGATTAGTATTCAAAAGTTTTGTCTCGTTTTCGCTACATAATTTTTGGTTTATGACTACACGGATAGTGCAGGAGTTAAATGAATTTGAAACCGGATAAACCGGGTTGATTTTAATATTTATATTAAAATCAACCCATATTTTTTTAATTTAATTTGCTCCCATAAACACCTTAATTGATGCTGCAGTTTATAATAGAATCGTATATGTCTATTAGATAAGAATTACATTCATATAGTGCGTTGCTTATTTTTCCTATAAATGCAATAGTTTTAACTATCAAAACATATCATAAGAAAGCAAAAATTAGTGGTCTATTGATAGGGGATTGGTTACGGAACTTGACACACGTGTTCTTTTAAATCGGCAAATGTTAAATGCTTTATTGATAAAAGAGTAAAACGTAATAAAATAATTATAGAGCGTGTTTGGACGCGTCTGACTGACAACATTTAATTAAGACATATTGTTCGACGTACCCAACCGTGACTTTAAAAGTTCTTACCGTGTTTGAAGTCTACATTGAAAACGTAACACAACTTCCGCACTCGCCGTATAATTAGAAAACAATGAATGATTGTCAAATTATACACGTCCATACTTTCGTTAAAATGCCGGTTAATTGACAACATTAAAAACTCAAATGTCTAAAAAACAAAAAATTTCCATTCTTATTACAAAACAGTTAATAAAATCGTACATTCAAAGACAAACTATATGCATCTTCATATGTGTTTCTTTATTTACATTCCATTTACTTAAAATTATGTGTACCTTAAAAATGAAATGATATTGATAATTTTCCTTTCGTTTGTTTTTCCTAACTCATTATAAACTAAAATAATAAAATTCATCCCAAACCCGAAGATAAAGTCAACAATTCCCGCAGATGTACTGAGATATCATTAAAATAGATTAATTTAACTCCATATTACTTTTTTGAAGGGAACAAAGAGCTTAATCGCACAAAAAATTAATGTTCCAGATTGTAAACAGCGGACCGTTATTCTGTGAATGCTCTTTCGTTTATTGATTCGTTGTTTTGATATTGCGTTCCATTTAAAATATCAATTAATTCACGACGAGTCTGAATCTTTTTATCTCGCAATCCAATGTTGATTGTAATTGAATTATTATCTATGTGTAGTCGAATTGATTGACTTTTTATAGAAATAGCTCAATAAATGTTGAAACCCCGATACAACTTCGAATAGCGAGCGTTGGGTTCTTCAAGTTAAAAGAAAAATCCAATCTAAACTCAAAGTAAACACCGCTATAGAGGCAAAACGAACCCTAGACAGAAGAAAAATAAAACTCCTCAAACACGATAAATGCCAGCGGCGCTGCAAGCGGGTGAAAAATCTGAATTTCGAAGAAAAAGATCTTTACAAGCACCTGCTCAATGAAATAAACACATATATTGTTTTAAGTATCGGACGAGTGATTACAGCCGTCGCTGACTGAAAATTCCGATAGTTTTTGCGTGAATAAAAACTGATATTCTGGCTGCGTTCCTCGGTGGGTATATAGTGGGATGAGATTGTAGTGTTGTCTCCTTTAAATGTAGGGATTTGAGCGAGACGGAATATGTTTCTGTCGGGGTAGTTATGGTCGCATTTTATGGTAAGTTGGCGGACGGCAGGTGTAAGAGTTGCACCTGCGACGCGGTCCGACGAGCTATGAGATGCGATCACAAGGACAACGAACCCGTTTTCGAACTTGGAGATGAATTTTGATTATAGTTATTCAATTTAAGTTTCGAACATGTATTGAATATAGATGCTATATTAAGTATTACTCCAGACTCCGCGTAGGTATAGTGAAATATAGTCTTTAAGTGATATGTTACTTATCAGTACTTAAAGGATTTTTACAATCAAATTCGTGAACCCAGAAGTTATACCTACATACAAAAAATTTCATAATAGAGACAGGTAGATATTAAAGAATTAAATGTAGGTACTTATATTGAAAAATCTAAGAGGCGATTGATACCATCGAAACTTGAGTATAATTGCCACATCCAAAATATGGTAGACATTAAAAATAATTTGGCTGTATTTTTACTGCTTATTGACTGTTAAGCTATAAAACACGTTATCTATGTTAATATTTGGGAAAATATTGGTGTATATTTAAATTTTTTATGTATACATTGTCCATACAAATATAATTTAGGCTAAATTATATATACCTATATACCTAAAGCTATAACATAATACTATAAAGACCGTATGTTGTTAATTATGTAGTATTAAGCGGCTAAATATTTGAATATACCTACTATATATACATATATAGAAGCATGAAAATTAATGTAAATTACTTATGAATAGATCTTTATGCAGCTTTACTTTTTAGTCCGTTGCACTGATCTGATGGGTTGTTAATAACACAAAATATGATAATGCTTAAAACATGTAAATAATAATATAATACACAATACATACAATAAATAATTTTTGATTCAATTAATGTTATACAGTTAAACAGACGCAAAATGCCCCATGCCTCACAAGGGATTAATTATAATTAAGAAGTGATTAATAATAATCGCTTAAATTTGACTACAAAGGTATAATCGGGAGGGAAGGAGCTATTTCGTCCGGATATTGAGTATTGATCTCTAACCCTTATGTATCGGTACTTACCGACCTCACACACGCAAAAGCCCTTTTGTGGACTCCAAAAACTCGGAAAACAATTACCGGTCCTAAATTGTTTCTGAAATGAAATGGTTTTAAATTGACTGATGTATTTTACCTGATCCTGTATCTTTATAACAAATACAAATTTTGAATGATACTAGGAGCTTGGAAAAGCACAATCATTTTCTTATCTGTTCTTCTGAGGTTTAAATATCATTGAAAAGTGTAAAGTAAGATTTAAATGACGTTATTAAGCGATCATTTTTTACACTGAATATGAAAGCTTATTGTATTAAAGTTAGACTTATCAGATCAGCATTTACTTTTATTTATACGCTAACAATAATGTACTTAAACATATGTATTTACAAAAATACAAAAGGCTCATCAAAGCCGTTACGGTGCGTACCCAAAATACTGGCTACATTACCGCGTTGAATCGCTATACTAACGCGTTTGCAGAAATATGAGCCAGCTTTCGGGTTTCCTGTATTCTCTGTGGTCTGTCCTTTTATAGGTTTAAATAAAATAGATGAATATCAACAATGTTTAGTACTATTAACACATACATTTCCACATCGATTAGCTTGCCTTTATTATAGGAACCAGCTCATTTTCACCGTGGGAAACGCTACGTCAATCTGCATGGCTTGCGTTATTCTATGAATGGCAGTAATGTATGCTATTACAATCCACTGTCTCGACTTAGAATACTAACTTGCTGTTGCAATTCAAATTAATTGTTTACTTATAGAATATTAAATTTCTATATCGTATAAAATACATCCTAAAATTTAAGGTCTTTGTTTTAAAACACATTTTCGAATTTCCAATTAATCACGCATTAGAATTTAGATGAATCGTTGGAAAAATAACAAAATTTTGAAGGCTGAATCCCTTTAAGGTAGATTCATATGGATTTACGATCTTTTAGGCAATTGTTATGTTTATATTTTGTTTCTATCGAAGCTTAATTAATCACGCGTCTGTTATTAAACGAACGGTCATAAATCGATGCCCGGTAACAAAATAAAATGAAATGTATTGGTTGGTACAGATTAATTATTAACATTACTTACCTTACTTAATACAGATAAGTTATATAAAGTATAAATATTTACTTGTCTAATATAAAGATGTAATCAGTGAAACGGACGCAGAAAAATCAAAATTAAACTATACTTTATTGTATTTTTTTAAAATTCGTGATTCGAAAAAGTTACTGTTTGTAAATTCTATTACATTACAAAATGTATTCCCGACAACTTTTAAAAATATAACTTTTATTATAAACCCAAAGTACCTTCTAATTAAAACTTAGTAAGACAAATATGTATAACAAATAAAAAGGAAAAATTACAGAGCAGGATAAAATAACCCAGTTAGTAGGACAAAGTGGAAGCGATGTGATTATGAATTAGTTATTAAGCAAAATTAGTTCGCTTTGTTACTTCTAGTGTAACTGTCAGGATATAAAGCGATTTTATTATAAGTGCTTACATTCTTTAAAAAGTTACCGGTTTTAAAATTACTTCACTGATAAGTTAAGAAGTTAAGTGTAAAAAGTAATCGAAATCATAATATTATAGTTAAAAGGCGTGTCTGTTCTAGTGATTATTTCTTTTTTCAGTCAAGTAAGTAACTACTGACCAAGCTTTTCTGCTAGTCCATCCATTTTTTACCATCTTTTGAATAATTTATTGGTTCCTACGGAATTCAAATTCAGAGTTTCGTCACACTACGAATATATGTGATCCACTTAGCCATGGAGATACTCTTGAGTGACATAAATAATATTGTATATGCTCCGAGGAGTAATTTGCGAGTAAGTTAAATAGAATTTTAAAAATAAATAATTAAATTACCACATTATTCTCAAGTCGTTTTCAATACATAAATTTAATAAAAGTTGAAACAACCAATTTCGAACAAAAATAAAGCATTAAAGAAGAAACGCCGGTAAGTGTAAAATATTAAGCGGTCCTGGAGTTGGTAAGTAAAATGTTTTTGTAAGAATAAAGTTTGTTTCAAACTTTTTACGCTCTAGAACGAGGATTACATGGGAACTGCTTTAGGTCAACTGTCTTTTTTATTTGGAGAAAGAATATTATTAAAATTATAAGGATACAGAAACATAAAATGCTATAATATTATTAATATATGTATCGCTATTTGCTATACTAATTGTTAACAGATTCTAGATGGCTCAACAAAGCGTGTTGATGTCTCTTTAAATTTTAAACAATCAACGAGAAAAGCTAAAATATGAATTACATATATAATAATATCACACTCCGATGGGTAAAATAAAGGCAAAATTGTGTTTTTCTGTGAGACAAATTTTTTTATTAACATAACTTTGTAAGTATTTTCACTTTTATCACTTATATTACTAATTCACCTGTAAGACAAAGAAACAACATTTAAAGCCTTTATTCCGTATAAATTGATATTTGATATTTTTATCTTGATATTTCTAAATAATTCTAAATAATCTTTAAACACTCATTTACTATCAATAATTAACCTAATCAAATCAAAAAGGTGAAGTCGCTGTCAAAAATAGGCGGCAAAATCAAAATAATTAAAGAAAAGCGACAACGCCTGTGGTAATTTTCTTTACACATAGGTATATTATGAATGCAAAGATTAATCATTTCTCAACTGCGGAACCAATCGCAATGAATAAAAAAGAAAGAATAGACAGGTTTTTTCCCATATCTAAGATTTTCATCGGGATCTTACAAGCGAAAACACTTACACTTTGTTAAAATTTCGTACTCAAAGTGAAAAATTAATTAAATAGATAGAGATAATGCAAAAATCCATTAGAGCGCGGTACTTCTCAAATATTAAGATGTAATCCAAGTTAATCCAGATTTAATCAAAGATTAACCTGTAGGCGGGTCTTAATCAATCAAGAATCCATAATTCATATTATGCTACATAAACGTAAGTCAGAATATTAAATTCAATAATACTGTAGCAAGGAAAGGAAATTACAGATATTTAATGAAAAAAGCTTTCTAGAACTATAAACATATTTAATATCTAGTTTTTAAAGACTTCAAAAAAGGAGGAGGTACTCAATTCGACGCAATGTTTTAAGTTTGTTACCTCAGAACTTTCCAGGAACTTTCTTTTCAGGTGAACCAATTTCGATGATTCTTTTTTTTTTTGTTTGAAAGATAATACTTCCTGTGTGGTCCCATTTAAATTCAATAAAATCATCGAAATATAATCAGTATTTTTAAAGTTAAAATTTGAAGTCGGTTTTTTTTGTTAAAATTTTAACACTCATATTACTTCATTGCAATCGGTTCAGCGGTCTAAGTGTTAACCCAAAAGATTAATACATATTTATAATATATAAATAATTTTTGTTCCAGAAGTTCTTCGTTTGTTTAAAAAAATATCAACGCGCATAGTTGAGACTTCTAGAGACGCGAAAGCTAATCGCGTGGGAATTGTTCGACCATCGCGTTTTATAGGAATGCAACGCAGAAATGCAGCCCGTAATTTGCGTACGAACGCCAACGATTAAGGGCCTGTTTCACGACCTTCAAGTAAAGTGTCAAGTAAGCTAACCGCCACTTAAAGTAGCCAGTAACTCAACATGTCAATTTCACGACCTTCAAGTATTGCTAATCATAGGTTTAACCAACGAGTAACTTACTTGCAACATCATCTGCCAAGTAGCACCCCTATTCGACGGTTAAATACCACGTTGTGTTATATTATTTGTTATCACTATTGTTTGTGTTTTTATATTGTGCTTTTGTAACCTTTTTCTGTTGCCTTAAATAAATAAATTTATATGCGTGCCTTTTGTGATAACATTGAATAAGTTACAATAAGTTAAGTACATATTTTAAAAAAAGTGCACAATTTTATAAAAAAATAAAATAACTAATATGCAAAGGTGTAGTACAAGTACTGCGTAGTATTTTATTGCTATTTCTATGACAACCTATCCATCACTTTTAAGTACGAAATTAAAATTAAATTAAATTAATTAAACCTTAAAGTCGTTTTTTGTTTCATAATTAAAAAAGAAAAATTTAACAAAAAGATACCAAAATGTCTCTCTCGTATAGACTTCTTTTTACTTTATACATACATCCATACATTGAAATGCATTTACAACATCTTGATATAATAACACGCTCAAAACGCGGCAAACAATAACTAAAATTTAAAAATGACTACTGCAAATACAAATTACGCTTGACAATTGACACATTACTGTACTAATGAAACGAATGTTTCGTTCATCATTCACTTAACCAGTAAGTTGTTACTCGAAGCTTTAGTTTCGCTTGTGAAATTGAAAGATGTTACTTGTAACTTTTACTTGCCGATTAGCGTTACTTGGAAATTAACTAATCAGCACTTTACTTGAAGGTCGTGAAACAGGCCCTAAGCCTTTTATATTAGCCATAGTCTGTAGTCCTTTGTAAATATAGAATATTTTAATTAAAGTTGAATATTTTTGACACATAAGTTATACAATATAATTTTTACAAAATTAAATCTTTATTGTATTGTTTGTTTCGTGGATATTTAATGCGGGTGGCGTAGGTTCTGGATTTAATTTCGGGAAAAACACGAAAGCTTCACGATTTAAAAGTTACAAAATCTAAAGGCTTAATAATATTATGTATGTCCCATTCTGCGCAATGAGATTATTGAACTTCGCTTAACTAAGAATTTTATTTTTAATGTCACTTTTTAACAATATTATGCATACTTTATCAGGTGTAAAAAGGTGTTTTGTAAAAAGACATAGTGTACCTAAAATCAAGAAAAAGGTGAAGCTATGGGTAACAGCTAATTGACAGAAGAACTACTGCCTTATTCCAAAACGCGGTTCAAAGATAGGCTGGGTTTGTTACCAGAGAAAAACCTCATTTTGTATGAACGTTAGACGTGTATCCTAGCAACCAATACTGAAACATCTTTAGTCCATGTTTTGTAATAAGGCCCTTAATGTCTAAAAAAATAATTCATTGACAGAGTCAAAAGAGCAATGGGTGATTAAATTTAACGAACGAAATATGATATCGAAATTTCCGTTATTAAATCGATGTCCTAAACCAGAGCGGTCAGTCAGATCAATTACTTGAAACCAGCTCCCATCAAAGTAAGCCGCTATTGACTAATTGCTGGTCGAATCGTTTAAATAAAATTTATATGTGCATAATCTTCTATAGATTCTATATATGCGGATGTAAATAATGGAGATAGATCTGTCTTTAAGTAAGGTTGAGTTTTTGGCCAAAAAAATAAATCGCGCAAATTTAAATTCGATGGAGTAGTTTAGAGAATAAAATTTCGCATATGAATATTACTGACAGAAACAGAAAGTAATAAGATTTTAATGACAAAACGCAAAGGGATTATTTTTAAAATTGTCTGTCTTATGTCTGAAATTGATGGATTAATTATACGAAAACTTTTAAATAGTTTAAAAAATTATAACAATGACAATATGATATTAAGCATGTACATTAACATCTTTCCAAACATCATTACAACCGCCTCCGTGGCTAAATGGTTGACATATCTGCGCCGGAGTTCCTGGGTTCGAATCCTCGAGAGACAATTAATGTTTCGGTGGGATCACAGGCTTATCACCTACTGGCCTTCAAAGAAAAATTATCAATAAAACAGACGCTTAAATATGTCTGCTTATATTCCACTAGGGGTCATGGGAGTTCAGTTCAATACCATAGATTTATTATGGACTTATTATGTATTTAGAAGAAAAATTTTGCTTACAGAAACTGAGCAAAAACGCGTCTATAGATAATATTACACATCTAACGATTTTTTGCTTGAAGAAATCTCTGAAACGAATCTGACACAGTAATATACTCACGTAAAACAAGATATGTACTTGAAGGAAAAGATTTAATGGCCCGCTCCAATGCACAAGTAATTAAGAAAATAATGTGAGTAAAATATATTTTTCTATATCATTATTTTTGAAGATTATTGACGATTATTTTACCTTATCGAATATCATTTTGAGACATACACAGAGAAGAGGAACAATTTAACGAAAAGAATAATTAAAATCGTCAATCTTTTTAGTTTTTACATACTTACCTACTTTAAAATCTTTTTCTTGAATTCAATCCGTATATAGCCTGTTACTTTGTCTGTATGAGAAGAGAATAAAAAGTAATGTATGTTTTTCTTCAGACTCCATCTATTTTTTTGCATGAATTATTGTTGACTAAGGATAAAAATTTAAATTATATATAGTATATAAGATTACTCTTATTATGTACAAACATATATTATGTTTGCCAGATATACATATATGGCCAAGAAAAATACCTGAATAAAAAATCTTTAAATAACATGCTAAATGCATAAACATTGATATAATTAGCTTTCTGATTCACTAGCTCCAGTTTCTTCCTAAGAAAAAATCATGTGATTTGGCAAAAGGATCTTAAGAATTCGTCAATGTCCGTCACGTGGAAATTCCACGCACGCCTCACTTCAGGACTCACTGACCAAGAATAATGTCTCAACGAAAAAGCCCAATAAATACATCATACGTCCAGAATGTCCAGGAAATAATTGACAACCCTACATCATAGTTATGGCTTTCAAAATAAATCATAAATTCTATATCTACACTAATAATAAAAAGAAAAAGATTTGGAATTTTATTTGTAATTAATACATTTAAAAACTGGAGTTATAATTCCTTTCATTGAAGCGACTCGATGCATAACATAAGATATATATGTATGTTGTTGTATATATATGTTTATATGAAAAATAAACTATCCTGTGTGTTATGAAATATTAGATGTTTTTCTCAAATGCATGTGTCAACTCTAAGGTACTACATTATATATTTATACATGTCTTGAATTTATATACCCGATATTATATAGCATTTCTTATATTCGTAAAGTGCATTGAATATTTACTCAAACTTTTCCCGTATCCCGTGTATCCCGTCGTAACTAATTTATTAACGACCCAAGCGTACTCAACTTTTTATCTTAATCATCGTAGCGAGAGGATGAAAAGCGATGAAAATCAAAAGAACAATTTTTCGTTTTCAATCGAAACTTAAATTTCAATTTTATAAATGCTTCACAATCCATACAAAAATAGAACATAAAATCGAAAGAAATAATTAATTTAACCGCAGAGTGCTACTGACTTTATTTGCAGGCGTCTAAAATTACAAAGTATAGTTTACTTTTAATTTATTAAACTGAGTCTATTAAAATAAAAAAACAGAATGATTTAAGTATGTTAGACGTACCTTTATGAATTGTAAAAATCACCAACTTTCAGTTACAAGTCCATTTATTTTAACTATGCAATAGTGAGTTACTACAGCATCCACAGAAGCACTGAACCTAATATCTAAGTCACAATACACTGTAGCTTTGATGATCACGATCGTAGATTCAAACGAAGGAGAGACGTGCGCTCCACTCGCAATTCAAGCGTAGACTGACGATCTCCATTCTACATTCTACGGTCGCCTTTTCTAAATATACACCCCCGTTGAATTTCCGCGCACCCTGCGAGCTCGCGCAACGCATAAACCATGCAATTTTCTATAAATTTTCGTATAAGCCCCAAAGCTACGCTGTCAAAATCTGTTTTTGCCTGAGTCCGGGCGAACGCTTTCGGTGCATGCCATAATTGAATTACCTTCAGCTAATTCGGCATTCATTAAACGTTTTAAAATTATTAACGACGCTTTTGTATTTGTTTGGCGTTGATTAAAGGGAAAATGCATATAAAATTTATGACTACTATGATATGATACACTCCGGATTAAATAATAAAAAGTCAATCTAAAAATTTAAATTTATTTGTAAATTTTCAAATTTTGATAAAATGTGGGACCACTATACATACTTGCATTTCCTACTCGTATTTCAACATTTACAGTCTTTTTTTCCAATTAAGTAGGCCATGTCCTTTCTCAAACTCTAGTCTATGTCTGTATACAATTTCATCAAAATCGGTGTGTGGTTTGGGGATGAAAGCGTAACAGACGGAAAGAATAACTTTCGCATTAATTATAATATTATATTAAGCATTAATACATTCAACAACTACCTACTAGATGAATTTTAAAATTCTTAAAGCTAGATTTATATGAAGCACAAAACGATACAGATGCTCTTTCCCAAACATAAACCCAACAAAAGCTTAAAATTAACTCGTAACTGCAGTTACAAAAAATCATAATACTTAGAACTAAGTAACATTGTAAGGCGTTTTCTTTTGATAGCAATAAAATGTCTGGGCGTTTCACGGAAAGGGCAGTTAAATCGTATGAAATATTGCCTACTTTGTTACAAGTATACAATGATACTTTTTGCGGCGTGCTACTAGGGTCTAGAAAGGCGTCGACACCTTTTGAAGGCATCTGTCATCTCTTCATAAACATCCATCCTTCCTTTGTATCTCATAATAGGTAATGGGCGTCATTTTGTGCACCTTTAGATGTTCACGAGTCTATATTGAACTATGACATTCTCAATCGTAAAATTTTGTACGTGTAAAGCAAGCATTAACTCCTTTGTAAAAACTTTTATATAAGCCTTTATAAAACGGCTCAATATTCAAAAACCATTGAACAACTCAAACTGAAGACAAGAACCCCAATGATGTTAATTACAAATAAATAATAGATACCTCGTAAACGGATGAGCATATCTTTATAAAATTATAACAACCATATCACGTTAATCTTCGAACAAAAATAACTGCTACATAATAGGTTCATTCGTTTGGTGATATTCTCTCACACACAGACGCGTTGAGCTTATAAAATACCTCTTTTAAGTCTGAAGTTAAAATGTTACAATTTTAGGGACTTCATTAATTCATTATTACTACAAACAGCCACTTTAAGTGGTTACGTACACAATACACATTCAATTGAAACTCGTTCTGCTTGTTCTCAATAGGTTTGGCTGAAAATTAGTTATTTTGCTTAATCTAGCAAAATATTTGAGCCAAGCCTTTTTGACATACTGCAGCACACATACACATTTTACTTAAAATTTAATTATTGTTTGTTTTATTTTTAGTCAACTGTGTTCTATTATTGTTTGTTTTCCTAGTGTTATGTATAATTGCTGTATTTTGTGTGTGTGTGTATGTGTGTCTGAAGTTGCAAACAAAGTTTTTATGTATCTATCTTTTTTATCTACATATGTCTCAACCAAATTAATCTTTTATAATCGCTCTATGGCAATAAAGACTCAAAAGAGACGACGGCTCCAGCGGATCAGCTTTCTTAAGAGATGTGGATGGACGCCATTTTCGCTTTCCTTGTTCCTATTTAAAAAACCCAAATGTATTCTATGATCCATTAGGTTACGGACTTTTATTTATATTAAACAGAGGCTATATAATTCCTTTAAACTATCCTTTTTCTTTTTCAAGTAATGTTGCCAAACGCGAGTTTATGAGGGCAAATACATATGTTACAGATATTAATTACTATTTTAGGCAAAAATTACTAAATGGATTTTAATTCAACTTTACAAAAATATAGCTCATGCACATAATACGCTAATACATACATAGTAACTCAATGCTATAATTTATATAGGATTTGTTAAAATTTACTAAAATATAACGATAAGTTAGCAAGTAAGTCGGTGCGGTGTGGCGCACGGAATCTTTTTGAGTTACATCACGGACGAAGTCACGAGTACAAGCTAGTAATTTATTAATATGTGACAACTGAGACCTCTATCATGTATCTAACATTGTGAAGTACCTTGAATATAGCAATACCACGTTATACATACATTCGTTCTACAGATTGTCGGTAGAGGGCATTGTAATAAACGAATACTATTATAGAATATTGTCAATAGTTACTTAAATATTTTTCCTTTACATATACCGATTGGACCGAGAATGAACTGTGAACGGCATTATACAAATTTTGATTTAACGATTACACCACACAATATATCAAACCACAAATATTGATACAATACAAGAACATACAGTAATGGGTTGCCATATTATAGTGTGTGCCTTTTAAAAGGTTGTGTGTAGTAGGAACGTTGAAATTTGTAAAAATTCTGAACGTAGAATTAACAATGAAATGCCTTATTTCTCATGACACTTTTCTGTTCTTTATGACTCAAGCTTATAAACATATCTTATTATACATGAACTGAAAAATACATCATACGTGTATTAACTTATATATAACAATGAAAGGCATTGTAGTTAGAAGTTTTCGTCATTTTTAGTAAAACGAACTAATTTTTCCGACAACCAACACTTGTTAATTGAAGTGTGTGTACATTTTTGGATTCTAAGTAAAGGCAACCAAATTAACGTAAAGAAAAAATGGTTAAAAATACTGAAAATGAGTAAATATTGTTTTAAAGTAACAATTATGAAATTGACAAACGGTTGTATGAATTACGTATGAGTATAAACTTGAGCTGGCCTCCCACAGCCGGAATGTCTCTGTCATTCAGATTCTGAATTCAGATTATTAAATAAAATTCCATACAATGTCAAGAAATTCAGTCTGAAAAAATCAGAATGTGTGTGGAGCATAGCGATATTGTATGGAATTCTGAATTAAGAATCTGAATTCAGAGAGACGGTTGTTTGAGGCCACCCAGTCTTAGTTAAATGTTTTATTATATGTTATATTATTAGTCCCGTTCTCGCTAGTGCATGGGGCATTTTTGTTTATATATCATTATGTTATATATAGAGATAAAAACAATAAACATTAAATAACAAAAATTATAGTTGATTTACTGTCCACGTAATTGTTTTTTGTACCTATAATAATATTGTATTGGGTGGGGCTGCTTGTATTAAATAAATACAAGTAAGAATATCTTTGAAGATTAATGTATATACTTCAAGGTATATTTTGTGTAATACCTGAAAATCCTTGTATATTCATTGACACCTATTAACGAGGTCACAGGTTTGCAGTAGACAAACATTCATTCAATCGCGTTTAAGTGTTCTTTAGACACAGTCGTGGTTTAAATGTAAGTTATTTTAATTAATTTTAAATTATGTAATAAGTAATCGTCAAAACTTTTGTAAAAATTTTATTTGAATATTGCAAATGTTTTAAGACGTATCTGTGATGAATTTATAGAAAAAGGAAATAAATTATAATCTAATATTGTATGGTATACTGTAGTATTCATAGTCGTGGGTTCGGTCTCTGGGGAAATAAAAAGTAAAGCTTCACTTTGTCATCTTCGGTATGGCTGTCCTACAAATCAGCAGTTTAGGTAAGGCCCTTTTACCATCAAAAGCATCAAACTTAATTCTAATTGACAGTTGACAGATATACTATTTTGATACTGCTTAAGAAAAGACTGTTTCAAGTTACGTTCTGAAATACGCAAAATATTTAACATATTTTTTTAACTAATTTATTATCTTTATTCAATCGTGAATCCATTAATCAGATTTTAAAGTTTGGCGCTTTTGAATTAACAAATATTTCGCCTATGAGGACGCTGAGCATCCATTAATATAAAGAAATAAAGAAATATGTCTGCCCAATACAAAACACGGGGTTATCCCCTTATCATAACCAGTAAATCCAATAATATTTTAATAGTTTTTTTCAAATAATCAAACAATCCAAAAGAAATCTAAAATTATGAAATTTGCTCAACTGATTAAAAAGGTGATACATTATCGTAATCCATTAATTTCTTACACAGACTAGTGGCGCTTATCAAATCATTATCAAAAGATATACGTACGAAATACAAAGCTTCCTGGCCAGTAACTACTGAGTGGTGGGGACGTGTTGTTTTCTTCGATGTTGTGACGAAAGAATTGAAGACATGGTAAGTTAACTTTATATATCGACTTTGTTTAATAATTATATTAATAATTAAAGAAATATCGCAGCTGCGGCACTTCTCAGAAGCATAAGAACTTCTGTTACTCATATTTTCACGATTAATAAATTTTCTGCCTTTCCTAATTAAATGTGAAAAATTTTAAGCCTAAATATTTCATGTATTTAAAGCTATATATTTTAAGTAAATAAATATTAGGCCTAATGATAGTTGAAGTGACTTTAATTTGGAAAAGTCATGGCTTCTCGATATTTATTTATAATATAAGTAAACTTATATTTATATAAAGCCCAAGTCATTATATCAATAAAAATATCAATTTATTTGTAAATTAAAATTATTAAGAATGCAAATAAGTGTATACTTACTTAATAATGTTATTGTAAAGTACATTTTGTTTTTGAAATTATTGTATAAGTATGACTTATGAGAAAATAATTTTTTTTATCTAAACTATTATCATGTCCAGTAGGAATGAAATATTTTAACTGCGCTATCAATTAGTAGCTAAATGTTAATTCTAACAAGAATTCCAATAGATAATATTATCAGCACTGCCTTTGAGTACTTCGAAGTATTCTTATCGTTGTGATGAATCATTAGTAATGCTTTGTTTTATATTATTGTTTGACAGTATAGGTAATTACCCGTTTGCATAAAAATGCAACATATTTTATACTTTTAATTAACTAATCTATCTACTCAATCTCCTTAGAATAAAAATGTTGGATTTAAAAAAGTATAAGCAACCTTTTCAACGACGAAAAAATAGAGATGCTATGAGTTTGGCATGTTTGTGTCTGTATGCACAGCTGTAGTAGCTGCTAAGCGAATGGAAGGATTTTGATGTGATTTTTTGTGTGATAGCTTATGTGTTCGAGTAATTATTATTTGCTTATAATATAATTATCATGTCGGGAGGTTTTTTAAATTCTTTTGTAAAGCATAGGTAAGTTAACCATTTAAACATTTTTTTTTTTTTTCAATATGAACCATATTTTTTGACTATTCCTAAGCACTCTTGTACTAAAAGCCATTGCAGATAAGACCATTGGGTCTGGCAAAGAATTTGTATCAAACGGAAAGTAATGAATTCGATTTAGGGAGAAGTAAGAACAAAACATGCTGAACCAAACGCAGCTCCCCACAATTTAACCATCAGGCTTGTAACTAAACAACGCAGGGCATTGTTATCTTATATATAAAATTCTCGTGTCACAATGTTAGTTAATTTTAATCCTCCGAAACGGGTTTACTGATTTTTACTGATTTTATATGCATATTCAGTAGGTCTGAGAATCAGCTACTATCTATTTTTCATACTCCGTGATAAGGGTAGCTCACCCCAAAAATTAATATGGCAAAACAACGTTTGCCAGGTCAACTAGTTTTTTATATAAAAATATGCATATAAAATCTGGTAAAAATAAGTAAAGCCGTTTCGGAGGAGTAAGGTGACACGATAATTTTATATATAAGATAACACTTCCATCTTGAATTAGCTAATAACATTTTCTTAAATATTTTAATACAACTCACTCTGCTACGCACAAGTATTTGCGCAAGTAAATGTATTTTAATATTTAATTAAATAATCTCATTGCTCATCATTATCACTCATTAAATCAATCATCATAAAATATATAAGCCTATATATTTTATTGTATAAGGGATGAAATCACATTTAAAATAAATTTATCTCACAGCAGGATGACACTATATCCAGGACCACCGGCTCTGTGGTTTTACAAGTTGGAGCTCTGGAGTTATTGGCGAGATACTCCATGAATTCTGGACGAGCCACGAGTATGCTGTCATCTTTATACGAGTTCAGGACTCAGGAGGTGGAACAGGCTGGTGGAAACCAGTGGAACTGGAAATATTTAAGGGTATGTAGTGAAACGAATTTCGCGTTTGGCTATTATATTGCCATAAAAGGCTAATCAAATACTTGACAACTACTGACTTTTGACTTACTTGTAAAGAAATTGACCAGTGAAGTAGATGCAGAAATTTATACCACGTGCTCCATTATAAATTACGAGATTTCACTACAAAAAAATAATTGAAAGATCTCCAAAAACCACATCCAGTTTATTCAATGCTTCGTTTAAGGTAGGTTATAAAGTATTATTAAAAGGTTCTCAACGTAGCTGAACAATGCATCTTATAAACTTTTCATATAACAATGTCAACATTTGCACCGAAGTTATTTCAGCTTTCTAAATGATTATCCATCTCTTACTATCACGAAGGAAAAGCAGAATAGAGTGTATCACTTAGGAATCTCCTAAAGTTCCTAAACTAAGATTAGAAACTAAAAATAGAAACTATAGAATAACTATATTATTATTGTTAGAACATAAAATCCGAATCAAGAAAATTCGTGTTTTGATTATATCGTGACATGTAATCAATCAAATATAATCAATTATGGGATTAACCAAAAAATAATAAGTCTTTGTGAAATTAGTTAAAAATATTAATATATAATACAGATAAATTTTTACTGACGGCTGGTTGACACAATTGATAGTGCTCCTTCCTGTCTTCTGTGCCAAAAGTCCCGGGTTCGAATCCCGGTAGGTGCATTTATTTTTGTGATGAGCACGAAAGTTTATTTCCGAGTCTTGGTTGTTTATTAACTTATGTATTTATTGTGATATCCTCGTTGTGCTTCAGCTAGTTACTTTGGGATCAGCAATGTATGTAAGTTGTCCCAATTTACTATTTAATAATGATAAATTTAATCCCAGGATCAGTTCTATCAAAAGGATTTGGAAGGATTATACAGGAAGTATGACAATAAATTAAGAGAGACACTAATTTATATTTATCTGTCTCTACTCGTATTTTTCTCAACGGTACACATAACCTCTGTGATTGTGAGCACTTATTACAAGGTATGTAAAAAATTATACACTTTTTATTTTTCTAGTAAATACTGAGAAACACCCACTTTGTTGCACACGCTGCGCAGAGTTTATTTACTTGTTGTCGTCGTAAGCTTTAGCTTATTGTGTTGCGAATAAAGATCTTTATTTCTTTGATTTTACTGACTCCCTGGCTAAAAAATGCTTTAACTAAGTGGGCATAAAACTAATCACTAATTTAAAAAATCACAGGCAACACTTCAACATATTTATTTCTTACTAGCTGACCCGGCAAACGTTGTTTTGCCATATTAATTTTTGGGGTGGGCTACCCTTATCACTTAGGGGTATGAAAACTAGATAGTAGCCGATTTTCAGACCTACTGAATATGCATATAAAATTTAGTAAAAATCAGTAAAGCCGTTTCGAAAGAGTAAGGTACCTAACATTGTGACACGAGAATTTTATATATAAGATTATACATTTCAGTATTATCTCACGACCATACAGTCTCCATACTAAAACTAGAATGTTCCAAAAGTCTCATTTAATTTCCCCCATCCTACAATTATCTCAACCGATTTTAGCCGAGCCCCATAAAACTTCATGGTTATACATTTTGACACTACAACAGACATTTGTCACGTTAAACTTCTATAGTTAAACAAGAGCAGACGCATATGCAGGTACTTTAAATCGCGCTATCAAAGTTGCAAACGCGTGATAATTGGATCAGATGGATTAGGTAAAAGTAACAAATACTTAATCCATTCAAAACAAATTTCAAAGCCATAAATTATCAATCATTGATATCTCTAAACCACAGACAGTATCAAAATCTGTTGTGTGGTTGGGAAAGTGGAAACCAGACAGAATTGTTATGTATACCATTATATTCTTATCTATTAATGCTCTTGAAAATCAGTGAAGTGATAAATTGCGGTTCTTCGGTATATACAACGAGCTCATAATTCAACTATCTCTTAAATTCATACTAAATATTATGATACTGTAAGATTTGTTTATAAGACTCTTTTCTTGATCAGAATGAATGAAATAAAACGACGCACAAGTTCGAATTTGAGGCTTAATCCAAAATGATCAAAATGGGTGCCTACTAACCAAATTATGTATGTTTTAAAAGAAAAAGCTGTTTAACTAAATTAAAAAGTGTATTTAAAATTAAAAATAGTGAAAAAAAATAGTGAAAAAATGTAACTGTTTTTTAATGTAACTAAAAGATATCATTAATTTCTATCTATTAATTTCAGAGCTTAGAATGGAAATCAATAAATCTATCAGTAGCCATGTACGTATTGCGAATAGGCATTCCTTTAGTGCTACTATGGAAGTGTATTTATATTCCTCTGAAGAAGCGATGGTTTTTAGTACCAATAGCCACTACTGTTCTTCTTACAATGGATCTGGTGTTTTCAGGTAATTTACAGTTACTTAAATTTTTTATTCTGTACATAACATAAGAGATTATCCAATGATTTCGGCGTAAAGTAGGTCATACTGAACTCTGATTGGTCGCATCGATCACTAGTAGAAGGAGGTGAATTCGATTTTGGAGATTTAGCGTCCGGTCGTTAGCCGGCTTCCGGACGCATAGTGTTGTATGGAAGACGAAGCATGCTTTCATACGCACCGGCGCCCAGTCGAGAATACAATTTCTCATTTTTGAATTTATTTGCAATTATTTGTTCATGCCCCATTTTTGAGCAAATTAAATAAAATATGCTCAGTCACTTCGCGAATGTACTCGCGTCGACGGTAAAGACGCTACTGCCGGGTCGTGTGAAAGCAATGTGTTTAACCAGACAGTCGGCGCCGCCTACCCGGTAACCGGAACATGTGAAAAGGCACTAATAATTGTGTTTATTTTATTTCTATTTTATTTTTAATTATTTTTATAATTGAACCTGTCAGTCAGTGAGTCAGCATTTTATATTTTAAAAAGATACAAGTAAGCGTAGGTAACAGCTAAAAAATGCGCTATCAAAATAATTTTATCATTTATAACATTGTTAACACACTATATCGTATCTATCTGATTTCCGATTCAAATAAAGATTAGGAACTACAAATTGGCTTTAAATAATAAACAAGTTATATATTTCACGCTCCAAAACGCAAAGCAGCGCAACACGCTTATTCTGTTCGCCGAAAATTAATAACAAATCTTAAACGAAATTTCAATCAAAATGTGATAAAGAATTCAACAAAGTTTTACTCCAAATTTGTAGAATCACTCACAACCTCACAACGCTAGTTAGACCTTTCTTACGATCCTGAGAAGTTGAAGAGCTCCGAGATCTCCAGAGGAACTCGTATGACTGTTGACATAGCCAGCCATTTTGTCGGCCTCACTGATGCTCACTTCTTGCAGTCCCTCAAAATTAATTCCTATAGGCTATATCTAACATTTTTCATTTTCAGATATAGCAGTGTCAATTTTCACAGCATATGACGAAACATATCTTCGGCCTGCGTACGCGACAGTGGCTCTTCTATCAGTTTACATTTTTTTGCCTATGAGAAACAATTACTTTGCGATTATTTTGGGAACTATCGTCAGTATGGCCTACATTTTTGTTATAGCTTTCGTTACGTACTATATCGATCCACAAAGACAAGTAATGGTAAGGATATGTCATTTTTTATAAATAAATAAAAAAATAATTCTACAAAGCAAATTTTTGAACCTCGATTCCAGGGACACTAAGATTGCCTTTTAAAATTACTAGTTCTATTTTATTTATATCTGTTATTTATAAGTCCTGTTAGGAGCTACGTATAGACAAACCACACACAGGTCAAACTTTCAGTACCCCACGGTGTTAAAACAAAACGAAAGTGCCTTTTTAAAACATTATACCTAAATTAATTATCAAAATAAGTTATTATTAAAAAAGTAATTACACTAATCAATCTCCAAAATTTAGATAAAATTACAATTTCTTTTGATAACTGTAACCTGCACAAAAACACTGTCGAGTTGGATTAAGATAAACCAAGATTATTACATATATGTTTTTTTACTTTATTTGAGGAAGTTGAATAAAATTTATAATTATATGTAAAAACTATAAATATACATACAAGATATACATACATAGGAGCCTTTAAGAATATTTAAAAAGACATAATCAGGCATAGAAGATTTGTTTAAAAAACCTTAGTTTTTTAGTAATACAATTTAAGATAATAATTTAAGTAGATAACTTAGTTTTCTGGGCATTTGTCACAAATCGACCAATGTGCCTATTTTGCGTACTTTAATTACCTACCACTTATATAAATATCTTTTCAGTATTTAAGATCAGCTAGTTAACTGTATATAAATTACCTATATAGAATAATAACAATGTTAACCTCGATACGCTTAGAAATATAGCTGCCAACAAAATATAATATTTATTTTTTTCAGATAGCTTCTGACCTCATATACCTCATAGGAGTGAACTTCTTAGGTGTTTACTTCCGTTTAATGAACGAAATTGTAACCAGACGTTCATTTTTGGATAGACGAGCGTGCGTTGAAAGCACTTTGCGACTCAAATTTGTAAAGGACCAAGAAGTAAGAATTCCTTTCTCACTTATGTGTTATCTCGAATTAATTATAGATTATAATTAGGAAGGTATCAATAAAATTATGATTTTTCCCAAACCGCAGATCAAGAACTTATCAAGTAACTTTAATTATTTCTAATAACACTTCTTTATTTATAAAAAAACATTTTAAAGTTTGTGATTTGTATTCCTCAGTATCTAAGTTATTATTCTTAGAAATATCGCTTCACTTAAAGCTAATCGTCATTAGTATAAATACATTACATTATGTTACAGTGTATCTAAATTTTCAATAGATTTCTGTGATCAATACGTGCCTAACCGCTAGGAGAGAATGTTTTTTAAACTGGATTATGTAAAAACGTTTTCGAACATTCAACGCCCATATTTTATTACTCTACTTACTACTCACGTATATTTCAGGAGCGTCTCATGTTAAGTATTTTACCTGAGCACATCATGTCCAAAGTGCGACAGGACATAAGGAATATGTTCTTGAATATTCGTTCTCACAGTTATTCCCACAAAATGAAATCCTTTAGGTGAGACAGAAACGGCTTATATTCTAGGACCATAACCGATCGATTATACTTTTATATTTAACGAATCCGTAATAATTTAGAAGACTATTTCAATCACGTTCACAACTGGACTTTAGAGACAAGATTAAATCTTCATCAATGTCGATTTAAGCCATTTACATAGTACACTTTTAAAAGAATATAACTTTTAATTTATATTTAATAATGATTTAGTATAAGCTACATCAGTTTCACGGGTAATTTTTTTTAAAGAAAATTATTTGTCTAATAGTGTACGCGGAACCTTTTGATCAACAAATATTGATTTTCAAATGAATGATATGAAAGCACTTGAATTATATTCTTTTTCAGTCAATTATATGTAGAAGAGCATGATAATGTTAGTATATTATACGCAGATGTTGTAAATTATACGAAAATCTCAACGACATTGTCACCTTTGAGGATGGTTGAGTTACTTAATGAACTTTTTGGAAGATTCGACGAAGCCTCGGAAGTAAGTTATTATTAAGATTTGTAAAATTGTCCTCGGCTGAGTAAAATTAATTATGTATATTGCATTAATATAAAAATATTATGTTGAGAGTTTCAAGTTATATATAAACGCTACAAGAATAGATCCTTCAATAGTTACGCAGAGTCTTCGGTTCGATTCCTAAGAAAGCAAAAAAAGAATGGTTCTGTTTGGCAGACACAGGAACCTACTTGCCTAATGTGTGTACTCCACTAGAAGTTGCGGCTTTTTTGATGACATTAATTTAAAAAATCTTGATAACAGGAACACGATGTTTTAAGAATTAAGTTCTTAGGTGATTGCTATTACTGTGTGAGTGGTATTCCAAAGCCAACGGAACAACATGCCAAAAATTGCGTAGATTTGGGACTTGAAATGATCCACACTATTAAGGATGTCAGGTAGATTTATTTTTTATTTTTATTTTTTAATATTGGTGCGCGTAGGGTTAGTCGCCGGTACCAAAATATTAACTATTGATAATCGGGTAACAAAATAAACATTATCAAGAAACGGCCGTAGTAAATAAATAGATTAATATAATATTTTGTAAAATATGGTAGGCAATAACTAAATAGTTTTTTAAAATTAGATCTCTTAATATAGCTATGATGTTTAGAACATACCAAGAGTAATAAATTTTCTCTTACAGTATAAATTTTGAAATATTTTAATTCCAATAGTAAGTTTTATTTTATTTAAGGGAAAAACGTTCAGTGAATATCGACATGAGAATCGGGGTGCATTCTGGAAAGATTTTGTGTGGCCTCATAGGGATTCGGAAGTGGCAGTTTGATATTTGGTCCAAAGATGTCACTATTGCTAACAAAATGGAATCCACCGGAAAATCTGGGTAAAGCATTTTATTAATTTACACCAAATTCTATTAAAAATTCCTACTGAACATTACCTAATCGACGCAATACTGCCCTGAAAACCTCAAAGAAAATGTTATTAAGTAACCGTCATAATGACGCGTATAAATGGATTGACGTACTATTTTCCTTATTTCACATGAGTAGGAAGTTTTCTACGTCTATAGGTTTAGTCCACTTACGTTAAGTCTATTTTAGTATTATCACATAACACAGAATAAATTGGCAACACTCACAATGTTTTTTTTTTATTCATTACACTAAATAAAACAGGTTTCAGGTCACAACACAAAGAAAAATATAATCTATAGATTGAAATATATTTTATTAATATGTATAGTTTTATTTTTAGTTTATTTGATATGAATTACACGATTTTAATAATAAAAAGTGAGTAGTTCAGGATTTTTTATCTATTTTAAAATAAATGCAATTGATATGTGTACAATTTGAATATTGCGACGTAAACAAAGATTGATTATCTGCACGGATCAGATGAACGCACTTGATTTGTAGCGAGGTTCACAGTAATTGAATAAATAAATCTATTTTTTAGAAGCACTATCTGAATTGCAGCGCACTATTTTAAATCCCAGCGTTTAAATATTTAAAACCCCATATAAGTCTTACTCCCTTTGGTAAAGTTAACTAAAATATGCGTGATCAACACGGTAGAAGGTGCCAACTTTTAAGTGAGCTACCTATAAACGGAAATGCCTTAGTAGGTATTACTTGCAAGTATCATGTATTGTTAGTCAAAACGAGCCCAATTTATTTATTATAAATTAGTATAGCGATACAACGCGGTATCAGCCAGTATTTTGAGTCCGCACCCCAAGGGCTTTGATGAGCATTTTGTATAGATTAGTACTGAGTTACGCGACTTTCAATCAAGATTAGTAGGTTTAATTATTTCTAAATTAAAATAAGTCTATATATTTGTTTGTTTCAGTACTTAGAATATAATTTATTTTAACCGAAATTTCTTTTTTAGGAAAGTACACATCACAAAGCAAACCCTAGAATTGCTACTTGACTACGCGCGGGAATACATAATTGAACCTAATTTTGAATCTCAAAATGATCCATTTATCATAAATAATAAGTTAGAAACCTATTTAATAACGAGACCACCGAGGGTGAGTAATTTATTTGGTAGAAATTAATTAATAATTACTAACGAAACTAAGATCAAATTAATCTTTCAGCCCATGGCTGATTACAAACCATTTCGACGAGCGTCAGTTGGTCTTAATAAAATAATCAACCCACATTCGAGAAATAGAGTAAGTTATTAGTATCTTTCATTTTACATTCAATCTACAACTTATTATATTGGGCCAATTAAGACCATGTATCTACTCTTTTTAACCGCCTTCTTGGTCTTGTGGTAAGCATTACAACCGAGAGGTCCTGGGTTCGATTCCCGGTGGAGATAAAAAAAAAACACTCGGTCTGGCAGGACATAAAAGGATCAGTGAAATAAATGTGAAATGCATCTCCCCATACCCCACTAGGAGACACGGGACGTCACTAACCTACTCTTTTTTATACATATAATCTGTTAGTTTTTAATAAAATTCTAGTCTGTTAATGAAATTCCGTATATCTACTTTTGTTTCAATAGTAATCTTTTGACGAGGAAATTTGTAAACAGCCTTCTAATCCTACCTAACCTAAAGCCCCCGGGTTTCGAAACCAAGACCGGTAGCTCTACAGATGCGCTACATTTAGCCACAGAGGCGGGTAAAGACAATACTGGCATTAAATTTATTGCTCTGTTAATTTATATAAAACTATCATTTTAATGTGACTACCATGACTGTAAAAGATAATTATATAAGCATGCAATCCACTAGGTTTCAATGAGTAGTTCTTTTTTTAAATCTATACGTTACCACAGTAAAAAAATCCTACAAAACCGAATAACTAACATTATTTAATCTTCCTTATTCATAAGCCATAGAAATATCTCTTAAGGATTTATTTCTACTATTCTTACTTCTAGTAGCGATCGGAAAATAGAAGTTCCACGAAATTCCGAAGAACGACAGCGTTTATGGACGAAAACCTGGTGGAGTACCAGCAAATGTTGAAAGCGGCTGATGCGCAGATGGCCAAGGAAATTGAAGACATGACGAGCGGGAAGTATGTATCTACAAAGTATTTATCTGAACGCTTTCAGGAACTACTGGTTAAATTTTATGTGTTGGATAATCAATTTATAAGATCACGCTACGACAGGATAGGAATGAAAAATTGCAAAAAAGCACAAATTGATTTGATTTGAGAGCGGGTTAAATCGTGGGGCACTACTAGAATATTATATGCCTACGTATTTCAGTGCCTTTCAATTAGAACACCATATAATATTAACTAAATCCCCTATGTTTATGCGTATTTTATTATCATGGATTGTTTGTTGAAAGTTACAAATGATCCTCTACTATACAGAAAGTGATCAGTGAAATAAATTTGGAAATGTATCCCATACCTCATTAGCTGATTTAATGATCATGTTTCTGATATTATTAGTGACAGACTGATCACCTTACATGCATACAAAACTGAATTTGATACAACTAACAATACAATAATTCAGGATCAACCTAAACCTGATTAGGATATATCTAAACTCCTAAGTTTAGGTATATCATGAAAAAGTTACGAAATGATTGTTTTTTTTTTATATTACAGGGAACATTTTAAACAAGAAACGAGACTGAATAAATTCACATTAATGTACAAGAGTAGAAAATTTGAAAAGTCCTATCTTCTGCTGCCTGATCCGTTGTTTAAATATTACGTAACTTGCTGTCTTATAATATTTTTATTAATCATAGTTGTAAACATATTAAGTACAAGATGGTGAGTAATTTAACCTTAAATAATAATCTATAAAAATAAAGAAGAAATATTTGTATTTAATTGGTAATTCATAACGTTAAAAATTACTGAATCGATTTTAAAAATTCTTACAATGGTGGGAAGGTAGAGTGAAAATCTTAGTAGGGTAGTTAGTTATTATTCCTAAGGACTATACCACAAATGCTAGAACAGATTTTTCTAAATTGTATGTAACATAAGACCACCTCCTTGGACTAGTGGTAAGCGCGTAAGCGTTACAACCGAGGGGTCCTGGGTTCTATTCCCGGTGGAGATATAAAATAAAAAAAATATAAATAAAAAAATATAAAATAAAATAAAAACTCGGTCTGGCTAGGTATGGAAGGCTGATCACCTACTTGCCCTAAATAAAAAATCGATCAGTGAAACAGATGTGAAATGCATCTGCCCCATACCCCACTAGGGGACACTGGACTTCACTTTTATGTAACATTCATTTATATTATATCCTTTTGATTCCAATCATTGAGTGTAACTGAAGTGTACACAGCTAGTATTAACTAAACGAAATAAACTTATCAATCTTCCAGGTCAAAAGAATTCCAATGGTACGTCTGGATTCCATTTGGATGTTTAATATTGATCTTAATAATTCTTCAACCACTTACTTGGTTTCAATTTGTATGGACAAAATATAAAGGAATAAACGAACCACGTGGACGATTTCTTAGATACATTTACGATTTATCGGTGCTTATAATAAAAAGTACCAAAGTCAGAACCGTGATATACATGATGATCAGCTTGTCTTTGGCCGTAACTTCCATTCTAAACGTAATTGGCTGTAATGACGATGACGATCTTGATCCAGACGAAATTCTAGCAAACTGCGTTTCTTCGTGGGTAATCAATGTTACTTTTAACTCGTCCATTAGATTTCCCTTCAAAACATGTACATTTGAAACAAATATTTTAATTAAACAACCATTCATTATGCTAATTACCGGATGCCTAAAATTATAACACTGCTCGTTGTTTATTTGAGGTATATGAATAGGATTATTAAAAATTTGCTTCTTTGATTTTGAATTCATATATTAAAGGTTTAAGTTTTTTTACTCGTATCTCTTCTATGTGTTTGTCGTATAATGTGAAACTGTTAAGAATATGTTTTTATTATATTCTATGTTTTCTTGATATAGATATTTTGTTTCTTGTTGTAATATATAAATAAAGGTTTGGGTTTTCACAGCACGTAACACAATGTTGGAGTTTGGCCCTTCTGCTAAATTTCCTATTCAGCCGCGTTTTCTTTCTCTTCAAATGGATTGTGGCTGCATGCATGTCAATATTTTACCTCTGGGTCATATGGGAGATGAAATCTGCCTTCTTCGCTGCGGGAGTAACTTGGAACATTGACTTGGACCCTCGTATCTCGCAAACGCTATCCATGATCTTCATTACTATAACTTTATACTGGATTGACAGAACTACCGAGTATAGACATCGCTTAGATCATTTATGGCAGATACAATTAACAGAAGAACAGGAAGAAGCAGAGACAATGTTAAAAGTTAATAATATGCTCTTGGAGAATATTTTGCCCGCTCATGTTGGTAAGTATTTAATGGTTTTCATCTATGAGTATAATAAAACACCATTTGTTCGCTTCATTGTAGCATGGAGTAAGATTTTTCAAAAAAAACTCCACTTAAAAGTCACAATTTAACACGAGAGTCATTCTTCAAAATAAAGCCAATATGCTTTTGTAGTTAGATGTTCCTACAGTAAAGTGATCTGCAGACGACTTTGGGCTCTGCTACATACATAATTAAATCGCCTGCGTTACTAAGTGGTTAACGCGTCTGTGTGTTGCACCGGAAGTCCTGGGTTCGAATCCCAAGGAAACAAATTTATGTTTTAAAAAATCAATTTTAATTTTTTTTCGGTTGGTTAGGTACAGAAGACTGGTCACCTACTTGCCTGTAAAGAAAATGATCAGTGAAACAGACACAGATATGTATCTGCCCCATGCTCCACTACGAATGACGGACATTCACATACATAATTATATCTAGTTGCCCCTGGGTCATTGGCTAGCGACACTCATCAATTTATACCTACTTATTAAATACTATGTCCTGCATTACATTGCTTTGTTTCAGTGCAGGTTTATTTAGATTTAAATAGACCTATAGACGAATTGTATTATGAAAAATATGACAACGTCGCAGTAATGTTTGCGTCTCTGACAGACTACAAGTTGGGAATTGAAACCGATACGGACCTTAGTGATAAATTGATTTTGAGTATTTTGGACGAAGTTATATCAGACTTTGATCGGGTGAGTCCAATTTTTTTATTATTCACAATCTCATACCCGCGATCATATATCTTCCTTCTTAATCCTAATATAATGATGTGTATTTTTTTGTTACGCTTTATTTTACCGATCTTTCAATTTGTTACACACACTGTCAGGATTATTAACAAGAAAAAATTTAAATAACTAAATCGCTGATAAAGGCTATTGAAATAAGTTTATGTTAGTAGTTCAAATGAACTACAACAACAACAGTTAAAGGTAAAGTTACCTTTCTATATAATTTATATAAACATGTGGTTTTTTGTCTACCTTTCCTCAAGAACTTCAAGGAACATTAAAAAATCAAAATGGTATTATTCTAAACCTTTTACACTTCGGAACACATTTACTGGGCGGATTTAAATGAAATATAAATTACCTAGCGGAAAATTACAGTGGAGAATGAGTAGTTAAATAAAAAATATATTTCGTCTGAGTGTATCCCGGATAGTTTCGATTCACAATTGAGATAGGATTTATATTATAAATGTATATTTAATCTAGTGTTTTATATCCCATTTCAGCTGTTACTAATGGGTGCCTCAACCTACAAGGTAGAAAAAGTAAAGGTCGCCGGTTGGACGTACATGGCTGCGTGTGGACTCGATCCGAATAGACGCGGATCGCTTGATTCAACGTCCTTTTGCTCTGTTGGGGATAAAACCCAAAATAGTCTATACAACAGAGCAATCGTCGTCACAATGGTGGAATTCGCAGCTGCGATGATGATGCAATTGCAAACATTTAACCGTGGATCATTTCAAAGTTTCGAAGGACTTAATCTACGTATTGGTAATTTTTAATTGATACTCAAAATCAAAATGTTTATTGAAATAAGCGTTCACTTTTATATCTTTTTTTTCACGGTCTATTAATTTATTTTGCTTGAGCCACTACTTGTTAAGATATCCTTCTAATTATATAAATGTTAAAGTTACATTTGTGAATGTTTATTCTATATTCACACCAATAGCTTTGTCAATTTTATTTAAGATTGTAGTTTGTACAGTAACTTGAGCATATAGTAAGTTGTAAATATTAAATCTTTTTACAGGAATATCTAATGGTGAAGTCGCTGCAGGTGTAGTGGGCTCTCTGAAACCACTTTACGATATCTGGGGAAATGCTGTAAACTTAGCCTCAAGAATGGATTCAACCGGCGAAGCGGGTCGTATACAGGTATTTTATAATTTTAAACCTTTTTAAAAACCAATACGTCTAATTAAAACTCTACTATTCCAAATAAAATAATTTTTCAAATTGATTCACAAATGACTGAAAAAAACATCTATTTCGAACCTCTTTTATAAAAATTAATAACTTATATTTTCTATTTTTTTTCTAATATATTAAAAAGTAATTGTAATAATTAATGTATATTTATTACTTACAATTTAATAACAGGTAACCGAAAACACAGCAATAATTCTGGATGAATGCGGTATTCTCACAACGTACCGTGGAGAAACTTTTGTAAAAGGAGCAGGTTACATTAAAACCTACTTCGTTCCTTTGGATGAAGATTTTCATCTCGTCAAGAAAGAACATAGCCGCGATTTCTTTAATAGCCAACGCGCTAATTGTTACTATAGCGCAAGAAACTCTATATTTACTAATTCTTCTATGGACTCTTTTGAAGTTCAGCCACATCAGTCTCTGAACATCGGTGAGCTTTTAACGGATTATAGTGACTATAATGAAGAAATTACTGATACATATGAGGAAGGGCTTCAAGAGAATGATAATGTTGAAGATACTATTGAACCGCGAGACTACGTAAGCGACATGTCTTCAGAGTTTGATAATAAGAGTGTTATAGAAACTCCTTGTTAGAATAAAAAACGTTAGAATAAAAGTCCCAAAGTAATATTCCCGAACCCACCTCATACTTTTCGGTGATATTATTTTTTATTTGATCACATACTATTCAAAGATTAACAAGAATTTCTTCAATTCTTAATTACAATTATCAAAGTAAATTCAAAATACAATCTATAAAATTTACATTTATTAATCCATAGATATGTTTAAGATATCTATTATAAGGTAATGATTAATAAAATATGCATTTTTAATACGTGTTTTAACAAGTATCATAATTAAACATAAGATTAATAGTAATGTTACAATGATTTGTGAGGACTTAAGTTACTAGAAGACACACGATTCCGAGGGCCACCAACTTGCTGAACTGACCACGTGAAGGCCCTTATAGCTCTTACAGCCTCAGGTGATGAGACAAGCAAAGGGCAGGAATTTTCAACACTCTAAGCATTGTTGTCGAGTAACAAACACTAAGCTTTGATAATCATTTCTGTAAATTTTTTTTTTAATATTAATGTATTGGCATCTGCCATTAAGTGCAGGTACAAACTGACGTTTAAAAGTTAGTGGTAACGTTAAAAGACTTCAATAAATAGACACATACTATGCCATCAAACAATATGAACGTCAATGACCGCAAACTAAAATGTGCCTTGGAAACTAAAGTTTAACCGACAAAATCTTGTTCACTTTTATTCTCCCAATTTCATTTAATAAGAAAATGTATACGCAAAAATGCTTAACATTTTAATATTTAGAGAATACATTAGCTTAAGAACTAGGTTAAAGTTGATTAGGCGAAGATGACATGTTGCTTCGTGGCTCCGTAATAACATTTAAATATTTTATATACAGTGTCTGCGCTATCTTGACCTCTTTTCGTTTTACATTCATCTAACAATTTGGAAGCTGCTACTTTATCTACACCAGGTGGGAGCTTTGATAACGCCACTTCAGTGTTAAGCTTCGCATTGGATGTCAAAATTCCTGTTTTTTGGAAGAAGCATAAGAGGAACTTCTTGAAGCCCTTGTCATCAACCAGTTGGCCTTTTTTCGCTTCCTCTATAATTTCGATCTTAACTTCAGTTTCTTTGATACATTCTATTGTATATTGTTTTACTTTTTCTTTTTGTTCTTTGGATAATTGAACGTTCTGAAATTACAAGTAAAGGTTATATTTATTAAGAACACTATGTTATATATACGAGTAAGTAGTATGCGATGCTTAAAGAGTTAGTAAAATAATTATTTCACATATTAGGAGTTTGAAAACCAACTTTAGCCGAAAAAAAGAGAAAAGTGTTATATATTGAACTCACATGAGCTTCCAGTCCACAAATCAAAAGTACGACGCACAAAAATACAACCGCCGCCATCTTGTAGGTAATGTTATCCCAACTAATCCTTTACCGAAAGTATTTCATAGTGCTTCGATTTTCGCTTTTATATTCAATACAGAAGGACAGCAAGTAATAATTACTTGACAGATATTTTTACAATCTACGAATATAAAGGATTCGTTCAATGATAAACTTACTTCAAATCGGCATTTCTTTGAAAACAACATAAAAATGCACAACAATAAAATAATCAATCAAAGCATCATTCTAAAAAAACTAACATACATCAAAATTTATATACAGTTAACATGGTGTAACTAATAGGTACTACCAGATACTTTGGTATTTTATATGTTATCTCTTCTTGCATGTAGGTACTTGAGTAAGAGTTGTCTTCTTTTATATATCTTATACATATATCCTATCTTTTATATTGCTATCTGTCTAAATAAATACAATAAAATAAACGAGATTTCCTATGCAAATACTGAAAAATAAAATTAATAACTTTTTAGATACATACTGTCATCTAATTGTGGCTGAAAAATGTCTTTACTGTACTTTCGATAAATTCTACTCAGTCTATAAAAATAACCCAATATAATAATAAAATATGATCTTAATAATAATTGAATTCCATTCCACACAATGTTTAAAACAGACATTAAATAATAATATTGTTTTCTCAGATTTATTAATCCTGGGCCACTTGTTATTACGAAAATAACTAGAACATTTGTTTAATCTAGAGCTGTTCAAATAAGTCGCAAGCTTACACCAAAATGCAAATTTTGAGCCAAAATAATTCATAATTATTCACCTTATGATACGTTGTTGGCCTCAAAGAAAGTGGGTCGACCGCTTGTATTCTGGCCAAGTGACCGTATGCTATAAATAATTGCTTGAATTATATCTTATAAATGCTAAGCTATTCTGATTTCTGGCTTATTTTACTAATATAATATTAGCAAATCACAATCATACATATATGCGTTTCGGTTTTCACTTATCACTAGAACATTCGGAGTATTCACAATAATAATATATTTTATTATGCTTTTTGTATTGTTTGCTCAATGTTTATTTTTGTATGTGATTCGTGCCTGTAATTTGTTTGAGTTTTCTTTTATTGAGTCTATTTTTTGTAATGGTGCTTTCTTGTTGGCCCTACTTTTATTAATAAAATAAAATAATACTAAAGATGTCATAGAGGTGCAATTGATGATTCGAAATTGCATTGTTTGTTTTGTCATCTATTTTTGAGGCAGAGTTCCCTAAAATGCCCAACAAAGAGCCATAAGTAGTCAATAATAGTGAGAAAAATGATTTGTATTTTGTTTATTATAAAGAAAATCTCTTATTTTTTTTATATTTTTTTGCTAGTGGCAATTGGCATGAATATATCATCAGGTAAGTCTATATTATATGATGGCCGTATATCATGTGCCTTCGCGGCAGAAAAAGCTATTATTATATTATAATAATATATGCAAAATAATATCTGATAAAATACGATAATCTGTTATGTTCAAATAAATATAATTAGGCATTAGCGCTTAAGTGGGCGGTGAAAACCCTCAAGTGTCGGGGATTGAAACATTTTCTTCTATCTTTATGAAAATACTGAAAGATATGAATTTATCGTACCTTAGTAACACTTAAAATGTCTATTATAAATAACAATAGGAAATAATTATCACTAATATAGATTAACTCATAATATATTTCGAGTTTGTTTTTGTTGCTTCTTCAAGTAAAAACCACTTGACAATTTAGACAAAACTCTATCGCAGTGTATTTCAAGGGCTATGCTTGTAGCTTTTATTTCAATAGATATAAATTATAGAAAATATAAAACAAATGTAAATGCGAATAAAAGAAATATAGTATAGTATATATAGTAACATGATATATAATTAATTATTATCATAGTACAGTTACAACAGGTAAGTATGTACATAGAAATTATTGGAAAACCCCTTAACTTATTTATTAATATACCACATAAAAACAACAGAAACTTATTACAATAACGTAGAAAGTATATTGTAATATATATAGGAATATTCATTGATAAATAAATAGAATAGAAATAATTTTTTTATAATTATTATCTTCGTCAACAGTCATCCTGATGACCGGTCTATAATATTAATATTATTGCAGTAAAAATATAGTTTAGTATTTACAGGATCCTATCAAATGCAAAGAATACTATAAAGGTATAATTTGTTTTATGAAAGATAAGAGAGTTCGTTAGAATTAGGCAAATGTGTATCTACAAATATAATATAAAAATACAATATTTGATACCAGTTTTACTAATATTATGACTGTTTAAATAAAATAAAATAAATTAAAAAATAAAATAAATTTGTCCTAAACTTATTTCCAAGTGGGTGTGATTATCTTTAGTATCAAAAAACGGGCAAATACACAGTTGAAGCTAGTGCTGTAACAACCTCGTCTCAAAGGTTTCATAGAGCACGGATTAAATCATATGGCTTCTTTGGATGTCGAGATCGGGTCCTTGGACGAATGTGGGACGAGTAGACAGTGTTTCATGTGCTGATGTTGTGAATACGTGCTGGTGTTTCGAAGTTCACTTAAAAAGTAATTCATTATTGTAAGTAAAATGCTGGTTATTTGTTGTGAATTTCTTTTTGAAGTTCAAAATAGATTGTACCAACCCTGAATTTCCATCTAAAGTTTAGATTTATAGACTGTACTAAGACTTAAAAGTAGTCTCAACCAAAATATGATTCAAAAACCTAATTTTGCACCTACTTAATATTTTTTCATTTGTACATGTTATGTTGTTGTGTGTTTTAGTCTATTTTTCATTGTAAAATGAAATTTAGGTATATGGCATATTTATTTATTTCATATAATAATTCGGCTTTAAGCTAGATGCGTATAATACGATGACTCTTTATCATGTGTAGAAGCGAGATGAACTACGTCTCCAACCATAAACTCGAGGAAGAGGAGGTGAAAGTGAAAAAAATAATATATTTAAAGACCGTAGGATTTGCTTTTAATTATTGCATTTGGAAATACACCGTTAGGTAGGCTGTGACAGCAGCACATATGTAGAGACAGATATATGGAAATTCCAGAAATTATACGTAAATTTCAGCTACAATGGTAGACGAGGAATCAGGCTGTCACCTGCGTAAACGGCGTTTTGCCGGCAGTTCCAATCTAGCGTTAAACCTTGATGTTGGGTACCAAGTCAATGAAGGCTGTAGCGGGCTTGGCACTCCTTCTCCGGGGTACAGCAAAGCAACACCAACACCAACCTCTGCTCAGCTACGTCAGGAATTTAGGAATAAGCAACAATCTCTTGATATTCCGGTAGGTGCAAACACCTCATCTAATCATTGTCACCTAATTCATATTTGGATGATCTGGGATATACATCTAAAATTAAATCCTATATTTCATCAGCTCTTAGTATCTCAATGAAACAGGCCTAAGTCCTGTAAGTATCTGTAAAAACACTAATCGTTCTCAAATTCCAAACTATTGATACCTATACCTAAATAGTAGGCATTACTAAACAAAGATTTATGTTTCCCCAAGAATTTAACTCAGGAGCTTTCATGCAACACACGTTAACTGTCAAACGCGTGTACACCTATATAAGTGGTTAATATGGTTTTTAAATATAGGACATTCCATAATATAAGGTAATCGTATTATTAAATTGATGTTACTAGGTAGAAGACTGCGAAGAGATAGAAATAATAATAGAGAGTGATGAAGAAGCCGATAAAGAAGAGGAGAATGCTTCAGCTGTTATTAAAGTCGACCGTCCTGTTACACCAACACCTGTACAGGACTTCGGGGCTAGTGTTGTGTATACTGAAGGTACCAGTCAGCGCTTTCTCTCACAAAATGCGAATTGAATTGACATTGAAATCTTTAAAGCCAATGTCAAATATACGAAAAAGGAAAACTTAATTTAAGCATACTTTTAAAATCGAATTATGTATTTTGATAGTGATTCCTTCGAAACAGAAGCAAATATAGCTTGACAGATTTATTAATATGTATAGTTATTTTTATAGCTGACCCCGCGAACTACATAAAACCTATCGCTTCAAAGTTCCCAATAATAGCTTGTCACCCATAAAGAAATTCCATTAAAATGTATGAGGACGCGATATTTCTTCAAGGACTGCCGTGAATTTTTCTACAACGCGGTAATGCAGCCAATATTTTGGATACGCAAACCAACGGCTTTGATGAGCCTTGTATTTTTGTAAATACATATATTTAAGTACATTATTGTACTTGTATTAATTTCGTCGCAGCATAATGTTATGTTTACGCTACATCATGCCTTCCTCGATAAATATACTATCCAATTTAAAAAATCTTTGTATAAATTATGTTATATATTACCTACCTACATTTGAACCCCGCGAACTTCGTATCGTTGCGGAGTTCCGAATAATAACGTGTCATAAAACGTCATTCCTTAGAAAATATATCACTACATAGTATAAAACAAAGTCGCTTTTTCTTTCCCTATATCCTTTTGTATGCTTAAATCTTTAAAACTACACAATGGGTTTTGATGCGATTTTTTTTAATAGATAGAGTGATTGAAGAGGAAGGTTTTTATATATGTTTTATACCCGTACAAAGCAGGGGCGGGTCGCTAGTTTACAATGTAATGCAGAAAGTGCTATTACAGATTGGACATACGGCCTAAATTACAAGCATTTGTTTAGAGTTCGATCTTCGGTAGTTCAAGTTTGGTCGCATAATTCCTTTTAAATCGTACAGATTTTTGAATTGCCTAATATCCAATATCAATTCAATTCGTTTAAAATTGTACATATTACATAATTCAAAATAGGTGAAGCTGCGATTCGCTAACGCAGGTGTTCGATACAGGTAATATGATGTACAAACAGCAGACTTCAGAGGAAAGTGATGTCTTTGCCCGGACAGTTATAACAAAAGGTGAGATGAGGAAATATTAGTAATATAATCATCTTTGATATGACATCAGTAGCTCGCAGTCGATACGCTGGCGTCGACGGAGGAGACAAATCTATCAAAAAATGTGAAAAAAGTCTATCACAAAAATGTGAATTTTTTCTACAATTTGTTGTGTGAGGTAGTCAAAATTACCTTGTGAGTAAAAGCAACTAGGTACTTCTTGCTGTAAAAGGAGCGAAGTTTAATTGGCAGCTACTTTAGATAGGTACTAAAGAAACAAATGAATCTTGTTGACAAGTTTCTCGTACTGTTTCATTCATGGCAGTTGGCATTTCTTAAAACCTTGTACGCGGTGCAATACCTTACTTAAATAAAAAAGAACCACGCTTGGCGCTTGGTTGTAGATCATTATCATTACCATTTTCTTATGTCCTATAATATAACGCAAAACAGGTGTGCGGACACATTATGAGTGGATTTTTTCAGGACCTCAAGCAATGGACTTCCTGAACGTAATTGCAATAGAACATGACTGCTACACCGATGTATCAGACGCTGATTCGGAGGAAGAGGAAAACTAAATATTATTATTTAAATGTTTAATAGAAATAAGTTTTACAAATTGTATGTAATAACATACATTTTACAAAAATCTGTATAACCTGTCAACGAAGAACAATCTGTATATTTTTTGCACAGATTTTGATACTCTGATTCAGAATTAAACAGTGAAATACACCTTTAGATCATACAACGTATCTGTCGTATTATAAAATAATCTTATTGAAAAATTAACATATTATTGTTTATGAATATAAAATATTAAGAATTAGTATATATTCGTTATCGAGTAATTTATTTAACGATAATTTTATGAATATATTATATAGGTATACAAAGTTAAAATTAAAGATATGTATGAAAAAATATTGTATGACAAATTATTTTATTAATAAAAGTTATTTTTGATGTTTATTTTTCCGCTTAGTAAAAAAAATATCTTATTTGGTTCTTTATTGATAATAAATAGCTCAATTATGGAATTGTCAATTGTCCTTGCTCCCCTAAATATTTTTTTATTTCTTAGTGTCTTTTGTAATAATATAATTAAAAATGAATTTTTTTAGATTTTTCTTTAAGTAAATTCATAACGTTTAAGTACCTATATATTTTGATGTCTTAAAAAGTCGATATTAAAAATTTGTGTCCATTCTCTTCTTGCAGCGAATTGTCCAAAATGGTTGATTAGTGAATGACTGGGGCTATTTAAAACCGGTTTTATCCCTGATACAGCGTGAAATATATATGAAAGAATGTTTCTAAAAATTATTTAAATTTTATTAGATGCAAACAACAATTATTAATAAAAAACGTCATCATATCCAAGATATATTTAATTATATTATGTTCACATGTTTGAGACTAGTTATATAATTTGTAAATATTAAAGTAATTTTATAATTGGAAAATGTCTATGTACAGAAAAGTCGAAATCTGGTGGCGTAGTAGAATCACTCTTGTGGCCATCTGCTAGTAATTTCAGAACTATAAAATTGGTTTTTGCGACTTTGAGCAAATCTAAAACCTGAAACAGAAAATACTTATTTTACAAATGATCTAAATGATATAAGGCTAAATTCAACGCGGACAAAGTCACGGGTATCGATTAGTATACTTTATGAAATAGTTACCTCTTGGTCTGGCGTTGTGATTGTCTCCAAGAGATTTTTCGCTTGTTGGAAGTGTTTGCAACCGCCCAGGTATAATATAATGGGGTTTTCAAATCTGGAACATTAACGCAACAATTTATTATTCTATTTAAATCCCATCATAAGATCATTCATAAGATACTAGACAACACAACACGTCATTCTTTTAAAACCGTAGTGTTAAGAAATTAGCCTTGAACGGGGAAGCGGCACAGCGCTCGCGTCATTGAGGTCATTGAGGGAGCCATATTGTTTTTATAGCACGATACAAGACGCATTTTCAGACTGTTGTTTCGAACTAAAATAATTAATTTTGTAAGTGCTTTAAATATTTAACAGTAGGCGGTTCAAAAGGCGCTAAGTAAAAGAAGAAAAGTATACATACTGCAATGGCCTGGTCATGTCACAGAACTCGTGATAGTGGACTTGTGGCGGCGTGAGCACGGCGAGGGGCGCGAATCTGTGTTTGTAGCGAACCGCCTCATTGTCGAACTCGCATTGCGGCTGACGGATCTTGCCTTGCAACTTGAACGCGACGAGCGCCTAATGCCAGATATAGAAAAGACATTATAGCCACCACTAAATGTTTTGTACATCTCTAAGATATATATCCCACTATGTATATATATATATATATTATTATATCTCAAAGGTAGAGCCAACTTTAAGTTTTTGGAAGTGTCGATAAAGCTCCTAGTTAGCTTGACAGACACTTCCAAAAATCTTTATAATTCAACCAATTTACACAAAACCTTGACAAATTATACCTAACCCTTACTGATGAGTATTGGTGAAACTCGTCTGATAATCCATTCAGTAGTAAAGTTTATAGCAAACAGACAGACAGACGCGACAGATGCCTTTGTTTTATATGTAGTTTAATTATTTCTTTAATTCTTGCATGCAGTATCGCTTCTACAACTATGGCTGCTTGTATGTGTTACATTTTTGTTGTTTCATATAATTTTCAATATTAACGACCGATTGGCGGCATTGAGAGTGCTCCTGCCTTCTGCATCAAATCACATATCACAAGTGCTCCAGCTACTTATTTTAGGTTCAGTGCAGTGTATGTGAGTTCTCCCAATTTTTAAAATATATATATCACTACATAGTATAAAACAAAGTTGCTTTTTCTTCCCTTATATCCCTTTGTATGCTTAAATCTTTAAAACTACGCAACGGATTTTGATGCGGTTTTTTCTAATAGATAGAGTGAATAAAGAGGAAGGTTTTTATATGTTTTATACCCGTGCAAAGCCGGGGCGGGTCGCTAGTATATCTGTATATATAAATAATTTAGGAAATAGAATAGATATGAAATAGATAAAATTACCCGGCTAAGGAGGAATTTTACCTTGTAATATCCTCCGCACATACTCTGCAATACTTGGCACATGAGTCCCTCACTTGCTGAAGGTCGAGCGCGTTTCTTCATTTTCCTTGAACCGCTGCGTTTTTCTGAACGACGCAATTCGCTGCTTAAACCCTCAGCTCGCCCTACCGCTGATACCAACCATCCGTACAGGAACTCGTATAAATACCTGAAAAACCATTAATAATAATGACTGATAATCATCACCACGATCATTCTTTTTAGTTTCTGAATAAGTCGTATGTTGAAGTTACGCGCTTTATATCAGCTTCACCTGTATGTATGTTTGTAACCGACTTCTTTGGGCGCGATTTTGACCCACTTTAAACGGCCAGATTTCGTTCAAACTTTGTAGATTTATCGAGGACCGATGACAATACACTAATTTGATAAAGATATTCCATTTTTGAATTTGCAAAATATGATTTTTGTTAATTTAATATGTTTAAGTTAATATGTCGGTGCGCGGGCGGAATAACTCGCCTATAAATTTGATCGCGCTGTGGGCGATCAGCCAATCACAATCGAGCAGCCGTACAATACAGACCTCTCCGTGAAGTTGTTACGCGTGCACGTGCGGCTAGCTTATTCTTTTTTCTTTTCTATTTTTTAGTCCGGTTTTATATAAAAAGCGTGTTTTTTAGTTTTTTTAAACTATTTTATTTTGTATTGCCTTTAATTTTCATTCAAATATAAACTATTTTATATTTATTATTTTCTTTGTCATGTTTTCGTATACATTTTTATTCTATTGTTTCTTGTTATGGCTAAAAGAAAATGCTATGATTTATCGGGTAGTGATTCTACAATTCTAACCTAACATGGTTTACGCATCTGCAAGTGCCGTCGTAGGTCTTGGGTTCGAATTCCGGGGAAAAATACAAATATTTCGGTTGGATAACCGAATGCTTTGTTTTAAAGAAAGTGATCAGTGAAATGTGCTTTAGTAAAAAATGCGATATTTTACTCAGGTTTTTTTTTAAATATAATCAATTTTATACTGTTGTAATTAATTGCAACACTCACACTTGTCGTAATTTTTGACGTTTACCAACATTTATATTAATCTGTAGTCTGTATCTTATTTTATTGCGTATTTTATTAAAGAAATAGTTCTGGAATTGGATAAATTCTTTCATAAAAAATCAATTGTATATGATTTGATCTTACCAAAATATATAATGGTACTCGTGGACGCTGTACAGTTCCAATTCGAGTCCTGAGAGCAGATATGCGATCATGACCCTCAGTACGTGGTACAACACCCACGTACCAAAACAAGCCCGGGCCGGGGTCCCAGTCGTCGCACTAATCACTGCATCCACGCTCTCCGCCTGAAATTTTTATAAAACTTTCAGAGATTAGCCGGAACAGACAGACGTTCAGACCAAAATTGTAAAAAATGTTATTTTGGTATACATCCATGCATTTAGTAAAAAGCGGTTATTTTAGTGCGCCTTCGCACTGAGCGAACAGGTCGCGGCGGCCAGGTCGCTCAGTGCGAAGGCGGACTTAATATTACAAACAGACACTTCAATTTCATTTATCTGTATAGATGTTTTGCAACAACAATTGCACATCAGTCAGAGAGACACAGAGCATACCAAATAAAGTTGCAAGTTGAGGAATATTTATAAGTGGGTAAATAATTTATCAATACATTGTCTCAATCTTAGTAATAATAATTAGTGATAGAACTGGTGGCTTTCGGCTTAGTTCTATGACCGCAAACCGTCAGTCTTGGATGATTTTTTTAAACTTTTTACGTGAATCAAAAAAAAAATATATAAATGTCAGTAGTATTGATCACCTCCGTGGTTTACACGTCTGCGTGTTGCACCAGAGGTCCTGGGTTCGAATTCCGGGGGGACTAATGAATGTTCCGGTTGGGTGGGCACAGAAGGCTGATCACCAACTTGCCCGTGAAGAAATTAATCAGTGCAACAGACACAGCAATGAGTTACGGGAATTCACACAGTAGTATTGACCCAGTGTAAGAAATAGTAAAAAAAATCAAGTAATATATTACCTCTTCCTCCAACCCGGCGAATTCATCAAGCAGCATCGCAAATTTGTCCCGCTGCCTCGCTCGATTGTGTCCACATACTTGTAGAAGTATCGCAAACGGACGAACACAACGAGACAAAAATTTGTCTATAAATTCACGAGCCTGGAATATTCGGTCAAAGTTAACAGACACTTTCGCTGCGCTTACTCTTACCAGACGCTTTAAAGCTCCAGAAAAAATAATGTTTTCTTACTTACAATCTCAGTCTTGATTTTTATACACGACACTTGGGGAACTACTTCAACACTTTTGGTCAGCAGACAGACCAATTGGGTTCTATTATGATATTAACCTTGTTTCTTTACAAATAAGTAGTAAAAAAAGATAGGGGTCTGAATCTTGTTTTTAGAATTTTTGTTTCGATAGCATTCAACTATGTATTTCTATTTCTTTTTTGACGCTTAAATGTTAGTTAGTAACAATAGTGTTTTACTTACTGGCGGAACAGTTCCAGGAGGTGGCTTGGCCAATGCTGGTGGGTTGACAAAGGTCTTAATCGAATCCCTGAGAATGTCTATAAAGATTCGATGAGCTGGACCTGGGCCCATAGTGGCCATTGCAGCTGGAGAAGGACTTAAGTACAGCAGTTGTAACGCCGACCTGGAAAGAATACAAGCTCGTTGCCTGCTGAACTCCATAAAGAAATCCTGAAAGAATATAATTCACGTTTAGTGTTTCATGTATTTAAAAATCCGAAGCAAAAAATCTTGGACAAAATTGGCCTCGGAAATTGGAGTTATAAGATACTTAATTCTTATCGAACCGTCACATATATTAAGACATTGGCGTTGAGTTATGTGAAAGTTCATTTAAATCAATAAAAAATTCTCCTCAATTATATGATAATATTGATTTACATAAATATTATATTTGTCGCGCTAATTGCAGAATTAAATCACAAGTTAGCAAATTGTGTATTGTAGGCCGACGCTATGAAATTAAACTTTATAGCTGTAGGTCAATTTTTCAGTGTAAATAGAATATATATTACGATAATTACCAGTGCCGTATGGAAATTGGTGCATGAGGTGATCTTCCATGCGTGCCTCAACCTCGTGACCATCTCATCGAAGTACTGGAGTGCTTCAGACCTGGCTTTTATACGCGTGTAGCGCGGGAAGGTTGGCGGTAGCAAGCGTTGATTCATCATTGGCTCAAAACCCATCGGATTTGGTGCATCCGCTACAACCAAACAGATCTTTTAAGAAAAGAACTTTAACATAGGATGAGAAGGTAAACTTTGTTCTGGATCCGATTCCATGAACAGGTAATTTAGTTTAATGAATCGCCTTCTAAGGAAATTTCTAGTAAAACAGAAATAAAGGAATTGATAGAAATGCGTCACCTATGCCACACTAGTTTTGTTAATGTAAAAAGTATATGAAATCCATACTAAGTACCTACTGGTTTGTTAAAGAAACAAATACTATATAATTTCATAATCAAATACCATCAGAAAAATTACCAAAAACCAACTTGATTTATAATAGCATTAATAAATTTATTTCATACAATTTTCAACAGGCTGTGTTCCCTTGCCAGCAGTTCTGAGGATGACTTTCATCATCTCTGAGCACCCATTGAGTAGAGCCACACAGTCAGTTCCAGAAACTCCATCTCTCTTTGTAATAAGCTGCAGTGCTTGATAAAACATTCTGGTGAACTTTATTCTAGCTGCTAAACCAACCCAAGCATCGACCGTCTGAAATTATTTTCACAAATTAATAAATAATAAAAATTAAGATTAAAGGTCTTTATTATCATACATTTAAAAGTTTGTTATTTCATTAATTATTTTTGTTAATATTATAATTAAAAATAATTACCTCACTATCAGAAGTTTTGGCTTTTTTGTTTAACTCCTCCTCTTGTTCTCTTAGCATGGCAATAAATTTTTGTTCAGTCAAATCTAGGCTTGTGTCATAATTTCCATATTGAGGGCTTGAACCCAGCCTATACCCATAGCTCATTGGTAGAAAATCTTCTTCCTCAAATACTTGTGCTCTGCATCATTTAAGTATTATTAATTTGAGACTTACATATAAAGGACTTCCAAGATCCTCAGTTATATTATAGCATAAAACTACTAAAATTCTATCAAAAATTAAAGAATCACTACATAAAATAGATATTATGTTAAGAGAATGGAGACCTGCTTATCTAAGCAAAACAGCCATATGTGATTATTAATACAAAAATCCAGTGGATTACTACAATAATATTTAAGCTTGTGAAATTTGAATAATTGAACTTACTTATTAATACAATCTCTTATACAGTCCAGCAATTTATACACAGCAATGCAGTAAGCCTTCAATGGTTTATTTTTTATTAAATGAGGCTGGTGTAAGTAGAGATTTGTAAAGACTGTCTGAGCCAGAGAATGCCCCTCCAGCCATGAAACTATACAAGCCATTGTGGCATCTATTACACCAATGACCTCACTTGGTTCTAAGCCATCTATTTTCAACTTGCCACACTGAAATCACAATATGTTTACATCTGATAGATTATATAGCACTAATCCATAATCGGAACATACCTTAAATGAAACATGTAACGTAAAACTGTTAAGACACTAGTAAAATATATAATAATCCAAGGATGTACAGAGATTCTCACAATACCCTTAAGAAAGTTTAAGTTGGGAATCCACACAAAGTGAATACCTCTAAAATTAATGAGTTGAGCATGGTGATAGTGTCTGTTGGTCACAATATCTTACAAACAATTATGGTTAAACCCAAGGGTCACAGGTTTTGACTGTAACCCAAGTTTTACCTTTTCATTACCTCAACAGCTTGTTGAAAATTTAGTGGTTTAGGATTGCCTCTGTTGCAAGCCATGCCTGCATCCATTTTAGGATCCATCATCTCAATTGCAGACATGGCTTCAAACAAGCCAAATAAATGTCCATCATGCAAAAGTTCTCCTAGTTCAAGGTCTGAAAAACCAATGTATTAAATTTTTTTCTCAAATAAGCTATAATTATTATTTATTATATATAATAAATCCAAGTCTAATTTTTAGTATTATCACATATTTACTTTAGTAGCACAATAATTAACAAGTCATTAACCATTTTTAAATATTATTATCGTAATAATTTTAAGCCCTAAGTACCTTTTATATTTTCAAAGAAATCTGATGTTATGTCAACCCAATTATAGATGACCTCCGGGGCTGTTCCTAAAGGATCCATAATCCTAAACAATAAAGTTTTTATGTTTATTATAACATTAAGTAATCAAGTTTTAACTAAGAATTAGAAAACCACATCAATATTAACAAATAGCCAGAGTTTGAAGATAAGAAACAAAAAATATTATTAAATAACCATTATCTGCATTCTTTCAGCAGTGTTGAATGATTATTTATTTTTAAACAGTATACACACACCCAGTGAGATTATAAGCAAGTTAGCATAAATAAATACAACTCCAAAAATAATGTATAAAGCCGAAAATTTATAAAAACCGTAAATGTATTCTGGAATATATTGGCAAGGTAGACACAGAAAAGTTATTAAGAACAAAAGCTTATAAAAACAACACCTTTCAAGCATAATTTACTAACCCTTCACCATAATAATAATCATCATTATCACCCATTTTAGCTACCTTCAATAAAATCGTTTAACTAATGAAAAAAACTGTAAACCTAGTTGGAAATATTTTGGTAATCACCTTCACGAAACACGTAAGAACAATATTATTTATAACACGAAAGTTACTGAATATATAATATTTTTAGGGATCATGTGATTTCTTCTTTATTTTTGTAACATAATTTGTGTTCAACAGAAATCAGAAATAAAGTACCTAACAATAATTTTAGTATTTAACTCCACCAGCAGCGAGACCGCCAGTTATAAAAAATCAAAAAGTCAATAGTCAAATAGACACACTTAGACAATACTCATTTTTGAATAGAATTTTTTTAGGTAGGTCGGCAGCATTCATTGCAGCTTTTGACAATTGACAGAAATCTGTTTTCTATCAATGTCACCTAATGAAAACAAACCACAGAATTAAGAATAATTTTTGAATTGGATAAGCTTTCGTTGCATTATCAAGTAACGTAGACTGTAAAATGAAACTATAAAAACAAATAAATTAAATATATTTAATACTATTTTTGAAAATGCCGTTAGTTGTTGTCTCCCTATCTTGCACCACAGGATCATAAATATCGCTGTCAGCTTGTGAAGGCTCTTGCGTAGTAGATAATGCAGTCGTTGCAGTTGACGTTGATCCACTTCCTCCAGGTTTGGATAAACCTACGCCTCCAGTTCCCACATCCATACAGTCCCAATGAAGGATCTATAAAATATTTCGCATTAATAATATCTGAATTAATACTGTCACGGTAAAATCTGTCTATCAAAAGATTCGTTCGGTACATTTTACCCTTAGGGCGCGTTTTTATTGCGCGAAGCAAATGAATAATTCTAAAATACAGCCTGCGAGCGGCTGCCTCCACAAATGTGTAACACGTATAACACGATTATCTGTCGTCACGACTCAGTGGGAACCCGCCCTTGAGTGTATGTTAAAGTTTAGCACACAGTTTGTTTGTTGTTTATTATAAAAAAATAATAGAAAATCCTGCTTTTAATTTATCGCCTATCGCGGTAATTATTCATTTTCAGTATCTGTTGTATTTATTACCTTGAACATCAATTTTCGTGAACTATTTTGTAAATACTACTGTAAGCCTCCCAAATAAAAAATAAATAAGATCATACTAGATATTACTTAAATGTAATTCCACTATTCAAAGTGAATTACAAAGACTTAATTATTTAATAAACAAAGTATGTACCACAAACTTGGCAAAGTAATAAACATAAATGATAAAATACAAACCAGCACAGGTGCCTTGTCAATTCTTGTGTCCATATCCATACAAACATGGAACTTTTGATCGACGACTGAAACATCATAAAGTCGTATGCACATATCAACCAGACCAGGTGGTAAGTAAGGAACTGGTATAGGAACACAGAAGGGTGGTGGATTGCGAGCTGCAATAAAAAAAAAATATCAAAATTACTGCCTACAAAATATTTTCGGCAAATGCAAATTGTTGAAGAATTTTTGCGTTACTTTATAAAAAAAAGTATTTATCAATAAATAGGCAACTCTTGAAACTAGGTTTATATGGCTAAAATTTTAACTGCTAGCCCATACTCTAATTTCCATTATATATGCGAAACTCTCCGTCTGTTTGTTACATTTTCACGTCTAAACCACACAGACAAGCCATACCAGCTTGGGAAATGACCTATTCTACCTTTTAACACGAAAAAATATTAAATAGGGGTTAATTTTCGTATGGAAGTTCGTTATTGTTAAAGATTCTGAATTACGGACTTAACTCATCTGCTCCCGGGGCTATAAGCAAGAGCCTCACGCTAACTGCTCGACACCCACTAACGCTTGAATTTTGTATGGAATGTGAGGCTACAGAAGCAACATAAAAACGTAATTTGTAGCGATAGTGTGTATCGAGAAATAAGATTTAGGTTCTTAAGGACAGGATCAAGGCAAAAAACAATAAAATAAATTTAAAAAATGAACCATGAACCGTGTTACCCGCGTAAATACATAAGTGGATCCAGTGAAGTAAATTAAGGTAAATTGTTAAATTGCTTAAACTAGGGCCTTATTACAAAACATTGACTACAGATGTTTCAGTATTGGTTGCTAGGATACACGTCTAACGTTCATACAAAAATGAGGTTTTTCTCTGGTAACAAACCCGGCCTATCTTTAAACTGCGTTTTGGAATAAGGCAGTAAATATAGGTTAATCGATGCAATGAAACCGTATCTAATAATGTCACCCTAATATGTTTTTCAATTAAAACGATCTCATACCTGAATAGGTCCTTTGAAATACACTGGCGTTGTTCATTATCACATCCATAGAGAACGTGGAGTCTTCTCGCTCATATTCTATTACAGCACAGGCTGGAAATAACAGTGTAATCGGAATAAAAATTGTTAAAGTATAATTCAATTCATGTTGTAGTAACAAATTAGATGAACTCTGTTTAATAACGCTTCTTAATCACGCACTTATTCAACATTTAGTTAATTAACCACTTAAGAACCACAGAAATTGTGCACAATAACTATTGAAAACATATTCGTGTCGATATGAACGTTTCTGACTAACTCATGCTGTTCTACGATATGTAGAAGTTAAATCAGTCGCTACGCTACGCTAAGAGTGTTCGCAAGTGAATTCTAATTTCCCTCTTTATAAAATATGGGAGCCCGTTCTTCTACATTTCCACAGATAGTATGTATGTTAAACGACCAAACTTACTTCGTCTATCTATATTAAACGCTTGTATTCTAATGCCGGTACAACAAGTGCATTTTAATTCTTTACACTCGCAAGGGCCACCTCTGAAAGGCAGCCGTATGAACCACCCAGGCTTGTACCACGGCCGTGGCATCATTTTCCGTATAGTCTGGAATAATTCCGTTAATTATATATAAATGTTTTTAAAAAGTTACTAGATACCTTTGTTATGGGGCCATTCTTACGAGTAATAACAGTTGAGCGATATAGTATTATTATTAGGTATTATTACTTAGTAATAATAATAAGTACGTAGGACTTCAAGTTCCTCAAATGACGAAATTTTCTCAAGTTTTCTATTCAAAAGAATCTAAATAAGGCAACGAATATAAAACAAGTTAAAATGAGAAGTAAGAACCATCTTAACTTGGAGTTCTATTTTAAAATAAAAAAATACCTCATTTGTGTTTAAATCATAGTAGACAGAAAAGTCAGCAACATCCATGGCGTTATCTTCCTTGTTATCCCAAAGAGCAAAGTATCTTCCGTTACTTAAAGCCTCTCCTGTAACGGAACCATTAACTTAAGGATATTTACATTCGCTTAGAAATAAATAAATGCTAGTACCTATTATTTTAAAGTTACCAATATAACACAATTTCATACTTATTGGTACTCTTATATATTATTATCATATTTCTTAAGTATTTTCAATGGTTCAGCCTTTTATATCTAGGTCTAGTCAAATTCCTAATCCAACGATTTATAGAATTAATATAATAAAGTTAATCAAAATTACTTACCGGCAACTAAACTCACCCACATCATAATTAAAAAAGACACAATCCCTTTCATTTTCTTTTTTAAATTCAAAATCTACAGCTGCTTTCCGAAGGTCCACTTATCAAATGAGGCACATTTGTTACGTCAACACAAACAAAGGTGGAATATATTTGTATGCGAGATGCGGTGCGTGCGCGTAACTGCGGGACTTTCTAGAGAAACTCCTGCGCATATGGACGCACCACCACTGGGCCATTAAATACCCATTTTATATCATGCTCGAGTTTTCATCAATGAAGATAACGAGAAATAAATTATATAGCTATCTTATTTACCATTCGTGCTACATTTATGCCATTTTCACAAACTCTCCACGCAATTTTCTGTAATAAACTTAATTGCGAATTAAAGAAAATTGTCTTGAATAAATAATTTATTATTTGTAATTAAAACCTTAACGCTACAATTATCTGCTAACTGAGATTATCTATCAAATATTTCTAGAAGTGATCGGACGATGTTTTGCTCATCATATTCCTCTATGTCATCTTCACCGGCATCAATAACAGCATCAACACCGCCTTGAGGATTTGGTATTGGTAAACCACCATTTTCTTCCGGTTTTATCATTGCAATTCCGTTTGCACCCATCCTACAAATAAAAATGTATGTAAATCTCGAAGTAATAAAAACAATATAACATTAACATAATTAATTCTTCCAGTCTCGAACCAATGCTGCATTTCTATATATGAAAACTAGCTTTCACTCCCTCGTGGATATATATAATATAGCCTGTTATAATCATTATAATCTATAATCATTCCAGCTGCTATATTTTCCCATCGATTTAAAGAAATTTTAAAATCAGTTACTTTTTGAGCGTTTTCATTACAAACTAAAATATAAATATTTTTTCGGTATAATAATAGCAGTATGGATAATATGCATCGATTTTTTTCAATTTATTGTAAACGTACCGTAAACAATCAAAAGTCAGGTTGAATAAATCAAGGGCTCTCCACCTTCCTGTCATCTTTAGACAAAAATGGAAGTTTCTGCCAGGAAAAAATACATTGTAAAATTGAGCGCAAACTTTTAAATTTTGCATTCTTGGTGGATTTATACAAATAGGTCGTGGATTTTTACCTAAAATTAAAAATTTATTACAAATATATTCATAATAATTACAAAATTTTTGCTTGAAAATATTTACCTGACATTGAGTTTTCATAAAGTATTCTGTCGTTTAGGGACATAGCCACATCGAATGCAAAATCACCGGGGTGATAGGTAACTCTCATGCAAGCTTTCTGCTTGAAAAGATCTAATACATATCCGGTACAGCACTTACAAACTCCCAAAGAGCATGTGCATCTTCTATTTGAAGTAGAGTCATCCTCTTCACTCTCAGCTTGCCTTGGATTCGGTGAAAGTAAAGAAAAATTACCCATCTTTATTCTACTGATCAATAATTGTGATGAATTGTCTTGTTGCAACGTTTCTTCTATGTTAACTAAATTTGTGAAAGTCATCGTGGTGCCTAGTAAATATTAATTGTACATAATATTTTATTCATCTAAATAGTACTGCTTTTGAGAAAGTGAAAATAATGAATAAGTGCACATACCGTTTACATCCGTTGCACTTCTGGCAATACAAAACAAGGTCACTATAGTGACTGCATAAAATAGTTTTTGAAGCATTATTGAGTCTTAACGAGACGCGAAGTGAAGATGGTATGAATAAGACTCGTGCACTTTAGATATTTAAAACAGGTTGTATGGTGGAAGCGAATTTATTAATCAACTCTCAACTACTTTCACTATACAACTACTGTATTTTACTTTATAAGGGTAAATTTAAACTCCATAGTTGATAAAAAAATATTATAAATAAATAACAATAATGTAATAAATATTATGAACCTATTTTATTAATAAATTAAAGCCTAATCAAAGTCTCGTCCATCAAAAATATCTCCAATAGCATCGCCTATAGCATCCAAAGGCCCATCACTGCCCCCACCAAAGAGACCACCATTTGGTCGACCTCCTCCACCGCTTAACAAAGCACCAGCGGCGTCCAAAATAGTTCCCTGTTGATTGTTATTGTTGCTTCCAAATAAATTGACCGGTTTTGGGCCGGAAGATACCGGCTTTGGTTTTAATCCCGTTTGCACCCCTGCTGATCCCAACCTAGATAAATTGCTTTTTTTTTATTACATATACTAACACTAACTTTACAAAAATTACAAACACACACTTAAAGTATTTGAAGTATTTAGTTATAATTCGTTCTTACTTACCCAAAACATCTAAAAGATGCCGAGTATATTTGGAAGCCACCAATATCTGCATTAATATCCAAACAGGCGAAAGCATTTCCGTTTCGCACACGTATATTACTTATTTCAGCACAAACACGTATAAATGGTGCTCTTCTCGGATTTATACATATAGGGGGTGGATCACTAGCTAAAAGCATAAAATAAAAATAAAAATTGATAAGTAAAGCGAGAATCCTTTGTACAATAAAATATTGTAAAAACATGTATTAACTTACCTGAAACACGCCGACGAATTACTGTATTGTTGTTAATGCTCAATCTTACATCGAAAACAAAGTCTTCGGGTATAAAAGATATATTTCCACAGGCTTTAGTTCTAAATCGTTCCAATATAGCTCCCGTACAACAGCCACATTGACCAGATCTACAATTGCATGGAAACCTTATCACCGTACCATTCACATCGCTTACAGGGACTTGAGTTATAATTTCATCTTGTACAACAGGCTTTTGAGTGACTTCAGGCACCGTTACTAAAGGCGTAACAGGCACATCGCTTATCGGCTCATCGCTTATCGGCTCAACGTTTACTGGTAAAGTATCAATAGGAGGATCAATACCATCAATCTCATTCTCTTCTTCGTAATTTATTTCATTTTCATCGTTATCAGCTACATTTATTGGAACTACAATGGTAACTGGAGACTTTAGTACTGGTGGCGGATTGAACGCTTGCTTCCAAATACTTTCAGGTACTTTAAAATTTAGAATATTGTACGTTCTATCGTCCTTAGCTATAAACTCACCTGTAATGTTTTTTTTAAAACTTAGCTTTAATACAAATTAAATATGAATCATTGTAAATTTAAGTAGAGTTAATGTACATACCATGTCTCCCTTGACACAGGGAAAAGCTTCCGGATAGGAAGATAATAAAACACTTAAAACTAAACATAATAAAAAAGATTCCCTTGATTACGACAGGTGCGCCTGCCTTGCTGATTCAATTTGTTCTGTAGCATGACCATTACACCTATTTAAATATCCACTAACAGCGTTTCAATACAGAGTATCTGTTGTACGGTCATTGAACATAAACAAGTTTTTAATTTTAATGTATAGTCAGGAGAAAGTCGTGACTTCAAATGACAGTATTGATTCCTACTTTCTGTATCGAGGACGCAAACTGAATATGATTATGTTTAATATGTATTCTACCATGTATAGGAATTTTTATTATTTATGCGATGCGCTTTGGTAAAACAACAAAAGATTACACTATTATACTATAACGTGATATTCAAGCGTTAATAAAAGCAATTTAATTAAACCTTTACATAGTGAACATCGGCCAAAGACTATGTTTTATGTTAAATTAAAAATACATCTTTTATAGATATTTTTATGAAGCAAATTAACTTGAATCCTATTGTAAATACTATTCTACATATTGTAAGTGAAATTATTAAAAAAATAATATGTGAATTAATTTTTTTTATTTATATCTTCGTTTCGAAATCCATTTTTAACTTTCTTACTAAATTGCTACCTTACAGGTTTTTATAATATTTTTTAATTTGGTAATTACGTGAATAAAACAAATGTAACATGTAGCAGCGCTTTTATTATATAAATTAAATATACAAAAAAATTAACTATTTACACGGAGGGAATAAATAAAATAAATAATAATTTAGCTAAATTTAGATACTAAAAAATTTTTATGATTATTTTCTTAACCAATCTCGCATCATTTTATTTTGCCTTCGGCTGTTTCTTCTACGTGCAACTTCAATATCGGGTAAACCAAGACTTTCGTTAATTGCATCAATTCCACTCACAATGTCATAATCGTCATTTCCATTTCTGTGCTTTTTCTTATTCTCCTTATTGTGGTTTTGGCGCTTATGACGTCCAAAGATTCCTAATTGATGCCCAACACTTTCTCCTATTTTAGTCAGATCTAAGACGTCTAAGTCTTCTAAATTAAACTGTTCGCCTCTATGTTTCTTCTTCGGCGCAACTAAATTTTCATAACGATAGCCATTTTTGTATCCACGACTTTCATCTACAGCAATTGTTTTGTCAGAATCTTGTTCATTTGAATGAGAATCGAGACTCTGGACAATTTGAACTGTATCTTCATTAACATCATCATCATCAGCAACAGTCGCAAAAGGAATAGTCGAATGCGGTTGGGGTGTGATTGTTTCGATTTTTTCATATGACGACATTTGTTCTTGACTCGTTTTAGTTTCTGATTCCTTTGATATAGTTGGAATGATTTGAGTAGCTGGCATAACGGACAGTTGTCCAGTAATGTGCGCTAATGACATTTCGAGACCGGAATCTTCAAAACTAGTTGCAGTTATTGGAGTTGTGGCATCTACTGGAGTGGTTACAGTCACGGATGGCTTTTTGTCGCTAACAGTGTCTATTTTTTCATTCGATTGCATATTTTCTGACACTATGGGGATATTTTGTGTTTGCATAATTGTTGATTGGCTTATTGGTTGAGACTCTGCACTCGCAGAAACTGAATCAGATACTGCTTCTGATATATTTGAAACGGGAAAGCTTTCAGCACTTGTTACTGGTGGGCGTCGCGTAGGTCTCCTTGATGGTCGTCTAGTTGGGCGACGATTAATAGGCCTTACTTTAACCGTAGTAGTTCTCGTTATGGGCTTTGGAGTTGTTCTAGTATTTGGTCTTCTAGTTGTTCTTCGGTTAGGTCTTGGTCGGCGTGTAGTAGTAGAAGTGGATGAAATTTGAGCTTGTTTATTTTTGTTCTTGTTAGGTTTCTTTCCGCCGCTAGATCCAAACAGTCCTCCCAATAAATCATCTCCTAAAATACTAAAACCTGTGTAATCGGCACTGTCTACGTCGTTAACGGCATCTATTTCACCTAAAAATTAATAATTTATATTATTAACTTCATTCGCTTATTAGTCTATAATACAATTTTCTACAATATAGTTTGTAATATAATACAATTTTTTTCAATGACTGATTGTGCCAAACTAAAAGAAGAAAATACAAACCAAGAACAGTTTAATATTGATTATTTACCGTCATCATCATCATCGTCATCGTCTGCTTCATCAGCATCATCATCTTCATCATCATCATCATCGGCTCCTAGGCCGAAGTCGTCGTCTTCTTCATCATCATCGTCGTCATCCTCAGCTTCTGTTTCTTCCTGAGGTACAATTGGCAATGGGTCAGCCGCTTCTGACGTTACACCTCTCGGTCCAAACTTAAAGCAGGATACTCGTACTGTAGATTCAATGGTACTTTTGGCATGTAACTCGAAGCCAAGGCAAGCACGAAAGTCTTCACCAGTTCTTGCAATGTTGTAAACTCGTCCACAGAATTTTGATATACCTCCAGGAAGAGGCATACATATTGGACTTGGTTTGCGACCTGTAAATCACAATCAATTTAAATTTATTACACTAATAAATGTCGTCTTTTATCGTCGATATTTTTAAATTCTTTGATTTGATTTTGAGTTGTTATAATTGTTTTTTTTTATATTCTTTCTTGTGAATATAAATATAGTCTAAATAATTTTTTTAAAGATACAAACAAAGTAATTTCTTACCAGCAACGGTCTTGTTTGTAATAACCTTCTTTCCGAAACTCAGAGAAATAGACATTTTATCTCCATTCAGGTACAGTAGTGAAGCACATCCTAAAAATAATTGTTTCTGTATAAAGTACAACAAAAAACACAAAACAATAAAACAATAAAAATAATTAGAATACATTATATGGGGCATACCTGGTCCGTTTAAATTAACGACTGGTACTGAAAAATTCGTGCAACAATTGCAAAGTGATTCCTTACATCTGCAGTATCTATTCAGACTGTTATCTTCCAACTGGATATTTGCGTCATCCTTATTCCGAAGTCCTTTTATATTGTTTTTATTTTTATCTAAAAATAAAAAAAAATTATAAATGAAAAAAAAAAATGGTACACAAGTCCAGCAACGCCCTCTTGTTCATATTTTCAACGCAATTTAGTATTGATGAGAAAATAATTTTTTTTAACACTTTCCACTGTCAAAACATTTTGCCATGAGTCAAACTAAGTACTCAACGGTGAATCAATTGTCTTATGCGTTCCCAAATGGGTGATTAAAATAACAAAATAAATAATTTAATCCATGACTCAAATAGAAGAACTCTCATCATATTAACATTAAGCGTTATACGCTCATAAATATGTTTAATTGTTACTAAATTGTTTGGCGATTGTCAAGCTATAGGTGCATGAACTGAGTTGCATCGAATATTTCAGTTATATAAAATTTGTAACTCAAAAAACAATGCAATAAGGAAAAAGCAACTACCTACTACTTGAAAATAACTACTAACTACTTACTGATATTTTTGGATGCGGCAAATGCAAGAAGCACAAATATCATAAGAAGTTCAAAAACCAGAGAGAGCTTCATCGTGGAGCTCAACCATGCCTGAAATAAAATACAAAATAACACACAAAATCTCAAAATGTAAATTCTATCAATATGTATTTTTATATTATCTGGTTATAAAATTTACTTGTAATACAAGTTTGTTAATTCACTATAAAAATCATGACAACAATATACTATTTGGATAAAATATGAGCAGCGTGTGCGTTGAAGTCTTTTCAACGAAAGTTTAATTTCATTAATTTAAAACTTGATAGAATTTTATAATGATTTGGTTTAATTTTATTTATAATAAATATTGATATTTAACTACTATTTAATAACACTTACGTTGCTGGCTAACTTCTATGTATACTCCAAGTGCAAACAATAAAAAAATATCTCAATCGAAGTCACACCTGTCTGAAAGTTCACGTCCAATTAATGTAATTATTAGAAATAATCCGGCCCTAAAACGTAAGCGACGCCAACGTATGCAGCACTGATTTCATATAACAACTCCGGTGAAAGAAATGTGAACGACGCGCTAGAAAGGAAAACAAGAAAACAAGGGTCGGCTATCTCTGTCTTACGTACGGATATCGTGAGAGAGGGATTGATTCACTTGGCCGCTTATGTAGAATACAGTGTCATGCACACGGACTTAATTACAGAGTTATGATCAAGAATTTTTTATCTGCTTAGAATTTAAACAAAAGTACTCTTATATTTTTAAAGTCTTCCGTCTATCTCATTACCACCATTAAAATTGCTCAATAGCAAAAAATAAAAAAAAACTTACATTATATATAGATAACATATATATATATATATATGTAAATAAAATAGGTACATAATATAAATACTAAGAATATGGAGCCTGAACTTACTCCATAAGTAACAAATATATATATTTATTGTAAATTATTGAGTATGTATAACACAGAGCCTTTCAGCCACGAATACCAGGGTCACTTTCTACCAAGAGAAAGTTTGTTCCGTCTGACTACAGTTTCGTTTTTATTATTCATATTTAAGCTTCTCATCAGTAAGGATAAAAACTAAAACTTTATTTAAAATCAAACCATAACTCAATGCGTATAAGTTTATTTGTTAGGGTTTCATTCTGAAACCAGAAAGTGAATTTAATTATTATAATATTCTAAAATAAAAGGAAAATTCCCATAGCAGAAAATAAATGTGAAAATGATTATATTATTTTCACGTATTTATCAATAAACCGATGTTAGTATGTTAATTATAGGAGCAAAAGGAAAATATACCTAATTATCGATCATTAATTAAATCGACTGAGCTAAAAATATGTATATAACTCTCTTTTCGAACCATGCTGCTGTCATGTAAAATAAAATAACTATTAGAAAACTCATATGTATAATGTATATATATTTGTTATAACATTATTATGACTAGTATGGTCATAGAGTACATTATGGAATTTTAATTGCATTGCATCGAATATAAAAACAGACGTAGATCAAACTTCCGAATTCAGTATCAATACATATTTATAACATGCATTTTAACGTGAATGCATGAAACACCCGAACGAATTTTCTTTTTCATACGTGTATATAATATATATTTTTTTATATGTACGTATCAGATTATGTGTATTTGTTCGCATTTAAAATCAATCTGAATTGATGTAGATTTCTGTCTATAAATTATATTTTATGTACAGGCAGGATATTCATATTAAACAATTCCTTCCTTGGCTAAATACTTTACGTTAATTTGTGCATGAGGTCCTAAGTTCGGGTAGAATAAGGAACTCTTATCACGTAATTATCGGTAAAGAAAAATATCAGTATTTAAAAATTATTCAAAATTTTTTAAAATAGTTTAAAGTTTTTATTTTTGAACTAATAAACTTAGTTTAAACTAAATCTGATAAAAACAGAGCAGTTTTAAAAAATGCGAAATAATTATAACACTTAACGTAAGAATTGATTTTGATTAAGTGCATTGGCCTTTTTATAGAGCAGTAGATCACAAATGGATTCTTTACATTTAATATGTATCATGGTTAGAGTATATGGTCTACACATAGATTTATCAATTCAAATCTTACAAAATTACAGGGTACACTGGATTAAAGAATCATAATTAGCAATTTTTTAAAAGTATTTAATTATCTCTACATTTCGGTAAACGATGAACAACATGAAGTTACCTCACAATGTAGACTTGGCAGGTAAAATCCACTACCGAGATTAAATATAAATGAATTTTGAGATTAAGTTCACAATTGTTACATTTAAATACAGGAAACATTATCCCAAATTCGAATAAGGGTTAAAAAGGGAATTATACTCTCGAGGGCTGAGGGTGAATGGATCAAACATTTAAAAAAAAATTAACCAAATGTGAAAATGACATTTGTAAACCGGTTAGTTATTTGGAAACTTATTTGGTTTCTTATAAAATAAGTTTGATAACAGACTACAAAGATTGTAATTCTATATTATAGAGTACGGCTTTATAATATGGATTACAATATAACTCAATAAGTACGTGGAAAATTGAAGTGCAGCTTTCTCGGTGCATCTGAGCGCATGATCAAAGTATATTGCTTTATTTTGTATTTCACCATCTATTGTGATAGTAAACGAGGTGAAACGGCTGGAGATCGGAGCCAAGGAGCAGTGTTAGTTGAGCTCTGGCAACGTCGCCTCATTCAAGACGTATCGCGCTTTTAATATTGGTTATTCATATTAATCACGAGATGTTTAAATTAACGCTATTGCTTGCGTTTCTTACTTTGGCTTACGGATCTAGTATATTAGGTAAGTTTACATTTTAACTGGCTTCTGCGTTCTGCGTTTCTGTGGTTAGATATCTTTTAACTTTTTTTTTATTACAGTTATCTTTTTTGAATGTTGTTTTCTTTGGTAAGCTACTTCTCACCCTTACGTAACATTTATTAGTAAGATTTTTAAACTTACGTTGATGACACGGATCAATAAAATTCTGTTTTAAATTATATTGTTTAAAACATTTTATAAATTTAAACATTTTTTTTTTTCACTAGATTTATAGGTTTTTCTATTGAAATAATAATAAATCCAACCAAGTAATAATTAGAAATTCTTTTGTTTTTCTTTATATTTAAAACATTACGTATAGGAGCAGGCTGATTCGGAAATAAGTTATAATTACTAAATAATTCAAGGCGTTGAATATTATTAGTAATATTAATTTATTACTGAACTAAGAAAACGTTGCATTACAATATTTAATAAATAGTATTAACAAATATTTAAAAAGCTTATCATTAGCGTTGAAGTACGTATCACTATATTAAATACTAAATAAAAATATTAAATAATATTTATAGATCATAAATGAAACTTATAAGTAAATTTTGGTAATGTATTTTATTTTATCCAAACAACATTTGCTAAATGCTTTTTTTTTAAAATGACATCTCAATCCTATCATAAAATATAAAATCTACAAATTAAATCTAAGGAAAGGTAGTTATTAAATACTTATAATTAAAATAATAATATAGTATTTGACGGTCGGTTGGCGCATGCTCCTGCGTTCTGCGCCGAAATGTACTGGGTTCGTATCCCGGTTGTGCATTTATTTGTGTGATGAGCACAAATATCATCTTTCGAGTTTTGGTTGTATATAAACTTCAATGTATTTATTGTGGTACCTTCGTTGTTTCTGATTACATTACACAAGTGTTTCAGGTACTTACTTAGCAATGTATGTGAGTTGTACCAGTTATTATTACATTTAGGACTCATTAAAATGAATGTGCACCACATAATACGAATAATTATTTAAATACTTAAAAATACAAAGGAACTAAACGCCGTATTTGAACATAAATTGTTTTGTAATGGTTATAAGCATAACAAAAGTTATGTATTACATAACTCATTCTCGGTCCTTCACAGCGAACAATGACCTACAGTAATCGTGGCAGCACGCAGTGAAAGTGTTTCGTGAAAGTGTCAAGAAACTGCCTAAAATGGACGTCAATATCAGCTATTTATATGACATTTACGGTGTCGATTGCGGTGGTGAAAACAGCGGTTTCTTTTACATTACAATAATAGGTTTCTTTAGACGTGATAAGGAATTAGCATTTATAACGCTCGAAGTATTTTAATTATTAATAAATATTATCATCCAAATCCCTTGTGTATATACTATACTATCCAAAATCTATATGTACCATTATGTTTCCGAGTATATATGTCACCAACTTATGTGGGAACTGATACATGAAATAATTAAGAAAATTTAATAACTTCATTATCCGACTTATGAATCTTGTTAATAATCGATACTAAAGTCTCGTTTATCCTTTTTGGTTTATTTGAAGGTCGGTTAATAACCAAAAACTATTTTTGTGATTTTAATATAGTTGTCATATTATTATTTTTATATTTCCTGCAAAACTTTTAAATTATTGTATAACCTATAGACTTCCTGGACTGGGAAGATGGCAAAAAGTTAATAGAAGTTCCGGAGCTAAGGAATGAGCAACCTAACAGAAACTGTCTCTGCAAGGGTCCAGCTTGCGTCTGCTGTGTTGATTTCAACATCACTTTTGTTGATCTTGGAGGACCAGGTAAAAGCTTCCCATAATATATTCTATAGAAAGTAAAAAATTACAAAATTTAACTTATAAAAATAAAATAGTTTTAAAAATCAAATTAGTTGATTTTTAAAATATAATTTTTTCCACCGGGATTTGAACCTTGGACCTCTAAATAAATCAATTTAACCATGGAGCTGGTTAAATCATAGGTTACTCAATAAGTTTTAAATAGTATTTAATTTTAGAAGTTTTAATAAATACTAAAGTTTTTATAATAATTTTGGACGATCTTTCGCTTATAATGAAATTAATAGTGTTGAAAAATGATTTCTAGTATGTGTTTATTTGGTCAAAAATATGACATTGAATCTATATTTATTTTCCAGGGTGTGTTCACATGAAGTATCTATCCCCTGAAGATGGATTTTCAGTCAACGTGTCTTATGGGAAAAATCTACTACACAGCTCTAAAATACAAGGTAAAGAGCAAAAACTTTCAATTAAAATTTAAGCTTATTTATACAGGTTTATTAGTAGAAAGTTGACTTTCCAGTCAACGTTATATTTAGAAAGCTTTTTGCTATAAACTCAATATCAATTTCTCTGGGTTTTTCCATCTATAATAGCTAACACTTGCTTATTACGATTTTTGTTTATTACTAGATAAAGTTGACGTCAATTAAGGATTAATATGATTAAATGATAACGTTTTTTAATCACTGATTACCACAAAGCTGCTTTGAGGTAAAAATATTATGAATTTTATTACTCTAACATCATAATAATACATCTAACAGTCGACTAACTATCGTAGCTTCATGAGTCACGCGTCTGACAATCATTATATCCGAGCAGGATGGTCAGAGTTTAAATACCTATATAAAAATATTATATTAAAATTAATATATTATAAAAATGTAGACTAAAAGAAAATATATATAATGTTTCTAATAATGTACTTAGTTATATTTACAATAGTACAAAAGGCTCATCAAAGCCGTTAGGGTGCGTACCCAAAATACTGGCTACATTACCACGTTGTATTGCTATACTAACGCGTTGGCCGAAATATGAGCCAGCTTTCGGGTTTCCGTTTCCTGTGGTCTCAACTAAGCGCGTCGATATCTCTTTAAACAATCGACGTGCTTCTGGCTCCCATGGACTCAAAGTATCTACTCCAAAAGGAACGTAAATATAAGAATCTATGAGACTTTCATACTTTCATGAAATCAATATTTATATTAATAATTCTGCTTGGAAGGCACAAAGAAGTTCACTTTGTCTTTAAAGTAGATGAATAATGAACAGGATTGCACTAGAACTGCCCATTATCAGAACTCTAGCTTTTTACTTAATTAAAAAAGTGTAATTCTAATTTATAGGTACCAATCCCGCACCAATATGTCTGCATGTATTTGGAAAGTTTGCCCAAGTGTGTGCCAAATTCAGTGACTTGGCACCAACCGCCGATGGTCTCAGGGGATGCCTTGAATTGGAACCCAGGCTTTTGGGAGAGGCTCAGTTAGAGTTTCCCATTGGCTGTTTCAAGTCAACCCCCGGTGGAATGGAAATGGAAGACCCGCCAGCTGAACCTGAAGAGTGAGTATTTTTGTCTTAAGAACTTCATAGTTCATGGTCATGGTCATCCATGTTACCTAAAAGATAAAACAAAGATCGAAACATCGCATCGTCGTTTAACGAATTACTTTGGAAAGTGTTATATATTATACAGTTATTTCCCTAATTTCTATAATTTCTTAAAGATGGTTAAGCAAATTTTCATTAAGTGTCATAGCTTCATAGGTATTAAATAAACTGTGTCAACAAATAACCAATGTTATCCACTACATCTTCAACATTTGATAGAGTAACAATGATATTATACAACAGTGTATCTTCATTACAGAACAACAGAAGAGTCCGCAACAGAAGAAAATACATTTGACGCTGAATCATTTTTAGCCAGTGTATACCAAACTGCAGAACAAGGTGTTGCATTCCTCAGCAGCCTCCTAGATTTACCATCTAAACTTAATACAACAACCACTGTAGCTCCGCCTACATCCTCAGAAGAACCTTCTCAAAGGCGAGGACCCAAAAATCTAAAACACCCTAACCAACTGTGATAGAAACCGAGTACAAATCAGCATTCAGTACTTCAGTATTAGGTTAAGCTTGCCAACCTCTAATTTCTGAACAGGCTCCGAGTTTGCCATTTTAATAGTCAGTCAATCTTATCATACTGGCCCATTACTGGCCTCACAATAGTTATATCCAAGCCGTCGCTTGAACATGTGTTTTTTTATAAACCCTCCAGAAGTGTATTTTATCCATCAAATTTATAAACAAAAAAGTACGCACTCCACGACATATATAATTTTATTTATTTTTTACAATTTTATTATAATATTGTTAGCTATATAATATCATATATCGGTCATAATGATGGGAATGGAACAATTTGGGCTTAAAATAGCAGATTCGGGGCTGCGGACAGAAGTTACTCATAAATCTATAAAAACATGAGTAATCTTTAGTCCTGATTTTAGATGAATTGAAACAACACATCTCGTCCTATTTATTGCTTTACTAGTTGTATTAATAAACATTTTAAATGTTAATTTTTTTATTTCAAGAAATTTTTATCTAAATTATCCTTGTGAGTATGGTGGGTCGGGGTTCGTTTCCAAGTAGTAGACACCGGTTTGCCTACAAAATAAATATTTTTTTTATTTTTTTAGCATTATTATAAACTAAAACCAATATTTAAACTAATACAAATACTATAAAGAGAAAATAGTATTTTTGTTTGTAAGAAATAAATTAAATTAAATACTAGGTCGTAGTAGAAAGCTAGACTCCAAAGAAATAAAGGCTATATCTTGTATAAGTCCAGTAATATATAAACACAAGCTGTAGCTATGACTTTGTAAACAATGCTATACGATTAGGACGAAACCTATTCTAAATTTTTAGGAACCTGAGATCAGCGAGAACAGACTCCACTTCTCAAGGATTTTATTACAAGTATAGATAAATTATAGAATCAATAGAAATAAATAGTTATCAAATTGTAATAGATATATAATATTAGAATATGTTTTTCACTCACCCAATTTTGGGAGTCAGACCACCCATTTGCAGACGTCCTGGATGAAAATCACACATTCTTAATAAAGCGGCGTAATAGTTAAGGCATTCTCTTCCTGTAAAGCCTCCAGTCACTAACGATTCCGCAAAATACAAGAAGCTCCTATCATGGTCACACTGATTTGAATCACACCCAGGCATTGATATTCCACCATTGAAATAAAAATCTACTTGTCCCAAGTCCCCTAAGTAACCAAAAGCATAGTTTGTATGAACCACTTCTACGTATAACGCGTCATTGGGAGATAGCCGATCAATATTGTTAGCCCAGCCGATTAGTGAGGGATTTAAGCCTGCAAGAATATTAAATAAATAATAAAACACAATTATTATTCGTATAATACCATATAATACGTGGACTTGAGAACGGTGAACAAGGTAACGAACTATAAGAGCTTCGGGAAATATCTTGTCATCTAAAGCACAAAAAAGACATTATAAAGTGTGCACAGACACAATAGACTAGGAGACTTTTGTTTTCCCGTACTCGATTCCTAAAACCTAAATATCTCATGTGCGTAATTCCATCGTCTTTAAACCAAGCAAGACATTAAAAATATTAACCTGTAATATAACCAATCTGTCCATTAGAGCTTCTTCCAGCAGAACCAGCCTGATGACCACCAAGTCCATGGCCAACGATATGGATTTGTCCCAAACTTAAACCGGTTTGTTGGCTCAACCAGGAAATAAATCTCGCTACAGCTTCTCCAGATCTTATAGCATTTTCATTAAGAAGTCTATAGTTTAATGAATTGGCTCCAAGAGACCAGTCTACTACGATGACATTTAAGTCTTCTACCTGAAGTAGCACTAAAAAAGAATTATTCATTAGACTGTCCCATTCTGGGGTTCCAATTCCAATCGTTTAATACCATATCACAATGCTACTGGTATTTTTTGTATTTTCAAAAAGTATTGTTTTTTTTAAAGTAAACTAAAGTTTTATTTAAATTAATTTAAAAAAATTCTAAAGAACCTTGTATCCGAAAAAGTCACAAGTAGTCGAGTATTAAGTTAACCAATACAGCCCAGAAACAAATAGTTTATTTCCTTACCTGGTACAAGCGCTCTATTGAAATCTGAGGTACCAGAATTAAACCAATCATGAATAAGAAACACTGTCCTTCTGTTGCCATCGAAATTCGATTGAGCTAGAATATTGACAATACCATTTACCAAAGGTTGACTGGTTACTGGATTGGACCTAAAATTTGCGAATTTGGTTATGTTAGACGAAAATATAATTTTCTTTTAAATAGTATTCACTGGTAGCCTCGTCCGCGCACACACTAAGCACCATCATTTTTTTTTTATTTTTTTATAGTGGCATGAAACAGTACTTGTACTGTGTTAGAGTGTGGATACCAGAGTTCAACTAAAATACCTCAAGGGCCGGCAACACAACAAAAAGCGTGAATTGCGACGTGGTTTTCCATGGGTGGCAGTGATGTCCATAACCCGTAACAATACAAATCTAATCTTTTAATAATATTAGTATTTAATCATGACTTCATCTTATTGATGCTTACTAATATTTTAAACGCGAAAGTAACTCTGTCTGTCTCTCTGTCTGTCGCGGTTTAACGCCAAAACTACTAAACCGAATTAAATAAAATTTGATACACAAATAGTCTGGAGTCTGAGAAAGGACATAGGCTACTTTTTAATGTGAAAAAAAGGGTTGAAAGGGGTTTAAATGGGGATGAAAAGTTATATAGAATAGTCATTTTTAGAGCTAACAGCTTTTAGGCTATATAACATCACGTTACAACGAAGTTATCGCGGGATAAACCGCAGAACACAGCTAGTATCCAATATATCTTATATTACTTAGTTTTGATACCCATTGGTGTAATAAATTTTAAAACCAGTTCATTAGTTTGTGAGTTTATCCATTACAAATTGAAATTCAAATATCAAATCTCTAAAATATTATTAGTATTATTATTCGTGTAGAAGATATAGATTCGTTCAGAAATAGTAAATACTGTTCAATTTACCTCGTAAATAGATGATACTCATTGGTGATATCGGGGTTGAAATTTTCAGCATCATAAAGATTGCCTAAAGTCCAAAGATTATCAAAGGAAATTTCGCCGTAGGAAGCTCCAGAATTCTGAGATTGAAAGCTGATTACATTACGGGTTGGAAGCGCTGGAAAAAAACACATTTAATGAAAATAAATCTTTGTACAATAAATAATAAAACGTGCTACAATTGATAATAAAATATGTTTCACGTAAAAAATTTGTACAGACATGTAAAATATAATACAACTGTTAAAAATATTCTTCACAGGCAAAAAGGCCTGCGCCTAACCAACCAACATTTCATTGCTTCCTCAGTATTCGAAAACAGTAGTAGGTAGGGTTACCTACCACCAAGGGTGGTGTAACACGTATTAACGTAAACCAATTAACCACAGAAACGGTTACATATACAGTTTTTGTAATTAATTAAAATTAAATAAAAAAACTCACCTGAATTTAAAGCAAAAAGCCCTAATATTAATAAAAAAAAATTCACCATTTTAGCAATATTTCAGTGTGTTCCACACCAAATTAGGCAAGAAATTATAATCCAACATATGTTGATATATGTTGAATGATATCATTATTTAATCATTCTTATAGTGAGTGAAACATAATAGTATATAATGATTATGTCATAATTAGTAAAATCGATTATCCCAAAGTAGATTATTCCTAATCAAGCTAATTTTTGTTATGATAATAATATTATGCTTATCAACTTGTTTCTAGAGACATGCTGACAGCTGAGGCGAAAATAATAAAAAAGAGTACCTAGCTAAAAAAATAAAAATGCCAGTAGAATTGACCGCTTCCGTGCCTAAGTGGTTAACGCGTCTGTGTGTTGTGCCACAGGTCTTGGATTCGAATCCAGGGGAAACACATGAATGTTTCGGTTGGGTAGGCACAGAAGGCTGTTTACCTACTTGTCTACCCCATGCCCCACTAGGGGTTACGGGAATCCACTTATAAGTAGCTAAAGGCGCGCTAACGAAACATGATTTTTGAAAATTTTATGCCGCTTATGTCAATCATCTATTGACCTAAATGTCCAAACGCCCTATGTAAACAGCTCAACGGCGGCAAATACAGAAAATATATTATAATCTCATACCCTGATGCACGTTTAGTTTAATATTTCTAGTAGAAAATGACGTAGAGAATGAGGTAGACACTTCTCACACATGCGTCTGTTTAACTAATATTTTTTACAGGAAACGAATGGTTTCTTTTGTTCCTTTTTTTACTATTTATTTATGGATGCGCTTTTCAAAATACCCATAAAAAGTAAAATAAACTTTTATATTCCTAAATTTACTAGGTTATTAACATAGAGCATAACATAATCTAACATACTTTTATCCTATGAATTTTTTTACGCCTGTTCAAAAAGTAAAGGCAACTTTTAATACGAATATTTTGAAACGAAAAAGAATAACTAATGCAATTGAGATTTATTTTTAAAATATTTTATGATAAATTAGGTGCCAATTATATAAAAATAAAATGACAAAAACTTTTAATATTTAATGGAAATAAATAAAGCTTTATCATGGCAATACAATACCAGAAAAACTAAAGGATAAATTCGATTTATAAAATTACACATGTTTAGAATAGTTTTATTTCAAAAAAATTTTTTTTTTCTTTAACCTCGAGCGAAAGGAGGAACCAGGTTTGTCTGGAATGTGTAGATTCCGGATCCGCTGTAAAATAAAAATAAATTCAACGTTTTTGGTTTTACATTCGAACCTTAGAATAGAACGTAAAAAGTTAGTGTATGTTCTGTTCTAAGTTTAGTACATTATGATTCATGTGTGTAAAGTTGGTGAGTCTCACGTGTATCATACGTTTTTCATCACACTTGTAAATAAAAATGAATAAATTTTAGGTAAAAAAACTAAATTGACCTCAAAACGCACTAGTGAAAAAAAATTGTTATATAAATAAAACTAAATAAAAAGACATAGGTATATAGTGTTGATATAGATAAAATCCATGTAAAATTCATAAATTTGTCATGTTGCTATTTGAAAGGCGGCCACCTCGACGAGTTGCCCTGTACTTTAACACCTAATTCATTCAAATCTTTCCATAGACGTTAACGTAGGAGCGGAACATCGGATATTATTGTACCAAAATGTTACAGTTTGGTAACAAGTGCCTTTATATACCTTAGTGCAGTGTTATAAGAATCACTTTATGAGCAAGTGTGTTGAAAAAATATTTAATATTCGATTTTGCGGTTTCAAAATTGACGCGTAGCAAAGCTTTTTATGAAATATTTGATTAAAATGGAAATATTAATATAAATTACCTACAAAAGTTAGTTACTTTAATTATTTTTTAAAGCCTTTATTACAATATTAATACTAATTTCAGTTACCAACAAAAATTAATGATTTAAATTACTTTGAAAACTTGTCAAAAAACTTTCCTGTTAATAAGGCAACTTTTTTTCCCGATAAAACCGTTGCTTGAACCCTAAGTGAATTTCTGTCTCATACTGTCTTATATGGAAAAAAGAAGACAGCATGTAATTTGGAAATCTCTTAATATTAAGTTGGGGTCTACATGCTCCATATTCAAATATACTAGAGGCCCACTCCAAATTGACATAAATTATATACCTACCCACGTCGCATCGTCTCGTTTACTGTGTGTACTGATTAAAGATTAAAGCAAAATATTATATTAAATGAAATAAATATAATTATTTGTAATTTTGTAGCTAAATGTCAAGCAATATCAAATCAAAAAAGTCAGTTTTCACGTAAAAAGATTATTACGTTTTTGTTCTTTATTTAAGATTTCTTTAAATAATGTGTTTTAAAGCAATAAATAATTCATTCATTCATATTTTAACACGTGATAACTTGAACGTGAAAACATCTCAACTTCTCAAATGAACTCGGAGTGTTTTTGATGTGTGTACTTTAAATCATTGTATCGAGGTTCAACCACGAATGCGAAAGTACTTCGTACACTTCGAAGATTAGTACTTTGATTTATTATATCCAGATCAATTTTACTTACGAAGTTTTAAATTCTGTTCCACCGAAAGTAACATCGCGAGTACCGTTGCATTGTTGTTGGATAGCTTCTTCGTAAGAATCGCATTTTGTACCCACAAACTTAAGACCGTTGTTCGCTTCTGCGGTGATTGATTCCGCGTAGTAGGCGTATGAATAGATGTGTGAACAATTATAATCTTCACCACACATGGGTTGAGTTTCGCCACCGTTTGCGTAAAAGTCTACGTGGCCCAAGGGTTTGTCGTATCCGTATATGCCGGCGCTGGTGTGTATTACTTCCACAAAGGACGCATCGGCAGTGCTCAATTTGTTTGGGTTAAAATGCCAGCCATACAGGGACGGGTCCAGGGCTGGAAAATAATTTATATTTAATCGTGTATATGAAAACGCCTCTATAGCTAAGATGCTCTATGTCTGATATCCAAAACTTGTTGAAGCGGAGAATTTACCTAAGATTTTGCTTTATCTATTATTATTATAAATTATATATTATTATATTTCACCGCCTCCTTGGTCTAATGATAATCGTGTTAGCGTTACAATCGAGAAGTCCTGGGTTCGATTCCAGGTGGAGATAAAAAAAAGAAAAAAAACTCGGTCTGCTAGGACATAGAAGGCTGATCACCTACTTGCCCCTAAAGAAAAAATCGATCAGTGAAACAGATGTGAAATACATCTGCCCCATACCCCACTAGGACTTCACTTTTTATATATTATTATAAATTATAGTTGCTTGAAAAAAATATTTAGTGAAACAAATTTAAAAATGTTTTCCCCAGGTTTACAGCGGATACACTTATTATTTAATATAATTTCTGAATATTAAAATTATGACAATTATCATAAGATATGAGTGTGGCTTACTCAATAAAATGTTGAGTAAGCCATAACTTCTTGATTGAGAGACGAAATTATATTTGAAAAAATTAAAAGCATAAGAAATTTTATACTAAACCCAAAACTTTGGACAAAAGAGAAAATATTAGTTACCAATAATATGTGGTACATTTCCATTTATATGTCTTGCAGCCACACCAGCAGCATGAGCCCCAAGACCGACACCAACAATACGGATGAGTTCGGCATTGTATCCAAAGGTATTGATCAAGATGTTAGCGAAGTTGGCGATCAGTTCACCGAGTTGAGGAACATTGGCGAGACCAGGCACGTATCCGTACGAACCGGAACGCCAATCGACAGCGATGACGTTGACATCTTCAGCAGCAAGATGAGCTGTTAAAAAATTAATCGTAGGTATAAATAACTAAATCATTGTTGACACAGAATAGTATGTCTTTAAGTAATTTTTAAAATTATGGGTCTATACTTAAACCCAGTAAAAATATAACCAGCATTATCGGCAGTTGATATGATGTAGATAATTTAATTAGATTATATAATACAAATTTTGTTTTAATTGAATGATTTTAATTAACTTATTTTTATAATATTATGATGGTGTTTGCTGAAAATTCAATTATTTCCCTTCAAATTTATTTTAAATCTTTTCAATCATAGGTTGAAATTTCCTGAAATTACATTTTATATAAAGAAAACTATTTGCACGCCCATCACCATGCAAATTGAGTAAAAAACAAATAGTTGTAAATTTATGTTAAATATACCTATCTACATGCTTAATTCGTTCAAGCTCCTCGCGTTAATGAAAGACACTGTTAAACATATTATGGTGTTTTTATACGAATTGTGGATGAAATTGGTGATAGTATCAATATATTAAAAATTATATATTTATAATTTCAATAAAAAAATATATTGTGTGCGTACCCGGAACAAGGAAAGCAATGAAGTTCCCGCCAACATTTTCTCCATAGTTGTGAATGGCGAATACTGTTCTGCGGGAGTTCGAGAAACTTGACACGGATATTGAAGCTATTGATGGCAAAAGTGGCTCACTGCGTGTTGGGTTTTGTCTGTGGGTATAATAACAAAATTTCATGTTAAAGTGTTTTCATGTTGTTTTCATTCACTACACAACAGAAATGGTTATTTTTTGGTTTGTTCTTAAATCGTTATTGTAATATCCGAACTGTATCCATATATAAGTTGTTCAACGCATGTGATATTTAATAGAAACAAAATAAATATTTCGGTGGCATTAATGTCACAAATGAAAATATGCCTCCTGCGAAACAGTCGGTGTAAATAAACTTTCCATTGTAGATAACTATCTGGACCAATGGAAATCTTCCACGTTCTTCGTGGATTCGACTTTGGGAGTTTTAAGCGGTGAGCATACCAATATCTCAAAGACTGAGACGCAACAAAAGGGTGGATCGCTGCGCGGTTGCCCATGAGCGGCTATTATGTCTTACCATCAGGCGACTTGTACGCTATCGGCTATAGTATAAAAAAATTAATAAAGCTGAATGCCTCTAAATAAAATAATTAGTGACGCAGAGACACATGTCTGCGTGTCTGCCTCATACCACCTCATACTTCTCTCGAAGTTAGGAGACATAACTTTAATTATATAATTTGTGTTGAAGGTGATATTTTCGTTTGACAAATCCAAAGTCAAAATTTTGGACAAAGACATTCCTAATATATAATTACTAGCGACCCGCCCTGACGCTTTGCACGGGTATAAAACATATATAAAAACCTTCCTCTTCAATCACTCTATCTATTAAAAAAACCGCATCAAAATTCGTTGCGTAGTTTTAAAGATTTAAGCATACAAAGGAATATAGGGAAAGAAAAAGCGACTTTGTTTTATACTATGTAGTGATAGAGTAAAAAGAGAAAAGATTTTTTTTTAGATATTTGTATTTTTTTATTTATATTTTTTATTAATGTATATTTTTTTTTTAATAAAATCTTTATTGAATATTTACAATAATGTACTTAAATATATTTACAAAAATACAAAAGGCTCATCAAAGCCGTTAGGGTGCGTACCCAAAATACTGGCTACATTACCGCGTTGTATTGCTATACTAACGCGTTGGCCGAAATATGAGCCAGCTTTCGGGTTTCCTGTGGTCTCAACTAAGCGCGTTGATATCTCTTTAAACAATCGACGCGCTTCTGGCCCCCATGGACCCAAAGTCTCCACTCCAAAAGGAACGAAAATATAAGAATCCATGAGACTTTCATATTTTCGCCTTTTGTTGCTTTCTGCAATCGATGCCGCGCCACCAGCAGCCACGGAAGTAGCATGGAGATGTGAAGACGCCAGTGTGTCGACGCAAGTAGCGTCCCACACAAGCGCCTTACCACGACTCCAAGCCACCAGTGTCATACCATCAGGACGCCTGCCATCACTGCGTATAATGCCATTCGGCTCTAAAATGGCCGGCACATTAACGGAGACAAACGCCCTTCGGATAACATCGTTGATGCTGGAGTGGCGAGAAAAACGACCAGCACTCTTGAGACATGAGAGACCATGACGCCCAAGTGTATCCACTAACGCTCCACAACGACACTGATGAGGAACTGTACATTTTAAACCTAGGCGAAGCGATACTGCTATTGACAAAGATAAATTGTCAAGTAGAGTACCAATAGGCGCAGAAGGTAATGCCTGTAACCAAAAACCCGACTCAATTTGTGATACGGCCAAAAGACGAGCTCTCTCTTGCATATCAGCAGAACTGATAAGCTGCTCAAAAACAGACTTGCAGATAGGCTCGTCCCATAGCCGTTGACATTTTAAATCTTTTGGAATTTCATCAATGATATTCAGCCAGGCTGTTCTCGCTTCACTTACATACGCAATATTCGAAGTAGACAAATTACAAGGTACAATTTTTGTCACTAGAACTTGCGTACTGTAAGCTGAAGATAAAAAGGCCGGAAGGGCTACACTGGTAATTTGGCGAATACCCAAACCTCCATACCTAACCGGTAAAGTTCCCTGGGTCCAAGCTTGTTCAGTAAATGAGCAATTTAATATTAGACTTAAAAGATTTTTGAGAGAAAGGTCAGCGACCTTAAGAAGGTTAGGAAATTGCCAACAAGGGCTGGATCTCAATAAATAAGTAAATTTAGGAACAAAAAGGCAATAGCGGATTATGGTCAAAGCCATGTGAGAATTAATTTTGACTAACCGATCAGACATATTAACGAATTTATCAATATGTTCTTGTAGTACCGAAGGAACTGAATCGTTAAGTACAGGAGCACCCAAGAGGCGAAGAGAAGTTTTGTCAACAATTTTTAAATTAGGAGCCAAAGTATTAAATTTATTAATTATGTTATTTCTAACATCAAAAGGAATTTTGTCATCAATAAAAAGCTCGCATTTAGAAAAATTTAACTCAAGGCCGATTGAGTCAAATCCCTCTATAACTGCTTTCAAATCATCTATGACTGAATTCACATCACCTCCCAGAGTGCCATCATCCAAATACCAAACATTAAGTTTGGAATTTAAACGAGAGATTATTGGGTGTATGTATATTTGTATTTTTTTCGTAGTGAATAAACTTAAAACCCAAGTTTAAAAACCATTTTACTGTTGGAAACTAGACTCTTTCTGAGTGTTATAGGCTATATGTATAATAAAGCCTATGTCACTCAGAACTGTATTTATCAACAAAGTCGCGATTAGAAGCTTCTACAAGGACCACTGTCACTCAATTGTTAGTGAAAACACTGTTGCACTTCCTCGATGTTAGCAGCTTGGGCTGAGTCTGGTTTTAAATATAAAAATATATAAATTCATACAAACCTAGTGAATAAGTGGAAGACAACGTCATTCACTGTTATAGGAAACCCAAGTGCTGGAATAAAAAGAGAAATATTTTATTATTATAAAAAATATGAATGAAATATTTTACTTTAACATAAATTCACTTTGTTGATACATAAGTAACGCGTCAATAACTACTCATTATTTATATATTTTAACTTATTTTTAACTTATAGTTTCGTTAAATACGGATAATTAATGATCAATAACAAGAAATTAACATGTTGAGAGTAAATTTAGAATTTTTAAAATTTCTATCAATTTTATCTGTCGACTGGGGTAGTAATTAGTACATAATATTCTAAAAATTATATTGCATAATGTTTTATGTAAAAGAACTTGCTATAGGTTGGATTGAGGATTTCTAAATAAATTTTGGGTTTTATCAAAAAATATCTATAACTACGATTCAACAATCAACCAGGTTTCTACAATGACACGAAAACAAATTTTTATCGGAAATTATAACTTTGTATTATGAGTCTTCAATTGAGTATGTTACTAGGTACGTAAAATCGCTTGAAATTTTGTCACAGTAGAGCTTTTATGTAAAAAAATACACTAGTTTTTGTTTTATTTAAAAAGAGCAAGTAGTTTTGATTTTACATGCATTTAAATTTCGTCAACTCGTGTCAGCAGCGTAACGTCACAGTACAATACTCCGCTCTCTCTCTCTCTCTGTCTAATAAATAAATAATATAAAATAAAATGACGTCGTCCTACTTTTAAAGTCCTGTATCTCGGGAACAAATTTACGTATCAAATATATTTTTTTACATAAGTAATAAACAAAAATGTTTATTTCATTTTCCAAATTTGTCATCGATTATAACATTTGGAATTTGTGATAGGAAACTCGGTTCTTCCAATTATTTACAACAAATTTTGTGAAGCCAGATCATTTTGAACTACAATTAACATACAAAAGATAAACAAAATTAATTATTTGTGTGTAGGAAGTGTAGAGAGTGTAGGAAAAGTTTGTGAGAGTGGTTTTGTGATTGTATGTTTGAGTGAAGAGGTTATATTAATGTGTTTATTTAAAGAGCTATTTCATATAAGTATTCTTAATATTCACTTGATTTTAAATCCCATTTCATCATAGGTTTTGATCTTTAGCCAATTTATTACAGCAGTTTTTCATTATTTTAATGTTACATAAATACATTTAGTATCGCATCTTAAATGTGTGATTCAGAATTCAATAACTAACGAAAAAACACGAATCAAAAAAAAGAATAAGAAAGAATAATAATTATAAAATAGCATTTGATAGCATTATCGGAGTTGATAAGAGGATTACAAGACAGTGTTTGGTAAGCTTGCTAGCCTTGGAGAGTTCTTAACTTTTTCTTTTATAGGATTAGTCTGTATCATTTCCTTCTTTGTTACAGATAACTTGCCACTTTTCTCAGTTATGAACCAGAAGTTACATTGAATATATTTAATTTATTATATCAATAGCAAAATAACCTATTTTTACACCATAGAAACTGTCTTGAGTCTATTAATGTGTAGGTGAAATTGAAAACTATATAACCTTCTTCACCCAGACATTTTTATTACTTATAAGAACACCTCATAACTGCATGAACAGATTTTAATAAATTGTAGCTAAGAAACATCTCGATCATCCAAAAAATCGGTCCATACGTTTAGGAAGAACGAAGTTTTACGAAAAACACTTTAAAAAATGAAATCCCATTACACCCACCGGACATGTAGACAGCCATAATACAGCGCAAGTTTCAATAATCATTTTCTTTAGTCAGTTCCCATAATAACGAAGACTTTTTATTACTGTTAATAAGTAGGGATGACAAGTCAAATGATTTATAAAAATTAATAATGTTCATAAAAATAAAATAAAACTCTTATTAAATCAATTTTATTTAAGTGTTGTCTATCTTCAAAATTAAACTTAATATAATTTAAAAATCAGTGACAAGACATTTTTTTGTGTTGAAGAATAACAATTGATAGATCTTTTAATTTGAATCGTGCGACGTTGGAGGATGGAATACTCTATTTCGTGGATATTATCATAAAATTCATAACATTAACATTCATTCCAGTTCAGGCAGTTTTAATAAGCTTTTATATTTAAAAGTTTATGAAAACTGTGTTAATATAGAATAATATAGCACCCAGTAGGTTCTGTTATGTTTGACTTTGATATAAATTAGTTAAGGTATCCAATTTTTATTTTTATTTGGTATCCCGAAAAGCGGAATAACTATTAAGTCTGAAAAATGGTTTTATGAGCTTAATCTCAGAAATTGATTTGATTAATACAGCAAATGCTATGTGGTTACTTTAAGCAATTATAAACACTACAGCGCACAAGATAATGTTTATAATTGATCATTACCGGGTACGTTCGTTTAAAAATAAACTAACCTGGCAAAGCCACGCAAAGGACGATCACACCTTTCACTAATCCGAACATTGTCAAACGAAAACAACCAACAAAAACTATATCAATCTATTTTATATAATCAAGTTATCAAAAACATTTCCTCCAGTCGTTGTAAATTAAACGGTAATTGATAATTTAATAAATATCAGATAAGTGGCTTCTGAGAAATATTATGGATATAAAAAAAATATAATTTGGATCTTAATTAGCGTAGGTTTTATACAAAATATTATTATTCATTCTATTATATCTACCTATAGTACTGATAAATATATGTACATATTATAAAATGCATCAGGTGTATAAGGTTATTAAATGTTTTATTATGATGAACATGTGAGGATGTGCAGAATAACTTCCTAATGTGCTTCAGAAGGTATTTCCTGCAGCGGTAGTAATTGTCTGCATCATACAGTCTTACCATCATGTCTTGGAAGTCCTTAGAATCTGTCCCGTTTCGCAATACCGTTATCCCAAGTTTGATAGAGGTAAATCACTACAAAAATCGTCTATATAACATGTAAAGACATTGTCTATTGGCTTATCAGCTAATATGTTTTTAAATATATAGTCAGATAATGTTAATAGCTTTTTAGACAATTATAATACAAAATAAGTGCGTACTATCTATTTAGATAGGTATAAAACCTATCTGAATTTATTGCAGGTCTAATGACTACAACACACTTGCGGCTGGCCGCATTTCGTCGTCAGTGCTTCTAGAAATGTATATGATGGACATCGAAGAAGTTGATGCAGCATTTATATTATCATGGAAAAATTCGTCTTAATAATAAACATAGATTTTGGATACACTTTACTGGAGGCACGACATGATAGCAGAGAGTTTAATATTTTTATTTCAGAACTAAAGAAATATGAAGATTAGTTCTTAACATACACTAGGATGTGTAAAATCGTATGAAGCATTATGTTTTATCTAAGCTATATTTAAACAATTGCCTAATGCGCGAAGAGTTGCGGTGCGCTGCAACATTCAACCGGATTGCACGCCGCAAGTCAGATCATGCGGTTTCAAATAAAAATTTAAGTGCACGCCGCACGTGGCCAGCCACTAGTGGGTTTAGCCTATTAAATGCGAAATTGTGATACACTATAAATATGAATCTTTCAATAAAAATGTATAGTACATATCACTACATAGTATGAAACAAAGTCGCTTTTTCTTTCCCTATATCCCTTTGTATGCTTAAATCTTTAAAACGACGCAACGGATTTTGATGTGGTTTTTTTAATAGATAGAATGATTAAATAGGAAGGTTTTTATATATGTTTTATACCCGTGCAAAGCCGGGGCTTGTCGCTAGTTATAATATAAATTAATTTTATATAAAAAATAAAATCGATCTCAAAACGCACTAAAAAGTGAAATATACATTTTGTATTATCTATAAATGAACCTAATATAAATAAAAATATGTAAATAGTGTCGAATATTAAAATTCATGTAAAATTTAACAAGGACATAGAAAATGTTGCTTTTTGAAAGGCTGAGCAAAATCTAAGATTATTAAGATAATAAATGCCTCTTAGCAATTTCTTACTTACTTAAATTTGCTATATAAACTCTGTCAGACGTTATATACCTAACATAATCTGTTCGGGGCTAAACAATTTAAAAAATCCCATTAATAGATGGACCGAATTTTATAAATTGTAGCTATCTCAATCATGTCATATTTAAAAAAAACGCAACAAAATTGTTCACACATTTAGAAGTTTCGTTACCACAGATAGATACACGGACATGTCAAAATAATAACCCTTCCCTATTAAAAAATAGGCTACTTATATACATATATTCAAACTCGAGTAATTATCAGCTACTATCTAAAATAAAAAAACCCTGTACTTATTAAATGAATACAATATTTTGATTTATCACAATTTAATGTTAATGGGTGATTAAAATGTTACGTATACTAATAATCCTCTAGATTGCTTATTATATCATCAGGTTTAATTTCAATTTGTACTTAATTTGTACAAATTCAATCCTAGGTACACTATATTTCATAATATTCTATTTGATATGTTCTCACATATTAAAAATTATAAATCTATTCTAAGAAAGTAATATAAGTTAAATAATAACTAAATTCTACGGTAGCTATTTTTTATCAATAAATAAAAATGTTAAGGTGGATAACGAAAATTAGATTAAAACAATATCTATTTCCGGATTAAAATAATTTTCTGAATTTCTTCATATGATACATCAAAGTATCAGACATGAATTTTTTTTCAGTAATGTTTTTTTTATAAAATAAGAGGCAAACTGGTAAGAGACTCACTTACAATAAGCGGTCCGTCACCCATGGACATCCTCTAGCCTTTTAAAGAGAAGTGCGCTCTTTTCTTGAAGGTCCCTATGTCAATGCTACGTCATAGCTCGTAGCAAGCTAAACGCGTACCTGTAACCTGCAACAGAACTACACAGGAATATATATTCCGATATAGGAATTACCACTCTAAGTGCTAGTCACTTCTGAACCCTGCGCAAATACGTCTGAACTCTGAACGATTACTCAAATACCTAATTAAACAATCCTGCGCGATTCCCACACGATTCCGAAACCGTGCGGTTCTCGCCATATACCAAGTAATAATACAACCATACTGCTGTATAATAAGTTACTCCTTAAGCATAAACTATTACAGTAACAACAAAAACAAAAACCTAACCGGCGGTCACAGAGATAAAATTTAAAATTATCTATTTATATATTTAAATTATATGTAGGACGAGACCGAGAGGCCTGAATCACCTCTAAAATACAGATGCGAAGGACAAGGGAACCCACTACGATTATATTTCCAAGAAAACCCACCCTATCAATAAGACATACATGAAGGTGGTGACCCTCATGGATGAAGAATACTACGCGCGCGATTACATTCATATTGAATTGTATTTCAATGTTCAGTTAAAATACAACAGTGCAAAGTCAAAGCAAGTCTCTGGTTAGGGCCTTTTTCAAGGGACAAACTATTGGAGAAATATTAAAAAAAATATTTCTTAATATGCGTTTACTAAAATCTGTTATTTTGAAATGCCAAACGGATCCTGAAGTTACATAAACATATTCCAGAATATTCTAAAGCACAACCTCGTTGATTATACAACAGTGATAAACACAATTATATTATTAGTGTTTTGATTTAGCTATCGATAAAAATCCTTAATTTCAATTAAATGAAAGCTTATCATTGTTTCCTTTTCATTATTATTAATTATAGTTTCTTTTCAATAATTTAGGGGTCATTACTTAAGCCCCAGTCCTTTAGAGCGGTAATGTAAATTCACGTATTACATTTCTCTAGTTCTCAAGTTTTCTCAAAAATCATGGAATAAGAAAATTGATATTGCTGTTCCCCGGACTTATCAAAGAAAGAAAGAACTAAAATATTCTATCTCCCTTATATTAGAACGAAACATTGGTATCCGAGCCGCTTTGTCTGAATTCTGTATGATTACAATCACCTAAATGGTGCTCATTTGGAGCTGGAAGTGTTCAGGGTTGAATTGCTTTAAGCAAAGGCTGTTTGGGTTCTTAGTGCCTTCTTAATGTAGATATTGGTTAGCTGTATTTTTTTAAAATGTTATTTTAACGTAATTTTTATTATTGTAGTGCCTTAATTGTAATGCGTCTTTGAATTTTTGTGGTGTCAATTTCTTCCAGGTTTTATAACATGTGTTATGTGGCTATGAATTCAGAGAGACATTCCAGCTGTGTGTGGCCAGCCTAAAAGTCGATAAGACACTGAATTAACACTGAATATTTAAAAACGCTGCCTTAACGATTCTATCAGTTGTGATAAATTCAAGATAAAAGCTAAATAAATTGGCGAGATCAATTAAATATCACTATTGTTTACCTCAAAAATGAAGTTGCTGGTTGCATTATCGGCCGTCGTAGCACGTAAGTTTTTTTATTTTAAAAAATCCATATTTATTTAGCTATTAACTCTGTCCCAATACGTTCATTGAAATTTTAAAGGAATTTAAATAATAAAGGCAATTTTTGCCGATCGCAAATGAAGCGTTTCACGATTCGAGTGTTTGTTGTTTCTCGCATGTTCTTGAAGGCAAACAGATTTTAATGATTTTTATTTGGTAGGTTTGGTGATCCTTTTTTTCGCCTTAAATTTGTATACTTAATTTTGTTTTTTTAACTATAAGCCGAATTCAAAGTGCATTTATAAGTAATCAATAAAACAGAAATAATGATTCCACAAAGAAAAATTTTTGTAAGTCGATACTGAAAACTTTTTCATAAATATTTAACTCTAACGTATCATCTTCAGGACGTTTAATTATATCTGTTTGATGTTTTACTTTTACTGAATTCGATAATATTTTTACGTAATCGAACCATAAGAAATACCAAACACTACTGCACGTAGACTTGTAAAAACGTTGCCCTGTTTTTTAGTGTGTGCTGGTGGTAGAATCTACAACTCGGAGTACGTCCCTACTACACCAGGGGACAACAGTCACTATGTGGAGGGAGTAAGCCGTTACGTTTGGATGCCTGATGGTGATGGTGTGCCACACCTCGTGGACTTACACGAACCAGCTGAAGCTCAACCCAGGAGTGGTGCCAATAATAACTACTGGCTTTACACGAGGTTTGTGAATTTCATGTGTATACTGTGTAACCACCAAATCTAAAAAGGGATGAGAAATAATATCCTCATCCATAATTGATATTGTTAGTATACAAATAATTCTTTTTCAGACGCAATCCTCATCATCACCAGCTGTTGGTAATCCATAACAATAACTCCGTACGAAACTCTAACTACATGGCTCACTTGCCGCTTAAAGTCATCGTCCATGGTTGGAACAGTGATGGAACCTCCTCAATAAATCCAACCATTCGTGACGCTTTTCTTGCTGTTGGTGATTTTAACGTCATCGTCCTGGATTGGGGAAGGGATGCGTCAGGATTGTATGGTACATCCGTGAGGGCTGTACCGGGTGTCGGTCAGCATCTGGGTGACTTCCTAAACTGGTTAATCTCCAACCACGGAGGTAACTGGAACAACGTACACCTTGTTGGGTTCAGTTTGGGAGCTCACGTCGTTGGAAATGCCGGTCGAGCTGTTGGAGGTCGCCCCAGACGTATTTCTGGTATGTTTACAGGGAAACAAAAGTAATTATTAATTTTTCAACTCAATTAACTTGATGTTATAATTATGGTATTTTATATAATATGTTTGATTTCAGTGTTACGTAACAAAGCATTTATATCAGGATTTTGGTTACAGGATTAGACCCTGCGGGCCCACAGTGGGGACCAAGCAACGCAAATACTCTTAGGGCAAGTGACGGTAACTATGTAGAAACCATTCACACCGATGGAGGTCTTTTAGGTATTTTTGACCCGATTGCGAACGCAGATTTCTATCCTAATGGTGGTAGGAATGCACAGCCTGGATGCTGGCAAAGTATCTGTTCACATGGACGTGCCTGGGAGCTATTTGCATCCAGTGTGAGAACAAACCACTTTATTGGAAGACGCTGTGCAGACCTTAATGAAGCTCGCAACGTTCGCTGCGGCGGATCACAACATAGAATGGGCAACAATGATATGAACAAGTCAGGGTACGTGGCTTAATCTTTTAGAATCAACATAAAAAGGCAAACACATATTTTTACTACAGTGGCTTATATTTAGTTAATTATATTTATTTAGGTAACTATAATATTACTAAAATAAATCAATAAAATTAACATAATAGTCAAATAGATGGTTGCTTCTAACAAGTGAAATTGAAGACAATGTAACAATGATGTCCAAGAAAGACAAATAAGAATATTTCACAAAGGGATAAAATGATTTTCATAAATTGTAAGCTTAGATTCATCTCGATCTAGGTAGAAAAAAAACTGAATCCGAATCGGTCCATTCGTTTTGGAGCTACGATGCGACAAACAGTCACACAACACGTCAAATCTTTAACACTCCTTTATTTTCGTTAGGGTCTAAAAATAATTTACGTAAATGACGTCATTTGTATTACTTACTGTCTTGATTGTTAGAAACTGTTATCATTATGAAAACACAGAACATTTAAAAGCATGTTCAATATGTGTTCAATATATTAGAAGATGAATAATTTTATGTTTTTATTCTTATTTTCAGAAATGGACTTTTCGGTCTAACCACTGGTTCTAATTGGCCTTTCTAAAAAATTAATATTAAATCGAAATCACGCAACCACAAATTAGCAAATAAACAATCTCTACACTAAATGGAGTTTCTATTAATTCCCCATGTAATTGATGACATTTTTTTTTCATAGCGTAAACAAAGTGGCTATAAAACGAATTTAAATTTAATTTATGGAAATTGTTACGAATAACTACTATAAAATCGTTTGTATTACTAGTCTGATTAATAAAAAACAATTGAGAACCGAAAAAAATAGGTTTGGTTAATAGAATAATATCTATATCTGTTTCTGTATAAATATACCTGATGGAGAATATTCATACATTTTGATTTTTAGCCCACCGTATATTCTCTATTTAAAATGGAAAGATCTTGTGAAAAAAACTATTTGGTACGTCAATTTGTTCCCAAGATAGATAATTTTAAAAGGAGGACGACGTGACGTTATTTTACAACAGCTTGCGCAGTTCGTCGCATCGCTGCTCGAGAAGAGAGACAGAGAGAGAAAGCGGAGTGTTGTTGTACTGTGACGTCACGCTGCTGACACGATCTGACGAACTTTAAATACATGTAAAAACTACTTGCTCTTTTCGAATAAAACAAAAACTAGTGTATTTGTATACATAAAAGCTCTATTGTGACAAAGTTTCAAGCGATTTTGCGTACCTAGTAACATTATCCATTAAATACTTTGTAATCATATGACGTCGTATGAATATAGCGAGCATCCCTTAATCTTAAATAATAGGTTTGTTTGTTTCGATTTGGCAAGATTATCTTATATGATGGAATGTAAATTAATCAGACGCTTAAGATATAAATTAAAATAAAGTCTTATTTCCGTTTGATTGATTAACATATAAAATCAACACAATAAACATATTATGTAAAAACATATATTTAATATTGATGTTTAGTTACGTTTGATTCCTCTTATTGGAGTATAGCCGAGAAATATTATAAGACTTTTGCGTCGAGTCTAAAAGAAATGAAATTTTATACCTAATTTATTCTTAAAACGTCATCTAATCGTGTATTAGCCAAAGATTTCTGAAAGTTATTAATGAAAGTGATGAGTGAGCGATATCACTTATTATAATCATTACATAATAATTTCTATTCTATATTTTTTCATGTATTTAATATGCATGAAAAAAAATAGATAATATAAAAATATAAATCATAAATAATTATACAGGTAATCTCAAAAAGACATTTTTAGACTTGAGAATGCTGGCTTATAAATACTTTTTCATAGCTTGTATAATTTATTAGTATCCGTCCTTTTTTCTGGGTTGCCTATGGAAAAGATTGTCTAGTCTATCCGGTTAATGTTTGTATTATTTTTAATGTAGCGTATAAAAAAATTATGATCATACATTTCCGTAAATTTCTTTAAAAAAATGATGTAATATACATAATTATGATTACATAATTTAGTATATATATAGTATATATTTAGTATATTAGGTAAATATTAAATACTATAATATCTAAATTGACATTTAATATTATAAAGTTATGACGTATTTTAAACAATTAGCGCTCAGAGACTCGAGAAATATTATTTTAATTTTTCACATGCGAACACATCAAAAATTGATTCTTGTCATTTGAAAAACTCGCCAGTGGTTCGAAGTTTCAGAGTAATCTTCTACATTAACTAATGCCTTGATAAGTAATTAATAAAGATTAAAATAACAGCAAGAATTCGAATTTAGTTTTGACTAGATGACACACAGGGATTATTCACACGTTATGAAAACTTGTGAAGAAATCCCAGTGAATTATTTCTACATTTAGTTGGACTTCATTAGTGAAATATGTGCAGAGCAAATCAACACAACCTTCACAGCCTTTCATAATAAAAATCACTTCAGTTACTTGCAGAAAAGTCCCGTCTACCCTAGTGGGGTATGGGGCAGATGCATTTCACATCTGTTTCACACTTTCACATCGTTTTTTTCTTTATGGGCAAGTAGGTGATCAGCCTTCTATTTTCTGCCAGACCGAGTTTTTTTTTATCTCCACCGGGAATCGAACTCAGGATCTCTCGGTTATAACCCTTACGCGCTTGCCACTAGACCAAAGAGGCGGTCAGTTACGTGCAGAACTTATTTTAATTCAGTGGCCAAAAGGAAAAGTTTGTTTTGAATAAACAGCATTTATATATTTGCTATAAATATATAAATGCATAAACAACACACACAATAACATACCACCAACATTGCTTTTATCATGTTATTTTTATAAGACTTAATCAGATAAATATGATTTATATGAAATTAAAATTTATAATCAAAACGAAGATATTATGTTTTTCTTAAAGATCATTTTAAGACACTATAATATAAAAAACAAATTCAGTGAAAAAAATTACGGCAAAGCAGACTTTTTTCTTAATCTTGATATTAATAAGAAATATGCAATCGAATAAACATTTAATGGAGTTTTCAAATAAGCTCAAAACAATTACTAAAGCGCCAATGATAAATCTTTTAAAAAAAATAAGATTTTGTAGAAGGTTTTTTTAAAGAAAAGAAGACAGAACCAAAAATTTGTATTTCACTCGAGTATTTGTGAGGTTTCTTTCAGTCTAATTGTACGCAGACAAAACTACTTAATTGGTGATATTAGTATCGATAGATCACGTATATTCCAATCAAAAAGATTAGAAGTTGTTATCATTAATTAATTAATATTTTTAAGCTCATATAATTCTTACCAACTAAAATAATATTTATGATACTAAGTAGGTAAGAATACTTATCTTATCACCTTATGATGACGTTTTTATTTGTGCATTCTATCAGAGTTTCTCCATTAATTTCCAGTAAATATATAGTAATGTGTTTTACTTACGCTAGTAACATACAGCGTAATGATAATACGTGAAGCAAAAACTTTGTACTCCTTTTTAAGAAAATTGCGCGGACGGAAGAGTTTAAAATTTCTCATTATATATAGTTTATATAGAGGAGTGGAGAATGCTAAAATATTTTTAAAATTAAGCATAAAAAATACATTGAATCAATAAAATAAACATTACGCACACTACTGCTTAGATGACACACAGCATACACACAAATACATACCTGACCAGCATACATACAAATACTTTTGAATTGTGGTCGACTTTCGATTAATGGGCCACCACCAAAGAAAACAGCTTGAACGGATCAAATGCGTATTATATATTTAATAAATTTTTCAATTCTTTGCTTATATAAATTTTCGCGTTTCGCGTTTAAATCCTAGCACATTAAATATAAAAATCTCCTATTTTCTTCTTGTAATTTAAAACTTATATAACTAAATCCTCCCCGTCTCAGTTCAGTAGATTTCGAGATTAGCGTGAACATATAAACAGAATCGGTGAGAGACTTTAAATGAGATTTGTCAAGAGGTCTGCTGGCCCTTAATTTAGTCAAGATCCAGCTTGTTTAGTTTCATGCATATTACACTGTTTACACAGAAGAAATTTTTACAATTGTTTAAGTCTTATCAAACTCTTAATACAAGAGTTAGGAGCTCGACTAAAATTTTCCTGACGCGAAGTTTTGTTAAATAGTTGTAACATTGTGATAAATACGAGTATAAACGCTTTAATTTGATCTTTTTTTATGTATGCATATTAGACGTTATTAAATATTGTTATATTTAATAGAGAAGTCATGATTAATTTAGGTGCAAATCGTTGTTGTTAAATTGGTTTCCAATATTTACCAGATATATATGTAATGTATAAATGTATGTCTTTTTTAAATTTCACCAAAGAAATTATATTGGTTTTACCTTCCCTTTGACTATCAAATTAGTGGAATCCGTAAAAATGAGAATTATCGATGTTGTTCTATAATTATTACATAGTATAAAACAAAGCCGCTTTTTCTTCCCCTATATCATTTTGTATGCTTAAATCTTTAAAACTACGCAACGGATTTTGATGCGGTTTTTTTCAAATAGATAGAGTGATTGAAGAGGAAGGTTTTTATATATGTTTTATACACGGCAAAGCCGGGGCGGGTCGCTAGTTTATAATAATATGAACTATGATTACATCGAAGATAACTAAGATTAAACCAATAATTAAAACTTAACCTAAAACAATTCAATTTATTGATAAATTGATAAATTATAATTGTCTGTCCCCGTTAATATAGATTAGTTTGTAAAAGAGATTAAGTTAAACAATACAACAGTGAATTTAGTTTCAAATCATGATAAAATCATTGTTATACGCATTTGGAATAATTTCAGGCAAGTAGTAGAATATAACCAAACATTTTTAAAGTTATTATACCTTACTATATTTTAACTTACCTGAAGTACCTAGATACAATAATTTCTCAAAAGTTCTCGCTAATTTGATATATTCAGGGTAGACTTTTTGAAATGGAAAGGGTAACTACCTTAAATACTCAAGAAAGTAAATTTTACTCAAAGAGAATTTTATTTTTAAAAACCAACTAAAGCTTTGAAACCTGGTGTATCAAAAAAAAGTAAACGTATGTGCCTTTAAATAAAATCCGAGCAATAATTCACCCGCCACCTAGTTTAATATCGGCAAGGAAATATTTTAATAATATTTTTTTAGTCTCAATAATAGCGAAAAATAATAATGTTTTTAATTAGTTTGTTGCGCAGCTGTATTACGGGACCCAAAAGAAAATTTTAAAGATATAAAGATACTTTTATTTTCCGGGGGATGGTGATAACGCCTTACATTTAGTAGATACAATGGAGCCTATTGACTATAATATATTAGATCAATGTAAACGAAATCTTATTAACCATCGATACTGGCTATTTACTAGGTAAGTAAAACCTATTACCTATACCAATGAGACAATTAGAATCTAAGAACAATATTATGAAAACATAGTTTGGTCTTTCTACATGAACAAAATCAAAAATACATAAGAGATGTATAATATTATATAATTCATTGAGAACAACAAATAAATTGAAATAATTTTTTGCTCTCGATTAATGATTCGATTGATTTAAACAGCTTGCAATTTATTAATTTATTTTTAAAAAATTCAAAATTCATAACTTATAATGCTAGAGTACAAACCTTTAGATACCATTCTTTTTTGCCTAAGACCTTGTATTAGAACATGGTTACATAATATTATGAAACCATGTTCTAATACATTAAATCTTTCTGAAACTTAGTAGTAATTGGGATTATCGCATTCCACTTGCTGTGATTACAGGAAAAATCCAACTACGCCGCAAGTAATTAATCATGGCTCAAAACAATCTATTCTGAACTCAAACTTTAATAAAGATCAAGATACCGTCTTTTTAGTTCACGGATGGTTTGGAAATGGTGTTAACAAAATGAACAATATACTAACAGATGGTAAGAGTAAGTTTTGACTATGTATTTATGAAATAGCCAAAAGTTTTTCACTTAACACTTATACTTTTTCAGCTTTTCTCCATAAGAGAAACGTAAATGTGATGGTAGTGGACTGGAGTGTAGTAGCAACGAGAAATTACATGACTGCGAAAAGAGGAGTGGCTACTATTGGACGACAGTTAGGAGAATTTATCAACTGGCTTGTACAAGAATTTAATGTAACTTATAATAATATCCACTTAGTTGGATTCAGTTTGGGAGCTCATTTAGTCGGCAATGCGGGCAAAGCGACTAAGGGCCTAGTCAAAAGGATTACTGGTTGTTAAATAATATATATCTAAGTATATTTAGAGATTTACTTAAACAGTGACTTCTCTATGGCAACTGGCATGAGTCAGACAAATTTTTGCGTTTTACTGATCATTTTTGTTACAGCCACTAGCTGACGACTTACCCATTGAAAATATATATTTGTTTCTTGGAATTCGTATCCACACACCGGTGTAATAAAACATTATAGCCACGGAGGTGGTTTTCTAGCTTTTACATAAATTTCCAAAATGTAAAGCAGTCAACAAGTTTTTAGACTTTTTGACTGATTTGAAAGATAATCGAAATTGCAATTGTATTCAGGGTGAAATTATGAGATCGTCATTAGGTAATTAAATAATTTGGATTCTTATATTTTCGTTCCTTTTGGAGTGGAGACTTTGGGTCCATGGGGGCCAGAAGCGCGTTGATTGTTTAAAGAGATATCGACGCGCTTAGTTGAGACCACAGGAAACTCGAAAGCTGGCTCATATTTCGGCCAACGCGTTAGTATAGCAATACAACGCGGTAATGTAGCCAGTATTTTGGGTACGCACCCTAACGGCTTTGATGAGCCTTTTGTATTTTTGGTAATTAAATTAATTTAGGTCTAGACCCGGCTGGCCCTCTCTGGAAACACGATAAGAACCGTTTCAATAAGACAGACGCCCAATACGTGGAGATTATCCATACCAACACAGCCCTCTATGGTTTCTCTGAACTCTGTGGACACGCAGACTTCTTCCCAAATGGAGGTCATACTATGCCTGGATGTTGGTTCAACGTTTGCTCACACAGCAAAAGCTACGATTACATGGCAGCAACGATTTTATATAATCATCTTGTTGCCAGAGAATGTTTTACAACTGAAAACGTTGATGATGACAAATGCTTCGGAAATACTTATCTTATGGGAAATGATTTTCTTTCCAAGTCTAGGTTTGTATGTTACATTCAACATTTAATATAATAGAATATGATGATGATGATGGCACAATCATTATGAAAACGAAAATTCAAAATTTTACGCCATATTAAATGAAATATTCTCTAGCAAATTGCCTCGAACAGAAAATAAATGCATTACTTTTTTTTCAGGTCGGGTATCTTTAGAGTAAATACTGACAAACATTTTCCTTTTTAATTTAAAGAATAATTGAATGATTACTTTAATAATTATAGGAAGTATCTGGTTAAGAGTCGTGGATATCCTATGCATTTTTTTAATGCAAGTTGGCAGTAGATCCTCATTTAACGAACTGCCCCGCGCCGCCAATGAATACTTACAACGCTTGTTAACGTTGTTAACCTATGGGTGCATTTCCGGCCTTTTAATAACTTAATATAAGTATTTACAGTAACTACTGAAATATACAGTAGGTATACTGAAATATACATATACTTCAGGAATTTTTTTGAGGAAGCAGTTCTAATTTGAAGATATACCGTCTGATCTACCAGAAAACTATCCGTTTTTTGATAAATTAGGAAATAAGTTAATGATAATTAAAGTGGATGAGTTGTACCATTAAGAATGTTATATAATCAAGATTATTTTATGAATATGATCAACATTGTTTTCAATTTTATCTCAACTCCTTGACCCAGATATTATGACATATCTGATTATATTACTTATTCAAATTCTTATTAAAACGTTCTGTACTAAGTTCTACCTATAAAACTTAGCGTTCCTGCCTAGTTTAGACTTAAGATGTAGTTTCAAATTTCTTTCCCAAGATAATATTTATGTATATGATACAATTAATCGAAATTGTTTCAGCGGTAAGCATACTCGAATGTATTCGTAATTTTATCCGCGTGGATATAAGTGAATTTCCGCAACCCCAAGTGGGACATTGGGCTGACATATTACCGTATCTGTTTCACTGATCATTTTTTTTACAGGCAAGTAGGTGATCAGCCTTCTGTGCCTACCCAACCGAAACTTCCATTAGTTTCCCCGGAGCAGGACCTCCGGCGCAACATGCAGACACGTAAACCAATTAGCCAAAGAGGCAGTGGACATGACATAGTCAAATCACTTTGTCAGAATCAACCTTGCTATCAGTGAATTACTAAAATATATCCAGTACCTAGTTTTAGCAAACAAACATAAGTACAAATCTTTTCTCTCATTGTAATATAATTGTTATATACAAAGTGTACATTAATGTGATAAAGCATATTAGATTTATATTATTTATTTTAGTATTTCCGACATCGTAAATTGAATAATTTCTAACTACAGATTTCCTTTATCTAAGGTCGGTCTATTTTGGTCCAATGATTGAACACTTCCTATTTTGCTTTAATTATGGGATGGAAATCTTTATGTACTTTAAACTACATAGTATCACATATGACATTCAGAGTCTCGGGTTTGATTACGGAGAAATAAAAACAAGGCTAAAAATAGCCAAACTGTTCACCTTCATGCTTGTAAATTAAATTTTGTTAAATTTTGGTTACTAATGTCATTAATTTACGCGAGTACACATTTAAAAGAAAAAAAAATAACTAGTATACAGTGCGTATATGTAACAATTTTAACTTACTGAGTTAATATAATAATTTCTAAACTGTTTTCTTTTAAAATTATGGTTGAAAAAAACACTGTTTAAGAGAATAATAAACTACTAAATTTTACTTCAAATACTTAGTCTTAAAACTAAAATGTATTAAAAAAAATATTTTCTTAAAATCTAAATTAATGCATGTCTTAGCCCATTTCTTCGATCTCTTTTATCGCCTTCATGGCTATTGCATTTGAGGTTTGCGATTTATCCTAAAAATATGAAATTATATTAGTATATAATTACAAATATTTACAAATTTACTAGCTGACCCGGCAAACGTTGTTTTGCCATATTAATTTTTGGGGTGGGCTACCCTTATCACTTAGGGGTATGAAATAGATAGTAGCCGATTCTCAGACCTACTGAATATGCATATAAAATTTGGTAAAAATCAGTAAAGCCGTTTCGCAGGCGTAAGGTAACTAACATTGTGACACGAGAATTTTATATATAAGAAGATTTACAATAATGTATATAAAAAAGGCTCATCAAAGCCCTTGGGGTCCGTAACCAAAATACTGGCTACATTGTATCGCTATAATAAACGCGTTGGCCGAAATATGAGCCAGCTTTCGGGTTTCCTGTGGTCTCAACTAAGCGCGTCGATATCTCTTTAAACAATCGACACGCTTCTGGCCCCCATGGACCCAAAGTCTCTAATTACTCAAAAATATGTAATATATCTGAACTATAAATGTTTTACTTATATCTATGTATTGAATTGTTCCTCTTTTTAAAGATAATTAATCGCTTATAGTAATCTTTAATAAATTAAATAGGATAGTTACCTTAAGTATTTTGTGAACATACTGATAGCCAAGCAATTTTAATATCTTAGGAAAAAAAATCTCGTGTCACTGTGTTTGTTGTTGCACTCCTCCGAAATGGCTCGACCGATTTTAATGAAATTTCTCTGTAGGTGTGAGGTCGTAAATTATTTTTCAACCTCCTGCCCCCACCCATAAGTTTTAATATTTTAATATGAACAAATATAAAAAAATAAAGTCATTCATTGGTTTACAGGAAGTGTCGCGTCAATTTAATTCTGCATGTTTGTTTTTTTGGCAGAATTTTCCGGGTCAGCTGTAACTATAAAATATTCACCTTATTGTCATAAGCATTTATAAAGGCCTCCTCTTTCGGATGAGGTGGTTCACGGAAAAGTCCCCTTATTTGTGGTGCAAGTAACTTTGGTGAAGGGGGCACATATACCTTGCCCCTGGCTTTGTTCATACCAGTCACTAACATACCCACACACATTGTGATCAAACACCCCGCTAAAGTGTACCACATATAAGATATTTGAAGTACTGGACTTACTTGCTCACTGAAAACAATATTAATAGAATTATTTTCGTGAAAATTTACAACAAAATTAATTTTTCTAACTCTGACAGACTAAAATTAAAAACAGCGCCTATCTAGAAGCCGCCAAGATAACTGTTACTATGAAATAATAAAGCCTTCATTACTATAATACCATTTAAATTTAATTAGTAACTGAAATTCAATACGCGTTGTGTGGAATGTTTCGTTTCCCGTTAAAACAAACCGAATTCATCACAACGTCAGAACCTTCAATAAAAGGTTTCTCTAAAAGGCAAGCACCTCCTCTGACGTTATGGGTGTCCTTGGGTGACTGTCCATTACCAGCAAGTGAGCCTACTGCAATTTTAAAGATGGGTGTACTCATAGGCTGGCACACCCTATTTTATTTTATAACTTTTTATTTTAGTTTTTTTATACTTTAATTTTTTATTTGTTTTATTTAACTTTAGTTTTATAAGTAAAGTAAATTGTATTACCAAGAAATACAGATTTTGTTTTCTGTATTAAAAATTATATTATTATTATTTAAAAAAATCAACACAAAATAGATAAAGAAAATTTCTCTGGACCGAAAGCTGATCTACTTGTCCGTCTCATGGTCCATATTACTTACGCTTACCTATCTGAAACGTGCAAATCTTGACTGACGGTATAATTATAAAGGCAGCCATCGACACTGAGAGGCTTGTGCGGGTGTGAAATTCGGCCTTGGGTGATTGCCAATTGGGCTGATAAACACCACCACGCCATTAATATTAACCCACTTAGACCACCCAGAAAAGCACTCTGTAATTTAAACACACCACACTCATAAATTTACCTTATTTTAACTCTATTTTTTTTAAGTTAATTTAAGTTAACTCTTATTTTCTGAAATGTTATCACACGACATCTTTCTGTAAATGGCCCCATCTATATAACCAGATATTACTTAATTTCTTTGTATTTATAAAATAATATAAAAAACTACAAATCATTAAAGTGCACAAAAAAGTAGAAAATTAAACTTCAATGTAATCTTCTATATGTTAGCAATTATTAAACTAAATCAGCGGTGCACTCTGACTTCGCATGAGTAACACTTCTCAGGGGTAGATGGAACAGTGAACTTAAATATTTTATTATTACCAATCCATCAACCCATGGCATCAGTATTCCTAAAGTGAACACACCAAGTTGTGGGCCCATCGTTATCGCTTCCAGAGTCATTGTTAATTGAAGGATCGTTCCAAGTTTCTCAACGATAAATGTTAGTGCTGAAATCAATAAAATCATAATGTATTTAAAAGTCGGATTAGCTAAAATTACATCGACATAGCTTAAAGTTTAAGACCATTCAGAGTGTGTGGAGTGTAAATTCCTTAAAACTTTACTAAAAAGATGCATATATTAGTAAAAGCAAGTGTTGGAGTCAGAAAAATAAGAATATAATACCGGTGAATTTTCGTATGATTTGTCAACCTATAAGCAACATTATATAAAAAACATTTATCCGTTTTCCCTATATATTTCCTGTAACCTAGTTTTATTTTTGTTTATATATACCTATAGGTTTGTTATTCTTTTAATGTCTATTATAGTAATAAGAGGATCGTTTGCCCGTAAATAGAGGCGCATTTATCTAGTTTTTTTTTCTTTTGAGCTGATTGTATGTCATTTTCCTTATGTGGTTAAAAAGAAAGAATATACATTAAAATAAAAATGTGTTACACTAAAACATACCTAAACACAACATTCCTATAAAAACAACAACGCCTCGTAATAGCCACTTCGTCTGTTTGTCTGTCAGCTGTCTCTTGTAAAAGGGCTTATAGAAGTCTTCCAGGACCACAGCTGACATGGAGTTCAGACTTGTTGACAGGGAGCTGGGGATAATTGATGGCAAAAGAATTTATTTAATAATAATGTTAGTTAACTTACTCCTCCGAAACGGGTTTACTGATTTTTACCAAATTTTATATGCATATTCAGTAGGTCTGAGAATCGGCTACTATCTTTTTTCATACCCCTAAGTGATAAAGGTAGCCCACCCCAAAAATTATTCTGGCAAAACAACGTTTGCCGGGTCAGCTAGTAATATTATATTACTCTTTATAGTATGTTTACTATTAAGGGAGACGATATATAATTTCTATGCACAAACATGTATCAACCATTCTTCTGTGATACATAGGTTTTTTATTTTAAAATAATTAATCAATAAATGCTTTGAAAGAGCCCTTTCACTTTTGTAATTTTACTTCGTAGCATAATCGTAGCACTTTCGTAGAATTACAATGAAAGTGCTTAGCTCAAATATTATTGGTTATAACTTTAAAAATTATTAGTTAAGTAATTTTGATTAATTTCAGTAGTTCAAAATTTTTAATGATTTATTTTAAATATTGAAAATAAACTTGGTGTTTGAGCTATTTGACGTATTAGTAAAAGGTTGAAAACCTTAGCGCTGCGCTGAAAATACCAGCCAGGAAGACTCCAGGAAGACCAGGTAAGTCTCCAAGTACGTCCATCACCAATAATGGAAGTAACTGATCCTTTGCCTTCGCCAACTTCAACAAAAAAGTACGTCAAAATAATTTATATTAACTAACAAAAGGCTTGAACAAATTAAACGTTATCAAATGTTTAGGGAAGGTATTTTCAACCAACATCAAAAAAGTAAAGTTCTCAATTCAACTGTTTTTTTTTTGTATGTTTATTACACGATTGTAGTATTTTTAATCAATATAAACGATAAATATTCGTATACTACACTTTACAGAAAAATAAACAGCAACAACAAATATTTGCCATCTAGAATTATGATTTTTTTATTATTTTATTTATGACAGTTTGCGCTTTTAAAATTTTGATTTGTGATATAATTTTTTGTTCAAACATTTTAAACGTAAAATAACCTAATATAAGTGGCACAGCATTTGATATATTGAAGATGAACGAAATTTAAAAATATTTTATTTCACACAAGAATATAGACAAAAACTAAATATACTACATACCTTTGTTTGCAAAGGATCACAATTATAAAACCTTGCATATATCAAGAGTCCACAATACAAACAAAAGCAATATAAAATTGATATTCCGATACAAAATAGATACACTGACCTGAAAATATATTAAATGTTACTTAACCTCAACAATTGAACGATTTAAAAGTTATAGTGATATCCTGTAATAATCGTTGTAGGGAGACAACACGTATAAAATTGCAGCATCGTTTTAGGAATTGTAGGTGTTGGAATTGGCAACAATAAGTCTTTAAATGGAAGGAAACAATTTAAATTCATGATAGTTGATTGTTCACCAACGGTTGAAAGTGAACCATTTCACCCGAGATGGGTCGCTCGAACGAGTGCGGCAATAGTTTATTGCCGCACTCTCTAATTTTACAATAATTTACATTTCGACTGTGAGGAAAGTAAAATACTATATACACGTATATTTTATAAAACAGGCCACTTGCCACGGCCGACTAGACTGTAATCTAGGTGGTCACGACGTGCATCTAGATAGCCATGCAATTACTTTACACCCTAGAGATGAAAAATCAATTTTCCAAAAATGCTTTTTCATCCCTAGGTTAATAACAACTAACTACCGTTTATTGTTATTCTGTTGTGGCTATATTCAATAACTTTGACGACCGATTGGCGCAATTGGTAGTGCTCCTGCCTTCTGCATCGAAAGGTCCTGGGTTCGAATCCCAGTAGGTGCATTAATTTGTGTGATGAGCACGAATGTTTGTTTCCGAGTCTTGGTTGTTTATAAACTTATATATTTATTTATTGTGGTACCCGCGTTGTTTCTGACTACCATAACACAAGTGCTTCAGCTACTTACTTTGGGATCAGAGCAATGTATGTGAGTTGTCTCAATTATTATGATTATTATAAATAACTGTAATGAAATCGCTAGGAACCAGTGCAAGCCACACATAGGTAAATTCCAAAAAAGGTCTATTCAACAATTTTATGCGTGTGTGTGCCCCTACAATCATTTTTGTGCATTTGTTTATGATCCTTTTTTATCCAAGTAGGCCTAACCGATTAGAAACCAAGTATTGCGATAAATCACGGACGCGGATTTTGGTTATAGTGGCTAAATTATTTTCGCTACAAATTACAACATTACCTTACCATTTAGCAGCCCGCAAAGTGGGTAAGGCGAGATATCGCTGCACCATGGTTTGGTTGACCGAGTTAGCCTGCAGCCAATAGATCACGCCACCTATCACAAGATTCCAAATTGTATGACGGGCTGTGGGGTTTATGTCCCAGCTGAAACAAGACATTTTTTAAGGTAATTTCTATATTACATTACAAAATCGACGTTGATTTACAAGACTGTAAAGAGAAAATTGTTTTCGAGAGATTTGTTAAATTTGGACCCATGACAATAAAGCCCGTTTGGTAGAATATTTGGTAGGGTCTAGGGAAAATACATTGCCGTATCTGTTACACCAATCAAATCGAAACAATTAGTAATTGTTGTAGAAAAATAATAATAGACTAATCAAAGCAACCGGGATTGGAACTGGGGATCTCCGGCGCAATACAAAAGCCACGGAGACGGCGGCGGAGGAGTGAATGTGAATGTCTACCTATTAAATACGTGTAAATATTTAAAAACAGTCGAGTTTAAGATTTGAACATCCAAAACCATTCTATCAATGTCAAAGTTGTGTGTTACATAGTTAAAAGTATACTTGGGTCCTTCGATCCTTCCGCTTTCCATATTGCGTTGCCATACAACTCCAAAACCTCCTATGTCCAATGTTCCTTTGATTGCTACGAGAGCCATGGCTCCTAACATCACTGTTATCTGTATAACATCCGTCCACACTACTGCTTGGAGACCACCCTGTAGAAATAAACTATTAAATTTTATTCTTTATATTACAGAGTTTTAACTTATGACGTATCATGGTTACAAACTTGGATGTTTGAAAACAAAATTCGTGTAATTAACTGCTTTTTACCGACTTCAAAAAATTCTACGTACCTACTCAATCGGCGGATGTTTTTTTTATTTTTGTTACCTCAGAACTTTCGACTGGGTGAACCGATTTAGATGATTCTTCTTTTGTTTGTAGTTTTAGAGTTACAATTTGAAGACATTGTAGAAGAGAAAGTAGGTACAAATTTTTATTTTTTATAAAATTATGTACTTACTGCACTTGTATAGAAAATGCAAACTAAACACACAATAGGTGTTATAACGTGTATATTTACTCCAGTCACTGTAAAAAAGGGCTGTGATTATTAATTTAAACGATAGCCTTTTAAAAACTGGGTGCTTCATGCTATACTTTCTTACCTTGATTAAAAGCTAATGCTGGTACGTATATAACTATTGGCAGCCAACCAATCTAAAAGAAAATTTCATTCTAAAATTTAATCTAAAAATTAATTAAATGAATCTAAATAAAATAATGAAATAAAATATTTAAAAATAAAAACATGATAAATTTAACTCGTCTGCCTTGTTTGTTCATTACGAACTGTATTAAAACTTATATAACTTAAAATAACCTTTTAGCCTTTTCGTGCCCCAAGTAAAATGGCGGCAATTTTACTTAAGGCATCTATAGAATTTTGACGAACTCACAACAAAAGGTCACGTTTTATTAAATTTTATCACTTCTTTTAATCGTGCATATTGACCTTTAATACATAAAATCTCGAAAATACACAACTTTTAGAAAATAATATAAAATAGGACTCGCTCGTTGTTGTGATGGCGCCAAAACTTTTAACTTGATTATAAAAACTCACCATATTAAATACGAAAAGCACAGATCCAAACAATCTAACTCTATTGTCAAATCTTAATGACAAATACTGAAACAAAATTAATTTATTGAAAAAATTTCTACAGTATTTAAAGTTATATTAAAGTTTTGTTTAAGACACAATAAAAAGAAATTTTCTAACTCGATTAAGTAGGCCGATTTTAAAATTCTTTTTATTGATTCTATTGTGATGAAGCAATACTTTTTCCTAGCGATATATGAAATATTTTTGCAGTCGTGAAGGCGTAATAATTCACTGTTACATAAGGTTACCTTAGAATCTGACCTTTTTAGCATTCAATAGATTATTGTCCTTGACTTTTCCGTTGCCATTTTCCTCCGCGTCAAAGAACTCAGAGACATAACACACAAGACGAACTGAGGCTTAGCCATAAAATAAAATCTTATTTTATGAGTCCATATCATACGCCAAAATATATTATTTTAGTAATAATTTCAGTCCGAAGAAAATTTTAGCAAAACTGCTCTTTTTTCTATTAATATTGAAATAATTCTCACCTCATAATTTGATGTCATCTTCAGTTCGTGAAAGACTGGTAAGTAGATTTGTGTCATGAATATAGACATAAGAAAAATGCTGATAATTATGTAGGCATACTGAGTTCCATACATATAGACTTCTGTTGGAGATCCTAGTAAAGTTATCCCAGATATAAAACTAGAATAAAGAACCGTGTGATTATAATACTCAGCCTTACTATTAGAAGCGGAATTTTCAACGGACGTAAGTAAAATGAAAATCTCCAGCCATCCTTTAATTGTTAATAATGTTGTGAGTCATTTAAGACGAAGTAGTGTGTGTAATGTATATTTTAATTAATTTAATGTAGTTCTAATTAATTTAATATAAAAAATAGCTTAATGCATTTCTCCATATGAACTTTTTTTTGCCAAATTTCACGTTCTATGTTCGCGCAATTTTATTAAAAAATGCACAAATTTAATATAGATAAGATGATTATACAATTTCTACCATGCATCTTTGTGTCTATATGGATGTATTTTTATATTATGCGTCTTAAACACTTTTGTAAATTCGATGAAAATTCCACACTGTAAAAAGACGAATTGTTAAAATAAGAGTTAAATATAGCTCACCTAGCTACAAGGGACATTGAAACAGGCAATATTTTCATATTCCGTCCACCCAGGAGAATATCATTTTGGGTCGTCTGTTTTTTCATAAACCCCCAATACACGCCCACAAACGCACTTATCGCCAACATAAACACGAACACAACGTAATCTACCCACGAAAATTTTTGCATTTTCATCACCATATCAATAACATTCTCTTGTGTATCCATTTTAAGGCTATATAATATTTGCACGAGATCACAAGTCAAATGGCTAGTAAAGTCTAACTCAATCTGTTACAATGAAAAAATTACGATAACTCGCAATTTAAAGGAGGATGTTGCGAGATCCCCCCAATAGTTAGCAATGAATCAGGATCAGCCCGAAGCCGTAGCGTGAACCTTGACATTACTACAAATTGATTCTTATTTACAAGTAATTGGCAAGAATCTCAAAATTACCTTCCTTTTACACTAAGATTACGAGTAACTTCGCCGCATTATAAGTAACAAGATTTTTATTATGAAATTTTGCCGCGAATGGTCCCGATTACTTTAAGTTTTTCTAGAAATATTATCATTTTAACTTATCATTCATTCCACATTATTCGCTGAATCTAGATATTGGTGTCAGCAATTAAAATCTATCCATAGGTACTGCTAAGGAATCAAGTAAAGAACAAGAAAGGAACATTTCAAGACGTAAGAATACTGTTCAGTGGCAGTGCAAAACGTAAAAAATGATAATAAAATTAAGATTGTTCCAAGTCATTTCTCAGTATGTTAGTAAATAATATGGTACCTTGTACCCAAAGGTAAAGTTATAGGTAGTAGGGTACTTGCTAGTAACTAACATTTTGGACATCTTGGCGGTAAATTTTAAATTTGTTGAAGTTTAGATGAAGTGACAGTGACATTTACTCCTTCCAAAATACGATTTATTCTCTCAGACTATGGAAATTCCTTCCTTTGGCTGTGAGTCTACACTCTACAGAAAAAGTAATTAATTGATAGTTACCTACAGACGTTACTGTCATCAGTCAAATGTAAAAACATAATTGAAAAGCAATTCAAAACATTTCAAATATGTATTTTGAGTAAACAATAACACGTGTATCAATTCTATTTTGAAATATTAAGCAAACAAAATAACCTAAGGAAATCTACAACTAAAGCAAAATGGCAGAATTGCTTTTAAGTAAAACTGAGAAAATTTATATTGTTCATGGAGTCGAGGTAATACATTTTCAAGTTAGATATGTCCCTACATTATATAATTATTAAACTAATCTTTTCTCAGGAAGATTTCAGGTCAGATGGTCGCTCCAACTATGACTACAGACCCATGGAATTGGAGACGGATGTGGTGAGCCATACAAGTGGTTCAGCAAGGTTGAGATTAGCCAACACTGATATACTTGTTGGGGTTAAAACAGAGATTGATGTTCCAAAACCTGATAACCCAGGAATAGGAAAGATTGAATTCTTTGTTGACTGGTAAGATTTGAATATAACCAATTAATGGATTATTTAATACTTAGAAGCTACTCTTAAAGATAAGTAAGATAGAATTAAGACTGGACAGAACTAGAACTTAGACAAAATTAATATAATATTACTAAGAAGGAAAATGTCTTGTATATGACTTAAAAACATCTACTTTTTATAATTTCCAGCTCAGCCAATGCTACTCCAGAATTTGAAGGCAGGGGTGGAGAACAACTAGCCAATCGTATTTCTAATATATTGCAGAGAGCTTACAGCACCTCACAAGCATTTAATCTGAAACAGTTGTGTATTTTTGAAGGAAAGCAATGTTGGAAACTGTATATAGATATTTTAGTAAGTACCAGTAAACATCACAACATTTATTTCACTGTTAAGAAAATTATTTAGCTACTATTGGTATTCTGATAAAAATATCTTGGTCTCAGAGGTGGACTCTGAAGCCATCCTCTTGATTGTACTTCATTTATGTATGTTTGAAAGGAAATTAGTTGTCATAGTTTACATTTTATTTATATAGTTTATATGTGAAACAATTGCAGATACTAGAATGCGGTGGTAATTTATGTGATGCAGTTTCATTGGCTGTTAAAGCGGCACTATTCAATACTAGGATACCATCTGTGAAAGCTGCTTTAATGGATGGTGGTGATGTTGATTTGCAATTGTCAGATGATCCCTTTGATAGTAAGCCTTTGGAAGTTGGCACAGCGCCATTATTGGTAATTTTATAATACTACACATATTTTAATACATTAGGTACCTATATGAGATTTAAATTTTCTTATTTTATTAGAACCTTAAGAACTGTCCACATTAGGCTAAGAACTCACGGAGCGGTTTTCTGCCGTGGTGGCGGGCCCGCAGCCTTTGTAGAATACAGATATTTTACGCCCGCAATATGTGCGATCGGTTGACCGCAGTTAATTATAATTAAAAAAATTATTCTTTGAAGTAAGTATAACGCAACAACTCGTTTCTGATGTGTGTCCATGGCGGTCTAGAACTCAACTGATTATTTAACCGCCCGTATTGCGATAATCAACCGCCAAGTTTGCGAGCGATGATCGCAACCGCGACGGCTGCGTTACCGCACAAAACTCCGGTCTCGTAAGTTTTGAAAATAAAACTCCATTCCGCCACCGCGGCGGGCGCGAGAGAAAACCGCTCCGTGAGTTCTTAGCCTTAATCTGTTTATTTGTAAGATGTCTGGTTTTTTGATTTCAGTATATAAAATCAATGTGCTATGCTGAACATCAAATAATAGTTTACAAATAACATAGTAAATACATTGATATTCCAAATTTAACGAATATTATTATTACATCATATTTATTTTTAGGTTACATTATGTAAAATAGGGAACAAATTCATTGTGGATCCAACTGCTGAGGAAGAATTCTGTAGTATTGTTTCAATTGTTATTGGCGTTTCTGGTAATCCTGCACATTACAGTATGGAAGAAAAGGAAAATTTTGAGTGTAAATTCACTACTATTGGAATGAGTGGTGTTGGAGGACTTGCGCCTGAATTAATTAAGAGTGCTATTAGTCAAGGAATGTAAGTTGCATGTTTTTTTTCTATGATTATAATAACTTTACGTAGGTACATTGTTTAAATGTTAACACAGTTTTTTATGAAGAGGGCTACCACCTCTAGTCTAAAAAAAAAAGAAAAAACATTTGTATAATATTATGTAATAAGTTCTAGTCATAACTGCTAAGGCTTGGGAGAGAATATTTCTGTATTTTTGATGAAGCATTTTACTACAATTACTCCCGCGCTACATTCAATAACTAGTTTCTGCTTCTAACAAAATAGGCTTTTTTACCAATTCAACAAAAATTATTATTACTCTTAAGCGTGAAAACAGACTCACAATAATACATTATGATGTGTGTAAAGTTATTGATTACGAAGGAATAAATGTAAAAGCATTTCGTATTTATGTATAACTTGTATGTGCGTTGGTATTTTATGAGCGAATGAAATGTGAACTTTGACTTATGACTTTTACGCTCGGCTAACGTTAAATACATGACACTATATTTAATATGCAAGACACTAATTTATATTATTGAACGCGATAAACTTTTTTGAAAACAAAGAGGTTTAATAAAAAGATTTTACTACATTATCGCACTTGTGCGTAATGGTAATCAAAATGCCAGTTTGATTACAAACATCTATTCTTTTTATACCCAAGTGCGGTGCGATAAGTGTCACTTTATGAGCAAGTGTGATAATACATTATATTGCTGTATTTTTATTCCAGTGTTGCTGCAGAATGCCTTGATAAAGCTTTGGGAAAAACATTACAACGTGAAAAACAAGAAATATACACACATAAAAAAGATTCTTTTGGATTCTTAAAATAAAAGTTTTTACAGTTCCACATTTTTTCTTACCATACTGATTTTATTAGTTGTACAAACTAGATATATTTATCTTTTTAACTCCAGATTCAAATTTCAATAAATAAGTAGATACTACTTTTGGGATTTTTTGAAGTAGGTACAGCTTATAACAAAAAAAGATTTTGTAACAAAGTTCCTATTAGAGCTTGCTCGATTTACGAGGGAGCTGTGATATCGGTTAAAATTGTATAGGTATAATAAATAACTCCTGTCATCAATGTGCCTTTATTGGATTAATATAGAGAATAACATCCAACACCAATACAATCATCATTCCAATCCTACATAAAGCAAAAAAATCCAATAATTCTTTAAGGAAAGGATACAATGCAATATAAGCCATTATATATCCACACAAATTACATGTTTAAAAACCTAAATGACAATATATTCAACCAAGCAATATATAATGTAATGAATAATAAGATCAAAAAATGATATTCGAATAGTTTAAAAATAATAAAAAAATACACCATGTATTTTTATAATATTAAGTTATGTTTTATAATATATAATAATAATTATGATTATGAACAAACTGTGTAATGCAAATTAAAAAATATATTTCATCATATTCATTTTTGAAATATAAAGTGTACCATCATTTAGGTTCTTATACATGTTGAATTCTTATCCTACATTAGGCATAATATAAGGAATATATGGAATACATAGAAGTTTGTAATGTCTAAAGAGCAAGACTACTTCTTAGTGACAGTGGGAGTAAGTAGGTCGAGAACGGCTGAAATATTCCCATCCTTATTTTCAAGGAGCTGCATCAGCCAGTTGGACTCATTGGTGAAGCCCATTGCCATCATTTGCTCCAGAGCTGCTTGTATATGAGCCACTGAAAAGTAATAAATTAAACTGTAAAGATGTTTTATTATTTTTTAAATGAAATCCCCTAGCATAGGGCAGATGCAGATACATTTCTGTTTATTTCACTGAACAATTTTATAACAAGCAAGTAGGTGAACAGCCTTTTGTGCGTGTCCAACCCTTGGAGCATTAAACCAACTTCAATGCATTGGTTTAATAATCATTTGGAGTGATCTTAATGTACTTTCGAAACCGCCTAGTGATCTTAATGTACTTTTGAAACCGCCTAAGTGGTTTACGCGTCTGTGTGTTGCGCCAGAGGTCCTGGGTTCGAATCCTGGGGAAACAAATAAATGTTTCGGTTGTGTTAGGCACAGAAGGCTGATCACCTACTTGCCTCAATGAAACAGATACATAAATATGTCTGCCCCATGACCCATTAAGGGTTATTAATTCACTTAATGTGCTTTCAAATCTTCGTTAATAATCTCTGAATTACAATTAAACTAATTTCCTACTATTATTATTATATTAATTAACAATAAAAAAGACCAGTAAAAGTGCTTACTTGGATGACGTGAACCTTCCGGCTTGGTATCCTTTGGCTTCTCTCCACCTGTAGCTCCATCCTTGTTTTCCTCAGAGGCAGTTGGCTTGGCTTGCTCAGGCTCTTTAGGATTCAACACTAGATGTTAAAATATGATGTGTCAATGATGAAGTGCGAACTTATGGCATGGTCTTGAAAATTTAAAATCGACATTTGGCCACTTACATCCGAGTTCTAAAACTCAAAAATGAATCGAATTTGCTACGAGTGATTTTCTAAGACTTGTAGTATAAAATCTTTTATTATAATACCAGCTACCATAAAAAATTATCCTTATCATAAAATGCGATACTTTGAATCACGGGTACCAAGATATCGATAATAGTGATTAGTGGATCTATGTAACTGCAATTATTGGAATCCAAAATTTGTAAATCTACGAATTGATTTATATCTACTGAAAAAAGGAACCCGCTCAGTAAAGTGTAAAGGTTATGTCGGTCAAATATAAAATTTGTGATTGGTAACTCAATTGAACAGCTAAACTGATTCAACAAAGTGATGGGTCCTCCGAATGTTACAGGCTTCGTTCATTACACCACGCTTTAGAAGTTTGTATAACGAAAATTAATCTCTTTCCACTGTTTTAACAATCTGTATGTTTGTTCTTCCTATATTCAAGTAGACAGCAATCAATTGTTATTTTAACTCTACCACAGCTGTTACTATTAACAAATACATAATATTATAAAGAAAAATATGTGTTTGTTAGTAATGAATAAAACCAAAAATTGCTTGGACATATTTTAAAAATTATTCATTGATGAAACTAGCTTTGTGTTATTAGTGTTTATTACCAATAGAGAATAAGCAAAATATGTTTTTATTTAATACAATTTTAAGAGAATGAAACTCACCAGCAGTTGCGGTATTGAGGGGTGGGTAGAGACTCTGCGCTTCATTAATGCGAACTCTCTCTTGGAATTCTTCAGGCAAGTTGAATCCGATTGGACGCTCCTGTTCCCCCTTGGCGTCCGTTTCCATCACATCTAAATCATAACAGAACCTTTATGCTACGTCCTATAGTGATTCGCGGCGTAGGTGCGTTAAACACATTGATGCTAAGTTACTCTGACCAATCATTTAGTTTTATATTATAATTTTAGCTTTTTATTAATATGGGTGCAAAGTTGTGTTAAGTTAATATAGGTGGGTTTTAAATCATTTCTTCAGGTGAGTCGTCTTTAATCAAAGTAATCGTGCAATTGTTTTAAAAAAAAGCAAACTGCATTTTTTGCATCAAAACCTGCTCAGTAGGTACTTTCAAAAACCCTTCATGTCACTAAAAATAAATGAACTTCAAACAAGACTGTGAAAAAATACTAAGCTTACAACATTTAATTCGAGAACTGGTTTAAATCAAACAATATCCTGAGGTCATTCAATTTAAACAAATGAAATTATAAACCATATTATTATTCAGAGGATGAAACAACCATTGCTGTTTCTGTGGCTTAAGTTTCGTAAAAATATTCCAAACTTTACTTATTACCTATTTTATATTTTCGTAACACAACTTTTAGAATTTTAAATACTAAAGTAATATTTTGCGTTAAGATTTTGTAAACGTGCAACTAGAAATATCGTATTAATGTCAGAATACATATCTTACAAACCTTTGTTAATCACAGTCCAGCCATCAGTTCTGTCAGGAGATTCGTCTTTCTTGACCTCATCTGCTTTTGATGTAGACACTTCAGCTGCCTTGGATGGTGCATCAGTCTTAGCATCTTTCTCTGTATTCCCATCCCCTTGCCCCATTTCCACGTCCTCGTTAGATGACGATGACGATGGTTGGGATTTAGGTATGTGACTATAGGTATCCATAATCAATTTTTCAACGGTGACAAATTTTGAAAAAGGACAAGCAGGCTTTGGATTTGGCTGAGCGCTTGAGTTAGATGCCTGGGACTTTGTCGTGTTTTGGCTGGTTTTAGTCTGACCCTCTTGAGTTCCAGCATCTAGACCGACATCTCCAGCGAGATTTGCAAACTCATTCATATATGTGCCAAGTACTTCCAACCAGCCGGTGTGAGTTCGGCGACTATCACGGCTTTGACGACGATGACAGTAACCACGCTCGTGAGCGTGGTGTTGAGCTTGAACGTGACATTGAGACTGTTCACGGTGTCTTTCGCTCTCGCGGCGTTGCTTCTTGTATTGTTCTTCAAGAGACTTGAAGAAATGACGCGATCTTTTCACAGCATCTTTGATCATGGGGCGCTAGAACAATGGTTTATATACTCAGTCACGTTTAGCAAACGTGAATAATAGATTATAGCTTATGTATTTCAGTAATTGTGTGTTCCCCACACTACAGTATCTGTTTATGTTATTACAGATACAAAATAGTTAATGCATTAAAACAACATATCATAAAGCAATTAAAACAGTGAAGGTCACATGATGTCACGGATCATGCACAATATAATTTCGTACTTTACATTTTACATTACTATGCAATACAGTTATTGTATTTGTTAATACTGTGTTATTAAAAAAAGAAGAAAAAATATTAAGAAAACAAGTATTTAATGAGAAGTACAAACATTACCAATATGGTAGCTAACAAATGAACTCTGAACCCTAGGAGAGATTAAATTATTGTAGCTTGTGCTAAAAATACTTACAGACAATGCGGGTATTGGCACTCGCACCATGCAATGTTCAGGATGCTTTCCTGCAGCCTCACACTTGGAGCACAAGTCATAATCATCACAGTTAGTGCAATTGTAGCGGAAGCCAGTTACTGGAGAGTCACAACCGTCGCAAACTACACCAGTGTGTTGAACATTGCTACTAGCTATATAATAGTAAAAAAAAAAAAAAATACTTTTAGTTATCAAAGTCAGTCAAAAATATGATATAGAAAAAGAATATAGTTATATTTTTTATTTACGCGAGTATCACACGTTTAAAAAAACATTTTGAATTATTTAATTTTTACAAAATTTCCCTGACATTTCGTGTGCCTGCACGGTCACAAGGGGCTGGTGACAAATAAAAAATTGTAAGATTGTGATAATTATATTTATACATAATACAAAAAAAAAAAAATCTCAAAAGATCTCATAAATATTGCTTATTCATTGATCTAAGATTTATTTTTTACTTACTCGGAACATTTTCAGTTGCTGCAGTTATGTCGCACTTGTCATTGTTTTGCTCAGTATCATTACAATAGATATATAGTTTTTTTAGGCCATCAGACATCGATGTCAGAGCGTGAATAATTTCATCATCAGATGAAATCATCACATCATCACCTTCTTCATCTGATAAATATTATGTATTCATTAAAACATGATAAAATAAAACAAAATATAAATAAAAGCAATTGTAATTAATGCATATTGTGAAACCTGTTTCCGTTTTCAAGCAATGAACTTTCAAGGACTACTACACTTAGATAGCATTTACAATTAAATTTACTTTGTTGAAATTTCAATTCATTAATTTATTAAGTATATTTTCTTCTTCTTATAATAACCCATACCTTTCCATAAAACAGAGTAATTTTTTCCTTTCAGTTTAGGGAATATATCCTGAAGTTTAGCATTCAAGTATTGAAAGCTAATTACAATATTTTTGTCTATTCCAAATCTCCTCACTTCTGGCTTATCATTCTCATTCCAAAATGTATATACTTTATATTGCACCTCCATTCTTGTTTTTTGAGCTAGAAATATTATATTCGTATATTACAATTCAATTTATATTTACGAGTTTTATTATTATACTAGCGACCCGCCCCGGCTTTGCACGGGTATAAAACATATATATTAACTTTCCTCTTTAATCACTCTATCTATTTAAAAAAAACCGCATCAAAATCCGTTGCGTAGTTTTAAAGATTTAAGCATACAAAGGGATATAGGGACAGAGAAAGCGACTTTGTTTTATACTATGTAGTGATGAAGAGTAACAGGCTGAATTAGAATTCAAAAAATTTTATATATCTAAATAAACAACTAGGTACTAACCTATTTCTCTATATATTTACGAGTTTTATTATTATACTAGCGACCCGCCCCGGCTTTGCACGGGTATAAAACATATATATTAACTTTCCTCTTTAATCACTCTTATCTATTAAAAAAAACCGCATCAAAATCCGTTGCGTAGTTTTAAAGATTTAAGCATACAAAGGGATATATGGGCAGAGAAAGCGACTTTGTTTTATACTATGTAGTGATGAAGAGTAACAGGCTGAATTAGAATTCAAATTTTTTTATATATCTAAATAAACAACTAGGCACCAAGCTATTTCTCTATTTATTAAGTGACCTAGCAGTTTTAGTAGGTAGCCATTTTGTTTTTATTATTGATTGTTACAAAGTTTGTAAATTCTATAATTTAAAAGGATAAGTATGAAGTCCTATAAAGGAAATTCGTTTACTCAGAGTTAGGAAATTAAGTTTAATGTTTACAAAAGCTTAAAAACTCACCTCAGTCTGCTAATTAAAACGAAATAAACACAAGTATGCAAGCAAATTGAAAAAATAAAATAGAACCTTTCACGAAGAATGCAAATTACAAATGATGATATTGCGGAGCGCGCTTGTATATTATATACATACGATGAACGTTCAATGTTTTAAATGATTCATCACTTACCGAACATTGGAGAAAAATATTACGAATCCAAATTGATTAATTGCGCAATAGTGAATGCGCGATTTTCCACTCACCAGCACGGCAGTGCGGCTACGGCACCGGTAACGGCGACTGCGCTCATGCGCTGTGCCGTTGCAGTGTTGCCAACGCAAATTTTGAGGCGGCCGTGTATGTTATAGTCCGCCGACCAAGTCCGGTCTCGCTACACACGACCGAACCGGGCTGGATCAGACAGTTGCTTCACGTACGCCTTCATATTCACACGTTTAGTCATCATGTAGTTAGACATAAAAATAATGGTTTTTAGATGAAGACGATTTTAAAATATACCTGCGAATGAACCGCGAAACTTTTGAAGATTTATTAAATTTAGTTAAACCTCTCATCACAAAAAATTATACTGTTATGAGAATCGCTAAAAGTAATCGCTCAATAAATTAATGGATATACTGTACGATAAATTAATTAATTACTGTAGAACTTGCGAAAAGCCGTAGATTCTGCTACAGCCTTAGGTTAACAGCTACTTTCCCTTACTGGCGGCAAGATTTAATTAAGCAGCCGTACATCACAATAAACAGAAAAAAATAAGCTTTTATTTGATATTTAAATTATAAATGTACGCGATGAGTGCATTGATTCTACGGCGGGATCTTGTACCACAAGTCAAAACGGCACAGTGTTGCCAATGCTACAGCAATTACCGTGTTCTACGGCTTTCAGCGGGCCAATCGCGGTAATGTATTACAACCCGCAGGGTTATTATGTAACTAACAAACGATAAGCAATGAGTGATTTTTAGCAATAATCGCTCGAAAATTGCGTTTTCGTATTACGTATGACCACAAACCATAGCAATGCAAACAATCGACGGTGCTGCCTCTGTTGAACAATCGACGAATTAAATATGCATTATTATCGCGTTCATGGTGGGGGCAGCGAATGTTTTGGTATCACGTAAGGGTTTTGACGACGATGCGATAGCGATCAACCTGCGATAGCAGTTGTCAAGTTGCGATGACTCTTTTAGTCATTGTTTCATTGATTGCTGATCGCTGTGCTTCTATTATTTCCAATATTTACACTTAGAATGTTAACGGGGGTGTGTTTTACGATGCTTAAAATCAGTTTTATACATATTGTTGCAATTTAATTGGCAAAGATGTTCAAAATAGGTTATAAAATGTATTTAAATGCAAATACCTATGTTGTGAATTCAATCTCATTTTTATATCATAGTTTATATTTCTTTAGAATATATTGTTTTTTAAATAATTATCATTTTTTCGGAATGCCTTTGGAAAAAATGGAGTAAAACACGAAAATGTTTTTTATTTATAATAGCAAATAAATTATATAATTAGTTCTTAGTTTCATAAATAACAGTGCATCAACGAATCTATTCAAGAAAGTATATTTCCATAATAACCTACTTGTTGTATTTTGTTATTTCAAATTATATAAAATAGGTTTTCATTTTATATTTAAAATACTAAATGCAAAATACCTATTTCCATTTTGTATTTAAATACTTACTACTGTTGTAATGCCTACTGTTATTTTTAAAATGTCACATCTCTGTTAATTGGCCTTTCAATACAAAAACTTGTTATATTTTTGTGAGATTCATAGAAGATGTAAAAGCTTACATTAAAAATGATATTTTTTATGGAATATAATTAGATAGGAGTCACAAAAACTATTACTTATTTTATATTTTAATGATAACTATTGAGTTTCTTACAAAAAAAGAGGTTGAACAAAGTTTATGATGGTAATAAAATATCAAGTTATATGTTACTTAAATTTTATCTTACAGTACAGTAATGACAAAATGTATTATAATTGTATGTATTTCATAACTGTCTCTATAGCAGACTGGTAGCATATGTGTACATATATCCTAGTACTTCTTCACGAGTAGATACTAACGGGAGTTCACTTTCTGAAACAAAGTTTCATTTAAGAAATTAAATTAAATTGTTTTTATTTTCTAAAGTTCATGTATTATTGTGATTATTACATAGAAATATTGTAGACAACTTAATTCTATCTAATAAAGATATGAAAATATTTAATATAGGTACCTACTTCATATTTTATAATAATCTCAATGTAAAAATAATTTGACTCAAATATAAAGGAACTCTTTATTGAAAAGAAAAAGGGAGGTCTCCTTTTAATGACCCTGGCTTTGTATTATGCTTAATATCTGCCCAGTAATAAAAATTGAAAAGCAGATATGATATAAATATTTTATAAAAATAGCAATATCAAATTGGATAACTTATAATTACTATGACATTAATTTAAAGAAGAATTACACTCATTGTCAGTGTATGTTTAAACTCTAATACTAACTTCTTTTCACTGATGAATACTAATTATGTAAGTAATTGCACCAAATGATAATAAAACTTTTATATTTTTCATGCACTGTACACACACACATAACTAAAAGTACAAACTAACCTTTTCCCACCCATCTCCAGATTTTGCAGAACCTAATCCAAAAGAATTTAATCTGTTGGCAAGTTTATTTCATTTTTGGCCGACGGTTTCTTCAGATGTAGGCTCGAGACCTTTGGCTAAGTCAGGGTTCTCAAGGAGGAAATCAAAAAATAGGTCTAATTGTTCGTTTGACAATCTGTTGGCAACTTTATCTGAAATTAACAAAATGGTTGTAAAGCACTATTCGATTGAACTAGATAAATGTTTTTCAATTATGTTACAACTGCTTCCAACATACCTGCAATTTTATTTGTGTGTTCTTTGTTCTGAGACTAAAACTCAAATAAAATATAAACTTGTTAATGTAGGGCCACTTCTTATAATCACTTCAAACTTCAAAGCTGAAATACGAGCTCATTGCTTACGTTAGGTAATAAATAATTGTTAAAACAAGTGGTATTGACCCTTTTAAACTACGTAGGTGGACTAGGTGGTGTATTTTTTCTTGAAACAACTGTTACATTATTCCCATAACCTCAATAAAGTATAACCCAATTGCGAACTAATCGCTATTTGACATTTCCAAGGCGTAAAAGTGCATAAAAGCGATGGGCGAACCATTAGCAAGCGATACGTTAGATAATACGAAAGATTCCGTCATTGGATCGCGGATGGTTTGTTGTCTGCTAAGTGATTGTTGATCGCTGGCTGATTGTTAATTTTACATAATCAGGCTGCCGATCACAGCACTATCGTAGCATTATCACGGCATTTTCGACGTTTTCGTATTTCGGTAATGACTTATGTCTAAACAGGATCAAAGCATTATCATTGCACGACCTTAACTGCTGTCAAATGAACAATTGCCAAATAGCTACTATTTCAGAACCATTTTTGGATCGTTACCATATCGCTATATTGTATTTTTAATTTCAGTGTCGTTTTGTGTCTGTTTTGTTTATAAATAATTATGAATTCCGAAATAATTTTACTGGAAGTAGCTAATACATTCGATATTGCGAATTTTCGAGCCCAAACTAAATCAAAAAACCTATGTGCAAGGATGAAAAATTATGCCTTTGCCTTGAGTGATCGCCAATACATAAAAAGATACCGATTATCGAAGCAAATGACTCTAAATTTAATTGAAAAGCTAACTCCGCATATGCCGCCCACATTGCGGTCAGCAGGTTTTATTAGCATTAGCGTTTTATGCCACTGGATCCTACCAAACCATAGTAGGAGATTGTCGGAAACATTGCGTTTCGCAATCAAGTGTTTGCAAGGCAATCCGCCAAGTAACAAATGCTTTAAATGCTACAAGTATTGTTAATAAATATATAGCATTCCCATTTCAACAACATGAAAGAGAATATGTTAAACGAGAGTGAGTATTTAAATATTGAGTTAGATTATTTGAAATAATTGACGTTTATTGAGTTATTTCGTTCTAGTAAATTATATATTCATGAACTATTTCTAGGTTTTATCGGAAATTTAAAATGCCAGGTTTATTGAGATGTGTTGATGGGACTCATGTAGCAATTGTTCGCCCTAAAGAAAATGAAGAAAGGTTTTTCAATAGAAAAGGGTATCATTCTCTTAATGTACAAATTGTGAGTAATTTTATTATTTAGGTACATTAAATTAAAAGTGATATATAAATAATAACAGATCTATATTATAATGTACTTATAATAATATGTACTTTCCTTTACAGATGTGTGACTCTAGTTTAAATATTATAAGTGTAGATCCCAGTTATCCGGGATCTACTCATGACAGTGTAATTTGGAACAATCATCATTTGAAGTCTTACATTGAAAGGCTTCACAATAATTCTGGAGAAGATTTGTATGTTTTGGGTAGGTATTGTAATAAAACTTAAATTTAAATTTAATATTAACTAGACCATAATGACTATTTTGTACCTAAGAAATTGCAGCATATAATTGTTTAATTTTAGGAGATTCAGGGTATCCCTTGAGACCAATCATGATGACTCCAATCTCAAGCCCAGAGCCTAACTCTCCTGAAGAGTACTATCAACACCTACATTCAGCTGCAAGGAATACTGTTGAGTGTTGTATAGGAATCTTAAAAGCTCGCTTTAGGTGTGTGTATATTTATTAATATTGTTTTCAGAAAAGTTCAGCTACGTGATATAAAATTTGTTTTATAAATAATTAAACCTACTTTAAAGTGCACTAGAAAGTAAAAAAAAAAACTAATCCAAACATTATTAGAATTATTATTCTTAGAAGCAAATCTTTGTGATTTGGTGGAACAGAAAATCATAATAATATTAAATTATAATAGTATTAAATTATGTAAGTATGTACACCATAAATGTGTAGGTTAAGGTATCAATTTTATTCTTTCAGGTGCCTGTTAGTGGACAGGAAGCTGCACTATACACCACAGTCGGCAGCTCGAATTGTAAATGCATGCTGTGTGTTACATAATATAGCACATAAAGCAAATTTGCAGCATAGCCCATTAACTGCCGCGCAGGTGCGTCTCGAGCGAAGTCTGGCTGAGGCAAGCATGCGAGAGCCAAGCGTGCGAAGGGCGCTCTCCCAGTTGGAACTAGGCCGCGCACGCCAGTAAGCTCTCGTACAATGGTTGTGGACAAATAGGGCTTTTGAAAATTGAATTACTTTTTGTTATACTACTTATTTTTTAATTACATTCAGACTATTTTTTCAGCATGTTCATTAAATGCCGCTTACTGCATTATACAAACTATGAATTATTGACAAAACTGAAACAAAATAATAATTAAATTAATTAACTTTAGTTATTAACACAAAATATATTTGCATAACAAATACAACACAATTGGCTAGTTATTTAGTTAAAAATACCTTTGCAGAAAATTTGTCAATGCTTGCAGCAATCAATTTAAGAGACTCAGCATTTTTTTCTGCTGCTTGTGCCTGAACCAATGCAGCTTCAGCTCTTAACTTTTCAATTTCTAACACCATTCGCCTTGATTCGTCTAATGCAGATCTTGCTGAAAAAAAGTTTGCCATTTATAAATATAAAATTTAAATATGTATGATGTGATTGTTTAAATATAAAGACAAGAGAAATACTTTTACAAAAATTATATCATTTTTACCATTGTAGTGATGTAAAATTTTAAACCTATTTTAAATAAACTATACTGGATAAAGTCAGAAATACATTAAAAATTTTGGTGTTATTTTTTATATATAATAAATAATAATTTATGATTAAAATACTCACATTGTCTCTGTAGGTGAATTGGTGGTGGGATTGAACTATGCTCAACTCTTCGCTGTCGCCTCTGCTGTGTCCTGACTCGACTACCTGTAAAATAACCAAGACTAAAAATTTAACATTATGAGATCAACTCCAAGACAAACATAATATATAAACATTCATATTTATAGACTCACTTGTTGGCATTGGACTTTGTCTTCCCAAATTAGGACTCTGTCCTCTCAAACTAGGTGACACTGAAGTAGGTGTTATCTGCATAGGAGAGGTGTATACCATTCCTCTCAAATCTGCCTCATTAGCATTAAATCTATTATAACAAAAATATGTTTCAGCACTTTGCACAGCATACAATATAATTTTGTAACCTGTCTTATTATTTACTTAATAAATTAACAAGATCCTTTCTAATTGCGATAGTTGCTTGACCGCCTCCTTGGTCTAATGGTAAGCGCTTAAGCGTTACAACTGAGAGGTCCTGGGTTCGATTCCCGGCGGAGATAAAAATAAAAAAACTCGGTCTGGCAGGACATAGAAGGCTGATCACTTACTTGTCCCTAAAGAAAAAAATCGATCAGTGAAACAGATGTGAAATGCATCTGCCCCATACCCCACTAGGGGACACGGGACTTCACTTTTTTTCTAATTGCAATTAATCTTTTAGTAAAATTGTATTAATAATGTTATTCTCAGTATTAAAATTATATTATTGTGTACAATTGTACTGTTACTTTTTCTATTATCACTTGTCACTAAACTGTAAACTTACCCACTTGTTTGGGAATGAGAAACAGCTTCAATTTCCAAATTATTGTTATCAAGACCTACTGTCTCATTATTCTGAAATGTTTAGAGAAAAACCAATACATAATATGAATGTGATTCCAAAACTAAACAATAAAATATGTTACAATACTGAAAATAAATGTTACTTTAGTTTTCTAGACTTTACTTTCTGTTTAGATTTATTTTATATAATTACAAAAATTTATGTTAACAGTGAGGCACGTACTGTGTTTGAAAATTGGTCTGGCTGTACATTAGGTATGGGCCCGACATCTCTACCCAAGATTGCACCTACTCTCATTTCTATAGGAGTCAGACTTGGGTCATTGTTTGGACCTCCACCAGTCCCTCGATGGGAAACATTTATACTAACTAATTTGGTACGAACTGCACATTTTAAGTTAGTCCACACCTAAAACATTAATAACTACATTATTTCATATTTGAAAATGATGATGTAACTGTAAATAGTTAAAGTTACCTTAGCCCACTCCTTGCCCAGTCTAGCAGGGCCTTCTGAGTTTAGAATTTCAGCACATTGATTCCACAATTGTGCTGAAATCGCACGACCCTCTTTTGATCTCACCCTTCCAAGAGCGAGATCTTGGTGGTTTTCCATGAACTCCAATAGAAGTTCGAGCTGGCGAACCGTGGTACATCGACGACGCTCTTCCATTTTCCGGTAGAAATCGTGATAGAAAGCGTAGTATATGCGTGTAATAACGAGCTTATGAGAGATGCGTATGATTTAATAAAACTAGTAACTACTAACTACGTTTAAAATTTAAATACGAAGTCCTTAAGCACAATAATTGTTTATGTTATGTGTAACGTAAACAAACTTCGACTGTAAGTGACGCCTATAATTATTGTACGATGTAAGGTACTTGAAATTAATGTAAATAAACCAATGAACACTTCAATTGTTCTAAATTACATATAACTTTTTAAGCAGCAGAGTCAATTATTATCACGAAATATTTACTTTAAAATAAAAATAGACGTATTATGTGAATAAGCACTAGCAGTAAATTTTTTTGAATTTTGGCTCCAATATTAATCATCTTTTTATGTAAACTGTCAAATAAAAGTGAAAATTGTCACGTCCGTCCTCCGTCCGATACATTTACGATTTTTTCGATTCACAAAAATATGGTACAACACTATATGACGTCAAAACGATAATGGTTATGCTTTGGTTCAACTACGGTTGACGTTTATACTTTACCGAAATACCAAATTCATCCGAGCTAGATCTAAGCACGACCATAGCCGAAGTAGGATCCGAACTGTATCTAAACCAAACCATTATCGTTTGAATTACGGCGATTGCCCTGCAGGTCAGAAAATCACAAAATCTACGGGCTACGGCCTTTAAAGATGGTAAATATTTAAGGTAGAGTGAGAGTTAGCGCGTAACATCACTAGTCAGACAAGGACAGCGATTGCTTTTCTGACATTTGACGTCTGTCAGTTTTTAAAAAGAAAAAGGTTAACTAACGCAACATTGTAACGACGTTCTGTTCTTTAAAACAGTAATTGTTTATTATGTTTAGAATGGTTTATTATTGAAAGAAAATCGTAAAATTACTCGTATCTGACATTATTACAATAAATATGTAATAATAAAAAAAACTTAAGCAATTGTGCAGTTCTAACAAAACAAAAAAATATATTATTTTATGTTCGGCCGTTACAAGGTTACGTTTTTGAATTTTGATGAATTCAAATGTTAATGTTTGTCTGTCCTTGTCTGACTAATGATGTTACGCGCTAACTCTCTTTCACTCTACTTTAAATATTAACTATCTTTAACAGCTACTTACCCTCACTTGCGGCAAGATTTAATTAAGCAGCCGTATTGTATCATAATAAACAGAAGAAAAAAAATAGCTTTCATTTGATATATAAATTATTTATGTACGTTATGAACGTATATTTTTACCAAAATCATATCTGTTTATACCTGGCTGTGGAGAAGTGCGGCCAAATGCACAACCGTGAATTTTTGTTGAATTGCCGTGAAGTGGACGATGTTTTATTTAAAAACAAGTGAACGAAAGTTTTTCCCAAAAATCAGTGAACAATAATTTAATTAAAATACTTGCAGCAACATTTTGATAGGCAACATAGTAGATATTAATATATTCTCTTAATCATAAATATTCGTGAAAAATTGGTTTTAACCGTGTACGCGATGAGTGCATTGATTCTACGGCGGGATCTTGGACCATGCATAAAAATGTATGAACTTCAACACTCAAAACGAGTAGGTATTTTGTAATTTGATCAAAACATTTTTTTTTTTTGGGATTTTATGACCTGGTATTTAAATTAGGTCAAAACAAGTGACTTGTACTTGTGATCGATGATGAGTGTGACTGTCACTCACAGACTACACTGCATACTATACAGATATCACTGATGAGTGACGACTGATCTCTGTCAAGTATGAAACCAATGAAACTTCAGAGTTCAGAAATGGTTCTTATTGTTTCTGCAATCTGCACGTGATCTGCATTCTGTTGCCACAAGTTACAGTTAGGCTATATAGTATCCGGATTACAAACTCGCGACTTGGGCCATAAATGAACAGACAATCACAGAAAACATCTAAAAACATGATCTTTGTCTTCCTTAATGAGCTTCGATATGTAGAAATAGAAGCAGATTTAAATTAATATCTACTGCAAGTTCAACCTAGTTATTAACAGAAATATAGATAATTAAAGGCACTTTAGTAAAGAACAGCATTTAACACATTTCTACATAATACATTCTTTATTTTTCATGTTATATTTATTATTATATAGCTTTGAGCTCAGCTAAACTAATCTAGATGTTCTTTTTCAATAGCTTTTTTGGTGTTCTCATAATTATCTTGATTGGCAAACTTAACGGGACCTCCAAGCTGAACAGTTTCTGGTATAGATAGTTCCTCATTTAATTTCTTGGCAAGGAAATATATTTCAGCAAGGGCTATTACTAATGCACACATTACACCAAGCAAGAGCCTAAATCCAAAGTCCAAATTGCCAACCATCCATTCAACACCACGAAAGCCGAAGAGGAAACCAGCAAATATTGAGAGCAAGAACTGTCCGATTGCAATTAAATGACGATTCAATTGTTTCACTGAAATAAAGAAAACACAAATAAATTATTATATATTAAATCACACCATAAACATAGTGTTTTGAATGTGAAATACATTTAATTATTACAACTTTTTCAGATAGATGGAATATTTTGAATTTAATTTAAAAATATTAACAAAAAAATAGATTACATAACATGTAAAATCTAAATGTAATCGCATTTCATTTAGAAATTTAATAATATACTTACTCTGATAAGAAATGCTGTCCTCTGGATAACGAATCCTGACATTGTCCACACCTTTTGTCATTTTTCTATATTCACGTGCCTGTTGTTGAGCACGCAATTTCACACATCTTGCCTCTAAATCAGGGTTTCTTTTCAGCACTTTATTCTCGGGTAGTTTGACTTGAGCTGTTTCCAGTAATTCATGTAAAAATGGTGCTTTTTCACCCTTATCATGTTTACTTTTCAAATAAATATAGAGCCAATCTAAATCAGAAATTGTAAGGAAAGGTTCTTCAACTTCTTTTTTTATTGCTTCTTTTGTATTCTCTGTCTTTGGAGTAGTGTCGGATTTAACAACTTCTTTTATTTCATTTTCTTGAACTTTTTCATCTAATTTTACAGATGTTTTTATTTTCTTTATGGTTTGAAAGTCCCTATCAGTCAACTGAATCAACTTTATATCAATAACATCATTATCACTTTCTGTGTTTGTTTCATTTTCACCTTTAATAAAATTCACAATATTCCCAGGAACTTGTTTTGTAACTGATATGGTTTTTAAGAAGTTTATTAATTGTTTAGAAGGATAGATCCTAAGTTTTGTATTGACAAGGGAACCTTTAAGATCCATTTTTTACTTATATATATACTTTATTTTATTTATTTACTTATATTAATATTCAACTTATGATTGAGATCTGCATACAAATCCCTTAGTTCTTCTTCCTTTTCCTCAAATGTATTGTCAATTCTTTTACACTTAAAGTTCATATCATCAATGAACTGATCCCATTCTTTTTTTCTTTTCTCTTTATTGTTAAGTCGCCTTTTAGCACAATCCTGGAAATACAAATTAAAGGTTAAAAATATTCTTATAACTTTAGTAAATGCTAAACAAGTTATTAGAATATTTCTAGTCAGCAAATTCAAAAGCACCTGTTTTGTCTCAATGTAATTCTTGTCAATTTCCTCTGTTAGCAATGACGCCTGTTGTAACTTTTCACTCAACACTGGTAATGCTGTTGAACCAACTCTATGAATTTTGTCAACTTGAGTATCTTTTATATCAGTGATATTTTCCAGGATGTTGAATAAGTTTTCTACTTCCCTGTCACCCCGTTTTTCCTATAATAGTTTAATATTTTAACAATTTCAGCTGTACTGTAGAATTAAAAGCTTAAGTTTACTTTGTTTAGTTGTACTTGTATACTCATAAGGCATAGCTTGTTTTCCGTGAGAGTACCTCAGACTTACCTCGAATTCTTTCAACATAAATTTTATTTCGCCGTTAAGAAATGGTTTGTGGTCAAATAATCTTGACCAGACCTCCCCAATTTCTAAAATACAATGTAAATTTTATTAATTTATTACTTATTTTTCATAATGATTTTTACAAAGTAAAATATTGATAAACTTTACCTCGTGACAACTCCGTCATAATTACCACAGATGGCAGAATACAAATTCCAGCTTTAATACAGATGTATGATATTAAATCAATACTGTTTCAATGTTTAGTATTCTGTACTAAGCTGTATTTCTTTAAACTGTAAGTTAAGTAAAACTAGAAGTATTTTTAGTGTATTAAAAACAAAAGAACCCATTTAGCTATTTAATCTTCTTAAATTCTTAAAACCCAGGTAAAATTAGAAGCAATGTGCATTTTGACTTTGCGAATTAAATAACGCTTTTATGTCAATAAATTATTAACTTATTGTTAGTTTAAACATTTCATTTCGGTATAAAATATATTTATATAATTATATATATATATATATATATATATATATATATATATATATATATATATAATTAATGATATTGTTTTGTCAGGGGAATGAAACTAAAGATTAAACAGGTATATTTTTACAGCCAAGTGAAATGCATACGCATGTGTGATGTACGTCATTACCTGTTTGACATTGACAACCGACACTGTTTCTTTAATAATAAATTCATTCTTTTCAAAATTAGTTTGTTCATTCATTTTTTCGAGAAAGGGTGTGTGCTTAGTGTGCTTTCTAATAAACGGAATAAATTGGAATTAGGTATATAGTAATAGTGATTGTAATCCACTAATCAGTCAAATAAAATGTGTTCCACGCAAGTCTCTTATTTATTTTTGCGAATGTAGATAGATAATGATGTGGAAGTGTTATATATAACAAGATTTTGTGTTCTTGGTTTATCGTGATTGTTTCTTTGGTCACATTACCATGCCGGGTCTTATTGGCATTGGCGAATTTATCGAGGAAACTCGTGACGATTACAACTCACCAACTACCTCTACGTTTGTTTCTCGAATACCACAATGCCGACAAACTATCAGCGCCTTAGAAGAGGTAATTGTATTTTTACCTAAACTGTTTTAATTTGCTTAGTAAAAATGAATGAACCTCTATATTATGTACTATTTTTTTTTAGAATTATGTTAATTTATAAAACCTTAGCTATATGTATATGTATGGGTAATGGGTACATTTTTTGTTGTGCCAATTGTAAAACGTTTTTAGTAATTTTATTAGATCAATTATTATTATAATAAAAATGGTTATAAAAGTAAAAGCCCAAAAAATAACAAAATGCAATTTAATAATGTATATATATATATAATAATGTATATAAATAATGTATTTACATTGTATTTGTTATTTTTTGGGCTTTTACTTTTATAACCATTTTTATTATAATAATAATTGATCTAATAAAATTACTAAAAACGTTTTCCTATTTGGTAATCTTTAGAAACTATAAAAAAGATATCAGTTGCTCTTGGTTAACACTGTTTAAGGGATATAGAACAACTAATTTTCCTTTCATAAGATTTCTTTTTTTTTTTTCATCAAAATACCCAATGTATAATTTTTTTCATTGATAAGGCGAGAACTGCTGTTATAAGCCACAAATTATTAACTTTCTCTTTTCAAAAATTTTCTCTGTAATCTAAACTTTGCTATTCAAAGTAATACTTCAAAAGATGTTTTATATCCATCTATGAGATGAAATGTAGAATATGACAATAAAAATACAAAATATGTACCTATCTAGGTTTTATTATTACTTAGTTTAATACCAAAAAAATTAAATTATATTATTATGATTTATTCCTCTAATTTCTATGTAACTGCACTTCTGCATTTTATGTTTTGATCCTGTAATTGTAAATACCCAAAAATATTTTTAAGGAAATTTATGGGTAAACAGTTTTACAATTAATCTGCCAAATATGAGGTTTTTGCTATGTTCAATCAAAAAAAATCTATTAATGTATATGTGTATGTGTGTATGGATTAATGACAAGTTTATTTTGACTTCATTAAATACTTATTCTGACTGCTTAACTTGGAAGGATTATTTTTAATCTACTATACTGCTTAGCTCCAATTAAAAATGGACAAGTGTAACATTTCTATATTACCTATTTTTCTGTTAAGAGTTTAATACATTGAACTGCATTACTACTGTTCATTTGTGACAAATGACCATACATGACATATTTTTAGTTTTAATAGTGGCAACCTTTTTTAAAGGAAGTGTAAAAACTAATATATATAATAATATACAATAGATAAATGATAAGAACATAATATCTACAGCCCACCTTTGTTTCATAATGGAAAGGATTGGATTGGTACTATCATGTGTTATGTATCTTTAAGTATGACAGGTTTTTAATGTTTAGTGATTAACAAATAATCTAATCATTAGACAAATCAATTGCATATATAATATAATGTGTATTGTTTTTTTGGTTCGCAGTTAAAACTCATAAAAAAACGCTTAGGTAGATATTATAATTTTGTTTATCTAAATTTTTAACCGACCTTCAAAACCAAACCAAAACCAAAAAGGAGGTTATCAATTCGACGCGTATTTTTTTTCCGATGTTCCGCTCTTACGTCGCCATATGTAAACCGATTTGGATGAGTGAGGTGTCAAACGATAGGGTAACTCGTCGAAGTGGTCCCATTATTTTTTTTAGAATTTTTACGATCAATAGTTTTCAGGATGTTGAAAGAATAGTTTCACAACCGGGCGAGAAATCGCTGAATTCCGCGCGACCACGTCGTGCTTATTTGCTTATAACTCTATGATTTATGAATCCTTATCGATGAATTAGATGTCATGCGATTTAGTATTAAATTTGCAACAAGAGAAAATAAGAATCAAGATAATTTGAGTAATATAATTTTTAATTAGTACTGGAATAGTATTTACGTCTTTCATAATATGTTTGGCACCGCCTTTCAAAGAGCAACATGACAGTTTTATGCCCTTGTTGAATTTTACATAAATTTTATTTATCAACACTATTTACGTCTTGTATTAATAGTAAGTTGATTTATAATACAAAATTTATTTTTTACTTTTCAGTGCGTTTTGAGGTCGGTTTTATTTTTTTGTTTAAAATTAATTTATTACCTAATCATTATATCGCTACCCTGATATATTGTTAATTGCACAAAAGATTATGGTTATCGTCGTTTTAAATACCGATTAAGCAACCTATTGTATTCTGTCGCGATAAAATTCCGAGTACCTACACAACATTCCCTTGTTAATTTTTATTTGTTAACTATCTAAAGCACTGCTGTATTCTTGCACAAATCGGTTAAGTATTTTTCGATGGCATCTGCGTTAATTATTTGTATTAAAAATCTGACCGAAAATACCGCGTAAACTTACTTGCCCATTATGGAATTGACAGCTTTCCGATGGTAGAAAACCAATCGAAATCTATAGATACCTCATGGTCTTGTCTATAGGAATCATCTGTTCTGATAATATTAGTTAACTGTTAATTATACTAGTGATTAGAACAGTAAGATTTATATATTGTGACACCGAAAAAAACATATGTAACCAATACGGTCTAAATTAATAAATAACAATAGCTCGAATAACATACCTACTTAAAAAGTGCCTAATCTACATTTGATTTACATGCAAATTACTCATTAATATAGCAATCAGAAGTAGGTCATGAGTAAATTTCATGAAAAACAATTATTCTTCAAACACTCATTAATTTTATAACGGAGGTAAGTGTAAAGTAACCTACCAACTTTAATAATATTTTTCGGCTCAAATAACACTTTTAAAAAACTTAGCAAACCGCGTATGGAATAATGAAACCATTTTGCATGAAAAGGTAATCAGTAAACATTGAATTGCTATTTCATATAATTTTTAAAGAGATTTTAAAAATAAGTAGGTAGGTCTCTACCTAACATTTAATTATTTTACTATTTTGAATTTTTAGAAACCAACTTGTTTCCTGATATTTACGTAAGGCTGCAAACTTCATCTTTATATATGTATATTATCGTTATTTTATAACGAAGTAGGTATAATATTTTAAGCATTTGGTGAGCTCGGTTTCCTTGTGACCTATTTTGAGGCACGGACGAGCGTAAAAAGATTTTATGAAGTAACAAGACCAACGAGTTAACTATTAATGTATACAATAAGATAGCTGCAATCACAAAGGTGACGTTCGCGTTTGCATTTCTAAAATTAGGAATTAAAATATGAAATTGCTGTTTTTGTACTGAAATTTTTTACATTTTTGAAAACTTCTTTACGCACACTTGACTTGGGGTGTGAGCTGGTGAATGCGTGACGAGAGCGTTACGAAAAGTGTGATCAGGCTAGGCGAACGGAAGTTCAGAGGGAGATATAAGTTAGTGAAGATAGAAAGAGAGAGAGTTCGTATATTACTGTAGGCGCAAGAGAGAGGTGCGAGCACTCATTTTCTTTCTCTCTTAATTTTCTTCAATCGTGTGGTCTAAAGAACACTTTATTTTTTGTAGGTTTTCTAAATCTCACGGGAACATCATATTTTATGCCTATGCGGTGGATCCCTGGCGACCTAGCCTAAGGCCGAGAATACACATGCTTGTAGCTGGCACACTTGCATACAAGCTACTTGCATATGCCACCTACTTTCATGTGTATACGCTAACTGGCATGCCTGTACCTGTCATGCAAGTAGATAGAACATTTGATTTTGTGTCAGCTACTGGCATGCAACGTGAGGGAGGGGTCGGAGGGACTACGAAACCGGCATGCAAGGACGCAAATTGCATGCGAGTATAACTTGCAAATGTATTCACAATGTGCCAGTTACTTCTACATGCCGTTAATGCAAGCTACTGTTCTGTTTTACTGGCATGTGTATTCCCGCCTTAATACATAGTTTAAATTAAAAAGAGACAATTTTAAAGTGCGAAACATTAGCTGTAAATCAATAAACATAGACATGTTTGATTATTGATTTACAGCTAATTAATAATTTGATCATTTGATTTGATTTGGAATTTTATTTTTAACTCGCTGACAATATTAAATATAATAATAATAATTGAGACAACTCACATACATTTCTCTGATCCCAAAGTAAGTAGCTGAAGCACTTGTGTTATGGTAATCAGAAACAACGAGGTTACCTACCACAATAAATACATATCTAAGTTTATAAATAACTAAGACACGGAAACAAACATTCGTGCTCATCACACAAATAAATTCACCTACCGGGATTCGAATCAGGACCTTTTCACGCAGAAGGCAGTAGTTCAAATAAATTTAAAAGACGGCTTATAAAAATATTGTAGTTTATTTTTTATTTATATTATCAAGCCTATTTCCCTGTCACGATCCCTACCTATATATACCTCTTTCGATTCATACACTTAATAAATTCATACGTGCTTGGCTTATTACAAATGCTGCTAAAAATTGTAGAGATCTTTCTCAATGTGGAGGGGGATAAAATGTATTCGTAGATTGATCGCCAGCCGGTGCCACGCGGCAGATGTTTGCTACTCAACTAAATTGAATAGCTCGTGGGTCTATTGTGAACATAATATACGATTGCGATGTACCTATTCCCGGCATGCATTCAATAAAAAGGTCAAGTTCTATGCTTTTATCTTGTTTTGGTACTAGAGTTGGATATACGGTCTGTATCGTTAGTTAAGTACCTATAAATATTACTCGATAGCATCTGTGTAAAATATTTCTTTCAGCTTTAGAAAATTTTCTTTCTGATTTCAACTGGTTTTCAATATGTAAGAACTTACTTTCATGACAAATTTCTTCTTTTCAGACGCTAGATTTCGACCGAGACGGCCTCACGAAGCTCAAGAAAGCTATAAAAGCTATACACAATTCTGGAAATGGTGAGTTATAACATTATTCCCAATATACATTAAAATATAATTTTTTTCTCAATTTTCGACATTATAAAGATATTGAAGAAAGCGAAAAGGACAAACTCTAATGATGTCCTATATTTCAACTTACAAATTACAATGTATAATTTATTAACCAGTTAGTTCATAAGATATTTAATGCGTTTAACGTTTGGGTTCGATTCCTAAGGAAAATCGGAAAGGAAAGCGTAATGATTATATAATACTTTATGGTTGAGAGAGTCTCTGAGGAGTTATGGGACTTCCCTTTTTACAATTGTATAATGTACACATATCAAAGAAGATACATATAACTTGAAGTTATGATCTTAGAAAATAAAATTTACCTTGTTACATCCATGTTGACGACACAGAAGAAAAAAACCTCGCGAATAGGTATTTAAAAAAATACTATCTCTTTCATATAGCGGGTTTTCCAATAGGAGGTGTTATTTTGATATTCAAAGAAAAATGCCATTTTTTGATATAAATGATTGGATGTTTATATCATTATAAAGAGGGAGGTATGCCGTTAATAGTGGAAAATAACATCAGGCAAATGACCCTCACGACCACGCTTACAGGACCATATCCTTTTCATGAAATTTTCCATAACCAAATCGCAAAGTGGCTGCCCTATGTCCTCGATAGCCTCACGAATTCCATCTTTGAGGTCTTGAATCGACGCTGGGCTTTTGGCGTAGACCTTCTCTTTCACGTGGTCCCAAAGGAAGAAGTCGCAAGATATTAAATCACAAGATCTCGGTGGCCAATTGTGATCACCTCTTCGAGAGATAACACGGTCCGGAAACTTTTCCCGTAAAAGATCAATGGTTTCGTTGCTTGAGTGGCACGTAGCGCCGTCTTGTTGAAAGTAAACGTTGTCCAGATCAATACCATCCAATTCCAGCCATAAAAAATCATTAATCATCTCTCGATAGCGCAATCCATTCACCGTAACTGTGGCTCCAGCCTCATTTTCGAAAAAGTAAGGTCCAAAAACCGCACCAAACAGTCACACGTTGAGGACAGAGAGACTTTTCAACAATAACTCTTGGGTTTGCCGAGCCCCAGATGCGACAATTTTGCTTGTTGACGAAGCCACCGATATGGAAATGGGCTTCACGACGACCCAAAAATGCTCGAGTTTTAGGAACTGCCTCTTCTAAATTTTCACCATTTCTATATTGATGATTTTAATAATTTCAATGCGTTGTTGAAGCGTGTATCGTTCCATTTTTATTAATGGCGTAGTTTCTACTTGTCAAATGTCAAAAAATGACAGCTTCAAAAGTGACATCTACCGAAATAGCGGGCTATTCAAAATAACACCTCTTATTGGAAAACCCTGTAGCTTTGCCTCACTCCGGGCGTGCGTTAGAGAGAGTTGCAAGAGAGGGAGGCAATTAATTACCTACATTTCCTTTTTGAAATATTGTTTCGGGCGATAACGTTTTCACCCCCCTAAACATTTACGAAATGAGACAATTTTGGTCTCTTTAGATTCAGTACACCTTAATATACTTACGTTTTTATTTTTTAGTAATTCAGTTTTTAAACTGAAAAGTAGTTTAATTTAAAAAATAAAAACGCTAATAACTTCTATCATACGCAATATTTATTTAACATAAAAACGTACGGACCTAGCTTGTCATTTTATCTTCATTTCCAAAAATTCATATACCTAGGTACATTCCGCTATTCTTGTTCCAGTCACGAATCTAAATGTTGTATACATAACATTGTATATGTTTATGTAATCTTTTAACCTTCAGTGATTTTATCTACCTGTGATTCAATATTTCTCACTTATCAGTAGAATAATATAGATTCTGGAAATTTTATTTATCAAGTATTCTCACTAAAGATAAACTGATGAGATGATACCTAAATACCTCGTATAATAATCGAAATAACAAACCAGCTTTTTGTCGAGGGGTTTTCATATTCTTTACCACGTCTATCTGTATTAAACTAGTAAGTTATAATTTAAGTAATACTTCCTTTATTTATTCACTTTTTTCAATATTTTCGATTCTGAATTATAAAAATCTTTACATATATCCTATAAGTTTTTATTAGAATGAGAAATTACTTATATAATTTTTTTCAAGTAATGTTCACAAAGTAACACGTGACCGCCTCCTTGGTCTAGTGGTAAGCGCGTAAGCGTTACAACCGAGAGGTCCTGGGTTCAATTTCCGGTGGAGATAAAAAAAACTCGGTCTGGCAGGGCATAGAAGGCTGATCACCTACTTGCCCTTAAAAAAAATCGATCAGTGAAACAGATGTGAAATGCATCTGCCCCATACCCCACTAGGGGACACGGGACACACTCACAAAGTAACTTAAAGGAAGTCGCTATCGATAGGAGCACGTAGGTATGCCAACGAGTGGCTATTTAAAGCTACCCCGACACTTCCGAAACTATTTTAGTGCAATCTCATGTCCTCCGTGGAACGCGACTCTATATTACTATGCACCGATTCTGTTTTTAACCGATGCATTCCTTAGCTAAATATAAAATGATTTATTCGTATTTGCTGTGATATTACGCAGTTCTGTTAAACTCATATACAGATATGTAAAGTATAGGTAGGGCTGCCATTCGTCCGGGTTTTCCCGGATTGGTCCTAGTTTGGAAGACGTCCGTGAAGCGTCCGTGCGGGGTTTAAATTGTAGTCTTTGGACTACAATAAAAATCTGGGTTTTCGATCAGATCCCCCTTCCCATTAATACATAAGAAGATTAAAAAATAAAGCAAAATGTGTCACTTGTCACAAGACCACTATTTCATGCAACAAAAGAGACTTAAAACTAAAGTTTTCTTCCATCAAGTACGGAGTAAAATATATTTTAATCAAGATGTAAGTGAATGAAAAAAGTATTGAAATGTCCGGGGTGAAAGCTCCAAAAGCCGGGGAACTTACGCTTCTGGTCCTGGGAGGCAGGTTTTAGAGATGGTAGCCCTAAGTATAGTATTATTGCAGCGGTATTTGTGACTACAATTTGCTTACTTCTACTTTTGATTTCAGTCGTTTATATCTAATCACTATATATCTTTAAAATATATATATTCTTAATGTACCGGTACCAGAAATATGGTATAGAATGGATATTAATAATTTGAATCTGACCCCTGTGACATCATAGACCCTACACTATACTGTAAACTGTAAAGTACACAGATTTAAAAACTCACCGATATATTAATTAAACAAAAGAATATCATAACTTATTCATATCCATCATGTCGCCTTTCTAACAAAAAAGCCGTATTACAATAGATATTCAATTAGGAGCTTTAATACCACAGTCAAGTCACATACATACACGTCAGACTTATAAAATCCCTTTTTTGTGTCTAGGTTTGATAAAATATAAATAAAACATATAAACTTCATAGCATGTAGTGTCATATTGATTTCATAACTTAGAGAACAGTATGCATTTGATTTGATTAGTGACGTATTGAATGTTATCTGAATTTGGAGAGTTGAAATGGAATGGCCTAGATTGTGTTACAACGGGCTTTCATAGTTCACGTGGATTGAATTAGTTGAATATGTTACAGTAAATTGATTTATTACACCTCGTCAGAGCAACGGGTGATTTTTGAAAGGTTTTAGAATTTTTCAAAAAGCTATTTTGCTAGCATTTATATAGGACCTCTTAACCTGAAGTATATTAACTTTCCAATAGAAGTTCATTAAAATCGGTTAATCCCACAATCGCGTGTCATACATAAAGATACCTAAAACCTCCTTTTTTGAGGTCAGCTGAATGTCTAAAATTAATGTGAATATTTATGTTAACATTAAGATTCCTAGATTACAAAAAGGTATTAGTTTCACCTTCATGTAGTACTATGTCCTGTCCCTCAAAAGCCGGCTACTCACTCGCGAATCTACGAGCAGCATTCTAGCGATCCTTAGCAACTGTAAGTTTATATATAATACTTAACAACAAAGGTACTATAAATTTATATTTCTTATAGTTTCGCTATGCCCTGTAATCCAAGTAGGTAAGTAGAATAATATAAAAAACCTTTTTAATTAAGCTAAAACGTGTTTTTAAATAAACTTCTGGGTTATTCCACTTGACTTTTCGACGTTTATTTGAATCTAAAGGTTAAAGTTTAATTAAAATGGTTTTACGGCCTTTTTTAAAACTCTATAATAAATGTAAGTTCTATTGATGTGGTTATCATATGATTGGATGAAGAAGATCGAAGCTCTTCTACCCAGATGCTAAACATTAAGAACCCCCTTATAAACGTTGTGTCTGCCCCATGCCCCACTAAGGGGTACGGGAATTCACAACTAAAGGCCCGCTCCCAGCTTCGCCGGCGTTTTTATACGGTACCTGTGTCACTTCGTAAGACCGTATGAATATTTTTAATAATTTTTCGACAAATATTCATTAGAATGTAATACAAATGGCTTATAGTGTGCACGAAATTATTAGGGTAACTAACTTATTTAATTTGATAAATATTATTAGTTTAATCGCCATCTCCGTTTCGATAGATTTTAACTTACCTTATTCTCTGACAACTTGTACCTAATTCAATAGTATTCATCAGAACAAAGTATATAAATATTATGCTTAACTAACCCAAGACTTATTTTAATTTCGAGTGATACTGCTTTTTTCAATGTACTTAGAGTATAAAATTCTAAATATTAAACAATTCTCATAAATTAATGTTGTTCCAAATAGTTTAAAGTTATCTTAGAGGTCCGAGTAAAGTTTCCCTTCACGTGTCACAGATGGAAAGTGGGTCGATGTCTGGTCGGCCACACGAGATCTATGCTTGTCTATGAGTTTATAATATACTAGCACTGCGCCGCGGTTTCATCCGCGGGTACAATATAAATATTATTAATCACAATAAAATATAGCCTATGTTACTCAGGGTGAATGTAGCATTCCAATTATGAAAGAATTTTTGAAATCGGCACAGTAGTTTTTGAGTTTATTCATTACAAACATACACACACAAATCTTTCCTCTTTATAATATTAGTTTAGATTATATGTTAAACTACGAGTTTCAAACTTTCAGTTACCAGAAAACTCTTTCGTCATCGTGATTACTTAAGTAAAACTTATGCGATTTTACCGTACAGCTTAATTCAGCTCATTAGTGTCCGTTTTAATAGTTAAAGTAAGTACTTTGTTTAAAAAAAATCGACTATAGCGTAGCTCGATCCTTGCCGGATGCGGTATTTCTGAATTCTTACAATATTACGTTGACATAAAGCTGGAATTTGTAATCCAAATGTGTTGAATATTGGAAACCCAGAGATACATAAAAGGTTGTTTTCCTGAATAGTTAAGGTTAACCAAGTTCCTTAGATGACAATGCGTCTTTCCTAATTCTACGCAAAGTAATAGCTGCTGGTAATATCAAGTTAGACTACTGCTATTATAATGATTTATTAACCAGTAACTTACAAGTTTCGTGCAATCTCTCGGTGCTCTACCACACGTATCCTCAGGGAATTTGAATTATACATTTGGAGCTGTTGGAGTTTTCAACAAGACATAATATGTTAGTGGAATACTTAATATGCCATTGAGTTGAGTAAGATAAGTCAAACATATATAAAAACCTTCCTCTTCAATCACTCTATCTATTAAAAAAACCGCATTAAAATCCGTTGCGTAGTTTTAAAGATTTAAGCATACAAAGGAATATAGGGAAAGAAAAAGCGACTTTGTTTTATACTATGTAGTGACTATGTAGTGATGTAACTTTCCACGTTTGATTTTAACAATGTAGGTACCTACTTACAAAGAGAAATGAATATAGAAGAAAAAGTCCGACATTTATATTAATAATAAACTCTAAGTTGCTTTCACTTCTGTTACTAAAATAAATTAATTTTAAACAAAAAAATATAACCGACCTCAAAACGCACTGAAAAGTAAAAAATAATTTTTGTATTATAAATGAACTTACTATAAATAAGACGTAAATAGTGTTGATAAATAAAATTCATCTAAAATTCTACAAGGGCATAAAACTGTCATGTTGCTCTTTGAAACCCGGCGCCAAGCCATTCCATTAATTTTTTTATTAAAGTCCAGGAATATTCATTCAGTCTTTATTTATATATTTGGCACCGCCTTTCAAAAAACAACATGAAAGTTTTATGCCCTTGTAGAATTTTAGATGAATTTTATTTATCAACACTATTTACGTCTTATTTATAGTAAGTTCATTTATAATACAAAAATTATTTTTTACTTTTCAGTGCGTTTTGAGGTCGGTTATATTTTTTTGTTTAAAATTAATTTATTTTATACTTTTGAGTGGCTCTCCTAAACCGTATAGTTGGTAATCATACCATCAAAACGAAACTAACATGGACGCTCTGACTTTACACTCACCTTATACACTAAAAACTAATTTAATTAATTTTATTTAATAATTTAAAATTAATAAAAATAAGAAGACGCAAAACTGAATCGTTTAATACTAAAAATTTAAGTAATATCGTTCATATAAATTAAGTTTTCATGGTGTTTTATAGTAAGCAAGTGAACGCACATTGTGATTTCCCGTAGGAACTCAGTTACTATATTCTCTCTATCTCTAGAAGTATTTCTTCTACCTTATTGATTTTACTATCATATATGACCCTTTTAATGTTTTATAAAATGGTATGTAAGTCATCGATATAAACTGATATTACATCGAGCTATAGAGATCTAAACTGGACGCGTAAACAATAAGGTATGACATGTTTTTCTCTGTTGACAAGTTTTGCTCCATAACATCAAATATATGGCTTAGATTATCATAAAATTCCGTCAAAAGCTTGGCAATATGAGTTTTAATTAAATCAATTTATTATAATTAGTATATATTTAATACAACATGGACATCTCTATTGCTAAAGCGAACTAATTAAAGATTTTTCAATTTTTTATTTTAATGCCTCAATATCTCTAAAACTATAAATCAAATTATCTTGATTTTTATTTTCTCTTGTTGCAAATTTAATTTTAAATCGAATAACATCTAATTCATTGATAAGGATTCATAAATCATAGAGTTATAAGCAAATAAGCACGACATGGTCGCGCGGAATTCAGCGATTTCTCGTCCGATTGTGAAACTATTCTTTCAATATGCTGAAAACTATTGATCGTAAAAATTCTAAAAAAAAATGGGACCACTTCGACGAGTTACCCTATCGTTTGACACCTCACTCATCCAAATCGGTTTACAAATGGCGACGTACGAGCGGAACATCGGTAAAAAAAAAAAAAAAAAAAAAAAAAAAAAAAAAAAAAAAAAAATACACGTCGAATTGATAACCTCCTTTTTGGTTTTTTTGAAGGTCGGTTAATAAAAAAACGTTTGTGGAACTTTTCGATACCTTTTTTTAGTGCATTTCATTTCAACTAAACGCTTTTAAATAATCTATAACATTTGATAAAATTGAAATGTTGAAATTTTAACAAAAAAATAACCGATTTCAAATTGTAACTCTAAAACTTAAAACTACTGAACATAAATCGGTTCACCCAGTTGACAGTTCTGAGGTAACAAACATTAAAGAAAACATAGCGTCGAATTGAGTACCTCTTTTTTTTTGAAGTCGATAAAAAAATTAAAAACATTAAACTAATTTAATACACTTTAAAAACTAGGGCGAATCTAAAACTCGTTGTAAAATCGCTGTTAACATCATTAATGTCATTAGTTCGCTATCTGACCCACATCTCCGAGCGGTTATCAGCAAAAGACCAATATGTGGAGAAAAAACATCGATACTTTCCATTAATTCCGTTAAACCGGTTTGTTGAGCGCGAAACAGGTTCTTTTAAAGAATTATGTCTTAAAAAATGAAGGCAAATGAAATGAAAATTACTCATAGATACGCTGCAGGATACCTTTGCAAAGAGCTGATTATGTCGTTATAATGCAGTTAAAGAAGTAATTTTTTGAACAAGCTTAAATTTGATATCACAACTTTTAAAACTGCACTTGTAACCTCAGGTCCAGATGAATAAGTAGGAGTGCTAGGTACTATTGTATTATGACTAGGACTATTGTATTTTTCTATTAACATTTGACATGTTGACATTAGCAAAAATACAGTACGTATTGAATTCGTTTAAATTTCGTGGTTACGTCACAAAAGTGCGATTGCATTTCAACGTCAAAATGATAAGTGGTATTAAGTACCAGATATTAGCAATACGTTATATTAATGTAGTAACGATATATGATTAATCTCTTACGCTGCATGACAAAAATTTAAGCTATAGTTTGGATTTGCAAATAAAGTTAAATTTGTGTGACATGGGTATTGTACGATTTTGCAGGATTCTAATGTATTTATTTATCTATTAGCACTTCGTTGCAATAACAATAGAATGCAGATAATAACTTGAGGTAATTAGAGTACAACGGGCGGCCTTATCGCTAATCAGCGATCTCTTCCAGGCAACCCAACAAGAAAAATAAAAGTACCTAATGAAGGGAGAGTGCATGAAGTGCGAAAACTACTAACTAAATCCTTAACAATAACAAATAAGTTAATAATTTAGTTTCGATGACTGATTTAAGTAAATCAGCTATCATTTTGTTTATATGAATCTAATATTTGTTGAAAGAGAGGTGCATGACTCACGGGTGTAAAAGACCAACGTTTTGATTGTACCTATAGAGTTTATTGACATGTAATCCCATCGCGTGCTAGGGTTTGTTTACGAACCGGCAACTGGTTTTGCGGGTCGCAGCTGCGCAAGGTCGTTACAAAAAGCAAAACGAATCCATGCGGAGCGGGTTTCTAGAACATTTGCGGATATGGTTGGGATAATGATTTGAGTTTGCTCTCCGCTGCCGTCAACTAACTTCAAAGAGATTTTTATATACGTGTCAACACAGAACTGTCGATGTGATTTTGAATATGTTATTGTTATGATAATGTTTGAAGAGTTCCATATTTTTCGTTGTGATATTTTTAGTATACGTGATGATTAGTTATCGTTGAAGTTTTTTTTTTTTGTGATTAAAATTTCGTTAACTTGTTAAAATTAGTTTGAACAGTTCAAAATCGACTTGTTGGTAGAGCGAAAGATCTTAATTTATTACCTACCTATTTTTAGTCCCAGTCGAGTTTAGTTACAGTAAATCAATATAGGTTTAATCATTTTCGAGTTTCAGTACCAATATAGTGCACTTCCCCTTAACAGACTCTAAGATTTAGTCAGTGGACAATTTTTAAGCTTACGTTCAATTTATTAGTTTAAGTCAAAGTAGTATTACTTATTAGCTTATCAGCTAGAATGTAATTAGTTAAAGTGTCCTTCTGTAAGGTGCTTTAAACAAAAAAAAAAGTACCAATATAGAAGCATGATCTAAAATTGTCATCGGTCATCGTTTTCAAAAAATATTTCTCACGAACACAAATCTTTCAGTATTTTGCATTATTACGGCATTGGTACATTTAAAATCGCAATCTAGCAATGTCAGTATAATGTCGTTTATGGCTTACCCTTGGAGCTGTTCCAAGAAATGGTGGAAAAATCCATTTGTGTTTGAATCTCTATGATTTATCATGATGGGCGAGTCGCACGTGCTTATACTTGAAATATTAATATGATATAATATTTTGTTTGTTGTGATAACATACGTTTAGTACGAATTTTAAATTCTTAAATTTGCAATTTTTGAATTATTTTTATTTCGCGTATTCTGATTAACTGTCATCCTATATCAAACCATCGATTCTGAATTTTCATCTATCTGTTTCACTGATCTTCAATCGAAAATAATATACCTAGACTCTAGAGCATTTTTGATTCAAATACCAAGTATCTAACGCGAAACACGAATCAAAAACTAATATTTAGCTGCATCAACTGTGCTACGGAAGTATGCTTGCCTTGACAACGTTTCTAAATAACGCATACCTATGTATTTTTAAAACAACTACCTTTTTTAAAAAGCAAAGCAAAAGCCGGTGAAAGCATGTTCTGCTTCCCTTTGATGTTTTCGTTTTCGGACATTGCTGTCGATAAAAAGTTGCGCCGACCCATACAAAGTGGTTTAGTAAACATGGCTAGTGGCAAAATTTAAAGTACCTAGTTCGTATGCTGGTGTTGAGTGGATTGAGTCTATAGACGAATGTGAAGTTAGAATTTATAAACCTAAATATATACGGTAATGTTTTTATTACGTATTTTATTACGTTGATATAGGTAAGTGTAATTTACTTGTGATCATTCAGGCAATTACAAACCAGCACTCTTGTTAGAATTTCCTGTTCAATTGTCGAATTAGTCTTTATATTTTAATTATTTTCCTCTCCCAAAATAGACTGAGATACAAATAATGTATTGGGAAAATGGTTTGGTAGCTTTTAAGTTTTAACTTTCCTAGTAGGTACACTTAACAATTAATTTATATTTCATCTAAACAACTAAAAAGACACCTACTTTAATTGCAATGTTTTGAAGCAGCATCTCTCCATTCGTTCTTTAACATTTATTATGTTTAAAATATCATTTTTATTATATCTACCTCAAAAATTGTCTCTCATAAAACTATTGCTTACAATAAAATGCAATAGGGTGGTATTTCATTTTCCTAGTAAGATTCTATCCAAGCTTATTCCAGTAACAGTTAATTGAATATCCGATAGCAAACTCAATTGTAATCACTAAAAGGGGAAATACTGGGCTTTGTTACAAAGCTCGGATAATCTTTAAGACGCTCTAATTGTATCTTGTATTAACTGAAGTATTTGTTTCTAGTATATAATAGCTTAGCCAGTTTATACGATATTTACTAGAACGCAATTTTTAATTTTTTTATCAGTCTGTTTGTTCCGGAAAAACGTCAAGAGTCAATTTATTTGGACCATATGTATATATAAACTCGACATATTATTTAAAAGCATCATAAATAGATTCCCGGAAGACGGAAAGTCCTAGTGGGACATGGGACAAACACATTTCTCTGCACGTCTTCCACCTATCATTTATTTTCTTTATTTACAAAAAGAATATATTTAAGTAGAACATATTTTCTAGTTTCCCAGACAGTCGATCCCGCAACACATATTAAATGAAGACGCATGATAAACTGAGTTAGGAATGTATTCAACAACGTTGATGTTAGCATAATCATTCCTACGTTCTCATTTCTATACATGGCTATAACGTACCCTTTTTTTCAGCGCACGTGGACAATGAAATGTACCTCTCTCGAGCCCTCGAAAGGCTCGGAGGGAACGCTCTCAGTAAGGACTCGGAGCCAGACATTGGGGCAGCCTTCTTCAAATTCGCTGTCGTCACCAAAGAATTATCTGCACTGATGAAAACTTTGGTATGTTCTCTTAAGCTAATTTTTAAAAATTGACGACGGATTAGTTAAAGTTAAACTATTAAACCAGTTTAACTTAAAAGTAACGATATATTTTAGTGAAGTAATGTTTGCTTGGGACCACAACCTTGTTGGTTGGAATTTTCACTGTCGTGGATAGAATAGTTCACTGCGCTTGGCTTTGTTGATTGTGATATTTGAGTCCGTGCCAACAACTGATTGTAAACTATTTATGAATATTCTATTGATTTAAAATTTTATAAAGTAATGCATATTGTTAAATACAGTTTATTTGCGACTTTATATAATATAGAGGTACTGAGTCATGATTCTCGGAAGAGTTTAGATTGAAATAAGATTTTTTGAATACTTTGGATCCAGGGATTAACCTCAAAGCAATTTTATCTTTTATTTCTATTTCAATGTATCAAAACCTAAACTTCTGCATATTCAGTACTTACGAAACATTTAGAATATGATTGGATTTCATAGAAATTACCACTCTTCTTTTTATTACGGAATATCCAGTACATTAAGTACCTACCAGACAGAAGTACATAGTTATAATATTCAATTTTTACACATTATTTGAATACGCCTGTTCGTGCCTACCCTCTCTAGGGACGACAATTTGTTTCTATGTATATACTGTGTGTATTGCTATAAAAATATCAGCTCGAAATGGTGGTTGAAAATAAAAGGGACAGACTCCTCGAATAAAGAAAAACTTCATTAGATTTTTTTAAAAGTGCCTATACTTTTTTTTTCATTTGCTAAAGAAAGAAACACACATATAAAGTTTTATGTATGATCAAAGTTAAATAACATTAATAATTATTACAACTAATAAGGCACTTAAGGTTGGTTTGTGAACTATTTTATAAAATTGAAACTTTTGGCTCTTTTAGTAAGGAAAGGTACATAACATGCAAAACGTATAATTTATCTTTGTAGTATGCATATTGATAGATTTGCGTGTTATTTTAATAGAATGTTGCGCATATAAAATGAATAAATAAATGAACATCTTAGTAAATAAAAAAAATGTGTTGTTTTTTGTGAATATTTAAATGAAATACCTACTGAATGTGGTAGACTTATTCATAGTCATAATAGCACCATAAAGCCAACATTTCATAGTGAAAACATTTTGAAATAACTATCTTTATTGTAAATTCCGTCTGAAAACATATTGTTTGCATAGTTTTTATTTTTTTGTATATTCTGAAATTGTTATTTTAAATTTTCTATCGTTGGGTTCAATTGTTTCAATTTTACTTGTGTATCCTTCAAGAACGTCGCTTGAGAATGAATTGAGATTTGATAGCAGTTCTAGTGGCTGTGTGTTTTTTGTGAATATGTTCAAAAAATAATCCAGTAGAGTTTCTTGTCAATTTTTTTAGGTCAGCGCTTTCTTCAATATTCTATTATAGGCTGGCCTCATATATTAGAATTCAGATAGACAATTCCGTATGTATAAGGCCTTAAACTTAGTATGAAAATGACATTAACAAATGATTAATGATCATATTTCCGTTATTCGTGAAAACTATTTTCGAGTTGCTTCTATCAATGCACGAGATTGTTCGTCTTTTCCATGAAAATGTGTTAATTTTTAGTTTTATTTTTTATTTGCTTACATCACACGACACATGTTTAACATCGATCACAACAATTCCAACACAAAATAATGTATTTTAAAATTAAGTTAAAATTGTAATTACAAATTAAAAGTAAGGAGTTTTTTAAAATACAAATTTTTACCCTAAATAAAAATTAATCGTAACAAAGGTAGTATTTGAATTTTAATGAGACGGTTAATCTAAAGTGGTACAATTCGTTTATTTAGGTACGTGTTCATGTTGACACGAAACGGTTATTTACGCGGCGAATGGGTTAATTTTAGGGATGGATCCGATACCGATACCGATATATCGGCGATATTGTGGATTTACCGATATATCGGCATCGGCGATATTTTTATTGCTGATACAAAGATACATCTGAGAGATTATTTTCCACCGCAGGTCTTATACAGACAGACTTTCGAATTCGGCTTTCTCCGCAAAACTTGAGAATGCTCTGTTTTTTAAACAAAAATCTTGTTAATTTTAATTATTATAATTCTTAATTTTAATAGCTAAACCTTGAATCTCATTCAAAGTCTCTAACTGTTTTCATTTTTTAATAGAAATTAAAAACTTTAACCAAACTTGTGTTTCATATATTTTGCCTTAATTTAATTTTAATTCACTAAGCATTTGTATCGGTATCGTATCGGCAAAAAGGTATATCGATGCATCCCTAGTTAATTTACTACCTTTGAGTTCGTCTCCTCAGAATTATAATAAATTAATTTTAAATAAAAAAATAAAACCGACCTCAAAACGCTAGTGTGTTGTGAAAGTGAAAAATAAATTTTCTATTAATGAACCTACTATAAATAAAAAGACGTGAATAGTTGATAAATAAAATTCATGTAAAATTCAATAAGGACAAAACTGTCATGTTGCTTTTTGAAAGGCGGCGATCGAATTATCTTGATTCTTATTTATTATTGTACAATCGGCCGATTTATCGTGAAACTATTCTTTCAATATCCTTAAAACTATTAATTATAAAATAAAATAAAAAAATGGGACCACTTTGACGAGTTACTCTATCGTTTGACACAAAGGTGACGTAGGAATCATCAACAAAAAAACGCGTCGAATTGATAACTTCCTTTTGGGTGTTTTTGAAGGTCGGTTAAAAAGATATGTAGGTACAATGTTTTAGAAGTAATGTAATGTGTAATATGCACTAGAAATAAAAAAATAATCGATTATTTTTGGTCTTGATGTGTATATATACTATGTATTGTTGAGGAAAACTACATAGTTGTTCGTGACTGTCATAATTTATCATTTATTTCATTTTACAAGTTGCGTCATTGCCATGCAAAGATTTATCGCTATAGTAAATATGCTATGAATTTCGGTAAATAATAACCGAAAAAAGAAGTACCATATTTTTCCATACGTAATGTTAGTTATTGTTTAGTAAAACGCAAGGCCGGCAATGCACGCGTGGCCCAGCAGGCGTGGAGGGTGTCCACGGGCGGCGCACCGTTTTTTCTTAAGTGGGACTCACTTGTCTCCTAACTTATAAAAAAAATATCTTAATAAAGACAGAAGAAACTAAGAAAATGTAGCGACTGCACCAAATTAGCCCATTCTTTGTTGTCATGTATGTTGCTGTCAAGACGAGGATTGTATTCAAGATTTTTTGAATGTAGGAAAAAGTATTTAGAATGCCTACGATAATTTATGAAACAAGGAGAGATCTTTCTTGGAAATTTTGTCTCATTTTTTGTACTCCACTCGTAGACGGGCCGAGGTGCTACTCAAATAAATACTTATGCTATAAGGCGAACTTATGAGAATATAATGTAAATTTATCGAAATCATTAGGTAGAGGCAGTGTGTACAGTAGTGGAGAAATACAACAAAATTCGCGTCGAATTGATAACCTTCGCGTGGTTTTTGAAGGTCGATTAAATATAAAAGTCGGGAGTTTGATGTTTGCGTAAACATTACGTGCCAAACGTAATTCAGCAAGGCCTTAAAGCTCTAAAACCAAAACATTGTTATACCTACTTATTTAGAACCTTACCTTCGTGAAGTCGACATTTTTCGAATTTGGAATTACATTTTCCATCTGTGTACATGCATAATAATTAATAAAAATATTTTCTCATAACTTGATATAATATGTACTACCAAATCCAAGTAAAAGTAGGTACTCAAATAACAGTGGAATTACAATTACACGTTAAAAATTGAACTTAATAAAATTTCAACCGTGCTATTGATTCACGCGTGGCCTCAATAAAATCGAAAGAAAGCGAAGGCGAAACGAGAGTTAATGTTTACTTCTCGTACGATAGAATAGAAAGACTTCTTTGTGAACGACTCTACTGACCTACAACTTTCCGGTTGTCTCGGTATAATGGCTATAAAATTTTCTTTTATGTTCAATATTAATTGCTTGTGTCTCATCTGCCTCGAATTAGCATATAAATGAAAATAAACTGCTACCGGTTTCACGAAAATAGCTCAGTTACTTTCATTCAGGGATGATCAATAACAGATACATTATAATATTATACATGCGAAAGTAACTCTGTGTGTCGCGATTAAACGCCAAAACTACTGAACAGATTCAAATGGAAGTTGGTACACAGATAGTCTAAAGCCTGAGAAAGGACATGGGCTACTTTTTAATGCGACAAAAAGGTTGTAAGGGGTTGAAAGGGGGGATGAAAAGTCCTATGGAAGTATCGTCATTTTTAGAGCTAAAAGCTTTTAGGCTATATAACATCACGTTACGACGAAGTTAACGCGGGTGAAACATCGAGGCATATCTAGTACATTATATTTAAAAAAATCTCTTTAGTCTATGAATTATTTTATATTAAAGACTAGTGTACCCCGCAAACTTCGTATCGCGTCAATGTTCCGAATAATAAAGTGTCACCTACAACGTCATTCCATAGAAAATGTATGAGGAAAATGTTTTTTCTTTTATTTTATTTTTTCGAAATTTTTCCAAATTTTTCTCTCCGTAAGAACCATCCTTGTACTTCAAAGAATATTTTAAAAAAAAGAATTGGCCAAATTGGTCCAGGCGTTGTTGAGTTATGCGCTTACCAACACATTTTGCAATTCATTTTTACATTATAGATAGAGCGATTTGAAGTATATCAGCGGTACATCTTGACACTTACCCGCAACATTTCAACTACAAACTGTTTATTTATACTAACATAATGTTCTAATTATATTAATTAGTACACACAGTAAATGAGACGAAGCGGCCCGCGGGTAATGAATATATGTAAAAAGTCCCCTTGCATTTATAAACGTTTTATCTTTGGATAGTTATAATAACGCTAGAACAACAAATGGCTCTCATTATGATAGGCTTCCATGCGAAAGATAAATCGCGATAAATCATGTATATGTGTAATCATAATTCAAAATGATTTATTCTGATAAAAGAGCTTCTTTATAATTGATAATAAATTTTAAAAATAAATAAAAATTAATTAAAGTTCTATAATATTTTAAAAGATGTTATTGATAAAAGCTTTGTAACATGTGTGAAAGAGAAACCGTTATACCTCCATCTCTTCCAAAATTCAGTTTCAATTAAGCTTGATAGCTCAAAAATTATTAGTGAATTCCCGTAACCCATCAGTGGGGCATGGGGCAGACACATTTCTGTATCTGTTTCAGTGATAATTTTCTTAGTAGGTGATCAGTCTTCTGTTCCTACCCAATCGAAACATTCATTTGTCTCCCGGGGTTCGAACCCAGGACCTCTGGCGCATCACGCAGACACATGAATCACTTAGCCACGGAGGCGGTTCACCTTATAATAAATAATAAGGACTTGATTAGCATATATAAAAATGACTAGATTTATTTTGTATGTACCTCATTGGATCTACCGGAAGTGGTGTGAGTGAAGTATTCAAAGCGGACAGTTCAGAAGGGACCGATTGATATAAATCTAAATTGTACGTGTAACCTCATTTCCTCATCCTATTTGCACTGCTAGGGTCAAGATTTATTATGTATTGTAGCTATATATGTACAGTATAAATTATCAGTTGAATTTTTATTTAGTTTTAAATTAAACTGTTACTTTGTTGTGTTTGCCATACCTAATTGTGAATATTTATGCTGTCGATTTTCTTGTACAAGTGTGTGATGTTTTAAAACCAAATAAATAAATTTATTATAAATCGTATTTAGAACAGAAAGTTGATTAATTTATGATCTTTTTATCTATTGTGGTTAGAAAACACCCATCCGATTTCCTCGGCTGTTCTTAAAGCAGCCAAGTTTGTCCTCAAACAGCCTGTAGCCTTAACTTGAGATTTAGTAACATTTAAAAGCGATTATGTATGTATTCTGTATCATCCGAGTAGTAGTGTGCGTAATGTTTATATTAATTAATTTAATGTATTTCTAATGCATTTTATACAAAAAAAATAGCTTTCTCCACTCCTTATTTAAATAAACTATAATTTTGTGAAATTTCATACTCGCGCAATTTTCGTAAAAAGCTGTACAAAGTTTTTGCTTCACGTATTAATTATGATTTCAATGTCTGTAATTGCGTCGTAAATGACAGTAAAACGTGGTAAATATTGATGAGGTTCTCGAAGTAAGAAGCTCACGTTCGATACAATAATTGCATTACAACAGACTAGAATAATTTGATCGGTGATAAAACTCAGTTTAGATTCGCGAAGCGGCGTAAAATATTTTACATTTATCCTGACGTAGGTGCGTAGGCGCAGATTATACACCTACTTGGAAATAGGTCAGGGTGATGCAATCTGACCCTGTCTTTTTGCCAAGCAACATCAATCATATAATTTGTGAGTTTCCCTAGTAACTGTGCGTTTATTTGTTTAATTCAATTATTACCCGTCGGCAACGTCTAGTTCAAAAGGATAAACCGTTTAGACTTTGTTTGCTTTTTCTAACAATAGAAAGCGAATGTACTTAAAATATTACATCTAACAATCTCAAATTATTATCATTATAAGATAACGCTCCCAGGCATGTTGTCACATTTGATGATAAGTTATCACCAGACTTGCCCATTCCGTAAACATTTTTTTATCTTTTCGATAATTTTGTGCATAATTGCACCTTGCATTACAAGACTAAAGAATAATTATTTTTCAGAAGATAAAACTTCTTTTTCCTATAAAGAGTACATTTGATAGGCTATCTTGTGTTGAAATTCAGAATCGATTCTGTATACAACCTCTTTAATAGTTAAGTTCTATAATCTATATCGAATGATAATTTCTTATATCTATGACTTTGAACTCAATATTGAATCGTTTTCGGTCTCTAAGATGACCTTTTTTGTATGGATTTTGTGTATTGGTTATAATTTTAAATATTAATTTTATTTATTTATTTGATTATAATAAGAATTCTTAATAGCTTTAACTGCCAATTCTCATTAATTTGCTTAGACTAATAGGCAGAAATCGCGAGCTACTTACAATTTTCATACAAATTGCACAATTTTCTTCTGGAACTTTCGCAGTCTGATATTGGTTTGTGCGCAGAATCCTTGCCCTGCCCTTGACACGGCCACATCCTTTGTCCTTAAATGTTCAGCTTATATTATCGGTTTTATTACGCTTCAGATAATAATCCGATTAAATTGAAAATATTCGACTCTATTCGGTGCAATCAATCTGTAAAAATTACTAATTATATATATAAAAAATACTAATATAAAATCTGTAAATTTAACGATAAATGGGAACAAAATTATTGTGCGCAGGTTTAATTATCATGAACAGTTTGTAATTTTTGGTGAAAATAAATGTTAGGTACAATTTTATCACGTTAGTTAAGAAACATTCGTAATATAAGCCAGCGTGCTTAATTAATACATCCAATAAATTATTACAATGCTTAGTTAGGACACGCGACGACCAGTCTACTGCTGGACAAAGGCTTCCCTCGACTGTTTTTAGCGATTGAACTATAGCTTATCATAAATAAAACATAATTAAGCTTTATTAACAGGAAATGAGACAAACATTTTCTCCAGGGTTATAATATAAAGTACTACCTAGTAGTAATGGGCAAAAAAATTATCTATTCTTTGTAGGTTAAAATCAGTCTGAGCTGCAGCTGTCTCATTCGTGCTTACGACTATAGACTGAAATAGCACGACCTGAAGCAAATAGCTACTGCTTAGCTTTTTCGTTATCATAAATTCCTCTTAAGTACTCAGATGTAGTTCGTTTAGTCTTTAGACATTAAAGGTAATCTTTGATGACATTTGATAAAATTGCATGATTAATTATTTTTAACGACAACCCATTACAATTAAATAAGAAATTCTACTAGTATTTATTATTAATGAAACTAATTATCATTTCCGTGCCGTGTTACCAACTTCCTTTGTAGTTGATAAGAAAATGAAATATTTTGTATAAAAGCAAGAAGTGATATAAAGAAAGTGTTTCTTTTAAGTCTTGTACTTGCATTTACATACAATAGGCTCTACGCACGTGCTTTCAATTACAATTATCTGCAATTAAATCATTGTTATAAATGTGAGAAAAGTTGTAATGTATGGTGCTTATATCTTCCTTAAAAACAATTAATTCGATCATTGAATATCTGAGATTGTTATTTTCGTACTTTTACATTTTCTAAACTATTTCATAAATAATAAATAAACTATAGTTGATCCTCTATTAAAAAAGAGGGTGGTGATAAATTTTTCGTAGCTCCAAAAAGAATTCCGATTTGCGGCTTTGTTTATGACCCGATGTCATAGAGATGGATTTTAGCTAAAGGAGTTTTGTCCAATTTTTGTATGGGAGCTGGTATTTTATTTCGATAGTAAATTAAATGGGCTCGGACGAGGCTTAAAATAATTTAAGTCACGGCCTTTTTTTTATTGATTTTTAAAGTTATTTAAGCCTGGTATCATTTTTTATATTATCAATTTTACTTAATAATTAATTAATAGCGGAACAAGATGTGACTTTGACACACAGCACAATATGGTGACGTGGCTTACACACGTCGTAGGACTTATAATGTACAGCCACAAAAATGAAATATATGGCAGCATTTATAATGTTCAGCCACTATTAAGATTATTTTTTGCGAATTTCGTTAATGTATGAATCATATTATTAGTAGTTGTCCAAACTATTGTTAAAATTACTCTAATTCTTCATTAATAAAAAAGTCCACTATCTATTTTTTAGGGATGTAAACACAAAAGCAACTTCACTTTAAAAATTAATTTAAAATAAAAGGACAAAATATTTTTTTATTATTTATTTATTAACACTTCGTTGCAATAACAATAGAATACAGATAATAACTTAAGCTAATTGGAGTGCATCGGGCTGCGATCTCTTCCAGGCAACCCAACAAGGAAAATTAATAAATGTAATGAAGGGAGAATGCATGAAGTGCAAAAACTACTAACTAAATCCTTAACAAATAAAATACAAATTAAAAAGCCTAAGCGGTATCAGCTGTTGCATGAATCACGATAATTGAAAAAAAAAATGTTTCTTTTATACTTCGTCTTTATCATAGTAACTTATTTGGAATTAACACATCGGAAGTTTTTTAAATTGTCTTCAAAATCACTCATTGTCTTATATTTCTTGCTATGTTCTATATTTTGACTGGAACTCCTTATATTAGATACGAGATATTGTTTATTAAGGCTTTATTTTTCGTTTAAGATAAGCCGTTAAAGTCGTGTCACGGATTGGTAAGCGTGCTTGACGTAATTAACATCCGGTTTGTAACTTCCTTTTGATCATCGAGCTGGAGAACTGTATCAGTTGGAAGAGCTTTTACTTTAAGATAATTAAATTATAATGACGCCAATCCTGATGTAAGGGAGACTGGAGTCAATAGAATTAAGCAAGAAGTAGGTAAAATATTGTTAAGTTAATAGCAATAAATGCTAGCTTTTTTCGTTAAGTTGATGGTAGAAACTCTCTCTATCTCTTAATGTGTTTTAATCAAAGACTGAGATTATGTGATTTAATTATGACTAAAAAAAATTATTTAAATGATTATTATAATTAATAAATATTTTATTTCTAGGTGTTTCTATAGACCCCATTCCTTGTTTCAATTGACCCGCAACCAGGGTCAAATGAAACAATTTTCGAGGATTTCTAAAGCACTTGTGATTCCACAAATGATACCTATGGATAAAAATCAACATAGCAACTTTAAACCCAGATTATCTAGCTATAGTCGAAAACTTTCACAAACCAGTATTGATAGAAAATTTAGGCACTATGGCCGTCTTTTCGGAAAACGTTTCAATTGACCCCGGTCTCCCCTACACTCATCAAAAGAAAGTCCGTGTTCACTTGGAAAAGTTGAGATATTTTTTCTCGTGTCAAAATTTAATTAATGAATGCATTCTACATTGTTTTAACATTTAAAAACACATTATTTTCTTCTGAGGTGTTTAAATTGATTACCCGTGGTCAATCTAAATTGTCAATAAAGAAACTAAACTAAAATTAGAGTGTTTTAGTTTAGTCAAGTTTAAAGAATTTTACTTGTGCAACAAAATTAGCATCATTCACTTAAAAAGATAATTTGTTTTATTTTAATTCCAATTTATATAAAACCTAGATAATATTATTAAACTGCTCCATGGCTAAGTGGTTCTCTGTTCGCAACCCAGAAAAAAATATGTTTCGTTTAAATAGGTAAGTAGGTGGAAATGCCTTAGATATATTTGGGTTATGGTATTTTACTTTATATAAATTAATAGACATCACAAGAGGAAATACGAAGACATGACACACAAATACGTAGACAAAAACATCAAATAATATAATGAAGAAAAAACTAATGAATGCATTGTGTCATGTGGTGACTCATGAGTGCAAACTAACTCTAGGTCAATGTTCCGCCTTTTAGAAATGGTTGCGTAGCCAAGTTGGTCACGTGTCATACATTCAATAGTTGTCACAGGTTCGATTCCAGGAGTATTAAGTGTTCGCACTTGAAGGCACAATAGACTCGACTCGTAAAGTTATTGATCAATGAATCAGGACATCTGTCCTGATATTTATAACAGATTTATTTTTAGGTACCTATATATGCATAATATAGTAACAATTTGTATTATAGTCGCAAACAGCTGTTATTATTCATTAATTCCTTAGCTAAACTATTTGCTGTGTTTTTTTAGAAAATTGACAGAGGATTCGAGACGTTGTTTCAAGTTATGCAACGTTTAAATAAGTAACGGGTTACTTAGTAAAGTAGTAACTTACTAAATACTTATTTTGAAAAATAAAGTTTCATTTAAAATAATAGCCACAAATATACAATTCCAATTAAGTGACGAATTTAATAATTGTTTTCTCTAATGTATATTTCATTTGTTATTGGTATTATTAAATCGAAATAATAGCGAACAAACCATTATTTTGTCGATGTTAATTTATCAAAATTCGCAATATTGTCCAATTAGCAGCGTTTTCCTGATAATATACAAATTTAATTAAAACTGAAATGTATTCTTCTATCAGAATAACAATTCTATGTTATATTTAATAATAGATACATAATGATAACCTTACTCTTAAAGTCCGTGTGGGCTTAATAAATATAACGTGTAACATACGGTATATTCAAAGTACATAGTGTAGCTTCACTATGTAGTTACTAGCTTCACTTCAGATTATTCATCACAAACAATAATAAAAATATTTTCTCTTTAATAATGAAAAATAAAATCATTTATGTACATACTATGCTATATGAATATTTTAGTCAATGACTAAAAATTTTCACTTAATTTTTCTACTCTAATTTAATAAAACGTTTATTACATAAAGTATTTGTTATTTATTTATTTTTTGAACTGTTACACTACCATTACAAAAAAAAACCACGATACTAGTGAAACAATGGATTTTAGCGTAGCTTTTAGTACAAGATTTAACATAAATGATAAAATACAATTCAAATTTCACCTCCAAGATATTATACCCATACTTTTTTTATTATTCGAGATGTGAAAACAAAAGATTTTATTGTATCTTAGAAATAAGACAAAGAAATGCGATATTCTATTGTCTATTGCGAGGTTATGAAGATCCATATCGAATCCATCTTCTACAGTCTAAACTCTATGCTGCTACCATAAAATATTATTGTCTATAATTTCATAGATTCAACCGTAATATGTATAACGAATTTTTTGATCAATACAAACGGCGAACAATTACATCAGATGCGATATAAAGCTTCAATTCCATGACTTTTTGTTTTATTTATTTAATTTAAAAGTACTGTTGATTGTCGCCTCATATTGAATTTTTCAATTCATTACATATACCACACAGACATCTATTTCTAAGGATCTGTGGAAAGACTCGAGAAATAATTTGTGTAGCGATTGTGTATAGAAGCATCTAATATGTTATTAAAAAGTGTTATTTGCTAATGTATTTGTCACTTTAGGATGTAATAGTTGGGATCTTGGCTATAAGGGTAAACAGAAACATGATACGGTTTTGAAGTCTTAAATTGATAACGTATTTGTTTATAAAAAATTATCTCTCGTATAGTTCCAGTAATTCGTGCCATGTCTCTCTAGTAATTACGGGACTTAAGTCATAAGTGTCTGTGTAATATATGTACCTTATATATAAAAACTTATAGATAATTTCTTCAAGTTACTTAAACGGCAGTGTTCGTTAAGTGGAAATTCGATGGGAGGCCATTGTAAAATCGTTGAAGCGAACGCGTCAATGACAAGGAGCCCGAGGGACATGGCGTTTACAATGAAACCCTTCCTGGTTATAGTTCCCCAACCCTAATTATTATGTTACGATATTTGAAACTCCCTTTAACAATACCTAATTATCGAGTTAATAATTGCATCCTATTCATACCATACGCAAATTGAAACCAATAATCAATATGTTTACTACGCAAAATCTAATGAAAGTATATCCTATAAGTAATTTTAAACACTGTCTCAAATGCTCCTTCACTTTCTCTCAAATGTGCAATTGATGTTGCAAAAACGAGATAAAGCACTTTTAGCAAAGATCTTCGTTGAGCTATATTTATAAGTAAGAAAGAGGATGTTTTAGTAATAGATTTATAATGAATGCTTTATAAATTCTACTTAGTCGACGTAAAGAGCTGATAATGTTTTGATATAAATAAGGGTTTTTGGAAAAATAATTAGATACATAATAACAGAAAAAGAACGTAGGTACATATTTATCGCGGGCTAACTACATATCTATTATATGTACAGAAAGAGAAGCCGCAGATGAAAGCTAGCTATACATTTGATTCACGTTTTACGGGTCATTGCCAACGGAGCACATTGCATACGAGCATGTCTATAAATTCTCATTGCCATCACAATATGTATTAGATACTGTGTGTAATGTCTGTTCAGTTGCATAGATGCAAGGTTTATATACAAGTAAATAGTCTATCAAAACGATATGAAGCAATCCCAGAGGCTGAGCTGTGTCGAAGCTAGCAGAATTCTAGTCGAGTTGTGCAATCCTTTGGGGAGCTGAGCCATTCTAATGCTGCACTGTAATATTTTGAACGGTTTTGTAGCGAATTTGTTTTGGTTTCGTATCTTGTATTTCTTTCATTGGAATGTTGTTATAGTTATCTTTTACCGTGTTAGCGAACAATAGATATAAACAAGCACTGTTTCTCTTATGTTAAGCGTAGTTAGGTTGAGGTAAAATTGGCTTAAATATTTAATTGACATCTGAATCACTTTACCGCTTGTCAGATAGGAACTTCTGAGTTCCTTGTGAAGCAGATGTAGAAATGCGTTTGCGGAACCAAGACTTATACCTACTGGAAATCAAATAGTGGAAACCGACACGATAAGGTAATTTCTATGTCATTGACTGACCATAGTAAATACCACATTTGAGGTACAAGTTTAAGCAAAAATATTATACACTATCGTGTAAATGTTATACCTAATGTAAGCTAGATTATTTTGATTATTAAATACTAGCCGTACCCGCGACTTCGTCCGCATTAAACATTAAAGGCATTAATGTCTAATGTACTATTTTATTGGTCGTATCAATTCATAATTTGGTATCCGGTGACCTGATATGACTGATCAATAAACATAATAATACAATAGTTAGTAGGTAAGCCAGCACTTACTGCAGAGGTACAGTGTTTGCGCACATTTAAATGGTCACAATAAATATATTATGTACCCACTTAGTGAAATTAGATAGTACCCTACCTAGTCTCTATGTCCTGTCTTAACGTATTATCTATGTTTGTGTCAAATTTCACTTAAATCGGTTAAGTGGTTTAGGCGTGAAAGCGTAGCAGACAGACAGAGTCACTTTCGAATTTATAATATTAGTATGGATTCCTCTAAATGTTTACATTTATACGCTCGATTGACCAATTACACAAACATTGTTCACAGATGCAAAACATAAACAACATAGTGATGTTTCCAATAGACAGTCTTTTGAAGGGAGACCTGCGAGGTGTAAAGGGTGACCTTAAAAGGCCGTTCGATAAAGCCTCCAAAGACTACGAGTCGAAGTACCTGAAGATTGAAAAAGAGAAAAAGTCACAGGCGAAGGAAGCTGGCCTAATTCGGAGTGAGGTGACGCCGGCTGAAATTGCAGATGAGATGGAGAAAGAGAGGAGATTATTTCAACTGCAAATGTGCGAGGTACGATTTATATCTAGTTGACTCTATTTAATATTTCATTTTTATGACAGAGTTGGCAAAAATTTTAAACCAGTCAAAAGTCAATTTCACAATACAAGTACAATATCTTTAATTGGAATCTCGAAGAAATAAAAATATTTAAGTTAACTAGGCATAGAGGAATAATCATCTACATATACAGAAAACAGACCCATTAATTGATTAATTAATTATTTAAAACAAGGACAAAATAAAAAACGAGGTATTTTAAATATTTCTTACGATTTTATCGTCAAAGGCGTTTAAAAACGACGAATGAAAAATCTCAGTCTAGAATTAGTTTTGGCCCGCGTCTGCGTTGGCCGTGTAATTAATTGTAAGTGCAATTTGTGGCCTTGAATTTGTCCCGAGAGGGCAATAGAATTGCCACGAGCTAAACTAAGATAAGGTTCGCTTAATTGATATTTTATTCGGTTGTTTGTATGAAAAATTTCGTATTTCGTAACTGAATTGTTAATTTAGCGGGGTTTTAACATTTAATTTGTTCAAAATTTTCCATCAAAATGTATTTTACGTTTCACAAGCCTGCGTTTGTATGATTTATATGATCATCGTGGTTTAATATTATATAAGTAAGTCTTATTTTGACTAACTAGTAACCGATGCCCGCAATTATTTTGGAAAAACATCGGTTTAAGTATGAAGATGTGAACTGTCACATTAAAAATTAAAGGAAAATCAATTAAAGTTTATGAATTACTTACATTTGTATGAAATAACTCTAATAATTTTGAGTTCATACTGCCTTTTTATAACACTATAGAAATCTCAGCGAAACTGTGCCGAACTCCTAGTAATTTATAATAATTGTACTACTTAATAATTAGTGATTTGAGAATAAAATAGCCTATTTTATTCCACATGCATATGCCATCGAAATATTTCCACCTGTTCCGGCGAGACGATTATAAAGACGAAAAAAAATAAATAACAAGTTTGTTAAGTAGATAAATACTTCAAGAATTTAGTAAAAAGCTGTTATTTGATATTAAAAACAAACACTTATTTAATTCATGTGTACCTACCGAAGAAAGATAAAAGATATGCGGGCTGTGTGAATGACCGACCTTACAATGGCACTATTAACTAACGAACGGTGCTTTATTAATTTCGGTGTTTTGTTACGGTTGTCGAGATGTGCGGTTAGTAATTTTTCTACGCTACCGCTCGAAATAACCAAAATACCAGTCGTGATTGCGACGAGAAAAGTTTTTCTACGACATAATATGCGTTTACTGACTCACTCATTACATAGATACTTAAACTACCCAACTCTGTAACTACGAGTACTTTTTATCTACTTAGACTAGGCAAACGTTTTTTTGCCATATTAATTTTTGGGGTGGGCTACCCTTATCACTTAGGGGTATGAAAAATAGATAGTAGCCGATTTTCAGACCTACTGAATAAGCATATAAAATTTGGTAAAAATCAGTAAACTTTCAAATTTAAAATACTTTGTATGAAACAATGAGAGCGGCCTCTCCTCAAACTTAACTGGAGAGATCGAACCCATGTAACATGCAATTATTGAGAAAATAAAGACTTTTTTGATCCATTTTATTTACTTTTTATTTTGATATGTAAATTTTATAGATTATTGCTCGTATAGTAGTTCATATTGTAGATACCGATTAGATGTTTTTATAAAAATCTGGCTTCTAATCGCGCGTCTAAGCCCCGCATTAATGTTGTGAATTGTTTTTACCCACTTTAAAAAAGGAGGAGGTACTCAATTCGACGCTATCTTTTTATGTTTGTTACCTCAGAACTTTCGAATGGGTGAACCGATTTTTATGATTCTTTTTTGATTGAAAGTTGTTGCTTCCCGTGAGGTCCCATTAATTTCACCAAAATCTGTTCAATGTTTAGTAGTTCCAATTTGAAGTCGATTTTTTTGTTAAAATTTTAACACTACATATTATTCTTTATAAAATCCATTTCATCAGATTGCCACGCGTCTTTAATTCGTATTGCATGGAACGCGCCTCGAATGATTCCGTGGTGAATAAAAAAGTGTTTCAGGTTTGAAGGCTCATAGCCCTTCAGAAGCCGTGTGCCAAGCAATTTCCCTTCAGATGCCACAGATAAATACACAGACACGTTCAACATAACACTTCTCATATTTCGCCTGGTGTTAAAATACAATATAATTTTTTCTCATGCCCTACGCGTTACGGGACCCTTTATATTTCAAACTATGAACTTAATACCTAGAAGATATATAATTATCAGGTTTATTATCAATTATGTGCCTCACGAGAAACTTATGTTAATTTTATGCAAATTAAACGCTGCAAAAAAGATAAACTCTTAATACATAATATCTAATTATCTATCATAATCGAAAGCAACGTGAAAGTTGATAATGTTGCATAATCTAGTTTGTGTTGACTATTTTTAACTTTCTTTTACTTCGTATATGCGGCTGTATTAGGCATTTGTTTTTAATACTAAATGCAGTGTGGTTTTGCTAACATATTTTCAAGGAACTATCCACAGATAAAAAAAAAATCGTTTTTGTCAAATTGGGGTCAAATGTGGGGTTTTAAATCATGCAGTTTAAGTATTTGGATGTAAACTGGGACTATGTTTTCGATTATTTGTAGCTGGTTCTTTTAGATAAATATGCATATACTTTTTATCAGCTTTATATTATAACACATACTACTGACTACTACTAGTCACTAACTTTGCCAAAGCTAGTGACGAAATACTAAATTTTATCCATACATTTATTTGTAACAGCTTTAGGTAGGGCTGCCATCCGTCCGGGTTTTCCCGGATTTGTCCTAGTTTGGAAGACGTCCGGGGAGCGTCCGGGCGGGGTTTAAATTGTAGTCTTTGGACTACAATAAAAGTCTGGGTTTTCGATCAGATCCCGTTTCCATAATTTAATAATTTAATACCTAAGAAGATTAAAAAATAAAGCAATTAATATTTAAAAATTACTCACTTGTCGTCACAAGACCACTATTTCATGCAACAAAAGGGGCTTAAAACAAAAGTTTTTTTTCCATCAAGTATGGAGAAAAATATATTTTAATCAAATAAAAAAAGTATTGAAATGTCCGGGGTGAAAGCTCCAAAATCCGGGTTAAAAAACTTACGCTTTTAGCCCTGGGAGGCAGGTTTTAGAGATGGCAGCCCTAGCTACAGGCAGTATTAGTTAAAATATAACACAGGTTTTTTGTGTAGTTATTTATATTACTATTAAAATTACCTCACTAAAAGACCTATACATACTCGTCAATCTTATAACTTCCTTTTGCACCGAGGTTTAAAAACGCAGGTAAAGATAAAACTTAAATAAAACGCACGCTTTTATAAGGACGGCTAGTTGTCGTCGGCGCAGTGACCTCTTTAATCAGTGTATAACACAATCCTCCATTTAAATAAATTGCGTGAAGGCTTTGTTGGCATATAACGGTCCTCTATACAATATCACTTGTTCGGTCACATGAACATGATGTAGCTTTAAAATTATTTTTCTTATATCGTGAAGGTATGAAAATTAATATACTTAGTACTCTGTAAACAAAAAAACGACATTTAACGTTTATTATTCCATATTTCACAATTTTGAATTATTGTTACTAAAATAATTTTATTTACAACGTAATAATCTCTTCACTTAAAAGTTTTAAGTTAAAACATACGAAGTCGCAATCCAAGACTTGGCAATCCAAGATTGTACAAATTGGATAGGGATTGAATATTAATTTTGGGCGTATGACAGTTCATTCGTAAACCAATTACTGTTAGCGCCAAGCGCGGCAACATTCAATGTTAAAGAAATGCTTCAGTAATTTCTTAATATATATCATGTAGGTACTGAGTGGAGTGTTCTATGTGAAATATTTAATATGATTCGAGAATGGAACCGCGAAAGAATCTATAGCAATGTGTTTACATAATGTTAGCTTAGGAACTTAACTTTCCTCAACACGAAACCATTTCTTAAAGTACTCTCACTTCTCGCTGATTTTGTTTCGTTTTGAATTGTTGTCGCAAGACATTTTCATTGTACTGAAAGAATTTTTAGAATTATATTTGTGAATAAGATTACCTTCTACAAAAAAAAAAAAAAAAAAATACTTATCTGTTTAATGTATTTGATCCGGTCTCTTTAATAGTTACTCAGAACGAGTGTAGCAGAATATTTAATGTTAATCCAGAAGTTTTGCAGAAATACAAATATTTTCTTTTTGTAATATTAATACAGATGTATTCAAACATGATCAAGTTAACGAAATCATGTAATTTTTAAGTATCTGTGACTCAGATAACATTATTAATTAATTGCGTTGTATGCCAAATGAATCTGGCATAGTGTCTCTGACAGCTGTTAATTATTATCAGCAATTTTATTGGCCATTGTCATGTTTATGTGAGGCTGAATGTTCCACGCATATCATCTACATAATAGGTAGGTACCTACATTGTAATTCCTCGTTAGGAGAGATTTGTATGTTTGTATGTTTGTAATGAATAAACTGAAAAACTGCTGGACTGATTTTAAAAATTCTTACATTAATAAGAAGCTAGACTCTTACTGAGTGGCTAGACTTTTGGTATGCGAATAAAGTCGGAAGTTAAAGCTAGTGTAAAATATATTGTTTAAATCGAGTTATTATTTCTAATCATTAAACGTATGCAGATGCAATTTATTGCATCTGCATACGTTTATAGCCTTATAATTGTTCGATTTGGGTGAATTCAGTATGATTCGTAAAATTGTAAAAATATTGTAGGTTACCCATTTCATTTATGTATGTTAAAGTATAATTTTTTGTCGCAATATTTATATATTCGCTTGCATCTTGACGAAATTAATCGTAATATTAAAATACAGTGAGACAGTTAGGAATAGGAATTTGGCACAGAAATAAGAAAATGCTTAAATCAATTTAATTATGAACAAAATTAATTATTTAATTATGACATAATTTAGTTATTCTAAACAAATATTGAAGGGGTTATGAGGGCTTCACAGAGATTTGTAAGTTTTTTCTCTGATGGGTCTTGTACAGGCTAGTTGGTGTTGGTCAGTCTTTTCTGCCTTTCTGAGTCGAAATGTTTGTTTTCCCAGAAAACGAACACAAGACTCTTCACGCAATACATATTGTATATCACACGAATAACGCTACTATGGCGATTATGTACACACAATACAAGAAATGAACAGGATTTATAAAAACAAGAGCAAATTCCAAAATAATACAAACATAAACCAATAAAAAACAATTGTCCTTATAATATTAGTTGCGAAGCTTGTAGGTCGTTTAATTTATTGATCTATTCTAAAAATAGTAGAGCCAAAGCGCGAATAAATTATTTCGTAAATTCGTTCTGTTTCTTCATTGTATTGATTTCAGCTATTTCTATAAGACATGTCATTAGTGCTGGACGTGTTTAAAGTGTTGGTAATATTTTAAATACCTATTGTAATTTTGTAAGTACCCAAGTGCTACTGTCGGTAACTACTTATTTTTATATTAGCCATTCAATGATGTTACAACTCCAATTTTTAAACTGTTCATAGTTTGCTTTGTTCTCCTGTATTTAATATAAACCCATTCAACAGCAGTTTCTACACAGCTGAAGCCAAAGTCATGGTTTAACTTAGTGGAATTATGTATAATGTATACACATCAGTCATCGTTTAAACATTGTTTATATTTATTTTGTTCACTAGACTAAATAAAATAAAGAAAGGTGGCTCAGACAGTGCAACAATGGCGGCGGGTCAACGACCGGCCTTGCGCGGCGCAGGGCCGCGTTGTCGTGACCCGTGCTTGCATTTTGCCAGAGACAAGATCCTTAAAGTGTCCGACCCTACGGTTTAAAAACCTGAACAAGGTCTATCTCACCTGCTTGAGACTCCACTACAAAAGAACAGCAGACGTACTCTTCAACACTATCACAGCTCATGATCACCTGTTCTTCGAAATACGGAAATTACTTCAACCGCTCCCTGATCGTTTTTAAATCACTGAACAAACTAAACATCACCAAAACCATCCGATTTAAATGACATACAAAATAGATACGATTCTATTGGCATATTATAAAAACGTCCGACGAATAGTACCTACCTAATATACCTCTTAAAAATACGAATTCCCATATAAAAATGGTTTCTATCAGTTTTCAGAAGTCGTGAGAAGGGACAAAAGTAATACTCTTTTACTGAGATAAATGGGTAGAAGTCATATTAATATATCAAGTGTGAAATAATTTTTAACAAAAATTTTCGAATGTCACGTCCGCTGAAAGAGGCTTTCGAGTATCATATATGCGTCTGGGACGTCTGACAGGCTGATTGCTTTTAGACATTTGTTTACATTCCAATTAATTATGCCAAATAAATACAGACGAGATGGCAAGGTCGAATATATTGCACAACCAAAGACAAATCGGGCGTGCGCGTGCGTCATTTTATCGTGCGGAATGCTTTGCTTACACAGCATTTTCATTGGGTTTTATGTCATAAATTTATCTTTCAAAAGTGCGTTGAATTTCAAATATGTTATGATTAATAATATATATGTTGGTTTAACGTATTTTAATGCCTTGATTGCTTGATTGATTAGGCAAATGTCTTTTAACTAGTTCTTAATGTTTCGGTTTTTGTGAGATAGTTAGCGTAATTATTTAGTGTAATAAACTACTTTTAAGTCCCTTAGTTCGTCGAAATCTCAATAAAATAATAATAATTGGGACAACTAACATACTTTGCTCTGATCCCAAAGGAAATACTTGTGTTATGGTAATCAGTAACAACGAGGGTATCACAATAAATACATATATAAGTTTATAATAAATATATATATATTATATATATATATATATATATATATATATACATATATATACGATAAACAACCAAGATTCGGATACAAACATTAGTGCTCATCACACCAATAAATGCACATACCGGAATTCGAACCCTTTACCGGACCTTTTGACGCAGAAGGCAGGAGCTATATATTGCATCAATCAGCCCTCTAAAATAAAATAAAAGATTGTACCAAACAATAATAACTTGTATTAAAATTTTGTTACGTTATTTATTTGATTGTGCCAAAGGAGTGAATAGGGCATCATAAATTAAACCCTAAATTAAAGATGACTTAAAGGAGACAAAATCGCAATTCGAAGGCATAAAATAATATTTATGATAAAATCTGTCTCACAATTTAAAAAAATTGAATATCGTACATTTAATTGCTTCAGTATATTTCTAGAGATATCTACACACTTTTTGCGTATTTTTGTTGAAATAGTTTTAATGTATACTTAAAGAAATTGATTTCTTTGTTGTAGTATTTGATAAAATTCAACGAGATCAAAACGAAGAAGGGTATCGAGTTGCTCCAACATCTAGTGGAGTATTATCACGCCCAGATGAATTATTTCCAAGATGGACTGAAAACGATAGAACACTTTGGAGTGTACGTTGCGGATTTGAGTGTTCAACTGCAGAAGATAAGACAGCAACAGGACGACGAGAGGAGGAAACTTCTTGAACTACGAAACATGCTGAGGGCAGCCGCACCGCAAGAGAGAGAGGTAAGATCGGTAACAAATGGACAGAGTGCTGAGTTTTAACATTAAATTAATCGAAGGTTAATGTTATTTCTCATATACTTACCAATGACTAAACTTGAACTTACCTTCGCTCATAGCGCTTAAGCCAATTTGTTGTTAATTGTTTTATTAATTAAGATCGAAATATGACCTCTTGGACGTATGTTTATTGTACTGTTGTACTTCATATGTGTAAAATGAGGCCAAAATTTACATTTCTTTTTTCCTTAACCATGAGACTGTCGAAATTTTACGTAGTTCTTTTATTGAATAATCGAACCCATATTGGCTATATAAGTTTGTTTAAGACTAACTGCTTTAACTTTTTCTTATATGTCATATATACAACTTATGGTTGATTTTACATAACACATAATATAATATAAATTAAGTAAGTACAGTTTTTTAAGAGCGAAACCATAACAGATAAACACTTTAACACATGCATTAAAAGTTTCCGATTTAATTTTCTGTTCACGCCAAAGCGTTACGTTTTGACATTGACACATGACAGTCAATGGAAAGTTAGGAGTATGGTCTGGAGCCACCAGCTCAGAGGTTAGTGCCACCCATCATCTCCTACAACTTCTTCTACACCTTCAAAGTGGTTGATAAACCATTTTCCATTTCTTATTTTGACTTAATGTGGTAAGTGACGACAAATTATACTCTTGAATATTATTCACCATCATTTAAATACTTCCACGACGCGTCATTGCGTTTTTCATTTATTTTATTGCATTCTTATCGCCTTACCGTTCGTTGTTTTTTAAACTATTAACTGTTAGTGATTTCTTCTTTAATTTTCTTTTAATTTAATTGTAAATTGTTAATTGACCGCCTCCTTGGTCTAGTGGTAAGCCTGTAAGCGTTATACAACCGAGAGGTCCTGGGTTCGATTCCCAGTGGAGATAATAAAAAAAACTCGGTCTGGCATGGCATAGAAGGCTGATCACCTACTTGCCCTTAAAGAAAAGATCGATCAGTGAAACAGATGTGAAATGCATCTGCCCCATACCCCACTAGGGGACACGGGACTTCACTTTCTTAACTGTTAGTGATTTCTTGGTCGAGTTGCATAAATAGTTTTTATGTTTTCTTATTATTCTTCTTCTGATCGAATATTGCAATCTAGATTAGAGAATCGAGATCGCAACAGAAGAAAGATTTAAGAGTTCATATATAAAAGACTGATCTGCCTCTTACTTAAAAAAAACCAACATCAACAATCCGATACCAAAATTGAAACAGAATCTGGATGAAACGGTAAAGTTTACGGTTGAAAACGCATTGACTTTGGAACTTAAAAAATTGGGACAAATTTCAGACTCACAAAATCAGCAGAAAAAAAAATCAGTAGAAAAGCTCTATTGGTTTGGTCTATTCGATCTCGTGCGTGCTTGATTCAAATATAAGAAAAACAAAAGTTCGTTGGATCACTGACTTTCCCTTTGAAATACAATTTTGCAGGATGTTTTAAATATTCTAGGCCGCGTCAGCAGTAGGAGGCTATTCTCTTCATCAACTCCAAGGTGACAAGCAGCATGGAGTTACCCGTAGTGGTTACCTTCTAAAGAAATCGGAAGGGAAAGTGAGAAGAGTTTGGCAGAAGAGAAGATGCAGAGTCACAGCTGAAGGATATTTGGATATCTTTCATGCGGACGAGAATAAGACTCCTGCAAGAGTTAATCTACTATTGTGCCAGATTAAGGTAGCAGCCGATGATAAAAGGGCGTTCGATCTCGTCTCATGTGAGTTGAAAGATAATTTTAAACAAAAAAGAATCGGCTAAATATATCGTGTCAGATTGGTATTTTGAGGTCCAAACAAAAACGAGATTTTTTTTTGATTGGCTAATCTAATGTTTATCGTTTTATTAAATATCTGTGACAAAGCTTTGCGACGGCGCAGAGTTCGCGTCTCCTATAAAATATTGCCAAAAGGCAATACTCTACAATATTCATTCTCTTATATACTAAAATACTCTGTTGGTAGTTCAAAAGAGTATATTACCTTAAATACACAATACAATACAATACAATTAAAGATTTTTTTAGGATAAGTTTAGTGGAACCAGAGATTATAAACAGTTTTATCTCTTTATTATATTAGTAAAATTTAAATACAAATGAATTGAGAATGAAAGGCAGTAATAAGTACATAAAACCTTCAGCTAGCCGTACCTACCATTTCCAAGCGGAAGACGAGAGTGAACAGCACGCGTGGACATCAGTGCTTGTGAACTGCAAGGATGGGGCGTTGATGAGGGCCTTTCATCAGCAGGAGGGAGAAAGTAATGATACGGGACACTCCCTTCTGGACCTGCAGAGGTCTATAATTCGGGCTGTCAGGTCTATGTCTGGGAACCAGGTGTGCTGTGACTGTGGGTCAGTTAATGGTAAGTTGCGATAGTGACCTTTTTAATAATGTTTAATTTTGTAATTACACACAATTACACTACACTACATTACAATGTGTTCGGTAGTAAAAGTTCGCTTTAAGCTTAGACAGTGAGTAAGTAGTTCTTATTGTTTAGCTTTCTACATATAAAAAGTAACATTAGATACCTGGGAGATCGAGTTTATAAAACTCTTCCTATACTTCATCAATTTTTGAAAGCTCATCTTATACCTACATTTGTTTGTAAACCTGCAATTGATAAGTGGAATCTCGTACCTCTGTGTTGATGTTTGTGTGGCATGAGGGAGGCACACACTGCGATAATTTCGCTGATTATTTCCTTTACAGTCCATTAGGTGATTCTGTGCTTACAAAACCAAAATATGTATTTCTTTTCCCGAGATATGAACCTCCGGTAAAACACGCAGATCCTCCGGTGCAACACGCAGATGTGTGAACCACGTTACCATTTAATAACGCAATAAATTAACAAATGCGTTTACCTATATACTAATGGTACATTCGATTTATGATAGGTTTAAATATTATGTAAGGTAACAGCAAATTATTCAAGCGGAACTACTCAACTAGATGAAAAAATACGCAACTAAATTTGGCTGAAAACGTTTCCATGTTGGGGAAAAAATAGCAGTCTCGGCGGAAATTTCGCCGGCTATATTATGAAAGTGTAGCACTCAACGTTATTTAAGTTTCGGCAGCGTCCTAAATCCGAAACTTGTGCATTTTCGTCAACATCTTTATGAATTGACTTGTTAATTTAGTTCGAGGAACAATTTATCCAAACTCACTTAAGATGAATAATTTGCAAGTGAATTGAAAATTTCACTTTCAAATTTCTTCCCTCTCACGCGAGTCTGTTTTAAATAATGAAATAACCTTTTTTTTAATCAAAATATAATTTTCTAACTACCTGTGGAAAACTTGGATGGGTTTTTATTAGGTAAATCAACCTAGTAGGCTGTTTCATATTGTTTATGATTTGAAAGTATCTCACTACTTTCATATAAATAATTCACAGAATTTAAGAGAAAGTTCAAAACATATTATGACAAACGAGCGCGAATTCGCAAATTATGCGACAAGACGAAGAACTTTTTATAGTGGATGACTGATAAGTACTGAATGTACTCATATAAGCTTATAATTTAAAATAAGGCAGTTTAGAAAATGGATTTTAATAATCTGTCACTGATTATTAATCGAACAAATCGCATACAAAAAATATATCAAATGAAGCACCGCTTTTTTGTAAGCACCGATTAAATGGATAAAAAGTGTGAGTATTGTTTTCATTGCAGCTTATCAATGTTGCAGCTGAGTAATCGTTGCATAACATTATGCATTGTGCATGCAACACTAGGTAAATGGGTTGGATTTTTTGCTCGCTGTAGATCGTGTTGACAGCACGTTTGTTCAGTTCAAACGTGTTCGAACAAGGTTTTGAACTTAAGCAAAGTAAAATAAGGGCCGTCTGTTGATAGTAAATTAATAGGGGGATTTTTTATTTTCAATATTTTTAGGATTCTGGTATCTTAAGGATAACAGCGTAGCCGTGCCCTCATGACAAATATCTTTTTAAATATTTAAGTTTATACTCTATACTCGCATAGGGTTTTAAGTGGTTGCTACGTCTGTTTGTATACTTTCCATATGTAGGCAATCATCAGTCTAACATGAATAAAACCCAAGACCAATGGCATTGACTCAACTAGACCCTATTTACTATGGCATCACCAAGTGAGCTAAGATGACTAGACTTTTATTAACAAGAACCATATTATTACAGATCCAACATGGCTGTCAACAAACTTCGGTATAATAGTGTGTATAGAATGCTCTGGAAGCCATAGAGAATTGGGTGTTCACATTTCTCGGATACAGTCTCTAACCCTGGACCGGCTGAGCACGTCACAGCTGCTTCTCGCAAGGCACATGGGCAATCAGACCTTCAATGATGTCATGGAGAACACCTTGGACGAGAGATTTAAGCTCAAACCTGGTAGTACAATGTAAGTTTGTCCAGTTCATAGTAAAAATCCGCTCAAGTGACAACATTATTTCGGAGCAAACTAATATCTCCTAATATTAACAAAAATTTCGATTATATACAGTTGACATCACTGATACATCTCACGCGTCAAATAACACGCGCCACATTTGTCTGTCTATCTTACACCTCAGTACCTACTCCGCTGATTTTATATAGTTAAATAAAAGGGATAACTGCTGATGCTATTTTATTGTAAGGGCCTTTCGAAAGATCGCTTAATCATAATTTATTCGCTTAACAGTATTTTCTTCTTAATCATCTTAGTGTTGATATTTTCTTTTCAAGTATATTAATAAACGCTTTTATACTTATTCGCATTCCATACTTCCAGGGACGAAAGGTTAAGGTTCATTCGCGAGAAATACGTGTACCGTGCGTGGGCGGCGCGAACCTGTCGAGATGAAGCTGAGAGACTATCGGAAGTGGAGCATGCCGTCAACAATGGACATCTCCAGAATCTGTTGCAGGCGTATGCTGAAGGCGCAGATTTGGCTGCCACACTGCCCAGCTCGGTATATCTTTTTACTCCTGAAGATTCTATTTAGCTCTGAATTTCTGTCAACTTAGTCCTGAATGGGTGTTGGGGAAGTGTTCGTGTGTGTGAAAGTTCTTTAATTATTAAGTTAAAAAATTAAATTCCTACATAATACCCATCCATATTTTTTGAATCGCGACAGCGGGTGATCCGCTGGGCACAATCAATTTTATTATAGGCATTTACATTCTCTTATTGCTTTAAACCTCTTTGCTTAATCTAATCTGCTTGCTGGCAACGAAATGCCATTACCTCAGGTGGAATGATTGACAATTTCTATGAGATAAGTGAGATAAGTCAGATATTTCCAAAGGCACAACAGGCCTTTCGAACTTTTTTAACCTTCAAAAAAGGAGAAAGTACTCAATTTGACGCTGTTTTTTTTTGTTGGGGTTCTTTTTGTTAAAATTATTGACAAAAGAACTCAAGAGACTGCTGGAAGAAATTACGTCTTTAATGATGTCCTGCGCTTTGATGACTTCACTTCGTTGTCTTTAAACTATCTCTAAATTTTCGTTAAATATCATTATTTTTACCCACTTACTTTTGTGTCTGTCTCTCTGTGTTGTACCTCCCAACATATACATTTTGATTACTGTGTTTTAATAAGATTTCATCAGAGTTATTTGATAATAGATATATGTTATTAATTTCGTTTCTTTCATAATATAAATTCTAATTAAGTTTTATAACTCATTTTTTTCAGGATTGCGGCGAGACGGCACTACACTTGGCGATATCTCGTGAGCTTGGCGACGGATCCTACTTACACATAGTCGATTTTCTAGTCCAAAACGGTGGTTCGCAACTATTAGACAAAGCAACCTCGTCTGGTATGACGGCGTTGCACTTATGCGCGGCGATAGACAGGACAGAGCCTATGAAACTCCTTCTAAAAGCCGGGGCTGATATTTCTGTAAGAGATGGAAACGGTAGAACGCCATTACAGGTCGCTAGGCAGTTGGGACATATCGCTTGCCAGGAATTGGTGAGTTTTCATTTAGAAATTGCATTGATTTGTGTGCCTTTTAAGATTTTTTGCAATAAGATTATGTTCTTCAATTCATTTGACGTTTTGATCTCGCATCACAGATATATATACCTACTTTATAACTTTCAGTTGGAGGGCGTAGATAAAAGAGAAAAGAACATATTTGAGAATATTAACATTGACTGGAATTTGTCACACGATGAGGGGTCGACTGACTTTTCAGACGATGATACGGTTATTGACGAACGAGTAAGACATATTCTATTTCAGCTATTGATATTAATATAACTTTACTTAAATTCATTTGCTATATCATAATAAAGCGTAACCCTCGAAGAAACGCCTCTGATATTGACTGACTTTGATTGTAGGGAATCTAGATATACTGTTTAATTATAAGTAACTCATATGGATTTTGTAGTTTGAATAATAAATTTTATTTTCAATAGCAAAACGGCAGCGTGACCCCCGAGAAGAAATGTCCCCGTTCGCGGCCACCTTCGTATGCGGGGGGCGGAGGAGGCGGGGATTCCCCTGTTCTGAGGTCGCGGTCATCCACCTGCGATTCTCTGCAACACCCACCTACGCCCACAACATTGCCACGGAAACCTAATGTTTGTAAGTACACCGTCATTGATTAAACAATTTTTTCTCATTTTAACCTACTACGAAACATGGAGGTTGATCTCGTTGTTTTTTAACACTTTTGAAAAAAACCAAAAAGGGTGTATTTTTTTTCTGTATGGGAATGACATTGACTTCAGACATTTATTACCATTTCCATAAAACAAAAAAATCTACAGCGTGATCTCGCTAACGTTGTTTGTCCCTGGATCAACTCCAATAGGAATGTTAATAATAATAATAATTTGTCGTGATCTCCTAAACGAATGGGCCGATTTTGATGCGGTATTTTATTTGAAAGCAGACATGAACTATATCTACAATTAATGAAAATCTGTTCATTAATTTCTTGATAAATTTTTGAGATTTTATTGTTTTTTGACTTGTTTGAAGAGTTATTTATTTATTAGGTTTTGTAACATTAGTTTAAAAAAACTATAAACTTCTTTTCATTAATAACAGTCGGAGATAGTCACTTGGGAATCTCCTAACTTAAGATTTCATTAGCTCAACTGGTCATTTCTCAGTCACCTAAATATTTCAGATAACCTAAACAGTTTGAAGAAGCGTGTGGCCCCGCTCCCACCGGCAGTGACGTTACCTCACCCTCATCCTCACCACAGATCCACACCGTCACCATCACCATCTGACTCCAGATCTATTCACAGTGAGTATTTTTCCCTTTATTGACATAATAATATAACCTTTATTAACTATCTTATACGTAAGTTACATGTTTTCTTATTTTTACTTAGTACTACTTAAATGCCATATTAAATACACACACAATGCCACATATTAAAATAATAAATATATTAGACACAGGTTTCTATATTATCTCGCTTTCCAGCATAGGCCTCTCCGAGTGTTCTCCATAACTATCTATCTCTTGCTTTTCTCTTCCCTTATTTACATTGCTTGACTTTAAATATCCCAAAAGTTCTGTCACTTTCTCGCTAACAAGCAATCGTTGATGCAGAAACAAGACAAAACAACCAGAGATCTTAGTTGAGTATTATAAGGGGTTTATAATTAACTAGCGGTCCATACCATTGCTTGATTGCTTTGCTTTACTCGCATTTCATCAACATAAGACTTGTTGAATTTACTTTTGCTATGACTATGGTGAAAGGCCCTTAAAACGTGAATAAAATCATTATGACAACTAAGCTACTGCCTTAGCTTAGGGTTGCCAACCCCAAATTTAAAAAACTAGGATTTGAAGTCGGCAATACCAGCACAACTCAGTTTGAAAACAGGACGCAGTAATAGAGTTCTGCTCTATGTAGTGAAAATAGATGAAATGATATTCAAATAACGTTGTAATTGTCATATTTTTTAATAAAAAAGAACAAGTGGCGACCGATTTTTAAAATACATCATTTTAAGGGCGCTTCAAAAACCCAGGACGCTGCTTAAAAACTATTCAGAACATCCCAGGACACTACAAAAACTAGGACATGTCCTGGGAAAACAAGACGGTTGGCAACCCTACCTTAGCTATTAATTATGAATGGCTAATGGATATTCCTAGTTATTAATGGTTTTAGAATTGTGATTAATGTATTCCAGGTGGAACAGTAAAATATCGACCTCAGCAGCCTCCGCCCACTCCGCCACCCACACATTCCATGCACAACGGAGCTCATAGAGATGAACCTACGCCACCACCCAGAAAGGTAATGTCAGAATAATCTTAAATATTCTATTAACCTATATGAAACGATGAAAAACATGTGATATCCCGTGATTTTCACTGATCATTTTCTTTACAGTAAAGAAAATGCCTTCTGAATCTGATTTTTTTTTCTCAAGATTCAAACCTATGATTTACAGCGCGCAATAAATGTAAAACTTGTCTAGCCACAGAAGCAAAAAAATGCCTAGATAAAAAAATATTTTAGCAAAACTCAAGCATTCGTTTAATCAAATTCAAAATGGTTTCTTTTACGGGTGTGTTGATGTAACGCTGCGATTTTAACCATAGTAACTGTTTTATTAACAGTATTAGGTAGGTAAGGTTTAAAAAAAGCCATAAAAGCCTCATAACTTAACTAAAACAACTTTATAAAAAAAAAATGCTTTGAAAAATTTCCAGAAATATCAATTTACGTATGTGAATACGTTTATTTTAAAACGCTTTAATTTTTAACTCGAGAGCAATGAATCCGGGTCACTTAAAGATGAAACCTGAAAATCTCTGAAACTAATAATGAAATAAATTGTGTTTAATAGACAATTAAATACTCTTTAAATGAAGGTATTAAATACTCTTTAAATGAAGGTATTAAAACTTCCTAGTTATAAAGTTACGTTAAAGGAATGGGAGAATATTCCCCAAAATCGTGGAACTTTTTGTTCAGCGTGCCAAACCGCATAAACTCAGTAATGTAAGCACCACGAGGCAATACGAAGTATTAAAATTCAAGAGAATCGGAATGTTGTTAAAAATGTCATGTTTCGTTTTAAAGCGAGATCAGTTTTTTCTTCATGTAATTTTCTAGAATATTAAATACTTCATTTCATTAAGCTATCATTCTTAGTTTCCGAGATTTATAGGTTTCTGTAAGTGACCCAATTTATTGCTCTCAAGTGTATATGAGAGGCACTTTTAACAGTCTATTACTAACAAATTTCTTGTGATTAGGCCTGATCAATAAATATGAGTATTGTGAATAAAATGCTTTGATTTAATAGAATATAATATTCATTTCTTACAAAATTTTGTAATAAAATTAAGTAGTATTTTAATCTATCGTCATGTACTAATAAACATATTGTTTTTGAAACTTATCACCCACAACAATCACTGCCGTATAGCTCAAAATTTCAAATTTGATTTATTTTATCATCATCAACAATTTCGATTGGTTTTTTCATACATGTTTCAAATTCAATTCACACTTTAAAGGCGATTTTATGAATGAATTATTTTTAACTGACGTAACATTTAACTTTAACACATTCAATTATTCAAATGTTGTTAATATTACGTTAAAGAATTAAGTGAGAGTACAGAATGTATTTGTTTTTTGTTCAGAAGAAAAATAGATTGCAACAGGAAAAGGCTGACATAGCGAAACTGAGAAGGGTAAAGACGAGAGAGCTTTAGTGTAATTAATCGCTTATCCTGATTTAATTTCACTCCCCATTTTATCTTTCGACTTTATTACTGTCAAAAGTTTACAAGAAGCGTAATTGATAAATGAAGTATCTTTGTACTATATTATATAGAGTAAAAGTCAAAAACTTTTTTTGCGATTTTAATAACACTCATTAACGAAAAACTACACTCCTGAGTGTTAAGGAATTGTATATGCCACGGTCGGACGCGTTTAAATGTTTAAACCTCAGAACATTCGACTGGGTGAATCGATTTTGATGATTCTTTTTTTCTTTAAAAGCTGGTGCTTCCCTTGTGGTCCCATCTCATCAAAATCTGTTCAGTACTTTTAGAGTTACAATTTGAAGTCAGTACTCATAGCCAAAATAGAGTAATGACCAACAACCAAAGCGTAAAGCTCGAAGTAGTAAAAATGTGTGAGAAATATTAAAAGTGAAGGAGGCTTCTATTGTATTTTCTATGAAGTAATAAAGCCGTCCGTTTTCGTGTCTCGCATTAAAAAAATATAGATCTCCTGTAAACTTTTGGCTGTACATAATATATTCAACCTTCAAGACGCTTATATCAAAGTCGTCAAATTTGTTGATTTTTGCATGCATCATAGAAATGTAGTAAATTCCTCAATTAGTTTTCCATTAGAAACACGTAGAATTAACAATTAGTACTCCAAGTGTAGGGTTTTAATGACACCGTGTAAATAATGAAGATTTTGTGGATTTCTTACTAACACAATATATGATATGCATGTTTTTAGTAAGCGATACCAAGGATATACGGAATTTTTATTTTTTCAAAATTAAATAATAATATAATAAATGTATTCAATTGTATTCCTTTTAGCGAAACCAAATTTTAATTCTATTTAAAGTTTAAATTCTATTAGAAGACCATTTTTAGACGCAAGAAATTAAAATGTCTAAATTTTTAAGTATCTTCCAGACACATGACTATTTTTAAAATGTAAAAATATAATCAAATTTATATATTTATTTTAACAAATAACTTAAACCAATTTAAAATTTTTAACTTTAGTTCTGTCTTACTAATTATTGCAAAAACTTACTAAACATACTTTAGCTTAAAATATTCATTTCAAAGATAAATAAATGCGTAAAAATATAAAAGAAAGTGATCTTTGGCTTTTGGAAATATGGTTAGGTTACTATGAATATTTTAAATTGTTTACTTAGTATTGTGTTTGGAAGTATACTGTTTTAGTTAATTTTTTAATTACCATAATTGAAGTGTTTCATATTGATATTTGTAATTCCAGGAATGTTCTAGTCAAGACTCGTCATTAGAGTTGTGCGATATATCAGATGGCTTGGATGATAGCCGGCTACATTCAGCATTGTCCTGTGAGAGTTCGCGGTCGAGAGAGAGATCGCGGCGGAGTGACAGTCGATCTTTGGACGTCTCTGACACTTCTAGTGTTCATTCGAGGTCGCCATCGACATCTATTACTATGGTATATACCTTATATATATTCTCATGTGTATTAATGAATTATCTAATCTAATATTATAAAGAGGAAAGATTTGTATGTGTGTGTATGTTTGTAATGAATAAACTCAAAAACTACTGTGCCGATTTCAAAAATTCCTTCACCATTGGAAATCTACATTCACCCTGAGTAACATAGGCTATATTTATTGCTAGAAAAGATTAGGGATCCTTACTAAAACTAGTAACCCAAGGTGTTAAAAATGTGCCCTAAAACTTCGTTGCATGCGCTGCGGAAACTATTGATGATAGAACAAAAGTACACTGTAAAAAATATAAATGAAAGGTAAAAATAGAAAAAAGAAATATTATGTCCACCCGTGCGAAGCCGGGACGGGCCGCTAGTTAAATATAGTGGAACTTATCGCGCAAAGAAACATTATTTCACATTAGAATAACCCTGTTCTTCTCGTGACCACGGCCGTTGCAACACGGTCGAAATGTCGTGGTAAACAAATAATGTTTCTTTGCGCGATAAGTCCCGCTATATTTAATAATAATGAGTTCAATTCGCGAGTCTTAAGTTTATGTATTAATGAAGTCGCATTTCTTAAATGAGTTTATAACTGCGTTTCGATGATGAGTGAATTCCCGTAACCCACTTAGCCACAGGAACGTTGGCTAGTAATAATATGTTAAAGGATAAGAAACCAATTTTTTTTCCAATAAGCATTTTATTTTATTTTGATAGTTTTAACATAGTATTTTCCCAAGTCGACGAAGTCACAAGTTAAAGTTTCTAATGTAAGCTGGAACAAAACAAAAAAGAAATAAAAAAACACGCTGTTAAATTAATTTAAATTTCATTTAATCACTATTGTTAAATGTGCCAATGTCAATGTTTCAACAATTCTTACTTCTTTCTTTAAATTATTTAATAGTGTAATCAATTAATTTATTACATTTGTCTGAAGAAATCTAAAACATCTTACAGATGGGCGGTACAAGACGGTGTAGGGCGTTATACGACTGTTCAGCGGACAACGAAGATGAGTTATCGTTCCGCGAAGGAGAAGTGATCGTGGTCATCAACGAGAGAACGGAAGACGACAACTGGATGGAGGGACAAGTAGAAGGAACTAACCGCAGGGGAATGTTCCCCGTCTCTTTCGTGCACATGCTACCCGATTAGCGAGACAGAGACGGATATAGATGCGAAATTTCAGCTTTAAACGCTGCGACTTGTTTTTAAATATCTTATTTAATCGCTGTGACTTGTTTCAGTTGTTCGAAAATGTCGTTTATTTTATGAAAAGGTATACAAAGGTACCTTCTAGTAATCACGATTTGTTAGGGGTAGTTTTGTCTCTTTCTTGCTAGACAGAGACAAAAAAGCTAATGATTATGAATGAGGTAGATTTGTTTTCAAATGTCTTCAGATTCCTTCTAGTAAAGTCTTCATTATGAAACGCGATAGTTGTTTCGTTCATGCGAAAGCCGCTTTTGGTTATTAGAAAGAGACATAAACTAATCGATTATGAATGAAGTAGATGTTAGAAATGCCAAAAGGCTCATAGATATGAATTATATGACGTCAATTTCAACCAAATATACTATTCGAAAATCTAACTTTTCATCTGTAATACTAATTTTGTGTAAGTTGTAAAATGATTATAAATCTAAAAGCAAATAATCTTTGGCGTTCAGAACATATTTTTAAAGATCGAAATTATTTTCCGAATGTGAAAAATAGTGACTTGATATTTTTGGTAAAGGTGTTTCCAAGTTCCCGGAAACTGATATAGGCCTAAAGCTTTCGGCTTTCATTTGGCTGTAAGCTTTCATATAGTTTTATGTATTCAATACATTATATGGAAAATTAAATAATGTATGTGGATTCTTATGATTTTTTTTGGAAATTTTCAAGGAATTGTTCAAATACTTGTACTTTATCAGGAGCTTATGACATTCTTATAAATTTTTCTAGCTCAAAACTAAATGTATTTGTATAAATTTTTTCGTATGTATTGAAATATGAAGTCGCCTAAATCAAAGCAAAAACACCATTATTGACATAGGTATTAAGGAACAAGCCGTCTAAAAATTTAAAATTACCGTAAATTTAACAATATGGTTTTAAAAATTCCGTTCCATGTTTTGATTAGAAACTATACCAATATTTTTTCTGTTTTATAAAATGGGGAATCTTTTAAATTCGTTTTATTTCACAAAAAAGAAATGAATTTAATATAATATTTGGATTGTTTGAATTTTTTCCTGATTAATGATACACTCCACTCTGTTAAAAATGCATGAATAATAATTTAGTAAAACACAACACAGCTCGGCCTCAAACAAAACTCCGCTGTGATATCAGCACAATTGTTTTGAGAATTTTATCATTTTTAAATGCTATTATATAATAAAATGTTTCACATTTTGAGCTTTCAAAACTTTAAAAAAATTGTATTGCCTAACGGATATTTGTGTATCTATCTTGTTTCGTGTGTTTATAATAGGATAGACAGAGACGGATATACGTTTCACATTGCGTCTTATTGACAATTTTTTACGAATTTATAACACCAATATTGTAATTTGTGCCAATAGACACTCCGTCCCGTCGCGGGTTTTATATTTACATGTATCGCAAAAATTATTAATATTTCAGTACGTTTGTTAATTTTTTTTGAGTTAAAAAATTCTCATTTAGATTTTTAACGTGAGAAAAATCGTATTAACTCGTGTTAGGGCCATTTTCACAGTTCGGATTTCGACTTTAATCAAACGTGCGTTTCACCAAAAATGTCATTTAAAAATATATCCGATCCAACAAACGCACAAAACTTTCTATTAAATCACTTTTTTATATTAATAAAAAAAACCATTAATGTTCAACTGTTTTGCTCTCCTAAATTGCTCAAAGGCGTGTGAAAAACAATACTAATATTCATCATTATTAATATATTGAAACAAATATAGTGCCATTCATATATTTCGCGATAGAGTTATAGTCTTTTTGCTCAAAAAAGCTTATTATGAAAAAGTATCCAATTTTCTAACCTTAAGTAGTTTGCATGTCGTATTGTAAATGTCCTAAAATCTATCTCTAAAGTATAAACGCTCCAAGATCACCTGTTACCGATGAAAAAAATGGACCGTTGAGCTATTTGACTCATGATTTGCCAAATTGAAAATTGTATGTAATCATAAGTCTTTTGGACCAGTGACCAGTTTGTTGTAGATGTTTCTCGTAGATTCATATAGATTGTTGCTACATGTTGTCTATAGATTATCTATGTATGTTAGATGTTGTAAGCCGTATTCATGAAAAACTATGCATAACATGAGAAAGCAGTTAAAATTTCATTTCCTTTCATGTGGAGTTTCTTAGAAGATACATAACAGTGTATACATAATTCTACATTATTATAAAAAATATTGTAACTAGTTACTATCATTGAAACCCCACTAAAGAACTAATAAAAATCTAGTCGTTCATGGCTTACAACTGCTTACATTTTTACTAACTTTGATAATAATTGTTATGAATGTGAAATTTTATTACTCGTTGCCGATTTTTCAATCGTTAATAGCAACTCAATACTACTTCATAGTCTAAATTTCCAAAATAAGTTTTAGATTTTTTTAAAAAACATTTTTTAATAAAAAAATATATTAACGATTGGTATATCGGTATGTTTCAGAGATTTGATGAACAAGTTATAAATATGAAATACTCAGTGTATGTGGTTTATTTGATTTGATCCATATGCGCTTATTATTTGCACCTTTGAATGATATATTTGTCTTTTCAAACACATTCCCAAGTAATTTCATTGTAATTTAAGCTCCTATAGTAAGTAATTCCAGTTTCATGTAAAGTTACCTAAGTTAAAGTTTGTTGCCATAATTTAGTATTATTCGATGTAAATGCGATAAATATTGCTTTCTTTTAAAGTCATTTGTCACCAACACAAATAGGAATAGAAATTGTAAATATTTTTTTCTCTACAAGCCTGTTTTATTATAGTTTGTTTTTATCTATGGTTTTATAATTGGCGTGTATTCAATCAAATTTTATCTGTAGTTCTTGAGAAGTTGTGGTCGTAAAGTATGTTGTTAAATAAAGTAACCAGAAATCTATGAAAATGTAGAAATTTAATAGTTAATAAATGTACTTTCACTATCACAAAGGTTCAGTGAGCTCAATTGTTTTTTTTTAGATTTATTTAATGATTCCTTTAATATTTTATCTTCCTGTAATGTTTTACCATGTAAATTATATTTATTTTACAGAGTAGTGTAAAAAACTTTATTGTGATGAAATATTTTAATGCCATTTTAGCCTGTCAGTATGATACTTATTAAAATTGTAACCAAATGATGCTATAGTGATTAAGATGTTTTATTCTAATTCAGAAATTTGTAGCATATTAAATGTATTTGTAGTTTAAATTTTTTTCTATTGTGTATTACCTGAATGAGAATGCATGAATTACATCATTTCGATGTTATATTTAGTGTTTTATTATCATTTTTTGATTATTCTAGCCCCCCAGTGGCTTGATACAAGCGTAATAGAGTATGACCTTGTGTCCAATGTTCATTCATAATATTTTTGCCTCAGTCGACATATTCTATCTTACACTTGAGTAGGCTTGTCGAAGTCTCAATCCAGTCTACGGATTTCTTAATAAACATCTCAACGATAATGGTTTTTAATGAAAGTCGCAAAAAGAGGGCTGTTATAAGTTTGACGTGTCTGTCTGTGGCATCACAGGAAGCTCCTAAGCGAATGGGTCAATTTTATTAAAGCTGGCATGGCAACAACTTATGATTTTACCTAATATGTCTTATTACTACTTATTAAGTCCATGATAAATTATCATTCCAGGGATTTTTATTATGAGTTTAGACGAGAACTTAGATGGTGGCCGCCTTATAGCGTTAGGCGCAATTAACCAAACAAAATACTGCGCGCCTTAACCCTTAAGACGGCGACTGAATGACAAGTGAAATACTTGTCATTTTTGACAGAAAAAGTTGAATTAACGTAACGTAAACAAAAGTTTATTCTTAAATCTTATTTCTTAATACCTACTTATGATTTAAAAATGCTTGCCTTTATATAAATAAAAAATTAACTTCAGTCTTAACTTTTATATTTTAATAAAAACTGATATATTTGGGTATCAAATATGTAGAACAATCATAAAAGCTGGAATTGCCTAATCTCGATTCTCAGTACTTGCATTATTACCTTCCTATCTCATTCGAAGCGATAACATTGATAAAATAAAAACAATTGTGAATTATGAATACAAATAACTTAATTTAACAATAGATAAATTAAAAAAACATGTCTCGTAAACGAGTTTTTGATCTTCTAAGGACAATAAATGTTGCTGCGTATGTATATTATTAATTTAAATTTCATTTCAACGTGTTTTATAATGTTCAGAATATGTTCTGATGAAATTCATGATTTAGTTACTCCATCTAGTAAAATACTTACGTAACAGAAAATTTTAAATACCTAATCTAGACTAGCAACCAAGAACTGAAACTGGCAACTAAGTATTGAAACCTGCATATTCATTGCCTCACTTTATAATATATATATTAGATACCTGGGTAATTTTTTTATTTATGACATATGTTCATAACTTTCTAGGTGCCAATGTCCAGCTCATAGTCATAGAGGTAACATACAAGTAACAAACACAACTCCAAGCAAAGATTACGCTTTCGAAGTAAGTAAATTTTTTTGTTGCCTAAATACTAAATAGGTTTAGTCAAAACACTAGTGTTTATTTCTTCTGCAGTAAAACAGTTAGGAATATCTATAAAACAAAAATACTAACACTCCCAGATTATGATGCCTAAAATTGATATTACAGATCAAATGTTCAACTGTAAGATATGGTTTGGGAGTTACAAAAGAAGTTGGCCTCGACCTCGTAAACCTTGGGGCCAAAAATGTCTGTGTTATGACAGATCCCAATGTAGTATCATTAAGTCCCACCAAGGCAGTTCTGGATTCCCTTACAAAATATGGAATACATTACAAGGTTTATGATGGAGTTAGGGTGGAACCAACAGATTCCAGGTGAGAAATGTTAGAAGCTGCACCTTCTGTTTTGACCATGCACACAAATACAGAGGTGCAGTTTGTAAAGATACTTAGGTGATGTTAAATGGCAATTATAATTATTTTTAAATTGTAAAAATAATTATACATTTCAAAACAAACTGACAAATATACATACAAACAAAAATCCACTGTTTTCCCATTCTAATAAATTACAACTTTGGTTGTAACAACTATTTGGCTATAGTGACATTAACGTCTTGAATTTAAATCCATGTTCCTACAATTTATATTTTATAGCATATGTTTTGCTTGTAGCTATTGTTTCAATGAATTATTTGTAACAAGTGCACAAAAATCTTATGCAGATATTATGACCGGAATTAGTGCCTTTCTAGAAGAAAGAAATAGTTAATGGTGACCTTTACTGTTGTTTATAGATATTAGATATTAGGTTAAAAAGTGTATAATATGTTTCATTATAAGTAATATCGTTTTTTATCACAATAAATGCCTAGTCCTATAACTATTTACCTATTTTCTGGATATAATAATGGAATTATAGTGGCCCCTTCAATGTTATTATATCTGAAATCAAAAGAAGCATATTACCAATTTGCCAATTTTGAATTTTGCCAATAAAAGACAGTAAAAAAAGTATGAGTATTCCTGTCTACACATTTTCCTATTTGCATTCTATATTACAAATAGTAAATAGATTAATTTATATATAGTATTTGTATTAATTCTCAGCTTCAAAGCGGCCATTCAGTTTGCGAAAGCTGGTAGTTTTGATAGCTTTGTAGCTGTTGGAGGTGGATCCGTAATGGATACATGCAAAGCAGCCAACTTGTATTCATGTGATCCAGAAGCAGATTTTCTGGACTATGTTAATGAACCTGTTGGTAAAGGGAAACAGGTTACTGTTCAATTAAAGCCGTTAATTGCCAGTATGTGTGAATAATAATCATATTAATTAAATACTTATATAAAATATATTTATCACAATTTATTTAATTAATTTATTAAGCAGCTCTTATGTTTGACTCGTGTTGCTTTAGAGACAGCGTCAATAGATTGTAATGTAATTGTCTGAATTGTTATTAAAATATTGTCAGTAAAAATACTAGTGGATTAGTTGTTATAAGGACTCAAAATTTCTACCATTAAAGGTCCCATCAAACTCGGTTTAGCTTTTTTGATGTTTAACTACTACAAATAGACATCCAAAAGATGATTTAAAATTTTACATAATTTCTGGGATACAATTCTTTCTAGTACCAACAACTAGTGGAACGGGAAGCGAAACAACAGGAATGAGTATATTTGATTACGAAGCTATTCAAGCCAAGACTGGAATCGCAAATTCAGCTCTAAGACCGCTCTTGGCTCTCATAGACCCTCTACATACCCTCAGTGTGCCAAAAAACGTTGCAATTTATTCCGGCTTCGATATTTTCTGTCACGCATTGGAGAGTTTTACGGCGATTCCGTATACTGAAAGAGGCCCCGCACCAACAAACCCAGCTTTGAGGCCGGTGTACCAAGGGAGCAATCCCATTTCTGATGTATGGTCTAGATTTTGTTTACAGGTGAGATTTTTGGTATCTTACAATATGTCAGCCTAAAGAATTTCAAGTTTTAATCCATGTATAAATCTAATTATAACTAAGTACAGAAAGGCATTTTTATAGATCAAATTTTGTTTAAAATGAGTAAATTTGCTATAACTCTATCATATTATATGGATATGATATATAGTTTTATCTCAGGCTTTTAAATTACATGATATTTCTTGTGTTTCGATACATCAATCCTTTTGTATTTCACTTTAAAATACAAACCCATGCATTAGTCTTGTTTTAGAACAAAAATTATATTTTTGCTTGATTAATTAACAAGCAAATTTTTGTTTTCGCAATATTGCTAAGAAAAAATCATAAGGAGTTTTTTTTTTATATATTACCGATCGAAGAATTTCGTAGAAGTTATCCCATAAGACTAAATTCACTTATGCTTTACGTTAAGATTAAAAACAGAAATCGCTCTCAGTGAGCGATTTCTTTAGTCCGATGCGATGCGGTACGTAGTAGTTGCTGACATATAAAACTTACAGACGCTGGCAAAATACTTCTCTCGATCAGTTAACAACCCTGACGACATTGAAGCACGATCTAGTATGCACCTAGCAGCGACTATGGCCGGTGTGGGGATAGGCAATGCAGGTGTACACCTGTGCCATGGACTTGCTTACCCCATAGCTGGAAATGTCAAACAATATGTACCTAATGACTATGGGTATGTAATGTGTATTTAAAGTAAGAAATTCACCAGCACACCTGGTTCAACTGTTCCTTAAAACTATGTAATTGATATACAAATATAATTAAGTTACCAAAAATCCTTACTCCTCCTTTATGTTAGCTGGCGTGACATTGAAAATCGCGAGTTTTAAAGTTTACAGTTACAGAGTAAAGCTAGACGTCCACTTGGGGCGGGCCGGGTCGCATCGACGGAAAAATATGCTTGCTATATATTTTGTATGAAACTGCGTCCACTAGAGACGGCCTATAAACTAGGTGAAAAGGCACGCTGGGCCGCAAGCGGCCCGCCTGTCTTTGGATAATGTTTTATAGGCAAAAGGTGCGCTGGACCGAAAGCGGTCTATATAGTCCAACTGAAAGAGAAAGGAACATAAGGGGGGTGTGGTTACCTAGGTTATACCGAAAATTTCGTCAAAATCAAGCTGCGACGCACCGTTTTCCCAGAAAATGGAAAAAACATTATTCTATTTATTTTCTTCAATTCAGATTTAAGAAACTTCGCAGTCATCTCTACCGAACCAAAAATATATTAGATACCAGTCTGTCTGTCTAAATATTACACACTCAAACTTTAATTCAAAAAATAAAATAATAATATTTTATTAAATATTTAAAAAAAACTTTTCAGAAAGGAGCCGATCATCCCCCACGGTCTAGCGGTTGTAGTCACAGCACCAGCTGTATTCCGTTTCACGGCTCAAAGTGACCCGGAAAAACATTTAGAAGCCGCAAATCTCCTGGGAGCAAATATCACAGGAAAAAAGCAAAAAGACGCCGGTAATATATTATCAGAGACAATATTAAAATATATGGAGATGATGAAAATTGACAACGGATTGACAGCACTTGGTTATTCGACTGAAGATATTCCGAAGCTTGTCAAAGGAGCATTGCCACAGGTAAAAGATTAATTTCCTAGTTGTCTGAAGCTTAGAAGTTTTGCTTTAGATTTTAAGCGAGTAATTTTTAACATTAGTGGTTTTTGGATTGTATAACTTTCCCGTAACTCTTAGCGTTACCCTGGGGTAAAGGCCAAAAATATTTCTATTTTATTGATTTTTTTTACAATGAAACAGCCTTCTGTTCCGGCTTAGCCCAGGAACTTCTGAATTAAAAACTAGATGGAGGCGGTTGTGACCTAGATTCTGTGGATTCAATTATCAATGATTTATTAGTAACTATTTTTGGAAAATATTTTAAAATATGGAATTGGTTTTCAGCATCGCCTCTTGAAGTTGACTCCTTTACCTCAAACGGAAGACGATTTGCATCAGCTGTTGGAAGAATCCTTAACTATTTATTAACACGATTTTGTCAATATTTGAACTGATTTATTATTTATGGATATCTATGTATGTTTATAAAAACAATTATAATGGTGCTAAGTTGGGAATAAATAAAAGACATGGTGATTAGTGTTTAATTTTTAATAAATTTAAGTACATAAAATAAACCTAACAGCTAATTTGTATAATATATAATAATTATGTATATCTTAAATTAATTTGTTGAATTTGACTTCGATTTGTTATTAAATAATACAAAGCGCTATATTGGGTTGTACTTTAATCAAAATTGTTCGAAAAATATTGATTGCAGGCACTATTGAAATGCTCAATTTTGTTAGTAATGTGGCTAGCGCTTTCTTTACCTATCACTTACTGCTTATGTAAGAGTTAACACAGTATTAAATCATTGTGCTCACACCGCCTCCGGCACGATATTGCTGTGGTGGAAAGGACTGCTCTCATAAGACTGAACCCCGGACGCGTTTACTGTCACATTGTGTAATGGAGCGTAGCGGTTGAGTTTCGGAGTCGCTGGACCTGTAAGGTCCTCCGAAAGCTGCTGGTATACTAAGCCGCAGTCCTTCTTTGTACGCCCTTGGTGACTCATTGCAGCGATTATGGCACTGTTGTAGCGGATTTGTTTGTTCCGTCGTCCACACATAACCATCACGACCTTTGCGATTACAATCATGAGTAGTAACGCACTCAATATGGCGATCGAAATAGGCCACAAGTACGCATAACGGTTGTGTTCCAACTCTTGGGTAGATTCGTGCACGTATATTTCAGGCTCCAAATCATCGTAGAAGTTGTCGTTTTCAAACAGTTTGATGTCAATTTTCATTTTGTCCTGTCTATTGTCTTCTATTTTTGGTGCGGACGTAGAGGACTTAGCTTCTGGGTCTTTGACAGGTTTCTCCATGAGTTTTACTTTGAGCACCACGTTTTGATCATCATCGCTGTACTCCTCGGAGTCATCATCTTCATCACCTTCCTCTTCATCGTCAGCGTCATCTTCATTGTAGCGCATCTTTGTGTCGTCCGCTATTTTACCGTCATCGAGAGTATCCTTCAAATCGAAATCACCCACTGTATCCTTGTCAATTCTTTCCCATATTTCCTCATCAACTGCGGGCAAAGGCTCAACGGGATGAACAATAGGGCTGTTGGTTCCACAAGTCTTTTGGGCAAGGAATTCCCAACTGTAAGTTTCACTCTCGTCTTTATTATCTTTAGCCAAGTTTGCGATACTGGCAGAATTGGAGCTCGGGGAAACCTTCTTTTCGCTTAGCCATGACATGAGATTTTCAAAGTCTCGATTGCAAGCAAGTAAATTGTTACTGATGTCTAAAGTACGCAATTTCTTGAGACCGTCTAATTCAGTTTGCTTAATTTCTGAAATGCGGTTGTGTGAAACATTTAAAAAGCTCAGATTGCTAAGGCTGATTGAGTGGTTTTTGTCGGCCCTCCATAGTTCTGTCAGTTCTCCATGACTCATATCCAGCCAAGTTAGCATAGGTGTGTGAACAAATACTTCAATAGATAATACTTTCAAAAGATTGCCTTGTAGATTTAATTTTCCTAACTCCTTGTTCTTTTCAAATACTTTAGGGTCCAAAGTCGAAAGTTTGTTATATGCTAGATTGATTTCGACCAATTTTGGTGATCGTGAGAATACTTGATTGCTGATTGACTTGATGTTGTTTCCAGAAAGATTAATTTGCGATAAAGCTGTGAAGGTCTTCAGAGAGTCATCATAGATCTCTTCGAGACCGCAATTAGCTGCTTCAAATAAGTAAATGTTGAATTGTTCTGCCGAGCACAGGAAACCATCTTTAGGCAGATATTTTAATCTTGGGTTATTTGAGATTTTGAAAATATCTAATTCGATGTTTTGCTTGATAAGTATACTAGAGATAAAGTCCAAGTTGTTGTATGAAAGGTCGAGATAGTTAAGTTCAACTAGTTTATGGAATGCCTGGTTGTGGATCTTTTCAATATTGTTACCACTAAGATTAAGGTTCGCAATGTAAGTCATGCCGTTGAACATTGAGGGGCCAACAAATTTGATGTTCGTCTGACCGGCATTCAATGTTAATAAGTCAGAAATTTGGAGTCCATACACCGAATCGATAGGGTTGCGTTGAATATGGAGAGTTGCCAGCTCAGTGTTTTCGGAAAATATGTCTTCAGGGAGGGATTTAATATTGTTGTCGCTTAAATCTAATTCTTCCAAGTCGAGTAAATTCTTGAACGTATCAGCTTCCATGTCCGCTAAGTTGTTTCCTGCCAAGTTAAGATACATAAGGCCAGGCATATTTTTGATAGTATTGGCTGTAATGTATTGCATGTTACAATATGAGATGTCGAGTTCTTGAACTGATGAAGCATTTAAAAAGTATTCTGGTGTGCCAGGTTCAGGGAATTTAAGAGGATTGTTTGAAAGCGTCAACAACAGAAGTTTTTTGTTTGTTGCAAACGTTTCATGGTGTAAAGCCTTCAGTTTATTGTTAGACAGATTCACGGCGTACAGTTCATGAAGACCGTAGAAAGCATTAGGTGAGATGGATGCAATAGTGCTGTTGACAATTTTGACAGTTGCAATCTGATGCAGTCCCAACTGTTTGAACATGAAATCACCCAATACGATAGGTAATTCCGGGTCTGCGTTTTCAATGACGAGATCTGTAATGTCATCGCTGAACTTTTGGGTGCCAACTTCCAAACGATTGCACTTAGCTATTCTATAACCCTGGGATACAGTGCATATGCAATCTCTGGGGCACGGCCTGTCTTCATTGAAAAGAACCTCCTGATCATCTCCACCATCGTAGTCTTCATATTGGAAGAGGAAGTTATCAGAGTCCTTTTCTTTCCCGTCTTTCTTGGTTGTTTTGTTGACTGCCTCGCTGATAGCAAGTGCGCACACTGCCAGGAGCAGCAATAACTCCCGGGACCTCGCTCCCATGTCGTTGTGAACTCTGAAACGTAAAATTATAGTAAGCTATTGATGTTTCTATTAAATAGCGGAGGTTATTGTTAACCTTGTTACATAACTTTGGAAAACCGTTAAACGACTAAACAATTACCAAACAATGTAAGTATTGTTACTATGAAGCGAAATTGAAACAACAGTAAAGCAATTAACATGTGATAACGTCTCCGTGTGACACCTGGTAATGTATTGTAAAAAACATCAGTAGGGTGACAAAAAGGAAAGTCCTACGAGGTTGATTGTAGACCATTTAAAAAAATATCGAGCTTTTGAAGTCATTGTATTTAGGGTTATACACATGCGCCAGAGAAAATAAAACATTTTTTCATTTTTAGATTGCATTATTATGATAATTTATATTTATTTAAATTTATTGAATAGGTATGTTTTAGGAAGCTTTGGCTTTCATTACTGTTAAAGACCACAACCACAACGATTGATTTTTAAAGTTTTCCGATGTTTTTTACATACACGTTTCAATGGCAAAACTAAATAAAGTTTTTTTTTTCTGGCTAGAAGCTCATTTAAAATATTTTATTAAATAAGTAAAGCGCCAATGCACCAACCAAAGGCCTATTGTAGGGTCATTATTTAAGATCACTTGATGCTAGAAGATGTTTTTCTAGTAGAAAGTGAACAAAAATTTTAGAGAAGTTTTTAGAAAACCTTGTTTTATTATCACACTTATTTGGTATGGCTGTGGCGAATTATCATTCAAACGGTTTCAAAACAGATGTTTGCTTTGTTAGTGAAACCTTATCTGGCCTTTGTCCATCTGTCAACTTCTCATTACGTTAAGATAACCTCCTTCGTGCGTTTAACTCTTACGCCCTGGTTCTTCAAAATACTAGGTATTATAGCTACAAGCCGTTGATTTTTCCAGCGACGGAATAAATGCTTTTCTATATTTGCGGATTTGTATAATACCAGGTGCTAACTACTATTTATTCAGATACCTCGTAGATTAAAGAACTCAGGCATTATAGATAACAAAGGCGCATAGATCTGGTCTTAATAACGAGAAATTCCCCTACATTTATTTAATCCTTATATGGTTTCCGTCCGCGTCCGTAGTTTACCACGCGTCTAACATTCAATACATGCTGAAGGTAATAAGTTCAAATCCAGTGGGAACAATATTTCGATTGCTTAGCCACTGAGGCGGAGGTAAGGTTAATAAACAAAATATGATCGCCAGAAAGTAAGCGAGCATGATTACTTGTCGCTTTAGTACGTGTTTCATTTTAAATTACTTCCTAAATGTAACAGCAATGAATTATCCACCTTGTGTACATTGGCATTATCAAAATAGAGGCAGCTGATAGCACCATGTGTTTAAAACTGTATGTAGGTAGATACCTACTATTAACATCTGTCGTAAGACGAGTTACTTCATGTATAATTCAATAATATTAGTTTTGCGATGTAGTATTTAAGTGTATAATTTGCCTGCTTGATCAATGTTTCTAATAAGCCTTATGCTTATTTCGGCATTATTAAACTCCATTTTTGTGACTTAGTTACTAGGGAGTTTGATCATAATCATAGACCAAATAAACTTAAACTGCCTTATTCCAAAACGCGGTTTAAAGATAGGCTGGGTTTGTTACCAGAGAAAAACCTCTGTTTTGTATGAACGTTAGACGTGTATCCTAGCAACCAATACTGAAACATCTTAAGTCCATGTTTTGCAATATGGCCCAAAGAAATAAAAATAAGACAGTACCGAAACAAAACTTAGATTCTAGAAAAGCAATCTTCTACCGTTGTAACAAACTTTAATTACATTTAAATAGTTTACTTCAAGAAGTAATTTTTGTTGAAATTGCTTCTAGTCTCAAATATTTACTGAAATTTAACAAGCAAAGGAAATTTAATTGATTTAACTTTATATGCACCATGTTAATATTATAATGTTTGTCATATGTCTGCAATCTGGCACTTGGCATACAATCAACATACATTGTGGGTTGTGTGCGTGCAAATATGCAACTGATGTGTATATTAAGTAAGATTATAATCCTACGTTTAACCCCGATTGGTTTACTTTTCGTACTTACAACAGGAAAGCGCCTTAGGTACCTACTCTTAATGAGCTTATAACGTGAGCAGAATTGTAGTAATCTTTTAATCTCTACTTTTTCAGTCTCTGTTATTCTACCCTTTTCATCAACAAAAGCTCAGCTCTTACGCTCATAAGTATCTAAACATTACTATTAATTATTATATAATATAATATAATATATATATATATATATATATTAATATTATATAATATATATATATATATATTATATATCATAATATATATAATATATAATATATATTATATATATAATATATATATATATATATATATATATATATATTATATATATAATATTATTTCTTCCCGATCATCATCAGAATATTAATTTCTTAATATTAATTAAATGTATTTAATATTTTACTTTGATAACTAGCCAGTCGATAACTCGTGCAGGATAAGTATTTAATTATTAATTATTAAGTACCACGGTGACATCTCCGTATTTTTGAAGTCTAGGTACGATGATTTTACATATTTATTAAAAACAAACTGAGTAATGATAATTGTAAATATGTAAATTGGTAAATTATTAATATAATATAATATATTGTTTCGTTATTGTTCGAGCGTTTTGACGGCCGTTTAATAAAGGCGTAGATGGATTGATTCATCTCCAACACAAAGGTAATTTTGCAAGATCACGTCATGGTACAATTTGCAATGAGGGCATTGTTAGTGTCATGTCACCTTAATCAACTCTATTCCAATAAACATACGGGTCAAAGTAGTTAAACAATTGAGGCTGTAAACGCGCTTTTATGTCAATGTTTGCAGAGACAGCCAGGAATTTTGGTTTAGGAGCCAGTAAAAAAGCCTGTTTGAATTATTGACAATTACATATTTGGTTATAAATAGATTAATAAATTGAAAATGGGTTGCGTAAATCATGTACCTACCGATGCTGTTAAATAAAAATTAATTGAATTTCTTTAATCGAGTACGAGTTGAGAGAAGATTCCCGAGGAATTGGAGAAATATCTGTGAGTTGCCCAGGAATAATGAGGTAGCCTGTATGAACCAGTAACCTTATAAATTAATCGCTAAAATTTCTATATGCATAATAGGTCAAAATTATATGTATATTTCTTATATCCAGATCTAGCACTATTTCTTCCAACGATGTTCATGTCTGAGCAAACATTATGACCCTTATTACCGAACATTAAATGCTAATATTTGGCGCCCACGAGTAAACTTTAATGATGCTTATTTCGCAAAGCTTTGTTTCGACATAAGCTTTGCGATATACCAATTAGTTAATAAGGAAGAATTAGGAAGTAAACAATCCAGAGAGAATGGAATACTTATGTTTCGTGAAGTTGTTTGCTTTATATTTCGTCAGAATTAATTATAAATATGCATTTTAAATGCACTTATTTATTTTTAACTATCTGTGCCCAGTGGTTTTCCCCGCGTTATTTTCTATGTAACTTGACATAGGTTATAAACATAGTAAAATGGCAAACAGAAAAATAATAATAGATATGTATTATGTACTCCGTCCGTGCGGAATAGTTATTAGCCTAAGTTACTCCTTATTACATCAGCTATCTGCCAGTGAAAATCCCGTCATCGATCCAGCCGTTTCAGAGATTAGCCGGAACAGATAGACAGACAGACAAAAATAAAAAAGTATATTTTGGTATATGTCCCGTGTATACATCCATATACATTTAGTAAAAAGCGGTTATTTTAATATTAAAGTATATGTTATACTCAAATTTTATTTATCTGAGGTATACATTAGAAATATTATTATTTTTGTAATCGATATTCTCTCTACATAATATTATATAGATGGAAAAATATGGATAAATAAAAGGTGATAAAAGAAGTATAATTTGGTCTTAGCCGAGTTAGTTTCGCCCTAATGCAGCGCGGAAAATCGACTCCTGAGACAAATAATAGTTTTGTTAATAGTCCATTGAAATGTTACATTTTTTAGGCCTAACCTTGCGTTTTTTAGAGGACGCAATTTTATTTTTTTGATGTGTAGGGGGGGTCAGTGTAAAGCTAAAACCAAGTTTGTGGGGTCGCCACCCTTGTCCCACGGCCGCCATCTTGAAAATAGGGGTTGAAATGGTTTTTACGGTATATCTCTTAAACTATTAATTAAATAAAATTTTTTTTTAACATTTTCTATTAAAAATTAAATTCTCTACAACTTTGATTCAGTAACTTTTTGTCGTAGAACTATAAATAAAAAAGTTATAAGTGAAAATGTTCAGAAATTGGAGAAAAAAATTATATTTTTCGATATAACTTTTTTTTAAATCATTTTACGAAAAAATGATATCAAACCATTTTTGTAGATCGTTTTTTGAGGAACAACTTTTATTAACAACATTTTTTCATTAAGGCTATAGCTAAGGTTTTACAGCGCTCCGAAGTAAGTACTATTTTTCAATACTCTTAACTATACCTATATTATACGTGTGTACTAATAATGTATCATCAGTTATTGTGGTTTTTTTATTATTTATTTTGCTATAATTTTTTTAACTGTATTTTTTGCAATATTATTAATAATTAATTATTGACTCTTTTCCCCACCACCCACGTGGTAGAGTCTGGCGGCGCGTTTTTTTTTTACGTGGTATCCCCAATAGGCATAATCCACGGTGATTTTCGAAATTAGAACTACTCCGTCCTCAGTCTTTTCGATGGACCAGGCTGCGGCTCAGCATCTGATCGGCTTTCTGAATTAAATATCAGTGGGAGAACTGGAGAAGGAAGGGCTGTTAATGTCGGCGGTTCATCATCAAAGTCATTTTCATTTATTAATTTTGAGAGTTCCATTACGTTGCTGCAAGTCTCTCCAGAACAATGGAAGCACACTGCAGAACATTTCAGCCCTGCTTTTCGACATCCACACATCGCTCCACAGTTTCCTTTGCATTTGCAAAAGATCAATTTTAGAAGCTCAGGGGGTGCTGGAAGTTTAGAGTTCTGCACTGGCATCAATAATTTTCCACATTTTTTCCAGCCCCAGTCTTCAGGATCATTAGAATTACCAAGTGAGCAAAGCAGGGTCAACTCTCTTGTTGAGAAACAAAGCCGTTCCACTAGAAAACTCTAAATGCTTTTCCAGGGTTTTCAAAAATTTCATTTTACCGATATTGTAAGGAGCTGAAGTTGTGTCACATCCGGAAAAAGCATGAAGAAACAGCAAGTTATCCGCAATGACATCGCCGTATATAAAACCTGACGCACAATATAATTGTTCTGCTGTTCGTCCTTTTGATGGTTTAAAAAAAAATACATTTGCTTGTTGTCTACCAAGTGCTGTAAGCAATATCAATATGTCAATATCTTCAGCTACAATAGTAACGGCATTAAATAATGGAGATGCAGTAAGAGCAGTGCGAACGATAAGAGCGTCTGCATCTGATTCTGCTTGGTCAACAGTGAAACCCATTTCCGACAATACAGTTTTAAGAAGTATAATAAAGTTAGATTTGTTCTTCTCATTACCAAGAAATTTCTCTTGTGATAATGTTGGTATGGTGTTCTTGTCAAATTTAACTTCTGTCGACTGATGTTTTTTCGTGCGGCGCAAACGCTCCCAAGACTTTGTTCCTGCGACATCAGGGTCGTCTGAGTAACCATCAAACACAATGCTTGCAGAGAGCCCGAAGTGTTCTTGTACATATTTGACATATTTAGTAGTTATATCATTGAACGATGAATTTCGAAATTATTTTAAAAATCAATAATTGTAAAATCCTGTTATGGAGTGAAAAAGAGTCAATAATTAATTATTAATAATATTGCAAAATTTACAATTAAAAACATTATAGCAAAATAAATAATAAAAAAAAACACAATAACTGATGATACATTATTAGTACACACGTATAATATAGGTATAGTTAAGAGTATTGAAAAATAGTACTTACTTCGGAGCGCTGTAAAACCTTAGCTATAGCCTTAATGAAAAAATGTTGTTAATAAAAGTTGTTCCTCAAAAAACGATCTACAAAAATGGTTTGATATCATTTTTTCGTAAAATGATTTAAAAAAAAGTTATATCGAAAAATATAATTTTTTTCTCCAATTTCTGAACATTTTCACTTATAACTTTTTTATTTATAGTTCTACGACAAAAAGTTACTGAATCAAAGTTGTAGAGAATTTAATTTTCAATATAAAATGTTAAAAAAATTTTTTATTTAATTAATAGTTTAAGAGATATACCGTAAAAACCATTTCAACCCCTATTTTCAAGATGGCGGCCGTGGGACAAGGGTGGCGACCCCACAAACTTGGTTTTAGCTTTACACTGACCCCCCCTACACATCAAAAAAATAAAATTGCGTCCTCTAAAAAACGCAACCCCAAATGTAACTTTTCAATGGACTATAAATGATTATTCTATATCGATGTTAAGAAGGCACAAGACTCATGTCTAATTTGATTGTTTACTACAAATGCAGATGTCTCCTTTACCCAATAGGAGTTTTATTTAAATTTCACATCTCAGTTGGTAACTTATTTGTTGAATCAGAAACTAAAACTAAGTTCACACTACGAGTACTTTAACTGAATTTGCATATTTTATCTGCTCTCTACATTTATCGTATGATAACTAAGCTGGTACAATAGCGATAATTACATATAGGGCTGCCATCCGTCCGGGTTTCCCCGGATTTGTCCTAGTTTGGAAGACGTCCGGGCGGGGTTTCAATTGTAGTCCGGGATTTTGATCAGATCCCGTTCCCATAATTAACTAAAGTAAATATTGTTAATTGTATGGAAAAATAAGAAATTAAACAAGTTTTTCATTTAATTTTATTAACTGAGTAACTAATATTGGGTTTGTTTATCTTTTAATGAATACCTAAGAAGGTTAAAAAATAAAGCAAAATTACTCACTTGTAGTCACAAAAACGATTAAACACACTATTTTATGCAACAAAAGAGGCTTACAATTAAAGTTCACTTCTATCAAGTACGGAGTAAAATATATTTTAATCAAGATGTAAGTAAATGAAAAAAGTATTGAAATGTCCGGGGTAAAAGCTCCTAAATCCGGGGAACCTACGCTTCCGGTCCTGGAGGGCAGGTTTTAGAGATGGCAGCCCTAATTACATATTGTGTAAACGTGATCAGTAACCACCCTACTCTTAATTGACTTGCTTATTTTAAGGTTATATTCGCGCCACTATTCTGTTGGGATATATGCTTGCAGGAATTTCAATTAAATTAAAATTCATCAATTATCATAATATAGGTGAAGAAAGGAATAAGTAGCTTGCAATTACAAAGAAAAAGGCCTGAGGTATTTTGATTACAGCAGGGGGATCATGTTCACCGAGTGTCAGATCACAAGCCTTGAGTGAATGTTTATTCACCTGCATTTTAGAGGTGCTGCGAGTGTTAACCTAATTGATTGTCCGTGGGGCATTTCTTTGTTCCCTACAGTCTATCTATTTTAAGGCAAAAAAGCATTTCTTACCTCTATGACTTCGTTCAGCCACTCAGCGACTTCGTTTTTAGGATCCTGAAACAATTAAAATGATTTATTAGAAAAGAGGTGATAATGTTAAAGATTATCGGCAACTTGTCAACAATGTAGAATTTCCATTTTGTTCTTTAGACTGTCATTAGGTTACAAAGCCTTATAAATATCAACAACAAAGAGGCTGCTATCGATAAGATAAAAAACTCAGCATCGGACTTATTGCATATGAAATGGCATTCACGTGATATGAAAATAGTCTGGTAATAGGTACATAATTTATGTTCAGGACTGTCTGGATCTTTTAAAGTGGGTATACACGATATAGTGGCCAGAAATGTTTTATTCTGAAAAATTACAATTGAAAGAAAAAGCCAGTTTTACATATTTATACTTGTAATCATGTTACCTAATCATCAATTTTTTTTTTAACAAGATGGTGGTTTAGTAACATTTACTTTAACGAAAGGTTTAAAATCTCATGTAAACATACTTTTTAACCGACTTCAAAAAAGGAGGAGTTTCTCAATTCGACTGTAATATATTATTATATTTTTTATTATGTTTATTACCTTAGAACATTCGACTGGGTGACCCGATATTGATGAGTCTTTTATTCTTTGAAAGCTGGTGCTCCCCGTGTGGTTCTATTTAAATTTCATCAAAATCTGTTCAATAGTTTAAGAGTTATAATATGAAGTCAGTTTTTTCAAAAAAACGTTTGCTAACTGGAATACCTACCCCGCGTATCAATATTCAGTGAGCTATTTCTCGTAAGTTCGTTGCAATATGGTTTAATGTTCAAAATATTTAGTACTCCAACATCTAGATAGATATTTATTCAAGGTTAGTTTATATTAATTAATGTTCTTAATTGTTCAACTAGACGAGCAGCGAACTTGTGACTTCGTCTGCGATAAATTAGTTATTACATATAACCTATATTCGTAAGATAAATGGTACTCTACCATTTATCTCTCACCAAATCAATTGAACAGTTTAAGCTAGAATGTTAATTACCAAAATACGATAAAGTTCGTATCACACAGCTTCACTGGGATTGCAATTACTTACCCGCATCATCTCGGTTACTATGTACCTACTCATTGTAGATTATAGATTAGAGCTAAATAATATTTAAAAAACTAGTACTTGAAATGTTGTTGCTAAATTTCAAGAGGTGACGCTTTAAAGCAACATTTAAACACGAAAGTAATTTTGCAAATTGAAATATCCTACAATTATTTTTTATTAGCGCATCATTCCCTTGAGCTGCTATTATTTTACTTCGGTAAAATACAACCTTAGCTGTCGCTCGGAGACTGGCTCAGTGAACTTTTAGAATATAATCGGTGAATCCAGATTTATTTATTTCGAATTAACAAATGTCTTGATGCGACCGCGCCGCTGTTCTTAATATCGGGGCCAAGAGGCAGCGAGTACTCAAACTCGTTTGGAGCCGCGGCTAGATTGTAAAATATGAAGGAAGTGGAGGCGTATCGAGTTGAATTCAATGTGGTGAGTATGAAATGTGTAATATTAATTTCTTTTACGACAATACTAACTAATGGCAGTCCGTGTGGTCTATACTAGTCCGCGTGGACATAAAGAATTGTTGTATTTGTCTCCAAAAGGCTCTTTTTAACTAACCTACCCAAATTTGTGATTGGAGTGATTGAATTGTTAGAGTAACTATAACACCTGGATTCGTTTACAGAAGCTATACTTACATAGAAACGGAATATAGACCATTACTTGTATTAAAATGTCAATCAAATTTAAAATTAGGTTTAAGATATGTCAGCCATTCTTGTGTGACGTTTTAGATCTGTCAGTTTTCTAGAGTACGTATTAACATAGATTGTTTATCCACACAGATAATAAAAAAAATTATTTAAAAAATCTACACATTTCAAAACAATTAAATATGTACCTTTTATTAAGGTAACTATCACATAATTAACATTATTATTTTTAGTATATTTAGTAGCACTGTTGTAAAAAGGCTGTAGTATGAAGTACGAAAGTTTATAGAATAGGATACAGACTACAATTTAAAGAGTAATTATAGTTCATATCAAATGACGTCATTTAAAGCCAAGGAGTCCGAACGGAGGCGCGGCCAAAGATGGAATAAATTATAAAAAGGCGCCTTGAATGAAGGTCGTAAAATCTACTCGCGTTGTGAATAACAATTTGTCAGACAAAATAATGGCACACAACATTGACAACGGTATATCATTGTTTCGTCGCGAAGGAGGTCCTGAAGAATATAAAAGGAAATAATGAATACAAATAGGCAAGCTTATGACATATTGTTGCCTTATTAAAGAATTAAAATTATATTATTAAACAATCTATTAATTAATTTACATATATATTTACAAACAAAAAATCTGCTCCAAGTCCCTGCTGAGTAGGGTGAAAGGAGGCTGACCGCATTTCCGCGTTGAATAGCAATGCTGCTTCTCTGCGCGAAATACGATCCAGCCCCCTTGTCACCAGACGACTCGGCCAGCCGCTTTGATAATTCCCCAAAAAGGGATAAAGCAAATAAGTTGCCTTATTTGAAGTCTGTTCAAAATCTATCCTACTCAGCTAAGCAATCACTGCTTTTCTTTGTTTACTTTGCTTTTACATAATATATTTTTCTTAGAAAATTTAAAGAATTATTTGAATGTTTATGAATTGTTGTAAAGATATTTTTAAAATTCTTGCAGCTATTACGGGCATTGTCTAAATTAAATTATTTAAAGCGAACAATATTTAATAACCACATGGCCATGTCATGCATGTTTTTGATACGAAATTATTAGGTATAGATACTAAGTACTAAAATTTCTAATGAGGAATTTTGCTCGTTTGTATCAAAAAGACAACATGAACAGTTAAAACGCTTGAAGAATGAAGAATCTTATAACACAAGAAATATTTCTTCAATGAAACAAAACATCTCGGTACATCAGTAAAGAATTTTCTTTCTCATATCTGAATTATCTTATTGACAAGTAATCATTGTCCTTAAACAATAAGCTATACGATTGCAACGTCAAGAATTTTCCGAGATAAAGATAAAATATAATCTTTTAGTTCCAATTGAACAATGTAGAGAAGTATTGTCCGCACTAGAAGCTGTAAAATATAACAACCTTTTGCGAATACAGACAATGTTTTATATAAAGATAGAAGCCTTCTAAAGAATGATCAGTACCTATTATAAAACAGTATCTCGCCCCGTCTATCTCTTTCTTTCTATCTGTACATGCCAATCATTTTCATATGATTCTTATCACCAATAGATTAGTGTTTCCCAGTAAATATTATATGTATAATTTTAAAGGTTTTTCGTAAATTATTTTACCGTTAATTACGAGACGCTAATAGAAGAAATAGAATAATTCGTTAATACTATGGCAGCAAAACAAAATATATACCTAAATAATATTATCTAATACTTAATAGGGACGACTTCTAGTTGGAAAACAGAATATATTATTATCTTACAATGTTTTAAGACACGTTCAGATAGTAGATTAGACCAACGACAGATTGTCTTTTGAGATGTTATCACATTGATGTACCTTCTTAAAGGATTACAAAGAGTTTTGAAAGAACTGAGAAACTTATACCTACCTATTTGTAAAATTATATGTTTTTTTTTAAATTAGCGACTTTTATATATTTAATTATACTAGCGACCCGCCCCGGCTTTGCATGGGTATAAAACATATAAAAACCTTCCTCTTAAATCACTCTATTAAAGAAAACCGCATCAAAATCCGTTGCATAGATTTAAAGATTTAAGCATACAAAGGGAATATTATATAATAATATTATATAATAAATATAAGCATATATAGGGAATAAATAGAGAAAGAAAAAGCGACTTTGTTTTATACTATGTAGTGAAGTATATTGTTTTTACATCGCAACAACGAACTGTAAGCCTAGGTAAAGTTGTATTATTATCATATTATTGTGTAAATTTATTTTATAACTAACATAATTGTTTTATAGTTAGCCTTTATGCGAATTAGTTTGCGTAGAATTATGATAAACTTTATTAACTTCGTTCGTCATAGATTAATTTATTTTAACAAAACAAGCATTTTAGTACACGTGCATTTTACAGCCGATGTGGCTGAGTAAGTTCAGAGTTGAATGAAATCACAATGAGTGATAATGGCTTTACTGTTACTGGTTTTGTACAGGGCAGATGGTTATTAATGGCTCATTGTGACGGATGCAGATAGGTACCTAGGCTCAGTTCAAATGGAGCTACATTGTGCACACTCAAACAATTTAAACTAAGTACCTACGAGTAGGTACTTAGTTTCACATTGTTTTGATTTGGTGAACTACTTATTACAAAACTTTATTTGGAAATTGGCTGATTGAACATTCGAATCACTAAAGAATAATGATAGTATTAATAGAATTTGAATTGATTTGCTGGACGGAATAAATTTTTCTCCTCTTAAGAGTTTTTATATACTAAATCTCCTTATTAATGAATTTAGGACAGACATTAATATCAAATGTAATTAATTAAACGTACCAGCTGAACACCTGTGGGCACCGGTTTTTGCGAAAGGAAACTGTGGTTTTCGGCGCTATCAGATTACCATCAGGCCACCTGATCGTCAACCGATATTAAATGTTAATTATTGACGATCGTTTTCGATCACGTATTGATATGATTTCATATTGAATCGATTAATCGAGTTTTCCCAGAATAGAAGTTACTATGAATACCAAATAATATAGTGTTGAAATTTAAATGGGACCACACGGGAATCGGTTCACCCAGTCGAAAGTTCTGAGGTAACAAAAAAAACATAGCGTCGAATTAAGTAGAGGGGGTACTTATTATACCTTTTCAGAAGTCGGTAAAAAAGCATAGGCACATATAATAAAAAAACTCAGTCGCCGATATGCCAAAAAATTTTGATTTCTCAAAATACTCTATTATTTTTATTGCCTACACTATTTATTTTCTCATTTAACAAAACAAATCTACAATCTGTCTATTAAAAAATTTAATCATATAGATAATGATTATCTATTGTATTGTATAAGGAAATGAATAAAAAATATTTGATAGCAAATTGCGAGGTGAATCAATATTATAATTATTATTAAACCGAATTAATTTCCTGTGATATTAAATTGGCGCCTATTAAAAAAAAATGTAGAACAAAGTTGCCAGTTTTACACAGCTGTTGTAGACAGTTTAAAGCACTGAAATTAATGAATTACTTTCCTGTTTATGTTTCGTGGGGCAGGCCGCTGTATAAATTTAATTAATATGAAAATATAAGATCTCATCCTTTATTATTGCAGTTTTAGCATTGACATTATATATGTACTGAATACAGATATGAGTACTAAATACATACTAATGTTTCGACACAATTTTTTACGGTTCTCTGCTCACATTCGATATATGCACGTGAGTCGTATGACTCACACTACAGAGCATATTTTTTATACCTTTTATAATCAAAATATATAAATAATATGCGAATATTTTATTGCGAGAATAATTTAAGGCGCTGTCAAAAGACGACAGAATTATTGCAAGATAATGTTTAATAGCGCGAAGAAGTTTAAACAATAAAATCGGTATTACGCTTCTTGTATTAAAATTATTTGAACTGAAACAATAAATTTACCTAAGCTGTAAAGTTTTTTTGATAATACCTACATTTTCGCTTACCTAAAAAATACTAATAACATGTGTTGTATATAGCTTATGTGTATTTTCGAAAATTGTTTATTTTTTATGACCGTAAAATAGGTACTATAACTATTTTAAAACTTATAAAAAAATATATATTATAATATATAATTCTGACTGAACTAATAAAATTCATAATGATCCATCTTAAACGGTGATACATTATCATAGTTTACACTGTCACTCGACCCACTTTTTATATCCTTGCTCTTATTTCCTCAAAAATATTTGTATGTACTAGAAATTACCTAAAGCCTACATTACGAAGTGAAAAATCGAAGTTTCTTTTTTTCTTAGTTAATACAAAATTGTTTAATTTAGCGTATTGATGCAACAAAGCCGTGATTTTAGCTAAAAATGTAACCAAATTAAAGAGGCAAGCCAAAAGAATATAATTTGAGAAGTTAAAAGCAATCTGTTTGGTGCAGTTTACCAAATTAAAACAAAAATCTTTTTTCTGATCGGCAAAAAAAATCCTACTCGCTTAAACCAGGTGACTGCAACCAGCAAGACCTGTTCCGTTTGGCTGGCAGACAGTGACCGCTCCGAGAAAAACTCCTTACGACATAATTGCGCAAATGAAGATATATATTAGATTGTACCTGTCCTGCTTACACTTATAAGATAGGCAAGCGGTGAGTGGGACAGATATTGTAATTAAATATGCCATTGAAGATGACCGCGAATGGGTTCCCGCGGGACTTTCTGAGAGGTATGAGTTTATATTTCCTTTGGGAATCATATCTGATAGATGGTATCATTAATAAAATATTTCGTTTTGTAGGTTTTAATTTATCAAACTATATTTTTACTATGAATCAATACATTTTTGTAATCTGAGGTAAATCTTTAACTAATTACTAAATTAACGCAGATGATCCCGCGTGGTACATGTGAAAGCAAACAGAGTTGATAATTACGACCTGCATAATTGCCAACAGTTTAATTGGAACAACAGCGCAAATCAAGTAATTATTGTTTTGTTACAGCACAATTGGATTACTCATTTCTGAAACTGGAGCGATCTAATGTTTGGTGGCCAAATTTGTATCGAGGGCATGAGGCTGTTTAGTTCGTGCAAAACATACATGGAGTGCTAGGGATATCGTATTAAATATGACGTCTAATTTGAACTTAGAATTTTATAGGTTTTCTCAATTACCGTAGTAATACTGTAACACTACACTACCTACTGTAAAAAAAATGAGAAAAGCTTCAATGAAATTAAGTAAATAAAGAACTAATTACTAATTTTAAATTTGAAAAATGCACGTGATAATATGAATTTAGATGAGGGGCATTCGCGTTAGTGAACCTAAAATAATGAATGGGAACACATAAAACTATGGTCATTTTACATACCTATCACTAGATGAGTCTTTTTGTAAATTCTATAATTAAAGGTTTGGAGATACTAGGAGAGTATAAATTTAAAAACGTATAAAAAGACAAAGGCACTTCACGGCTGCTTTTTCTATTGGAGTTAACCAAATCTGGAATAAAGAATAGCAAAGTCATAATAGATCGCTAAATGTCGTGACTTTAACTACGCCTGTGCGTCATTTAGCCTTGTTTTATGGCGTACAGTCGGATTAGCCATAAAAATAGCAAAATCTTCGGAGTTCGAACCCCGTTCTTTTTATTGCTTTTAACCCTGGTGCGTGCTTGATAGCGATTTCATGGATCCACGTAGCTTTCAAAGCCAAAAAGTGAACAATAAAAACAACAAATTACTCGCATTTATTGATGACATTTGATAATCAGAACAATAAAACTATTAGGTATTCAGGACTTATTCAATAAGTAATAAAATTCCATGTATATCAAAAAGATAACTATATTTCTTTTGAGTTTAAGTCAAAACCACTTAGGTCAAAATTAATGTCATATTTGATAATCTACCTAATGGTATAATTATGTAATGGGCGTTAAATAACTTTAATAACAATAAAATAAGCGAAGAAGTAATTATGGTTCGTATAATATATTGTATTCAATTCATCATTCTCAAAAGCACGATTTTTTTAAAATAGTTATGTTTGTTGCCAACTTACAGATATTTGTTTATACCTACTTATAAACACTATGTTTAGTTTATTTTACGTTTAATAGTTTGTTTTTTATGGTCACCATAAATTTCTGTTCTCTATACTCTATGGTGTTATTAAGAACTTAGAATGGCGCCTTATACATTTTCGCTAATGGAAATGTGAATGGCATATTGACCTATTTACTAAAGGTTTATTGTTTAATGTCAAGGTGTCATATATATGTCAGCAACGAATTCCTACTTCCTGTCATGAGTCATCTGTATCTTCAGATTTATCAATAGCTTGTAAACATCTATAGACATTGTATGGGCTTAGAAAATATATCTATGTATCAATACATGTTGTGTAATAGTATTTTCAAAGAAACAATTTGAAATTTCGATTGAGTCATTGTAATTTTTGTATCGTCCTTGTTTGTATTTTATGATTATGTACTACCTACATTGTTTAAGCTTGTAAATTTCACAAAAGGAGGAAGTTCTCAATTTGACGCATTTTTTTTATGTTTGTCACCTCAGAACTATCGACTGTGTGAATAGATTTTGATGATTCCTTTTTTTGAAAGCTGGTGTTTCCCGTCTTGTCCCATTTCATCAAAATCTGTTTAGTAGTTTTAGAGTTAAAATTTGAAGTCTGTTTTTAAAAAAAAATATTTCTTTCAAAGGATGTCTGGAAGAGATGGGTTGTTTGCGATGTAGCTGCCTGTTGCAATCCGAATTGATTATTTACGTTTATTTGTTTTTTTTTCAACCCTAAAGCCTATTTGTCGCAAAGGTGAGCTATGTCCTTTCTCTATCACTTATCTATCTCCACTAAATTTTGTCTGAATCTGTTCATTGGTTTAGACGTGAAAGCGTAAGACAAAGGGAAAGGAAAGACAAAAAAGTAAGGGATAAAAGCAAAATTCAGTTTTTTTGTCTGAGTTAATTGGCTTATAATGAAAACTAAATAACATTAAGTGAAGTCCCGTGTCCCCTAGTGGGGTATGGGGCAGATGCATTTCACATCTGTTTCACTGATCGATTTTTTCTTTAGGGGCAAGTAGGTGATCAGCCTTCTATGTCCTGCCAGACCGAGTTTTTTTTTATCTCCGCCGGGAATCGAACCTAGGTCCTCTCGGTTGTACCGCTTACGCGCTTACCACTAGACCAAGGAGGTGGTCCCTTAAAGTAAATAACATTACTAATGACTAATTATTAATTTGAAACAGGATAGAGCTTCGTACTTCGAAACAGAGATTTAAATAATATGACATATTATTTACATTTTCATGCCCGGAATATGATTGGGTACTTTTGCAAATGCAAATGTTGCGACTCTAGTTTCGAATATCAAGTTACACATATAGATCTACAGACTCGCCGTTGCCATATCGAATTTAATTCTGTCGAAAGTTTTCAACTTTCACATAAAGATGCGTCATAATGACGCTGCGGTCGAGTTTACATACAAATTTTGTTACTTGAATTCGGAACTTGTTTTTTGTTACTGTTATTCTGTTGTAAAGGTTAATTTAAAATATAAAATATATAAAACAGAGTTTTACACAAGGAATATTTTATTGACTACATCATTATGACAATCATATTCTTTTTCTTTTTTATGACGTCGTCCATGATTACAGTAAGAAGTTTTCATAGGTACATATAATAAATGAAATTTCTAACACGCCCTCTTAATCTTGGACGACTTCCATTAAATTCTGAACAAAATATTCATGTTTACAAGTTGGCAATGCCTTTGTAAGTACATCAGCAGTCATTTGCTCAGTTGGCATATAAGTCAACTCTATTATGTTATTCTCAATAGTCTCGCGAATATAGTGATATCTAATGTCCACATGTTTAGATCGTTTGTGGAATACAGGGTTAGTGGCTAGCTTAGCAGCAGACTGGTTATCACTATACAGCACAACAGTATTACTACAACCTGTCAATTCATCAAGAATCGCACGGACGTATACCGCCTCTTTGGCAGCTTCAGACAAAGCTATATACTCCGCCTCGGTGGACGACAGTGCGATACAAGATTGCTTATAACAACCCCAGGAAATAACATTCTTACCTAGCTTAAATATATACCCCGTGTACGATTTACGATCCGCCCCGTTAGCCCAATCAGCGTCAGTAAATCCGAAAAAACGAAATTTCTCACTATCATTACTTTTCCTGTACACAAGACCTAAATTCATTGTGCCTTTCAAGTACCGTAGTACACGTTTAGCCGCAGTAAAATGTTCAGTTCTGAAGCAACAATTAAACTGACTAAGAAAAGTGGCAGCAAATGAAATGTCAGGTCTAGTGGTCACAGATAAATACATAAGGCAACCTATTAATTCCTGATATGGTAAATTAGTGTCGTGAGTATCACTATCAGAAAACTTCAGACCTGAGTCTAAGGGCGTCTTTGCGACTTTACAGTCTTTCATACCGAAACGTTCGAGCATCTTTTCGATATAGTTTTTCTGACTCAGCTTCAACTCACTACTAGTGCAATCTACTTTAATACCTCCTCGAGTGCCGACGCAACATTGCATCTCGGTAATCTTGGCCGTAAATTATACGCTGGTCCGTCACCATGCGGCCTCCGTGAATTATCGCCTGTATCGGTAGATGAACTCGGCATTTGCACATCCGCTTCAACCAAAACTTCAGGGAGTTGAGGCTTCTCTACCTCAATCTGAACATCTACATTAGGTTGCAATGGCATCTCCGCCTCAATTTCAACCTCAGGATGATCTTCCGTGCTACGCTCTTCAATGGTGGCTTCATCGTCACTTATAGGGAAGAATATCTTCACAGACCGTTTACTGGTGACACCTGGGAAAATTGTTTCATTAAAAACAACATCACGACTACGAAAAACTTCATTTTTCTTCAAATCGTAGAGCCTATATCCATTACACTCATAGCCAAGAAATATACAACGCTTGCTCTTGGGCTCAAGCTTATTCCGCTTCACTTTGTCAACATGAGCATAAGCTTCGCAGCCGAAGACTCGTAAGTGTTTCAAGCTCACCGTTCTCCCTGTCCATGCCTCCTCAGGAGTCTTCCCTGAGAGCCGCTTTGAAGGAGATACGTTTATTAAATACGCTGCCGTACGAGCAGCATCAGCCCAAAATTTGTGATCTAGGTTCGACGTGTACAACAGACATCTTACTTTTTCAAGAAGGGTACGATTTAGTCTCTCGCTTGCTCCATTCATTTGTGGACTATACGGCACTGTCACCTGGTGGACTATTCCCTTACCTTTCAAAAATTTGTTAAGTTCTCTGTTCACATACTCCGTCCCGTTATCAGATCTCAGTGCTTTCACTTTATCACCAGTTTGTGTTTCAACTAGAGTAATAAAGTCTTTGGTGTATTGACTCACCTCGTTTTTGTGTTTTAGGAAATACACAAACACCTTCCTCGTATGATCATCCAAGAAAGTCAGGATGTACCTCTTGCCTCCAAGCGAATTTACCGGCAACGGGCCACACAAATCGGTGTGAATTAAATCCAACCTATTTGTAGCCATAGACTTCTCAGGGTTGCTGGTAAAAGGAAAACGCGCTTGCTTTCCTTTCAAACAAACTTCACATGCAATATCTTTACAAGGGTCGCCCTGAAAACTAATATCATTAGCAAATCCCTGCCTCAACAGCTTCATATTGTTGCCACTCAAGTGGCCAAGACGCTTATGCCAAGTCGCAGTGCTAATAGTCACGTTCGCCCTTAGACTACAAGTCTGAAGTTTGTACACACCTCCCACATCATTTGCCTTCAATAAAACATCGCTCGACATCGAAATTGTACAACCAGTAGTATCAAAATGTACAGTACTACCAATCTTAATCAATTGAGAAACAGATATGAGATTAACAGACAGTTTAGGTACAAACAGCACGTTAGTTAACATCGCATTATCCGACAACTTAACATTACCTATACCTATGCACTGTAGTTTATCTCCACTAGCAATAGTGATGTACCCACTCTGCGATCTAAAGTCTGTCATTAAATCGCGCCTGCTAGTCATGTGATTCGTTGCTCCCGAGTCCACATACCACGAAGATTCAGAGTACGTTTTAGTGCTATATGCTGACAAGTCGCAGTATCCTAAGCAACTGACGTCACTACGACAGTTTATCTTGAGATGGCCTTTTTGTTTACATTTCCAGCACCACGGTTTTCTCTTACGATCAGTAGTATTCTTCGTTTTTGGCTCGGCCTTGTGTTGTTGCGCTTTTCTCGTCCAGGAGTCACTCGCAGTAGCGCCTTTTCTCATCGAAGACAAGCACTCACTCGAATCTCCACGAGTAGTCCACCGTTGATCCTGCAGCAGCTTAGATTTGACAAGATCGGCAGTAATGGCAACTCCCGAATGCTCAAGTGCCATGATCATGGGCTCGTAGTCCGTCGGTAAACCTTTGAGCATCAATGCACCAAGAAACTCGTCATCAACTGGTTTGTTCATATTCGCTAGTTGTTGCGCTAACGCTAGAATTTCATTGACGTAAGTTTCCATGCTGTTGAAGTTCTCAAGTTTGACAGCGCACAAGTTCTGGAGTGTTCTTACCCTAGAACCGAGACCTTTATCATCATACGCACGTTCCAGCGCATTCCAGGCGTCTTTCGCCGTTTCTGCCGACATCAAATGTACGAAACAAGACTTGTCGACGCTTAAACAAATTTTCGCCTTTGCTTTTTCATCACGTCTTTTTCTTAACTCGGACGTTGTTTTGTCGTCCTCGTCCTTACCGCTTATACAGGTCCATAAATTGTCGAGTATCAAAGCATTTTTTATAACAAATTTCCATTCGACGTAATTTTCACGTCCACGTAATTTTTCATGCGAGAAATTACTACTTTTATCTTCCGACATATTTAAAACAACGGTAAACTATTTTCGCTGACCAAAAACTCTGGGCCCATAACCTGTTGTAAAGGTTAAATTTAAAAATATAAAATATATAAAACAGAGTTTTACACAAGGAATATTTTATTGACTACATCATTATGACAATCATATTCTTTTTCTTTTTTATGACGTCGTCCATGATTACAGTAAGAAGTTTTCATAGGTACATATAATAAATGAAATTTCTAACATATTCCTTATCTGTTTCATGATTTTATGCATTTTACATATAAGCGGTGTAAAGATTATATTTGATTACAGGAACAAGACACTTGTAGAGTTAAAAATTGTTGCAATTTATATATTATATTTACTTTTTAGTGACATATCTTATTAATTCGTAAGCAAACGTAGTTAACGACGCAAAGGAAATAAAGCACTGTTAAAGTTTACATAAATGCAGAGCTGATTTATGCCTACAATATTATAGTATGGTTATCTATGGAAATACATAGTAACTATGTCACTATATACTCCGTCACGTGCGTGAATAGAATGGAGGTGCAAAGGAAGTACTAGTTATGACGTGAGTTATCCATATACCGTAACTGGCAACACAGTGGGAGGGCTTCGTATTTTCAAGTATAAAGTAGCAACACATGTTAACGGAAATGGCTATGGCGAATTTAAATTTGGAACTCTGGATATCATTTGATTGATTTAGATCGCTTAGATTCTTATCGACAACTACATATAACAGAGCTAAAGAGAAAGTCGTGTTTATGTTTAATCAAAATAATTATTTATAATACTTTATAAATGCATAATTTAGATATAACTCTATCTGGAAAGTTTATTGGAAATTCCCTGCGTCATGTCGCATTGTGACGCACTGTGTCTCAATGTTAAATAGGAAAATTTGTATTTTTTAACTATTACTTTATAATTACTACAAAACTGGAAATATTGCGCGTGCTAACGTGAAAACCCATATGTAAGTATCTGCCCCATACGCAACTAGGAGCAGATGGGTATGGGACGGACACTTTCGCACCTATTCACTGATAATTTTCTTTATAGACTAGAAGATGTTCTGAGCCTGATTTGGACGACCCATGGCGCACGTTCCTAGATATGGGATCACATAACCATGAAAGCGCCTACTTTGCTAATTCGATTTAATTGTTTATAATGTTGACAATAAATTATTGGATTGATTATTTCGATCATGCTCATCGCATTAACATTGAACGTAAATCAAAAAACATTGTTTGATCAACCTCGGAGGCAAATCGTTAATCTTTTCGCACATGTGCGGAATGAGAAACCATATGCCAATTCATTTATACTAGCGACAGCCCCGGCATCACGCAGTCTTGTCTATAGTAATATTAAAATGAGAAAATATATTTCTGTATGTAGTAAACCGAAAAATTATTAGGTTGATTTTAAAGATTTTTACTTCTATAAACAAGATCCATTCTGAGTGACATAGGATGCACGCAGATGAACTCAAGAGTAAAAAAAGCTATGTAGGTTAAGTTAGGTATTTAAATAAATTTGTGCCTATCAACATGATAGTCCCATTTAGAAGCTTTAAGGGTAGTTTTAAATAATGAAGTGCGTAATGTTTGTTTATGGCATCGTAATTTACCAGCTTCAACAAAAAAGGAGGAGGCTCTAAATTCGACGCTGTTTTTTTTTGATTGTTACTTCAGAACATTAGACTGGATGAACCGATTTCGATATTCTTATTTGTTTGAGAGCTGGTGCTTCCCGTGTCCCATTTAAATTTGATCAGAATTTGTTCAGTAGTTTTAAAGTTACAATTTGAAGTCGGTTTTTATTTCGGTGCAAATGAAATAAAGCACTGTTAACGTTTTTTTTGAAGTCTGTTAAAATTTTAACACTATATTATTCTCAAATGAGTAATGAGATATTTCAGTTATAAAAGACTTAATCAAATGTTATAGCTAAATTTCATAAAACCGAAAACAGCATTAATTAATAATTAAAGGTTTCTTTTAATGTTGATTAAAGTTTATTAAGATTCCACTATAACGTCAGAAACTACATCCGCATTGTTTACTAGTTTTGGCGTGATGCCCATACAAAGACAGACATAATAAAATTGTAAAACTGATTGTTTTAGCATCAGTAAATAACACTTGATGTAAATGTAATTCCAATTTTTATATGATAATGTTAACTACAAAAATTCGATGTATTTAAGTGTTACGAGATAATTATATACACCTGTATGTGTATACTTATACGCCACCTGCCTGTTATCGCATTTATGAATTTTAAAGTCGCCATGAGCACTTCACAATGACAATTGACTTGTCAACGAATTTACATAGCATTTGCAATTTCACCTGGCGCGTTGTTTGCTTTGTTTTCAATATGATTAGGGCTTACACATTGTTGTAAAAACGACTGTGGTTTTATTTTTTATACGAACTAACCGTGAAGAAGCCATGTTATCACAAATCTACCAATCATTGTGTAGTCAAGTAATTTCACAAGTGATAAGAAATTTTCACGTGGAGTTTGAAAGAAAGGAGTTTTTATAGGTTTATAGAAAAGGAAAATTTATTGACATAATTAGCCCGCTTGAAAACGCTTGTAAATTTTGTAAAATTGGTTTTATATGTTAATATTATAATGTCTATCAAAGTTCAATAAAAGTACTTTTGTACTTTTATTGACTTTGATATAGAAAGTAAATTCCTGTAACCGTAACGTAATGGGGCAGACATATTTCTGTATCTGTTGCACTGATCATTTTTCTTTACAGGCAAGTAGTTGATCAGCCTTCTGTTCCTTCCCAACCGAAGCATTAATTTGTTTCTCTGGGATTCGAATCCAGGACCTCCGGCGCAACACGCAGACGCGTAAACCATTGGCCACGGAGGCAGCTAAGTGGAGACGGATGGATATCTTAAAAAAGATTTATATTACTTAATTAACTTTATTATTTTACGCACACGATATTGGTCATGTTTTGAATGATTGCAAAAATGGACAGAGCAATTTTTCTGAATAAATTTATAAGCACCTTAAATAGATATACTTTTTAAGGAAATTACTCGGACACCGAAAGAAAATTCAATAAATTAACTTTAAAAGTTAACTTGCCAAAATAATTAACAATGTTTTAATGATTTAAAGGTATCAAGAAAAGCTGAGAAAGTGTTACCTTCATACAATCTAAGTAGCGCTTACAGCAAGTTTTGATAACGCATAGAACGGATATTATGTAAGACATAATTAAACCTAAACCAAAAAGTAAACGAAGCGATACTCCTGTTTATTAAAAGTTTAAACATTCCGAGAACGGTGGGAATAAGTTAGTAAACTTAGGGGCCGTCCATTAATCACGTGAGGCTCGAAAGGGGGAGGGGGTTCGGCAAAAATCACGAAATATCACAAGGGGGAGAGAGGGTGTAGTAAAATGTCACGTGTATTTATTATTTCTAAACAACCTGCAACCTTTCTGTCAAGACATTTTTGATATGGTCTTTAATTTTTTTGATTATACATACTTTATACATGTATTTAAAGATAATATTCTAAAAAAATTAAGATTCTTCACGTGATTAATGGACAGCCCCTTATCTGTTATCAGGTCAGTATAAGTTCTTTCGCACGGAAGTTATGGAACACCATGAACGATTTATATAATTGAAAATTTTCATACTATTGTTTTTTTATGATATTGCACTCAATCAACTGGGTCATAGCGGCCTTAACTCGTTTTGGACTTGTAAATTTTACAAAAGTTCTATCATAAAAATTATTATGCACGAATAATTGAGTGCAACTTTTATATTTTTAGTTGTATCGTACTAAATAAATTACCTGAATATATCACAAGAATCGCGTCAACTGACACTGCCTTCTTAATACGATAAACAAACAAGCTTCAAAACTCTAAGGAGCATTTAAACTAATATCGCAATACCATTTCATTAACACGAGTACTTATAATACTTAACAAACTTTATTACACATTTTTATGAGCATTCTATAGAACGTTATTGTTAATGGTTGATGTAATTCATTCGAATGTACTATTTTTGAGGCCGTATTTACGACTGTATGTGAGGTTTTTAATTAGTGAGATATAACCACAAAAGGCTAATCTTACTCGTAGTCGTGGCGGTGCGTACTCAATGTATTACCGCGTTGAGTACTTATTGTACCGCGTCCTTAGAAATAAGCCTTGTGTTAATAACGTTTCTAACTTAGCTTGACATCATAAATTGAAAAGCTAATTTTCTGAATACACAGCGCATTATATATATTATAAAATAATATAATACTGCACTGCACTCTATGTTTGACCAATTTTATGCAAGTAAATTTTAAAAAGAATTACAGTTGCGTAACGCGACGCTATTCTTGACATATATTAAGTATTGCTTTTTATCACTTGCTCACAGAATTAAGTATAATGTTTGAATACTAAACAGTGTCTTTTGCCGAGGCATTTGTATGATATCATCAGCCTTAAAGGACGAACATAGTTCGATCATTACCGAAAGTAAAAATTGTAAATATTAGTTAGTATGTATTTAGAGCTTTATTTTTACGTTGCAACAACTTCAAGGAGTATAATATAACATACTTCTAAATTCATAATATTATTATAATTTAATTACCTTTCATAAATATCTTTCAATCAAATTATCTCTTTCATACCGCTTCGCCTCACTCCGGGCGTGTGATAGAGAGAGTTGCAAATCTTAGAGGCAATTACCTACATTTCCTTTTAAAAATAGTTTTGGGTGATAACGTTTTTACCCCCCTAAACATTTACGAAATGAGATAATTTTGATCTTTTTAGATTCAGTACATCTTAATCTAGGTCTGTACGTTTTTCTTTTTAGTAATTCAGTTTAATTTAATTTTAAAAAATAAAAACGCTCGAGAAAGATTTTAAGTCAAAAATATAGATGTTTGGATGCTAATAACTTCTATCATACGCAATATTTCATTAAAAAAAAATTTCCAAAAATTTTGAAAATCACTGTTCGTGGGAGAAAAACGTTATCGCCTTTTGTATGAAAATGTCAAACAATCTAACAGCTTTACAATCCTCTTAAGGTACATATAACATACCTACTACGTATTAAGTATTAGGTAGCCAAATTAGGCTGACTCAACAAGTAAACGAGACACATAAAAGTTATTTTACCTTAGTGAAAGCTAAGTTCAATTTTTTCTAATATTATGAAGAGATATTTGTTAATTAATAAACTCCATAACTGCTGGACCGATTTTAAAATTATTTCAGCTGAACTCAGAAGCGGACGAATTTGTGAGTATTATTGCAAAAGTAATTTAATCCCTATTTGCGATATAACTTGAAGTGGTCAAATGACCTCCATTAAATATCCACTGGGCAAATGTTTGCGTTATTACTTATTAGGTATCACGACGAATAACACATTCAGGCTTCCACACTAACTTTTAAAGTTTTTATATGATTCAATTGCGATAAATTATTAGAATATTTATTATTCAAGTAACGAGTGGTAAATAAAATGGCTACTCACAAAACGGCAATAATTTTACTTTCCTTTCAACTGTCAGATTTCCCTCCAAAAGCATTGTCGATTCTGCCCATAGACACGCGTGTTTTTACATGTCAAAGCACGCGATGCCCAACGTTATAGGTATATATGCAAAGATTTCATGGTAAAGTTACTTGTGAAAATAATTTATGAGGAAATTAGAAAGAAGGAATTTATTAAGCAGAGGCGTTATGGTCAAAACTTTAAGCCTATCCATGATTTTGGCGAATGAAAAATATGCCAATGTATTTGGCTGCTTATAAGCACAGATAATTGTCAATGTACCTAATGATTGTAACACTTTCTTAAAAACTTTAATTTAATAATACTACTGATTAGATAGATCTGAAGTGTTACTTTATAGTGCTAGTGAGGGCCGAGGGACCAAGTTAAATTGGTGATTTATTTCTAGTTCCACTGTAGTGCATTTCTTGAATAAAATATATGCCTATCCCTGTTATTCATGTTATAAGTGAATAGGACGGGTAACATGTATGGTGTTGCATCACCTCTTCACATTGAAAAAACATTGATTTCAAGTCTTGATCGCTTTATATTTAATCGAAGTGCAAAGAAAGTTATTTTAGGTCAGTAGAGGTAGATTATATATTATTTATAACTAAATAGCAATTCTTAGCAGTTTTCGACTGAACAAAATTAAGAGGGTTACAAATGTTAGGTACTTACATAATTTTTATAACACATCTAGTGATATGCACTGAATTCTAATTTTCGAGCCTGATGCGAAAAAATTTTGGACATATATCGAAGTAGACCAAACATATGACAACGAAATATTATCTAGGTATCCAAACACTGCTGTTATTCAAAGATATACAATATGTTAAGGGATCTCTTGTTTACTATCTTATCTTTGCGGCTATAAAGAGTGAGTTTTGTGTTGTTCTAGTACTTGCTTGTTTGGACTAACATTCCACTGATAAGACTTGAACACTCGTTTTATTAAACATCACATTTCACAGCAATGACTAGGATTCTAATAAAAGAATGTATGAGATTATCGATTTGGGTGGGATACTTATAAATTAGTATTAAGTGGCTAATTTGTTCCACCACAATACAATATGTAAGTGTAATTTAAATAAGGATACAAAATGTTGGATATTATTTGACATAAACAGGTGAACCGAAATACCCAGAAATAATGTATAAACGCCTCAGTATTTATCAATTGTATTCACAGACTTTGAGGAAAGCAATCAATATTATTTGAAATAATCGCAATCACCAAACGTACCAAAAAGTAAATCTATTGTAATAGAGAATTCGTAGAGAAAATTATATAAAATTGTTTATTAAATATTTACAAAAATGTACTTTATTATATTTACAAAAATACAAAAGGCTCATCAAAGCCGTTAGGGTGCGTACCCAAAAAATTGTTTCATTATAATTTATTTTATTGTATGAACAGGTGTCAACTGGTCAAATAAATAGTGGAATGCTAGGTTATTGACTCGATACAATTATTTCCTTGCGATAAATATGAAAATGAGGCTATCTAGAAAAACTATTAAGTATGGTTATACTATTCATGGTTATGAATATGTTTTTCTGTGGCTAACTGGTTAACGCGTCATCGTGTTCGCAGGAGGTTCTGAGCTCGAATCCCTGGGAAACAAATAAATATTTCGATTGGGTAGGCACATAAGACTGATCACCAGACTTGTCTGAAAAGAAAATGTCTACCCCATGCCCACTAGGGGTTACGGGAATACACTTTTTATGATTAGGTTAGATAATAGATATTATGTCTATGTACCTACTTAGATAATGAGGCTCGTTACTTTTTAATCATGGTAATACTGTGTTGTCCTAAATGATTTTACGAATACCATAAATTCAACGAGGACAAAATACTTCCTTTATTAAGTAGCGGTTCTTATATCGGTTTCGACCGAGTTAAATTTGATGGTTATATTTTATACACATAGTAAAGTAGATTAGGGCACGTTATATTTAAACTGCCTATTGTCAGCGTTCAAATCAAATATCCTTTATTCAGGTATATCATGTAGGTGCATGATCGATTGTGAACGTCAAACTTACAAAGTTTACAGGCTGTTCGACGAAGCGCCCTGCTCTGAGAAGTAAAGCTAAGAAACTCAGCTGGGAATCATTTTTTCCGACCATGTTTACAAATCTACTCAAAATAAAGAAGCATCTAGATTAGTCATTTGTCATTACTTCGTAGACAGTGGCGCCATACATGTGACATGGGCAAAGGCCCACCAGGCACATCAGGCTCACCTGTATGGCGAGCCTGATGTAAAAACTATACTATAATGTTACGAAGGATGGATCATGTTCCCGAAAGGAGAGAAGACTTCCAGAAGGTAGCTTTGAAACTTGACGTAGTTATTTACCAAAAAAGAACATTGAAGTTTTTTTTTAGTGAAAAGTGAAGTCCGTGTCCCCTAGTGGGTTATGGGGCAGATGCATTTCACATGTTTCACTGATCGATTTTTTTGTTTAGGGGCAAGTAGGTGATCGGCCTTCTATGCCCTGCCAGACCGAGTTTTTTTTATCTCCACCGGGAATCGAACCCAGAACCCAACCTAGGTTGTAACGCTTACGCGCTTACCATTAGACCAAGAAGGCGGTCACAGTTTTTTTTTTGGATTGGTTAAATTAATTAAAAGTAAACCCATTTGAAATTAAACACATAGGTACACTTAATATAAATTCTTGTAAGTATTTGTGGCATCTTGCGGTTATAACTTATAATAAGGAAATTGCTTCGAATATTCAAATAAAATAATCAGTATAACTGTTAGAATGGTTGTTTGGAACGATCGGTTCGTAAATTGTATACAAAAACTATTTCTAGCGCCGTACAATTGTTCGAAAACATCGGAATTATCCTTGCTATTCTGAGAAATGTTAGTTTTCAATTCTTGTTTAGAGAAAACCATTAATTTCTATTAAAAGTACTCCGGTTGATGTTAATTTTACAGTTATTGAAATCCCGTGTATAGGGCAGAGATATCTCTGCGTTTCTTTCACTAATCGTTTATTTTACAGGCAAATAGGTGATCAGCCTTCTGTGTACATTGTTTCCACGCGATATGAATCCAGGATCTCTCCATCTAATAGTAATTTCGATATTTCTTTGATAACCATATTTTATTTCCAATGCAATCTAAGACTTATTTTAGACCACTGAGAAACTCTATATAAAAAACAGCATCGAATTTAAAACCTCCTCATTTTTGAAGTCGGTAAAATGACTGCATCATACGTACATTCGAGCTATTACGTCACAGACAGACTTTTATGCATCGAGGTTAAAAGGTGCAAGAAAAATATTTGGTACGTTGAAATCTTAGAAATACATAGTGTATTTCGTACGTGATACAAAAATAAATTTAACTTTGCATTCGCATGGATCGATTTTGTAGCAGACGATATTTATGACCCACAAGGTTAAAAGTAATGGATCGAAAAACATCAAAGATGAAAAGTTTACAGATATGATTAGCGGTCTGTGAGGTGACAACACTTTACTAGAAGGTTTGCAAATATTATAAAATGTTAAACGACTCATTCTAAGTAATTTTATATATGCACAACTTTGTTGCACTCACGCTTGACGGGACCCTTCTAAACATAATATTTATAGAAATCCTACAAAAGAATTTAATATTTATTTTTATCATAACTACATCGACGGAGTCACTAGCTAGAGCTATAAACCGTAATAAACTATCATCATCAGCTTTTCTTATAAATTTGTTATTTATTTACAATTATGTAGTTAAATATATTTACAAAAATACAAAGGCTCATCAAAGCTGTTGGGGTGGTTGGGGTGCGTACCAAAAATACTGCCTACAATAAAAAATCTAGAAGAATACAATCATTAAAATAGTTAAAAATGACAGCCGATGCTTTAACTTTAAGATATTATTAAACTGTTGGCAATTTACCTAAGCATATTTTTAAAAAGTACGAAGATTTAATTTAACCTACTATGTAAATACGTTGTCAAGTATTTGCACAATTCGTATATTAAAGTAACAGTCGTTGGCTAAATGCCTTAAGCCGGCTTATCGGTGCTACTTCTCGCTTCAATTGAGCCCATTGATCTTTATTATTGGCCATCTGACGTCATCTTGTTATTCAAATCTTAGTAAAAAACAATGAATTTCGTTCCGCTATTATATTCGCTTGGTAAACCACTGATTATATATCTAATATGCACTGAATGTTCAATATTTCAGAGATTTCAAATTATGAATATATTAACCAAAATATTGGTTTTACTAAGGGATTTTTAACAGCAATGATGCGTGATCTATTACTAGAGGTAGCCAATTGGTTGAAATTCGACCACAAGAGTAAGTCAGGTGTTACATGCTGTGTGTCATCCAAGCAGACTATTATATTGTGTAATGTATAATTTATTGATTTAATGAATTTTTTATGCTTAATTTTTAAAAAATATTAGCATTCTCTATAGAAACTATAGATGTGGGAAATTTCATACTCCTCCGTCCGCACAATTTTCTTAAAAAAGGGATACGTACGTACAAAGTTTTTGCTCCACGTGTTAATACATATTATGATAATAATTACAATTATTGTAATTTGAAACACGTATAAAGATTTGTCTAGTTCTAAGACTGTAAAAACATAACAATTACAAAAGGATTTTAAAAATATATTTACTCACTATTTCAGTTTAACTGTGTGTTGTTAATAAATAAATTATTTAAACGGATTTGAGTGATTATTGATATTTTTATTAATTATCAGGTTATTTAACTTGTATTTTGGGTATGCAAAACAAAGAAAAATCAGATACAGAAAAAGCACATAATATATATCTGGGGATGTCAATAAACTTGGGTACAGTTTTATGGTACCCAAAGCGGTTAAAGAAAATTGATAGCTTTTTACATCATCTATGAAGTCTTATCTTGATAATATTTTAATAGTAATAGATTAAATTGACGACAAATAACAAAATAATAACGTTATTATCGGTAAGTGTTGTCAATGAATGGTATTAATTCAATGCAGCTACATGGGATCAATATTGATGTCACGCGTCAATCCACAAAAGCTAAATTATTTGGATTGTAGAATTTATTCGAATATACCTATAACCTACTAAGTAGGTCTGAACTGTTCTGGTCCTCTCTGAGGGCGTGGGTTCGAATCCCACTTCAGACATAAGTTTTTGCTATATTTAATAATAATTATAGTACAACGATTTCTTAAAACAACAAACTACTTTGAAGAACTAAGAATCACGTCATTACAGTAATAATAATTATTATTCCAAATTATAATATCGACAGTCTTCAGCTATTACCACATTCAAAAATATTTCCCGTACCGGGAATGAAAATGGAGGAGGCACTTAATTCGACGCTGTTTTTTATGTTTGTTACCTTAAAACTTTCGACTGGGTGAACCGATCTCGATGATTTTTTTTTGTTTGAAAGCTGGTGCTTCCCGTGTGGTCTCATTTGAAGTCGGTTTTTTTGTTCAAATTTTAACACTATATTATAAAAGTATAAGATCAACAAAATAACAATAAACGCATATTTTTGTTATAGACTATAAAATAATATTTCATTCTTCTAAGAATTTAATGTTTTATATATAAATTCCTAAATTTTGTTAATGTGTGAGATGTGTGTGCTTATATTCCCAATTGAACATTTTATGCAAAAAAAGCTTACCCCGTATTGAATGTCAGTTTGGGACATAAAAGAGGTTTTACCAGTTGCAAAGGCTTTGATAATGCTCAGTGAAGTGTGTGATGTCTGATTGTCGAGTTTATATGAAGGCCGAAGTTTTTCAATTCGTTGGAATTAAATATTCGTAATAGAATGTCATCAGACATTCAATCTCGAATTAAAATACCTTCTTATTGGTTTGAACATAATATAAGAAATATTCATAGATATTTCTTGTTCCAATTCGTCAACAAAACAACCAAAAATAGAACTACCTCAACCTCGTTTTTCTGATTACAGTCCATGTGAAAATGGATACGAAAAATCATATGAAATATAGAGATTGTATATTACCGTACTGTTTTATATTAAAAAAAAAAAAACAAAAAAACTCCTATTTGTCAGAGTGGGTAATACACGTGTAATGTAATACTTTATACTCTGAATTGTTTTTTTTTTTTTTTCAGAAGGAAACATAACCTCAAAATAGGTAAGTACCTATATGTTTTTTTTTAAAGAAATCAGCCTCAAAGTAGGTAGGTATATGTTGTTTTAAATATTAACAAAGGCGTATGAAACTGCTTCATATATGAAATGAATGGTACTGATTAGATTACTGATGATAAGGCACGTGAAGGTAGGGCCAGAGCTCTCAGTTAGCTTATCTTGGTTTGTATCATTAAAATCACGTTGAATATAGAACTAAATACTAAAGAATATAATAGAATAAACCCATTAAATTCAATTTCTTTGGACTTTAAATACAAGATGATTCGTAATTGATAGTAATTAAGGCTAATCGCTTACAAATTAAGCTTATCTGATATTAAATTATATTACAAGAAAATAATATAGTTTGACTGACACATCAATACCAAATAATTTATCGTTGAGTTTTTCGTTGCCTTTGTCGAGTTCGCAATTAAGTTTTTATTACTCAGTCACTTGGAACCACGACGTGACTTATACAATGTACCTTATATGTCTTATACAAATATGTGCAATGGTTATTACATTTAATAGGTATAAGGCGTGATAAGGCACTCTACAAGGATTAATTAAGAATTTTAGTGAAAGAATCTTCGAATCATCGGTTACTTTAAAATATAGTTCCGTTGTTTATTAAACAAAAACTACTGTGCACAAAGAACATTACGGAATTACGGTGCATTACGGAAACATAAGTCATTATACTAAATTTGTCACATTATAGCTAGCTACGCTGCGCAAGCGACTAAGGCTGCGCCGCTCGCCTCTCGAGCCTCCATGTACTCTGTACTCACCGCCCTCGGTTAAATTCTTTGCATTAATAAGCGAGAAAGCTCCTCAGACAATGTAAAAATTATTTCCTTGGCACACACTTCGCGATTTGTAACGCACTGCTTCCAGAACAATGTATAAAAACTTCCTTACCTTACACTGCGCAGTAATGATGTCTTAACACGATCGATGAAAAGAAACACAAGCGGAAGGTAGACACAGTCACGTTCGTACGGATACGTCGAGAGCAATGGCGCCGGTCGTTCGTTTGAACGTTTCCAACCCAACGAGTGTTAAGCCTTGTTTGCTCACTGAGCTCTATGACGCCAGCCTCGGACTGTCGTTCCTCTCTAATTTCAAGTTTTACTACGAGCAGAGTGAGACAGATAGTACTATGTCGGTACAGTTTTACCTGTTGTGCTGCAACCTACATCACCGGTGTGCTAAGCGCTAAACAATGTCATGTGTTTGCTTGACTTAAAATTAATGCAAAATGTTTACATCAAGAAATTAAGAATTAAATCATCAATCGAATCTTTCTTTGCTTTTAATTTCAATTTTTTTTAAAGGAACTATAACATAATATACAAAATTATTTATGTTTAAAATTACCAATAGGTACTTATTTTATTTTAAGTATTTTTTATTATTGTGGAATGAGTATAAATTCTTGTTAATTATGTTTTAATTTAATAGATAGGTACTAAAAATATATTAAAATTATAACGCGTACAATTTGTACAACAGAATATCGGAATATTTTTTCAAATATAGATTAACATGAAGGTCGGTTAAAAAGGTGAAGTGCTTCCATCTACAATTGAACATTAAAACATTTTAAAAGTATACCACCATAAAGCATGATACGTGCTCCGACTCGTCTCTACATGTCAAAACTTCTATATGTTCTAAGAGATGGCGCTGCATAGTATTAGTTACTTTTGATTTAAAAATCAAAAGTAACAAAATCTTGCTTCATAAATGAAGCAAGATTTTCAGAACAGCCTTAAAAAAAAAATTAAATACGGGGAACTATTATTGTAATTTTTTAAAATTTGGGTAATGTCTTTTAATTTTTTTTTTATAATTACAGAATTATAAATCTCGGGATATTTTATGAAATAGAGCAGTTTACCTAAGTCCATACACTAGAGGAACTAGAAAAAAAGACGCCAGGCTAATTTCGTAAAATACTACTAGGTAAGCAGGATAAAGTCAAAACAACGTTTCTTACTTACTTTTTAGACTTACAAAAATGGTTGTATGGGAAATGGAAAACAATCAAATTAAAATATTTATTTTTCCATCGTAGAGACTCCGAACATCGTAGACAGTTCATGCCATCGTCCGGTCATGCAGACTTATGATATTTATGAGAATTATCTTTTCGTTCTCTCATCAGTTACGCCACTTAACAATTATTATTATACTTCTATTTTTATTATTATTACATACAACAAAACTTTTCTTATGTCGCATGTATGTGTAGAAAATACCCAAGAAATAAACAAGACAATTAATTTTTCAATCTATATAAACAGTTAAATTCTCTAAGCAACTTTCAAAGCTAAAATTGAATATCGTGGACGGACTAAGGCAAATCTTTGAAATGACCGACGATGAACGAACCATTTGAACGGGACATTATAATTCATTCCGCATTCATTTGTTTTGAATGATGTTTCAACCTTGTGAAAGTCGAAAACAATTCCGCGAGCTAAATAATTGGGAGCAATAAAAATTAATAGTCTATACTACTATTGTAAGCATATTATATAGCATTTTCATTTACCAATTAGTAATTACCTTATATTAATTTGGTTAAACTCTCACATATTTTGTCACAAATACTTTCTTCGTAATATTAACCCACTACACAAAAAGGGGTTATAAGTTTGACAAATGTCTTGCCGTTGTATTTCTTAAACTGACCGATCTTGATAAGGTTTTATAAGCTGACGTCGTCGAAAGGTATTAGGATACAGTTTATGAAGATTTGTTCATTGATTAATGAGGCATTTATTTTTTGATGGATTTTTTTTAAATTATTTACAATTTCACTTACTACTGAATGTTGTTGAAATTAAGGAACGTCTATCTAGATAAATAGATATAATAATAGTGACATACCGGCAAATAATAGATAATACTAACCAAAAGAAGCATTCAGGATGCTCTATGGACAGAGTTGAACCATCAATTCTTGCACGCATTTCGTTTCATTTGCATTTCGTTGAAGCACTCAACGAAATCTTTGTGCCGATTCTCATCAATCAGTTTCCGGAGATAGTAGATTTTTATCTGCCCCAGAAGGTTGTTCATATAGAATAGCGGTAGTATCGATAAAAAAGGCTTATCCAGGGCTTGCAAAAAGAATTGTTATGGGCATACTCTCTTTTCTCAAACAGTTTTTATATACCAAATTTATCATAGTTGTTGATATAAATATACGTGATTGGAAGGAAGTGATGTGGGCAATGTCAACAAGAATGGACCCTGTGCGTGATACAATTACGATAGAGAATGCCCTAATTGATTATTTAGATTTTGTTTCACCTGAAAGTGGTCTCGGAGGTAAAATAGGGTTTGATGCAACAAACAAACTTCCACCTGAAACCAAACGAGAATGGGGAAGAAAAATTGAAATGAGCGAGGAAATAATAAAGAAAGTTACAGAGAAGTGGAAGGAATATGGGTTGACAGATGATTGAGCTATGATGTAGACTACCGCCGTGTATTTAGGTGTGCTTTGTGAGGCTTTTATATCTTTTATTTTTGTCGGCATGTTTTTCTCTGTATTACTATGCGGGTCCTATATCCTCGTCTTGCCCAAAAGCAACAGTTTGCTTCTCACCTGAAGAAGACTGTGCTGTACCGATAATCAGCGAGATAGACCAATCTAAAGAATCTATCTTAGTTCAAGAATATACATTTACTCTTGGAACAGTTGCAAAATCTTTGATTAACGCCAAAGAGCGTGGTGTTGATGTTAAAGTTCTCTTAGATAAATCACAACTCCATTCAAAATATAGTGTCATAAGCGAATTTTTTTCAAATGGAATACCGATTTGGATGGATAATAAGCCAAAAATTGCTCATAATAAGGTAATAATTGTTGATAATCAAAAAGTCATCACAGGATCGTTTAACCTCAGTAAGACAGCTGAAAAGGGAAACGCTGAAAATTTATTAATTATTGAAAATTATCCTGAATTAGTCCAGCAGTATGTGAAGAACTGGGAAGTACGAATGTCACAATCCTATCAATATGCTCCCTAGATACTTGATATCAAAAAAGTCTTTTTATTGATAGATGTAATTTCTTGTGATATAATAAATTAAAAGGTTTTAAGGGGTAGGTAATGGATTACATAAATGATGCTGCTGATAGTTACGCTGCCATTCATGATTTTTTTCAAAATAATGGTGTTGGAGATTACAAAATTCAATGCAATTATGGTGGTGTACCGTAAGCTACTGACGAATATGTACATTCTGGAGACAAATTTTAGAGCAATAATTTTATAGACTCACATTTTGGAAGGGAAATAAAAATGTATCCTCAAAGTGAGCTTTTAGCTAAAGAGTATGCTGAGAATACACTACCGGTTTCAATATCACTAAACGAGGATCTAATAAAAAATTATAATGCACCCATTTGTCTAGACCATTTTTTTCAGTGATCCGATTTTTAAAATGAATATGTTGATAAATACGTCGACACACATTTAAAGTATTTATCAATATATTCATTTACTGTTTATGATAATAAAGATCAGCAGGAACTTTATAATGTAGTCTGATGTCGCTTCTATAGTTATACCAAGCAACAAAATCATTTATTATAAGATTTAAATCTCTGATACTATTTGGTCTATAATAATATATAGCTTCTTGCTTTAAAGTTCTCCATAAGCGCTCAACAAATATATTGTCGAAGCAACGTCCTTTATGGTCCATACTGATTTTAATATTAGCACGCTCTAATTCCATAATAAAGTTGTAGCTAGTAAACTGCACCCCCTGATCACTATTAAAAATCTCAGGTTTAGCTTGTTTTAGAGCTTCTTTGAGAGTATAAAGGCAAAATCCAGCATCGAGATATGGTGATAATGAATGAGCAATAATATAGCGACTATACAAGTCTATTATTGCCACAAAATAGATAAACTTACCTTCTACCATAATATATGTTATATCAGTAGCCCATACCTGATTAACTCTACAAATAATCAAATCTTTGAGTAAATAAGGATATATTTTATGCTTTTTTTTCTTTAATACTTGTATTACATATTTTTCTACAATACAGCCCACTAATCTTCATTTTTTTCATAATTCTTAAGATTTTTTTGTGATTGACTACTACTCCACTCGCTATGATTTCAGCAGTAATTTTACGATATCCATAACGGCAATCAGAAGCCAAATATACTTCTTGAATCAAATTTGCTACTTCACTTTCGTTATTAATTATAGGCCTATACGAGTAATATAGGCTAGATCTGCAAATCCCCAATAAATCAGCCTGTTTCCTAATTGACAGATCAGAATCTTTTTCTATAAACCTTACTCTATCTTTTTTGCTTATTTCAGTAATTTTTTTTTTTTTCAAATAGCTATTTTCCACTGTCAATTCTCCTATTACTTTATGTAAACTTTCTATTTCTTGCGCTAAGATTCTTTGTTTTCTCGCACTTTCACTTTCTTCAACAAATAGGTCTTTTAACCTTGCCAATACTCTATCACGCCAATCATATAGATTTGTTGATGGTATTTTATATTCACTACATGTCTCAGCTGTGCTTTTTTGATTTTTTATTGCTTCCAAAGCTATCTTTGTTTTTAACTCTGGTTCATATTTTTTTGTTGCCATACTTTTACCCCTTTACCTTCCTACTCGGATCAACCATTTTTTTTTGGTCTAGTTTATGGGGTGCATTATAGGGTGCACAGGGATTGTCAAACCTTAGTAGCAGGCCTAAAACTTTACCCTTACAAAAAATCAACGAGTCAAATGAGCAGCTCATTCTTCATCTGAGAAAAGCTAGAAAATTAGGAGCAAGACGTATTCAAGCTGAATTGAAGCGTTTACATGATATCTCTTTTGCATTGGCTACTATACACAAAGTTTTGAAGAAACACGATGTAAGTCTTTTACGTATTAAACGCCACTATCGCAAGCAGATTAAGCGTTATAACTGCAAAGTGCCAGGAGAGCGTGTACAAATGGATGTTTGCATAATATCCTCGGGACTTTATCAATATACTGCTATAGATGATTGTACGCGTTATAAAGTTATCGCCTTATACTCAAGGCGTACTTCAAAAAATACTCTGGATTTCTTAAAACAATTAAGGGAAAGGGCTCCATTTCATTGTCAAAGGATTCAAACCGATAGAGGAAAGAATTTTTTGCTTACGAAGTGCAAGAGTGTCTAAAAGAATGGAAAATAAAATTCCGTCCAATTAAGCCGTTTTCACCACATTTAAATGGTAAAGTAGAAAGAGCGCAGCGTACAGATTTAGATGAATTTTATAGTAGCGTTAACATTAAGGATCATGAACTGCAAGTCAAGCTTAGGGATTGGGAAGAATATTATAATAAACAACGTCCTCATAGCTCTCTTCAGGGAAAGCCTCCTTGGGAAAAATATAAAGAACTGGAAAAAACAATTCCTTGTCTAAGTGAAATACAAAAAAATTATATTTCATCAAAAGAAACGTTTGTCATGCAAAATTACAAACATGACCAAGAGTTAAAGTCACTTCAAAAATACAAAACCTCTTAACAGGTATTTCAAGTTCAGACTTGATCTGACAAATTAGTTGCAATAACCTCTATGAATCACACAATGCTTGTTTTGCCTACTAAATCTTTCAGAGTATATTTTCTCTTTAACCTCCAGCTTCTTTCTTTTTGTGCTATTTGATACCTTATCGAGATATTTGCCATAAATATTATACAAGTTAATACTACCAAATAAAGATATACAAAATGTTTGCATTTTAGTTGAATATTTCTTCACAATTGTGTATAATTATTAATGCTTTCCAGGTTAATTTGTTATGGCTTTTTCTAAATTTCTTGATGCACGCAACGACTATGCCTTCAAAAGAATATTTGGTACCGAAAAGAATAAAGATATTCTTATTCATTTCTTGAACGATATTTTGGGCTTTACTGGCTTAGCTGCTATTCACGATGTTGAATTCTTAGCTACCATTTTGGACCCTGAAATTGCCGCTAAAAAGCAGAGTATTGTCGATGTTCTTTGTAAGGACTCTCAAGGTTCCAGGTACATCATAGAAATGCAATTCACTAAGACCAAAGGCTTCGAAAAGCGTGCTCAATATTATGCTGCTAAAGCCTACTCAAGTCAAGCTGATCAAGGTGATGATTATCATAACCTCAAAGAAATTATCTTTATTGCTGTTGCTGATTGTATTATTTTTCCAGATAAGGCTGAGTACAAATCTAATCATGTCATTTTAGATCAAAATAGCTTTGAACATGACTTAAAGGATTTTTACTTCGTATTCATAGAACTACCTAAATTTACAAAGACAAAAGAAGACCAACTAGAAAATATAGTAGAAAAATTGTGTTATTTTTTCCGATATGCAGCAGAAACAAGGGAAGAGGATCTAGATAAGATAGTTGGTAGTGACGTAATAATAAAACGAGCTTATGAAGAGATGAATAAGTTTAATTGGTCAGAAGAAGAGTTACTAGCATATGAACAAATGAAGAAACGCATAATGGATGAGATTGCTGCTTTTGCTCAAAAATTTGATGAGGGTCTTAGAGTTGGTCATGAAAAAGGTAGACTAGAAGGTATCCAAATCGGTCATGAAAAAGGCAGAGCTGAAGGTAAGCAGGAAGGTAGGGAAGAGGGCAAAAAACAGGCTAAAATAGCTGTAGTTAGAAACATACTTAAAGCCGGCTTATCTGTTGACTTGATAGCCCAATCTACTGGACTTTCTAAAGCTGAAATTTTACAACTCAAGAAAGAAATAGCTTAAAAACTTGGTGATCTTATTAATTGATTATCTATTGTTGTATCACTTAAATAAGTTTCAGGGTTATCATCTATTACGTCATCAGTTTCTTGCCCGTTTTCGCTCCAGTTTACGGTACTCTTCCGGGTTTTTCTCTTAATTTTAGAATCACCTTGTTGTAAACTACCCAAGTTTTGTTCTTGCTCTGTTTTACCGGATGAATTACTCGATGCATTAGTTACTTAGTCTCCTTTACTAATATTCTGTTTATCTAAAAAATAGGAGCTTTTTTAACTTGTTCATGTAATATATCAGATATATTATAACGACCATTTTTGATGAGATTGTTTAAATATTTTGTTTTGTTTCCCTCTTTATCAAAACAAAGGTCATGCAATCTTTCAAAAATAGAACAAACATCAATTCCTACTCCATGTAGTATTCTAGATAAATCTTTCGGCGTAAAAAGCTTTTTCTCAGCCAAGAAGTGATTTAAATAATTTTCTTCATTAAAACAAACTTTATGAAAGTTTCTTAAAATAAAAGTGGCATTATTTCCCGACATGGATAATATATTAGATAAATCACTTGGCGTAAAACCTGCCTTACGAAAGTCACCTAAAAGCTGTGTTTCGTTTCCTTTCTCATCAAAACAAACATCATGAAAATTTTTTAAAGCAGGGCAAATATTAGCTCCTGCTCCATGCAATATCTTAGATAAGTTACTCAGCGTAAAACTTTCTTCCTCGCTTAAGAAACGATTTAAGTATCTTTTTGTGTCTCCTATAAAACAAAAACCATGAAACCTCTTCAGACTCTTTTCTAGATTATTCTTTGCTCCACTCAACATACTACATAAATTACCCGGCCTAAAACCTACCTTACAGAAATCATCTAAAAGTTTTGTTATTTCTCTTTTCTCATTAAAGCAAACAATATGCAATCTTTTTAAGATAGAAGAAGCACGAGCTCCTGTTCCAGATAATGCAGAGGATAAGTTACTTGGCCTAAAGCCTGCTTTATAGAAATCATCTAAAAGTTTTGTTCTTTTTCCTTCATCATTAAAACAGACATTATGAAATTTTTCAAAAGCATATCTAGCTCTAGTTCCTGCTTTACTTAAAATACTGGATAAGTTACTTGGCTTAAAGCTTTTTTCTCCACCTTTTTCATCAATAAAAAAGTGCTTTAAATGCTGTTTTCTATTTCCTTGCTCATCAAAAAAAGTATCAAATAGTTCTTTAAAAGCTTTAGAAACATTAGCTCCTGCTCCATGCAAAATACTGGATATATTAGTTAGACTCATTCCGTCTTTTTCTAAAATGTTTAAATATTGAGTTTTATTTCCTTTTTCATCAAACCACAGATCATACAAGCTTTTGAAAGCTGCTGCAGCATTAACTCCTGCTCCATTCAAAATACTAGACATATTAGTTAGGTTTATCCCTTTTTCTTCTAGAGTTTTTAAGTATTGAGTTTTATTTCCTTCTTCATCAAACCACAGACCATATAAGTCTTTGAAAGCTGTTACAGCATTAGTCCCTACTCCATGCAAAATACTGGATATATTAGCTAGATTTATTCCCTCTTTTTCTAGGGTTTTTAAATATTGAGTTTTATTTCCTTCTTCACCAAACCATAGGTAATATAGATTTTTAAAAGCTGTTGCAGCATTAGCTCCTGCTCCGCCTAAAATACTGGACATATTAGTTAGACTTACTCCTTCTTTGTCTAGAGTTTTTAAAAATTGAGTTTTATTTCCTTCTTCATCAAGCCAAAGGTCATATAAGTCTTTGAAAGCTGTTGCAATATTAGTTCCTGATCCACCTAAAATACTGGACATATTAGTTAGATCTATTCCTTTTTCTTCCAGAATTTTCAGATGTTGAGTTTTATTTCCTTTCACGTCAAACCATAGATTATATAAGTTTTTAAATGCTGTTGCAGCATTAGTTCCTACTCCATGCAAGATATTGGACATATTAGTTAGACTTATTCCTTCTTCTTCTAGAGTTTTCAGATATTGAGTTTTATTCCCATCTTCATCAAACCACAGATCATATAAGCCTTTAAATGCTTTTGTAGCATTAGCTCCTACTCCATGCAAAATACTGGACATATTAGTTAGATCTATTCCTTCCTCTTCTAGAGTTTTTAGATATTGAGTTTTATTTCCACCTTCATCAAACCACAGATCATATAAGCCTTTAAATGCTTTTGTAGCATTAGCTCCTACTCCATGCAAAATACTGGACATATTAGTTAGATCTATTCCTTCCTCTTCTAGAGTTTTCAGATATTGAGTTTTATTCCCATCTTCATCAAACCACAGATCATATAAGCCTTTAAATGCTGTTGCAGCATTAGCCCCAGCCCCACTTAAAATACTGGACATATTAGTTAAATTTATTTTTTCTTCTCCTAGAGTTTTTAAATATTGAGTTTTATTCCCATCTTCATCAAACCACAGATCATACAAGCCTTTAAATGCTGTTGCAGCATTAGCCCCAGCGCCACTTAAAATACTGGACATATTAGTTAAATTTATTTTTTCTTCTCCTAGAGTTTTTAAATATTGAGTTTCATTCCCATCTTTATCAAACCATAGATCATGTAAGTCTTTAAATGCCGTAGAAGCTTTAGCTCTTGCTCCACTTAAAATACTAGACGTGCTAGCCAAATTTACTCCTTTTCTTTCTAGAGTTTTTAAATATTGAGTTTTATTTCCTTCTTCATCAAACCACAGATCATATAAGTCTTTAAACGCTGTGGGGGCTTCACCTCTTGCTCTATTCAAAATACTAGATATATTAGCTAGATTTATTCCCTCTTTTTCTAGGGTTTTTAAATATTGAGTTTTGTTTCCCTCTTTATCAAACCATAGACGATATAAGCCTTTAAATGCTGTAGGAGCTTTACCTCTTGCTCCGCCTAAGATACTGGACACATTAGTTAAGCTTATTCCTTCTTTTTTCATGACTTTCAGATATTTTTTTCCTTCTCCTTTAATTAAAAAACTTAAGAACTGATTAAATGCAGGTGTTCCTTTTTTACCAACCACACTTTTAGCAAATTTAATTTCTTCATCAATGTTTTTATTTTGAATTTTCTGATAACTAGATCTATTATTTTTTATATCTTCCAAAAGTTTTTCCATTATTCCTTTCGTAATAGGGCCAAATTCATGAGATTCTGACCAACGTAACGCTACTTCATGTAATTTCTCGTAATTATATGGAATATCAGACTTACCTATCTCATTTCTAATAACACTATTCAAATTTTCCCTATTAGGTTGGTTAACTGCAAGTATTAGTTTATCTAAAAATTTCTCTTTTATTTCTATTTCATTCTCATCAGAGAGTCTTCCTTTCTCTTCTTCTTTCTGCAAAGAAGGTGGAAGCTTTAATAGACTTAAAAGTTTCTCTCTTGTTGTTCCTTCTTGCACAAATTGATAAAGACCATTCCCATTTATACACGAACAATTTCTTAAAATTTTATATCTTTTTTCTCGAATATCTATACTATCAAATTTTAAAGGATAAGAGTCTTTAGATTGCCCTTTTTTTAATTTTTTTTCTTCTGTAAGGTCTAGATCTGCATCAGTATAGATAATAAAATATTTTATATCCTTATCATTTTCTAATTTTTCAATGAAAAGAGTAAAATATTTATTAATAGAAAACGTATTCTTTCTTTCCTGTCTTTTGGAGGGAAATAACTGATCATAACCAATATTACTATCTGCATTATGAGCTTTTACATAAGTAACTCTACCTTTATAATTAATAGTAATATTATTAGATGTATCACGGCTTTTTTCCTCAAAACTTATGGAAAGCATGTTTTTATTCAAGAACATTTCATGTAAGAAGAGTAATAATAAATTGAATTCATATATAACTCCAGATATATAATTCTTAAGTTTTTTATCCTTTTCTGGAGCTGTTAAATCACACAATATTCTTTCTTGTAATGCTATATAATCGTCTTGAACTTTACTATTTTTTTTTATTTCGTTTTTAACGATGTTGTTCAGTTCTTCTCTATTAAGCTGATTAACTGCAAGTACTAATTTATCTAAAAATGCTTTTTTTGTTTCTTTTTCAAACTCTTGAGAAAGTTTTCTCCCTTTTATTGCTTTTCGCATAGCAGGAGAAAATTCTAATTGTCCTAAAAGTTCTTCTCTTGTTGCATCATCCTGCAAAAACTGATAAAAACCACTCCCTTGCGTATTATCATTTGTAAACAAAAAGTCTTTTAAAATGTCACATTCCTCTGTATTTATGCTATCAAATTTAAAAGGATAAAAATTTCTCAACTGTCCTTTTTTTAATTCCTTTTTTTCTGTAAGATCCAAGCCTGAATTAGTATAGACAATAAGATATTCTACATTATTTGATAAACTATCTGATTTAGAGATTAGATGTTTAACAAAACTACCAAAGTAACTATTAATAGAAGAACTTCCTCTTTCTTTAGTAAATAATTTAGCATAGCTAATATCATTATCTATATAATATTCGTCTACATTTTCAATTCGTATATGAATAGACTTCTTTTCGTAACGAAGAACAATATTACTAAACATATCAATTTCAGAATCTTCAAACGCTAATGACAATGAAGGATATCTATGTTCATACGTAGACTTTCTAAGTGAGCAAAGCACTGACAAGTCTAATCGATACATAAGCCCTATCAATTGATGAGGAATGTATTGCTTAGTTTGACAAGTATTATCTAATTCATTCTGTCTAGGTTCATCTTGTAAATCACTAGGAGATTCTAAATCTTCATTATTAGCAACATTTACATCCATTCGCGCCCTTTTTGGTGGATCTTTATCCATAACAGAACGCCCACGTTTTCTACTTGTTTTATGATTTTTCTTACCTGGACCCCTTGAATGACTACCTTGTTTATGCGAGGAGTTTTCAATAACTTGTAATGGTGTAGAAATGTAAGATTGAGAAATATTGTTTGAATTTGAACCTACCACATTACCGTAAGCTTCCTCTCTAGAAACTTTTATGCTTCTCTTTATATCTTTTTCAATATTACTAAGAAGTGGTACAAAATGGTTCCTGTAATTCACTATGTAAATAATATTATTACCTGTACCTACCTTACCTTTAGTAACATGTAATCCATCTATCTCTTTATCTCTCAATTTTATAGTCCTAACTTTCACGCCATACTTTTCGCATATCATTTTTCCTTCAACTTCAGGTCTTCCCCATATAGCGTTTTCCAACTTTAGAATTTTTATTTCTGAATCAGAGCTTGTATTTTCAATGTCTTCTGCAGTAAATTCAATACGCGAAATATATTCACAAAGTTTTACACCTTCTCCTTTTAAAGCACTACTCAACCATGAACCTTTTTTTGATTGATTAACTTGTTGTGCATATTGCTTACAATTTTCCTGCAAAGACTTTACACTAAATCCTTTACTACCTGCAATCAGACCTTTATCTTTTAGCTCATTCAATCCTTGAGCTATGGAATCAAAGAAACAATCCCCTTCACCTATAGCAGCTCCTATCTTAAAGCCCTCAGGCAATTTCTTCCTTAGTGTCTCTAAAAGTTGATTAAGCTTCTTTTTTTCCTCTTCATTCTTTGCATATTTTATCCCACTGAAAATGGAAATAGGTTCTCTAGTAACAAAATCTGACTTTTCTAGAGTGCTCTTACTATTAGGTGATTTACCGGACTCTTTATTACCTGCTAACATATTGACTCACTATACTACACTATTCACATGATAGTTGAAAAAATCAACAAAGTAAAGTTATCTTTTTATAACTAGATTATTAGTATGTTTTAATTGCCTTAAAGCAAACTTTACACTGGAAGGGCTTGACACTGGAGTAGATGTGTGTGTGCTGCTTGAGGCCAGATGAAGTAGCGAATGTCTTCCCGCACTCGGGACAGGCGTGGCTGCGAGCGCCAACGTGCTGAGCGCGGATGTGGCGCTGGAGGTTGGAAGGATCGGTAAATACCTGAAATATAGTCAGGTTTCGGAACGTGATATAATTTTTCCTTTAACTTCTCATATGAGGGTGATAAATAACATCAAGTTTCGGAACATAGTTATTTTGTTTTATTTTTGTTAGAAATTATAAATAATGTTCTAACTATTAATAAAGTGAATCAAGTTGCTACAACTAATAGGTAACCTTAATAATGCGCTATGCATATTAATAAGGTAATAATGGATTCTGATAACTCCTCTTACCTTAGGACAGTTTTCACACGGATATTTCCGTATGTCTGTGTGTGTTAACGCTCGGTGCCGCAGAAGTAAGGGCCGTGAACTGTAAGCTCTGTTACAAAGCTCACAGTGGTATGCCGCTGCGGGCTGAGCGTGCGCTTGTATGAGATGACGGTCGAGTCTGAAAGTAGAAATTTTCTATGGTCAACATTTGTATAATATTGAAGGGCATATCTTAACATCAAAATATTTAAGATATAATAAGTTAATTAGTATGTCAGTAAGTGCGCATTTTACTGCTATGTTCCTACGTAGGAAAAAAGTCCTAATACTCTTAATAAAACAAACTTGAAAGTTATATGATTGCCTTTTTAGTTTCAAGATATGTACTAATGTTGTGTCTTCATGATATAAAACTATTGTGATAACTTATTAGTCATTACTAATAATATCTTAATTAAATTAAACTTATTGTAGGACCCTTTATTTCATTAAGTTTTTAAAATCATTGTGTCTGTTATTCTCATAATGTCAAATGCAAATCAGTTCAGATACAACTAACTAAATGGAACCTCTTCCGACATGAAAAGCATATATTATTTTCAAAAATGGAACCAAAGACTCCTTGACAGTAACTGGTTCACTGCACGCAACGCTACCCGCCGGAGGCTGTTCTTAATGTTTCACCTGTCATACTCCACATTAGCGGATTGCTCTACAATGTTAAGAATCCATTGAAGTGCTATTATCGAGTTTTAAACCGGAGCAATCATAAGCCTACTATCTACGGTACATTTAACGAAAGCTTCGTTTGTCATTGACAGAAGCGTTTTCACTCTCGATAAGTGGTCGCTGCCATCTTTTAATTAATCTGGAGAATAAAATCTAAGCGGTAATACCGTCCTCCATTGCGTATTCAACTTCACCGGTAATCAAAATAGTGAACGGGAAAGTGGTTATTTAATTTGAATCAATCTAAGCTAGACCATATTTAGCAGCGATGTTTTCACGCATAGGTATTGCGATAAAGACGTGTTCCATTAGCTCCGTATATCTTTTAATAATTTAGATGTTTATTTTATGTTTTGCCGCTTTGAATTATGACATTATGTTAATGTTTTTAATAGTTTGTTGCAAGTTCTAGTCCACTAAAATGAAAGCGTTGTTTCATATTTAAGTATATTATTCTGCAATCTAAGTTTATTAATGTTATTTAAAATATAAGAAACATTCGTTTTTCTCTAGGATTTTATCTTGTACCCGATTTTGATAAAGTGAAGTCCCATGTCCCCTAGTGGGGTATGGGGCAGATGCATTTCACATCTGTTTCACTGATCGATTTTAGGGGCAAGTAGGTGATCAGCCTTCTATACCCTGCCAGACCGAGTATTTTTTTATCTCCACCGGGAATCGAACCCAGGACCTCTCGGTTGTAACGCTTACGCGCTTACCACTAGACCAAGGAGGCGGTCACGTGGTGCGCGGTGCGCGGTCGATTTTTACCCGATTTTGATACTTACTAATTATTATTTTTTATTTTAATAATAAACCCTCATATAATCCAAATTTATAATAAAACTAGGTGTTAAAGGTGCGCTGGGCCGCAAGCGGCCCGCGTGGGTTTTGTTAAATTATATTATAGGCATAAAGGTGCGCTGGGCCGCAAGCGGCCCGCGTGAGTTTTGTTAATTTACATTATAGGTATAAAGGTGCGCTGGGCCGCAAGCGGCCCGCGTGTGTTTTGTTTAATAGTGTATAGGTTAAAGGTGCGCTGGGCCGCAAGCGGCCCGCGTGGGTTTTGATAATTTAAGTTATAGGTAAAGGTGCGCTGGGCCGCAAGCGGCCCGCGTGGGTTTTGATTAATAATGTATAGGTTAAAGGTGCGCTGGGCCGCAAAAGGCCCGCATGGGTATTGTTTGATAGTGTATAGGTTAAAGGTGCGCTGGGCCGCAAGCGGCCCGCGTGGGTTTTGATAATTTAAGTTATAGGTTAAAGGTGCGCTGGGCCACAAGCGGCCCGCGTGGGTTTTGTTTAATAGTGTATAGGTTAAAGGTGCGCTGGGCCGCAAGCGGCCCGCATGGGTTTTGTTTGATAGTGTTTAGGTAAAAGGTGCGCTGGGCCGCAAGCGGCCCGCGTGGGTTTTGATAATTTAAGTTATAGGTTAAAGTTGAGCTGGGCCGCAAGCGGCCCGCGTGGGTTTTGTTAATATCCATTATAGGTATAAAGGCTTGTAATTTTTTGAATATTTTTAATGGCAATACATGTTGATGCAGACCGATAGATCAGTGTTATCTATTATTTCTGCTTTTGTTGAATATATAGATAGGAAGGTGCCTGTGACTCGGTTAACTGGGTTGAATCATATGTGGGCAAATAAGCACAATGGTCCAGTCAAGTGGCTAAGTAGTAAGGCAAATATGTAAATGAAAATCGTTGCTAAAATAATTGTTAATTTTAAAATGTGCGTTAGGAATACTGTTGCATAGGTACTATAAGAGATTAGTATTACCTACCTATTCTGTTTTTTACTTTTGTTCTTGGTTTTCGCTGAATAGTAAAAGGGCATCATTGTTTATTAAAATTAAGGGAAAAAATAAAAACGGTATTCGTTAAATTATACATATTATTATTATTTTAAAAGAAACAATTTATCGTTAATTTTATAATATAATATGTGAAGTAGTAACTTTACTGTCTGTCTTTGCTCTGCCTTAGACAGCTTTTCTTCAATAGGTATGGGGTAGGCTTATATCAGTACTGGCCACTGGGTGACCATAGTAGACTTTGTACATGGCCGGATAGCTTGCTTGATAGCTGTTATCAAATTTCTCCAATAGTTCAAAGGCGGTAGCTGAAACACTGAGAATAATTTACTCATCAAATTATAACAGTACAGTACTTCTTACCAGGTAATAGAAATGTTTTTACAAGTAGGCATTTAATTTTTTTTGTATGATAGGACAATAAATATAAATGAGATGTAGTAACTTAGACAGGCCATATTATACATTTTAAAAACAAATAATTGATCATATGAAATATAAATTAATAATTGTTAACCTATACAATAGAGAAATTAAGATTTGAATTTGTTATAAAAGCCAAATCTGATGATAATAATTAATAAAACAAATATTTATGCCTTAACCTCTATTATGTTTACACAAAACCAAACTTTTGTTGTACCTAGAGAATATTAATTATTAATGTGTGGTGGTTTTCTAATTCAATTTAAGTATATTATGTATCTACTCTTTTAAATTTACTATACTATAATTATTAAATATCTTTGTACCGATTTTGGTATAAGATTTGTTTGTTTAAAAATATCATTAAATTCAATAATTATTAATGTTGGAAAATTAAATATACAATACCTACATTTAAAACAAATTATATGTAACTATTTTAAACAATGTGCGTTAATAATAAACTATTGAAGATATTAACGTATAAAGAGTAGCTTTATTTGAATAATAAAATAATAATATTTTGTTACCTATAATTATGAGTCATAAATATAATATGTTAAGATTTCTAAAAACAACTAAGCAGAGTATTTAGATAATTAGTTATTTAATGTCAGTAATTAGCATGTTGGCTTCTTTATAAAAAATTGGTTTTGTCATGTAAAAGAAATATTTATAACCTTAAATTTTTTTTATAAAAACGGTTAAATTCTTTAAACGTGACTAATTCTTATTTCTTGATCTTTAAGAGTTAATGGTCAGAAGACACCCTTTTGTGACCCTTATGTAATAGACTAATGAAATTATATCAAATTTAGAAAACTGTAGGTAAATATTAAAGCATAATAAAATGAGAACATTACTAACCTGCTGCGCAGCAGACGACAGCGGGTTCGGTAATGATGCTGCGTTGCGCGAGAAAGCTCCTCAGACAATGTAAAAATTATTTCCTTGGCACACACTTCGCGATTTGTAACGCACTGCTTCCAGAACAATGTATAAAAACTTCCTTACCTTACACTGCGCAGTAATGATGTCTTAACACGATCGATGAAAAGAAACACAAGCGAAAGGTAGACACAGTCACGTTACACACACACAACAGAATATCGGAATATTTTTTCAAATATAGACATGAAGGTCGGTTAAAAAGGTGAAGTGCTTCCATCTACAATTGAACATTAAAACATTTTAAAAGAAGTATACCACCATAAAGCATGATACGTGCTCCGACTCGTCTCGACATGTCAAAACTTCTATATCTTCTAAGAGGTGGCGCTGCATAGTATTAGTTACTTTTGATTTAAAAATCAAAAGTAACAAAATCTTCATTTATGAAGCAAGATTTTCAGAACAGCCTTAAAAAAATTTTTTTAAATACGGGGAACTATTATTGTAATTTTTTAGAATTTGGGTAATGTCTTTTAATTTTTTTTTTATAATTACAGAATTATAAATCTAGGGATATTTTATGAAATAGAGCAGTTTACCTAAGTCCATACACTAGAGGAACTAGAAAAAAAGACGCCAGGCTAATTTCGTAAAATACTACTAGGTAAGCAGGATAAAGTCAAAACAACGTTTTTTACTTACTTTTTAGACTTTTTAGACAAAAATGGTTGTATGGGAAATGGAAAACAATCAAATTAAAATATTTATTTTTCCATCGTAGACTCCGAACATCGTAGACAGTTCATGCCATCGTCCGGTCATGCAGACTTATGATATTTATGAGAATTATCTTTTCGTTCTCTCATCAGTTACGCCACTTAACAATTATTATTATACTTCTATTTTTATTATTATTACATACAACAAAACTTTTCTTATGTCGCATGTATGTGTAGAAAATACCCAAGAAATAAACAAGACAATTAATTTTTCAATCTATATAAACAGTTAAATTCTCTAGGCAACTTTCAAAGCTAAAATTGAATATCGTGGACGGACTAAGGCAAATCTTTGAAATGACCGACGATGAACGAACCATTTGAACGGGACATTATAATTCATTCCGCATTCATTTGTTTTGAATGATGTTTCAACCTTGTGAAAGTCGAAAACAATTCCGCGAGCTAAATAATTGGGAGCAATAAAAATTATTAGTCTATACTACTATTGTAAGCATATTATATAGCATTTTCATTTACCAATTAGTAATTACCTTATATTAATTTGGTTAAACTCTCACATATTTTGTCACAAATACTTTCTTCGTAATATTAACCCATTACACAAAAAGGAGTTATAAGTTTGACAAATGTCTTGCCGTTGTATTTCTTAAACTGACCGATCTTGATAAGGTTTTATAAGTTGACGTCATCGAAAGGTATTAAGATACAGTTTATGAAGATTTGTTCATTGATTAATGAGGCATTTATTTTTTGATGGATTTTTTTTTAAATTATTTACAATTTCACTTACTACTGAATGTTGTTGAAATTAAGGAACGTCTATCCAGATAAATAGATATAATAATAGTGTCTTACCGGCAAATAATAGATAATACTAACCAAAAGAAGCATTCAGGATGCTCTATGGACAGAGTTGAATTTTGGATAGGACTCTCATAATCTCATGGAAAATGCCGAAATGAATGTTGTATTGAAAGAGCTATGCATGTCACTCAAGACAGAAGAAACGTGCCAGCATCGAATAATATTTCACTTTATCTTTGGCAAATCCCTCGAATGCTCTATCACTTTCTCGTATGCATGCAATTATTTTTGCAGAAACGAGAGAAAACACTGTTCTTTGGTTAAATTTGAGGTGATAAATAAGATGTGGTCGGAAACAAGACGCAATATGCATTAAGTATGCTAAGCCCTTACCTTGATGACTTTAGATTGTAAGTCAAGTACGCTGGGTGTTTAAACAGTTGTAAAATATAACTTTCACGTGCCGCAAAGAAAACAAGGATTTCATAACGAGAAAGTGAATCTTTATTAGAAAACAGTTGCCTACCGGTTCCAGTAAGTTTCCCGATTGTCAGTACACCACGGTGCTTTACGGTAGCGAAATTTGTATTAGGTATAGTTCCCATCGGTATAAGAAATAATGGATAAGGTATACTTCCGATGGCTTTTTAGTCAAGGCTTTAGTGGTGCTCACTTAAAGTTCTTATTCATATTATTAACCCCGTAATTATACTTACATTTAAGTAAGACCTTTGCTGAAAGTGTTTTGTGTGTCGGCAAAAACAATTGCACGTCAATAAGGAAATAACATAGCGTTTGAGACATTGTTTCAGTCACTTATAGTATATCTTATTTAATAAAAACATGTTTGATAAAGTAAGCGTGATATAAATCTATAAATAAAGACTTGCCAACTTATGTGCCGGCAACCTTTACAACTTGTTATCGTATCGTTCTATAAAACTTAACCAAAACGAAAGTAAACTTTATAGTAACGAATTTAGCTATTTCTGTATTTTGTTTACTTTTACTGCTTTAATCTGCAGCGAACAAAATTAGCGATTTGACGTATTAATTTTCATTAAACAAATAAAATAATATATTGTTAATTATAATAACAATAATATAATAGTATACTATATCTTATTTGTATATAATTATATTGCAGGTTGTAAACAAAAATATTATGTATTATGCTATTTCAGGAATTTGAATCTTTCAAAAGTATTGACGTTAATGTAATTATGAAGTAGTATTTTAAATCATTTTTTATATCCACTATTATCAATAGTCTATGCCACATCAAAATTCTTAGTGCTCTTGGCCAAAGCTCAGAAAGCTTTCACTTGGCAACTCATTATTCTTAGCATATCGGCTGTCACAATATCTGACCAGTGAGCTTTTAATTAGACAACTGCCCCGCGTCTGCGCAGAAAATATTAATTATAATCCTCTAGCTATACCGTTATCGCATTGTACTGACAACCTCGACTTTTCTTAAGCTCATTTATATAACTAACTCATGCCCGCGATGTAACTTACAATAATGTACTATTCCAACTTTCAAGATACATATATCTAAATGACTAATGCAAAGAATTTTACTAATAGTATTTACAAAAAAAATTAAATATACAATAAAGACACGTTCTTATAATATATTTAAAAATATATAAAAAGGCTCATCAACACCGTTGGGGTGCATAAAAAAATACTGCACTAGGCACTTTCTATATTGAAATAAGTTTATAAGAACGAAAAATTAATTTAAAAACTACGCATTTATCACATGATGTCATTTTTGTATTGCTTTAGAAAAAGCAATACAAAAATTTCGAGATATCATAAAATTAATATCATATACATGATCACTTTAACTTCAATTAAAAAATTATTTTCAAGAAGCGCCCTAGTCTGGGACGAACAAGCTAATAAACCGTCCATTTCCGTACATGTTTACAAAACATACACATTTTCGAGTGAGAACTGGTACAACTCATTCTATACACTTGGATCGTTCAAGTAGACAATCATTTTTATTACAATAGGCCATAGCGAGTAGCTTTTGTTTAAAATCTGATGTTTTACTGTACAAATCCCTCACGTAGAGTTTAAAATATTGCAACTGACTCGATTTTATTTCATATATTCGTTTAATAATAGATATGATAACAGAATTTATACAGATCGTAACCTAAATATACAGGTATATATTATTATATTGTTTCAAAGTTTTATTATTTACGATTATAGTCAATTGCCGCTAGATTACAGTAATTATAAACGGAAGTTTTATAGTCTATCATGTTGAACTTCTGTGTTGCCTTGTTAATTAATTCTGGTAGTAAAAGTAATTACAGCCATCTATTTCTAAAATAACAAATCTTCGTAACATAATAACGTAGATCGTTTAGTAGTTGGCAGCATTGCTGAATGTAACGAGAGGACCGCTAGTACTTTAATTATTATTATAAATTATTTTATTGAAATGGTGATTACGTATAAAAAAACCTTATTAACTATAGACATGCTGATAATATACAGAATATGTTTAGTATAATGACCAAAGAGGCGATAGAGATGCATATGTTTCGGATAACCATATGAGGGAAACTTGGAAATTTTTATGAAAGTACTTCATATAAACAAAAGGACTATATTATAAAACATAGTAGATAAGACAACAATGATATCAATGTCCTGAAGAGCAAAACTATACAAATATTTTTCCATAAAACAAATTCTTAGGTACACATTCACTCATTCTTTGCTCAGATAACGTGATGGCATTTCCAACACGCCCAGCTAGCTACCAACTCGTTTTCAAAATAGTTTGGATAGATCTTGCAAGGCATAAGGATTAATCCCAAATCGCCTTTGTAGCTAGATTTTAGTATTGCGAAGTTCCTTTGTTCAATTGTCGGGATAAAATATGAAATTAACAAAAATTGCTTTGGTTTGGAAGATACATAAGGCTGAAATTTACCTGAAACAAAAACAATGAAACTGTTAACTGAGGTAATAATGTACATATATACTCTAGGGATTAGGGCACTTTACTCTTTATCGTTCATACAGAAGTACGTCATCATTGAGCTTAATAATAATTAGTGTAAAGTTACATTACTAGGGGAGTTACTAATTCAACCTAGGATGACTAATTACTGTGGGGAAAGAATATCAGCATTTTTAGTGCCCAAAGTTTTTAATAAAATTACTGCACAAACCACTAAAATGATAATAAATATATAAGTACATTAAAGTCGAAAGTAAAGGATTTCTTAATCAAAGATGAAGAATGTAATGTATATGTAATATTATATATGTACCTACTAGATAGAATAGTTTTTAGATTTATGAAAAAATGTAAATGTAAAGTAAAAATGTATATGTAAATATGTAAATTAAAAAAAAAAACTCGTTTTCCATAGAAATTTATGCTGACATTATGGAAAAATACTTTTACCAAAGTTTATACTTAGCCCAATCTAAAAATTGGGTATCGAATACTCTTGAAAATGTGTGTCTTTGATTTTAAAACATTTAACTGTGCTTGATTCACGTACTGACTGCAGATATTCGGGCCAGGTTTTTGTACTAAAATGTTCATGTAACTTTGTTAATAAGTTATATATTATATGTTATTTTTAAATATATGAATAGTACATGATACACTATGATAACGATAATTTTCTTCAAAGCGAAATCCGAGTAGTAAGTTTCATAAGATGACTTGTTTTGATTACTATCGATTTCCCCAGTAAGTGTTTAGTTGTCATATTTCATAGTAAAATGACGGTTGTTAAAGCGGATAGCCGTCGAGCTAGAAGTTGGTTGTAATGGATTCAAAATGCCAGCGGCGGAGTTCTTACTCGAGTCATAAAATATAAATTATGAATCCTATTTTTAAATCACCTTTATAATTGTTATCAGACTCTAATGATTTTTCTATTGTTTTATGTTATTGATGTAAACTTCTAACTTGAAACTATCAACCATACGCTTATGTCACTGTCAATTTGTTTTGTTAATGTCTTTGTCAATGTATCTAATCACACACAAATTTTACTGTTAATTTCAGCTTATTAAATTGAAATAAGAGAGAACCTCTAATGAATATAAGGTTACATTAGATACATTGACAAAGACAATAACAAAACAGATTGACAATGAAATCAGCTTATGGCTGATAGTTTCAAGTAAAAAATTTACATCAGTTATTATAAGCTATAAGCTAAGTTAGTTATGTGCGATAATCAATGCGTTTTAGTTGGTGTTCTTGAATCGATTCCCAGGCACTGAAAGTTTCAGTTTGAGAAGCATCAAAGGCGCATTTTAGCAAAGTTATGAGTGATATAATGGTAGAAATTTATGTCTCACGCGCTAATAGAAGTCAAAATTAATATTATAACAATAAAAATTACACATTAAAAAAAGAAAAAGTACATGTAGGATAAACAGAAATTTAAAAATGTTAATAATGATAAAATCTTTTATAACTGTCAAATAATGTTGATATGATTTATTAATTAACTTAAACTGTCACGTTTTAATGAATAAACTATGAAATACAAGTCAAACAACGAGATCAAAGACCTATCACATAGTTAACACATCCGCTGTAACAAGGAAATACAGAGAAAAACAAAAAGCACGTGGCAGGTCACAGAGGTCAAATTCATACTATGTATTAACTATTAAGTAAATAGTAATTGAACGAAACGTTGCATTTGTTCAATGTTGCAATTAGAAATGTAGTTTTTTTAAACAATATTAGCTTTTTAGAGTTATAAATAGAATTAAGAGAAATTTTGTCTGTTTAAATATTCGATTTATTCTACAAATCACTATAACATATTATAGTCTTAGTTTCAAATTAAATTTTGTTTTAATGACGTTCTTGAGAAGTGTTAATCGAATAGTAATGTGATAAAGAGACTTGAGGGTGATTCTTTATTAAACCAGTATTTTGGGTACCCATTACCTACATTTTTAATTATATTTGTTAATATTTTTTAGTATCCATGTAAATGAACGACTTTGCGTATTGAATTGGAGGTCCTTGATAGGCACAAAATGTCTAAATCACCTACTTGCCTGTAAAGAAAATGATCAGTGCAATAGATATTGTGGTTGCCCCATGCCTTGGGCTTACGGGAAGTCGCTTTTTTGTATTGTTCTTGGGTTGAATTTTAATAGATGAGTTGAAAAACGTTTAGAATTTCATCATGTTTATTTATTGAGATATGCTTCATTTAAACAATACATCCTTAATCTGATTAGTATGTGAGTATACAATAGGAGACCACCCGCGTCATTTTGTACCCAACTTTTTATGAGTAAAACTACGAATTTAAACACTTGGATTCGACCACGTCGTTATTTTATTTCGTAGAATCTTTTAGTGGTTTTTTAAACTCTATAAATAAAAATATATGTTGAAATGTGAAAACACTAAACTCGAAAATGGCCAATTCAGCCGATTTTTTCTTCAATAAAGGGTTTTAAGATGCTTTTATTTAAAAAGGTAAAATACTAAATGAAAATATATATTACTGAATAAATATAAAAAATATAATGTTTATCTTAAAAATAAAAACTGCTCCAAGTCGCTGCCACTGGGCAGAGTGCCAAGGAAGCTGGCCGCATTTCCGCGATGAATTCTCTGCGCAAAATACAATCTAGCCCTCTTGTCACTAAAGGACTCGACTAGTTGCATTGATATTTCCCCAATAAGGGACAAATGACCGGGACCCCACGGTTTAAATGTTTCCACACCAAATGCTGCAAACTGATAACCTGGCCCCAGGGTAGAATATTTGCGACACTTGGCCTGTTCCGCTGCAGAAGCCGCCGCATCGGCATTAAGCATAGTTTCGGGATATGGGATGGAGCGATGTGTCGACACAGGTTGCGTTCCACACCAAAGATGTGGCCCATACTCCATGGAATCAAAGTCATGCCGTCCGCCATTAGACTTCCTAAACTAATCAAAGAGTACCAAATATCTTTATATTCAGTTTCGCATTAATATAGGCTGTAATTAGCATAGGAATAAGATGTCTTCTAAAAAACCTTGTGTTAGATATTCTTCATAAGACATGTTCAGTGCTGTCGTCAATTAATTTTCAGTGGTTGTAATGTTAACAGTTCTCGATTTCTCCATTAAATAGGCCATTGAATGACACTTGATTTTGCAGAAAGCATTACGAGTACACAGAATGCATAGGATTCGATTCTCATTTCATTGGAAACCAAACTATCGGATTACATCGCATTCTAACAGATGCAGGTAAATTAGAAAATGGTAATTTACCTTTTTAGTTAATTTATAATTCCAATTACATTGTATGTCATTTACACATGTTATATTAATAACATAATAAACTATTATTCACTACAACATGAAGGAACGAATTATCAGTACACTAAAAATGAAAAAGTTTATTAACGAGAGGTTATTAAAAATAGTATTAAAATAGTATAATGTTTAAATATTTGAAAACTTAGGAATTTATTATTTTATATATTTTATTTGTTTGGTGTATGAGAGAAAAAAAAATTAAATGGTTATACTTATACTAGGTATGTATATATTCTTCGTTTCTTTTTAACGCGCGATCTATTCATATATGTATTTAAGAACAATTTTTTTTTGAAATTATCTTCAAATTCACGTGTAAAGCTCATGTTTACGTTTTTGTCAGTAAAAGAAGCAGCGTCATTCCCTTCTAATTTGCATGGAGAAGAATTTCTCCCGAAACGATGTTAAATCAATAAAATTGTTAGTTTAAAACTAAATAAAAAAGCAAACCAGAACCATAAACGTGATGCAACGGTGCATTAGTGTTCATTATTATCTAGGTGCGTTTTGTTAACGGCTGCACTTGGAAATTTTGTAATAAAGGGTCACCGCGGTTATTTTGTACGCAATGAGGAATATTAATGAATGAGGAATGTTACTAGGTACGCAAAATCGCTTGAAACGTTGTCACAATAGATCTTTTATGTATACAAATACACTAGTTTTTGTTTTATTCAAAAAGAGCAAGTAGTTTTGATTTTACATGCATTTAAAGTTCGTTAGGTCGTGTGAGCAGTGTGACGTCACAGTACAACACTCCGCTCTCTCTCTTCGCGAGCAGCGACGTGACGACTGTTACTGCGCGAGCTGTTTTAAAATGACGTCACGTCGTCTGGAGAATCTAGACTTTTAAAATTCTGTATCTCTGCAATAAAATGACGTATCAAATAGATACAATTAGACGTACATAAAAATATAAATGTGTGTGTGCTTAAGACCAAACGACAGAAGTGAAGGCGAACAACAAGGCGAAATTAATAATACGAAATACAAGTTTTTTTGTTTTACATAGCCGAGGCTATGTAACGCTCGCGTGACGCGTGACGGCTCAGTTCAATTCAGGACTCACAAAAAGTGCTAAACGCGCCTAATGAAGTTTTTACTTCAAAAACTCTACTGTGACAAAGTTTCAAGCGATTTTGCGCACCTAGTAACATTCTCCATTATATTTATCTGTAGGCACAGATAATTGGTTAAATTTTGTCAAACAATTTGTAAACATATTCAATCACCGGTGAATCCTTTAAAATTCCTAAAAGCAGTTCCTTATGTGTACCTATTCTATTGACGTCATAGCCTTAAACTTTATACTTGGAATTTTGATAAAAATTACGAATTCAATATCAACTTATTTGCCGAAACTATTTACCTTGCAAATGTGTTAGTCGTCACAGCGGGAAAGTAACAAACATTAAAAATATTGCTATCAGAACAAAGTACAATAAAAAATACATTAATCAGTAAAGTGGTTGACTGTTATCGCTTTCGTACTGCATTTTAAATTTCTAACAATAATGCATTTCGGAGCAATTTGATAACATTATCTTATATCCTGTCCAGACTCTAGTGGGCCTTGTCTCCACAGAATATCTACATGAGTCACGCACGCGGTTTCCATAATATACACTTTTAAAAGCTTTTTGAAAAAAGTTAGGTTAGTTTAAAATGACTTTTGCAAATATTGTGTGCTAATTTTAAAATGTATCGTTATTTCAGATTTATAATGACACTTAGGCATCAAATGAAAGACTAGTGGAGCATCGCGTGGGTCATTTATTTATTTTTATTTATTTATTTATTTAGGTCAGATACACAAATTCAGTCGCTTTGCTTTTATCCCTTAAAGTAAAAATGTTTCCCGGTAGTTGAATCCAGAACATTCTTCATTGTAAGTTGATTAAAATAGCGTAGCGTGAAGAATAGTAAAATTAGCTTAATAATTTATTATCTTAACATTTGCATGAAGAGTTGTCACACTTAAAATTTTAAAATAGTCAATGATATAGTTTTAACCGAATTCTTTGTATTTAAAAGCAGCGGTTACTTTGAACTTTTGCACACTCATAATTTTAGGAAATTTGCATCATTTATCCTGGTCAGGGCTAGCAGCTAAAAGACTCGCCTTATATACACATAAATAATGTATTTTATTGTGTAAAGGTTGTTCTTATAAGGTCATTTTGCTTGTAAAGTATAAATAAAAAATTATTTTATAAATATTACAAAAATAAGTTCTTATATTGTTATGTTGGCCTGAAGGGCAATGACGTTGAATTTACTAGTTTGTTTAATGAAGTAAAGACCGCCTCCATGGCTAAGTGATTCATTGAAGTTTTTAGGTTTGAATCCTGGGGAAGCAAATGTTTCGGTTGTTTAGGTGAGAAAGGCTGGATATCTTGTGTGTAAAGAAAATGATTGAACGAAATGTGTTTTTAAAGGAATTTGTTATTATGTTTTATGTTACTTTGAAATGACAGTAGACTTGTTTCATTTGGTACAGTTTTTAAAATTATTTAATCTGTAGTTAGTCTGTGGTTTGCCTTCTCCTTAGAAAAAGATTAATCGCTCTATAAATGTATAGATCATACAAATATCAGTAAATATAGATAATGATAAAATAAACGCACGCGTCGCCTTTTTGTCTCTGTTTAAAAGCGATGATAACCTAACTCGATGCATGTTGACTCGATGTAACATAAGCATAAATACATTTTTTGGTAGGTATAGTTCATTGAAAAAAGAGACGTCTCTTATCTTCCGACTTCCAGTAAAGCCAGACTTCTGTTCCAATTTCTCTGATTATTTTCAATTTTCTCAATTCGTTGTTTGTGACTTACAGAAAACCCATTCTACTCTATAAATAAATACTACATTCGATCTTGTTGATAGGTGGTCAGCATAATAGTGAATCATTGCACTGACCCGCTTACTGGGCCATTGAAATGACAATAAATTTGTCCTAGCTACATACTGATAGACAGTGATTTGTTTTAGTTGATATTAACTTTATGCTCATTTCTTAAGGTGAAGATTTATAAAAGAAATATTATTAGAAATAAATAGGAAGTAAATGAAGTCCCGTAACCTTTAGTAAGGCATGAGACATAAATCTGTAATAGGCATTTCCTTTAAACTTCCGCCAAGCCGAAATTTTCTTTTGTTTCGCCGGGAATCGACTCCAGAATCTATTATGTAGTAGTAACTCAGAAACTTATAAATTTAGCTGCAGAGGTGGTAATATATACAGTTAATCAAGTTAAGGTTTTGTGTTAATTGCTTAAAATAAGTTTTTTTTTATATTTAATAATAGGTACTTTGCACTGCAAAACCAAAATAATTAATTAAGAATGCAACGGGCGAAATTATCCCAAACAAGCGATATCTTACAGGCTATCCTGATAGGAAAAAATAAACAATAGATAATTATTATTACTTCATTTTGACTGCGTCTAATCCAAAAAAACATTCATTTAGATATAAAAGTTTTCTATTGTGATTCAATTGTAAACTCAAAATTTCAATTGCTTTTGTGACTTTTATAACTTCAACGTTTGTTCCGAGTTGCCTGAATTTTAAGACCTCGATTTTTCCGCTCTGAAAAACTACAGTTTGAAGACAAGTCTTTAGAATTCGTAATGTACGCTTCAGTGACCTGCGAGAAAAAAATTTTGTAGGTAAACTACTCAGTTTTGTATTTCTTGATGACTATTTATTTCATACGCACAACTTCTTTACATTCTTCTTAACAAAAAAAGTCACATTCAAACTAAATTCCAGATTGGTTTATTCGTTTCGCTACGATGCCATAGACAAACACACAGACACGTAAAAATAATAACACTCCTCTTTTGGCGTCAGAGGTTACTAAGAACAGTCACAGACAATTGAGCAATAGAACACAAATAACTTCCCTTTGATATGTATTGTATAATTATTTAAATAATTTGAAATTATTTCGTCAAAAATAATAAATTTCTTCGCCTTAATTTTTGACCATGGTATATAAAATGACATGTCAAATCAATCAATTTATGAAATTGCAACAGAGTACAATATTCCTTAACAATATCGATTATATTTTCTATACATTAACAAAGTATACGGCATTTTTATATGATGTTTCTGGGTCTTTCTGAAGCTATTTGACAGATTTTTCTTAATGAATTAGTAGCCAGTATTTTGGGTACGCACCCTAACGGCTTTGATGAGCCTTTTGTATTTTTGTAAATATATTTAAGTACATTATTGTAAATATTAAATAAAATAAAAAATTATTAAAAAAAACTATAATAGATCACCCTTTTATGCATATAAATGAAAAATATCAGAGTAGGTATGTTGTAGAGTTTAGTGTGATATTATTCGAGAGTAAAATTATAGTATGTTTATTATATTCTTCCAACTAAGCCACTGGTTCTTACACATACTCTATCTATTTGACATTTGAAGTGGACACCACGCAGCTGAATTCGCGGGCATCATTTAGGGAATTCACAATGAGTCGAAAACCAATTCCAGATTGGCTAGACAAGAGCGCCAACGCTGGAAAGTATGAAAATGACATAAATTGTGTCATGATAACGCCATCAAACGTCATATTTGAACGAAAACTGCAACATGAATTTCCAAATTGCAATCGATGAATCTGAATTATATGCTCTATTTTGTCTTCTTTTTCTATTATTAGAAACATTACTTGTTTTCCAATATCTTTCGTAAGTTAAATATATAGATTTAACATTGCAAAATTCGACCCGAATTTGTTTACCCCTAGAAATAGTAATTAATAAGTTATTAAGTTATAATATTTATTGGCTACTGTTATTACGGTCAGTCACCCCGGTGTCAATGTAACTCGACCACAAACCGCTGCGCCGCTCATATTGAGTTGCATGCCCTGCATTTATTGCGATTTCAGTCCGTGTTACTTTAATCGTAATAAAGTAGATCATTCTTTAAATAACATTATATTGCTAGTCAACCTGCGTCATTATTTATAAACAATTTAAAAATAAGAAAGATACGTTAAGGTGGAATATATTCTATACAGCATTTTCATTAAAAATATGCACTATAGGCTATTTATTGAAACTGATTTGCATTTCGAAAGCAATATGTAGGAATTACCTTTAGGTGAAACGTTTCATGAATGCGAAAGCTTAATGTCACGGAGATCATTCATTAATAACAGTAATTAACGTCAGACATTTCAAATACCAACATCACCGATGTAGCAGACCAATTGAACCTTATTTCTTTAAAACCTCATTTTTGTAGCTTTTTTTGTCGTTGCTAGGCAACACATAACCTTTTAGGTTTGTGTAGGTACAACCTGGCAAATTTTGATACGTTACGTTTCTAAGATACAGATATCTATAACTCTACCACAAGTCTGAGTATTTTCTGATAGCGTTTGTTTTAATTATGTGTTGAAAATCGTACAGCGCCCCTAGCGGTTGCACGCGCTTACTTATCCACTATCGGAGTGACAGCTTTCCGATAGTAAAAAAATATCGATAGTTATCTCATTGTTAATGTGCTGGTTTAATATTTGTTTGATTGTCGAACCGGGCATCACGTATAGACTAAAACACTATGGAGAATTCAATTTGTCAAATGTTGGATGGAAAAGATTTTCATATTAAAAACAACATGGACAACCTTTTTCTCAAGACTTCGTAAATGAAATAGTGGCATCATCTTCTACTTAAACGAGAATATAAAAACTAATACAAATTGTACTTAAGTGGTCGTTAGACATTTCTTCAAATAAGTACCTAATACCTATTTCAAAGATTCTCATAAAGGGTTAAGCGATACATCTCCACTATTTTTAATATCCTCCTGTCAAATCCAATAAATCTTCTTCAAGTTTCTAAATCCTATAATCGGATAGGAAAGTGCACTATAAATCCATAAATTAAAATTAATTTTTACTGTTCAGTTTCCATTACACTCAAACGTACCGTAAACAAAGACCAATAAAGCCTTAAGAAATTGCTAGCATACGAAAATAGTTCCTATAATAAAGTATTAAGGACTATAATAGTTTATAAGAATAGCTTTAGTAATGTAAAGCTGAGCGAGGGTATTAAAATTTGATAAATGTACTATTAACATTCCGATGCTAAAGTGCTGTCTTATACTTAATGTGGATTAGTTAGTAGATATTATATATCAAATCCTTTTCATCGGTATAACTTTGTTTTTAAAAACAAATATTACTGTAACATTTCTAGTAGGTACGACTGTTGAGGTACTTAAAACAAGGTCTCTAATCATTTTGTTAGAGTTACAATAATCGAAATAGCTTGAATTTATGTATGCGTCTTTTCACTCTCTGTTTTTTTAGCGTACCTTACACTGGATCTACCATAAATGAAAGAATGTATGAATAATTAAATAAAACATATAATTCAGATTTCTTTGAACAAACTTCGAAGATATTGTGAGCCAGTTTAAGCTTTTCCCAAGTAACAGATGACTTAGGATTCTCACAATACTATCACTGTTAAAAGTCGGGTTTGATAAAAAAAGGAATTCAAAATCTTAACTCTGCACCTAGAGCAATATTTTCTTAATTTTACATATTGTTAACATTAAGTCTATTTCTCGGAGCAAAGTTTATTAATGAAAAATAAATGGCGCTCAAAGAATATTTCGCAATGATAGAAGCGGCTATGAATATATAATATATGATTTGGTGAGTTTTGAGTGAACACTGTTAATAGAGTATTCGTAATTTTATTTTATCTAGAATTAATAGGAGTATATTTTCCACCTTACATTATGTTCGTATTAACTATGCAACGAGAATGTTTTGACCTTACGTTCGTCAAAACTTATTACGTCGTTACGTCGTCATAGTGACGTAAAGCCATTAAATATTTTCAAATGTATTTTATACTTAGTACCGTATACATAAAATAATTATCGAGTTAAAGGTTGAATAACTAGTTATGACGATATAAAAACGTCTTCGTTTTTTTTTTATTTCTTCTGGCATATTATGCGGTTTCGTAAACGAATTCATATTTAATTTACCAATAAGTTTATTTTATCATTAATTATATTCGTCAGAGTTCTAATATCAAGTTCTTAGTAAAATCATTTTATTACTTAATTAAAATCTAAGTGGATTGCGATATCATTTTAGTAAATGAGTTTAAAAGGGAGATTCACCAGCATAGGTATATTAAATCACACTTGTGTACAGTTCGGGGTAAACACTTGTGGGATTAATAGGTTGTCAACAGTTAAAAACGTTTCGAGAATTTGATGTACTGAAAAGGCATGATAATTTTTTTCATGATACAAAATATAGCTGGTTAGTACAACAACAAAGTGGGAAAAAAGCCTCATGAGACATGTAAACTATTTTAACTTTTGACATTTTAAATTTAATAATATACCTATATAACTATTGGAGTACAGACCGTTGACCGAGAAAGTTAAGATTGAAAAGTGATATTTATAACATAAATATTGATTGATGTGAGGACCCATGATAGAGAAAGGCAATGAAAGTGATTCTATAATTAAATGGTCATACCGGCGTTGTTGAGCAAAAAGCTCGCGATTAATGCCTTTGGACCACACCTGTTGAACGGGATTGGACTCCCATACAATATGGTACACTGAAGTTGATACATTTATTCACAAGACGATCGCTCAGTTGTTTTAGCTGTTAAAAACTTCATTTTACTAACGAGTTCAATATATAAATGAAAAAAAGCAAACGTTTCTTTCTGGATCGATTTAAAAGTTATATAATACAAATTGTTTATCTGTTTAAATACTATTAAATATCTTAATTCTTATAAGATATGTAAGCTTATTGAGCATTGAAGTAAAATGCTAAACACATAATGAATGAACCTAATATTATGATCTTTGATCGGCTTAATTAGCCAATTGAATAGTACTACGTCTTTTGTTGTGTTCGATAATTCAATGCAGCAGGACTCAATGGAGGCGCGGGTGTAGCAAAGCGAATACAAGAACGTGTGATCTGCACATGCGATGTCATTGTTTGTTTTTTACTTGTCCCTATACCTACAGATGTTTGGGAGTCTTTGTGATACATACGGTGCTAATTTTGAATGCAGCCGTTATATTAAACGCAAGGCATCCGTGCAGGATTGGGGATCCTAAAGACCCCGAGATATTAAAAGCAAGTAATCATGACTTCGCCCACATGTACTTTGTTACATACATACATACATACATTAAGCATAACATGATAAATTTAAAATTAAAACTAAATTTTCTTTTCTAAAACATTGGGGATACAACGGGATAGAAAATTCAACACTATCGAGCCTCTGATGAGAAAAGTTCTGTCATGTAATTATTCCTTAGGTAATTAAATTTCGTTACGAATGGCGGCTAACATACTGGTAATATTTCCTTTTTATTTTTAGGTAATTATAATTAAAAATTAATTTAATAATTTCAACATACGCTACAAATTCTCTTTTGGTTTATTTCTACACTTTAATAATATTTTTTAAATAAGATAATTCTACTCACACAATATAAATTTTCTTCATCTAAATGCAGAAAATTGCTCATTTTCAATGACTATATACACATTCATTTCTTGCGGTTCACGGAGTAATCTTGGGTTTATTAGTTTGTGATATAATATGTACAATGTATTAAGCAAGTTCTAAGAAACTTTATGTATATAAACTACTTACTACTTATATTATTTAAGCTTAAACTCCCAAAATTATTAATTCGTTGCTCAACTAAATGAATAATCTATATACATTTGCACTAATTTTGTAAAATATTATTTGATTATATTTTATAAAATTAATGCAGATGATTAATATATTGATAATAAAAATAAATAATAATAATAAAAATAAAACAAACATAAAGTATAACTGAGTTTTTCTTTTTGGTTGTTCAAAAAAACCTTTTTATAGCTTACTAGCTTTTGTTCATGAGTCTGTCCGCATTTGTCCAACCCAATCAAACCTTTTTCGCAATAATAATAATTGGGACAACTCACATACATTGCTCTGATCCCAGAGTAAGTAGCTGAAACAACGAGGGTACCACAATAAATACATATATAGATTTATAAATAATCAAGACTCGGAAACAAACATTCGTACTCATCACACAAATACACATACCGGGATAAATATAAGATAACCTATATTCTGTACTAAATTTAATCAATATTAGGTTTAAGCGTGAAAGCGTAACATACAGACATAGTAACTTTAGCTTTTATAAAAGTAGTAAGAATTATTACTAAAGCAACCTTATTGTGGTATGATCGGCTGATGGACTAGGTTCCCCCATGTATTTGTTATTCTTCCAATTCTCGTATATCATCAAACAGCTGCTCAACTTGGCAGGTGATTGTAACTGGTTTCAATACAAACGATTTTCAGATATAAAAAAAGTTTTTAATACTTGATTTTGTTAAGAAATTATGCACGGTCTTAGCATCGAATCCTTGGAAAAAAGTGTTTCGACTTAGAAATAATAAAAAAGACTGATATTATAATGTGTAGGTATCAACATAATATTTGATTTGTGACAGTTAAAAATCGGCTTATCTATTATAAAATAAATTCGTTAAAGGGCTGTCCACAAACACACAAAAACATCACGTGAGTACGTGATGTTTTTTGAGCATTTTTTCCTCCTTGGTGATACGTGGTGAGGTTCAAGACTAAACCCCACTCCCGCATCCAAAATCACGTATATTTTTTAGTACCTACAAAGAATCTTAAAATTTTCAGACTATTATCTTTAAATACAGGTATAAAGTATAATAAAAACAATTAAGGAAAATAATGTCTAGACAGAAAGGTTTCAGGTTGTTTAGGAAAAATTAATTACCCCCTCCCCCCTTGTGATATTTCGTGATTTTTGCCGAACCCCCTCCCCCTTTCGAGCCTCACATGATTAATGGACGGCCCCAACTGCTAATAAATTCCTTACATTGATTGCATCGCATTGGTTCGCGTGCCAGCAAAGAAGAGCCGTGTACCTGTAACTATTATTTTTTTCAATTTTTAATAGGATTTTTTCTGTACGAAGACTGTCAGTCTCATAGTGCCATTGTAAGTTGTGTTACATACCCTTCAAGTACATTTATACGAATATTTTACAAACACTATCTCATAGCTATGTAGGTTATTACAGGACAAATAGAACAAACTGATTGCTGCCAAACTGATGTCGATTCACTACAAAACAAATTAAAAATCTAATAAAAACTGATAACGGGCTGTTTGACATTGTTATGAAGTTGACGCACTTTTTTAAGTTTCATAACACAATGACTAAGAGGAAAGACCGTGCCGTAATTTAATTTAGGCCTTTGGAAACCAATGAAGTTAAGCCTCAGTTTTTGTTGTTATGTAATCGTCTCATGACCTTTTGTCTATTAAATAAGTATTTACTTTACTCATCCTATCTACATATATCATTTCAGTTTTACCATTCAACCGACTCTGAAATAATAATGTTAACATTTTAACAAAATAAAACCGACTTCAAATTATAACTCAACTACTGAAAATATGGATAAATGGGATTACACGGAAAGCATCAGCTTTCAAACAAAAAAAAAATCGAAATCGGTTCACCAGGTCGAAAGTTATGAGGAACAAACATGAAGAAAATAGCGTCAAATTGATTACCTCCTCCTTTTTCGAAGTCGGTAAAACGGTTCTTAATATGTTGTTATACATCGGTTCAGATTTATATTTTTTCTTCAACTTTTTTGAATTTCCGTTTGATTACATTTAGATTTTATTTTTTAATTGACGTCATTAATTTGGTAGTTTTTGTTATAAAAATAATCTACTGTACAACGTTAAATACAATTTTAAAGGAAATTATCACCACTTCAACACAAATTGGGAAAAATTAATAGAATTGTGGTAATATCTACAGATAACCCCGCCGGGGTCAATTTAGTTTCTTACAAAAAATTAAGTTTACTTAGAAAACTATGACCATTTGAGCAACTTTATTATTGTGTTTACGGCGCAACGGAAAAGTACGGTCTTTGAATATATATTACTGAGTGTAAAACAAGACCACCTACCGGGCGGGATATTGTTCTGTCTCGATAGCCGGGAATAAATCAAAAACTTATCTAAGCCATACAAAGACTTTTCGCGTTTATTGGTTACTAGCGACCCGCCCCGGCTTCGCACGGGTATATTATACATATAAACCTTCCTCTTCAATCACTCTATCTATTAAAAAAACCGCATCAAAATCCGTTGCGTAGTTTAAGAGAGTTTAAAGATTTAAGCATAAAAAGGGATATAGGGACAGAGAAAGCGACTTTGTTTTATACTATGTAGTAATTTAAAACTTGTAAAAAGCCTTGATATTAAAACTCTTGAATTCAACATTAATTTCAATTCAATAATACTTTCATATGGTACTTCCGAAACAACAATCCGATACCAAATGTCTAAATATTGGGTTTCTCATTAGATTTTTAACCGAATTCAAAAAAGGAGGACAATTCTACTGTTTTTATGTTTGGTACCTCAGAAATTTCGACTGGGTGAACCGATTTCGATGATTCTTTTTTTGTTTTAAAGCAGATGGCTTCATGTGTGGTCCCATTTATTCATCAAAATCTGTTTAGTAGTTTTGGAGTTACAATTTGAAGTCTGTTTTTTTTTTGTTAAAATTTTTACACTATATTATTGAATTACATACTTCTTGAATTCGTGAGCAAGCAGCCTGGTTTTATTGTGCGGTTTGTGCCCTTTTGTATTGTGTATTCTTCATTTATTAATTACATATTTACTTAAAAAAACATCATACATTTTAATACCTTATTTGATCTAAAATGCAAGTGATGTATGAATCATCGCACTTCAAAAGCGTTTGAAAAATTTGCCATTATCTATCAGGGGTTCCCAACCATTTCTTTGTCAAGGACCACTTTTATATTATTCTTGTTAGCAGGGACCACTATGTAGGCCCTTATAATAAAAAACTGTAATAATCAAACTGAAACTTTAATTAAAAACTCAATAAAAGATTAAATAAAAATAATTAATATTATTATTCAATATTATTAATGTGATTCTGAGCTTGCATCTTTACGAGTTCGGTTATTGTTATTCAAAACTACACGCAAATCATCACTTACTTTTAAGAGATTCATCGCCTTGTTTTTAATTACCAACAAAATAGAAAATCCTTTTTCACTATAAGTTGTTGAGAAAACCATCACATAGCGCAAGGCGATTTCTCGAAGTTTAGTATAATTAATTTATTTTATACTAAAATCATTCGCGGACCATAGTTTGGCTTCTGCGGACCACTGGTTGGAAATCATAGATCTATACAATATTTTCAATACATTTGAAAAAAACCTACATTAGGTTACCTACTCTCAAGTTTTCTTGCATGGGAGAGAATGCAATAATTTCAATAAATATGTATAAATCTAAATTTGTTTGTTTATAAGTTAGTGAATCTTATGTTTTTTATTTGAAAAAAATTAATAGATGTGAATGAAATATTTTACAGTGATTAGATGCATGTTGTATGCAATAAATTATTCGCCCAAAATGTATAGGTTGGTACATCTAATTGGAATGGAATAATCGTCTACGATATGTAAAAATTACTTATTAGATTGCATTAAGACGATTGTGAAGCTGTATATTTTCATATAAAAAGTGATAACATTTTCAAAAGTTTTGGAAATGTGGTAGACAAAATAAAAAACTAGGTCCGTACGTTTTTATTTTAAAGAAATATTGCGTATGATAGAAGTTACATCTAAATGACTTAAAATCTTCCTCGAGCGTTTTTATTCTTTAAAATTAAACTAAACTGAATTACTAAAATAAACGTGCAGATTAAGGTGTACTGAATATAAGGAGACGAAAATTGTCTCATTTCGTAAATGCTTAGGGGGGTGAAAACGTTATCGCCCGAAACAATATTTTAAAAAGGAAGTGTAAGTTGCCTGTAAACCTGTAAGACTTGTAACTCTCTAGGCGTGAGGCAAAGCGATATGAAACATATAGAATTTTTAAAAAAACCTACTCGCACCGCGTGTCCGCACTTAATCAACGTAATAATCTCGATTTGTGCAGCGTGACATTTGGAACGGATGTGCCGAAAAACTTTAAGAGAAAGGTTGTGCGTAATCCTTGGAACGGAACAAAACGGTCACAAGCAGTCTCTTGCACACGAATTCGCTATTACAATAACAATTCTAGATGGCAAAGGACTTTTGATGATTTTCGATCATGAGATATTTGTAGTGAACTTTAGAAAGCAAAAAATCAAGCTACCTACTTACCGTATTTAAGATTAAAATCTACCAACAACAGTTATTGTAGTGGGTTTTAACTTATCTTTCCTTCTTTTGTTTCACCTTGCGTATAGTGCATACCTACGTAACACAACGTCTGGTTTCTACAAAATTCGTCTTAGTAATACAAAGGGTAGTTATTGTGATAATATATAGCGTCGGATTGCTGATAGGACCACCTATGGCGCAAGTAATAAAGTGTAATTTGTCACTTCAATATTAGCCCATTCAACAAAGACGCAATCAAATTTTATCTCTTTTGCTTCAACGAAAGAGTATAATATACATTTCAAGGCTAAGAATTCCTAAGACGCAATGGAATAGACTGATTTGACAACAGGAAATGACTGTTGACCCTGTAGGAAAGGTTTTCAATTGACACAGAACACAATTATCCTTTACGCTTTAAAATGACACAACATATAGTTGGAAATATGTGATACATATTATTTTTGTTTATTTTATTTATTGATTTGAATTTACTTCGTATCGCTATATATTTACTTATTTAATAAAAAATGGATATATATAGATTTTAATAATAAAAGAAATCAGCATGGATACTAAACTACGTCGATGTAATTTTTTATTTGATGTGTCCGTACACTAAAAATCTATTTTGTTGTTTTTCTAAAAATAAAAAAAAAACAATAAACGGACTTCTAAGTTCATTTACAAGTTGGAAGTCGTCTTAAACTGTAATAGAAAAACATAAAATAGATCTTTATTTTTACCGACTTAAAAAAGGAGGTAGGTACTCAAATCGACGGTCTTTTTTAAATGTTTATTACCTAAGAATTTTCGACTTGGTTAACCAATTCTGATGATTCTTTTTTTTTAAGTTAGTGCTTGGACCATGTGGTCCCATTTAAATTTCATCAAAATATATTCATTAGTTTTAGAGTTACAATTTAAAGTCGGTTTTTTTTAAACTTTAACACTTTTATATTTATATTTTATTGTTCAAGGCACAAAGTTTTTCGGCATGGTCAGTTTTTCGCGTCAGTTCCATGAATCATCTCATTTCTATGTGAATTGTAGCATCATCTCTGTATTCGACATACCCGCCCACTTTCTGAATGCAGCTAAAAAAGTTCCTTCCACAGACGCCGAAGATACGTAGATAGATACAATAATTTAATACAAATTTAAAAAAATAAAGTTAGGTTGGTGGGATTGAAACTGCTGGCTATAAAATAGCAACGTATTCACTATAAATGCAAGTTCAAAACTCGCGAACAATCGTACGATATTTGTCCCAGTTACAATCTACCTACATGTGCGCACACTCGACAGTTTGAATGCTAAGACCTAGATAATATTTGCATAATATCTAAAAAATAGTTCTGCCAACCAGAGCCTTTTTATGTTAATTTTTTTATGGTATGTATAAATCTGGGTAATGCATGAAATGATTTTTATAGTAAATTCAAATGATTTCAGTATAAATAATTATAAGAGCCCAGACCAAGCCAGTCAAATTTTATTAAGATCAATTGAGTCCGGCTTGAGTAAAACAATATCCCATTAAAATGAACGCATTTATAATATTATAACAATTATTAAAATTCATACGTTTCTTATTGGTACAATAAATTACACAAGTCAACACGAATTTAGTGTCTGAGTTCTGAGTACCCAATTTTGATTTCTTATATCTAATTAATAAAAAAAAAATATTTTTATCTCATAAAGTCTGCTTTTCAGAATGTTAACTTCTAAGCATTTGTCAAAAATCGTAGGATATTTTTTTATCATCGTATAAAGTACAAAAGCAAACTTTTTTTTATAAATTGAGTTTTTGGTTATTTTTTAATGTAAACATTCAGACAATTGTTAAAAACAACACAACAAAAAGTCGTTAAAAAGCAGACAAAAGTTTTTTTGTTGACTTGTGTTTTCTTTTGGATATTATTTATCTGTACATAAGTAAACATCCATCTAAACTTTCGCATTTATAAATTTGCATTAAGAAAATAAATGTTATTTATCGTATATTTAAATTAATATTTATATAAAAAATACAGTCTTAAGTATGCAAAAACATTAAATATCTGGATTAATGTTTGGAGGCTTAATGTAGGTTTCGTAAGTTGCAAGACCACTCATGAAAGCAAACAAACCACTCATTCATACAAGAACTATATACATATAGACATATCATGGTCGTGGAAGTACAAGTTAATGAACGATCTATAAGATAAACATCTATAAATACATATAAATAAAATTGGAGTGTCCGTTTGTAATATTAAAACCGCTTTTTACTAAATGCATATGTATACACGGTACATATACCAAAATAATTTTTTATACAATTTCTGTCTGTCGGTCTGCCTGTTCGTTCCGGCTAATTTCTAAAACGGCTGGACTGATTTTGAAAGGACTTTCACTGGCAGATAGCTGATGTAATAAGAAGTAACTTAAGCTACTTTTATTTTGGAAATTAATATAAATAAATAATAAAAAATAGCTATTCCGGACGGACGAAGTAGATATTACATATCTATTATTGTTTTACTGTTCACTATTTTACTCTGTTTATATGCTATATAACATCGCTTTACGACGAAATTAACGCGAGTGAAACCGCAACGCACGGTTATGGTATGAATAAGGCTTATTAATTACTAAAAGGTCTTACTCAGTCATTGGAGTGTAAAATATCAAGAAACTAAATTTTGCAATAATTTATTTTATTAATAAATTTATTTTATATCTACTTGCTGTCCCTGTGACTTCGCAAGTAACTTTAGAGGTGTAGCTTAAATAGATTGTAATGGTCTGACCGCCTCCTTGGTCTAGTGGTAAGCGCGGAAGCGTTACAACCGAGAGCTCGATTCCCGGTGGAGATAAAAAAAACTCGGTCTGGCAGGACATAGAAGGCTGATTACCTACTTGCCCCTAAAGGAAAAATTGATCAGTGAAACAGATGTGAAATGCATCTGCCCCATACCCCACTAGGGGACACGGGACTTCACTTTTTTCACTTTAATGGTTTTGTACAAAACTCTGATCTTGCTTAAAAGGTAAAGTAAATAAGACAAATCATCTATTGAAAGTTCAATCAAAATCGCTTCAACCGTTTTGGAAACAAGAATGAAATAGTCCATCTATTGTTTATTTGTCTAGACGAAATTTTTTTATTTTGATCTTATAACTTATATACAATCTGAATTTATTCGCTTGTTTTGTGTATTGTAGATTTGTAAACATAAAATGAATTTATAATTAAAGTAACGGCATTTTAATTCAGATTCAAGTGATTGAATAGCCTGTAATGATTTTGTAATGATAGAAAAAACACTTCAAACAAATTACACTTCCAAGTAGGTTAACCCAGCGCTTAGTTTTTATTACAAAGCAAAAAGAATTGCGGTCTTATTTTGACAAATACATCGACTGCTTTTTATACTTACTGGTTATACATTGAAGAGTTGTAGCAAATTGTGGTGATAAACAACAATGGAACTGAAACATTTATCAAGCCTCGTAAATTATAATTTTGTAACAGTACGTAATAATGTCTAGCGGCAGTCTGGTCGAATCGAGTTAACTTTCTCGGACGATTTAGTTTTTTGTAACTGAACGCTGTGAACTGATACTTCAATTATCTTCACTGTTAGTAATCTCAGCTTTCAGTCGAATTCGTTAAGCCAGAGTGGGCAATTTTACCACTAGTTAAAATCACCGTATTTATTCATTGCGTAAGCATTCTTTTATATAATTCTAGCAGCCTGGCCTACGAATTGCCCGCATCGATTATATTTGTTTATAAGTCATCATTTTTTTCATTTTAAAATGTCTTTATTTATAAACTTATGATTAACTTAAATAACATTGCCAGTGTTAGCAATATCCTAGCAGTTATAAGTTGGTGAGTTTGAGAAACACTCGGTTTATATAAAACTAATTGCTGGATATTTAAAAATATTTAACATGGGAGTTAGGTATATAATAATTATGGAGTAACAAACATGTTTACTTTGAAGAGGAAACATTTATGAAAAGTTTATAAGTAATCCGTTATAGTAAACTCCTTTTCTAAATAACCACACATTTTAACTTAATTCCACGCAAAAGCAGCATATCACTGTATTTCATAAGCATTAAGAAAACGCAGCAGGTGACTGTGTCAAATATGAACGGGATATTAACGTCAGATTACGATAATAATTAAAGTATTGAAATTTTTTAATACCTTTCCTTCTCAAATTCATTTAGTTCATAAACTTACAAATTTAACGGTAGACGGAAGGGAACGCGTTTTTGAATTTTTGGAACCATCTGAGATATTACAATAGTGTTATAAATTCTGTAAAAAAATGTATTAGTTAAGATTTTGTCAAAATCGCATTTAGGTACAAGACCTAACGATCTTCACTAGATAGAAAATAATGCCAAAGTTAAAGTGTTTTCATAATAATGGTAATTATTATTATTCATAATAGTAATAAAACTACTGGTGTGTATACTTTATTACTGTACTTAATTATATATACTACGTAATTATATAGATAAATTCGCATGATGTCATATTTACTATGTAAAAATACCTAGTAGAATCCACAAAAATTAACAATTACCAGAAATTGAAACCAAAATGTCGTCTAGTGTGAGACAGAAAATAGTGTTGTATTTTTAAAAAATTACCGAATGAGTTTCGATAAAATAAGCGAAATATTAGTTCATCGGTTGGCTATTGGCGTCATAAACATAAAAAATTGTATTGAAAACTGTTTTGAAGGTTAAGAGGTCACGAATATGAATTCAACTTATGATGTACAATAACGTATTAGAAATATTCATCTATAGCAGGTAATCCAATGTTGCTAGATAGTATACAGACAGTTGTGATATAATATGAAACCTTACTAATTCATGAGACTGTCTAGCTAAAAATAGATATTATTTGACGTCTATAATAGGTTTTTCGTGACATTTTTAATCACGAACTAACGATACTCACTATTTATAACTGATCTTCAAAAAAACTAAAAAGGAGGTATCTATTTAGTATATCTATGGTAAAAACACGCAGATACTACCACGTACGATCCAGCATCATTAGTTAAGATGGGACTGTTATGCCTATTTTCGGTCATATGTTATCTTAGCCTATAGGACCTACAGGCTAAGGTAAAATATTCTATAGTATATATCTATTATAATAACTATATCTTATCTAGATAGTAATAATAATAGATAAAGTATATAATTCTATTCCAATTAAAGTCTATGAACATATTTTATGGAACTCTCAACAATTACAACCTTTGAGGTTAATCACTAGCACTAATCGAACCAATCATTAAATCATTCAACAAGAATGTTTTGAGGTTATTTTTTATAAAACAAGCTGATGTCTGCGATTTCGTCTGCGCAATTAGTATAAAAAGTATTAGAAGGTTAAATAATTTTCATATTATAATTTTTATCAATCAAATCTATTTTACTTTAAATGACTCATGAAATACATTACTACATATTTTGTAACTCAGAAAGAGACTAGCTTTATCACTAAAATAATTGAAATGATGGATGGAGAGATTATTTCAACAAACGATTTTACCTGTTTATTCAAAGTCAAAGTCGAAATATCTTTATTCTGTGAAATCTATTTGATCATTTTGAATCGTAAATCGTCAATATTAATCATCCGCATCCAAAATACAGCACTCGAAAGAAGTTTAGCTTCCTATCAGTTAAACAATTTTTAGAATTGGATCGGTGCATTTACAGACTGATTGATGATTTAATATACATATATTTATAGATGAACCGTATGACCTGCTAATTTTTCTTTAGGTCAATATCTAATTTTATAGAACCGTTGCTGAGGATACACATAAAGCTAGCCATACTTGGTTTTGTAATTATAGTAATTGCAGTTGAACCGAGCAATTTCCTATAGCCTGAAGATACTAAATATGCTGTTTAGGCTCGTTTGCGAAGGAGGCGTTATTATGCAAATTTCTAACCGGCAAAGACAGTGGCCTCCATACATCCGAGCGTTACATAGCCGAGGCTATGTAACGCTCATTCGGGTGAATTCGGCTCGAGTCGACTAAGCATGCGAGGAACAGTCAGCAGAGCGAGAGAGAAAGATAGATTAATTTCGCCTTGTTGAAGTTTTCACTTCTGTCGTGTGGTCTTAAGCACACACACATTTTTTTTATTAACTTGTTGGTTTAAATTTTTGTTCGTTTTCCTTAGAAAACAGAAAAAAGAAAACTTTAGAAGTGTCTTCTTCCTCGACTTTGTATTCATAATAGTTAGGTCCTTCTGCAACATTATCATCAACAATGTTTTGATACTCACTCTTCTGTGAATATAAAAGATATTCTCGACTTTCCTCTCTTCTTCTTTCTCTTCTTTGCCAAAGCTTTTTTTATATTTCATGTGAAAATATTCATCTTTTTTAGGTATTTGTACAGTGGGTGGCATTTCTTTAACGTGGCTTTTATAGCCACAATGTACATGTCTATTTCGAGCAATGGTCCATATTGTAAGGATGCATTCAAGGATCGGTAAAACTAATTGTGTCCTGACTCCACGCAAGGTCGCAGCATCAGTGTTAACAGCTTAAATGCGAAGATTGCTGTTATGCGGGCTGTAACGACAGCATAAAATTGCAAGTTATTTTCATAAACGTGTAAAGAAGCAAAAACTAAAATCTCATAACTTATAGCTAACGTAATCTTAATATTACTAACTTTATTAATATTTAAATGAAATCGTGAATATTATACATACATAAAGAGAAATATTCTCTTTTCCAAAATCGTAATGGTCGGAAATACTTCTATAGGCTGATAGTTCCACAAAGAACGTGGTGGTGCGTGGCAGGAAAATGCTATAGAAAATGCTCAGTTGTGGAACAATATTCAAACTCGTATTCCGTTACGTTTTTTGAACATTAAACTCAACTGCTGGTATTATTTCAAACAAATCCTAAGTTTTTTATTTAACTATACCGGGTGTACAGATAATGTAACGTAATTAATGTAGTTTTTTGGATATTTCTCGTTTTATTTTCAAAATGTTATTATTGTCATTTTACTCATTAGGTAAAGTACTTTCAATATCAGTTTAAAGTTTTTTGATATCTGTAATAGTTACGGAATAATCACCTATGTACACTTGACCACATTGATTGATTGTACACCAATGATTACACCCGGTATATACTGTAATATTTTTGGTAAATTGTGTGTTGATCATATAAATAATCTGTCTCTAAAAACATACTTACTAGATATTTTAAATCGAGTTTGAATGAATATCACGTGTAATTGGTGACCCAAAAACTTTTCTGCAAGCTTTTAATTTCTTTTTAATTGCTCATGTTAATATGGCCCTAATTGACTTCCATATTAATAAAATCCATCGAAACCATAATTTCTTTATCTTTATATTATAAAAATACGAGTAAAATTTTTTTTAAAAAGGTATTAAAAATAACGTAAAATAAGCAATAAAGTTATCAAAACTTAATGCATTTTCATTAAATTTATGCTATGTTTATAGGAAATTAAAAAGAATGTTCTTACCTGTTCGTACCAGATTCGCGTTCACGTCACACATGCGGGTGCTTATTAAAATAAATCTGCTTTATTTCCAATAAAAATCCAATCGAATTGGTTCAATTGTTCAGCGGTTTAGCAGCTGGAACTTACAGATAATTTTGAGGACAAGTTATATGACATACGTTGCAAGTTAAGACAAGCTTTTTAAAAACTATTGCGTTTTATTTGATTACTAGCAAAGTTTTAAATATGTTATCTACTATCGGAAAACTTTAAATCCCAGTAGCCAAAAAAATTTGCGCGTAAACACTAGGGGTGCTGTAAAATTTTCCATATATATAATAACAGACTATTCAAAAATAATTTACCAGGCTTGTGGTTGAGCTACTGTTATTTTGATATTATTAAAGACACTTATTACCGACTTCAAAGAGGAGGAGGTACTCAATTCGACAATTTTGTTATCTCAGAATTATCGACTAGATGAACCGATTTCGATGGAGCTTTTTTGTTTAAAAGGTTTTCCAACAAAAATTTCATCAAAATCTGTTTAGTAAATTTAGAGTTACAGTTTAAAGTCAGTTTTTTTATATAAAAATTTAACACTATTATTTACTAGTATAAAACTGCGGACCATACCGATTATGCGCGAAGACGTGAGACGCACCTTTTTGGTTCTCGTATTAAGATTGATAGCTACCACCCCGGTATATTTTGTCTCCACAACACGGAATGACGTTGCACCGTGCCAGGACATCCTTATTGAACCAGTGTCAAGGTTCACATTAACTTTGGACAACCTTCAGTCTATAAAAAGCAATTTGCACTTTGAATGAATGCTTTTATACTATTGCTTTATATGGAAACTATAGTTTGATTTGTCAAAATTTAAAAGAAAATCATAAAAATATATCTAACTTTATCTTCAAGTAGAATTTGTATTTATGTTCTATTTATTTTTTATTTTTTAAGTCCCATGTCCCCTTGGGGTATGGGGCAGATGCATTTCACATCTGTTTCACTGATCGATTTTTTATTTAGGGGCAAGTAGGTGATCCGCCTTCTATGCCCTGCCAGACAGAGTTTTTTTATCTCCACCGGGAATCGAAGCCAGGACTTCTCGGTTGTAACGCTTACGCGCTTACTACTAGACCAAGGAGGTGGTCTATTCTATTTACTGGTTACTTTTTAAAACCGGATCATATTTGTAAAATGAATTTTATTCAAATTATTTTGCGACAACTATTTTTTACTGAATCACTAGTAAATTGTAATCTTTTATAATATTTAATATATTTTAAAATACACCTACTTAAAAGCTTTTTCTTTGTATCTCTAAACGTTAAAATACGTGAAAAAGTGCAAAAAAAATATTAATGAGTCATATTTTTGTTTTCAGAAAAGATGTAGTTCGATTTATGAATTTCTCAGTAGGTTTAGTTCGGTTAATTTATTTTTTAGACCATTGTGCGAGTCTTTGGCTTGTTCTTTCTTACTCCAACCATCCCAGGCTGTCCCAAAAGGCAAGTGGCCTCCCAAGGCAGCTTCAAGCGTCCGGGAGTGATTGAACTGTACTCGTTGATCGGCCAACTCTTGCGCTCTGTAAGCACATGCTGCGGCGTTTATTTCAGTAGGTATATTCAATCCTTCTATCTAAAAGCATCTCGACTTCATTTCAACCACTTTGTACGTCAAACAGGCATACGAAACAGGGTCTAGAAGAAATCAACCTTACAATCTCGCTTCTTAGTTCAGCACCTAAAACTTTTTTGTAAACCTATAGAAGAGGAATAATTACCACATATTATTTAATTATATCTCAGAAAGTTTAGGTATTCGATAAAATATCCCAGACGGGTTTATGTATGTCATATTTCAACCAAATGACAATTTATGCACCGGAAGTCCATACTTCATATAAAAAAGTTCATATGGTTTTGAGATTAGCGCAAACGGATAAATAAACGCGACGAGAGATTTTTTTATAAAATGTATTGATGGTATAGTGTCCCAGTTATGAAGAGAAAAAAGTTCAAACGATTTAAGTGAATGCGGGCATTGCCAAAATGAAATAATTTAAGCATCCTGTGTCGAATTGCGAAATTGGTACTTGATCGTGAGACGTGAAAAAGAAACAGATAATATCACCCTTATTATGCGGAAGTGATTTGTTTTTACGTGACGCTCGAACTACTCAACCGATATTCATCAGTTTTGAGATACATTTTTTAATATACTTTAGCTTTATTTCAGAGTGTATGTATATATAAAGGCGAAAATGGAGCTGGATTGGTCATACGCTTCGACGAGGTCCCAATCACATCCCTCGGCAAGCTATGGATTGGAACCCGCAGGGATGAAGAAAGCGAGGCCGTCCAAAGCAGTCTTGGAGGCGAACTATCCTGTCGGAGGTGCGGGACATCGGGATGACGTGGAGCGAAGCCAAACGCGTGGCCCAGGACAGGATGAGATGGCGGAGTACATTCGACGCCCTTTGCCCCGCCTAGGGGTCATAGGACTTTAATAATATTATATATGTATATATCTCCTAATTAAAAGCTTCTGGTGCCAATTCTGTAAAACTCTTTAAACTTGACTCTTAGTTTAGTGATTTTGACGTTTTTCTATTGCTTCGAACAAAATTTAGAAATCGTATGACAGGTCTTAAATTGATTTTGTCATAACTAAACAACGCTAGTTTAATTTATGTACATCAAAATTAGCGTCAATATATCTGGGAACCACTGAGACACATCGCAGTAGTTGTCAATGCACCGACCAATTACTGCAAATTAACTTTCATTTTCTGCGATAAGTAAATAGTTAACACATCTCTGTTACTTTCTAACGCTTATTACCGGTGAAAACAAACAATGTACAGGGATCACGTACATGGGCAGAAATGTGAATATCGTTTAACTAGACCGGTTTATAATTGAATGAATGCTTGGTCTAATCAATCTCACCGCCTGCCTGTCTACTGTGAAATGCAATTCCCTTTTATATAAGAGTCAATCAGTAGCTGTATAGGTTTCGAAATCATTAGAAAAGTTTAAAAATGGTCATACGGAAGTAACAAAAGAGTTTCTTCCCGGAACCCAAAAGGAGAAATTCAAATGATTATGGGAAAAGTGCAAGAAGTGCGAAATTTACACACTTAACATAAAATTAAAAGTAAGTACTTATAATTAAAGAATAAATAAACCAAATCAGACCTTGTTTAATTACAACTTATTTATGTTGTTCCGTACAGGGCCTCAATAAAATATAAGACAGTTAAAACTAATAAATCCATAGGCCTTTTTTATGAAACTTAACGAATGAATCTCTTTAAAATAACTAAGATTTTTCATTTGTAAATCGTGTGTGGTTTTTATTTAAGATCAAGGGTTCAAAGTTATCAAATGTTTAATTACGCGTAATAAAACGAATTGATAGAAACCAATAATGTTTATGGTCACACTAGAGTGGGGGAGAACGAAGATTTATTATCTCTAGCAACACTTTAGCAATTTGTGGTACTGGGGGACAATAATTTCATTATATTGAAAGAATTAGTAAATTGCTCTGCACATTCCAAATTTCCACTTTTTGATCAGTCTATAATCAAACTAGTTATGGTCCGCGACTGCCTCCGCATGTTTGCCATATTTCAACCCTTTTCGACGATAAAAAGGCCTTGTTCTTTCCCAAGCTCTAATCTATCTCTGTGTCAAATTTCAATGAAATCGATTCTGTAGTTCAGGCGTGAAAGCATAACAGAGTTTCCTTTGCATTTAAAATAATAGTATAGATTTATTTAGATAATCGGTAAATTAAAAAATTCTTCTAATTTACAAAGATAAACATTTCGAAATAAGATTCCATGATTACGCCATTTTAAGAAAGCTAAAGTAGGTGGGGAAAAAGTAATTTTATTAATAGACAAAATATATATATAACATATAATACATATATTATTACTAGCTGACCCGGCAAACGTTGTTTTGCCATATTAATTTTTGGGGTGGGCTACCCTTATCACTTAGGGGTATGAAAAATAGATAGCCGATTCTCAGACCTACTGAATATGCATATAAAATTTGGTAAAAATCAGTACAGCCGTTTCGGAGGAGTAAGGTAACTAACGTTGTGATACGAGAATTTTATATATAAGATTTTGTTACATAGCTAAGTTGATCATGTGTCCGGCATTCAATGCGGTGGAGAGACTCGGTTGGATTCTCGGTGAAACAAAAATTTGTTACATATTATATGTAACTTTTATTCGCTGCTTTGCTTGCCGACCTGTAAGTTGCATTTCGTATAAGAAATCAAATAAATAAGATATAAACAAAGCTAGGTGAGGCTCTTGTTTCGTTTACGTGAGTGAAGGTCAACATCAAATTTTCTTGATTGTACTTGAAGCATGACATTTGTAAATTACCCATTTAACAATTTTAGACTTCCCTTTATTAGGATAAAGTTCCGTAATCCACGCTATACTTACATATACAATCTTGTATATCTATACAGATAAATATAATTGGAGTGTCTGTTTGCAATATTAAAATAACCGCTTTTTATTAAATCCATATGGATTAAATGCATACACCAAAATAACATTTTTTAAAAATTTTGTCTGTCTTGTTCCGGCTAATCTCTGAAACGGCTGGATCGATTTTGACGGAACTGGCTGATAGCTGATGTAATAAAGGGTATTTTAGAAATTAATATAAATAAATAATAAAAAATAACTATTCCGCGCGAAGTAAATAATACACATCTATTATTATTTTGCTGTTCGCTATTTTCTGTTTAAAGGCTATATAAAATCACGTTACAACGAAATTAACGTGATTGAAACCGCGGGGCACAGCTTGTTTTAAATAAATCAAGTATATTTATTTTTATAATATTATTTATATTTTAATACAAGTGTAACTATTTGTATTGAATAAATAAACCAGCGCTGAAACTTTCTCCGTATTAAACTTTATTAAAAATGATTCCACATTGCATTAATCGCTGCAACGGCTACAAAGTACTTGCGGCTGGCCGCATTGTCGGTAAAAACGGCCAGCCGCATTGTATAGGTTCTATTGCGGTCCGCCGAATTCCGTCGTCACTGCTTCTAGAAAACTGCTTCTAGAAAAACATGACCCCGAAGAAGCTGTCTAGTTATTTATTTATATTATCATAGAAAAAGTCGTAAAAATAAACATAGATTTTGGATATACCCTCTTCTGAAGGCTCGACATGATAGCAGAGAGCTTTTTTATTTCAGAACTAAAAAAACTTCTTTAGATACACTAGGATGTTAGTAAAATAGTATGAACAATTATTATCTAAAATATATACTTACCTATTTTTCACATTCGTGCCTAGTGCGTGGAGAATTTGCGGTAAAAAATTTATATAAAAAAGTATCAGATATAATCGTAGACTTTTTCAATCATATTGAAATACCCGACCGAGTTATGAGCGTAGTTTCATATCCTGTCAAGCATTGTTAAATAAAGGGTGTCTCAGAATGTTTTTCGATTTTAGATCTTAAATAAAAAACAAAATATCAATTAATTATTTAATGATAATTTAAAGAGTAATTCTTGAAGTTTATTTATGAAAAACAATTGTTTGCAAATGCGCACCATTCATTTGTTCACACTCATTTAACCTGGAGCTAAAATTTTCAATAACTCTCTGGAGCATCGCTATTTGTTCAGTGATTCTTTGCTTCAAAACATTCAGGTTGGGTGGCAATGGATTGTAAACTTTGCTTTTTATGTAGCCCGTAGTTCCTATGAAAACGAAAAACATTCTGAGACACCCTTTAGTTCCTTAGCTTCCTTAGTATGTAAAACGATACCTACCAAAGGCGATTAGCTGTAAGTAGGTCGCTTTATGGTCTATACTCGACTTCCATTCGTTTCCATATACTTTCATTATCTTGCAAATGCAACAATTATGTTATCATGCGACGACTCTGTTGTCTTTGTTACTGTTACCAGGGTTATGATAACATTTGTATTGTTCAAGTTTAAATAATGATTTTATCCAATGACGTAATATTTTGTTTTTAACGAACTATACATTTCTAATGGTTAAAGAATTCCGGTTGCTGCCTATGTATTCTTGCACCAGAATTTAACTAAAATTAAGTCGCAATTTAATGTAGATTTTTCTATGATACGTATTCTAATTTATTTATAATTACGGATTTTATTCAAACAAAATACGTTAATATCCATAATGAAGTTTCACTCAAATACTACTTCTGAATTCAAATACTTGACTTCAAAATTCTTAGGGGGTAGGTACCTACACTAAAATTATCTAGCATCCAATTTTTACATCGGATAGAAAAATAAATGGAGAAGGGGACCAAAACGAGTTATATTTTATCATTGTTTAGTTTGAAACTATTTAATATCTTAATATAAGTAATTATCACCGTTTTATTACATAAAAATAATTAGTTTTTAATCGTGACGTCGTCTGCGTGGGCGAATATGAGCCCGTCATTCAGAAAGACTTCAGCAGTGGTCAGTGAACGAAATTGAATAGGTCATAGTGGTTTTTTTATTACAAACAAACTTACAAATCTTCTCTAAAGTATATGGTTTGGTTTTCAAAATTTTTATTACATATTAACAATACTTTAAGAATAATGAAATAACATAATATTTTTATTATTTATTTAGTCAGATTGCCCACGGAGGCTACATTTTACACGGAACAAAAAAAATGATTAACAATATTTAAATATTATGTTATTTATTTAATATTAATATTTAATTTGACAATGGTAAATGCAACCCCTATTTAAGGGCAGTCAGCCTTCTTAAATAAATAGGTTTAAAACACAAATAGAATTAAATTGTCCAAGGTGATAACATAGGTAAAATTGTTATGAGTAGGGATGCATAGATGTGCCTTTTTGCCGATAAGATACCGATACCGATACTCTTATAAAAATATCGTCGATACCGATACAAGCTCTTAGTGAATTGAAATTAAATCAAGGTAAAATCTTAATATATATAAATCTCGTGTTACAATGTTTGTCCTCAATGGACTCCTAAACCACTTAACCGATTATAATAAAATTCGCACACCATGTGCAGTTCGATCCAACTTGAGAGATAGGATAGTTTAAATCTCAAATTATAGTCGCAATTTTAATTTATTGCAAATTCGTTTCCTCATACCTTTTCTATGGAATGACGTTTTAGGTAACACATTATTCGGCACTGAAGCGATACGAAGTTCGCGGGGTCAGCTAGTATTATATGAAACACAAGTCTGGTTAAAGTTTTTAATTTCTATTAAAAAAAAAAAACAGTTACAGACTTTGAACGAAATACAAAGTTTAGATATTAAAATTAAGAGTAATAATTATAATTAAATCAATAACTGGTAATAATTAAAATTAACAAGATTTTTGTTTTTAAAAACAGAAGTTTTGCGGAGAAAGCCGAATTCGGAAGTCTGTCTATATAAGACCTGCGGTGGAAAATAATCTCTCAGATGTATCGTTGTATCGGCAATAAGAATATCGCCGATGCCGATATATCGCCAAACCCAAAGTATCGCCGATATATCGGTATCGGTATCGGATGCATCCCTAGTTACGAGCATAATTTTAATAATTGGTGTTAAGGTATATAATAATTAACAGAGGTTAATTCTGCAATAATGCTGTTTACTGTCGTAAGCAATTTATTTTGTAACTTGTAATTAAATGACAGAACTAAACAAATTAATGTTTTATGTTAATTCATCTACTGTTTCTTACACAATGTGTGCTGAAGAAACTTATTTAGCTATTTCAAAAAAGTAACAACAACCAAAAATACAACTTTGCACTTTAATATTTACATTTTTTATTTTAAGAAGGCTGCTATAAGGATCTAAAGGAATGGATTTTAATGCGTTTTTTTGTAAAGAAGCTGAAATGATCGAAATATTAATAATAATTGGGATAACTCACATACATTCCTCTGATCCCAAAGTAAGCAGCTGAAGCACTTGTGTTAAGTTGTGTTAGTTTTATATATAGATTAACGTATAGTATATCATAACAATTTGCATTTATGACGCGTTATTTCCTTTCTATAACTTGAAATATATTTCTTATTTCGTAATATGTTTTTGTTTATATGTTTTTGCCGCTATAGCGCAATTGTATTTTTATATATAAAATTGTTGTTACTTTTTTACAAGTTTTTATGAATGCTTTTCCAGTATTGTTTGGTGAGTTGAGTGCCTCCTTTTTTGTGTGAATTTTATTGTTGTTGTGTCCAACGGCAGTTCGAGTATACTATAAAAACGAAATAAATTATTAATTAGCATGATTAATGCGTATTGCCCGGCTAAATTCGAATCCGCAAGTGGAAAAATATTTGGATTTGACGTTTGGAAGGCACAGAATGCCTTACAGTAGTAACTCAGTCGCAGAAAGAATATTATTTAATTGTTATAACTGTTTTATAATGTTTTATAAATAAAATTACAATCATTACAATAGTTTTAAAAATCAACGAAACTTATAAAAAACTAGTTGTACCCTGGTTTCACCCGCGTTAATTTCATCGTAACGTGAGGTTATATAGCCTATAAACAGAGTAAAAGAGCGAACAGCAAAATAATTTAATATGTAGATATTTATTATGTCGGAACTTCGTCCGCGCGTAATAGTTATTATTTTATTAAAATAAAAGTAGCCTAAGTTACTCCTTATTACATCAGCTATCTGCCAGTGAAAGTCCCGTCAAAATTGGTGCAGCCGTTTCAGAGATTAGCTGGAACAAACAAACAGACAGACAAAAAAGCAAAAAATGTTATTTTGGTATATGTACCGTTTATACAACCATTTATAAAAAAAGCTGTTTTATATAACAAACAGACACTCCAATTTTATTTATATGTGTAGATTGTTCAGTGAAAACTCAAATAACACTTCGCAAGGTAAAGTTACTCTGATGCGACTCATCAAATAATGTGACCTCGTTATTTGAAATTTAAATTTCCTTTCTTGTATTTCAAACGAATTAGTCATAAGAGAATAAATCATTTTGTCATTTATGATATGCGAGTCTAGGCTTAATATAATTTTAATTTCAAATATAATTACTTATTTACTATACAAAGCTAATGAGTAAGCCAATCATCTCATTTAAAATAAATATTTAAATATTCAACCATTTTTAATTATTATTTTTACTGTGTATTATTATTGATGCAATATGATATGCCACATACTTACTATGCATATTATATGTACAGACAAAAAACATTAAAACATTTATTCCTGTTTGGTCGAAGAAAACAGTGGTATGTAATATATTTTAATGTCTTTAGCTATTGTGCTTTTAATGCACAAATTGGCCTATGTAAGAAGGGACTGGGTGACCACCGTCAAAATAAAAAAAAATAGTCTTTGGAGGAGGCTTTTACCCTGAGCAAAAGCACCACAAATTAAACATGCATTGTCTAATTTTAAAATTCAACTTTTGTAACTAATAATTGGCAACCCATAATGTAATTTACTTTATATGGAATAAATAAAGCTATTTTATTATTGTTTTGTTGTCAAAAACCAGTAGGTTAAACCTACTTACGAAAATTTCGAATTTACTGTATAAAAGTTGAACAATTACTTCACCAATAGTTTGAATTACAAAGTAAATATAAAAGGTAGTTTAAAAATACTAAATAGAAGTATAAAAACTATAAATTTCATTTGCAAGAATGTTCTTGCAAATTTGCTAACACTGTTATTTTAAACATCAACGCATCGACGAAACATGAGTTTCACTTACAAAAGTAATCGGTTATACATCAGCAGATTTACAGTGCATAATTTAATTCAGAGCTGTTTAATGCATTTTTTAAACGCCTTATTAAATTTAAAAACTGTTGACAAGCATTTTTAACCAACCAATTTACTTATAATTAGAGGTTATCAGTTACGCTACGTGTATCATACAAAAAGATAAAAAATGTATAATAATAGCAAACTATTTATATGTGGTATGTATATAAGTAATGTACAAATGACCAGATTTACAATCAAAGGTTAGTATCTGGTTCGCTTAAACCAGATAAGATTTACGTCAGTCGACTTTCATATTTCACGGGTCGTATCTACCTACTCAAATTTCTACTATAATTTTTAGGTTATCTCGGTATTTCGGAATGCATACGTCACGGTTCATACTCTTTACAATTTGTGGGAATTTTAATAATTCGAGAGGGTTGCAATATCTATTGGAAACGTGTTTATGTAGACTAGTAGCGAGATCGGGCGAGCGAATATGACACCAGAATCGCCATTCGCCCAGTCCGCATCGAACCACTGACTTGTTAGCACGCCACTCCGTGCAAACACCGCACAACCGTAGCGTGACAGTAAAAGCCGGCTGTGCACGGGTTAAAAGTGACAGTGTGGAGAAAAGTGTTCGGGCATTTCTCTGGACCTACGAAATACCTGATTCCGACAATACGATTCGAATTTAAAACTAATTGCGCGACCATTTTCTGGTAAGTAATAAGTTTTTAGTCAGCACTTTTAAAACATCTAATACTAGAAACAATAATTATTTATTTAGTACAAATACCCAAGTATTATTCAAAGACCCATTTACACTTTAACCATTGACCCGAGGACTGGTTTTCAAGGTTGTTGTATGTAACGAGATTTTTTTCTCTAACTACCTCAACTTATTTTTTTAATTAACGTAATATAAATCAGATAATTTTAGAAATTGAAGACGTAGGTAATTCAAAAATTATCAAAATTCTTGACATAATTATTTAACGTTTTCCGAGGTTTATTAAATCATGTGGCCCTGTGTTTATCTGCAGTTATCGTATTTTATCGATGAATTATTTTGATATTTAGTAATATATTTACTATCAATTTAAGTACATTATATCGTATTTTAATCTACACAATACAATTGTTGTAGATTTCTGATCTCATCCTTTTAAAAATCAATTACAAAAACAATTGCAATCTTATATAATTCACCTCAAAATTTTCAACGAAACAATCATTTAAAAGTAATTTCTATGAGTTTTATTTTTTTGTAGATTTTTCAAATTTCATAATAAGTTATTGTTGCCATTGACGTCTGTAAAGGTTATATATCCTTAGTTTTTCACTACATTACACTTATTTAAAAAATCAAATCTTTATGCAAGTTAGTTAAGGTAAAATTAAATATCCTAAACTCCTTATTTATTCCTACTTAATCATTTAATTCATCAACCTATATGTACCTAACGTCTATATTTTATATAGTATTCGACAAAAGAAAATCTGATTTAAAATTTTATATTAAATTACAAAAATTTACCAACACCTGAGCTGAGCCGAATAAACTATACTTTTCCATGTATATCTTAAAATAAAACTGTCTATACCACTGTACCTGTTGCTGTAAACACGTTTAACTACTTGCTTTTTACTTATTTCTTTAGCTGAGGCTAGATTTATGTAAAAGTGGCAATGCACTATCACCTAGACGGCTTGGAGGCTGCGTCTGCGCACGTTACGGGAACGGCCAGTGGCGTGATAAGTGAACGGCACACCGCAGGGACGTATAGACCCCGTGCCTAATTGTATTTTTACGAGGTTATTGACATTTATCAAGAAATATTTTGCTATGGTGAATTTGTACAGAATAACAATTTTTAAAATAGATGTCTTAAATTTTAAAAGATATCAGGTGTACAGAAGAATTTTGCCTTGATTTAGGCAATCTAACGAATTTATTTATTATTCGCCATCTTGTAGGTACGTCACAATAAAGTCGATTGTTTAACTATATTAATCAAATGACACTTATCAGATTTTAGTAGAAAATGATTATTCTAATTTAACAATTACTTAACTAGATATAAAAATTCCTATGGTTTCCTGTTTACAGCCTCCAAAAGTGTGCTAAAATTGTTGTTATTAAAATACCTCCAATATAATGTTTGTTCACTATCAGTAATATTTCGTTAACTATTGTTTAGATTGAATTATTGACATCTATTATCAAACGACTGTTTATTTGGATCAAAGAGATAATGAACTGCCCTTGATGTTGTAATGAACTTATAACGAGGATGTTAAATCAATTATTAGCGAAATTAGGAACAAATATAAAAATAAACTAGTTTCTTGTGATACTATATTACTAATGACAACAAAGCCAATTTCTAGTCTCTAAACAAATTCTTCATTCATTTATAATTTTTCATCTTTCTAACTGCACAAACATTCGTTTCTTTTTTTTAAAACTTTTTTTTGCAAAAAAAATTTGAAGAAAAGCGTATGAAGTGAAGAACCTATGGCTTACAAGGCGAACTTCTTAAATACCTAGTCGTAAAGTCGACTCTAAACCTAACTTACGAACAACATTAGCGATTTCCTACATTTATACTTCATTTAACAGTCCATTTATGATAGAAGAGTTGAAAAATATTTATGTTTGTTATAAAAGATTATCTTTGGCATCAACGCATACTTGAATATTTTTGTTTTTATTTTATCTTTTTTTAGTAGTATGCTTTTCTTTTGGTGATTGTTGTGTGTGTGTGTATAATTTGTGGTGTATATTTCTTCCGGTGATATATGGATCCACCAAAATAAACTTTCTACCTGTACAAACTTTAACAAACAGTGATAAAATACAATATTACCTGAAGTTATCATTCGGAACCGCTTGGATGCCATTATCATAGCTCCCCAACGACGCAGAACCACACTTAAGGATATCGCCATTATGATCCCCTGCTTTTCATTCGTAACAAGGGTCGGTAGTATAGAATTGAATAAACCTTGACCGTAACTCTTATGTAAGACATGAATGAATGTCATGTAACAGGGACAGACTTGTGGGGATTCTAATATCATTAGTACATTTTAACTAAATCTACTTAATGTCGCTATAAATAAAGCATATATTTTAGTACAAGCATGTTCTTGCATGCTCATATGAGCATATTAATGATGAATTTTAAATTACATTGTTCAAGAGTTCTGTGGTGTTATTGAACTTGAAAACTATCTACCTCAAAAGTTGATTTTACCTAAACGCTTGACGGATTGCTCGAAGAAATGGTATGATGGTCATATGTTTAAAATTGTCTGACCTGTCTGAGATTATCATTTAAATAAACAAGTGTAAATTCAATTGTTTAAAATCACCGTATAATTTAAATATTTTAAATGCATTGATACGTGGCAATGTATAGTCAAATCGTGACCTTAGATGGCTTAAAGTGTGATGTAATCGTTTTGATAATGCCAATTTACTTACCAAATGACTAAAACACGCTTTTACTATCAATATATGTTATAACAGCAGTGTCACGGAAAGGATTCGTAAAATACAGTTAACATTTTGGTGATAATTGAGAAGGTTGGTGATTTGTGTAGTATTCTAGACTTATCACTTTATTTTTAATCCGTACAAAAAGAGGGATTATAAGTGTGTTTATGTGTCTATCACGGTGACGTAGCTCCAAAATGAATGAAATGATTTATTTTTGAAATATAACTGTATCGAGAGTAATCTAATCTGTATTGAATCAAAGTTGGTCAAGCCATCTAAGAGTTTCCCTAATAATATTAAAATATCGGAAACTTTTATAAATTTCATTGTTTTACAGCTCATTGCTTTTTAAATTTATTTACATACTTCTTTTGATTTTTATAGAGTTATAAGATATTCTAAGATAAATATAAAGAAAACCTAGTTTCTGATAATAAAGATTGCCTGAGATTCTAATAATTAGAAGTCCCTTAAGATTAGATTGTTCAAATGACCATTAATGACATTCAGAATGACCAAATTAGTCAATATTATACATTAAATAATAATTAATGACACTTCCAATCGTCACTAAAATGTTACGATTTATTTGCTTTAAACAAAATTGTAGAATTTAAATAAATTATTGCTTACTTCCAACATTAGGCACACATCTTGGTGCTGTTTTAGCGAGTTTTTTGTTGCTAAGTTGGCAAATTAACAAGTTTTAAACGTGTTAAGCTTTTAACTTCCTCGAAAAAATGTTGCAGATAAAGCATGCGAATTATTTTATCGTCGTTGAAATAACTTAAGAAACGTGATTTCATGTAAACAAGTAGCGAAATCTAAGCAAATCAACTATCCGAATAGATCAGAAAATTTTAATATATATAGTTAATTTTTATAAGGTGATACGGTGCTATTGTGATATATTTTTGATTATGTACTGTAATTAATACAAAAAAAAACGCATTTAAAATGATTCCTATCCGCATATATTTCGTTATGTCACTTTGAATATTAATTGTAAACAAATTTCTAAATAAAAACTGATTTTGATCTTGAATTTTTTGTATATCTCTAATTATAAGTATGAGAAACATCGAGAAAAGTTATGTTTAAAATTACCTTACCATGTATCTATTTGGTATTTTAAATAATGAAATTAATAAGAAAATAATTATAACATTTTTGATTCTGGCGGTACAAAGTGCGAGTCAGAGTAGTATAAATTATTGTCGACATTATTAAGCTTAAATACCAAATTTTAATGATTTTTATCTGTTTTACAATCATTAAAATTAATTGAAGGTAACTTTTTGCTTAAAACCGTTAAGTGCAAAACAAGTTTTTATGTACGTGTTTTCAATTATAGATTACTTTAGTCACGCAATTTTTTTATCAAATCTAATTTTAGTTACAACCATATCATGTTTATTTATTCACGAATTTGAACTAGTTAATTTTTTGTCTGTTCTAGTGCATCTCAAAGTATCAATACTCATTGTTTTTTTATAAGACAGGAGGCTTACTTACGAGAAGTGGTCTGCTTAATAAAATCCCTCTTTTTAAATACAATATTTCTCCTGAGAAAATTTATTATTTTTATACCCAAAACAATCGAGGGCAACAAGCACGACCGCATTTAGACGCCCTTGGTGAATTAAAAAATATTAAAGTACCTATCAAAAATGCGGGTAATATTTAACCTTTTATTCTAATTATAGTGGACAAATATATAAACTTATTAAATAAACAAACAATAAAAATTGCTGTTTTTCTCATAGACCTGACTTATTTACAATTGTCGGACAAAGCAATGATCTTCTGTCGTACGCCGCAGTGGCAAAAGTTTGAGCCAATACAAATGCAGTATTTGAAATATCGCAAATAGATCCGGTGCGTATTCTTGAACATCCAGAATTCTAAAGCATTCATATGCGATCAAGTAGGTACATGATTAATGATGGGTAAATAATTAAATTAGATAGGTTTGCACCGTACACGTCCGTCGACGAAGTTTTGTTAAAACTCACGCTTGACCCAATGAATAGATCTTGATAATACACGGTTATGACTGAAGGCATAATTAAACGGTCGTTTATCTGAACTCGGAGGTGAAAGTCTGTATGAATTAGCCCACGAAACTGTATCTACACTTGCAAAAAAACTAGGCTATTAGGTCTTTTTCGATTAAAGAGTCCTGGGCTTAATGAATTGCTGATATTTTGAAATTATTATTATTATGATACGTTACACAGTCGTCGATAGCTGTAATAGTTTAAAAAAAGGATAAGGAAAGTTGATAAAAGAAGAATGTTATAAATTTGATGTGTTTATATGTATAAGTTTAAATAAAAGTTTATTAACATACATAATAGCTTATGAATGCTAAGTCTCAGTTACGGACTGTTCAGGAGTGCGCTCGTTACGAAATAATTTTTTATTTCAAAACTAGACAGATCGCCCAAATGGGGACTAATACACGCTTGTACTTAATATAACCCATGTTACACTACGCAAGAAATATTTTACACTCAAGAAAGTCTGTTGAAGACATTTTACTTAAAAATTGTCTTATAAAAAAACAATGCCCTTCATGACTCATGCCTTAAATGAGACCTCCTTTTTAAGGAGCTACTGACAAGAGATAAGCCTTTAGGTTAAAGCTTTAATAGCTTTAAGAGCTTTCAGTTCAACTTTCTCTTGACACTGCTTATCAGCTTAATTAACGTAATTGTCTTTTTGAATGTCGTAAACGATAGTGCTTATGTAAAACCTATGCCCTAGGCCTAATAGAAAGTTAGCATCGAAATTTATGCTGGTCTTTAAAAAGCAACCACTTAATTGCCTTTATGGCTAAGTACTCAACTATTCTGTGATTTCATTAGTAGATTTTTGATCCCGGGATAAAGTAAAATGTGTGAATTCGCAATTAACGAATCGAATGTTCGACACGTGACTCAGCCACGTTATAGTTTAAACAAAAGATTTAGTGTGTAATCATCTTTTTTATTGTATTATGTATCAGTTTTAAGTTACTTTAAAAACAGTAATGAGAATGAGTAAATAAATCAATTATCCTGTGCTCTACAGAGAAAAAATAATCTTGACAAACAGTGGAACTTTTAACTTAAATAATGACTATTATATAATTTTGGTGTTGAGTTTTATTCCATTCAGGCTTTTTGCTTATCGTTGTATCAAGGTTTTGTATTCAAAGTCGAGACGGAAGTTAATTATTACTTATTTACCTTGGTCTGCGACACTGATATTTACTTAAAAATGATTATTATTTTTGTGCTTTAGCTCTTGGCAATTATATAAAAGGATTCACACTCATGGAAAACAAAACTTGAAATTCCGTTTTGAACAAGGATGTTTTTTAGTTACATTTAAATCGATTTATTTTTTCTTGAAGTCTGGAATTAAACTTGGAACCCATGTTGAAGTTTGATTTCTGTTATGGAAGACAAGCAATGGTGGTTTTACAAAGCATTTTAAAAATTATAAATTCTCTGTACCACCTCCGTGCCACTTATGACGCCCCGTCCGGCGAGTGGCAGCCTTACCAGAGACAGAATACAAAAATAAATTATAAATTGTATTCGGGACCGGGCATCGAACCCAATACCTCAGGCTTCTCGGTAGGAATATAAGACCGAGCCATGAGGCAGAGGCCTCATCAGAGTGCTCCATGGCTCACTCTCTAGTGAGCCATGGAGCACTCTAGTTTTCATGCTGAAAAGCTAAACTTATTTTAAATAACACGGGTAATAATAGGTATTGTATGTCATGCGGATGGACTCGCATTCGTTAAATGTAAAAGCACGTATAACACATTCTTTTTAAAACCGGAAAAAAGACAATTAGTCTTAATTTCAGCAAATTAAGCCACTAGCAATCGTAAGTCTTGCATGAATGAACGCAAAGGTGTGTAAGTAGGCCATCTGAAACGCTGACAGTTTACTGTCAACTGTCAATTGTTCAAGAACTAAGACACATATTTTTGATTAAAATTTTCAGATAAATGTAGAATATGGCTTATGTACATATTTTTTAACCGACAAAGCGCAATAAAAGACTTCAGGTGTGCATTTGTTCTGTACCCGTGTATTTCTGTTCCTATTATTCATTATATTTTTTATATTCTATATTTCACTGTTTGTAGTTCCTACTTTTTACAAAATATCGGGTTTTGATAGTTTTTTCTATTTATGTCGTGTAAAGTTTCGTATGAGTTGCAATGAACTGATTATAATATAACGGAGAGTCATTTATAATCCTTTCATACAATAATAATTCTATGTATTATCCAAAATCATGCTATACCATCTATGAGGAATAAATGACATCATGCGTTGTTTAAATTTTTAGTTACAGTTAATTACTGGATAACATTTAAGTTAACAATAACGCAATAGTCAAAAGAAGGTACATACCTACACAAGTTGTTAGCACCGAACAACAACATTAATTTTATGTGCATCCTTACTAGAACTTTGGAGTGACAGAAGTAAATCATATAATATGTTAACATAAAGAAAACTAGAAACGATAAAAAAGTTGCGTGCAAAATATTCTAAGACCATAAACTGCATGATAATATGTTAACAATCAATATTTATTGCGTTCAAATTGTGTAGAATGTTTTCCTTTACATCGTATTGTTTCGAAAATTTGAGTTACTATGTGAATCTATGTTCTGTAAAGTGATTGCGGTGGGTCTACGACTCTTTGTAAATGGGTCAACGCGACAATTGATCTGCCTATTGTAAAGTTACTCCATTGTTTAATCATTATCTACATTTTAAATAAGCAAACATCTATATCTTCTAAACTAAAAACCCTTCATTTTTTAAATTTGGAAATTCACTTTTTTATGGTATATGAATTGTCATTATGTACTTGGTATATGGCCAATTCTACTATTTTTTAATGAATATTATAAAACATTTTTGAACTTTTAATGTTTATAAAAACTATTGTATAGACCACATATAAACTAACCCAAGACTTTCCCACGGAAAATAATTATTTAAAATCCAACATGCACTGATATTCTAAACAAACTAGGAGATATGAACAATATCATACTGTTCCTATAAAAACTTCTAATAAATAGGCGTAATTTAAGAAAGTTTATCAGAACAATCAATGTTATTGTTAGATCATTAATCGTTCCATAATACATTTTAATTAAAGACAAACGGCATTAATCACGGTGTCTACGACATATTTAAAAATTATGGACGTGTTTCAAAAAAACTTAAACCTTTGTTATTACAATAAATTTTTATTGGTAAGGTTGTATCGATGGGGTAAGGGCACATATAAGTCACATAAATAATTTGTTATATAATATTTTACTGAAGATTTTAACTAACAGTTGTATCTAAAAGCAAGATAAAGTTATCATTTAGTACTTATTCCCGAGTCACGAGTGTCCAATCAGTAACACTTAAATAATTATGTAATCCAAGTAAGTATTGCACAGTTTACTCTACCTAATTAGACTAATAAGATAATATACTTCGCGACGAACTTTTTTTGTTAATCCTACTACAAACAGAACCTTTATTTTGTTACCACTTCATCATAGAGAAAAACTGGTAAGAATCACACCTCTATTGACACGATATTCTAAAGAGAACTTCACGATGCCATGCTGCGCAATGGGAGATAAATTTCTAAGAGAATTTAAGTATTTAGACTTACAGAATACGCAGACTCCTTGCTAGAACTTTTTCAAGCCTCCTCACTGGTGTATTCAGTCACTCTTTTTATGTACATTTATTAGTATAGGTAGATTTTTTGATAGGTCATTATGTATTGACCCCATAGACACCTACAAAGTCAGATGGGTCCCAGACACTTTGCCTACATTTAAAAAAAACACGCCCTGTAGATTTCCATATTGTAATCGTAACCTTTTATTTTTATTATTATATTCCTCATACATTTCCAAGGATTGAGTTGTGTCTCGAGACAAAGAGATTTATAAGTGCTTCTAATATGAATACATATGCCATAAAAGAAGTGTTTATCAAAGTATTGTGAACGGTAAGCCCATATTGATATTGTATATTATGTTGGATATAAATCCAAATACAGTAAGCATTGCAATGTCAAATAAATCTTTGTTTTAGAAACTGCTTTGCGTGTACTTTAGAAAGCCGTTTATGTCCTTAACTCCCATAAATAGACTATCCTCAATCTTCCTTGTTAAAGAAAATGTATTTCGACATAAATAATATGAAATACATTATAGAAATATATAGAATTGAAATGTTAGTACCAAAAGAAGTATTACCTTGTATACTTAATTTCAGAATAAATTGTAAATCAATGTAATATAGTCAAAGATAAAATAATTACTGGGTTAAAAAAAAATTCTTTTTCAAATTTTTTTTCTTGTACTTTAAATGGAAACTACAACACAGTTTAGCACTTCCATTTAAAGTTCAATAACATAAATATAATAGCAATGCAAGGTTGTCTGCCTACACAACTGACAGTTTGCTCTTAAATCAAGACATTTGACAACTTGTGGCATACCTTACTTACTTAAAAGTAAGTATAAGAATTTATCTGAGATATTTTGTAGAAATTAATACAAAACTTGCTTAGGAGGTATTTCATTATGATGATGATGTTGATAATTTTGCAGTAGCGAAGCCCTAACTTCAATTTAATTCTCGGAGAAAAAAAACTGCTTAAGTCGGAGGATACTGAAGTCTAATCTTGCTTGCATAGAAAACGATCATGAGAAATGTTTGTTTTTGACATAAATGTCTCTGCAAAGGACTAAGTACGCTTTTTTACAATTAATGTTAAATATACATCGAGATACGAATGTCTAGATGGATATAAACATATAATTAACTATTACTGCCTTAAATAAGCAGTCTACTGTCAAGTTGACATGATTATAAATTTCCTGTCTTTTGTTACCCTCGTATTTCGAAAATAGAATAGAAAGTATGTTATCAAAGCATTAGGTTTAACTATAGGGATTCTATTACACCTACGCTGATCTCAGCTTTATGTATTGCGGCCTGTGGCATTCAGGCTTTCTACTCGCAGGAAATGGAGTAATAAACCACAGATTATAAATCGGCCGTTTCGATTGATATCGATATTAAGTATCGAATTTATAGTTTTCCTTATTAAACTGGAAATTAATACTGTAAGGAATTTTAATACTAATAGGAAGTTATGTTACCAAACTATATGTTACCGAATATAACGACTTTTCGAAAAATTTATTGCTAAAGTTTATGCATACAACGCGGTAATGCAAAAAGTATTTTTGGCACATGGCCATGATTTTTGTATACTTATAATTTCTTATTATATATTATTTTCTCGTTTGTATGTGCAATTAAATGTTGAAACGTGTTCCAACAAATCTCTTACTAGGCTATTTTTTGTTGACAAATGCAAAATTTAAACGATATATTAAATTACTGTTCGTCATATGAAACCTCTTTGATGTACTCCACCGCCCATATTAGCATAGAAATACAAAGCTAGCCATATATGGAACCTAACATTTCTATGAAACTAACCTAACATTTCTATGAAATTAACCTAAAATTCTTGATGGGGGTCCTGTTTTATCTTACGATGTATTATTTATCTGAAAATCAACTAAACTATTCCTATTCAAAAGTTTTTTTATCTTTAAAGTTATTTTTTAGTATGGAAATTGTAAAAATATGTCTACAGTCTTGAAATTTTCTATTCGTATTTTCCTATTCGAAATCTGCCTACAACTTATATAAATTTTATATAACGCTATCGAAAAATAGTTGATCTAACTTTTGGAAGAGGAATTGGATTAATAAATTAAATTATTTACTAGAAACATAGATATTAAAATATTTTTTGATACTGTCAATCTGCCAATGAATCGATTCAGACAGATTTAAGATTGGCAAAGATTTAGGACGCGTCTACGGTCAAAAAGGGAGATTGTTTAAATACGACAAAATACTAACCAATGGCTTTTAAATTTATGAAATGTATGTATGAACTACAATAATTTTCAATTACTAAGCTATTTAGGTTACCTGTTACTAACAACTGGGCCCTGCGTTGGCCAAAACTGAAAAATGTTAAAGCGGCAAGCCTTAATAAACATTTTATTTAAGTACCTAAACTTATAAATTTTATGAAAATATTTGTTCGTAATTGATAGAATAAATTTGTTATTTTAAAAATTCTGTCACTGATAAGAAGTTTATTTGCATCACGCAGACCAAGAATTAGTAATAAACGCAAAAATGACACAATTGCATTAAATTTTAAAACAACTAAAGTTTCATATCAGTGCAAATATTAAAATGCATTTATTTAAAAAAAAAATATCAGACGTAATAAAATATTTATTTAAACACTTATCTTGGAACAATATTAGTTCTGCACTCTATTTGATTAATTTAAGTAAAATAAAACTGTTAAAAAATGTACTGCATTATTTGCTAATACCGATTCGTTTGTTTACGTTGCGACATGCTCGAGTGCTTGTTACATAAAGATGTTTTTCAAAGAAAATTATATTACGTCCCACATGGTTATCGTATTTTCTATGTATATCTTTACATTTATATTTGAATTGCTAATAACATAGGTTATCTACCTGTAAAGTGGACTTTCTCCATAAAAACAATGTATGTATGAGATTCTAAGGTGTAAATTTCGCCTGGGCGTGATTTCATACTTTTCTAAAACGTCAGTTTTAAATCTGTTGCCGTGCTATTAATAAAAGAACTCTATAAACCTCTTTAGTTATAGAATCATTAACCACTCTTCTTCAAATAACTAAAGTTACATTACGATTATTGAAGCGTTTATATTCATATGGTCAACAAGGAAATCCTATATGACCTTAAATATTAACAGAACATTTTGAATTCCTTAAAAATAAACAGGACCCTTTGTTTCAAGTTACGTTTACATACCATTAAATAGTAATATAGAAAAAAATATTAAATCATATGGAATGCGTAATGCAATGCTATCATTTACTGTAGCAAATCATACATTGCCTATAAAGTTATTACTCTATATTACACGTTATATGGAACTGATGGCACAGGTTGTAATTATATTGACAGCTGCCTGACAGGTTTAGACGCCTGATTGGCATACGAGATGTGACATGATCCACCATCATGACTAGCCACCAGCTAGTAATTGTGCAATTGACGTTAAAAACTAGTAGATTTTGAATACACCCTTTTTTATTTGTATCTCTGTTCTTAGATTTATTAAAATATGGCTGTCTTTATAAAATACATTTCAACAATGGATTCTGCATATATCTAGTAATCACGAGAGAATTAAGTTTTGAGGTTTTTTAGACATTGTTTATGATTGTCATGTTAAGATTTCTAAATATGGTTCATTCTCTTGGTTTAACACTTGAATTTAATAATTATTATAAAAGTTTAATAAATTTTATATTCAATTGTATGTTTTTTAGAACTACCTTCTTAACCAAGTCCTTTAATTTTAATCAATTTAAAATCATCTCGCTTAGTCGCTACGCGTATTTTTTCTATAAAAGATACCAAACGGTTCGTGAAAATAATATACCAAGTAGTAAAATTTAAAAGATGGTATCTGAAATTAGGTGAAAAAATCTAATTAATATTAAACTTTTAAGTATAGTTTTTTCCCCTTTAATCCAAAAGGAAGGAAAAAAAGATGAGATATTGTTTGTATAAGTTTTGAAAACAAAACTCATACAAACAATATCTTGATACACGTTTGCAATGAAAAGCAAAACAATGATATTTATTCTCTTATGATTTTCCAAGAGTTTGCAAAGAGTTGTTTGAGTCAAACAATTGTTTGTTTTACAAACGCAATGTTCGTTCACGGTCGCTGGCACTTGCACCAGCAAATGCATATCGTTTTGCATCGAAACAATTATTGGAATGATTGTGTCGATTGAGGAGGACATTTGATATGATTTAGTCTCCACATTGGCTTTTAATATTTTGAAATATTGATTCGTTTATTCCTTTGATTTATTTTTTATTTGATCAATAGGTATGACAGAAATATCTACATACAAACAATATATTAACTAAATGTAAAACCATTTAATATGTAAACGTAGGTGAACCCACAGTGACTTTGAAACAATTGATCTCTTTAAGAATTCGAACTTAGACCCATTAAACTCTACTGTGTTATACTGTCTAGTTCTTCATTAGCGTTTAGCCAAAGCTAATGAAAAGCGAATCATCGATTGCAATGTGAAGACGTAACAGAGAAACAACTTATTAATAAATAGGAAGTTATGATTGTTTGTTTGATGTCAATTTCCACTTTCCTTGAGTTGCTTTACGTCGAGTAGTTTAGTAATTCTTAAGTATTTTAAGAAAGTTAAAAGAAGCGAAGTTGCTTTCATAATATTGTAAGTATTGTCTGTTTTTTCGTAAAAAACAAATTTGGTAGTCAATGCACGAATCGTCTTGAATGGAATATTGAACGGCATAATGAATTCTATTTGACAGACGAATATTTAAATGTTTGAAAGGAACGCATATTAAATTGACCCTCCAGCGTATTGAAATATATTTAATACTGATTTACGATATTGTTGGTTAATTTCTTCACGGCATAATACAGAATATTATCGTCCCAAAAGCGATTTACTTCCTTATGTTCCTTACTTTATTATGTATTACTAAACAATATTGACTCTCAAAAAATAAGTTTATTATAACTGAAACAAATTTTTAAAATCGGCTCAGTAGTTTGTAGCTTTATTTATTAATTATTTTTGTTAATTCTTGGCTTCTGAGCTAAACATTAAATTTCATTAATGCTACAAATTCCGTGGGTGAAATCACATTCTAAAGTATAAATTACTGAAATCGATAAATTATATTTAATGAAATAATTTTGATAGTGCGTTTTAAACTAGGTGCATGAAAGTCGCTATAACTAGGCTAAATATACCTACCTATAAAACAAAGTTTATAAATCAAGAACGGCTTGACCAATTTAAATGATCTCCGTTTTGTTAGATTCGTCTAATCCGAGAATAGCAGAATATATATTCAAAATATAGAAAGGTTCACGAAAAAGTGTTTATAAAGTAAATTCGTTTCCTCACACATTTTATATGGAATAACGTTTTAGGTGACACGCTATTATTCGGAACTCTGAAACGACACGAAGTTCGTGGGGTCCACTAGTATTTTCTAAATAAAATACTATAGTATCTAATAATCGCGTATGTTTAACTCACGAATTTGGCATATGTATCACGTCACGAGTAAGATTTGTACAAGATAAAAATGTTTACGGATGATAATGTGAGAATTGAAACTACCTGGGTATAACCGTCGCGACGCCACAAAACCAAAAAACCATTTCCTTTACATTCCATTGAAAAAACTTCTAACACCGAGTCCCTTTGTACTGTTGCCCTTAGCGACCTTTTTTTGTCCATTCGATAAGGTTACTACTTTGAAACTAATTAGAGATAACTGGTAATCGTAAGGGAATTTTAATGGACGATATATTTTTGCGGCTCGAAATAATTTCATTTTTAACAAAAAAATGGACGCCTTGGGATTTCTGCGATGACTAGGTACATACTCCCGTATGTTGATATTTATTTCGAGAGGCAAAAACCCAACTTTCCCTTGCCAAAATCGTTATAAATGAGAATTTCCCATATCGGTCTAGAATCTAGACTTAAAAGTATGCTGATAGTAACATATTAAACTAGTTTTTATTCGTGATTTTACGAGGGTAGGTACAATAAAATAATAAATCACTAAAAAGGAGTCTATAAACGAACAATTTAACTCATATTAAAGTAATGTTGGCCTTTTAGTTAAAATTAATAATGTCAATAGAATTAATCATATTCCAATAAACCCTTTTAAATATTTTTTCCGAATTGATTCTTAAACGGCAGATTGCAATTCATAAACAACAAACTTAAACAGGCTTTAAAATAAGTAGTGTCAAAGTGACCGGTCATGATTTTCTTGTCAATTAAATTGCAATTTTTTCATTTGTATGTTTAGTAAGGATGGCAAATGTTTAATTTATTTAAATTTATTAATTTAGAGTCTTTTAATAAAATATTAACATCGTGATTATATTTGTTTGATTTCTCTCTCTTTCCTAACATACTCGTCTATACACATAAACCGGTGGGCATATTTCCGGTCCATTCTTAAACGAGACCCCAGTTAAAAGTTGTACAAAAATTATCGAAAACATTTTTAAAATTCATTAAAATGCGCTAAATCTATAAAACATAATATCTTAGTTACATTGGACGGATATAAGTGTAAATTGTTTTAGTTTATTAGGTAAAACTTTATTAACCGACCAACAACCAAAAAAACAAAAAGGAGGTTATCAATTCAGGCGTATTTTTTCTTTCAAATAAAATACAAAAACTTAAAATCTGTTCTATTGCAACGTACATGCTACAACCACCGTCCACCATTTTATGAACTTAATAGCAACGTAGTAAAAATATATATTATTTGGGACTTTTTAAAATAACGATTGCTTCGTAAACTAACCATCACAATTTGGGAGTCATTTTCCAAAGCGACTATTTGGTATTTTAAAATCATGCTTAAGTCAAATGTTATATAAAGCAATATCGATTGTGTACATAGGCCGAAGGCAGATGCGTTGTCCTTGTGACCTTGTGGATGTGCAAACAGCTTTATCAGTGAGAGCATTTGTGCGGGCGTGGTCTGTCATGTTTACTTGGTGCGTAGCATGAATAACCGTAATATCGAGTGGAATTTAATATTACGAGATTTGTAAATATGGAAATATCTTCACCGTGTTCTTCATAAAACTTAAAATCACTGTCCTTTATATATATATATATATATAATCCTACGACCCCTAGGCGGGGCAAAGGGCGTCCATTGTGCTCCGCCATCTCGTCCTGTCCTGGGCCACGCGTTTGGCCTTGCTCCACGTCATCCCGATGTCCCGCACCTCCGACAGGATAGTTCGCCTCCAAGACTGCTTTGGACGGCCTCGCTTTCTTCGTCCCTGCGGGTTCCAATCCATGGCTTGCCGAGGGATGTGATTGGGACCTCGTCGAAGCGTATGACCAATCCAGCTCCATTTTCGCCTTTTGATCTGCGTTGCAATAGGTGTTCTGTCTTTCCTGTCCTTTAGACTTTAGTTAAGATTGAGTTTGAAAGTGTACAAAACATTAACTTCCTAACTTAAAAACATTACTCAACTTCAACTAAGTTTCTGTATGCGATAGAGAATACTCAAAGGCTTAATATAAACAAAATCAAGGCTGCTAGTATAACTTAAACATTTTCTTTTAAATGACAACGAATCTTCCGTAGTTTTGTATATAAATATCTTGAATTTGATTTAGGTAATATATATTATATTGTAGAAGATTCTATGCTTAACATTATACAGTCGATTCTATAGACAAAATGCTCTAGAGAGACTGAAGGTAAAAGTATTGACGCGAATGCCATTATACATATGCATAAATGCAACAATAAGCCTTTTCCATTGCTTGTTTCTCACGACGGGCTCGGCAGATGGGAATACATGAGAACTGCATGCAATTTACGCGCTAATGGGTAACTACAGACGACCGCAAGTGGATCTAATTTACTGCGATTCGTATCCCAGGCTTGATAGCTATTTGAAATAGGTTTTACTTTATTTCAACTATACTTAATAGTTTCTGGTTGTATTTTCGCAATCATCTGTCTATAATACAAATTCTATCTGTACAAATAAATAAAGATTATAATTTGTGAATTCAAATTACAGATTTTTCCAGTGTCAGTATATAAATTGTAAAACAAAATTTGTCAACACATCTTTTCGTCTCTGCTTTGAAATCTACTGTATAGATTGAGATTTAAAAAAAAAATAATTGAGCGTAGCTCGTTTTCCTTCTATTTTTAATTAATTAATATTCATTCTTTTATCTGTAATTGTATATTTAATTACAAAGTGATACAGTACATTATATCTATCTATTGGTTTGACAAAACCATCTAAATCAACCTTGTAAAAATATTCATTGTTATTATGCTATTGAAATCCAAAGATGTATCAATGCACTGCCAAAAAGACAATTCATTGTTGTATTGTATCTTTAACATATATCCTTATATATAAACATCATTAATTTTATAAATTTATAAGATATTATAATAAAATAAATAATAATATTCGATTAATATTAATGGCTAGTTAGCAGTTTAGTCTGGATTAAATTATGATAAAAATATGTTCCTTCCTAACTATACGTATATAATATACGATATGTACTTCATAATAATATTTTATAGCCGTTTTTACTGTAGATAAATGTAGGTCGAGGTTCAATAGTCAATCGATATTTCAGAGCCTTGAGTAAGACTTCAGTTAGGCTAGACTTGTGTTGATCTGTTAATTTTGTTCAAGAGACTAAGTAATAATTTTCATTGAGTATGTTTATATATTTATAAGAAGTTTTATTTTGAAATAAAGGATCACTTAACATATTTAGCTATGAAGAAAATGATCAGTAACATAGACGAAGCCATACCTAAATCTGCCACATGCCCCAATACACGATACAAATAATATTATAATATACCTACATCCAATGACATGTCCATAATTGCAAAGTAAGTGTTGAACTTCAAGTGTTATTAATACACTTATAACAATCTTTTTCCAAAAGTACACTATCAAGGTATTTTACTGCTAAAGCTAAAATTTTTGAGTCGTGTGAGAAAGAAGTGAGAATTTTAAACCATTTATTTATGTATCTAAATCAAAGATTTTTTTAGATTCATAAATAATTATATATATTTAATTATCAATTAGATAAATAACTCAAGGTTTGTACTGTAAACTTATTACTTTTATTAGAAAATAATGAATTATCAATTTCAAAAGAAAAGTATTTTCGCAATAACTTCTAAAGTGCAAAGTATTTTTGTTGGAAAGGCAACGAACATCAAATTAAAGTAAGTTATAATGATGGCAATTATTTATTTATTGCATCTTATAATATTATATTTGTAAAATATTAGATATCTGTTAGGTTATCAAGAGATTGCGATGTCAAATCAAAGTCAATGGCGGTTATGTTCTCCGATGACCTTGTTTTAACAACCCGACAGAAATATCAACTTGTCTTTCCTAAATAAGATCAAAAAAATTCTTAGAACTTTATTTATAACTTTATTCTTAAAAATAAAGATTATTTCTTTAGTTTTATAATATACCCGCAATACTTCTTTTATATTACTACTTACTATTTACATAACTAAAACGTGTCGTTAGTTTTGTATTTTTCTGTTGCTGATAAATAAGGTTTCTAGTAATTAAATTACCTATTTGATTTTAAACCAATTGTAGGTACTTAAACATCACAACAGAGAATGCTTAGTAAAAAGCATTATTTATAGAAGATAATAGACAAAGAAGAGGGCTTATGGAAGACATCTCCATCAGTTTGAGTTTGACAATGACAGTTTCCCTGACCATTTTCTTTACAAGCAAAGAGTTTCCTGTGCCTACCGAACGAAAACATTGTTTTCGAATTTTTGGAAGCCAGGAACTTAGGGGCTAAAGGTAGATTCGTAATCCATTTAGATCGAGGCGGTAATAAATAATAGGGTTAAATATTTTTGATATAGATCGCTAAATCGTGATTCATTTTAATAAAAAGATAAACGAGATTGTAAAATATTAGATAAATTTTTACTCTCATATATAAATATACAATCGAAGTATTTAAAAAGTTTCATTCAATAAAGCCTTCTTGTCTTCTTAGCAGACTTCATTAAATTGAATAAACTGAGTAATGAGATATTTGTGGATAGATGTACCACGGCGTGCCGATAAACTTTGACCGAACAGACAAATCACGTCTCTTCATTATATCTCAAGGAGAAGTTAATACTCATATACAGTATTATATTATACGCAATATTTTATTGCCAAAGTAAACTCGAGAGCAATGAATCCAGGTCACTTAAAGATAAAGATACCTGAAAATCTCGGAAACTAATAATTTATTTATTTATTAACACTTCGTTGCAATAAACAATAGGATACAGTTAATAACTTAAGCTAAATGGAGTGCAACGGGCGGCCTTATCGCTAATCAGCGATCTCTTCCAGGCAACCCAAAATAATAAATAATAATAATGTTAACATAATGAAATGTGTTTAATTGACAATTAAATTCTACTTAAATGAATGTATTTAAACTTAATTATAACTTTATTAAACACAATTTATTTCAGCTAGCATTTTCTTTAAGTGACCCCGATTCATTGTTCTCGAGTGTAGTTTCGATATTTATCTATCAATCGTGCGACCAGTTTTTGGGTACGCACCCCAACGCTTTTGATGTAATTATATATTTGTAAATATATTTACGTACATATTTTTACTGTATTAAATATTTTATATAAAAGTTTTGTAAATATAATAAATAAAATATGATGTATCTTTATATATTGTAATCTCGACAATGGAGTTGAAGACCTACCTAATTAAAAACCTACCTGATATGTTAATTACAAATAAAAATACGTGACAAATCACAACAGATCATATAATATGTATTTTAGCGAGATAATAATTAATAATCATTCGTTTCTAGGAGCTACAATGGAACAGATAAACACAGACTCACAGACCCTAACCCCCTCTTTTTATATTGGGTAAATTAAAACTCAAGAAATACTTAACGTACGTATTGCAAAAAGAACTTTGATATTAAATTCAAATTAATTATACTCGCTTCTAGTTTCTCCGGTTGAGCAACCGTTAAGAGTCAAAGGCCGTAACGTGCGATCGTACGATATTTTACCTGCTCGTGGAATTCATACATCTTTTGTGTGTAATACGGGATAAGTTTTATATAATCGAACCTTTATTGATCAGCTGCCTTTCTCTTGGAAGTTCCCGAATTTTTAGGTGGTATTAAATATTTTTTAGAATAAGATTAATCGCACGCTAGGTTTTCAGAGACCTTATTAAAACCAAAAAGGTATAAATAAAGTAATTGTTAGAGTTCAATTTGTAATATTGGAATTATTAAAATATGGTTATATGAAATATTGACAGTAACAAATACATATTTCTTGCCATAGAGATGAATAAGTAGCTGTTTATTTCTTTCACACTGTGTTGGCTTTGCTTAAATCACAAAATATTTAAGAAAGAAGTAGTTTATGTTTTCTTACATTTATATGCCTACATAACTTAATCTTCAGAGTACAGAAAGGCATAGTTACCTTTTATTTTATTTTTTGTTACAGAAGTGCAACAAGGGTGATGTCTTAATAGCCAAGCCTGTTTTCATTGAGTAAGTAGCTCAAAATATTATATATTTCCAATGATTTTATATGTAAAATGTAAAAAAATTACTAAAATAATTCAAAATTATAGTAGTGGTTTATGAAATAAATTATTACTATCCTAAAAAATAAATTATTGTACAATATATTTCTACAAACAATACAAAAATAAAGTATTTTATGCGTTCTTGCTTCAACTTGAATTAAACTGATTTATGTTTGTTGAAATATTTGAAATATCGTCGATAAAAATAAAATAAGAAGAGTCGTGTTAGTAACAGTAGTTTTTATATTTCGCGAATATGATATAAACCTCAACTGATAAAGGTAATTAACCTTTATATGAGAGATATTTTGCTAACATTTATCAGAGCAAAACAATTATGTACTTTAAATTTTTAAAGATATTGATTGATTGAAAATGCTCTAAATTTCAAAGGTTATCGTTACATTATTGTTAATATAATCTATATTTATAAACTAGGTATTTACCTAGATAAATTTTCATTAATTTAATTACCTTACATAAATAGTATATCGTATATAATATACTGTTTAGTTTAGATTGTCAGTTTATTGTAATTTTGAAAACTGTTCACGTGCCGTTTGTTCGTCTATACTCTATACTCTATGATTTAAATTTTTTTTTTTTAAATTTTGATTTTTTATAATCTGTGTATTGGTAACCGTCTTATATTTTTTATGACTTAAATAAAATAATACATAATGTAATTCTGAGATTAGCCAAATATACAAAAAACATACAATCTATATGTATATATACCGATATAAAAATCAATTGCTTTTCATTTGTCTCGCTTGAACTCGAGAACAGCTGATCCGATTTAGCTGATTTTGGTTTTGAAATGTTTGTCGTAGTCTAGGGAAGGTTTAAACGGTGAGAAAATATGGAAATATTGCGAGGAAGATGTGGTCAAACTTATTAGCCAAAGAGCCAAATATGAATATTACAATAATTTAAAAAAAAAATTGGGAGCCAAATCCACTTGTTTAGTAAACTTTTATTACACTAATTAAGTAGTACACTAAATTTTTTATTTTTTATTTTTTTTTAAATGAAAATGTTATTGTGCCTTCCGTGGATATTTGTGCCAGAGCCGCACTTACGAAGCCAAAGAGCCACATGCGGCTTCGGAGTCGCACTTTGCCGACCACTGGGATAGGTGATACGAAGTACAAGGGGTCATCTAGTTACGTATAAATATTATTCAAATTAGTGTGCTTACAATTTACAACCGTCGATATAGGGTTTTCTATATCGATGTTTTCAACTGATACAGTCATTTGCTTAATAGAATAATAGTTGTATCATTGTTCCCTACATTATTTTTCATAAAACATGATTCAAATTCTTTTCACATTTATTTAAACACATTATGTGAGCGAAACACTGAAATCACAATATAACGATGACTCAGATCCTTTTCATTCATACAATATCTCGAAATTGGCACAGTTTTTAGTACTTATTCTTGTAAAGTTTTCCGTAATTCATATTATTAAGGTACTATTTAGTATTTACTAATCACACAAATGCATAGCTGTAAATGTAACATGATGAAAACAATGTATTTTGAAATGATGCACGTGAACATATTGTAATTTTGAAGCTTTTTGCAGTCACACAAAAAGTTAAACCGTCATCCAAGCCTGGCACATTAATGGAAGTGCTGCACAAAAACGCTAATTTGTTAAAAACAATTTTTTCCATTTTAAAATAGCATGTGAACATGAGAAGTCTAGTGACATATTCTAAGAATAAGTAATTGATTACAAAGTTGAAAAAACCTACGCCCGAAAAGAACGCTGTGAAAACAAACGAAAGAAATAATTTTTACTACTAGTAGGTGACCACCTGAATTGTAGTCGAAATTCGACCATAACTCGAGAGTAAAGTATGTTGTGTGTCGTTCAAGTTCTATAGTAGTTAGTGAGTAGTTCTTCTGTAGTTTATACTAGTGTAGATTTTTGAACAGATTACGATCAATGATACCAAATTAAACGTTTAATATAATGTCACGCTTACGTCAAACACAATATCCTGTTGTAATCGTTTTTAATAATTTTGTACTTTTAATACGATTATCAAGACTACCATTATCAATGATTAAGTTCTTTGAAGCGTTTTATGCTATCCAAATGTAGCACAAATTCTAAGTTGGAATCCCAGGCATGAGAAGGCACAGAAATATCTCATGACTTGTAAAGGAAAGGGAAGTGTAGGCGTACAACATATTTTACAATTTTTGTCTGTCTGTTTGTTCCGGCTAATCTCAGAAAGGGTTGGACCGATTTTGAAAGAACTTTCACTGGCAGATAGCTGATGTTATGAGGAGTAACTGAGGCTACTGATATTTTAGAAATTAATATAAATAAATAACAAAATAATAACTTCCAAGCGGACAAAGTACATAATACCTGCATATCTATTATTATTTTTCTTTCGGCTATTTTACTCTGTTTGTGGGCTAAATAATATCACGTTACGACGAAATTAACTCGGGTGAAACCGCGGGCTACAGCTAGTTAATAATAAAAAGTTAGGGTAGAAAAAACTACTAATCTAAGTGCAAGTTAAATCAATGAATATTATCTTCGGTTGAAAGTTAACTTTCTATCAACGAAAAGTCGAAGAAGTTCAACTTAATTTTAAGCTTCAAGCTTTACACTAACAGACCGTTAAAGAGTTAAGTTCTCAGAGATGCTAAAATAAATCTTTTGATCAAACAAAGTTAATTATTCGAAGCAAATATCGCATCCAATCTAACGGAATAGACAGGTCTTATTAGCCAGTCACGTAGTCTTTCTTTATATGACCTGGTTGTCTATATCTTTGAAATTGTGGGATAAAGTTCATATTAAATTCCATCTAAGCAATTTTCTAAGTGTAACTTCTCAAACAGTTTTCCACATAAAAGTATATAATGAGGCCTGTTCTGCCTAAATATATCCAAATTCATTGCTAAATGGCGTACGGTTCCTAGTAATTTCAAAGTACCACAGACCGTACCGTCTACTATAAAGTTAACGTACTGAATGATATATGAATGATACATTTATAAAAAATACTTATAAAATTATTCCAATTGAAATACAACATTGTTCTTAATCGTGCAATAATTATGAACTTTACTCGTTATCAGCTTGTTTATCGTGAGTAATTGTTTATTCCAGTAATTTCTCTAGTTAGAATAATATTTTAAAATTTTAGATAGATAAAAATTCTTGTTTATTTGCATAAGTGTTAATTTTGGTCAAATTCAAGTTTGGTAATGTTTTTAATAATCTTTTATTAAAATAACATTAAGTTAATTTAAATTTAGTTACGTTCCGTAGCAGTGGCAGATATATTTACGACTGCTTTGTTTATAAAAATTTCTAGATGTTTTTATTAAATTATGTACATAAATTATCCATATGGAAAGTTTTTTTAGTCTCACAGCTTATTGAAGACTTGGTAGTATTTTTACTTATGAGACCTATATTACTTGCCTACTTCAAAGACGGACTACTACTTGACGGAATATTAACGACTTGCTTTTTTTTTTAAAATGTTGTCTTTACTACGAGTACATCCATGGATGTAGTAAACAGTTTTTGGTAGTTCTTGATTTATTTGCTTATGAATAGTAATTTTACAAGACCTCTGACTGCTCCGAAGGCTCGATCAAGAGTGTGCAGCAAGCCATATGTTACCCCATTTATACCCCACCCAACGTGGACTTGGCGGTAAACAAGTTTCTTAATGAAAACGATCGAACTTCGACCGAGTTCTAGGTTGAATTTTTTACAATGAATAAAATGATTTAAAATGCGAACCAATAACCAATTAATGATTTTAAATAAAAATTATTGGCAATCAGACGCCGTCCTGACCCCAACCGAAGATCTGTAACCTGGTTGCGCTGATATACTTATATCGTCATCCATAATACAATTAAAATAAGTACGATAAAATTATCATTAATTTATTATAAATAGCAGGCTCAGTCTGAATGTTAGTTGCGGAAAATGTGAAAAAGATTTTTTTTAAAAGACACAATGAATTAATTGCGGTATGTATGGCAGGTTGCCAACGTAACAGGTGTGGATATTTCGCAGACGACTGGCCGCCGCGGCTGTTTGACTCTCGAATGAAATACTTGGATACTTTTTTATGTGACCACGGACAAGCCTCTGATAGTAATTGATCGCGGCTCATTGCAATTTTTTTTGTTACGCTTTCACATCTCAATGGATGCTAATTACAAATAATTTGCTCACGTCAGCGTTTTATTGAAAAAAACCGTTTATAATTGTATTTGTTTAGGAGGTAGCCACAGGCAGACACAAACGCGACAAACCTAAAACATGCTACTTATCAAACCTTGCTAAGCTTTGGTTGATGTATTCACAGAGCGTTGTTCATTTTTGCAAGAATAATTTCACAGCATTCGAGATATTAACTTAAATAATCAAACTCGATTCTTAAATATAACATCTCATAGAAATAAAGATTACCAGTCTCTAATATCTCGGAAATTATCATCTTAGAATAAACTAGTAATTTGTGAAAACCTTTTTGTATAAACAACGTATAACTAACAGGTATTTATACCGAGTCGCAAAAAAGTTTGACGTAGGTATGCGTATAACATGCAATTGCCAAGATTCGAACGATAAACACAATAAAGTAGGCAGACTGCAACGTATTGTTTTAAATTAGGTAAGTGGAGGTGTTTCAATTTATGCAATTGGGACTGGTAAACATATAATAATATATTAGCATACAATTAAGTAGTATTTGAGATATTTGTGATACTTGCGCTGTGAAGCTTAACAATTAGACGCCTAGACACGAGAGGCAGACCTACTATGGTCTGATGTAATAAAAAAGTAACTGAGGCATTAAGGCTAAGAAAAGCAATGGACGGAACAGCTTGGAAAAATTGCAGCCCCCTTTTGTCAAATGGTAGGCTCAAAAAATATCACACAAGTGAAATTGATTAATCTTCTATTTCAATATTTTGTTAATATGTAAACATTCCTTTCGTAAATAAAAGGTTTGATTGATTGATTTGCGTTGCAAATACATACAAATACTCTATTTTCCTAGATTGTTCAAGGGAATTATTAGACTTATGACTATTCAATCTTATCAAAGATCCATTTTTAGTTGATATTATGACAAGTTTTTGTTAAATAAGATAACGTAATTTTTCTTATTTTTAAGGTTTATTTTTGTAATTGTATTATTAGGTTGTCATTTCGTTTTTTGCTGACGGAGGATTTCATTGTATTTTTTGCACCCAACTTCACACTTGAGCCGTTTATCATTATATGTTTTGAGAGCTGATAAATCAAGGCTTGTGTGGAAAACTACAATTGATTCTACGCAGTAGTTTTTGGTTGGTGCCCTTTTAAATATGGAGAGCAATAAACAGCAGAAGGCAGAAATAAATTAATCAATATGCATGTATCAATTACCCAAATTTCGTCTATATTACAAATTTAATTATCAAAACTTTAAATAGCGAACAAATTAAGTATCTAGCCATTGGTATTAGGGAATAATTCAGATTTTATCAAACCTTTAAAATATCAAAGAAAATATTTTCTTAACATCAAACTGCATCATTCAGCATTTATTTTAATGTAAACAACACTAATTTAGATTAATTTTCGTTTTATTTACTTTATATGACATAAATATTTTATTTTCTAAATAAACCCACTGAAGAAAAACCATTTCGTAATAGTACCTTGGTACATAAAAATTTGTGACATATATATTTAATTTGATTCGCTTTTCGGCCTTTTATTTTGACTAATTTATATACTTTAATTATATGAATATTTGTGTCATAAAAAATTATATGAACGAATTGATATGGTATGAACGTAGATACATTTAACTAAGTTCGCTTTAAATTTTGCTTCATAAAACTTCTTAAAATTACACTGTAATAAAAAGAGTGCAATATAATTGGACACAATCCAACGGGACCAAGGATCACCTTGACTGCTTACCGCAAATAAAACAGTTTACGAAGAAATTTGAAATGTTTGATAATTCGTAATTGTTTGTCCACTTATCGCTTTGTTCGAATGTAATTTTTTCATGTTTACGCTTATAAGGCAATACAAAGTGATAGCCTCATTATTTGCTTGTTGAATCATCTTATATATAAGTTTTATTTAAAAATTAATTGTAGTAATCGATAAAATTACTGGAAGTGTGATTTGCTTTTATCCATATAATTTACACATATCTTTTTTGTTTTTGAAATATTTTGAAGTCTAAAACATGATTTTTATGTTAATTGTAATTCATATAGTTTTAGAGCTTAAGTCGAGAATTAAATATAAAAATATTCAAATGCCATTTGTGACCATATTATGCAAAATTATACAGCCATAGTTACACAATATTACCTAACTGCTACTAAAAGTAAATCGATTTGCGAGAAAACTATTTTATTATCCTATGTATTAGACAACTGACCACAAATAGGAAAATACATATATATAGTCATGTCTTGTCATGTGACGTGAATTATGCCTCACGGGATACGTGACCTGTCTCTAAATAATTGAATTCAGTAGGGCTATTCAGATGATTCGAAAACACATGCCGGTCAGAAATGACAACTGAATATTTAATTTTCAATTTAAAATAGTAATGTTTCCAAAGCTAACAACAGCTATATAAACTCGGCAGATAAATTATATGAACACAGTGTTGCTCGCGTCATCAAAACGAATTTAATTTAACAAAATCGGATGAAGTGTTGAAAACACTTATTTTATACAGTTAACGGACATACGAACAGATGGTTTAACAGTTTTTTTAAGCTTAACTTCAAGAAAAGAAGAGAAGAGAAAATAATTTTTTTCTTTCCGATTCGAATGTTCTTTTGAAGCCTTATGAATAACCCTGGATGGTTTACACTTGTAGGACGGAATTCCGAGCAAGGTTTACGACAAATGCGCACGCGCATAAAACTGACGGCATTAACTGGAAAGTACGAGCGACGGGATTTTATTGCTCAAAGAAAATTACTTTTGTTAGTTAATGTAGCTATAACTGATGGACTTTTTAAAAATACTCAAAGATATTGTGAACGTATTTATTTTTAGTATTTTTTGATGTGTACATAAGATTAGTTAATAAGTCCTGGATTCGAATCCGGGAAACAGATTTTACGTTTAAGTAGCCACAGACGGCTGACATAATTGCCGGTTAAGGCATAGAAACCATTTACTCGTACTTTCCTATACATTAAAAGTTAAAAACTTAAATAAGATCTATAGAGTCCATTTCTTTTATTTTAATTTTCTAGCAATATTTTAACAAATGTTCTAAATCAAGACAATCATGAGTGAACTTGAAGATAAATGATTGAAATTAAAACATTACAACAAGTGTATTCTATTTGCAATGTACGGGTAATGGAAATACAATTTGGGCTCCCGAAATATAGATTAATTATTAATTCACCCACTAAATACTGGAAGTTACAAATTCAATAGTAAATATTTAATTCTTCGGCTAATATTATGAATGAACGATAATGTTATCTACACATAAAAAGTACGTTCTTGTTCCTATGTTTTTTAAACGTTTTACATTTATTAATATTTGAACATAATTTATTTTCAAGTATAACTAATAAAGAATTCTATAATCATTGTTGTTTTTTTATCTTTCTATATTTTTGAAATATTATAGCTTATAAACAGTATGAGATTCAGAAGGACGTTTTTTTATATATAATTAGATGTGTGCCTACCAAACCAAGATTCGAACTCTGCCACAAAACGCAGACGCGTCAACCACTCGGTAGAAGCGGTTTCATCTTAAAATAAGCAAAATATTTTATTAAAAGTAATACATTCACGCTAATTATCATTCGTATTTATTAATACAATAAATCTGATGTCTTTATACCCATTTTCGGTTTCTGAAGGTCATTTTCCAAAAAAGGTTTAAAAACAGCTCAATAAGGAAACATTATGTATTTCTTGACCTTTCTGCTATTTTCCCTAAATTAAGATCTGTTCCGTAGAAAGTTGTCAGTGTGTGAAATTACCAAAAAATTTTAAACCATTTTAAATGGAAACAATGAGAAAAGTTGCCAGTATCGTTAAAATTTTAAAAATAGAGATTTTGGCATCATTGTTTCGCGATTGAATTGATTTTAAAACCGGCTTTTCGCAGTAAATTGACCCCTATGTTAAAGTTAAATTCTTTTTAATTTTTATTTACCTCGCCGCTTCGTAGGTAAACAGATTAAATATAGATAGAGATTAATTATATTAGTAAAGCTATATATATATAATATATAAAGAATCGTTTGTTATATAATCTGAAATAAAACGTAAATAATTCATAGATTTCAAAAGTTTTGAGTTTAAAATAACACTATAGTATGATTCAAAGATAATTTGTAAATAAGTTATTAAAAACGAATAAATGATACTCCTCATATTAGTGTGTTGTTCTTTAAATAAAAAGAAATGTACTTTTGACGGATGATATCAAAAATAAAGTCTAGTATAGACCATAGACTATGGAGTATAGCTAATTATCACACACGCACGCATTTGTGTCTTTAACATTTGTTTTAGGGAAAGTCAGCTTACCTTGACATAGTATAAACAACGATTTAAGTTGAAACCGGACAGTTTGTGGTTGAAATTTTTGGTTTTCTGATGACGTAAATTAAGTGGAACTTGCGAGTTATCACTGATCTCATATTTGTTTATTTCTATGACGCATACTGGTGACAAGGTTATATGTACATTAAAATTTAATGCCATTTTAATTTTATACATGGATTCTTTGGAGCTAAATGGACATGTTAACAACGTGTATGTTAATTCTATTGTTTTAAATCCTATAAAATCAATGTTGCTGCATTTCCTTGTGACAGTGTTAGCAACTTGTGCTTAGTGTGGGCTACATCTCTACTATTATGTTGTTCTAAACTTGAGTATAATGCATGCCTTTTGAGTCACACGCGCGCCGACATGCAATCTAAACTGATGACCTACAACAGGAGGCTTTGGAGAGGGGACTCAGGATCAACACCCAGAAGACCCGGGAGATGAGGGGTGGAGCGACAAGCTCTTTGCCGCTGTCCATCGGCATGGAGAGATGTGATGGATGATGAGGATGTGAGACGGGGAAGGTCACTAAGGACATCACGCAGCGGCTCCAGGTCTTCATCAACCGCTGCCTTCGCCGTATTCTCGGTGTATTCTGGCCAGAGAGGATCGCAAACGTGGATCTATGGGAACGATGCGGCGAGACTCCAATCGACCACCAGATCAAGCGTCGCAAGTGGAACTGGATAGGCCACACGCTACGAAGGGATTCCCAACATATACCGAGGCAAGCCTTAGACTGGAACCCTCAAGGAAAGCGAAAACGTGGCCGCCCTAAGCAATCCTGGCGGCGGACGATCACCGCGGAGGCGAGGGCAGTTGGCATGACATGGAGCGAAGTAAAGCGCGTAGCTCAAGACGGAGCGGAATGGAGACGTACTGTGGACGCCCTCTGCCCCATCCAGGAGACTTAGGACTTTAAAGAAACTTGAGTATACAAAAAGATCATAGCCGTTGAGGTATGTTATGCGAAAGCTTATTGGCTGCATCACCGTGAATTTATTGACGTAAGTTTAAATTTGAGATAAATAAATAATAGAAAAGAGTGATGACGCACAGCCGTTATTAACAATATCGTCCAAGATGAGATATACAATATAGCCTGTAACTTGGGAGTTCAGTATTTTTCAAATTGAATCAGTGGCTCCAGAGACGAACAGTTTATTATCTATTATTTTAGTTTAGTTGTGTTCGTTTATTAAAGGTAAGAACTAAGAATTTTAGTGAAGTGTTATAAAACTAAATATTATAGTGACGAGGTCGCAAGACTTTTTACTTAACTTTTTGGCTTTTTCGTGGGTTGCGACATAAAAATGATTGAGAAACGATGCCCTAGACAATGTAGAGGGCATTATCGATGCCGATAATTCGTTACACATGTAGTGACGTAAGTAACCTTGTTGGAAAGCCGATCTTCAGTTATTGCATTATGACGTGAAAGCCATGGGAAAATTCTGCTTTGCAATTAATGAAGTTGCTAGCCGTTCAAGCATTGATTTATTGCTTCTTCACGGAACACATTATTTTCTGGTCGATGGTTCTATATACTCTTTAATCTATAACTGTTTATCGTTCGTCTTCAGCTAGAATAACACGTCAGAATAAAAACGAAATACGTTTTTAAAAAAATTAATCATACAAATAAAAGGCACACACATTTACAAATGTAAGCGCATTAATGCCATTGGGGTGCGTACCCAAAATACTGGCTGCATTAGCGCGTTGTATTGCCGCAAAATGACTCAGCTTTCGGATTTCCTGTCGATATCTCTTTAAATAAAAGAAATATCGACTAGAAAATAAAATTAATGCAATAATAAATTAAAATTTAATGTAAATTGAAAAAGGACATCTTTAAAGAAGCTAGTTTGCAAAGGTATGTTTAGCGTACTTTACGACATGGGTTGGTTCATAATGTTGATTGTCATTGGAGCGATACTTAATGATTAATTTAATTCTAACTTAGTAAAAATTATTAAGTCGTAACATATAAGTAGGAGCGGGCTTATTTCCGCAACTCGACGTCTTCAGTGCGCCTATTTTGAGTATAGTCATAATTCATAAGTCATAATATATATTCAGTAACTTAATTATTTGAGGAATTATGAAAATTTATAGCACATATAAATTTATTTACGTTAAAAATACCGGTTGTCATGGGTAATTAAACCAAATTTAACAAACATTAAATATATTTGACCTCATGGTAGGTCAAACTGGTTTCGAGTTCGAATAGCATTAAAAATTGAAAAAGAGAACTCTTTAAAGGATATTAAAATTGGTACATTATATGTTTCTGTGTTCACGGTCGCTCGTATATCCGTTGCATCGACCTATGTGACTCATAATTTCATAATACTGCCTTCCAATTACAATTTATAATGTAAAGGTCGTTTTATTTTTAAAACTTGAATGTCTCTCGATGGTTGCCATTGTCCTAGTCGAAACTAGGATAGAAAAGTCAATGAACTCAAATATTATGTGGCATACCAACAAAATTCTTAATAAATCTTAATGGCTTTTTATCGTAAACATGTTTGCGAATATTTATGTTATCCGTTTAATATATTTCTACTACTGTCTCAAACCTGTTGTTATCTTATTTTCTTATCAAAATTTATCAGAAAATTTTCATGCTGCACGCTGCTTAAAAACAACAAATGAAGTTTTATTTTGTATAGGCAATATTAAAGCGATCTAACTTTTTAAAGAACTATTTTATACAATTATATATAGGTCTGTTATACCTTCTGGTACAATGTAGAACAAATCACCAACTGCTATTGGAGTTGTCTCAAAATCGTACCTACCGTTATGACGTCATTGCAGTCGATTTTAGCAGATTTGTTAGTCTACGGCCAGCGTTGATATACCTACTTATTATTGCACTGTTAATGCACATCAATTATTGCATTGCTTGTCTTGTTTATTTAATAGTTATTACGTGCTGTGTGTTGCGAACACAAATTGTCGAATCTAGATATTTTTTTACGATAGAACTGGGGTTATGAACTTCCGTTTAGACATTAGCAATATATAGATAATGAGGGTAAATAATAAATATTTAGATTAAATAAATATGTTACATTTTAGAAAAAAAACGAGTTTAAATTTTTCAGTACAAATCGGCAATTTCATACTTTAATTCCTATTAGTTGTTAAAGATAATAGTCGGGTAGGCTCAAGTGTTTAGTATGTAAGACCCGTTAAGCCAATTAGGTATTGTGCAATATTGTACACTTACGCGGCTCCTGCGAAGATACTGTACCATTCGCACAAACGGTTAACAGTTTGCTTCCTGCCTCTAACATTGAACTACTTCTGGCGCGGCCAAGTGCACTGAGAATTTATGGATATAAATAACACTAAATTACTCGCTAGACTATTTCACTGACAATGATTCGATGTTATTTTAGCAACAATGTATGATGCTGTTAAAAAAGTTCGTCGTGTTTTATTTTTGGCACGACCGAATGACATAATTCAACAGATTGATTTTCATATATACCTGGATATAGGAGGCACATATGAATGCAAGTTATTTTTGGAGTTTTCGCCATTATAATTCATCTGGGTTTTTTTAAATACCAGATACATTTTTTTTACTATCTAAGAAAACATAAATTTGTATTTATTCTTTGTTACCTCTTATTATACATTTGTCAGCGCCCCCATCGGTTGCGCACAAAGTTATATGGCTACTTTGGGCTTGACAGCTATCGAGCAGTAAATTTCGAAAGTTCATAGTTGTCGTCTTGTAAAATCTTCTCTAAAATTTTGTTTTCTCCTTTCAGATGGCGCAAAGTTAACAACATGGCTTGCCTGCGTGTATCTGCCTGCTTCATAGTGGCCTCCCTACTTCTAAACTCATCTTTGGCCGCCATCTGTCCAAATAGCTGCATTTGCAGTACCACGAGGGATGGCTTACATCGGGTCACGTGCAGCAACTTAGCAGAGCTATACAAATACACTCTGCGCCAAAAACATCATAATATTAATATTTTAGACCTGTCGCACAACAATATCACTAAAATAACTCATGAATTAGATAGACTTACTGAAGTTGTTACTCTGGATTTATCAACAAATAGGCTTACGGTAATCAATAAATTTTTACATAATGCTCGAAAACTCGTACATCTAAATCTAGCGAATAATAGAATTTACAAGCTGTCATTTACGTATTTACCTAATAGTGTGAGCTCATTAGATTTAACAAATAATTTACTGGAAGATGTGCCTTCAGATATTTCACAACTGGACAGCTTAGAACATTTAAAACTTGAAGGAAATCCATTGCATTGTTCTTGTGATAACATTATTACTCGGGACCATTTATTATCCTTGAAAGTATACATAGATGATGTAAAATGCCAATCGCCATCAAAGTTGAAAGGTCGTTCTTGGTTAGAACTCAAAACAAAAGAGATTTGTAAAGCTCATAAATCAGAATGGATGGATATGATGATGGGAGATCAACCAATGGATGCTATGCGCATTGGTAAAGAAACATCAGGATTGAAACCTATGTCATTAGTGTCTGGTAATGATTTAGAGGATAGTAATATCATTCACGGTGAAGAGCTTTCTAATGATGATGATAGCGTAAAATTCATGAAAGTTGGTCGCTTATCTACTTCATCTCCCATAGCTGATATTGAAGGTTCTGGCGATGCTGAAAGTACCATAATAAGTGATTTTATAGAACCAGTTCACGAGAAAAAGATTTTAGGTAATGTAATAACAACAGAAATTCCTCTAGAAGAATCTAGCGATGCTAAAAGTACAACATTAAGTGATTTTATAGAACCCGTACACGAGCAAAAGAATTTAAGCAATGTAATAACAACAGAAATTCCTCTAGAAAAATCTGGCGATGCTGAAAGTACTTCAATAAGTGATTTTATAGAACCAATTCACGAGCAAAAAATTTTAGGCAATGTAATAACAACAGAAATTCCTCTAGAAGAATCTGGCGATACTGAAAGTACTACAAAAAGTGATTTTATAGAACCAGTTCACGAGCAAAATATTTTAGGTAATGTAATAACAACAGAAATTCCTCTAGAAGAATCTGGCGATGCTGAAAGTACTTCAATAAGTGATTTTATAGAACCAGATCACGAGCAAAAAATTTTAGGCAATGTAATAACAACAGAAATCCCTCTAGAAGAATCTGGCGATGCTGAAAGTACTACAATAAGTGATTTTATAGAACCAGTTCATGAGCAAAAAATTTTAGGCAATGTAATAACAACAGAAATCCCTCTAGAAGAATCTGGCGATGCTGAAAGTACTACAATAAGTGATTTTATAGAACCAGTTCACGAGCAAAAAAATTTAAGCAATGTAATAACAACAGAACTCCCTCTAGAAGAATCTGGCGATGCTGAAAGTACTACAATAAGTGATTTTATAGAACCAGTTCACGAGCAAAAAAATTTAGGCAATGTAATAACAACAGAACTCCCTCTAGAAGAATCTGGCGATGCTGAAAGTACTACAATAAGTGATTTGTTAGAACTAGTTCACGAGCAAAATATTTTAGGCAATGTAATAACAACAGAACTCCCTCTAGAAGAATCTGGCGATGCTGAAAGTACTACAATAAGTGATTTTATAGAACCAGTTCACCAGCAAAAAAATTTAGGCAATCTATTAGCTTCAGAAGAGATATTGCCTACTAGTAATGCAATAACAACAGAAATTCCTCTAGAAGGATCTGGTGATGCTGAAAGTACTACAATAAGTGATTTTATAGAACCAGTTCACGAGCAAAATATTTTAGGCGATCTATTAGCTTCAGAAGAGATATTGCCTGTTAGTAATATCATAACAACAGAAATTCCTCTAGAAGGATCTGGCGGTTCTGAAAGTACTACAATAAGTAATTTTATGGAACCAGTTCACGAGAAAAAGATTTTAGGCGATGTAATTACAACAGAAATCCCTCTAGATGGTTCCGGCGATGGTTTTGGAGATGGGTATTTTACTTTCGACTACGAAGAACAAACAGAAAGATTACCAGAAACTACAACACCTGTAATTAATGAATTTAATCCAGAACCTGTTCATAAAATATTCGAAAACGACGAAGAGAGTAACGGAAGCACTACAGAATTCCCCATTCCAGAACCACCATCTATTTATCAAGGTGGAGTTGACTGGCATAGTCGAAATAGTGATGTTGAAGATGTAACTGAAAAAGCAGTAACACCACAAATAACGAGAGACACGACTGTATCTGAACAAATACGAATTACTCAGGCATCTGAAGTACTTGGTCAAATACCAAGTACCGAAGAAACGGTAACGCCTCATAAGACAGGAACTTATGTATGTATAGCTTTAATAGTTGCTCTTTTAGTTGGATTAATTGGTTTTGCAATCGCTAAAGGACAAATGCGGAAACGTAGAGATAGGCGATTTCTCAGACAGCAGAAACGAGATGTTGAAAAAGCTTCTAAAGAAATGGTTGATATGAATAAAACTTTGTTGGGTAAACCAGCTGCAATAGAGACTTCAATTGATAAAAAAACAAATGGAAAGTATGAACTGGTACCAACGCATGAAAACAACGTCAAAAAGAGTGAAAATGGAGATGTAGTGAATGGGATTAAGCAGAATGATGATAAACAGACGAGAACGGAAAGCCCTCGAGACACAAACCAGAACAAAAGTAGCTCTAAAGATAATAACTTAATTGATGATCCCGTTTCACATCAAGAGACATCTTTTGATTCGGAACCAGCATCACCAAAATCCGATAACAGACATTCTCTTTCTAGTGAAGATATCTTCGTTCCTATTGATGACGATTCACCCAGACTGAACGGTACCGGAGGTTCGGATATTTCACAACCACTTTTAAATGGAGCCAATAATTCTGAATATTTATCACCATCACGAGAATATGTGCCGGTTTACTCACCTGATATGGGCAGGGTTCGAATCAAAATGTCGGAAACTCCAAAGCCTAAAACTCCAGTTCTCGTCACGCGGAGCAGGTCTAACGCTGGAGATATAATAATAACACCATCACTGGATGGAAACGCACGTAAATCAGCTACTTGAAATTCAGTTAAATAAAGAGAAATTAAGGTATTGTATAATATATCGGTGTCAATTATCAAACTTATACTATTGGCAAAATTCTGTGATTTGAACGTGTGCGTGTCAATTGTAGGGGGAAAATTGGTATGAAGGTATGAAAGTAATTACTGTGTATTAAGTATTGCCAAAGTGTGTTTGTAGTCGACAGTGCCTTTATTTTTAACTTATTAGTATATTTATGAGAGTATATTGCGCAATAAGTGAAATATTTTTATATGTGTATAAAGTGTTGCCATTTTTAGAGTTACATTTTAAATTGGAATACTTATTTGACTCCCCTGTCTTGTTTACGCATCCCTCTTTATTGCCACAGCCATATTTGTATCTGTGTTGTCTTTTTCAAGTAAATTTATAATCTAGTTTAATGCACCGGACCAGGTACGTCTGTGGCAATATTATAGTACTATATTTATTTCAGAAATTTCTTAATACAAATAATTCTGGATACAATTTTGAGTTTTCAATGGTTGTGTACTTACTTGTTGTATCCGTTACTCACAAATACTATGGAAGGTTCAATTATGTTATTTTCTGTTCCACCAGAGACTCGTTTCGTAACTTAAGCATAAGTTCCTTTAAGTAATTTTATTATAATTATTTAGTATTTAAGAATGTGATACCATTTTATGTAAGAAACGCTATAACGTAAAAAATAGTTATGCAGATTAAAATAATTGTTTATGAATACATAGTTATTTGCTTAAGTAACTTTATTTCATACTTTTATTTTTAATAATTAATCCCGGTTTTATCTTTTAACTTTCTCATGCAGTGCTTGTGATTTATTACAAACACCAATATTTTATTTTAGAATTATTCAGAATCTTATAAGGATCAAATACGAGAACAATGAAAATATTCCAATGTAATTTTTTATAAATAATGTAACTTTATTTTGAACGATATAAAATGTTGAATGAAATAGATTTGTTTTAATTCCTTGTAATTCTAACTTTTACTCGCGAGGAAAGTTATTTCCAGTGTAAATATATCCTTTGTCAATCGGAAAGAGTCTAGCATCTAAGTGAAGTAAGAGTAAAATCGGTTATCCGAAGAACACATAAGTAAAAAAATATAAATCTTTTTTTATTACATTATATTAGTTTTACGAGCAAGATTTTTAATAAAATTTTCATGACAAGGACAATTATATATATGTATATAGGACAGTATAAAGACTGATCACCTAGATGACAGATAGAAGTTATTTTAATATTTAACTTATTGCAGATAACACAATTACAAATTTTTTGAAAATCTTCAACAATTATCTTCATGTCTTTGGGTTTTCGAACTTACCCAATTATAAGCTCGGAGGCTGAAATTGTGCCTGGTGTTAGGCAATAGGCTTGCCCCCTATTACAATGGGACTTTTTTATTTAAATATTTCTTTATTTACTTAAAAAGATACATTTTGTACTAGTGTAAGTAGATATCCTAGTAGAACAGTATAACTTAAATAGAGTAAACGTCATTCTATAAGTGCATCAACACTTGCAGGATTTATACCAGTTAAGTACAAATAATTTGTTGTTTAAAATTAACAGGAACAGAGACCACCGAAATAGAAGTCTATGTAACTATGTTTTAGATTACAATGGGACTTTAAAAACGTTTTTAAACGCAATCAAAACTGCAAAATTTACATAAAAACGATTAAAATTTATAATTAAGCAATCGAAATTAATTACTACTTAATATGAAATTAATTATTGGTAAAATATGAGGTTTGATAAAAACATAACTTTTTTGTTCTTATAATCACGCCATCTCTTGGCTACTAAAAGAGCTAGAAGACACTACTGTCTCGTGACTTTCTATGCTAGGTACTTACTAATGTAAGAACGAGAGGGCGCTTTAAAAAATATTGTGTATAATGATAAATAGAATATTTATTCTAATTTCTATGATCATGCTGTTTTTGAATACTTCGAATAATGCCGTGAGAACAAAAATATATTGCAATTTTTAAGTCACAGAATTAAAATAATGTGCCTGCAAAAAAATTATCAATGAAACAGAAATTCTTGAAAGTTTTTGAAATTTATAGTGTCATATTTACTATAGTGTGTTTTTGTAAGTGCAAAAATATACAATTTTCAATGTTTTATTACAACTTACTAAATAAATATAATTAAATATAATTTTGTTAAACGGTATAACGAGGGTCTAAAAAGTATGCAGTAGTAGTAATAAGTTGAAGAACTTTTTTTCATTTGTATTCGATAAGTACGCGATGTCGACAGTGATTTTAATTAATTATTAGCTATAACTTAGAAATCACTTTCTCTTTGGACTTCATTAACAGAATGACGTCTATTTCTAGATTGGTTAGGTCTTTCTAGTTCAGCTTCAACTTGCACTGTAACATTATCATCATCTGTTTCATTACCTGACATAAGTCTCCTCCTAACTCCAGGCGACTGATCTAATTCAGCGATCTCATGACTTCCAAATTTTCTCGATCTACGTCGGCGCCTTCTTCTGTTATCTTCAGTTTCTGTGAGTTCCAAATCTTCCACATTAGCGTGCACCTCTGTTTCTTCGAGTAAGTCACCGCTTGACTTGGTTTTCCTTCTGCCTCTTTTTCTTCTACTCTTACCGGTTCCCGTTTCATTCAAAGAGTGACATGATACATTTAATTTGGGCATGGAGAGAGCTTCGTCATAGGTAGGTGGGGCTATTAAGTCTCTTGGGTCGGGTGTATTACATAAAGCTTCTTGTTCTGCACGAATCCTTAACTGTCTTAATCTATCTCTAGCTTCCTCCACTTGTCTTTCTCTTTCTGCTTGAATTGATGCTAATCGACGGTTCATTGTTGTTTTAATTCCATTCACTAAGAAAAGGCATAGAGCTAATCCTACAATCATTATAATAATAAACCATATCAAATTTGTTGCGTTTTGTGCTCTCTCACTTGGGTTCCACGTGAAGTAGCATGCTTCCAGCCAAGTTTGGCCCACAACATCTAGTGGGCCATGACACATTAAATTGTATGATTCTTCTTTTTTGTTCGGCTCAAGAGTAACATATTCATAAAAATCAAACATATTGTCATCAGCACAATCGCAACGCCACATATTGTCGCTTAGTTCTAACTTTTCTAAATATGGGTTGGATTGAAAAAAATATCTACTCCAGATAATAGTGAAACGATTGCCTATCACCCCAAGACTAGTGAGTCGCGGCAACATATAGAAAGTATTATTTCCAATGTAACTAAGTCTGTTATAATTGAGATTTAAGTATTTCAGAGAGTTTGAAGAAATACTATCTGGAACATGTGATATCAAATTGTGTGATAAGTCGAGATCAATGAGCGATGGTAAACCTTCCAAAGAAGCCTTGCCTATTGTATTTATTTCACAAGAGCTCATATCGATGATTGACAACGATGTAGATTTCAAGTATCCAACTCTAGTAAGATAGTTTCTTGACAATTTAACCTGCGTCAATGAAGGCATTTCAAGTAAACTATTTTCTGGTATCTGTGCTATTTCATTCCAGGAGAGATCTAAAAACTTTAATGATGTCAATCCTCGGAAAGTATCGGTAGATATTGATCCTATATTATTGTATGATATGTCAAGGTATTCCAGTTTCGTATTTTTAAAGAATTCATTGCTTGGTAATAATCTTATCATGTTATGGTTTATTATGGCCTTTCTTAAATTTGGAAAACCTTTTAAACTCGGCTGAATTACATTGCAATAAGATATATCCAAGTACCTTAAAGAGGATGAGGACAGTGAGTTAATGGTTGAAGATATTTCCAATTGATAGTTGTGTGACATTTTAAGGTAAACTAATGATGGTAAGTATGACAGTTCGTTGGCACTAATATAGCTTAGCTTACAGTTACTTAAGTATAAACTTTTTAATGTGGGTGACACGAGGTTTTGGAATCTTATTAAAGGATTGTTGTTGACTTTGAATACTCTAATATTTATCAATCCACTCAATGGTGATCTTCCGTGTATTGAATCTATATCACAATTATCAAGGATTAGTGTTTCTAATGACGGGCTGATAAATAATTCGTGATTTGCTAAGTTCGCCAGTGTTGTAAATTTATTGTGAGACAAATCCAAAATTTTTAAATTGGATGCCGGTTGTAAGATTTCATTTGGACTTAGATTCGACCATGACTCGAAGTTGTTTCTTGATAAATTTAAAACTTCGAGAAGTGTCAAATTTTGAAGAGCATTCTCAGGTATTTCAGTTAGTTGGTTGCTGCTCACATCCAAAGATACTAAATTAGACAATTTGCTGAAATTCGTCGGAAAAATTGATATTTCATTATTTGAAATATTCAACTTCTTGACCTGTAAATACAAATATTTTAAATTAAAATGGTTGATATATGCAGTTTTAAAATTGCAATTTAAAAAAAAGATAATCTAAACTTATGTAACTTTTTCGTAGTAGATGTTAAATTTGACGCACAATATGTTAACCGGAGCCAACCGAGCGCGCGCGGAGGCGCGGAGTCTCTTTATCAGTTCTTTTCAGTTACCTTTCTCGGGATCCCATCTGGAAGATTAGTAAGTCCTCTTCTCGAACAATCAATACTGGTTCTATCTTCATTGCATATGCAGAGGTAGCATATTTCGCTCGTATTGTCATCGAAGTCTAATATTTCTGACTGAGATGATAAAATAAAAAGGCATATTCCTATAAGTCGCAAGAGTAACATCACGTCTCTGGATCATTACTACCTGAAACATTTTAATATTTTGATCAGATTATTTAGTAAATAATATTGTAATCTCGATAATAAAGTCAAACTTGAGCTCTCAATGTAGCGTGTATTTCAATCGTCTAAATTAATATACTTAAGCGTATTTTGAACGTAGTAATTGTTCAAATATAAAAAGTTATCGAACATTTTATAATTGAAAGTGTGATTAATAATTAATTGCTTGTCTTATCAAATAATTATTTTATAGGTTGTTTTATATTTAATGGCTGTTGGTCCTTCCATATAGCACCCAATGTATTTTCTTAAATATGGATATATTTAAGTAAATACTGATTGATGACCAATGAAGATGGAAAACACAGAACACATCTTATATCGTATATCTATAGTTGGTTTCATTACCAATTTTTCACTTATCCAGAATAGTCCCACTATTTTCCAATTTTATTAGTTCTATTTATAAATACAAAAAGGAATTTTTTTCAAAAAACTACTTAAACTGAATATTGTGAATTATGGAAAACACATTTGTATTTGGCAAATAAAATTCGGAAACTTTTTTGTCGTTAAAATAAGCTTAGGTAAACTTAAACTTATTTTAGTTAACTATTTGCTTATCAACATTATTTTATTATCTTTTTCATATAATTGGGATCAGACTGTGATGAACTTGAATTTCCTGTCTGACTCATAGTCAGGTGTTCAAATTTATTTCCGGTCACGCATCAATGTATTAGCTACAAATAGTTGAGAGCCTAATTCCATTATGAATTGGTAAAAATATAACCTAATAAAAAACTAAGATACAAACGAGTAATGACTTGTTTGTACTAGAAATTTGACTTCAGATCGGTTCTGTTGTGTTGTAGCTCAGTTGATTATCGTTCAATTGAATGATTATAGAATGAAGTTCCGTGGTTCCGATCTCGGGATCAACAGGAATTATTGAAATAAAAAGCCGTACCTATAATGAATAGTCTGACATTTGTAAATGTCTCGAACATAAAATAAACCGGGCTTCAGATGTTTCCGACTAAAATTTTTATTTACAATCATATACAGCGAAGATTGTAAGAAAACTAAAATCTGCACCACCTGGAAATTATTTCTGTCGGCGCCCATGGCCACAATATAACTTTTCAGTACATTTCAGCGATTTATAACTGATTTTAGGCGAAGTTTTATGGGTTTTATAAGAATTTTTATTAAATCTTTCCTAAGCTAATATTGCGTTCGTGCAAAAGAGCAGAAGTGTATGAAAAAAAGTCGTACTATTGTCCTAAAATAAATGTGCCGATCTAAATCGATGTAGATTCTAGGCCTAAGTATCTCATGTGATGCTATGTGGGTAAAACATAGCCACAGTTTTATCTATGTTATCTGCTTGATAAGTGCGGAATACCTACTTAAATTTAGGGCGTAATTGTTGCTCACCTGATATCAAAACTGCAAACAAAGATGAATTTTTCCGAGCACAGCAAAACTTATTAATTAACTGTTAGTCTGTGAGGGAAAAATAATTAATATAATCTATAAGATATATTACAGGCATTATTATTACATATATTAAATAATCATAGATATCACTTTTTTTAAAGCATGAATTCAACTTGTATCATAGCTCAATACAAATATGACTCATTCATACCGTTTCCAAACTCCTTCAAATACATAGTTAGAATTTTTTTTTTAAGTACTCTTTTTATAAACTCAGTAAATTGAATCTATGTGGAGCATTTTCACCCGACTAAGCCACTTATAAATACAATATAATAATACCACTGGAGATTTTTAAAGACTCTATTCAACATTCATATAACGTTATATTATCATACTTGGTCATTCTTGTATTTTATGCTCATCGAAAAAGTAAATAATATTTTAGATCTATAGCGGGTACTTACCAATAATGCTAGATTTTAAAAATCCTAGATTACATTATATTATTTGTCTTTCACACACAAACATAGTTTCAATAGATTTACACTTGAAAAAACAAAGTTTTCCTTCTTTTTACGTGCGATTCCTCATAATAGATAACATTGTATGAGCCAAATCAACAGATGACGCGTTATCATTGATAACGATAAGGTTTGTATGAAATATAGGCTGAAGAACAAAATAAATAATTTATTTTGATGACTTATACTTAGGTAATTCAAAGGAAGTGAATTTACTAGTCAGATATTACGTTTAGAATTTTAGATAGATAAATTTTTGCTAACATTATTGTCTCATGTACTATGTGATTTGTATACACCTACTTTTGGATAACTAAGTTTACACATTTGGTACTCTTTACAGACTACGAATAAAGAAAAGTTATATTAAAACCAAAATCGTGCTAAAATAGTCTTATTGAATTGTTTTGGATTTTTATGTTAGGATTATAGAAACGCGAACTTTCTCAGCAGAATCTATTTTCAGTTTCATAATTATAGTTTTTAAAATTCAGCGCCATCTATGCTTTACATTCAATTTTTTTTCATTCGTTTGGCATTTCACTTTACCAACCAATTGAACAAACATTTTGTTTATTGGTACAAGGTTTACAAGACTACATAATAGATGTCACAACAATGCAGATATAGGTCATAATTTTAACGAAATGCAGAAAAAACTGAGTCATTGGTCTTTGAAGGAATAGCTTATTAATAGCTAAACATGTATATTAAAGATTTATTATAAATAGGCACTTAAAACTTAGAAGTAATAAAATGCATAACTAAAAAAAGTTTTTTTTATACCCAAACAACTCAGGCTCTGAAATTGGTTCGTAAAATAGTCACTTTATATATATCTTCGAGAAAGTCTTTCCAATATCACTTAAAATATATTTCCTAGAAGTCTTTCATAAGGAACCTCTGGATTCAGTATTTGAATTCAATCGAACCGGACGTCGTATAGACCGCCTGTCACCTAAACGCGGTCTCGGTTCCATCAAATCACCAATAGACCTGGATCTACGATCAGCAGCATACGGGCAGTTCTCTTCTACATCAATAAAATCCGGCAGCGAATGGAACGACGCGTTTAATCGTGGCAGCAATAAAGCCTCATCATAGGTCGGAGGTAGGTCTTCGCGATCTGGCGTATTTCTTAATGGTATTCTTGTTTCTGTGTCTACTGCTGGAATCGTAGCTGTGTTTGCAACAGTATTTCCCGGTGGTCGAAGAGGCTCTGGTTTATTCATAAACATAAGACTGCGACACACACATGATGTCACTACTACTCCTATTATGATACCTATTACTACCGCCATAAGTGTGTATTCAGTGTTTGAATTACCGTTCACCCGCCACGTCTCTATGTAGGCCTGCTCCCAAGACATCTGAGTAACATTCGAAGGCGAATAACAAATCAATGATGCCTTATCATTCACTTTAGCGGGTTCCTTTGTTAAAAAGGCGTAAGTGAAGAGTAGGTTATCACTGAACCCTTCGCAGCTCCAACGGTTTCCTCTCACAGAAATAGTCCTCAAATATGAATTTGTGGCAAAGTAAGATGTCGACCAGACTTCTTTGAATGCATTTCCTCTCAGATCTAGATTAACTAAACGAGGCAGTGATGCAAAGGTATTATCCGTTAATGTGTTTAGTTCATTGTAACTAAGTATCAATTCTTGCAACGTCCCTGATACGAAATTATCGGGGATAGATTCGATCTGATTGATCGATAGATCGAGGACGATTAATGATGTCAATCCGGATATAGCTTCTCTACTCAATGTAGTTATTTGGCAGTTGCTAAGATGTAGAATTTCTAAAAAATGGCACTCAAACTGCGGCACTGTTACAAAGTAATTTCTTGATAAATTCAGCTCCCGTAAACTAGAGGAACGGGAGAACATGTTTATCGGTAGATCATTTAGTCTGTTCTCAGATAAATCTAGGAATATAAGATTCACCGTTTTGGAGAAAGCATCTTCCTCGATGTAGTTAATTTTATTCTTGGACAGATCCAATTTATGGAAAGGGATGAAAACATCATTGGGCCAAGTATCAAAGTTGTTATTTGATAAATTTAGAACCTCTAGTGATTGAAATGAATTTATATACGTAGGTAGAGGAGTAGATAGCCGGTTTCCAGACAAATCAAGTTGTTGAAGCTCCGTAAACAGTTCCAGTTGCTTCGGAAACGATACGAAGTTGTTATTAGCTAGCATTACCACTTGCGCCTGAAATATGAAAATATATTGTTTCAAGAATGATTTTTAATAAATATAAATAGATATATGACTAAGTTTCTTTTCCGGATTACTTAAGATTGTAGTATACGAGGTCTTTTTGACTAAGCATTAAGGAATTAAGTGTTGAGCATTCTTTATACTCTAAAATCGATTTTTCGAATATCTTTTTATTTGTGAGTTTGTTTGTATGTTCGCACATACAATCCACAAATAAACTCATAAGGGCTACACAGATATTATGTTTTTATGGTTATTTTCTATTTGCAACTAAATCTAATCTCACAGTCTAAATTCATTGTTACTTTATAGTTTAAATCTTCGGGTAAGTGAGTCAGTCCTCGATTTGAGCAATCTAAGTACAAAAGATCATCTTGAGTATAACTTGGACAGGGCTCATACTGAAAATCGATGACATCTCGTAGGACTCCGCCCCAAACCATCGCTGGCAGCAGCCATAAGACTGATATAACTACATCTGAAATTTCATAATAAAATAATTAGGTTTATGATTTATGTGAAATAAACTAAATTATGTAATAAGGGCAGAGAGCTTTCAAAAAATAAAATATAAAAAGTTTTTGCCTATAATTGTATTATGAGGTAGTTATAGAAATAATTAACATTTATTGTCCATCAGATTATATATCTTATATATATCAGATTCGTCTATTTTCATCTCTAACGAGTCTGTGTAAAGATTTCAACATTCCCTTAGGTATTCGACACTATATAGATACTCTTCCATTCGACACCGGTCGCGTGACTTTTATGTTTTCAAACAAATACTCCATCCTTACGAGAAGCTGAATTTTTGACCTTAAGGAGAGTTATTTTTTTTTTAAATGTTTCAATTATTTTACTATTCAAAAATACTTTTAAGTTTAAACTTCGTTCAGTCGTTCTCAAGTTATATTTATTCACACTTACCCATTATAAATAAGATTTCTTCAGCATTCTTTATTCTTACATGTTCGACACAATTATTTCAGTTTGCACTATTTTAATGTTTTCACTAATCACCTTTTCACTATCCAGCCCATGCCTTATCACACGAAATAATCTTTAGAAGTTGTATTTACTCGCGTTGGCCCAACCCGTAGCGCTGGTCAGATATAAATGGTGTTTTAACAAGATAAACCTATCACTTTTATCAAAATAAAGATAAGTTCATTATCAAGCTTCAGATTAGGCATATTTTATTATTCAAAAAATATGTAAAATGAATCAGTTCTAACTCACTAAAATCAACATCGGTTCCATCCCGACTCGTGCGTTTAAAGGCACTGGGGCTCGCTTTCGTAATCTTCCGAGAAAATAATCGTAATCTGTACGTTTTACGTCGCACTATTCACTCCAATATGCAGGTGCCGTGGGTTCAAAGCCCGAGATAAAAATATTTCGGTACGGTAAACACAGTAGGCCAAACATCTACTAAAATTATCAATAAAACTGGTATATATATCTAGAAATGTGTTCCAAGCTGTGTTTAATGGATTTTATAATACGACGCAAAGTCCTTTAAGAAAAAATTCTAATATACATACTTAGGCATAAATATAAATAAAGGTACATGTATGGTCGACTATTTTTTGGTTGCTGTTTACGTTCAATATTTGTATGAAAACTCTTAAATAGCTCCTATGGGATTGACAGCTTTTCAATAGTAAACAATTTCGAAGTATTCGTAAGCTCGTGGTCAAAACAGTACGCCATTTAAATGCTTATAGTAAGTAAGCCTCAAAACCAAAGAAAGATATTTTATTTTCAAAAGTTTGAACAACCTATATAAAATAGATTTTCATATCAAGATACTATTATCAGTTATCACTGATTAGACGTCAAAACAGCTATCATTCAGTACAAAGAATTAATTTTAAGTTGAAAAGGCATGAGTAATATAATTTTAGGATGGGATTGGTTTATATTTTTTTATAGATTAGAATAAAACGCAGCCTATTTCGTTTATTTAATTTCTATCCCATCCAAAAATTCCTGATAAAGTTCCAAGAGGTCAGTATGAAGGTGGAACATATTCCATTTTTAAATTACGAAGCAAAAATAAGGCTGTTTGATGTGTCTGTGTGTTTTTATGTCTGTGTGTCTGGCATTGTAGCTCTTAAACGATTTTTATGAGTTTTTTGTTTGAAAGCGAAATGGCTCTTAGATTCATCATAGACAATTCATCCATGATGTATTTTTTTTAAATTGTATTTCTTTTAAGCATTATTACTCAAATCCTAAAGGTAAACAAATATGATGATTCTAAGTAAAAATATACATCGATATTTTTATATTTTTGCACGGCTCTTTTGTTTTTAAAACAACCTTATTGTTCTGGGCCATATTATCCAAAATAATGTTTTTTTAAAAATATTGTCCACCGTCGTTAGGCGTCGTATTTATTTTCCTATTTAAAACTCGCTTTTTCTTGTTTTCAAAATTTCGATCAAAAACAATAATCCTGAGTGGTTCGGATTAAATCAGGTACAAAAACGACATGTCATTGACGCCTGTCTGAACTCATTACACCACCCCCCACTTTCGAGGGAGGTATTAAGCCTCGTCGATTATTGAAACGCGAGTCTATATAAAGAAAGCTCTTTTTTGTTCGCGATTTTTACAATTTCAATGTTTATTCATAAGATCTACGAATTACAAGTTGTTATATTTTTAAGGCGTTGTTTTTTTGGTTTGCGGTCGCGTTATTGAGAATTTATAACATTTTAGTTTTCAATTAATTAATTGTTTAAATAAATTTAAATATCCGTCCGGTATGCGTGAGAGAATATTCAATTCGCAATGAAAATATTTGGATTTCAGTCCCAAAATGTAGTAGAAATTATTTACCTCCCATTTTTATGAAGAATGACATGAATTGATACGATTTTGTTTTTATCTAACCATGGTAATAATAGTTTTAATAAACGCATCGGATGGGGGGAGGGAGCTGTCTTAAATTTCGGTTGCAGTTAAAGAATGTTTTGTCTCTCATTCCATAATTTGAAGAAAAGTGACAAAACATTAAAAAAGAAATATTTGGAAGAACTTGGTAACTTGATATTACGGAAATAGATCCATAATTTTAATTTTCACAAGCTATGTATGAATGTGTAAATTTGAAAATAGCTTGAGAGGTAGTTCAATAAATAAGGATGAAGCCCATTAGAACGGTCCAGCAAATCTTCGCCCGCCGAACGCCACTTACTTAGACTTAAACTGTTCTAAGAGCTATTTTGTTACAGATTTGGGATTGCTACGTCCATTACATGAGTTTTCTTCAAAACAGGATATATTTAATGCATCATAAATTATATAATCACCGCTTACAATTATAGCGTTTTATTAGGCTATTTAGTTAATATTCCTTCGTATGGTCACCAATATAGCATAGCTTTATGCTATTTTGTTAATGTTTCTACTTATCGTTGATGAGACTCCATTCTTGTTATTAGAGGCTGCGACATCCCATTGTCTTGTTATTGTAGATAAATAATAGTTCTAAGAAGTTGTAGATAATTTAATATAAGACACATATAAATAAAGAAGAAGGAAATAAAGTTCATGACTCGATGAATGGTTGAAGAAGTAATATAGATATCATAAGATAATATTATGTATTTATTTATATTATTTAATTTTGTGATGTCACAGCTGGCTTCCAATTTTGATTTGAATTCGAATATTATTAGTCATCAACTTAGCGCGTGCCAAAGAGTTCCTTCATAAAGGAGGCTATACGCAATTCGCCACACAATGTCTTATTTCATATAAATAGAAAATTAATGAAAATGGTCTACTAACTATTGCAAGCGAGCGATCTCACTTTCGTATTATGTATATAACAATATATATATAACATGAAAAAATTTAAATACATTAGTACTGCAGAATTGTCGTCTGGAAGTTTCAACGAAAATGCCATAACAAAAAGTATGTGAAACGAATTTTTTTCAGATATTTTTGTGAAAATAATGAAATTAGTTACGGTAATTTGAGACGAAATCAATATAACTAACTAGACTGATTGATTGTATAGAATAAAATATTTGCATTAGAAGTAAACTGTAGTGGTTTTTGTCAATATTTTATTCTTAAAGGACCTTCAAGAAATTATCTGTAACTAGTGGACCCCGCAAACTTCGTATCGCGTCAAAGTTCCGAATAATAAATTGTCACCTATAACGTCATTCCATAGAAAATGTATGAGGAAAATGTTTTTCTTTTAATATATTTTTTCGAAAATTTTCCAAAATTTTCTCTCCGTAAGAACCATCCTTGTACTTCAAGGAATATTATAAAAAAAGAATTGGCCAAATTGGTCCAGGCGTTCTTGATTTATGCGCTTACCAACACATTTTGCGATTCATTTTTATATTATAGATGTTCATCATTGTTATATAAACCTTCTTGGTAAGATAATGAATTTGTATGGATGCATCTAATTTAATCTGCATTGATTAAATATTAATGTAATTCTACTAAGTAAGTACCTGGTGGGTACCTACTACTGGCTCCGCTCAGTCCTTTCTATTGCTGTGTGTGATGATTTAACAGATGATGTATGCACTTGAAATTCATATCTAAACCTTACTAAAAGTCAAGCATAGGTGATGTACCTATTTTAAATTGCGCTACCAGTTCTTTTATACAAATTTCCGTAACCCCTAGTAGGGCATGGGGCAGATAGATTTTTATATCTGTTTCACTGATCATATTCTTTAAAGGGAAGTAGATTATCAACCTGCTGTAACTACCCAACCGAAATATTTTTTTTAAACTTCGTTGCAATGGAGTGCAACGGGCGGCCTTATCACTAATCAGTGATTTCTTTCAGGCAATGCAATTTTTGTTGGTTTGATAGATTTCTTCAGGCAAGCCTGTAGAAATTCAACCACATCACCGTGCCATTTATGACACCCCATCCGGCAAGTGGCAACAATACTCATTGATTTCCCCGGGATGATTGTTCTAGGATGGAAAAGTTCTTTTATACAAACCATTTATCCTTAGATTTAAAAGTATATAAGCTTTATAATGTGACTATTGTATATCTCTAAAATATGAAAACTCCAATAAGTGAATCTTTAAAATGCTAATTAACATTTTTGCCACCAAATATGAATTGAAATTCACAAATCAATAATTCCTCCAAAAAATAATTGAATATTTTCTAAATCACAGGTTGTAAGGAGACTGAGTAGAGAATATTCTTGGTTTCTCAGTAAAATATCGTTGTTTCTCAAATCGTCTTATTGTCCTCAATTTTCAAACAATAAAGAATAGGATAAATCGAATATCAATTGGGGTTGGAACGCTGACCCATCTTAATATCAAGATCACAAATAATGCGCCCGCCCGAGGATTTGCCCTTCATATGTTAGCATGTTTGACCCTTGGAACGAGATAAGGGTAATTTCCTGTATCGAATCCTTGATCCTGTCTGACCAATTTGAGATATAATTGCTTTGGTTTAAGTTTTCATACATGGGTAAAATGATATAAGAACTCATTGGAAATTATCCCCTAATTAACGTTCAAATGTCACTTTCTTGCCATAGTACAATTTTTGTTACACAAACGAGACAGTTAAATTCTCACTTAAGTTACGTTTATAAGTAAAGATGTGTAAGTATTTGTTAACTTTAGAATTCGATTACATCAATTTCTGGTTCTGGAATATATATTAGATAAAACATTACTAATCTATGATCTTTTTATTTTACAGGTACATTATTTTTAATATTAGCCTTAATGTTCAAATCTTGAATTTTTCTATTGACAGTATTTTTTGGTTTTTAATTACATGATGGACCTGTTAACTGTCATGTCGATTAAATTAAGTTGTTAATTGTATTTCAAGCAAACTAAATTATATTAGACAAGAGATTCGACAACTAAATAGTTAATTTTGGGTTGATTACCCTTCGGAAGATGTCATTTGTTTTTATTGTAAAAAAACATAATAACTGTTTTAAAAACTCCTTGGTACGTAACTGAGTACTTATTTTATCTGATAAACTAATAATATATATTTAATAATAGTGTATGTATATTTAAAAAATATATTTATAATATCACTTATAAATAGATAGTGTGACTATGTGATTATATAGCAAGGGAATCAGACGAAGCTTATCGACAAACAGATATAACCTAAGCATTTAAATAATAGGAACATTTACCCTTATGATTGAAGTTACCCCATTCAGGGGGTTTCTTGTCTCAGATTCAATCCGCTACTCCGATCGTTCTCAGGCTCAAATGCCAATCCTTTTACTAGGGCGGCAATCTATCGATATAATAGATCGGTGAGATGTTTAACTCTATATTATGACTTATTAAATGTCGAACAAACTTCTGGATACATGGTACTTGGTAGACAAGAGTTTTGCGACTATAAACAGTATCTCTAGAGAACTTATTGATAAACATCTACATAGACTGACAGATTTTGAGTAACTCAATACGCTTTTGATCGATTACATCGAAATTTAATTGTATATAAAGTAAATCTTGACAACAAGTAATATTTTGGATGAATTTCATATACTTCGCTAAGGATTCGTTTTGAAGGACCAATGTTAATGTTTAATATTATTGTTAAGTTAAAACTATTATTATGTAGTATATTATTTTACGAAGAGTAACTAACAGGACAATTATACAGTAAATTAAACTTAAAAATGTATATTAAATACTGAAATTATCGACTTTGTTCACATCACAAAAGCATTCACAAGCATTTTAAGTATTGATGGTAGCAGCATAAAACAGTATTGAGTCTATGTCTCGTCTAAACCTTTCGGTTGGGAAACAGGCTTATTCGATGAGTGCTGGTGGCCTTTTAGACCTCCTCCCGTGGGAGCTGAGCCTTTTACAGTGTATGTTCAGCTTTGTATCGACTTCGACGTTTGGGTTATATCGTAAACCGATACTTGACAAACGACGTTTTCAATTCATTCTCTCAGACAGTTTACTATGTTAAGTAAGAGCTGTCTATTTCAAGCTTTATCAAGGATTTTCGGCAGTAATGCCGTAAGAAAGAATACAGACATATTTCTGCGTCTGTTTTACTAATCACTAAGGTTAAAATGTACATATGTATATCGTCCTACTTTTACAATAATAATATCATTTAGGTACGTATACATTCAGAGTTAATACATTAACACCAACAAACATCAGTGGAACAAAATAAGTAATATTCGATCGCACAAAATAAGAATTTCATAACTTATTTACTAATGTAAAATACCAACAACCTTCTTTTTTTAAGTATCTATGTTACCACAATATGTTACCATAACAATATTTGCTCCAATTTCCATGAGATTACTGCAATGGTATTCGTATTTTATGTATCATTCGTGAGAAAAGTGCTCTTAATGTTTTTAAAGCACCAAGCAATGAGTTATGTATACAAAAAATTCTATAAGTTTTACAGAAACTTAACGAATGAAAAGTCAACACATCAATGCTATGCAACGAAAATTAAAGTAGCTAAATTGTAACCGAAGCCACATCTAACTGCAGTAAGTTTCTATAAAGTTACAGTTCCTCAAAGCTCGACGGAAAACTCCGGAACATTCGAGAAAATGAAGAAGCAAGGCATCCGAGTAAAACGAAAGCCGTCGTGGAATAAAGTTGACATTTTTGCAAAGCTATGTTAGAATTTCAACTAAATTAAATGTGGCACTACACGAAATGAAAATGGTGAGAACCACCTTTCCACGCTGTAACTCCCACCCCTCCCACGCCTACCCCTTCATTTTTGTTAACAATTTTCAGACGGTGAGTTAAAGTTTATAAGGTATAAAGTTAAATTTATTCCTCATACAACCCTGAAAACTAACAGAAGTTTCGAATGAATATCTCTATACTTACAGTATTTATTTTCTTCTTCTTTCGCATGACTATGAAAAATAGCCTATGATATTTGTATCAGCGAAAGAATTTTTAAAAACGGATAGTTTTTGTATGTATTCATTACTAATAATTACAAATTCAAATCTTCTTGTAATATTAGAATAGATAATAATTGTTTTAATAAAGCTGCCTTATATAACTTTCTAACACCTTAGCTAATTGTAGTAATAACTAAGTATTTAGATTAAAACATTACTTACTATTAGTAGCTTTCCTGGTAAATTATAAAAAATAAGCTGAAAACACTTCCAATTTTGTGTAAAGCGAGACTATAGATTGTGCAAATGATGTTTTCTTATAACTGAATTCCACGTAGACGGAGTTGCGGTCATAAGTCGATACTTATTTTTTGTAAAACGGTCCTACGAAGTATTTCCACTAATTGGAAGCTAGAAATATTGAAATAAATATTTTTTGTGAACAAAGTCGTCTGTAAAAGCCAATATTGCAACTCTTTTGGTAATGTTGGCAAAACCTTGTGGAATATAAATGCAAACGAGTTGCAAGGGCACATTAGCGCGAGAAAAGCGCATATCGGGACAGACATAAACTAGCCTTATACATTACTGATACATACGGCTCTAGTATTTCGAAAGACTTATTTATTTATTCGCTTTTCTTTATGATACTTTTCTATTGCAATTTTTGTAAACCATAAATAGTATTCAGTAAATACAAGAAAGCTTAAATATTTTAAAACTAGACTTCTATTAATAGATATTTATTAGATAAATTTAATAGATAACTTAAAATAAAAAACTTCAGACTGAAACTAAGTGGAGGTATTTTTAAAACTATTAAATAATTTTTTTAAATATAATGCTTGTTGATAGAGTAAGATAAGTATACTATCCAATATTTACTCATTAGTTAGGCGATATTTCGATATCAGTACATTTATCGCGGCTGGCAAGCTAAATGTCGCCTGTAATTGGCTCCGGTCCATCTGAAGGCAATTAGGAGGCGTTTAAAAGATCCATATTTATTCTCAAAGCTACAGCTAACATCGCAAATGGCACCGATGCCGGTGATTTCCGACAACTTGCTGTATTTCTCAACCTAAGTTGTATTTTAATTTCAAATTTATTCGCGTTATTTTCTGGCAACACTGCTAAAATTTAACTAGGAGCTAAATTCAAAACAGTATACATTTTATAGTAAACGGTATAAAGTTAAAGCTAATACTTACATAATATTTAAAAAATCTAGAAAGAAATATTTAAAAATATGCTATCATAACCCTTATGGTTATACCTAAAATACAGTTGCAAATTGCAATACCACGCTGAAATAACCTAGCCTAACTCGTTGGCTGAAAAATAAGCCAGCTGTCGGGTGCCCAGATGTCTAAGCTAAGGGCGACGATATATTTTAAAAACAATTACATATAGAAAATAGACAAAATTCTTTACAAATACTGAAAAGAAAAAAAGAAAAGTTGTAGTTTTGTTTTATTTTAAGCCTCATAATTGTAGTCTCGTGTCAAATAAAAAACAGCCACTATATATTTGTAGGATAATGACATGATCAAATTGTACCAATATATATAACACTGATTGTAAAAATACTAACTTATAAAGTTAACAACTAACTGTACATTATTATTAAAGTATTAAAGACTAAAATAGCCTGCAATGCTCGTTACGCAAAGACAACATTGTCAATTTGTGTAGGACACAATGCACTAATAATATCAGTGTCTTAGAAAGCCTCTAACCAGCCCCTTAACAGTTTTCCACGGTATCGGAGGGCATTAGTGCATTTCCCAGTAATGCTTCTAAAGACGGTTGGCACACGATGACCAAGGGAAACGAACAGTTGCACTGACTTTACCATTGGTTAAGATTTTTTGTGTATTCCTTCAAATCACATTCAACAATTCGAACCTTATTAGCAGCCTAATCTAGGTAGGAATTGTTGTACGTTACTCTTGTCGTCTCGTTTACTTCAGTATACTGATTACTGATTACTTCTGATCTGTTACTGATTACTTTTATATTATTTTACAAAAATAAACAGCATGAACTTGAATTTTTTGGGTAAATGTCAAAAGATGGCACTGATGTACTTTAAATCACACTGCCTCAAAGGTAAAAAAAATATAAATGCTCTTCAAACGAGAAATTTACTTACATATTACGCCGAATTAATAAATAAGATTTAATCAGTGATTGGACGTTCTGTTAAGGATATAGTGAAACCCAGCCCTACAGCGGTTAATTTAGGAGCATCGCAAGCAAAGTGCTCCAGTGTCTTGCTCGGACGGTCGCAAGAACTTAAAACGGAGTTAAGGTCACAACTTTGACCAATAATTTCAATATGTGATCCTTTGATACACCAATTTGAGGCTTTATATCGTTTAAGTCTTTCGATGTTTCTGTTAAACTTAAACTTAATTTTGCTATCCTTTTGATTAAAGATTTCGTTTAACTTATGGTATGATGTTGACTTATGATGACTTAACATCATACCATTTACTTGTCACTTCAACAAGTCTTATAAATTGAATTACTAACATACTACAGAAGCCTGTGGCTATTTCTACTGTGGCGTTATAACTGATTTAGTTACATATTTATATTTTTTTGGCAGAGCATAAATGGGACTTTTTTGGGAATTATAATAATAATTACAATTAATAATTTCTTTTCAATTTAAATAAAATACTATAAGTTGTAATTTGTTAGATACACAGTTTTATTCTTATTTCAAGCAGACCAAGTCGATGAAACAAACGCTATTTGAATAACATATATACGTACTGAAAAAAAATAATGAAAGAATAAAGATATTTTTCAAAACTAAACTTTCAACAAACATATAACCAAAAAATCTACTTAAAATAAATAAAAATATTAATTCTTAACTGACGGCCCTGGTTAAATCGTGTAATTAAATTCTATATCCCGTAATTGGCATATATTGTAAGGGATCCGTCTTCAGCAAACCGTTAAAAGGATCTAAGTGCTGGATCGAGGGTTCGATTCGCTGTTTTGTAATTCGATTGGAAGCAATTAAGAGTTTAGTTGGCGGTACAATGTCTTAGAGGTAAGATGAACTTGGTTGCTCCGATATCGTCCATTTGTGACCCTTTGTGAGATTTAAACCATGTTCATGAATTATACGTATGTTAATTTTACAAGTGTGCGAATTTTGAATTGTAAAGATATTGCAGGAGAATCAAATATCAAAAAAATTATACAGATAATTAAACATATTACGTGCGTGATTAGAAAAAAACTATAAAGTAGCAGACAATTAATAAGTAATACTTTCGTAAGCGAGGTTACGGAATTATATTATTAGGTCTTTTGCCTTTATTTATTTTAACAGTATAAAAAGACATTCCCAGTTTTTGCGGTAAAAAAGGTGACTCTGATCTGATACCTAAAGATACCTACATAGAAAATAACGTGCAGTGGCTTGGTGATCGCGAACATTAGATACACAGCAGCAAATTAAATTTTGTAATTGTAATGTTACCTTGTGTAAATTTTCTATGTGAATTCTATAAATGAGTAGTGTTGTAGACTTAGCTCTACTATACTCGCTGTGTTTGTAGAACACTACATACACAGCGATTGAGCTGGCCTACATAAAGATTATAACTGGCTGGGCGTTAGGCGTGGCCCGGATAACCTCGATCAGAGCTATATCCGCGCATATCCGTGGGCGGATCAACCGGATCAACAGGTGGGGATGAGCCCCATTCGATCCGCCCACATAGACCACGTGTCCACAATCCATAGTCATGATTTTAAGTATACTTTGAACGTCAGTTTTTACATTCGATTCAACACTGTTTTAAAGCTTATTAAGGTCAAAATGAATGTTTAATAAGAAACTTTATATTTGTACAAAGTTTGGTTGCTTGTGATTTTGGTTAAATATCGATTTTTATCGAAGTAACGTCGGTGCAGAATGAATTTGAGTTCTAGAACCTTAGTTGCAAAGGTTAAGCGCTTAACGAGATTGACCGAGATTGCGTAAATAGCAATTAGCAGAGAATTAGGCGACTCGATGGGTTTTCTTTACCCCACTATGTTGTTTAGATTATATTGAGTCAGATTAAATTGTTCAAACATAAATATTAATATAGGTACAGTTTAACACATACCAAACGGTGGACAAAGAGACATTACCTACCCTTGAATACTTATATTATCACTTGTGGGTTTAATTTTGCAAATAAATAACGCAAAAATAAACGCGCAAAATATAATAATTTTGTAAAGCAATCACTTGTGATTAAAGTGTGTAGTTAATAAATAATAGTAGATAAATGTATAAATATAATGCAAATAATACAGATTTTAGGAAAAAAGTAAAATCCCGTGATCCATGTATGGGGCATAAATATTTCTGCATCTATTTCACTGATCATTTATTTTACAGACAAGTTGGTGATCAACCCTCTACGTCGAGTCTACCCGAACGAAATTATGACGTTTTTGATCGATGTTATTCATCTCGTTTTGGCTTATGCTGTAATAATATATGAACTAAAATTTCTTTGCTATCTCGGGATTCGAATCCAGGTCCAACACACAAATGCATAAACAATTTATGAATGCGGTTAAATTGATATATGAATAGGGAAATATGAATGGCATTATTATAGAGTTGTGTCGTTTTTCAAGGAGTTAGTTAATTAAAAGTCTTATATTACTAAAAAGCAATACTCGTCTACAATCTACAATATTTATATAAAAACCATTTTTTATTTGCATATTCCAACAGTTAGATAAAATTATATTAATAATATAAAACGAGAATGAATGAGACATTATGAAAAAATATATCGTTCACCTAATATCTTACTTACACTTGCTTATCATATTATAAATATATACTTAAATAACAATTTCAATTATGTAGTATTTTAATAATAAATGTGACAGAAAGATTTGAGCACCTATTGACTTAATTTTAATGAAGTGTTTACTATTCACGAAACTAAGTTTAAAATCGTTTTAAAGCAATTGAAATTAAGCCTCTGATTGCTGAATAAAATGATGTACAATACAAATTACGCATTTCAAAGTTTTCCAATATATTCATAAAGGCTCTACGTTATCACATAAAACAAAGTTACATTATTGCTAAAAGATTACCAAATTTTGAGTTTAAATGATCACTAAAATTTATTAGAATTATTAATACCTTAAATTGGTGAAATTATTCATTTTGTATGGGGTACTTTAAAACTCATTAATTTTGAATTTGGAACGAAACAGCTCACAGTATTGCACTAGGGAATTACTCAATCACATTTTGAAAATAATACATAATATATAGAGCCTTTCACTACCATGATTATATTTTACATAACTTATATGCTACTAGCCAACAAATTAGAATATAAGCCATTTGTTATATTTTATTTGTTGTAAACTAAATTAATTAACATTCATGAAGGTAACCTCATTCGAACTAAAACATTTTTTCTCTGGAAATCAAAAGAAGAATTTTTTTACTGCAGCAGCGCCTTATGTCTAATTTAACAGGCTGTTAAAGAACCTGAGTTCAATTGATTAGAGGTAAAGAGAACGTTTATACGTCGACATGTATGTATGTCAATATTTAATGAGATAATTCGTATAATTCATATAATTAAGTACATATTCACACAGCCTTATTTGTCGGCGTGCCTTCTAAGACCCAAATTAATAGTCTAAACTTGGTTGGATCTTCCGCGCTTCCCCGTCTTACTCCAACTTAGTCGCCAATTAATTTATTGCTCCAACTTTGCTTTCTTTAACGAACAATATACGTAGATAATGTGTTTCTAAATTTAATTACTAACTTTTATACACATACTCATCTGGAAGCAAATTTTCCTTAATATTATACCTACAATATTAATGAGATATCTTAAGACTATTTATTCATTAATTAATATTTTTATTAGATATGTAATAACTGCCGTTTTATAAAATTGATGAATTGATGTATTCTTTGTCACATTGAACGAATCATTATTGCTAAGTTTATTGAAACTTAAATATGATGACATGATATGACAATTGACAAATGTCAGTTGTCGTATAAAAGCTCGATGGAGCTTAGTTAAAATCGGGAGAGCAAAATGTGGAGTATCAAACATGAAGATTCTTAGCCGTGAAGCATTTTTGACTGATTGTACTGTGTTTTTGACTGCGTCAATATGGGAATACTATGAAATTATGGACCGCCTCTTTGGTCTAGTGGTAACCGTGTAAACGTTACAACCGAGAGGTCCTAGGTTCGATTCCCGGTAGAGATAAAAAAACTCGGTCTGGCAGGGCATAGAAGGCTGATCACCTACTTGCTCCTAAAGGAAAAAATCGATCAGTGAAACAGCTGTGAAATGCATCTGCCCCATATTCCACTAGGGGACACAGGACTTCACTTTACACTTAATGATATTATGGGTCTATGCTGCTTGAGAAGTAAGTGTTGCCTGTTATTTTTTACATCATGGTTATACATGAATAGCTGACCTGGTGAACTTCGTACCACCAATAAAAGATACACTGGGAATCTAACGTCAAATGTTTAACAGGAAAGTAGGTAGGACAGTTTATATAGGCAAATGAAATTATTGTTTTTACTATCTTCCTCGCAATTTTTCTATATTTTCTCACCGTTTAAGCCATCCCTTAACTATGACAAACATTTCAAAACCAAAATCAGCTAAATCGGCCCCGCTGTTCTTGAGTTTTAGCGAGATAAACGAACAGCAATTAACTTTTATACATATAGATTAACCCAACAAAGGTAAAAGTATGTTTGTTCATTTAAAACGTTACTTACATTGGTAAGGAACTTGGGCATATCGATTTCGAAGGGATTTTGTTCGAGCTAGATTATATACATTTCATTGTTATGGTATAGAAGTCTTTTCATCGTTTCAGTATACAATTTTTTTTTTGTGAGTAAATTAATGCCATTGTTATTTTGCTACCTCGTTTCATTTGCATAATAAACAATAAAAAGGTGTTTTTAAAAGCACAAAATTATTATTTTTTTATTAAAATTAAAGTTTAAAATAAATTTCAGCACCAAAATCTTACTATTTTAATGGGAACACAGTATTTCCGCGATAACCATACACCGCGAAGATTTATTTGGTGAACTTGTTAAAACTTCATAATTTGTCCGCATTATCGAGGCGCTGCGTTACGACACATCAGATTTATGTATCGTCGAATTAATAATACACCGCTCTAAAGATTCCTCGAAACGATTATTAATTATGGATGTGCCCGATCTCTTTATCAAAAGATTTCTACTTGTATTATATCTTACACAGATGTAACGAAAATATACATTTATTTTACTTTATTTAACACTCTGTGCCCCGTGGTTTCACGCGCTTTAATATTGTCGTAACGTGATGTTATATAGCCAATAAACAGAGTAAAATAGTGAACAGCAAAATAATAATAGATTATGTACTTTGACCGCGCAGAATATAGTTATTTTTTATTATTTATTTTTATTAATTTCTAGAATAAAAGTAGCCTAAGTTACTCCTTATTACATCAGCTATCAGTAACATCAGCAGTGAAAGTCCTGTCAAAATAGGTCTAGCCGTTTCGAGATTAGCCGGAACAGTCAGACAGACAAAAATTTGAAAAAAAAAAGTTATTTATATGTCTCATGTATACCTCCATATGCATTTAGTAAAAAGCGGTTATTTTAATATTACAAACAGACACTTCAATTTTATTCACCTGAATAGATATCACAAATGTATAAAACTGCAATCATATATTTATTTATTAAAAACTACAAATAAATGTACATTATAAGGTGGAGTATTGTCAAGATCTAGTATCTACAGGTAACTATACGAAAATCCGTTTAGTAGTTTGCGTCAAAGAGTCTTATCAACAAATTAATTAATTTATAAGTAGCATTACACAATATAAAGCGAAGTACATACTACTGAAACATATTTATAAGCTAACATTTCAAGTTTATTCTGTTTGTTTTTCTAATATAATATGAAGTTCTTATCAATCAGTACGGTAAATGAGACGACGTGGGCAGCTATTCATTAAATTTTGGATTGGAATTATTTGAAATAGCTACAAGTGTAGAGGTGCTACGTGGTCGTAGCACAAGCTACGATATTTGTAGCAAACAGAATTGACTATAACTGTATTCATCTATGAACAATTCCTAATTTGGTAACAACATATTCTAATTGTATGAAAATATTTATTTAGTATAATCACGCGTTTCATTCAAAGTTATATACTTTACACTCATTACATGCAAGTTTTTCCTTTGACTTCTGACCGCTGTCAAATAAATATTAAATTCTTATGTTAGCATGTAAAACACTTCTTGATATTAATCCAAGAAAGCCATACCAATATGTCTTAATACAAAAGCAATAGCTCGTACAATAAAGCAATTCTAATTAGTCCCTTATTTATGATTCATAAGCCGATGTACAATAAATTCTCGCGGAATCTTTCCGTCCCACATGTGCGAGTAAGCCCGGGCATTAGCGAATGGTGAATGTTGCTACTCGCCTAATAAGAACGGGATGTAAGGAATCGCACTGATTACTATATTATTTATTACGCTACGTGCCGCTCTTGTAAACGCTTCCTTAATACTACAATCTACGTCATCTTGTATCCAAGAAGGATTTTCTTTTAAAGGCAATACACTTAAGAGTAAGAAAAAATAGGATACCTAATTGAAAGGTATTAGTATTTCGCTGATACATGGTCGCGCATGGTCATACCATGACTTCAATTTCATGAAGTTTTGAGCCTCTTGTACCAGCTCATAACGCTTATTATATTATAAAGATATTATCGTGGCCGCTGAAATATACTTTACAGTTCAAGTAAAGGTAAAATAAAAAATAAAATAAATAAACTTATACTAGTTACTTACTTCGGCAATGGTGTGAATTCCAAAATAATTGGGGTGAGGTAAAACACAAATGACAAAAGAATATTTTAAAGTCCGTCACCACTTTCACATAAATTTCACTCACTAAATTGCGAATACCACTGTATCTAGATTATTAAATCGCGACGTATAACATAAAAATTGAGCATAAAAATCATACAATAGATTCGATTAATTCACTCGCATAGGTGACCCGAAATCATCGAACCAACTCGACTCGAAACCACGAAACAGTTTTCGCTACTCATAAAAATTGAATTAATGAGTTAAATGATTTAATGAACCTTCAATAACAACATAGAATTATACTTCAGAGGTAGTCCACTACAAATGTTATTTAAATTGTTTAGGAACTTTTTGAAAAATAGAAATAATTCTAATAAATATAGTTTCAATAATTCATTGGAAAGGTTAAAGATGTTTTTAAAGCGTGAATTAAAATTAATTAAAAAAAACTTAACTACACTTATAAAAAATAAAACAATTTTTCAATTCTACAAGGCTTATATCGGGAATTCGGTGCCATATACTGTAACGGTGAATGCAAAGGATCCTAAGCACTATCAAAAAACGCAAGCTGGAGTAATTTGGTTATATAATGCGTAATGGTAAATATGATCTGCTCTAGCTTATAATGCCGCCTCCATGGTCTAGTGGTAAGCGCGTAAGCGTTACAACCGAGAGGTTTTGGGTTCGATTCCCGGCGGAGATAAAAAAAACTCGGTCTGGCAGGACATAGAAGGCTGATCACTTACTTGCCCCTAAAGAAAAAATCGATCAGTGAAACAGATGTGAAATGCATCTGCCCCACACCCCACTAGGGGACACGGGACTTCACACTAGCTTATAATGCAGGGCAAAATCCAAAGAAGGTGACCGCCTGGAAAGAGACGTATTTCGTGGCTCAGGAATCTTAAGGCATGGTTCAACCTGAGCACAAGATCCTTGTGTCGAGCCGCTGTGTCCAGGATTTAGATAGCCCTAATAATAGCCGACCTCTGGTCGGAGATGGCACCTCAAGAAGATACTGTAACAGAATATAATAAGTTCTTTCCAAGATTTTGCTTTGTACTTAGAATTATAATTTTTTGTTTTATTTGTTACTTAAAGGTCACTTTAAACTCAAAATATTTTTAATTCTAGCAAAAACGTCATTAAGCGATTAATTGAATAGAATCTGATGTACCCCATGTGGAGGCTTTATATTTTCACTCCACGTTTATCTCAATATTGCCGTAAGGGATTGTCTGGCAATTTTCTTGGTCGTGTCTTTCAGCTTATTCAGCCTTAGCGAGTATGGAGCGTTAATTTTAATGAATATTTATACTGTTTGTGCATTACTTTAACTTGGATAACGTGATAAAGACTTACCATATGGTATCGGAAAAGTTTAAATGAGTTTTATAGAGATTTTGAAAATTAAAATGATGATGTTGACTTTATAATATAAAAGTTTAAATATTAGGTAATTGCTAAGAGATCTTAAAATGAATTTAGTGGCTATATGGTATCAACTACTGAACATAACTGAAGAATAAAGTGAACGTAGCATATACAATCTTATTTAAATCTTAGGAACACCGCCCATACATCAAGTTCCTAACGGTAATCTACGGCGCGTTGAATTATTATTTATGCGGTAATTACAAAAACACTCTCACGCACGCTATCTAATATTATTTATGTGGGGATAAACGTGGATGGGTAATTTTTGCATATCGCCCCTTTAATATCGCGAATTCAATGATAAGGGAACGTCTTTCAGGGAAATGGGGATATTTGTCTTGCAAACGCTGAATCCTTCGATTATGACAAACAAACGCATTAAGTTAAAGATCGCTTCGGTTTCTTTGGTACTTTTGTAGCTTATGGTCAATTGCTTTTTCTTATTTGTTGTATAAGTTAGTAAATGTGTACAAAAGATATTCTATAATTGTATTATTTCTAATTTTGAATTTACACTTTTTTTTCATGTGGTTTGTCATTGTTTTTGAGGCTGTATATAGGTTGAGATTTTTTTTTATTTTGTGTCCATGTTGTATTGGTGTAGTTAAGTTGGTGTGGCATATTACAGTTTCTAATACTCACCTCAAGTGTAAATTTTATAAAATATAAAATGTATATAAAATTCTCGTGTCACACTGTTTGTAACCTCCGAAACGGCTTGACCGATTTTTATGAAATTTTTGTGTATATTCTGTAGGTCTGAGAATAGGTCGTAAACTATTTTTTATATCTCTAAAAGATAAGGGTGGCTCACCCCAAAAAATTTATTTTTATTTTTGATCAAATTTTTATTTTATTTATTTATGATTTGGCATTAAAAATACATATAGGCCTTAAATTTCACCCTTATACTACAAACCCCCATTTTTTAATAGCAATTTAATAATAATTTTCAACTCTCTAGAAAAAAATTATATGGCAAAACAATGTTTGCCGGGTCAGCTAGTAAAAATATAATATTTTAATTATATACATTATATTTTTATGTGTTATATTATTTACTAAACATTTATTTACAATAATGTAAATGCTTCAAAGTCTGTCCCCGAATACTGTATATATATTTGATTTTTCTTTGTGTCTTTTATTATTTTAGTATATTTTTAACAAAAGAGTTAGGTTAATGTTATATAAAGAAGGTAATGTGGTATAAAGAGTTAGTTGTGCAATTTTCTGCCGAAATGCACAAATGCACAAAGGCGCGGGTATCAGCTAGCATTCAAATATATTCAAATTTGGCTCTTGTAAAAGTTGGGCCGTATAACTTTATTATCGGTTTTCGGTAAGCATCGTATCCCAAAGTTATTTTGCATGTTAGCCAAGATAGCGTGTGTTGCACTTCTGAAAAGTTGGATGAATAATGGCCTCTCCTACACACATTCCTATTCCACTTGAACGGCTTTTAAATTATTATAAAGTATTCAGAAGTTGCAATTCCAAATTCATAGGAAGTATATTAAATGACTAACGCCGTAGCACAATTGGCATTGGGGGTTCCATGGGCAGCGGACTGCTTATCCTAAGCCTCCTGCCCGTTTGCCTCCTACTTTTAACTGACTTCAAAAAAAAGAGGTTCTAAATTCTACTGTATTTTTTATGTTTGTTATCTCAGAATTTTCGACTGGGTGAACCGATTTTGATTATCCTTTTTATCTTTGAATGCTTCCCGTGTGGTCCCATTTAAATTTCATCAAAATCTGTTCAGTAGTTTTAGAGTTACAATTTGAAGTCGGTTTTTTTGTTAAAATTATATATATAAAAAATCTGCTGTTCATTGTTCGTAGTATTATGATATAATAATTATATAATAATATTATGATATGTAATTTCTTATTTTTTCTATGTTATTAAGTTTCCTATTACTTTGGTTTCGAAACTCGGGATAACAAATGTTTTGGTTGGGTAGGCACAGAAGGCTGCCATGCCCATAAAGAAAATCGTCAGTGAAACAGATGCAGAAATATGTCTGCCCCATATCCTCACTAACACGCGATTTCAATGATTCCATTTTTCTTCTTATGAATCATCAAAATCTGTTAAGAAGTAATATGTTCAGCTAAGAAACAATTCTTTATTACACGGTTAAAACGAATAACACATCTACTTTTACAAAGTGGGAGCAGCTAAATTATACTAATTTTTCATACTTTCTTTGTACCTTTGCACGTGTTTTGTATTTAATCAAACCTGATTTAATTAACCATGTAAGGTAAGATTTAATAATAGAAAAAATGCCTTTTTCTTCATTGGGCGTATCTTTGTAAAGCGTGACACTAAACACTTAAGGGACAACTTAAGAAAATCATATTCATAGAGGCGATAAATTCACACCGAAGCCACCGCACCTCTTTAACTTTGGTACGTATTATTTTAATATACATAAACCGTTCGCTGTCCCACTCTAACACTAAACATAATGTATAACGCGGTCTCCTTCAGTTTTTGGAGGATATCTTAATAAGATTCATGAAAGGACGCCATATTTTATATCCGATTCTGTCCTCTATCTTCTTATATTATCCGGCCAAGAGCGTCTTTGAAATATAGCCTGCTTGGGAATTTCCGATCTTTCAATTATACCATTGTTGCCAAGTTTCACTGAGATATTTTGAAACTTATTCAGAAAATAACGATATCGTTTTATGAAGTCTGAAAGATGGCTGAAAGTATTTTTCAGGTATAATAATTTTGCATTGTATTTTTTTTTCAAAAACAAGATATAATCGTTAATATTTCCGTTAGTGTTTAATAGTAAACTACATTTACAAATTATAGCTTTGTAAATTGGAATAATTAATTATTTAAAAGGAATGTAGAGTTTATTTCATTAAAATATAGTTCGTACAATCAAACAGTCTAAAAATATGCATGCGCAAATTACAATTTCAATTAAACGTAAAAAAAATCATAACATTTTAATTTATCATATCATAAGTGAGCCTTCTGCCCCTTATATTCTAATAAAAAATATATTTACTAAAAAGAACAAAAAACTTACACGTTTTATACAAATACCAATCAAATATAAGTAAACATGAAAACGATCTATAAAATATAAAATCCTTATTGATTGTTATGAATAAATATATTATTTGCGTTTTAAAATAGCTAAATTAATGAAACTGTAACTCATATATAGAATAATCAATGTACCCAATTCTAAATTCAATTAAAAATGTTAATAAAAATTTATGACATGAGCATATATATTTCAATTTTTTTTCGTTATACATATTTTTAGACTTTACTGAGTCTTAGGTAATATTAATAAACGTTTAGAAAGAAATCTACTTAGCCTACTGTTGAATGTTGATATTACTTTACTAAACTTAATATAGTAGGTGCAGCTTCAAAGTTTCGTTCGCAAGACGAGGTGTAGCAGATATTAAATAAAGTTACTGCTATAAATATTCCTTCAGTCAAATAATATGGAGTTAGACGTGGGGATTATGTATATACAAGGTTTTGCTCGGATTACTTGGTACCCACTATTATGTATTTCAAACTAAGTATACAACGTTGAAACATCTTAGCATTTGTGTATAGAATTTGTTCATTAGAGAAAAGTGTTTTAAATTAAAAGTAGCGATTTTATTGATTAGAAATAAAAATATGCATTACTTCTCAATTTATAAAGAGGATATTAAAAAAATAAGAGATATCGACGCGCTTAGTAGAGACCACAGGAAACCCGAAAGCTGGCTCATATTTCGGCCAACGCGTTAGTATAGCAAAACAACACGGTAATGTAGCCAGTATTTTGGGTACGCACCCTAACGGCTTTCATGAGCCTTTTGTATTTTTGTAAATATATTTAAGTACATTATTGTAAATATTTAATAAATAAAAAATTATTTCTTACATTTAGTAATAGTATATAAATAAGATAACAATAGAAACTGCAATGAACAATCAGAAACTGGAATTAACACCTCGATCACACACATACTTTTTCTAAAATAATAAAATCCATTATGCCTTCACCCATATCGCAAGTATGCAAACTTTTTTCATTGACTGCTTTCGCGGGGTCGAAATAATACTTAGAGTCGTAAATCTTAAGTTTAAGAGAAACCCTGAGGGGGGATTAAAGATCAGTAATCTTACGTTCAGATGAGTTATGGCATCCGCCGCGATCCTCTTTATTGTGACTTTAAGAAACTAAGAGGAGATTTTGTTAGGTACGAAATTAATTTAGATAATGATTAATGGAGCCTTCGTAACCGAGCCCTCTTCTGTATTTGCATATTTTGGAAATGCGAGAGTTGCTGAATCGTATTTGGGAAATTCATTGGTAGGTCTAGTGAGTTCTTAAATAATAATGTCTTTACAATTATATTCGAATTATCTATTTGTGAAATATAAATTAGGTACTTTAATATTTGTTCCATCTAATCTTGTAAAAGGGCTGGAAGGGTTATGATCAAACTTTTACTGACTACCAGATCACGTGTTCATACGAAGTAAATATTGTCTGCCGTATTTTTTGTTTAAGAACTCAATTAATAATTTTAAAACAGATTACTAATTTAAATTTCTCAGCATAAAAAGGCGGAAGGCATAAATAAATTACAAAAAGATTAATTAAGGACGTAATAAATGAAGAAATGAGCAAGGAGGTTTATCGTCGACAATCATCCGCCTAAACAAACAGCTTACACATAAATCTCCGGCGCATTATTCGCGGCAAGGTGAAACAACAAACATTACCCGAATAAATCTGCGAGGTATCGCACTGCAGAATTATGTTTGGAACTCACAAGCATTTAGAATAAACAACATAATTATATTTTGTAGTTGATAAAATAGAGAGACAGTTTGGACATATTTCTATTTTGAAATTATTTGCCATTTTATTAGTGAATAGTAAGATTGAAAATTGAAGAAATCGTTGGTCCCTATATTATTCATATCCATATATTAATTATTTCATTGTTAGAAAATATAATATAATTGTTATTATTTATTCGCATCTCATTATAAATGCACTCTGTTATTATATTTTGCTGAAACTGAAACGGATATATTGTAACCTTGATATTCATTAAATTTTAAAACATGGAGGTGTTTTAATAAAATTTTGGTACAAAATGTTTTCCTTAAAATTATGAATTGAGTTTGCTAAGTAAGAAAAAAACGATGACAAACTTTTTTTAACCAAAATAGGCTTAATGGGGCGTTTTAGTTTTTTATAAATAACTCAAAAACTCTAAGGGAATCCATTTATAAAGTCGTTACAGATGAAATGCTTTTCATTTTAAGTATCTGTATGTCTTGATGTTATCAGGCACCGTCGCGCCATAAGACAATAGTAAGGCAATAATAAAAATGTTGAATAGCCCTCGTAATGATATTGTTGCCATAACGCATTGTCTCTGATAACGGATAAACTGTACCCAGAAGTGTGCTAGAAGTTATGAATGCTCTTATCAGCTTATACGAGGTGATATATTTCTCTAAGTGATTGGTTAATCTATGCTTTCTTGTATATGTCTGTTATCATTGTGACAATTATTTAGGTAATTTAATCACCTAATTAAATAACAATCACCAGTTCAAGTCAAATTATTAAGACACATTAATAGAGCAGTTATTTCTGTCTATTCCACTAATCATTTTCTACATATTAAGAATCAAGGTGTTTAAACATCTCTGCGGTCAAAATCGTTAAATTTTTTCTTTATATGAGAATCGAGCCTAGAATCAATTATCAATATATACTTAAATAATGGTCAGGGTGAGTAAATTATCTTTCGAAGCGTTCAAATTAATCAACAATTAATGCAAGACCACAGAAACAGCTGTATAGAAATTTAAATTTATACACACCTACAAAAAAAAACTTATATATTAAAGGCACATTGAGTACCAAGAAGTCATCATACTTAAGGCTTCATACATAAGACGCAAACTTTTCTCAACATTTCGTTTATTATCCTCAACGTTATCTCGTCAATTGTTAAAAAGCGTGATGACTTAAGAACTGAAAGTAACGTCTATTCAGCTGTAAAGGAATACGGAGTTGTTTAAAAATATAACAAACGGGTGTTGGTAGATAAGGCTGTGTTTCCTGTCTCCCCCGTCACAGAATTATTTCAAAGTCCGATGTCGCACTGTATTCAACAATCTTTTAAAAGTATGTAGTGTTGCATGCTATTATCGATAAATTATCGACGCTATTGATTATCGTCCACATTTTATGATCTTTATTAAAATTAAATTTATTTCGCGATTAATACAGCAATTGAATTATGTTAGTTGCCTAGAATATATATCGAATAATTATGATTCGATTTTTACACATATTAGTGATAAAATAATCATGAAAAATATTTCCATTTAATCATATTATCATTATATATATCGTTTAAAAAAAATAATATAATAAGCAGAAAAAGTGCTATTATATCCTAATAGGTCTAACTGAGCTCTTAACGGCGCTTTTCAACAGTTAAATTGATTGTAATACACTAAAGTCAGTCAAACACTGATTCTCAATAAACAACTGAGCGAAACAAGACAAGATATGCCCCTAAAATCATCGATATGCAATCGCATCCCTTGTAATAGATCTGAGAAGAGCGCCATGTCAGATGCTCGCCGCTGTTTCTTAATTTCCTCTTCAAGATAAGATTGGCTTTTAGGTTTTTATTGAATTTTCTCTTAGACGTAGCACTCGCAACTTACTGAACACAACTGCAGACTATTTTAATGTTGGATTTTTTTATCAATACTATGCACGATCTTCTTCATCGTATTTTGAAACTTGCTTATAAATAAAGATTAAAATATATTTACTGTAGCGGTGAATGTGGCTATAATGTTATGTTTTATAGTTTTGATTGAATTTCATAATATAATGTTTAATCAACTTGGTTTACAGTTGATCAGATACAGAAATGTGTGTGCCTCATGCTTAATAATTAATAAATTTAACTAATGCTTGCTTTTAATTTTTACTTTGAGAATTATACTTTAGTAAAATACCATCAATTATAGAATCAGTTATTTTTTATAATGTCTTCAAAAATAACTGTACAAATTTTATGTATAATTAATTAACAGTTGACTATATTACAATATATCGTATGTAATGAGTTCATTCAATGAAATAGTTCCCAGCAAGCTGGTACTAAAATGAAATATAAAAATGACATTAGAAATGATAGCTTCATCAGCCATTCGACGAGTCGGTTTATGGGCGGGAGCCTGGGCGGGCGGTATAAAGATTGTGCATCTGAATACATTTGCTCTTATCTCGGGAATAAACCGACTTAGCTATCACTGCATATTTCCTTTTTAACCTTCAATTTTTAACCTACCTACATTTCCTTTAACAAAAACTTATAAATGTTTCCTCTCCTAAGGAAACATATTTGTGACCTTAATATTATCTTAAAATTCAGTAAATAGTTTTGTATAAACTAAGTGTTTCCTAAAACCTTCTATTAATATAGTTATAACTGCTAGGATACCTATTACTAACACTGGTATTGTTGTAAAATTTAAATTTAAAAAAAACCCTTCAAATGTAAAGAACATTTGAATGATTTTCATTGAATTACTGAATGCCGTTACCTGCAATTAAGATAAAAAAACTATAGTTCAATTATAGACAGTAAGCCATGAGAAAAACTATAATTTATCTTATTTTTATATTTACATAACAATTAGCTCATATTATTTAAAAAAACTTTTTCAATATATGTACAAAAATGAATATTTTAAATTATAATTAAGTATATTACTTAAGTCAGATTAAAAAAAAATATTTATTCATATAAGATCATTTATTACCTATATTTACAAGAGCGCAATTTGCTCTGAAATGTAAAAAAAATTATAGTCATTTGTGTCTTCATAACAAAATGTTGTTACCATTTTTAAACAAACGTCAAATATATATACTAATGAGTAATTATGAACAGTTGTTTTACTTGATTTGAGATCCCAAACACGTCAGAAAATTATAATAGTGGAGCTTTGATATTATATTGACTGAAGAAACGTATAGAATTCGTCGATAAAATAAAAAAAAGGTCTATTTCGCTTTAATACTCTATAGTAATTTTATAATTAAGCCATTTCTTATTTTATGTTAGGCATCTGGTTTTTTTGTGTATGAACTCTAAGTAATATTATCTCAGTATGAACTAATCATGTGGTATGATATAAAGCGAAAAATTATACAGAACCGACGTAATAAAAGAATTTCACGCTTTATTTTTTTCGAGCTTATTTCCTGAGGTGTCTTTCTAGAGGGAATCAAGTGTTTATCACAGAGTGTCGTATCCTTAAACGGTTGATTAGAAGTCTCCCTCAACCATCGTTTACGATTAGGCCCAGTGGGACGTAATTAAACAAATTTGATGAGTGATCATTAAAAATTAACTTGTTTAGTCCGAAGGGACGATTCAAAATCTCCGTTTTGTTTTGTTTCTGAAAGCTGGCATCTACTTATATATTTTTTAAGAGACATGATGTTATGTAGGTACTGTAGAATTAACAAATTTCAGAATATTAACATTGATTGATGTTTTTTCAATCTATTATAGTCCAATCCAATTTACTAACTTAATTAAAATGTATTTTTAATGTATTTGAAAATATAAAAACTTGCTTGTCAAAGTCTTATGAGTAAATTTAGTATTATTATATTTTTTCAAGCGAGATGTTAATCCACTTCAACCATCCATATTAACTCGTAGCTTATGCGTGAAAACATTATAAACACATAGATAAACTCACATTCACTCATGTTTATTACCTTGATTGACTAACAATTCATGGTTTTTTATGTATGGAAAAATTAAAAAAAATCGTAACAATTTTAATCGGCCGTTAATTAAAAAGTGACGTGATCCCCGATTCAAAGTGACAGATATTAAGTCGTGAGTGAGAAGAAGTAGTTAAGCTGGAGATGCAGACATGGAGCGTGGGATCTTCTCACCTGAGGTCGCGGTACCCTAGTGGTATAGAACGGATATACATCTAGAGATGTTATTACGTTTAAATATGTTTTTTTCTTATATAAATTCTTAATATGAGACTACAATAAATAATTATTATATTAAAAATACACGATATATGTAAATACAAGGTACAATCTAGTAACAAATAAAATAATACCTCTTTTAAATCGTCTGAGTATTTATGGGTGATCTTTCACCATATTAGTTTTAAAATTATCTTACAATTTTCTAGTGATAAAATATTTTTAATGTAAGAAAAGATTAAGTCTTCACATTCCATGACTTTGCTACTCGGAATGTTACTGTGTTATGTTTTCTAAATACAAAGAACATTTTTAACTCTTTTATAATCTCTTTTTATGGGAATAATTTGAAAATTGATTATGACACTTAGAGAAAGCATTTAGATTATCATTAAAATCAATATTGTTGTATTGAATTCATATCAATCTGTTAAATCATGAATACATATGGAACATATGGATATGAATTAAAATGAAATTAATCTGGTTTGTAAAATGAAACTTAATTTTATTAGCAGCTTTATATAATTGACAAAAACACGATGCATACGATTTAGCGAGATGTCAGGGCGGGCGGCGTTACTCATGCGTTAATTTCGCACGTCGCGACAAATTAATTCGAGCACAGATTTAGACGCGAATAAAATGCACCCCACAGCTTGCAACAATACAGTTAACATTGTGTTTAATTCTATAGTAATACGAAATATATAAGTTAGTCAGAAAATTAAAACGGAATAAAATAGAATTTAATAATTTTTTGAAACAGAACCGTTTTCTTCACTGACCATTTCCTTTACAAGCAAGTAGGTAATCAGATATATTTTTTCTCCAATTGAAACATGTTCTGGTTCCCCAAGGATTCTCTCCAGGGATCTTCGGTACAACATACAGATGATTAAGCTACATACCCACAGAGGTGGTGTCAATAGATAGAGAGTTGGTAAATAATTAGATAGTAATATAACTCTGGCTTGACTAAGATTAGTTTAATATAAAAATTTGATTTGATTTTGGCAAGATTTTAATAAATAAACCTTATTTATTTACAGAATCCTTCAAAGTAGCATATTGAATAAATTTCTTCGAGTTCATTCATTTGTGAAAATTGTCAAAACGCAACATGATTTCGCTTCGATTATCATGAAACATAAATGAGGGTGGATAATTGAATATCCCACCCCGATTGGCTGCAATGAATAAAAAATAAGTCGTGGTTCAACCAAAAAAACGAGGGAGTAAAAAAAATAATATTATCCTCGGAAAATGAATTAAGCATCTATAGATACTATGGGGCGGAGATTATGGAATCGACTTTTTATTATATTTGCTGGATTCAGGTTTTTTCATGTGGAAGAAAATGCGTAACAGTGGATTAGAGAGATTAGAACCCATCTAATCAATATATGAGGCATCTTGTTTTTGAGCCAATCAATTATTTATTCTCTATTGAATCTAAGGACCTAAAATTAAAAATTGACGACGACATGGACGAAAATTAAAGCCGCACGAACCCTAAATTGACTTAGAGGTTTTTCTGTTTTTTTTTACATTTGTTTAATGAATATTTACAGATAAGTAGTTGATGTGCTTCCTGCGGCTTTCAAACTATAAATTTTAAGCTCGGAATCGTACAAAGAATTTAGATGTCATATAATTTATAATTCTTCTTTCTATAACGTATTCAGTTTGATATTATATAGTAAGACAAATTTCTTTAATTAAAAATTAATATAATCTTAACTCGGTTTTTTATTAACTTAAATTATTCCAGATACTAAATGATTAAGACCTATAAAAGACAAAATTAATGTATCCATCTATTATTGTATAGATATTGTATCCATCTCCATGATATGTATCCGAAAATATCCCGATCCCTAGCAGGGTAAGTAGGGAATAAAATTAACCGAGGATGATCGCTAATGAAAATAAATTGGCGGCGGGAGATTTGAGATTACACCGGCCGCCGAGCGACAATCGCCGTACGGAAAACTCGACATGCTTTATTATAAGAAAATCAGAAATATCTCGAAAATGGAATGTTTTTGTGCAAAACTTGTAGAAAAGTTGTGCACTAAAATATTCAGCTTTTCAGGAACGTAAAGTGAGGATTAAAGTACCTATTTTTCGTAGAGTCCATCTCTACATAAAAATTCGTGAAGTTGTTTCGGAGTATTATTTCTGTTCTCAATTAAATTTATAATTTTTTCATATCTCTTTAATTTGAAATATTATACTACATGTGTACAGACGTCAAACGTGTCAAACGTCAAAATAACATGCAAAAAATACAGACACTACCATTTTCGACCCCCAAGGAATATTATACCATGAAAACGATTTACTAAATTAAAATCTAAAATAATCATAAAATACTTCTTATTCGTTGTTTTACTCTCATTTATTTCAGATAACAGACCCGTCACATTAAAATACCTTAGACTAATCTTACCCATGTTTTAGTATATCGATAGCCAGCCAACAATTTCATATTTATCTTACACGTGCAATTTTCTTTTTCACAACATATAGCCGCTTAAAAAAGTAACCCACCTTATAATTATCTTCAAGAAATAAATTGCTAATAGGGAGCAGTTATGACAAGGGGAGACGAAACGCAACATATCCGTGGAGGTTCATCTTAAGTCAATGTGGATCAACTCTGAGTTATTGCCTTCTCGCTGGTATTATTAAATAAAATACCTATGTTTTACCGCCTTGAGGATTAATTCTCTTTGGATCTGCTTAAGCGTACCTATATTTTTAATCATTGTGTGCGTCCATTTTTAGATCAGAATAGGCTTAGCCATTTGCAATCGGCTATTTGACAATAAGAAATTAATTTTTTATTTTTTGCCATTAGCGTAGGTATATTATTCATTTTAGAGCATAATTAAAAATAATATGTATTGTACAGTATATTAAACAATTTTACAGTAGGCATTTCAATACATACTAAATCTAAGTTAGGATACCACTAATTAAATTAAAAATAATAATTATGATCATATGCCTTTAAAATACCTAAAGTATTCCAAAAGTTTCTTAAGCGTCATTTATAAAAACAACAAAACATTGAACGACCTTATAAAACTAGTTATAAAGTATACTTAATATCTTAAGAAATTATTTAATCCTCTACAAAGTTTGTTTATGTTGTTGCCAAAAAATATCATGTCAATTAATAAAGTCTGCTGTAAGTCGAGGCTTAGCCGATTCCTTGTTATATCATAACTAAGGCTTGGACGGGCCGACAGATAGGCTTTTGTGCCTGCCTTCCAAATACAACGAAGATATTGTTACGCGGTTGATGGCCACATTAGGTCATAAGTAAGCATGGACTTGCTTCCGCAACTTGACGTCAATGGTGCGCCCATATGGATGTGGAATCTCTTCTCTTGCCATCCCCACTCCTGTAAATTATTAATCACCAATGCTAACCAAGCGATTTTTAACCCCGTAGGTGGTTACTTTGCACTCCAGGAGAATGTTTGCGGCTGTCACTTTTGCCTCTGCAAAAGTTGTCAGTAACACCACAACGGCCACATTAAGAACAACAACCCTTATTAAAATTTACCATAGAGTCTAAGTTTCTAAAAGATGTTATAGAGTGACATTTTACGTTTCTATTTTTCTACTTATGGCCGGCGGTCTATATAATCTATCTTCGAGTCAACGTTATCTAAGATAAGGGAAATACAAGGCCCACAGATGGTAGCTGGTAATTAAAGTTCCATAGTAGTATAGTAGAAATAGAAATCAACCGTCTGTGCCTAACCAACAACATTTATTTCCCCGGGAATCGAATCTCTGGCGTGAACCATCTAGTCAATGGAAGCAGTTTTAGATAAATAAATAATTAATTTAATTTGTAAGTCAGCTTTTAGTGTGTAGAAGGATTTATCAGCGATATTACGGTGTATTAAGTTGCTGGAGTAAATCTTCCCGCTAGGCAACGGGCTTAAGAGTTTTATTGTCGAACAACAACTGGCTGGTTAGCTGGCATTTTCTTAAGATGTCGCGAGTTGCCTTTATTTATTTAATAATTCTTTAAAATCTATTAATTTCTGTGTATTACACTATCTAATAAACTTTTTCTTATTTTTATCACTAATTATATTCTAATACTTACAAAAAATAACTATTTACTAGCTGTTCGTTACTGCTAGTGAAGCTGTGTGTTTTAGTTTATGTACCTAATGCATAAATTAAGACGTAGTCTTCCAATTCTCCAGTAAAGTAGAAACGGAAGATCTTTCATATAGAAATTAAACCCAAATCCAGTCCATACAATAAAAAAATAAACAAAAATTCTAAAAATATTAACGCCAATTTCTGTGTATCTTATGTATATTCTTATAAGATTATTTTTCTTATATCGTAAGGTATGCAAATGAATAAACTTATATTACTCTGTAAACAAAGAAACAACATTTAACGTTTATTATTCCATATGTTATTTACAATTTCGAATTATTGTTACTAAAATACTTTTATTTACGACGTATTAATCTTTTCACATAGAACATCCGAAGTCGCCATTTTTGATGTCCAAAGATAAAAAAACTCTATCGGCCTATCTATTATCTATGACAGTTTATTCGTAAACCACTCACTGCCAGGGCCAAGCGTGGCAACATTAAAGATAATATGCTTCAGTATTTTCTTTAAACATATACATATATATACACAAACTAAGCTAGACTGAAATAATTATGTCAAAATCAATTTTAGACGTGTCATACTGACTGCTAAATTTAGTTCGAAGGAATTCACTAAACTAAAATTAAACAAGTTTAGGGACAATGTTGCAATAATTAGATAATTTGACTTTTTCCGATACATCTTTTACTCGGATACTTAGCGTGTAATAAATTATCTCATTATAGGAACGTCGTAATCCGTGGTTAACTAACATAAATGTGCGGGGAAGGCAGTTTGTATAGATTAAAACTTCATACTTGGCTGTTTATTACGGCTAATATTTATTTTGAATGACGACTTTTTTTGCGCCTGTTTATTTTAACTGAGCAATGATGGCACGATCGTACCTTCGAGTTTTTAACTGAATTCAAAAAAAGGAGGAAATTCTCAATTGACTGTAATTTTTTTATGTTTGTTACCTCAGAACTTTCAATTGGGTGAACCGATTTAGATGATTCTTTTTTTCTTTAAAAGCTGGTGCTTCCCGTGTGGTCCCATTTGATTCATCAAAATCTGTTCAGTAGTTTTAGAGTTACAATTCGAAGTTGGCTTTTTTTGTTAAAATTATTAAATGTGCAAGATTACTATGTAATTTCAAAACTACTATCTTATATCTCTAGATTCTAGATATTGAAGAAACCAAAGGTAACTAATACCTTATACATTCCTTCAGATGCTGTGCTTTTATTCGGTCCAATATTTGAAACGGCGCAACTGATCGAAATGTGGTTTTGACAAATCTGTTATGGATTATGAAGGGCAGATACCCTTATGTACCTACATACATAGACGAGTATATATAGCTTATTTCAAACATGACGCAGGCGAAGTATTGTATAAATGAATAAATGCGGTTTCAGTTATATGTAGATACATATTACACAATCCTCTAATGCAACGCTAATTATGAGAAAAAATACGTGTTGAATTGATAAAATTATGTTCCATGTATTTTTTAAGATAAATCTTACACTCAAATGATACCCACGTTCTAATTATTCATCATTTTGATAACTTAACAAATTTTGATAAGTTTTGTTACATATAACAACAAATACATATAATATTATGGTTTACATGCCTTACATTATCTTAATTTAAGAAGATCACGAGCTTCGGCTAATAGTCTAAAATTGCCACTTTGTTTGCATAAGCTAAACAATACAAGCTATTTTGGCAAAAATTATCATAATTAACGAAACATTACTCAAGGAGATAAGAAAAGATGAGTAGATGATCAAAGAAACATTACGCAAGTCTGAGTTGAAAATCACTTGCTAATTGGCTTAATCCACATAACATGATACTCAAACGTTTTTGTTTAAGATGCTGCAACGTTTTCATTACATTGTTTTTAATGAAAACATTCTGGAAACTTCGAAGAGGCTTATACTGTTTTAACATTATTTCTAATAGATTCTTACTGTCATTGTTGCACTTTGTACTAGCCAAAATTTAATTTAGGAGGTTCTTTAGGGACTTAAGGCCGTCTTTTCTTAATCGGTTTGAAATAGATAGTCATTTAGTTAAGCTTTCGGCATTATTATCCATGAAAGCCTTAAAATAATGTAAAAAAGACATGTATATTTTGTAGACTTGAGTTTTATGTTTTAGTTACTATTTCTATTTCCTTCGAATTTTAAAATTTTATGTTTTTTATGGGATATCAAATTTAATTAAACTTTTTTTGAATCTAAATTATTTCGATCAGTTTAGTAATTCCACCGTGTGAGTAACAAACATCCACTTAACTTCCAAATTTGTAATAATAGTATAATATATAATAAATGTGTGAGAATTTGATTACAAATTATTATTTTGCTGAAAGATGTGCTGTAAAATTTATTTAATATCAGAATATTTAATTCATGTGATATTTATTTCCAGTGGGTAATTTTACATTTTAAAGAAGCTTCCACAGAAGGTATAGGTAAACTTAAGGCGAATTCTATGAATTTGTTATAGTATCATTGCAGGTAATAATTAATTCCTATTTCTTTATTTGCAGGCGAATTCACAGGCATCAGCGATATAAGCAGAAGTGATCAGAACTGATAAAGGCATTCACAAGATCGAAGTCGCTACAAAGACGTCTAGATATCGAAAGTGCTAAGTTTGACAGCTGATTTGGGTCTGCCGGACTCAACCGTCGTCTACGGGCGGTATCTATTGACGCACGGTAGTCAATTGTACGAAACACCGATTAAATTTAATTGATTGTATTTTGTAGACAACTTTTGGCTTGATGAATTCTCTTTATGTTTCATTCATGCAGATTGTATTATTTAGCTCTATAAAAAATACAAATCGTCGTTAAATTAATAATTTTATTTTCCTTTTAAATAACATGAAAATTCAAAATAACATGTGAAAAATAAATTCAAATGGTATATTATGCAACATGTTGTAATTAACAAATCAATTAAATGTGTAAGAAATATTTTTTTATTTAATCAACAGTTGCTACTTACTTAATATGTTGTTTGAACATTTTATACTTAGCAGTATATCCTAGTAAGGTGCTTAGGTTAACTGTTTATTACTAATAAAATTTTAATAAAAAATTTAAAACTTTTTATAAATTTCCTAAGATTTATTACTATTATTTTTTTAATATAATAATCTATAGTCTATAGTATCCAATCTTTGTCGTAAAATAAAACGAAAATGCTGTTTTGATTTTTTCGACTAAGACCTACCTATTTCGCGCAATTATTACATTGCAATAATATTTTTGAAAGGCGCCTAATTCTCTTTAAATTCGTTCTAAGCTTGATTCTTAGAAAAGTCAATTTATTTAATCATGACTAGAAATTGCAACTGATCTTAGTTTTCTTACGTAAATATTCGATTTTTTAACATCACGGAAACAGGAAGCAGACATTCCATTCGTAAAGCGAAGGATTCGTTGCTACCGCCTTGGCCCTAGGGAAACGTAAACATTTTTGTTTTCTATACATTGGTTGGTGGCTGATCACCTACTTTAATGACATAAGAGTTGTGTTTAATGTGTTTTGTCCCGTTTTTACAACAGCAATTGCACGTTCGCGAAAAAGTGACAGAGCGTTTTTAAATAAGTATAGTTTAACGGAGAAAAACCTTTTTCAATTATGTATTTATTATTAAGATAGGGCATGTAATAAAATACCATGTGACAGTATCATACGTATTTTAATCCATATTTTTTCGTTTATACTATAATTGAATGGAATAAACATTTAGCCAATATCCATACACGTTGTAAATGCTTTTTGTGAGCCTAATAATGAAGATGGAAAATATCACGTAGGCAAAAGATTTTATTTTATTGAATGTCTATTAGAAAACTAAAAATCTTTCACCCAGTGATCCAACCTTAACATTTAATACAATTATTTGGATCCTCACAGCTCTATAAAATAAGCATAACATTATAACAAAACATTTGATTTCCTTAATTATAATTTGTAACTGCCTCTCATCTCTAGCTCAATATATTGACCGTATTTATAAAATAAATAAAACACCCCAAATATAGTCGCCTGTTTATATATTTGTGCCTGTTTCACTCTCTCGTTTGCTAAACTAATCAGAGTAATAGAACGAGACGTGGCATAAAATCTGCGTGAGACGCGGCCGTAGAGAGAGCGCATGATCTATCTATAAGTGATTGAAAATTTATTTAAATCCTATATTGAGGTGTTTTACATACTTTTTGAATAACATTTTTGAAAACGAATTGCTAATAGCTGGGAGGCGTTTACCTATAATAAGGCAATAACCCCTTTAATTAAAATATTATTATACTAAAAAAAAAGTCTTAAATCCGATAATAAACATGAAACACTATTTAAAGTCGAATAACATTTTTAAGTAAAGGAGTTTGTGTCTAAAACTATAAAACAATATGTGATGAAACCACGAAGAGTTTCAGCTGATAAATGCGTAAATACTGTAACAGTAACTTGCCAAAGAAACTTTAAATCGGGAATTGAACCAATGAACTAGGCTCTATAACATTTTTTTTTAAATTTAAGCACATATACATTTACACTTAGTTTGCCGATAAGTTTTGGTATAGCATAGCCTTAGCCTAATCAATCTTTGGATTGAGTATTTCTTAAGGTAAGGAATGTGCGTGTTCTATAAAATTGTAGACTTTACAAGTATATAATTGGAAATAATCTACTATGTGCGATATATTCTAAAGCATATTGACTACCTTTTATTATACATTCTAAGTACTAAATATAAACAAGAATTCGTGAGATTATTTTTATCTATAAAATAAAAATCTTTGATAAATAAATTATACATGTAGTACATATGATATACAGATGATATACAGATGATATACAGATGATATACAGATAACAAGTATTATTGTATAAAATATATTTGAGATTCAAAATATCCTATATGAGCTTATATATATATATTCATGATAATAGAATTCACATAATTTAAATTTACAATGTATTGCTGACTTGTTAATGGAGCAATATCATCACTAATAATAACTAGTCAAAATGTTAAAGATAATAAGTTATATCATGCACATTGCAATATTAATACTAACATGGCACTACACACCAACAACGATTTTCATTCAGTCTTTCCAATGACACAATTCCAAATTCAGACCATTTTCCGTTCTGCCATGCCGTGAGGATGTCCTGGATGAACATAATGTCCTGGTGAAGTAGGCTCGTACAGCGACATTTTTAGCCTCTTACACTTTGCCCGTCGATTTTTAAACCAAAACTGTACATTTTTTGATTCGAGCCTTGGGAATTTCTGCCTGTAAGGCATCCTGTTTAATTCTTCCGTATATTTTAGGATAAGGTTGTGTGATGGGTGAGTGTTCATGGAGAACCATTGTTCCAGAACGGGGACTTCCGACACGGGGTCTATGAAGGTACGGTTGCGTTTGCGTCTTTCGTCGGAAGCTCCTGCTAATGCAAGATTGAGGCCGCTGGCGCCTTCACCTGGGACCGGTCCTACACCTGGAAAACCGCTCATGTATTGGCTCATATACATTATTCCGTGACTGAACATAGAATGGTTTGGTACCATAGGGAATGGCAATCGATCAAGATGTGGTGAAGCGGGTCTATAGTGCCGCTCTTGAACAACTTCGTCGTCTGAAACCAGGTCTTGTTCATCGCCGACGCCATTCTCATCGTCGTTGTTGTTATTATTGTTGTGCGAACTGTCGCTATTTTTCGCCGGTGACCGCTGAGGCGAATTGTTAAATTCACCTTCGCCTGATTTAGTTAAATCCCGTGGTTCTTGTTTAATGTCGTGTACCTGAAAATAGGTTAATTTTAAATTAAATAGGTAAATTTTAATCGCTATATAGTATTAAAATATATTGTTTATGTTAATTAATTAGTTTTGCTGTTTTTAAAGTGTTAGTAAATTATTGAAATTCATTAATATTTAACTAAATAAAAGAAGTTAAATGCTTAATAATTAATACCTTGATAATATCAGGTGGTTTTGGAGATTCCTTGGAGGAGTCTTCTCTATCTTTCTCATTTTCATTGTTATTTTTCTTTGTTGTAATAAGAGATAGAGGTGCTTCTGGACTCTCTGGCCTATCGTCCGTGTTTATGTCAACACCATCATCTTCTAAGTCGGAACCAGCATTTGACAAATTATCTTCTGACACAACTGACATTGGGTACCTTCCAGGACTGACAGATAGTTGACCTATGGGACTTTTTAACAAATTTGGATCGTGCGGAGAATAATTTTCATTCACATTAAGTAGAGAACCATTTGATGGGCTGTGGCTTCTGCTGTTGAATCCATTCATTCCGAGATGCCCCAACCCTCCGATATTGCGCAATTCAGCACGCTTTTGAGCCGCTCGAGCATTCTTGAACCAATATACAACATTATTAACATCTAATGGTTTCCTACCTCTCCTCGATTCCAAATTATTCAATTCACGAACATAATTCTGTATCTGTTGTCTACTTGGATGCTGGTTTTCCGAGAACCAGCGCTGTAACTTTGGCAACTCCAATTCGGGATCAAAGCTCGTTCTCATTCTTGTTTTCTGTGTAGGATATTGACTTTGTACTGTCTGAAGAGCTGGATGCAAATGATCTGGGATAGTATTTAAAGTTGGAGATCTGTTCTTTGGACCTGGAGAAGGATAGCGGCGCGGGCTAAAAGGAGACGGCCTTGGAGTGACTTGCGCATTCCACCACGAATCGAACCTTCTCCGATCTTCTACCGTCGGTTCATAAGAATTTTGCGGGCCCGTGTTTCTTTCTTCTCCTCGACATATTTGCGCTAATATCACCTAGAACAATAAGAAAACTATATCAAGTCTCACGCTATCGGCACCAAAGTTTGAACAACTAATAAAAAACCAAAAAGGTACCGCAAACAATTTGAGATGGTTTTAAAGAGGTCAGTCTAACCAGTAACAGATACAGAGATAATTGTTTGAATAAACAGCGAGCATTGTTTCATAGAACATCGCCATTAGATTATGAAAATATTAGGCCGGTTGTTAATGTGTGTGTCATGCGCGCGCGGCTGCGGCAAGCAAGGTGCTGTTTACTCGGTGGTTAGTGCGCATCACTCTGTAACGCCGCAACTTCAATCATGGCTTGCTCTAAAACAATGAGCGGATAGGGCGTCTCAACAATTAGCGTCCTCCCACAACTCCTTAGCAAAGCGCCGGCACACCGACCTAACTAAGTGATCCTACTTAAATGTTTCACGGGTAACTCGCTTTCAAAAGTATACAAATACTAGCTGACCCGGCAAATGTTGTTTTGCCATATTTTTTTTTGGGGTTGCCTACCCTTATCACTTAGGGGTATGAAAATTAGATAGTAGCCGATTCTCAGACCTACTGAGTATGCATATAAAATTTGGTAAAAATCAGTAAAGCCGTTTCGGAGGAGTAAGGTAACATTGTGACACGAGAATTTTATATATAAGAAAATTATTCTTAGCGTATTACACAACTATGAACCCATTATATCTTGACTTTGTTTAGTTACGTGTTTTTCTCATTGTATAATGTATCTTTTGAGATAATTTAATTGTTCCGATAAATTCATGTAAATTGAATTTGAGATTACATTGTGCGATTACGTCGTGGAAATGTTTGGCCTGCTCTTACTAAATGGCATCGGTACGTTATAAAGAGCATTACAAAACGGCGTGTTAATTCATGTCAAGATGGAAGTTAGCGTGTGCGGTGATGCATTAATCCACTCCTTTGTTTTGTTTTTAAATAGTGTCATATTTGTTTTAAGATATCGTCCGCTAGATACACAAGATTTACGAGAGCTGGCGCCCAGCTACGTCACTTCGTCTACGGCACGTAATTCGGTGTAAGATTGCAAACGAGTTGCTGAGGACAAGAACACAATAGGCTTAGTCTTATCTGATATTAATTTCGTTTTGTTTATATTTGCTACTTTACACCTGTCAGAATTAGAGGAGATAACACATCTCAGAGATATCATTAAGAAATATTTTACGAATCGCTTGATAGCAAATCAAACAGTTTCAAGAACGTTGTAAAAGTTTGCTTCGAATGGAAATTGTAGCAAATTGCGATAAATTACCATAATATCAAGAGATGGAGTTCATCTGGCGTTTAGCTTCAAGTTTCTACCGTTTGATTATCTCGCGCCATTCCGATTGCCTTTGAATCATTTGTTTCAACTTCACAACTTGTGATTTCATTTGTCTTAACTTGTAACTTAACTAACAGAAGAATTTTCAGAGACTTTTGACTTTAAAGAATATTTTTCTTTTATTTCAATCAGTTTGAAATAAAAGAAAAGTAGGGGTTACGGGAATTCACATTAAAATTTTATCTTAGCTTACACATTTGGTTACCCAAAAATGAATCGTTATTTGCTACGATTTGTAGAACTTTGGGTTGCCTGAAAGAGATCGCTGATTAGCGATAAGGCCGCCCGTTGCACTCCAGTGCAACAAAGTGTGTAAAAAAAAATTTCTGCGACTCACAGCGTTGTGTTTCAATATTACAGATTACTGCAACCAGACTGTGTTTCACCATAGAACCTATTCTCACTCCGTTTAAATGTTAAGCCAATATAAATTCCTTGTACTCGATTATAATCATGACTAAAAGCGCAAAATTGAAATCTCAACCCTAATGCGTGAGGGAACGCTTCCATCGCTAACCTCGCGCCTTAATAAGATTATAAAGCATTATTTTATGGTATTAATAAGATCAAAAGCGTACATCTAAAACTCCTTTTAACCCTCTTTTGCTTGAGACGAGGGCTCGTCTTACGAAAGTACAGGATATAGAACATTTCGTATAATTTATTGGAACAAAATTAATATCTAGGGCGTCCAAATTTAATTTTGACCATAACAAAAACATCTTGACTATTATAATAAGAGCTAATCTCAGGGAGAGATTTGGCCTACAAATTCCTCTACAATGGAAAGAAATATTTAATATACACTGCGACATTAACTCGAAACTAATGAAATATCATTTAGCAATTTTTTTCTAAACGTATCTGAAAACATTGTACCATTTGATTGTAAATAATTTTTTACGTCCAAATGGGCATGTAGAATCTAGATTTCATTAATATTAACTTTTCTCTTTACAATCTTAGTATCTATGTATAATGTAAATCTATATGTGTTTGTTACAGAATTACAAGGACGCGGCGCCCAAAATAAAATGTCTGTTTCATACATAATAGTATCTTACGAAATTGATTGACCTTCATTTGGCACTTATGACACAATTATTGATTTGAAATTAGCATCGAATTCAAGAACTAAGAAAACAATTTATTATATTTTTCAAAATTAAAATTTCTGTGTCTATTTCACTGATCATTTTCTTAACAGGCGTTTCTCTGATTTTGTAATATTTCTATTAGATATAAGCTAAACAAACTAAATTTAAAACTAAGTACAGTTTTAGTTAATATTTGTACATATAGTTATCAGTATAGTTAATATTTTGAGTTATTATAACGTATTATTAAAATTAATAAAACAACATAAGGTTATGTTGAAAATTAGCAAGCTTTCTTCACGCTGATCCTTATTAGACGACTTAGACGTTACCTTGTAAATTATAACGAGCCCAAAACGCGAGTCTACTTAACAAGACTTTGATAATCTGTCCCCATCACTCAGATGAGCTCCTCATTTGTATGTCAAGAAATTGTTAAGACGACTTATACTAAGAGTTTACGAGTTTTTGATGTTTCCTACTTGTTCATTATAATGTTTTCATATACCTACGTATGTAGCTACAATTCAAAAGCCATTAAATTTATGAAAAAAATGTTATTCCCGTTGTATTTACTCATTACTAAATCCTTTGTGGGCACAAATAGAGGTGTTTTAAGAGTTTGACGTGTCTGAATGGTAGCTCCTAAACGAATTGACTGATTTTGATGCGGTTTAAGGTAATAAACATATCGTGGCATTGTCTTAAATATCAATCTAAAATCTTTTATCAATGTAAGTACTAGTCAGGCCTTCCATAGTTAGATATACAATTTGTTTCCATTCAATTTTGATTTTTAAATTTAATTAAATAAGTTCAACTAACTGAGCTACAAAAGCGTCATAGTTCATGTTAAAGGTGTTTTAATATTATATTGAAGTTTTAATTCAACTTTATACTTAAACATTAATCATTCGCTAATCGATATAAATCGTAATTATTGTACCTAATTATATTCAATTAAAATAATAATTCACGTATAAACCAAATATTTTCAATGACAGTGGAGGGCTATTCAGTGGCGGGCTTAAATAAAACAATGGATTTCCAGTAATAAGGGGTGTAAAGGGGGTTCATTGTATACCAACCCGGGGTTACAATCAGGTATTAAAACGTAACATTACCGGGACAGTGAAAATCTGGCTGAAGCCACTGTAGCGCGATCGTATTGTTGCTTGGGTTTAATACCTCGTTTGATGTTATTCGCTATGACAAGTGTTTAGATTATAAGCCATCTCACTTGCCGCATCTCATTAAAAATTATAAACTTGCTGGATAACTGGCGTGTTAACTTAATTGGCCTACTTCTGCGAATGTGCGAATCTTTCGATTTGCCTTGGTGTCAACTTGACTTTACTTAAAAAAGAAATATTGACTGCTCAGTCTATAAGCTCAGTCACTGTTGTGTGTTTGTTACTAGTTTTGCGTGTATGTGACTTGTATTGTTGCTTATAAAACGTGTTAAGGAATGTCTTTATATTTTGTTAGGTTATACTATTTCCGATGTATCAATTTCCTTTTCAAAATAAATAAATACTTTGTAATGTAATGTTATGTTACTTCAAATTTAGAAATTGTGTTTTAAAGGAGACAAAATATTCTATAACAATTTTATTAAACATCTATTTACAATGTACTTATATATATTTACAAAAATACAAAAAGCTCATCAAAGCCGTTAGGGTACGTAACCAAAATACTGTATTACCGCGTTGTATCGCTGTATATAACTGAAATAATCTTATTTAACCACTTTAGAGAACGTTATTTCGGATCTGATATGAAGCATGAAGTGTAAGATTTCAGAGAAACAAGGTTAACCTTGTATGTAAAAAAGTGCAGTGATTAGAATACTGACAGGCCACTGCAAGTTGAACAAACACGTTTCTACTGGGTAAGAAACAGGATGCAACATGCAGGTTCTGCCAGGAAGAGGAGGAAACTGCCATGCACATCCTCTGCTCCTGCGGACCACTAATGCTTAAAAGAAGTACCCACCTAGGGCGACATTTACTGCAACCCGACGAGGTACAACACATTACAGCCCAAAGAATCTGGATGTTTCCTTTGGATGTTTCTGAATTCAACGGGAATCAGTAATGAGCTACAAAGGGCTGCCACAATAGATCATTTGGTCGAAGCGGCACATGGATAGCCCAATCATGAATGATAATAATGTAAAAAAGTCCCAAATACAGGCTTAGCAGTGAGCGGGAAGGAACTAATAAAATATAAATATTATTTTAAAAGTTTAAGACCAACTCATATATGTCATGCTTTTCATATTATGCGCTTACTATTAGATCTTACTAGTATATGAATTGTGTGCTAACCTCGTCTAACGGGCATCCTGAAGATAACAGTAACGGTCTATTCTGCATCAACAGTAGGCTGAGTAACTTGTCTTTAATTTCTTGTAGCGGTGTCAACCGCGGTCGTAGCAATTGGATCCTAAGTGTGGCCACAGTGGTCAATTCGCCCAACACATCCCCAACGGTCGCCAGAGGTCCGTCTGTGATCCGCTCGAAGCTGAGCGGCTTCCAATTGTTGATTACGACTGATCCTGATAATAAAAGTGCAGAAAATTAGTAAATATAGATTTTTCTCGTATATACATTTTTTAATGAAAATGTACTACTGGATCACCAGCGCCAGAATCCTGGTTAATTCGATGATCAAGTTAATGGACCATATTGGAAAATAATAAATTATTCATTTATAAAATGTTATTTTTCCTTTCTGACTTCTTTGTTCTAACGTTATTTTTGCCTTAATATCTTTTTACAATAAATACCCATAACAGTAGATTTGTTTCAAAATATGTGATACCTTTAGCACAAGCGGCCAGTTCATGAGGGTACCCGAGCCTCAACATGGCGGCTGGTACCAGCTCAATAAAAGCCGTAGCTGCCGGAATGATCACATAGCTGTCTGTCTCTATTAAAGACCGTCTTCTCCAGGCACCTCCCTCAAGAGAAGACACGGATTCCACCACACAGTGAACTGGCAGGGTCTTACCTATAACAACGAAAATAGTTTTTTTTTTAAAGATTTCTGACACTAATCTATTTATATAAAACAAAGGTTTATATCTAACAGTTTTATCTTATTTTTAACTTTAAGCTTACTTTTAGTTATTCTAGGAAATTACTATTTTAATAAAAACGCAAAATATTACTTCTATAACTACTATAATTTCTAAATACTGCTTCAAATAAATTACTCTCTTCAACCGATGAAGAAGAAAGCTTATTAAAATTTCAATACGATGTCCATTCATGTAAAAATATAAAGTTTCGACGCCTGAAAAATATTAAGAAGACGTCGAAACACTGTCTTTAAGAAGGCATCTTAATTATTTAGTAACTTTTCAAGCGAAAATGTTTTTGACTTGTTCATGGCAGCGTTAAAAAGAGTGAGATGTTAAAATAATAATTAATCCTTGTACTGTCGAAGCGTGGATCTCTTTGTCGGGCCTTGCTTTTACCGGCCACTTTGTGAGTCTTTCTACGATATTAAATAGTTCTTGCTGCCTCGTTGCGTTTTTATGTTGCATTAAAATGGAAGAAGAATTTCCGCTTAAAAGCTGCATTAAATGACTATTAATAGTTACTTTTTTGAATTAAGGTTTTTGGTGTAACTTTTGATATTAGTAACTCTATAAGGGATAGACAAAAATACATATTATGACATATATTTATGAAAAAATCAGCATATTTAACATTTAAAACGTGCTACGTTTTTCACGTAAAACGCTTTTTTATCCTAGATTTCGAGATCTGCTATGAGTGATAGTGCCGCCATGAGCTTACTACAGATACATTTATATTTGACTGTTTGATAACTAACAGTCTGTATCCATTGGACCACCAAGGATAAACATATTACTATTTTTTTTGTCATTTTTGACAATTACTTGTTTGATAATTGTCAATCTGTATCATTAGTCTAGTCTTAGTGATTAACATAAGATATAAGCTGCCACATTCGATTAATACTCGATCAAATTCAATATTTAATTATAAAAAATAATATGATATTTGAATACGTGAAATAAATTACATCTATTCACAATAATGTACTTGAATATTTTTATAAAAATACACAACGCTCATCAAAGCCGTTGGAGTGCGTATCCAAAATACTTTTTTAATTTATTAATCGAACAATTGAATTTTGAAGTCTTAAAGTCAAGAGTCAAAGTGAACTTTGTTTAATTAAGCGTTTAGGATGCACTTTTTGAAATGATTTGGGCAATAAATCTGAAGTATCGAGAACGCGACCTTGAAGAAATAGGTATAGTAACTACTTAGTGTATTTAAATATAGCAATATAGCATAAGAATAGCAGTTCAGTATAGTTAGGATAACAATACGATAAACTAGAAACAAACTCCAAAGTTGAGTGTACTTAAAATTCCATTTTAGGTTAAAGTGTTATATGATGAGTTTAAATCACATAAGTATTAAATTTCAATAGTTTTCCAATTCGTTCTTATTGAGATTTAACGGTTAGTTAAAGCAGCGCCTATTTATTAGATCACTTGATTTAGTTCAAGGCGACCCCTTTGGTCAGTCAAATCCGTGGGCTTATAAGCTAGTTTAATATAAGGTTTCAACATGAATAATCCCCAGGGAATTTATTAATGATATATCTATAGGAATTTCTGATATATCATTTAACAAATTATAAACTCCTTAGTCATGAAACAATAATCATTTAATTAAGCGTAGTCTTAACAATCTCCTATCGTATATGTAAGATTGCCAAAACAATGGCAGATCAGACACTATCCAAACACAACATATCGTTAATCTCTTAAAGAACTTGTACTGTAAATTGCATCTTAGCATTGTTCATTAGCGCATAACATAAAATAGCAATTAGAGATCGCTCGCTGCAAAGCTTACTCGATCTAAGCTCTCTTGAAAAGATTCAGTCTTTAACAAAAGGGTACACCGATTTCAAGGATGTATAAGAATTAAAACTTTACGGGAGTTTGTAGACGTTGATGTGCGAAACTGAAAACTTAATCTTAGTTTAGGAGTTAGTTAATGGGTATATAACCATATAATGTATATGTATTAAGGATATGTATGTATAATAAGTATATATATTTTATATACCATCACGCATAAAATGTTCGCACTGTACTTTTCCTTAATATTATAAATTCGCATGTATGTTTGCTAAGTAGTTTAGTAGTACAAAATATGCTAAAAATAGATTACTACGCAACTGAATTCGAATAAGAATTACTTCTATACAATTTTTTTTATTATATTAAACGATTAACAACTTACAATTTACAATTAATGGTGATAATTTTAACTTTAATTAATAACATACCATTTATGTAAAATATAAAATGTATACTTGTAGTGTTTTTTTTTGTGACATATTTCTTATATTTTCAATAATTTTTTACAGGCATGTAATCACTCATCAGCGTTCTATGCCGACCCTACTGGGGTAACACGCATGCTTGTACCACTCGGCTTTCATTTTTAGCAATAAACTCGAACAAGTTAGTTATGTCGATGTTAGAAAAATAATAAGATCGTAGCGCTACGAAAATCTGTAGCACTTTGCTACGGATCGCTCAGTACGTAAAGTAAGTCGTTACAAACAATATCGTTTTTATTTTATATTTTACAATTTATAGTTTTTACTTACAATAAAAAATGAGAGTACTTAATGTATAATTAATTTGTCACTAATATAAAATTGATATTCCCGGGTGTTTTATTAGAAATATGTTTTTTCTCTTACATTATATATTGTATGATTGTATAAAAAAAAACCTGTACTGAAAATAAATGGTTAAATAATTTCCATAGAGCGGTTTAACCTTAATCAAATGAGTAGTAGACGTATGGACGATGGGCTATGACTAAAGCTTCAGGTAATCCTTTTACAGACCCAAAAGTTTCACCTGGCCATGCCAGACGAACTAATGCTTAGCAAACAATGGCTGGACTAGACTAACCGAGCTTAGTTTGATTCTCTTACCTTTAATCATTTACACTCACTGTTTGTTTTAATTATCTTATAAACAAGTCTACATTATTAAATAACCTACAATCGCCGGATTTGTGTAAATCTTTCTATCAAAGTGCAGTATAAGAATTTAATCTAAAGAAAGTTCTTACTTAAATTTTAATTCAACTATGAATTAAAAATTGTGTTTAATCTTCCATTTTTACAACGTATGTTTTAAACAACTTAAATGAACGATTCACTTAAAATAAATAATTATTTTCAAGAAAATTGTATACTTACGTTACTGCTACTAAGTCCCTAGTGAAGGGCGAGAACTGAACTCAAATAAATTTAAAACAACAAAACATTGTTATTGCTAAAGCTATTTTTTTTATTAAGTTTTTATTTGAATTAAGTATTAGCGCTAAAAAAAGAGAATCATTATTGCTAAAGTGTCATTATAACACAATTATTGAATTAAGATTTAGTAAACAATTGAAGGTTAAGATTCTAATAAGAAATAAATAAGTTTCCTATTACAAAATGTATCCAACATTCTTCTTCTTAAGGTGCCAACCCCCTATCGAAGGTCGGCTATCATTAAAGCTGTCTGAATCCTGGACACAGCGGCTCGAAACAAAGATCTTTATCTCAGATTGAACCATGCCCTATGATTCTTAAGCCACGAAGTATTCTTGGATTTTGCCCTGCATTATAAGCTGGAGCTATAATCCAACATTATTGAAGTAAAAATAATAATATTATACATTAAAGAAAATGCATACGTTTTTTGGTATTATACTTTTAATGAACCTCGAATAGGAGTAATAGTGTCTGATTTCTAAAGCGATAATTCGCGAGTCAGTTTTGAAATAAGACAGGACATCAGATTACCGGGATATAGCATCACGAATGTGGTTAGCCAGTTTGCGGGCTTCAGCATCTGTCACGCGATTTATCCGATCTAAATAGATCATCGCTCACGAATGATACCTGAACACGCAGATCCTATTGAATCCCTATCCGTAATTACTACATGCATGATGCACTGTACATTGTATTGTTAATCGCATGTTAAGCGACAATATATTGAGTAATTGGTATTTGTATTATGACTGCGGCTTTGTCCACGTGGCTTACATACATATCAATGTACAAAATAAACCAATTTTTAATAAAATAATAAAACCGACTTCAAAACACACTAAAGCGAAAAATAAATTTGTATAATGAACCTACTATAAATAAAAAGACGTAAATAGTGTTGATAAGTAAAACTCACGGATATAATTTAAATACCTTTACAATATATGTATGTATAAGAAAAATATATACCATAAAACTATAATGCTATATGCAAAACTAATACTACAAACTTAACTACCTTCTGAATTCTCTAAAAGTTCTAACATATTTCAAAACGCTCTTTTTTTCAGAATCATAGTAGCAAAGTTATTCTTTCATCGATATAAAATGCTTTCTGTGATACTTTTAATTAACTATAATATATATTTATTACATATTATTTATATAATTTAAAATAATAAATATTGCTTAAATTAGAATTGAATTTGAAGACGTAAAATGAAAGTTTTTTTCAAGGATTTTAGTTACGAGTCGGTGGTTGTCACACAATATCTCTTGGGTGGAAAGTAAACGCTGTATTTCTGGATCCGATATCATAGGATATAAAACAGTATATGGGACACATCAAGCAACTTCTCGTAAAGTCAGAGCATCTAGATTCCAGGGGACAAGTCTTTAATTATAATTTTTATACAAATAATTTAATAAGAAGATTATAATAAGTCGAAGCTAAGGCGTATCTAATCGCATATTATCATTAACTTAATTATACATATAACAGTTAATATGTAAACATTTTTAAGTACAAATGTACCAAAAATTTAAACATTTCAATTAGTGTTTATAAATTCAAATCCATTCTCCACCGAATGTATCTTATTAACTTAGTTGATACCCGCGATTTCCGTGGCAGTAACGATGTTTACTGTCAATGACTGTCAACGTCGATGTCAGTGACTCGTTTTATTATCTTTTTTCGAAAAACTTAAATTAAAACTGATTATTTTGAGAATCTATATTCATTTCTTAGTACAAATTCGTACTAGTCGAAAATTAGAATAGTGCGCGTAATCTTTATGCAACACCTCTGTCGCTTACGTTAAACTAAATTTAATCTTAATTTTCGCAGAATAAGTCACAGAACCGATTGGTATAGTATAAAAATGTACAATCATTGTGATATAACGCAATTTTTTAGTTATCAGCGTAATAGTTCAGAGGTTAGTTTTAGGCGTAGTAAACACTAACAATCATGAAACGCGCTAACCCGTTACAATAATCTTGATTCCTTTTAACTCACGCTGACCCCTGATTTAATTATGTAATTATTTTAATCTGTATATGAACTTGATAAAACGAATTTTGTATAAGTAGATATTTCATCATTCGATTTCTTAAATAATGTAACTATTATTAATTTTTTATATCTGATGTTTTTTAACTACAAATAAAGTCACGTTTATTAAAAAGCAGGTTCTCAATTCGGGTGTATGTTTTTGTATATTTGTCAGCAGTTATAAACAAACCGATTTGAATGATATTTTTTTTTTTACTTATGAGATGACCCTATATTTATCAGTCTTAATCAAATTGCATTTTAAGTTAGTACCTAAAAAGATAAATATTAAAATCATTCAATAATATGTAGTATCTTTTATTAATACATAATAAATTTATTCAGAAGTTCAAGAAATAGTGTTTAACATTGAGACAATACTAATTTTATTTTACCACGTAACTATTTTATAAATATTTTTATGTAGCTTTTACTTTAAAGCGTTTTTATAATCTATGCCAGGATTAAGGATTCAAAGCAGTGTCCCGTAGTGGCCGTACACAGCAACTTGACACCTGAATCTTATAGCCACATAGTGGAGCTTACCTGAAGCTCTGCTTAAGCTGCCTCGCGTTTATATTGCACTTTAAGCTCTAGATTTAACTTCACAATACCAAAATAAACTCATATTCAACAAAGCTTATTTTTCTTAGCGTTTATGTTTACTATGTTTATTTTGTTTTTCATCAGACATCAACAGACCTGTTGCATATAATACCATCTACCAAATTTGACCCGTGATGTTTGTCAAACTTATCAGACCCAAAAATACCATTTATTCTAGCGTAACTGTCTTAAAGAGACTACTTTAAAAACTATTTTAAAGAGCCACTAAGATAATAACTAAATATCAGTTAGCATTTGAACAAAGTACAAAAAAACCTATAAGTTTTACAAAATATGCAAAACTTAAGATTTTTCCTTTGTCGTCAAATGTGCTTTTGTATTTAAATATATGATCCACTTTTGGCTTTTTGTATGTATAACTTCCAATTTACATGTCTTATAATTAAGTACGTACATATTACATATTAGTAGATACTAGCGACCCGCCCCGGCTTCGCACGGGTATAAAACATATATAAAAACCTTTCTTTTCAATCACTCTATCTATTAAAAAAAACCGCATCAAAATCCGTTGCGTAGTTTTAAAGATTTAAGCATACAAAGGGATAGAGGGAATGAAAAAGCGACTTTGTTTTATACTATGTGTAGTGAAGTATAGCAACTAACCACCTCGATGACAATTGACCGATATGTCAAATTAGTTCAATCAAGTTGCTGCCCACCAGAGTGTCAAACACAAGTCCGTGCCACATTGAGTTGACGTTCGATTGTGTAGAACACTAGAAGAGAGTTTAAAGTTGATTACGAGTCGCAACTTTACAATTATCTTTGCAAGGATGATTTGAACGCCAAAGAGTAATTTCTTATTTTTAGATCAATAAACATATATTGCAAAAATAAATTATCAAGGTCAACATAAAGTATGTATAAAATCAAAAAATAATAATTTAGGTATAGTTAGGTTTTTGAATCGTGTCATTTTGAAGGTCGATTTGAAGATCGGTTCCATCAAAGTCTTTGAAAATTATGGATTTAAATTTTTATGAAATACATATATTAGAAGTTGGGAAACAATTTTATCTCTTCTCTTCATACATTGTATGAGAAATTTAAAAAAAAATTCTAAACAAGATGTACCTACTGATAATTTTGAAATAAACTGCCATTTAATGGACTGGAAAATTGTTGGAGATAATCTTATCTTCAGGCTCATAGTGTTTTGATTGAAATGTATCCCGAGTAAGGAAGCTGTCATCCCACACGTTTAAGATAGAATAAACAATTATTACAAACTGTCAGGGGTGGTGAAGTTTAATTAAAGAACAGTTCACTGCCTTGACCTAGTTTAGTTAGCAATTACGTATTAAATTATTGTTATAATTAAATCCGAATTTTGGTATATGTACAAAGCTTGGACTTTTTGATAGTGTAGTAAGGGTTTTAAATCCTTTTTGCTTCCATATGTACCGTTAAGCTACGCTCAGATATATAACCCTCCGTTTGAGTTCCCTATAATTAATTTAAACACAAGCGCGGCGCGTAAGAAGGAAATGTGATCGTTATCTGAGCTAGTGATGCGGTAACTTTATGAATACGTGTCGTCTGCCTTTTGTTCTGTCCCTTGTCAATCGTTAACACATTTACCTACTTACGACTGGGTGAAAACTCGCGAAACGAACACTATTGTGAAGATCGCGAACGCCACAATACTCACAGCGCTTATCGGCTCGCTGGCGTCAAACAACTTCGGTTTAGATGTTCGCTATCGTACGTCGTTTGTCACCTTTCGCCGGGAGCCACGATTGTCTCAAATAAATGGCCTTTTTGAAGCGGCAACTTGTTTCCATTTTAATTGACATCGCTTCAGAAAATCTTACAATGACTCTGCTCAACTCCGGCAAATATATTCGACTTTGAGGCGTCCTTGTTTATTGCTCAGTGATATTTAGACGCCTACTTATGTAACGACGTGTGCGTTCGTGTATTAATCCCATTTGTGTAATAAAATCTCTGCCTTAGCCGATGTGAGGAGTGATCCGGCCCTGAAATGCGTGCCTCTACACGATAATCCTGTTAGGTTAAGAAGGTTTCTACATATTACGTGCTTTGCTACGCCTTAAGGATTAAAACATGAATCGATATTTACATAGGCGTATAATTCTCTACAGTAAATTTCAATAAACAGAGCGAATGTATTCGCTCTTAGCTAGCCGGACTTAAGAGATTAAGTGCGCCAAAGACGCAGGGAAGATTTAAAGCGAACCTCGCCATGACAAGGTGGTCATCGCAAACCCGGGATCTTCATGGACAATGAAGACAAAGAGCGTTTAAATTATTCAGTCAAAGGAAAAGCGACTTTAATATCTCGCAGGTGAACTCTATTTGTTAATATTTAATGGCACCGGCCAATTTCGGTTTAAGACGTGTAGTTTGCATGAGAGAGGACTCGACGAACGTCTGGGAGCTAAACCTGCGTCGGCCAGTGGAGCCTCCATAAATAATTAATCTGTGCCGATGTGCTCTGGTTTGCTTAATCCCGCCGCAGAGGTCGGGTCCCCGAAAACAATTTCCAAATCTCGCTCATCTATGACCTTACATATGTTTGCTTTAGCCAAACTATTTAAGAGAAATAAATTTGTCAAACGTATGTTAGTATTTTGTGAGTACATTCCAGAGGTTTTTGATAAAATAGTTTAATTAAAGAATTCTACAGAGCTATTGCTACGCTTAGGTACCTGATGCTTGATTGAATCTTAGAAAACTTTTCTTAATTACGCAGACTACGTCACGGATGTCAAATACACTGTGTCGCTAATAAGCAGAGAGCTTCGACTCATTTAAATTAGTCTTATCGTAAGAATACAACATATGAAGTAATATTTTAAGACAACTCAAATAAATAATGAGATGAGCAGGCTAATACTTATTAGAATTGGTCCAAACAATTTGTTTGTAATAGGGTGAAGCCGTAGAAGGCGTCTAGCTAAGGGCGGGCGGCGAGGCGGGCGGATAGGGCGCGGATTAGGCCTGCTTACCCGCAAGCCACTGTTCATATTTGTTAAGATATACCTTACTTGGACATTCTTACTTGTTATGTTTCCTTGAGTGTGTTAATAATTTAATAATCACTTTACGTCTTAGAAATAAATTCATAGACCGTACTTTGACTTTACTTTGATTAAAGTCATCTTTCGATCAAAAATACGATTCCAAAACCCAACTACAGAATAAAAACTAGACTCATAGTAACATTGGCCATTTTGTATATGCCCGAGCCCACGCGGTGGAAGTCGCAAGTAAAATCTATTAATAAAACTCGTCTGTTAACCGGTTAACCGGGCCGTCAGGGTAACTCGATTTGGAAAACTAACTGGATATTGGATTAGAAACAATTTGGAAGCTTTTACTTCTATGCTCATAGTTTATATCCAGACTGTTTATGCACTAGAGCTATATTTCCGTATTTGTCAGTGTAAAGTATCTTATATTAAAATAGTATTAATTTTAATTTTTATCATCACGAATATTTCCCAAAGAGATAGGCAGAGACCACAGATCTGCGATAATATGCCATATGCCATAATGATCCCTATATACCTCTCTTGCTTCTTGCTCTACTATCAACAAATTAATCATACATGCTCACCGTTAGTGTGTGCTTTTGACCTGCTCCTTCTCAAGTTAATCCTGGATTTGCACCAGAAAAGTACGAATAAGTCTACTAGCACACACCACACCATTCACTCTTGTCCTATATACGTTGTGGTACCATGTCAACATTTATTTTCGTATCTTTGTCACTACAACCTTTTCTATTTCACACCGTTCACGTATACACTTTCAAAATAAAAATAACACATCAAAAATCCGTTATGGAAAGTCAGAACAAATAGACGGACAAGAAGATAAAAATCTATTCATAATCGTAAACAAAAGTTCTTATCCAGAATACCAAAATATTATGGGTGTCCCAGAATTCAAACTATGATCAGGCGTATCGTATCGATTCCAGCTTGTCTTCGATTTCTGGGACACACAAAACACACACACTTTACACAAAAGCAAGGGTCTAATGACACACAGTTCTTAAATATATTTGTCATAAAATAGAAATTCCGGCAGGTAAACGAATTGCCTTGTTAAATAGAAACAATATTTATAGGGGCCTATTGCACCCAATATCTTTTGGTTATTTGAATAGTTTTGACTAGTTTGACGTTTCATATTTTTCAAGCCGAACTATTTTCTTATATCCCTTATATTTGCATGTATACGTAACTCACTCAAATAACCTTTTCCGTAAAACCATGGAATTATGAAGCTATATTTATTTTATCACAACAGGTAGGTACAATTCTTAATCATTAAATTCAAATTTAAATCCTTCAAACAAAGCAAACAACAAAAGGACCTAATTAGGTGAAAAAAAAGAAACATGTACATACAATAGATAGTTTTTTTCTTTTCTTTTCAGTCACCTAATTATGTCCTTTACCCAAAGATTTAAATCTTTGCCTTTACCCTTGTGTTGCGACTATTCAAATTCACTTGTATTCGAATAATCGGTAAAAATCTACGAATAAATAAAGTTTATATAGAGACGTTTTTAATCCAGTTGTCTTTTAGCCTTTAACTTACTACTTACTTTAATACTTAACCTAAAGCTGACATCCAACTGTTAACTAAAACGCATCATTAAATTTAAAAGTATTTAATTTAACACAATTTTAAGTAGCATCGTCTAATTTCGATCTAATATAATATTTAATTACAAAGAAATTATCGATATTTTTAAAAAATAAAATATTTACAGTAAACGATTTATTTGACCCAATCTATCAAAACTGTCAAACCGTACATCTTAGATTACATGTACAGCCACACCAATTTATACTTTACAAGAGATTTGACAATTGATTAGTTAATATCTAAGTTGATTCGCTGTTAATAATTTGTTTATGACGACAATCCTTACTTAATGCGAAAGTAACTCTGTCTCTCCGTCTGAGATTTAACGCCAAAACAACTGAATCCATTTAAATGAAATTTGATGCACAGATACTCCAGAGCCTGAGAAAGGACGTAGGCTACTTTTTAATGCGAAAAAAGGGTTGTAAGATGTTGAAAGGGGAGATGAAAAGTTCTATGGAAGTATCGTCAATTTTAGAGCTAAAAGCTTTTAGGTTATATAACATCACGTTACGACGAAGTTAACGCGGGTGAAACCGCGGGGCATAGTTAGTGTAATATATATGTCGTTAAAATTAATGCGGCTATCGATGACACATCCATTGTTTCTTAATTCTTAGAAATCGTTGCGTAATTTTAACAGACTTGCATTGGTTATTTGTTTCCAATACATAAGCTTTTTCATAGAATTAAAATAAACAACAATATTATCTACTATGACCATAGCAAAGTCCGATTACATTAAATTATAATTAATTTTGTGCCAAAAATCGTCCCTGTATTACGAAATTCACATAATATCTACGTAATATATTATTTATATATGTATATAACTACCACAATATTTACGCATATCATGATCATGCTTTATCATAATTTACTTCTTGGTCTGAGAAATTAACTCGTTACCTTTAGCCTTAGCCTTTAGTAAAAATTGATCCATTCGAACTATTTTGCCGATCATGAAATTGAATTACAGACGCCATTTTATATAATTTTAGTGCCACTTGGTACATATTCTTCTACAAGTTCTAGTAGGTGTGATAAAAATCTCACATATCCTACGGGTATGAATATGAAGGCCACAAAGCTATAATTAGCCCAATATTACCATATTTTGCTAACGCATTTATAGAACTATTCTGAATAATCGGTGAAAATGGCGCTCAATAATCAGAATGCACTTAGGGAGCATTTGAAAAGTTAAAGCTCATTGTTAGGCCGCAGCCACGCTGGGCGACTAATTAACATCGCGGTAATGCCGCCCCGTGTGGACGCGGACTTAGCGGCATTATCGTTTAAATTGTCCTAATGTTTAGTTGTGAGCGGCGGTCATTAGCGATTTTAGATACAAATTTGAATGGACACATTGGCAATTGCGTATGATGCGGCAAGTAGAAACCAGGCTCTTAAAAAGCCCTAGAATTTGTTATTTGAAGTAAGTTTACACTGAAAGGATATAATAGGCATAATGAAGGTTGACATATCCATTATACTAGCGGTATAAATTAATATTTAATTAAATATTTGTATGTGTGTATTTGTAAAACTTAATAAGTACTTATATGGTTGTCACAATACCCAAAAAGTTCCTGAAAACTTTGCGAATAAAGCTACACAAGCGGTAGAATATTTTATGAAAGAACTACCTATAAATATTATCGATTCCTCTTATACTTAGATAAATTATTAAAAAGTATTTCGCGCAAAAACGTCAATAGAGCCATTTTTGATTTTATATAACACGTATTATTGAGTAACACAGGTAAAAATTATAAGAGAATGCAGTATTAAAGCTCTGAAACAAGGCCACAAGAGATTAGATTAACTAAAATCGAAATTGTGTGCGAACTAAACAGTGTTTAGCCGACGCCGCGACGCACCCAGACTCGATTTAGTAATTAATTTTACCGCGCGAAGTGCTCTAAATGCACTAGAAACTATAATCCTCATTAAAATTGGAATAGGCGACTATTCATTTCGCCATCAAATATAATTTTGGCTTCTAAACGGGAATATAATTATGTGTTTCGGCGAATCGGATGAACGCAGCGCTTCAATGTACTCATTTAATATCGTAATACATCTTTTCAATTGCATTTGTATGTTTATAATTATGAGAGCACTGATTAGTTTTGTTATGCACGTAGAGATTAATAATATATATTTAGAACTCATGAGATTCCCACACATTTTTGTTTTAACAGGAATAGAGGATTAGGTTCTGCACTGGTCAAGTGGAACCGGCGATTGGCGTATAGAATCAAAGGACAAAAAATGAGTGCTGCTAAATTGTCTTTTTAACCGAATTCCAAAAAGGAGGAGGTTCTCAATTCGATTGTATGTTTTTCTACGTTTCTTACCTCAAAACTGTCGACTGGGTGAAACGGTTTTGATGATTATTTTTTTCTTTAAAAGCTAGTGCTTGCCTTTTAAATTATATCAAAATCTGTTCAGTAGTTTTAGAGTTACAATTTGAAGTCGTTTTTTTATTGTTAATATTATTTGTTTTAAAAATACACTGTAATCTATGAATTATTTATTTGAAATATTATTATATCATTGAAATATCATAAAATCATTTCTTTAATACGTATATATTGACTTTGTTATAAATTGAAAAATCATACTTTCATCGATATCCGCTAGATTGGTGTTATTCAATAGCAGAACTTTTGATTCTCAGATATAACTCTGTGTTCACGATCTTTTCCCGACTTGATTTAAATGATAGTAGTGTTCTTAAAGAAAAAAATATCTCGCAATCCCATAGAACCATAGACTATTAAAGGCCATTACATGAAGGCCAATTTTTCTGTTACTCCCATAACATAAAAAAAACGGTATATTCCTTATGATATCGAATAGTTTCAATTCAGTCTACGTAAAGAAATTAAGCAGTATAAAAGACAATCCGACAATACAATAATACAATGCGATCATTTCATTTTGTTCTCCGTCAGATCAATTTTTCGCATAACGCACCATCCAATGGAAACACAAATTAATCTCCTCATTTTTTGCATACAATTTTATATCATTGAGTTCAAATATATGCGATGTATGCAGTAATCCCGTGTCACTATGAAAGATTCGGATTAATCTTGACGAGATTGCATTATTTCATCATGATATTATTTCATTACGAAGAGAATGAATTTCGATGACTTTAAGCGCGAGCTTAAATAAATTCGGGTTTTAATAACAAGTGCGACGAGTGCCTGTGTTGACGCGATATCCGACACGGGTTCGGATTAAGCGACGTCAAATCCGGGGCTTAGCCGGGCCGGATAAAGCGGACCGTTCGAAAGCCCGGGTCAGCGGGATTTGCCCGGGTAATAAAAGTGTCTGCAGCCGATTTAGGCTGAGCCCGCAGGCAATTCGGCGTTACCAATTGCTAGGTAATTTCAGCGTGCGAGTGCGATCTGTCCGCACAAAGCCTTTCTAATGCCCGACAATGGGATTAGCCCAGTGTCGCCGGCTCTTACAATTTATTAGACTGAATCACATGTCCGAATTAAGATCACACTCAAGATATCTCGAAACTGAGAACCTAACGTCTATTCCTAGTATTCTACCAAATTATTAGTGAAACAATACAAAAGGACTGCAATTTTAACATACATTAGATCTTATACAAGAGGATGGTACAAATTTATTATTAATTTCATAAGAAATACTGAAAACAAATAAAATCAAAGATTTTATTTACGGATAAAGTGAATTCCTGTAACCCCAAGTAGGGCATGGGGCAAACATATTTCTGTATATGTTTCACTGATCATTTCCTTTAAAGGCAAGTCTTCTGTGTTTACCCAACCGGAACATTTATTTGTTTCCCCGGGAAACCTAGAATCTCCGCGCAACACGTAAACCACACAGCCACGGAGGCGGTCAACCATTTATCAATAATCAGCAGTAAAAGCGAACTGTCCCAGCGAACACTAGCGTCTTGCCACGGCTCCAAGCAACTAGTGTGTTATTTTAATTTTTACATTTCTCTATTTTCCGCGGCGCATGCGACAAAAGAAGTTTTAGGGCACTTTTTTACACCTTATGTTAGGTTACTTAAGTTTTAGTAAGGATCCCTAATATTTCTAGCAATAAATATGCCTTTGCCCTATGTTACTTAGGGTGAATGTAGCTTTCCAATGGTGAAAGAATTTTTGAAATCGGCACAGTTTTTGAGTTTATTCATTACAAACATACACACAAAAATACAAATCTTTCCTTTTTATAATATTAGTTTAGATAATTCACATTTTGATGACAACATTACCCTAGATAGGGTTCAGGGTTCTAGTAAGTTGTCATCAAAATATATAAGGATAACTATCCGTAGTCTTATTGTCAACCTCGTTTTTTGTCTCTTAAAAAACAAACAGTACAAGGCTAATAAGAAATTGCAAGTTTCTAAACAAATAATAACAATTATAAAGGGATAGTTAAAGTTTTTTCAACTAATCCGAGCTCCCTGCCCGCTCATCTGTTACGGGGGTTCGATAATCTGGATTGCAGATTCATTAGGGCGAGATTACCCCATTGAAATCTGGCTTAACGGGGTGAAACGTAGAGGTTTGGAATTATATACTGTGTTGTTTTAGTCTACTAAGCATTTTTGAAATAATTTGCGGATTAAAAACCTTAATTTGTTACCATTGGAGCGAACTTCGCATCGCTTCAGAGTTCCGAACAATAACGTGTCATCTCAAACGTCCATAGAAAGTATATGAGGAAACGAATTTTCGTGTATATATTGCAATAATTATTTTGCTATTCTTGAATTAAATGAATCCAACGTTTTAGAATGTATTTAAGAATTTTCTCTGTGATTTTTATTGCTACTGAATTTATGTAATAAACGTATAAACTATTAGCCCGGGAAGAAAAAAGTAGCAATTTAGTTTACGCAAATACATTATTTTAATACCCGACGCAAAAAATCGATTATATACCTTTGTGTGTTTATTTATTATTTATTTTATTTTCGTTCGGCCGAATATCCTGCTCCAAATCTATAGCCTCACGCTGCTGTCCAAAAGCCAGTCCAGTGCTCCCGGGGCCACCTCGCTCAATCCCCTGATACCCCCCGCAAATCTAGTAGCAGGGCATTCCTACACTACGTGTTTGATCGTCTGCAGCGGGGCTCCGCAGTGTCAACCCGGCGAGTCTCTGATGCCCCATTTCTGCAGGTGGTAATTGCAGCGACTCGCATCAGTCCGTATCACGTTAAGCTTACATTTACAGCGCTACAAACTTTTCTTTATTTTTAAATAATTTAAATAAATAATGCAGAATCAATACAGTTTATTCATAATTGTTTGCCAGTTGATTATTGCATCAACAACATATGAAAGCATATTTATTGAAAGCTAATAAATGGCTCCATTGAGGTATGAAGCCAGTAATCAAAGACATTATCCTTATTGGATAAGACATACATCAAAGATACACATAAACAAAAGCAAACATTTCGGTGATGAAAAGGTCCCACGTTTATTTCATATATCATACAGGCAGTGCTTTTATGGGAAATCCTTTAAGATAATAACCAATTACTTATCTAATACTAAAATAATTAAAATCTATGCAAAATATTATTTACTAGCCTTATATTAAAGACAACAGCCGTTCATGAAATTAAACATTCAACGGATAGAAAAAATTGAAAATAGAAATAATCAATTAAACAAGAAATTCTTAGGTTCTATATTATAACTAAAATCATTTAGTATTCCTTAATCTCGCCAATACTTAAAAATTCGATTTTTTTATAACTGTTTGCAGGATTATGATAATTTTGTTGTTCCTTCAATTAAAACATTAAGGTCAAAATACAAATTAACTATTTTTATTTTGCAGCTTAACAGACGATAATTATAATTAAATAATTAATGTGGACTGTAAATTCTGGTCTCTGGTCTCTTGGTTTAACTAAATTTGAATACCGACGAAACAAAACAAAATAAACAAAAATATATAATAAAGTGGAAATATACATTTAAGTAAGCTCGGTGGTAAACTCATTACTTAGGCCAAACAGATGGACAAGTAGACAAAAAAAGGAAATCTGTTATAAACCGACTTTAAGTTACACTAAAAGTAACAATTAAAACAGAAACATACAAAGCAATTCATATTTGGTAGCCGGTGCCTTAGAGATATTGTGTTATTCTGTTACTGTTAGTTAGACCGGATCCATCAATATATTTTACAAAGATATCCAAAAAGAGAAAGCTGCATGAAATATTATTAGACAAATAGAAAATTGTTATGTTAATTCGTAAGTCACTGTTATATTTACGTGATCTTTAAATAATGAGGCACGTTATGTGTTATGTATATAATATTGCATTTTTATCTGCTTATTTGAAAGCTTTTATTTCAGCAAATTACATAAAAAATATTCAAAAAGTGGACGTAAACCGCACGGCAGGCTTATCTCTTTATACACGTCCATCCGGATTACACCGTCCTCCCGGTTATCCGGCTATAAAATAATACCGGAAAAATATTTATTCATTCTTAATATTTACTCTGTTTTCAATATGGCACACATGCTAAATATTTCAATATAGTCGGCAAAGTTTTACATTTTTACTCTTTTGTTTTGAAAATTTGTTATGCTTTATTCTATCTGTGCTTGGGTCCCCAGTTTTACGATTTCATAATTTTGAATCTTCTTCTGTCTGCGATTTACACAGTTCAATAATCTAAGAGTTATTGTTATCCAAGGTACGGTCGGCAGCTAAGCTTGTTTGCATATATAATTCGAGGGTTGTTGCATGTTCGATTTCTTACGAGCTGTCTCAATTAACTGGCCCGGTTATCAATCAAAACTATTGGGCTCATAAACAAACAAATAAAATTTCATCTAAATCTACCTATATGACATGGTAACATATTTACTCCTTTTACGTACATATATTCTTCTATTCTTTCCCTATATTTCAAAAGAAAGCCAAAATTATAGTTAAGACTAGCTTTTGCTTGACTTCGTCAATTTCTGTTATTATGATCGCGAATAAGAAGTTTTTAAAAGAATATATTTTAAAGTACTTCTGCGTAAATGATATTTTTAGTTTTATTTTCTTGTGATAGAAGAACATTTTGATTTTCTCCGCAACCCGAACCAGTAGTTCCTGAGATTAGCGCGTTCAAACAAATAAACTCTTCTGCTTTATAATTAGTATAGATATGTAAAAAACAGACGAACTGTAGGAAAATAAACGTTATACTGTATATAGCTGAAATAGATATATTTAAATCTTTCATACATGCATTCAAATCTCATGTTTGTTATCTCCCTTTGATAAAAAAGATTATCGAATCTACTAAAGAGATTTTTTAATTGTTCGAAGTGAAGGGACCCGTGAACTTCCGCTGATTTAACTTTGCACTACAAATTTGTACTCTAATGAAAACTCTAACATAACAATCCTGACTATAAAATTAAAATTGTGTAGGTGAGTTTAGTATCGGCTAGTAGTGAATACATATACCTTTCGAAAGGACCTACAGGTACTTTGACAAATATTAGGTTTCGTTAAAATGTGTAATATTAAATTTAAAAAATGTAATTAATAGATGTGTTTGCTCAAACTTTGTTGAATTTCTATATAAAGAAAGTTGAGATCATTCTGCGCAAAGTGACGGCCATCTGCTAGTAATGCATAAAGATGGAAATGTCGTAAGTAAATTATAATAAGCCGTTCAACGAAAAAGTGAACTAATAATGAAAGCTGTCATACATTGAGGTCAATTTATTTGGGTCTACTCATTACTGGATACTTGAAAAACATGTTTTATACATTTTTTTCAATACACAAACTCAGTTAACCGAATTTAGTGCTTAATTTTAAATTTAAAGTGAACATGTAATTATTTTTTAATTGTATTAAAACAAGTCTTATTATTAATAGTTTAATAACCAAAAATTATAAATATTTAAAAAATTAAACTATATTAATCAAAATATAATATCATAATACAAGGAAACATTATAATCTTTTTCAAAAATGAATTCACTGACACTTTCTGAGTTCCAAGGTTATTTTATAAGTCTAACGTGAACAGGTGACAAACATACAATACAAACGAAATGAAATCAGTGAGTCCCAGCCTTAATAATATTAAAATCAAAGACGACAAGGCGTTATTCGCTCAATGAACCTTACATTTAATAATATAGATTCATCATTTCCACACAAACTTTTAAAAATTGCGTAATAAAATTGAAAGAGTATATATATATATATATATATATATATATAGACGTATAAAATATGATATGACAAATCGAGCTAAATGACTAAGGAATCCACTAATCGCTATTTATATTAATAAATTTGTGTAAAGCAGGTGTATGCAACATTTCAAATTGGAAATCTTCGGTTCGCTTAAGGCGGATTACGACAGCTGCGTACGTCCCTTCAACGTCAACGTGCATAAACATAAATTTAGATTCAATCGGCCATCGGCCATTAATCGCGGATTCAGCAACAAGCCTTTAAACGTTAAGCTAATAGGGATATTAAAGTACTCATCTATACGTAAAATATAGATAAAAGCCTTTTATTTCTTGGATAAATACATAAAGGACATTTACAGTTATTCGATTAAAGACTGCAATGTAAAAACTCATTATAATACCAATATATGCGCTTATGTACGTAATGGATCAATGGAACTCTGTTAAAAGGGGATAAAAAAATCAATAAAAATAATTAAATTTATTTATCTGAATGACCAATGTTTATTTTTGATACAAATTTACATATACGAGTAAACAATACTACTTCTCCATTCTTTTCTCTTCCATTATTACACTTCTAAATTCTAACTTCTCCTTTTATTTCTAAAATAAATAAAACTGGAGTGTTGTTAAAGAAATAGTGTTTTTATAAAAACTGTAAAGTAACTGTAAACTGTAAAACATTTTTATTTCATAAAATGTTTTTTGCGTAAATCTAAAGTAATTTGTCGTCAAAAACTTTTTGTCGACGATAAATTTTTGATCAATTTTATATCCTCTATCACCACAATTGCTTCGATCCATTACTTACGCAGACTGTATAACATATCTGTTCTTCTACGGAAGTGAACTTGCGTTGTCCATATGATGAAGTTAAAATAATTTCGGCAACCCTATATCACTCTTCATATACCACTAGCGACCTCTACCGATGTGTCTGATAAGATTCAAATAAGGGCTTAAACTGCGGAATGGGATTTGCGGACATCGTCTTACGAGCGAGACGGGATTATCTTGGCCTAGAACGCAAGTAGCCGGCCTGGTATGCGAGACGATAATAATACGGCTTCTTTAATTTATGGAAAATCATTATGAAAGTTGCTACAACACTTACTGAGATTTTTAAAATATCTACACTAGATGCTTTTATTAAGAGACGAAATAAGGTATTACAATGAAAAGTAAATGGAAATGGTGGCTAGACTGACCGAACAAGACAATTTGTAACATGAAAGCTGCTGGAAGAAGAAGCAGTAAAGAAATTTCAGAGCAATCACGACTGCTGCCAAAGCAGTAGAACAGTAATAGACCGACAAGAGGTGGTCCTTTAATTCAGTTTTGAATTGTTGACATTACATGTTTTTAAGATGACAGGGTACTTCGTTCAAAAATTTTTCCAATAACTATTCGTAACTATGTTTAGTATATAATGAATTGTTAGCTTATTTTGGTCGTTAATATATTTTTAGTGTTTTACATAAAACGTAAATGCAACTTAATTTAGTATGTACGGTAGAATTTTGATAAATTTATTATTTTATTTAAAAACATCCATGCTCAGGGACAGTTTAGTTTTATTTCTTAAACTCGATGATTTTAAAGCAACATAAAAAAACGAGAGCGAACGCACCCTTTTAGAATTAATAAGGGAAACGATGCGTTTTATAGCTCTATTTCTTGTTAGTGTAATAAGATAATATTGCTAACCCTTTGTAGAGATTAAGATTTTGTTAAGGGTGCGTTTAATCCCGCCAGCCCTCCAGACGGGGTGACCCTCTCTTCACTTCTATGGTTTTTACGATCCATAGACAAAGAGATAAACGTTTATTAGTCTATGGAACTAGAAAACTCTATCATTAATTTATAACTTTAACAGTTTAATTCATAACCTAACCTAACCAAACTATAACTCTCCAAATTAGTATCTTTATATTGTATGCATAAAAAATCTAGTAGTTCACACAATATTGCATACCTACAGCTTTTAAAATCTACAATTAATTGTACTTAATACTATGTACTGTTATCTAGTATTTTGAATATTCCTTAAAAAGCTACAAAATATTATTTTGTATGATTGCTCTGTTTGGTAACCGGCATATGACCACTAATTTGATAAATTAAAGCACACCCACTATAGGATCAGCGTTTATGTAAGCTAGGTACCTCATTAGAATAAAATAATATTTGCTAGAACTAACTATTAAACAATTAATCTTCTACATTTTCCTTTTCATACGGCATTTTATATTATAATTCTATAGAACAATTGACGTTAAAATCTTGAAAAATATGTGATTCCCAGCGGTACGCAGCTTTCATGTCGATCTTGACAAATGCCCAGATCATCCCACCGGTCACATTCATGACTCGGCTTATTTTTTTATCGATCTGGGGCTCAGCTGATTGCATCCTCTTTTGTTGCCGGCGGATTAAAATATGCTATACTTGCGGCTTATATATTTTTTACATTTAAGTTAAACTAATAAGGTTAAACTAAGTATCAAAACGTACCCAAACTTATTTCATATTTGTTCTTGGGCTTAGGTTAAAAACTATTTTTTTAAAAACTCAGTCCGTGTTTTTATGTTTATGATATTTAAAACACTCTTTAATTGAATAGATTTCCAAATAAGGACCGACAAACATTGAACGTCAAAATAAACTTATGGAATAAAATAAAAAATATAAATGTAGGGCCTTGGAATAGCTCACTATAATAGTACAATTCATATTTCTTTGTAATCCTATATAAACTTCATTATAATACTGTTCGCTTATCTGTAACTTTGTCTACATGAGCTACCTACCTACTACGGTCTATCACTCAGTGAGTCCCTGCCATCACTGAAATAATTTTTAAAATAGATCCAATTATTTTATAATCTATATATGTATAAATAAAAGCCGTATACCATACAACTCAAGAACGACTCGATTTTTATGATTATTGTGTTTTTGGATTTATTTTATAGTATTATATAAGTATTAAAAATGTAGAAAAATTCACGGAAAAGTGTTTATGAAGAAAATTCGTTTCCTTTTTATATGGAATGACGTTTTAGGTGACATGTTATTATTCGGAACTAAGTTCTACTAGTATTAGTAAAGAAATAAGAATCTATATAATCATCATACTTGCATAAATTCAAGAATCTGGATTTGCACAGAGCTTAGTGTAAATAAAAATAGCTACGCACACAAACACACACCTGTTTGACATAAGCCGGTGTGGGTGTGTGCGTTAAGCTGAATGCAAGCCACAAATTGGGCTGAAGTGCACGGGATAATCCCCCTATGATTGATGAAGCAGCCCTTATCTTTATTCCTTGTACGCCTTTTGACATTTCTGAATTAAATCCCATTTATAACTTGCGTCGAATAAATTGCAAGAAATACAAAAGAAGCAGCAGTTTTTAATACAATTTTTTAAGAGGGATGATATCTTTATTTTATATTTATAAACAAATAGTATAATATATAAATATCTACAAATATTTAATACACTAACAAGTTTTTAGTCTAAAATTTTACATTGTTGAACCAGAGTAACAAAAAATATACACAATAAACATTATTTTACCTTACTAAGAAAAAATTTGAAAATATGTTAATATCTAACAACGTATTCTTACAAGGGTCAATAATATAAAAGTGAACTTAAATAATAAATGTTAAACTTCGTTGCGCTAATATAGTCTTTAAGCTTTTTACATATGAGTTAAATCAACGTGTAAGTATACTGTAAGTTTTACTCGGTTCATATTGAAATGTATAGGATAATCCGAAAGCTGAGCCCAGCGGTAATGCCCGCGGGATAAGCAGGCTTACCGTGTATTCACAACGGTGCGTTTTCAGCATACAAATATAGCGATATCAAAAGAAAATTGAATTTCGCATAAACTAGACATAGATTTTCAATATTCAATCTAAGTAAGAAATAAATAAAATAAAAAAATAAATAGCCCAGTCAAAGATATTAAGTAGTGTTTATTTTGTTTTACTCGGCGTACTTTCCAATACAAAACAGTAGTTTTGTTTACTACAATCGAATTCACAACATTTGTATCTCATACATTTTATATCTTCTACATTACCAACTAATCTACGAAAGTGTTAAGAACATACATTAAATTGATATTACGCATCCGAAGTTAGTGAATATGTTTGGTCCAAAGATGGATTTTGAGGCCTCCAATACAAATTATATTATGGGATACTACTTACACAAATTTTACGATCCAAATCATAGCCAAGACATGGCCCCCTTTTCTAAGCTATATTTTAAAGACCAGACTCCCTTTTTAGATTTAGTTTACTTTAGTATAAAAAGATATAACTCAAGGTGTACTAAGACAGAAATTACTAAGCTCATTTTCAGTGCAGTACTAATCTTTGTGCCATATTTTGTTGCACGTTTGACAGAATGTTGAAGAGCGAGGTATTTAAATACTTCACTACATAGTATAAAACAAAGTCGCTTTCTCCTTCCCTATATCCCTTTGTATGCTTAAATCTTAAAAACTACGCAACGGATTTTGATGCGGTTTTTTAAACAGATAGAGTGATTGAAGAGGAAGGTTTTTATATACGTTTTATACCCGTGCAAAGCCGGGGCGGGTCGCTAGTATTTTATAAAATGCTTATCAAAGCTTGGCTTTTACGCTATATTAGGTTATACAAGTACTTAAAAATAATATAAAATTAATGAGCCACTTACACTTACATATTATGCACAGCATGATCAACGTAACGTAAAGATGGTGTGGGGAGTAAGCGTGGATCAAGATCTAAATTAATTAAATTAATTTAATTAAATGTAGCGACGTGTACTTGTTAATATATTTAATGAGAATGAGTATAATGTTTGCACTATTTTGCTGTAACTTATGTTTGTATTGCTAATAAAATGCTCCCGCCTTAGTCTGTCCTAGTCCATTTCTAAGTTCTATCCCGGTCATAACAAAGGCTGGGACATATACAGTGGATGTGGAGCGTGGCTGATCCGGATGAGCCAGGATTAGGCAGCCGCTGCCCACCGCCCGGGAACAGGGATACATCTCCTCTGGGATCACGAAAATCCGCATCTACTAGAATAACTTGCGAGGGATTTACATTGTAATCGCCGCTGCGTAATAGAATTTTGGTTGTCTTACATAACTGATAGTTTCTTATAAATGTGATTTATGCGCCCTATTACAAAATTACGTTGACACATACTCGTACAACTCTCATCCATGTTCCCATTCTTTCATTCTCTCAATAAGAAGAAATTAACAGTTAAATCTGAGCGTTTTTTGTAATTTTGTGTTTATGATTGGATGATGGAGTTTGGTGATTAAGAAGAAAGAGGATTCGGAAATGTAATAAACAAATGCAGAAGGTTATATTAAACCTAACGTGAACAAAAAAGAATATTTTAAGTTTTAGAGTGGATCTTTATACTTATTTCTGGAAGAACCATCCATATGAACACAATTACCTAACAGTCATTAATAATGTCGGATTTAATAGCAAAATTTAAGGGGTTGATTAACTTAATTATATATATTATTCAAAGATAAAATATTTACTATTTCCTGTTATTATATCTTTGAGCAAAATTTTATTCAGATCGGTCGTTCTGAGTAACAAAAATGCCTCCAAATTTTAGCATAAATAAAATTGTATAACAATAGAATGATTTCTGAATTTCCGACTGAATTATATGTTATTACTGTATATAATAAATCTCATCTTAAAAATGTAGCATAATATAAATGGATAATATGGCGAAATAATGAAGAGTTTATACGATACAAAACGCAATATAACGGATGAGGATTAAGAGGCCTTCAAGGTCAAATGTTTATTTTTATGGTCTGTCATAATCAAGATTATCTTTTAAAATATGAAACCCATTTATTTATAATGTTGGTAATATGCTAATATTATATATTAATGTATATTATATTATTAGCCCGTCTAGTATCGTACGCACGAGAAATGTCGCTTGAAAATATTGACGGAGATTTATATGCATAAAAGCACATATAAATATATCAAAATTCTGTCAAATTTTATATACGTAGCTTGAACTATCTAGAATAAATATCGCCCTGTTTTGATACAAAGAGCTGAGTTTAAAGGGTAACCATGATAGACTGAACTATTTATTATTTTAAATAACGTAACTTCTAGTGGGAGATGGGTCAGATAATATTCTAGGCCTACTTAAAAAAAAAAAATTTTCTGTTAGGAGGTTAGTCGATATTTGAATCTTTGGCGTAATATGCATACGGTTGCACCATTTGGCATGATAAAAACCCAGTCGACAAAATTTAATAATGATGCGCATGCTATAGGCCGACATTCCACGTTAACTTTTTTGAAAACATTTAATTATTGATTTTTAATACAGAAATTCTCGATCAACAAAGTTAGAGCGGACCGCTAGTTAATATTTGAAATGTATGATTTGCTATACGTTCCCGCGTCTTATTTATTCGTGATTAAAGCTGAATATAATATGAACTTCAAATGTGACAAAATGTGAATGATGACCTTTGATGTATTTTAAATAGCATTAGTGTACATTATAGAAATTCGAAATTAATTCAGTGATCTGCATTCTGCACCTTGCTTTGTAATGTGTACTGATTTATATTTTGCGGTAGCAACCCTATCTAGATATCTCGTTGTCAACACATACACACACATACGTGGATGTACGGATCAGGAGTAAGCCGGATTACTCGACCGTCGGATCTGGATTTTATCCCAGTGAGGTCGAGAATATTATGGATTTTCGCATACGAAAAATGTTCTAGAAATTTCAAATTGTATTTTACGTTAAATTCTTCAGCATCGACTTTTCCTGTAAAGTATCACAGGTATTTAGAAACACTTCAATCAAATAATTCAATAGTCAAAATCTTCAAATGTTCTATACTTTTTGTTATAAATTTTTATTTATATTAATTATTATCAATTTTTTATTATAAATACACTCACAAACCACAAAGATTTATATTTTTGTGTTATTGTGACATTATGGTTTTAAACCATTAATCACATTTTGAAGTCACCCATCACAGAATTAACATTTAAAGCAAGATAGGAAGTTTAAGAAATACTGAATTTTAAATATTACATGCACATAAGCCCAATTCAAATTAATCAAAATTTAATATTGAGCTTAAAATAGAACACTAGTCGTAATATAGATCGATAGAAGCGTAGAGTGGGACGAGACGATTATCCGGATGATCCGGGCCGGATCAGCCTCGTGTCGCCGGGAGATAAAGCAGACCCCACACTCCCCTATGACTGTCAATTTTCTATGAGCCTAGCATATCAATTATAACTAACAACATTCGATTTAACGGATACAAATTAATGTTGTTTAATTATAATATGAGATTTTTAAGGTACATAAGTCCTGTTACAATAATGATAGATTAGTTCGGTCGGCTGATGATGTGAATGCTCGAATCGGGTTTTGTGTTTTCGCGGCGCGCATGCTGGCCTGTTTACCTCAATCCATCAGTAGCCAGCGGCCAGTCTGTACCAGTTGGAGAGGGGGAGTGGTATTTTCCCTACTACTAGCCTATGTAAGCGGTGGACTGCAATTTCTCAAGGAAGGGAACTGTCAGTACCTAGTCGTTTTTAGAATGGGAAACTCTGTCCAATTAAGCAGTGATTGTGAATTTTGAGTTAATGTGAGTCATAAGGCGAAGTGTATTTATGTTTTGGGAGGTTTTTATTATTTTTTAAATGGTAAATTAATTAAAATATACATATTTAATTTTAATTTGAAAAACAAGAAAACCAAGTATGGTTTTCAAGGTATTCTTTTGTTTTTGGTTGTTTGTGCGAGAATAAAAATAAATCTTGCCAATACTCACCTTAATAATAGAAAATATGTATGATGAATGTTTGGAAAGTGGATGAAGTGAAGGAAGAATCGTGGCAGGTGGCGGACTGTGATCGCTGTCTACCCCTTTGGGAAATATTTGTGATAATATAAATAAATAAATAAAAATAAGAATTATAAATCGACAGTGTGTTTGGCGTTTACTTGTTACCACTACGTCTTGTTGAAAACCTGTAATAAGGGAATTTTAAATTACCTATTAATTTTAATTATCTCATTTAAACATGTTGGGCCATTTATAAAAATCAAAGTTATTAATTATTATTATCTTTAATATGTCATCTTAAGTGAGTTAATATATTTTCCATTCAAATGAAGTGTTTATTTTTATTTTATACTAGTCTTTACTACTATTGATAAATATAGTCAAAATTTAAAATATTTCAAAATTTATGTCTGTAAACATGCAAAAACTTAAAAAAAATATCTTGCAGATTTTATCTTGATACGCCAATAAAAATACCTTTTACTTATAAACGTTAGGTATTTATATAGGTACCTAATTTTTGTTAATATTTGACATATATACACTCTCTGTTTACCTAAGGTTGCATATTTTATGCCAAAACAGGACAAAACACTCAAAAGACTGACCAAACGATGCTAGGCAAATTTTAAATACAAACATATTATTATCACTATATTTCTATTTAACTTTATATTACAGGAAAATGATTTTATAATTAAGCTACATTAAAAATATGTGAATTGGAACGTGCGTAAATGTCAATTTTTTATTACTAAAATACAAATTGCAGATTCTTACCTCATACAAATAAAAAATGATTATAAAAAAGAAATCGGCTTATCTATACACGGCCGAGCGTATGCAATGTAACGTCAGAAAATTATATACACCCGTGATTTTTAGTAACACGGAAACATTAATGAAAAAGATAAAAATAGAAAAAGGTTTTATACTTCATATTAGCACTTAAGTATAATTTAAGCATGTATAAAATCACCACATAAATCCTTATTTATTTATTAATTATTGTACAAAATAATGCAGTAAACAGTACCTTAAAACTTTTTAATACAAAATTTATATACTTATTAAGAAAGTTAAAAAATATTTACATACACAAAAGGCTCATCATAACTATTGGGAGGCGAAAGTACCTACTGCATTACCGCGTTGTATCAATTTAATGAAGCAATGCAACTTTAAATAAGCGAATTAAAAATGAATCATGAATCTTCTGTCTGTACCCAGGTATGAATTGACAAAAAGATATATCTCAGCCGTCGGTATAATCCGCTGGATATTGTGCAATCGCTAATCGGCGCGGATCGACGCAGGCGACTTGAAATTAATAATGATTTATATCAACCGATTAGAGGCTTTAGGTTTTAACTCGCCACCGAGTCTTTGGCGGGCCACGTGATGTATGTAATTTCTACGAGTATATTATTCTTATCTCTCATCCGATGTATCGGGCCTTAATCCTTTTATTTAAGACTGAAATTTGCATGTATAATATGACAGGTGATACTTAAAGCTAATCGGTCGAGCGGAGCTTAAAGCTCTTTGTAACGATAAGTAGAAATAAAATTATGTTTATCTCGTGTGTATCGTGCGTAGAAAAACTTTGCATGTTCACTAGCGATCCAGGAGGAATTTTGTGGGAAAATATCATATCTTTTGTATTCAACAACTTTTCTCAGCTCGGCACATCAACGTCTAGGTTTTTGCTATAGAATATATAATAACTGCTGATAAGTTTTTTAAATCAATCATGATATTCTGTTACAAGTGTGTTGTACATTGTGAATGTGTGCCGTGTTTACGGCTTAAGCTTTGTGCGCCTTACGGCCAGACGGATGTCCCGGATTAGATTTAAGGGGTAAAAGAACTTGAAAGAGATAGAGCTAGACAGATTTACTTTGTAAAGACAAGGATAGATGATGGGAGATTTAGAGATTATGATTCATAAAGAGTGGAGAATGAATAGAAATTATTACGGAGGGAATCAACGTGGGGAATTAAAACGTTGTTTGAATGGAATTCATGTCGTTTTGGAGTTCACGGAGTAGGTACGCTTCTGTAACTAATCTTTATCCGTAACACAAATAAAAATGGAGTTTCTAAATAATCTATAGATAGTTATTAAGATACAGCTTATAGGTGTAGTTATTTAAAGAAAACGAAAGGATAGATTTTTAAATCTTCGATGTGAAATTGATTGTAAAAATTCACAAAATAAGAGATTAATTAAATCTTACACATAATTTTGGTCACATTAGTCATTGTTAGGTTTGATTCCTGATAAAGTAAAAAATGCTATATGAAGCATTTAATACAAGATGGACACTTCAATTAATATAATTTTTTGACTACACGGGCTATATTGTATGTGACAGTAGTAAAGCACTAGTTGTTTTAAAAGTTAAGAAAACATTTAGAAATCGTAAACACAAGAGTATTAAAAGACTTATCTAGGTGAGCTAAACAAAAAATGATAATCTCCGTGTACTGAGAAATTCACCGTTTATTCAACGTCACGCGCCGACCCCTCCTTTGTTCGTCTTCATCTCTGCGTTAATCTCGACTTTAATTGATTTACTGATATCTTTCATATCTTACACGTCATATTTCAAATCGAACTATATTTAAAACAACTTTCAGACGTATAGACGTATAATAAGGGCTAAACTCTTATTTTAAAAGTTGCTTAGCTTGAAAAAAGTTTCAATTGCTCTGTCACTTTAGTTAACTTTTGTAAGAAAAGGGTTAATGTAGTTTTTATTAAACAGTTATGGACGTTCTTCAAAAGTAGAGAATGCAATTGCCATGTTATATTACGTATACAATATTGTTATCACTATAAGCCTCGTATGTGGACCAAGTAGACATTTTACGTCTGTTTCACTTCAGAACACGTATTCTACAGGCAAGACGTGCCACTAGCACGTCTTGCCTGTCCAAACCAAAATATTTTTACGTCCTCAAGATTTGAATCCAGACTCCTCCGATGTAATACGCGTATCAAAACCGTAACCAATTAATATTCGAGTGTTAACTCAACCAGAAAGCCAAGGTGGCGGTATTAAGAATAGAAGTTATTAAAATTCTTGTGTTTGGATGATCTTAATGGTATGAAAGTTGTAAGGATTTTGCTAAACTTACCAGTAATACCCTTGTTAAGGAGATTATTGAAGGCCTCTTTCTTAGGCGACAAATGCGGCGCGTGTCCTCGCTCGTGCGCAGGCGCAGAAGGCGGCCGCGGCAAAGTGCGCTCTTCGGGCGACTGACGAGGTGGACTCTTGCTGCGGTGTACTTCTGAAGATAGACTCTGTAAAGAAATATCAAAGTTACAGAAAACAAATATAAAAAGAAAAGAAACAGTATGAGTCGTTAATTATTGTTCTTTTGATTTAGTGATGTTTACCCGGTAATTGTAAATATTGCAAATACCACCAGGCTACTATTGTAGTTTTATGATCCACATAACTCTAATTATCTTCAGTGGGTTGCGGTAAATATAATATAAAGTATATATACTAGGTACTAAATTAATCCTTAATATAATATAATAATTTATTGATGATGTATCATTAATCAGATAAAATAGGTACATAGATTTATCTTTATTATTTTAATAGGTTAGCAAATAACGTTGGACTATGAAAACTTTGCTTTAGTAAAAAGTAAAGAAATAATGACTAAAAAAGTTTTACTTTACGTAAGTTTAAAACCGATGAATACTGATTTGATAGCATTTTTTATAGTCAATGAAGAGCGTCTAGATGCTCAATGTCAAGGCGATACACGCATACCAACATACAAGTGGACTGTGAAAAGTCGTACCAGTTGAGAGGAATAAATTGGACGATATTGCGTCAGCGCATCGTTGATGAGCCGGCACTGATTACGCTCAATCAATGATTGAGGCTCTGCGCGAATCTGCGTCTTAATGAGGTTAAACAGACTATCAGATAAAAGATTTTTATTAAGATGTATCAACTATGTTTTAAACTTTGCTATCGAACGCGAGTCCGATAGTAAAACTTTCTAAAATAGGTATATTTTATGAAAGAATTTGAAGTGTCTTAAAATATCAAAATTTATTATTCATGTGAAACTAGATGTCTCTGTTTAGAATAAATCTTAACAATAATTATAAAATATGGCGGTATATATTGCGGTTGGTAGACGCTTCGTACGTCAATCATTCGAAAATATAAATGGTGCGGACCGGGCGTACCTTGTTGCATTTTTAGCAATTAAGCGGAATAATATTAATTGCTTCACGCCGCGAATATTTCTGTATTTGCGTTTGATGCGTATATATTTGAAAAGTACCAGTGAATTTTTGTGACGAACTTAGTGGTTTCTTCCATATCCTTGATATTTCTTTTTATAGTAGGTATCTAGTTTAGTTTAGCTTTTTATAGTAGTCAGTTAAATAGGTTAAATAGTTGTCCTCCGAAGGGTACCCTCCTCCTTTTCACAGACACCACGGAATATATTTTTATTATTATTATTTTTATACACTTCGTTGCAATGGAGTGCAACGGGCGGCCTTATACCTAATCAGCGATCTCTTCCCGGCAACCCAATTTTTGTTGGGCAAGCCTGTAGAAATTTAAACACGCCTCCATGCCACTTTTGACGCCCCGTCCGGCAAGTAGTAGCCCTACCAGAGACCGAATACAAATACAGGACTGCTTACCCATGAGGCCTCTACATATATAATATAGTGCTTCAGAAATACCAAGTAGCGGTGCAGGAGTTCCTAGATATAGCCCTGACCGCGTGAAATATGTATCGGCCACCGATCCGTCTTTGTCGAAACGATTTTTGAAACAAAAAACTTCAAATATGAAATTCCGTCTATGAATTTAGCCTTAAATCTATACACAAGGTTATGCAATATCACAGGCTATATAAGGTAACTTGATAATTTCTTCCATAGTAACTCGTATTACAAGGGCCAATTGGTATTTTTTTACCTGGAATATAACTGACTATCAGGAAATATAAGAGTGGTTTTTCTTATAATATAATAGTTTAAATTAAGGAATTTTTAAAAACTTTTTTCCAAATAAAAGTATGTATTAGTATCACGCATAAATCTTTAAATTTCGTCAATGTTATTACTAATTTCAAAAGTCTGATTTAGTTTTACGTAGATTACATTACCACTGTTTTGAGAGACAACGAACTGTTTATTTTGATAAAAGTCGACTTTCAACAAAAATACGTTTAAAAAATATATATTTACACCTAAATTAGTAATGGTTTGCTATTGTAGCAAATTGTGTTATTAGTAAAAGTCGAAAAAATGTCTAGAAATCTCAAAAATAGAAACGAATTTTTGGTGCTCAAAGCTCAGTATGGAAAGATGTACGTAAGGTGCCGGCGAGTATGAGCATTGTATTTGCTGAGCTATTTCGCTCAATTTTTAAAAGCAACAAACAGTACAATAAGGAAGCCAATAAGTGCCACAGACACACATAGAAGAGTCGATTCGCGCCACAGATCTGTCTAATATCGTATTGGAATTTGTGATGCCGTTTGACCCCTGTTAACCTAGATTACGCTTCTCGGCGCCTGATTCGTCCTCTCAGCCTGATTGTGTTGTGACACAAACTGTAATGTATTATGTGTTAACTCTTGCAATCACAGCTACAACCACAATTACAATGGATACGTTCGCCGAACTTACAATTTATTTGCAATTCGCTAGATGTTACGCTGGAACTAAATATTATAGCACTGAAATTCTATAAGTATTCTATAGGTACTCAACCTATAGAATATTCTCACGTAGGTATAAAAGAAATGATCGATACGGGAGTTTTTTTTTGCACACTTTATTGCACTGGAGTGCAACGGGCGGCCTTATCGCTAATCAGCGATCTCTTCCAGGCAACCCACAATTTTTTGTTGGTTTGGTAGAAATTCAACCACTCCTCCGTATCACTTATGACACCCCGTCCGGCAAGTGGCAGCCTTACCAGAGACCGAATACAAATACAAATTAAATTATAAATTGTATTCGGGACCGGGGATAGAACCCGGTACCTCAGGCTTCGCGGTACGCTTATAAGATCGCTTAGCCATGAGGACTTCAAAGATCCGAGAAACTAATTTGCAAATAACTAAATTTTAATTGCAATTAGGTTGTGTCCAATAAATAAAATCCCAAGAGACATATTATTATATCGCATTTCAACTTTGCTTTTATAAAAGTCTGAGATACAGCCATTGAGTGTACATATGGAAACTTAACGTTAGAAGTCTTTAAATTTAGACTAAAAATAATTTACAAATGTATACGTTGCTTAAGTAGTGAAATCTGTTGGTTAAAATTTATTTCATCACAATAAAGTCTAAGCAATCTTCGATAAGGTATTTCAAAGAAAACGTATCAACCTTCAACCCAAGCTATTTCGTCTTTATATAACTGCCTCCAAAATTACTTAAATTTAACATATCATCCTGACGAAGATTCTGACGCATTTATTATCACTAACGGTCAAACACCGTATTGACTGCTAATAAATCGTCATAAAAACATGACAATAAGATCATATTAGCAATGAAACACTTAACACTAAAGGCCTACCGTTGCGGGAATATCATGACGAACACTTTGCTTTCAGCAATAGGAAAATTTTATTTTCAAACTCAACCTCGAAAATTTTATATTTCACGTAACATTTAGGGTATTATTACTAACTTATAAATATGTTTTTCGAAGTCAAGAAATTCTACTTAATTTTTTATTTACTTTTCAAGGTGTCTTACAGTTATTTAGCCAAAGTTGCAGACGTTCAATACGTTGTCAAATTATGACGCAATTGTCTTAGGAATATTTTTTCTACACTTTTCGTAATTATCGCCTATGGTTTATTGGATAAGTGTATGTTAATTGTCAACGTCACTTTGTGTGCTAAAAGAAATAACAAAGACATCTCTGAAATTAATAATAGGTAATGATAATATGTAATTTCCGATTAAATATTTGTTCTAAATATATGCCGTGGGAGTCAATTAAAACCTATACATATAACTTGTAATAATAGTTCACCAATGTACTTATAAAATTGAATATATATACTGCATTTTGTGTGCAAATTACCTACCTATATGTCATAAGATGAAAGAAAGAAAGACGTACAATTTTTAAATAACTTAAAAACAAATACGTAATAAAAGTAACGTAATGAATGTTTTCAAAATAAATAAACGATGAATAAAACAATTATAATCGCACAAAATCAGAAATTCATTTCCTTAGACTGGGGATTACCAAACAGTTTTTAACTGATCCCAAAAAAGGAGATTTAAACTCAAGTCGACTAGGTTTAGTATACGCAGTTATTCTTCTTATTACGATTTATTTTAATAGATCATACCTAGGTATATTTATCTTTACTTAATTTCAAAAAGTGATCCCGCACTTACTGGATTTTAAAATCGTCAAATTAATATTTTAATAATATAGTGTTAAAATTTTAACACAAAAAAACACACTTCAAATTGTACCCCTAAAACTACTGAACGGATTTTGATGAAGTTTAACTTGAAACTTTCAAAAGAATCATGGAAATTGGTTCACCCAGTCGAAAGTTCAGAGGTGTAAAGTGAATTACCGTATCCCCTAGTGGGGCATGGGGCAGACACATTGCTGTATCAGTTTCACTGTTCATTTTTCTTTACAGGCAAGTAGGCGATCAGCCTTCTGTGCCTACCCAACCGAAACATTCATGTATTTTCCCGGGATTCGACTCCAGGACCTCCAGTGCAACACGCAGACGTGTAAACCATTGAGGTAACAAACATAAAAAAAATAAAAAACATCGTAAATTAAGTACCTTCTCCTTTTTTGAAGTCGGTAAAACGGTGTTTTATAAATTAAGTTTTCAGATACCTACGAATTTATACTATTGCGCAATTTCGTAATAATTCATGCAAAAATTTTATATACGTAATCAAACAAGAGTTGTTGAGCGCAAACAGAGCTCAACTGATGTCAGTCGGCATAATCTCCGAATGTCACGTTAAGATCATTGGAAATAAATAGATGTTACTCTATTTACAAACTTATCTTAGTATATTTAATTACTATTTGTTAAGCTACTGTGGCACTTAATGCTTATAAATTTTTCCTATATTTCCTTACACGAAATGCAAACATGCTATGCTATGCTTGAACGTAGAACTAATGTCTTTTGCGAGTATTTAAAGAAAGGTTTCACCGGATTAAGCGTGTTTATTTAACCAAATTTTACAATTATTATAGTAAAATTACGGGCGACTGACTAATATGAATAATTTATTTTAATTAAAGGATCAAACTGTTTTCTATAAACGGTTTTCTATTAAAATTAAATACAAACTTACAAATCTATACATCAGTTAAATTACGTAGATAGATTTGTTTAAAATCTCTAACACAGTAAGAGTGATGTTATTAAACCAGAAATAATAAAAAACACATACCACGTATTAATCTGATAACAGCACGTTACTTCATAAATACGTGAATTTAAGTTATACCAACAGATCAGTTGTTCTTATCAACTCAGGGTAGCTGCGTAATAGTTATATACAAACAAGTACCAAACAATGATAGTAACATTTACCATGGCATTACCCGTTTTGTCTATCGCACTGAGCCACGATTATTTATGTCCCACTTATTTATTCGAGATAACGTTTAGAAATATCTTCTATTTGCGTAAGATGCGAGTTTATCTTTTAATTCTAGAGCTGTCATGTTGTGATGTTTTTCCGTGGCACAATCGTTTTAGAGGCACGCCGCGTTCGCTTATGACACCGATTAACTTTTTCTATACTCTTGTGAGGTCTTCCATCCTGGTAGAAAGTCTATTCATAGTTTTTTAAGCGACGTGGTAAATAAAACTCCTTCAGAGCCGTTTACTCATGGACTTACAAGCTACGAAGTCTTCCAGACTTTCAATGGGGGTAGCGCGGAGGTTATACGCATTAAGTTCGATTCCTAGAATAAATAATAAAATAATATTTGGTTGACCAAAGGTCCTAGTTCGAACTTCAAATTCCGTGATAACAAAAATTTTCTGTTGGGTACGCACAGAAGACTGGTCACCTACACATACCTATGAATTAAATTATCTGTGAACAGATGCAGATACATCTGCATCGTGTCTCCTGAGTATAAGATATGCAGAAATGTCTCGCCAATGTCCCACATATACCATAAAGTTATTTAGATGTACCTACTTACCTATTTTTGCTCACTAACAAGTTTAATCAAAAACCATGAAGTAACTAGTTTGTGGAAGATATAATACTCTAAATTCGATTTATAATTTTTAAATTTCTAAACAAGTTATAAAAATTATGTAACATGAATTTTTAATATAGACGAATTATACGCAGAGATACACGAGATAAGGGATAGAATTAACCGCATTATTTTGATACATACTGCTGTTAAAAATAGCGTAATTTTATTTCGTGTTTAAAATCTTGTATAGTGACCGCCTCCGTAGCTAAGTGGTATACGCGTCTGCGTATTGCGCCGTAGGTCCGGGAATCGAATCCCGGGGAAACAAATTAATGTTACGGTTGGGTAGGCACAGAAGGCTGATCACCTACTTGCCTATAAAGAAAATGATCAGTGAAACCAGAAGATATTTGTCTGCCCCATGCTCCACTAGGGGTACGGAAATTCACTTTTTGAAGTAACTACATAATATAGTATACTGTAAAGAACAATATTTTTTAACTAGTTTTTTTGGAGAGATTTTATTTGGTTCCATTTTGAGTTGAAAAATAATTAAAATGCGATATGTTTGATACTCACAAGCGGAACTACTGCCTGTGGCTAAGGGGTTTATGCGTCCGGGTTCGAGTGACAAGAAAACAGATAAAGTTTTGGTAGATACAGAATGCTGATCTCCTAATTTCCTGTAAAGAAAATGATCAGTGATACCGGCCACTAAAGATTTTACACTTTTGCGGACTTGACTATATTTATTTTACCATATCAGAAAAATATTAAAAATTAAATAATTCAAAAAAAAAACAATCATTTCTTTTATATAGCTACAACCGGGTGTAGGCTTGCTCCAACTCCTGCGATTTTTTACTGTCTGCTGTGATTTGCATCCATCTAAAGTCGGCCATTTTCTTTCATCGGCACAGCAGTCCCTTAACCAATCCGTACCATGGTCACAACTAAATGAAATTCTTTTTTCAACAAAATATTTAGTTTCTTGTTCAAGCTTTAGACTCAAACTCATATTGCCTTTTTCGAGAACAACTGTTTACATTTCAATGATTTTTGATTGTTGGATTTTTCTCCATCCCGAGCAAAACAGCTACCGAGAAAACATCAATAAATAACTAGCTGTGTTCCGCCGTTTCACCCACGTTAACTTCGTCGTAACGTGATGTTATATAGCCTAAAAGCTTTTATCTCTAAAAATTACGATACTTCCATAGAACTTTTCATCCTCCCTTTCAACCCCTTACAACTGTTTTTCGCATTAAAAATTTGCCTATATTATTTCTCAGGCTCTAGACTATTTTTTGTTCTATTTAAATTTCATTTAAATCGGTTCAGTAGTTTTGGCGTTAAATCTCGACAGACATAGAGACAGAAAGAGTTACGTTTTTATAATATTAGTAAGGATTTTTCTCAATTCTTATGGAAAAAAGTTTTTATTAAATATGTTACAACAAAAAATGTTTCAATACAGAGAGAAATTATTAGCGAACGCAATAACAGTGAATCCCAAGCTATGATATCAAATGGATTTATATTTATCAATAGTTGATTTAGTTATATCGAGGTCATCTTGACCCCATCGCTACCATGATTTATTTTTTATGGCCTAAGATAATGATTTTATGAGATTATTTCCTTTGATGACATCTACTGACTCGTTATGTTAATCGAAGCTGTTTATTTCGTAATCAGTTGAGTTAATTTCAAACAACTCCTCAAGCCATGATATTACTAAATCTCCACATCGTATTTTACTTTTGGGAAAACAAATAAATCCTATTGAAATTTTCGATAGCTTTTTACTATTAGAATGGCATATAGGTTTGTGAGTAAGCGCTACGGGCGATTTAAGACTTTCCATACAAATATTAACCGAGGAAAAATATCGCTCATGAAAAATTTACTGAGGTTTTGTTAATATTATATTGTCATCGTATTTATGTTATAAAAGCAACATTTTTAAGGTAGTAGACTGAAGGGAGATTAACCCTTTAGTTATGCACGTTACTCAACTTTATTCTTTGTTGATGTGTCTCCTTTTTGCAAACACAACTTCATGTTAGCGGGAAAGTGACACAATATTCAAAAGATTGATTAAATTAAAAGAGTATAAGATAGTCCCATAATTATTTTCATCTGTATGAAATGAAATTCTTTTTTCAACAAAATATTTAGTTTCAAGCTTTTATTAACAACGTCGTAATGTAGCCAGTATTTTGGGTACGAACCCTAACGGCTTTGATGAGCCTTTTGTATTTTTATAAATATAATTAAATACATTACTGTAAATATTTAATAAAAAAATTTACAAAACATGATTTAAAAAATTCTCTATTCCGAACTACTAAAAGATCCTCTCTGTAGACATTAGGTGACACTAGCATTATTCATACCTTAATATAATCCCTACCGAGCACACCTTTAACTCAATGTTTGACCAAACATATAAACGGATAAACGAAATGTTCTGAAAGATAAGGTAACATGAATCTCTACAAGTGATTTAATATAAGTCATTCAAGAGCTCAGTAAATATATTTTTGAGTTAAATATTCATTCATTTTCGTAATTCAAAAACTCGATTCGAAACTTCATTCTTCTAAACCGTTCTCTTATTGTTTTAACTTCGAAATCGCTGTAATAGTTTAGCAGTGAGACAAATATAAACCTACAGTTGATGTTCACTCCCCACTACAGTATTCCGCCCTTTCTCAGAATCAACAGAAACTTTTCCCACAAGAACAGTTATTTCCCGAAGAGGCATTTTCTATGCACGCCGCAATTCAATCTGGGCCTATATATTCCAAGGGCATACTATGTAACGTTTGTCAAACATCCGTTGCACTACGCTTACAGTGGACTTATTCGCATCACACGTAACAAAGTCGCAGCGATTCGATCGTTGAAGTATTTCTTAGTATTATACCAAATACTTAATAGTAAATATATAGTAGGAACTTCTGTTTACCTAAACGCTAAATGTAGGTTAAATCGAGCGTGGGATTCTGAAGATTACAAGGTTTGGGATAAAGATAGGTCCTTTATAGAGGTGAGAAAAACTTTTATTGCTGATATATTTTGTTATTATATTATTAAAAAAAATTGTAGAAGATAAAAATGTATTATTGAAGGTCCTATATGTCTAATGAAAGTCGCAATGATACAACGATACTATTGGAGAATATCAAGAGCATATGTTATAAAAAAGCAAGTTTAATAATAACAAAGCTTAAAATAAAATATGTAGTAATGAACAAAAATAACAATAACTAAAAAATTTACTTTTCATTAATCTCTTCATGTGTTTATCCAAAGTAGCATAACACTTCAAGTCTGTATGTAATGTATATATTTTGCCAGTATTTAATAGAAGGGTCAGAATTTGATGAATTTTAGAGGCCTCATGGCTAAGCGGTCTTATAAGCGTACCGCGAAGCCTGAGGTACCGGGTTCTATCCCCGGTCCCGAATACAATTTATAATTTAATTTGTATTTGTATTTGGTCTCTAGTAAGGCTGCCTCTTGCCGGACGGGGTGTCATAAGTGGTACGGAGGAGTGGTTGAATTTCTATACAGGCTTGCCTGCAGAAATTCAACCAAACCAACAAAAATTGTGGGCTGCCTGGAAGAGATCACTGATTAGCGATAAGGCCGCCCGTTGCACTCCAGTGCAATAAAGTGTGCAAAAAAAATATTGCGAACACCTATTTCATTGCGTTGCAATTTAATCATGTGAATAGTTCCGTAGGCTCTATTCAGCTCATGAGCTAATGTATTCATTAATTACTGTTCATTAAGCGTAGTCTTACGATAGTCATCAAAACGTAGACAGAACTCAAAATATACGTCAGTGTATCTTTGGGCCATTTGAACTTTAAATCTTTTAGACGACCGGATGTCAGTCACTAAGAATCACCTGAGCTTAAATTGTATTAGTGCAAACGACATTAAAGAAATCCTGAAAAGATCTAGAGCATGGGGTGGACACATTGCGAACCGAAATATTCGGTTGTATCCCCGGGTTTTGAATTCAGGATTTCTGGCGCAATACGCAGACGCGTGAACCACTTAACCACAGAGGTTTGGTATTATTCGATAGATTTATGTAACAAGGTTGCAACTTTATAGTTTATACGTTAATGTTACAATTACTATGAAAAAACTTTAGTTGAGTGGATATGTATCACTTTGTATTGTGTATTAGACTTATCAATATATAAAGTAAATAATATCATACATATATCGTTCATTATTAATTCCCTAATTCCCACATTATGTGTTACAGTAAATATTTACTTCGGAAGTGGTCGTTATCTACTACTGTTTGTGGTCTAAAATTTTATCACGAAGACATATTATTTTATAATATTTTATAATTTAATTGTTATTTAGTTACACCTACTTATTCATTTAATATACATTAATTTGATAATTATTTGTTTGTTGTTATACTCTATAATGTATTCATGTTATGTAATAACAATAACCTCAGAAAGCTAATTTCATATTATAAGATGAATAAAATTATAGAAATTAAGTTTCGACGATTATAACACAGTTTTAATTTCTAGCGTATCATTTCTTAAAGTGTTTAATTTATAACTCCTTAGATTTATCTAAGAACTATCAATGTTATGATTTATTGTTAGGGAGAAATTTAAGAAAAGTGAAAATTCTTTTCGCCTTCGATGCAATAGACACTGAAATCATTTTGCTTTACAAAATTAGGGTTTACGGGACTATACCATTCGGGATTTTTCCAATGTTTTTAACTTTAAATTTATATTTTAAATTGGACAACGTTATAAATTACCAATAATTTTATAAATCCTCATATAAACCGATAAAATTGTGATATGGGAAAAAAGCGGTGAATCACGAATCAGCATCCACTTATTAATTAAATAAATTTCATGTGCTACTTTCGCGGAAACCTATCCATACTAGTTTCAGCCAGTTTTCTACAAAAACAACACCAAATAAAGTCGTGTGACGTATGTCGAAATAAACTTCATGACCTTTGATATATTAAAAACATTTATTAAATGTATGTATTAAACACATTTTTAATACATCAATGTTCAAGACGCTAAAATTGAACGAATTCAGAGCGATATCGGTATGAGCAAGCTATTAACACGAGCTCGCTACAAAAACGTAATTAGTGTCATTGGCTCTCTGTGGATGGGATAAACACAGGAATTTTGAACACCAAATTGGAAACAAATAGTTGAAGCAATATGCTAACTCAATTTGTTGAGCTTTCGCTAACACGAAGAAAATGCTTGTTGCATCACCGAGCCGTTTCCACTGTTATTCTACTTCATTAAGGTATGACGCTAACAAATTCTTCGAAATTAGGAAATGGTATGTGATCTTTAAACTAGCTTGGAAGAGTTTTTATCGTAGAATTCGTGCTAGGAAAGTGCATAACTTTTCCAGGAAAACACTGTCTCTATACGCGAATTCAATGCAATCTAATGCGAAAGTTATAAGACTCCTTACTTAACTAAACAAAGTTTAAGATTTGTCTTAGTATAAAACTTTTTTCTAAAATATGTCTATAATCCAGATTTCATAAAAACTCTCAAACACTATAATAGGTATTAATTTAATAAAAGTAATTATTTAGACGTTTTGACTAAATAGATTTTGATCACGAAATGATTATAAGGACTATGGAATTCGCGATAAGCCAGCAATATCTAGACTTAGTCGCTTTAAAACAACACAATTTTAAGCCCATAATCTCTCTTTGCGTACCGACAAATGATACGATAAAAGAAATCTGCGTATTAATCCGAAGCTAAGCCGATACCCGCGGTCAATTAAGACTGTATCAGCTCTTTGTTATCGAATAATCTACGTGACGTATCGTCAGTGATTTTTAAACGCGTTCTTTGCTGTATTAAAAAGTGTTCTAAGAATGATAGGTACGTGCTAATGATAAGTAGGTAAATTCGCATAAAAGAAATCTTTAGAGTAATTTTTATGCAAACGTTTTTACAAGGAACTATGTTTTCGACAAATCAGTAACGTGATGTTATGTGCGACTGGTTTCGAAAATGATGTTTCAATTCAATGGTCTTTTTCTTTCATGTACATCGATGTTCATCATCCAACCCTCTCTTAGCCTGTTTAACTTAAAAAACGTTGCTTCAACTTGCAAAATGTTCTATCACTTTCTCGCTGACGTACAATTGTTATTGTGAATACGGGACAAAACATTTTAACCTTAGTGGAGCCAAGTTTATGGGTCTAAAAATGTCTCTGAAAAGTGTACACCATCTGATAGGGCTGTAACTACTTTACAGGAATAATTTTAGATTCTAATGAAGTCATATGACTTTAAATGTTTTAATAATTGGTATAGTATATTAGAAGTAATAAAAATAAATAATTTCAAATACATTACGTATTTTAACGATATATATATATAAATCAATTGCTGTTCGTTTGTCTCGCTAAAACTCGAGAACGGCTGGGCCGATTTAGCTAATTTTGGTTTTGAAATGTTTGTCGTAGTCCAGGGAAGGTTTAAACGTTAAGAAACTATGGAAAAATTGCGTGGAAGATGGTAAAAACAACAATTTAATTTTTCCATATAAACTGTTCTACCAACTTTTCTGTCAAACATTTGACGTTCTATTCCCATTCTACTTCTTTTCTTTCTGTTCTATTCGCATCATTGTGTTATCATAATTCTAAATTCTAATCTTTTTGTATTATATTAAAGATTATTATTTCTTCTTTCTTTATTATCAATTTCATAGTAAAAACTGCAAAATTTGTTTGATTGAACATACTAATCTCAGAAACTACTACAGGTTTAAATTGAAAAATTATTTTTATTTTTCCAATTATCGAGAAAGGCTATATGCTATATGACATCACACTGCGACTTAGTTATATAAGATTATTAAAGACAGTAAATATTCACTTATATAATACCAACTTACCTATCTACCACTTAATATATAGGTATACAATTAAAATATTTTCAAAGTCACGTAGTAATCTCGTGTTGAAATTAAAATTTCCAGTACTTACTCACTAAAAGTACTTATTGGAAATCGATAAGTCTCTATCAATTCATGGATTTACAAGTTCATCGCTCAAAACACTCGAGATAATGTGTACTCAATACATAAACCATCTTTTAATCAACAGTAGATTATTCAATCGGTCGATGATTATCTCCAATTAACGTTCGAGTGGCAAGATTATATAAAATAACCTAGTTAACCGCTCGCGGACGAAACCGATATCATAAAGTATCTACTTTGAATAATCATACTTATTGTTTTCGCAACGTGTCTCATACATTATGCAATAATGCAACATTTAAAAGGAGCGTCTAGAGAGCTATATGGATATAATGTAGGAACTCGAACGCACCGGGAACAAAAAAGCTATCAATGGGGCCGCGGTGACCCGAGCACATTAGATATTGTTGACAAAACTTCCTCCTCAATTAATATGCATCTAAGGTAATGTCGCGGACGTGGCCTGCGCCGACGCACGGCAGACCACATTTTCGCATGCGCAACGCATCCATGCTAAATTTTAGGCGGGATGCGTTCGCTCAAACAAGAAGCCAACCAAAGTTACATCGACGCCTCCTTGTCTTGACGGTTCATTGGCTCCGAGTTAGACAGGGATGGACTGGCAAGCGCCGGCCGCTGCGTTTGGACAACGCACGACGCATTCGGTAAGAGCTGGTTTGGACGACCGCCGTCGCATTCCCATGCAAGGTATGCCCGCGGGAGCTATGTCGGCAATTTAAATATTGCAGCCACTCAAAAACGTGAGATTTCAGTAGTAAGAAAACCCGTGTGGGCTCCGGCTCGCCGAATCTCAGATACACTGAATCCGGTCGAAAAAATTATTTTTATAATGATGAAGTTACATTTTCACGTAATTAAATCTCATTTCTTGCGCCGCTTATGAGCCGAGGTAATTAATAATGTCCCCGAAGAACGCGCCCCGCGGCCCAGCGTCTATATAAGCAGATTATGCGCTATAAACATTCTTGAGGTTTGAGTACAATTTTTGTAAGCTTCGCAGTATTCGCCCACGTTGATTCATTCTCATGTCGGCACGAAAAAATAATATTCAAATGGATCACGCGCGCGCGCCTCCGTCCGAATTTTGCAAGCTCTTTTGATGCGCCCGCGCCGATTCCGGCAAATCCGTCGCCGTCGGAAGTGCGCGCCGCCGCCGATGTGTCGATATGCTCACATGAGTCGATGACCTCGATCAGGACCTCGATAAACGATATCACAGCTAGCTATTGGGCAGATTAAGCAGCCGGCCGAGATGCGAGCGAGTAATGACAGGGCGACAATGAGCGGACCCCGCAGCCCGCATGTTAATCGAATCGCATTAGCATGTGGAGTCCGCACCTACTTACATTTAATAGACGATATCAGCAATGAATAAATTTATATTTTATAGGTACGCTTATTTCACAGTTTAATTAGCAAAAAATTCACGTAGCATAAGTATGTAACTGTAACGAAAAAGTGGTAATGAGTGCAAACTATTGACATTAGGTATTCCCCTCACTAATCCCCGATACGTATACGGTCACACAATGCACTTATTATTCGACAGTTCAGTTTCTAAGTAAAGTGCATACAGATTGACTACAACGTTGAAATGACGCGTGCGTCTGTCCTTCGAATGTCTGGATATTAGCTTCAAAGAAATCGATACATAGTAGACAATGAATCGATTAGTATTTCATTGGATTATCCAATACAGTAACAGAAGACGGGTATAGAATACATTATCCTCAAAAAAATGCCTACAAGAATATGAAACCTATTTAGGTAACACTGAAAAACCTATAAGCTAACTTACCTTAATGTGAACTAAAAAGTAATAAATAAAACCTACTTAGGTAATTCTACAAGGCAAATATTTTAAAGATCTCTCCGGTGTTTTAGCGGTAAAGATATTTTTTATGATTTTCTGTTAGGTAATCTGTAATTTCAAATATTTGACAATTAAGTACTATATCTATTCTATTTATGTTATGTTAAATTTTTGTTGAATTTATCGAAAAGGGCTCTTATTATGTCTGTATCGGCATATCTGTAAAGAAAACCTTTTTTAGATTTAGACAATTGCCTCGACATAAAGACAGGTCATATTGACATCCTCCTTCTGGCTCATTGGTTGAAAAGAATAATTTAGCAACAATAATTAATTATCGTAAAACAATTCTGCCAATTTTGTTTAAGAAACAAATGCGGTCACACTTTTTGCTGACTTTACAGACTTCGGCCGTTTATTGTAGGTAAGTGGTGTAGCTTTTACCTGGCTTTTATGAATACAATAAATTAGGATTGTATGTCCTATCATTGTTTAGCATTATACCATTACGTTACAACTTCTTGGGATGATCTTTTTCAGCTAACATCGTAGGACCATTTTACCTGATACTTAATTTATGACACAAGAAATGCAATTTTTAACGGAAGGTTAGATAAACGTGTCTTTTTTTGTTTGCTTTCGGCTCAGTTTGACAAATTAAGTTACCGCTATGTGACAATCTTTTTTTATTATACATTTTCTATAGTCTATAATACCTTTCTTTTGAAATCGAAACTTAGTTTAAGAAAAGTTTGTAAGTTCTTTTTGTTTACAGTACTTTTAACCTAAACCATAACAAATACAAATATTAAAAGAATGACCTTTTGTGAAAAGAATAAAAAATATATAAATATAAAAAAAACGTTAGCCGACAAAGTGATAAAGGTTCTAAATAAAACAATATTCTACAAAGTAGCCAATACCTTACGCTTAAAGAGGTTTCATTATGATTTTCTGTCACACAACTTCCAAATTACTTTGTAGAATTATTATTTCTTACTTAGCGCAATTTGAAATATGTTAAAAATTATTTCTTTTTAAATATTATGACCTTTATAAAAAAAACTGTTCCAGCAAGTACCGTCTACAAAAAAACACCTGCTGTCAACAACGGAACTATATTTAAAAACAGAACGGAAGAAGCGAGATCTTCTTTTCGTTCATTTATTACATAAAATACCGACGACCGATTGGCGCAATTGGTAGTGCTCCTGCCTTCTGCATCGAAAGGTCCCGAGTTCGAATCCCGGTAGGTGCATTAATTTGTGTGATGAGCACCAATGTTTGTTTCCGAGTCTTGGTTGTTTATAAACTTATATATGTATTTATTGTGGTACCCTCCTTGTTTCTGATTTCCATAACTAAGTGTTTCAGCTACTTACTTTGGGATCAGAGCAATGTATGTGAGTTGTTCCAATTATTATTATTATTAATTCCACTGCAAGTGTCAAGCGTCGATTGTTTACTGAGTGGCATTAGATCGGTGTGATTCATTGACTATCTATCAATGCCCATCGGGTCTGGAAGCTGCCACAGAACAGATTACAGTTCGTTCACACAGGATTTTATACCTCCACGTATCATGCATATCGTTGCATGGCTCTTACTCATTTGTTGTTGTAATTGTAAAAGGGATGGCGGATGAGATAAGTGGGTCGATGACATTCGGCTCCGGCCGATTACCACGATTATGCACTTTGAGCGTTGAACTACAAGCTTTTGATATACGACTAGCTTTGATAATGCACTTGGTGCGTGACCCGTGCCTCTGTTTACGACGTTCGTTAATAATATGTTTTATTAGCTTGTAAATCTTAATATAAATGGCTTTCTGTAGTCTAATGTCATTATATTCGATGATTTTGAACGGTTGTTTAAGTTGAAACGTACTTAAGTACCATCTAAATGTAAACTAGATACAGCTCACAAACTTGCGTAGAGTTAAGCTTGTGTATTTCACAATGTCTCACCTATAACTTAAACTCTTATAAATCTGTTGAAATTTTAGAGATTAAAAAACGCACTTTACAAATGTTTGTAAAATAATATAGGTCAACCAAAATTCCAAGTTTACACGTGAGTTTGTTAACGGTTCTTGTACTTTAAGTTGAAAAATCTTATTAATAATAACAACATTCTGATTAATAATGCACGTAGAGTCTCGTCAATTAAATGAAATAATTAATATGACTTTAAAATAACATAACCCTTAACAAAAACCTTGTGACAAACAATGGGTAGTAATAAACAGAACGGCATGTATAATTCCCATGCACTGATAAGGGACTAATATCGATAGAAACCACTATTACCACTATCACATCCGTTGATAGCCGGATCGGCCCTAATCTATTACTGGCTATCCTTGACAAAACAATTATAGTGTTCTAATTTTGAATTTATATAAGGCACCGGAAGCCGAAGGGTTTGCTAATACCATTACGTATTCCGCGGTTTAGGTCAGGCACTTCCTGTAAAACTAATGACAGATTTCATTACCTACTGATTTTTAGGCTTTGCAATAATTATTATTGTTCTACGTTCAATAGAACAATAATTATGGGATGATGGGAGGATCGGACCCCTTTGGAGTTGCATAGACTAAATTCCATACGCCCACGTAGAGGAAGTCGCGAGGAGAAATTAGCACATTATAAAATTTGGATATTATAAAATAATTATAAAAGTACAATAGAAGATATAATTCGTCAATCGCATATTTTGAATTCTATTAAAAGTTTATTTCTTCGTAATTTGCTTTCGACTGAGCCTCTACAAGGGTACATTCCATTTATCCATGTCAAATACATGGATAATAAAACGTATAAAAATATTACGTTTAATTTATACGCGTATGCGTAATCTCTAATCATCGCTTGAACGACCCGTATTATCCAAAGGTCAGTGTGTCAATTGTCGTCCACTAAACCATACGTTGTTCTAAACGTTAATTAAAGCACAGATTCTAAAAATAGGCACTTATGCTATCGTCTAAGCGAGATGCTGATGTCAGCAATACGCAATAAACGAATGTCACGAGGTGAAAATAATAAGTTCAATCAAAACATTCTCTTGTCATTTCTTAATAAATACGAGCACATATCAACTTTCTCAGCTCACGTAATCTTATATCAACAAATTTCGGTTTAGAGTTAAAATTGCTCAATCCTGTTCAAAGCCAAGCAAATTCCATTTGTTACGCGACGTTCTTGGACACGGTATTGTATTCACTATTGTGAATACATTTCGGTTCTTCTAATTCAACTTAAAATAAGCCTATTGAAGTGACACGAAAGACTTTACAAACTTTAAAATGGTTATAAGTTTAATATGATAATTAAAATGCAAGATCTAGATCGCAACAAAGAATCATAAATTAAGTTTTGACATTGAAAAACAAGTTTAATAGGATATAAACAATAATTTGTGAGTATGATGCGTGAACATTATCTGCAGGGCAAAGGGTATCAAGGATTAAGGGACATACTGAGAAACAATGTATACGTACTGATTGATACCTAATTATAAAAAAGTAACAAATTTTCGAAAAACTTAACTCTGGTGATTTACTTATTTCTGATCTTCTAATAATACAGAAATTGACACTAAAGATTTACAATTCACTCTGTTTGGTCAATAATTTTCCTATAGCGCCTTCATTAAATATTTGCATGGAAAATGTGGTAGCGCCTCTAATACGCGCAAAATTTGAAGGCTATTGTTGGACTATCGACTCCAATCGATATATCGATGAATAAATCGACAGCCTTCGATATATAATTAATAATAAACCTATATTAACAAGTGAAACAAAAACTATACTATAACTATGTGTAGTGTGTACAACCTAAATATATACCGGCCGCCTCCTTGATCTAATGGTAAGCGCGTAAGCGTTACAACCGAGAGGTCCTGGATTCGATTCCTAGTGGAGATATAAAATAAACTCTGTGTAGGACATAGAAGGCTGATCACCTACTTGCCCCTAAAGAAAAAATCGATTAGTGAAACAGATGTGAAATGCAACTGCCCCATACCCCAATAGAGACAACTTTTTATACTATAAATATGCTAACAGTATAAATTTTGAAGCGCATAAAAATATTTACAATTGATAAAATGAAGCTATATTATTTATGTACATAGTTTGAATATAATATTCAAACTGTTATAAGAAAGTAGAAGCTTTATCTAAAAGAATCTTTACTTTAATTACTTTGAAAATATGGAAAGTCGTCTTGAGCCCTCGAACACCAACCAATACAATGGAATCAGATTACATCATGCACACCATATATTTTTCCACCATGTAGTAATTACAAACGCATCGCTACGCAAGTTGGCTTATCATGATATCACTTTCTGATTTTAACGTAATAATTGTAATTTTTTCGTCACGTTATTTATGTGCAAATATTATGCGTTACATGAGTGTCCAATTAAAGTAACGATTATATTAGATATGATCTTCTTTATTGGCTAACGGTAGCAATGAAAACAGGGGTATGTAATTCTCATGCAGTTTTTAATTATATTATGAAATATAATATTGAACAACTGAAAATAAAAATTAAAGACAGTTTAATGACCCCCACATTGTAATTATGTACAAATAAGTATACCTACCTCATTTATAAATAGATCATTATTAATTGTTAAGAGGATTGTGAAGCTGTTAGATTGTGTGACATTTTCATATAAAAAGCGATAACGTTTTTCCTCCCATGAACATAGTCTAATTTTCAAAAATTTTGGAAATATAGATAAAATAAAAAACTAGGTCCGTACGTTTTTATTTTAAAGAAATATTGCGTATGATAGAAGTTATTAGCATCCAAACATCTATATTTTTGACTTAAAATCTTCCTCGAGCGTTTTTATTTTTTAAAATTAAACTAAACTGAATAACTAAAAAAAGACCTAGATTAAGATGTACTGAATCTAAAGAGACCAAAATTATCTCATTTCGTAAATGTTTAGGGGGTTAAAAATGTTATCGCCCAAAATTATTTCAAAAAGGGAATAGAGGTAATTGCCTCTAAGATTTGCAACTCTCTCTATCGCACGCCCGGAGTGAGGCAAAGCGGTATGAAAGAGATAGCATTTTTTTAAATACCTACTCGCGCCGCGTATCGCCACTTCACTATCCTCTTAAGATTCAACTCTATTACAACTTTCAAATAAAAAACTGCATCATAATGGAACCATTTATTTAAGAGCTACATTGTCAGACACTCAGTCTAGTCAGATCTGTGCCGACCAAAGGAAACATCCATTTGTTTCCCCGAAATCGTACCCAGCACCATCAATTAGTCACAAAAACGGGCCTTTATTTTTTTAAATAAAAGATGCAATATTTCTGTGCTTTACCTAGAAATTATTATAAATTTAAGCGACGTGCATACTGCATACGTAGTGCATATCGGCAATGTATATGTTTCTATGAGGAAGGAATTTATCGCTATCTATAAATGTAGGAGTGATGCGAAGCCAGAAAGCGTGTTTTAAGTAATTAGTGGAACATCAATTTTCAAAAGATAAGATAATACCTAATTTAAAAATAAATATTCCTTATCCGATTTTATTTGTAATAGCAGATGCTTTTCTGTGATCAACATTTATCGATTTCCTATTGTAAAAATAGTTCTTGTTTATTGTATGTTGTAGTGAGTTCATTTGTCTGTTTTGCTATAATACTTAAGCTTATGTATAATAGATGTGAAACGAAATTAATTTACGAAATATCATTAGTTAAAAATATAACAAGTACTATACAACAGAATTTCCTAAGTGTTAATAAATATATAAAACAAGCTGTGCCCCGCGGCTTCAGATACGTTAATTTCGTCGTAACATCGCGTGAGTATTTAATGGTGTATGAAGAATGGTTTTAAAATTATTTCGTATTTTTTTTATTTTACGTCTGCCGTGAAGTAATTTTCTAGCTGTTTCTTCATATATTCTTTTAATCTCTCTTTATATATTCATCTTTAGTATATTTACCTAAAATAAATACCTAAATAAGTAGATTATAGACAAAACTGCAGTTCAGATGCTTTTAACAAGAAAGGGATTCCTTAACCATAACACGTTAAGTTATAGAGCATCGAATTGGCGACTGGTGGTTATTGGGCTGTGTCACCGGCCCCCGCGGCGGCACAGGGTGGAATCCTTTATGCCCTTTAATGCTTTCTATTTTATGATTAATTATTATCCGTATAAAACTTTACTCAAAAAAGAAACATTTTCCTAGTCGCTTTTTATCTTTTTTTTTGTCTGTCTGTACTTCATTACGATATATCTTTGTTTTTTAATGTTGTATCATATTTTTGATGTTTAATTTCCCATTCAAATAATAACAAATTAACAAAACAACAGTTTACCTGTTTTTAATGTGAAAGATGTACGTGTTTATATATCACGGATCATACAATACGTTATAAATCCGCATCCTCTCGTTCACTGTATTTATTGGAACTAAGTATTAAATTTTAAAAAAATTTGAACTTAAACTGTTGTGGCATGTTGGATGATGTAAATCGCGCCATCGAAGTTTTTTCACAACAAGATTTTCATTGATTTCCATGAATTATAATACATACTTATAAATATCATAATCATGTTTATAATTAGTCTTAACTAATGTTTTTTTTACTTTGAATAAGGATTTTCGGTCTTTCTTTTATCCCTACAAAAGTACGACTGCATATATTTGAATCAACGGTCAGTTTTTACGATCCAGCCTCAATTAAATCACTCCAGCTGTCTCATATTAGACAAAAAGAAAGATAATACAACGATTCATTTTGAATATACATTTAACTGTTTGATATAACACACTTGACATTTATTTTAAGATATTACTATGCATTATCGAAGCCTTGTTTGCAAAATACATATTTTAAGTCCCGAGACACAACGAAAATAGACTTATGACCATATTTCTTGTCTCGTGATGACTCTCCATAGCAGGCTTTTTATCGAATTTAAAAAAAATTAAAAAACTAAAACCGGGCCCATAAAACTGATCCGTCCCCACGCACACATTTTGCGTAAACAAAGCACTTAGTCGTGGGGGTGCATGCATGTTTACACTCGCATGTGGGTAGGTTAATGATAGTGGGTTTCCGTCCGTCACACCTGAGAGCTTCTAACCGCCACTGGGATATCCCCTCTAACCCTACCCCTTAATTCAATGACGCATTATGCCTCGTATTTATATAGAGCTGCTTTTGAAAGTTTGTCTGAATCTTTTTTACGTGGAAAATTATACGTATTAAATCTCTCGAGTGTTTCATGGGAATAGCTACTTGCCTCTAAAGAAAATAACATGTAACAGACCCAAAAATGTGTTTCGTGCTCCATCAGAAATAATGGGATTTCTTTATCTATCTCACAGCTAGCTATTACCTAAGATACCTTTTATATTTGTGTGAGGAAATTTACAAATAAAAAAATTAATTAATTCATAATTTATTTTTCAATATATTTCACTTAGTCATTAAATCGTTCAAGCATAATTATTGTTAGTTGTAACAGTGACATATCAATATTTATCACTGATTTACTTATCAATCAGATTAATCGTTATATGAATTATATTATGATAATAAAGCATTCGAGTGAATTAATGCGATCACAGATAGCAGATAAATTAGTGTTTATGATAACATACAGGTACTTAGATTTGAACCTTGAAGGACTCAAGGGCTCTGAAGAAAACTAAAGAGAATATAAAATTAGATTATGTACTATTATATCTACGTAATATATTTATGGTTTATAGTAATTTTATCTTGATAATAATATTAGTATAAAATGATCGAGCAATATAAAAAAAATTGTTGTTTCATCTCTATATGAGATATATACGCAGGAGTTGCTGCGAACCATAAAAGTCTTAAAGAATAGTAGAAGTTCAATTAATCCTAATTTGCCAGCTAAGATTAAGCCCGCGATATGCCATTATAAGAACCCTTTACTTTCAATTCCCTTTCATTTTAAGCCGCTTTAAGGAGTTTGACAAACACAGGGCTCATAATGCGTAACGGAATTATTTGGGAGCACATAGCATTTATATCTTGCTTTAGAACTCTTTGAAAAATATAAGGTTTATTTTAATAAATTTTAAAATAAAAAAGTGATTAAAACTTCAATAAAACATCATCACGTTAAATTCTCGAATGCTCAACTAAAACGTCTTTCTTTGAATAACTATAAATTGATTTCAAACTGAATTAAAAATTGATATATAAAACAGAAATAACATTTTACTTACAATTAGTTATGATGATTGATGATTAAGTCCTAAGTCCTCTGATGGGGCAGAGGGCGTCCACAGTACGTCTCCATTCCGCTCGGTCGTGAGCTACGCGCTTTACTTCCCTCCATGTCATGCCAACTACCCTCGCCTCCGCGGTGATCGTCCGCCGCCAGGATTGCTTAGGGCGGCCACGTTTTCGCTTTCCTTGAGGGTTCCAGTCTAAGGCTTGCCTCGGTATACGTTGGGAATCCCTTCGTAGCGTGTGACCTATCCAGTTCCACTTGCGACGCTTGATCTGGTGGTCGATTGGAGTCTCGCCGCATCCTTCCCATAGATCCACGTTTGCGATCCTCTCTGGCCAGAATACACCGAGAATACGGCGAAGGCAGCGGTTGATGAAGACCTGGAGCCGCTGCGTGATGTCCTTAGTGACCTTCCACGTCTCACATCCGTACAGCAACACAGTTTTCACATTTGACCGAAATATCTTGAGCTTAACTCTTCTCGTCAGTTTCCGCGATTGCCATACAGGACGGAGCTGGGCGAAGGCTGCTCTCCCTTTGGCGATCCTCGACAATTAGTTATTACAAAAAATTCCCGATGGTTTTGTTTAGTTTGTTCAATTCCTTGTAAAGCTTGAATACGGTAAAAGGTTTCACCGACTCTCAAATATTTGTATTGTAGAATTGCTATTTCTGTTTTTTTATTACATATACATCACTATACAATCGGTTTATGGTTTTGCTTCACGCTTAAAATAATTTTTATTTTACGGTTCTTTGAAAATATTACACTTTAAACAATTTACCATTAAAAAATAATAAAAATCACACCAAACACGAATACACTTCGACCGAACTAATCTAACATTATATATATAACGAATTACTAAGTTTGACCCAACATGTGTCGATATCTCATAATAATCCACGAGCCACATGGACCCACAGACGAACGGAGAGAGATAGTAATTGTAATACACATTCTCGCAGACAATTAGTTATCTTAAGGTGTTATATAACGGAATATTTTCTGATATAAGTAATATGTGACGAGTAATATGGTATTCGCTTTTCTTAGAACTAAAAAGGGTGTTAAGACAGTTTTACTAAGATCACAACTTCTGTTAAGCCGATGCTTAGCGTAATGCAATAATAAAACCTTTTATTTTATAACGCATTCAATCTTAGCAAAAATATTTCACATTAAACTGCCAAATGAATATGCCAGGATCTGAGCTGTTGAATTCAATAGGTGTTAGGAATTCAATGGGATAAAATCAATCAAAGAGTATTAAATATTAGGCTGTGCATGTATTACAGGAATTTTCCCGGAGGAGCCTTTAACCCCTATATCTATGGGAACGCGTCTCCAAGGTGGCGGATAGGGGAGTGCTCACCTGGTTCTGCGTAAGTATAACTAGGAGGGTAAGAGCGCAATAAAATTGCTCCCGCGGACCAAACAGCCGCAGAAGGACACTGCGAAAAAACCTCTGCTGCGGGCTTTTTCGACATCTTCGGAGCAGAAGCCGCAACAGTGCTGTGATCTGGGCTGAAGAGATGGCGGCAGAAGAACCCGATTTATTATTCGAGAGTAAAGTATTTTGATTTTCTGTGGCAAAAATCTTAACCCGGTACATTTAAACGAAACATACCTGGAACCACAGACCAACACTCTTTGTCTAACTTCAAATCTCTTTATCTTTCTTCCTAATGAAAATTATTGTTTCATTAACGAAACTAAACACTTTAAAAGACATCTCAAGGTTGAACAATGTTTTAAAGGAGTTTACTTTTCGCAAATGTACAAGAAAAATATCCCAGAACAATGGTAGAGAATTGCATACAAGATATCAACGCATTACAAACCACATTTTACCGTTAAGTTGATATAAAACACAATTATTGTAATAATCATCCCGGTATGGGTTTGCTTATGCAAATATTAATTCTAATTAAGAAGGTAGCTTTTCATCCTAGTTTGCATATGCCATTGCAAAAACATGCAATATGGGGAAACGGTTCATTGTCATCGAAACGAGTTGAATGATCGATTAAGCTGGAAACTAGACCTTTACACGCTTACTGAAGTTATGTTTAAAGATTTATTTTTGTATATGAACAACTACAATTCAAAATATACTAAATTTATATGATCCGGCAAATATAACCTCAAATTCCTTTTAAATTTCTTCAAAGAGGTGCATCCAGCGACTTCCTTTAATAACAAGCTGATTGGTGATTTATAAAGACACTGGTGCGGGATATGGTAGAAAATATAATTAATCGTTAATTTAAAAAGTTTTATCGAACATCAATGGAAGCGTTTGAGATCGTCGGCGGATAACGAGGGCGGGGAATTAATTGCTTAATTTCAATGCGCATATGCGTGCGATTTCTAACGCAATACAACAATTACCAACTTTAAAACATATAGTTTTAACAGATCATCGCTATAAAAACACACGAACGAGTTTAGTTACCCACGACAAGGCTATCCTATGTACATAGTATTTTATTGTATATGTAAAAACATTTGTAAATATTACGGGTGTTAATAACATATTATATTAGAGTCTATATTAAATATACTACATTTCATTTTTTAACCTCGAATTCAGCCACATCTGGAGGGGTGAGAGATCCACATATCCAATTTTAGTATTGACAAACAATATTAATGAAATTATTAAAATAGTGGTGACCTGGGCAGACTTCGCAAGACAGTCATGAACCGACTTTGCTAAGACAGCAGACACAGAGGTAGTAATCAGCCATATGTCATAAAAAGTCAAGATATGTGCTATATATTATACGAAACAATATGCTTTTATACCCCCTTTTGGCAAATTAAGCGTAATTAAGTAAAATGATGGCGGTTACCGAGTGAATTCTTTACGTGCGTGCGTCAAAACATGTTTGACCGTACCTGCGATTTCCTCGATTTTAAATAAGCATAATGCGTGACAAGTGCGCAGACGCAACGTTTTTACACATATGTCGCCTATCACTTTGGTATGATCTTATCACAGTTCAATATAATTAACAATAATGAGTTATACCTGACCCTGGTGAAATAATCTAAGTATGATATTGGTATGTACAATGCTTTATTTCTTTGTAAACATCGGGTCGTATAAAAAGACACTTTTTTATTTATTTGGATGTAACCGGCCGAGTTCGATTTATTATTTAAGTTAAGTTAAGTTATATTTATTTACAATAATGTAAATAAATTTAATCTAAATAATAAATATTTTATTTTATAACTTGCAATTATAATCCATTTTAAATAGGTACATAAATAAAATGATCCAGGTGAATTATTCTTTCTTTGATAGTAACCTTTTATCAGCATGCATATTCCATAACTCAAATCCAAATTCAATTTTACGAACCTTAAAATTATTTTGGATTTGTTGAAATTAGTATCAGTAACTAATCAGGCGTTCGAATCATTGTGAACTGTTGTGGGCCTAAAGGACTGTATTGTGTTTTTATTGAATTATAAAAACAAGGCACTGCACATGCACACGTAATCGTTAATCTTCCATAATTATTTACATAGACAATGTTATCAAATAGCCAAAGGGCTCAGGGCTGCCATTATAAAAAAATCTATCCAATGGATATTTTATTTGTATCTTTCAGAACAGTAGTAAAAATAAACCAACCGCACAATTTACAACATATAACAGTAAATAATGTTTGCGATGCCTAGTCGCTTCATTTGTAAAAAAACATTTCGTTTTTTATATAACATGTACCTCGTCGTTTTCTAACTTCATGTTTCTTCATAAATAAGCTTAGAAACATAGCCAGGGGAGCAAGATGTTTTAAATTTTTATTTATACGTTAGTAAGCTTCGATATTGGTCACAGCTCCATCTTGCAATAAGGTATTAAAATTGACATCCGAATCAGCTTGTTATAAAAAAAATTATAGTGTTTCAGGTAAAGGGATACATATTTAATTTTACTTTATTACATTAAAACTGTACTGCTCTAGGACAGATGATCTGAGATAATTTCTTTCAATTTTAATTTGTGGTTCGTAAATATTGATTTCAGCGGTGATAAAATTCTCAATTTTATTATAATAAAAGTTGAACTTTAAGGATTACTTCATGTGGTCTACGTTATTCCTTTGTCCCCCATATATTTATACTGTATAGTGTTGTGTGCGTGTGTGTTAGTGTGCGTTTCCGTCATTTCCCTGCGCAGTCGCCGATCGCAATGATTGCTCACGCGTTTCGCATCACTCACCCCTGCCCCTGGGATCGTTCGACAATTTACATATAACTTAATGTAGTATGCACAACGTATATATCATTTGGTTTTTACTGAGTTAACGAACATCAACACGGTGATTCTCATGCAACCATTGGCTTATCGTGTTTTTGTTAATACCCATAGATGTACCATGAACATAGATCAATCATGAGCTATGATTTTAATTAACAGTTTAAATTATCGTATTTCCTTACCTCCTGACGTTTAAATTGTTTCATGAATGCAATGAGTTTTCAATAGTACTTCAACCGTTATGGTTGATATTATTCAATAGAATCTGCGTTAAATATTTGTATGAGAATTGTTACAGAGCTTTTAGCGTTTACACACATACTTAAATAGATATAGGATTGAAAAATCTACAGTGTATTATCATAGAAATATATTACTATTAATTATGATATAATAAAACTCTTAGCCAGTATACCACGTAACTGACCATAGTCGAAATATAGATTCACCTCTGTCTGACCGAGTTAGTTTATCCCAACCTCGGAGACTCTGTGTTCCAATCAATTTCTGGGGGAAAAAGACAGCTTAATAATCAAGAAAAGCTTAAAATGCACCTAGTTAAAGTTATATCTATAGCATTTATTCGCGAATTCGTCCGAGTAGGCATGCATAAACAAAGGAATTTTTAAAATCTAGTTATCTTTATAATATACATGTAAATTAATTTGTTATAAAAAATTGCATTTATTTTTAAAGCAGGTGTTAGTACTGAAGACTGAGTTGCATAAATGCAACTTAAGAATTCTGGAAATATGAATTAAAAACAATGAGTTATTATAATTTTACAAGCACCACATTGCCTGGGCGTGGCGACAGCCCTATTGTTTATCCCACGATTAAAACCAATTCAAATACTAACTCGCACTCAAAAATTAAGCTCGAGTGGTGCTACGGAACCCTTTGTTTTAGACACAATACACACTTGGTGCGCATACTGTGTTCAACGACTATGTTTAGGGCTGATCCTTAATTCGAGAACTTTTTAATTCATATAACTGTTTAGCAGTGTACTGTATCGAAAATAGCTTAATAATTACATAGTTAATAATGCTTCTTCTTCTTCTTGAGGTGCCATCTCCTACCGGAGATCGGCTATCATTAAGGCTATCTGAATCCTGGATACAGCGGCTCGAAACAAAGATCTTGTACTCAGGTTGAACCATGCCCTAAGATTCCTAAGCCACGAAGAACATCTCCTTCCAGGCAGTCGTCTTCCTTGGATTTTGACCTGTATTATAAGCTGGAGCAGATCGTATTTGCTATAATGCTATATAGAAAATGTCCTTATGATGTCCTATACTAAATAATTTCTTTACAATTCATGTGACTATAATCGTAAAAAGAATGTTGGTGATACTTGGCTTCGATTTAGGAAAACAAAACTAAAACATTTTCTTGGAAGAATAAATTTAAACATTAATACTAATAACATTTAAATAAATAATCAATTTAATTGCGTCAAGCGCTAAGCGTGGATTAAATATAGGGTGTTTGTAAAAGTCCTTCAGGCTGCGCCGGCGCAGACGACAGCTGAGCTCTTTTGAGATTTTTAGCAATTAACCCGCCTATTGTTCCATTATTAGCGACGTGTATGGTGATTGCTATCACCGGCTTTCCCCTTACATTGCTTATATGGGAAATTAATTTGTGACGAGGACAGTCTCGCTTGTGTTTATATGCATTAATCATAATATATTGAAAGAATAATTATATTCTTTGAAACATGGCCTAATTTTGATCTTACTTCCTTTTTTATAAATACTATTTTAATTATTCTAAATTACCTGTTAATAAAGCTTAAATTATATATTTATTTACATTATTATATTAATATAAAGAAATCTATGGTTTCTTGTTATTCTCAGTTATATATGTAATTGCGTAGGTACATATACTACCTACATAATTACAGATTTATATTATTATGATTATATAAGGTACGTCAGGTGTTTTGAAACGAAGTCCTGCTTTTAACAAGACTGCGGAATCATTTATTTTATTAATTATTTATTTATCAATCCATGAGAGAAATCTGTTTTATAATCCTAATCGAGCGTTATCTAATAAACTAATTGCTTAAAAGCAAATTTCAAGAAACAACTCCGAAACCAGCCAAAATACATGAACGTAATAGCCCTCAGCTGCAAATAATCCTGCTCAAGTAATGAGTATCCCAAAGCGAATCGTGTTTGGTGGTAATGTAAAAAGTGGTCCATAATCACGCGCTGCGTTATATTTACGCATACTTTATCGTCAATCAATAATTAATATCTGGATACTGAGACGCTCCCGAATTTCGCTGAGAATGACGAGATCGCGTTCGGGTAATCGAACTGGCAAAAAATGAAAATGAAACAAATACGAAATACTCCATTACATTACGGGTGGCATGGAGTTGTTCTTGTATAAGTCATGTTTTTTTTTTCACATATCACTGTTTTTAACGTTTTTTGTCTTTTTTTTTTTGTTTTTCGTGTTATTTTTTTTTTACATGTACTATATGTAATCAATGTTATTTGTGAAGCATTTTTAGGATATATTTTTGTTTTTATTATTATTTAAAATTATTAACGTTGTTAGTTAATCTTAACTAATAAATTATATAAAGTATATTACATAAATATATCGTTTAAGTTTCTAACATACGTGTTAACAAATATTTATAATAATAATAATAAGGTGCACTAAGTACACCCACATTTCGCCAGATATTATTGGTTTTTTATGTCTATAAAAAATTGTCAATGACTTTACACTAAAAGGAACTATACATATACAAAAAAAAAACATGAAATCGTCATATTGTTGCGTAAAAATATTAATTTCAAATTCATTAAGTTACCAATAAAATAAAATATTTCTTTTTCATTAATTCAATTTTGGATTTTGTTAATAAATTATTTTCCTTTAAATGACTTAATTTTCACATGATACATCTTATATATAAAATTCTCGTGTCACAATGTTCGTTCCCATACTCCTCCGAAACGGCTTAACTGATTTTTACCAAATTTTATATGCATATTCAGTAGGTCTGAGAATCGGCTACTATCTATTTTTCATACCCCTAAGTGATAAGGGTAGCCCACCCCAAAAATTAATATGGCAAAACTACGTTTGCCGGGTCAGCTAGTATTTCATAAAATCACCGAATTTCTCAAGGCTCATGTGAACATCGCAAACTTTTTACATGCATCTCCACAGCATCTCTGTCCGTTAAGGCGCACATTACGTATGCAGGGCGCGGAGAGCCGTGGGCTACTTCAGCTATTTGCTCCTGACCAGAGGGTTAAGCCATTCAAGGCTATGCGCGGGGCCAGTTTTTGGTTAACTCGATCCACTCAGACCCATTGCACTCAGCCATTAACTTTCATTCGCAGAAAACTGATCGACAATGCATTTCCTTAAAATGAACGAACTGGAGCAATTGTGAGTTTTTACGCGGTCGTTCGAGGTGGCAAAGAAGTTAATAGGCATTTTAAATTTTTCATTGATAGTTATGATCTGATATTGATAGTATTGTAATGGTTTTTTGTCTGTTAAATTTCGAATGCTTGCAGATAACTTGTCATAAATGCTGTCGTACGACTAAGTGAAACATGGTAATTTCTTTATCAAACCAACCTTCTGTGTATTCTACGTGATTTCTGTTCTGTGGGAATTGAACCAAAGAGCTTCCGAGGCACATGAATATCCAACGCATACCACTTTACATACTGAGCCGGTTATAAGTTAGATTACAGTAAAATGACATATTATGAACTAATTTAATGCTTCCACATATGTTGACATATCATCGTGTTAAGACAATCAGTGTTACACGTCCATTATTAATTGCACTCAGGCGTTGAGATTATCCTTATTAGGAGACCGCAAAGCCGAAGCCTTCCTTACGTACCGACACGTCTTAAATTAAGCAATACATATCGGATTACTTAATGTATTGTCTTAAGTAACTTTGGAAGATCTTAGGGAAGCATAAATTCCTTACGTGTCACACTTCCTTGTACCTACTTAATTATAAAAGGTATTGAGCATAGTTGTGTCTCTTTTTTGCAACGCCGTTTTACGTTAGCGCGGAAGTGACGTTGAAAATGATGTAGATAAGTAATTTTGAAAAACTGGCGTCTTTTTGATAATAAATTCTTTCAGCCAATCCTAGTAATTAGAGAATTTTTATGACTTGTTCTTTTTATGTATTGGTAAATCTTTGTTAACAAATAAAAAATCCAAATTGTATATAAACGTATAAGAAACAACAGAATCATAAAAAATAACTTATACTTTGTATGAATTGATAATTTAGAATTCACATTGCGAAACATCTTTGGTTGAAACACTCCAGCCAAAGAATTGTCAATCTTCAAACATTTATGTCATGTTTTACTGAATGATTTCTTTCATAGATAGTAGAGGTATGACTCAAAAAAATTTCGTGTGGTAAGCGATACATCGTGATATGAATTCTCAATATTCTCACGAAATAAAATTTAGAATGAATTTTCATAAAAGAACAAACACAGACGAATGCAATTTAAGACCATATCCCAATACTTTCATATATGACGCAACTTTAAAGGTAAAACACGTGACCAAGTAAACAACTGAGTTATAGGTAAGTTAATATTCTACGTGACAGTTTCAGCATTTTATTATTGGTGGTATATGGCCAGGCCTATTATTGTATTCATAAGATATTTGCAAAACGTCAATTGAATTTTTAAATTAAACTTGTGTAATATATTTAACAATAATAACTTACCTAATCCTCTGAGTCCTAACGATTCTATATTGTTTTGTTAATCATTTTTTAACCGATCTAAAAAAGGAAGAAGTTCTCAGATTGTATGTTTAGCGCGATTATTACGCCAATTAAAAATTCTTTTAATTATATTACTGTTTGAGTCCTTTGTCTATTAAACATTTTCCTGATTTTTTTTAAATATTTTTAATTTTTATTATTTTTATCTACTTATGTAAAAGTAATATTTAATAATTTTAGATTTCTTTTATCTTTCAATCGGTGTAATTTGTTAAAATTACAATTTTATTAAGAACACTCCGACATTTTATTTACAAATAACCTTATAAATGGATAAACAAATCTGCAAAAATTATAGCTCCATAGCGTCAGCTTTTAAACAAAAAAATCGTATCAGAATCCATTCGTTACGAGCTACGCTGTTACAGACATACACAGATACATTAAAATTATAACACCTCTCTTTTTGCCTCAGGAGTTAAGAATATGTCATATTAAGGCAGTCGAGTGATGTTTATTTGTTACCTATGTACCCAAATACCTCTACAATACCTCTGTAACCAAAGTGCACTGTATCGCTCGCCGTAATTGCCCGCGCGCAGATTATCAGAAGCAAGTGCGTTCGATAAGGCAAGCCCACGAATGCGTGTTATTAAATTTATTCCTTTTTCGCCGGAATCTGCATAATAAGGGGGGCAAAAACCACAGGTAACCGCTATATTGCGAAAAAATGCTTTTGTTTTGCATGCCTTTCAATGAATATTTAGTGAGCTTGAAATATACTTGTTAATATAGATTAATGTGGCACAGTGCTAGCCCGCGACCCTTGAGGCATGGGACAGACCCTTTTCTGGATCAGTTTTAATATATTAGACTTTTACATGTGACACGTAGACTTTTTATGTACAGAAACGGAAAATAAATACAAATATTTATATTAACATCACACAAATCTTAAGAAAATCAAAAGAGATCATATTTTTATCACCCACGTTGCTGGAATCCTCTCACGTAGCAAATTAAAGAGGCCCTCGGTATTGCCTGCAATTCATAACTCATTAAGGTCATGAAAGTATCGAATAATTGTCTTCGATTGGCAGTTGTTTTTGTCTTCGAATAAACCTTAATTCTTTAGCGATATGGTAAATCTTCCAGAACGATCCTCTATAAAGTTTAACCAACCAACTTGTGCAATAGAAATGCGAGATTTACGAATTTCACGCAACATTTTTTTTAAGATACATGGGATTTAGAATTTCAAGTTTGAACATAAAAGTGAAGTCCCGTGTCCCCTAGTGGGGTATGGGGCAGATGCATTTCACATCAGTTTCACTGATCGATTTTTTTTAGGGGCAAGTAAGTGATCAGTCTTCTATGCCCTGCCAGACCAAGTTTTTTTTCTTCACCGGGAATTGAACCCAGGACCTCTCGGTTGTAACGCTAACGCGCTTACCATTAGACCAAAGAGGCGGTCAAGTTTGAACATAACAAAGTAATATTTAAATTGGCAGTATAACCATGTGATTATTTTAATTCCTGAAATGTATTACATTTTAATAGTGATACTTTGAGTAATATGTACTTAGTCAAAATTAATATGCACAAGATAAGTAGGTACGTCCACTACTAGGTGGTATATCAAGCTAAGTTTTCAGTTTGAGAATTTTAACAAGTTACAAGAAGCAGATTGTGATCTCGTATAAACGAATACAGTGTGCATTATTCTTGATATTTGGAGCTCATTAACGCTTATACTTTCAAAATTTGTCTCGGGCGCTCGTGAGAAATGTGCTCTGTAACAATATCGAGATGAGGTAAAAAGCATCGCGCGTGTCGTCAGCAGCCGTCCATCCAGTATCCGTAAATTATGGTTAGTTTTTGGCGTCGCCTGCGCAATGCAGCCCCGCAGCTTCCCACCTCCCCCCGTTGCCACCTCACCCGGTCACAGACCCCGCGTCAATCTCGAATTATCCCGCTTTCATTATAAGAATTCCCTAAAAAACGCAATAAAGATCTCATCTTAGCCGGGAGCTTTAGAAACTCTCACATCTTGACAAATCGATATCGCAACTATATCGAGGCTGCAGCTCATTGTGACGCCAAAATTAATCTTGGGTTTAGCTGCGTCACAAAGGCCGCATGCCGGCGCGTACGGTGGCTATTACGGACACGTTATAATTACCTTTTTAAATAGTTTTTTCACTCTTCATATTAAAACGTCAATGTAAATAACTTGTTAGCCGCAATCTCATTTCTGGCCGATTGGATATTACAATAGTGTACGTGATTTGAGAAAGGTAACGGTGTCGCCGCTTTATCCGCGAGATGGAGCCCATTAGTGGGGCGCGTGTCGACAACAAGGCTTTCAAATAGTTGATATCGATTTGTTAATCGAAAATTAACTCCGTCGTAAGTGTCGCTAGGCAAGAAACGCGTACAGTGTCTGTAATTTAAAAATGGAACGTCGGAACGAAGTACATGTAAATAATTTTTACCTTACAGCAATTATTTAAAACAGGTCAATCCACATTCACACAAATACAAGTCTTGTTTTTCATACAAAATGCAGGAAAATCATCGAAACTGAATTATTATTGTACGTGTGTAACTGCACGGATTTATCTATTACGAGCCGTCATCAGTTTTTGTAGACGGCACGCGCTGACTTTCTATACATTATCTGGATGTAATTTGAGTGTTTTTTGCGCCCAAATTATCTAAGTCATCGTCACGTTATAACGGTGATTGGTTTAAGTTACCTATAGAGGATAAATTTCCACTGTCATATTATGTAACTAATTTTTAATCATTGAGACCTTGGACCTTCTACAATCAAAACGAAATCAAACGGCATCTATAACATAGGTATTTCTCATTTTCTTTGCAAAGATTTTCATGCGTTGCTGATACGATTCAATATTTTATTATTGAAATACAAATTGCTGCCAATGCTAGTTTATACTGTGCATATAATATATGCATATAGTGTATATAGAAAGAAAAGGTTCAAACCAAACAAGTTAATATCAAATGTAACTGGAACGAAACAATAATCAGTAATCCACAATAATGGATTAGCACGTATACCTATTTATAAACATTGCTATCGGCTATATCAGAATAGCGATTCGTATAATGTCCACACGCTTACATTATTCCGATAACAATAAAAGTGGCGTTGAATAAAAAGTTATTTATAATTTTTTTATAGGTAAAACAAGAGGATAAAAGATATTTAAACTCGAGAGTAATGAATCCGGGTCCCATAAAGATGAACCAGAAGAAAACTTATTTAAAATGCTTTAAAAATTAAAAAATTAAACTGAGTTATTTAAATTAAAGTAATTTTCTGTTACTATATCTCAACTGTACGTGTATATTGTTATCAATTGAAAATAGAAATCATTTTGTTGAAACACTAATGGTGTTTCGCAAAAGCAAACCGCAAGTGAACCTGTTCACAGCAGATTAAAAACCTATTAACTGCATAATCTACGTGCTTTTATCGATAAGCAATTTCCCAATTTAATTAAATCACTAAAACAAAGAGCCACTATCTTAATAAATTTATTTTTGATAACTTATATAATGCAAAATACATATCAGTATTTATAAAACAAGGTCCACGCTGCGTATGTCTGTATGATCGCAGCAATATCGTAATCTAACGTTCAGATTTTCTTGCATTTTGATTATATTTATTGAAATTTTAGCTTAATAATCACTTTCTTATTTAAAGTTTAAACTTAATTGATCTATATCAAACTTATGAAGGTAAATATTTATTTACCATAATAAGTTACACATTAGTTTGTATGATAGAACTTTGAAGATTTAAAATACATCAGCGCCATCTCTTGACAAAGAGCCACAATATTTCAAATTCATGTTTTTATGTAATTAAATTTTTCTAAAAAAAAATCTATTTAGGTAAGCTCTGATTTATAATCAATACACCTACAAACGAGTTAACACGTTCAGCAATCTTTGTGAAGCTGAACAGTTGTTATTTTATGATAATATATTTGGTAATTATCATTATTAAGCGAAGATTAAATATTTACATCAAAATGAGGTGGTCAATGGTACCACATATGTCTAAAAGTATTCCAAAACAACACATGATTGTAAACAATATGTTATCAAGTAGAATTAAACGTAAAAAAAATAATACAATGTTGTTTTAATACGTTTTTATAGTATAGTATGTAGTACTTACATTAGGTAAGCTAAGTGTATTTTTTTTAGTTAAAACGGTAAAAAAAGTAAAAAATTCGGTAAAAATTCAGATCAAGGTGCGTGATTAAAGTTTAATTATTTTATTATCCCTTAATATTTTTATCCAAAAAATTGTGGAAACCAATTTAATACATACTCAGATAAAATATTTACATATAAATCTACTCATATACTTATATACTACACAAAAACAGACAGTTTAATCTTATAACACCCCTTTTTTGCGTCGGAGGTTAACATGGGGACGAAGTTGATAAAGCTATTAACATTTACTTTTGAAATAAATAACCTACCACAATGACTTAAATAATATTATTAAGTAGCTAAATATTTAAGCACGTTTAAAGTAAAATTACATTTGAACCGAGTTTAATGGAGATAACCGCATCGTTACGGCTAATTATGATAAAGACCTTATCGATAGATTTAACATAGACTGCAAACTATTTAGTGCTAATTATCTATTATAATAGTCACTTTTAAACTTTAATTTCCAAAAGCAGACTACTCTATAAATATATACTTATTACAGAATATAAATCGACATGATTAAGAAACAGCTTAAATATTCTCATTATTAATGTATTTTATTAATGGTATTAATTAACTAATTATTCATTAAATAATATTTAATGAACATGTAAGGCCGATTATATTTTTTTAATGTAGATTAGTAATCCATGTAGATAGATTAGTTGAAATTTACATAAATCTTACAAATACGTTACAATTATGATGGAAAAAGTTAATCTGAGATAACTATGTTCCTACCTACAATAAGCGAAAAATTATTCCTAATTATTTTTCTTCGGCCCCTAATTATTTAATTCTATATATCTAATTCAGAATGTTAAATTATTTTGACTTAGGTAATCTTAATATTTATTTGATAATATTTATACTAATTTCGCTTATCAAGACGAACTAACGTTTATTGTTGGAGTGTATCAATTGGCCATGACGAATTTGGCGTAACAGTAACTTATTGTTTACTTATTATCCTCTCTCAAAAATCTTATACGTATCATTTAACCAAATAATATTGAGTTCACAATTTTCAGATTAAACTTAATAAAACTCGCACTTGCCTGTGACAGATCACTCGGCGCCTCCGACTTCGCCGAGTTTGCCGCAGCCCATGCTTCAGCGAATGTCTCCATTGCACTCTGAAAGTCCATTTTTTTCGAATCACGACATCAACATACCGAAACTGTCACTCATATATCAGTCCGCTGTGAAGGAACACGCGTGCGATTGTGCCGGCCGCCGGCGCGCGACTAGCTCGGCCCCGCCCAGCGAACCGCCCGCGTTGAGAAAAACCGATACCACCACAGCCTCCCGTTTCAGCGCTTTTCTTTTTAAGCCGATATTTTAACGAGTTTCTTTTTCCATAAAGCCCGGCCCACGGTGGTTGGGCGGCCTTTGGATTATTTACACTTGTAATTCACAGATCGCTACGATACTTAATTTGTTTCGCCGGGAGGGTGCTAGGCGTTATCTTGTTGCTATTATGCGACGCGCTGATAGGTGTCTACATATTCCGCGATCGCATCACGGTCGCGTTATGAATTAAAATTAACTCGCAGCCACTGAACGCGTAGAATGGCCGCGTCCATTTACTCACTTCTGTCTTTGCAGCAGTGAGTCTTTAGGTATATTGGACGGCGCTTAATTTGCATGTTAATTTGAATATATTTTTAGCAATTTGAGGGCTATAAAAATGGCTAATTTTAGTATCCGAGAAGGCGGTACGGAGCATTTTTATTCATTAAATAAATCACCCTACTTCCGGTATGCTCTATTCTCAAGAAAAAAATGTCACGGCTTCCTATAATTTTGTACGTGGCCGTTTAAACGGTATTAACTTCCGGCAAGCATTTTATCTTAATATCTATAGCTTCTGCTTTATTAACTGCTAGCTTTAGGGAAATATAATGAGAATGTCGCGTATACAAACAAGTTATTCTTATATAGGTACATAGATAAGTATAACATATATACGATATGTATTACTGAATCATATTATATTCATGAAATATAAATAAAAAGTCTTAATTAGTAATTAGGAATAATTTTATCATTCATTATAAATGGCTTTAACCTAAATTCTAAACTCCACAAGGATTTGTAAAAAATATTTTTTGTAGGAAAGGAAGGAATTTATAAGGTTTTAATTAAAAGGGAAGATAAATATTAGAAGGCAAACTAAAGTAACTTTTAAAAGTTAGTGCTATATCACATAAAATATAAATTAAATATATAGTTTTAAGAATTAAGATAAAACTTTTCAAATTTAAGAATGATAATTACAGAGTTACTTATTTTATATTATAATACGCAAAATAGGCGCATCCTAGTCGTCGAGTTGCGGAAACAAGCCCGTCTTTACTTATAGTTAATTATTTCTAAAGCATTATGTACTTACTTGTGTTACCCAAAATTATTATTTGTCATTCAGACCTTGAGTCGTCTATTCTTTCGTCAAACAATATACAGACACATTGTCTTTGAGTATATTCTTCTTAATTGTGTGTAGGTATCTTTTAATTTGTTCCTTCATTTGTTTCTTGTTTATAGTTATTGATTGTTTTTCTAATGCTTGTTATGTTGTGAATAAACTTTATGACACGCGGCGACTGGTAGCTTACAAGGATGAAAAATAAAGGGCACTTTTTTAATAAGCGAAGCATCCTAGAGCCTGGGCCTTGGCGTATCCAAAACTTAGGTACCTACGTGAGTCGGAGAAAGTAAAGGGCAAAGCAAATTAAAAAGAACGTTAACTGTAAAAGCAAAATTTTGATGACGGCAATTTTTTTGTTGTAGGTACCTATGCCTATTCATATTTTGTTTCCAATGGTTTTTTTGTTCTCAAAAATAAGGCTCAAAAATGTCAGCCATATGTGACTGACGCAGCCCAAATGGAAGAAAATATACTTATTACGCCATGTCAGGCATGTTTCATTCAGGAACATAACAATATCTTATTTATGTATCTAAAACTAACCGTTTTAATTTTTCTAAACATTAGGTACATGCCCGATATAAATTTTATTTAATAAACAGTATTTAAAATTTCACTTTGTCTTATTTAATTTTTTCTAGAAAACATAAAATAAACTCAGTTATAATAAGTAAAGCAAGGCAAAACTGAACATAGTTTGTCTCGGCCTTTGTCAATCAATTCCAATAACGAATTACGCGCTAAACATGCCGGACAGCTCCCTGCGATGATTTCAATTATATGCTTCACCGTCAGTCATTTGGGACTGACATAACCCCACATAAACCATGTCTGTTAAGCACCGGTGGCTGACATAGCAGTTAACGTGTTAATTTGCTCTATTTTTACTTCCGTTGTGAAATTCACACATCGATACTATTTTATCAAGTCCTATAACACATTTTCGCTTATTTAATTTCGTACGAAGTAGGTATTTCTTAATTTTTCACTTATTGTTATTTATTTGCGACTTTACGTCTATGTTCAATTCCTGCCTAATATTTCTCTTTATTTATAAATTATCATTTCAGCAACTTAATTACGAATTATGTATTACCTCAAAAGTAAATAAAGATAGATCATAAAACATTACTAATTATATGTGCAAATTATCTCCTTCGTGGCTGAGTCAAACTCGAACTCAAAAAAAGATTTATACATTAAATAACTTGATAAACAGCTTAATGCAAATCAATATTTTAAAGTTAGGATTATTTTTTTATATAATAGTGGACATCAGGGCAAGCATCTCCTGATGGTAAAAGATCACTTTTCACAATTCAAAAGGTCAAATCCAATCCGCCAGTGGTTCACACGTATGCGTTTCGCGCTGGAGATCCTGGTCTCGAATCACGGAAAAATCAGTAAATCTTTCAGTTGGGTAAGCGCAGAAAGCGACATCAATGTCTTATAAGGTGTTACTCAATTTCACAAAGTATTTATAAATCAAATTTTTGGTTGAAAGTAGACTTTACATAGTGAAGTCGTGATTCGCCTTAAACTTTGAGTCATCGTTAGTACTTACTCAAAGCTAAAAATATACCTAGTTGATATAACTGTGCTGAATTATCACCTACGAATATATGGAGGCTGCTACGTAACACATTGACAATTTATTTCCGATTACCTTGAGAGCCTTTTAGAAATAAAACGCAAAACTTGGTATTTTCCACAATTGGATAAATATATGGCAGGTATTTACGTAACGATTACATAAGACAATAGATTTATCATTTTACTAAGTCATTTATTTACAGAGCTTGGTGTTATGGAGTTGGTGGAATGGTTAACAAGTTTATAGGTAATATTATACTAAGAAGAGATATGTATTTTTCAATTAACTCAAAAGCTACTGGTCCAATTTTTCAAATTCTTTCACTGATGGAAAGTTCGATTTTTTCTGAGTGACATAGGCTATATTGTATATACTTATTGCAGACGAAGTTTAAGAAATAGAAGTACGCAGGTAGTATGAAATAATAAGATTTGTGGTAGGTAACTAAAGGTGTAAGTACGTTAAATCTCTATAACACTGTTCTCAATAGTTATAGAATGCTTTGTCTCCTTTTAATCTCATTTAGAGGAAGAGTGACAACCGATTCAACTTGGAAAGACTTAGTACATAATTTTTTATGAATAACACTGTTTATAACACACGTACCCTTATACTGAAAGTGACTCAACTCAAAATTCCTGTAACACTCGATTTTACCATAAATTGACCTAATAAAGCATATTTTAAAACCTTGTAAAGTAAATTGACCTATATCTTTTTCTCTATATAGATGTATTCAATATTATAATTTTTTGAAGACTTTAATGCTCATTTACCACAAATTGCATTTTTTGGATTCGGTCACTTTCATTTTAAGGGTGCGACGTTTCCTTGTCAACTGGCGAGAGAGAGAGTGATATGTTGAAATTTTGCCCGGACAAATTTGTTAAGAGTTAACCTTAAACTGTTATATTACAATGATGTCTAAACTGCAGTCATAACATTTTTTAATCTATTTAATTATTTGGCTCCAAATGAACTAAACATCTTGTAGTTATAACCAAGCAACAGTACAACGAAAGCAACGTCTCGTTACCTATAGATCCCTCATGTATGTGATGCCCGCGTCCTGAAAATTACCTGAAACGGGATTATATAAAACTCTTATATCCTAATCCGCCTATATCCAACGCCAATGGCGTTCGTTAGGCGTCGACATTCGCTAAAACCTCCTCCAATACCGTACGGGGTTAGCATTATCCGTTATCCGAGCAGATTAGGCGCGAGCGGGGCGGGTTGGCGCCACGCCCACCGGTCGATGGCTCGCTAGTCGTTCTCTCTTCACTGACATTGTGTCGTTATCTGCGGGACTCGCAGCACGCTCATCCGGCACTCGGAGATAAGCAACGGTGAAGCTGTGACGTCATACAACTAAGACCAGACAGTATGGCGCATTGGGGACCTATTCTACACAATTTAATCAATTAAAGCCTTATTTAAGCGTCTGACAGGAAGTTACTGTGAATAGCCCTTAGAATTGAAATGATCAAGAAATGTCAGTACTACAATATCAAATACTGACCCAAATAACAAGTAAATTAAACGTTATACGAACGGTGTAAAAACTAATCGACTCTCTAATTTTGGTATCTCGTTAGTTCGCTAACCTTGTTATAATGTAAGATAATTGCACTAACAGATTGTGAGCTGTTACATTCGTTATCTAAGAAATAGGTTGACGTAATTTGCTATGTAGAATTCCTTTTACTTGCGTAAGAGAAAGATAATTTGGTCATGAGGTACTATAATGTAGATTTTGAATTGTTAAATATCTAATGATACCCACCTCATATCCTTACACTAGGGAAATATTAAATATATGTCTACGTGTATATACAAATTATATACTATATTATGTTGGTTTAAGTTTATTAATGTTGATGCGAAAATGAAAAGGCGTTAATTTTAAAACATTTCTATTTATTTTGATTAAACTAAAATACTTAGGTATGAATAAAAAGTTATGGCTTCAACTAGTACCCATTACAGTTTGCTATTAAGTAACTGTAGGCGCATATGATTATTATCAATATATTTGTGAAGAAATAATAACTAATATTCATTTTAAAGGAAACACATAAATGTTGAACGCAAAAAAGGATGTTATAACAAGTTTCGACGAAGATATGTCTATGTGTCTTTGTCACAACGTTGAACGTAGATCCTATACAAATTCATTTCATTCATTCATTTAATTAAATTATCTCATTTGTAATTATCGTATCAGGAATCTTTAAATTACCTTCAAATTCACTTGTTTCTAATTATTTAGATTTAATTTATAATCAGTACACTGTACACACAATAAACGAATCGAAGTTTAGCAATCCCTGCAAATTTGCGCTTGTCAATTTAAATAAAACTATATAAGTAAGATTATAATTAGATATTTTCCTATTTGAATGATAGGAAAACATCTTAATTATCTAACTGTGTCGTATGTAATTTAGGATTGTCACGTTACTATGTAACAACCTGATCTGAGATGCAGAAATGGGTGAAATGTGTGACCCATACCTCACGTAGAAATTTTTAATTAGCAAACGTGGTAGATAAGTAACTGTTAAGTAATTCTTTATAATTTTATTATACACAATTTTTTTTATTATATAAATTATTACACTATATCATTAAAAGAAGAATAAAAACCTATACTAATACTAGGTATAAATGCGAAAGTAACTCTGTCTGCCTCTCTGTCTGTCGCGATTTAACGCCAAAACTACTGAACCGATTTAAAATAAATTTGGTACACAGAGAGTCTAGAGCCTGAGATAGAACATAGGCTAGTTTTAATGCGAAAAAGGGTTGTAAGGGGTTGAATGGGGGGATGAAAAGTTCTATGGAAGTATCGTAATTTTTAGAGCTAAAGCTTATAGGTTATATAACATCACGTTACGACGAAGATAACGTGGGTGAAACCGCGGGGCACAGCTAGTAACAAATAAATAAAAACCACACAAGCAAACATGGATATTATAATGTGTTGCCAATTGCTCTTTCAGTCAACCCAGTCAATGTTTTGTCCTTTTTTTGCTACAAAGTCGCTTATTTTGTTAATTTTATAATTTCATTATGCTTTTAAGTGATGCTAGTTACGAAAATCGACACCACAAATATTTCTGTAAACTTTTTTTATGTCTTGTGACTAAATAAATGATCTGAGGCTATAAAAACTACGAGATAACTTTAACTAGAAATACAATATTTAAAATTATATACAAAACGATCTACGTAGTTACTTTCTACAGCTTAACTATTGGTATAAAAATATCGATGTTCCTTAGTTTACCTTGAGCGGCGTCTTGAGAGGGAGGCGGGAGGATGGGAGGATGGGAGGACTCCCTTGGAATTTGTTATCTCGACAAGTAATACGATGGAGATTAATTTGTGCGACCTTACACTGATCGCGTATTCACTTTGAATATATTGAGAAATTGTGAGTTTAATTTCTTATTCTGTATCAAAATAGTACTTATTTTTTTTTTAATTAACTTATAATAATAAAGCCTTGTTTATTCTTTAATAAAAAATTGCATAATTTGAAATTTAGTACAATTCGAGAAATTAAAATACTTTAATTTAAACTTGAATTACAATACTAAAAAGAAGATATTTAATATTATGTTACTAGCTCAGGCAGAAAGTCTGAAAAAACTAGGCAAATAATTCTCACCCTAACTACTGTAAAACTGTTACATAATGTCATTGTTTAGTATTACAGTATGTAGGTAATTCACGAATTATTTATATAGGAGATTTCTTGATCTTTTAAAATGTTTACGTGCAAATACAGATCCAATACGCAGAGATATCTTTGAGCATTTGTTGTGTATGATAAACATTAGTAAGCGCACAAGGTAAGCCGTGATTTCTAAATTTTTTACCACAAAGGGATCTATTTGTGAATACTGACAAAGTCACGTAGTCATTATGCTATTAATTTTAGGGAATATTATTTTTTTTCATTATGAACTTACTAGTGTACAAATTTATAACTTTTTGTTCTTCACTTTAGATTTGTTGTTCTTCAAATAAGCTCATTAACAATACGCAACCACCTAATCTGAGTTAATTATAACTTCAATTCTACAAATTATTTCCACAATACTAATAATTGAACTAAGACATTGTCTATTGGCAATCTTATTCATCTATATTCCATAGATAATGTTTTTGGCGCTTCGGTCCCGTTCAATCTAATCTGAGTGAAATGATAAATATTTCTAGTTAATTTGAAACGGGCGAAAAAACGCGGCCGATTGTGCGTCCAAAACCAATTTGAAGATCGATAGCAGATCGAAATCGGGCTTTAGAATGCGATGAATTTGACAAGTCACTATTTTTTTTATTTAACAGATAATCTGGTCTCTTTACCCCACTCGATCAATCTTATCAAAGGGATAAATTGATTTTAAAACGTACTATCGCAACTTAATATTTATCGCAGTAATTTTCGACCTTATGTAGTTTCGATAATGTATAAATTTATTTGTTAGACAGTAATGGAGTTGGTCTACAATGGGTAAATGCGCAGGATCATCGCTGGATTCCAGGAAATTCGCCTCGCGTGAATACCTGCGTTTACAGGTACGACTATAGAGTAGTAATGTTTAGATGGTACAACTAACAGGATTATATTGATCTTTAGCGATAAGAACTCAATTTGAATGCGCAAAAGATAACGCATTAGGGTTTTTGGGAGACCACGCGCTGATATGATTCTTCTTCATTAATTGTATTCCTACAAAGAGTAAGTAAACAATCAGTAATATTCGTTTTAAATCGAATAAAATTATCAGTATTCATTAGATAGAAAGTGGAAATCACTGGAATCTATAAACTGCTTACAAAAGAACATTGATAATTATTGATTTAAAACACATAAATCAGCGCCATCTCTTGAGAGTTGGCTACAACATTTCAAGGTCATATCTATATTTTCTAAATATTTATTTATTATTTTTAACCATTAATCGGTTGAAACAAAACGAGATCAGCAAGATTTCTATATATATATATTAGTTTTTATTTATTTATTTTATTAGCTTTTATTTATAACAATAATAATAATAAAGCCACTTTATTTGCGAAAGTGCTACAAAATCTAAATAAAGTATTATATATTATTTGTTACTATATAATGTCTCGCAATTCGGTGTGCCTCTTGGCATAGGCCTCCTCCAGCTCTCTCCATTGGGCTCTGTCATCTGCGACTCTGGTCCAGATTGGACTCAAGGTTAAGCGGATGTCGTCTCTCCGTCTTAATCTCGGACGTCCTTGTATCCACCCTTGGGTAACATAGGGTTACTTGCTTGCTCCATTTGTCCAATTTACAGCGCTACATAAAATGTCCCATCCATGTCCATTTTAAATGTTAAATGTTCAAGCCTTTATTTACCGATCATATATTATATAGGCGTGTCTTGTGACACAATGGCTTCCTCCTGGCCCTTCCAGACCTTTCTAATTTTGGCCTTCTAATAGTAATATTTAATATCATTGTTCCGATGCCATAGCCTGTTGATTTTTGAAAAAAACAAAAGAAACTGCAAGACCGCTTGTAAATACCTGAACAAGTTGTAGTCGCAAAACAATAAAAGCAAAACTTCCCGCGTCGTGAACTTAACAAGTTTAATTCTAAGCTAAATATTAATTAAGTCTTAAGGTCGTTTAAGTCCCTTTAAAGCTATATTCTCTTTTAAATGTGAAATTCTCACGTATATAAAATATAAAACAATAATTATTAGTTAAATTACAGAGTTATATATTAAGTAAAATGGAAGTAAATTTATTAACTTTTTTAAGGCCCCCTTCGGTAAAACTTAAAATCATTAAATAATAATAATAAATTTTTTGGATATCAAAATTTTCATAAAAACTCATTACACAGATATATTTTTTAATATTTAAATTCATTTTATTTATAAGGTGAAGCTCGAGTATAAATTTGGGTATAAATAGGTTCCACTTAAAGTATAATAATCAAATAATATCGGATAGATTTTAAAGTTAATTTACGCATTTGGAATTTATAGTAAGCGTATAGGATTATTATCCCGGAACATTCTCAAATTTTCACAGAAAGTGAATAATCATGTACAAATTATTAATTAATTAATAATAATGTAGATATTTAGAGTTTTAATTTTTTCATCTTATTCTGACTTTACTACTCATTTACTTTCACACTTATCAATCACTTCACTATAAACTATCACACTTTATACAATCCATCATCACGCAATCACGGAGGCATCAGTTAAATTTAACCTAGTAATTAATTTAAAAAAGGGGTTCACACAATAAGCTTAGAGTATTAATTTAAACCATAATATGTTATACACATTCTATTCTGTATAGCTCTATGGCGATGACTTGCTGTTTACAGACTGTTGATCCCATTCCGATCTACCCTTAGCACCACAAGCAAACCCACTGACCACGCCAATATCTCACCTCTATAATTGTCTATTTATTTACGAGGGATTAAAACTTCGTGGAATAGTAGGTAGCGGGCAATATTTGCCTAATATCTTTGGAGAAGGTCACTTCTCAAAAACAAGTTCTCTAGGAGGATATTTTTAAAATACATATATTAAACGTATTTTTTTAATTCATTGTAGGTAATATATACGAGCTTCTACTTACACTTCTGTGTATACAATATAGCTTCCCAATACTGAAATATTTTTTAAAAGATCAGTCCATTAATTTAAAATTTCATTATATTGTATTTGTTGTTTTACTTGAGATAAATGCTCACTCACAAGCAATTATATATCAAACACGAGACAAAACATTTTGAGCAAAGATCTCATTTGAGCAACGTTTAAAATATAATACTTATTAATAAATCTATAAGCAAATTATATTTTATGAAATTGTTACTCAGAACACCTCAGTCCTGTAAATTACATACCTTCCCCATATTCGCGAGTATAAAAGAAAACCAATTCAGGGTATCTTCATATCTTGAAATTATGTCGCATCTGTGTCTCGGTTTGGAAAATAAAGTTTCGTTTAAAAGCTATTCGTATGTGAGTCGTAAAATGTATTAAACGTATTGCAAATGGAAAATGTTTTTCGTATACGATATTATTCACGTAACATCTCAGATAATACCAGTCGAAATGAGTTTCTTTCAGTTCATTGGTTTTTATAAATTTATTAAGAAATTTCGTTTCAGATTTTTTATTCAACACGCGTTCAATGTGAATCGTAGATTTGATTACACAAGCAAATAGGTACCTATTAAGCAATCTTGTTTTATAAAAGTACTTTTTCGGTTTATTTATTTATTACCACACGTAAAACATTCAGGGACCTACAATTTTAATATAACCTCTTTATTAAATTAGTATAGAAGAATTGTATTTGTATGTGTAATTCATTTAGTATGTATTATAAGCTTGTAACAATTTATTTTCATTTCAGTTAGAATGTACATAAAGATCACGCGTTCTGCGATGAAACCTTCTAAGATAAGATTAACCTAGCTTTGAATAGCTGGACAGATCTGTTGTGGAATTTCACTATATGAAGAAAAAAGTCCGTAATTAATTACATAGATGGTGAAAACATTACTTTTTCTTTACATAGTAAAGAAAGTAATTTATAAATTATTTTTTGTATATACCTAAATAAATTTATTTTATTTAATAATAAGTGTTATCATGTAGATCTTATACGTTGGTGTGTTTTGTTCAAAGGCACATACATACATTTTCCGACAACTTCAAAGTTCAATCATTATGATATTTTAAAGAATTTACCTACTTACAAAGAGCTCTGAAATTAATATATCAACCACTTTTTATGGCGAAAATACGTTAACCTAGAAATCTATCGAGAATAGTAAAAACCGTAACAGATAAACAAACAGCAGATAAATTCAGACAAAGGCGGCGGGATCCTTTGTTATAATATGTGTGCCTACTGAGAATTTTTTTCGTATCTTGATGCAATACCCACTTAAATATCATACAAAATAATTCATTCCGTTTATCTATGAATGATTTCTGTATGAATGTATGTTTCATTCCTATGTATTTAATAAAAACATATATAATCCGGTTTCTCAAAATTTCGAGTAGTTAACGGCCTACACTCATAACAGTCTACCATACAGGGGCGTTGCTTCCGCCATATCAGCCGTATCAATTACACAGGGCCCCCGGGCTACAGAGGCCCCTAACGTGTGTAATGGGACAGGAACGGCTATCAGACTTATCACTATAGAGCGATTTTCCGCTCACCAGTACGGCACCAGCACGACGATTTAATAAATTAATTTGCCGAAAAAAAGGCAAGAACGGTGTATATTTAATTTCAATTGTTTGGCTAGCTCAATTTCTAGGATGATGCGATAATTATAATCAGTAAATTTTATTTTAATTTTATGCAAGCATTATTGTTTCTTTTGTGACAATTCTACACTTCAATTGGGCTTCTACCCATCTAGTTTTGATACAGAGCCCCTCCAAGCACGCTACGCCACTGCTACCATTTAATCCGAATTTATTACCGGTCAATTTTAAGAGAGTTGGTAGTCTTCACAATATACCTGCACAATAACATTAATGGTCTGTCCTTGGTTTATCATTGACTTACCGTGATTGTAAATAGCCGTCGGGGTCCACGTGAATCAATAACGTTTTAAGAATTATAAAATACCGCGTGGTAATCTGTTAAAATTTCGTTGAAAGATCGTTTTGCCTACGTTATAGTTTAATATCTACCGTGAAATGTTTTCATGATTATCACGTCGTACTTTCACATTATGAAACACATTCGTGCTATTGTAGACTTTAATTTGAGATAATTAAGTCTTTTTTCATTAATACAAATATGACTAGTTTATGCTAATCACTTTAACGTGAAGTTGTTTTAAGGCTAATCTGTCAGCGGCTCGTTGGTCTAGGGGTATGATTCTCGCTTTGGGTGCGAGAGGTCCCGGGTTCAAATCCCGGACGAGCCCACTTTTTTACTAAAATATTTTGTAAAGAAATTTATATATGTAATATATTCATATTCATTTTGTCACGGATAAGACAAAATAACCGTTCTTTTTTGATGATTTTATTAAAGAGCCTTACTGAACCTTCATTACAATAAATCTCTATAAAAATTATATGTGTATTATTTATAATAAAACAAAATCTATATATTGTATATATATAAATTACGTGTCACATTGTTTGTCCACGATGGACTCCTAAACTACTTAACCGATTTTAATCAAACTTGCACACCGTGTGCAGTTTGATCTAACTTGAAAGATAGGATACTAACATTTTAATTTATAGTCGCAATATTATTTTATTGCAAATTCGTTTCCTCATACATTTTCTATGTAATGACGTTTTAGGTGACACGTTATTATTCGGCACTCTGAAGCGATACGAATTTCGCGGGGTCCACTAGTATTATATATAAAAATCTCGTGTCACAGTGTTTGTGTTCGTACTCCTGCGTTTTATGTGTACTTATTTGGTAGGTATGAGAATAGGTTGTAACGTATTTTTCATTTTCCTACCCCAATCCAATTTTTTTTAATCGAAAGCAGGTGAAACCGCTGTAAATAGCTAGTTTCTTATAATGTGTCAATTAATCGAATATAATTAATATGAATACTAGTGGACCCCGCGGACTTCGTATCGCGTCAAATAATCTATGCTTAATATAAAAAAGAATCGCAAAATGTGTTGGTAAGCGCATAACTCAACAACGCCTGGACCAATTTGTCCAATTATTTTTTATAATATTCCTTGAAGTACAAGGATGGTTCTTACGGAGAGAAAAATTTGGAAAATTTTCGAAAAAAATAAAATAAAATAAAACCATTTTCCTCATACATTTTCTATGGAATGACGGTATAGGACGTAGGACACTTCATTATTCGGAACTTTGACGCGATACGAAGTTCGCGGAGTCCACTAGTTTGCAATAAAATAATATTGCGACTATAAATTAAGATGTAAACTATCCTATCTTTCAAGTTGGTTCAATCTGCACAGGGTGTGTAAGTTTGATTAAAATCGGTTAAGAAGTTTAGGAGTCTATTGCGGACAAACAACATGACACCTAATTTATATACCTATATTAAGATATATGTAATTTAAAATTTAAAATCTCTTAATAATAAAACACTGCCTCTTACTTATAAACGTTGCTCAACATTGTTTCAAAGTCTCAAATGCTGTCACTTTCTCGCTGGTGTGCATGTTATTGCAAAAGCAAGACGAAACACTGAGCAAACATCTTTTGTATATACTAATGGGTAAGATGCGTGACACATTCATAAATTTACGTCTTTTCAAAGATTCCCTTATTAAAACTCAGATTGAATATAAAATAAATATTTTAAGGTAAATAGACTTAACAAGCGATGTAAAAGACGTCGAGTGATCGGAGCCTTCAAAGGAAATAATCTTTGATGCATTGAAATATAAATAGCTTAAACAAATCATTAGCCTGTGAAGCCTTGAAAGATATTTTTCTATCAAAGAAAACTTAGCTTAGAGAATTTTTAGAAAAATTATAAGAGGCTTAAATTACTAGAAATACATAATATGTTACTATTAATATAATAAAATTATTACTAGTCTAAGAAAAGACTTTTTATATTATAATATTTACGTAATCATATAAAGTAATACATTTCAAGAATAAATATTTCAAAAATCACTGCTCTCCTGTGCTGTGAAACGAATCGAAAATCTTGCATTCGAGTCGGTTGAAAAATAATATTTTAAAAATAAAAGTGTCCGTTTTAATTCTACGTACTCAACTTCTGACCTAATTTTGACGCACCTTTATTATATTAATTATATGTAAGTGTATAAGAGAAATGTAGGAATTTTTGTAAGTATTTTGGATATGACTGTATGACTTTGGGCAATCCACAAATGCAATTTGCTAGAAAAATATTAACAGGCGCCATAATGGTAAAATAATTGGCATTAATAAATATTTTACTTATCTAAAAGATGATCTATAATAGTTATTTAAAAAACATTGATTATAAGCGTTTTTCCCAATGTCTTAAATTACTATTTCATGTTTTTAAAAGGTTAATCACTTTCCAACAATCTAATAACCAACATTTTGCTATCGTATTGTATCGTTTACGGTCGTATTGGCCAGCAATGAGTTGCTTGCCTAGAAATGTGTCTCTCTCCTGCCACACGGTATTTCACTTTTTTATTTAATTCTCAATTAGCCTTATATTTCGCAATCAAAGCAGTCTCTCCGATTTATAGACACCTAAGAAACGATATTGACGCACAACACGCTAATTTATTCTAAGATTCCTTGAATAGAGATTTTTAAAAGTTGAGTAGTATAAGTTGCCACACAAAAGTTTTACATAAACTCAACATATAATTTTTATTAAAAATAATACTAACTAATTAAATTAAACTATTTCTTACTTATTACTTTCTTAATAAGTAATTTATTCCCAAACTCTTATAACTTGTAACAATCCACAAATCGGTAAAATTAACAACCATAGACGAGCGTCGGCCATCTCAATGTTTTAGCATTACATTCCGCTGTAGGGAAATCATTTTAAAGCCAGTAATTATACGGATTCAACGAATTATTCGGCCATAAGTAAACAAATGGAATGCCCTATTTACAATCGTAAATTTCTCGAGAGGACTTTCTGTTGTTTTTGAATTGTTTTTACTCCCAAATTAAGGGAGCCATACTTCGAAATGTCGCTTGAATATTTATAATAGAACTTTTCAGAGTATTGGCTATGATTAAACGACTTGCTAATAAAATCATATATGTTCAATAAATTTATTTAAAACTGCTAGTATCTTAAAGTCTTTTGAATTATTAATTGAGTTTGGATAATACATTTTCAGTGGCCCTACAACTATTTAATGCTTTTGAAGTCGTTTAGTACAAAATATTAATAAAAACTTTATATTCATGTAACAAAACCTTGCCTATATTGCCGACATATTTTTAAATTCAATTTGTGCTGTGTAGGCCATTTTTAGGTTCTTTTCCCGGGTAAACAATCTTGAAATCCGAGTAAAAAACATTGAAGACTGATTACCTACTTGCCCGCCTTTGTGCTGTGTTTCACGCGACGCGTAGGTTCGCGTGGAGGTTCTAGATTCGAATCCGGAGGATAAAAATAAGATATGTTTCGGTTAGGTAGGCTGAATTCTGAACACCGAAGGCCGATCACTTGCTTGTCTGTAAAGAAAATGGTCAGTAATGCAGATGTAGGTAACCCAATTCAGGGTTATGAGATTTTATATTTTTTGGTTTTTGTCTTTGATTCTCGAATGTCTTATATTTCGCTAATTTTTTAAAATTAGACTAAACATTGAGCTATCAAACGCCTTAATTATAAAGTTGAAGTCCGAAGTATAAGTCAGGAATTTAAATAAATTTAATAGTAACTTTAGTCTCTCAAAGAGTCCGTAGGTAAATGGCGGCAGCTAATGAACAAAGCTTCTCAAGCTAAGGAATGGCGGCATTAAAATGACATAAATGAACTACCGCGTCTTAAAACTGGAAGCTTAAAATGCTTTTGTCTTTGTAATCATAAATATACTTTATATTTTCTTAGAGTTAGTCCTTTATTAATAAATATGGGGAAGGAGAAAGTTTTAGAGGCTAAGATATAATAATATACTCTTTTTTTTTATAAATGCGTAAGTTAGCTTCTTGTGTCACACTTGCAGGGCAATATGTTGAAAAAATAGATGTATTTTTACTAAGATTTTATTAAACCTGCTTAACTTACCATAAAACGGTTTTTTGAGAGTTTTTCATCGTTTTAATTTTTTAACCATATCTTACATTTATATTAGATAAAAGTCGTGTAACAAGTTCTAATATCAACCATGATATTCCATTTTTATTAAAGTAATCAGTTATATTATATATTTTGTAAACTCAAAAGTAATTTTATTTTTGAAACAAAATTATTATAATCTGTTCACATTACAATCTTTCAAAAAAAGTTAGAATAAACACGGATTCAAATTGAGAACCTTCAACTTTTTTGAAGTCAGTTAAAAAGCTACGAGTCAAGTGCTATAAGCATAGTGAATAAGGTCATAGGAGGTCGTTGATATATCAGTTGTTGATAATATGAATTTTCTTTAGTGTTTCATGTGGCTCGTTGGTCTAGGGGTATGATTCTCGCTTTGGGTGCGAGAGGTCCCGGGTTCAAATCCCGGACGAGCCCGTTTTTAATTTTTTTAGCATTAATAGACACAAACAGATCGTAATTTCTGGTAATTTATCATTTAAATCCAAGTTAATATTTTTTACGCAAAGTTTTTACGACTAGAGCTTGCCGCATAATTATCATTGACTTCGAGAAAGTCCAGATGAAAGTGAGGGCTTAGAAGCCTTGAAAGAAGTCATCTTGATTGATGGACCCTTGTAGATTTATTATGTTAATTCTCTCTTTGCACGATCTCTAATGAATTCAATGAACAACCGAAAATGCTTAGTAAATCAATTATAGCATCAGCTGGAGTTTTCCACTGTTTTAATTTAATTCTTTTTATGCTAGACCCCAAAAGAATAGCATTATATTCCTGTTAAACATAGCTTTTGAATCTTAAGGTATTAATAGCACGTCAAAGTTGCAACCACGCTCGTTTTGTTATACTTAGATGACAATTGTACTTTTATTTAGTTAAAAGTAGTTCTTTGTGATATTATCCCACAATTCAATTTGTATACAAAAAACAGATAATATAATTTGTTGACGGATACATAAGACCTTTAGAATGTAGACCGTATAAAGTAGCTCGTCGCATCCTGCTTCAAAAACTCAATAAGTGACATTATTAGCGGAACAGTGGCACTTGATTGAATCATCTACGTCAACCCTCGTGAGTCGTGGCGCCCACCTGACAATTACCTATAAAATTAACCCTTGCCCGATAAAGATAAGTTTATTTTGAGCCGGTCGAGTGCTTGAGTGCTTCTTTTGTCGACATTCCGCTTTTGCCAATTAACCGTGGCTGGGCCCAAAAATTAAGTTAAATACGCCGTCGTGTTTGCCGACGATCTAACTTGATAAATTAAAACTCTGACGGGTAATATGCGATGTTTTATTTTTTCCACAGAAATCAATACGATTGAACTGAGAACGCAGGTTGTTGAGGCTTATAACAACTGTATTGATAACAAAGTAGAAACGGTGAATGTTATTAAAACACTTCGACTATTTTGGGTGGTAACTGGGTTAGAGTGGCAACGCTAAGCAACTCAGATTTTTCTTGTATGATACGTTATTTGAAGAATTGTGTATTAAGTAAGGAAAAGCTATAGTTTCCGATCTAAGACTGAAATTCACAGTCGATACTTTACTTCCATCTTTTAAAAATGAAAAGATATGCTTCTTATTTCACCTTGCAATAATTGATTGAACTTTGTGAAGACAAAATTTTTTTTTTGTTATTGATTGAAAATTTGACTAGGTTATATAGTGGGATAAACGAATTTGATCTTAAATGATGACTAACTAAAACCCGCAATTACTGTTTTAGACCGTTTTTTTACTATTTTCCGTAGTTATGCATACTCGTAAAAGCACAACATTCTTTTTTTATATTATGATTATAGCGATATAGCGATATTAGTGAGACGAAGTTATATGGAACAACTTACCAAAACTTAGCATACAAGCATCTAAGTTGTAAAACTTAAGCTGAGCTCAGCAAACTTGGCTTACCAACAGTAAGTAGAGACATATTTTACACCGGCTCAACTACCTGCGCCTAAAACAATCAAACATCTACTTAAAGCTTGAGCAAACATGTTAGAACGACGCTTAGGTTTAACTAAATACCAAGTAAGGCTTAACTAAGATAAGTGAGCACATGTGTGAACGTAACTCGAGACTACCACAGCTACTTTATGTATGTAACATATCAGCCATTTTGTAACAAGTAATATCGAATTTTACGCACCCACATTTACAACAGTACTTTTTTTTGCACACACTTTGTTGGGCGGCCTTATCGCTAATCAGCGATCTGTTCCAGGCAATCCACAATTTATTTATTTTTTTATTTTGTTGTTTTGGTTGAATTTCTGCAGACAAGCCTGTTGAAATTCAACCACTCCTCCGTACCACTTATAACACCCCGTCCGCCAAGTGACAGCCTTACCAAAGATCGAATACAAATACAACTTAAATTATAAATTGTATTCGGGACCGGGGATCGAACCTGATACCTCAGGTTAGCCATGTGACGAGGCCAGTACGTATACTGTGTTTAGCTGAGTGATGGATACCATCAGGGAACCTGCCTACCCTGTTGTCCGTTATTATATTTAAAAAAAACGAGTGAAATTGAATACAATTTAAAAACCCATCCACCATATTAATTACAAACAAGAGTACCTCCTTTATGGTTGAACAGATTTTCATAAATAGCTAAGAACTATGTCGTTTACATCTTTCACAAATAATATAGTGAAAATTTTAACAAAAAAAAACCGACCAAATTTTAACTCTAAAACTACTGAACATTTTGATGAAATTTAAATTAACCCACACGGGAAGCTTTCAAAAAAAAGAATTATCGAAATCGGTTCACCCATTCGAAAGTTCTAAGGTAACAAACATAAAAAACAGCGTCGAATTGAGTACCTCCTCCTTTTTAAAAGTCGGTAAAAACAGCAACAACAGAGCATCGAGTGGTGTCAACCCTTAATTTATTTTCTGATGCCCGCAAGTTTGTTTATGTTATAAGTACACGCAAGTATTTTTTTTGATAAAGAATTCCTTCATTCTTTTAAGAGTGAATGAATGAATGAATAAAGTCCCGTGTCCCCTAATGGGGTATGGGGCAGATGCATCTCACATCTGTTTCAATGATCGATTTTTTCTTTAGGGACAAGTAGGTGATCAGCCTTCTATGTCCTGCCAGACCTAGTTCTTTTTTTATCTCCACCGGAAATCGACCCCGGTTGTAATGCTTACGCGCTTACCACTAGACCAAGGAGGTGGCTTTTAAGAGTAATAGAGTTTTTGTTACCCACAAACGTATACCTAAATACACATGAATATACAAAATACACATAGCTTTCGCACGCAACTTTATTCGCGTGGACATATACCTACACTAAAGCCTATTAATGTCAATTTGAAAGTCTAGCCAACAATCAGGTAAAGAAGTTTTAAAATCATTCGTTTTAAAATAGTTTTTGACTTCATAATAAATTCATTCCTCTTTAAAATAATAATATAGATACAACAGTAACCAAGTCAATGCTGTATATTACCTATATTTTTGGAAAACTATATTTGTGCTGTAATCAGTTCCACATTACTAAATAAACTCAATTTCGCTTATATTATTAGGATGTTATGTAAATCAGGACAAGTTTTGATCGTCCGCATCAAAAGTCCGAGCAAAAAACTGAAGCGGGGAAGAAAAAGCGTGAGGAGCTTAAGAAAAATAATGATATAATCTTACTTTTCGCTGTCGCGCATATAAAGAGCGGAAGGAGGGCGAATCGTTTTTAATCTTTGCTTTGTAAAGGTGATTATGAGGGATTATAGGTTTGGAAGTATGGCTGAAATTTCGTGGCTGAAATGGTTCGGTTCATTTATACAATATTTTTACCCCCGCGGTGGGGTTGCGGTCGCCCACTCCGATACTTCTAAACTTTTCCTTGTTCTCTCTGTTTAAAGGAGCTTTTATTCGTTCAGTTTTGTTCCACTTCTCTTGGATGAGCTGCGGTATTCTTTGGGAAGACTTAAAAATATACCTTTGATTAATTTAATTTAATATTTTTAAACAGATACTTACGTAGTTAAAAGTACTAAGTATTTTTTTAACAAAGATGTCGGTATAAATTAAATGAGCAAAAGGATTATTTAAAATGGTCTTTGGTCACAACAGCCCGAGTAATTTTCCTTTCATAACAGAATTAGAATCCTGTAACCCCTAGTAGACCACGGGTAGACTTACCTGTTTGTAGGTACTAACATTTTTTTGTTTCGTCTGATCTACGAATGCAATTCATCACACAACAATAATTTAAGGTCATTATCTTGCTATGTATTCAGTAATACTTTATCAATATTTTATCATCCGTTGCTTATTTGTATGCAACATTGCGAAATTAAATGTAGTGGCAAATAGCATGTATTGAAGCACTCGATACATGAGAGAAAATTAGACAGATGAATGATTGTACGAAACTGTTTCATGCAAAACATTTATCAAAAGTATCTTTTATTTTAACTTTATGTCGTGCTGTTATCAGTATTACTATATACTTACGTTATTTTTAATATTAAGTAAAAGTGACTATTTTCACATGTAGTTAGCATAAAATGGACTTAATTATACTTGATCTCCATGGGGTGGTGGGGGTGTCATCTCAATCGCAAATCGGCCATCTTGCGCCCCGGGATCGCCCCCCCTGGTCGTCCATTATACTTTTTAAGCTCCAATCTCGTTCATTTAAACGGTTGGCTTTAGATGGCAATCGCATTTTTCCACTGCAGGTCACGTCTCAACGTCTCCCGGGCTTAAATCAACAAAAGAAATAAGATTCGTTCAAATTAAAAGTGTAATGTCGCTGTGGCCTTAATCCCAAGCATTCTTCATTAGACAGAGGCGCCTTCGGAGTTTTTCTTTATTCATAACTAGGATTAAGAGGTATGCAAATGAAGCGTCGTTCACTTAGCTGTGTCAACAATGTCTCTACTGTCTATGGAATGGTTTTTATCATTGTTTTAAATGTTACGGATTTTTGCTTTAATTCTGTTTTCCAAATAAACCAAGTTCACCTAAATTATTCTAACCAGTCTATAATTATTAGCTTATTTCATGTTTATTACAAGAAAGTTACAGAAGACGGTAACAGTTTCATTCATATATTTTTCAAACTTTAAGGACCTTATACTGAAACGGTGTATAATTGACTTTCAAGAATTCTCGATGAACTTTGACGTTTTTTATTTTTTGTGATGCTGAAATATACATTTATCATAGTAGGATGCTTACCTCGCTTGAAAGTAATCATAAAACTAATCGGTCAATTGATCGGAAAACTTTTAATAACGTAATATTATTATTAAAGTAAAAAACTGGTAATTTATAATAGTAAATGTTTGCTATATTTGCAAGTTGAGCAATATTATCAGGTTTAAAGATACAAGAACTGTCTTATTAGCATACCAGAGTTCGAATATTAACATAGCTGGCGGCATTAACGACCTGCTGCGGCTTCGCTAAGCTAGTTAGGTTAAGTACTAAGCTAAGATTTAGCTCCTGGATTGCAGATCATGAAAGTGCATAACATTTTAAAATTAGAATGAAGCATTCTTAGCAGAAAAATGTTTTACGATAACCACTCTTTTCTATACCAAATATACTATCAATACGTATGCGTCTTGTACAGAAAATTGTTAGAAAAATATTTGGATATCCCAGAAAATCAAAAAAAAAACGGGAGACAATTTTGTTGGTAGGAAGACGAATTAACAGCAACAGCTGGGTACTGGGAAAGAATTGGAAGCCTTGCCCAGAACTGGGCAAACAGACGTCAATGTAGTCTACATTCAAATATTTCAGATATCATTTTTTTTATATGTCTGAAATATTATATTATGTCTATGTAAAATTAAAATTAATTACAAGTGTTATTTCTGCATTTATCCAATATTACGTGATACAATCGAATCGAACATAATATGGTGTTAAATTTAAAAAAAACCGACTTCAAAGTATAACTCTAAAACTGCTGAACAGATTTTGATAAAATTTAAATGATACCACACGATACAACCATCAATCTGTTCATCCAGTCGAAAGTTCTGAAGTAACAAACGAAGTTTCGAGGGAAAAGAACTTACTTCTCTTTCCTTTCAAAACTCTCTTAACGCATTCCTTCTAAATCTCCTCTCATTAGATTATTTCACTGTCTAGTCTTATGACTGCGTTGCCTGGAAGAGATCGTTTGCTAGCGATAAGGCAATTATACTAAAATTATGTTTTGTATTATATCAATATTTGTAGCTTGTTTGTAGTGTTAAAATCAAAAAATAAAACTTATAACTAATACACTTCATGTATTAACTAAAAACAAAGTTAATGTATAAAGTTCAAAGTCTTAGCGGATTGCTAGTGAATAGTAAAGCTACATAGAAATAATTTTTATAACAAGCATTTAGTATTGAACTGCCGGTTCGTTTATTTGTTCATCCTATCTTAATGTTTATATTCCTCGCTACTCTGGTAGCCGCTCTTAGCAGTTTCAGTGATGGGAATGTTATATCGATAAGTTACAGCTTTAAACACAAAAATCATTTTAATGTAAAAACAGGTCACTAGTTCAAGTAGGTCACTAGGTCATTAGTCGAAAGTAAATAGACATGTCATTGGATGGCATGTCTATTATGTCTTAGTTTCCATTATATTCCTGACATCAGAAGTGGGATTGATATATTTTTTATATCGGTTAAATTTATTAGTTTCTAAAATCAGAAGTGGGATTTTCAACCATTAGAATTCTAAATTTCTAATAACATTATTTATTTCATCGAAAAACTCACAGTAACATGACTTGTAGCTGGTGGCATTTCTCTGCTGCATTGCAATGCTTATTCGCTCAGGAAATCTCGAGTCACTACACCTATAAATACACATGAATCATTTATTGGAAGAACAAAGCGTAATTTTTCTAATTATCTTAATTGAATTTATTTTGATATCAATTATAAAGCCCACCAAATACCAATGTTGAAAAATAGTAAAATATCAAAAAAATAATCTTCAATTACGAAACGTTTGGCCGAACACGACAATTTAAAATAAGAATATTTACAATATACAAATACCTAATATTTTTTAAAACAGTAAAAAGTTTTCATTGTAACATTAAGATACAAGAAAGAATAAATATTAATTAGAATTGTAACAGACAGCCTCATCTAATAGCAACAGCGATCTCTTTTGTTCGATTGTTTTAATGATATCGATGAACAGCAACAACACTGTTTCAACTCAACCGAGTATATTTTTATTCTGAATTTATATCTAGCAACGAATCCCACATTATTGTCTCAGAGCATTTATTCGAGATGGGCATTAAAACCCAAACCCTTTTTCTTGAAAGCGATTTCATTTTAGCTGGGTTTAGAATTTAAGGCCAGTCTTATAAAAGCTTTGATTTTGCGGCAATTCGTGGAGCGAGCGGAATAATTAATTTATTCTGCCATTATTCTGCTTCGCCTTCAGATAACTATTCAAGATTTTCTTTTAGCGCTGTTTGTATATACTGTGCTGACGTTGTAGGTTCTACGGCTCAAAATCATATATCGTGATTTTATTGACTTAACAGTAAGTCAACTTTTAAAAAAATATGTATATTTTGACTATCATAGTTTACTTTAGTCCCGGGTCGAAGGCATATCTTTTGGTTTTTGAAATTCCCCAACAGTAGCTCGGAATCTGTAATTGTGCCCAGTGTATTAAAATTGCAGAAAAATATTATCTGGCGAAATGTGAGTGTACTAAATACACCTCTGTCTACTCCTTCGGGGAATTAGACGTGACGATATTATTTTAAAGTCTCCTTTTCGTACCAAAGTTAAAGAAATGTCTATACAGAGTACATATACCAAAATAACATTTTTATCTCTCTGTCTGTCAGTCTGTCTGTTCGTTCCGGCTAACCTCTGAAACGGTTGGACCAATTATGACGGGACTTTCACTGGCATAAAGCTGATGTGATAAGGAGTATCTTAGGCTACTTTCATTTTAGAAATTAATAGTAATAAATAATAAAAAATTAAATATTATTATACACACCATCACACATCCATATTTAAATTTTTATTATTTATCTTCTATATAAAATTTTCGTGTCACAATTTTAGTTACCTTACTCCTCCGAAACGGCTTTACTGATTTTTACCAAATTTTATATGCATATTCAGTAAGTCTGAGAATCGGCTATTTATTTTTATACCCCTAAGTAATAAGGGTAGCCCACCCCAAAAATTAATATGGCAAAACAACGTTTGCCGGTTCAGCAAGTTTATTTATATTATTTTTAGACTAAAATTGTAAAAAATGTTATTGTTCATCCATTTAATATTCAAATAACAGCATTTAGTAAAAAGCAGTTATTTTAATATTACAAACAGACACTCCAATGTTATTTTATTTATCTGTATAGATTATAAGTAAACAAATGGAGACTGCTCATAAAATAATGTTATTTACATTGACTGATGAAATTGATATATTTTTGCGTTTGCGGACACTCGAGGAATCAAAGCGAGCAGCGGCCGTGCCATGTTTGCATACTCGTTCATATCCAACCATGAAATCGCCTAAACATCCTGCGGATACGATTCAGTGGAGTGGCCTTTTTTTACAACATTTATCTACAATAATGTACTATTTACAAAAATATAAAAGGTGTTTAATTAATAATTTTCTTGTATCATTACTACTGGCGCGAATAATAAATAGAATGGATATAGTAAGCTATCCTTGAAAGATACATATATGCAACTACTTTTTTGTACATCTATAAAAGAGGAATATCCCGTTGTGCATTGTTTTGTTATATCTCAAAGGCATTAGGCGGCGTCTTCGACGAAAGCTCTCAGATACGTTGTCCTTACTATGAATATTGAATTCGAATTGGCATAATTATTTAAAATACACACATAATTTAAAATACCAAACGGAATTTGTACTTAGAAATGAGCAATTATGACAGTTAAACATTTAAAAACTGACAGTTATGTCAAACGCTATAAGATTGCATTAGAAAAGTATAAACTTTTATTGTCAAAAGCACTAAGAACATTAGAAATGTTGATATCTTCGTTAAGTTTTTTTAAATTCTCTAATATTCCTATGAACCTTATTCAAATAATAACAAACACAACAAAAAAAGAATTATCCAATTTGGTGCTGTCGTTAGGAAGTTATGCGCGTACATACATTTCGGTGATTCATTTTTATTTATATTATAGACAAAAATTGTATATTTAGAAACCAGTTCTTTTCTTAATTAGCTTAATTCAAAAAAAAATCTATTCTAAATTACGTCACTTTTGCAGTTTTCTACTTTTTTATTATTTATTTTATTTTTTATTGATTCATTTTTATTAATTTTTAGCTTTTGACAAAGTATTTGCATTTGCTTTAATATTCTTATAGGATTACAATTACTTAAAATTATAAAAATCGTTTTCTTTAAAAAATAAATCTTTTTTATTTATTACTAGCACTGCGCCGCGGTTTCACCCGCGCCTACAGTATAAATATTATTAATCACAATAAAATATAGCCTATATTAAATATATCCTCAGGGTGAATATAGCTTTGCAATGGTGAAAGAATTTTTGAAATCGGCACAGTAGTTTTTGAGTTTATTCATTACAAACTTACACAAAAATACAAATCTTTCCTCTTTATAATATTATTTTAGATTTAGATTTCTTTCACTGCATATTATAAAAATTCTTTTTATAATATGCAGAGAATTATAATAATATTTCATGTTTGATATCTCATAAACTAATCTCACTCCACACTGAGTACCACCCAGTATCCCACAGCTTAATTTGATTAACGAATAACGACCACAAGCCAGAGTGCTCACTCGTTGAGCGGACTGCAAACTTTACCGCAATACTGGTGTCACTTCTTTTTATATTTATATTAATTACTTGGTAATATTACTTATAAAACTACCTGTGCCCAGCGGTTTCACCCGCTCTCGATATAAAAATTTTTGGGTGGAGGTAGGAGGGTGAAAAATATTTTACAATCTATATATCTGGAACCGTCGAACCATTTTGGAGGAGTACGATCACAAACACCGTGACAAGAGATTTTAACGTATTATTTACGTTAAAATAAAGATAAAGATTATCATGAGTAGGTATGTAAAAAAATATGGTAATAAAAACTAAGGTCTTAGGTTTCCTTGCTCAAATAAAATAAATTCGATTTAATATTATAATTAATCTTTATAAAATTCCCTTTTTGTATGTCTTTAAATAATATCGAAACATTTATTAGGATAAATGGGAAGTCGCAAAACCAACTAAACTGGATAGTGATTAGTGAGTGACATCCGTTATCTAGTGTCAATAAAATATAGCGCCATCTCGTATAAGTTTTGTTATGCATAACAAAACTTGATGCTAGGCTAAACCAATTATTGTAGTGTATACATGTAAGATGTCGCTTTAACTTTTTTTTAAGGACGCCAAATTTAAATTTTACTCTGTTGATATAACGATATGATTGTAGATGGCAGTACATGTTTTAATTCGATTATATTACAATACCTGGCTGACCCGGCAAACGTTGTTTTGCCATAATAATTTTTGGGGTGGGCTACCCTTATCACTTAGGGGTATGAAAAATAAATAGTAGCCGATTCTCAGACCTACTGAAAGCATATAATTCATTACAGTATGAACTCAGTTAATAGTTTTTAAAAACTTATTTTATTCGTAGAAACGTGGAAGAAAATGTTTATGAAGCTGAAAAAAACTTTTGCGTTCATTCCTTGTTCGACCAATGACAAGGGTAGGATGATTAATAAAATTTGTAAAGTCGCGTAAAAAATATAACATACTTACCTACATCTATAAATTAACTGACGTTTACTATTAACGATGGAATATACTTAATTACCTAAAAGACCAAATAATAATGAGTATTTTAACAATGTAATGAATACGAACGCTTATAATTTAAAACAATTGCTTTGTAAAGAGTTCATTTGACATTATTTTGTATTTTAAACCATTTATATTCGGTATCCAGTATCCACCAATTTTAAGCAATGTCACTTTCATTAATCTTATATATATAAAAATGAATCGCTGAATGTGTTGGTAAGCCCAAATCTCGAGAGCAGCTGAACCGATTTCGCTAATTCTTGTTTTATAATATTCCTTGAAGTAAGAGGATGGTTCTTACGGAGAAAAATTTGTAAATTTATCGAAAAATTAAAATAAAAGAAAAACATTTCCTCATACATTTTCTATGGAATGACGTTTTAGGCGACACGTTATTATTCGGAACTTTGACGCGATATGAAGTTCGCGGAGTCCACTAGTCACTACATGGTACCTATAAAACAGTCGTTTTTTCTTCCCCTATATCCCTTTGTATGTTTAAATCTTTAAAACTACGCAACGGATTTTGATGCGGTTTTTTTTAATAGATAGAGTGATTAAAGAGGAAGGTTTTTATATATGCTTTATACCCGTGCAAAGCCGGGGCGGGTCGCTAGTTATCTATAAAAGTATTAAGTAAATACATTTGTATACTGCATCTATTTTCCAAGTCATCGTGTAGTTTTACTGAGGTAGTTATAACTTTTTTTTATTGGTTTAGTAATTATCAACAGGCGTCTTTCTCACTCATGAGGGTCGTGACCATCACCATTGATTATAATATGAGCTTCCTTCTATTTAAAATTGATGTGGTGGTATTCTTGAGAATATAATCGCGACGGATTCCCTCGTCCTTTTGCGTCTGTATTAGATGAATTACGCCTCTCGGTCACAGGTTACCGCTATAAGCGAGTTTTCTTCAGGAAAGCCTGTTGAAATTTCAACCATACCGCACCACTTACGACACTCGTCCGGTAAGTGGCAACCCTACCAGAGACCGAGTACAAATACAAATTAAATTATAAATTGGATTCGGACTAGGAATTGAACCCGATACCTACCTCAGGCTTCGCGGTATGCTCTCTCTTTTTAACCTACATTTTAAGTAAAACAAATTACTTAGAAGAAAAAACGTTATTATATCTAAATTCTAGTGTAGTGGCGGACCAATTAAAATTATAAATACTCAAAAATTAAATAAAACATAGATAAATAGGAATAATCGGTCAAAACTTTGAATACAATGCGGATTAAATGTATTCAGAGGCCTTTCACCTTATTTACTTTGAAAAAGCTAGATAGGTACCTACCTATATACCTACTTGTGTAATTTCTACCTACCTAATATTAATCATGCATTTATGTACATTTATTTACGTACGTAATATTAAATATAATCAATTTTATATTTCAAATTAACATGTCTGTTTGTTTCGCATTAGTAGGTATGAAAAATTGTAAAAATTTGAGTAGGTACCTACTTAGTTACTTAATAAAATAATTTCTCATAACACTCCATCACTTAAGTGATATTAATATTACAATTAATATAGTTTAACTATTTCTTGAAGATTGTTACAGGATACAAATAATTAATAAACACATCACAAGAAGTCAAGAACCTATAACTTACAAGCAATGATTTTTTAATTTAACCGCGGTGAACTCACGACTAAATTTATCCAATCAAATAATCCCTGGAATAACATTGAACCAATCACAGAGAGGTAATGTGGTGTGATTCAGGGAAAGGAAAGGGACCAGCTCTAAAAGTCTCTTTATTTTCTGATTATTATGACCTATTAAGATTATCAAGAAATTTGTCATAATATTTATCACTTCACTCACCTATTTATCAACGTTGAATGTTGTATCAATTATTTAACAAAGAATTTCAGCCAATTCGCGATGCTCAACATAGCGAGATAAAAAACTCTTTCGTGCCGTTCCCGCATCGTATGATCGTGGCGTCATATAAAAACTTAGAACGCTCCCCACTTCTAGGCAAACGTCAAATCATCCTCGAGTGTGCGGTTGTTTGTGTCTACTGTCTAGTGAAATCAGTCTTTCGCGAAATTTCGTAAGCTGGAATTACTAGCGACGACTGTGAATAAAAATTAGAAATAATTATTGTGTGTTCAGTGATATTTAAAGTAAAGTTAAATAACACAAGATGTCTTTCAACACTGATATTTCAACTAAATTGGAAAACAGCAGGTAACAATGCGTTTTTAATTTGACCCTGTCTGTCCCTTTTTGTTAGAGCCTCCGCCTAATGCATTAATGATTTGTAAAATATGTGCACTAAGAATCTAGAATGACTGCGCCATTTAGTATCACGATGGTTGTTTCGTTTATTAAACCAGAGAAATGAGAATTTATGTTGAAACACGATTCCTTTCACGTTGACATAATAACATATTTTCAATGAGTTGACGCAATAGTGCTAACTGGTGATTGGTGTCACAATTTTTTTTTCTAATGTCGAATACTAAAAATGTATTAATATAATATTCCAATTTAGGTTAATTTAAAAATCTTCTGGGCGTGCGCGGTAACGATGACTCAATGAGAGCAGAGTAAAGCCTTAGCAATTTGAAGTTATTATTACATAATTATCATAGCTTTCATAACGAATTTGTGTATTCTTAATTATACAGTTACTTAACCTAATCAAAATTAATCAGTTCAACAGGAAGATTTTTATTCTGTGCCATAATGATTATAATTGTAAAGCCAATTTTATAGTTATCCTTACGTTACATCAATGTTCACAAAGTACCTATGTTTTCATTGCCAAAAGTTACTTTAAATGCCTCAGGCAGAGCATTTAAAATAATCTTTAGTATCAAAATTTAGGAGCCATATTGTATTTATTGAAGGTTCTATTTTCTTTTACACAATATTTGTATACCCTAGTGAACATTCTTTTGACACTCAGTTATAAACATGAAGTCACTTACAATTAGTTGAATGCCAAACATGAATATCATTAAAACATTATTCATCTGAATAATTTTTCTTTGAATAGGCTAAAATTAATACCTCAGTTTATGAATACCTTCAATTCAATGGATATGATGGAGTCAAGTGTAAATTCAATTTAAAAGTCTTTCCTATTTTTGTCTTATAAGATTCCTATTAGATTTTTTTAAATATAAGCATTTTAATGGCAATAATATCAACACTTGCAATCTTAGTATTCTGCAAAATATAATAATATCTCAAATAACTATCTATAAGCACTGTTCATTGACCAAAATTCCTAAATAGACAAGTTGCTTTATTGATTTTCAAATATATTTTAAAATGTATTATGGAATGCGTATAGATCGGTATCTCCCTAAAAGATTTTTCTAGTTTGACACATTAAAAATGTTTTTAAAAAGAATGTAGTAATTTTAAGAACACAAATTATTCAAAATGCTAACCCATTTGTTTGCATACTTATGACCTTGTTTATATTCAACTACTACAATACTAAGACAGATTATTCATAGATCAATGCTACACAAATGAAGATTTAATCTTGTATTTCTTTTACCATTAATATTTTGTCTATTTATCATTATTCCAAGCCTTTTATTGTGTCTTTTTTACACTGTAGCATTATTTATTTATTACAATTTATACACACAAATTAAAAATACAGTACAAAAAAATACCAATTTTAATGTAATGTAAAGTAATATAATGTTGCCTTAAGTCACAAGAAAAGAGACTGACAGTGAATTAATGTAATGAGAGGAAATGGTGTAAAGTATTTCACTATTACTCAAGTAATATAAAACTCAATAAATTATACTGAGGTGATATGATAATATCAAAAACATTATAAATTGTGCTTCATGAGATAAGACAGAGCTATTGAAATAAAAATAAAACACTATTGTAATGTTCGACCTGTACATAATTAAATTAAATATTCGTTTAAAAAATGTGTTAAATCAACTAAGTTCCATTCAAAAAGGGTCACAAAACAATTAAAATAAAGTCATGTATAAAATCAAGATTTTTCTTACTAATCTGCATTCCATTGCACAATCCAAATCGCATAATTCAACTAATTCTTGAATGCTAAAACAATATGAGTTGTCAAGTGAAGGATAAACTTGAGTAGTTTTTTTTTTATATTTAAAAAATTGTAATATATCTTGTTGTTAGAAGATAAAATTATAAGTACCAACAATAAATGAAAATATTTCTAAGAAATCCTTTTTTAATGAACTGTATACCCTTTTTAAACTAGTTTTTACAATTGTTACAGGAACAGCTTGCGGAAAATCGCTAGAAACGATAACACTGAGTTCTCAAAGGAGAGCATCCTCCACGACATGGAGAAATTCGTGAAAATGGTCAATACCATGGACGATACCGTGCTCGTGCCCAGTCGGCTGATGAACCTGCCGCAGGAAGGTGATGGTGACCCATTCACTCTCTTCGCCATGCTGAATGACTTGAAGACTGAGCTTTTATGGGCGGGAGCTGAACCCGAAGAGCACAACGAGCGTGGCAGGAGAGTGTTAGACATGTGTGACACTGATAGCGAGACGTCAAGTGCCGCTGGCGACTCGGGCATTGAAGGAGAGGACGAAAGGGAATCGGCGGCTCGCACTGCTGAAGATTGCAGGCGTCATCTCAGAGGCCTGCGCCGATGCCTACGTCAACTGACGGCCTCCGCTGCTCACCTCACGAGGTCCTATCAAGAAGAAGTTGGTGCCCCCGTCTAAATTATACAAATTTGCAACTTAATACCTGTGATGTTAACTCGTCCTGCACATGATGTACATATAGTATAAAAGCGGCCCGTGTAAATATAGGATATTGGGCTGGGCGTGTGTGGAATCTCAGTAAGTTATGTGGTTATTTAATAAAATTATTGTCAGTAACTTTTCTCTTTTATTTTCATATCACAAACAAATTCATAGGTCATATAAGCATGGTACTAAATCAAAATTTTACCTTAAATTAAATTTCTATTAAGAATATTAAACATTAGACTTAACTTCTGTAGACTTGCAGATGAACAAAATAGGTTCAAAGCTTTGTTGCGTCAGATCTTCAGGGTTCAACTAATATTACCACACCCCATTTTATTACACTTGAGTCTGACTCTACAGAGTCGGACTTATTACATGTTAGGTACCGAGTTTATCTGTGAGAAACCTTATCTATGCAATCACAGATAAAACACCATCTTTGGTTAAGTTATCTTTAGCAACATGATATTACATAAGAAACGAATGCTTCACTGCTACATTTAATTTCGTAATATTATCACAAATATTTCTAATTTAATTATCTCATTACCAACCTCTTATCTTACATACGTCTTGAGAAATTATTTGAATAACTTACCACTGATTCTTACACTGATGGTAAAGGGCTTCGTGCTTAGGGGTCACTCAAAACAGACAATCAAAATAAGCACTAGTACATATAAATTACGAAATTCTCAGGAATTCCGCCTTGAATACTACGTGTAATCATTGTAATAAAACGAACTACCTATAAACCTTGTGAATCATGATGTCACAATCTAGGTAAAATTAAAAAACAGGACTTCAAGACTTGTATGAATGATTTTGTATAAATATAAACTAGTAAAAGAGGTTGTTGATCCCAGTAGTTGCTATTTTAAGGCGGTGGTATTATAAGGCAAATGTATCTATCAATATGGAAGCAAAATGAATTCTTCGCCTCTGAAATGAAACAGATAACTAGCAAAAGAAATGATTTTTACACAGCTGTTCAAGAAATACGAGAAATGTTCATGGGTTCAATTAAAGGTTGTGTATGTGAAAATTCGATAATAACTGATTGCATTAGTTTTGGTGAAGGTAATTAACGATGTTTGTTTGAAATGTTTTGAAAAAGCATATTCAGGTAAGTTTTATAAATTCCATACATATTAATTAAAATAAGTTAATATCATCAAGATCGTATTAACTATCAATTAAATAATTTTAACAAAAAAAAACCGACTTCAAATTGTAACTCTAAAACATCTAAACAGATTTTGAAGAAATTTAAATGAAAACACACGGGAATCACCAGGTTTCAAATAGAAAAAGAATCATCAATATCGGCTCACCAGTCGAAAGTTTTGACGTAACAAACATAATAAAACATTCAACAGAATTGATAACCTCCTCCTTTTTTGAAGTCGATTAAAAATTGAAATGTGTTGATTTTTATGAAGCTTTATGGAGCCGTTGTAACAATATCATCTATCGAATTCGCTCTAACTTGCATAGTGTATAAAGAGCGGTTAGGCGTGACATCGTGTGAGTGAAGTCCCGTGTCCTCTAGTGGGGTATGGGGCAGATGCATTTCACATCTGTTTCACTGATCGGTTTTTTCTTTTAGGGGCAAGTAGGTGATCAGCCTTCTATGTCCTGCCAGACCGAGTTTTTTTTTATTATCTCCACCGGGAATCGAACCCAGGACCTCTCGGTTGTAACGCTTACGCGCTTACCACTAGACCAAGGAGGCGGTCATCGTAGTAGACTAGAAATCTATACAAAATATGGGGGATCCAATTTTAATACAGTCTACCTACTGATCATAACTGAATCGCTCCACACAATGATATCTCTATCATATTTTGTCTTCGAAAACTCATTCACTCAAAAATATAAATAAAAAACTGCATGACGAGTACAAATAATTCTCATAATTGGATGAATAATATCAAATTGTAGCTCTCGGTGATGTCAGCTTTTGACGACCGATTGGCGCAATTGGTAGTGCTTCTGCATCGAAAGGTCCTGGGTTCGAATGGGGCATTAATTTGTGTGATGAGCATGAATGTTTGTTTCCGAGTCTTGGTTGTTAATAAACTTATATATGTATTTATTGTGGTACCCTCGTTGTTTCTGATTACCATAACAAGTGCTTCCGCTACTTACTTTGGGATCAGAACAATGTATGAGTTGTCCCAATTAAAAAAAAAAAACATTAATAATTATATTCATTGAGTTAAATGCCACAGACACGCCAAACTTATACGGAATACCTTCCTTATAAAAGGTACTCTGCCATAGACGAACAATGTTTCGTTAGACATTCCAGCTGCCATAAACGGCTCTAGTATAAAACCCTTCTTGAAATCCTCAGTGCATAGAAATAGGCACGGCGCGTAGACCTTGAACTGAATACTGTACAGCTCTGGATCGATGAGTGCGCAAATTCTTCAGACCGGCGTTACATAATTGAATGAATTGGTTATTGTGTAGGTAGATTGATATAACCTTGCATTTCTTTTGCACTAAACGACAAAAACGACCGCCTACTATTGGATTTTTAATTCCTAAGTATCCATTTCTATTATTTATGGCAGACCACAGAGCACTTAAAATAAATGATTTTAAACGTTTGATTAAACCACTCTTAATATTAAAAAATATAGACAAAATGAGATTTAGATTTTTTCAAACGTAATAATTAGAAGTTTTATTGTTTTTATAGTCCTTATGTGGGCAACCTGTAAACGACTTCATAGGCAAATTGGTTACACATCGGACAATCGATGCATGAGGTGTGAATGGCATGGCTTTGATTACCGAGAAAACAAAAAATGAGTCCGTTTAGACCGTACAGAAGCATTAAGCTTATCAACTGAAAATGACGTGTACAGACGTAGAAATGAGTGCCATGTTTCAAAGAAATTTGATCTTGCTACCTATTTAAAAAGAAATAAAAAATCTTAGAATTCCAATAAATAAAAAATAATTTATTTATTACCATTCTTTTCTAATAATATTTTGTCCTTTGATAAGAATTAAAAATAATTTTTTTCAAAATATTTTCACTATTGTAGATAATTATTATAATAAGAAAGTTACTGTGACTTCAATTTTAAAGTAGGTAGGCACATCTGTGCTTACTAAACATTTTTTAAGTTCACTCAATGTTTCAAACATGCATTATATAAGAGATGTGCCTTGATTCTTATGTATCTGACAAAAAAAAATGTAAGCTAACTGGTTCATGAAAATAAAAATAATCTAACTATAATTTATAACCTATACAATCCAATCGAAGATGATGGAATATCGGGGCAGGGATGATATCTATACTTAAATTTATCCTAAAATGTCGCGCATCGCACATTTCAGGAACCTATTGCGCCTCTAACACTGAAATGGGTCATTATAACTTCAAAACCTTTGTCGATTTAGAAGAGTCAGCCGATAACTTGGCCTCATCTATACAGATAAATAAATAAAATTGGTGTATCTGTTTGTAATATTAAAACAACCGCTTTTTATTATATGCATATGGATGTATGACCGCCTCCTTGGTCTAGTGGTAAGCGCGTAAGCGTTACAACCGAGAGGTCCTGGGTTCGATTCCCGGCGGAGATAAAAAAAAAACTCGGTCTGGCAGGGCATAGAAGGCTGATCACCTACTTGCCCCTAAAATAAAAAATCGATCAGTGAAACAGATGTGAAATGCATCTGCCCCATACCCCACTAGGGGACACGGGATTTCACTACTATATGGATGTATACATGGTATATATACCAAAATAACATATTTTCTGTCTGTCTGTTTGTTCCAGCTAATTTCTTAAACGGCTGGACCGATTTCGACGGAACTTTCACTGGTAGATAGCTGATGTAATAAGGAGTAACTAAAGCTATACAAAATAATAAAAAAATAACTTCCGCGCGAACCTTGTACATAATACTATTATTTTGCTGTTCGCTATTTTACTGTTTTTATAGGCTACATAACATCACGTTACGACGAAATTAACGCGGGTGAAACCGCAGGGCACAGTTAGTAACAAAATGAAATCGGCTAGTCGGCACATCAATTTTTTTTAAAGTTAGTAAAGTTTTCGTTAGTCATAGTAAAATATTTGTTATAAAAATATTAAAATACAAAATAGGTATGTTAAAAATGTTACAGCACGTCTGGGAATTGCGCGCTAACTTCATGTTAACAGTTAACAATGGGTTTGATAATAATGGAGAGATATCAGACAAGTCAAAAACGCCGGATCTTGTTAATAATACCTACTGATTATGTTTTCATATGACTTGGACGGAATTACAATTATACATTGAAATTCAGCGGACTTTGATACCTTTATTCATTACTATTAATATAATTTAAATTTTAAACAGAACCTTTATTAACAATACTTTTACGTAATATTGCAGAAAAATATGTGTATGTACAAGGTATGTACTTACTATTTTAGACATTTTTTAAATTAACTAAGTGGGTAACATTATAACCGAATTTAAATCAAAAATACATCTTCAATCCGGAATAAAACGTCTGAGTTGGTTGAGGTTAAGCACCGGTAGGTAATAAGGCGAAAACAGACGAAAAAAAATCTAGGAAACTTGTAAGTTTAGTAAGATTATTACCAGAAACGTAATGTTTTTTACCGACTTCAAAAAAGGAGATACTCAATTCGACGCTATGTTTTTTTAAGTTTGTTACCTCAGATCTTTCGACTGGGTTTTTCAACCAATTTCGATGATTCTTTTTTTGTTTGAAAGCTTTCGCTTCCCGTGTCCCATTTAAATTTCATCAATATCTGTTCTGTAGTTGTAGATTGATAGTTTGAAGTCGATTTTGCTTGCTAAAATTTTATAACTGTTATTACTTATGTTAAGCGTATAACGTAAGCCGTGACGTCATAAGTCATCCAAACTAGTCGCTAGCTCTCCAAATAATATTTTTGTTTTAATAAGACGTCATAATTACCATTAAATAGTTATAAATCATTGCATTACGTTAGTAAATAATAATATTTATGCCAATATCAAATGAAGATAATATTTTTATTGAATGATGCAAGACTCGCTATAATAACAGATAATAATCCATAATATATCTGCTTATTGTTATTTAATAATTACATGATTAATAATTATTATCTTCTGTAATTTTTATTACAGAGTAATGGGAAGTACCTACTGCAAGCAGAATGATGTAGGTACCTTAGTGATAAAATCTCATCAATCGTTTTATTTTATACATTTAAAAAACTTTTAATTCCATTTATCGTTGTATGTCTGTAATCAAAAATTTTGGAAATGAATTTTCACGATGATTTCATGAATTTTATATTTGTTTTAATAAAAATAGGTAAGTACTTTACTTTACCTGTAATAAGGTGTAAGTTAGGGCCGTATCTACCACATGGCTTTATGGGCATCAGCCCAGGGCTCCGTGAATTCAAGGAGCCCCAGCTAAAGCTAGTCAAAGTCAAAATAGACGATAATGTGAAAGAATCCATAATTTTATTAAATTAAACAGGTTGGTTGGCAGCCCTGCGAATCCTATGATAAATCAAACCCATTAAATTCATTTAATTCAAGTCCACGTTCAGGTAGAACATCAGTCATCCTTTTCCAGGATGACATATATAGAGAATAAATACAGAACGACGATGTGAAACTCGCGACTTATCCATTTATCCGTTTTGTCCATAAATGTTGCTATAACTAAGAACCTAGAATGTGAGGAGCAAATTAAAGAATTTTCCAAAGGAAAGTGCAGAAAGGTTCTTTATAATTTGTCAATTCATTTACTATAAATTTAATAGTACAATCTTATATATAAAATTCTCGTGTCACAATGTTAGTTACCTTACTCCTCCGAAACGGCTTTACTGATTTTTACCAAATTTTATATGCATATCCAGAAGGTCTGAGAATCGGCTAGTATCTGTTTTTGGTACCCCTAAGTGATAAGGGTAGCCCACCCCAAAAATTTATATGGCAAAACAACGTTAGCCGGGTCAGCTAGTTTAATATAAAACAAATATTTTATTTTCATTTCTTTTCTATACTTTGAGTAATTAGGTGGGCCCCTAAGTAGTATTATCCCAGGGCCCCCTAAACTCACGGTCCGGCAAGTAAGTAAAGTACCAATTTGTCATTTTCATCGCGGATGCAGCAATTTTAGATTAAGTAATCGAAAAAACAAGGAAACAAAAAAGCTATTTCTTTTAAGCCAATACAGAACCTGCTATACCTATTGACTGATAAAAAACTCATGTCTTGTTAACTTTATGATGTCATGTTTGATCAATGAATGACGAACTGACAACAAATATCGCAAAATACGTCAGCAATATTAGCAAACAACATTTATACGTTGAGGAAGGAATTATGGGCTTTTGTTACAGTCATAGTAAAACTTATTGACGCCAATTTTATGAGGATGCTATTATAACTTAATTTTCCTTTAATTAAGTCACATACCTAGTTAACTTTTACAAGAATTAGCTTTTTCAAATTTTAAATCAAAAAATCAAATGTTTTATCACTGTGAGATAGTACCTCAACGAGCGCCATATTGTATGTATATTAAAATTGACGTTTTAACAATAACAAACTTAACTGAAAGAAAATGATCAGTAAATAAATTAATTTAAAATACCGATCTCAAAACGCACTAAAAATGAAAAATAATTTTTGTATTATTAATGAACCTACTATAAATAAAAAGACGTGAATAGAGTTGATAGATAAAATTCGTGTAAAATTCAACAAGGGCATAAAACTATCATGTTGCTCTTTGAATGGCGGCTGAAAAAAACGCGTCGAATTGATATAAACCTGCTTTTGGGTGTTTTTGAAGATCGGTTAAATATAGTTTAGTTTTACCCATCATAACAAGTAAGTCAAAGTCCAATCTTATTCAGGGATTTTTGGTTATATATATTGGTTGAATAAATCAATAAACTTCTAGAAAAGCCAAAACATCTGATTCTTTCCCAGCCACTTATCTTTTAGACACGCCCACATGACTCAACTATTTCATATTGTTTTTAATAACAAAGCCATAGATACATAAAAAGAGCAAAATTACAATGATACATTGAAAAACAGGATAAAAGAAACAAAACAACAGAAACCACTTCTACTCCTACCTAGGTACTCCCCCGAAGACCTCAATATGTAGGTACTTAGGTCGCAAGGTCCTAGAAATTTAAATTTCTTTTAATTTCTAAAAATTCCAAAACGATTTACAGATTTATTAAAATTAGTTGTCGCCCATTGGTCGCAATTCGACCACAAATTAAGAGTAAGTCAAGTGTTTATTTTATTAATTTAATTTCTAATGCATTCTATATAAAAAATAGCTATTTTTTTTAAAGCTTTATGCTCTTCGCTAAACTCGTATAAACTAATTGTGGTAAATTTTCGTAAAAAGGGGTAGGTAGTTACAAAGTTTTTACTTTACGTATTAATATTATTATAATTTCTTCTTAAAAAATAACTTACTTAAATATTTGCCTTACTTTAAGCCAAGTAACTCTGTAAAGGTAACTAATTAAACTCCTGGTACTTTACCAGTAGACGAAGTTCTTTAGTTGACTAGTCTTTAAACTACCATTTGTTCCATGTCTTATAGAATTTTCCTGTACGACATTTTGTTGCGTTCCATTATCCATAGAACAAATAACAAGATGCAAAAAGATTTTTAAAGTAACGTGTCAAGAATATAATGTCCTTGTTGTCAGTTGCGTTAACTAAACCAATTGGTCTATTGTCTATTCTACTGGAGCTTCATTGCAACATAGGTTACACGGCGCAGACAATGTCAAGTGTACATATTTAACTACGACGCATCTTAACGTTAAAACCGTCATGCAAACCCTAACGCGTATGGCCATCATAATGCCAATATTGTTAATAACGCCCATAGAGTCATAGCTATTAAGGAAACTTTTATGAATTAATAAACACATATTTGGCCTACCACGCATACTTATAACCAAAAAGTTTGTATGCTATCCTCTGAATGCTATTTCGCGAATAACCCATACCTACACAAAAGGATCGGCCCCAATAAAATCGCCATGTCAAATATAGTAACGGAAGTAATTCGAATAGGCTTAATTAAAATTAATAAGTTATGCACATAAACGAATTCTTGAAACGGCATTTTTGTAGTTCAATGATGTACCTTTACATAAAAACTGGAATTACTCAGTCTCATTCGCTCTATCACTTTCTCGCTTACGTGAAAGTGTAATTACTAAAAGGGCCACCTTTTATATATTATAAGTAAGGAGTTTCATTTTTATTATATACTTAGGTATACCTTAATAGTAATATCCGCCTTGTTACTTATCGCACCATTTCTAATCAGTATGTTTATCGGAATATTAGTTGAATCATATATTTTATCAAGTGTTTGCTAATCACTACATAGTATAAAACAAAGTCGCTTTTTCTTCCCCTATATCCCTTTGTATGCTTAAATCTTTAAAACTACGCAACGGATTGTGATGCAGTTTTTTAAATAGATAGAGTGATTGAAGAGGAAGGTTTATGTATATGTTTTATACCCGTGCGAAGCCGGGGCGGGTCGCTAGTACTATATAAAACATCAAATATCAATTTTCGCTTCAAAACTGATGACGTCTTTCATACATTGCCCGTTGTCAGTGATTGTTCAATGTAAACATGAACAATCATGTCATAAGACACATTAATCATGTGTCAATTTCACACATTACTTGTTAATTTTAAGAAAATTCAACTAAACATAACTTACTTTGTTTATCTATTTGCATTGCAAAGCAGCCTGCGACTGCGTAGAATGACTTCTATCAAGTTCTATCAGCTTGCACCAGCTTCGCAGGCATTGCTATACTATACATAATATTAAAGCTAAAACTTGAATTATCTTTGCTAAATGTCTAAGCGATGACTGGGATTGCCTACTTTAAATCGCGCTGTCAAAGTTCCTTCCTACAAACACGAAAACTTCATTTCCAGCTGCCGGAAATGAAATTTTCCAAAATCGGTTAAAATCTTAAAGAGGGAAGGCGTACATACATATTCCTGTAATATATAATTATTAACTCCACATATTTAGGACGACGTAAGAATCTGTTTTTGACTTTTAAAGAATTGTTTACAACTCAATAATAATTAAGGTGTTGCAACTAATTGCATCTAATGAACGTTGGAATGTCTAATCAAAAATTAGCGTCGTTAAAAATTTCAAACAAAATTTCCGCCCCTCGAAACTTGACCTTAGAACTATAGAATACAGATAATAAAATTACATAACTCTCTTGTAATGACAAAATTGTCAGTAACTTTCCAAAAAATCTACAAAGAAAAAACTTTTAGTTCAGCATATCAATGTAAAAAAAATATTAAAAGTTATTGAGAATAAGTAAGAAAAATAAATATTTAAAAACTACGTTGTTATTTTAGCAGATTTAAAGTATTGCCATTGACAATAATTTAAGTAAATAAATAGTAATGGCAAAATCAGCAATTGTAGGTAAATATAATTCATACTATATATGTGTTGACATTATAATTAATATCTAATTACATAAAGACGACGAGTGGAGGTCATACAAGTATAAATTATAATATCATTGATTATTAATTAATTCAATTAATGTTTATTAATATATTGACTTTTATTTCAATATGTTAAGTAGTCGAATAATTAATTATCAAAGTTTTTTCAGTTAAAAATCTTATTATTGTAGGTACTTATTATATAAATTGGGTATAAGAACTTATTATTATGACTTTTACATGTAGGTTACTATTAACCGCTTCCGTGGCAAGTGGTTTACGCGTCAGCGTGTTGCGCCGCAGGTCCTGGGTTCGAAGCCGGGGTTACTAATGAAAGTTTTGGTTGGGTAAAAAAATAGTGTTGAATTGAATACCTCTTCCTTTCTTTAAAGTCGGTAAAAATAGCTGGATATATCGCTTTACCATTATACTGACGCATTAACCGAATGAGCAGTCGGGGGTTATAATTAATTATTGATAATAAATAATTAATTCCCATAATCCCTAGTGGGGAAAGGGGCAGATATATTGCTGTATCTGTTTCACTGATCATTTTCTTTACAGGCAAGTAGGTTATCAGCCTTCTATGTCCTGCCAGACCGAGTTTTTTTTTATCTCCAGCGGGGATCGAACCCACGACCTCTAGTCTAGATATAATCCTAGCTTTAATATTAATAACCACTTGCCTCCAGTAACTGGTAACCAGTTCTACAACGAATAAACATTTGTTTGCGTTTGAGTTTTTTGTTTGAAAGACGTAAATGCAACGGTTTGGTGGGCTTATTTGTTTATCAATAATAGTGGTCGCCCATTGGTCGAATTTTGACCACAATTCAAGAATAAGTCAGGTATGTATGTGTGTGTATGCTGCGTGTCATCCAAGCAGTAGTGTGCGTAATGTTTATTTTGTTGATTTATTGTTAATTTAGTTTTTATGCATAATTTAAAAAAATATTAGTATTCTCCACTCTTCTAGTAAATAAACTGTAACTAAATTTCATACTCCACCGTCCGCGCAATTTTCGTAAATAGATGTAAGTACAACGTTTTTGCTTCACGTATTAATGTAATGATGAAACCTATTCTTAGTTGTAATTAAAACATCGAGGAGATTTTAAATTGTCTTCAGATTCACTTGTAAAAGTGCATATTTAAATATAAGGATTTGTTAGAATAACATGTAGATAGGTACCTCATTCTGAAACTCGTAATTTTTTTTCCTAATTCATACAATGAACGTTTAATGTATAGTCATCGAATGGTGGCTCGCGATCATTCGATCAGACGTCATCGGTCAAAGCACCAGCCACTAGCCAGTGATATCACCAGACAATCATTTTCCTAATCCCCGCGTTTTTGTAAGTTGTTATTCGCTTGTTCTTAATTTTTTGGCCTTTTTAATACTGCGTCGTATGAAATCGCATCAATAGATCACTAAATAAAGTGTATTATGTTGAGTAGGTCTTATAATAGATTTTGTTTATTATATTTGTTAATTATATGATTTGGTTAGTTCAAAGTCAAAATATCTTTATTCATTGAAATCATATTTGATCATTTTGAATCCTCAATTTTTTAAATATTATGTACTTAGTTTATTAAAATAATTTTTCTAAAAATTATACTTAATGTTTTGTTTTATTAAGACAGAGTTAGAGCAGGTTCATTCCCAAGCTTTTTTATCATGTTGGTTTAACATGAATTTAAAATACATACATAAATAGATTTTTTAAATCTTCTATTTTTAATACAGGCAATTGTAAATAATTACATAATATGTATAGGGTTGCCAACTCTTGAAAGGACCAACCCGGGAGTTTAAAAAAATCTAGCGGGGAGGGGGGCAGTTGAAGTCTAAATCATATTTTATTAGTTTTTAAATTTATATTTACATTGCTTTCGAGCAACATGTAATAACTGATGGTTTTTTACCACAAAATCATAAACGTTACAACATGAAAGATCGTAGTTTGAAAAATCGAAGAAAAATGAAGTTCCAATGGCTCAATGTCTGAGTAGGGTGGTACTCGCTCGCCGCGGAGGTGGGGTATTCTGTGTCTCGACTCTATATTTTTGGTTTTTAATTATAAATATATTATTTACATTAGTTTAATATGGATTGCCGCAAAGTAACGCCTGATTCAATTAATTACCAAACATATTTAATCAAGAAATAAAAAGATATATTTTTTTTCACAACATTCATTACAAAAATAATAGGTAGAAAGAACCCTAGCACGTTCATTCGATGACGCGCAAAACAATCTCAACTCTCTGTATGTGTTAATAAGGTATTTTTTAGTCTACTTACCCTTTGTCGCGGAATAGCAGCGTAATTTGCATAGTAGCATAAATATGTTTGGGTTTAAAAAAAATATAGATACATTTTTTCCTTATCTGAATTCTCGGTTGTTAAATTGTCGTTGAAAATATGGTAAATCGCGTTACTAATTTTAATAACTAATCATGAGGAAATGTTTTTTGACTTCCACTGCACAATAATTACGTGGTTTTGGCATTTCGATGAGTAAACGCGGTAAACGTGGCGTGCGATTGAGTAAAATCTCGTGTATGTATTTGAATTTTCAGCCTAATATCGTCCAGGTTCTTTAATTTAGCAGGCACATCAGATACAAGGTATGAATGAGCTGTTGGACAGACGGAAGATTATATAAATACATATATAATATATCAAAAATGAAGACAAGAACCGCTAACAGAGTTCTACTTATTATGGGTTATCTTTAGTGAGGTTAGAGCGATAATAATATAAGTATTGATTATGGCTATTCGCTTATCTTAAGTACTTCGTAAATCCTCGATCTTCACACGTGTAAAAGAACTAAAACCATAATAATTACCTAATTGCGACAATTATTAATTCGCTTATCAATTAAAGATGTCAGGGTGACTACTTATATCTGAAATGATAATAATACCAATACACCGCAGTTCAAAGACCTTATAGATAGTTTTAAATCGGCACTTTCCGTCGTGTTATGAATGATGCAATAGATTATGGTTTATTTGGTGTCTTTTACGAATCTATTTTACATAGGTACTATGTAAATTCATTAATTTTTGGCTAAAGGCATTCTGCGCCAATGGGTACTTTACTTGACATTTTATCTTTGTAAACCAGTATCGCTTCGCCTAGGTTTAAAATGTACAGTACCTCATCAGTGTCGTTGTGGAGCGTTAGTCGTTTCACTTTGGCGTCATGGTCTCTTATGTCTCAAGAGTGCTGGTCGTTTTTCTCGCCACTCCAGCATCAATGATCTTATCCGTAGGGCGTTTATCTCCGTTAATGCGGTAATGTAGCCTGTATTTTGCGTATGCACCCCAACGGCTTTGATGAGCCTCTTGTATTTTTATAAAAATATATTTAAGTACATTATTGTAAATAAATGCTGTTCAAATAAATTTTTAGTATTTTATACATATATGTATTTCTCATGTTTGAACACATTGGATAACTACCTAGCCTGACTTACTGAAATATAAGTACGTATAATACCTACTCAAGTTCTTTGGAACTATTTTTAATTGTCAATTATTAATTTATAACTGGACCCGCGATCTTCTTATGTTTAATGAGACTGAGTATGAATGAATTTTAAATAAATGTAGCTTACCTAATTTACACCTAAAATACCTACCGGTAAAAGTACCAGCAATAAAGTCGTCAGTTATTTCCCAAATTAACTGGAACAATCAGATTTCTAAATAATCTAGAAACTCATAAATTCACGCTGAGAAATCTCGATAGTTATTAATACAATGACGAAAATACTAAGCTGGTTAGACCAGTAATAACTGGGCTTTTCGTCGTCAAAATAATAAAATTAATTTGTGGACTTTTTTATAATTTAGTTTAAGTTGCTGATACGGGTTCTTTTTTTGTTCAGCAGCATGATATACTCACGATTAAAGCCCAATTCAGAATGCAATAACAGTTTAAGACGGGTATCGCTTGACGCAAATTAAATTTGTATGGAAATGATGTTTATTGACCTTTAGCCTTTTGAAAAAGTATCTACGTAAAACGATGGAAGATTCCGTGAAAAGATTACCTATTAGAAATAATATTACAATTAGTCATCTTTGCTTGGAAACTTTACTTTCCTATTCCTATTACTTTTAATAATATACAATTGTATGTTTAACATCATCATCACCAGCTTAAGGAGCCCACTGCTAGGCAAAGGTGACGGCGCTGGTGTCCCTTCCCGCCACTCGTGCCATAGATATTATTTGGTAAATACAAACACAATATTTTATCAAATAGTTGATGTATGTATTTTTTTGAATTTCTTATACTTGTTTTATTTGAGAGAAAATGTATACCGTCAAAAAATGCCATTTGTTTGTTAAACGATGACTTGTCTATGGGAATTTTTACACATAAATTATGTTAGGAAACTAAAACATTTATGTCAAACTTATTTATGGTTTACATTTTCCGTCAAATATTTCAATGTACCTTAACAACTATTAAGAACACGTCGGCTTTATAAAAGAACTAGCGATAATAATATACATATATAAAAACCTTCTTCTTCAATCACTGTATCTATTAAAAAAACCGCATCTAAATCCGTTGCGTAGTTTTAAAGATTTAAGCATACAAATGGATATAGGGGAAGAAAAAGCGACTGTTTTATACTATGTAGTGATAATATTAGGCAAATGAGATTAATCTTTGGATTATTACTAGCTGACCCGAAAAACCTTATTTTGCCATATAAATTATTTCTAGAGTTGAAAATTATTACAGTAATAATATCGTTATTAAGAAAAGGGGATTGGTGATAGAAGCGTGAAAATTAAGGGTTAAAATTGTCTAAAAAATAATAATTTTCAGGTGGGCCACCCTTATCACTTAAGGATATAAAAATATGTTTACGACCTATTCTCAGACCTACTGAATATACACAAAAAAATCATAAAAATTGGTCAAGCCGTTTCGGAGGAGTTTGGTTAATATTTTGGAGAATTTTGTATATATAGTTTATTATTTATTAATGTTATTTATATACCGCATTAAAAATTTCTTTGAATTTTAATGTATATTGTGATAAGATTATTCCATTTATTGATTATTATTAAAAGCTATATAATACTTTATAATATACTTATCATGTAAATAAAAGGCTTTGCTAGAATTATAAAAATTAACATATTTATTGGCCTTTGCACTCAGTTTATAATCATACATTGTTATAATATTAAAAAGTGAATCATATTTGTGAAATAACATGTGTTTAGTACACAAAGGCACGTTAAGAAAATTAAGTGTCACTTTTGTGATTTTTCTTGTTTTACTATGCACAGAATAGGTAAGTTTATTTTGAAGAAATAGTCCAAAGAAGCGGAAAAAATAATTGTAAAAGTTTACAATGTTAAAAAATAAAGTCTATATCTATAAAAAATAAAAATAAATAAACAGTTAAAATATAAAATCGAATGAAGCTCAATAAGTATGTATAAATGCGTAGATTACTTATGTATAAAAACTGAATACTTCCAATAGTTAAAGAATAATAAAAATAAAATTTAATTTAATTAACAAAAAAATAAGATACATATTAAACCCGAGGTTAATTTTTCGAGTTTTTACATTTATTACGCTATATTTTCTTAATAAAATGAAAAATTAATCAGCTTAACCAAACTTGATTGTATCTGCATATTAAATAGATAGCAATTACATAGATAGCTTAAAGCTTGGACTCGGTATGAAAACATCTTCATATGTTTAATATAACTGTATACGTCAGCTAATGGAAAATTCAATATTCAATGTATTTTGTCATGCTCTCGGTAAAATATTTACTTTTTATTTTCTATCAAATATTGTATACAATAGTTTTAAGATGTTGCAGTATTTTTTATATGTAATCACTTATTATTAAAAAAGAAATTATATTCACTAGTTTATCAAAAAAATGTCTTTTTGAAAATAATTTAGTCTAATCTGCCCACTGAAAAATTTAAAGGGCTGCAGTATATTGACTGTACAAAGGTAGCATAATAATTAGTCTTTTAATTGAAGACTTGTATGAATAATTTGACGAGAGATAAGACTTTCTTTATTAATGATAGCATTTAATTTTTTAGTTAACAAGCTAAAAAAATTTTAAAAGATGAGAAGACCCTCTTTAAAAGAAGAAGAGTTTAATTTTTTTTATAAAATAATAAAATTTATAATTAAGAACTTAAAATATTTTAAAATATTAAAATTCAAAATGTCGGACAATTATCATGCGCAGTGGAAAACCAATCACGGATCATGCGCGTGTGTCGTGATTAATGATTTTTATTAAAATTGATATCTATTGATTTAGAGATTCATAAATAGTAAGAAGTCATAAATATAATATTAAAGTATCTAACACCTACTCTGTGGTCAGTAGGTAGACATTCAATGACGTACGTCGTACGGAGTTGACTCGATGGGAAGCGCGAAAGAACGCTTCGAAGGGTACTGCAAAAAGGCTTATCATAAGAATATTACTACTACGTATTACCACAGAATACCTAATATATAGTTGTAGAAAGTACTACAGCTTCTACATATACTACGACGGATAATAAAAGTGCTTTTTTTATTTCCAATCTACTTAGGAAAAAGAAACCTTCAATTTGGTTGTTGTATTTTTGGACCAATTTGCAGGTATCTTTTTGGTTTCTTGTCCTTTATAGGCAAGTAGTTGATCAGCCTCTGTTCCTTCCCAACCGAAATATTTATTTGTTTCCCCGGGATTCGAATCCAGGACCTCCGGCACAACACGCAGACACGATAACCACGCGCGCTAGCCACGAAGGTGGTTTAATAACGCGAATAAAATTTTGCAAATTCCTTTTTTGTACTATACAGACATTCAAGTTGATTTGTATAGTTTCATAAATAAAAATCCTTAACCAAATAAACTTTCTAATAGGATTTCGAATAGGAAAGCGAATATGCTTAATCTTTAATAGAGCAACATGTTAAGATTAACGCTATGACGTGCCTTGCATTGCCAATAAACTAGTTACTAGACCATATCGTTTTAACCTCACTTTTATTGATGAATAATATACTACTGGCTACTGTTGAATGACTAGATATAATTATTTTATACGCTTGTATCGTTTCACCTCACAAATATAGCCTTTACATAGGAAATAGCAATGGAAGTTTAATATGGTAAAATTGATATTTATGTATGCATATAACCTTTTGCAGCGGATTGCCAGATCATTTATTTATATTAAAAATCTAATTAGTACAACCCAATTCTTGTATTTTGGCAATGAGAGTATTCAAATGTATTGAGAAGTAAGAAAAATAAGAGGAATAAAATATATAAATACATCTATGATCTTTATGATGTGCACAGCACATAATGCTCCCGTGTCAATTGTCATGTTGATTTAAAAGTCGATTGACTTATTTCAATAGACAATATCTATTCTCGCAACTATTAAAAGCATTGAGTGTTGTAAAAGTAAGAGATTGGTGAAAGAATACTAAGCAATTTAATTACAACGAACCGATTCTGTAGAAAAACTTATCCAGCCTTGAGAACTCAATATCAAGCTGGCCAACTACCTGTCTACAGTGATTTTAAAAAAACCATTATGTTATTTCCCAATGTTCCATCTTTATATCAAATTTAATTAAAAATTATGAGAGGACCCAATGGTTATTTGAATATTAATTAATGTAAGAAGTGTATGATTTTTTAAACCTTTAAATATATTCTAAATCTCTGAAATTATCAGATCTGAATGTCAATTTGCTATAATTTCGCTTAACTACAGAACCGATTATGATTAAATTTTGTAAATACATTGTTAAACACCTGTGTGTGTTTGTGACAATAAGGACAGCAAGTGATGACGTGGGTCTAATTATTACAATCATACGTAATATTTTAGTGAAGATATATGTTAATACAAACGGATTTGTTAATTTAAATGTCAAATTGATATCATAAACTTTAAACCTGTCATAAATCCCGCTTTATTTACTAACAATGTCAAATTGAGCCTGCAACTAACAAGTTCTTATTATTTTATATTCATAATAAGCACCATAGTCTAGAAATAGTATCTCCTTTGTGGTTGGAGTGGCGAAAAAACGGGTTAAAGATTTTTAAAATAACGGGTTCTGCTTTTGCAAACGAGTTTAAAAGATGGTGCTTTGATTCTTGTTCGGTTCTTTAATCATGTCTGCAGACCTGACCAACGTGTTTAGAGAATTATTATCCTTATTTTTTTGTTCACAGTTTCTCTCAATTTCTACAATTGCTTAATCTCTAATATTTCATATCGAGTCTGAGGTAAATATACACTTATTTGCACTTCGGCGGGTAATTTGTTTATTAAATTATAACTAACATTACAAGCAATTCTAACTTTAAAGGGGCTTTTTGTTAACTTATATAAATTTAATTTGCATTACGGCTAACACTTTGAAAATAGATTTTATAGCTAAATATTATTTGTTCACGTATATATTTTTTGTAAAGCAAAATGTGTTTAATAACATTGTCATACAAGCGCCATCTAATACATTAATTATAAGCCGATAAAGTACTGGATTAAAGTTGATGTACTACTGTTGTAAATTACTATTAAACTATATACTAAATTACTATTGTATTTTCAAGTCACAAGTCTTGATCAGGTCGAAAGTGACAAATTTGTATAGTGAAACCTAATACTTATTGTTTAATTTGTGTGTCCAGTGTTACCTCGCGTCTTCAAACTATTGAGGAGTTACCAACGGCCATAGGAACGGACATATTATTATCTAACTAGCGATCTGCCCCAGCTTTGCACGGGTATAAAACATATATAAAAACCTTCCTCTTTAATCACTCTATCTATTAAAAAAAACCGCATCAAAATCCGTTGCGTAGTTTTAAAGATACAAAGGGATATAAGGGAAGAAAAAGCGACTTTAATACTATGTAGTGAAGATCAAACTCAACCGTCTTTTTGGGCTTTTTGACAGATCTAAAATAGATTAAGTCATGTTTTCAAATACAACCTGTATTGTTTAAGATTACAAATCTCGCCCACAGATCACGTTAAAAGCATTCATTGAGTTTAATTATGTAATTAACATGTCTATGGCAAATAAAACCAGAATTTACTTATAGGTGTATCCACGTGCCATACTTGTTTAAAACATGTTTGATTTCTTTTGATAAAATATGTACTCAACGTCAAATAGATATTCAAATACAAACTACTTTTGTAGCTCAGTAGGTCACGTTTTAATTCGATTGGGTTCAAATCATTAGGAACAAAAGTTCTTTTTGTTTCTAAAGCAATCAGTAGCTAAATATTACTCTAGCGAGGAATTGCAAATACAAGTCACTAAAAGCCGGTTAATATTGACAATTTGACATCAATTTGTCACCGATTGCATAGATTCATGTTTCTAGGTAATGCATTCTGATTCACGATCTTATTACAATACAGGTCCGATAAGAAACTGCATAGTTAACAATGTATGCAAAGATTAATATTATACTTCAAACAAGTTGGAGCTGTAAACAGCGCATGCATGATGGAGACGTCCGTAACGTCATTCCGAAAATAAGTATACACGATTAAATTGAAAATTAATTGGAATAAAACTCTTAATTGAAACTCAATCTTTAATTTAATATTACTTTATCACCTTAACAAAGTCGTTGAAGTTCAAAGCTAGCATTGAAGCTAGTTTAGCAGCCACTGTTTTTGTAAATAAAGTACAACAATAGAAAAAGTCTGCTCAATGGATATCTACGCGTCAGGATTTGACACTTACTTAAATGAGTACGTGCTCATACTATCACTACATAGTATAAAACAAAGTCGCTTTATATCCCTATATCCCTTTGTATGCTTAAATCTTTAAAACCACGCAACGGATTTTGATGCGGTTTTTTAATAGATAGAGTGATTGAAGAGGAAGGTTTATATATATGTTTTATACCCATGCGAAGCCGGGGCGGGTCGCTAGTATTGTATATTTTTGCTGTTGGCTTGAATTGATTACAACTCTTTTTGTTTTTTAAGGTCGGTTAAAAATTAATGAATAGATACGTAGCTAAGCGGTCTTATAAGCCTACCGCGAAGCCTGAGATATCGGGTTCGATCCCCGGTCCCGAATACAATTTATAATTTAATTTGTATTTGTATTCGGTCTCTGGTAGAACTACCAGTTGCCGGACGGGGTGTCATAAGTGGCACGGAGGTGTGGTTAAATTTCTAAAGACTTGCCTGAAGAAATTTAACCAAACCAACAAAAATTGGGTTGCCTGGAAGAGATCGCTGATTAGCGATAAGGCCACCTGTTGTACCCAATTTCAACGAAGTGTTTAAAAAAAGTTAAATTTGATGCATAAAAAATAGTTCTGTCAAGTGAAGTACAGAATAACTATTTGTTTTCAAATGCAAACGACAACCTTGACCCTCTGCTATGGGGATAATAGAATATCAATAGAAATTAATACAAGAATTGTCGTTTGTGAAGTGTCAGTTTATAATACTATCATACTATATAATAATGTCAGTTTTTATTATTTTATATAGACATTTAAATCTTTTTCATATATACAAAAGGCTCAACATAACCATTGGGGTTCGTACCCAAACTTCAAGCTTTCTGGCTCTAATCAATTAATATTAAAGGATATTATAAAAAAAAGTTCTAATTATTTTTCGCGAACGGCTTCTCCGATGTCGGTGAGACTTGCGGTGACATGTGCTAACTCGGTTTAAGGAGTAACTTAAGCTGCTTTTAAACCGACTTTCAAAAAACCAAAAAGAAGAAGTTATCAATTCAACTTGTTTTTTTGTATTAAAAGAACTATGCTCGCAGTTTTGACTCCATTTTGATTTGAATGTGGGAGTCCCTGGATTTATTTGTGGCGTTTGAATGTTTGAGCCCAGCTCTTGAAGTTTTAAGAATATCTCTTAAACCACGCAAGCGAAGTCGCAGGCCTAGCTAGTTCCAGTATACTTATATTCCAGAGCTAAGCATATCTCTTTTATTATTATAATATACCGCTTTATAATCCACGTGCCAGCTTAATTATTGTATTCAAATAGGTGTTTAAAATATTACCACACACATCTCAAGCTTATAATAATGCTGAGGAGTTATTTACATGGTCACGCAGTCTTCACAATCTAAAATACAAAAAATTTCTTTTAATGACCAACAATTTTGATCATCTTATCTATCAACAGAAATTACCTTCCTGAGTAACCACTAAACACACAATATTAATAATGACAGTAATTCTGATCTACACAAACTAAACGAGGAATTTATTGAAGTCAAAACTAGTTTGTCATGTCATACAATTTCTAAATTTAGATCAAAGGAACAGTATTTTGAAATCACTTAATTAAAATTAGGAATTATAACTTAAAGTTTTACTTGTAAGACATGACAAGACAAGATAAAAGTAAGACGTCAATTACCACCAATGTCTGGAATTTCTGTTTAAATATATAGCTCAACGGATACGGATGGATGAAGGCAAAACCCAGATTCCTTATCTTCTTCTAAACGGAAATCAATTAAGGTTTTTTCTTTTACGGTAACATTCTTTAATCGCTTGTATAGTTCAGGTCACGCACTGGTTTATTTTTAACACCCGTAGGAAGAGAGTCAACTTGCGTCGCTTCACTTGCGTCTTCGCATCTCCATGCTATTTCTGTAGCTACGGCGCGGCATCAATTGCAGAAAGCAACAAAAGACTTAATTTTAAAGTCTCATAGATTTTATATTTTCGTTCCTTTTGGAGTAGAGACTTGGGTCCATAGGGCCAGAAGTACGTCGATTTTTTAAAGAGATATCGACGTAGTTGAGACCAGAGGAAACCCGGAAGCTGGCTCATATTTCGGCCAACGCGTTAGTATAGCGATGCAATGTAATGTAGCCAGTATTATGTGTGGTTGACATTATTATAAATAATTATGTAAATTTAAACAATCTCCAAGTATAGTCAATAGAGTATAAGTCGGTTTGGAAACACCGAATAACAATTAGGACCAAATTCGTGAAGCAGGCGCCCAGATGTTTCCCATGTCCCACTGGTAGGAAGATTCCTTCATACTTCTTAAGCCTAGAAATATAATTTTCTTAACAAACTCACGATGATTTTGGTAAAGTAGGTATTACTGCGTTTGCGTAAAATATTTTATGTGAATAATAACGGAAATTCAAAAATTCTCTTTTGTGTGTATATAAATAAAAATATCTTTTCTGTATGAAAAGATCTTTATAAATTGTTGCTCCATCTCGATCAGCTTTCCAATAAGGTTCAACATCAATCCATTCGTTAGAAGTTATGATATGCCACAGACGGAGACACTATTCACACCCCTCTGTTTGCATCAATTTTAACAAAAAAAAAATTGTAACTCTAAAACTACTCAGCAGATTTTGATGAAATAAATGATACCACATGGGAATCACCAGCTTACAAACATAAAAAGAATCATTAAAATCGGTTGACACAGTTGAAAGTTTTGAGATATACATAAAACATACGCGTCGAATTGAGAACCTCCTCCTTTTTGAAGTCGGTTAATAAGTATTCCAGCGTCCAGCTGTTTCTTAGATTGAAATGACGGCTATAGCATTGACGGTTTCTTATTCTACAAAACCTATTGTCTAAAATTCTAAATCATCGTTTCTCAAGTCTCAATAATTTTTTATGTCGCGACCCACGAAAAGGCCAAAAAATTAAAAAGTCTTACGACCCCGTCACTATAATATTTAGTTTTAAAACACTACAATAAAATTCATATCTTTAATAAACGAATCTTTTGTACCTATATGTAGTTTGTACTTATATTTTTCAACAGACTGCGACCTCCTTTTAAAACAAACTTGACCCCCGTAAGGGTCGTGATCCACCGGTTGTGAAACGATGGTCTAAATATTACAGCTACATTTTAATGTGACCCAATAACCGAATTACGTATTAAATCGTAGCCAATGTTGCTTGATAACAGTAATAAATCGTAAGTTAGGGAGAAGGTAGACGCCTAGAACCAGTTTGTCTCGCGAATAATTTCAGTACCGTAATATGGTGCGATGGCAGTCACTGACCTCGATGTGTGTGGCTGAATTCAGTTGCCAATTTTCTATAACTACACATTAAAGTGTAACTGATTGATTCTAAGGCTTCAGATTCATACAATCACTGATGAAATTCGATTCGACCAAAAGTACCATTCAAAAACTAACTCGATCCTTTTATAACATGATTATTTATTAGCAACTTTGGTAAAATTTTGAAGAATTAAAAAAAGTAATCTTTGGTAGTAGAATTTTGCAAATATATAGTCGCAATATTTAATTTTAATTGAGTTTTTTCTGTTTTAGAGTTTACGTTTTTTCTTTTTTTTTATAACTACGGATATTATTAAACTGTTAACCTAGTATTATTTATTTTATGCATCATTTCCTTAAGGAATATAATAATAGTATTTCTAACTACGACTTACAATGACAGGTCAAGAGCTAAGAGTACAAATTACAATATATAAGTGACGCGGTAAGATAAAAATTAGTCTAGGAGTCGTTTATTTATCTATCTATTATTTATTGTCTATGCCATAGACATAGACCATAGATTTTATGGTATAAAATCTATGGTCTATCTATGGTGGTATGGTACTCTGCTGTCCGTCCGTCCGTCCATCTGTCACCAGGCTGTATCTCATGAGCCATGATAGTTAGACAGTTGAAATTTTCACAGATGACATTTCTGTTGCCGCTATAACAACAAATACTAAAAAACATAATAAAATAAATATTTAAGGGGAATCCCATACAACAGACATTATTTTTACGCCGTTTTCATATTTATTATATATATTTTATTTAAATATCCAAGGCTATTTAAATTATACAGGCTCTCGAGTCTAGTTCTTACTGTATTGCTTAGTTCATTAATTAAAGAGATTCTTTTATTGGCGGTACAAAGTTCGCCGGGATCTTAATGAAAGTTATAAGTGAACAAAGATGATGTCCTACTATAAGGGAACCCTGTTCTGTTATCCGGTATAATATATAAAAATTGTAATATAATAAATCATCCTTTAAAAAGTGTAAGTGAAGGCATCGGTACTTCCTAATAATTAATAATCGTGATTTTGCTATGTACCGCATACTTAGGTAACATTAAAATATTTTGGTGGCATTTTTGTCGGACGAATATAAGATCGGGAATTGACGAACATCTTGACCCCATCTATTGCGATAGCTCGTCAATTCCCACTAATGGAGCCGCAGCATTATCCAGTGAAAGTAATGTCAACGTAACAAAAACTTCGCATGCCGCATGGATTAAGAATGCTTCCTTCAAAGTTAAATTTACGACGAAATAAGACGATATATGTGGTTACATGTGTTAGATACAACATGATAATTAAGTATCGTTGGCCCTTGTGAAGTGTTAGCCAATATGTTAAACACGATATTACGCGGAATGCGTGGCTAATGATATTGCAAGACCGGTTCTTGCTATCGTGTTTGTTTTTAACCAACTTCAAAAAAGGAGGAGGTTCTCAATTCAAAGCTGTTTTTAAATGTTTGTTACCTCTTTAGAGGTTTCGACTGGGTGAAGCCAATTTGTTGGCTTTTTTGTTTGAAAGCTGATGCTTCCCGTGTAGTCCCATTTAAGTTTCACCAAAATCTGTTCAGTAGTTTTAGAGTTACAATTTAAAGTCTGATTTCTTAATCTAACATTTTAATATTTATAAGTAATACTAGTGGACCCCGCGAACTTCGTATCGCGTCAAACGTCATTCCATAGAAAATGTACGAGGAAAATGTTTTTTCTTTTATTTTATTTTTTTCGACAATTTTCCAAATTTTTCTCTCCGTAAGAACCGTCCTCGTTCTTCAAGGAATATTATAAAAAAAGAATTAGCGAAATCGGTTCAGCCGCTCTCGAGATTAGCGCTTAGCAACACATTCAGCGATTCATTTTTATATATATAGATAGATTAAGTAAATAATCAAAGGTCGTATGCTACTCTATTTTCAAGCTTGCGAATTCAGTCACCTGCGAGCTGCCATTTAGACTCATTCTGATAAAAATATTTACAATGTGTCATTACAATCACTATCACCATATAGTATAAAACAAAGTCGCTTTTTCTTTCCCTATGTCCCTTTGTAAGCTTAAATCTTTAAAACTACGCAACGGATTTTGATGCGGTTTTTTTAATAGATAAAGTGATTAAAGAGGACGGTTTTTATATATGTTTTATACCCGTGCAAAGCCGGGACGGTTCGCTAGTTATATTTATAATCAACAATTATAACTTCTTGTGGCTAGAATCTTTTAAGCATATCTTAATTAAAATCTTAAATAAATATAATTAAATAAGTTATATGTGAAACATTTTATTGTATTCATAATTTACGACAACTGAACACATCACAAATGAACTTAAATACAATTTATAAACCCCGGGATGTTAGTAATAATTAAGAATGTCTCATTAAGATGAGGCATTGAGAAAATTCGAGATTTGATTTCTTGAGAAATTAAAGGACTTAGGAAAGTATTTTTATGACTATATGTCACTTCATGATATGGGTTTCATTTCACCAGTTGCCGTTACACAATTGGTTATATTTTGTAACAGAGAAAAAATTATCAAAGTTAACCTCTTATTAAACATAGATTTACATTTAACAGGTATACGGGACCAAAAAATTCCTCATTAATTTTTAAATAGATTAGCCTATATACACACTTCAATGGGACAGTTGCATTCTTTTGTACTAGTAAGAGTTTTTGACGTGACAACGTCTTATAAATTGGTTAGCCGGGTGACACTTCAAGAAACTGCGTTACGCTCCGCTCACGTTATGCGCTCACAATGAGAGCGAGTGAGAGGCACGCGTCCCTTCCACTCGGGCATGGTTAGCCCGCCTAAGAGCGAGAGAGACAGACATAAAAAGATAATTATTTTACCACTCAAAGTCGTTGTCACGTAAAACTTTCGCCCGTATACCGACTTTACAGGCAACCAATTTTTTGATTTAAACGTCAAAAACTGTATTATCCCATACGACCTTTCTAATTTAGACGCGCCGGTGCCCGCTTTCCCATACATTCGACACCCCCTTGACTCCTGTCGCAAGCGCTCTAATTTAGATTTATTTTCAATGCCTCATCTTAACACATGAAGAGATCTTCAGAATTGAAACTAAGATCCATATAGGCCACATCAGCTTACAAACAAAAAAAAATCACATCGGTGCATTCGCTTAAAAACTACGATGCGAAAAACACAAACACGTCAATTTTGTAAACAGACCTTTTTTTTACGAAAATATAAAAAACAACAAGCAAAGTGCGAGTCGGACTCGCGCACGAAGGGTTCCGTACCATTATCTATAAAAGCGGCAAAAAAATTACGTTTGTTGTACGGGAGCCCCCTCTTAAATATTTGTTTTATTTTATTATTTATTTTTAAAGTGAATATGTAACAATATTATTGAAGTTCATTTTAAGAAGGTTATAATTTAATGGTTCTCTTAATGTTACTTTTAAACTCGACGTTTTTTCCTTACTTTCTTTTACCTTGCTTTTAAAATAACAGAGAGAATGAGTACGTCATTTACATCGGTATCCGGCTCACAACGAGAAAACAATTCAACTGACGATTGCTCGTAAAACTTAACGATTTTCTTCCAAGATAACATTTAAAATATTTTTAACACGATTTTGAATAAAAAAAATAATATAACGTATTTATTTTACAAATTAATATCATAATATTAATACGTGAAGCAAAAACTTGTACCCGTTTTTATGAAAATTGCGTATTGAGGAGTATGAAAATTCCCACACTTATAGTTTATAATATCAATTATAAGTCCTCTATTTAAACTTTATATAGAGGAGTAGATAAGGCTAATATTGTTTTTAAATTATGCGTAAAAAATACATGAAATATAATACATAAATATACAATAAAACAAACATTACGCACACTACTGCATGACACACAGCACGCATACATACCTGACTTACTCTTGAACTGTGGTCGAATTTTGACCAATGGGCGACCTCTAGTTTAAATAATTATTTAATTACAACTATGTATTCTTTAAAATATTCTTATCTGAAGATAAAGGAAAAGAAGATATGTAGTAGAAGATTGTTTTTGAAGATACCTTTTAAAATACACCTAAAAGATTTATAATGTACTAGTGGACCCCGCGAACTTCGTATCGCGTCAAAGTTCCGAATAAATAACATGTCACCTAAAACGTCATTCCATAGAAAATGTATGAGGAAAATGTTTTTTCTTTTATTTAATTTTTCGAAAATTTTTCAAATTTTTCTCTCCATAAGAACCATCCTCGTACTTCAAGGAATATTATAAAACAAGAATTAGCGAAATCGGTTCAGCTGCTCTCGAGATTTGAGCTTACCAACACATTCAGCGATTCATTTTTATATTATAGACTATGATTATACAATGAAAGATGCAACATGACAAATGCAGTTCCTAATTAGATTATAACAAACTAGCTTTCACGAGCGATTTCGTCCGCGTGGCCATAGAATACAGCTTATGGCACTCAGTAAGAGTTCTAGGGTGTCATCAATGCAAGAATTTATTCAATCGGTCCAGTGACTTTTGAGTTTATTCATTACAAAGATACAAAAATACAAATCTTTCCTATACTATATTAGTGTAGATTGCAAACATATTTATAAATTCCATAGTTACATATTATGCTTGTTTGTTCGCTTTTCCTGTTGCAACTGTGGCTGCAGGTGTTGTCATAACAAATAGGTATATATACTTACTCGAATTTGTACGGTTGACACACAGATCTCTGCAAAATTATCAATGAACATGAGGTTATCGCGTTAAGTCCATACTAAAATATAATAGTTAAATATTGTCGTGCACTGTCAATTGTCACGCCATGTCATGCTCAAATCACGTTTCTGATGGACTTTGTAACTTGTCAGTTTATATGCCGACACTAAATCACAGCTGCCGATAGCTTTTACCGTTTCTGATACAAAAGGTTCACATCCTCTAATATATGATACTGAGAAATTTTAGCGCAGTGTTGTTTTATTTTCGACTGCGCTTGCTGCGACTGCTGGGGAGTTTCTTGCGCAGCTTCTTCTTCACTAGAACGCCACCCCTAGAATCCGAATTGTAGATTATACAGTCTTTGATTTAATTATAGCTTTAATATTAGTGTAACTGTTAATCAGTTCTTTTATTTATCGGATAAGAGGCAAATGGCCAGGAGGCTCACTTACAAGATACAATCCTCCGCCCATGAACACCCTCAACGCCTGTTGAGCCACGGGTGCGTTGCCGGACTTTTAAATTAGAGATACACTCTTTTCTTGAAGGTTCTTAAGTCGTAATCGTTCGGAAATACATGAGAAGGCAGCTGATTCCATAGAGTGGTGGTGCGCGGCAAAAATGCCTTAGTTCTATATTGACTTAATTTTTTTTTTGAGTTTGAATTTGAGATTGATCTAGATAACTATAAAATTCGATGCAATATTGTTTGCTTGTTGCGCGTACAAACCTACAGAAAAACAGAACTTAAATATATTTTTTAAATAGAAAGTAAACGTGCTAGAGGCACATTTAGTATTTATTAGTAGAATTATTGGCCTTTTAAAGATATACGCTCATTCAAAAGAAAATAATGTACCTATGAGAAACGAATATTCTTCATAAACACTGTCGTAAATTTTTCTATATTTTTAATAGTTATTTTGCTATACTCGGATTAGACGAATCCAACAAATCAGAGATCATGAAAATCGGTTCACGCTTTCTTGAGTTATACATTAATTTATATAAATTACGTGTCACGTTGTTTGTCCGCGATGGACTCCTAAACTACTTAGTCGATTTTAATCAAATTTGCACACCGTGTGCAGTTTGATCCAACTTGGAAGATAGGATAGCTTACATCTTAATTTATAGTCGCAATATTATTTTATTGAAAATTTGTTTCCTCATACATTTTCTATGGAATGACGTTTTAGGTGACACGTTATTATTCGGCATTCTGAAGCGAAGTTCGCGGGGTCCACTAGTATATATAGAGATTGTTGGTAAACGCTATGGTTGTTAACAACTCATTTAGACATCGAATCCTAAAGAAATGTTCTCGTTTTACATATAGAATCCAAACGTAGATCAATAAGTAACATGATGCATCGTTAGCCCCACGAAAGTTCCTCGAATAGGCCACTTATTGTTATTAATAAATTCACAAGCCAATATTACCGTTAATGCATAGAGAATACCGCTTATAATGACTTGTATCAGTTTTGCTGTTACGTCTGCCCTGTGTTGGTTGGTTTTCAACACATCCACTTATTTACATTAGACCGTTGCCGTTACCTTTCGAGAATGAAAGTAACAAACTATACTATTATAATACTATAGTCAGGGCCGTCTTTAACCTATTGGAGGCCCTGGGCATATTAGGATAATGGGGCCCCTATGACTTTGACAGAACACTATTTTGTTAGAATAGACAAAGAAAGGAGATAAACAAGGTTAAATTTTTTTAAATTAACAATCACATGAAACGAATAGCTAAATGTAATAGAGTCCACAAAAGTAACTCTTTTAGCATTTACAATTAGTGCTTAAAAATCTATGTTATTTGAAGAGGAACTCAACTAGATTTCAGATGGGCAAAATCGTTAGTCACTTCTTCAAAATCAATGTTTTTTAGCACATCAGATTCTATGGACATCAGCGACATACTGGTTAATCTCTCTTGAAGCATTGTACTTCTTAATTCATTTTTAATTCTTTTTAATTTGGAGAAGGAGCGTTCCCCACTGCAGTTAGTTACCATCATGCTTAAGAAGATTGTCCATGCGATTTCTACATTTGGAAATGTGTCTTCAATTTTGTTTTCTTTCAAAAGTTGATATATTTTTAATATATAATCCTCATTTTCACTGTTAAAAATTTTCAAGCATTCTGTTAAATGCAAACATTCTAGTTCTAACTCTTTCTCATTAACATCTTCATAATAAAATTCTGCAAATTCTGTGCAACTTTGTCTCAACTCTTCAGAATTTAGAGTTTTCGAGCGAAAAAATAAATCAAAACGTTTACTAATATTCTTAGACGAACTTAATCGCTGTTTTAAATGAACGCTGAGTGTATCAATTATAAGAAGAAAGGTTTCTATTTTAAATTTCTCTCTTCCATTCAGTTGGACTGACGGCGCGGAGCCCTTAAAAAAAACTCTGGCGAGTACTTCTGCGTTTTGTTCTTTGAGATAGGTCCTTGTAGTCAGATTCCCGGTTTCTTTCTTTGGCAGACGATTCGAAGTAATCAAATTTATCCCTGAAGTTAATAATAAAATCGTCAAGTGAAGTAAACATATTAGTTGCAACGTCCAGTGTTATTGTTTCTTTCTGAAGATAATTATTTATTTTGTCTATTCTTTCCAATATACAGTTCCAAATTTTCGTTAAATAATTAATTCAAACTTGGAGGTTCATACTTCGCTTCGTTCGCTCAATTTTAATGGAGCGAGTCAAACTGATAATTTTTCTTTAAAATGTGTATGTGCTTAGTATATCATTATACAATTTAAATTTATCTAAGCATGCTGAAGTCGGAAAGCCTAATTTTTGGGCGAGAGTAGAATAGCTTCACGCATGTATAAGCTAGTAATTTCGCATTGTAGTCAGTAATTTAGGTTCAATTTCTTCGAATTCTATAAGTTTTTTGGTAATAAATCTTGATTATCGTTTGGTGATCTGACAGGATCTAGGTACTTTGTATCTGAGGGGGCCCCTATCGATCGCGGGGCCCTGGGCACTTGCCCAGAGTGCCCACTGGGAAAGAGGGGTCTGACTATAGTATTAAATCCGAAAGTTGATTTTAACTTCTGGTATTTAACCCCCGATGTAAAAACTCCTCGTGTTGTAAATTTTATATGTTGTGTGTTCGTCTGTGAAATTGTTTTTAAACAAATCAATGAAATTCCTAAACCATTATGATGTGGTTTTTGTTGGAATCTGACGCGATCGAAATGGTTCTTAGCTACAATTTATAAAGAACTATTCATTCATTCTTATTAGCAATTAACATGTTGGAAGGTTTTTAAATTTTTGGCAATCGTAATTTGGTCATTAACTAAATCAACCAATTATAAGGCGAAAGTTTATGAAAATGGATTCGCAGGCACTCTTGCATGCATTTTGTTCTAGAATTAGAAGGAACTCGAAAAAATACCACTGACTGTTCTATTTAGAGAAAGTTGCGCTCTAGACATAACCTATATTTAGGTGTAAAACTAGGGTTAGTTTCAGCAGAAAGTTTAGCACCGTTAAATTGTTCAACAATCTCCAAGTGACGTCAGACTCGCAACTTCGAGAAAATTCTCCAGCAACATTAAAAATCCTGTAATTAAACATCAGTACCTTAATCAAAAACAGCGATAAGATTTAATGAAATAATGTTTTATCCTGTTATCGGTCAACAAGGACGTTATTGAAAAAATTTGATGCTAATTGAAACTTGTGTGTTAAAGAGATCATGACGTAATTCACGCACGTATTCACGTGTGATATAATTCACACTTATTTTTTTATCCTTTGCCATCTCCGTGTGTAAGTGGTTGATGCCTCTGGTTGTTACGCCGCAGGTCCTGGGTTTTAATGTTAGGTGAACAGTTAGGGACGTTAGGCACAAAGAGCTGATATTTCTCTATATAGATATATAGCAATATATACATACTAGCGACCCGCCCCGGCTTCGCACGGGTATAAACATATATATAAACCTTCCTCTTCAATCACTCTATTAAAAAAAACCGCACCAAAATCCGTTGCATAGTTTTAAAGATTTAAGCATACAAAAGATATAGGGACAAAGAAAGCGACTTTGTTTTATACTATGTAGTGATTATATAGATACAAAAATGTTTTGCCATGTTCCAGGGATTAGTTACGGAAAAATATATACAGATAACATGCATATGATTTATTATCTTTAGCTTTATAGATTAAACAATCTTCTAATGACTCGGATGCGAATAATATTTTTCTTATGGCAAATTGGACAAATATATACAGATCTAATGGCAACCTTAGCAACTATAGCTTCTCAGCTAAAGTAATTAAATTCAATTAGACTTTATTATGTGTGGCGGTTTGATTATTGTAGTTACTTATTTACGCGGCTCACGCAGCAACACAAAGTGAGCCTTGGCCTCCGAAGAGAAAAAATGCCACCTTCGACAATCTTGGGTTGCTGCGTGTCTATTGGAGGACAGTAAATTGGCTATTTGGAGTTTGTGCAGGTCCACCTCCACGTCTTTCCAGCAATATCGGAGTTCCCAGCTACGCCTTTTTGACACCACTGTCAACTAACAATCTCTCTCTGGGCCTATGGGCTTTGGCTTCCCCCATTATGTTAGGTGCCGCCATAATGCAACTTTCAGCTCCTTTTAAAGATTATATCTACGTTAAGAAATATATTACTGGCACAGTGTTTGTATTGCGATAAAATGCAAGTAATAATATTAATAAAACCGTAAAAAATATATTATACGTTACCAAAATAGATTATTACACTTAACGTGAAACTGAGAAGTTTGCCATTTATTCTGTAATTCTCTTTTTTAGGTAGGTATTGTAAACTACGTCTTGTTAATTATTCTTTCTTTGTATGGTTATTAAAAACAGAATCTATTAACGTAAGCACATGTGTAGAAAAAGGTGGCTAAACTCAAATCCGAAATAGATAATATACTTGTTTTTACCTGGTTGAGCTGACCTCGTATTATAATATCATTTCATTTGGTTGGTTAACATTCCTTCCTTCATATTATCTGAATTAATAAAAGATCAAAGGGCGTATTAAAATCACACTTTACATAAATGATACGTGTCGTAACCGGTAAATTATAAAAAACAACTGAACTGGACACTTCCAGTTTATCGTGTTTTGTTTCTGATTGGGAATACTCCAGTGTAAACTAGTTTAACCAGACTTGAACATTGAACTTATGATTAAAACATTCTATATTATAATTGAGTCAGAAACTGTCTACTACACTTTCGCGCTTAAACCACAGAATCGATTTTGATTAACATACAAGTTACATCAAATAATACAGAGATATACAGTATGAGAAAGGACATTGATTGTTTTTGCCAAAAAAGGCTTGAAGTCGTTGAAATATGCAAATATTAGCTCCATTTATTTTTCTATAATAATATTATAAAAAGGAGAGATTTGTTCGTTTGAACTGAATAGGCTTTGAAACTATTTGAAAACTGGACCAATTTGAAAATTGAAAAATTCTTTTACCATTTGAATTTTAAGTTATCCCTGATGAACATAGCCTATATTTTATAATAATTTTATATAATATTTTACGATAATATTTATTTTGTGCGCGGGTAAAATGGGTAATTCGATTGCTGCTCGCCCGCAATATGGCGCTTTTGCGGCTCTCTGCGGTGAGATTGAACAACGGGTCTGGAGCGGCCTTTGATTTGTTTTGAGTACACTGGGTGCCTACTTTGTATTACATGCGGTTGCAATAACTGTAGGTGTTATAAACACTACGATTGAGACGGGCGTCTCACATAAATGGTAAAAGTATGTTTCATAAATAAATCCTAAATGCTAATTGCCTTTTATAATTCCTTCTCAGACTAAGAAGGCTGTGCAATTCTCAATACATGCCTTGCGACAAGGCAGTATCTTGATGGACCTGTGTCCTGAGGTCGGTACAGGTGTGCACTCAACCCAGGTATGTCTGACCATGTTCTGATTCTTTGTAAGATATTGGAAATTATTTGGAAAAATCGGAATATCCACCTGTTTTTGTAGGAATAGGTTTATATTGTGGCTAACCTAAGTTAAGTAACTTACACCTGAAGATATTTTCTCAATTTCGCTTACCTTTTGTAATTTATTTACTTTATATGTTATAGATAAACCAAGAATTAAACTAAAGACATATCAGATTATACGTTGTATTATGAAATGGCGAAACTTGAGTGATTGACCTCGAGAAATCAGCGCTGCCTGCTAATTCACACATTACGAATACATATTTATTTTAAAATATTCGATAAATTTATTTCATTAACAACTCCATATAGTAAGTACTTAATAATTGTGATTGTTAAGCTAGATTCAAATGCATTGAATCATCAATGCAAAAAAAGAAGAAAATCTTTGTTTACATAAAAACGAGGTTTGAAATTGTTTTTCGATCATTGTGAAGTGAATAGCCATAAATAACAGGTAGGAAAAAAACTTTTATTAGATATATTTATCTATATCTAACTAGTTGTGCCCCGCGGTTGCACCCGCGTTAATTTCCTCGTAAGGTGATGTTATATATAACCTATAGAATATATATAGCCTGTAGAATACTCTTATCTCTTAGTTATCCCACAGGAACACACTACCAGCATATAAAGTACCCTAATTTCAATCAAATCCATTCAGTAGTTTTTGCGTGAAAGAGAAACAAACATCCATAAATCCATAGATACATTCGCGTTTATATTAGTAAGGATTTAAACGTTAAATGGATGTATGAGTTTCTTCCTTTCATTCGAGATTAGATATTTTTTCAACAAGTGAAATCAAAAGACAGTTCAGACACTTCCAGGCCCCGGCACGTCAAACCTACTAAGAAAACCCCTCCTTTTGCGTCGGGGTTGGATATGTATAGTATCGCAATTATAGATTCCACGCGAACGAACTAACGGGCAACAGCTAATCATTGTGTACCTATAAATTATAATTTATAACTATCATTCATGGTCAAACTATAAATTTTATTGAATCGTGAGCACGATACGTGTTTATAATTTTAATTAATGATAGTGAGACTTTAATATAATCATTATAATTATCGGTCATTATTAATAAAATTATTCTAATTGACTACATTTAGCTCAAAATACTTCTTGTATAAGTGTTAAAATTTTAACAAAAAAAAACGATTTCAATTTGTAACTCTAAAAATACTGAACAGATTTTGATGAAATTTAAATGGGACCACACGGAAAGTACCGGAATCATCGAAATCTGTTCACCCAGTCGAAAGTAATGAGGTAACAAACATAAAAAATCATAGCTTTTAACTGAGTACCTCCACCTTATTTGAAGTCGGTAAAAATACAAAATAGCTTTATTTTATATTGTCAGAAGTCAATAGACGGAAATAAATATTTAAAACTAATATTGTGTGTCTGAAACGTACATATAAATGTTACTTAAAGTTTTTCCACTTACATATAATATTTACACATCAAAAAACGTTCACAGAAAAAAGGTGTAATATTTTTTAATTGCTTAAAATAATTTAAAATAAATTATTACGTCTGTGTTTTTTATTTAAAATTTTCAAATTTAAATTACGTGTTTTAAATGTTAAAGCCATAAATAATGCATTTAATAATATTTTGACACGAGAAAATATCTCAACTTTTTCAAACGCGGACTTTTTTTGATATATGTAAGTCTTTTAAATAAGTGAATGAAAAACAACATTCGAACGAAATCCTTAAGGATTTGAAAGGAATCATTGAAAGAGGCTAGACGAAGGGTTGTATAGGACGCAATGGCGGGGACTATACTGAAAAAAGCAGGGCCCACAAGAAGGTGCTGCCATTAATAATTATGTAGACATGTAACAGTTAAAATAAAACCTAATTTCAGGTCAATTACTTATTTTGCTCACGTTGACAATAAACAGTACAAAGTCCACTCTTGAACAAATTTAATTCGACAAGTTTGCAAACAGTCCTTGAACAAAAACTGCCACATCAATATTTACTGGATATAAGTGTTATAAACTTTTTACTTCAAAATACGAAATATTAGCTTTTTAACCGACTTCAAAAGAGGAGGAGGTTCTCAATTCGACTGTATTTTCATCTGGGCAAACCGATTTCGATGAATCTTTTTTATTTGAAGCACCACTTCCCGCGTGGTTTCATTTAAATTATCAAAATCTGTTCAGTAGTTTTAGAGTTACAATTTGAATACGGTTTTATTTTGTTAAAATTATATTCCTATTTATAAATTGCCTGTGGTCTCAGTCAAGTCAAGTCATAACAATTATATTTTATTCTATAACGAACCGTTGAACGGTTATTTACTTTATCTCAGTCCTCAAAACTAGTGTACAGAGAACGAACGTTTGCACCTATTTATATAATTATAATAAAATGTCTTAGTAGTAAAACAAATTCTATTTTTTTAATAAAAATTACCTCGATTTGTGAATCGTGTGATATACTGTGAGATAATTTTTTCGTGACAAGATCTGTGTAAACTAATGCTAATTAAACAATTAAATATACAAATATACGCGTAATGAATAAACGCTTACAATAATTTTATTCATTACGCGTGTAATTGTCTAAATACGACGCAACAACCGCAGTGTCGCGAGTCGCTTAGAAATAAAAACCCATAAAATATAATCTGAACGTGACATTTATACTAATATTTGTAGTTAAGGTTAATCATCTGTTATGGTCGTTTTCTTTTGCATTTTGTACCTAGAATAGTAAATTATAACTAATTCCTCAATTACCTACCCGCCATTTATTATTTGAATGGAGAAATTTACCTTTTTTTAATGGATAAATTTTATAAATTAATGTTTAATTAAACAAATACTTGAAAGATATAATTGAATATCTCTAGAAATGAAAAAGTTATGGGACCTTGAAGTTGCGCTTGCAAGAATAATTTTGGTAACACGCGGATATATGACGTCACAAGCGAATCAAAAGTGCGTACTAAACAACTTCAATAATCTATTTCTAAGTCATTTATTGATCGATTTCAAAAAAAAATTAGTGATTGATTAATTTTGATCTATATTTTAATACTATTATGAGTATAATATTAACAACATCAGTAAACTTTTCCATTATTGACCTCAGATTTATTTTAGTAAAATGTTGATTGTTGTTCATTATGTCGATGAATGCATCATTATATTAAGTTGTACATCAACGCCGAATCTTGGAATAGCAGATATTTTTTCTACGTAAATGTAGATGATATGTTATTCGTTTTAAATAATTCAAATTATTAGATGAAGGCCGTTCCGCCGAACTTTGGTCGAAACGAAGTGATGTTTCCATCCATAAGATTATCATGAGTCCATGGTTATAGGTATGTTCGGAAACTGACAATGTTAATTATTGAATAATGGGGGTAAATTATAAAATATTACAATACTTACAAGCTAACCACACAAACTTGGTCACTCCAAGATAATCACTCATTTAATTCTCCATCAGATGCCATCAAAATCGTTCGCGCTCATTAAAAAATGTTTGAAAAGAAACCTATTTTTAATACATTTTTTAAAATAAAAAAGCCTACATTTCTTACAGAAATTAGGTACATTGGTGGTGTTAGTATTAAAAAAATTAAGTCAAAAGTGTTAGTATAATGATCTTAAAAAAATATGTTAGATTTAAAATTTATAACTTAAAAAAACTATCTTGCTATCTAGTTCCAATCTGCAAGAACCCCTCTACAGGTAAAGCTCCTGCTCCTGCTCCAATATGTGCCAGCTTTCTTTGGATTGCGCAGCTTGCAGTTGGCGCCCGCTGTGCGCTTTCCAGGCAGTGACGCATTTTGCCCATCGCCGATCTGTAAGCCGTTGCACATGTCCAGCAACATTTTTTTAAATAAATTTTCAACTATTAAAACCTCATTAATTATATATAATAACTGTTAACATTTAAAAGGTAGACTTTGTAATGTAAAACAATATCATTTTTATTTAACGATGTCATTGTTTAATTTTCTACTGAGTTGAACACGTACGAACTACGTACACAATATGTAATAAGTTTAAGATAAGTTTTATCTAAGTGACTAGAAAAAATTTTTGCTTCCTCATTTCAGCAAGTAACAATGAAACTTGTGTTTTTTATTACCTACTTTTATTGTGTTAAAATATAACCACTCGGTCTTTTGCGACTCGAGTTTTTGAAATGTGTCTTAATAATCACATCAGATTATTCGTAAATTTTATATTTATATGTTACGCAACTTTACGAATATTACGTATTTATCGAGTTGGAAGCCGCGGCACCATTGAAGTAGTAATAGGTATATGCTTGAACCTTAAAATCAAAAATATCCAAAAAAATATTCGGCTTGTAGTAGATTAGTAGGCAAGGATCCTAAGCACCATCAAAAAACGCAAGCTGGAGTACCTTGGTCACATAATGCGTAATGGCAAATACCATCTGCTCCAGATGCAGGGCAAAATTCACGGTAGGAGACCGCCTGAAAGGAGACGCACTTCGTGGCTTAAGAATCTTAGGGCATGGTTCAACCTGAGCACAAGATCCTTGTTCCGAGCCGCTGTGTCCAGGATCCAGATAGCCCTAATGATAGCCGACGTCTGGTAGGAGATGGCACCACAAGAGAAGTAGATTACAGAAGTAAAACAGAACTAAGCCATGTTATGGTAAAAAATGGACAATATTTACAATCGCCTCTTGTTTCAAATCTAATACCTATGTTTATTTTATTAAAAATCAGTTTCCAGATCATGACTTAGTACGTACCTCCAAAATCTCATATCAAAATCCATAGATACATAAATCCTAAAGCCATTATTATTTTCACATATCCAGGCAGTACTTAGGTCACCACACAAGTCTTATATACAAAGTTCATGACCTATGGTGGTGAATGACCTTGTTATTGATTTCCGTGTATTCCCAGCTTATTCATTTCCACAAAACCTCAATATGCCAGCTTCATGTTTTTGTTTTTCTATGTGATTCAAGTCTGTCGAAATCTTCAAAACATAGATTATAAATAGATACCAATGCTTTAGTTTTTTATATTTGTAAGTTTGTGAAGTAAAAATAAATTGAGCGCTAATTTAAGTTTCTTTGTAGAATTTCGTACAAAAGAATTCAAATCAGAAAACATAATGATTTCACGAAAACATCGAAAATCAAAATAATACATCATCCAGAAAACAGTTCCAACGTATTTAACGCGTATTTAACACAATTTTACAATTATTAGATAAATACTAAATTTCCCCCGTCGTTTCTCGTGCTTTTGAACCTGCACGGGTGACTTTATATCTTTTATCTTGATTCTACACCGAAAAATTTGCTGGCAAATTCGTTTATTAATTACGTTATAAAACAGTGGGTGAACGGTGAACCTGTTTTATAACAACGTATTTTTTTAATGATATTGACATTTGCACAATAGTTTTAATCAAAGTATCGCAAGGATTGAGGGTTGGCGGCCGAGTGTTGCAACATGGCATCGCTTGCTGCGTGTGCGCACTTCGTCCTTACACGAAGGCCGCGCGGGAAACGCAGAGAAAATACTTCCCCAGAACATTAATGTGTAGTGGACAAACTGCTAATTTTACGTGAATGTAAAAAAATATAACATTTAAACGATTTTTGTATATAGGTAGATATTTCTTGGTATGTTGCTTTTAAAATTGATCTATAAAATTATTTTTAAAAGTCTTCAACTAACCGTATTTTTACACTAAACAAACTTCAATAAAGAGGTAATATTGTGTGACTGGGCCATGTGTGTTGCATACAAAATGAAATGCCTTTGAACTCCAAACCAGGTGGTAGATAAACTTAAGAAGCTGCGTTGGTGTGAATTGTGATGGAGTATTTAATGACTTTAAGCTTTTAATCCTGGAAGCAAAGGGTTTAGGGTGAACTACCTTAAGAAATCAATAATGAAGTACGTTGAAAAACTCCTACTATACACTCTATACAGCCAGTGGTGACGTAGTCTTTAAAAATAAACAGATCTAGGATGACTGTTTGATTATTACTCATATTGCACAACTGTGACTAGATAAGTGCTGCGGTAAAGTAGAAGAATCTAGTTCAGTAAATTATGACATGTAATGAATGCCTTATATGTATAATATTAGATTTTACTCTTGATTGCTTCCGGATCGCACCATAAAATATATCCAATGGCCCATATCATTCTGAAAGAGTACAACGATTACCTAATAAATAAACAATTTTACGTCGCTAATATATATTAATTATATACAAAGTAATTTATTATAAATTAGTATAAGTGAAATCCCATAACCCCTAGAGGGCATGGAGCAGAAATGTTTCACTGATCATTACCTTTATAGGCAAGTAGCTGATCAGTCTTATGTGCCTACCCAACCGAATAAAATAAATCTTGATAAAAGTAAATCATTTTGGGGACCTATTATAATTATTGCTATATTCTTTCGTCTAAAATTTTTCCATATAATGAATAGTCATTGTAAATTATCTTTTGTACGGACTCTTTGTTTTTTTATCTTTATGACATGAGTCTGCATTACGAATGTCCGATATAAAGCAAGGTTTGCATCCAAAATGTAGGCCAAAGTTGACTGCGGTTTATCCGATGTTTTGTAAAAAACAAGTAACCTTGTTAGATATTGTTAAAGCTTAATCATCCGCATCTCCATTATAATATTTGCTTTTTACTTACACAAATGACAATACCAAAACAGGTTATAAATAATAAGTGTTTTCTTAAACTGGGTTTATATTCATCACCTACATTAAAATTTTAACTTTGTTTTTATAGATGTTTGAAGATCATTTGTGTCGTATTTTTTGTATTGGAATTATCTAGAAGTCTAGGCTTATACTGAGAATAATCTTAGAATTAATATAATAAAATACTTTTTACATTTATTTACAATCAGTTTATGACTTATCCATTATAATTAACAATTATCAAAGACAATTTAATGTTTATTGCTATTATGAAAAAAATAATTCTTTGTTTAGAAGCTTTGTATTAATTTGTTTATTCAGTTCTACAAAATAACTAATTCATGAAAAAGAGGACCAATTTGATTCAATTGGAAGTAGGTTTCATAAAATGCGTACTTTAAATACTATATTTAAAGTACTTATTAGTACTTACATTTAGTGAACTAAATGTTTGTGTAATATCCAATAAATTTTGGTATAAATAAAAAATCATAGACCTTGATTTATAGTCTATGGTGAGTAGGCATAGTTATATTTCAGCGTTCTTCATTCGCGCAACACTTCATTCGTAATTCATAATAATGATTTATGGAAGTGAAGTAAATTCCCATAACCCCTAGTGGGCATGGGGCAGACACATTTCTGTATGTGTTTCACTGATCTTTTCTTTACTGGCAAGTAGGTGATCAGCCTTCTGTGCCTACCCAACCGAAACTTTCATTAATTGTCCCCCCGGATTCGAACCCAGGACCTCCGGTGCGACACGCAGAAACGTTACCCACTGAGACACAAGGCGGTTAATAAAAAAATAAAAATAACAAGAAAAATATTTTATTTCGTTTAACTAATTCTTGCAGTTACAATATTACAGCTAGGGATCTCATTTTATGTAATCACTTAATTAGGTTTACTTGTGATAGGAGACCCCTTATTGATTAATTACCTACGTGTAAAAGTCATAATAATTGTTATACTCAATTTATTATATCTCTCTCTGTCGTCGGTCCCTCATATCTGAGGATCGTGGTCAGCATCGGGGCAGCATCTGGAGCGGATGATCTGCTTCCATCGGCAATGCAATTTATTATATAACAAGTACAATAAAAAGATTTTATATCGCAAAAACTAAGCAAGTATTATGACGATATAAAGGCAGAGATCATACGATAGGTAGGTACTTATTTGCATTTATTCGGTTATATTGTTGTCACGCAATCTAGAAGCTTCCAGCTGATTGACGACCGACATCCATTGTAAAGTCGTAAACGGTTACTATGAATACTTGGACCGCTTGTATAGAGGCGTTATTATCGTTAAACTGATAAAGTTATATCACAAAATCTTACCAACGTTTGTTATAACGGACGTTAATAATCTATTATTCATCGTTATTTTTTAACGAAGATTAAGTTTTCGAACCGTATGAAACAATGCAGCCGCAGCAGCACCAACATTGGCTTAACACCGGTGCGTTTTATATTACCTATTTTTAGAAATTTAACAATTTGTCATTAAAAAAATGATAGAAACCACACAACATATTTAATCTGTGGCATTCAAAAGATTGTATTGAATTCGTCTATGAATGTGGCCTTAGTTATACCAGGGCCTTAATTCCCTAAAAACAAAAAATTCGTTTAATATCTCTTGAAACAGCAGATTCAAGGCGATTTACGGGACGAACTGCCGACGTTAATATTATTACATTTAAATATCTATACGGCTTTAATTATTATTTGCTAAAACATTTAAAAGTTAAAAGCATTGACATTTAATGAATAATGATTAGGTTTACATATCTATCTACGTCAATCCCTGATATAAGCAAAAAGCCGAAAACTTTTTATAATTATTTAAATCTCTCTATAGATATTTATATGTATAATAGGATTTGTTTATGATATAATTAACTCAGTTGTTTCGTCTGACGTTCATATCCTGTTGTGTGATGGACTCTGGGATTCAACTTCCAATTATTGACTACTCGTTTAGATATTTGTGGAATAAGTGAACAAATGTTTGCTTTGGGGGTATGTAAAATGACACTCAAGCTACCTTAAGCTATAAAAATTACTTAATATTAGATAACATCTCAAACTACTTAGGTACCACTATCTTGCGCAATTGAAACAGTTCTTGTGAATTTTTTTATTTTTTTTTTACAATCTGTAGGTAGTAATTGATAGTAGGTACATATTATAATGAATGAAGTTGAACTGAAAACATGTATAATATATTAGTGTTTTAAATAGGGTCAGAGGTTTGGATTAGCGTATAATAGTTAACTTCAGGAATTTCAGCGTATTTATAATTTTAAATGAGCGTTTATACACGCGTCTTTACATCGCTAATAATCATTTCATACATATTGTTAAAAAATATATAATTAAATCTTTCATAATGAAAGATGGGACTAATGAATGTTTCGGTTGGGTAGGCACAGAAGGCATCTACTTGCTTGTAGTACAGTGAAGAAATCAGTGAAACATACACAGCAATCTTAACATTGGCAGTCGTGGTAAACATACTTTAGTGTCATTAAATAAGTATTAAAGACTAGCGACCCGCCCCGGCTTCGCACGGGTATAAAACATATATAAAAACCTTCCTCTTCAATCACTTTATCTATTTAAAAAACCGCATCAAAATCCGTTGCGTAGTTTTAAAGATTTAAGCATACAAAGGGATATAGGGAAAGAAAAAGCGAATTTGTTTTATACCATGTAGTGAAATAAACATTGCAGGGCTATGAATTGCATAAAATTGTCACGCAATGTTTTTGCATTTACATACATATTCATAATCAATTCTTGGTAATTATTGCGAACGTTGAACATGCAGAATATTATTGATAATTTCATATTGTTGTTTATCTGGGGGTGTAACTCAGTGGTAGAGTGTCTGCTTCGCATGCTGAAAGTCCTGGGTTCAAATCCCAGCACCTCCAATTTGAAGTTGTTTTTGTTGTTTTTATTTACGAATTTTATTTGAAACTATGTAATATATTATTAAAACATTATTAAAGATACATACTATTTGAATTATAGAACTTTTTTTATATTATTTATTTTTATTATTTTATCGTTTCAATAATCTTTAATTTTATCGACATAAAAATTGTTACTCCTGAGACTAATAAATAATATTTTTATTCGTCTGAATTTCAACAAAATAATCATAAATTATTTAGTAACTTTTTCAGTTTTCACTTTATATTCATTACAAATACTTAGGTCTTAGGAATTAATAAATAGTTTGACACGGTAAACGTATAGAAAGGATCTTTCAAGAGGATCCTAGAATATTGCATATACATACTCCATAGCCTATTATAGCGAAATATTACGTCAATACGGAATACCTAGGTCAATACATTATCAAACTTAACTTTTATAATCTAACTAGCGCCATCTGTTACTGGCTTATTGAAACAAATAATAATTGGTAAAGAGACATCTAGTGATTGATATGTAAGTTTGACAATTTATACTTCAAAAGAAAACCCTTTTTAAAAATTAAAAACTTTTGCTATTTACTAATTTTTTAAATTTGCTTTTCAGTCAAGCACTCCAATTAAAGCGTCTTTTAGGTTGCAAATAATTGTAAACAACTACGTATTGTTAATATTTAATGAAAATTCAACTAAATGTATAAATCTTATTTATACTTACAATAAACAGTAAGTGGGTAAATATTTACATTTGGCTTGGAGACCTTCATACAATTACAGGTCTCCCCAAAATTGCGCTAACAAAATATGGGATGCATGGGCACCCTCACACGATCGACGTTTGGATATCTGATGAAAAGTTATAAACAAAAAAGAAATTTCCAGTATTTTAGAGCCCGTATTCCATAACGGTAATCAAATTTGTATCTAATTTTAAGTGCTCAAGTATAGACTACATCGTGCAATACGGGCATTAAATTTAATGCTCACCCATCTCAACATCTCCAAAATACATTCAAAAAGGTAGCAGCGCGCGTAATGTCGAAGTGGGTGAGCGATAATTACATATTATATAAATTAGATATCATTAATAATTATTATCGCAATCATGAAAATCGTAATACCTTGTCTTAATATAATGATTTTTATGATCATTTTCGATTACGTTCAGTTTTAAAAGTTGAATCCAAATTTTTAGTTTTCTTCGTTAAAAGTATAGTTCATTTAACAAAATTTGGTGCTTGTTTCAAACTATTTGACTCAAAAGAGTACTCATCAGTTTCACAGTTAATTAAGAGGATTGCTTGCTTGTAAAGGATTTCTATGCAAAAATATAACCCAATCATCTTTCGTGTGGTCGCGATATAACGATTATTCATAATATTGTATATTATTATCATATTGTATAGATAACGCAGTCTTACACCGGTCCGCAGGCCGCCGCTAGTCAGATCTACGTCTAGGATACAGTCCACTATAAACTATCAACGTCAGTGCCCGAGAAACCAAGAAACGGCTTATAATAATCCTGTTCGAAACAGGATCAATTCAATCTCAAGATTATATTGGATTTGAATGGCAAAAACTTGCATGTTCTTAACATTTGCACCCAAAACATTTCTAATGTATAATGAATAAAGATGTAAGACCCTTACTCAAATAATGAAGTTTATTAAATTCGGATTACAATTAGTTTAAGAACTGAAAGTGGTTCGTGGTTCCATTTCTTGGTTTCTCCAGACTTACAGTTCTACAATCTACCAATAAAATGTTGCTACAGATACAATAAAGATGGCTCCGCCTATGTACGAAACGATAACAATCCTAAACACCTACTACTCGCTTTTATCGGCAGAGGAATGATTCCTAAGATAAACATAATAAAGCTAATTACAAACTGGCACGTATACAGCATGTATACGTGGAGCAACAAACATTAAAGAATTCACAGTATGTACCTAGGTACGTTGAAAAACCATTATTTTATTCTTACATATAAAACATATCCTTAAGCTTAAAAAACAGGACAATATGTTAGTAATATATTTATACAAAGAGAAAAAGAGTAGGAGATGCAACACTAAAATTGTCAGAATAACTTTTATGAACATTTATTTTTACAATTCACTAAATAAGTTGGTGTTATGTATCATCAAAACGAGCTCACTGCACCTTGTATTTGTATAAATTGCAAATCAATTTCGAAATTTAGTTTCCTACATTGTATTTCGAATTATGTTTTTAAATATTTTAAACTGTTTAAATATGTTTCGCATTTTCCGTTCCTTTTAACAATAAACAGAATAATAATAGTTGTACTAATATTTTACTTTTATTCATTATGAAACTAAATATGTATAGTAGATTATAAATATTACTAAGTCAAAATTATCCGAGAAATCGAATCTCCGCCGATAAAAACATATAAGATTAAAAATATCATGACTAGAAATTGGAGGGATTTGTCAAGGAAAGCATGGAAGAACTACAAAATTTCACTTGCATTTAGTTATAACATGAAAGGAGAATGTTTAACAATACCTAAATATTAATCTCGATATTAATCTAATTCATTTATTGATTTGATTATCCGTGAAGAAACAAATAAACAGTTTTTTATCTTTCTCCCACAGACTATTTTTAAGACAAATTTGTTCTAAAACTATCTATATTTCTTCAAACTATCTGATAAAAAATTTATTGTATTGAAAACGCTAGACTTTTTTATTTTTTGACAGATCAATACTTAAAGCATACTAATTATTTTGTCTAAAAACTATAACACAGGAGCATGTGGCATCTTTTTACGTGAATGATTTTAAAGACCTCTTTTGTTTAAATGTCATTAATTTGTTTGAGAAACAACACAACAACAACACACATCTTATGTTTAGTGTATACTACTCTGCATAAATTGCAAATATATTTCGCAATCCCGTTTCCTACGTTATATTTCGAACTATTCCTTAAATAATTTTTTATGACAAAATGTTCTATTAAATTTTGTGTAAATTCGCTTTTTCCGCCTTACTTTTGTGCCAATATAATAAAATAAATAAAAAAGATATTTAATTGTAACTAAATTTATAAATTTTGGCTGATATTTTGGTTGTTTTACAGCCCGACGCAAATATATAAATTGTATGTAAAATTGGTGTTATAGATTTGAAGTGAATTTTGTGTTAAAAATGTCACATCAAGATTCACAATAACTTCACTTATGTTATTTACATTTCCATTTAATGAAATAAACTGGATCTTATAATAATCAAATATTAGGTATATGACTAGCAATAGTTAATTATTTTTTTGCTATTAAAGGAATTTTCAAACATTTTCCAATAACGAAATGCAAGTGGGTAACTACAAGGATCTGTAAACAAAAATTAGCCTAATTTGGCAAGAAATAACAATGACTAGAGAGAGTCTAGCCGAGTCCTTTGCACCGCCAGCAAAGCGGACTGCTGCTGGAGACTCTTTCGCAGGCCTTCCAGCGTCTGTAACACCTGCAAAATTATATTAAACGATGTATTACTACTCTGGGGAAATGAAACAGTGTAAGTATAGTGATGTCCTGTAACTGCACCAGAATCTCTGGTGAATTTCTCAAGGCACAAGGTAAATAAGCCTTCTGACGCTAGCCAACCGAAAAAGTTTTTGTTTCCTCAAAGAATCGAATCCAGGATTTATTATCAACAAGGCAATGGTTTCATATCTTAATTCTAAAGGTACGGGTAGGTTTATGTACCTCAATAATTATGTTTTCCTATTGTATTTCCTTAATTGATATTATATTTTATAAGTCGATAACGGTTGACTATTAAAGCCAAACAAATGGTCTGTGCCTAAACTTTGCTAACATAATCAATGCGAAAGCGATTGTCATGCAATTATGTCAGGCAATATGTAGGTAAACCATTTAGATATTAAGCTCTTTTAGGTATTCGCTAACATATAATTGATGGCTTATTGATTTCGCTAATTATTATTTTTATTTATTTTATTTAGCTTAGCTTTCCAACGTCGATATAAAATGTAATATATTTAAGTATCGTGACATTATTTACTATTTTAGTAAACAGACATGTGCCGTATCTAGATGAAAAATAGTAACCAAATGCATTTAGTTACAATGGAAAAGATATTATTGATATTTTGAAACTCACCTCCTCTCTGGCATACATCTTCCTCTTAGGCGGTTCGGAGTGCGGCCGGTCTGCGAGTGAGGGAGGATGAGAGGGCGCGCGAGGTGGTGGAGGAGCGGCGAGGGGCGAGCGACGCGGGGCGGGGGATGAGCGGCGAGGGGCTTCCGGGGAGTTCGCTCGAATGAAGTTTGTTATGTGGGTGCGCTCCGGACTGCGCCGGGGACATTCCACCTTCAAGACACAAGCAATGATAGGGCGTGAACAGGGCCTAGAGTTTACCGTATAATGCCGTTATAAGTTAGTCTACAAAATCGACCGTAATGAAATAATTAGAGGATTTTTCATATAGCATATTCCAGGAAACGTTCTTTCATATGAAACACGTACTGCACCTCAACTATCAGAATGGTTAAGTAATATTCAGTTACGTTAAGCGCTTAGTCGTTATGCGTTAGCTTACATTATACGCATTAAAATTAACAATTTTCGAAGAATAGAAACTTATTGAACATTATGATTTAAAATGAGCGATCGTGTTTGTGCCTTTAAGGGGCGCAGTAAAGTACATTACAGTTTACACAGTCGTTATAGAATGCCAAATGCCACTCATGTTTGAGGTGCTAATCTTAATGAATTCTTATTCAAATTCAATTCATGCAGTCCAATGATGAATGGCATATTAAGTATGTAATGGCATATGATGTTTAGTAGATCATAGTGAGTAGTAGCTGGACAAGCCATTGGTCCCAAGTTCTCAACTCAAAAAACATTTATCTCACAAAACTTTACATAAACAAATTTTTATTAGTTTTTTAAATATAGGTCTCCTCATGAATTTTGAGAGAGTTTCTATCGGGACTAACCTCGGTGGCTCTAAGTTCAACAACTCTCGGATTGTGCGGGGGTTCAATGGGGGCCCGGGAGACGGTCACGAGGAGTTTCTCCGCTTCCCGAATTAGTTCCCGGTACTTCCGCTCCGCTTCCCTATCTGCTTCCAGCAATGGGTCCCTCTCTCTGACGGGGGGAGCGGAGGGTGCATGACGACGACGCACACGAGGCGGAGTTGCCCCTAAAATCATACAAATCTTATATTCTTATTAATCATTTATATGATCTTTGTGCATGTCAAATATCTGTAACAATGCACCACTAAATTTTAATATAAAAATCCAATAATACTTGATTGCGTATTGGTAGATATAATTGAAATTTCAATAATATGAATAAATACATGAGAATATTCATTTATTTATTTTAAGCCACAACACATGGTAAGATCATAGGAAGAAAATATAGATACCACAAACATTTACATACAATATGTATTACAATGGGAACAAACAAAAAAATGTCTAAATTAAAAGGAAAATTAAAACTTTACTAGCTGACCCGGCAAACGTTGTTTTGCCATAATAATTTTTGGGGTGGGCTACCCTTATCACTTAGGGGTATGAAAAAAGATAGAAGCCGATTCTCAGACCTACTGAATATGCATATAAAATTTGGTAAAAATCAGTGAAGCCGTTTCAGAGGAGTAAGGTAACTAATATTGTGACACGAGAATTTTATATATAAGAGATACTACTACTGCTATATTAGTGTTTATGCGAAAGAAAAGAACATGGAACAAAAAAGTGCTGTCGTAAATTTATTTTTTCTTGTCAAAAAATGAGAGCTGATAAATTGTGTCTTACTAAAAGGCTAGGCTGAGAGATAAGTGCAACGCTTTTTGATTTTCTCCTTAATATGCACATACCTGCTGAACGCGGCGGTCGTCTCGGCGGTCTCCGTCGCCTAGCTCTTCGTCTGCCCGGGGATTCCGTGCTCTCCGCCTCATCTTCATCTCCTCCATCCAATCCCGTATCACCATCTGAGTCTACATCCACATCAGATAGTATGGCAGTCTCTTGACCCTTTTGCTTCAAACCCCGGTACTCCTCATCACTGGAAGCCCCGCGGTATATGGGTTGGCGGTACAGCTCCGGAGATAAATTGGGAGAATAATGTGGAGACAGTTGTGGAGATAGATGTGGGGATAAGTGCGGCGATAGATGTGGTGACCTGAAATGCATACAATACGAATAAGAGAACGGCCTTTAATATGAAAATTATCTACTTTGATTGCGAATAGAGCTTTCAAATGAAGTGAAAAAAAATATATATATAGATGTGTGAAAAATTTAAATACACATAATATACTATTTAATCAATAGATAAAGTATGTCAAGGCAGTTGACAACCAAGAAAGGAAGAAAAAACCGGTAAGTACATACCTAACTAATCTTTATTAAGTCTAGACTTACCTACATACAAACAGAATGTTTCTTAGTTTTCCAACCTAAGGTATTTTCAACTACTTGTTTGATTACTGATGATGATAATATCTATTTTCTACTTAAAAGTAAACTAGTCCCGCGAACTTCGTATCGCTTCAGAGTTCCGAATAATAACGTATCACCTAAAACGTTTCCATAGTAAATGTATGAGAAAACGAATTCACTTCATAAACACTTTTTCGTGGATTTTTAATAATTATTCTGCTATTCTCGGTTTAGACGAATCTAATAAATCAAGACTACATCAAAATCGGTCTTGTCGAGTTTAGCATCACAACTTAGTTTTTTTTTTCCTATTTATTATACTTAGACTTACGTTTTTAAACATACTTGACATACTTAAATAAATTCGTATTTAATTTTAATTGTAGGAAAAAAATAAAATTACCTTGGTCCATATTTAATATGCGAGTCGAGTGAATAAGGTGCGTGATGCAACATCGGCTGTTGCGGTATCTGCAGTGACTGTTGGTGCAGCAGGTGTGGTGGTTTCTTTCTGGGAGACGTGGCCCCCATCCAGGGGTTGGTACGGATGCGGCATCTCGGTCGAGGGGAGGGCGTCGCGCAAACTGGAGGTGATGATAATCCCTCTGGAGGGAAATATCGACTCGTTGTGCTGGAGCGACGCTGGAATGATAGTAAGTAATAAGACTATCAGACACATTGTAACAATGATTTCGTGTTACCGTGAGATAACGTATGCCACGTTGTTTACGAAATCATTGTAACATGGTTATCATACAATTTCTTGTAGCAACACAGCATATAAAATATTTTTGTCTTCCTTTATATTATAATTTAATTTGATAAAACAACAGAATTATACTATACACTCAAACAAGATTTTTCATATAATTATTTCTCTTGTGGGCGAAATCGCGGGTAAAAGCTAGGTTTTTATGAGGTGTAGTGAATTCTACTTACTAGTTAGTCGTTAGTATTAATATAATCCTTGTTAATTGTTGTAACGAAATACATAGGTATATTAATTTTAATGACTGTATTAAATTTTAAACTCATACTGAAGTGACTCTCTGTTAAGTAAGAGAGCCTTTCAAAAATTGCGCTCGGACTCCCAGACGGCAGCCGGGCGCGGGCTGGTTTAACCAATGGGTGTCAGCATCAGTGCTCTCACTTTACGATCACTGCGCACTATGCTCCCCAAGACAAGGAAGAAAGATTCTTACATGGCAACATATATCTAATCTCGCATAAATACAATACAAGCGCGTTTCAAAGTACAACCAGCGCCATCTATTAGCATTTTCTCGAAATATTAAAATTTAATGAAATTATTTTGTAATCTTACTAAATGTTATTTATAATAATATGTTCTTCTAAATAAATAGTGTTTACATAACTTTTTAAATTATTTAAATGCGATCAATAAGTTACACACCACAAACAAATTCAGATCTATTCATAAATAAATTTTGTTACCTACAAAGAAGACAAGACAGTGGAATTGAATTTTCTTATTGAATTCCGTTGACAAAAACAAACTGAGTTACTTCGTATTACGAACACTAATAGGCAATCTGTTTTATATAGTCGAGATAAAGATTCTCCCTTGACACTCTAATCCGGTTTACTTAATTAATAAAACGAAATGAAAACAAAATGAATATCTCAGTACTTAATAATCCAATTTCACATAAAAATCATGTCATCGTTAGTGACGCGAACGAAGTTGGTACATTATCATGACAAGGAAAAATATACAGAGAATATTAAATACCAAATGTTACACACATTTTAAAAAAACACTGAATGGCTTAATCACGTTTATTTATCACAAATTTTATCTTAAGCGTAATTAATTTTTAAAACCAGTCAAATAGTTTTGTTTTTAGTTATTACAAACAAACATGAAACTACATGGATAGAAATCGTTTTAGTGTAGATAATTACATTTTATAAGTAATCATTGAGCCTACACTCGAGAGCAATGAATCCTGGTTACTTAAACCTATAAATCTCAGAAACTAAGAACGCTAGCTTAATGAAATAAATTGTGTTTAATAGACAATATAATACCTCTTAAATGAAAGTAATAGAATTTATGAGTAACTGCATTTTATTAACAAAAAATTACATGAAGGAAAAAACTGCTGATCTTAAAACAAAAATACGAAACATGACATTTTTGAACAAAATTAGGCGCCTGTTACACGTAAAGTATTTAGTAAGTTTTTCGCCAATAAATACTCAATTAACGTACTGATGAATGTCAATATTTAATAATGGATTTCTAGATTTCTTGATTCCGTTGTGACGATCCTTCAGAATGTGATAAATATTGAACGTTTAATCTCTTAATTTAGAAATACTGCCAGAGATTTGGGACAGTTCGTCGAAAGAGTACAAAAATGTAATAACTAATAAGATATGGCTTTAAGGTCCTGGAAACAAGCTAAAAACCTTTAATAAATAAATTAGAATAATTATAATCTATTAATGTAATTCACGCTTACGCCTGATATTAATATTATTTTTGAGTTGGGAGTTTTATTTCTAATTTTACGGGCATTCGGTTATACAACCAAGACTCGGAAATAAACATTCGTGCTCATCACACAAATAAATGCACCTATCGGGATTCGAACCTGGAACTTTTTGACCTTTGGACCTTTTTTGCAGAAGGCAGGAGCAATATCAATTAGATAATAATTAAATAAATATGATTGTAGTCATATTTCCATATTGTGTGCTATAAATTCAACCTTTAATAAGCAACAAATTTCAGCAGCTTTGAATTACTTTTTATTACAACTTCATAATATTACGCGTAAGCTAACATTTTGCATTTAAAATCATATCAGCATACCTTTATCGAACGTTTTGCAGGAACCAAGCTAATGGAATTAACTCCGACGTGACTGATGAATGTATATTGGGCAAACCTACGGAATCCATCAGACGATAATCCCCCCTATTCGCAAACGGGAAAAGCTTAAAACGGCTCGAATTACTAACATTAAACGGGTATTAGTTAACCCCCGCTGTTTTAACTTAAACAGCTGGCAAAATTCAATTTTCCAAATTTGTTATGTAAGGGACGTACGTAAATTGTAAGGCCTTTATTTTCCATTAGCGTGTTGAGTTTCTAACTTTAAATTAACCAAGTTACTATTTGGAAGTTTTAGCTATACCTACCTTAGACTAAAAAGTTCCGTTTTACTCATTATCTCATACAATTTTAAGTGAAAAATTCTCTGTTTTAAATATTTTATAATAAATAAATATTATAGAATATAGTATTTTATAGAATAACAAACAAGTAAACAGATAAGCGTAAAAAGCTTAAATTCTAATATTTATATTAAAAAACCCCTGTATTTTAGTTTTGGAAATACATATGTACCTACTGTTATTTTAAGTAAGCGAAGTTTAACTAGTAGAATAAAGGCTATTTATTTATTTCAATTATATTGTTGAAAAGAAATTCATATCAAATATTATGTGAAAATTTCAATTTTAAGTGGTAGTTGAGCAGCAGTTTCCTGGCATCAAAATGACAGTCAGCGAAGGTGTTAAACATAAAACTTCAATAGGGACTATTACTCTCTCTAACGCCCTTAAGCCCTCACCGCGGCGCACCTCACGTGGGACGGCATCACTTATTTCTATTTATGTCGCAACCAACCCCTGTCATCTACCTGTCCTCGGATGGAAATAAAAGGGATAGGAGGGAGAGCACATGCAAATGTCACCTCACTCGCTTTTGTTTACGCTCATCTCAGCCGCTTCATGTTATAAACCCATCGTGGGCTAAATCGTAAGCGACCGCGGTATTAAAATTTTCATACCAACTAATAAACAGAAATCCGGTAACGTAATAGGGACAAATGTTTCATAAAACCCTAGACAAAGCATACATTTCCACTTTAAACAACAATATGCAGACTGCAAAGCAACTAAAGTATGTTGTATTACATTCCAGTCCTTTGAACTTACCTTAGCGGGTTCGTGGTACAAGTGTGTGGTGGGTGGCGTAGGCGGTGGCGGAGGAGCCACGAGTGGAGCAGCGAGTGGAGCGGGTGGGGCACCGGGTGACGTGCCATCTGTAGAATAACCGGTACTGTAGGCGCTCTCGGGGGAAGACAGGTGAGGAGGTGCGATTGGACCCGTTATAGGTGGCGTGGGCTGCCTGGCCTGCTTCTGTTTACGCTTCTTCGCCCGTCCCAGCTGCGCCTCCATCCATGACTTGAGCCTGGCGCCCAGCATGCCGCCGCCGGCACCTGCTGCGCCAAATGAATAAGAATTCAGAGCTCGCTATAAGTAGGATGAAAACTTGAACGCTCTGAATGTTTTCCTCTCAAAACTTTGCTTTTATTTCATATTTTTCTGTTTTTCGTATATGATTATTGAATTCTTTTACGGTATCACGACGCAAATTGCTTATGAGAAGTAAATTTGTGTATGAGTAATTTGTTTTGCCTAAAACTGTGCAATATAATTTATGTATAATTCAGTTGTATGTATAGTTCAGTATTGTTTTTACAAAACTATGCATATGATATCATCCCAAAAATCTCTGTTTCATGAAGGGACAAAAAACTGGCGACATTTTAAGAAAATAAAACAGTAATATATTCACACATAAGAGAGCGAAGAATTTAAAAGATTTTAAAGAAACTCTTGGGTTAACCGTGAGACAAAGGCACAATTGTTTTGCCAACACGCTTTATATTCAACCCGCACAGATTCGAGTGTTATAAAATGTTTTATGCCACTTCGGCGTTCGGCCCGCAGATGAATTGTGTAGTTGACGGCTCTCAACTCCCCCCATAAAGTTTAGTTATATCGACTCTCTAAGGTTTCTTGTCTTCAGTTTCATCAGTTTGGATAGATTTATGCGAGTATCTATCAACGCTAAATGCCTGAAAGAAAAAAGCTAACAGTGCTATACATTTAACTACACATTTCGATGACAAAATGTATTTTTTTGTTTTACAAGAAAAATTCTATGTAAAATCTTAAATTAAAGTATTTTAAACTAATTTAACTCATAGTGGGTAAAATTCAATAACTGACATAAAAGTAGTCCAATATTTATCAATATCATTGTAATATTCAAAATCGTGAAACGTAAAAATAAACTCACATCTGATTAAAAAGTATAGGTATAATGCTGAAATTCTTTGTGCCTTCTTTATAATTTCAAACGCAATTAAAATCTTTATTTAAGTCGGTTCAATAGCTTAAGCATGAAAACTTTTATATGATTGTTTACTATTCGACAGGACGTTGGTGAAAATATGAAGAAAATAGTGGAATATATACTTTTTCGTATATGTAGTCATTTTTAGAAGTTTTTGTTTCCAGTTCAGCGATATTTGAACAACAAAAGGGGTTACTCAGAAATAGGGTGACTTGAGCCGAAAGCGTTTTAGGTCATTAATAAAGTAATATCTCTCTAGGCCATTTAAAAACATGAAGTTGGCTTTAAAGAGACTGTATGTGTAATTAGAAGTTCTAAGATCTACACGTTGTACATACTAGCTTGTACTAGCAAACTTGTCCACATGAACCTAAAAATTTTAAAGCTTTTGTCACTCAAAAGCAATGCAGCTTCCGATTAATTAAAGATTTTTAAGAATAAAATCCAATAAAACCCCTTTTATTATTAAGTATCTAAGTACAAGTACATTATTTTGTAAAGGATAATAATTATATGATCTGTTGATCAATGACAGTTGACAGTATGTATATTATGTTTTGCGACAAAAAAAAAACTTAATTAAAATTTTCTTTTTTCTGTCTTTCTTCACTTGTAAACAGTGTCTTAGATATTGTCAAGTAGTTTTATTAAAATGTTTAAGTACTGTTAGCTTAAAAGAGCAATTATTATTATTTACATATCCTGACTTTAGGATTAACATTAGCAACTTATATTAATCCTAAAATTAATAAGTTAATCAAAAATTTTAAATAAAATTTTCCGTTTTTTATTTAGTTTTCCTTATGAGGGTTGTTACGTGAAATTCAGCTTATAAACAACATTTTTTTCTAAATAAAATAGTAGAAATAAATTTAAGGCTCTAATGCCTTTATACATTAGAGACATACCTACCTACTATTTGTTGAAGAATATATTTAACTTTGATACCATACAGGTGAAGATATTGCACTAATATTTGTAATATAATATGCAAGATTCATAAATTTCCCTACATTTTTCAACACGTCGCAAAAAATATATCATTAACGAATCTTTAATCAATCATTCTTAAACAGATAAAAGCTTTTTTATTAATGGATCAGTCGGTTTCTGAAATGAGGTCTTTCACCTAAGCAACGTAATACATCTGCCTAATAAAAATGTATAGATCATCAGCTATACTTAGCATTGTCCGCCCTCGCGGTTTCGTATTTCAAAGAACAATCTTAAAAGAGCTTCGAGACCCTTCGGTTTGATCAAAGAAATGTCGAAGGAGATTGAAGAAAGACGCCGCGCGAAACGACATTAATTTCTATACCTCTGTATATTGAGTAACCGAATCAAAATTATTTTTAATTGAAGTATCACCTTTTAAATATTTATTATGTTGGTTATTTATATACTTATAATTGTCTTCTTAATACTAACAGCAAAATTCTAATTAAATCTTGAAGAATTATATCAACCAATTCACAAAACCAACTAACACATTTTACATATGTACTCGGAAATCAATATATAATCATAAGAATCAATATATACCTGTGAAAATCAAATGATAATCCGTTCCGGTAAATTTGGAGTTAATCGCAAACAAACGCATCGGGTATTTTGTTTTATTATGTGTAGCCAGTATTTGGGTACGCATCCCAACGGCTTTGTTGAGCCTTTTGTATTTTTTGTAAATATATATTTTAAGTAAATTGTTGTAAATATATAAATTTAAAAAAATACTAACGATAAAACACTGAAAAATAGAAAATCATTTTAATATAATTTTCCTATGACTAATAACCAATGAAAATTCTAAGATATCTCCTAATATATACCTATTTAGTAGTTTTAAACTACGTAAAACCAAAGTGAACGAAAATGTCAAAGAAATTTAAAAAGCCATCAAAATCCTAGCTGCAGTTCTATTTTTTTCGGATACGCCTCTTAAGCTGTTATACCCTTTACAAAGTACTGTGTGAGTTTAGGAAAGACGTATAAAGTGACTGAGAAGGGAGCCTTTCCGAGTACCAATATTAGCAATCCATTACCGAACCACAGACAAGTCTCAATACCTCCTAATAGCCTATTTTATTAAAGCAACCTCAATTTCTTTTTCTAAGTTTGTATAGGTAATGATTTGTATTTAAGAGTTAATATCTAACTGGTTATTATCAATTTTTTCATTCTACTAACGTATTTGAAAAAATTGGATGTGTGTTATTTAAAGCATTGTTGAAGATAAATTGACGACCACTTCATTTAATAACTTGTATTTTAATTTATTTTATTTATTTAGATCTGTGATAATTAAAAAAAATATTCAGAAATTTACTTATAAAAAATTTATCAACATTTTTTACACATTCCAATTTAAAATTATTCAAAATCTTTACAATGTGTAGATACAATTTGAAAAACGTTTCGATATATTAATTACAGTAATATTTTAATTTTAGTAAATTTATAATTTAAAATCAATGAAGAAACAGGTTCAATCAATGGCATTTAAAAACCTCCAATTATTGATTGTTCATTTTGTTTTGTTTAGTTCCGTGGCATTTTCACGAATAAAATAGTATAATATAAAGAGTCATGACCCCATACTTGACACGTAGAAACTGGAGGCGGATGGAACAGCGAGACTTAATTAATATATCACGTATTCATTTATGCAGAAGTTCTCTTGCTTGGTAAAATTTAAAAGATAAAGTCGATATTTTATGATATTCGAGACAGCTATGATTCTAGTAAATTGATATTCATGATTAATTTGTTCTATTGCAAACGATTATTATCTCTTTATCTTATGGTTTTACATTTATTATTCGTTATTATAACTGTTTTTTACTAATTATGTAACTAAATGTTTATAATTTTAATGTTTATACCAATTGTTTTTTTCTTTAGAATTCCTATAAGTTCTATATTACTGTCTTTTTCTGCGATGACGAACTACCTACATATTTATTTCTAAGTATCTATTCTCATGTAAGTGATAAGTGTATCTTAAGTGAGAATAAATGTCTTTAAACCTAAAACCTCTTATATATATTCGTGTGATTTTTGTTAATAAAGTATTTGTCAATTCTGTTTTTCAATTACCAAAGAAATCTAATCCCGTGAACAATAAAATCAACTTATACTATTTCCTTTTGTGAACAGCTAGACTGTACTTGACTAGAATCTATTCGTGAATGGGTGCCAAAAGCAGACCGAAATATAAAAGCTATTGACTCAACTTTATTTCGGAGATCCATCTTAACTTATATAAAACAGTAAGCTATCACTCACAAATACAGTAGTTTTAAAAGCTAGATTTCATTCCAACCAGGAAATTGTCATAAGTAATTACATTTTAATACTAATAAGCTAATGTTCTACAGTCTACGTACTTATTTGAAAAGCTTTCCCGTACTAGCTTTAGAAATAAAAACTCGCAATGCTAGGAAATAAAAATGTCTACATAAATGCTAATTGCGCGTTTTCTACGGGTAAGTATAGGTCGCATACTTCTATTAAGTAGCAACTTAATACAAAAGAGCTGTATTTATACTCTTTTTAATTCAATGTTTAGTATAAATTAAACATAAATTAGCTTACGTTCTTACAAGTAAAGCGTGGTGTTTAATGTTAATGTGCGCTCTTCTTTGCTCACTACTGTTATAATTAAATGAAGAGGGTGACCAAGCATATCCCCTAGAGCAGTCGACCTGCTTTTATTACAAGATTACACTAAATAGCTAAAGCAGAATGCTATTATATTATCTTCAATGTTGAAACGTCGCAATGTTGACTATCCTATGTACCAGACAGGTAAGTATTGTAATACTAGTAAAAAGTCGTTCAACGAATAAGCTTTTAATCCGTATTCATACAACCCTTCAAGACTCTTGGCAACATCTCACAGGGGCAGTGGGCTATCGAACGAACGACTCATTTGTTGGTGAATTTCACGTGCGGCAAAGAAACATAAACTTAATTTGATGAATCAGATTTTATGAATTTATTTTTTCTTAAAAAGGCTGTATATTAACATGTTTCTATAGTGATGTACTTACAGAGGCGCGTGTTGTATAGTCGGTGAATGAATGCGTGGGGATGGACGCATGCCGGCGACGCGTAGGGCGGCGACTCGCGGCGCTCGCCGGCCAAGCACTGACGCACGCACGCGCCCGCCCGCCCTAGCCAGCTACGACGCTACGCCGACTACGCGCTGTGCTACGACAATATATTATTTTTCCGCAATCACGCAATCACGTTATTATTTTTTGTACTATTCTCATTTGAATTTTCAAAAATAAGCCCACTATAGGACTATAAAATTAACTAAAAGATTTCCTGAAGGATTATAAAAATTTATTTATACAGTTATTGTATTTGATATATATTTATAATAATTTATTAATTATTATGAACAAAAAGATAACATGAACCACCAAGGTACACTTAATGTTCCTATTAAAAATGGCTACATTAAGAAATCAAATACGGCTGTATCAATAAATTCACACCTGACTTTTCCAATAAAATTGATGTCCGTTAATAGACCCCCTGGGCTACAGTGCTCATAATAGGTCCAGCGAGGCAGCGGACTCATAATTTATTACAGAACGATGTTACAGCGCCCGGAGGTTGTTTCCCGATTCTCGTGGTGCCAATTCTCCTAATGTCCGGGGGTAGATTTGACAATAAAAATAAATGTCTATCCACTGCTGACTATATATTTACCAAAGGACCGTTTTTTACTCAAATATTATTTCTATTATATGATGGGACAAATTTATTAGCAACACAGATTTAGTTATTGACACTTATCCACTTTGTTCTGTACCTAAAAATTAATTATGTGCCTAAACCTATTTGTTAAGGGTTATAATAATAAATTATTTCTTTCTTTTTTTCTTCGAAATACATTTATAACACAAAAAAGAAAAGTTCGTTTGCCCTTTCACGATCACAATTTATGAAAAGGAACGTAAGTTATTTTTCATCCACCCATTGAAGTGTAAAGAAATTAAAATGACGAAGGTACGTACATACAGAATAAGTAGTAAAATAGAAAAGTATTTAAATTATGTAAAATTAAGTGTATAAAAATTTATATTATATAAATACATATATAAAGTTTAAATTATATTAACAATACTGGTGAAATAAAAAAAATACTTATGTAGTTTGAATCCGACTTTTTTTATGTTTTCAAAATATTTCCATACACCGGCCTGTAACTACATGCCTACATGTAACTTATTTGTGATTGCGGCCTCGTGTGTGATAATAATTATTCGCCTACCAAACGTTATTTTTAATTTTATTTTAGCAAATACAAATATTGATTTTTGATTGACAATGATTTTTACCAAGGATTCTTGTAATTAAATTTAGTCGCAATGAATTTTCGCAATTTATGGAGTTTATCATCCACTGATAATATTAGTTATATTACGTTAAGAAAAAACGTTACTACTATCTAATATTATCTGATATTAAATATCATAAGAAAAAATGAGCAATTGAAACGATTTCACTTCGTTAACGCCCGGAAATTAGAACTATCCTACGTACAGTACTTGGTAGATTTCCTGTTATACCTACACTCGAATTCAAATCATGGATATTATTGCATAATATCCTCCAATAGTGAATTTGTCAACATAATTCTAAAATTTATGATACTTATTATTTACAACCAATATTATTTGTATTTTTCGTTATTTCTTGTTGAAAATAATTTGTTGAAAAGTATAATTATTTGTCTTCAATCTTACTTGTTAATGTTATCTAATGTGATTCAATAAACTTAGCAGTATCTATTAAACAGATTAGACCTTCTTAAATCGAATTTTGCTAATGAATAATGTTAATAATACTCATTGTTAATGTTCTTAATGTTTATACTAGAGAAAGTAGTCTATCCAAAGTAGGTATTAATAAATTAATAATAATATCTGTGTTGGGTTAATAGGTCTGCTGAATAAATAATTGTTCTAACGTAGATATATTACTTAATATTATATTCTTATATACCTATAAAAATTCTCGTGTCACAATGTTAGTTACGTTACTCCTCCGAAACGGGTTTACTGATTTTTACCAAATTTTATATGCATATTCAGTAGGTCTGAGAATCGGCTACTATCTATTTTTCATACCCCTAAGTGATAAGTGTAGCCCACCCCAAAAATTAATATGGTAAAACAACGTTTGCCGGGTCAGCTATTACACAATAATATTATACAATTATTGTATAAGAGATTCGCTTGTACGCTGCAGTTTGGGCTCATATTTAAATAATTGTTTTTCCGTCTTTCGTTGAAGAACACCCAAGCCAGCTCCATCTCTTACAGTTGTCGGACAACTCTATAGTGCAAGAGTTGACAGTTAACACTTAACAGTGATACTATGTCAAGTCTCTCTAAGTAGCTGTTGTCAATTTCATTTTTCTATTTGAAATATTGCAGTAATTGTTAATTGTCTATACTCTATAAAGTATAAATTAAAGTTTACTTTTGTGCTCGCTGGCGAAATGGTGATTGGTGAAATTTATAATAGTTATAGGTAATTCAAAAAGAAAATTGTTATAAACCGAAACATAAATATTAAATACATAGTATATTTTTCATTTGTAACCTAATATGCTAGGAAATAGTCGTTTATTAAAGTAATAGTTATTAATACAGTTGGTGATTACGGATTGTTGAATCTGAATTCATTTGAATCATGTTTGAATCACCATAAAAATTTCTGGTTGAAACGAAGTGAAATTTACGGAAGGTTTATTCCTGATACCCTGTTGGCTAAATGTTGAAATGGCCGAAAGTGGACCTTTTGTAGTTAAGCCGGCAAGAGGTTGGCTTCACCCCGATTCTGTTTTGGCAAGCGATGGAATTACATACGCAGTGCGGGTAAATAAATTTCCTATATTTCATTATAAAATTATGTACATTTTTAATTCTGTATCTAACGATTTTTTGTATGCAGTACATAGGGTGCATGGAAGTATTAACGTCTATGAAAAAATTGGACTTCGAAACTCGATCTCAAGTAGCCAAGTATGTATCCAAATAACTAACTTTGTTTAATTTAATAACAAAGTTAAACAGCATTTATACCCTTTTCAGAGAATGTATAGCTAGGGTATGTGAAGCTGCAGGCTTAAGGACGGCCGATAAAAAGCGCCGCATTTGTCAAGCTGCATCTTGTGCGCTTGCACCAAAGCCACGGATGGCACATTCAGGCTCAAATGTAGCTTTAACTGTATCTTCAAGAGCAATCACAATAGCCGCTTTAGAAGGAGGTGAAACAATTGCTCGACATGATATGCCTCGAGTTTCATTTGCTTCTGGTGGTGACCAGGTATAAAACTTACTTGCAATTCTTATCTGTATAATTTAGTGATAAATTTTTCATTGACCACCAATATTGCATAAAAATCTTGAAACAATCAGTTTGCTTTGCCTAATTGGGTTTCAATAGTATTATTTTTCAATGTATTTTTATATAAATTATCATTGGATAAATCAAACAAACTGAATTTCATATTGATTATATAAGTTATAATTATTATTTCAGGACTCTTTAGATTTTGTAGCATATGTTGCTAAATCAGCACCCCCCACAGAGTGGCGAGCTTGTTATGTCTTAGAGTGTGGGGGAAGACTGGCTCAGGATGTAATAGCTACTATAGGACAAGCGTTCGAGTTGCGTTTTAAGGAGTTTCTTACAAAACCTACATCGTGAGTAAAATTGTATTGGAACAGAAATGGACAAATAGGCTTAGTTGTAAACAATTATTTCAGAATCTTTATGAATTTTTAATGACACCTTTTATTGTTTTTAGAATATCGAATCATTTTTTAGTTATTTCTTATAAGACTTTCCTTGCCTTTAGTGACTCATCAGTAAGAGGTCATTACTTCCTATTCTTATATGATTCATATTTCCAAAAATTCAAATTGATTTTTAAAATATACATTAACTTACCTGTAACAATTGTGGGCATAATTTGTATAATGCAAATTTGACCTCAATTTCCCTCGTTATTTTAATCAATGAAGGTAGAAAGTAACTCCACTCAAATAATTAATACATAACCTATATAATATAGGTTAGATTACATAAGATTAATCTCAAATTTAAATCTATCCAAATGGGTTCAATCTTAAAACTTCTATACTTCATAATATTATATTTTGTTTATGTAGATAAGTGGCATTCTACAATATGACACAAATGAATTGATTGACTAAAAATTAAGGACAAATAGATTACATTTAGTTGAATTAGAACTGTTAATTGGCTTGTGTTCTAGATTGATGTTTTAATGCAAGGAAAAATTATTAAATTTATTTTTATTAATTTCGGTTGAGTGTCAGGTCACATTTTCAGATCAGTCTGACAGATTGTGGGCAGATCACATAAATGTGTTTGTTTGAGTAGATTAGTGAAAGATTTTCTTAGTTTTTCATTTTCACATATTTATTGTTAACTAAGAATTTGAATAGTAGTTTTTTTTTTCAATAGGTTGAATATAAATGGGTCGTCCCTTGCGGCCAGTGCGGCGGAGCTCGAAGAACGGGAGTATTATAACGATATGCCGGATAAGCTTCCACCAGAGTCTGCGCCCCCAATCTCCCATCACCGACACCCTCCTCCACCGCCACTTGCCTCGCTGCCACCTATATCCTCGTGAGTAATAGTTAATTTAACACTATGAAGAAAGCATAGCATCAACCACATCAGCATACTTTGTCAATTTGAGAGTTCTCGAGATCTGAGAAATTGAAAAGCTCGAGAAATCATGAACCCCAGTTTTGCCACTCAAGCCTACTAACCTGTCAAGCTGCATTCTCTCTAAATCTTTAAAATTACATCCTTCACAAATATTTCTTAAGTGAGCAATATATTCTGCAGCTGACTCATATTTCTGATTCCGAGTAGGAAACCAATATGAAATAGATATCTCTTGGTTTTGGTCTTTGGACTATAGTATTTTTTATGATATCATTGTAGTCGTAATAAAGGATGTGTAATAAATTCTTAACATTATAAATAAATAAGAAATTATTATGCGGTTTCATTCGCGTTAATTTCGTCGTAACGTGATGTTATATAGCCTATAAACAGAGTGCTATTTTACTCTGTTTATACTAACAGCAAAATAATTATAGATAGTTATTGTTTTATTATTTATTTATATTATTTATATTAATATAAAAGTAGTAAGTTACTCTTTATTACAAAAGATATCTCCCGAAAGTGTCGTCAAAATCGGTCCAGCCATTTCATACATTAGCCGGAACAAACGGACAGACAAAAACTGTAGAGACCATTTGCATTTCACCACACACACCACCATTTAGTAAAAATCGCATATTTTAATATTACAAATAGACATTCCAATTTTATTTATCCGTATAGATACTGTAAAAAATTATTTTCCGTTCCAGGTGTGAAGAAAGCGTCCGTCAGTACGTGAACCAGACCCCGCCGCCTCGAACACCGCCCACCGCACTTCTCCAAAACCACCACACAGATATATTTGATATGCGTTAGTATATTAAGAATTTAATTAGCAGTTCACAATCACTCTGCTTCTAACCGAAGTATTTTATATGCCTCTAAAACGATATATAAACATTACTCGCTGTGCCTGCGGTTATTTCGCCGTAACGTGATGTTATATAGCCTATAAACAGCGTTTACGCAGCGCACGCAACTGAAGCCCTAAAATATGGATTATTTTTCTCCGTTTTTGCAACATTTTTCACTGATGCTTCGCCCCTATTGGTCGCAGCGTGATGTTATATAGCCTAAAGCCTTCGCTAAATGGACTATCCAACACAAAAAGAATTATTCAATTCGAACCAGTATTACTCGAATTAGTATTAGTATAGATTATAGTATAAATAAGATGGGAGAATGATATAAGACTATTCACTGCGCCATTCTGGACATGAGTAGCTAGAGATCGACATCAATGGAAAGAGTGGGAAACAGAGAAAGAAAAAAGAAAGAATATGCCGAGAGACACACCGAACTTAGAGATATACTATAGTTAACATATTAATCTTCATATGTACAAAAATAGTTTCCCAACGTTTGGCGTAATTTACAGCCTGTATGGTCACGGATGAGTGACGTTACATATGTTAAAAAGTCAAAAGTAGTGGTGCTAGCGTCATCTATTTACCCTATGGTATTTAAAACTGGCTCACAGTGTTCTCTTTTTTGTTACTTTGTTACAAAACTGAAGACTGTTACTTATATGTGTAAGGCGCGGGATATACAGAAGAGAAGTGGCGGCGGTGGCGAATAGTCAATGTTAACACAATATAAACCTTTTAGTACGTGGCATAGCGTCGTTTTTGTCGTTAAGGAGAATTACGCCTGCGCCTCCAAGCGAAGTCCCACCACTAGGTGACACGCCACCGCCACCGAGTGGCAAAAACGACGCTATGCCACGTATTATAAGGTTTATATTGTGTTAACATTGACTATCCGCCACCGCCGCCACGTCTCTTCTATATCCCGCGCCTTATATACTAACGTAAAATATAAGACAATATTAGAAAGAATAATGTAAGACATTTTCTAGGGTGGCACATTATATACAGTATTGAAATGTTTTCTGGTTAATAATTTCAGTCAGTCTTTACAACTGAAGGACATGAAACTCTATTTAAAGGGCCGACAACGCACTTACAGCACAATTTGCAACAACAATGCAAACTGAAAATTGGGAGTCTTTGGTTATGTTTTTTCTTCAAACATTTCAGAGCCATTCACGGCGGCGCCATTAACGTCTTCTTCGACATCCCCGGGAACTCCTCCAGCTGCGGCGGAGGTTGAGCCGTTAGGGGCGAGCGCCCAGGCCGCTCTTCTTGCCCGGGAACCTTGGTTTCACGGAGCCATCTCACGGAGTGCCGCTGAAAAGGTATAAGTAAAAGCGGGCATATTTCCGCAACTCGACGTCTTCAGAGGCCTATTTAGGGTATTAAGCTTTGAGGCTAAGCCTGCCATCCTAGCTCCACTCGCTGAAAACAATGGATTTTGTCAATGAGTGCCAGTACAACAACAAAAGCAGCCATATTTATTTTATTCATAAAATCATATTGTATTATTTTACTATACTATACTATAAAAAGAAAATACATATTGTAATCTCATTCAATAATAAATATTACTTATCTGATCAACATCCAAACCTGTACACGGAGGACTCTCCAACAAGGGAGAATCGTTTTTAAAATCTAAAGTTACCTGATTATATTCGCCGTAGGTTCTCGACACCCTATTAATCTAATATCGCTATAATTAGTGTAATTCTGTTCCAGCTGGTGGTGGATGACGGGGAATTCCTGGTGCGTGAGTCAAGCGCATGCCCAGGTCAGTTCGTGTTGACGGGCGCACGGCGTGGACAGCACAAACATCTGCTGCTTGTTGATCCCAACGGAGTAGTAAGTATCCCTTCAATTGTTCCTTGATAGATTTTAAATTCTATTTTAATATTTTGAAGAAAAAATATTTGTATTCATGTTTGTAATTCATATATAAAAAATTCCTGTAACTCCTAGTGAAACATGGGGCGGACACATTTCTGTATGTTTCACTGATTATCTTTATCGGCCAGTAGGTACCAGCTCCAATCGAAACATTCCTTTGTTTCTCCGAGGTAATGTATGTATACTCAGTAATTTTTAAGTTCAATTTAAAAATCCTTTCATTGATGGACATAAGTTTAAAGATTTTAACCAATAACCGAAGTATGGATCAAGTCAGTCCTGGTCACTGAAATAAAAAACAATGTTTCAGTTGGAAATCTAGTCGCCTGATATGAAAATTATCAGTGAAACAAACAGATGTGTGTCTGTCACACGCCCCACTACGTGTTACAGTAATTATCTTTAAAAAACCAATGATCAAATACTAAATTCATGCAAATCATTAGAAGAGCAGGGCCATTAAATGTAAATTCCTCTGTACACGACTTAGGAAATTTTTATACAAATTTTTAGCGTTAGTGGGTGTCAATGAATAATTAAGATAATAATAATTTTAAGAATTAAAGTTGGTTTTATTTAATTGTCAAAACTAATTTTTACAGGTTCGAACCAAGGACCGCGTGTTCGACAGCGTCCCGCACCTGATCAAGTACCACTGCACCAACGAGTTGCCCATCGTTTCCGCTGACTCTGCACTTCTCCTGCGTAAGCCAGTCATGAGGTCCTGATGTACGGACTCACATTACGGACACACCTATTAAGCGAACTATTCGCTAAAGAAAATCACAAATTTAATATAAATCACGCTTTAGCTATAAGATGCCAGTGGACATTGTTGAAGAACATAACATTTTTGACTTTTCGAAAAGTGAACATGTGTGTCTCTCAATTTATTAGAAGCTATTATTTCTGCGTAAAGATAGCAGATGTGTCTCTATTCACGAAGATTTTTCAATTGAGGGTGGATAACAAATTCATTAATTTGGAATAGATGTCAAAATTAAATCTACCATCACAATTGAGTAGAAATTTTTAAATAATAACGATTCCATTAAAATAGCGCTTTCCATTCTTTAAGGTTGGTAAACCTTGTTATAACGCCTTGACTTAGTGGTTCATGTATCAGTTTTGTACCAGAAGTGTTACATTAGAAACCCAGGGGAACAAATAAATGTTTGGGTTGGTACAAAAGGTTTGCCTATAAAGACCATTCAATGATAATACTAGGATATATTATATGAATGAATAATAGACATGTCTGTCCTTAATTCAGGGGTTACGGGATCTCTCACCCAATTTTAATTGAAGATTCCTCTGATACGGTAGGAATCTCCTAAGCTCATTTAAGAGATTTCAATTACTGTTTGTGCTAACCTTCCAACAATGCATTTTCAATTATTTTTTTTACTATAAATATAGATTTATAATTGTCAACTGAAGATATCTATTATTAATCCTCGTTAGGTGTTAAGATTGGATTAATATAAATGGTTAAATTTAATGAGAAACCGTAAACTATTAAGGTAATAATATTATTATTAATACCTAAGTATTGTATATAAATTGCATTTATTATTTTATCTTGTGATATCGTTTATAATTACTGAGTTTTTTTAAAACTTGAATAGTTTTAAGCGTGAGAAATATTTAAATTGGCACAGGGCACTATATTGTATTTCGTCTTCCAATATATAATCATTAGTTATATTTTCGTAAACATTATAAAGATATAGTTTACAGCTGTTATATTTATAAATATTTTTATACATTTTACTCTTCATTTTTACACTACACATTAACTTTATTTAACTATAATGAATGTTTAGAATGCAAAGGTGACAGAGTCACCATAACGATTAATGTTAATTACTAAATGTCCAAGGGCCATTAAATAACAGTCAACATATAAAAAAATATCAGAAAAGCCCACGCCTTATGGGCGGCGATTCCTATCTATAAGTTTGACAGAAATAATAAATTTCGCAAATTTGATCTTAGGATATGGTCGTCGCTAAGGGCAGCAGAAGTGGAAATTAAAACAATGACTAAATACTTAATAAGAAAATCACTTGCTGACATAAATCTATGCTGTATAGGCCATGGTTAAGCGACAATCCATGGCCACTCCAGAAACTAATCTGACAGAAAGGATATAAGAACATATTATGAATACTAGTGGACTCCGCGAACTTCGTATCGCTTCAGAGTGCCGAATAATAACGTGTCACCTAAAACGTCATTCCATAGAAAATGTATGAGGAAACTAATTAGCAATAAATTAAAATTGCTACTATAATTTGAGATTTAAACTATCCTATCTCTCAAGTTGGATCGAACTGCACATGGTGTGCGAATTTTATTATAATCGGTTAAGTGGTTTAGGAGTCCATTGAGGACAAACATTGTGACACGAGATTTATATATATTAAGATATCCTTATATAAATACAGAATTTTCCCATCTGGTTAACATAAATTGCTTTTAACTTAGATTCAAAATTTATGTAGGTGTAATTAATGTGCAATTATAATGCCAAACGAGAATGAAAATATTTTTGTAATAATAATTCAAAATATGTTGATATGGTCTGCATTTAAGTTTCATTCCATGCTCTCTTTATTAGTTTTAGATGTATATAATCAATGCACAATATTTACCATATATTAGTTAATCGTGTAACTTAGGTGCTATGAAAGCTTACTTAAATGGAATTAAAATATGTATAATAGAAGTATGAATTTATTGTAAAAAACAATGCATACTACGGCCTCCTCTATGTTTTAACTTTTTAATAATAATGTTTTGTGTTATGAACTTTATGAGAATTGATAGTTTTGTGATGAGGTAATGAGTAACGTTGTAACAGAATTATTGTCATGTAGGTAGTTAAAAGAAAAATATTGTATTTCAATGTGCTTTTATGAATTTAAATATCCCTGGATCATTCATTCTTATATTATAGAGGATGGATGAGGATGCCTTGTGATTGAAATACTTTTATTTTGCTGCCTGTTAACACAATTTTTCTTGTACTGAATTATTGGCATGTTAAAATATTGTGAATATATATTATATATACAGTACTAGGCAAAGATGTATATTAAATTAGTTATTAACTAATACATGTATTGAATAAATAAACTTCTTTCTGCATGACCTTTTTGAAATTTATTTTTATTTGTTAGGTAGCCAACTCCGCGATCTTTGTATTGCTTCTGAATTTAGTCATGTGTCTTACAGCGTTATTCTACATAAAATGTGAGAAAATGAATTTTCTTTATTAAATACTATCGTATATTTTTCAATGGTTATTCTGCTATTCTCGGATTAGACGAATCAAACAAGTTTTGGCGCCATCGCAACGAGTGAAGTCATGTTTTATATAATTTTCTAAGTTGTGTATTTTCTAGAGATTTTATGTGTAAATTCGTGGGGATTTAAGCATAAATTGTTCGGCAATATGAACGATTAAAGGAAAGTGATATACGTCAGTAATAGGTACGTGACTTGGTCAAAATTCCCTATAAGCCACGAGTAAAATTGCCATTCATGTGGGACACAAAATAGACATTATTTAAAATAAAGACGGCATAAGGTCCTGTAACCACCAAGCCAAAAACCTTTTATGTACCTACTTATCTATACATACATATATCGAATGGACCGATTTGTCAACTGACGTGATCAAGATGATATAATAATACCTAGGTACCTATTAATCTGTTTATGACATTCTTGTTTGTAATTAACATGTTATGGAGTTTTCAAAAGGGGGTTGTAAATCATCTTCAATTACACTTGTGCTCTGTACTCGCCGGCAGCATAGACGTCTGCGGCTTTTGGCAGTCTGCACGAATAGGAGAAGGCTTCCAGAGCAGAAAGCCAACCCTCTATACAAGATATTTTATCTTATTATCGGAAAAAGCTTGCAATATCAACTTATGGCGCTTATAATATACCTACTAACATTTGTTGATAACGCCATCTAGTATGTTTTTATTGTAAACAATCTTGTGCTACAAAACTCAATAGGCAACACTGGTTTTTCTTTTAATATTTGTTCTTACCTGAAAGAATGTTTAATTAAGTTCAGTCAGTCGATTTTTAGAGAAATTAACAATTTTTAAAAGATTTTGTGATCTATTCAAAAACGATCTGATAGAAAATGAAATACCTTTTCCATATTACATTTTTAATAAAAATTTAATATTACAGTATAAACAGTAAGGTCATACATGGCAGTGATGTTATATTAACCTAAAAATATCGGTATTCGCTGTACAAACCATTTTATAAAACTTAAGTTAACTAAGCATCAGTTTTGTTTTTTTTTTACATTTTATTTTAACCTTTGTATCTTGCTGTTTTAGTTACCTCAGAGTTTTATAACCAGACCTTTTCGCTTCTCCACACGTCAAATTACAATCAACGATCAAATCTCACTAACATACATAAAACTTCAAAAGAAATAACCAACGAATACGTGCCGAGTGCGATACTAAAATTTGGCATAAGATTTATTGGTTTGATTATTTATATATATATAGATTTATACACATAATTATATAGATTAAAATATTCATCTCTTTGTTTCTGAATCTTATACCAAAAGTTGTCATTTCTTAACTTGCCTAATACCGATCCATACAATTAAGACTAATTCTTTTTTACATTCCAATCCAAAATTTACTAAAATCTTTCTACACGACGGTACCAAGGGCTGGTGAACAGCATTTTAAATGCGTAACACTTTAATAAAGTTTTGTATGCAACTGCCTCATACCAAGAGAATATGTTAAGTGTTACCAGTCGCTGGAAGTTTGTGCCTCAGAGAGCATTTATAGAAAAATAGGGTCAAATAAAGCTAGTAGAGGCGTTAACAAATTTAGCGTCCTTCCATTCACAAAGTCTACATCGACAATTAATTCAGAACTAGTTAATTTCACATCTAAATGCGATATTCCCGAATTTCTCCACGTGAGTATAAAACATTCTTTGGGACTCGACAGCACTTTCACCAGACCCTCCTAAAACGCAGAGCCTTACCCGTGCCTCACTACTTCTAATATTCGCTACGCAGCCTACCCTACTAAAGTCAAATAAAACGTTTAAAATAAATAATTTGCTTCTATACAAAAAATCCACTTATGTGGTGAACACCTGAGCACATGAGACCATTGGTGGCTGACCTCTGAACGCTGAACCAACTAAAGGGGACTATCGTAAACTGTCACTGTACATTTCTACTCATCCGAGGCCGCCGAAAGACTTATCTAACGCCGAGCCGGCGATTCGCTATTCGCCGGAGAATTGACTTTTTTTATAAATATCTCGCACAATCACAAAAGTCATCGAGGAGCGTGTAAAGTGTAAAATATCTTAAGGTACAAAATTACTTCGTCACCAAAATATCGATTTCGAACAAGTTCTATAACCTCGCGTCACGTATTAAAAATAGATTGCGCTTCTTAGCTTATCATAAATTGGTCGAACGATTTCCGTTACGTATCAACTTGGGATTCAACTAGCGTGTTCCTAATCGGAAACTTGTAAACCGTCGGCCGATAGACCCTCGTAAAAAATTGAAAACTAAATAATAGGGATCCTTAGTGACATCGTACAACACTCTCACACAGAATAAATACAGGTACGTCAACATCCAGACGCTACTCAGTCGGGCGTAGCGGGTAAGGCGGGTAGGGCGTGAGATGCGGGCAGCGCGGGTAGGGTGTGTGATGCGGGCGTCGGCTGGCGGTGCAGCGTGAACGCGTCGTACACTTGCAACAGCTCCTCCATGTGGTGCTCCTCCAGACAAAGGAAACCCTGCAGCGCTGGACTGACTCGGCGCGCGCAAGGCAGGCAATGCACAACGTGGCGCTTCTCATGTTCGCGCACAAGCAGCGCATGCCACACTTCGCGCTCGCACGCACCGCAGTAGTGGGACGCCTCTCCACGCGCTCGTCCGTGGAACCGCACGGGAACGTTGCGTGCCCGCACCACTTCTAGAGTGGCGGCCACCGCCCGCAACGACTGCAGCATGCAAGTGCGCATGGCGCGGTGGAGCTTCGGGTCCGGCACGCGGATGTTACGCGCCAGGTTCCACGTTAGGTGCACCATAGGCACGATGGACTTGAAGCTCTCCACTTTATTCCACTCGTAGCGTTCGAGCGCGAGTGTGTACTGGCGCGCCGTGAGTGGGCCCACGTTCCAGGCGATGTTATTGCACCAGCCGGTCGCTTGCACCCAGTGCACGCAGCCCGAGTTTACCCACACGAGGTCCCCTGGCCTCTGCGTGAAACGGTACACGGGCACGCCGTGTGCGCGCAGCTCTTCTGGGTCGGGCCACCAAGAGCCATGCAAGTAGGAGATATGGTGCCGGTCGCATAACTCTTTCACACCTCCCCAGTATGCATCAGGTACGCCAAACCACTCGCAGTCGCCGGGGCCAATGTTGATGTTGATGGAGCAGAAGTTGTTGTTCTCCTGGTGGCCGGGAGTGCGTGACCCGGGCACCTTCATGTACAGCTGTACCGTGTTCATGCCCAAGATAACATGCCCCACGTGCGTTAGCATGTTTGCGGCAGATGCGACGCGTGCGAAAGCCGGTAATTTCTGCAGCTCCGCCAGCTGTGGCCGCCATTTACGCTCATCAGAGAGGTCCACGTTTGTTCCAAACCGCAGCATGCGTGTTCCACGCCGCCGTTTCACCGGACCCGACTCCCGGCCGTCAGAGTCTGAGAGAGCCCCGGCAGCGACAGGGGCAGCGCCTCGGTCCCGCTCCTCCCGCACGGAATCCTGGAAGGAGCCGGCTTGGTAACTGGCGTATTTGCGTACTGTGGTGTGGGAGCGGTGCGAGGCGCAGACCCAGACGCGCCTCCTTCCACTTGGATCCCAGTTCTCGTCGGCGGACTGCATCAGCTGCGTGCGCACCTCAACGGCGTGGTCGGGCCAGGCCTCGACCAACATTTTAGTGGAGAAAAGACCCAGGTCTAATTTTAACGACGCTGTGAGCCCGCGCACCACTGCGATCGGGTGTTTGAGGCAGAAGTCCTGCAGCTGCGGCGAGAAGGCATCTCGTTTTGACTCGACGTAAACAAAGGGCGCGGGCGGAGCCAGTTGCTCAGGGGTAAGAAACGGAGCTGGAACGGGAGGTGGCTCAGGAGGTGCGAATCCGTCCCCTAACACTGACCAAGATGATGCAGGACCCGCGTTCTCCCTGAGAAATTGATTTATAAATTAAATATGAGGCAAGATTTCTTAACTTTTTCAACTAGAGTATTTTGTAAAGGAGACAACTCACTTGCAAGCATCGAGTATCTGCTTAGCAGACATGTTGATGTTGAAAGTGAGGGGCTTGAGAGGATCAGTTTTGAGCGGCTCCAGCTTCACTACTGCTTGTCGCCCGCCAAGCACTGCCTCTCCGCTATTCGCAGTCTCTGCTAAAACAAACGCAAGTTAATATCTCATAATTAAACATGAATTAAAAGTTTGTGAGCATGTTAGCTGCATTTTCACACAGAAACTGCCAGATAGATTTGCTAACACTTGATAAATAATAGATAGAATATAAATTATAAACACTTATATTTATAAATCTAGGTACATTGGATTTAGATTCTTATTGGTTATCCATTATTCTTATGAAATGTACTGCATAATTATTAAGGAGTGTTTTCATTATGCTTCTAATACTTCAAGTTATTAAATTAACAAATATTTCACCAGAGCTTTACAAAACTGTAAATCGAACACAATTAGTGTAACGATTTATCATATTATGACATTTAAATCGACGAAAAACAAACAAAGGCTTTATCCATCCCCCATCAAACTTATCGTACATAATAATAATATTATCTACATAATATGACCGTGCAGCAAGAAATTGACCGAGTCACCTGTATGTATGCAACTGTATTCACTATATCAAACTTATATTGTACCTTGCATTAAGTAGGTATTATATATTGAAAATATTTAAATATAAAATAATTTTCACGTTTATCATTTGGAAAACTCACTCTTATTTCGCATTATATTAAAAATTTGTGAATAATACTAATGTGACATTGAACTTGTCACAAAAAAAAACACCATACAATGATTATATACAATTGAATTAGGAATATGATGGCTACTTTGATTTCGTTTAGTTTTTGACAATTTTTTCCTTTTACCTTGAAAACCACCAAAAATGATGTTAATAAAATTAGTACAACGTATTACTTTATCTATGAAGCTTCCAAATCCATTGCCGAATTATAAATCTGTATTTTCTATCTTATTTTTCTTTAAACAAGTGATCTATTGTTTTGAGAAACTCAGCTTGGGCGTTTAGAAATATATATGCGTCAACTAACTATAGACAAAATAGTTTTATTATACGAACGAGCAATAATTTCAATGGCATCTGTAAGCAACACAACTTTGATCTGTTTTCTACCACAGTGCATTCAGCAAGGAGATGTTTGAGCCTTGAATTTTTTCTAAAGACTCTTTAATTAGTATTATTATTTTTTTAGTATTATTATTTTTTCTTTTTCTACTTCTATATAATATTTCACAAATTTGTACCCAGCCCTGTATGGTTGTTATACTGTTGCTGCTCGTGTGAACAGTTGTAATATAATAGTTTATTAATTTTGTAACCAGTATCTATACGAGAAGACTTGTAATTGGCTTTCAAATTGCTACACAACTGTTACATTATCATTTTAAAGCTGTTAGTCTTCCATGAAAATATATATATTCTCAATTATGTGGTTTTATTACTAAACTAAATTTATACTGTTCCAATTAACAAATAAGTACATTCAAATCGAAATATATGCACAGATGTATCAATAGTTATAGATAAGCCTCTGAAAATGGTTCGTACACCTCGTATGGACTATGGGCACGTAATGGGGTCACGCTGACAAATAACACATCGCGTGGAATGCGACAATAACGCTGATGGATTGTTACACTCATAACTTAATGTACCTTTAAGTATTTTATTTACGCGATGTGTAATAATTATACAAAATACATAAAGCAAAAGTTTTATATATTTCCGATTTTCTATGATTTTTATGAAAATACATAATTGTAACTTTTTTCTAGTTTGAGATAATAAAACTCATATCTATACAAAAACAACCAAAAATGCATCCATGTGTTTGATCATTTCTACGTACACACATACATTTTCAATGACTTATCCGACAGACAATTGTTGCCATGATTTCTTTGTAAAATTACCTCTTTTTTTATACTATTGAAAATAAAAAAATGTTTAAATAGCTCAAGCAGTTTTTAGAGAAAAGATAGATTTTATATATTTTTGAAGTGAAAACTTCTTTCACATCGTTGTGATTTGAAAGCCGATGAAACGAAAAAGCGACAGTAAAAAGAGATAGACACATGAAATCATAAGATTTAATATGGGAGAAAATGAGATAGGAAGCATCATACAGTGTTTCTTAAAAGTTTTGATGGTTCTACAACGAGTGAATTGCACACATTATTTTTTAAATTTTTTCCTCGCCAACTGATTTCGTTAAAAAAATATTATGTATGTACTTCTCTTGATCAAGTGAAGTGTTAAGTTACGCAACAATGGTGGCACAACACGGGTTCCAAATAACTTCATGAAGGAAATCATAATTAGCTCAGAGTTCGTTCGAGCGATCGCGCGTCAACTAACGAGTTTCGTTTATAATTTCGCCCGAGCCCAACAGTGGAATGCTGTGGCTCTAATGATTACTCTCAAAATATCTACGCGAGCAAGATACTAAATTATTTAGTCAACGAGGCACGGTCACATTAGGCTTTTTGTTTTTAGTTTGTTTGTAATAATGAATATAAGATTTAATTTTTTGTTTTTAATAAATGAGCTTAAAAACACGGGTAGTTAACACCTATTAGATCTTTTTTTTAAACTTTTTCAGTGGTTTAATACTTTTACTCGACTGTAGCGAAGCCCTAAAGGTTACCAAATACTCCACAGCTCAACAGATTTTGATAAATAATTATTAAAATGTTATCTGTGGTAACATCAAACAAACAACTTAATCTATTACTATAAATGAAAAACTCATTGTCTATAACTCTGTTTCTTGTGTAATTAAAACGGCGTTTGTTAAATAAAAACCTGTCTCGTTTTAATAATGATGCTTCATCAAAATCTGATCATTTTACATGCATACGGATAAAGTTAAGAATGCTCAAAAAAGCATTATCTTTATTTAATGACCCTAATATTAATTGGGCGGCATTAATTAATACGATTAACTTACTGGTTGTCTCTTTCTTGGCACCGGGCTGTGTAGCTGCAAACTTCCTCAACAAGTCTTCGGCGAGCGACTCCGCATTGTCGCTGCTACCACTCGGTTCACTTTTCGCAACCTGAAAATAACAATTATTATTAAAAACGCATTGAATCCCAACCATATCATTCGCCAATACGTCTCAATTACTCTATTTTAATAATCATTTCATCCCCCTTCAAACTCAATTCGTAATTTGGAGGGCATTCTCAAACTAAAATAGGGTTTCTGGTGTATTTTAACGAATAATACAGTTGTGAAAATCGTCGATAGTGTTCTAATTAATTCGAAAGCCTGCCGCCACATTGGGATAAGGGAGTGGGAGGGAAATACAAACCGCCTGCGCTATCGCCACCTGCGACAGCTGGTACTGAGATATTAGTTGCTGCATCATTGCCTGGAACAAAAATATTAAAGTGTATAGCAAATAATATATACTATCCAGGTATATACTAAAAATATACCTAACAAATTAAAAATAATATATATTTCCCGTTCATCGCAAAATAATTAATTTTTCATATCTGTTTATAAAGGGTCCGCCATCTAACGTTTTTTTCTTCAACTAGTGCTTATTTCGTGAATGGTAACACTTAGCTCATGTCTGATTTGACAGATAATTAGTTTTATCCTTCCGCTGAACGAATATGGTTGTGTATACGCTTGAACAACGCTGGGAAATATTGCGACATTACTTTGAAAATCATGGTAATGTCGAAAATGAGCAAGGAGTGGCCGTTACAGTCAATGGTGATCGTTATCGGGCCATGTTGAACCAATTTTTGTTCACAAAAATTGAAGAGGAGGATATTGGCAACATTTGGTTTCAACAGGACGGCGCTACGTGCCACACAGCCGAAGCTACACTCGATGTCTTGCGCCCTGTTTTTGAATATCGCATTATCAGCCGCAGAGATGATGTCATTTGGCCACCTCGGAGCTGCGATTTGACACCGTTGGACTATTATTTGTGGGGTGCCGTCAAAGATAAGTGTTACGCCGACAAGCCAGAGACAATTGACGCTTTAAAGGCCAATATTTGTGAAGCCATTGGTGAAATACAGCTGCACACGATCGATAATGTGCTTAAAAATTGGACCGATCGTGTAGGCTACTGCATGGCCAGCCGAGGCAGCCATTTGAATGAAATTATTTTCCATTACTAACCGGAAGGATTGTACTTTCAAATAAAAAAAGAAATTTGAGAAAATAGTCAGTAGTTTTTTTTTATTGCATTTTCAAAAAAAAAAGTTATTTGGCGGACCCCGTATATGTAAGAGGGAATTCTTAATTAACAGATATACTATAATATATTAAATAAAATTAAAGATAACTGTTTTATCTAAATAGATTAATAATTATATTTGTTATTTTAAAGGTTTTGTTTTTTGAATCGAATTCATATGATGACTTTTGCACTAAATATTAATTTAGTTTTTCACTTATTTTTCATTAAGAGACATTTTATATATTGTATTATGAAAGTACTTGTTGTTGCGGCGATAGGTCATGCGAGTTCCTTTGTAGGTGTTGCAGCGTTTGCATTTGGTGTGGCGTGAGTGCCGGCGCATCTTCTGTCCCGGTGGCGCTCACGCTGGCACTCCCGCTGGCACTCCCACTGGCGTTCCCGCTTCCTTTCCCGCCTTTTCCGCCTTTCCCTCCTCTCCCGCCACCTCTCCCCCCTCCTCTCCCGCCCCGCTTGCCCGGGTACGGCGGAGGAGCGGTTTTTGGTGCTCGAGATGACATCTCAGCTGATATTGGTAAGTTCCATGCCTCTTCGATAGATGGTAATGGTCGACGTCTGCAATTTGATTTGTTAACCCCATAAGGAACAATATACATACATACATAGAAAATTTGAATATTTTCTTGTAATATGAAAATAAAATTAAAGTAATTCTGTTTGTTCTATTCCTCTCTCTCTGGCTGATTTTGGTCATACTTTACATATATTTGTAATAGTGGATAGTGTGCCAAATTCGTTACTCTGTATAAGTACAAATTGTATATTTCGTGTTATTAGTTCACGCACAAGTGGTTAACCGCGTAGGCCGAGAGCCGCTTTTGCATTTTAATACAGAACAGCTCGTGATCTTAGGCAAACGAGTAGTAGGCGATGTCTAACGCGTGACCAACAAGTACAGTAGACACGCTTTAGACATTCAAGGTGGTTATGAAATATTTGTCACGTATAAGCGACTCTTAACTCTTAAGACTGTTATACCCATGTGATCCAATAAAATTCATTCTTTAAACTCTAATAGCTCCACCATCGGGCCAAATTCGACAAGTTTAAGCAAATACAGTTAAGCTATTTGAGTACTATAAAAAGTGCTTTTTAAGTTTCTCTCTCAAATGTCAAAGATTAATTAAAATAACCCATTGTCGAGTTTAGCATTACTATATCAACCTATTAATTTTTAGTAGGAGATAATAGATCATCGGTGAAGTTAAACAGCATAGCTCCATTAAAAAACTATCCCAAAATTCCATAATAAATTGGAAAAGCTGTCAGCGCGGCTAGCCGCTTCAACTGACTTGTGCTTAGCGCTTAGCGTTTAAAAAATATGGATGATCATATACGAAAAAAATTTTTTAAAGATATTTGTCATTAATTTGAATTATTTTATCAAGTACTCGTCGCGATGAGCGCACTTCAAATAGAATTAATTAAAATTTAGTGGCAAGGTTATATTTCGTTGATTTTAATTTACATAGCCATCGACTGCGTTTAATTTGCATAGATATAATTAATGAATACAAGATGGCTACTACGGTGGAGTTTCAGTTTTTATTTGAGAACTAAAAACTCGCCCAAAGCACAATTAACATTTAGTACGAAGATAAAACTTAATTGAAAACGTTATAAATTTTTTAACTGTGATATTGAATTTTATACTTGAGCCTGAACGAAATTCCTAATGACGGTACATGCCTATTGTATTGGCGCAGTAGGTACTTTAAGCAAAAAAAGGGTCCAGGTACCAGGTAACGAGAGATAATAAGTTCTCGTGTACACCTTCATTTTAGTGTTCTAAAAGTTGTCCAAGTCTCATAAAATCTGTTATTTGATTCGTTAGTTATTCAAAGTCAAAGGTCATAAAAATCAATGATAATTTTTGAAAACATGAAGATAGAAGAATGTGTATAGATGAACTGAACAAATAACTTGTCGTAATGTTTCTTGACGAAGGTGATTCGAACACATTTATTACAGGTACAATACCTCACTAAAAAGCAATATATTTTATTTTTTATGAAGCTTTGCTATCGAGCTATCTAGTAAATATAAAAAAATAAGTAAGTGGACTGTATAGGTAATTAAGGATTTGAAGTCACGGACTTGGACGAGAGGAGTCGATCACGGTAAATTAGCAAAGGAAGTAGAAAGTTCACCACTAACCTTATACACCTTGCTTCTCCCCGCTCTGGTCTATGCACGACACTAAACTACTGATAGATTGTCACGGACGAGATTCCAACAGCCACGTTTAAACTTTAAAGAAGAAACCAACGACACGCTTCCCTAATGACGGCCTGACACAGACTAGTATGTCTCTGGACCAATACGAACGCCTCAGAGTCGTGACGTAGGCAGTCACGTGTGCAGCCTCAGTAGCCGTCTTATTACGTTTCGAAGAGGGTAGGCACTATATGATTAATGAGTGAGGTTCTACCCTCCAATTATACCATGTTCGAATATTCAAAAATAAAATTTAATAGGTTAATATGGTAATGCTAAACTTGACAATGGATTATTTCAATTAATCTTTGACATCTAAAAGAGGAATTAAAAAATGCACACAAAACTTTAATTAATATTAGATGTACCGCAAAGGCATAAATGACCTTTCTGGGAGATTGTAGAAAGGTATAGATGACGAGGATTAATATTTTAATTAAATAATATATACCTTAAAGAAGAAAGTTTAAATTTTTTACATAAATGTTATAATTACTAAAATTCATTAAATGTAAGATCATGTTAATTTATGTTAAATCACCATAATACAATAATAAGTTTAAAGATAGAATAACTTATTCAAGTGTAAGCTAATCCGTAACAGTACTACTTACTTGCCAGTAACTGAAGGCATCGGCGCGTGCGCAAGGTGTGCCCTTAGCGCGGCGAGGCGATGTCGCAATGCTGCATTTGCAGCAGTAGCAGCGGATCCGCCGTTAGTGTAGCAGGCGAAGGCGTCACGCGGCATCTGGCAACTCTCGTATAAGCTGCCAAGGTTGGTCCACGCCGCCGAGTGGCCCTTTTCCAGCTGTACAGCACATATGTACGCCTGCAGAGCGTCCATCGGCTGGTTCTGCTGTTGATACAGCACTCTAAACAAATATTTTACTTGTGACGTCATTGGCGTGGACATAACTAATGTTCTATCATCTCAATAATAAATTAATTTGAAATAAAAAAAATAAAACCGACCTCAAAACGCACTAAACAGTGAAAAATAAATTTTGTATTATTCATAAACCTACTATAAATAAAAAGAAAAATTCATGTAAAATTCAACAAGGTCGTAAAACTGTCATGTTGCTCTTTGAAAGGCGTCTAAAAATAACAAAAATTGATAACTAATTACTATCTAATAGGTATCAAGCAAGTAAATTGCTAACCTTCTTCAATTTACCGAGTAGGTATGTTTAACATTTATCAAGGTGTCAATTATTAACCATGGTGTGCCTACTTGTGATAGGCAAATTAAAGAAAAAAAATATATAAGTATACCTACTTTAAAACTACTGAACAGATTTTGATGAAACTTAAAAAGGACCACATGGGAAGCACCAGAAAACAGACAAAGAAAAACAGAATCATCGAAATCGGTTTACCCAGTCAAAAGCTTTGAGTTTGAGAGTGAGCAAACAAAAAAAAACAGCGTCGAATTGAGTACCTCCTCCTTTTTTGAAGTGAAAAGTGAAAGAAACATGATAATTAATTCTAACCGCATGTATTATTATTCATAAGCACATTTATAGGCAGCACTCAATACGAGGCGGATTCATTCAAAAATCATTATCGATATCCTTCGCATACGTCCGCTTTCCTGTCTTCACATATCCGCTTTTAATTTCATTGAAATATAACATTAATTCGTGAGAAACACAGTTCATTATACTTTACAAAATTTGGAAATACCAATACCTCTCACGTTTATTCACCTATACTCTTAAATTTTTTGTTTTCTTTGCTGCAATAAAATTTGACAAAAAGCTATGTTGAATGGTTGTCATTTTGAAAGCCTTTTCAAAAACCTGCTATTTTGAGAAATAATGATTTATATGGCTATTTTTAAAGAGCTCATTTATTTATCACCACAGCATCTAAAGTTAGGCTCTTTTGTTTACACCTCAGATCATTGAAATTCTTTTTTATATTATGTATTTATTTCTATTTACATGTATATGATTTGCAAATGTGTGTATGCGTCTTATAACAACGTTACTAACCCAATAGAGCACCAGGTGTCAGCGTTGCCTTCGGACTTTTCAACTGAGTTTCGGTAAGCGATGAAGGCATCATGGACTTTGCCCTGTGCCGCGAAACAGCGCCCCAGAAGGTAAAGCCCGGCCCCTGAATCGGGCTCTGCTGCTACGGCACGTTGTAGGCACCACACAGCAGCCCGTCCGCGTGCCGCAGCCTCTTCCAGAGACGCGCACCGGTGGTACAACCATCCTGCATGCCAACCATAACAATAGGCTAATTTCGGCCTATCTTGTCCCTCTCAGATTTAAACAACAGGGCTACGCAATGCTACGAGAAAAAACTTTAATCGGATCACAAGTTAAGCAAACTTAGCACTGTTTGTATTAGTAAATTGTTGTCTTGTTATTGGGAGATCTTTAACATCAACCGAAAGTAACAGTACGATAAATAATTGAAATCCAACCCTTTATAATAGATAACACGCACATTTCTGTATGGTTATTTTTATGATAATGATGATAAAATGTTATTTATGATAGTTAACCCAAATAATTCAGCTTCTGTCCCCATAAACTCCACATTCTCTAATTACAAGGGAAATCAGTTAGAATGCACCATACTTTACATTATATTGAGTAATATTGAGCTCCACCCACAGCCGAGGCAATGTTTGTTTACAGAACTTTATGATCAATGTTAGCACATTTCTTCGATCTCAAACTACAGCTACAAGTTTGGTTCATGTAACATTAGCCACTTTCCCACGCTATCAATCTCGCAATCTAACATTCTTTAGTCATAATAGAACCGCCTATTCGTGATTTCAACATCTTAGTTCAGTCACATCCGTTGCAAACGTTTAAGTAAATTAAAATAAGACTAACCTAACTGTCGACAGACATCCGCCTTGAGGCTAGAGGTCAGCTGTGGTTCTTTAAGCAGTCGTTGGTAGGCGTCTCTGGCCGCCTTCTTGAGTCCTCTAGCCTCCAGCAAATGCGCGGCGTGGAAACTCATCTCTAGCCTGGTGAAGGTGGCGTCCTGATGCGGGGCGAGCTTGGCCCTGCGGAAGTGTATTGCGGCAGCACCCCAATGCCTCCGCGCCTTGAACATGAGAGCCAGCCTCAGGTGCGCGTCCGCTGCCCTCGTGAACCCCGGCGACACGTACAACGCCATCTGAAGCGCCTTCGTGGCCCTAGTGTACAAAACCCACCACCCTTTGTAAGTGTGCCACACCAACTGGCTACTTTCAACTTATTCAATGACTTATTCTAAAATAAATTTCTAAGCTATATTATCATAAAAATTCATTCTTCGGAGCACTAACATAATATAGTTTAAGGACGTTGACCCACAAAAACCTAGGTCAAGGATATGTTCGAATGAACAAATAAAAAGCTCAAGAATAATAAACAATTAAACATGTTTGGCCGAATTTTAGTATCAGATAGTGAATGTAATCTTTGACAATATAAATAACAAAACTAACAAATTACGTAAAACTTTCGAAGTCTGAGCTGGGAGCAATGCCTCGACTGCTCTTGAACGTCCTTGAAGGTCAGACAATCGGTTAATAGAACATTGCCACTTTGAAAAAACTGACATAAAGAAAGTAAAACTTACTAAATAGGTAATTGCTGTTTAAGTTATGTACGCACAAAGTGATCTTAAACTTCGAGAATATTTCAATGCATTATTTTTTGCGTAATGGTTCATTCTTCACAAATACGTTCCGCACACGCATCGGCACGGTAATGCCATTGACACAGCATTATGAGCCGTACATTGAATATTTTTTTTATAATTTAAGCTCGACTAGCTAAATCGAACTCAAAACGCTTTTGAGACTGATTTAAGACTTCGTTTCATAAGAATTGAGGGTTTGAATGCTCTTTATGGAAATAAAAAAAAAGGTGTCAGGTATTTATAAATTGAACAAAGTACATTTACGTCACGTTCTATGAACGCCAAGAAAAAGTGAGGTATTTTCTCAACAGTGCAACCAAACTCTTCAAAGGACTGAGGTGCTGGTAGCATCCGTGGTCCGTGGTCGCGGTGGAGCGCATCACCGAAGCGGAACGTCACCGATGCGCCCGAGGGGTCGCTGACCGTCTGAGGCTCGTTCGTGCAATCGATCGGACGATGCAACAACGCAATGTCTAGACAGCGATCGCGTTCCGAATCGGAGGCATTCGGGTATAACTTTATTTAGATGACCTCCGCTGACATTTGAAAGCCGAAACAAAGGAGTGAAGCAGGTGGCGTCCTGTACGCGCGCGATACCACCAACTTTAACTAACATGCACACGCACTCACACACGCGAACACCGCAAACGAGAGCTTTCACTCAACCACTCCACACTATGTACAACAAATTGTATCGTTTTATATGTAATTATTCCAACATTTCCAGGAAATCTTAATTTACTTTGAAAAGTTTCATTGTTGAATAGCGAACTCCACAAAGCTATTTGATAGACAAATATTTTAACTTCTTAACAGATGTTGGTAACTTTTAAAATTATTTTCAAGTTACTACCTATGTAAAATGAAAAACATTAAGCATTTTGGAATATTTCTTTGTTAACTTTGTATGTATTTAGAACAACAAAATATTAACAATGCAACCAAGTTAAATAAGGCTATGGTTCCGGTGTTTTAAAGGATGTATTACGTTCGTATTGTGTTTGGCCCCGACAGGTTTGAGTCGAATGCATCTAAAAAACTTCAAAGGAGCTTTTGTTCTGCCTTCACGATCGCAGGACATTGTTCTTACGCTGCACGCTTTACTAATGGGTACTCTCAACAGTTGGGAATTATGTCAAAAGGGCTCAGGGCATAAAAGATAAGGAATGGACCGTGACTGATAAAAAAAACCGGTTCGTTACACCCAAGTTGACCACGTAAAAACGACAATTGTTTTGTCCTTTTTCCATATTATTTACAAGCAATGGATATTTTAGTGTATATACATTTCACAATATATACATTTCTTACAGTATATACAATTCTTGTAACAACTCTTGTTATCGGTACAAGGTTGTTGCACTCACTATATTTATATAAAATATGTTAAACGTGTTCCCAATACCCTTTTCAAACGGCAATTTACTTGTGTGCGTTGTTATTTATTTGTGTAACTATGTGAATTAATTTGTTATGTAAAAAGCTTTAGAAGATTCAAATTTATTTCACCTCGAGCAGGGGTCCTGCTACCTGCCACCAACACGAAGAATACATGAATACCTACCTCAGGTACCAAAATTTATCTTATTGAAATGAAATTCTGTTACATAAAAACCGTCAATAGCGAACGCACATCTGGTGCATGTAGTTATTGTTATTAAACAGACATGCAGGTAGATTTTTTACAGATACTTCAGAGATCATTGTTTGAAAAAGGTTTCTTATTAATGAAAAACTACGCTGTTTCGCTAACAACAGATTCGTTGCCAGCATGTTCTGAATAAAAATGCGGAGAATAAACACGGAAGCTACATCATTTTGCGAGCTTTTCATCTGTATCGTTGGGACGAGGTGTTGCCGGGGTGAGAGCAATGGGGTGGGGGAAGGAAGTAGCTCAGGCATGAGGGCTGAGGCTTGGCCTGACCTAGTTCTGCGCACTCGCGTCAGCTCAAGGACGCATCGACCGCTATTTATAGTTCTTTCGTCGTCCGTCATAGCATAACACTACAGTCGTAAGCAGGGCGAGCCATGTGCCGCGACACGTGATCCTAGAGGCCTAATGAATGAGAAACATTTCCCACGATGCTAAGCAAAGGGGAATGTTAGTTGAGTAATAATAACACAGTTCCCTGTTAATACGAGGGATAGTAAACAAGATTGACCGGGTCACGGAGGAAAGTGCGAGGTTCACGGAGGAATTTGTCAAATTCAATGTTAAATTCGATAATAATAGCATTATAAATCGACGATATTAAAGTAATCGTACGGCAATCACGCGATGTGTTCAACAGGCATCAATGTGAGTACAATTCACCTGACGAGATTTCATCACGGCCTTGGTGCCACGGTAACTGAATGCAACGCCAGCTGCATTTAAGTTAGCTCATATAACTAGGATTCAAGTTTATTAGAATCGTGCCGTAAACATGTACTTGCATTCTACAAGGAATTACAAACGACAATAATTATTCTTACAAAATGTCAATAATTTAATATTTTATGTTTACGTATGTATTGTCGCGATAAGAATCCGGTTTCATTATCTCACCACTAATACTGCTTCCCTTAAAATATTTTTTCCTAAACCTCACCTGGCTTGTTCGAACGGTGCGTTTTATAACTACCTGGGGCTGTGGGACCCTTATACAATCTTCAAATACTCTTGAATTTATCTTTGTAAGGAAGATAATAGAAATAAGTTCTGTATGTGCTTCGTTGCCCGCTGAGTGAAAGTCGGTAAAGAATTGCATCGTTACCTGATTTTATTGATGTAACAATTAATGTTTACTAGAAAACAATAAGCAGTTTACACGAAGTTTTTACAGCCGTATAATTTATTTTTATGGTCTAAAGATCGTTTGGAAGTGGTTGCCAACATAAAAATCTTTCTTTGAGTTTTGGCTAAGTAGACACTCGATTTACATAAAAATAAACGACGTACGATATTAAATATTCCTATAAATGGTTTCCGCTACACAAATACAACTTTCAATAGTTTTCATACATTCAATTTATACTTCGTCACTAGCTGTGACAGTCCGTTCAATATTAAAACATAAATTACTTGAAAAAAAATTGTGTCAGTGTGAATACATAAAAGAATGTTTTCAAAACAGAATTTGCAACGTGGAAAATACTACATCCTCAACCTCGATGTGTGATTGTTTATAGACATATTTGAATAGGCCTTGAACTATTTTCGCGACTCAATTTCCAACTAACAATTTCACTTTTACCGGCTTCGGACCGATTGTAAATAATCGAAATGAATGGCATTTTATCCATATCGCTGTGGTATGTACGATTCTGTGTGTGAGTAGTAAGGCAAAGCAACTAACGTTTATTGTACAAATTGATAATGAACGAGCGAGTGCTCATTTATCGCTGCCGTCATATATGTTGACCTACTTTCTTGCTGTTCTATACCACTTACTATCCTATGTATAATCTTATGTTTTATCTATTTTGGATTATGACTAGTATTTACAACTTCATGGCTACAGTTCCGCGCATTCGCCCTGACCTGCATATATGAAATATCTCCTATTTATGCGTAGCTTCCATCAACTTTTAAAATACACATTGCTTAATTTATTATTGTTTTAAATTACCTGCACCTGTACAACACCTTCAAGAAATAATATTTTACCTGTAAATAATTTAACATTAGGTTATTGAATTGAAAGAGTAGTTTGCATCAAAGTAAGGAAACATTAGAAATGAGCCGGTTATTCCGCTTATATTCGCCAAGCACGTAGCGGCCATTACGGTACTTTAGGCAAAGGTACTTACATACAATTGTTAAATATGTTTATTGTAATTTATATATGTATTGTTTAATATTTACATGTTATTTATCTAACAACGGATGATCTAATTCTCCGTTTATCTCTTATACTTTTATATAGTCTTCCAAGTCAAATAAACAATACGACACAAGTTACGAAATATTTTAAAATTATCACTTTAAGATGATAATAATAAATTATTAAAACACAACATTCTTTACTATGATGACAGATGCGATTATGCATAGAAACACGTCATATGGAAACAGACTGTAAGTACATTGTGTGTAGCTAGAGGTGATACATAGACATGCGAGGCCGAGCAATGAGGAAGTGAACAAAGTACTACATCTGCATTCTGAATCAGTACTAGAAATGCACGTATGATGTGCCTATAAGAACCATCCGTTCATCACATACAGGATTCATAATCGAACTGGAAACCAGTTATAGACTATTATGTTTAAAACAACAGATTATCGCATACGTCCGCTCGTCAATGCTCATTGTGGGAACGAGTTTTTATGTGATCATTAACAAATGTTATCAACATAATTTTCTTCCCCGCATTAAAACAGATTTGCAGTAAACACATAAACCTCTTTTATCACGGGACTAAATATATCTATAACTATAATATCGCTTAGTATTCAAAATATACTCAAAACGATGCTCCCCATTTAAAAAAGGTGTGCATTCAACTCTGTTGCTATTATTACATTACAAAATAGAGTGCCCTTGGCGAAGTTCCCTTTACTCGCGGTGTACAAGTGTTCTAACATGTCCAATAGTTATTTACATGCAGCGAAATTAAAAACTATGCCCCATCCCTAACGTTGCGAATTAGAAGGGTTGAACCCTTTGTGAAAAATTTAGAAGCCATCAACGTCGGAGATTGTACGGCGATACAATGAAGAGGGCACTGGCACATACGCGCATGAAATTTGGTATTTAGTGATTTTGTTAGGGCCCCGGTATCAACGGGACGGGGACGAGGTTATCGTTCAATAGTGACGTAATAGTGGCGCAACAACCGACTCGTTCCGAACGGAGCCCTACCATTACTCCCTTTTTGTGGTCACCGGCCGCTTTCTAATAACTATTGTACACGTTCATATGCAGACTAAATATTTAAGTACGAAATACGAATCGACGCCCGTGAGAACGTCATTCTTGGATCTTTGTTATTATGCACTGCTGGTTTGTTTGTTGCATTGCAACATTGCATTGGGATTTGTCTACATATATAAGGGATCAAAAGTCAGAAATTATTATTATGATAACTTACGCTCTCAAATCTTATTATTTAACATAGAATACAACTAACGTGCGTGGATATTGTACCTACTTTTAATATTTATTTGTTCGCGCAATTTGCGTTCATTACTTTTAATGTATAATGTACGTAATGTAGCTAATTTCTCACCTACGTATCAAGCACTATTTTGATATCAATTATCACGTTGAATTATAAAGAACTGAGACAAAATCAATACATATACAACATGCGTATCTGTAAAATATCGGCCGAAATACGTCAATATCCAAAGTGCGCTTTTATATTTACCTACTTTAAATAAATTGTTCAGCTCATCTTGTCAATTAAGTACCGTAGACCTGACTTGTACTATAATGTTTATTCGTCATCATTGTAGTTGTTCAGTGAGTCTTATAGCACGATTTGTGATTCAAGAAAGCAACGACACATACCGTCAATAGAATAAGGTCATAAAAATATTCATAACTATTGTTGTCATGAGTGAAGATGCTGATAGTATGAAATGTAAAGTAAGCCAAATTGGTTATAGAGCGTGGCCTTGTAGTGTGACGTAGAACGGCCTCCCGGTGACGTGCTATGACGTGAGGTGCGGATTTTTTCGCGGAAATTCCAGTGCGGCCAATGCTCGCAAATTAACCAAATATTCTATGACGCTTTAAAACTGTATAACTATTGTCATTTTCAATACGAAAACTGAAAAAGTGAAAACAACAATTAAGAAGACTTATGATTTATGAACTACAAAGTACAGTTCATAGGTAGATATTTATGAATATTCATAGTATTGGGAAAGCTTTTAAAACAAAACTAATGTTATTACAAAAACTGGGGCAAGCTACTTGACACAGTTCATGTCAACGTAGGTTGCGAGCCCTACTAGATGTAGGTGGTTCATGACGCAAACTAACAAAAGCCGAAGGGAACAATTGCCACAATTCTGTTTTGCAACCGAGTATACAACTATTATGAACTTAAAGCAGATCAAAAGGTAAAATCGGGAATATGACGTTCAAATTTGAAATGAATTAATGCAAACACTTCACGTTAGTTAATGCGGGAAGTGTGACTCAAATCCTAAGGAGGTCATTGACAGAAGAGACGCTTGCAGGGAATGCATCGAGCGAGTTCCGGTGCACTACGAAGCAGGTATAAATAGCGATCCGTTAGTGTCGATGACCGCGCAGGCTTCATTGTACCAGCCATGCTCTCATAGCTAGATCCTGAATCCTGACCTAGATACTAGAACAAAATAAATATTACGTCGTCAGGTCGGTAGTAGGTAACATAACGTTAAGTCTGAGCTGTGAGGGTACGCGTCTAGACGCCAAAAACCATTATAGGGCAGAGATGTGATGTAGCGAGGGGTCGCGGGGAGGGCCAATATTGCAAACGCTATTGTGGAGGAAGAGAGGTGCGCGCGCGGCCCCTCTCAAAGTCCATTATAATATTTTATGCGTATAAGGGCCGATGCGTACGTGACGCGAAGCAGGCTTAGGAGGGTACAGGGGGAAAACATGCCCGCACATCTTCCCAAACTGCATAAATGCACTATTCGACTAGGATCCGAGACTTCCATCTCCGAATACAACCAAACGTGATAATTAGTTTGGCTCAATTGGAAAATACGCTTAGATATAGTGCTTCAACTACAAATGTACTTTGTCGACGAATTCCGGTTAAACCACTATTTCTGTTTGTTGTAGATTAGATGGAACAACACTCAACTGCGACAGCGTGTTTAAACAATTTTGCTGTTGTGCAATTGTGTCTATATCAATGTACTAAGAAACAATATGTATATTTAAATAGAATTAAAAAAAACTAGTCACAACGGGAGTATATTTATATAATATATTGTTACTTTTACACTATTTACAAATAAATTACCTAACGCTGTTACTAAAAAACTGCAATGAGTTAATATTTTTGTTAAGGTCAGAATATGGTTATGCATCTGTGAGATACGAGGGTGCGGCGCGACGGGCAGCGGGCACGCGTCAGGCAATAACCGGCCCTCATAAACATTGCCATTTGTGAAAACTGCATCACTTTTCACGGGGCTTTGACACCGCCAACCATCAAATGTGAAGTCAAAGACATCATATCTGATTAACATATAACGCGCAGGTTCGTGCTCTTGGTTTTGTTATTAGAGCATCAGCAAAAATGTCTAAACCCTGCACATTAATGCATTGTGAAAATTTGTTAGAATCTTTTGCTACGGATTTGGATTAGGCCGAATATATTTTGTTATTGCTATTGTATGTTGGTTTTAATATTTAAATTTTCACGTTCCTACCGTTTCTGTTTCTTTTTGTGTGCACGTTTCTGGTATAAGGTTTAGTTTTTTAATTTTGTAAATGTTTAAAACCTAATACAAAAATCGCTTATTCCTAACGGTTAATTTACATTATTCATTCGAATTTTATTACTTATAAGATCTTTCAAATTGTAAGTAGTCTGACATATTTGAATACAAAAAGTATTTATATGATTAGAAATAATCATTACTACTCACATTATACACGATCCATACAAAAATGCAATATACTACTAGAAAAAAAATCCGCAATATTATTCGCGTGGTTTTAACACGCCTAGTAGGTAATATAATTGATAAGAAACGATAAGCTGTTACTGCGTGATCGTATTGAAGGCTCTTGTACGGTGTACCTATATGTCAAACGATTATGCAACTTGATTATCTACTGAAGATATGATAGCACAAAGCAATGGTATGGGCAGCTTAGTGTCTAACCAGTTACTTAGAAACATGAACAACGTACCTACTACGAATTCCTAACTTGTGCTGATCGGAAAAAATTAAATTCAGATGATATTAAAGAATAAAGAATGATGTATAGGAAATGGGTGTGGTTGGATTATGTGCATAGGTAATATGTGGTGGGACAAAGACGCAGCTGATGCGGTGACAGGTGTGCCAGCAGCCGGCTGACACCTGCTGCGCACGCGCCACCGCAAGCTGCTTCAAATCTACTAACAAACGCAGAAATACCTATCAAAAATTCAGCAGCTGACTGCCTAAGAACATTGCATAAAAATATTTCTATAGCATATTATTATCATTAAATGTGGGACCAAATTTGAGTCATAAAGAACGTGGTAAAACCTGACATACTGCGTTGAGTACCTATTGAGTAATAATCTTTGTATTTTCCATGTCCTAACAATTTAGAACTTGCAGATAGAATATCGTAGCTCGACACGCAAATATTTAAACGCATAGTCCATTCCAGAAAACCACAAAAGTTATGCGACATGAATAATAATATAACAGTAAAAAAATCTATCATAAAGTGACGGTTCCGCGTTGTGTCACAGCCCAGTTCCCACATCACCGTGAACATTCTTATCAAGATGAATATAATATGTATGGCTACTCATAACCCGGTTGATATCAATTCGTGACGTCAATATATTACAGATTCAGAAAAACAATGGGAACCAGTTTATTACAAAATACAGCTTAAGTTTACTATGGAAGCTAGAGGATAAATACCGTTAGTTTAAGCGGCTAGCGGTGATAATGCGAACCGGTTACCGATAGCAATTGGATAGTAATCATAGAATGTAACGTTAAACCGGTTTTTTACAAAACCATAACTTTTTACATTCAAGCCATCCTCTATAGTCTATATTCATCGAGTTACAATTCTAACAGAACTTCCGGCTTGTGGCCATAAAAATTAAACTTATAAATATTCCGAAAACGCACCTTTTATTTAGTGTTTTTTAACAATTCGACTGAATAGGAATAATTAATTTTCTATGAATACAATACGAAACCTCTTTTATATGGTTTTTCCGGTAGTAAAATTCATTGAATCGCGGTTATTCTCACAGGGTTTTCGCGCACATCTCATTGTCGACCAATGACGCGCGGACAAAATTGCGCGAAACTGTGAGCGACATGACTCACTTTCCTGTCACAATACGTAATGATTACAGTGCGCTCTTCGCGTAAATTGGGACAAGATATGAGACACTGAGCACTTGAATGACTAAATCACATGTAAAACAAACTAAGACGCTCTCCATACTTTCTATTCGAAAGGGCCGGAAAGAAACGTATCTGACGAATGACAATAGAACGGAAGTGGGTACAGACAACATTTTTTATGGTTGCAGTTATTAAAGGTATATCAAGATGTACTAATATTATTTAGTATGCTATTTAGATAATTATGACTGTTTAGTTAAATTAATAGTCGAACATATAAATGAAAACATTAGCGAGGCACATATTAACACCTTGAAGAAAGAATAAGTAAATTAATTAGATAATTGTATGAATTTCATGAATGGACAATGAAGTCAATAACAATCGTTTCAAAATAAGGGCTAGCCAGAAGGGAACAGCGCCGCACGACATCGCGTGTCGCGGCTGGACACACCACCGACCTACATTTTATGCAACGTCAAGTCAATATGCATTTAACATTCATCATTTTCTTGCCGTCAAGTTGCTCTCGACCGGATCTGAAATTCGCAGGAACCGGGGTGACGATTCCTTGGCTGACTACCTGCGAAAAGATACTACAAAAAATGCACTACACATGCACACAAACAAAAAAAGGCGACCTTCCGACGGGACCAGCTTCGGAACCGTCGACTTAGGTGTCTGGATTTTGGAAAACAAAACAAAATAGAGAGTCGTGGGCGAGAGTGACGGAGGGATACGGGCGGCAGGTCGATAGAGTGAGAGCGGCACAAGGGCCGACGTAAACAAACCGCGGTCGGGAGCTTCGACCGCACTTACCATTTCGGGGCTCCTGCCTCCTAAAGCTGGGGCGTCCAGAGGCGGATGCAGCCCGCGTAGTGGAGAGCGGGGGCGTCGTCACAGGCGGCCAGCACTAGGACACTCACTCAGGATTTGGCTCGGATTGTCAACACTCGACAACGTCCCGGTCTACACTACGTCCGCGGCCCGCGCCAATGCAGCATACGTCACCGCATCCCGCTCCCGACTGGCGCGTCTCACCGAGCGAGCGACGACCTCGCTGCAGTGTGCCGCCCCCCGCTCCGCGCCGGCCCGTGCGCCCCGCCGCGCCCTACCACCGCAGTCCACAATGAATTTCTCAGTGCGGCTACAACGCAACCGTTTGTCTAATGTCTAGCATGCTACTTTTTCGATAGGATACTAACTTATCATTTTTACATGAAAATGAAGGACGTTGAAAGTGACCATTAGAACCGTTAACTGCGCCCAAGTAGTTTTCGAACAAAACGCATATCTTATTACTGGTTGAATATAAACTGTGGCCGCATTCCCCCCGCGCCGGCCCTGCCGCTCCCTTCCCGCATTGGCCCTATGACCGCCACTGACGTGAATCACAACTAATAAGAATTAACTATTAACTATTAAGTAATAGATAGGTAGGTAAGACCGTAGACATTTTCGTCAAAATTTATAACTGTCACAATAAAGGCAGGACCCAGAATGCGGTTTTCTTAAATTAAGTTCATAAGGTTCAGAGATTTCAACGCCTACGCAATTATTACTAATAAATTATTAGTTGCTATTATTTTTAGTAATAATAGCATATTTAACACAAATATTATGTATCTACACAAACACAAAAAACTATATAATGCAATTTAAAATGCATGTTTTATCAATCCTCCGACTGAGAGAAGTGTTAAGATAGGTTAACACAGTCGATTTTCGCCGTTCACAAATCGCCTCACAACGCCGCTTCGGTAGACCACAGTCGACTAAAATCGCAAGCAGTTTTCTTGTTCATGCGGTCGATTTTCGTCACCAACCGCATGCGGCCGGACGGGACCAAAGTCGGATCTCAAGTCCCAAAGTAGAGATAATTTGGGACTTGAGATTTTAGTCACCTGCGACCTAGCCGAATTCATATGGTCGAATTCCCAATTAATGAGTTTGACATGTCTCTGTTTTAGTCTGTCGGTGACAGGTGATGGTGTTAGTTACAATTTATGAAGAAATTCATCTTTTTTATTGGATATTCTTTTTTGATTATCAACATGTCAAAAAGTTTTCAAAGAAGTCAATTTCACTAGTAGTTTTTTTTTTTTTTTTTTCAATACCATGTGCATGATCATAATTTTTATTTTACAGCCTACTAGCTTATATTTGCGGATTTATCTACAAGGGCATAAAATATTCCCTTAGATGTCAGACAAAGGACAAATTCTCTGTAGTGAATTTTTAAAATCAGTTCAGTAGTCTTGAATTTATTAAATACAAACAAAAGTACAAATATTTTCTTATACTAAAATTATTAGACAGGTTCAATAAATGTATTTATCCCTGTCCCTTTTAAATCAAATCTTTTTTTTTATATCTTTTGTCTCATCTTCATGGACTTAAATCTGTTAATCAGCTGAGAGAAGACATTGACATTTCAGGACGGACACATCCTTCAGCAATTAAGAAAACGGTTGTGAATAAGAATGTATGTGTAACTTGATAAGTTAAGGAAACTAATTAGACACCTATTGAATAACAGCCAAGCCTGAAGGACTGTTAAGTTTATTTTTACTTGAAATACAAAAAATAGTACTGACTTACCAGTCAAATGCATTGTAATGATAATAACACAGGCCAAGTCCATAAAGAAATAAAGGGTCCTTCCAGTTGTCCTGCTCCAATGCATAAAACTTTTGATAAGCTGACATAGCTAGAAACATACCAATGTGATAAGGTAAGCTGGAGACTACATTCATATACTGCTACAAAATTTTATAGCAAAATTTTCAAGAATATTAAATATTAGCACCTATGTTATAAAATGGTGTACAGATACTACAAATATTGTTTTCATAATAAACTGATTACTAAGGAGTTAAGACTGCATTAAAATAAGCTCATCCTAAACATAATGGGTTCAACTGTGTGACCAGTAGGCTACCTCTTTTCTGAATATTTTTAATATTATGATGGACAAGCAATATATTTTTAACAGTTACATATTCTCTATTGCATATAGTATGCCTTGTAGACGTTTTTCATAAAATGATTCACCTTTTGCATAGTCTTCAAGAAGGAGATGAAAATGTCCAAGCTTACAATATGTTTTTGGATCAATACAAATATCTCTTCGGACACCTGGTGAACAGGCTCTTTCTTCTTCCTATTAAATATTATAAATATAAGAAAATAGACATACTTACACAAAATATAATGTTATTATTTTAGATTACGAGCATAATAAGCAAATTATAAATGGATATTGGAAATTTAATTCAATTACCTTAACTTGTACCAACATTCCTTCCAGATATTTGACAGCCTTAAGCACAAGAGCTCTTGTCCGGCCATGCTCATTTCCTCGCAATTTAAGGAATCCAAATTGGCGGCTGAAAGTATAAGTTTAACCTTTAAAAAAATGTATTAAATTAAGTTGCAAGTAGAAAAAAAAAATGTTTGTTTTGTACAAAATCTGTAGTGCTGGGAACCAACAAAATGGCCTCTATTGGTCACAGCTACAGAAAATCTAGTTTTAGTTCAAATTGGACACTAATAATGATAACTAATTAACATTTTTGTCATTGCTATAATCATCTAAGTCTAGGGAGAACCACATTACACATAGGAATTGGAATCGACAATCAAAACAAGAATATATTTTTAGCGGCACCTGTCAAGCTCTGATAACACTTGCAGTTCTTGAGAGGTTAGATGAAGCTCCTCTTTATCATCCATCTTTCGTGTTTCGAATTACCAATTCTGTCATAAAAAGTGCTTATAATTAGATATGTTTAAACTTTTTTCTCTATCTCTAAGTTTAGTTATTATACGCAAGGGTATTAGAAGTTTCAAGATAAAACATCTTCTGACATTACAACAATTTATAAATAATGCCCATTGCCAAGCCGACAGCCGTCAATGTCGAGTATAGAACCACAGATATCATAGACAATGTTTTGTGCATAATAGTCCTAACACACGCTCGGATTTAGTACGGAGTGGACAACGGATTTGGTTTGCTCCGTACCAAATCTGACCGTCTGTAGAGTAGACCGGCGAACATTATTATTATTAATTGAGTCCGCCTCGATCCGCTGGTTTGGACATCGGATATGGTTTGCTCCGTACCAAATCCGCACGTGTGGAGGGTTGGACCGAACAAGTCGATTTGTTAGACGAGGATGGCGATAGCCAGATCTGCTGTTGTAATGAAGTATGCAGTAATTGGCAAAAATAATTATGTCAATAATTTGCTTGAAATGATAACGTAAGCCATACACTATGCAATAATAACTAAATTAATTAATTTTAAATGAAAAAAAAAACCGACCTCGCACTGAAAAGTAAAAAATAAATTTTGTATTATAAATGAATTTACGATAAATAAAGAGATAGTGTTGTTAAATAAAATTCATGTAAAATTCAACAAGGGCTTAAAATTGTCATGTTGTTCTTTGAAAAGCGGAGCCAAGCCATTCAATTTTTTTTATTATTAAAGTCCTGGAATATTCATTCAATTTTTTTATTTATATATTTAGCATAACATATGTTATATATATAGCATAACATGACAATAAGTCGCTCTTCCGCAGAAACAGACTTTCTCATAACAGTATAATTTTTTGTGATGAGAGGTTTAACTAAATTTAATAAATCTGTAAAGGTATCGCGGTTCATTCGCAGGTATATTTTAAAATCATCTTCATCTAAAAACCATAATTTTTGTGTCCAACGACATGATGACTTAACATGTGCACATGAAGGCGTACGTGAAGCAAATGTCTGATCCAGTCCCGGTCGTGTGTAGCGAGGTGCGAGAGCGGATTTGGTCGGCACGATTTAGTCCGCCGGACTAAATCGTGCGTGTGAGCGTGTGTTAGGACTATAACGGTAGATGGTAAAACCCTCGGGTAGAACCTCTAATTTAAGCTTGGTCACACTGAACAAGTTATTTTTAGGAAGATGATTCGTTGGCTGTACCGCCCGTAGCGTAGCGTTCTTTTGAATTTTGATCATAGTGATTTGGAAAGTGGTAACACAGACCGCAGTGCACAGAATTCAAAAAATATTTTTTTTAAATCAGTGATGAAAATTTATTTTAAATATTACATCAATTTTACGAATTTCACTCACTAATTTAATTAGACTCATTAATTTAATATGCAAGACTAATATTATTAAAGATTAGCGCTATATTTCTTGAATCCCAAAATTTTATAAATAATAAGTTAAAAAAAACCGCAGCAAGATGAGTTACAGGGATTCTGTAAGTAATATATTATATTATTTCTACATTCTCCAATTTCTTTAAATTTCCAAGATTTTTCTTAACCCATGAAACGCTTTAAATTAAGAATAGAATATTTTATAGCCTTGAACTATTTTTAAATTTTAAGTCATCGTTTCAAGGTCGACACTATGAGACGAGAAATACCTATCATTTTTCTGCGACGAAGTAATTGATATCTATTTTAACCATGGCTTTCTTTTCTAAAATTTGTCATATAAATTGATCAGTTATATTAATTTTGCATGCCTTCATCAAACAATGAAATATTAAAATTATTAAGTATACTATATGCTTTTCCAATAAATACAATATGCTTATTATTCAACTGAATTATAACATTTGATAACAAAATCAATGTTAACATTAATGGCTCATAAAATGTAACTCAAAAACTTCTAGCATAAAGAGAAACTTTGATCTCTACATTATTACTTTGTAATTTTTTTTTAATTTATTGGCAGTATTCACTATACCCAAGATGCCATACATACAATACTTCTAGAGATCTGCGCGTAGGATCTCACCTAAGAAATCCAACGGTATTTATTATAGTATATTTTAACAATATTATTTGTGTGTTATGTTGCTCTTCTCTTTCCTGTTTTATTATGAAACGATGATTTATAAACAATGTAATTAAAATCAAGCACAAGCTTTTTGTTTTGCTTTAATATTGTTTGTTGGTATTTCATTGGAATGAGTGTAAAAAATTTGAGGCAATACTAATTTTGAGTAGTTTCATGTATGTTTGATACATTTCATCCACAGATGTATGGAGGGTCCCAATCGTCCGTGTTGAGTTCTCTATCCACATACAGATCAAGTGCTTTAGATGAGTTTGCTTACACTCCCACACCTGATATAAATGAAGTCTATCCAGGATTATTTGTTGGAGATGCGTAAGTATTTTGATTTTAATTATAACTATTTAAATGTTAATAAAATAGTTAATTCTTATAAGAAAACCTATTTAATAAACCCATTAATTATTTGATAAATATTCCAATTTAGTATAGTGTATTATGTAATGAAGTCTGTTAATAAAATAAAAAATGCTTATGAACATAACAGCTCAAATCACATAAACAAAATTACTTATTTCATATTTAATATAGTTATTCCTACCCTACATGTCACATGTTTACCTCTGTACCTTTGTAGTTTAAAAAGAATTTTTTTCATTCACAAAACTTTTAGGGTTGCTGCTAAAGATAAAGCATTCTTAAGGCGTATGGGTATAAACTATGTCCTTAATACGGCTGAAGGAAAGCGCTATACTCAGGTAGATACTGATCATTTGTATTATCGGGATTGCCCTAATCTGCGCTACAAAGGCTTCCAGCTCATGGATCTTCCATCTACTGATATATCAAAGTACTTTCATATTGCTGCAAATTTTATTGATGAAGGAATCTCCAAAGGTGGTAAGTAAGAATAGTTTATTTAACAATTTTCATTTAAAAGTTTACTATATATAAGATTTAGTGTGAACAGGTATCTCCAATTATTTATTACTTTACACTATCTCTATACTTTTAAATTATGTTTAAAGTTATTTATAATTTTTTTTACTAAATTGCAAACCAAATCAAAATTTTGAAAGTTTTATTTTTGTAAAGCTTTTTAAAGAATATTCAAAATAAAGATATATTTAAAACTAAAAAATATTTTCCATTCAAGGTCGTGTTTTGGTGCACTGCTATATGGGAGTGTCACGCTCTGCAACATGTGCTCTTGCTTTCCTTATGATCAAGAGAGGTATGACTCTGTCTGAAGCCATAGCTCTCGTCCGCTCCCGTCGTGACATCCACCCCAATGATGGATTCATCCGTCAACTACGAGATCTTGACAGGGAGTTGCGTGTCTGTAGAGTTCGCTGACAGCACACCTCTTTTGTTCCAGCTCTCAGTCTGCCATACAACTTTAGCACACAACATCTACGTGTGCGTAGCTTAGACAGAACATATCCAAGTCGCTATCATTGAGTATGGAACTGAGTATAAACAATATCAAATTCGGGACATATATTACATTAAAACATTAATTATTATTACATTAGCATTTCAGCACATACACATTACACAGTGACATTTAAAGAGATAATATTTTATGGATAGAGAGAGCAGGTAATTTTTTATTAATGTATCTTCTAATGGTCAGTCTACTGTTTAGGTAAATGAAATCAAAAAGTAGGCAGTTAAGATAAAGATTTTTTATGTATAAAATATAATAGCACCAACTAGGGCAATGGTTTAAAATGAATATTTTATTGGGTTTGTTATATTATAAGAGTAATTACAAAATATAGACTTAGAGGTTACTTTTCAAATGAATATTATTCAGTCTCATATTCATAGTCATAAATTATTGAGGTTAAACAATAAGCCAAAAATTTAATAAATCAGATTATGTCAAAATAAAAAATATTTAACTACCTATAGTACAATTTTCTAGCCTTAAAAAGGATAAAATATTTTCACATAATATGTAATTTCATATATTTGTATGAGAAATATATTGCTTTTAAAAAGTATAATTCAAAGTACTATAAGTACTTAATATATTGTTTTAACAACATAATATATAATAACAAAAATAGCATGATTGTTTTGATATTGGTTGAAAATCCAATACCTACACACAAACTTTTATAATGTACCTAGTGTAAGAATTTAATCTTTAAAGACTGGTAAAAATTGATGTGGCTTGCAGATAATGATGGATTAATCACATAATATTATAGAAATATTGTTAGATGTGTGTCATAAGTCATTGCCCCTTGAACAAATCAAGGTTTAAAATTAGGCTGGTTGCCAACACATCTACATCACTTGTGTGTAGATGCCACTTATAAAATTCTATTTTTAAATTAGATTTCACTACCAAAATGTATAAAACTAAACATATAGATATATTGATTTCTTCAAGTATTTGTTTTATAATTTTTTTTTAACTGTATGTGGATAAATGAAAATATATATTATTCTATTTGAGATATATATAAATAAAATATTGTATAAATAAGTATAATTATATACAAAAGCCTTATTTAAGCCTTGCAAGTACTTTATGGGGATAAATATAATGACCATCAAAAATCAGAAAACATTAGTGTGCAGTAAATTTCAAAATGACTCATAGGGGTCAAACTTTAGGAGTTTCTTTACTATTTTTAGCTATATAATTAATAATTTATGTAGAATAATCAACTTTTTAAGGATAAGAGGTTGTTACGTTACATATTTGTCATTGTGTTAAATTTTTTGTGGTCTAACTAATTTTGAATTAAATAATCTTAATTTAGACTTGGTAAGTAGAATCACAAATTGTAAAATTTTTGGTTCTAATTTCACACTAAAATGGGGATTTAATTTGGGTGATCATTTACTATTTTTGGTAATATAAAGTGATTTGCCATTACATTTTACAAGATCTGGTGGTAAGTAAAACATAAGTCATACTTTATTTTAAAATACATAATAATATATTTTAATAATAGGCTTAGGTATAATAATATCTATTTTAATAATATGCTTAGGTATAATAATATCTAAGCATATTTTTTATTATGATTGTAATACAATTTAAGTTACTTTGAGCACTCATTATGCTGAATTAAGAATATATTTTTTATTTCCTTGTATGTCATCAAAAAATTCTGTGATAAACTTTAATGTATTTTTTAGAATACTTGATTAGTTATTGTTATTAAATCACCAAAGAATTGTTAAATTACTAGTCATATTTTTAAACATGTGTTAGAAATATTTTTAAAAGATATTAAAATATCTGATTTTCTTATTACATTAAAGGATTGTTTTAAAATCTTTGAATATAGATTTAGAATTTAAATATAATAATTACATATTATTAGTTCTTTAGGAACAACTACAAGGTAAATCAGTGTAAACTTTAAAATGGTTTTCTTTTTTTTTGAAATAATAATATTCATATAATATAATATATAATATTTTTGTTAGTGCAAAGATCTAGAATCAAACACTAATTCTAATTTTAATGTTTATTCGTCCAAATATTCCAAGTATGAATATGACATGAGGTGCCAAAAGTAAAAATGTATTGCAAAATGAGGAATACAGAAATGTAATGAATATTAATTATTAGACCTCTTACTTTTTTTTGGCTGAGTTTTATCTTTGAATAACTTTAAGATTACAAATTATATTTATTGTTTTTGAGTGATTGTTATAACTAATGTTTATGTATTCAATATTTGTTAATAGAATAAAGACAACTATATATTATTACCAGGAATTTTAATAAACCTAGTCGAATGAAAGAATAACACTAGCCTAAAACTTATATCTAGAGCTAAAGCAAAATTTGAGTAATAGGTAAAGGCTACAACACTAATGGCAGAAAGGGTATTAATATCTGCTAGTTGCACAGTAATATGGTGAACCATTGAATTCATATACTTTGCAGTAATCAAACATCTCTATTTGTGTTGCATATATCAACAACAACATTATGGTATAATAAGTTGAAGACTGAACTTTTTAGTGATGACTAAAAAAAAACATGAAAATAAAACTGACTTTATTTTTACCCCCTATATCTACTCACATTTCTTTACAAATTATTAATTACAATGGTTACATTTATAAGTATGGACGATTCATTTCTGTTTTCTTGGCTTTCTTGTCTCTAGCTCTTGGAAACCAACGGTGAGGAGTTGTCAAAGTTAGTGAGCATAATTGCTGCTTTGCAAATTCTGGTTTCATTTCCTTGAAAACCCTCTTCACCTCAGAATAATCCGACATCCTGAGAACTGACTTATCTTCAGTACTTTCTTCCGGTAAAGGTTTGGAGAATTCATATGGAAACTCTTGTTCCTTATGTAATGCAACAATAGTTGATCCATCATCGGTCATTACAATTTTCGTATATAACCTTTTCAGTAATGGTGTCGATTTATGATGTAAAGACCGAAGTAAGTAAGTCATATTGAGTATTTACTTGATGCTAATAAAATTAGGTAGCGTTTTTCTAGATTTTACAAGTTATAATTTATTATATTATTAGTCACTAATCACTTTATTAGTGTATAAACTATTTTTTTTACCGTACGTACCTACTACCTAATTAATATTTCCATACTTTGAATTTTGAAATTTGAGAATTCAGGAGCACAGGATTCAGATGGCTTGAAATTAACAGCGACAACTGACAGTTTGATATATCCAAAACCTCAAACCGTATATCATAGATTATAAAGAATACATCATAGACTAAAGAGATGACTATCGTGCGCGACGGAGTGTACATACCTTATAACTAACTTATAAGTACCTTTAATGTGTCAATTTCAAACACATCAAAAAATGTTATTTCTTGAAGTTTTAACAGAGGACACCTACCTTGCGTACAACACCCATCTTAACACTTTTGACGCTTGTCTAATGTCTATAACTATAGTCCCTAGTTATTGTATATTATATCCCTATTGAAATCTAAAATTGAACAATGAGCACTGCATTTTCAGTTTTTTGTTTAATTAATGAAAGCTTTAAATGAAAGCTTTTTCTAGTGATTTGTACACATCGAGACATGGATTTCCCACCAATGCCATCGAATGCCTCTGATAGTAATGATTATCCTGGTAATACTCCACCCCAATTCGAATCCATTCATGACATTACAAAACGACGCAGGTAAAACTATGTCTATCAAATTAATATGGTATTCTCAAATCACAACAATTTTTGAATATTGTCTAAGTTGTAATAATTTCTTTTCACGTTCATTCTTTTAGTTCATCACGATCAATAAAGCGAAGACGGTTTGATGATGAGCTTGTTGAATATAGTTTGGGCCTACCAGGTGCTTCTTTGGGTAAGGGAGAGAAAAGGATGCGTACTCAGTCATATACTAGCCAGTTGCCCGAATCTCCTTTAGTTGCTCCATTAAACCCAGCTCCTATGCCTGAACGACGTAAAACCTCTAATAAAGTGCTCACAGGAAATGTTGCTCGAAGGTCGCGTCGCAAAGGACAACTTAGTCAGCTATCAACAAAAGATTTAGGAAGATGGAAGCCAACAGATGATTTGGCATTAATATTGGGAGTTCAACAGGTAAAATAATCCAAAATATAATCTACAAGTAAGACTACTGGTCTTACTAATCTGGCATTTCACTAATCTACTTTTTAAACTATGTTAGGGGTACCTTAAAACTGCAATGAAAACTTAGATTTACTTTAAAAATACAATATATATTTTATCACATGTCAACTGAAGTCCTAGAACGCAAGTTATTTAAATATATAGGTAATATAGTAATTATTAGTGTTAAGCAACATGAATGCCTAGACCATAATTTATATTTTTATTAATTCAAAAAAGTTGTTAACATATTTTTTTTAAGTAATGATGTTTTTCATACAGACTAATGATTTGCGGATGGTTCATCGTGGAGTGAAATTTTCCTGCCGCTTTACTGTAGCTGAGCTTCAGTCACGTTGGTATGCTTTGCTGTATAATGCAGAGATTTCAAGAGTTGCTGTGGCTGCTATGAGGAATCTTCATCCAGATCTTGTGGCATCGGTTCAGCAGCAGGCTTTGTATTCAACAGCTGAAGAGGATTTGCTTGGGACTATTGCTAGTGTAAGTAAAATCAACATTGCTGCATGCAAAAGTATCAGCTTTTAAAAGTGTCATAAGTTTTGGTCAAAAACTATTTTTCAATTGGAATATATTGCAGACAATAATTATTAAGAGACCTATGGAATCATTGATGTCAATGATTTCTCTCTAATGGCATAGCTTTGTTATTAAGTAAACTACATCACAGACAAGTGTCAGTAGCTCTATGCAGTAATTAAATGTTCATCATCTTAAATAAGGTGATTTGAGAATAAAAAGTAGTTACATAAAAATGCATGTATGTGTTATTTCTTTAGATTGTAGGAAAAAACTGATGGTTTCAGAACTCCCATCCGGCACCGGAGAAATTCCAAGAAATTCTTGAACAGAATCCACATGTTTTCTACTCAACAAGAACTGCCAAAAGTTTGATGGAACACTGGCAGCTGTTGAAACAATACCATTTGCTGCCAGACCAATCTGTCCAGCCATTACCAAAAGGTGAGTGGGTACATTGTTTTGTTCATAAACACTTCATTTAATAATTACAAACTCGAATATAATCAATAAATATTAAAATGGAAGATGATGTTTTATAACTTAATTATAAAGAATGTTTTTTAGGAAATTATAATATAAACTAAACTTGTCTAATATTTTAATTTTAACAACTTTTTTAGATAAAGATGCTGTAGTGACTTTTTCTGATGCTGAGGAAACTATGAATGACTCAGAGCTGCCAGATTACAAGGTAGATGGTATGGATGTTGAAATGCAATTAGCTGACAGGTAAGATTTGTGTTTTCATTAAACACAGTATGAAATGAAAATGAAATGAAATCATAGCATGTAGATTGGCAGACAATATTTATATCTCCTTAGAGCCTTACTAAGCTTTTTTCTAAACACAGTAGTTTTCGTTAACTCTCAAAACTTATCATATAAAGGGGCCATCCATAAATTATGTCACATATTAAGGGGTGGGACGAAGTGTGACTGTGTGACAAGGGGGTGGGAGGGGTCCTGAATTTCGTGACGTCACATTTCCAATTCTATGTGTTAAAACACGGACTTTGCACTATTAACGAAATACTCAAAAACATTAAACAAAAACGTAAAATTGCAAAATATGTGACGTCACACTAGGGACCCCCGTCCCTAAGTCTCATAAATGTGACCAGTTGTGACAAGGACGGGGGAGGGGTCAAAAAATCATGAAATTTGTGTGACGTAATTTATGGATGGCCCCAAAGGGGATAGATCCAAGGTACCCATTATCGAGGACAGACTGCGAAAAGTATTATTATAAATATAATATATTCTTATAACTGTATGATGCACTAGAGTCTAGACTTCACAAAATATATAATTCATTTCATGGCCATTGTATACGCTACTATAACAAAATCCCAAGCGAGGTACAAGAATTGTCTTTAAATAAATTTAAATGTTACATTAAGCGTCAATTAATTACTAAGGCTTATTACAAACAATTGAATATTTTATTTTTTAATTTGTAAACATGGCCGGAAAAAGTGATAATCGACTGAGATTTTTGGCTGTTCTCATATTTGGGCGCGTTCTTGAACAAGTGACGTTAGTAAGTGATCATGTATGTGATTCAATATGAATATCTTTATTTTTTTTATTTGAAAGACTTTTTGGATATGAAAATGGGTGTTGTAAAGTGTGCTTTTGCCTTAGCTATGATTTCATACGCATACAGTAGTGGCGGACGTCGAATGAATGGTTTATTTTTTTTAGATATAAACGGATACGGACAATACGCATCATAACGTTGATGCAAAGACAATAATATGATCTATTTATTAGTATAAAGGTTGTTCAGTCAACAATTAATATTGTAAAAATAGACTGTTTTATGAGCTTTTTCCTTCGATAATACCAGAGGCATATTTAATAAGCTTGTGTATACTAGGAACTAGGAAGAACTGGCTACCCAATTCTGGATGGGTAGCTGCGCAGTCTTAGTAATTGTTGTTGATAGATTGTTTCGTTTCCTTAACGGATTGTGGTAGCAATAACCAGTACATTGCTTTTATTTTTGATAATTTGAATTTGGTTCTACTTTTATCAGTCACTTATATATCCACTTATATACCCCATATGATTGACACCTGCGATTTTATCTATAATCGTCTTGTTCTCTACACGAAATTTGTACATGTTTAAACAGCACAACAGTTATACCAATACATGATGTGACTCATTAATTTTAGATGATTAACTTTTTAAACTGCTAAATAACTTGTTACAGGATCGAGAAGAAGGACATCCGTCTGCTGGAGACATCTCTGGCCCGCTGGCAAGTTCTGGTGCAGTCAGTGGCTGGTGGAAACACAGAGCTGGATAAAAATACTCTGGCAGTGTTGAGGGGCAGATTGGTGCGCTACCTTATGCGCTCCAGAGAGGTGAGCCGAGTACGAAAATTAATCAGAAAAAAATTGTGCATGTACAAACATATAAAGCAGTCATATTACGGCGTCTGTTTTTTCTAAAACTAACATTGCTCTATACCTTAATACGTTAGCCAAATACACAACACAATTTAAATATAAAAAAATTAAAATAAAAACCTTGTACTTACAAAGAAATTCTGTTGAAATGAAAGCGTTAAGCATGTGTGGGGTTAGTTTAGTTGATGAGAATGTGGTGACAAAGGTACGAAAATGTTGAGATGGTTTGAGCACTTGCAGAGAGTTAATGTAAATAGACTAATGAGTAAGATATATTTCTGGACCAAATCCTGGACGTACTGGAGAAAAGGCAGGTCAAAAGCAACCGCAATCGCCGCAAAATGACCAATTTCCTGAAAGTAGATGAAGCGAAAGAGGTGCGAGTATGTAGGGATTGCGGCAGGTGGCAGTCTGTGGTCGCTGTCTACCCCTTTGAGAAATATGCGTGATAATAAAAATAAAGTATGTATATACATATTATAAAGAATATTATGCCGGTGAACTCAGCCAGGTCAATAGAAATAGAATGACGTTGTTGCATAATGTGAGTCGTGTGTGTGAAGTCGTGAAGGATGCGATAATTATAATATATTTTATTTTAATTTAATGCAAGCATGTGAAGTCCCGTGTTCCCTAGTTGGGTATGGGGCAGATGCATCTCACATCTGTTTCACTGATCGATTTTTTCTTTAGGGGCAAGGAGGTGATCAGTGATTCTCCATCGGGAATCGAACCCAGGACCTCTCGGTTGTAACGCTTACACGCTTACCACTAAACCAAGGAGGCGGTCTATGTGAGTCGTACAGGTATCAATTTGTTATATTAATTATTTATTGACACCCTGAAAACGAAGGGACTTTAGATCAGTCTATAACACAAGTATAAAATATGATTTAATTTAATTATTCAAAGTAAACCGGTCGCATTTTAAAGTTAACCTTTATCGACTAATCAGTCGATAAAGGTTAACTTTAAAACGACAAACAACGACTTTCAATCGACTGAGGTCAATGGCATCCATGTTTCGAATTATGACGTAGATACATGATAATCAAATTTTTAAGAACTAATATAGCCGTGATGTTGTAGCGAATGTTATCTATACATATAAATAAAATTGGAGTGCCTGTTTGTAATATTAAAATAACCCCTTTTTGCTAAATGCATATGGATGTATACACTGTACAAATACCAAAATAACATTTTTTTTACAATTTTTTTCTGTCCGTCTGTCTTTTCTGTTTTCGGCTAATCGACGGGACTCACTAGCAGATAGCCGATATTATAAGAGAAGTAGAAATTAATATAATAAATAATAAAAAAATAACTATTCTGCGCGGACGAAGTACTTAAAACATATCTATTATTATTTTGCTGTTCGCTATGAAACCGCGGGGCACCGCTTCTCAATAATATCTATTTTAAATGTACTTTTAGCTGGGATAGTTTTAAAACATAAAATATTTTCTTCAATAGTGTTTAATATGTGAGAAATCCGAATTTTGAAGCATCATAACAAAACTTCCTCAACGTGAATAATTAAATAGTTTATTACGATAATAAAGGTCATTGATTCGGCAATTTATTGATACACAGCTGAGGTTTTTGAAAACCTCTTTAAAAAAATATTTTACATATTTACATACTTTGTTGCAAAACTACGAATGATAATATGTCTAGAACTTCTAGAAGTGTAATTCAAACTCAAAAATGGCACCACGCAAATAGATACCATGGTACATATTTGCGTGGCCTTCGACCAATCACTTGCTCACATCGCCTTGATGCGACCAATCACGTGCGAACGTATTGACCTTGATGTTTGTCAAGGTCGAACCTTGGTGGGTTCATTTTTGAAGCACTATCTGTATGTATATTATTATTCGTAGATGCAAAAGAAGAAATACAGTGGACAGCTTAATCGCTAGCCAGGGCTACCCTGGTAGACAAAATTTATAATAGAACGTGAAAATATTCAAGAAGTGCGAAACATGATGATAGCCAATACTTAAAAACCCTAATAATGCAGATCGTTTTGTTTTACTATTTGGTCGCGACATCTATGGATTAAAAACTGAGCTATAGTAAAATACTTCAATAATCCTTATTACAAAAATTCTAGTTAATTTATTATTAGCTTACCAAAATCAAATACTTATAAAATTCTCGTGTCACAGTGTTTGTAGCCAAATTCCTCCGAAACGGCTTGACCGAATTTTAAGATTTTTTTGTATATATTCGGTAGGTCTGAGAATAGTTCGTATTAATTTTTTATACCCCTAAGTGATAAGACCCACCCCAAATTTTAATTTTATTATGTGGCCAACTTTTTCTAATTTTGATATTTCAAAATACATAATATGTATATGTATAAGGATGAAAATTAAGAGTTATTATTATAACTCACATTTTATAATAGCGAAATTAGTACTGTAACAATTCAATCAACTCTCGGTGGTCGATAACTGATCAATACCAAAATATTCACTGGAAATAATTAATATATACTTTCATATACTTCTGTATATAAAACAAATTCGAATTATTTACACCATTTATCCGGGACTGATTTTGATGATCTCTGATTTGTTGGATTCACCTAATCCGAAAATAGCAGAATAACTAAGACTAACTATCTTTAAGATATAGAAAAATTCACGAAAAAATGTTTATGAAGAAAATTAGTTTCTATGTAATGACGTTTTAAGTGTCACGTTATTATTCGGAACTTTGAAGCGATACGAAGTCATATCTCATAAAAATAAATAAAGCATAAATTGTAAGAAATTATATTTTAAAATGTATTAAATTTGACCGCTTCCAAGTGGTTTACACTTCTGCGTCTTGCGCCGGAGGTCCTGTGTTCGAATCCTGTGAAAACTAATGAATTTTTGGGTGAGGCAAGAAAATAATCAGAGAAACAAATATAGAAATGTGTTTGCCCCATGCCTTAGGTCCTAAGCTTTAGGGGAAGGGTCGGCAGTCCGGGGCTCGCGAGCCACATGCGGCTCTTTTCATAGGATTTCATCATGGCTCTATAAATAACTCACCGTGATGCTCCAGCACAAATGAATGCTTAAAAAAATCAAACGGCTCAATAATAAATAATTCACAATCACTAATTTTTATTCATTCAACTTGCGCGTTCGCACTAACATGGAGTTGCGACTCTCTAAAAAATGGGAGGTTCTTTAAACTTGATATGTGGCTCATCTCACTTGGAAGTCGACCCCTGCCCTAGGGGTTACGGTAATTCACTTATACAATAGATTTAATCAATGAGGAGTTATTTTAATTGGATGTGTCCATCGCATGGACAGTTGTGTCCAAACTTTGATTAATAGTCAGTAAAGGTCATAGTTGTTTCCATGTCAATGTCAGTAATGTGTGTGTTCTATTGCTATGGTGATATTTCGATCATGTAAATATCATTAAACACTAGGTATATGGGGACTTGAAAAACATATTTTTTTATTTTATTTAAATATTCGATGAAATTTATTACAAGAAACATATCAGATACTTGAATACAATAAAGACATATCCTTAACAGTTTCATAAAAACATTAGACATTTCAATAATCCTATATAACCATTAAAAACTCGGAAACGATTGAACTAATTTAAATTTTATATAGTTTATATTGCCCATCCTTTCGTTGGAACTAACTAAAATTGAAATATAAACTGTATTTCAACCACCAATTTGGTATTTTTAGTTGATGTTAACTTCAAATTTTGTAAATTTATGATTATTCAATACGATCTTAAGCGAAGATTAGCATTTAAATAAGACAACGTGTAAAGGGGAAATTTATCGCTGATGCTTATTAAGAAGTTACCGATTATTAAAATGATGGTGATGATTTTAATGATGATGAATGCGAATAAATGCACCAGTTAGGTTTAGAAAACGAACTTCATGGTTGATACCCTCGGGAAGTATCTCATCATAGAAGTCAATGTTACGTAACGTAAAAAATACATTAAGAAATCAATATCGAAGGACGTTCAATGGTGACCTGACCTGATTGTTGCAAGGACAGTGTCTAACACACTTTCAATAAATACATTAGATAAAATGAGCACTATAATAAACTTTAAATGTACGCTCTATATAGTGATATTTAGCCTTTATAACTAGTTACAGCCTGTATAGAAAATTACATAATACGATTCTATTTCAAAACAACAGTAAAATTAGAAAATGAAAGGTTTATTCAGAAACAAAAGATTTGTCGCCCTAATTATTTAGTATTATCAGAATTCAATCACACCATAGCAAAAGCGAGTGGATTCACTTGGGGTGAGTAAATTCCCAAAACTCCTAGTGGAGGAATAGGTGAAATACGTTTTTGCATATCAAATCAACCCTCTATGTCTTCCAAGCCTGAAACATTTTCTCATTTTTCCGATATTGCTACGTTACAACTTACAGTTGACTAAATAATCTTCTATATTGTTTAATAATTCCATAGCTTCAAACTAATTATTTTGAATTGGTCACGCAACATACTGAACGTCTAGAAAAGCCAAGTACTGGTACTTGGCTTGGTAGTGTATTTTTTAATCCGAAAAATTGATTGCATGCAGGTAGGTAATTGAATATTTTTTTTTTTCAAATTCAAGTTTTAAAAAAATTAACGAAAGTACAGTACCTATGTAATTTGAAGATAAAAGATAGCACATACTAAAACTTTAAGTCAATATTGGTCACTTTATAGTTTATACTGTCATTCACAATACAGTCGATTTATTATCCTGTCAAAATGGAGAAGTTTCCATTTACTTTAAATCGATAATTATAAAAATTTAGTAAAATTAAACAAACACGTGAAAGAATCAATAAAATATCTTTAGAAATGAAAAAGTTATGGGACTTTGAAGTTGCGCTTTCATTAATAATTTTGTTTCACGCGGATAGGTCAAATGACGTCACAGGCGAATCAGAAATACATAAACATCAATAATCTATTTCTGAGTCATTTATTGATGGATTTCAATTTTTTTTCAGTGATTGACTAGTTTTGATCTATATTTTAATACCATTACGTTGAATATAATATTAACATCACGAAACTTTTCTTAACTCGATTTCACAATGTTAGGGATTGACTCCGGCTCAAACAACTTGAAAAGGATGCACATACGTCCATATGTTTGTAAAATCGCGTCGCGCGTCGTTAAATTCTTAACAATTTTTTTCTAGCTTTTTTTAATATAACTTGATCGTAATAATCTGGTCATAACAATATAGTTAGAGCCAGATAACTTGATTCAACAGTTATTAATATTCAAATGAAAATATCGATGTTCAGATAAGACGACGTGACAATTGATTCATTTCAAGAATTTCGTATTGTGTAATTGTTTTGTATCACTGAGTGGTACATGTTCGCATGTTTACAAACATAACCATTGTTCTTTCAAAACATCGATCGACGTTTTGGAGTCAGTATATGGAACTTGGTGTATGTCCGGTGCGAGTTTTGCCAACATGAATCGATTCTCGGAGTGGCTGTAACTATCCAAGATATGTGTAAGAGGGAACTTTGGAGGGAAGTGCCTCTACTAACGATGATTGGTGTATTCCAAGATCAGTTATTTCTGATCGAATAAACCAATCATAACCAAGTTAAGTAGATCATGCCTTTATAGTTTTCCGGTTTTATCGAATTCCAATCAAATGCGGGTGTTGATTTTTTCCAATGGTACATAGAACGTGAAATGAAATACAATTTAGTAATCACGGGAAATGATGGCATTTCGAAAACGGTTGTTCTTTCGAAGCATTGTCTTGGCTCTTAACGCGGTGGGCTTGAAATATTTTATTTCTTGAAGAAATCTCATCAGTTGAATACGCAAAACTAAGTTAATATTAACATTAATATTCTTCTTTGTTGATTTCTGCTATTTCGTTTTTCTCAAAGTATATAAAAACTTTATGGTGTAGATAACGCGCGGTTGCAAAATAAATTGTTTGAAGTAAGATGAAAAATAAAGCAATGCATAAATCGTAAAAATTGTTCACTGCCACTACAACGGATGTTAGAACATTTCAACGTCAATTAAGCACACTTACCAAAGTTTTTGTGCTGTCATGTATATAATAGGAATATTACGAATGGTTTTTTGCTTTTAGTATAATATGAGTATATCGTAGGAGATCGATGTATTTAACAATCCATTTTCCTTTGTAGCACATTTATATTACTCCATATATGGTTTTATTTGTGTTATAAGCATTTTTCATTCGTGAAAACATTCCGACGTCGGTTTGATCATCTTGTTCGAGTATTATTGATAGCTTCTGCGTAACCTTGTATGAAAATTTTTAAAGAAAATATCACAACGGTTACCTATCGAAACTCAAAAGTATATGGTAAACATGATGGAGATACAGAATTGACAAAAATTTATCTTTAATTAAATAAAAATACACAGATAATTTTAATCGCTTGGTGACATAAGAATGTAATTAATTGTTATTCCCATATATATCTTGAATATGATAAAATGATTAAGAAAATATGATAATGAGTTAGGTATATATTTTAGTAGCCTTGGTGATTTGTCGTAATTGATAACTTATCAGATATAACTGGTTCTCAAATTATAATTGTTTAACTTCAATAACCAACGAGTATTATGTTGATTCTTGTGTTAAGTGAAATATTAACTCTTAACAGTTCGAATATGATTAAAATTCATATTGACTACCGAACCATACTAGTATCTACTCACGATATTTAATTTTTATTTAAATCCGTTCATTTTGTTCAGTATTTCTTCGAGTACCTACGCGAGCATCGCTGATGAACTAGCATATTTTGTCGCTATTATAAGTTCCCTCAGTAATTTAGTCTTAACAAAATTATACCTTCAAACAACTTGCATAAAAGTTGGATTGTCTTTTTTTAAAACAATTGCCGTATTCTACGCCTACTGACAACTGGTGAGTCGATTTTATCTTCACTACATAGTATAAAACAAAGTGGCTTTCTCTGTCCCTATATCCCTTTGTATGCTTAAATCTTTAAAACTACGCAACGGATTTTGATGCGTTTTTTTAAATAGATAGAGTGATTGAAGAGGAAGGTTTATATATATGTTTTATACCCGTGCAAAGCCGGGGCGGGTCGCTAGTAATATATAAAACAAAGTCCGGTTTGTTCGAACACTTATAACTTGAGAACGGCTGGATCGCTTTTAATAATATCTGATTTTTTGGATTCGTCATATCCGAGAATTGCAGAATAACTATTTAAAATATAGAAAAATTCATGAAAAATTGTTTATGATAAAAATTCATTTCGTCATACATGTTTTATGGAATGACGTTTTAAGTGACATTATTCGGAACTATGAAGCGATACGAAGTTCGCGGAGTCTCTTAGTATCTTAATAAAAATAATTTGGCTTATGAATAAGTCTACCTACATATTATACTGTGAAGACGTTTAATACATATTGATTTCCTATATTATTATAAGAATCCACATAATTTGATATTCATTAATGTTTGCATTAATTTACCGTGTCGCCAAGCAATGAATTATGGATGAGAATTAAGAACTTAGGGTGAGTCGCCTTTTGTTACTCATTATAATTATACACTAGCTTATAGTACAAGATCCGAAGAGAGCTGCTTACCAAATGAAAAGTACATGTATTCAAGTATCATTTATAAATAAACTAGCGACCCGCCTCGGCTTTGCACGGGTATAAAACATATATAAAAACCTTCCTCTTCAATCACTCTATCTATTTAAAAAAACCGCATCAAAATCCGTTGCGTAGTTTTAAAGATTTAAGCATACAAAGGGATATAGGGAAAGAAAAAGCAACCTTGTTTTATACTATGTAGTGATATACCGTATTTTTCTTGCGTACCGAAATATATTCATGGCTATTTTTAATTAAGCGTACTTCAATTAAAATTTGTGCCTATTTCACTCACTTATTTGACAAGCGAATTTAATAGAAATCGAAATTTTTAATTAAAAGAAACATGTTAAGGTTAATTGAAATTTTTTTTTGAACTACGTTTAATTAAAAATATCCATGAACATATTTTGATAGGCAAGAAATTATGGCTTATTTTTTTATAAATAATACATATGTAAATGTACTTTTCAACTGGTAAGCAGATCGATGAAAGGCGAGCTCTCTTCGGATCTTAGACTATTACTACTGATTATGCAATAGCTGCCAATGTGTCATTACAACAATTGAAAATTTGAACTAGGCCTTAATATCTATCTATATATAAATAAATATATATAAATCAATTGCTGTTCGTTTGTCTCGCTAAAACTCGAGAACGGCTGGGCTGATTTAGCTGATTTTGGTTTTGAAATGTTTGTCGTGGTCCAGGGAAGGTTTAAACAGTGAGAAAATATGGAAAAATTGTGTGGAATATTGTAAAAATAACAATTTCATTCTCCCATATAAACTGTTCTATCTACTTTCCTCTCAAACATTTGACGTTCGATTCGGCGGTTCAAAGTTTGCCGGATCGGCATTTTCAATAAAAATCTTATAACATATGCTATCCCCAAATGAAAATCTGATTGTATGTGAAATTGGTCGGAACAAACAGACAGATAGATGGACATAGATTAAAAAGTACATACTAAAAACGCAGTCTAAAGAAATGATCAGTACGTCAATCGTAAGATTACTATCGCAGTTTTCGATGGCTTTTTTTACTATTTCAAAGCTGTCAATCCCATAGTGAGCAAGTATGTTTGCGTGTATGACGGGACGCTGTATGCATTATTTTACATACATATAATTAAGAGGCCTCATGGCTAAGCGGTTTTATAAGCCTACCGCGAAGCCCGAGGTATCGGGTTCGATCCCCGGTCTCGAACGCAATTTATAATTTAATTTGTATTTGTGTTCGGTCTCCGATAGGGCTGCCACTTGCCGGTCGGGGCGTCATAAGTGGCACGGAGGGGTGGTTGAATTTCATCAGGCCAGCTTGTAGAAACCAACAAAATTTGGGTTGCCTGGAAAAGATTGCTGATTAGCGATAAGGCCCGTCCATTGTACACTCTACGTCGTGATGTTTACCTTATTTTGAGTGAAATAAATGGAAAATGCACGTATTTGTTGATGTACAGTTCAGTTGTAATGTATTTATTAGGAAACGGTAATGCGTTGGTCAAACAGTTCCCAGTAAGTTAGTGACACCTCAATCGGTTGTGTAACTGTAATCTATTATCATTGATGTACTAACTAAAACCGTTAGGCCTTGCTGAAGTAAGGTTTCTGGTTATTTCTAAAATATAAATAAATTTTCAGAAAAAAAAATCTGCGTTTATATATTGGGCCTGTGAATATCAGAAGCGTTCTATTTACTGAATATACCACAAATAAATTGAATTTGCTGATCTGTGGCCTGTGCCTACCCTTTGGGAAAAAGGTGTTATAAATAAAAAATAAATCGAAATTTTGTTAAAAAATGACATTACTGAAACCACCATAATTAATTTAGGTATATACGATGAGATGCAATAACTATGAAAAATAATACTGTTTATCTTAGTTATTGTTTAAACACAACATTTATAATAGAAATATATACACAATTTATATAAAACAAAGTAGGGTTTGTTCGAAAAATAATAAGTTGAGAACAGCTGGACCGATTTTCATGGTTTTTGATTTGTTGTCTCCGTCCTGAATAGCAGAATAACTATAAAAAACATTGGAAAATTGACGAAAAAACAAAATATAAGAAACATTTCCATACATTTTCTATCTAATGACGTTGAGTCTAGACGACATGTTATTATTCGGAACTCTGACGCGATACGAAATTCGCGGTCTCCACTAGTACACAATAAAAAATACATTTAATACAGATAATTGAAGTGTACAAATGTTGAAAGAGACAGACAAACCTTCATAACACCTTTTAATTACTTATATACTAAACATATAGTTATATAGTTAACTGGACCTATTAAATATCAATACAATTAATATACGGACCTACAATCTTATTTATTAACAGGACAAGGACAGAGACAGATTAATGTACTAATTAATATTAATATTGCCATACTGTCGATAACGCGAAATTAACATATATTTGCATACAAAGCATTTTTTTGCATATACATTAAATTATATTATAATTTTCAAATTAGTGCTAAACGTGAAATTCTACGAGTGTTTGTTATTCTCAAACAATTTAAGGGTGTGCTAAACTATAAACTATTGTGATATTTTCGTTCATAATTTTGCGTCTGTTTATGAATAAGGGAGTAAGTCTTCCCTATAACCGTTACTTAATTAGCGTCTCAAATGTATTAAAAACTACTCACTCGCTTTCGTGAAATTGCTGTTGCAAAAGCCAGACGCTGAATACGGATCAAAGCTGAACGAGGTATTTTAAAACATTAATATTTTTGTAACACATATAGGACATCTACCTGTTATGGTAAAAACGTTTTGAGTACCCATACTGTCGCTTTAACAGCAATTGGAACAATATCATAATTGAATACGTGAAGCAAAAACTTAGTAAACCCTTTTTACGAAAATTGCGCGAACGGGTGATCGTAATATTAGCCACAGTTAGTTTATATAGAGAAGTGCATAAAGGTATTTTTTATATATAAAATGCATTAGAAATGCATTAAATTAATTAATATAAACATTATATACACTACTGCTTGAATGACATAAACACACATACATACCTGACTTACACTTGAATTGTGGACGAATTTCAAACAATGGATGACTACTATAAATTATTTAAGTGAACTCGCCATGAGTATCACCTCACTCTGCGCTGCGATTGGGTGATGATGCGAAATCGACCAATTGCTGCGCAGTGACGTGTGACATAGCTTTTTGGAAAACTTAATAAATACAAAGGTAACAAAAGGTATAATTAAATAAAAGTACCTATTAAGTTTTTATTTTATTAAAACTATAGACTCATCTATAAAACTGAATTCCCTTAAACCCTAGTGGGGCATGGGGCAGACTTATTACTGTATCTGTTTCACTGATGATTTTCTTTACATGCAAGTAGGTGACCAGCCTTCTGTGTCTACCCAACCGAAACATTCATGTGTTCCCCCGGGATTCGAACCGGGACCACTTGACTTTTCTTTCAATTCAAATTTTCAAAATTATTTAAATACTACTTTGAAATATAAAGATAAAGAAAACATATTAAGACATACACGTGGTCACCACCTTTCAAATAGTAGGTATTCTAAAAAGTCTTTAATTGACTTGAAATTTGTACTGAAAATAATGAAAAAATGTTAACGTTACCGATTATGGAGAATGTAAAATACCGTCTATAAAATTATTCGGTAATACATATTGTATCAACGTATAACACAATAGATTATTCACGCATAATAAGTTTTAAATTAATATTCGTCCTACATATTACAATGAAACATGTGTCGTTTTTAAAGCATTTTACTTGAATCTTTATTTTTTATAGATATTTTTAAATAAGAATGCCTACTTTAATAATAATAATATGTAAAATAAATGTTAAAATTTTAACAAAAAAACCTACTTCAAATTGTAACTCAACTACCTACTGTAATTTAAATGGGACCACACGGGAAGCACCAGCTTTCAAACAAAAAAAGAATCATCCAAATCGGTACACCCAGTCGAAAGTTCTGATGTAACAAACTTAAAAAAAAAACATAGCGTCGAATTGAGTACCTCCTCCTTTTTTGAAGTCGCTAAAGCGATATTGAAGCCGAGTACGTTACGAAAATATTTTCAAGCTATATTCTTAATAGGTAGATGAAATAATCATATATTTCTTGAACTACTCTCGAAAACTGAAATAGAACTAAAACGAAAGCCAACCGTTTCTCAAAAACACAAGAACTCCAACAATTAAATGAAAATACCTCATAAATGTTGAACAGATCTTATAGCTAGGAACCAACTCCATCGCACCGGCTTTCAAAAAAATAGCATCAAAATAGGTCCATTTGTTTCCGATGCCACTAGGCACAGACACGTCAAGCCTCTTTGCGTCGGGTGTGTTAAAATTGATGTAAGTACATGACGATAATAATTTGAATCAACATCGAGTATCAACGTTATTTATTGTAATGTATAGATTGGTCCGCTTGCTATGATAACGCTATCTGCGGAGTTAGGTACCACACAAACAATATTATCTTGTTTATTTTGAGCACAATAAAATGTGAGATTTATCATCAGTTCTGTTATGGAATTACATGTATTCATCAGGTGATTAAGCTGAATTGTACATTTAATGGTTTATTATAACACTAATATTTAATATTATTATAATATCAATCAATTGTAAGAATATTTTTATTTGAACGAAATATGTCATACTAAGATTTCACATTTACAGCGGAGGTGTTCACAAAAATTGTGTAATGTCTCTTCCCAATTCTTAAATAGGTAATTTTTTACTAATCTGTGTGTAAACGTGTGATGCATAAAGAAGTATTTTCGTATTTCTCGAATAAATGCGCAATTAATTTCATAATTACAAAAACACTTGTATTTTATTCGTTTAATGAGCACGATTTTTTAATAAAATAAAAGTATCGAAAGCATTTGCTACAGTTAAAGTACTTGTGATGATTAACTGAAGGTTATTTGTTAGATAGCTGTCGGTCGCAGTACGAGGGACCACACGATCGATGTGGACCTGACCCTGGAAGGACCAGCCGCGAAGGTGTCCAGGAAACAAGCCACCATCAGGTTGAGGAATAGCGGGGAATTCTTTATGTCTTCGGAAGGCAAGCGGCCAATATTCGTCGACGGCCGGCCTATCCTTCAAGGAAACAAAGTGAAACTGAATCATAATAGCGTGATTGAGGTATGCCGCCTCACTATTTTTAATTCATGAGACTGTCGCAAGTGTGGAGTCTATTATATCTAAGAGTCCCTTTGATAGAAAAATATGTAATTTTGCTTATTCTTTCAAATTACCAATAGGTAATATAATAATTTGATGAAAAATATATAAAAGAAGTAGGTATGTATCCCGGTTCCGGTTGAAGTTTGTATTCAGATACGGATTTAGGGGAGGGCAACCGGGACTACAGCCTCGGCGCCTCCATAAAAGAGGAGGCCCCTACAAAAGACTTCGGAAAAAAATTAAAATTCAGACTAGTAAACAACTTTTTCTTTGAATTTTTTTTCGCGTTTTACCTTTACGTACTTTGTACAAACATAATTATATTAAATATTAACAGAAATCATCGGTCTATATTTGTTAGTTTCACAATAAATTATTTATTGGAACTCGACTGAAAAAAAATTGACGATTTTCTTTGGAAAATAATTTGGATCCAGGCCTCTACTCCTTTCTTGCTCTTTGGCCTCCAGACCTCAAAATCCGGCATTGTTTGTATGGTACAAGAGCCTGTATTTCTCAAATTATTTATACAGTAAAACATAAATTATTCCTTTAACAAGAAATAAATACATAGCAATTAGCGTATAACTTTAGAAAAAGATATAGAATTAAATATAACGGTTACTACAATTCCAAATACATAAACGAAACGTGTCCTTCATGAATTTATAATTAAGTAGATTATAACTTGCGTAGATTTATCGATATTCAATAGGTACTTTCAAATTTTGAGTCGCGTTGTTATAAAATGTTTTAATAAATTTCCAACACGATTTACGACAGACATACCTACATGAGACAATAATGATGACCTCAAAGCTTTCTATACTTTAGTAGTTGGTGAATGGTGAATGCGGTGGTTTGAACAATTGATTTAATGGGCTAGTGTGTCAATGCCAACAGAAGATACTCGTGGTGAAACTATGGAAACACAACTGTTTCAAATATTTCCTTCTGTCCACAGATTGCGGGCCTTCGTTTCGTGTTTCTTATCAACCAAGATTTAATAAGCGCCATTCGCCAAGAAGCTGTTAAAGTCAATATACCAACGTAAAATTAATAAAGGTCATCCACATTGAAAATGCATTTTTATTAAGAACACGTTTATTTGGTCAATTTCATATGTATTCCCAAAACTAAGTTTCACTCAAAAAATACCCAATAACTTCTAAACTTTAACACTCGCCACACTCGATATACAGAGTGTCCAAATAACGTGTATCATTGCACACTATCACGTGCGTTTCTGGCATAAAAGATATGCTTTAATATTAACACCAAAACAATATGTTAATATATTAACTTATACCTTAACCCTTACTAATAGTGTTGCAACCTTAATTAATTATTGATAAAATAACAATGGCGAACAGAGTGCACAAAAACGATTCACGCAGTGGTGCTAACAAACGTACTATGACATAAATAAACATGTTTCTTTAAATTATAAAAGGAAGGAACATGCGTCGATACCGTACAATAGACTTTACATGCTACGGCGCTTTGCACACGTAGCAACTAGAGTTGCGAGTTGCAACTGGCTACTTTTAAAGGAAACAAAAAGTTACTCCATCTGCAAAGCGACTAAGGCTACATCAATTTTCATTTCATTAACACGTTTAAAAAAACATACAAAATTTGTACATTTACACTGTATATTAAAATTACTTAACAATATTTTATAAATACCCATCTTAAATATAATAATACCACTATAATAAATTACACAGTTCTGTTAGATCACACATTTAACACGCTTCAAAATCTTCTATACTTATAAGTAGAATCTTTACACTTTTAAAGGCAACATAGATAAAAGCACATTATTTGGTATATTTATATAACACCCTGTTATTTGGATATTTAGTTAGGCATAAGTTGTTGGTAGTAAGGTGCCTACGTAATTGTATGAGATCAGTAGATGTTTAATTTGAGGGGAAAAATCAAAATATTTATTAAAACCAAACGTTGTTTTGCCATATTAATTTTTGGGGTGGGCTACCCTTATCACTTAGGGGTATGAAAAATAGATAGTAGCCGATTTTCAGACCTACTGAATATGTCTAGTCCATAGCGGCCTCGCTTTTTGAAATATATTTTAATTTATTTAAATATATCCGAAATTCAGCAGTATCATTTTCATAAATTGCGCGGTAACTGTGTTTTGAGATAATTGAGTAAGTAAACAAAATGAAATATATGTATGTTATAAGCCGATCGTTCACCGCCAGCTAAACTAATTAGGAAATAAGTTGTTCGCCCACGAAAAATAAACTAAAATTGCGTTGTTAATAAAAAGTAATGATCAGTTTTTGCTGGAGTGTCGAGTTAATCAGACGTGATGGATGTTCTTCCATCACGTCTGATTAACTAGAGAAGAGCTATGATGATAGTTCAGAAGTGGATTACATTCGTCAATTAGAAAAGAAGATTGATTCTTGCTTATTACACAAAAAAAACCCAAACAGATACTGGATAAGCAAACATATTCAACACTGGAAAATAAGTGGAGAATTTACTGTTGAACGAAGTAGACGATGACAATTTTAAGTTGTAGGTACTATCGTGTATCCAGAGAACAGTTTGATGAGTTATTAACAATGATTGTCAAGGATATCACTAAGATTCAGATTAGTTATTTGTTTGAGATAAGTGTATTAACATTAAAAACAAAACATATTAAGTAACATAATTTGGTATATTAACACTACATACAACACTAGTTACTAGTTTAATGTATGAAAAACTGGTTTAACTAAGCGAGCTAAACTTACTTAGTTTAGCTGGCGGTGGACGATCGGCTTTAATATGTAATGTCTATTAAATAGAGCTAAAGTGAATTACAAAAAATGCTCAGATTTAACTGACAATTTCTCTTTAGTATATGGGCATTTTTACGTAAAATTAATATCTAAATAAATGTTAGTTTATAACAGAGAAATATTGGAATTTGATTTTTAAAAAATTTGATAACCTATAAACGATTTAATAAACGAAATTACAAGTGTAAAATTATTTAAATGGTGCGTGTCAGTTTTGTAATAGGGCAGTTATATGTGACAACGCAATGTTGTAATAAGGTTCTTATGGCTAATCGAAAGTTTTTTAGGTTTTACCATAAACAAGCGAAATAGATCATGTACAGGTACAAAGACGATATTTAAATGTTTTTATAATCTGAAATATGGAAAATAAATTCTCTAATATTTATTTAATATTGTATATTTCCAAAGGACTAGTTAAGATATGCAGTAAACTGCTTTGAAATTGTTTTAAAAAAATTATCTTATTCTTGAAATATTTTTCTCCAGGCACTTCGTGTTACAAGGCATACATATATTATAGAAATGTATAACAAGCAAAATTTCTAAAATATTAACTTGTTAAAACCCTTAAATAAGTGATACAAAAGCTTTTTACATAAAAACTAGCTGACCCGGCAAACGTTGTTTTGCCATATTAATTTTTGGAGTGGGCTACCCTTATCACTTAAGGGTATGAAAAATAGATAGTAGCCGATTCTCAGACCTACTGAATATGCATATAAAATTTGGTAAAAATCAGTACACCCGTTTCGGAGGAGTAAGGTAACTAACATTGTGACGCGAGAATTTTATATATAAAAATATATACTCAACATTATTTCTGTGAGTATTTGCTTTGGTTATTTCACGGCTGGTGCTTCACACCGTTCGACCTACGTACCAAGGCACCTATTCTCAGGTGCGTTCCAAACTCTGTTACAGTAACAATATCATCAAAAACAATGTTAATGCCAACCTTATCCAAAAACTCATCACAATACATTACACAAACCGGACATTTTTGTACTTCACCCTTAATTTATTACAGGTACCTACTAATTCATACGGAGAGAATACAATATGTGCTTAGAATATACATGAGCAAAATTTACCATTGATTTTAATGGTTATGAGTTTATAATATTTACACATTTTTGGTTTTAGGACACAAAAGAACTCTTAAAACTACTTTGTCTAAGCTTGAAACGTAAATAAGGAATGACAATTATCACTATGTGGTCTCTTATTTAACTATATTATATAAATTATATATTAGAAGTTAACAAAAAATATACAATTAAATATTTTTTATATTTTAACTGTAACATTTAGATAAGAGTGGTCAATGTGCTATAGACATATTTTTTTGTTTAAAAATATTAAAGAAAAGTAAAACGGAAACAATAACAATAAACTCTTAATAATTATAACAAAATAATTACAGATCTGTAAATCTTATTAACAGTTATTCAAGATATACATAATAACTAAAATAGTTTTACTTGCTTCACTAAATCACACTAATAAATTTTGGCTTTCATATACAGATTTATAAATTATTGTAAAATAGGTAACTATAATTATTATTAAATATCATTTTTATACAGAATATTAATTAAGAAGGAATGCTGTAATATGAGACCATTACAGGTGGGATATTTTTGGAACAGCCAATGGCTTAAGAGTTGAGACCAGTTCAGGAAATTGAGTGGACGAAATCAACAATTATGTTTTAACTTTATTGTATACTTTAAATTGCCTGATGAGGGACTATCTGATGTGGGCTGAGATATCACAAACTTAGCTGTACACACAGATTTATACTTCTTAATCTTTTCTTCTAAAACAAATGTTTTCTTTCTGTGACAATATACTGCCCTGTGTTTATTTCTTTGTACCATTCTGTCGACAAATTCATTTCTTTCTATGAACACCCAAGGTTGCCATTTTCGGCCAGTTAGATCTGGATTAAAGGAATCTTTTTTTATTGGTGTGCTAGCATAATGCGCTCCATTTTCATTTTTCTTTATTACTACTTTTGGAATACTATGTTTTGTTTTCTTACATTTGTTTTTATGCATTTTGAATTGAATTTCATCAATGCTTTTAAGCACATCCTCAAATTTGGGCTTTACTTTTTTAATAATGTCCTGTCTCGGTGGCTCTCTCTTATACTTTGAAATGGTACTAATAAAAGCCTCCTCCTTTTTGGCTAATTTTAATTGTTTCAATTTATTTAAACTATTTTGCGGCAAGGGCAATTTAACTTTAAGATCATGGGACTCAATTATAGGGGGTATATATTTCTGAGCTGCTTTTGTTATTAGGGGTCTATAGTTTGAGGTGTAATCATTGTGTTCCGTATATTTATACCGTAATTGTTGCGGATTCGGGGATACATTATTAATCTCTGAACGCCTCGAACCATTCACGCTTGTAATTTTTAATAAAATATTAGAACTTTTCTCCTCTGAAGTCGTAGAAGACACTTCTGGTGAACTAGATGCAGAAGATTGACAATCACTAAGTGCAAATAATATCGATTCATTAGTAAGTTTTTCAGGCTCTTTCGTTTTTTCATTACTTATAGGACATTTGTATGCGTTCTTATCAGTTATATTTTCAAGAGATTCGATATTACCATTTTCAACGTATTCAGATTTTATAATGTCATCATTATTCCAACGCAATTCCGATGGAACAGGGCTATTGCGGGGATTAGGGCTCTCTATTATAGGGCTATTTCGAAAATTCAAATTTCTGATTTCACTTTCTTCAACATTATGAGATTCAATGTCGATAAAAGTTTTATTGACATTCATTTGTGGCATTTTGTATAATGTTTCGACAAATTGCATATCATTTACGCACATGTTTTCTCCGTATATTTCTTTTATTCTAACTAAGTGTTCACTCTCATTATCTGTGCAAATACTGTCATCATTAAAGTTATCATAACTTGATAAATTTGAATTTACTGGAGATATAGATGCACTAATAGTAATATCCACTGCAACATCGTCATTAAATATGGTATCCATATCGCCGTGTGTACTTAACCAATGCTCTTTAGTAATTTCGTCTTCCAATGGAGATGGACAGCTTACGTTTTCTTCATTATTCTCTATTTGTGTATTATCATGAATTTCGGTATCAATATAAACATTTAATGCATTATCGTCGGGCATGCAATGCAAGAACTCGGATGGTTCTTCTAGAAATTCCATATTTCTAGAAGCACCATCTTCCTCAGTCATTATATATTCATTATCATCATCTATAAGTATTAAGACATTATCATTATTGCATATCGCAGAAATGGACTTTCTTCTATTATTCTGTATTACATCAAAAATATCATGTCCATTAACATGAGGCTCGATAAAATTCTCGACTATTTTTCGTCTTTTATTTGATAAACTTTTATTATTGTCAAAATTATCATCATTATACAAGTCAATGGCAGAATCTGATAAAGAACGTTTTAAATTAACACGTTTGGGAAAAAGAAAATTACTTGATAACTTTTTAATAGGTTTTTTATTTACAATGTCATCTTCCTCACTTGATATTGAATTTGCCCGATTGTTTGCTTCTTTAAACACTTCTTGGGTGACGACAGCACATTCTTCAGATATTACTTGGTTTTCATTTCCGATTTTTTCTGACACTACTGTTGATGGGGACTCTAGAATAGTTGAGAATATAACATCTTCACAATTATTTTCATTATTAGATTCGCTACCACTTTTAAAATTATTAATAGTTGTATCGGCGCCCTTACTGACGTTAAAAGATTTGCTGTTTTTTATGTTATTTTCTTGAAAAGGTTCAATGCAGAGTCCTGAACTAAAAATGAAAAGTTTTTGCATCCACGGAGAAAAATATTCTTTTTTAAAACATTGATTTCGGTCACAAAAAGTTTTGACAAAAGAAGTTGTTTTTGTTTCTTCACTATTTGATAAACTGTTATCATCAAGACATAATGGGATTTCACTATGGATTTCTTTTCTACAGGAAACCACTTGTGAGTTATTAAAACTATTATCACTAGCGATTACATTAATATCATCATTGTCAGATACACGACTAATTGATGTATCATCATTTTGTATATTTAATTTAGTTATTGATGTATCAAAATTTATTTCTGACAAAGTCTCTTTTTGAGTGTCGGAAACTTGGGATCCTATAGAAAGTTGTAGCTCACTTATAATGGATTTTTTAATTTCGCTTAGTTCTTGATTAATTACTTTGTTTGAATCCGCCAATAATTTGTGTTTATTTTTAACTACGTTCGAAGAATTTTCCGCCAGGGAAAAATTTGACGTTGTTTCGTTCGATTCTATGTCATTTGATTTTATATTTTTACAATTCACTACATTGTCTGAGTCACTTTCACAAACATTTTTTTTTGCAGTTATGTTTTCTGTGATACCTATTTCGGTACAAATTTCTGTAATGTCTAATTTAGTGTCTTCTTTATCAAAATCAGAAGATCCTTTTTCACTATTTATATAACTGTTATTATATTCAGACACTTTTATATCATTTTCAGGTTCTTCAGTGTTATTATTCAATTTAGGTTGTACGTTAATAACTGTATCACTATAAATATTATCATATTCTTTTCCATCAAACTTGATGTCACCTTTATCTACACTATCGCCGCTAACTTGAGCTTTGTTTTCGGCCGTATTTTGTTGTACAATTAGTTCTTCATTTGCGATATTTGCTGAATTATTTTTACTTTCTAGTTGACCTTCATACACACTGTTTTTAATATCTGTAACCGTTTCAACTTCCTTTTCCGTATTATGATTTTCGTGAGTTCCAGTACCTTTATGAGTATCTTTGATTAAATTTTCATTTAATTCTTTTTCATTATTTGTATCAATTTCATTAAAAATAGTGTTATGCAAGTATTTAACAGATTTATTTATATCTAAATTGTTTTTCTCATCATCGGTAATAACATTTGTATTGAAAATATGTCCACTTAAATCTGAAATTATACCGTCATCTTTATCGACCTTGAATGGCAATTCATCTACCAAATTAGTATTACATACCATAATCTTGCCTATTTCCGTTAAATTATTTTTATTTTCATCAAGGTCTGGCGCAATATTGGGTGGTGTTTCATTAATTTTAAAACTAGAATCATAATCTGGTATAGGTGAGTCTACACAAATTAATCCTAACGAAAACCCTGGTTCATTTTGTTTTAAATCGCTTTTTGGACTATATTTATTTTGTTCAAGATCACTTAATTCCATTTCGACTTTCTTTGTAACTAAAGAAAGTGCATAGGTTTGTGTTTCATCATAAGAATGACGTTCTGGTGAACTTTTTTTACCAGGATTGAAAAGAAAATTTTCAGTATCATGAGAGACATCAGTGCCATGGTTAATTTTATTTACACTGAAATCTATAGCAGTGCAACTCATATCTTTTATTTCTATATCCTGTACATGACACTTGATATCTTTATCTCTTATATTTTCAGAGTTTTCCTGTAGAGCATTTGTAACATCACATGCTTCTATTTTTCTATTAGTATCTGGATTTTTAATAATAACGCTATCCGTTCTTTTACTGAAAATATTTGGTAAAGAATCACATGTTTTAGTTTTCCTATACTTACTTAATTTAGCTGTTTCTATAGAACTTAGTTCAGGTGTTTTAACACTTCTCTGATTTAACAAGTCTTTATCACAATTACTGTCAGATTTACACCAACTTTGTGCTACCATTGCTTTTGATTCTTCATTACTTGTGCATACCTTAAATCTGTTAGCATCAATAAATTGTTGATTTATTTCAGGAAAATTAAGTTCAATGTCACTGTCTAGTCTAGGCAAAGATGCTAAACAAACACCAGAGTTACTTTCTAAATCTTGTAAACTGTAATCATTATTTTTAATTAAATCTTTGTTTGTAATATAAGGTGAATTCATTTTACAACTTGCTGTGGGTGAATTCAGCCCAACAATATCTGTTCTGCTATTAGGAAGTAGTGGCGGAGTTGAAATACTAGTATTTATAACTTTTTCGATTGTTCTCTCATTAATGATGTTTTGCAATGGAGTTGCTACCTCAACATTCATCATTTTTGGGCTGCAAGGTTTTATTTCAAAATTGCATCCTACTTCCTTGTGTATTACTGATTGGCTTATTTTCGCTTCTACGTCTAAGGGTGATAATGGTCGAGGTATTAAAGAAGATTGCTTTGTAATCTTGGGTGACATATGATACTCTCGCATCATTGATTTGTTATTATGCCGTAAAGCGGGCGATTCAACAAGTTGCTCATATTGATCAAGTAATTCAATACTGTTATAACCTTTAATGTTTTCAGGTAATTTTGAAATTTTTTGTATATGTTCATATTTAGATAGTTCTTCATTTGGTATAGTCATACTTCCTAGAATCACAAGTTGTTCTTGGTTACTTACAGTGTCAGATTGTGTAGTCAAAGCTAATGAGGTGTTTGTAGTATCAGAAACTTCATCCTCACCTTCGTTCCACATTTGAAGAAACTGTCTGACATCGAGTCCTTTCTTATTGGAGCAATTACTGCTTGAATTTGACTTGTTTTTTTGATTAAGTTTTGGACCAGCACTATATAGATTGTAATTTTTTCTATTGTTTTCATTATGAATTCTAAAATTGCCGGAATCAATACTTCTCCCACTTGCAGTTGAAGACTGACTAACATAACCACAATCTTCCTGTAACATCCCAATAGGTTGTACAGCATCATTACTAAGAAGTGATTCTGCTGGTGACTTAGCCAAGGAGGGGTTAAAATGTAAATGATGTCTTTGCATAGAAGCATATGGATTCTGGTGAATTGATTCCATTGGTTTCATAGGCATATTATCTTTTCTATACATGTGATGTTGAGGTATATGATGCATATTCATGCCAGGATGCATAGTTAATGTTATGTCATTTTTCAGAGCTAGTTGTCTTTTTGGATCATTAAAGTATGTCATATTGTCAACAGAGGAATACATTTTGTTTCTTACATTTTCATAATCAACATAAAGTTTACTATTTACATCATAAGGTAACTTAGTTGCTGTTAATGTATTAGGCGAAATTTCTGGTGGATAAGGATACATTTTACTAGGCATGCAGTTTCCTGCAACTGGTCCATAAGAATGGGGAATGTATTGATTTTGATATGGATTAAAATTTGGTTGATTTGGTCTTTGGTATGGGTCTAAAATAGGATCAGGTATTCTTCTCATTGGAACATGTGGATACATGGGGTAAGGATGAGATGGTATAGTCTTATTAACCTCATATTTTTGTGGTGGGAATGGTAGTTGAGGATGATATGTATTTGAATAGTTAGAGATATAGTCATACCTGTGTTGTGGATACCGTTCTTTTGCACTAGGATAAGGTTTAAATCTTACATTTCCTTCAGCATACATATGTTCTGGATGTCTTTGGCTAGGTTCTTCTTGTGAGGGTAGATGAATTCTCTGTATTGGTCTTGGTCCTGAATAGGTGCCAGCCTCTGGATATTGGTAGAATTCAGAGGCAAAAGGTCTTGGAGGCCTAGCACCAACGGCACTGGGCCATCCATGAATCAGACTTCTTGAATATGAAGAATTGATACTTGATATTGGAACATCTGAATTTCTAATACTTTTTTGACTATTAATGGTAGGATTAATAGAGTAAGGCACTTCACAGTACTTAACTTCTAATGGCATATCAACTTTGGAACTTTTTAAAACATTATCTTCAACACTTTTAGTAGAATGATAAGAAGGCGGGACCATAACTCGCTGCATATTTTCTTGAAATGTTTGTCTGGGAGATATATTTGTCATAGACTGGTAATCTGTTAATTTCTGAGGAAACTCTGCTGGAAGTTGATAAACGGTGTCTGAGTATGGCCATGGTTCAACTGAATCTTTTTTGTGATATGCATCGCCAACAAGGGGCGGGGGCTGCACTCTATCAGGGCCTATAATAGCACACGGCCGTGAACCATGCGCCTCCACTTTACCCAATGTGTTTGATCGAATATCTTGATATGATTTATTTTCACTACATTGTAACGGAATGTTGTTTTGATCAAAGTTGGTGTTTCCATTGCTAATACCACTTACAAGAGTAGAATCTCTCAATTCTTTAACATCCATGGCCATGTTTCTTCGGATGAAAATTAAACTGGGTTTTTAACATTTTTCTTTTTAATCTTTGTTTACTTTATGTAATAGATAAGTTTCATTACACCACCCAAAATATTGGTCATTCTGAAATATAAACAAATTATCAAACATACTTGTACCTATTCAATGACAATCTGTCATAACTCAAAAACACTGCCACATACGCTCTACTCTAAATTCTTTACTGGACAGTAATTAATTTCCTTAACAAGGTTTATATAGAGCAAGAACATACCTTCTTAAAAACTAAAACGAAATATCAATATTATTTCCTTGGAGACACCGATTTATTACGTTCTTGCAGTTTGTCCCTCACTTATTTGTTACCAGATAATACTTCTGAATTCTGATGTTTTCCAAAATAAAAGTGTTACCGTTGCAAAATATTATTTCAGTTTTCATAAAATATATATTAATAGATACTACTATATAGTACTGTAGACTGCATATGAGTAAAATATAATAAATATACTCAATATAACAATAATTGAGTAATTAACATAATTACTAACAAAGAAAAAAGATTCATACTACATACTTTACATAAAATTTTGGACGAATGCAAAAAACAGGCTCAAGTCGAAACGGTATGAAATGCGTACAGATAATATTTAATAGTACGTCATAAATAAATAGGTAAAATAATAAGTTATAGACTAAGAATAAGGTATTAAAGAAGAAATTAGTTCTGATACATAAAAAATATTTTTCCTGTTTATTTAAGACCATAAATTAAGTACGACTTAGTTACACCAAGTGCCTTTTCACATGTTCCGGTTCCCGGCTAGCCGGCGCCAGCTGTCTGGTTAAACACACGACCCGGCAGTAGCGTCTTAACCGTCGACGCGAGTACAGTCGCGAAGCGACTGAGCATATTTTATTTAATTTTCACAAAAAGGGAGCGTATATTTTTTTAAATATTACAAAAACTTCCCACCAAGCCTTTTTTGTTTCATTCTTATCTTTATATTTGGAACAGGTTTTATCCCACAAAACTGGTCTAGCTTCCACTTAACTTACTAATAGTTCCATATCTATATCCATGATAAATTACAGACAAAACCATTGTAAAAATTACGTATTGAATGACATTGTCAAGGTTAGCTTCTAATATATGAAATCTATAAAAAAGTAAAGGACATAAAAAGAGTATTTACAGTTTACACTACACACCATGTTGCAATTTTTGCATTAAGTAGGTATTAATACGAAATAAGATATAATACGAAAAGGAAATCAAGAATTCCCTCCAAGCCTTTTTGTTTCATTTTTATCTTTATATTCAGAACAGGTTTTAGCTTCCACTAAAGTTATTAATAATTCAATATCTATCTCCATGTTGCAATTTTTGCATTAAGTATTTTCACTGTGGTTGTACCCGAGCGACTGGCCGTCGATGCGTATGAAAGCATGCTTCGTCTTCCATACAACACTATCCGTCCGGCCGCCGGCTAGCGACCACGTCACACGTGGAACCGGTGTATAACCAGTGAACGCCCGGCGACCGGTATGTGTGAAAGCTAATGTACATGACCATACACTTCGCCGCCGGCCGGCGCCGGTTAACAGGCGCCGGCTAGCCGGGAACCGGAACATGTGAAAAGGCACTAATGGGATCATTGGGATATGTCATCGTTGGGTGTCGACGTACGCACTACGCGTTGACATATTTTTATTACAGAATATATCAATTCATGATTATAAAGAAACAGGGGCTCTAGACAAGACCATCACACTTATTTCTTCACACCCAGAAAAACTAGAAATTTGTATGGAAATGACATGAGGCGTGTCGTTACGATAAGAATAGTAAACGTCATTTCCATACAGATTTCCACTGTTAGTGGGTGTCGAAAAATAAGCGTGACGTTCTTGTCTCGAGACCAGTGTTTTTAAACTATGAGTTATTCAAGTTTGTAGTGTGTATGGGAATTACACTGACGCTGACGCGAACTTTGCAATACTATCATAGGTTTGACCCATGGATAACGTTATACGGAAATTTCACTATTTTTTCTGTATGGGAATGTAATTTTTATACAACAAAAATGTATTTCCGCAGCGTGATCTCGATAACGTTGTTATTGGATTAATATTACCTCTTGGCTCTTGCCCTTTGGGTCTATAACTCTTATCTGTGGTAAATCTGTGGTGTACAAGCCCGCAATTGGCAAAATAAAAAAAAAGTAAAAATTGAAAAGCATTGTAAACATATCTTAATTTTTATACAACAAAAATTTTCATGTATATTTAATAATATTTTTAACATTTTTCTTAGTTCTAATTAACTTCTTTTGTTTCTACAATGAAATATATTTCATTTAGCTTAATAGTTACTTTATTTTTTGCGGGTTATGTTATAAATACGATATGGACTTTAACCGAAATTTTTATACCGCCGGAATGTAGTCGTGGCGAAAAATGTTTTACATCGTATTTGGCATCAAATCCAGTGCAGTGTTTGGTATTGTTTACTTCAGTTACTGAAAACCCCTACAGAGATGGCATATCTGGTGCGTCAGTAAATAAAGTTCATACTTCACTAAAATTTGACTACCGCAAATCTACTGAAATGTAAGTAGATTTGAGTTAAATATTTAGCTCGCTCGGACACCCTTTAGTCTTAAGTGCCCTAATTATAAAAAAAACGATTTTTTTTGTAGTGCTAGTAGTCGATGTTTGACGTGTCTGTGGCATCGAAGCTCCTAAATAAATGAACCAATTTCGATGCGATCAATTTTTGTGTTTGAATGTCGACTTGTTATAGATGGATCTTAGCTACTATTTATGAAGATCTGTTTATCCATTCATAAGATATTCTTATTTTTAATAATTATGTTGTGAGTTTTTTTAAATTATCTTCTATTTAACTTGTAAAATATGTAAAGCATTGGTCATTATTAATATAACTACCAAATTTTAAGTAATTTTTTTCACTATCCAGAGTTGTAAATTTAAAAATACCCCGTCGCACAAGAAATAATGGATCTTTTTATATGCATGCTGTACTACTTGATGAAAAACGCCTGTATGATGACTTTATTGATATATTTAAGACAGAAGCAGTTCATACATTACCGCTTATCACATTCATAGAACCACAGGTTGAAATGTTCAACCTCTTACAAGGTGTAAGTAAGATGAGATACTTATTTTTGTACCAGTACTAATTGCTTCAAATACAGTAAATACAATCAAACTGCACTTGATTTTTAAATAATAAAAAGTATCAAAAATTGATATTATTTTATTTCTTAGAAAGAAGATACAAAAACACAGAAAAAAATAAAGCCGTATGCCCATATATCCACAGTGGCACCATTGTCTATATTGACAGATAACTTGAATCTTCCTCCTAAAAAAATTCCTGAGGAACTTTATGCATATTTAAGGTTAGTTTTGTTTAATTTAATATTTTTTGTTTATTATAAATAATAATATAATAAAAATATAAATAAAGTGGCATCCAGATATAGATGGAGTTTCAACAAGAAAGTATGTTTGCCTACACAGTTGTGAGTTTTTAAATAAATGGTACTTGTCACTTGACAATAAGCATAGTATACTAAAAGACCAAAGCTTAAACTTTATATTACTTTTGCAATTTATTAATATTTCATTTAATGTAATTATGGTCATAAATTTTGTTTTTAGGATAAAACAAGGAAAATTTTTACCAATAATCCAACATAATGTATTAAAGTCTCGAATATCCCATTTACAATTATTAAATAGCAGTACTTCTGAAGTAAATGTGACTGTGGATGTAGCACCGACATCATATGGTGTTTTGAGGTTGGCATTGCATGTGAAATTGGCATTACAGCAACTTAAGATGCTTGGATTTAGTGAAAAAGATGTTGATGATGTTAAAGGAATATTTGCAGATACAAATTTATATCTACTCTCTGCAACTGTTTTAATTGCTAGTTGTCATGTAAGTAACATTATTATATGGTTTCAAGTATTACATTTTTATAAGTATAAATGAAAATATAAATTGTGAGAGTAGATTCCTTCATTTAATCTGTACTAAATTGGTAATTAAGTACAGATTACCAATGTACTCTATTGTCAAATCTAACAATTCTTATTAAATTCTCCCCTCCCTTCTGGACATGAAGTTATATGAGTTACTTATGTTACCACTTACCAAATTAAAGCTTGTTCATAATGTTATTGCTAAAATGAAATTTACATTATTACTTGTCGAAAATTTAACATTTACAATAATTTGAGTCTGTTCCACTGATCACATTATTAACAAGCAATTCAGAGATCTCCTTCAAACTATTTTTTTTTTCTGTAAATTGAGGGCAGGCTTTAAATCCTGAACATTTGAGACACAAGCAGCAACCAGACAACAGATAAGAAAAAAGAAACAAAATTTAAGCAGTTACAATAATGTCACCATGACTTTCAGTTGCTGTTTGACTTCCTGGCGTTTAAGAATGATGTATCATTCTGGCGTAGCAAGCGGTCGTTGGCTGGGTTGTCTGCCCGTACGGTGCTGTGGCGTGCTTTCTCACAATTCATTATTTTCTTCTACTTGGTTGATGAGCAGACTTCCATGTTGGTCCTTGTGCCTGCTGGTATTAGTGCTGTTATTGAGGTAATGTATTTAATTGTAACCAGTTAGATCGATTATATCTATACAGATAAATAAAATTGGAGTGTCTATTATTAAAATAACCACTTTTTACTAAATGTATATGGATGTCTACATGGTACATATACCAAAATAACATTTTGACAATTTATGTCTGTCTGTCGGTCAGTCTGACTGACTGACTGTTCGTTCCGGCTAATCTCTGAAACGGCTGGACCGATTTTGACTGGAGTTTTGCTGGCAGATAGCTGACGTAATGAGTTACTTAGGCTACTTTAAATAAAGATAAAAAAATAACTATTCCGCGTGGATTTATTTTTCTGTTCGCCACTTTACTCTGTTAACATCACGTTACGACGAAATTAATGCGGGTGAAACCGCGGGGCGCAGCTAGTAAAATATAATATATTTGATCCGTTATTTCCAGCTATGGAAGGTGACAAAGGTGCTACACTTGCGCGTGTCTTTCGTTGGGGGGCGCGTGCGTATGTGGCGTGGTGTAGGAGATGCGGGGGAGCAGCAAACGGCAAAGGCGGATGCTGAGGCGATGAGATATCTCTCCATGTTGCTCTACCCACTGTGCTGCGCCGGGGCCTTATACTCGCTGTTATATGAGCCGCACAGGAGGTCAGTTTATTCTAATAACATGATCATTTGTTGCATAATGTAGATTTAATTTAATAAATGAAAACTGAATGCCCAAATGATACAACTGCCTAGAGTAATTCCGTAGTGAATCTTTTGTGTCGATTTTGGAAGTAAAATAGGTTTCTGAAATTTTATTTATACTTATTGTTAACCGCCTCCGTGCTTACGTATTTAACATTTGCGTATTGTGTCGTAGGTTCAGGTTTTGAATCCCGCCGAATCAAATACATGTTTCGCTTGAGTAGGAACAGAAGATTGATCAGTGAAGCAGACGCAGAAATGTATCTGCCCCATTAGGGTTAGGGGAATTCACTATAATATGTACAACCTCTCTGATAAGTGATAATACACAGTGATGAGTTTAATAATAATATGTGTCGGCAGTTGGTACTCGTGGGCGTTACACAGCGTGGTGAATGGCGTCTATGCGTTCGGTTTCCTTCTGATGTTGCCGCAGCTATTTGTCAACTACCGGCTACGGTCAGTCGCGGCATTACCATGGCGAGCCTTCATGTACAAGGCCTTCAACACCTTCATAGATGATGTATTCGCATTCATCATCACCATGCCGACAGCGCATCGAGTTGCCTGCTTCCGGGATGACCTTGTCTTCCTGGTTTACCTCTACCAAAGATGGTCAGTTCATAAATTTAGAATCCTAAATCGCTTGCTCTAATTTCGAATAATTGTTTCTGATGAATTTTGATTAAATATATATACAAAAGGAGGCAGACGGACAGAATTACTGATTGATAACTGCCCATGGACACGTGAGAGCGGTGAGCTTTTTGCTAGAAGGCCTCTAAGTGGTAATAGTTCGGAAGAACCTCTAAAGTCTTCTGGTCCACAAGTGGTGGTAATTTAAAGAAGTTGGAACCTTGGATTTTTAGTATTAACTAATTATATATTAAATTAATACGAACCAACAAACAACAAGCATTACTTGTTATTCTTGTTAAAACTGTAGTAAACTGAAATCTGTTAAAATGATTTACGGTTAAAGCAATAAGTTACCAATTTTTTTTTTTAATTGTTTGATAGACCACCATAATTATTCTATTCATATGTTTGCTTTAAAATATCAACCAATTCAAATCTCTCATACAGAAATATTTGTTTTTGCAGGCTGTATCCCGTAGATAAGTCTCGTACAGACAGTGCACTTAGTATGGACGAAAATCCCGAAGAATTTGAGGCTATCAAGCAAAAGGAGGACTAGATATTGGATGCTATTAGTAAATATACGAATTTATTTTATACTTAGAATGTACATACATACAATTGTTTGTGTTTTTGTTTGTATTTATTGCGTGCTAGCTAAAGAATTAATTGCTCAATTGTTGCGTCATTTTGATTTTCGCGAGATTTTTTATTAAAAGTGAAGAAGTATTTGATCTTTATTATATGAACCTATTGTCAGTTAAACTTACGCTTGAATACTCAAAAAAAGGGATTCTTTAAATACCAGATACCATCAGACCTTTCTTCGTGTCTTAAATACCAAAAGCCCTGGAATTTTACCCGGATATTATCAGTGTTATAAGGAAATATTGAATGTAAAACAAATTTGATAATTTTTATGTTGGTAAATGCCGCATAACTTAGATTCATGGGTTGTTTGGTTTGCTTTAGTTATTTCTAAGTAAAATAACTATAATTTATTATACATATATTATACTAGCTTAATTTATTTCTAGTTTAATATGTTAAATGCTATTTCGCGAGAATTCTATAATTGGAAATATATTTAAAGCATATATCGAAAAAAAATTGAAATGTATGTCATCGGGAAATATTTTTGCATGTTTTTCATTATAATTGTATAAAAATAAGATGTTTTGATAAAGGAGAAATAATAAATATTTAATTTGTTTTGTGATAGTTTTAAATAGCACACGTCGATGCCTTGCTTCGGCTGGCGAAAGATTAATACAAGGTTACGAAGATTAATTAAATCAAATCGTGACAGATAAAAAATAAAATTATGTATGGTGTATATTTCGTAGGGCTTTTATTTTGATATTATAAATACTAATGGATATTTCAATTTTATTTATTTTAATAAAGATTTCATGACTAGCTTCGGAAGAAGCTTGCATTTAGGCTCCAGAGGCTTAATTGTAGAGGCTAATTTCTGGAGAAATTATTTTTGAATTTGTTGCTTAGGTTGTATCTTCCATACTTGAGCTTTTTTTATTTTCAAGGTGCTTTATAGATCTCTGATTTAGATAGGTACATCTTAGGTTTTGTTTTACCATTCAGAAGTAATGTTACAAGAAAAGATGATTAATGGTTTGAAAATATAATTATATCAACGAGGTAAATAGTAGGTACTATATAGTCTATTTATAAATGAAAATTAATTATGGTTTTATTTTAAATCTTTAATGACAACGACATTCCAATTAAATTAAATTTAAAATATTACTATTTTAAGTATTGCTAAGATTTCTGTTAAATGTATGTTATTTATTAAAAAATCAAACGTTAATCAAAGTTCCTTTTATACTGATCTTTAAATCTCATTCGACCGCTCTAAAGTCGATTTTCAATCAAAAATACGATTAAAAAGTAATATTTTTTTGTGCATACTTCATTTTGACCCTAGTAATAATGAGTAAAGTAATATGAGTCATAGATAACGCTTGCCTTCCAGTCTGATAATGATTTAGTTTAAATGCAAAATACTAAGTTATTAGTAAAATCTTTCCAAATTTCTACTAAATCTGATCTTTCAATAATATTTAACAATCTTATGAATAAAGACCAAATTGTTATGACTTATGAACGTTTTAAAATATAAGAATGTCAACGATATTTTGATGTGTTTAATTCATGTCATTGAACTTGATCTTTGGAGACGCGATAAACCGAATAAATGTAATAATTAAATTTTATGCAGTAGAAATGATTTTTGTTGAATTTGAAAATAAAATTACTTTTACACATACTATTCTATTATTAAACGAGACCCGGGATAGAAATTTAATTCAACGCCATCTATTTTTAAGAGGACAACAACTATTTTACTAGTTTCTTGGTACTAGATTTTTAAATAATGCTTACGTATTACGTACCTTTCTGTGGATCATGAACTCTAACGGACCTATAATATAGTCGTCAATATCTTTACAGTCCGCATTCAATTGCAATGAATCACTTGATTTCTTAACGGAAGCGGTCTGTTAATACGATATAATATGGAGTGTTGCGTCAATAATTACGATGCAGAAAAATCAAACAATTTATTATCTTGCATTGATGTTTATATAGCATCGGTTATGTTAAGTAATTATCATTGATATTTAGTTTTATATATTACCAATGATGTCTAATTTATAAAGCATTTTATTATTTTTATTACGTTTTCTTTAGTGGCTCGGCGTATTTTGACACGAACTTTATCACAGAGTGAACGTGTTGTATGCCATAATATTATAATTCAGCCATGTGTTTGGATGTGTGTGACGTGCTCTTTCAAGCCGGTTTATTTATAATTAGTACTATAATTGTTTGTAGTATATTTGCAGGAAGTAAAACATCAGGTAAATTTAAAGCGCTTTTGCGCGGTCTGTTTTAAGCTTACAAGCAGCGGCGGTCTCGCGCAACACCCCAAGTAAATTTTTAAAAATATAGATTTTTTTTAACTATTTTTTTTCGCATCACATACTTTTCACGAAGGACCAAAGGGCCTTGCAAAAGACTTGCCGCTCGGATAGGTAAGGCCGCCGCTGCTTACAAGTTTAATTATTTAAAAACAGGGTATGGTTTCATCAAGGTTATAAGGATATTTAAACTAACAAAGTAAACTTATAAGATTTGACCTGTTTTATTATTATTAAATTTTCTAATGATAATTCTTGTATCGATTGAGTCCACAACCTAATCAGAATATTAATACTTTAATCGGCTGTGGCAGTATATCAGTTTTTAGGTAAAGTTGATAACCTTTGGTATTCGTAGATAATCGATTAACTCAATGTAAAATCAAGAACTGGCGAATATTGATAAATGGAATTTCAAATAATTTATACAGCTTCAAATAATAATTCATAAAAATCGGTTCATATATTATATTTTCTTATTAATGTCTTAGGTCTAAAATTTTTATGTCTATTTATTAAAAGTTTGGAGCCTGTTTCAAATATTTTAAATTATGAATTTTTTAAATAATTTTTAAAGGATGGAATTATTTATTGAAATATATTGCCGCACGTTTTACTGTAAGTCTGTGGAAGCGTACCTTGCGACCTGACCCGCTGTGTGATGGTCCGAGACCCTGGCAGAGCAAAGGTTTTGATGCTTTCACGATTAAGGCCAGCACACCTGACGGCGAAGCTATTGTTTTAAGTGTAAAGAAGCTATTCGGACCAAAAAACTTCGCTCAAGTGCATATATTTGTGAAGTTATTAGATGGAACTTATAAATTACCATGTAAGTAGACATTACTTATATTATTTTTATATTCTACTAGGTGACCAATAAAAGGTAGAATGGGAATTGAACGTCAAATGTTTGACAGGAAAGAAGGTTATTTGACTTATGTGGGAAATTGTTGTTTTTACTATTCTACTTTACTATTTCCCATATTTTAAACAGTTTAAACGTTTCCTGAACTACAATAAATATTTCAAAACCAAAATCAGCTAAATCGGCCCAGCCGTTCCCGAGTTTTATCCAGACAAACGATCAGCAATTGATTTTTAATATAGATAATTGGCTTCCTCGATAATAATTGATAATTGGTGATGTTTGCATGAATGCGAAATAATAGATAATGACTGCATTGAAGACGTAAATTAATAAATTCCTAGTAATAGATATTATAAATTGTGAAATTTACGTTTCTGATTTTATTAAGACATAGGTTGCGATGTTTTTTTGATTTTCAAGATAAAAGCGTACCTCTCTTTCAAAGGCCGCAACGCACCCGCGACCGTCGTTGAGTCCACGTCCTGCAAATTTGATCTAAGTTATCTAATTAAAAATTAAATTAAATATTTCAGTCGATTCTGGAACGTTAATTAGTGAATGGGAAGATGTGTCGTCTGGCTGGAGCAGCGGTGGGCTCCAGGTTGAAGTACTCGAGCCACAGGATCGTTTCAGGATAATATTTAACGGCCTCTTGTTACGCCAGGAAGACGGTAATGTGCAACATGTGAAATTTAATTTCATGTAAGTATATAGCTCTCAATTCTCAACTGCCTCCGTGGGTAAGCGGATAGTGGAGAATAAAACAAAGTGTGTTTCGGTGTCTAACATGAAAAGTTTGCATGTTTGTATGTTGATCACCTGCTTGACTGTAAAGAAATGACCTGCGGAGAAATACCTATCAAATTTTCTTAACACTTAGCACATTTGATCTAAATCATTGAAGCGGTTTAACGTATAGTAGACGAAGAGTTACTTTTGTATTTATAATAGTAGAAAACTATGTATTTATAATTGGATAAAATTGCTTAGAATACTAATATAATAAAAATTTTAGCTGGGTCTCAGCCACCCAAGTGATAGAATACCCCAAAGACTGGAGCAACAGTCTTGCTGCAGAAGCACTGGCTTCAGAACCATGGGCGAATAGATCATGGCTTGAATCATTGTAAGTTATTGTATAAAATATCGTATCTTTAAAGAGAGAGTATCACAACTTCTTAAAGTAAGGTTTTAAAACTACAAATCATACATTCTCAGGAACTATTTTTCGCATTTATACACGAGATTAGAAATGTTCCATGTCATCTTTTAGGCGTACACTCCCATAGACTTCGTAGTTATGTCATATTATTGTAATTATTTATATTATCATCCCTATTTCCCAAAGGGGTAAACAGTGACAGATTGCCACCTGCCACTGTCCCTACATACCACTTCAGCTTCATCTACTTTCAATAAATTCATCATACATGTCGGTCGCGAGTGCTTTTGGCCTGCCCCTTTTCAAGACCAGTATTTGGTCCAGAAGTTTTAACTTAAGTAAATTGATATTTTACAGAAATGAATGCACAGATGGTGCAGGAAGTTGCTCACAGTTTGGAGCACTACAAGGCAGGTTTCAAGTTTTTGATGATAATGGAAAAATTGCGAAAAGCGAATATCTCAGATACCGAGGTGTTAAAGAACGCAGCTGGCTGTCTGACTACGGCCCTCAGCGATCTGTAGTAATCACCGCCGCTGCTAGAGATGGCACTGTACTTAATATACAAGGACTTTCCTTTAGCAAAAACATTACGCAGTAAGTACCTTCAATAGTAAATAAACTACTGTCGGTACAGGGAAACGGATGCAAAAATGTGTCGGCGTCATAAACCCCCGTGCCTACTTGGAGTTTTTTATTAATTACATTAAATATCAACTCTAATAAAAAAATATATAATGATAGTTCGGTTGGCTGATGTCGTGAATTGTCGGGTGGGGTTTAGTGTCGGGACTTGTCGTTAACAGGTGCGCTGACCTTTTAAGCTTAATATTAGCTTATATAGGCTAGGACCTAGCTATATAAGCGGTGGGCTTGGTTGCCTGTGAGAATTCTAAGTTACTCTTAGAAGGGGAAACTGTCCAATTGAGTAGTGGTTGTGAATTTTGAGAATGTGAGAATCATTAGGCGAAGTGTATATATTATGTTTAGTGTGGTTTCTATTATTTTTTAATGGTAATTTGCTAAATTGCTTAAAATAAATTTTCGTTAATAATTTAAAAAAATCTAAAACTACGCGTTTTATTTTAATTCGTGATTTTTAAAATTATTGTATTATTTCTTAATGATTCTTGAAATTCTTGGATTAATTTTATCTGACCAGGACTTAGATACAAGGATACTTAGAAATCTAGATCGGGATAGCTCGATCGCTTATTAGTGTAAATGTAAATGAAGAATGAATTAAGCCAACAAATCCAAAAAGAAACTAATTTGATTTTGAATGCCAGAGCATGTTAAAAGCGTTAAAGAGCGTGGGTGAAGTGGCGCCAAAGTTATATTATATGATTTCAGATGTATTTCGGGAAGTGTGAGGTTTCCTAACTTCACTGTGCATACAATCACATCAGCTGACTTGGACCTGACGGAGTTTTGTGAAACGGCCAACGCAATACCAAGAACATTTTCAATAAACATCAAAGGTGAGATTTGCTAAAGAGATTTATTTTGGATACATTTCGCTCAGAGATTATAATAATAATAATAATAATTTATTTATTTCATAAATTTATATCATAACATATGTCAGGCCTCCCTGTAAGAGATTAGTGTTGGAAACGAAAGTACAAGAATTCCTCCTTATTTAACGGACGCTCCGTATACAAATTTCATAAAAATACATCATATCACTTGTAATTGTAAAACAATATGTAGTGTTAGAAATTTATCAAATTACTATTTAAAATGTATGGAAACTACACTAAACACAATACATAATGTACACGTCATCCAATGAAATACCTATTTACTCAAATACACAACTCACCGGCTATATAGGCGCTCTGGCGCATCGCTCACGCGCAGGCGTGAGCTCATGAACGCGGGTTCTTTGGATTTGACACCGAGGCCGAGCAACCGCCGGTCCCCTCCCGGACTTGACACCCCGGACTTGACTCCAGGGCCGAGTGAGATTACTCCCCATCACGACGACAAGGGCGGATAGCCCAGCTACGTCCGCTGGTCGCCTCACGGGGCCTCTCCCGTATCATCCGGGAGTCTCACCTGGTGGGGCCTGACCGCGAGCTGCACGTCCGCCCTCACAATCCCGGACACTCATCACGGGAGGTGTGAGCTGCTCCTCGGCTCACTATCTACTAGGGCTATACTGGGCCCAACCCCAACACCGCCCTGTATCAACAGGGTGCGAAACCTAGTCTGTCTGCAGGTCCGAAAGGACGATCAGACTTGAGCATGGGCCTCTAGAGGCCTGTGACCTGAAACTACGCCAGTGGACATTTGTTCTTGGAAGGTAAAACCCTGTCCAATAGAGTAGTGGTTATGTATTTTGAGTAAATAGGATGACGTGTATATTATGTTTTGTGTTTAGTGTGGTTTCCATTATATTTTTTAAATGTTAAATTGATAAATTTCTAACAGTAGTAATACAATTTTTAATATTCCACAGCTGGAAATCGTTGTCTGAAAGTAATTTTGAGGATATCTGACGAAGGTTTTGACTTACTGAGTGGGTTATACCAACAGCATGAGGTGCATTACCGAATGTTATTCGTTGAAATGTATGGAGAACATGGATCCGGCATATTGGAGTTGCAGTATGAACGTAAGGGTATGCATGACACATCAGTTTAAACATTCTCTAGTGACTCTTTTTGTTTGGTTAACTAAATATGTTGAGTACTAAAACATTACTTGACTAAAAATGAAAGAAAAAAAAGCTGACACAAAATCAAATGTTGTGCTATCTACTTGCATGCCAGGTACAGGCATGCCAGTTAGCGTAGACACATGAAAGTAGGTGGCATGTGCAAGTAGCTTGTATGCTACATGCGTGTATTCCCGGCCTTATTATAATAATTGTCGCTGCCTTCCTCTTGCGGAAATAAATCGGTTATATAAACCAAAAAACTACATAATTAAGTTAAATTTTTTTATATTTAAAAAATGAAGCAGTGACTTTTACATATTTTTCTATTTTTTTTTTGTATTTTTAAATATTTGTATTCAAAAGAAATTCTCATATCCCAGATAGGCTCTCATTACCAATATATGTAAAGCCGGGTCGTAGATTGAAGTGGGTGGATGTTAAAGACGTCCCGGAGAGTTTGGACTACTGCCTAGGATTCGAAGAAATAGGGGCGAGCTGTGTGCAGATGGTGGGCGGTAAGGGAGCATCTTTAGCACTACTCGCCTCTCAGCAGAACGAAAAGGTATTTTTCCAATTAAAATGAAAATTGTGACCCAATAACAATGGCGACGACCTTTCGATACATAAACTTATCTATCAAAATGGTTAGAGCGTTTACCTTTACCGTTCAAATATATACAGTTAATTAAGTTTTTTCTAAGTTATTACATTGTAACTAACCCATTGTATATGGACCTTTTGCAGTCTGAGTTTAATTAAGTACAACATTAGGTACTCTCGTTTTGAGCTTAGTTGCAGTCGGATAAAAAAGAAACCAACTTCAATGCAATCTTTATAAGCTAATATCTTATCATTACTTTTTTATTTAAAGGGGTGTAATTTTTGACTTCTTTAAAAATATCTCTTTCAGGACTATCAAGTGCCTCCGGGCTTTTGTATAACGACGCGAGCATTGGACAGATTCCTTGAATTGAATCCTGAAGTGAGAACTGCCATTAAAGAAATAGAAGCGGCAGGAGTGGACTATGCGGAAGCTGCGTTCAAGGAAAAATGTGCCAAGTCAGTATGTTTGCTTGTGTTTACACCTAGTGATTAAATTCGATACTGATTATCAGTATTTAAATTCATTATGAAATGATCCATGTTATTTAGATATAATAAGTATGTGTTTATGTGTAATAATTTAAATTTGTCTTCCTGAATAATTTTAAACTGTAGGTTCGCATTTTACAATTCATAAAATTTTAATGAATCATGTTGCCGTTTTTTAGAGCGACACAATTAATTTTATCAAATGAATTGAATGGAGAGCTGAAGGATAGTATCATCAATAGTTTGGAAGATTTGCGAAAGAAGTCCCTTAGTACCGAACCACGATTTGCGGTTAGATCTTCTGGTTAGTATTCATAAAATAGTGTTAAAATTTAAACATAAAAAATAGACTTCATATTGTAACTCTAAGCTACTGAAGAGATTTTGATGAAATTGAGATCACATGGGAAGCACCAGCTTTTATAGAAAAAAGAGTCATGAAAATCGGTTCACCCAGTCGAAAGTTCTGAGGTAACAAATATAAATAACTGTCAAATAGTGTACTTCCTTTTTTGAAGTATGTAAATTTTAAATTTATGTATATTTTTATAGGTGTAGGCGAAGATGGCGAAGCCCTATCAGCCGCGGGACAAAACGACACAGTCCTGGGCGTACGATCATCTCAAGATGTATGCAAAGCGGTGCTCGCCTGCTGGGCCTCTATGTTTGCCTTTACTAGTGCTAACTACAGAAGGTATTATTAAAATTTGATAGTTTTCTTCAATCCTTTAATACATAAGTATCTTAGGCTTAATTGCTAAGCGGTCTTATAAGCCAAGCCTACTGCGAAGCGTAAGGTATCGGGTTCGATCCCCGGTCCCGAATACAATTTATAATTTAATTTGTATTCGGTCGTTGGGACATTATTGCATTATGTGTAAATCCATTCAGCGTCAGGTAACATACAAACATACAGTTTTCGTAATGTTGCCTTTTTTCTTGTCTCTTTACCAAAATTAAAAATGGTCCAACTTTTCGAAGAGCCTACTACCGCACCGAAAAGTCCGTTAACGGATACGCAAAACGACTGATATTACAGGTCTTCATCATTTTAAATAGAATAACATTCGTGCTCGAATACTCCGATACTAATAATGAATTAGTGATATTAGCTTCAACTCGATCAGAAATTTAACAGGTGCTCAAGCAAAAACTTACCTAATTTCTTAAGATTTCAATTTCTTTTATGAGTTTATATTTCCAGGCAAAACGGACAACCATGTTTGGTGCAAGGTGGTGTGGTGGTCCAGGAGCTTGTGGAAGCTCGAGTCGCTGGAGTCATGTTCACCACTCACCCCCACGGCGATCCTTCGCGGTTGCTTCTCACCGCCAACTATGGTCTTGGAGAGGTGAGGACAATACAGCATTAGTTAATTTAATACTTGTTTTGATTTATAAATCATAAAAAAATTAAAAAAAAGGAAATCGACAAATTCTTTGATTCGTTCTAATTAATTGTGCCTCTATTTAAATTATCCAAATTGTCCATAATTTGTTATAGTTTGTAGTAAAATGGGAGTTTTTGGTCTCATTCAAGATATTGGAAGTAAATGTTGTTCACGTGTTTGATGCTTTAATAAATATTAGTCGTATCTAATAAATGCTTTAGCGTCTTGTAAACTCTATTATGTATTAAAAAATTCCAGAGTGTGGTCTCGGGAATGGTTGAGCCCGATACGATAGTATTGAAACGGAACACGGACGATGCGTTGTCCATAGCCCAAGTTGAAGTGGGGAGCAAAGCTCAGAGAATCGTTGCTGGAGAAAGAGGAGTTGAGGCTGAAGATATTTCAGAGGGAGATAGGAGTTCCGCATGTCTGAACGAGGAGGAGATTATGAGGTTGGCACGCCTGGGAGTAATGCAGGAACAGCTGTGGGGTTCTGGGAGGGATATTGAATTCGCCATCGGCAAGGTAAAAAAATCTTTAAATATCATTTAACTATTTTAACTATGTTATCATATCACTATATGGTGATTTTTCCACTATTGCCTTTTTTAAAATGATTAGCGAAACAGATGTCAGTGGACAAGCTATCTTAAAGCCACTTGAGCTGATGGTGGAAAGGATCCTTAAACTACCAATTTCTAAGGTACCTTTAATTTTTGCGTTACTCTTAATACCAGTATATAAACATGCAAAAAATGTAATTTGACGAGAATTCAATAATAATTTAGATTTTTAGGTTTAAATTTGTGAATTTTTTCAGGAAGGGACAATATACCTACTCCAAGCGCGTCCTATCACCTCGTTGGAGACGTGGAGTGCGGAGGAACTACTGCATGAGCTAGACTTTCCTGTCATGGCTGATGATGAACTTCTCACCTTTGCTAACGTGGGGGAGGTAAATATACAGGGTGGAAAAAATCTATGGGCCCTGGAGGGGAACTACCTTAGCTCATTTTACTAAAAGGAATCATTCCTTTATTTTTAAAAAGAAACAAAACTGCATTTAACGATTTTCTAAATTTTGCTTGTCTCACCCGGGAATCGAACCAACAAAAAATAAAAAAATAAACCCTCGCTATTTTATCATACGAATCGGTAAGATTATTGTTCAGGATAAAATTTGTCTGATAAACGATTCCTTTTTACACTAGACGTTCGTTCTGATGAAAAGTTTAAAAGTGCTGTGCATAGATTTATTATTACCATATATAATTACCCCTCCAGGGCCCATAGATTTTTTCCACCCTGCATTTGGCAATTACTTGAATTGTATACATTATTGAGCTATTCATATTCTAGCTATTATATATCACCATCTACCTCATTCGGCATGGTTTACGCCTAATATTGATATTTGATATTTGAATTTCAATAATAATTGCAAGATTTGTAAAAACGAATGTATATTTTCAGAAAATAATTATTGATTATTATGTAGCTACCTGTCTGCGAGGCAACGCAAATATTACTATATGTAGTCACGAAGCAACGCATCGAGCACAGTCCCGAGTCCCCAACGCGTGCCTGCTTCGCTCCAGCCGGTGGTCAGCCGCGTCTGACTGAGTTTCTTCTTTTACGCATTGCTCGCGCGCGTCACGTATCTCGAAGTTGCGAGCTCTTAGCTTATTAATATTAGTGATAATTTGTGCAGTGGTTCTTGTTTTAAATTTTTTTTTACACACTTTGTTGCACTTATCGCTAATCAGCGATCTCTTCCAGGCAACCCGCAATTTTTGTTGGTTTGGTTAAATTTCTGCAAGCCTGTAGAAATTCAACCACTCCTCCATACCACTTATGACACCCCGTCCGGCAAGTGGCAGCCTTACGGGAGACCGAATACAAATACAAATTAAATTATAAATTGTATTCGGGACCGGGGATCGAACCAGGTACCTCAAGCTTCGCGGTACGCTTATAAGACCGCTTATCCATGAGGCCTCTAACTCTAATTATTTGGATAAAAGCGGGTTCGATTCCCACGTATGGACACGGACCCACAATTATATATATAATATTGATTTGAGTATTGTTTTATAATTTCCAGGTCCTTCCCAAGCCGTTCACAGCGTTATCATATGACCTGGTACTTTGCCCTCTGGACCGCGGCATCTCTCTTCTTATACCCGATAACAAGGATCCGTACACCAAGAGTGTTGTCGCTACGCACTACAGGGCCGCTGTTGCCCTTTATAATGTAAGTATTACTTATTAAATCGTTTTCAAATATGGGATATTTTAAAAAATACTGTTATTTAGAAATACGTAAGTTTTTAGAAAAGTATTTTCTATTTTATTTGAAACAATAACGTTCACTTAAAACGTAATTCCATAGAAAGTATATAAGGAAATAAATTTTCTTCAAGAATGCTTTTTCGTGAATTTTTATTTATTTTTAATGACAGATTTGGAGATCTTACAGAAAAAAGAAAAATGCAATTTTTTTAAAATATCTTGCCTTTATTTTATAGCTGTGATAAACAACTAAGTATTGATAAAACAAAAAAAAAATATTTTAAGTGTTTTAAATTAACACTTAAAGTACGAAATGAAAAATATTTCATACCTGATATTTGAAGCTATTTTCATTTCAATATCGCTTTGAAACCACATGTTATTCTATTTCCTCAGTCAGTGTACCGACGTGTGCCGAAGACGATAGACGTGAACCTGCGTATGTTGGAGATGGCCATTCATGGGCATCGTGTTGCAGACGACGCAATTCTCGCTACTGCAATACATCGCCGGCCACCCGCGCGCACCGACCGCCTTTGGGCTATTCTGGACATGATCAAGGTATTTTATTATTTTATATGCTACATACAGGGGCGTGTAAATGTCTTATTCATTTTATATTAACAAAAAAATGACAAACATACTTAGTACAAGTTTTTTTCCCCATACATATTCTAATTGTAAATTATTTGAAGATTACGTTGCTTAATAATAATATTTTTTTCATCCCCCCACATCGGAAATGGTATTTTTGCTATTCGATATCTGAGGGCAAAAGCCGTTTTTAACTGCTTGAGGTTAAAGGTAATTTGAATTTAGAAAATCGCGTGCACTAGATATGTGATTTCAAAACAACATTAAACCTATTTACTTCCATCTCCATGGTGCCGTATTTATAATTACCTATCATAATGTTGTAGTAAATATGTACCTAAACTGAAATTTTATCTTGTAATAATTGTAAATGTTTTATTTTGCATTTAGTTTATATAATAAAACAATAATAAAATGAAAGAAAAAACATTTGTATTGATTTGAAATGATCGAAATGATTTCAGAATCTCGTAATAGCAAAGCGGAGAATGAATGAAACAATTGATGCAGTCTCAAAATTGGATATAGGTTCCAAGTGTGAGGATATTTCAGATTTGTGCAGAATCATCACACAAATAGACAACACTAAGTTAATCACAAATCATGCAATCACGTCAGTAGCGAGCACCTTTACTCAGTTTATTGCCATGTCGGTGCTACTGGAAGGAAAGTCGGGTAATATTTAGAAATAAAATTGAAATTTTAAATATTTTAGACTAGTTTTTCACTTAACGCATATATAGGTAAATATGTTGATGATTCGTAATGTGAAGATTTCTTTTCTCTACTTATCTGTTCTGGGTAATCTCTGAATCGGCTATATCAATTTTTATAAGACTAGCTGTCAAACAGCTAATCAGCTTGTGGGTGATGAAAAAATATAAGGGTTCTTTCATTCCAATTTTTAGATTTCACACCGGAACAGTGTGCTGAAGTAAGCGCAATGTTAAATTCTGGCGATGTGCTCTCTGCTGAGGTACCACAGAATCTGGCAACATTGGCACTGATGCTGGAGGAATCTGGCAGAGGCGATGAGTTCAAAAAACAAGACCCAAAGACTGCTATGTCCTGGCTTCAAATCAACTTGCCTTCAGTCTTCGAGCGGGTCACAAAATTCCTTGAACAGCACGGACATAGAGCTATCATGGAGGTAAGTAAGGTGTTCAAGTTAAGATCTTTCAAGGATTACTTACTTTTATTATTTTAGAGATTTATTGACCTTGGCCTCTTCCGTCTTCAGTATTTATTATATTGTAAGGATTTAGTTGTGTCGGCTGGTGTCGTGAGCGCTCTCGTCGGGTTCGGAGTGGCTCGCCTGTGCCAGTAGAGCCGAGGCGCGTGTTTGTCGTGGCTGCGTTTTACTAATAGAGGGCCGTGCACACCCCAAAACAGCAGGCATTCACAGAGAGATAGACACTCAGAGGCATTCTCACTTGTGCCGTTATGGTGATCAGACCTCCTCAGAGGCATTCTCACTTGTGCCGTTATGGTGATCGGACCTTCTCAGAGGTTTGCTTAGGTCACCAGGGATGAGCGATAGCTCTGACCTTGGAGGTTGTGACGCCGGCGATGCTGGTGTCACGCTTCGTAAAATTAATTACAGGCCATCTGCCTCAAATTAAATTAGAATTATGACTGCAGTTCGACTTATCTACAAAACCCTGGGCGCTGGTACCAGAAGAGCTGATGAAGGTGCTGATGCAAGTTGTTCCAGATCATCAAGAGAGAGCCAAACTCACCAGAGATCAAGTAATCGATGCTTTTAAAACTCCACAAAAACCCAATACTAGGTAAATCTAAATACAGTCGACACATCTTATAACAGTTCGTAAAAAGAACAATCACATCAGATATTAACCTAATTATGACTCGAAAATAAAATAAAAAATGTAAAATGGGACGGATTTAAACTCGCATTTGTTCACGCCTGGTGCGTTTTTATTAGCAAAACATATCTGTGATAAACAATTTTAATACGATTTTTTCCCAATTTTACAGACGCGGTGTTTTTAGTTTTATTTTATATTGTATATAAAAATGTTTCCAGGAAAGTCCTTCATTGGATCCTGCCTTTATGTCACCGTACAGTGCGGTATAGAGAGAGTACCAAAGCACACTTCATTCTTGCCATCCACAAATTGCGACTGGCTGTTTTGAAACTGGGTGTGTATATATTAATTAATCACTACATATTATAAAACAAAGTCGCTTTTTCTTTCCCTATATCCCTTTGTATGCTTAAATCTTTAAAACTACGCAACGGATTTTGATGCGGTTTTTTTTAATAGATTCTGTTAATATTTTGTGTCACCCACAAACCTCATCACCAACAAATAAATTATTACAGGTGACTTTATGGTTCGCGACTGGTACCTGCCTTTGGCTGATCTGGTCTTCCACTTCAGGTCTAATGAGCTGAGTAATTACGTGAAGACCAGGGATCCTGCTTTACTTAAGAAGTAATTATTTAGATATAATACCTATTTAATTTTATAAAAATTAATATTGTAGAAATAATTGTTTCTACACCGCAGTTGGTTTTGTTTTACACAGTGTCACTTTGTTTAGCCTAATTGTGCTTTGAAAGTATATAATTTATAAAATCCAAAGAATAATGATAGAAAAGGATTCGATATTTTTATAGAGTGAAAATTCTCAATCTGATTGGAACCCGGTGCTTAATATCGATGACGTATATAGGGTATTATGCTGAAAGTGCATCCACATAGAAATATTTTGATGGCTAGAGCGCTACAGCATTTGAGCGGCTTAACTTTACCTTACTCGTATCGTTATTTTTTAAAATGCAATCTTAATATTTCCAGAGCTATTCAACGCCGGAATTATTACGAGAGATGGGCCAAGCTGAAGTTTGCGGAAGTGAATAAGGGTTGGGTGGAACCCTTGAGCGTTGCTCCTCTTCAGACCAGCGCGGGAGGGGCGCGGGTCGTGGGGACCGTAGTTTGTGGAGGGGAGATCATTGCCCGGGCCTGTGTTGTACGAGACTTGGCTGAGGTCAGCAACATTTTTACATTATGAACTAAATTAATCATGTCTGAGATTCAACAACGAAAAGTTTGTTTAGGCCTGATATGTCACATGCTCCATTACAGTTTACAGACAATGTTATCAGAGTATAATTCTTTTTCGACCATTGAAACATGATCATTGAAAGAGATTTAGACATGTATCTGGTTATCCCACTGCGGGGAGATAAACTTTAACCACATGGTGCTATTTACAGATTGGTGAGCTTCGTTCAGGAGACGTGCTAATAACAGCGTCCACGGATATTGGCTGGTCGCCATACTTTCCCCTTTTGGCCGGCATAGTCACTGAGCTCGGCGGTCTTATCTCGCACGGTTAGTTCTTTACTCTTGAAATACAAGTTTACATCTAAGCATATTTGTCATAATAATTATTGTTGAACAATCGAATAGTGATATTGCTTTGTTTGAAGGTGCCGTCATCGCCCGCGAGTACGGTTTGCCGTGCGTGGTGGGTGCAGAGGGCGCCACTAGCCTCTTTCGCACCGGAGACCTCGTTAGACTCACTGGCGATGGCATTGTCGAGACTGTCACCGGCCAAAGTGACCAAAATGCTTAACTCGTTAACACAAATCTTTTGTTGTTTTGTTTTTTAATAATAGAAAATTGTAAAGTACATGTTTTGTCAATGATCCGTACGCAGCTTGACATGCTCACAGGCCCACACAGTAACAACATGAAATACACAATAATAATAATAATTTATTTTCAAAAAGTTTTACACATTATTAGGTATAAGTATACTTATTCTATGACGCTTATAATTTCCAAAAAAAAGGACTATGTTTATTCTAAAATGTAAATAAAACTAAGTGTATGGCTAGAATTTATGGTACATACGAATAGAAAATAATAAATAAATAAATCTAAGAGATAATATTAGATATCTGCCTGAACTAGGTTAAAAAAACCTGTGTTTCAGGCTTTACTAATACCTAAACTTTTCTTACTAAGGGAAATAATTTATTTAAAAATAAACTAATTTTACTCTATGCCTGCGAAAACAACAGAAAACATATTAACATTGGTATTATAGTGTAAGCAGGTATCTAACTAAGACCTATTTTAAAATTTCTAACATCTCTGTGTCCTCATAATTAAATTTCGCAAGATATTCTGTAACTTTTATACTGCATCACTTCACTACATAGTATAAAACTAAGTCTTTAAAACTACGCAATGGATTTTGATGCGGTTTTTTTAATAGATAGTGATTGAAGAGGATGGTTTTTATGTTTTATACCAGTGGGGCGAGTCGCTAGTTGTTTATAATTCAGATTGTTTATCTTTAATATTTATTGATCTAATTATACAAGAAAGGCCCTAGAAATATATAGAATCTATCAACAAAAGCATATCTGGTTCTAGGTCTTGCACAGACCAGGTCTTTCCTTCTGTCTGTGAATCCTTAATTTAAAGGAGGTTCAGTATGCTGTTTTAAAATGGTGCTTAATATTAATGAATAATTACTTAATAATTGACGGACTGTTAAAACATTACATTCCAAGCATAGCTAGTATGTTGGAAAAGGGCCAAAAAGCACAAAAAGCTGTCTTAAAGGTAGCCCCTTTAAGACAGCTTTTTGTGCGCGTTCTAGACTATTCGAGAGGAAGTAATATAGTTTTAGCGGCACCGCCCCAGGAAGTTATGCCGTAGGTTAGTATTAATTGACAAAATGCTAAATAAACCTGTCGTATCAATTTATAATCCGAGATGTTACGAAGATAAATATTAATTTCGATATTCTTGCACATAGTGAATCGATGTGGTTGCGGAAATTTAAATTAGTGTCAAGCGTGACACCTAGGTATTTAATATAATCGGTTTTAACTAATGTGGGACATGTGCATGCAGTGTTAGCATAATTAGTACAGTTGTGAGCGTAAATGCATGGGTCAGAAAATTGTTTCTCATTGTAAATATAATGTACTTTGTTTTTTATGCCGCAGTCATAAACGCCGATGACACAGCATTACTATTCACAGGTGAATCATGTGCGGAGGGGTTTATGATAACGCTCAGTGGTTTTAATATTGTGTCATCGGCGTATGACCTTAGGACTCCATTTCGTAGTTGGATGTTGCAGTGATCATTTATATATATATATATTTATATATATATATATATATATATATATATACTTATTCAAAATATTAAGCGATTACTATCCTGGAAGTCAGGCTCTTCCACTGTTACTTTTAAATTATTCTTAACGTAAATTACTAACCATCATTTTGGTTAATGTATCTTACAGTGTTGTGTAACGTATCACCATGGAGAGGGGGTTGGGTGCTCTGGCAGCCAACATTCTGTTAGGACAACAATATCACTGCTTATGTCGAGTCTATGCAATAATACTTTAAATCCGTTCATATTACGATCTATGCTTCGAATGTTTTGTTTTAATAAGGTTAACGTGTTTTCGCTGTTGGGTAAAAATATTTTACAACCACACAGCATCACAGATTTTAACATCAGACGTTGCTCGTCGTCGTCAGGCGTTGCGTTGTTTTAACGTCGTCAGGCGTTGTTTCAGCGCTAATAATCACACCATTGAAGGTAAACTCTCTAAATTGGCACCAATATTGAACAAAATAAACATTAGATATTTTTATAAGACAAATAGTAATAACACCGAAAGCAGCTTCAGCGCTGTTATTTAAAAACTTTATTATTACATTTACCTATTTAAAAGTTGTTTTATAGATTATAATCGTATGAGTTTTTGAATAGAAATAAAATAGTTTTTTTACAACAATTTAATTAAATAAAAAAAAATACAAAACAGCAGCACATTCCAACTTTTACAATAATCCGAGGTTAAAGCATCTCTATAGGATCCGTTAGTCTTTAGCCTTCCGATACAAAATAAAAAAAATCAGAAAACGAATTCTAAACGTTGTGTATAAACTGTTAAATAACTAAGCGACTAAGCGGTTAGTCGTTAGCAAGTAATAGCAGCTCGTAGCAATTAAAAGCAAAAGGACGACCATATATGACCACATGACAACGGTAATGCGGTGCGTGAACCGAGCCCAGCAAATGTGAGCCGCGGTAATGCACGCGTCCGGCGTGTACGCCCGGCGCCACACGCACGGCCCGCCCGCCTCCGACGCTCAACGGGCCCACCCCCGCCGCAGCCCCAGCACGACACGCGACCCAACGCACTTCCGCGTTGCACATCACCTACATATAGTATATAAATCGCTTAAGAAGCATTCTTATTCACATAACATCACCTTTTCTAGCGAATTTCAAGTCTCTTTAGAACCTAGGGGTCCTAGCTACTACTGTATAAGTCTACCATATTTCTCCTATAATTTTGTGATAGATGTTATAGTGTCCATAATATATAGTATGTATCAAAAGAGAAATTCAAGTCCCTAACTTGAAATTATTGCAAAAAAAGACGAAACATTTGAAAGTTTATAATACGTTGGAATGGAATAATAATTTACTTGATATTTAGTGTAGTGATGAACTTCGCCATCGGCGTACAGAACGCAGCAGTGCTTCGACGGGTGCAGAGCTGCTGGCAGTACATTGCATCTGTACACGTAGGCCGCTGGTAAATATTATTTTGGATACTTCTGCGAAAGGTCGGGGACACAAGATCGAAGGAAGGTTTCTAACGAATTTAGTAATTTTTCATATTATTTTTTGAATACCTACACTAAAGACGATGCCGAGATAGTTTAAGGCACTAACTTGTGCGTAGTGCGGGCCAGCCAAATGATCTCTCCCTCGTAGAGGCCGGCGGGCACAGCGCCACTTGGCACCGCACCACACGCACTCACCACCCACACGGGACCCGCTGTACCCCACCACGGAACCCACTCTGCAACAAACGTACCATACGTAAACGTATCATAGCATGCGCTCTTAAATCGCCTCTAGACTGCAGGCGTACGAGCGGTTATACAGTTGAACTGGGTACAAACAGTATTCACCGTAGATAAAAAGACAAATTACTCACCAGAAATTATTTTCTTGTGTTTTTGTTCCCAGCATACCTTTAAGTGCGTGTTATATTTCTTCCAATCTTCTGAGTATTCTTGTATCTTTCTCTTGAAGTGATTCCACCGCCTACACGATATTGTGCTATATCATTTATATACTATACCACTTAATGATACATTTTATTTAAAAAAAATAGTTTATTAATACATACACTTGAGCTAACGTGGAGTCGGTGTTAGTCTGATGTTGTAAAGAATCCGTTTCTTTGATCTGATTAACAAAAAATATCAATATTTGATTTGTAGACGTAATAATTAAAAGCAGGCAATATTCTAATTACCACAAGAGAGAGCCAGACAGTCCACTTATTGAACATATCGATGATATCCAACATCTCTTGCTGACACTCGACATACACGTTGGTCTTGACCGTGCCACGAGTGGGGGATACAATCTGTAACCGATGAGAAATTATAAAAAATATAAGGAAAATATAAATAATTCATTACAGTTTACATCTCGGGATTTTCAATTTTTGTTTCGGAGCCGGAAATGATTCTAGTCTTATTTTTAAACATATTACTTTAAAGCTCAGAAAATGATGTAACTATACTTGACACAGTATTTAAACATAAGTCTGACGATCTATAATGCTTTTAAAAATATTTATTTGTGATATACCTACTTTATAAAGCCGTATAAACTTTGTTATATTGACATAAAAAATTCTTAGTAAGTACACTATGGCAGTGATTACACACCTGTTTGTCTCTATATCTCAAAGACAGACGTAAAGTCAGCTGGCGGCTAAATTTATTGTATTGTCTCCACTGGAGCGCTTCCGTTGCCACTCTCCTTTGAAAAGCTTTCCAGCTTTCATCTGATTGACCTGCAATTTGAGTATTGAGAGCTAAGTTTATTCAAATTTTAACTAAATTAAATGATAAACTTTTACCTGGAGTTTCGGTAGACTGCTGGAAAGCCAGCGCTCGATCGAAGTTCTCCTGAATCCAGTCCCTCCAAGCCTGAACGTTCCAAATGAGACTCACCATCATTGCGTGCCAATCGCTCATCTGCTCCGTGCTCACTATCGGCGCTCCTGTCACACATTGTTAATCTATAAAATACCTCTTGATAACATTTTACATGCGATAAATAAAAGTTACCCACTGGAATTAGACTCTCTTTGCTCTCTCGTCGTTCTTCTCGACCGCGTTTGCACGTGTACTGGAGGTTGCGGGATTTTCGGGATAAAGACCTCCGCAAACATCGTTGTGGGGGAGTTCCAAAACCGCGGCGACGTTACATCCATTTCCGGTTCTTCCAAGTCCAGACCTTGGCTGCTTTGTGGAGTGTAGAACGATGAGGATGTATCCGTCTCTTTTATAGGGGTGGGCGACCTGTTTCTCAGTTCTATTGGCATTGTATCCCCAAACTTTTCGCCGAACGACCGGTTTGTGGAGAGCGGAGATCTCGACTCGCGGCTCCTAGATAAACGCAGGGAGCCTGTCTCGGGGCTGAGCCTTTCTGGGCTGTAACGCAGCGAGCGATGGCCAAGATTGGGAGAATAGAAGAGATAGGAGGCGGTCGTTGAGCGGCCACATTCGTCAGTGGGGCGTGGAGCGCGGCAGGGTCCCGGTTGCCGTGGATGGCGGGTGGGGCAGGGACCAATTGTGATTTCTAAACCGTCAGCATATGCGCGCGAGGAGCCGGGCGGCGCATGTATGGGTCCGGGAGCTAGATCTGCCAAAGCCTGCGTAGAAATGTGGCGGGAGCAAGAGCAGCAAGGCCGCGCCACACGGCGCAAAATCTCGTCGCACCACAACTCGCACTGAACGAAAACGTTCTTCATACACTTGCACACTTGGATTATTTCTGGAAGCATGCAGAGTTATTAAATACACTTATAACACTATAATTATTAGAGAATTTTTTAAGTTGTATCGATATGCAAATAGAAAGAATTATATTTTTGACATACACTGTATTTATTTGGTCTACAAAATAAATCATTCCTACATATTAAAACACGGTGTCGTTCCTAGAATCTAGATTCGGTAGCGAATTATGCATACTAACTACACTGTAATAAATATTAAAGGTTTAAATTGGTATTAAATATAATAATTGACTTACGTGGCTGCAAGAAATGTACTGCTAAGTACATCGTAGCATCTTCAATAACATCTGCAAGTTAACAATTTAATAAGCGTGTTATTATCATTCATAAAATTGTTAGATACACATACGCATTAATTATAATAAATAACGGCTACCATCAATTACGTTGACGAACTTGTCGGGCGTGTATCGATGCGTGATATTCCTCAGTTTTATTTGTATTTTCCTCACAACCACCGGATCGGCGTTAGTTACACTTAGCTGGTCAGCGTTCTTGCTTCGGAGCCTAAAATAACATTCACGTCTTTACTATAGATCCCTTAACCTACTGCCAACGTATGCAGATGCCAGCTTTTAAGCTACAGGAATCAATGCGCATTTTAGTGACGTATTAAGGATCTCTGGACAACAATGATCACTTGGCATCAGATCCCCATGTACACATTGTTATAATCATCACTAATTGTTTATTCATAAACGATGACGAACATATGTGATTTAAAAAAACTAATAATAAGAATCGAAACGCCTATTTAAATTTTATAGCAATTCCATTTGAAGGCGTGTTGTATGTGTCATAAAATTAAGGTAAAATAACTATTTGCCATTCTTCGCTAAATGACTACATATCTTATTACCTTGCCCACATTAAAAGGGTACTACCGAAATACAATCATATGCTATTATTCGACGATAAAAAGCAGATTATAAAATTTAATGTAAATTTTAAATGTAATTATTAAATAATACGGACATGTCGGCGCCCTCAACGTAAAGTTTTCGTATTTTCCCATGCCGCAATAGAACATTTCCTCCGTGAAGATCCATTTGTTCTATCAATACTTTTAGTGCCTCCGTTTTTTCAACTGAAAAACGGGGGTAAAAATTTTAAGAATCATACATCTAAAAAAAGTTAATATATAACACAGGAATGGTTGGACTCGGTATGTAATAGTTGTCGGACTTGGTATTTATTATAAATCTAAGCAGACAAATTCGAATGCTAATCAAAGGAAGGTTTATAGTATCAATAAATACTTACCTAGGAGCATTATGTAGGATACCAGTAGCTTCGTAGAGTCGGTTATAACACCTGTAAAAAATGAAATAAAATAACTGAAGTAAGTCCATTAATAATAATAATAATTGGGACAACTCACATACATTGCTCTGATCTGTAAAGTAAGTAACTGAAGCACTTGTGTTATGGAAATCAGAAACAATGAGGGTACCACAATATATATATATAAGTTTATAAACAACTCGGAAACAAACATTTGTGCTCATCACACGAATTAATGCACCTACCGAACTCGGGACCTTTCGATGCAGAAGGCCAATTGCGCCAATCGGTCGTCGAATAATTTATTTAAAAAAAATACAAAAAGGAAAATGGTGATAAGCCCCATGTTAAGCAAAATTTTTACTCTAAAACTACTGAACAGATTTTGATGAAATTAATTGGGACGACACGGGAAGCATCAGCTTCGGCAAAATCGGTTCACCCAGTCGAAAATTCTGAGGTAACAAACATTTAAAAAAATAGTCGAATTGAGTACCTCCTCCTTTTTTGAAGTCAGTAAAAGCCTATGTTAGGAGACCCCGCCCTTCAATATCACCATTAATAACACTAATTAAGAAAGTAATCAATTCCTACAAACCAATTGTAAAATGTCATTACCAAATATCGCGGCCCCGATTTCTAAAATTGTTTTGAATGCATATGTAGTTCTTTTATTAACCGACCTTCAAAAGGGAGGTTATCAATTCGACGCGTATTATTATAAAAAAAATTTATGGCATGGTGATTTTGAATGTTGTCATAATGTAGTGCCTGAAGTATGACAGGTCTGTCTCATTGTCTAACACACCGCAAAATTAAATTTCGAATGAAACAGAATACCTACCAATTAAAGATTTGTGAGAATGTCGCTGGCAGAATAAGTTAATTTATTTTATCATTCATTGATGATCAGCAGTATCGGGAAACTATACACTTGGCGAAATATGTATGAGTTTATAGATACTATATTCTGCTATGCTAACCATCAATGACACCTTTGCTGTACCCGCTGCTGGTCACATTGGCCATTAGGCTCTTCAGCCTTGATTCCACCTGTGACTGGAGTGAAGAGTCGGGCCGTCTGATCTGATCCTCGAAAGACGTCAGCTGCCGCAGGCTTCGAATTCAAATTTAATAATTACCCAGCTAGACTAAAACGTCCAAAGTTAAAATTTAAAATGTATTTCTTTACCATAAGAAATGATTAATAATTAATTAAAGCTTTTTATTATTACTACCAATCTGTTCAATATAAACGTCCATTGAAAAGAAGATAAAAAGTTTTTGTTTATAGGTAGGTAGGTATTGTCTGTATTTCACTTTTCTCAATTAAACTAAATATTTTTTTTATTAGTTATTTTTATGAAACAATATACTTACATAATATTAGTTTTAAGTGGGCGTTAAATGCCTAGCTTACCTTAATTTCTAATCCTCAGCCTAACAAGAAAAATCGAAATCTACTCAACAAATACTAAATAGGTATAAGATTTCTTAGTAGCGGACAATTTGTTCTAACTTAAAACATGATATTATTTTTAAGACATAAAACAATGAACATTAAGAATGCATAAATTAAGGTAAAATTTTGTAGGATATAAATTAGGTCAGTTAAGTTATTATATTATTGGAACAAGGTTGTATAATGAAAAATACGAAACGTCAAAATGAATTTGTTAGATTTGACGCACTTTAGTGGTCTCATTAACTATGAATCAGACAACTGTTTCATACTCACTAGGCTGCGGAGTCCTTGTATGACTTGGGAATCTTTCCCTCTATAAGCAGGCTGTCTCCAGCCGCTTCCATTTCGTTTAACAGGGTCACATATGCTTCAATTCGCTCATCTTGAAATAAATTGTAAGTACATTAAGGACCAATTTTAAAATACACTTAAATTTTTTAGGATAATCTGCCGATTATTAATACCTGGCTTTGTGACGTGCGCTGACAAATAGTCAGATGCCTCTTTGATGTGATCTGGAAAGATACAGTTTATTATTTACACTACTATTGTTGACTAAATTAAGGACTGGTCATCATTTACCTTTATCCACTCACCTAAAATATATAGATCGAAGAATATTTGTTAAAATAGGCATTAAAAATGACCTAAATCCTTATTACCTTTCATGGCAGAAGTGAGCTTTCTAGCCATAGAACGACAACGGATCATGTCGTCCAACTTCTTTGAGAGGAAGTAAGATACCTCGGCACACGGCTCCAATACCTCTAAGGTAGTTGCTTTCTTTAATCTGAAGAAAAGCTGAATTATGCGATTGCTTCAAACTACCGTAATTTAAAAGCCTATTGAAAATTTCACCAAAGTAGCTTAATTAAATTAAGTATATATTATGTATAAACAAACAATTCAAATACTCAATTCTATTCATTTGAAGTAAAAACAATAAGATTGCTGAAACTTCCGAAAAGTAGGCATAAAAATAAATCTGTATCAAGAGATACAGTAATGACCTTTGTGCTGCGAAGAAATAAGTTTCGGCAGCACCGTCGACTTCGATAAGAATTTCATTGCCACGTTTCTGCATTTCCGATATTAAGGCTTCGCGGACCAGAGCTTTGTAGCCTAGAAATAATCATATTATGGTAAGATCTTCTTTTATAAAATGTTTATAATAATTTCTATGTTTAATAAACTAGCAGGCTAAAAGTACAAATTTTTTAGAAAAATTATGTATAACATAAAACTTACTTTTGGTTACAAAATATTCTGACAAAATCCTTGAAGACTCGATAATCACATCTGAAAATTGGATACGTTTATTAGAAGACGTTAGTTAGTAGTAGTTACCAGAAATAAGAATTACTATCACTTGAAATGGAGAATAGAAAAATTACAATTCAATTACATTCTTGTTCAAGTATTTATAATACGTATTACATTGAAAGAAAGTATATAATTATATTTGAATTAACAAACCTAATTTTCCATTTTAAAGTAAGCACATTTATTTCAAAATATATGAATATATTTTCATTATTAACGTGTGTTTATTTCTGAATAATTCGCAATTAATGGTTTGAATCAGACATTCGCAATTTTCTACTCGAAATGTCCTCTAGTACTGTATAATGAATCTATTATATATTTTCCTCTAAGTATTAGTTACTTTAAAGCACTATGTAAGTACTATTTTGCACATCCGGTGTTTACCTTGCATGGTGTCGTACATGTCGGTCGGTGTGCACTTAGCGACGAGAGCACCGAGTTTCCTTTCAAACTTCTTGTGCAGACGCGCAGTATCACTCGACTCCTTTACGGCCTTGTCGACTTTCATTGGAGGCTTCATTGACAGCCTGCAAACATTATTAAAAGCATCTTTATAAGAGACACGAATAAATATAAACCTACGTCATTACAATAGATACTTACTGCTGTCAAGCAAAAGAGGACTTTTATGTGTGGAACCAATTCCCACAAACTACATTCCCCAATGAATACGACCTTGGGAATTTTAAGCGGTGAGCTTACCAATACCTCAAAGGACGGCAACGCAAAAAAAGCGCGGATCACGGCGCGATTGTCCATGGGCGGCGGTGATCTCTTACCGTCATTAGGACCCGTTTGTCTAATTTGGTCTGCATTTTTATTATAAGTACCTTCAATCTTCACGATCCATACTCACCACTGTGATGCCTGTGCATGCGTGAGCTCTGTGTGCGGTTGCTTGTAAAGGATCTCAGCGCCGTGCGCTCTTAGCTGACGGTGTAATATTTTCATTGCTTCTTCGCGCTCTCTGTCGTCTATTTAAAGTATTATTAAAAAAAACAACCTCCATCAAAAATTTAATTTTTTCAATATCTTAACTGTACATCTTAGTATTATTAAATATAGCGAGATTAATCGCGCATTTATTTATTTACCTCGACGTTTCGACCGTGTTGCAACGGCCGCGGTCACGAGAAGAACAATGAAAGCTCAAATAATAAAGAAAGAATAAATATTGTTTCTTTGCGCGATAAGTCCCGCTATATTTAATAATAATGAGTTTAAATCGCGGAAGTCTAAACTTTATGTCAGTACATCTTATGTTCCAAAAACTTTTATTCATATTCAATTATAAAAAACGTAGTATTAAATATTTTTTTGGTTCATAAAGCTGGGAACTAATAATTAACTACTTCATAAATCCTTCTTTCACATACCTCCACTTACTAAACCTGGAACAATAGACATATTAGGTACTAAATAAATAACGTTCGTACATCTTTGATGTCCCTTGGTGCCTATAAGCATAGATTGTGGTAGCTTAACTCTCCCTCCTCCAAATTGTATACTTCAAATAGATAAACCCTCTAAAACTAAACAATTTATAAAAAAAAAGGGAAATAAACTCTGCAAAGTGTTCAACAAGAAATCTTGCTGATACAAGAAATTCAACCATACGTAGTTGTTAATCTTGGTGAATAATTCTGGTCTGCGAACACATAGTATGCTTCAGTAACAGCGCAAAAACACTATTTAAGAACAAAATGGAGGAGCGCATGACTGGCCACAATCGCAACAGTTAGGCACTTACCCTGTTCACTGCGACGTCCTGCGTCCAGACGTTTAAGCCTTGCAGCCTCCTCCTCGGTACGATTCCCTGCCTCTTCGGTACGATTCCCTGCCTCCTCGGTACGATTCCCTGCCTCCTCTGCGTGACGCCGTGCCTCCTCTGCGTGACGCCGTGACTCATCTGCGTGACGCCGTGACTCATCTGCGAGACGCCGTGACTCCTCTGGGAGACGCCGTGCCTCCTCTGCGCGACGCCGTGCCTCATTATCCAAATCAGCTCCAGTTGATGTCGAAGCTGTTCCTGGCCCGCCTGATGTTGGACTAACTGACGATGCACCATCTGATACTGCAGCCTTAGCTTCGGAAACCTGCTGAGTGGCTCCAGAGGCATGTTTTGTTGCACTACTCACTGCGATATCCCTGGTACAAGTACATATTTGCTGCTACGTAATGTTACATTGATAACATGGCAACAAACCATCTGCATGGCTATTATGGATCATGTGTCGAAAATCGAATGCCTTTAGCGGGTTTAAATATCGAAAAAAAAAGTCTCCAAGCCCTATAAAAAAATTAATGAATTTTACAGAATACCCGCCTGACTTTATAAAAAAAGTATACCTACTTGGCTTAAGCTTAGACAACAGCGGGTAAATAATGAAAATTTAATAGTACCAACTATAGAGAAAACTATAATTTTCACAGACGAAATAAGGAAACCTACTTTCCATCCAATTCCGCAAGAGCTTTAGGGTCCAAGCCGCCTTTAAGAAAATAAATATTATTAATATACTTCATTTATCTATTTTTGCTGTAGACTAAGTATCATGACTATTCAGTTTTTCGCACTAGATTACATAGTATGAAACAATATAAAAGAAACCATGTCTAAATTGAAAATTTTAAGTCGTTTCCAAGATACCTACGCGATATAATTAACAATAATAATACATGAAATATTTAAAAATCGTTCATAGATAATATTTTAATTGTAATAGATAAAACTCACACTGCGCCGTGGCTATACCCGCCACGTAATTTGTGGCAATGTTCGATGTTTCTGAAACAAGTACCAGCCCTTATTAAAGTGTATTCCCGTAACCCCTAGTGGGGCATGGGGCAGACACATTTCTAATGTCTGTTTTTCTTCAAATCTCATTTTTTGGGATATTTTAAACTGTAAAACAGACAGTAGTATTTTTAATTACATGGTTTTTGTTTAGGTAAAAAAAACAGACTAAATTTCATTTTGAACAAATTTTTTCATGGATTAATTGTATACGAGGATTAACTTATTAAGCCAACTTTTACAATGCCGTATAATGTAATGGGAACCTGTAAGTATTACTTATAATTTTTATAGCAATGTTGGTTTTTACCTTTAGCAAAGGGTTTGGCAGTCTCAGGGTACTGCAGAGGTAGAGCTTCAAGTTTAGAGGAAACTTTTTCACGCACTATGGGAGAAGGCCGCTGGCCGCCAAAATGTGTTGCGTTCGCAAGCCTAGCAACCGTTAAATTGTAATGCATAACGAATACCGTCTATCCACATGTAGGTAATTTATCTCTTATATTATAAAATATTTTTAGAAATCAGAATATCTAATGAGGCATGGAGTAGAAGTACCTACTAACAAATATTATAAACACTAAAATGAAATAAAACTGTTAACTGCATTGATTTTTGAATAAATATTATGTAGGTATAAAAATAGCAGATGCAAACGCGCACACGCCAGTAGGTATATCAGACTATTATTATTTTTACTCACATATCTGCGACCTGTTCATGATTTTTGGAGAATTTCCCCAACGTTAAAAACTCTTTATCCTTTTCTTTCTTTAAACCATCGTGAATGACTTTCATTGCTTCTCCTGAAAAATATAAAATGGTCTAGTTTAAGTTTTTTTGTTTTTCTCAGGTTTTACCCGTTTGCGACTAAACCCAAAAGAAATATTATGTGCATGGACGCATATTTCCGTTTCTAAATTGTTAATAAATTAATTCAAATTAATCTTATAGTAACACTTATTACATTATGTTCGCACCAGTCGGTTTTAATTCATATAAAATGTATTTAAAACCTATGAAATGACTTAAAAGTATACTGAAAAGTAATGAATAAAACCGAAATATTGACTCTTCATTTCAAATAGTTTCAACGTCATCTATAAGTTTTTTTTTTGCATTAGGTACCTAATCAATATCTTTCAATGAGACGAATTACATTGGGCTATCAAAAAAATCATGTAAATCGGTTCAAAGACATTAACCAACATCCACAAAAAAAAAAAACAGTCAATTAAGAGCTTTTGTGAAGTCAAGTGAATTTTACATACTTACCTCGGCCTTTGATAACATCCGCCAAATATGCTGCTCCTTCTTTGGCAGGTTCTGAAAACAGATTCGATATTAAACTTTAGCTCCTCCTCCTATTGTAAAAATTGTTAATGGTGAATAGAAAATAAACCTTTTAATATATCTTGAATTTTCTTTTCTTCGGGAATGACTTCATTTATCTTTTGCAAAATTTCACCTTTTGCAGTTTCGTCACGAGCTGTGGTTACGCCAACAGGTGCATTAATTATTCTAAAAATGTTAGTTAATTAGTTAAAAATATGTGTAAAATCCAAACCCTAGAGGGACATGGGTCAGACAAATTTCTGCGTCTGTTTCCCTGGTCACTTTTTACAAGTAGATTTGCCTTTTTTTGTTTCCCAAGATTGGAACCCAGGGTTTCCAGAACATATTCATTGAATGTCACTTCTCTTCTCCACGTGCCCATTACTGGAGGTTGGCCGTCAGTTTCGAAAACCGTCATTTGTCTTGCGCAAGATGTAGCAACTTTTCCGCAGTCACGATGCCACTTAAAGGCAGTTAAGATTGATGATCTTCCATGGATGGAATACCGATACTTACTCTTGACCCCCTTCAGTATACGTCATTTTGTATAAACTTTCTTGTCCTAATATTTCGTCTCCTTTACGAGCCATCAAATCGGCTAATACTTGGCGTTTCTCACTGTCACCTACAAATTATATTGTGATTTATACAAATCTACATTTTATGTGAGATATGGATTTTTGAACGGGACAGTATGGAATGAAAATATATTAATAAATATTAATACTCTTCCTACACTATTTTCTTAGCCAAGATGTAATTATTTCGCCGTCTCAGAAAGTTCTTGTGTACTGTATATAAAAAAATAACAGGTTTATTTCAGAAAATCACTCACTTTCAGGAAGGGGAGAAGCGAGAAACTTCGATGCGTCGTCCACGATACCTGAAAGGATACTATTGTGACTCTGCCAAAATATTGTCAATAATTTTGAGATCATTTCTAAAAACTTTACCTGGCATAACTTTTGCATACTCCTTATTTGGTTTCGCTTCAACTAGATCGTTTAATTTCCCTAAAACTGATTCGTATACCCCTTTGTCAACTTTTTCAGTAGTCAAACTTTTACTTAATTCAATTCTGAAAAAAACGTATTTATTGTTTATCAGTGTATGTAATCTCATCACTAATGGAGCATGGGGCAGACACATAGACATATCTTTACATCTATTTCACTGATAATTTTCTTTACTGGCAACTAAATGTGCATACCCAACCGAAACATTAAATTCAGGATTCAAACTAGGACCTCCGGCGCAACACTCATATGCTCCCCTAAACCCAAATCACCTCATAAACCCCCTTAGCCACAGATGCGATCAAGCTTTTGGTATTATTTATTGTTAAGTCTATAGTTTATAAGAAGGGAAGATTAATATTTTTCTTAGTAAAAAGTCAAACCTTCTAGCTCCATCGTTATAAGACTGCTGGTATCCTTGTATCACCCCCAAAGGAGCATCTCCTTGGTTCTTCATCAAGTTGACTAAATGCTGAAGTGCTTCTCCTATAATTATTATTATTAAGTTATTTATTTTATTTTTTTCAACTTTGCAATTTAACAATAGGTACCTTTCTCCATCCCAACTTTTGCTAAATGTTTCGAAGCGTCTTCAATTGTACCTGAAAAAATATCTACAATAAATATTGTAATAGATAAATTATTATTCTTAAATTATATAAATAGTTTTGTTAGTGATTCATCCAAAAATAAATATAACAAACCACTTATTTCGCTCGCCATGGTTGGTGATAGATTTGGTGGTATTCCTCTTTTCATTTCCGCTGAAATTTCGTGCTTTAAGTCGTCAGCTTTTGGATCAGACTGTAATGGTCCCGAGTATTTTAACCTTAAAATTTTTATAAATAATATTCTTATCATATTATAGCGTATTGAAAAATATATAATCACAAATTATATATATGCATACACTTCAGCACCATCTGAATAAGTTTGTCCAAATGCCTTGTATTTAAAAAGAGGTCTAGTCCCTAAAGACTTTTTAACAGCGGCTAGAAAATTTAGCGGATACCGTTCGCCAGCGATACCACCTACAAAATATTAATATAGAAATAACATCCATTATCCATACTTATTAAAATAAAGCAATATATCATTAATTACTTACTTCGCAACGCAATTGCCTGTGAGAGAAATCTCCCTGCATCTTGTACTAAGGCTGGAATTATAAGAATTGAGGTAAATTAATAAATAATCAAACACATAGACAAAAGCTTTTAAAGATCTTGCTACGTACCAGTAATACTGTAGTAGCATTGCTAAATGGCAATGTTCACAGGGGTCATATATACCTGTGGCCAAACATACCTTTCATTGCTATCTTTAAATCTGGCGGGGTAACCTTCTCAACATCTTTACCCAAGTGGTCTTTTGCTTCATCTGCTACGTCTTTGATGGGCATGTACGGCACTATAAGAGGTGACGTTTCAATCCTGTAAAAAGTAGACAAGGTTACTTTTTGCGTATCTATAAATTAACAGATATAGCGTTAAAATTTTAACAAAAAAAACCGACTTCAAATTGTAACTAACACTACTAAAAAAAATTGATGAAATATAAATTTTCACCCAGTCGAAAGTTCTGAGGTAACAAACATAAAAAAATTGAGTACCTCTTCCTTTTTTGAAGTCGGTAAAAACTTAAGAATACTTACTCTTTTGCTCCAACATCGTAAGTCATGAGGTAATTGTTTCTTTTCGCTACTTCATTTTTTGGATTGCTTTTCATCATTTTAAGTAGAGCCTGCATTGCTTTGTCTGTTGAAATATATATCTAAAGTGTCTAAACTTATATTTTATTGGAATATCAAATTACTTCTCATTTATACCTCTATCTCTGACGAAAGCAGACAAATAATTTGCGCAGCGTTCAATCACCTCTGAAAAACATACGTAACATATAACGTAGACATTAAAAATTATTATACGAAATATTATTTATTATATTATTATAATATCCACAATTTTTCTTGATCGCTATTAAAACGAAAGAATATGAGCGAAAATTTGAAACCACGCGTTATAAACGTGAGATCGATCAAAAAATATAACGAGACTAATACCAACCAGTCATATCTTTTTGCAAATTTTTCGGAGTAACAGTGTCAACTGCTTTATGCAAAGGACCCAAAAAATCAGGAGCCGTGGTGGGATCAGGAGTGCTACTGGTCAACCCAGGCGCAGACTTTAATCTGAAATTTGTTAATTCATTGTAAATATTTAAATTATAAATGCTCAAAATCGTCGTCACATAATCATTTTCAAATATAATTTAATTTTTAGACAAATTATAATACAAGTCAGCGAGTCCGTCCGCGTTCTTTATATCTTCACCAATTATCGACAATGATGAATTTTCACCCCCCCTTTTAATTACTTTAAGCCTTTTTTCACCATAAAAGACCCTATCCTTCCTCGCGTAAGATCGCCTATGTCTTTTCCCAAGCTCAAGTCTATCTCTGTGCCAAATTTCATCAAAATCAGTTCTGTAGGCATAACAGCATAAAAGACATAATGTTAGTCGGGATAGAGAAGTACGAACGTGTAGCCTGCGACAAATCTAGTTGGAAGTGATGAGAATTGAGGAGTAAATGGTTCATGTCCGTTTCTTTCCAATTCTTTGATGAGGAGATCGAATGCTGGTCCTCGCTCAACTGAAATGAGCGATGGTCACGCATTACTATGGTTATTTAGTACTTAATGACAAACCTGAGTTGGAGCTGTACTGTTGTAACCTGGTTGAGTTCACCAGGGTAACGCTTTTTGTCATGTTATGGAATATAAATTAAACAATTTCTTTTTGTAAATTGTATTCCATAGCAAATAGTATTGTTACTTTCTAACACATTAGGGCCTATTCTGTCAAGTTAGTTTTAAGATTGAATGTATTAAATAAATAAACTTTCACAATTCACAAACCTAATCCTAGCTTAGGAAATTCCTACGTAACATTAATCTCTTTCTTAAAATAAAATGCAAATTCATCGTGTCAGTAATGAATATTCAAAGGTTAATTAGTGGGGTCAGCTTTCGAATAAAAAAACGCGCATCAAAACACACCACAACACAACCCGTTTAGAAACACAGACAAAACAACTATTTTTGTATCTGGGGTTAAAAAAAGACTAAGTTTTCTATATTTATAATAATTAATTAAACTTACTTTCATCTATAGCACACTGTGAAAGATATTTCGAGCAGATATCCAAAGTTTCTGAAAAAAAAGTTAGATTATATTACATTCTAACCTTACTTTTTGCATAAAGTGTTCAATTTTGAAGCTCTTACTCTCTAAAACTGAAAGCGTCTGATAAATTTGACTTACATATATAAATGAATAGCACATAAATGGTGCGTGTCAATTTTGTAAAAGGGCAGTCATATGTGACAACGAAATCGTGTCTACTATTAAATATTAAACACGTAAAAATTAATGTTTTCATTTGCTTTACCTTTCATGTCATCCTTCAATTCGGCAGGAGTTTGACCTTCAACTAATTTAGATAGAGCTGAATGAATTTCCTGAGAAAGGTTTGGGTCGTCATGATCACTCTCTAAGCCCTTTGCATCTTCCAATCTGAAGTAGTAAAATTGTTATTAAAAAATTCTGTACATAAGCCTATTAAGCAAATATAATTGAATTATAAATTTTAAAATTTAATCTCAATATATATTTACCTAATACAATTTAAAAATAATATTGGTAGGTAAACTTGTTTATAACAATCATCGAATCCGACTCTAACAATTCTTTCAATGATAAGCTGGAACTCTTTTCGACTGCCATCTAAGGCTATATTTTGTGATAAATATTGTATTTCAGTAAAAATTATTATTATACGTAAATCTAGTTACAGAAAAATTAACCAATTGTACTCGTTTCAATATTAGAAATGCGAATGTTTGAGACCCACTCAAAAGGTTGTTAATTTGTTATTCAATCACGCCAGTACGGCTGAAACGGTACAGTTGCCTTGAGACGCGGCCGCACGACTAGTGATTAATAATCAAGCGAAAGATTACTCTGTTGCTGCTTTTCCGTAAGTCCTTCTCGCTTTGCCTTTCTGATACAGTTGCTGGCCTCTTTTTGTTTTCATCGTTTTCACAAGCAATTTGAATGCCGGCCCTTTATCTTCTACAAATGTAACATGTCATTTAACAACCACAATTTATATAAATATTTTTATCAGCAATATGCGAGGAAATACAGTATATTTTTACTGTTAGTAATAGAAAACAGTACAACTTACTGTTGTATTCAGCGTGTTGTGCCAGATAGTTGGAACAAATTCCGACCATTTCTGAAAAAAAAACTCTCTTTTAAATAAGTACCTGCATTTGCAAACAGACATGGCGGCGGACCGTCAGTAAAAGACTCGCTTAGGATACAGCGGACTAGCTTGTTACTTTGGAAGCACTGTAGTGTATGTAGTAGTAAGTATAAATGTTAAGATATGTGTGAGTATTAACAGTAATAAACGTAAGGCATGAAAGGATGAATGTTTTAGTTGTTCCCAAGTCTACGCCATTTCAGGCCTCTGCCCCAGCTATGTGACATAGGACCATAAATCATATTGTAAGTCAAAGCAATTATAAACAAATCTTCGATCAGACCTTTCATGAATGGCTTGAGTTTGGACGTCGTTTTCGGTGCTGCAGTTTCACCAAGATCTTGCTTTAGTTGATTTGCCAAGGTCGAGTTAAAATCAGTAGCATTGAAATCGGTAGCTTGCTTCAATCTAAACATATTAAAAATCATCATTGATGCATTTAATTTGAAACGTTCTCAAAAAGTTCTTATTTTCCAATTAAAAAAAAAACAATATGGATAATTTCGTAAAATTACTCATATAGACGAATCAACGTATCATCAAATCAAACATCAAATCCGAATGAGGCGTTCAATAGTTATGAGCGTACATTCAACCAGGGCTAACACATAACTCTTACGAACTTCGTGGTCGGTTAAAACAGAAGAAAGTGGATCACTTAATTTAGATTCAGCCATTATTTAATTTTCAGTATTTCAAAGATCTTTTTAATTGTTATAAAAGGAAAAAAACTCCAGCAAACATAAAATTTTAGAGAGTTATTTCTTTCAGGAAAACCTAGTTAGGAAAACTTTTATTTTATTTAAATTAAATAGTAATGAATAATTATGACATTACAGGTTTAAAGCAACTCACTCATCGGCGCCTTCTGAATAGGTTGCACTAAACTTTCCGTGTTTTAGAAGATGAGCGTCCCCTTTATCATACATGGACTCAGTTAAAATATTAAAGGCCTCCAACATTTCCCCTGTTTGACAATATATTTCTTTGAATAAATCAGTTTTATTCTAAAATCTTACAAAATTTACTAATTTATCTGTATCTGCGACAAGACATTTTATGTTGTCTATTAAAACGCAATGCGAGAAATTAGTCTTTTTAAAGTTAATATGCACTTACCAGTAAAATTTAGGTATGCAGGTAGTGCTAAAAAAAAATAAACGTTAGAAAATATTACAATTTTAACATATTTTATAAAATTTAAAAATTATACGTACGTAGTTTAAGTAGTCCACCCTGAAAGACAATTACACATACCATTAGATATTTTGCTATCGTAATAAAACGGTAAACATCTTTCATTTTCATCAAAATTTTACATTAAAGTACATGATGTATGATACAAATGAACACTTATTGGCCGAAAATGAAAGATGCTTAGTTTAAAAAATAATTAATAAATATAAAAGATACTAAAAAAATGTAAGAAAAAAGAAATTACCTTAAGTGTTCATTTGTCTCTTAGTAGCTTTAAATAGTTGAAAAAATGAAATGATGCCATTTTAACTTTTACGATTTTTATTCATTTAAGTAGGTAGTACATTATTTTCGGCTTCAATTATCTCATAGTGTATGTTTTACTAAAATAAAAGTTCAAGTGGGTGCTGTTGGTTGCGGCCTTTCTTTATCAAATATTTTCTGGACTGTTTCTAAGCTGACATTATATGCTCCGATTCCAAATAAATCTAAGCCAATTCGATGGCGCGCGATATCCTGCTGTTAAAAATATTTATTTTTTAGTAAAACTAGCGACTTAATTCGCTTGGCGAATAATACAGGATGGAAAAAATCTATGGGCCCTGGAGGGGAACTACCTTAACTCCTTTAGTTAGCTCATTTTACTAAAAGGAAACATTCTTTTATTTTTAAAAAGAAACAAAACTGCATTTAACGATTTTCTAAATTTTGATTGTTTCACCCGGGAATCGAACCAACAAAAAATTTAAAAATAAACCCTCGCTATTTTATCATACGAATCGGTAGGATTATTGTTCAGGATAAAATTTGTCTAATAAACATTTGGTCTTACATTCGTCTGTTGTACGTGATACCCATGAAATTGAATATTTTTTACAAGTTCATTATTAATAATAAGTACCTAGTACTGTTCACATGTAACAAGTAAATGACTCGTTATAATTTTCTTATCTCTTTATCATCTAAATTCTAAAGACATCGTATGAAGTACAAGCTTGCTAATGTTATTTATCTCTAAGCACCTTGTTGAAGTATTAGACAACAAAAAACGGTAAATGGTAATAATAAATCTATGCACGTTCGTTCTGACGAAAAGTTTAAAAGTGCTATGCATAGATTTATTATTACCATTTACTGATTTTGTTATTCAATACTTCAATAATGAACTTGTAAAAAATATTCAATTTCATGGGTATCTCGTACAATAGACGAGTGTAAGACCAAATGTTTATTATACAAATTTTATCCTGAACAATAATCCTACCGAGTCGTATGATAAAATAGCGAGGGTTTATTTTTTAAATTTTTTGTTGGTTCGATTCCCGGGTGAAACAATCAAAATTTAGAAAATCGTTAAATGCAGTTTTGTTTCTTTTTAAAAATTAAGGAATGTTTCCTTTTAGTAAAATGAGCTAACTAAAGGATTTAAGGTAGTTCCCCTCCAAACCCCTTAGATTTTTTCCACCCTGTATATAGCTTAGGAGAGAATCTATTTCCTATATTACTCTGAACTTTATAGGCGTATCGTTGGAAAGTCTTATTTACGCGCGTAACACATATTAAAGTATGCAGATTGAATGGACTAAGTGCGTATATTTACAATTTTGTTGTGGAATGTAGCCTGATGGATTTTGGCGTGAGTCAGTTTTGTCAATTTATCAGATTAAATAAATAAATATTTTTATAAAAAGAGATAAATATTTCCTATTACTAATTAAACTTACATCACCCCCCATCATATTGAGGAAGTCATCAGCAAAGCCCGCGTCACCTGCTTCATCGGCATCAATTAGATCTGTTGACAAGCGAATTTCAAGAAAATTATATACCTATTAGAATATATATAAATAAAACTTAATCACCGCAACGTATGTAAGCGCATAACTTCCGAACGACAGCACCAAATTGGATAATTCTTTTTTCTTGTGTTTGTTATTATCTGAAGAAGGTTCTTATGAAACAAATAATTAAGAAAGTTGCGCGGAACATTAGAAATTTAAGAAAACTTAACGAAAATATCAACTTTTCTAATGTCACCATCTTAGTGCTTTTGACAATATAAACTTTTCTAATGTAATCTTATAACGTAACTATCAGTTTTTAAATTATTATGCCCATTCGAATTCAATATTCATTGTTAAGACACGTATCTGGGAGCTTTCATCGAAGACGCTGCTGAACAAGACATGTATTCGTTTAAAAGATTTTAATTTTAAATATATATTACTTAACGACAATAAAATGTTACAAATAAAGGATACAATCAAAAATGTCTTTGCCAAACCGTTTTATAAACATACTCTCCTCTGCCCTGCTGTTATACATAAATAAATAAATGACTGTGTAATTAAATAACAGAATAAGCTAATTAAGAACCTCTTCGTTGAAGTCTGTTAAAAACTAAGACTATTCAAGGGAATATGACCTTTTATTCCTTTTGCACACTAGTGCCCGATGTCTTGGGCGTGGCAGCTGGTGAGGCACTGGTGGCACTTGTGGTTGATGAAGCAGCCGCGCTCAAAGAAGCCTCCGAAGCTGTACCTTCAGGCGGCTCCATCGCACTCTTTTCTACTTCTTCATTTTTAACAAAAAACTACATTTCAGAATCTACTTTACCATCTACTACACAATTTCCAGCTATTATATTAAGCAGCGGCAGATAAAATGCCGAGAGATTGGGCAAGCAACTCATGGGCGTTTTAGAAGTAGAAAAGTGATATAAATCTACTGAATCGCGCCCTTAGATGCGTGCCTAGATTGGCTTTAGAATCGCCCTGCATATTTCGACAACTTTCTTACGTCCGTGACGAGCGGATAAATCAAATACAGATTCTAGACTATATGCGTCTGGCTTCGCAAGACATAACGGATAACACGCTTTCGTTACATTAGAAAAATGCATTAATGATTAAAAACATTAAATATATTGCTGGAAATTGTGAAAGCTAATGAAATTCGTTTGAATTTGTTCTGTGGCCCCAGTTTATCGTATAATCCTTATTCTTATTACACTCAACCTTTACTTCGAAATTGTTGGGATAAAATTGACACAATTTCAAACGAATGGCGTTACCTCTTATGCGGGGCATGTCCATATCGTTGAAATTGCGTCCAATTGCTCCGTTGAGGAAAATAACATACCTTCGTCTTCATCGAAGTCCATCATCAGCATCCGGTCCTCCGACTCTGCCAGAATTTCGTCAATCCATACCGCAATCTGAAATATCCAATTATCCTAATATTATCTTTTGTCCCTTAAGTTTTTCCGCGATAAAGATATCCTTTCCGAAGCTCTAGTCAATCTCTGTACCAAAATTTCATCAAAATCGGTTCAGTGTCTTTGGTGTGAAAGCGTGTCAGACAAATAAACACACGAGTTACTTTCGCGTTTGTAATATTATGTAGGGAAATAGAGATTAGACGTACAAGTAACCTTGACGTTAGGAATTAAATATTTGAAATTTTGGTAGATGAAAGAGACTACAGAGCAATTATAATTATTGTTCTCTGTAGAATAAAATTAACCTTATCTGCCATTTCCATCATAAACTTTGCCTTGGGGTGTGTGCAGCGGCGGGACGGCGGCCTCGAGTGCATATACGAACACAGATCTTCCAATATTATATTCGATAGTCGTAACATGCTGTGGATCATAAAATACTAGCTGATCCCACGACCTTTATGTATATCACTTCTGAGTTTAGATAATAACAAATGTATGAGAAAACAAATGTTACGGTGATTTTTACGTTTGTTAGCTATTATGATATTCAAAAGGAGAGATATCCAATATATTAAAAATATTTAAATCCCGATGCATGTGACGGAAACCTAGGTCTGGGATGTGAACCATTTAGCCACGGGAAAGTTTATATACTTATAGTATTTACAATTATTTTAAAAGATACGCTAAAAACTCTTGTAGTTACAATTCAGTTAACAAAACCTTATATTACCTAAGCCTACTAGACTTGTGAGGCGGCACAGTTAATCCAAAAATACATTTTAGTAGGAATTAAATATAGCATTTATTTGCAACTTCATACGCATGGACATATACGAGTACATGATTACTATGAGTCTAGCTTTCCTTCAGTAAGTTTTTTAAATCGGTCCACTACTTTTGGGGTTATTAATCACAAAAAAATTCAAACATACAAAGCCGATTATGACGTTTTAATTTGGAATTCAAAATATCGGGGCTATGACGCATTCATTAAATTATAATGATATTTGTAAAAGTAATATTTTTGAATTTACCCATCTGCAAGGGCATACGAGCCAGGTTTCGACAGCCGTTGCTGAATGCCTCTAGCAAACGCGACCGTGGCATTTCGAGCCCAAACATATCTTTTGTCTCCACACAACGCTAAAATATCCTTCTTTATTTGATTCACTTTCATCCTGTAAATACAAACACTATGAGTTAGTACTAAGTGAAATCGAAAACAATTTTAAAAATTTGAAAATATGTAGGTAATTACATAAGTACATATACCTACTTACTTTATAATTAATGGATAAAGAGATTTTTCATTAATTGTAGTTAAGATCCATCTCTATCACGTCTGGTTTCAAACAAAAAAACCGCACCAGAATCGGTCAATTCGTTTAGACTTTTGGAGCTACGATGCATATACACAGACATATAGTCAACCCTTCTTAGTACGTTGGAGGTTAAAAACTAAATAGTAATTATAAGGATGTGCTCCAAGGTATATATAGTACTGATTTGAAAATTGCACTCACGCAGTCCCCTTCTTCTTTGATTTCTTGAGATTTATAAAATACTCGTAGGCTTGTTCAGGTTTAAAAGGCTGATCTGCGTCTAACATTGTACGAAGTCGAGCAATCTGAAAAGTGGTTTATACTTCTGCGGTTCAAAATCAAAAAATTGTAAGATCAATAGAATCAACAAATAATAGTATCCGAATGTTATGTTCACAAAATATAACGACTAAAGTCTGAAGGGCATTATCGTAACGCCGCAGTCAGAAACTCATAAGCTTTAAAATCACACATTTACATGGAGCACACACTTTTCTGCATCTGTTTTAGCAACTAGAGCTAGAGATAGCAGGCTAATCAAGCCATCTGTGTCTCATGGGCCTTATGGGTTACCGTATCCGCGGGCAGCGTCTGAGCGTACTGTCGCCACAGGTAGATGACGCTGCGCAACGGTGGACGCGCGATTCGTTCAAGACGGTCTGTCAGGACGGCGCCGTGCCTCCGCAAGCAACGCGCATGGGCCCGCGCAGCGCGTTTCGACAGCTTCACATCCGTCGCCTTCGGACCCCTACGAAATGGGCTATTGATTAATTCTATTTTACAACCGTGCTCACAGAAGAGGCTTATATCACGTTTGGGTCACCAGTTTAAAAATTGTTGGTCAGGAGTCAAATTGCGAGAGAGCAAGTACTTAGCTGTATATTGTATGCTGTATATTTTGAAACTAGAATTCAATCTTTTATAATACAACATAAATGGGTAACACATTGCGGTGTTGCAATTTGTTGCAATGATGTGATTGGTCGCCTTCCAATTAGTCGTCTTTCCATTGGTCGTCTGGCAGCTATGGAGTAACAAACTGCGATGTGGCAAAGCGAGTTGCACCCAGTTTTCGTTTGAAGAGCCGAAAGGCTGGCCAAACTAGAGCACGCCCCATGGGGCCCGTCACCCGTGACCACATACTACCGCGAGTTGCAACGTGGCGTCTACAAGTTAAAGAAAACTTGTCGGTATTGATTTATCTCGTGCCATCACATGAAACTCAATAAATTTGTCAAAATTCTATTAAATATATTAAGTCGTCTAGTTAAGATACTTGGATGTTGCTCAAGTGGCGGTGGAAATGAACGCTCCTCCTCTCCTCTCAAAGGCTCTTTGAACGGAGACCTCGACAGAGCAAGAGACCGTTTGTTCGCCCTCCAATGAGATAAACAAACCGCAATGGATACAGAGTCCCCAATGTCGCGAGTAGTGAAGAAGCATGGAGGAGGCTTATGCTCAGGAATGGATCTAAAATAAAGGCTGATGATTTCCTCATAATTGACAATTACCTTGGTCGAGCCGGCTTTGGGGGTGATCTAACAGTCTGTTTAGGAAGGGACTTGTGTTGTACCCGTAAGTCGCGGCCTGCCATTATCGTTTCAGCGACTGAAGGTGGTACGGTCTCCGTGGCGTAAGGAGGATATGGAGGGAATCCGCCAGGGGAGCCTGCAGCGGGAGTCGCTGTAAAGTTTGTACAAGTTCTATAGACTAAACCAAATAGTTTCATATATTGATGTGCACTAAGGCGGATGCGACTTATTATAAAATTACGAAAATTATTTTTAATTTGCGTTTTATTGCATCACTAGGTAATAATGAAAAATAATATTGACACCTGGTCAACAACGCTAGAAATTACAAAAGAATCATACCTTCTCCCGCTTCAGAGACTGGCATTTCGCTCGTTGCATATTCCGTAGATGGAGCGCTTTCAGCCATTATTTAAATATAAAAAAGTCGCTTAGAAACAGTCCTATAAAAATAATGAGATTCGGATAGAATGTCGCCAGAGTTTTTATACAATGACGTTAATTATTATGCTTTTTAAGAAGTCACAAACAGCCAGTGTTCCATGATCCTTTAAAGAAGGAATAATTTTATTACGCTTAGCTGTGGCTTGTAAGGCGCCCTAAGTTGTAAGGAGCTTTTCAGGTTAGATAAAAAATAAGCAAACTAAATCTACAATCTACCTATGCCTCTCAAACATTCTACTCTTAAGGAATATGCCGCTCTTCGCTGTCAATAAAATCTTGGATAGGTACTCTTTGTTTACCAAAATACATACTATGTACCTACCTCCTATGTAAATATAAAGCACCACATATTATTTTCACCGCCTATTTTATATGCTTTATTTATATAAAGCATATAAAATAGTTTTATATGCTTTATTAGCATATAAAATTTATGAGCATATAAAATAGTTTAAAATGCTTAAAATATAAAGCATTAAGCAAGTGATTGCCATAAAGCAACTTTTCAAAGTTAATATATACTGATACTATAATAAACTAATGAATTTTTCCAAATTTGTCCATATTTCTGCAGCGATCTTTAATCAACAATTCCTTCTCTCTAACCTCCATGACCATAGATGACAACTGACATGTTTGATATTATAGAATATAGACTCATTGAGACCTAAAGCCTAGTTCATAGTTCATACCAGAGTATGATAATATAGTGTTGTTCATACTTCATCATAATTCATACTATAGGATCGACAAACAAATTACAATCATATAGAATTATTAATTATTTTAAAATTTAGTTATTTGCTAAATGCGGTGCTGAAAAGCCAAACTAGTCTTCACTCTACAGAATACTTTTTATGAAGGGCAAGGACCTGATTCTCCTAGAATTAAACTTAAAAAAATAAGAAAAAAGTTAATTGAAAACAGAATGCAGAAAAATGATGGTAAGTATATAATTATAAGTTGGTACCGATATTTTTTCTTGTTATTATTAATTTTTAGTGTGGCTAATTCTGATTTTTTCAAAATTGTTCTAGTTTCCATGACAATAGAAATTCCATATAAATTGTACAAAGCTGATGCTGGAGGGTTAAAGTTTAGTTTAAAACAAAATTTAGTAGTAGAAAATCACAATTTCCAACCTGGTCTTTTTCTTATCGCCAAACATTGCCCCCATGACGAACTTTATGAGGTCAGTTTATTAACATTTTCTTTTCTAATTGGTATTGTTGATTGAAGCATTTCTGTACAAATTGAGTAATCTAGAGCAACAGAGTTATAAAGATGAAAATAATTCTAGTAATATTTTAGATAAATATTAATAAATCATAGGGAAAAAGTGAGTAGTTTTAAACTGGATTCTCAATAATTTCATTTAATAATACATTTAATTAGTTAATAAAATCAAACAACATTTTTCAGATTAATTTTGATTATGAGAATAGCACAATTTATATAAGAACAGGTGAAGGAGTTCTCACTAGTCTGCCATTACCAATTGAGTTCTCAGATTTTAACGAGATTGATATCTGGATGACATGGATAAATAAAGAAATATGTGTAGGAACAAAAAATAAAAAGTTTTTTACATATCCTAGGAATATCACAGGTGGAAAGTCTGCTGATGAATTTATTGGATATATAAAGTTTAAAACTAATTATGGATTTGATTGGAAAGTCCAAGGTATGTATTACTGTTTCTAAAAATACTCAGATAATTTCAAAATTAATCAACACATTTTACAAATCATTTAATTTTGTTTTAGAATATCCACAAGTATATAATATGCCTCCAGAAAAAGATATAAGTGGAGGTAATTTGCACTGGGTCGCTATTGAAGATAATAGGTTACCACCAAATGCAATGATTGGTGGATTTGAGAAAAACTCTATATACATAGCTAGAGCTATGTATTCAGGATCTCTCTGTCCTGGAAAATATGTACCTGAAGACAGGAAAGCTTATGTGGCTTGGGGTGGAGAAGAACATGAAAAGAGCAATTTCCAGGTATTGATTGAAATTGAAGAATTTAGACAAATTAAAGAAAAATTGTAACAAACTTTTTTTTATCTGACAGGAGGCTTACTTAAGAGAAGCAATCTGCCGCCCATGGACACCCTCAACGCCTAAAATATGCGGAACAAACAATATACCTGTGGCATTTAGCAGTCTGCACAAGATCAGTAACTCTTTTAACGGACTATGTATCTTTAATTATAAACTTCTGAGTAAAATCACTTGTTTCAGATACTATGTGGATATAATGCAGAATGGGTGTTATGTACTGATGATAACATTCCAGAAAATGCATTTATAGCAGGTTCATCAGAAATTCAAAATGAGCCTCTATACATAGGAAGAGCTTTTGTTGATTATAAATTGATTGTTGGTAAAGTCCACATGTTAAATAAAACCTGCTTTTTGCCTTACAGAGGTGAAGAAATACAGATACATCTTTATGAAATATTAGTTGATTTGAGCATTAAACCTAAAGGATACCCATGTCGTGGGAAATGTAAAGTTAATATTTTCAACAAAAACCAAACATGTATTTGACATTGATTTAAAAAATAACCACTAAGGTATTCATAAAAATATTTTTATTATTGGTTTTACAATTATTACTCCTTTAAATATTGCCGTTTCCCAACTTTATCACATAAAGTAAAGCCATTCACGTAGTTGTCTGCAAAAGTTGTGGGACAATGTCCCGCGACATGTAACTCGTTTTCACTAGGCCAATCGTGATCAGTATGTCGCCCGAGGAAGTAGTATGACTGCCATTTTCAGAACACAAAGCGACACCCGTTCTCTCCACTCAAAACCTGTTCGGCGACGGTCGAGGAACACAAAGGTCGCGCGTGTCGACGCTCGCAGAGCATCGATTAGCGACAGGTCGCATGACACGTAAATGTCCCAAGCAACATCGCGCGGGACACGTGAATTTCATGTCGAGCGACAGTCGCGGGACAAATGTCCCGTGAAAATGCGTCATGATCATTTGGCATAGATGTAGTATGTAGGTGATCATATGTCTATTTATATTGTATGTTTGTAGTCTCTTAATACACCAGAAGATTGGAAAGATCTATAATAATTAATAAGCTCCTGAATGATCTATTTGATACTGCTTATTGCCTTCATTTTATAATAGTTGCAGTGGTATTAGTACACCTAGGACTTAAGTGCAGTGCAATTAATATCTCGTACTAACTCTTATATGCTGTATCTTCCTTAATCCTTCTAAGCAAAATAACATACTTTATATGATGGTGCTACTTTCCCAGGAATGGCATGTCCCTAACGGAGAGCTCGCCCATTATACATTATTTCTCTACCTTCATATTCTGCATATCCTCCAGCAATTGTTCCTGCTGGTTATGGTATTTTCAGATGTTGGGATCCAAACACAATTATGTCCACAAAGAATCTAAAAGTTACTTATATCACAATGTTGTAGGTATTTAATTGTTTCTTTTGTACTAAGTAGGTCAGTTCAACATTTTTACAAATTAAATTTAATTAGCTGACAACTGATTATACCCCTTCATTATAAAGTGCAATATACCTCAATTTCAGTTTTCAAATGACTGTGAACCCCAAGTTACAAAGCCACATCTAATGGATGGTACACTTTCCTGGTGTCAATGAAAGGTTCATGTGGTGCTCTCATTATATAGAGAAACTCATTTTCATAACCACCTATTAAAGCTCCATAAGGTAGGATGCCATCATATGGCACCCAGTAAGTCATCCCTCCATTGATAGGCTTTAAAATAGGTTCTTTAATGTTTGGTGGTACTAAAAAAAAACAAAAAAAAAATGTTGACCTGATAAAAGCTTAAGTCATTCAATATAAAATATGTATGTACTCACAAATAAATTTCCAAGAAGCTGAACTCTCATCATCCGAGTTTGCTATTTGAAAAAATGTTACATATTTTAAGTTTTTATAATTAGATTCTTTTGAAAAGATAAGTTTTGATTTACAAAAATTAAACAATTCAATTTCATTGCCATACCAGGCTAAACAGAATTTTTTAAATGTATTATTCTGAAGGCGATTGTGTGTGGATACTTTGTAACTTTCATGATTATTTTCTTGTACTCCTGAATTGTCACCCAAAATCACCTAGGATTGAAATAAAATGTCATTACGTATAAGGAAAATATGACAATTTTGTTGTTTTATTTGCAAGTAGGTACATAGATTGTATGCTTTACAATAAAAAAAATATTTTTCCTCATAATATGAGTACGCACAACATTCTGATAAACGAAAACAGTAACAGGAAAATTCTTATAAAACTATATTTTATAAGTACCTATTATGTAAATGAGTAAAGTTGCTTTCAGACTACGCTATACTTGCTATAACAATATCGCGCACCATACATTTAGGACACGTTCACACTGCGCTATACTATATAATATGGGCTTGCTATACTTGCTAAAATTGAGTTATACGGAGTTCAGCTGAGCTATTAGCTATATTGCGCGCTCCTCCTCCCTCACCCCCGGCCGTCCCGTAAGCGAACAAGCAAGTAGCGACAACTGAGCTTGCTATCTATATATTATAGCCTTAAAGCGTAGTGTGAACGCCATGCTAAATAGTATAGCATGGCATCCGCTCTATAGCAAATATAGTATAGCGTAGTCTGAAAGCACCTTTATGTATATTTTAGTGACAATTTTAATAACATTTCACGCACTCTAGTATGTCGTTTATAGAGCAATATAATCGATAGCACAATAACCATGAAGGTTAGAGAGGAGAACGATCGCTGTAGAAGTGTCCTCTACACAAAATAAATGAGGCGATCGCTAATTGTCTCAATTCAACTAACTTCATCTACTTTTACATACTCATAGACAGCTAACTTCGCAGATAATACTTACCGACGGCATCGCGGCTGGTGGCTGTAAAATAAATTCTACAAATTTTCAGGGACAGGCGGACTTTAGTGCGTTGCGATCGTTCTCCTTCTCTCTAACCTCCATAACCATAACAAAGATTAATAATAGGGTACATCAGAAGCCAGCATGTTAAACTACCTTTGTTATTAATTTCTATAACTATTGATAAAATGAGTACCCAATTTCATAAATTGAATTTATGGGGGAAGAAAATTTAATATACTTTTTATATAACATGAAAACATGTAATTTGTGACTCCTAACCAGTATTTTATCAATCAACTTCACTCTTCAATCTTCCTCATCAGAATCATCATCATAATTAATATCATCATGAGGACATTCCTTATAGCTATCATATCTGTCTTTATATGGTGCTTCAATAGTATTAGTGCACCTAGGACTTGAGTAGGGAGCAACTAATATATCATAATATGTTTGATACATCTCATCTTCATCATATGCAAAATAACAAACACAATGTGTTGGTGCCACTTTGCCTGGGATTGTATTGCCATAATGCTTAACACGACCTATGTACATTGTTTCAGGACCATATTCTGTATATCCTGCAGAAATTGCTCCAGCTGGCACTATTGATTCTTTTGTTGGTACCCAGATACAATCATGTGCACAAAGAATCTAAAAATAAACAATTTATTTATTATGAGATTTAACTTCTAAAATTCAAAAGGAAAGTTTCAAAAAAATGAAATAATTGTAGTTTACTTCAAAGTCTGTTTTTAAATGTGAATGTCCACCCCATCCCACAAAACCACATTTCATTGATGGCACAAACTTTCCAGGTGTTAATGAGCCATCATGAGGAGCCCTCATGATATATAAAAATTCATTCTCATAGCCACCTATTATGGCCCCATATGGCAATTCACCATCATATGGTACCCAATATGGCTTACCCCCAGCAATCGGCTTTAATATAGGTCTCTCAATATTAGGTGGTACTGTAAAAATACAAAAATATTTTTTATTTGTATGATAGGTTCTTTAAAATAAACGAAATATATCTTCCATAGAAAGGAACTTACATAGAACCTTCCAGTGTAAAGTATTTCTTTGGTTACGGCCCAAAAATGTAACAAATTTTATTTTATTATTTTTTTGGATTTCCTCAGAAAATATTAGTTCTGATTCTCCAAACTTGCCCATTTCTATTTTATCTCCATACCAAGTAAGCCAAAACTTATGAAATGTGTCACCTTCAAGTATACCAGGTGTTGAGGTTTGAACAATCACATGATCTTTATTATTATTAACTCCTGTCTGACCATTTCTATCTATATATACCTAAAAAGAACAAACAGAATGTAATATTAATCAATTAGGTATAATATAATTGTCACTAACATGAAAAATATTAAACATGGTTGTAAACAGAGGCAGACATGGGGGTCTCAGTATGATAAATGGATCAGTTAGGAGAAATATATTGATGGTAATGAAATAAAAATTTTAGTAGGTACACATCATCTTCTTTACATACCCAATAATCAATATTGTAAAATCCTATTTGATCAGCTAATCCTAAAGAAGCAGCTCCTGAATTACCTTTAACAGAAAATACTACAGATTTACTTGTAAATTTATAGAATTTCCTTTGATGATTTAATATTGTCGTTATTTCTGAAAAATAGGAAAAACTTACATTTATTATTGAAACTTCAACTCTAAAATAAATAGATACTAGATAGATAAACACATAAAGTCACGAAATTCGGTTGTTTTGAATAAGAAAGCTAGGTAAATGGATAGGCAATTTAGCTCTCCACATATTTCTAGTTTTCAGTCTAGACTACCTGGTATAATATACTATAAATAATAAAACATTATTACATTACGTACCAACCATATCACCCATTTTGACACTATAACTAGTATTCAAAGTTGCTTTATGGCAATCACTTGCTTAATACTTTATATTTTATAAGCTTTATTATAGGCATGCTTTTTTATATGCGTAGGTATCTGTTACGGCAAAATAATAACGATTTAGCACACGACCGTAAACAATCGCTCGCTTGCGACGACTGCGGACTGACCCCACCCTGCAGCCCGCTGCACCTGCCCGCGCTACGGTGTGACCGTGCGACAGACTGCGAGTTGCGACGAACAGAGACAGCATAGAGTGCCGATATGTGCGATGTAAAGCAAATAACAACAAGTGACAGTCACGATAGCATTTGCTTTATGTTATAAATAACAAGCACGGTGCTTTATTTTGCTATATGCTTTATTAACCACCAGTAACTATAACTTCTTTTTAAAAAGTTAAAATTACCTACTTGACGCGGGAATCGGGCCCCTAGACTAGTGCAGACTAGTGCAGACTTGTGCAGACTAGTGCAGACTGCAGACTGCGAAGTACAACGAAAATGGAAAAATGTTCCCAATCCTCCTAGATTACCCAGGAGACTCCAGTAATAATGGTTAACCTCCCGACCTCCTGGAGTGCAATAATTTCTCCGGTTTTTCGAAAATAAGGAAATCGAGTGAACTTACGCTGGGTTGACTTTTTTAGGGAATCGAAGGACAAAAATCCCTGTACTGAATTGAAAAAAATTATCATGTTTGTTTTTTTCCATTCCTGTGTCTAATATTTAATTGTATTGTAAATAATATTGAAGCGCGTATTCAGCACGATGGAAATAAAGAAACGGAATGAATATTTCTTTAGTAAAAGCAGAGTTACAAATCTTTCAATTTTTATGTAATTTTTTTGTGATTTTGTGGTAAAAAAACCGTTAATTATTATATGCTGCTCGAAAGCAAAGTAAATATTAATTTAAAAACTACTAAATAGAGAATGTTCACACATTTTAATTTTTAGCTCACCGTATTCTCTATTGAAAAAGAAAAAATCATGTGAAAAAAACTATTTGTACCTATGTCAATTTATTTCCGAGATACAGAATTTTAAAAGTAGGACGACATGACGTCATTTTACAACAGCTCGCGTAGTCTGTCGCGTAGCTGCTCGAGCAATGAGACAGAGAGAGCGAGTGTTGTAAAGTGACGTCACGAGCTGACGCATTTTAAATGCATGTAAAATCAAAACTATCTTTTTGAATAAAACAAAAACTAGTGTATTTTTATACATAAAAGATCTACTGTGACAAAGTTTCAAGCTAGTTTGCGTACCTAGTTACATTCTCCATTATTGAGAATTTCTTTCAACTCTACTCGGACCAATTATCCTATGAAGCAGATGATTGAACATACTTTTTTGAAGCTGTAAACGGGCGTGCGACATTTGGCAGCCATTTTGCAAAAGGCTGTAAATTGTAAAAGCCTCCATGACATTTGAAGGGGTAACATACATGGAGAATAAATCTCCGTTAAAACAGTTTTGAAGTTTTTTCTTTAGTTATTTAAGAAAATCTGTACCCCTCCCAACCCTTAAATCGACGCCTCCATTTGGAAAGTTTAACCAAAAAGTTTGAACAATGTGTGATATTGTTGGTAAATATTTACAAAATACAGATATAAATTATTATTAACGAATAAATATAATACTATATAGATATAAATTTTAATTATTTCTTGATTAATCAATCATGAGGTAATGTTTCAGAAATTACTACATTACCAGTACATAGAAACGTTTTCTATAAAGTGGCAGGGAATGGTCTAATCTTCTATGTAAAAAGTGAAGGAAGAGGTGGTGCTGCTGTTGGTTTATCCAAAACCAAATTGTCCAATGTTTGCAGTTATTGGGTAGGTACATCTGAATTATATGTAGATAAAATCATTTTAGATTTAGCAACTGTTGAATTACCAATGATTTTGTATATATGATTTTAAAACATACTCTATACCTTAAATTTACAAGTTTATTTAACATTTAATACAGTCTTGTTCATAAAATATAGGTGCACATTGCGATCAATGGCCATACTTTTATAAAAGGCGGAATAGGCAATGAACCTTCTAAGTATACTCCAGAACTTCTGTCAGATAGTGAGTATACAAAGTTTTGGTTGAGTTGGGGCAATGGAACTATCAGTTTGGGAAAGGCAGGTAACCCAACACCACTAACAACAAGCAGATACAATAATCATATTGAGAAAATTCGCTATATAACATTCTCAAGTTGTGATAACAGGGTTAACTGGAAAGTTTTATGTAAGTAAGACAATATAATAAATCCTTAAGATCTTGTGTATTTCGATGTTTTTCAATGAAAATTACTATTTTAAAAGATTAAAAAATAAGCTTAAAATGGAAACATCTACTATACACAAAATTATAGCATTAAATTAATTTTATTTAAAACTATCACATTGTTACATAAATATGAGTGTTGGAAGACTTCATCTTCATAAAAATAAAATTTTGTTTCTAAATTCCTATCTGAATTCTCATTGTTACGCTAAGATGTATAATGGGATTATCTTACCATTGTACTGTATTTTTTATTATAGTGTAATATAATTTGTGTAAATGAACTTCAAATTTCAATTGGTAAATTTTAGTACCACCAGTATTACAAGGACCATGTAAGAGAACTTTAAGTATGGGCAAGCCTCAATGGGTGCCTGCAAATGAACAATTGCCAGATGGCTCCCTTATTGGGGGATATGAGAATGAGTTTCTTTATATAATCAGATCTCCACATAGAGGCTCTCTCACCCCTGGAAAATTTGTACCATCCTTGGGAGTAGGTTACATATCATGGGGTGGCGAGGCTCATGAAAAGAATGAATTTGAGGTAATTAGATTTCTTACTGTAGCTAAGTAGATTAAGTGTGACATATTATGCATGGATTTGAATCCTAGGAGAACATATAAATGTTGGGTAGGTACTGAATTTTATCAAAATTAATTAAGCACTGAAAAATTCAACAAAACCTAAAAAAATTAATACCTATCTGGATGATATTTCAATTTCTCTTCAATATTGTTAAACATGATAATAAAGATGACAGCAAACTGTGACCCATTTTAGTAATTCTAAAGGACATAGGTACTTCAGAGGTAATTCCATATAAATTTAATCAAAATTGAATGTGCGTTTTTCTTTGATCATTCAGTGGCAGGATTTTAGGGATGCACACTGTGGAAATGTAAATTGCGATGTATTATTTCATACTAAAGTACAGAAAAGAAGAAATAGGAAATTTTGTGTACATCCTATAATTTAGGAGAGATTACAGAAAGTACAGTTCTATACAATTCTGAAATAATATCAATTTTATAAAATGTCCGGTAGGTACCTACTAGGTACGTTTAATAAGCTGCTATTCATTTTAAAACATGCTTTGATGCGTTCGGAAACAATAAGGAAGTGTATTAGTTAGAGGAAAGGCTAAATAAATATAACAGCACACTTCCACCCACATTTTTCTTTTTAAATGTGTATCATGATAATCTGGCTTAAAAGTTCGTATAAATTGCTGCTCTGTTTTGTACTTGTACAAAGCAATGTTAATATATTGATATATGGCCCCATGGTATTACTACTGTGGAATACCGTTATTAAATGGTATTCTATGGCGCCATATATTTAGTGGTGATTAATGAGTGCAGATTGCAGTGTAAAGTGCATAGATTTAGAATATTTTTGCTACGAAAAGTGTGCGCCGTCCGCGCGAGTCGAAGCAAATGGTCTTTTTTTCGCGCACTTATTGCGTCGCGGTCTGTGCCAAAATTACACGGATTGTTTGAAGGCTGGACTGCGCTTCGAATGCGTCACTGCACTAATATAATTGCGCCACAGATTGTCGTCTGCGCTACCCCTTATAATTTTTTTAAACTGATTTTACCTTATTTCTGTATGAAGCATTACTTTAAAATTCCATGAAGTTAATTCTGTGCTAGCCATATTTAAATACAAGTAGGTATTACTACACTAAAACTTATTTTACAGGTATTATGTGGAATTGATTATGAATGGGTGCAAACTGCTGATGACAAGATACCAGTAACGGCCGTCGAGGCAGGATTCTCTGAAGGCAACAACTCAGAGATTCTTTATGTGGGCCGGGCAAAGCATAAGGAATATCTCATACCTGGCAAAGTTCAACCATCCCACAGAGTCTGCTACGTCGCATATGGTACCCGTGAGATAGGTAAGACCGAGTATGAAATACTTACCTGTCACTCATACAATAAATACGCTAGTAACAAATTATTCTTAACACTAGATCCTAATGATTCAGACAGTGACGTATTAGGTGAAGTTTTTGATGATGTTTTATAAAACTGTTTTACTCATCCCAAACTTAGTTTTTTTATATCTGTAAGACGCCAGTAACTTTATATGCAAATGTTTAACGCTATAATATTGTGAAGCTGAATTTTCGGTTGGATGATTTAGATTACACTAATCTCAGAATCGACCGGTTTGAATTTAAAAAATTTTCATTTCTTCTTTCGGAAAGTTTAATTTTCATGGATGGTGTGGAAAATTGCTTTTTCATCTCTATGGTGGAAAGTAATTTTTTAATTGTTACGATAAGCCACGGGTCGAAGACAATTGAGTTACATATTTACAATTGCTTTTCATAATATCACTAAAATCAGCTATACATTACACGACGTGTTTATTATTTATAGGTTGACATATTTCAAATTGTTATAATTTTACTTTAAATTTTAAATGGTTATTCTTAATATGAATGTTTTATAAAATGAGCGTGTAATATTTTACTTTCCTCACAGTCGAAATGTAAAGTAGAGTGCTCATCACGGGTGGAATGGGTCACTTTCAACCCTTGGTTAACAATCTACTATTTGTGTTGGATAGTGGATACTTAGTTGATTTATCGAGGCTGTTTATAGTTTAAGAGCTGTACCCCGCTGTTACACCCGCGTTAATTTCGTCGTAACGTGATGTTAAATAGCCTATAAATAGAGTTAAACAACGAACAACAAAATAATAATAGATATGTTTTATGTGCTTCGTCCGCGTAGAATAGTTATTTTATGTATATTCATTTCTAAAAAAAAGTAGCTTAAGTTACTCCTTATTACATCAGGTTTCTGACAGTGAAAGTCTCCTCAAAATCGGTCCAGCCGTTTCAGAGATTAGCTGGAACAAACAGACAGACAGACAAAAGTTGTACAAATGATTTTTTTGTATATGTACCATGTATACATCCATAAGTATTTAGTAAAAAGCGGTTATGTTAATTACAACCAGACACTTCAATTTTATTTATCTGGTGACATAGATATATCAAGCTTCAACGAAATTAACTCGAGTAAAATCACGAGGCACAGCTAGTAATATAATATTTTACCAACACATGTACCTGTTTTTGTCAAAATATATACTAATTTTATATACATATTATAGACAAATAAACCCGAAACTTTTGATAGCGTCTGCATTAAATATTTGTATGGAACATGTGCCTCTAGCCCTCATAAATTTACATATCTATGGGATGGAGAATGTTACTAGGTACGCAAAATCGTTTAAACTTTGTCTCAGAGCTTTTATGTAAACAAATACACTAGATTTGGTTTTATTCAAAAAGAGCAAGTAGTTTTGATTTTACATGCATTTAAGGGCGTCACGCTGCTCGTGTCAGCAGCGTGACGTCACAGTACAACACTCCGCTCTCTTCTCCAGCAGCGGCGCGATGGACTGCGCGAGTTGTAAAATGACATCACGTCGTCCTACTTTTACAATTCTGTATCTCGGGAATAAATTGACGTATCAAATTTTTTTCACACGATTTTTCCATTTTCAATAGAATACGGTGGGCTAAAAATTAAAATTTGTGAACATTCTCCATTGGCAACTTGTTAAAAGTGAAAAACCATTTGTAAAGAAAGTAAAGTAATATTGGACATACTCAAGTATAAGTTTTCGATAATTTTTTAATTTTTGTTCATAGGAGACTATCAATATCGCAGTGTCCATGTTAATGCCTGTAACAGTTAGGCCCGTTTTCACCGTTTTACCTAAACGCGATCAATTCGACTTAAACTCAGTTTAAGAGTCTGACTGAGATCAAAAATACATTTTGGATTTCACCAACTAAAACTGAACATAGTTAGGACTTGAACGACGTTCAATATTGAACGCCCGATTTTTGAGAGTTAACTTCATTGAACGCGTTCAAATGTAAGAAACGACTATTCACTTTACCTTGGACCTTGGTAGTTGGTACTGTTTACAAAAATAAATAATTTTAAACAAAAAAATAAAACCGACCTCAAAACGCACTGAAAAGTAAAAAATAAATTTTGTATTATAAATGAACTTACTATAAATAAAAGACGTAAATAGTGTTGATAAATAAAATTCATCTAAAATTCTACAAGGGCATAAAACTGTCATGTTGCTCTTTGAAACGCGGCGCCAAGCCATTTAATTAATTTTTTTATAAAAGTCCAGGAATATTCATTCAGTCTTTATTTATATATTTGGCAACGTCAGAAATGTAAGCATTGAAATACATAAAAGTTTAACTTCATTGATTGAAAATAATCACACCATAAACTTTCGGGTTGACAACTTTAACGGAATTTCGACAGTGACAATGACAATAACACTGAGCTTTTACGTTTTTTAAGCGTAAACTTGGTTTACTTGAACGTGATCAAAATTGTACTGGTGAAATCCATTTGACTTTAATCGAGATCAAATGTCATATTTGAACTCGTTTACCTAGAACTGAGTTTAGTTGAACGCGTTTTATGATTCAAACGGTGAAAACGGGCCTTAGGCGCGCTGTCTTTCATACAAATATAATATAACCAAGCTTTTGGTCAGATTTTTATAAATAAGAAAATAGATTATTTTTGTTGTTGTTGTTGTGATTATTTTTTTAGTTTTTGTCAGATGAAAATATGTAGTAAGTATTATAAATTATTATTTACAAGAGATAATAAAGCAATTTAAAATAGAAGCTATCTTTTTAATGGTACAAATTTCCTTTTTGAGATACTTACGCTTTTGCAAAACCTAAATTTTTTTACAAGTACTTGTGGTTGCCCATTGGTCGAAATTCGGCTTCAATTCAAGAGTAAGTCAGGTATGTATGTGTGTGTATGTTGTGTGTCATTCAAGCAGTACCTAGTGTGTGTAATGTTTATTTTACTTAATTTAATGTATTTCTAATTCATTTTATATAAAAAATAGTTTTATTCACTTCTTCTCCATATAAACTTTAACCGAGGCAAATTTGCACGATCACCCGTTCGCGCAATTTTCGTAAAAAGTGGTAAGTACAAAGTTTTTGCTTCACGTATTAATATTATACATTACAAGATTATTGTTAGTAATACATAATATGAGGTTGCGTTTATGCAGTCGGCAGTGTTTCAACCTCTTCAAGCCTTTTATTTTTCTGTAAAAGGTGGTATATCCTTTCTCAAGCTGCAGACTACCAAATATTAAAATTCGGTTTAGAGGTTTATACGTGAAAGCGTAACAGACAGACAGTTTCGTTGTTATTAGTAGATAGGTATAGGGATAATGCTTGCTAATATATCTAAATTCGCCATTGAAAAATGTAAATTCATTTTCTCGCTTCTTTGATTTTATGATAAGGTTTCTACATAATTCAATTCCATATTTGATTATTTAATATTAAACATTCAAATCGCGAAGTTGTAGGTACTTTCCTCTCGAATGTGTTCATAACACTGTCAACCAATCAGTATAAGTTCTCAGTATAATATATAAGTTACTCTATGCATATGCAACCAATCTCTGCCTTAGCAGGCAGTTGCCTGGAAGATCGATATGGCCGGCAATTTAACTTCCAAAATCTATATTATGCTTGGATCTATATTACGTCATCTGTCTTGTGTTTATGTAAAAAAAAATAGAAGTTATTTTATGAATTTACACCATAGTATTTGACTAAAAACTAGCGAGATGAAAGTTAAAGATACTTTAAATCCACTTATTTATTGTTTAAGTATTTATTTTCTTATGTTTGATCTTGGAGGTATAGAATCAAAAATTTCAATACTTTTTGAAAATAATTTATTAAAAATATTACTTATTAAACAACAGTGTCACTAATAGATTAATAATGCGGACGCAGTGATTAACTTAAATATATATAATATATTATATATGTGTAGAAGGTGCATTTAAGCTCTTCGTTAGCTTATGTTGTACTTATAATATCTACTCGTTTAGGCCATGAGGATTTCGTAATCAGGAAAACCCAATTCCTTTCCTGCAAAAGAAATGTAGCAAACACCGTGTGTCTGTTGAACTTTTCCAGTTGTGATGCTGCCTTCGTGGCGTACCCTGCCGATGAATAGTGGCTCTCCATCTTCAGATTCACCCCCTGGGAATGCCCCTGGTGGGATGTTAGAACCGTTGGTGGGTACCCAGTTGTTGGGACCGCCCACTAAAACCTGATGAAAGATTGAAAAAGTATAATAATTATAAACCTAGTCTTAAGTGATTTTGAAAAAACATATTTTTATTATTTTCATATAAGTTTCTCTGTAATACTTCATTTAAATGTTTAAACAGTGTTATTATTATCATTATATTACCGATATTGCTCGGTAGGTAGAACACCAGCCCGCTTGAAGTCTTATAAAAGTATGTGCCGGGCTGTAAGATTTTTTAAAAAAGAGGCTGATCAGAATTAGGGTGATATAGGTACTCACTTGGTATTCTGTTTTTCCATTTTCAACACCGCCCCAGGGTATGTAAGCGCACCCATGAGAGACTACTAGTTTTCCCGGTATTAAAGCACCTTCGTGACGTGCTCTGACCACGTAAAGAGGCTCTCCATTGCAGTCTTGACCGCCGAGAACTGCACCAGGTGGCACCTGGCCCGAGGAAGCATCTACCCAATTTCCCGCGCCTCCTGCCGGTTGTCCAGCCGCGGGGTAACCAGGTGGAGGTGCATACATGGCGGCTGCCGATGGTGCCGACGCTGGTACTGCAATTATCATTTTCATTTATTTTTTGTATCTTCTCACTTGTTAGTAACATGAGTTTGTGATCACAGAACAGCAATTAAGTAGGTAAATTAACAGTGAGATATTGCATAATTCAATAATTGTGTGTTGTGAAACTTATGTTTACAGCCGGTTGGTATAATAGGCAGTGCAACTGCTTTCTGCGCCAAAAGATCCTGGGTTCGAATCTCAGCAGGTGCATTTATTTGTGTGATGAACACACGAATATTTATTTCCAAGTCTTGGTTGTTTATAAACTTATACATATCTGTACTTATTGTGGTACCTTCGTTGGTTCTAATTACCATAACACAAGTGCTTCTGCCACTTACTTTAGGTTCAGAGCAATGTGTGTGAGTTATCCCAATATATTTATTTAAAGCTTGTCAATATACAATTTAAGTTTAAATGACACTTACATGCAAACATTACAAGGGCCATAACATGCGATAATACCTAATTAATGATAAAATGATGCGATTAGCTAAAACGCATGACTCGTGATGAGATGAGAATAATGTATGAAAGTCAGTACCCAGAATCGTAATACAAAATGTACCCAACATACCGCTGTAATATCACCAACACACTGCATACATATTTTTTAGTGTTACCTGAGTTAATTTAAGACACATTTGAAAGTTTTATAAGTAGTGGTTATGTTTATATAGGTAAGTAGTTAAGAAATACAGAAAAGCGATAATTTCGTAACAAGAGTTTAAACACTCAACGGGGTTGACCGGCTCCGCTTCTGTTGAAATGAACAATACGCCAATTTCCTTTGGCACCCCAGCCAGTACGGACTCCAAAGTGCGTGATTGGGAATGGTGTAGCATCCATCCATTCCATGATCACTTGCCCCGATCGTCCATCACGCACTATCAATCTGCCGCAACGCCATTCAATGATAAATTTTTTAAACTCGTTTGCATTCATTAGCCCCGGAGTCGGAATGGTCACCTACGGTAAGTCACAAAGATTAGTTTACCGGTCGATGCAGTCGAAATGGCTACATGGCATCAATAATTCTACCTTTTCTGGTTGCTGTTTGCAGTATCTGATAACAGATTGGCTGTTCTGCCACCCCCCAAGGATGATTTCGTACATTGGATCGACTTCAGCCGGTGCAGTTGCCAGGCAGACATGGCAGTCGTGAGGGCCGCGGAAATCAAAGTGAAGACTGCCAGCCGCCACCGGTCCAAACTTGTACTCTAACTTGTCTGGAGTATGGAACTCTTCTCCATCTGGATCAATTTTAAGTTGCACACAAATCGTCTTATTAAAAATAAGATAGCTACGAACTTGAAAGTTTATATCTAAAAACCGCTTTGTATCCAAAGTTGATATCCAGAGTTGGATCAGAACCGCAAAAGCAGTATGACGCATACGTGATACGTCATATCTAAAAAAGGTCTATAACTTAAGGTAAAGTTGGGTACATTTTGTATGAGGTTTGGTTAGAGAATACTTACCTTCAATCTTCCAGGTGCCTGTGGCGCCCCAACCGGTGCAGACTCCGACGAAGGCTACAGGGAAGGGTTCAGGGTCCGTCCATGAAATGAAAGGAATGGCTTCGCCTTCGCGGCCCGCTGATATGATGCCGCCATCCCATCGCACCCAGAAGCCGCGGAATTCGCCTCCGTTTACAATTCCAGGGGTTTCAATTTCTACTTTGTCAGGTTTGGTGCGGTTTCGTCGGATGACGCTCTTTTTGTTACCCCATCCCCCGATTATTATCTGCCAGGTTATAAAAGTTATTTTAGTAGCCAGTTTGGACTATGATTTTTCTTTAAGCAATATAGCAATTTACCATTTAAAAAATAATAGAAACCCGACAAGAGTGTTCACGACATAATATACTAATCTATCATTTTTCAATAAAAGATAGTTTTCAAAGTCGGAGTGCCATGCTTTTGCCTCCAGGCTTCAGCCAAAACGGGCTGGCACGATCGGTGCAATACCAATCTCCCACACGACATCGATGTGAAGTGGAAGACATTTGCTTTGCATTTGGTTCCCGCGTTTCGTTCGGTTAAGATAAGGCATTGATAAATAATAACTCTAAAATAGAGCGCTTGCATCCCGTGTTCTTCACCTCCTGATTATTCTTACGCCGCGACGTGCGAGAGGTGGATTCATAGAAATCGTTATATATTTTCGTTTTTTTAACCAATTGTGTAACGGCAACTGGTCAAATGAAACTCATATCATGAAGTGCGTATAGTCAAAAACTACTTTCCTAAGTCCTTTAATTTTTGAAGAAAATCGAATCTCCTGTGCTTATTTTCTTAATGCCTTATCTTAATGGGAATACCGAAAGCCCAATTCTTTAAAAAGGCCGGTAACGCAGCCGTGACCCAACTGGCGTCGAGTGTCCATGGGCGGCCGACCGCTTATCCTAAAAAGTACCTCCTACCCGTTTGCCTCCTGTACTGTAAAAAAAGAAGTACCTACCTACCTATAACTACTTAATTTTCAGTTAATATTTTAATGGTTACCTCATACATAGGGTCTCCTTCTTGGGGCCCCATGGTAAGTGCGATGTGTGCATCATTGGGAGTTCTGACCTTGAACTGCACTGACCCAGTGGAAACTGGGAAAAACTGGTACTGAAGGTTATCATCAGTGGAGACATCTGAAATTTGACGACAGACATAATTAAAAGGTTTAGTTTTCAAATTTTATTACTACTAACTGACTATCATCTCTGTGAGATGTTTTTTTTTATGTCTAATTATAAAATTTAATATAAGTAGTAATTATTATTACTTGTTGAAATATCACGTATTCACTTATCAGTCAGTAGACGTTGCATTCCATACGTATTCCTAAAATTGATGGAGGTAAAGCAACGGTTTCGCCGTATTTGTTCATCAGTACGTTTTAGTATTCAGCTCAAGATATAAACTGTAGGCACTGATTTATTAGAACTAAACAATTTAAATTTAGAAGTAGGTATTTCATTTTATTTTATAATAATAATTTAATTGTATTATTTTTTTCTACACTAAATGTACCTAGTTATTAATTTTATAAATTCGCCATAGGGCTCGTAGGCAGTGATGTCATCTTAGAAAATGCAGAAAATCGATTGTAAGATCTTGACCTTGCTGGATGATAACCCAATCCATTCTATATAAATTTTGATAACTTAGTCAAAAACATATTATTTAATAATTATCTTAATTAAAAATAACAACTTTTATCACTACGCTGAAGTTCGTAACTATTAACTTATAATATTAAAAATATTGATGGTAGATTTAAAATTTTAAATAATCGCGATGCATTTGCAGATTAAATATTAACAAGAGGTCATTGACAAATAATAAATTATTTTTTTATACTTTAATAATTAATTCCCTAATTTCTAAATGTATAATTCACCTACTTGGAAAACAAGCGAAGACTGTAGACACAATTTTTAATTGGATAATTAGTAGTAAAACTGATGTCATTCTGTCCTTCCAGAGAAGATGGTGGCCCACACTCTTGTAACATATTTACATCCACCTACCCTTAAATTGATACCTAGCTCTACCTACATCATTCATGTGATGTAGGTATACATTACTCGTATAAAGATCGCATTATTATTTAGTAAGTGACAATTACCACAAGAAAATCATTTATAAATTCCAGATAGAAAATGATATGAAGGTAATAAATTATTATTAGCCAAAGAAACTCGTAAGTGGTTCTTAAATTAGAAACTTTGTTTTTTATTGATCCTAGAGCATACCCACTAGACGCCATACCTCTGCGCTCCACAGATTCGTGCCTGGCCTCTTGCCAAATATCTAAGTTTTTTATTTACCGGTTCTAAAAAGCCGGTAAATAAAAATACAGAAAGTAAACAGACCAATTTAAAAAAGATAACTCATCAATATTCCGTAAACAACCCACGGTGGCAGCATAATGCGTCATAATCGTTGATATAAAGTTGGAAATTACTAACGAATCTAACGATTAACGAGGTGCTGAATATTTTTAAAACCTTACAATAATTAACAGAGGAAGCAAAAAGCACTTACCTAAAACATTTGTCATTATGAATAATTAGTAACTGTTATACACAAAATACCAGTTACGTTAGCACGGCGAGAGGCGAATTTCAACACTGAGCCGTGGCCCGTGAGAATGGTGGCTCCTTGGTTGCGAGCGACGTAATAACAGGATGATGTCATACGTCTAAATAAATATTTTTCTGTTGGAACTTGAATTCGTTATTCGAGTTTAGATTGGAATTTCATCAGCGAAAGGAACAAAATATCAAGTAAATGCTAGTTATTAGAGAACTGTATGCAGACAGCACAGGTACGTTTTGATTATATAGAATTCCAGGATAGGTTACCTGCCAAACGAACATTTTTACATTAAGCATAGATAAATGATTGGTCTGGTTGGAGACCAATCATTACCAAGTTTACTTAGAGTAGACTACAAAATGAGCCGATGACAATAATACTAACAATAAGTAGGTACCTACTAAGTAGGTTTTACTACTAAGTACTAACTAACCTAACCTAACTATAAACATACATTGACCTTCAACTCAGCCACAAGGCCAAGTAAACATCTTTATTACTATATAAGTACACAGTATGTAGGTACATATATGTATATCTACCTAACGAAGATAGTTCGTAAACATACCTACTTCATAGTCCATTTTTAGATACCGGTTCGTGAATTGATTAATTATTGCTAAAGTAATAATCAAACTAGGTCTACTGAAAGGTCAATGCGAAAAAAACCTAAATTGGCCATTCTTTTAAATCTATCTCACTCTGGAGTCTGGAGTCTGGCTTCGACTTCGACTTGGAAGCTCGACGTCTGGATGCAAATTCTAATTTAGAGGTAATGATTGGTAAATATATCAAAATTTTGTATAAGTTTAAAGAGGTAAGTAGCTTTTATGATTTAAGGAATCTACTTAACCATATTTAACTATGCTGGCTAGGAGGTTGTCGTTTTAACCTGACCCCTTTATAGTAAAACCTACGAAATATTATGTCAGCGGTCACCACCAACCACGGGCAGAGGTCAGGCAGCTTCAGTTTTATGAATCAGGCCACCCGCCACAGATCAATGTTTGATTGCGCATTTGCGCATTTCGTTAGGTTAGTACCTACTAGGTAGATTATGAGGTACCTAGTAGGTACCTACCTAATAGATTCATATAGGTACCTATTCATTGTTATTGTCAGCTCTCATTCATAAACAACTGTTCAATGTATTGAGTCTACCTATTTAATTCTAGGTATTCTAATTCTAAAATCAATTGGAGTAGTAATTTATGTCCAGCTGAAATTTAAACAATTAAATCTCATCGATGCAAAATTAGTCATGCAGTCAGATAAAACCTATTCTACGTACGTAGGTATTACATTTTGTTTTTAATGTGACTAATATAGATACCTACTGTTTTTTATAGAACTGACAGTGTTAAGTGTGCCTTAGTCACAATCAATGACGTTTTAAACATTATTTTTCATTAAGGTCAGGTCATTCATGAAATATTAAAATAGAAGTCAACGGTGTTAAGTGTTAACCCTTAGCACATCAATAGAGAACATTTTGCTTGAACAATTTAAACCGATTTGTCATAATAAAAGCGTTCCTATATTGAATCTAGCCTTGTAAGTAGTTACTGCCTTATAATGTAGGAATAGCATTGTGTTATTGTGAATTGTGAATAGGTACAAAACAAGTTTCCGTTTAAATATTTTATTACGCAGGCGCAAGATGTGGGCTGTGAACCGTGACAATTAATGTTTTCAAATATGATTTCATAAAACTTCGTAATTATTATTGTATAAAATCGTGTTAGAAATTTATTAGTTTACCATTTAAAATAAAATAAAAACCCCACTAAACATAAATACACGTCGTCCATTGACTTACCTATTTAATCAAAATATACAACGACTAACGACTACCCAATCAGGCATAATTTCTCCTTCTAAGACAGATCATTGAATGGTCCCATTCTACTAGAATGCACTCACTAGTCGTTCCTAGAATGCATCATGCAATTAACTTGTAACAATAATAATTTCTTAGATAAATGATTAAATTAATCGGGTGATAAAAACTTACGTCAAATTATTCCCAAGATACAGAATTTTAAAAGTAGGACGATGTGACGTCATTTTACAACAGCTCGCGTAGTCCGTCGCGTCGCTGCTGCCTGCTGGAGAAGAGAGACAAAGAGCGGAGTGTTGTACTGTGACGTCACGCTGCTAACACGAGCTAACGCAGTTTTTAAAATGCATGTAAAATCAAAACTACTTGCTCTTTTTGAATAAAACAAAAACTAGTGTATTTGTTTACATAAAAGTTCTACTGTGACAAAGTTCCAAGCGATTTTGCGTACCTAGTAACATTCTCCATTGTTTTAATAAGTTTCTTAGTAATAACCAAACTTTTGCTATTTCAATATTAAATTACCAATTCAATACTACGTTATTATTTGCCTAAGCAATTTTTAATTTTTACACAATATTAGATTTAATTGTTAAACTTTAAAAATGTATTATAGCTTCGTAAATTTACGCCCTCTACCGTTCATTATGTTAACTACAATGCCTACATGGAAGTTATATTACAAAGAAGTCAAAAGAAGAAGCTTGTAATGTTATTTATTTCCAAAAGATGGCAATGTAAAATTTTATATTGTACTGCATAATATTATATTAATCAGTTATTTTAATAAAGAAATAAAAATTAGTTTTATATACTTAATATATGGTAAAGAAATAAAAATAATATATCTATCTTTTGCAACCAATATGTACGGGATATACCTACGCATATATAAATACTTACATGGAATTTAGATATTATACTTACTCAGTTTTAAATTGGTAGATTTTTATGTATATGTAAATAATGTGTAAATAATGAATGGTGAACATACGAGTAACCATCGATGCGTAACATAAAATTTGGGATTAATATTATAAAAAAGTATGAAACCATCTGCTGAGCACTACCCCCGTCGGCCGAAGCAAGGGAGGTCGCAGCTGCCAGGCACGCGCATTTGACAATAGCCGCGAGCATTGAACCCGCGACCCCTCACACGTTACCTACGAACACTATGCTCTCCATTCAATTTAGATAAAGGGAAGATTCCGTTTTAAAATCGAACAGCTGATCTATTTTCTAGAAATATGAAAAAAGTTATTCCATTTTAAATGGAACTGCTCGATGTCAAGCCGCGGAACTTTTGTTCTTTTGTATTTTTTTAAACTAGCTGAATCATTCTAAATTCTAAACGATATCAAAGACTGAACGGCAACATTGTCTTATTCAACACACTTTAACTAAGATAGTATAATATTATCTTTAAAATAAGATAATACTTTTCCAGTTTTCCAGCCATTATAATAAATCACTAACTACTGAATGTACCTACATATTACGATTTTAAGTAGCACCAAAATTCATGGGTAGCGTTCGTTTTTTAAGACGGGTATCAGTTGTCTGATACCCATTCATAGAGATGATTTAGAGTTTGATTGGTCATTATGAAAGGAGCAACTGTGAATTGTGATAACAAGACATATGTACTTACAATAGTGCGAGCACTGGACGGTTGCGTTGGGGCAGCAGGCCGCAGCGGACACCCGCACTTAATTTTTAACTACACTGTCACAATTACTACGTCATTTTGTTTAATTTCGGTTATTACCACCTCACGCAACAAAATATATGAAAGGTTCATATGTGAGGGAAAGTTTGTGTAAAATAGTACAATATGACAACGGGTTGAGGAAGTGAGTTGTCGGTAAAGAACAATAGTTTCCCACGTGTACCTTCCTGTGGTATTTAAAACTGTATCACTGTGTCCCGGTATCTTTAAAAAAATATTTCTAAGTAACGATTAAGTATGTACTCAATTTCATAAAAGTAATAATTATTTTTTTGATATTTGGCTAACCCTAGAAACAATGTTAATACAGAAAGATGTAATATAAAAAGGTATTTATAATTATTCTTTCTAAGTTTTAATTGTACAAATCCAAATTGTAATCTTTTAGTAAAGAAAATAAAATATATTTCACTGTTAGTGAAATATATTTTATACAAAATTTTATACGAAAAGTTTGTTGATGCGTTACAATCGGCCACTTTACCCTGCACTTTTGTTATAATATTTTTTCAGATCGAAGTAGGTATATTACACTTATTCATTTTGACTTATTTTATAAACTATAATGAAAATAAATTTTCAAGGTTGTCAAGAACACAATATCTTCAACATATTTCAATATATTATTTAAATTCATAATACCAATTTTCACACCTTATGGCATTTGAGGCAAACCATATCACTACATAGTATAAAACAAAGTCGCTTTTTCTTTCCCTATATCCCTTTGTATGCTTAAATCTTTAAAACTACGCAACGGATTTTGATGCGGTTTTTTTTAATAGATAGAGTGATTGACGAGGAAGGTTTTTATATATGTTTTATACCCGTGCAAAGCCGGGGCGGGTCGCTAGTTATATTATATAGGTATATAATTCCTACTACGTGTACCCCGTGTACCTACCTATAATTTTTGACCATGGGTTGACTAAAGCTATTGCCCTTGCTTTTTAATTTTTACATTTCATCAGCTTTATTATTATTTATTTTTTTAATGTTTGAATATCTGGCTTTTTACTTAACAATTTTTTTAAAATGGATATCTATTCCCTGAAACCCATTCATAGAGATGATTTAGGGTTTGATTGGTCATTATGAAAGGAGCAACTGTGATAACAAGGAATATAGTGCAAGCACTGAAGGGTTGCGCTGGGGCAGCAGCCCGCAGCGGGCACTCGGCACCGCGATGCATGTGGCCCCGCATCTGGTGAGGCAGGCGACGCGGGGTTGGGGGGCGGAGGTCGAAAGAGAAGCGGGGCGGGCGCCACGTGCGCTCCCGAGGAGGCAGGAGCAGTGAACACTGAACAGTGAACACCAGTCCGCGCGCAATCATCGCAAGAAGCGTACGTATACACTCGCGGATTACATCCATCGCAATATTATCTTCATCCGCAAAGCTGCGGAGTGTCAGTGTTGGTAGAGTGCAAGAGTGGCCGTCGCGACGGAGACCGTGCAAGGAATGTTGATGGCAGGCGCTCTGCCGGCTGAGTCCGAGGGGCTGCTGGCTCTGGGCACCCTGCCTGGCCAGAAGGACACCACCTGGACAAAACTATTTGTTGGAGGCCTGCCCTACCATACTACGGACAAGAGCTTAAGAGAACACTTCGCAGTGTACGGAGACATCGAGGAGGCAGTCGTCATCACGGACAGACAAACGAGCAAAAGTAGAGGATATGGATTCGTAAGCGATTTATCTTGATTAATATGTATTTATATTATAAATAAATTATAGATTATCAAATCAATAGTGTTGAATGTGCGAATTGAATTATTCGTGTTTAACAATAATATTATATCATAGAAATAATAAACAGCCACGTAGCAAGTAGAAACATCGCTTTCAGCTGAAACGACACGTAAACTTAGCGTTGCCCTTGCGCATTCGTGCTTCCACGTCTCTGAATTCTGAAACGTGTATCAAACGTGCACCTATACCTACTATCGAACAGTGTTATCGCACTTGCTATCGCACCTACCTAGATGGTTTATGGTTAATACTTAATACCGATTACCGAGCGACTTCGTTCGCTGAAGCCGTATTTAACTCATTGCCGGTTTACAATCGTCCTGAAGGCTATGTGCAATAATTATAATTGGTTAAGTAGGTACCTATGTAGCCTAATTTAATTTTTAACAAACGTTACCTTCCTTGCTCGACATTGCACATCTTTCAGTGACCAGTCGTCTATTGTGTATCTGAACAATAGGCGCCTGAGCGCTTAATACAAATTATTATAATTTCACAGGATTTAAAGTAGGTAGGTACCTATTTACCTACGTCGCGTAGTAAACCGTAACTATCCGAATTTCGCCGTCAATAGTCGCGTGCATAATGAATTAGTTGCTTTAAAGTTTAAACTTCCGTAAATTAAAGATACGTACCTACCTGCTTTTGTGTTCGTACCTACGTAGTTCGAAATTGTCAGATTCGCTTACATATTGAACAGATGTGAACAATGGCAAATATCGTGGTACAAAATTCGCATCGGAGAATCTCCATCGTAATAGAGTCTGGGGCTTTTCGTGCATTGCGAGTGGGGCTCGTGGGAAATGAATCACAACCCCATTTCAATTGAGCTAGGGTAAGGCACCCTGTCGTAGGGAACCGGCTCGTTGCACCCTCTCTGTCATCCAAATAGGTTTAATAATCGCAATGCGTCACTGCAACACCGAAAACGAAGACCTAAGTCCTTATGTTGAAATGAAAGTAGACCACTGCTGTCAGATATTACAGGGCTTCTGTGCTGGGATACCAAAGGTTAAATATAAAAGTTAAGAAAATTAAAACAATTTCCTTTAACAAAACTTTAATTTTATTGATTTCGTTCTTTCAACACTTTTAGTTGAAAGAAAAAATATTATTTGTAAAAAAAAATACGATGCGAAAAATAAACTTAGCTAAAATCCGAAGCGAAATTTAATTGATCAGTGTCTCAAGCAGACATGAGTAACAAATATTCAACAACACAGTCTCAAGTAGGAATGTATTCCAAACCGTAACTAATTCATAATCTAATCTTTACCAAGTTGTCAAAAACGACGAAACCACAGTGAAAAAAGGTTGACAACTGAAACGATTAAGTTTGATATCCGTTCTTTTATGTGTATATTAGCTTACAGTTAAAGTAATTAAAGAACCCGTCACATCCAGGTGTAGACAGCAATATCAGGTGTTATCCGAGTATAAGTACGTTCTAGGTACGTGATGAAGTACACCAAAGACAAAAGACCGTCACTTGATAGCCACCGTGCGGGCTGAGATCCTACTCAGTGACAGGTTCCAAACATCAATAATCAGACCACACAGTAATTAACTATGCTCACACTACTATCATTACTTCACAATATATATTTTATATAGTTTCCTATATGAATAAGGAACAGAAAGAATGTACCTACATACCTAAATCTTAAACATATAGGTCCCTTCCTAGTAACCTTTATAACTGGACTTATTCCCTTTATATAAATTTCTTGTTTATAGGTATCTAAGTTCTCGGTTAATAAAAACTACAGATGTGTTCTCACCCAGTCCATATTGTCTTTCAGTAATTACAAAAAAATATAAGCTTAAATTGATGCAGATATCAAAATCATTTTAACAGTTTACATTATTTTAATTAATTTACAATAATGTACATTACCGCGTTGTATCGCTATAGGTACTAAGGTAAAATTTATTAAATTATATGTAAACGTACTTGAATTGTTTTTTATATAGGTAAAAATATAACCATCAATAAAATTGTTCACGCCTCTGAGGTGAATTTTCTGTGGTCAAAGTCGGAGATAACAAAAATGTTTCGATTGGGCATCAAAGAAGACTTGCATGCATATAAAGAAAAAGAAACGACAAATCACTAATTAAATATAATAAATATTTTTATTAAAATGACTAACTATTAATCTATAGTTTATAACTATTCAGACATAACAAACTAAAGATCTAAGGATAAAAGATACAAGATACCTTAACGTAAGCTCTACTTTAAAGTATAATATTTCATTTAGAAAGAAGCCAGTCAACTTGTAGAATCAGCTTACGTAGACCTAGGTATATTGATTTGAACGCCTTCAAAGCTATCAAGCCTGTAACTCCAAGTGTAATATAGATGATGGTCAACTGTACTTTTCAAGCTGAAAATGGTACTCCATTTCATTGGGAACCTTACTCTACGTACCTACGAGACATTCATTATTACAGACATACATGTCTAAAGGGCAGGATTATTGATAACGGACTTACGCTGTTGAATGATTTCTTTATATGTAAATACCATTGACTCTCACGAAAATTTTTAATATGTATATTTTAAATAAAAAATAATATCTTTTCGCAGCGTCTTCCAGCTAACAGCGATCTCGAATCTTCCCCCAGTGCGTGATTGAAAGTTAGGGAAGGAAGCGGATCCTTGAAACCATTTTTACTTTGAGATTTTTCATTTTTTTATGAATCACTCCCCCCTGTTTGATATTAGATCAACTAACCAGCAAATAAAGATTAAGGGGCAAGAACATTCTTACGAAGCCCTAAAACCGTCCAGTTTATTCATGCGCGGCATCTGTCATTTGAGTAGTAATTTAATTATATTGCGTATTTTGAAGAGATATGTCAATAATATTAGGGTATGTACTGTCCTCACAAATTATTGGGCTAAGTAGATTGGACACGCCTTATTCTATTTTGACTTTATGCTTCATTCTATTTTTAGTAGAATAACGACTTGAAATCAAATAAGAATTCCAGAGTTTTGAATATTCTCCTAATGCCAAACGGTTAAGTTTTTTTCTGCTTCAAATCGCTGTTATACAAATATAAGTATATAGAATAGATGGTACAGGTCGATTACATTGAAATATACATAAATGATACAATATTTTCAGAATTACATATGTGCTATTTTTTTAGCAATTTTCTATTTTTTTGTATATCGGCCCTCGGTCCGATAGAATTTTGGGATGAGACTGGATCGATCGACTTCAAAAACGTTATTATTATTTTAAATACTAATTTATGTAATTTGGAATGAAAATTTATTAAAAAATCAATGGTAGTTCCCTCAAACACTTTTCTGTAGACGACGCTTATGTGTAAGAGCAGACTTACTAACTTCACCTAAAAATCCATAATGTAGGTACCTATATTAACTAAATTAGTTAATACGATCCTCTGCGCCACCTTTATCGTCATACATTGACTGGGATGTCTAAAAACTAGCACTTGGTAAATATGATTACAATTCCATTTTGTTAGTGACTTTTTATTGTTTTAGTTTAAATGTTAGCGACATTAAACAAGTGTTGTAGGAAAACAATAATTCGTATAATGTTATCAAACTTTTATTGCTCGAGTTACCTAAGTAATAAAATAAACGACTTATGCGTTTTTATCAGTCCTAGTAAAATTATGCAGAATGCTATCAACGCACTGCAGATTACAGGAAGTAGTGAAAGTGTGGCTTACCTGATAGTGTCACCTACTGTGACGAACCATGTCTAGCATAGGGATTTCAATTTTCAACTAAATAAAATTCGTCCTAAACCGTAAATTAACTAAATACAATTCTTGCAATAATTGTTAACTATCGGTCGCTCATTGGTCGAAATTCGATCACAATTCAAGAGTAAGTCAGGTATGCGTGTGTGTGTATGCTGAGTGTCATCCAAGCAGTAGTGTGTGTAATGATTATTTTATTGATTTAATGTATTTCTAATGCATTTCATATAAAAAATAGCTAAATGCAATTCTTCTCCATAACTTTAACTGTGGCAAATTTCACAATCACACAACGTTTTTTCTTCACGTATTATTATTATGATTACCTGCTAAGATAGCTTTTAAGATTATTTCTAATCTGGCTCTGCGTTTGTCAAAATAAATAAAATGATATTAAGCGTCTAGTCACTACTCACTAGTGGCAAGCGGCAATACGTAGGTAAGTGTACAATGGGCTTATCGGGCGCGGGGCGCAGCTAACTTCGATTTCAACGCTTCGCATTTTGTTAGTCGCCGCGCCGTATCGAACTGATTGCCATACTTCAATTTGTGTATTTAATTAAAATTCGAATTTCGTATTTACATACAATGCCCTTTACGACGTAAATCTATACATATATACCTATCTATATTAAAATATTTTTATATAATACAAGCTGACCGGCGAACTTTGTGCCACCAATAAAAGAAAGAATGGATAGGTATAGTAAGCTATCCTTGAAAGGTAAATATATGCCACCGAGGACTTTTTTGTACATTTATAAAAGAGGAATATCCTGTTATGCATTGTTTTGTTATAATATCTCAAAGGCATTGGGCATCGTCTTCGACGAAAGCTGCCAGATACGTTGTCCTGTCTTAACTATGAAAATTGAATTCGAATTGGCATTACATAATTCAAAATACCAAACTTAATTTGTACTTAGAAATGAGAAATTATGACAGTTAAACATTTAAAAACTGATAGTTATGTCAAACGCTATAAGATCACATTAGAAAAGTATAAACTTGTATTGTCAAAAGCACTAAGAACATTAGAAAAGTTGATATTGTCGTTAAGTTTTCTCAAATTTTCTAATGTTCCGCGCAACTTTCTTTTATTTTATACAAACCTCCAGATAATAACAAACACAAATAAGAAAGAATCCCCTCTTAGAAAGAAATTAAAACCCTCTTTCAGTGTTATCCAATGATCTACTAACGTCGCGTAGAATATTGTGATTTTATGAATATGAACTTTTTATATGAACGCTGAATATAATTTCCTTTTGAAAGCAGAATATATTGACTGCCTAATATATTTTAATTTCCTATTGTATTAGACCTTCAATATTTTAGAGGTCATCAAACATTCGTGATCGTATCAAAATTTCGTATTAAAACTTTTGAAGAGCTCTGGATTTGGTTACGTAGTGTTTGTTTCGGCTATTTCTGGGGTCAAATAAAACTGGTCTATCGATTGTAGAAGACAGAGGTGTCGACCTGCGGGCCTCGCATGCATTACAATAGCTAATGTGGTTCGTGGACGGCGTCGGTTTTGTAAAAATCGATAAAAACTATAATAATAATGACTTGTTCGTACTATGAGCTCTGTTGCAGAATTTGCCGTTGTATAAACAATCTTTAAGGTTTTTTAAACATATACCATTCTTGAAGCATATCGATGCATGAAGCATACATAATTCGCGTCAGTTGACATGTATTTTTCTTTACATACCTTCTGTGCCCAGCGAAATTTTTGTATTCCTGGTATTCGAACATAGGGCCTCTGGTGTAACATGCTGTGAAATTAGGCCGTTTTATCCTTAAGCTATGGTTTTCAAGTTTTAGTGCGATTTTATCATAGAAATCTATTGTGAGACGCAATTTTTTTAAGTTTAAAGTTCTTAAGATGTATTTTTTTCATCAGGTGATAATGGGCGACAGAGCAGCAGCAGAGCGAGCTTGCAAAGACCCCAACCCTATCATTGATGGCAGAAAAGCCAACGTAAATCTAGCAATACTTGGAGCGAAGCCTCGAGGGAATTTGGCACCAGGTTAGAAATTATATAATTTTAAACAATATCATCCATAGAATCTTCCTTTTTCTAGAAGTTTAAAATACCTATCTTTCTTTACCTTGTATTTACTTTTCACTTAATCTAATATCTTTTTTCTGTTTCTCCCGAACGAGTTAACCGATTTTAATTTATTTATTTTTCAACGATTCAAAAAAGAAGGTTCTCAATTCGACTGTATTTTTAAAAAATATTTGTTAGCTCAGAAATTTCGACTGGTTGAACCGATTTTAATGATTGATGCTTCTTGTGGGACCCCATTTAAATTTCATCAAAATTCATGTGTTTCGTTAAACGTATACCTATGCCAGCCATTTCTTGTTTGTTTTATAAATAGACAATTGGCAATTGTCGCGGCCTTTTGGCAGGTAGAACAATTATCACGGCCAGGAATTATGAGCAATAAACACTAAGGGTAGCAATCGAGTCCCTTAATATATATTTATTAGCATTCTTTCTTTGGCGTTTTTGTAATTGACTTAAGTCGAAGATAAGAATATTGGCGCGGCGTATTTGTAACAAGTCAAATAGAAGACAATTTAAAAAACCTCCGACATTTGAATTTATATAAATAAAAATGAATCACCGAAATGTATGTACGCGCATAACTTCCGAACGACAGCACCAAATTGGATAATCTTAAGAAACCTTGACGACAATATAAACTTTTCTAATGTCACCATCTTAGTGCTTTTGACAATATAAACTTTTTAAATGTAATCTTATAGCGTTTGACATAACTGTCAGTTTTTAAATTATTATGCCAATTCGAATTTAATATTCATAGTTAAGACATGACAACGTATCTGGGAGCTTTCATCGAAGACGCTGCCTAATCCCTTTGATATATACAATATATGTACAAAAAAGTCCTTGGTGGCATATATGTACCTTTCAAGGATAGCATACCATAACCATTCTATCATTTATTGGCGGTACAAAGTTCGCCGGGTCAACTAGTTACAAGTAAGAATATCTCATAAATACATGAATAGATCTGCATAAATTGTTAAAAGCTTAGATCCGACCACGTCAGCTTTTAATAAAACCACATAGAAATCGGTCCATTAATTTAGAAGTTATGATGCTGCAGATCGACACAGATTGGGGGTTTAAAAAGAATTTTTCAAAATCGACTGTTAGATGTCAAAAGTCACACGAATAAAATCACGGACACATTGAAACCCGCACCATAATCAGTCCAGCGAAACAAGAGTAACTTACGAAAAACATAGTCAAAATACAAAATATTGGCGAATCCCAGATGCATGAAAAATTAAAAGTATTTTTATTATTATTTTCATACGAATTCAGTAGGCGCGTTTTGTGTATTCCTGAATTGTTTCAAAATTATTCTTAGTATCGAGAATTATCTAAAATCGATAAGATGATAATTTAATATATATTTTTTGTATTTGATATTGCTATCATAAACTGATAATTTGCAGCCAGCCAGTTCATGGTTTAATTTACCATCGTGCTATCAATATGAAAATAATTGAATTGATATACCTAATTAATTTTTCGATTACTCTTTATTAAATATTTACAATAATGTACTTAAATTGTTTACAAAAATACAAAAGGTTCATCAAAGCCATAGAGTACCCAAAATACTGGCTTTGTTGTATCGCTATACTAACGCGTTGGCCGAAATATGAGTCAGTTTTTCATTTTTCAACGTTCACTGAATTATTATCTCTAATTTCCTTCAAAGTTTAATTATCTCTTAGTACATGTATAATATATTAGATTCGTTTTTGCAAGAGACAATTATTTACAAGGGTCGGCAGGCTGATCACCTACTTGAGATCCATTAAACAAGTGCAGAAATATTTATATATTTTTATTATGTAGGTATTTGCATATTAAATTAATCAACCGCCCCGGTGGCTTAGTGGTTTACACGTCTGCATGATGCGCAGGTCCTGGGTTCGAATCGTGGCGGACGGGATTGTTTCGATTAGGTAGGCACAGAAGGCTGATCACCTACTTGCCGGTAAAGAAAATGATCAGTGGAACAGATACAGAAATGTGTTTGTCCCATACCCCACTAGGGGCCCACTAATAAAATAATTTAAAAAAAGTTTTGAACATATACATTAGATATATATCTAATGATACCTATGACGTTGATTTTGTCAAATTTGGCGCGTTTTTTGGCGCGTTAATAGTCGTGACGTCACAGCGCAGCCCTCCGGAAGTCCCTCAACGGAGCCGGAAGTTCGTAGCTCGCTAATTGATTGGTTCTCGCACGCAACCCTTGTAAGCCTTACTTGTGGTGAAATCTGCTAACCAAGCAATTTATTAACCAACTGTTGAAGGGATTTGCATAGCCCGACTGGTCGCGCAACAGAATGGAAAAATGTGAAATTCATAGAGTACTATTACTTACTGCGTAACATTTTTATAACAAGGGAATAAGTGACAAGGAATGGACACATGTGAACGATTTTCTATATAATAATAATTAGGACAACTCACATACATTGCTCTGATCCAAAAGTAAGAAGGTGAAGCACTTGTGTTATGGTAATTAGAAATAACGTAGATACCACAATAAATACATATAAGTTTTAAATAAACTACCAAGACTTGAACACAAACATTCGTGCTCATCATGTGCTCATCACACAAATGAATGCACTTACCGGTATCCGAACACAGAACCTTTTGACACAGAAGGCAGGCACTACTTTTTGCGCAATCGGCCGTTTGTACTTATATTATAAAAAGATTTATTATTATTATTTAGATAAAACTAATTATCTTCATTTAAAACACTTTTTCGTGAATTTTTCTATAAAATTTTTATTTATTGTATTTATTTGTAAATAAACAACGGAACGATAAATTTAAATGGTTTTTGGTTTATTGCCAGAAATTTCCACAAAATCAAAAAGGCGTTCAGGGTGTACTTATCATCAAAATATTAATACGTGAAGCAAAAACTTTGTACCTATCCTTTTTTACGAAAATTGCGCGAACGGGTGATCGCGAAATTTGCCACAGTTAAAGTTTATATGGAGAAGTGCTTAAAGCTATTTTTATATATAAAATGCATTAGAAATACACTAAATTAATTAAAATTAACATTACGCATACTGCTTGGATGACACACAGCATACACACATACCTGACTTATTCTTAAATTGTGGTCGAACTTCGACCAATGGGCGACCACTAGTATAAATAGATATACATACATATTTGTTTCGAATTTAATGTATGTTCAATGTTGTCACAGCGGTTTTATGTTGGATTTGTGTAACGGAGCGGCCTTCGGTGCAATAGTAGATATTATTATCGCATGAAATTGAAAAAGGTAGGACGATCAAAATTAACCTTTTAACTTATGAACGTCAGCAGTCACTGTAGCAATTTGTTCTTTAGTTTATTTTGACGATTCTTGATGTATTAAAAAAATATCTTAGATACAACATACAATAAATTGGATTGGTTACATACTTATTATAAAAATATAAAACATTTTCAATATTAATCTGGAAGCATTTTAGTACAAATTCAGTGATGCAAGTATTTATATAGATATGTACCCACACTGTAGATGTCATGTAGACCTGTGTGAATTTGTATATTTATTCTTTTAATAAATAACTATAACATGTCATGGTCAGGCATAATATAATATAATAAATAGCCATATTATAAAACATTAGAGTACTTATTTACTAAGGAAACTGGATAAATCAGCTAATTTCTAGAAATAATATTATATGTAATTGTTTTGCGAATGAGAGTGGATTCCCGCTTCGCAGATTTTATTATTGTTGAGCGCATACGGACGAGGCGAGGAAGGGAGGGCGGGTCGAACAGGCACAGCACAATGGGTGCGGGCGCGCATGACGGCCACCTGGCCGGGCTGTGGCGTACCGGTCGTGCCATATGCCCGTGCCACGGCCCAAAGACCACAGCCCAGCCGATGCGCCCCAGTCATACCTCTGTGTATTGATTGTTACCATAGCTACATCCTATTCTCATCAACGTACGCGCTTCTACTACTAAAAACAGGCTCGCTGACACCGGTGCATAATTATCTGAATGCAACGAAATCAGTTGCCTTCAAATAAATTCTTTTATAACTCTGCTATTGTTTAAATAAGGTCAACGATGCAGTTCCTTTCATAAATACTTCCAAGCGGCAGGCAGTCTGTTTAGTATCCCTGAATTCAAAATATTTGTGCTCAACCTGTTTAGGCTCAGATTCTGTTATAGCTTATAAAGGGTTACTTTAATAAAAGATATGACGGTTAAACGAGTTCATATTTGTTGTTCAGCTTTAGTTGCTAAGTCGTTATGAGGGGTAGCTTAAAAGATTACTAAATACACGTGTTAGTAAATACATAGTAACGGTTTGAATGGTTCAGTCGTCGCATAAACCATTTTTCAGTTACGAAATTATTTATTGCCGATTGATGAGTATAGCTTATCTGTCTTCGATGGCCACAGATTGATTTGATGCCAGGATAAATATACTTTCTAATAGTTAATAAACCATTACGCGTAGAACCACGGTACAGAGAAGTAAAGAATCGCCTTTGTTATTAGTAGGTAGTAGGAACTTTGTTAGTACAAAGGTAGTAGTTTTATAATTGTGTACTGCATGTACATAATTATAAAAATAATTGTTGATTGCTTAGCAAACTTCAATATTTGTTACAATGAAGCAGTATATAAAATTTTATTTCATTGTTGGTTTTATTTGGTTAGGTGTTTAATTTCTATAGAACCTTATCAGGTCGCAATAAATTAATTTTGCTCCGACATTATTGTAAAGTACACATTTTGTTTATACAATTTTAACTACTGCGGTACTAAATGATGTAGCCTAGTTTCTAAATACGTTGAAGCTAGAACCAACGAGTGATTTCAGGCTCGCGTCGTTTATGAAAACATTGTTAAAGTTTTATTATATGGGTGTGTTGATGAGGGCCGAGCGAGCACTTGTCCAAACACCCAGGGACACGTTGAATTATTGAACGATTGAACATTATGGTAATCGATTCACACCTGTCTTTGGGCTCACTGAAAATTTTTACGGATAATTATTAATTGAGAAGGCGGTGTGGGAGTGTAATTACGAGGTAAAGTACTTAATGGCACATGAAACTGTTCAGTTGAGCGTAGTGAGGCTCGAGAGAGAAGCTTTGGGAGTCATCATTGATTAATGAAGAGTTTCAGCCTATCGGCTGTTTGCCGAGGGTAAGTAAGCGTCACCGGCAGGCGGTGTCGCGTGCGCCGCCGTCGCGCGCCCTTTGCCGGTGCATTACTTATGCATGTACCCTTGCGTCCCTCACTCCGCCTCGTACCGAAACTATTTTTATTTCGGCTTTAGGATTTAGGCGTCGAACACCCTGATGACTCCGCGTCGTTCGCATGTTTCGATCAATACATAATTGATTTGAGCAATGTACGTTATGGACGGTCGGATAGCGTGGTGAAGCCATAATGTTACTAGCTCGATAATACCGCGTGATCCTATCTAACTTCACAGTAAACTTTTATACATAGCTAGCGTACCTATATCTTGGTACCAGTATTTATGTACTTTACCCGATGTAGATATATAATATTGTATGGTTGAGGACGGAAATGTGTAATTACTAGAATGACTGACACTGCTTTGAAACAGCACAACGTGATTTGGCCATAAAAATCATTGTTATATTAACTAAATTTTTATGTGTTATGCTTAATGATTTTATACATTTGTTATAGTGGAATTACTTAAATATAATATTAATAATGAAATATCAAAAATGACAAACAATTTATTAAATACAGTTAATGGGATGGTTGTGTATTTTTTATCCATAATCCGTATATAAGTAATTGGTAATTACATAATACATTATCTTAAAATCAAATGTAAGTTAATAACAAGACAGCACTGAGGTTCAAGTAGGCAGTCGGTACCTAAAATAATTCGAATTAAATAGATTGCGGGTATTTTCATCTTTTAAATTATAATTAGTTTAAAATAGGTTCATAATAATTCATTCATATAATACGTACCTATGTTAAACTAACATGAGATGACACTAGTGATTTTGGACGTTTTCCAAATTGGCACAATACAAGAAAAAACCACTGAGTATATTTAACTTTTTTTATATATCTCTCAATCAGGTAAAAATATTTTGGTAAAAGCAGAAAATTAATACTTTCAATGGCCATTTGTATGTTTTGCATCAGCGGGATCGATCTTGGTATGAACTTAGATGGTTAAAATAGATAATCATGGGATTGACGGTTTATTGATTTTTGAGCGGAAGGGAAAAGTGGATATTGTCGCCACTGAATAGTTCTGTTGGGTGCCGGGCTTGAGTAACATGATTCCTGGAGGTGACTTCCGCAGGAAGCCCCTTGTCTAATCCTTCCATATTTACCTCTTATTACTTACCGCTCTCTCTTGCCTATAAACCATTGTGTCATAGATTGCCTCAACTTACATGAAATGCAGTGAGAAAGTGACTCATGAAACAGAAACTCAATTCCATTTCCATATAAATTTTATTAAATTGGTTTTATACAATCTATTGTTGGTACAAGATAATATAGGTAAACCTTTGAGACTAACAATAAAAAACTGAAACAGTTGATGGATAACTTCTATTACTAATAGTTTTTAATAAATGGCTTATTAGTTGTATGTGTATTCAGTTTTAACTTAAATGAATGCACACAGCAATGACGGTTTGTTTTCCTGACAAAACGATGTTTACAAAAGCAATAAAACTTTCTTCGTGCTTTTGCAAAAGTTTAAAGTAGGTACGTAGCTTTATTCCTGTATTAATTATTATTTATCGGGCAACAGCTGGTGAGCAGAGGTTGGGTCGAGTCCGGCGAGCGACGTGGTTATTTATAAAACAAGATTGCGTCTCATTTTGTCTTCGCTTGCCTCTTTATTTTGTCTAAATATACGCAGTTTTGGGAGCACCGCGACATTAGTGTTGGCCGTGCGCCAGAAATCTAGCGCCCCATGTTTTCTTGCTTCTTTTTTGTCCAAGCGTTCACTTACTAGTCTTCTAGACTCTCATCAATCCATATTTTCCCCATTCAAATGAAATGACACAAAGCTTATTTCGTAGTGTACGCCCGGCACGTGTTTATAAACCGGGTGAACCGCGTCTATCTATATTTAGTGTTTAATTTATAGGTCTGTACGTCAGAGATGACACCGATATGATCAAAAGGAAGGCCACCGGACATGCCAAACTGTCACGGTCGACAACGTTATGTACGGTGGCACATAGGGCCATCTAACCTGCAAGTGGAGTGCGAACTCATTACATCTACATTGTATTAACAAAACGCACACGCAGAGCTCGTTTTTATAGAACGTAAATAATTCTGTGATTTTAATGCGTGTTTTCGGTGGTCCAACACGTTTACGAAAATTCGGAAGTCGTAAACGCCATTTGATGATTGTAATAAAGATTCCCTGCCCGCGATTGCTTCTATGTGTTCCACTTATTTTGTATCAAACAATGTAATTGTGACAGGAACCTCCGTTGGCGCTGCGTCTAAAATCGTATTTCCGTAGAATCCTTACAAGCGCCGTTAAGCTCTGTGTGTCGGCTTTGCAGTTCGTCGACCCGGAGAGCGGGACTGAAATCGCACAAAAACATTCAAAATGAGCCTTTATTTACTTAAAACGTGGGCGATCAGTCTTTTGAGAAAACTGACTAATCTCTGCGGCCTCGTGATTCGATTTCGACGCGAAGACCGCGTGTTTTTTTTTCAAATACCATTCAAACCTATATCAGGGTTGGTTTACGAATGAAAATGTTAGGTACTAGGTCATATTGGACATCAGCATCAGGACGGGGCTGTAACCATGTCTAGAGGGAACCCCTAATTAATCAGATAAGCTTTATAGTGGACAGCGGCGACCTCGGCCGTCAAATGCCGCGCCATCGATCGCTGCGGCGCACATCGCGGGTGTTACGACACGCGATCAACCCTGTCATACAGAGCCTGGTGGGACAGTGCCCCATTTAACATGTCATTAAATTATTTCTAAAGGGATTGTTGTTTTGTATGTGTCTCTTTAGTACACTCAACTACAAATTCATCATATAATTACGCATATCAGTCTTTATCAGTTCAAAGCTTTCATAATTCCGGAAATAAGTTAGTATGTGAAATTACTTGATTGCCTTTGATGAAAATGATTAACAACGGTAGTGAAGGTCGTATATTACCGCGCCAGCCAGAGCGAGACTCCGTCCGGGCCACTCCGGATGTAGGTAAATACTACCTGCGTGGTACCTGACATGAGTTGGTGAAATTTCACCATACGTCAACATTACACGATAGGACAATGGTCATGGTCTTGCGATTGTAAACTAACATTTCATAGGTTAATCCTATCTTCCAGTAGTATTCAATAGATTATACTTTTACAATTAGATATAACATAGTCCTGACCAATATGTATCATGAAATGTATAAGTAATAGGAGCTAGAATGCTATGAATATCACGCGTAAGTCGCGAAGAGCGGCGGGCGGCGGCGAGCGACCAAAATAGACGGAGCCTCGCGCTGCTTGACAATGCAATAAAAAGAAATTAACATCTGAAACGTCGCCTGCGCTAAGTTGACTCTTGTGTCATTTGGAAGTGCTCCAACATCACCGGGTATATGCCACCAGAGTTCTCCGGTCGCTTCCGCTAAAGTGTAATGAAAATAGAATCTTTCGAGAGCTACTTTACGTTTACAGACTACATTTTTCCTTTGAATTTTGACGTTCCGATTGCGTTACCTTGATTAGTATTAATAATAGCAATACTAAATTTGTTCCAGGTTTTGGACTGGCTGCGGCGGCAGCTGCTGGTGTTAGGGCGGGATACCCCACTGTTCTCCCGACGCACTACGGGTAAATTTCCTCTTTATATGTCGCCTTAATGCATTACTGTACACAATTCGCATACCTACATGTTCAGTGGCTCCCCACTCTTATGTTTGCCAGCACACGCGGCTGCAACCTGCCGCCCACAAACATCTCACGAGACAAAAATCAGAAAAGATCTATTTTCTTTAAACATAAATATAATATAGGTATTTTCAGACTCAGTACGATTGTTCTGTACACGGCAGACGCTAATGCTGGCCGTAAGTACTTAGCTCGAATTAATGTTAGATGCTAACCGCAGGCTGCTTCGTAGGTAAGTAATGTGAGAGCGAGTAAGCACCAAGACAAGAGTGATGCTGAGCTGACTTTTGTCTCGGTAGATGAGGCAAGCGGCGCTGGCGGAGGCGACGCGACGCTGCGGACTGCTAGTCTAATAATTGAACATTTTTACATAGGTATCTATGGCAAGAGTGAGCGTGAGAGTGGATTTTTTTTCGTTTTGGGTGTGAATTAGTCGATTGGGTTTTTTAATGTTTACGTTTGAAGCTATAGAGCGGCGGGGGCGGCCCCTGCGGAGCGGGGGCGGGCGCCGCCCAGCGCCTTCACTGGCGCATCGTTCTCGACACTATGTTTTACTTTATGTTTTATGCCGTGTTCGTGTAATATTTCTTATGATTTGACTTGAGTTTTGTTGGTGGTGGATTTCGTTAATACACTTACAATAATCTTCGTAACCGAATTTCCCTGCCGCCGGAACCCGCACGGCACGCGGCTCGTGCACCGCAATTACTCAGTGTGTACTAAGATAATTAATCAAAAAATTAATCATAAAGCTCTACATAATATCTACTTTAAAATCATACTTTCACTAGTTTGGCGTCACTGCGAGTTTTCACATATTGGGTCACGAGTAGTGAGTCCATTCACCTGAATTTGGGCGATACAATTTGTCGTTTCTATTTCTTTACTTCATGAAAAACATACAAACATTGCAATTTGTGTTTTGTGAATGGTCTCAAAGGGAAGTTCCATTACGATTTCTATGGTCCAATCGTGTAAGAGACCATAGGTACTTACTATATAATATAACGTATAAGTAACTTTAGCTTAGAATGACGCCGTGCGGTATCTTTCCCGTGGATTAACTACGGTCACGCCTATTGGTAATAATAATCCTATGACACCACCACACCAAGAAATCAAAATAGTGATGAAGTGGATCACTGTTATCGCTAGGCGCAATATAGATTATAATAAAGTAGGTCGACACTTAAAACGCACACAAAATTCAGTTTTTCAATTTAAACTTTTATCTTTAATTGTGTTTTTAGATATGCATGTTGAATAATTATTATGTACTATATTCCCAATTTCGTTGAGATCACGTCTAACCGTATTAAATAGACTTAATATTGACGTTTTAGTTTTTAATGTTGTGTACGTAGTTGTGGAGCTTGTGTGGTGTTACGCCAGTTTGTTTATTGTGTTCTTCCCGCGTGTCCTCGCGTTCCGGTCCTAACATGTAGGTACTTCTGGAGGCAGAGCCGCAATCCCAGCAAGGCGGTGTAGGTATCACATACGCGAATAGGGCTAGAACCCTACAGGTGGGCGTAGCGCCGGGCGGAGTCGTAGAGGCCGCACAGCGCATGCGTGTGTGTCTCCCATGTCCGGAGAAGAGTTATCTACCGTCTGGACGTTAAGTGCCTATCGGTCTGTCTCAACCGATGCGTTAGCGACAGAGAAAGACGGCATCTCCCCCGGCGACGCTCCGAGAGCTCTCCAGAAGCGCTGAGACAGAGCCATCGAGCACTCTCCAACTAACTTGACCGCCTGTCGATTTTTAAAGAAATTTTGCAGAATCGACTTTTCTAATTCTTACTATTTCTTTTTGTCGATCGGATAAGATTTTTAAAACTGGGTTAACACGCTCTCGACGCTGTTATTCTTGATTGAATTAACCGATTTGCTTTTCCGAAATAGATCAAAAAAGCTGAAATGTTAATAGTGATAAATCTCGGACGCCGCGCGCGAGATGTCGACGATTAGGATATTTCGGTCGCGGCGGAGTAGAGAAGCCCTGTGACGCATGGCGGCCGTTCGCTGACGACGTCATTTATGGCGACCACTAACACTGTTAGCTGCTCATGTTTGTCGCGGCCGGCTCTGCTGTATTTTGATTTGTCTCAATCGAGATGAACGCTCACAGTGCAGTAATCGCTCATCTACGATTTCTGGTTCAGAATTAAGACAACTTACGTTTAGTTGATTATACAATTATAAATAGCTTATAAATGTACAATTGGAAAATAAGCCAATCTTATACCTGCATCTGATATGAGAAATTAGACAAAATATGGAATTTTACCAACGGATGTACTGTCATGCCGGAAAAGATGTCTCATAGGTACCTAAGTAGATTTCATCATCCATAGAATAATTTTGTATTTATGAGACGTCTTGCGTCATTTCGTTGCAGTCGAACATCGTGTTTATTGTTGTAGAAGACTAAACGTAAGTGCAGTCGGCCTGTGTGTGCGTTTGTAGGTAGAGTGGTAGTAACGTGTTTGTATGTATCGCAGACTATCGCCAGGCTACGTGTATGGTGCGCCAGGCTACATGGGCGGTGTGGGCGGTGTTGGTGGCGTGGGCGGTGGGGCGGGGTTAGTGCAGCTGCCTCAACTACAACACGCGGCGGCAGTAGCGGCTGCCAACCACCTGTACGAGTACCAGGCGGCCGCACAAGGAGCCGCCTACCAGCATCAGTACGCTGCCATTGATCCTTACGCCACCGCGGCCGGTTAGTATTAATACTTCTTGATTGAATTTTTATGCAAGAACTAGACAATTGCAAAATTGTGTTAGTGTATTTTACGCTTCACGTAGATATAAGCTGCTGGAATGATGGTACAAGTTTGGTAGAAACAGTTGGTGTCTTTGAATAGAAGTCATTACAAATAGAAGTCATCAAGACATTTCACCAAGTTTGACTTGACTTATGTGAAGGTTCGGTGAAGTCTGATTTAATTTGTTTAACCGCTAACGCAGCTATAATTTGTGTTTGCAGCGGCGGCAGCAGCGGCGAGCGGAGCAGGATACATGTCTCCGTACTATGCGCTGCAAGGCGGCGGCGTACAAGCCCCTCTTCTTCCCCCATTGCCTTACCCGCCCCAGCTACAAGAGGCAAGGATGCAGTGAGGACACCTATCGAATCCGAACCTGATGTCTTCGCGTTACCATACACAAACCAAAAGTATATTGTTGAACGACTACTTGAAAACCAAATATTCAAAAACAAAGATTAGATTGACCAAAGCTGTACAACATTTAATATAGGCCACATATTATCCAATCAAGCGGCTCCAACCTAGCTAATGTATACTTAGTGCATATTGATTATTAACACAGAAAGAAAAACTGGCAAAATGACAAGATTAAGGTGCCTTAGTCAAAGACTTTAATTGTCCTTTGCTACATAATCATAAACGAGTTATATAAATTTATCGGCCTGCCAGTAGACATACGAATGAATCTTTCCTATGCATAGATATATTGAGTAATTGTCATAAATACTATTTTTATATCTTGAACCATTCTTGCCGTTTCTCCTTCAATAATTTTACGTAAGTAGAAAAGCTGTTTGACGTTGCTCGCTCGTGTGACATATGTTGAAGTTGTTTACCTGTATTATTCCATCTATCCTCTATTATAAAGACATCTTTATAATACAAGATACTTTCAAAGATCCTGATTATAAAGAAGAGACAAGAAGATAGAAATATCATAACCAAACAATAGATTTTTACTCAAGAGAATATTTAAAAATTAGAATGCAAAAGTTTTCCATATTGTTCCACTTCTACCGGATAGGAGGCGAACGGGCAGGAGGTTTAATTACGGGAAGCAATCCGTTGCCAATAGACACCCTCAACACCTGTTGGCACACGGGTGCGTTGCCGACCTTTTAATGTATTGTCAATTGAAGTAAGTATGATTTCTTAATAGTGAGCGAGTCACAGCAGCGAGCACACGTCTGTGGAAGGACAGTTGCAAGTGTCCTCAACCAAAGGTTCCTACCATGTGGCGATTTTTGCAAATATACTATCCCTAGAACGTAATGCTCTCTCGATAGGATATTGTGATATAATGCAGAGTAATGAAGCAATAATCACTAGTGAGATCTGTGTTAATTTGGTACGTTGCGGGGTAATTTTGGATGTGTAAATGTAAGCGGAAGGCTTCATAAGCTTAATTGTTTAGGTTTATATTGTTTTAACATGTCCATGTTGCTCAATGTGTCCTAGAATGGACTCGGTTAAGTTTAAGGTTGGAGGAAAGGGGGTGTACTACGTAAAATTAGAAAAAGTACTTATTTTTAATTATATTGCGTATAACATACGACCCTAGTAATATTCTCCAAAGCGGTATAGGGTACTTAATAGTTAGAATAATTCAATTACTAGTCCTTGTAATATTAATTGTAATACAACTTAACAAACGCCGGCCATTGTGTTTCAATTCAATTTCAAAACATCTTTATTAAATCATAATAAACAAATTAACAGTACAATTCCCAGTGTTAGTTTAATCCTAGGACGTACAAACAAACAAACTTTGACAATGCTTTTTAAGCTAAGCGCTTAATCGAAAAACTTATAACGATAATTTTATAAATACGTGTTACGTAACTTATATACTTAAAACTAAGTAACTAGATACATTATTATGATAATAGACAAAAATTTGAACTTTATGCAAGCTTAAGTGTAGCATTTGCATTTAATTTCTTAAGTTTATTTGATATTACAGAATAATACCTACAATTAGGCAACATACATTATTGGGTTTATATTTGAGGGTACATACAAGTTGTTATCCGCTAAAAGGAAACTCATAAGAATATCGCTCATATATTGAGAGAAAATAAGAACGACAGTCGCGCGGACCACCGACCGTCCACTCGCACGGACCTAAACGTGTTTACTCATCGCACTCAAGAAACAAGTGATGGGGTAATCTGTAACGATTGTAGTTATCGATATATATTAAATTTTTTTTCCTAGTTTTGCAAATATTTTTTATGTATTTATTTTTACTCATGTAATTACGATGTAAGTAGAATTTTTTAGATAATTTGTAAATAAATTCTTTTAACGTTGGTAATTTAATTTTGTTATGTAATTTTTGAAGGTTTGTCCGAAAAGGGGTATTAAAAGAATATTTTAAAGCCTTATTTTGTATGACTTGTAATTTATTTATGTTAGTAGCACATGTGCTACTCCATACTGGGCAAGCGTAAGTAATACAGGGCCGGACTAAAGTTTTATAAATATTTAACTTAGTACTACTGCTAAGACAGGAGCTTCTATTAAGTAAAGGACTTAATGCATTAATGACTTTGATGCCTTTTAAACGTAGATTTAGGATATTGTTACTCCAGTTTAGCTTAGCATCTAAGATAGTACCTAGGTACTTAACCGAGCGGCTCCATGGGATGTCATAGTCTTCAATTTTAAGAGTTCGCGATGGTAGGGAACGGCAGCGTGTGAACATTATGGCTTCGGTTTTCGAGGCATTTATCTTTAGTTTCCACTTACGAAAGAATGAAGAAAGAAGGTCGAGGGATAACTGCAAGCGAGAAATAATTAGATCAATATCTTTTGATGAAGAATAAGATGCCGTATCATCTGCAAAACAAGCAAGGTTTGTGTGTGGTTGTATTGGCATATCATTGATGAAGAGGAGAAATAACTGAGGTCCGAGGATCGAGCCTTGAGGCACGCCTGCTGGAACCGATTTAGGCACTGAAACTGACTCATCAATGTGTACTTGGAATGACCGATGGGCCAAGTATGACCTGATAATTTTAATAAGGGATACTGGAATGCCAAGCTTTAACATTTTATAGAGGAGAGCGTCATGCCAGACGGTATCGAACGCCTTTTCAACGTCCAGCAGAAACATACCAGTAGATTCACGTAAGTTCAGACCATGTGCAACGGCTTCCGCAACTCGAGCCAGTTGTTGCGTCGTACAGTGAGCATCTCTAAATCCAAATTGCTCATCTTTGAGCAACGTTTCAGTGGTGCGGCGGAGTCGGTTATTAATAATTTTTTCAAACAACTTACCTAAGCAAGGCAACAAGCTGATTGGACGGTAACTACTAGGTTCAAAAGAATCTTTACCGGGTTTATGTATGGCTATAATTTTCGCCCGCTTCCATGACAAGGGGAAGTAGTTACATAGTAGGCACGCATTAAAAATTTTTGTCAAAAGGACTACGCATTTCTGTGGAAGATTTTTAATAAGATTATTAGAAATTTTGTCCGGGCCTGGCGCTTTACGAATTTTTAGTTTGTTAATGCACTTTTGAATTTCGATGGGCCGAACTAATAATGGCTTTTCAGATGGTAGGATGTCGAGTTGGTTTATAGCAGAATCTATTAAGCATTGTTCGTCGCTAACCCAGCTAGAAGTGCCATTTGTTAAAAAGTGACAAGTAGAAGTATCGAGTAGACTACTGTCTTTTAGTTTATGTTGTCATTTCAAATTTAAAACCGCTTAAACAAAATTTTATTCTTCACTATAAAAAAGGGTTTTTAGCTAATATAAGCGACATCTATAATCAACGGCCGGCGTTTCAGTATAAGTAAAGTTAGGGCACTAGAATGATTAGTTTATTAAATAATTAACATAGTATATGTATGTGAGGTAATCTTAGGTGTAATATGCTGTTATTCGTAATTTATTTTGTTGATATTTGTAAATCTACATGTTGATAACTATTTATTATGTGGAAGAGGAATAAAAATTGTTAAATATTAATGAACCGAATTGAATCTCTTATGAGCGCTTATAGTTAGCGCCAAGCGATGTGGGAATTGCGGCTATTTGAGTTTCGATAGGAAATCGTTTTTTTTTAAATATTAGACAATAGAAATTTGATCTATAATTGCTCGGTGACTGCCCGTCAAACAAACATCAAGATATATTCTAATATCGTACTTTAAATAGCTTATTTTGGTAATCGTTTAAGTTGTTGATGTTTATTTATCGACAAGATGTCGCATTTTATACGCGTTATGTACTTACTTTCATTTGGTTTTTCATTAGGTTGACTCGCGGCAACTGTCGCAGGAGTACTGGAACTGGACTACTGGGCGTTGATCCAAGGGTAACGTTAGCGAGATCACGCTGTGGAAAGAGTTTTTTTAGATTGTTTTTTTTTTTTTTGTATGGAAATGATAATAGGTGTAGTAAACTTAGCGTGAGCTTCAATGTTATTCCCATACAGAAAAAATAGCGAGATCTTCTTAACGTTGTCCTTGGATGAACCCCCTGGACGCAACCACGGCGTTCCTAGTTACGGCGAATGAATTTATATGTCATGAACTATCATGAACGAGCGATTTGAAACGTGTTAGTGCATCCGTGCGTAAATAACGCCATCTGAACAAGCTTTAGTATGTCTTGATAATTGAGGTACTTTCTAAGTAGCTCTTATAAATTATTGTGAAGGAAAAGTCAAAAGCAAAGCGGCCACAAGATCACGCGTTTACTTTACACTAAGAGACCCCGCAGACTTACAATTTCAAGTTGGCAGACTATCAAACAACAAAATCGCATATTACTTTTACAATTTTATAGGCCAACTTTTTAATTGTGCGTAATCGGAAGAGAATCTCGATTCTGATACGATCGTTGTCCAATTATTTTGCTGGACGATTAAATTGGATAAGATCTGTGGGCTATCATTATTCACTATTAGTATACTCAGCGATTTAGTTGCCCAACTTGAAATTGTAAGTCTGCGGGGTCTCTAAGCCTACATGTAGCTTGGCGCCATCTGTATGTCGCAGTTAGCGTTGTGATTCGGATCGATATATTATGTATTGAATTATAGACATTATATAATAAGGTAAAACATACCAAATATAAGATTATAAGTATGTACGCCATGGTCTCGTTTAGGGTCTGAATTTGTTTTCCTTTAAGTCAAGAAATAATAGTTGCTATTAATTGGCGGACACAGGAGGCAGACACGGAAATTCACATTAGCTATGCCATATAGGGAGGCCATCTTGCCTTAATATAGGCGTAAAAAAATAAGTTTATTGTCCTATATAATATATAAAACATATCATGGAAGCAAATAAGAGAGTAAAAGTAAATCCTTACAAGACGTATGTCGCAATTCACTTTTAAGTCCAATAAGTGCATTTCATCACAGTATTTTTTGCACAATAATCGTTTATGTATAACATAATATTATTAAACTAAATATATTATATAAAAAATAAAAATACCTAATAACTTGTTAAAATAATACTGTATTAATGTGACAGTATTCAATAATAGAGTAAACAAAATATGTATATGTTACAGTACTTAGTTGTAGGATATGGAAAATAATAATTTTTTTAAGTACAATTGGTGTTTTTTTTACTAACTCCTTAAAAACCTTTCTTGTAATAAATTCAGGGTTGAGATGTTACAGATGGATGTTAGTTATCAACAGTCATAACAAGTTAGTTAACAGTCATGAAAAGGTAGGTAATAATAGATATAAAGGCAAATTTGAAATCAAGAGATTTTAATAAAATTAAAATATGATAATTTTAATAATTACCTACATATTATAAAGTTAAAGGAAACTTAATATATTATACATCTTTAATATATTACCGACGCGACGCCCCGACGCCTTTATGTTTTAGCTGAACGACTCAGTAATGATACAATTATTTAAGTTTTTCTATGAATTTTAATAACCTATACTCACTCAGTCAGATATATTATGTAACTAATGTTGACAGACTATATTATGTAGATTCGGCCAACGATTGAACCTCTCAAAAAACAGCAAATTAAAATATATATATATAAATTAAAAAAAATTCAAAAAAACAATCAATCAAAAAAAATCATTCGAATCAAAAAGATCAATCAAGATCTCAATTCAGATTTTTTTCAATCATTTAAATCTGTAAACGCGCGCACTACGGTTAACTGCCGTGTAAAAATTATCAGTTTTAAAATGGTTTTAGTAGAAACAACTTGTTGTAGAAAAACTGGTTGTAGTAGAAAAACTGTTTGGTACAGTATTACAGTGCGACATTATGCCGCTGCTCTTTTCTGCCGCGCGGTGAAAAACTCGTCGTGCGCGCGTTTACAGATTTTTATTTGTTTTGTCGCACGGTACAATGTCGCAGATTTTTCTGCCGCGCGGCGAAAGACCCGTAGTGCGCGCCTGACCTTAAACGTGTAGTTGCGCGGACACTATTACTGTCGATCTATTATGTACCACATAATAATATTTTTCTCTGCCCTATCTGTAGTCATAACCACAGAGAAAGTTTCTATAGGTTATGACTTATTAGTAATTAGTCAATGTCATTCAGACGGTTTTGCATGGAGGTTAGAGGACAACGATCGCTACGTACTAAGTATTAGCCCGCCTATCCCTGAAAATTTGTAGAATTTAAAATTCATTTTTCAGTCACTAGCCACGCTGCCGTTGGTACTAGTATTTGCGATGTTAGCTTTTTATGAGTATGTACTATGTACAAGTAGATGAAGTTAGTTGATTTAGCGATCGTAGCGCCTCACTTATTTTGTCTATATTAAATTTTCGATTTCCGAGACACTATTTTCTACAGCGATTAATCTCATCCTCTCTAACCTCCATGTGCCTTGGTTAATACTTATTACTAGTAAAGTAGTTATTGAGATTTGAGTACCTACCTAATGACTAATGAGACTTCAGAGATCAGAGTTCAGACTTTCGTAGGTTATGTTTTGTATTAGAGTGATTGTAAACAAAGGAAATAATTAATTAAAAATATAATTTATATTTTATTGCTTGATCGGAATTTACCATTAAAAATAAATGGGATACCCTAATGTAAATAAACTTGCAAGATATGTAGCTATACTGTACTATGTTTTCTTCATAAATAATGCTTTGGTGTTGTAAATAAGTAGATTGTGGAGTAAATGTTACTCTTATCTACAATAGAAATATCAGGTTATTATTATCGAGAGAGAATATAATAAAATGGCTGGCCAAGGACATCAATTTCCTGGAAACTTTCAAGGAAACCCCGCTATGAGGTCAGGTTATGGTGCAGGCCCTATGGCTGGGCAGATGCAGTCAATGCCAAACCAGTTAGCAGGTACACCAATCAACAGTGAAATTTATACTTTTAAATGAGACAACATTAATTGATTTATTTAATTATTGTAAACTGCTTAAAAAAAGTGCTTTTATTTATATTTCTTTCAAAGCTTTTAGTTATAACTTAATTTAAATGAAACATGTCTCTAAACTTCTCTAGTTTCAGAGAGACCAAAAAACATGGGAGTGAGCTCATGGTTTTTATTGCTAATGTTTGTTTTCAACTCTTATTTGTTACAATTCCAGGTGTAATGGGTAGTCCAATGAGCGCAGCTGGCATGGTGGGTATGGGGAATCAAATGGTGACTCCTGGATATGGTGCCCCCATGCAAACCCAAATGACTAATATGGGAATGGCAACTCAAGTAATTTTTAAATCTACTTGATTCTATGGTCTTTATATTTTAAAGTCTAAAAAACAACAGCCTATTAGAATATAGTAACTTGACGACTAATGAAATTATTAAAAAACAGACAGACACCCAGAGGGGAATTATAACAAAGTGAAAGGCTGACCTACTTAAATGATCAGTGAAAAAACGTTCTGAAAATTTGCACTAATTTAAATTGTAGCTTTCACTACAAACAACCTTCAATGTGGATTATAAAGTTTCACTATCATGTCTAATTTCAGGGTATGGGAGTAGGTGTGGCTGGTCCTCCTGGAATGGGACCACAAGGGGTTCAACCAACAGGTTAGTTGAACTACTGATAAATTTAACCAACCACCAATTTAGAAAATGGGAAAATTAATGTAATTTCTTGCATAAAAAAAACATGTTCATTTTAATTTGAAACACCCTTAAGAAAATAGGCCTGTGCCATATTGATATTACCAGTCCACTGGCTTTCAAAAAAGGCCTATTGACCAGTATTGCCAGCATGAATTTTAGATTATTAAATTTATTTATATTAATTATGTCTAAATTCTATTGTGGCTAAAAGTTTGCATCTAAGTACAGGATACTCAGTTTTTTGTAAAAATATTAAACAAATGCATATTATGTATAAGAAAGTGATTCTGAATTATATTTCTCTAAACGCAAATTTAATAACTAGATATAGGTACTTGCTTGTGGGTCTACCATGAATCTTGCAACTGTTATTGACTATAATTAATTATTATATTATATAGTTTAGTATGTATTTTTGTAAATAAATGTTTTCAGGTGGGCTCCAGTCAGGTACAGTACAAACCCCTACAGCACCCGGTCCTCCACCAGCCCCAAGCCAGCCACCACAGAGCAAAGACTTCAATATGGCTTCCTTATGCAAGTAAGTGACCTGTATAGTTACTATTGTTAACTAGTGAAATGTAAAATTATGCCATTTTGCAGCAAATTTCAAGTGAATTAAAACATACTAAAATTTGTTACTACGCTGTCACGCCCATACTGAGTTTGATGAATGTTGTTGTTTAAGATTTTAGAGAGAAATGGTTCTGAAATAGAATTAAGCAACTTTTATATTACGTTAAAAAAGCGAGTATCAGCTACATTGTTTCTATCCTTTAAATTATTTAAAACAAAGTCGAGTTATTTACACCATTTATTACTCAAGAAATTTTAATGATTTTAATGATCTCTGATTTGTTGAATTCCCCTTATCAGAGAATAGCAGAATAACTATTAAAATACAGAAAAATTCACGAAAAAGTGTGTAGGTATGAAGAAAACTTGTTTCCTCTTACATTTTATTTGGAATAACGTGTTAGGCGACACGTTATTATTCGGAACTGAAGCGATACGAAGTCGCGAGCTCCACTAGTTTAAAATATATTTCGAAATATCTACATCTTTTTATGGGAACAGGTACTTTGTATGCGTTGAAACATAACTAATTCTAGATTAGATATAGGATTTTTTGGACGTTGTCAACGCAATGTTAAATATTTATGTTGACGTTGACCACGTCTATTAATCTATTTTAAAGTTTATAATTTTTTGAGCTTGAGAGCTTTGTATCGCATGTATGATATTAAGAAGTTGTATGTTAATAAGATAATAGGTCCTGGGTTCGATTCCCGGTGGAGATAAAAAAAAAAAAAAAAAAAAAAAAAAACTCGGTCTGGCAGGACATAGAAGGCTGATCACCTACTAGTCCCTAAATAAAAAATCGATCAGTGAAACAGATGTGAAATGCATCTGCCCCATACCCCACTAGGGGACACGGGACTTCACTTTTATGTTAATAAGCAAATTTAATTTTCATTAATTAATTAATTTAAAGATTAAGATGTGTCTTGTTGGTGTTTCAGGTTTGGGCAGGAAACAGTACAAGACATTGTATCTCGAACGCAAGAGATGTTTCAAACGCTAAAAGCAGCAGCGCCTCCATCTGGGACGGCTTTGGGCGAAAGCGCGTCACACGACAAACGCGCCAAGATGCAGGAACAACTCCGTACAATCAGACTTCTTTTCAAGCGGCTCCGACTTATCTATGACAAGTGCAGCGAGACCTGCCAAGGCATGGAATACACTCATATGGAAAGCCTTGTTCCACTCAAAGACGCACCAGACCATAAAGCCCTAGACGAGCGTCGCCATTCAGACGCCTATCGGGCTGCGTTGGAGCAAAACAGAGAGTTAGTCGAACAAGTGGTCCTCAAGAATAAGCAGCTTAAAGAAGTCATCACTAATCTACGAACCATCATCTGGGAGATCAATGTTATGCTCACTATGCGAAGGTCATAAGCCTACAATGGTCTATGACAAAACAAATTCCGGTTTTAGTAAATTACCAAATCTCTTGAAAGGATCACAATAGAACAATATTGGGACACTCCAATTATACTGTATGCTCTTGGATTTATCCTGTATTTAATTCTATACTCAATGGGTCGATACTTAAACCACCTGTGACTTATAAACGTTGCTTACATAAGATCGATACTCAAAGTGCTTTGTCTCGTTTTTGTAACAACAATTATTGATTGTGAGCGAGAAAGTAACAGAAATTGACAATTGACTATAATTGACAAGCAATGTTACATTATAACGTATTTGATTAGAGGTTGCGTGAACTACAGATAAATAAACCCAGCCTTAGTTTTAATGTATATTCTGTAAATAGTTTAGATGTAAGATTTCGTGTGTTAATCTTAACGTTAATGTAATAAAATATATTATGTTACGAGAGTACGATAAGTATTATTTTTAGTGAAATTGAAAATTGTATAGGTTACTTTTTACCCTATCAAGAGCAATCGCGGACATCCATTACTTAGTTAAATAAAGATTAGAAGGTAATGTTTGTAAATTTATAAGGAATTAAATTATTAGATTTCACTGATTACTGTTTTGTTGTATTTCCTTAAATCTCTAGTGTTTTTCATCTTTTTTGTATTTCCTTAAATCTATTGTGTTTTTCATCTTTTTTATTTGTCTTGTAAATAAGTTTTAAGCATACGCATTTTTACTATTTGTTGCATTACTTCTGTAATAACATGTATGTACCCAATAAAATATAATTTTAGGTGGCATGAAGATAAACAGTTCTAATGTGCTCTTCAATTCCATTTTTTATATTCTCCGGAAGTCGAACCCAAGTCTTATTTCCTTACGTATAAACGTTATTCAATTATGTAAAGTTTGATCAGCTCAAATGTGTATTTCTCTTTCAATAGAAAACTACGACTAAGAAGGCTTACCATAATATTATGAAAGTATACTTTTGTATGCAATTCAAAATCTTGTTCTATCTCAGTAGCCTTTCTGTAATTTAGTGTGAAGAAAAATTTGGTTGAACGTCACTTTATTAACCATCTGAAATTTTGAATATACTATGTTTAATATCTATATTATAATATGTATATATTTATATAAAAAAAGTCGAATTATTTACACCATTTGTAACTTAAGAAAGGATGGATCGATTTTGATGATCTCTGATTTGTTAGATTCGTCTAATCCGAGAATATCAGAATAACTTAAAAATATTTTTTTAATCAAGAAGTGTGTATGAAGAAAATTCACGTGACACGTTATAATTGCGAACATGTTCGGAACTCTGAAGCGATACGAAGTTAGCGGGTATATATGTATTTTCAAATCATAATTACGAAAGTAAAACAACAAAAATATAAATTAAGTTTATTCCTGAATCAGTAACCTAAATAAAAATCACATTAAATAAATAATGGCAAGGTGAGCGTTACGCCACGCTATTCGCTTTAAAGCTAAACAAGTAGAAAATCATTGTTCGACCGGTTTTAGAATATCGGAGGATGCTTTTTTCTTCTTCTCAAGAACTTTTTTGTCGTAAGGACGCGTGTCGATAACGGTCGGGATGTCTGCATCGTCCGGGGCGGCTTCGACGTTGCGATGTGCGCTTCGCCCTGCGGGTAAGGCGTGGAAGGCCTCCGCTAAGTCAGGGTTGATTTCTTCGAGTGGTGTGTCACCGTTCTGGATGTAGACAGGCACGTAGCCTGGCATCGCGGGCAAGAACTGCCACCGTGGCCGCGCCTCTGAAAGTTACGTAATAAATGTATAATATATATTTAATACGTTTTGCGTGTTACGATTGATCATCCTTATCACATAAACCTACGAATACAGGCGGAGGCCGTTAAGAAAATGATCATTAAACAGATGCAGAAATGTTAAACTACCCAATGCCTTTAGAGAGGCTGCGTGATTTGACTTTTTGCACATTAGCAAATGCGTAAATATTCAAAACTAGAATGCGGCGTCAAAAGGGTTATCAAGGCGCTGGTTGTGTTTTATCAAGTGTATTCCAGGGGTCAGGATGATAGAGGTCAGGTACACAGCGCACGAAAGTGCACCGTGCATCGTAAATCTGCTAATAGATATTAAATAGGTACCCGTTTAAACTTCCTAGCGGCTAGCCTGCCTTGTTAGCGCCGGTCGTTCAACTTGCAAAATGTTCAAGACAAGACGAAGTCTGTGATTTTGAATCGAGAATTATTTGATCTTTAAATGTATTTATTATATACGAAATAAAATATATTACTAGAATTGCATTCATGAAAAGTTTTTGTTGCATAATTGCCGATTTTCTATAAAATATGAGAAGTTTTTCGGGATAAACAGTAGCCATGCCCTGAACCGGACCGTAAGCTATTACTATGACAAAATCTGTCTAGTAGTTTTTGTTTAATACACAAAAGAAACATGAATTTAAAAAATGTTAATAAAAAATAATACAAAGTTTAAAAAGTGTGTATAGATTCGACTTGGTTAGGTATTGTTTTATTATTAGTACCTATTATAGATAAATTTGGTTTTGGATAGTAAGTAGGTATACTATATTTGGTAATGAAAATTGTAAATGTGATGTCGAGGTAACCTGGTAAGCACCAGTATTTTAAGTTCCTAGTCACGAGTAAACCGAGATTTTAAACTTGGTTGAACTATCTACATAAAAGGAAAGTTATATATTATGTCGGATCAACGTAATAGGCTCTTTTTAAATGGAACTGCAATCTATATAAAAATGAATTGATGATTGTTAGTCTCACAAAAACGAGAACGGCTGAACCGATTTATCTATTAGTTTTGAAATATTTGTAGAAGTCCAAGTTTAAAATATGTGAAAATATAAAGAAATTGCAAGTAAAGTAATACAAAATAACAATTTGATTTTCCCATACAAACTATTCATCATATTGTTCATATTTTTTAAATAAATTTTTGTGTTCTAATGAAATTGCGTTTTTACCTACGCATTGTTTTTAAAAGTTACAATTATTTTTTCATCTGTTATAGGTAAATATTACATACAATATAAAATACAAATAAATCGGGGCTTTAGATCATTGACCGAAACAAACATTAGGCATAATTTCCCATCCGACTTACATCTCGAGAGTTCCACTTATCACCTGTCTATCACTCACCAACGCCAGTACTAAACATTGCTTTTTAATATTCTCTAAAATTCATACAATCTTAACCCTTCTGTCCCTTAATAGTATGACTATTTTCGCATGATCAGACCGGAAGCTCAGTGCACACATTTGGTTTCCTGTTAAATCAAATTTACGAAGCGAGTGCAAGACTCGCCTAACGGTCCGTGGTAAGTTTTTGCCTCTTGAACGGTACCTGTAATCGCCTTATTACTTTGCTCATATCGTTGAATTGGCAAAGTCAATATCTCTCTCGAAAAAATGCTATCTTAAAAGATGTACATAAGTAATATAAATTAACAGAGTAATATACGCAACAGGCGTATGAGAAATATAAACAGAACTACTATAATTACAGGTTTTTATAAATTTGTCATTTTGTTTGTTAGCACATTTCGTAAAATACTAAACGGTTCAGACGCGCTTTCAGTCTGGTATTGTGGTAGGTCAGGTTTAGAAAATGTTAAGTTTTAATTTGATTCGTCAACTAAAAATCAAGTTATCCTTTAACAAAGTGTATCATTGGGTTGGATCTAGTCTGTACTAGAACATATAAGTATTTGTTTTTGTTTGTGGTAAGTAAATAAATCAAGAATTAAAAGATCATTTTTTAAAATTTGGAAAGCTTTCTTTTTGAGTCATTTAATTCATTAATGTCCTAAGTGCCCTGATTGTGGCACTGTCTTGAGCTACGCGATTCATTTCACTTCTTTTTGAGTTACATAGGATATATATAACGTATGTCTTCACGAATTACGAAACAGCGAGTTAAATCTAGTATTAACTACATATACTTAAATGTGATTTCAAGAAAGCTCTGCTATGTGATATATATATATATATATATATCATATCTATGATCAGTACCTATTGGTAGGAGAAATCGAAAATTCTTCCGTTCATTATAAGTTTGTATAAATAAAAAGTTTTTATTCAATTAACTTTCTAGTTTTCTCAGAACTAGTTCAGAATAAAATACTAAATATAAAAGTAGAACAGACGGTCAGAAAAAATGTAGAGCATCTTACGTAGCTTTGTAGGTGTAGATCGGAGAGAAAAATCAAACAGACAAATAAATAGATATGACGTTAAAGGGACACTAAGTATTATCTGATTAAATTGTGTGCAATAAATTATTATATACCTACAAAACCGCAAATTTATTGTGGTCTCATTGTTTAGAGAGACTCAACAAATCTAGGTCAGTGGGGTTAAAAGTGATTCTGATTAGTTATCTTAATAATTATATTTAGACAACAATAACTAAATGTACGCACAATTAGTCGCATTATATTTAGATTTTTATCTAAACTTATTATTACAAATAAATACGTTCTATAAGACTAATTAATTTTAGACAGCATATGTAAATACATTTAGTGTTAAAAAAGCCGATTTTAAAGTCTCTGAAGTATAGTATTAGGTCTGAAGTATATTTCAGAAAAAAAATCTTTCAAATCGCTTCAACTAGCTTCACATTTGCGGAATAAACCTACGCCCCGATTGACGAACTTACATTTTTGAATAACTTGAAAAGAATTTATAATAATTTGTAGTATCTTTTCGTATAATTATTATCCGTACTTTATTTGTTGAATTTTGCTAAATGATGAGAGGAGCAAATCGATGCGCAATAAGAGTCATCGTCCGGTCCGCTCATGTGGAACACGACTTGGAACAGGTTAATCACGTCGTTTTTTATTATTAAATTCCGATTTGAAGTTGCCAGAAGCTCTATCACATGAAACATTCCCACTGAACATCGAACGCTCCTGGAGATTTTTTTTGCCCTCTTGTAACGGTTCCAAGAATACAATATTGATAATTTGCAAAATTATCGATGAATAGGCAGTAACACTAGGTGACAAGTAAGGAAGCAAGCCTAGGGAAAGACAGAAAATGATTTTAAAAAATTGTAATTTTTCTACACAATGGATATTTAGTATACAATCTCTTTGGATACAAGACCATGGTAGCTCTCACAGGCTTCTGTAGATACCTATGTTAATTCTTTATTGGATTTCGACAATTGGCATTCGGAAGAAAATTCAGGATGCATATTACTATAAAATTATTACAGTGCGTATGAAAAAGGTGGTACTTTATTTAACAGTACATTTGGAAATTAATTCTCCAGAATATGACATAGCGGGTGTGTCACGATTATTTCAAGTCTTGACTGATATTGGCTGGAGTCACGTATTAGTATAAATCGTGACTCACATCTGTGCTATCATCTTTGAATCTATTAAGTTTTTTGTCCAATATTAATTCAAATAGGGAAGGTAGCTTCATTCTCAGAAAATTGATCATAAAGGCATATTATAGGCATTGAGTCAAGTAGGCAGGATCTTTGTGATTCTAAAAAAGTAATGAACGATGTTAAAAGCTCGAAGGTACTAATTTGTATATGTAATTGTATAATAGCAGTTTGCATCTGTGTTGTATCTGCGTTATACATAATTACGGATATCTTAGCTTTAAGGCCGGCCTCAAACATCTGGAATTATCAATTTGAATTCAGTCTTACTTAAAATTTCATACAATGTCATGAAATTCATAATTTGAAAGAATCGGAATGTGTGTGGAGCGTACCGACGTTGTATGGAATTGTAGGCTTTCCGTTTCTGGCTGCGTGTGACCAGCCTTAGTCATTGAGCAATTTTTTAACCACATCAAGACAAGATTCCTAATTTTTTATTCGCACTTAATTTGACCGTTAATAGTTAGATAAATATTATTGCAATTCAAACAAACAGGCAGATATAACCATAAATACAAATAACACACACACACCTACATACTCACACTCACGCTCACACACGCATACACTATACTCATACATACATATTAATTGTGGCATAATATTAAAAGTAATGTTTAAGATTTAATATATTTTTGTATCAATTCAGAGAACGTTTAAATACATGTATATTATCTAATTTTAGTTATGGAAGAGCGGTGTCTCCTAACACAGGCACTAATGCTTAAAAGGAGACTCCAGCGAACTGTTATTGTAAACGAAAACTTTGTAAAAATTAATAAACGTTATTATTATTATTTATTATTAAAAAAATCCTCTTACATTTCTCCTAACTATTCTGATAAAGTTCCGATAACTATCGTTAACATTTTATAATATACAACTACCTAAATATTTTTTATTATAATATTAGTCGTACCGTGTATTATGTTAAGAAATTCTAATATACGTGAATAAAACATATTAGGTGACTTTATCCTTTAATATGCACAACTTAAAATTTATATGAATACACATATTTTTAATAAATGCTCACTTAAAACTTTCTTACAAAATTAAAAATAGTAGATATAAAAAATGAAACAGAAAATCCAACATTATATGAAGACATGACTGGCACAAATAAAGGATTTAAGAATGACCTAATCAGCTTTTGACTGCGCAAGTTCGCTAAAGCTTTTAAGGATTAATAGACGAAAGCCTTGAAATGCCTCACGCAATTAAGCAAAACTGATGAATACAATTAAATTGTATAGTCCGCATCTCACGCCATTTAACACGAATTATGAATAGGCTTCGATTTATTTGCTTCGCCGCTGACTTCGTCCGCAAAGCCTAAAACTCATATTCATACTCTACAATCTTCATCATCTTTGCGAAATACGTCTGTTCGCTTCTATTTTTTATATTATTATATATTTTTTCACCTTTGCTACAATAATGTAAAAAATACTAATACTAATAAAGTAAAGAGTTTAATCCTATTTTTGGTTGAAAGTTGATTTTCAATCGAATTTGATTGTCGAAGTCAAGCCGTATTATCTCAGCCATAATGATAAAAAATCTGTAAGAATTTTTGCGAAATTTTAAGCTATTGATTGTAGCTGTTTTCGGCTAATCACATAGCCGGTCACACAAAGAATTGCTGTAAAATTTTATTGAAATTCGTTTAGTAAAAATAACAAACATCGATTTTATTAATAATGATTATTTATATAGATAAGATTGAGAGGCTAGTAAAAAAGATGTTATCTGAGACACGATCACGGAACATTACCCATTTGAAACAAGTCATCGTCGTGACTAAAATGATGGATTCCTCATACAATACATTAATTATTTTATGTTATGGTATTGTTTTGGTTCATGTCTATAATATAAAAAATATTAACTTGTTTAAGAAAAACAGCGATAGTCATGAATTTAATAAAAAAATAAAGAGGAATAAAGATAAAGTCGCTATTGCCACTAGTAGGCTCCATAAAGTAAGTAAATCTTTTAAAGGGAAATGTATACGCTTTTATAATAAACTCCTAAGTGATATGCTTAAACTGTCAATGAATTTAAAATCACAATTAAAAGAAAACTTTATAAAAAAGAATACTATAAAATAACGGATTACTTAGATGATAAGAAAGCTTGGGAATGAACCTGCTCTAACTCTGTCTTAATAAAAACAAAAAAAAAAATTTTTTTAGAATAATTATTTTAGTAAACTACAAAATATTAAAAAAATTGATGATTCAAAATCTTTGAAATTCAAAATCAGATATTTTGACCTTAACTTTGACTTTATAATAATTTTGTATAATAGTTTTGTTTAGATATTTTAGTTATTATTGCGTTCAGACCGTGTGCCATGTTAAGGGCATATAACATTGAACTACATATATTATTACACGTAGTAGAAAAACCTCAGTGGCATGTAATGGTTTTATTATTATTAAACCTTAATACTAAAAAGAAGATTACTGACCTGTTAATTAACTATTATGGCTACAGTGTACTATGAAAAACGAACATTAAAGATGGTAGTTAAATTTTATGACTAGATAGAATTATATTAGGATTTTAGTATCATGTAAATCATTTTTCAGTTGACAGCCAAACTTTTGATAACATTTTTGTCCAATATAATGTATCTAATATAAATTTATGATAATTTTTTTTTCGTTTATTCAAAATAATACTTATTGTGTTATATATTGTTTTTATGGTTCATGTAAACATTAAATTTTTAAGGCTATCGTAAATTTAACATGTTAAAGTTAACTTTACATAGCTTGCTTATATATAATTTTTTGCCGAAAACCTTAGTGTGATAATTAGGATCCAGTATCCATGCAAGTGTATGGAGTGTCTCACTATATTTTATACGAAATTTTTACTCTCAAAATAAGCTAAGATAAGCTTAGATATAAAAAAACCCTTACCAGTGACCATGATATATAACGCACACGCGATCAAAATTGATTTATACATTGTTATTATTTAATATAATATACGATAAACAATCCCGTCTTGTGGTCCAGCCGATGTGGTGGGCACCTCGCGAGTGATGCGCGCGCGCACAACACCGCAATAAAACAACATCGCTCAGTCCTACGCATTTCTAACTTTCCGCTTTTTGTCTTTTTTGCTATCATTAGGGCCACGTTTCTTACTTTTACTTATTAATTATGGAATGGGCTCGTAAAACAGCACCTTATATAAGCTAAATGTGTAATTTTATAATTACATATTAAATAATTCTCGTTAACCGTTACACAGAGAGAATAGCGCATTTATATCTAACATACACACTAAAGACAAGAACTGTGAATTTAATATTCAACAAAAAATAAGAGGGTACATGATATTTGCCTTGTTTTATGATAACTATAATGAAATAGAATATTATCTTATTATTTTTCACATAACATTTCTTTCCGTATCGGGGCTAAAATAATAAATTAGATGGAATGAAAATATATCGTACTCGAATTCATCTTAACAGAGCATTTAATAAACAAATATTTCATACTATACTAACATTAAAGTTTCAAAAATCAACGATTATACTTAGAAAGTCATGTGAAACGAGAATTATCACTATTTTCTATTTGCGATGCATATCATGGTTATTTTCTCTCAGTATAATATAAATTTATGAAGGCGCAACCTTTATGCATGCTTTCAACTACCTTGTTTGTTTACTCATTACTTGGAAGCTGTTTAAGAACTCTTCAATAATTCTCTCTTTAAATCGGTTTTTTACGAATCACCAATCTATCTCATAATGATGCTACGTAGACGCTAGTGAATAATATCGAGTACTTAATTACTTTAAAAAAACTCTACGAAAATTGTTATAGCATTCCTAGCGGAAACACACAAACTTGCATACTATGGTTGATGCATAGTTTTAGAAAATATTGGCGTTTTATAAAACTCATGTGTCTACGCTAGAAGCGGTTCAAACGCGATTCTTGCGTAAGCTTTGTCGTCGTTACCACTTCATACAGACGCTTTATACATACGACTCTCGCCTCTATAACTTTAATCTTGACTCTCTTGAGATGCGACGTAAGTTAATTGATTTATTATACTTATATAAGGTACTAAATGGCCCAACTCATATATGTTTGCTTCCCAAAATTCCTTTACATTGCAGCACGCGGATTACCGAAAAAAAACCTCTTTTTTGCTCCTGTGTTCCGTTTGTCCATCTCTTTCAATAACAGATTAACAGGTTAACAGATTGTGATTATAACTTTATTGTCAATTTTAACAAAGACAGATATACTTCATGACTCCATAAGTGTCTACCGTCGCCAGGCGATAGATGCTTTACGCGAACTTTGAAATCAGTTGATACTTTTTATTTTTTGATTGTTCTTTTTTTATTTTTTGTGCCGATTGGTGGTTGATTTATATTTTTTTAGTCTTATAAGTACCCATGTTATTGTCCTATGTGTTTAAACAGTCTTTCCGTATTATGTATTTTACCTGAACATTCGCATGTAGCATTGGGTGCAGAAAAAAATAAATAAATAAAAAGAACTATATTAGAAATAATTGTAAAAAAGCAGACAAAGATAGGTTTTGGGCAGAAGTTATATTCTTTTTATTTGTTGTTATTTTGTGTTTTTTATCTGTTGGATAGAATAACTAAGAGAGAGAGGAAACGTATTGTTTTATTTTGCGTCCAAAAGCGTTTAAAGCCAACATTAATTAGATTACCGTAAAAAGTGACTACAGAATTTTATTAATAGTAATTAGGTTTAACCGTCCCAGTGGCTTAGTGGTTTACGCGTCTGCATATTGCGTCAGCGATCCTGAGTTCGAATTCCGAGTAAACCAACAAATGTTTCAGATGGGGGGCACCTAGACTGATCACCTACTTGCCTCTAAAGAAAATCATCAGTGAAACAGATACAGAAATGTGTCTACCCCATGCCCCACTAGGGTTTACGGGAATTCACTTCTACTAGATACTAATTAATTAATATTTACGGATTTCAATTCGAGCGAAGCTAATAAATACTATCTGTATTTTATAGTCACTTTAGGCCATTTCTCTGTTTTCTCATGATGCAGTAGCTATAATATAGTTAGTTATAGTTATATAATACTTAAACTTTAAAGGGCTACAAGCTTTATGTAAACAGTAGGGGAAGAGGGGCAATGACCTAAAGGTGAGTATCTACAGCTTGGATCCAGCTATTCGATTAAAATAACAAAAATAATATTTATTACATACCAGTTAGTAAATCGAATGCCTAACTCGCTTCTTTCTAGGTCTCGGCCATATTTAACTGAATGATACTTAAAAAGTATATACTGTTTGAGTTTTTATTCAATTATTATGCATAAATAATTGAAAATTGTTATAGTAGCCACTAATGAAATATAACCCACGATATCTAGACAAGCGAAACTAAATCGAATGTTAATTTTTGTTCTCTGATAAATAAAAAAATAAAATGATTTAGTACTAATGATATCATAATTATACCTAGCTACCAAGCTATTTTGATCACTTGATGATTATGATTTTAACTAATAGAAATCCTGTTATATGTTACTGGGTCAGTTATTTTTATTTTATGTTTCATAATACATATATATATTTTTTAATTTATTAAACGCCTGATAAAATCATACGAGCAAAATCTACATTAGAAACATTTGAAATGCGTTTTATAATTTCTGTCTCTATGATACCAGACTGCATGTAGTTCAGTGAAATAATCGAAAATCCGTTTTCGTAAAGTACGGTAGCCTGTAATTCAAACAGCACTCTAGTTCTTCTCGAGACCACGGCCGTTGCAACACGGTCGACATGTCGAGGTAAATAAATAATGTTTCTTTGCGCGAGTCCCGCTATATTTAACAATAATGAAACGACGATGTGCTATCACGAGGACCGCAGTAGAATGACTTCAAAAGATTTGGAACCTATAACCATAAAAACCAAGGTTAGACTAATGAAGTGTCTGGTCCTTTCAATCTACTTATATGGATGAGAAACCTGGTCAATGAAACTACACCGAATAAAAATCGATACTCTGGAAAAGTGGTGCTGGCGACGGCTCTTGAGAATACCATGCACAGCTTTCCACGCAAACAGCTCTTTCCTCAAGGAACTTCACATAAAAGACTTTCGTCGACTGTGCGATTGAGAATCTAGATGTTCTTTGGCCACATATGTTATAAAGACTCGATGAAGATGCTTGTAATACAAGGCCAGGTTGTGACAAAAGGTCGCGAGGTCGTTCACCAATCGAAATAACTCTAGCCAAGGTTACACGATGCACCATGGTCTAGTGCGCTCGCAATACAGCTACACGTCAGAAATGGAGGACCAGCCCATACGACAGCTCTGGCAAGAACTTGTCAATAAGAATAAGAAGATATCAATTTAATTTATTATGCTATTTTATATTTTTCTATAGCTGCATGCGCGTTGAACTCTAGTATTCCATAAATTTGATGAATAAAAAAACAAAGATGCGATGCGGTTAATGAATACTGTATCAATTTTTTCAAATAAAAGTTAAAAAAAATATATTCAAAACTAAATAATACCTATATAAGATGATGTCAGCGTCTTTCTCTATTTTTTGGCATACTAACCATGGTCAAAATCGATGTACCTCCTACTAAGCTTAAAACTCCACTCTTTTCCACTTCCGATGCCACTTTTCCGTCGATCAAAATTAAATTTTAGTTGGTATTTTAACGCAATCACGCGTGAAAATGTAAATGTGATGTGCTCTATTTCACATAATCAATGCATGAATCTATCTATTTCATGGAAAAGCCAATGCAACGCCGGTTATTGTTATGATATCATATCAAAGCATGTCTTTATTTAATATAGGAAATACCTAAGAAATGGTAATAATTGACATAATTACAGCGTAAGGAAGACGTTCGCAGAACGAGTCATTATTTATTTATTGTATCTCGATAGATGATACTCGGCCGAGCACGTTGTAGTTTTTGTGGCGATACATAATTATTTTATATCCGGGTTCAACGTGTATTTGTTTGTATCATAATAAACTATTAACAATATCAAAGGCAAACTTATAATCTTAACAGATCACGTAAAGGTATACTGTATCTATATTTTGTTTTTTAATAGTTTTTCCCTTTTTAGCGAATAAAAATAACCTCTGTAAGATAGGTTATAGTTTAGTTGTTTTTCCGTGGAAATAGTTTTTATATAATATTTTATTTGTCATTATGTCTGTGAATGCATTCCTCCTGTCTTCATCGACATTTGATACAATCGTTGGCAAGGCGGTGGCAGTACTCAAGATGCCTATTAATCACATTTCTGCATTTACGTGACTCGAACCTGGGAATAAGCTGCTATTTAATATAGATAACCTGTTAGCTGGTACTATCTTTGGTCAACCGCGAATCATTAATAATTGAGAAAAATTCTCTAACCCTGGATGCGTGATAAGAAAATCTTTTTCTTTTCTGAGGAATATACCTAATATTAGTATTTAGTAAACTTTAAGATTATTTAATGATTACGAAATAGCTAAGTCTCTTAGTAAACAACATAAACTGATATACACGTAAATACTAGTATTTCTTGCAACTTCTTCCGATTTTTGCTCTATTTCCACGCCTTTAAGTCTTTTTTTGCAATCAGTTCAGTGGTTTAGGCATAAAAGTGTAACAGAGAGACATCTAGATAGAGTTTCTTTCATACTTATAATATTAGTAGAGAGTTATGTTGACTTCGGCATATTTTTTTTTTTATTTTTAACACTTCGTTGCAATGGAGTGCAACTGGCGGCCTTATCGCTAATCAGCGATCTCTTCCAGGCAACCAAATAATATAATCTATCATGAAATATTCTTAAATTTGAATTAATTCAAAACAAACATTCCTTCCGTGACATCTAAGTTAGTGAAGAAAATCAACATAGAATAACGAAATAATACTTTATTGCTAAAAAATATTTATTGCTTATACGTATAACATTACAGATTGAGCGAAAAATATAGGCACTTTAGAACTTTACAATAATATTCTTTTAGTTTATTATTAAAACTATTACATTTTAATTGCAAGGAAGCATTATATTTGGTATTCTACTATTAGATCGAATTAGGTCATGGACTAGAGCCGAACTATTCGATTTTGTAGTATTTTTCAAATTGCTAACATCCGTATTATGTTTTGAATACGTCTCATCGATGCTCTAACACGTCATTTACGCTTACCGTACCTGCAAGAAATTAATTAAACATTAATTGACTTGTTTTGATCGCTGAGCAAAATACTTATGTGTAGCATCATCGAGGTTAACTGTGTGATTATCATCATTATTATGAGATATACATCTTTTAATGTCAATCGTAAAAAATAAAGCGTCGTCTCGAGCAGCATAAGTTTCTAAAGTTTGGTGCAATAGACGAACGTGTGTACGTTTTTGAAGCGAGTCTAGGGTGGAGAAAGGATCTGTGAAAAGCTTACGTAATGTTTTTCATTTATCCCTTTTCACTAAAGATGAGGTTGCATGATGAATGTAATATTACTGGATGAAGCAAAAAGGTATGTCAGGTTCGTCATCTGTAGTCTGTGGTATAGCCCTTTTAGGGAAAAATGTGTGTAAAAGTAGCAAGTTTAAAAGAAAGTACCCATTAACACTAGCTGTAGCAGTGGCAGTTGCAGAAGCATACCCGTTGCCTCCGCAACCACCTCCGCCACAGCCTCCGCAGCTACCCCCACAACCGGGTGAACCACCGCCGTGGTTGAAACCATTGTTTCCGTAGCCGCCGCCTTGGTTATAGCCACCGTAGTTCGAGCCTCCGTATCCACCACCTCCTAAACCACCGCCGCCACCACCGCCGCCTCCTGCAAATATTTTCATAAGGTTGACATCTACAGTTTTATCCAGAATTAGAATTTTATATCCAATTCATTCAACCTTTAAGAGTGTTGAGTAAATATATACTTACCTCCATAGCCAAAACCACCGCCGCCGCCACCGCCGCCACCGCCACCACCGCCTCCTCCAAAGCCACCGCCATAACCTCCGCCGCCGCCACCTCCATAGCCACCCCCGTAGTTTCCATATCCTCCATTACCACCATAATGTCCACCATGGCTATGACCTAAAAAAAAAATTACTTCAATGATGATTACAGAAACACAAATAGCGTAATTGTTTGATATTAGAGGACATTTTTGTTTATTTTTAAATAGCGACCCGCCCCGAATTTGAACGGGTATAAAACATATATAAACCTTCCTCTTCAATCACTCTATCTATTAAAAAAAACCGCATCAAAATCCGTTGCGTAGTTTTAAAGATTTAAGCATACATAGTGATATAGGGGAAGAAAAAGCGACTTTGTTTTATACTATGTAGTGTAATCATATTAATATCATTTAACAATGGATAATATGTTATGTACTGCTTAACTGATCATTTTTATCAATCTTCTGTGGCTATCCAACACAAGGCAAAAAAGGCGTTATTGTCTGCTATTCTCACGAGTTATGATGCAAATATAATTTTAAATCTTAGAATATCAAAATTACTCAAAATTCATCATTTTATATTGTAATAAATTGTTCTTATATACCTACGTTATGCGCATCATACATTATAGCGAAACGGATATTAGGAACCGCTTTTTATTCTTGTTATACATGTTTTCCTTGTGCCTTAGCTACTTGAATCGCTTTTATTGTCCAACAAACATCCATGCGAATTTTAATGCTTCATTATTGTTAACAAGTTAATTACCACTGTAGTAATTAAGTAAACTACCTCGGTGACTAAGTGGTTTAGGCGTCTGCGTGTTGCGCCGGAGGTGCTGGGTTCGAATCCCGCGGACTAATGAAAGTTTCGGTTGGGCACAGAAGGCTGATCACCTGCTTGCCTGTAAAAAAATGATCAGTGAAACAGACACAGCACTGTGTCAGCCCTATACCCCTCTAGGGGTTACGGAAATTCACTTAATAATTAAGTATGTTTGATATACGTAACTTTTTAATTGAAACAAGTATAGCCCTAGCTACTAGTAAAAGAAATAATTAACATATAGATAAAGCGTTTACACATTTTCTTTTCTTTTTCTGACAAGTTGACCTTCAACTTACCGGCTTCTTTGTTTTGTTTTTTTTTATTGTGGATACATGATATTCTCGAGGCGAAGATCTTAGCTTTATAAATAAAAAATCGTACGAAATTTGCGCTTGTTCTTACAAGTTAAACAAGAAGTCATGACCAGAATTTCACTATTTTACATGTTTAATAATATTTTTAACTTGCAATTGAATTTTTAATGGTTAGCGTAAGAGGACGCTTCCAGATGAGAAATATGTTTAATACTCATAACTTAAATATAACTGATGAAAAATTTCAATTAAGTTTTAAAATTTCTAAGTTCTGCGTATTTTATCTAATATCAAGCAACATGAAATATTCACATACTATGCTCTTTTATAACTTTAACGATGACAGTCTTTTGCGGCTCCTGGTATCCGTGACCATAGCCCCCATCAAAGCCATGGCCACCACCGTAGCCTCCACCGTAACCACCACCATAACCACCTCCTCCACCAAAGCTAAGGCCGCTGCCAATAGAGAGCCCACCTCCATGACCAAGAAGAAGCTTCCCAAGGGTACGTTTCTGTCTATTCAACTGTCTAAGTTGCTCATGGTCTTGATCTTCTAGTTTCTAAAATCATATAAAAGAACATATTTAAATAAAGGATACTTTATTTTTATTAAAAAAAGATAATAAAATTATACACAAACATAATATAAAAGCACATTTTGATTTCATAATGGGTTGTTTCTTGTTTGCGATACCTCGAAACAAAAAAAGAAGGTTCAAAAATCAGATCACTGGACTTTATCGTTTTACAACACATTTTATCAAAATAATTACCCATTATATTTTTTTATTTTTACATATCACAACAAAAAAAATGTGTACAGCTTCTTGCAGGTTTTCATTTATAACTTTTATGACAATCTTCAAACTCTAATAATATTGACCTTGTGTAATAATTTTAAGTAAAGAAGTTAAAGTAATCACACCGTCACGATGACTTACCTTCACATATATAGGTTGTTGATTGACGTTCAGTGATTTGGCTTCCGGTTCTCTGAGCGTCTGAGGAGGATTCTGCTGCGCCAAGAGCACCAATATTGGAAATTGTCTGGCTCTGTCAGTAGCGTGAGTGCGTGAGTTTTTAGGAGGTGCCAGAACTGGCGCTACCAGTACCACTTTGTCTTCGATGCGGTTGTCTTGGAGGGAGCCGCAAGCGGCGGCAACCACCGTCAACAACGTCACCACACAACGCAGGTCCATCGCGGTCACTGGCGGCCATCGCGCGCCCGACCTATTTATACAATACTCTTAGACACCACATGCACGTCACCGAGCGCTTCCTATACTCACGTCATCATTTCCAAGATGACGATGGAAACAATGATTGAAAAATTAATAATTCCAATAATTACAGAGATAGATTTGTTACATTAACATGGATTTTACTTTTACGGTTTATTCACTGTAGTCAACAGACAACGATGTATTAACTGCCTTCTTATGATATAGGATTATAGTATAAAATATGTAATTATAAATAACATTTTTAGCATAATTAATCCTGTATTATATTTATGTGGGAAAAGGTTTATTGTTTCTTTGTTTAAACATTGTATAGATGATTTAAGCGGTAGATGTTATGAATGTGTGTCAATAATCAGTATGTAGATCCGGTGTGGAGCCGGCCTATTTGCGGAGTCGTTACACGTTCTGGATATTCCGACAAAGCAGCCTGTATGATCTTCATTTGATAAATGTAGTTAGGTTGTTGTAATTTTGGTTTTGATGTTCACAAAGAAGCAATGTATAGCTTTGTGAAATAAGAGCTCGTGAACTCTAATTAGCCTTTAGGTGCTTTGTGTATCTAAATTAATATTTATAGTGCAATGCTATGTTCATTATTCAATATGTTTATATATATTCTTTCTATTTCTAATCTACATATTTGAAACTTTTTAAAGTATGATTCAATTTATGTCAAATAAAGTGTAAGTATAGTGTATCACACAGTATCACAATGTCCATCAATTTCTAGCGTCACTCATGTAATTACACGACTTGTTTGGGAATCCCGGTCACATCTCAGTTATTTACATTTTTGCATATAATTTCCATCACACAGCTACTAATTTATGAGTCCATGTAGTCTGGTATCTACGTTACGCTTATGCACTTTACAAAAACAAGTTTTATTTGTGAATCGAGACGTAAATATCTGCTTATAAAAGTCCGCTTAGGTCTTCATACTATCTTGATAATGATATCGCCTATTAATGCAATTATAGATACATATATTAATTAGTTAAATTGGTTACACGTCGTTCAAAAACCTAATTGGTTTGAAAAACACGGCAATATCTATATGCTTGTTAAGAAAATGATATGAATACGATATTACGGGACAACACTGTATGAAACACATAAAAAAATAACATTTAAAACAAAAATCTTCACACAATGTGGATTACAAAATTCTTTATTGACAATGTAACACATATTCTCAATAAAGTCAAGATGTAACTTATTCATGATATTACCTTAATTATTGTGTGTAGTAAGTCCACAAAAACGTGAAACGAGCTTCTTAAACAAAATAATCACATTATTTGAGATAGATAGTAACATATTTTTAAAGATTTTTATCCTTATAATTTAAAAATAATGTTTTATTTTTAAATATTTTATATTATAACTTTAATTACTTCAAAAGCGTCCGCTTCGTAGTTGTCTGAAAATAAAAGAAAGCTACCTAGAGTTTAGTTATTTATTTACTAGACTAGATTACATTATCTACAACACTGATTTGTGATTTGGTTATTACCTATGCTTGCCATATATCCCGTGTTTTTGCTGGAAAAAGAACTTCTTCATTTAAAGTTAAAGCATAACTTTAACTTTCATATACAACGTAACAATGATTTAAAATGTCATTAATTATAGGCGTATCTATAGAGTATATCTATTATATGCCGTATATTGAAATAGATACAATAGATACTCGAGTTTTACGCTTAAGATGCCGGTTTTTAAGTAGGCAATTAAAACCACACCAAGTAAAATTTAGAGTCGAACAATACCAGCCTCACCATAAAACTAGCATTGGTATATGTAATTTTCAGGGTCGTTCACAAATCTTACTGATGCATTGGATGCAAAAATATTATTTTAATTAAATTAATTAAAACTTTTATGTTTTTTGTAATTAAGCCTAACCTCCTTCTTATTTTTATTAAAGCATTCAAATTTTTTATTTACTAAATAAAACTGATTTTTCATTTATTTTTATTCGCAAATGTGTTGAAAAACGTCGTATTAATTATTATTTACACAATTAATCATAATGTATGTGTGTGTATTATAACGTAATTATTTCCTTAGATTTGAGTCGACTGAATGACAAACATCAAAATGTCATCCCAGTAGTTCACTTCAATTGACGTCAGTAGGTACGTGCGTAATTTTTTCATCTAAATCTAAAAATAAATATATTTTATAAGGCTATTTCTATTATTATTAGATAAGAAAATATATTCAATTAATTACCAAATTTATTTTTAAACTTCTTTAATAACAAAATACATTTCAACAAAGAAGAAAGCTTCTATTTTTATTTTTTCTACCATGTATTATAACGAAGTTGGTAAAAGTTTTATTGGGTAAAATGTGTCTGGCAAGATAAACAGTAGAGTCATTAACTTTAAACTTTCGCTATTTGAACTCATTGTTACTAAATAACACACAACACTAACGTTAGTATTGTGTGCCGCAGTAGCAGCCCTACGTTTTTTGAAAATCAAATGAGGGTAGATAGAAATACCCTCATTTTACACACACACGGTTGAAACGTCGAGGTAAATAAATAACGTTTCTATGCCCGATAAGTTCAGCTATATTTACAAACAAACAGTAGAGCCTCCGCTATCCGTGTTCTGAATGTAACCGTAGGTAATTGTATGGTATGTCTTTGTATGAATTTGGATCCGAAAAAATAGAACAACGTAATATATAAAGAAAATAACTCACAACACTTTTTATTAGTTTTGTTTATAAATTTTAAGTACCTCCATTGGACACTACGATAATTCTGTCCTTGTCTCTGCTAGAACTAGAACGCAAATTTCAGTAATTTATAAGTAATTTGCTAGAAATTTGTTAAAGTTTAAATGGAATTAATGTCCATGTTGTTGCAAAAACTTTAATTAAATTAGTTAACATTTCGAGAAAACAAGATACCTTCACTGTGCCGTGTTAATTTTTTGAATCATCTGAATGTTTAATGAAACGTAATATTTCATTATAGGAATATATATATTTTGTAATCCGGAAGTTAATCAGACGCTTGCCTTTTCCTCGTCAACTACCTCATTCAAATGTAATTCTTGCTCACTGTATATATTTGTGATACTAAATAGAAACAAATTAAAAATTACGTCACTTGAATACATTTTACTTTAGCTTGATTTAAAATTTCTTCATTTTAATTTAGTTAGAGAAGATCGACAAAGAAGAATACTTTTTGTGTTATATAGCCCTATTTTAGATATTTTTAAATTAACATTCGCAATGTCATTGTCATTGCAACGTTATCACTAATCACTACATAGTATAAAACAAAGTCGCTTTTCTTCCCCTATATCCCTTTGTATGCTTAAATCATTAAAACTACGAAACGGATTTTGATGGGGTTTTTTTATTAGATAGAGTGATTAAAGAGGAAGGTTTTTATATATGTTTTATACACGTGCAAAGCCAGGGCGGGTCGCTAGTTAAATATAAAATGTATAATGTTATTAAATCTGCGCATCTATGTTGAAGAAACAAGTTATTTCATAAGTTTAAGGTTATTGAAATGATTAAATATTACGTGTCAATTATTCAGCGATTCTTTTTGTGTTTTTCCATACTTATCAATACAATACATACAATCTTACAATCGAAGTAGGAAATTCCAATGATGTCTCTATGATGAGTATAAATAAATATTTACGACGTCTTTAGAGTAAAAAATACAATATTTACAATTGGGCTAGAAATAACGCGTATTATGAGTGGCACCCGACGTCTTCGGCGACCTGGCGCCCATGAGCATCGTACAACCTGCTGTATAGCTAAATCTGGTAATTACCCGTTTTTTTGGTGGCATAAACTGATAATTTAGTAATCATCTGCCCTCTCAGTGCTGCGCTTCCAATCTCTGCAATAAAATAATTTATGGTAACTTTTTGTTATGGTACCACGGTAAAATCCCTGACGGATATTTACAATCCTCTTTACTTTTAAACGCTGTTTAACCTTAACAATGTCTCAATGCTCTGTCATTTTTCCTTTAGTGAAATGAAAAAATCTGAGAAAAAAATTATGAGCAAACTAAAAGTGACTGGGCAATCCATAAGTATGTATATAAGTAGAGGTTATGTTTTAGTACAACATAATTTTACTCGAGCTAGATTATAAAAAAACTTATTTTACATAATTATTGTTTTTGTACTCACTTGCACATGATAAATGGTATGCGAATCGTCATGTATTGCATCCTTTTCATTGGTATTGGTGGTGGAGTTAGTATCTGATAACAATACAAGTATGGGGAAATCTTTCGCTCTTTCTGTTCTGTTCGTATTTGGGGCTAATAGTGGCGAAATTAATACGACGTCTTTAGAATCCTTTTCAGCGTAAGCTAGCACGAGCAACGCTAGACTCAATATAACAAGTCTCATCGTGCTTTTAATGGAACAAATTTGTTGGAAGCTTTATTTATATGATTTGGTGTGAATCGAGGATCACGATTCACGACTTTATATTCTTCCGTTTTAATCACTGTCTGAAATCATTTATCAATTACTCATTATGAGTTCATGGACATGAGTGCATAGTAGGATCGATAAATAAATAACCCGAAAATTTAAATAGAAAATAATGAGACCTAAATGAAGTTCAAATTCATAAACTGAAGTTTGACATTCCTTTCATGGAAAGTACAATGTTCAAGCAATCATTAATGTGTAAATTTTAACATTAAACCTTTGGTACTTTCTACTTACGAATTAAATTCTAATACTCATTTACACTAACCTTACAAGTATATTAGTAATTTGTCATAAATGAAAATAATAAAACCACATAGTCCCCTAAATTGAGATTGGCCATATATTTTTTGACTCTTCTTCTCAGACCAGGCGCGTTATTGATCAGTCTACAAATTGGCGTATATAATTCGGTATAATTCTAATAAAAGAGATGAAGGCATATGGATGAAGGAGATAAAACTGTGAATTTCACACATTTTGAAACAATTTTTCAACATTTTTATTTTATTTTTTGAATGAAAGTCAGCCAACATCAACTGTTATAAGATGACCTAATAAAAAGTGAATCATTATAAAACGAAAACTAATTAATATTCATCTTGATTGGCAATGACGTTAAATATATAATTAGATATTACTTTATCTTTAAATGAAAAATGGGATATATAAAAGTTAAATCTGTTTTAATATAATAGTAAAATATATTATTTACAAAGTTTCTTTAAGTAATATTTAAAGAAAACAATTTCACTGGATTAAGCGCGTTTATGTAATGAGGTTGCATGATAATTTAAGTAGTTTAATAAATTAGTTTAGTAAAATTTTGTTAAATATACGTACTTAATTCGGTATAATTGTTTTCTTTAAATGTGTGACACTCGCCTAAAGATAAGTCATTACTATAAGTAGTTATATTCTTAAATAAAAATTAAATTTATATAGCATCATATATTACAGCTCTGCACTCAATTCTGGCACCAAAAAATTTCGGGTAATGCCCTAGTTTCACTTATCAACTATAATCAGGTTAACCAACCAGCTAACACAGTTTACAAGATACCTAGTAGCTTAATTTTACTATAATTCTCATTAATCATAGTTTTTTTTGTTAAAAAAAATGCCTTAAATATGTATAAACAATGTACTAATGATACCTATGGTGGTTTACTCGATATTTTACCGATATACATTATTTATATCAGATGATTTAGGCTAATATAACAATAATACAATAATAAAGTTAAACATTTGTGAGAAAAGGCACAGACTATAGTCTGTGATATATCACAGAGGTATAAATATTACCTTGAAAAAACCAGAGATTCTGGTTTTTTTAAGATTCCCAACTGGACACTGCAACCGCTTAATATTAATAATTTATTAGCACAATAATACAGTAAACATTGAAAATGTTAACAAATAACAATCTTTAAAAGATAAAAGTTATAATATACAAGGTTATTAGAATATTTATTAACAATTACTCATACAAAGAGTCGATTGGTACATTAAGTTCTTAACAGTTCTCAGTTACAAGTCAAAAACTATCATTACCTTGTGTGAGCACAGTAATAAAACTAACAATGGCATCCCGTTTGTTGAATAAATCTGCTAACAACAGCAGTAGGAGCGACACGTTCTATGGTGGTTTCCAAAACTTCAGTTTGTTCTGCGTTATCTCTCAGCTCTCCAGTCCCATCGATGATTGGCAGAATCAGTACCAATGGTGGAACAGGCAACGTTGTTTGAAACATTGATTTGGTTTTTACTACAGGAGTCGCTAAAATTGCTTCTGTTGTTATCTCTTCATCTATGTTTTTTCCCACTTCCCTTATGCTCACTTGTTCTGTCACTATCGGTTCACTTGTGAACAATATTGGATCAACACCAACAACTTTTGTAGGCTGCATTTTTAGACTATTTTCGACAGTTTGTAGGTGATTTGTTTCCTGGACCATTTCATTCATGAAATCTCCCGTGCCTTCCTCTTCCAGCGTTAGAACTGGAGTGGGATCCACAGAAAATCTAGCTTCTAATTCCACAGTTTGATTAGGCTGGATAGTCTTTGAAACACACACAGTGCTAAACAAAAACAAAAATACAAAAACAACGTTTAAAAAGTCTGTTATTTTAACCATTTTCCTTCTATTTAAAACAAGAAACACGAAGGAATTGTGAAGTTGCTATATGTGGAATGACCGGTGGCTGTTTTGTTAATTAATTAACTTGTGACAATTGGAAAATATCCAAGTTTTATATGTATAGCTATCGCAACCGGTGTAATTTTAAGACTGCATTCTTTTGAAATCGTCGCGGCAATACGACGTCTACGCATGTGTAGGAGCTGTAGTGATGGTTTTATATTGGCAATAATTACCAAATATTGCAATGGTCCCGCGACCGTTTGACCGCGCGTATAATATTAAATAAATGATTTGTTAGTTGGTTTTTAGTGAGGCAGACAGGCATGTTGCCAATAACAAAATACGAGAAATAAATATATATTTTTCGAAAGGTCAAAAGCCCAGTTCTACTTATAACTGGGTTTATAACCGGCTTAAACGCTTCTTACTTAATATAGTTCATATGATAGATATAGTATTTTAATGTATATGTAAACTCCGTGGCTAAGTAGGTTATGCGTCTGCGTGATGCGCCGGAGGTCCTGGGTTCGAATCCCTGAGGAAGAAATGAATCTTTCGGTTAGAAAGGCACAGAAGGCCGATCACCTTCTTGCCTGTAAAAGAAAATGACACAGAAAAATGTCTGCCCGATGCCCCACTGAATTTCAATTAGTTACGGCAATTCACTTTTTTATATTGCCGGAAACCTTCGTCGAAATCGAAATACTTCGTCATAGACAAAAATAACGTGCTATGTTACCTTCACCTTTATAAGATGTTTAGAATTGACATTCGATGATTAATATCTCTTAATCTATATTCATATCTTATTTGTCTGAAAATTAAGACCAAATGTGTCGATGTGTACCTGTTACTGTGATCCTTTTCACATGCAAGCAGATAGGCAAATCATTTTTTTTTTGTTTCCCCGTTCACAGAACCTCTATGCTAAGCGTATCCAATGTTTGTCCAACTGAACTGCGGTGGCGATTAGGCTGTCAAAAATAAGTAGGCATTAAAAAATTATATAGTACCGAAGAAATTAGACATCGACCAGTCAAAATATTTTAAAACGTTTATTTTCATTGAAATTTAAGCCATAATCACATTAACAACAACACAGTAACATTGAATTAAGTCCAACTTAAGGATCATTTGTAATCATGTCCATGTGCGGGACGTTCACATGAGTCATGGGTTTGCCCAGAACCTTTAGCGACAGTACATGGCCGATTATCTTATCATTTCATGGCTTTATATGGTTGTATATCGTATATTATATATGTAGTCTATTAAGTTTATAAAAATAAATAAATAAATATTGTTTATATTTGTTTAGATAAATATTTCAAATGAAATATTAATATTTCATTTCTTCATTGTGTATCATGGTGATAATTTGAGAATGTTTTATTAAAAACTTAACAAAATAAAGGAAAAAGGTATTTCCCAAAGTAACCAATTTAAACTTTTATTAATTGTACATTTACGAAATTTATTCGTTTTTAAGGACGGTAGTCCTAATAGAATACAAAAAAAAACAAAAAAAAACATTAACGCCTGATAAAATTATTTGAGCAATTTAGCAACACTTTTTGCTAACATTCAATGAACAGGCGTATGTAGTTATCAGATAAAAATAACCAATCCCACGGCCCACCGCAGTTACCATAAATTAATAAAAAAACATACGCAGGCATAAATAAAAAAAGTACTTCAATCTCTGTTTATTTATAATAGAAACATTTTTAAATTGTATTATTGCTTAGTCAAGTTTTAACAAAGGAAAATCATAGTATGCTTTAGGAATCTTTAGCACAGTCACAAATGAATATAGTCAAAAACCGACGCGGTTGTGTTTCATAATATGTATTTGTCCTCCGCTTTAGTCGTCTCCGCAACACCTTATGATAGGCAGCTAATAATATTTTTGCGAATGGATTTTCTCTATGTCATCGCATTTCAAACATTTTTATGTCGCGACCCACGAAAAAGGCAAAAAGTTAAGTTAAAAGTCTTACGACCCCGTCACTATAATATTTAGTTTTATAACACTACATTAAAATTCCATACCTTTAATAAACGAATCTTTTGTATCTATATGTAGTTTGTGTTTATTACTTTTCAACAGACCCATTTTAAAAATAAACTCGACCCCCCAAAGGTCGCGACCCCACGCTTGAGAAACGATGCTCTATCTCTAGGTAGCAGAAATAACATAGTATGAATAAATCGGTTAGGGTGCGTACCCAAAATACTGACTATATTACACGTTGCATTGCTATACGCGTTGACCAAAATATGAGCCAGCTTTCGGGTTTATAATATAGTAGTATGAATATCATAGATGGCGTTTATACAACACGCAATAATAAAATTGACGTTACCTTAGTCTTCTTATAGGGAGCGCAATTCTACAATGCTAGAAGATAAAACCTAAAAATATGAGAGTAGTTTCAACTTTATTGTACAGACTGCGCTTATATCAGATTGATAAACATCAATATTTATTAGTTACATTATAACTCAAGTTCGGCTGAACCAATTTTTATGATTTTTATGTTTTTGGATTTGAACAGAATTATAAGTATTAAAAATATAAAAAAATTCACAAAAAAATCGTTTCTTCATACATTTTCTATGGCATGACGTTTTACATGACAAGACATTATTCGGAACTCTGACGCGATACGAAGTTCGAGGGGTCCACTTAGTCAATTAAAACTATTTTTAGATAAGATAGATTTATATTTCAATAATTAGTCATGTAATTTTGCGTACTTTACAATACCTAATTATAATAACAAGATTTGATATTTGATACTATGATTCACTTAGCGTAAAAATTAAGCCTAGAATAATATGTTATACTTAATAATAATTACCTTATACGTATAAACTATTAACTTGACTATTCTACGAAATAAAATAAATGAGAAATAAAATTAAAATATATTCAGTAATTTATATATATATAAATATATATATATATATAAATATAATATATTAATTAACTTATATATATATATATATATAAGTTAATTAATTAACTTATATATATATATATATATATATATAAGTTAATTAATATATTATATTTATGATTACTTGCTGACCCGGAAAACGTTGTTTGCCATATTAATTTTTGGGGTGGGCTACCCTTATCACTTAGGGGTATGAAAAATAAATAGTAGCCGATTCTCAGACCTACTGAATATGCATATAAAAATTTGGTAAAAATCAGTAAAGCCGTTTCGGAGGAGTAAGGTAACTAACATTGTGACACGAAAATTTTATATATAAGATACATAAATTAAATTAAACTGTACGTATATATACACATATTATATTTGAAATACCAACTTACGAAAATTGAGTATTTTATATCAAAAGTAAACTTCTTTTTTTGAGAAGTATATAAAATCCCTGTATCAACGATCAAAGAACCGAAGTTAAAGTTGCTGTAAGTTCTTGGGGAGGCAGACGAACATCTCGTTCATCACTTTGTCAAGTTTCGCAGGGAATATTTGATGGCCATGCAGCACCGATGAACAAAACTTTTAAAGGGGAAATGAAAGCTCTGTGCACATAAATATAGAAGTGTTAGTGAAAAACTTCGATTTAGGATGTATTATTACAATATTATTTTTGGAACTCTGAGGAAATTGGACGCATTTGTGTATGAGTACATCAAAGAAGTATTTATCTAAATCTGTGCTTCAGAACACTTCGTATCTTGGTTTTCTTTGGATCTTTGAACACAGCTGTCAAGTTTATGCATTCCTTTTGAAGCCTGCCTGAACGGATAAGGCAGGCCCTATCTCAAGAATTATTTCCTAATCCGAGTAAAGACTGTAATCTTACTTATCTAGTTACATTTTGAGTATGTAAGTTTTATTAAAATTTATAAACTTTTATTTTGAAATTTGTTTTTAATTTTCAATTCATTCCTAAATGGGTACTTAGAATATAAATAATATACAGACATTTTTAGAAATATTTATAGATATTTTCGAATTTCTTCTGGAGCTTTTCAAACAATGTAAACAGTGAAAGACATAAGTATGTATTGTATAGCATGTACCTAGTACCTAGAGTAGGTTATGGACCGCATTACTGGTGAATGGATAATGTTAATAAGCACTTATTTGTGTAATGATAAACGTTACACTAAACGATATACATAGAAATGATTTTGAAAATAATATATATAAAAAGATATATAAAAGATAATTATATTAAAAGATTTAATTGTACGTTATTCGTTCGCACAGAGACGAGGATAAACTGTAATCAGCAACAGATTACAGTTCAGACGACGGAAATTGCTCCATCATTGACAGACGAGCAATGTACAAATCGAACAAACAATTCTCACATTCGAGAACCCTCATGATTACCTACAATCGGAAAAAGGATTTCATTAATCTCGAGTTTTATGTATTTTATTGCAAATGTTAGATCGCAATACCACACCAAATAAACAATACATCCATTGTGTTATAAGTACACACATAAAGGTTTCATTAATCTTTTCAACGCTTGGGCGGTTTTGTAATTTCATGTTTAACTGAATGTTAAATACTAATTACATACCTAATTTATATTAATACAATTAAAATATGTTTGCAATAATAACAGCTTTACTAAATTCACAAGAAAAAAATGGGAATCTACTCTGTCTGAATGGTAGGTATATACTTGCGGTTTATTGTATAATATGTCAAAGCGGACGAAAGAAATGAGTAGGCAAAAGCTTGTGTACTTATAAAACTCGCTTTTAATTTTCGGTCTGACTATTACAACGATGACAATATCATTTAGTAATCGCTAACGGCTAAAGGAAAGCTTTGAAACGTGGCTTCGAAAGCCGTACATCGCGAGCCACAATAAGTGGTTAGCCGCGCAAAACCTTCAATTCAGGAGCAAAAATATTGAATATTCGCACCCGATGCGGTGGTTGAGGTTTGTGGGGGTGCCCCCCGGCCGGTCCATTAAGCCCCCTCAGCGCGTTATTCCTCGGTATAGTGTGCAATAAAATGTGGACGCCGACCGGCCGCCGGCCTCAGAAAAAATATACCCTAAAATTATTATTCTTTTGAACTGGCGTACAGGCATGCGGATGGATCGGGCATTCATACGTTGAAAGCCCGTACGTAAAAACATTTGAGGATGCGCAAATAGACAAGTTTATTAGATGGCTGAAATTAAAATCCTTTCATGCCGATACACAAGAGCCAGTTTAGAGTGCCCCATCCTCGAAATATTAAAAAAGTTTGCTTTAACAGATATAGAATTTTCAATTATCGATCCGATTGAGTACTAGTACCTCCTGAACATCACTAACCCATCTATAAAGATAAACATTGTCATTAAGAAGAAAATCGTTCTCAAGAACGCACTAAAAAGTGAAAAATAAATTTTATTATAAATGAGCTATAAAAGCTACGTATAAAAGCTATAAAAGACGTAAATAGTGTTGATTAATAAAATTCATGTAAAATTCAACAAGGGCATAAAATGTTACGTTGCTCTTTGAAAGGAAATATATAAATAGTGTTAACTAAGAAACTATCTTAAAACATATACTTAGTGAGAATAATGTTTATTTAATGAAATATCTTTGTTTCCATTAAATTCTCGATTATTGACAACAAAGCTATGAACAGGTTTCATTTAAATATATTTTTGTGTTGCTCACATTAAATGTTTTTTCAGCGTCCGTAAACATTGTGAGCTTATTTATAGTTGTTCCCAAATACGATTATAGAGGTTGTGTTGGGCGTGTTTTTGTTTGACTTAGCTGTGGCGTTACGGTAGGAGTATTAGCGACTGTACATAATAAAGCATTGGAATATTCATAAAAATAATCGGTTGTAGCTAATTTTGTTAAATTTCATAGAGTCATAGAAAAGTTCAAGAACTGATTCAATAATAATTTGTTTGTGAACTCACCTCACAGTTGAGCGTGAGGTGAGATGTCTTCACTTGAGAATCCGCGGTGGTTCCGTCAACTTAACCTCTTTACAGAAGATGTAAAAGTAGCCCTTTGGCTAGCGGATATCGAAGTGAAACTTTATAAAAATCCCGCGAGTAACCAATAACGCTGACGCAAAATAAATAGACGTATCATACACACACACTCGTACATTTTAAAACAGCTTTAACATTTAAATTTAATTTGTATTAATGTGTAGTGTCTATTATGTAATAGTGTATATTATAATATGTATTGTCTATTATAGGAAGGCATTTAATATCACTGACAATTGCGTAAAATTTACTGCACTGGTACTTGATAAGTGAAGTAGCCCAAACTTTTTTGTTACCAAATTCGACTGTGGATAACTCTACCCGCTCTGAAGTACCTGACTGCCGCCATTTTACACTAGTCATTTACACATTCAATTAAATTCTCACTGTTTTAATTTGACTCCATTTCTTCGTAAATGACGCCAGTAATTTGCACCGAGACTTGGCTGCGAAGTGGTACACTATTACTAAACCGTAATTAAGCATAAAATTACGTTTATGAATTAAAATCTAAATTAAACTAAAAAACCGGGTCTCAATAAATATAACTTCTATAAAGGAGTTCTGTCATTAAATATATATTCTAATGTTAAAAAAAACAACAAATATTATTTATAACCATATTATGATATGAAAACAATTCTATACGCGGTATATTCCTGTCAAAGTATATTATTGGTGTATATGGTTACCGTTTTATTTTATGTTCTAGGATTTCATTAATTATTTGCCTTTCAACTTCTTAACATTATCATATTGTCATGTAAAATAATGCAATGAGTTACATTTTAATTCAAAGTTATATTTTTAGAACCACATAATGAATGGTTTGCTCCAGAATTTATTCGGCCATTCGGTTCATCTCGTGAACCTTACATGTATGAAAAAAGTACCTACATATATGACCAATAAATCAGAGCTATTTATTATTAAAAGTAAGTGAAATAAAAACGTTTTACGGCTGAATGACACGTGTGAAGGCTTGTAAGCGTGTGAGGTGGAACCTCAGTCGCGTCGCCAAATCTTATTTGAGCTCGGAATTCGTTTCGACTCCCTGTTTGCCATTTTTATATTACATACTTTCAATATGTTATGATATACAAAATTGTGTTGAAATTTAAGCGTGTCAAGTCCTTGGCTGTCACTGTTTAGAGATATGTTTTTTTTAATTGTAAAAATGCCTTTAATTCACTCTATTTACCGCTTTAGACTTCTTTCTGTCTATTGTATAAAAAAAATAGTACCGTTTTAGTTAGAAAAGTCAGTGATAATAATATTTTTAAGGAGTTGTTATTGCCATATCATAATCTACTCGCCATAAAATGCTTTTCCTTTGCACATTTGCATATCAAGGATTGAATTTTTTCTCGCCTAATTAGATTTAGTTGCAAATAACTAATAAAAAAAAAGGTATAGATTATTTCAATGCTCGAGTTTACAATTAAACATCTGTTTAATAGTAAGGAAATTAAATTTGTTTAAAGTTATTGAAACATACAAAATAAGTTTGTTCATCATTTCCTAACCACAACATTACTATCATGTCTGGCGAAGTAGTTGCAGTTTGAATTTTTCATTTGAGTTAAGATTGGGATTCCAAAACAACCCGCTTCCAATCATTAATTTCAGAACGTATAGGAATTCTATTAGAGATTTCAACAAATCACGAGGTGGAGCACAGCGCTGGAGCGAAATACAAAGGCAAGGTGGCGGGCGTCCAGGCTAAGATGAACTATCTCTTAGACGCCCGTGCATTTCACGAGCCAACGAAACAGGAAATTGAGTAGCTCTCGATATATTGGACACCATATACCACCTGAGATTTTCAATTTTCCAATGTGGTGTAAATTTATTCGGAATACGTAGTTCCGCTGTCGAAGTTACGAAAGTAAATTGTATTATGTGCATATGGCCAACAAGACTCCGATTTCTTTGTTTACATGTTAAGTCGTAAAGACAAGGATTTTCTTTAGGTACTTTCGAAAAACAATCGATGAAGTTGCTATCTACAATACATTTTTTTTACATTTTATTATCTATGAGGTGCCTCGAATCCAAGATACAAAATGCTTACGGATTGTAAATGATGTTATTTGACTTTTTGGGGAGCATAGTTATTATACGGTTATACACTGTCTCCTGATATAAGGAAAATTGAACAACTTGGTGCATTCAAATCAGCATTTCCTCGACGTATGTGAGTGGAGAGAAATTTCTTTGACCAGAACGTTTTTAAAAACACTTATATAGTATAACCAATAATTTATCTCTTCGGTAGACAAAACAGGAACTAATGCCGCCATTTTGAAATATCATTCCGCTGTAAATTTTAGAAGTGTGAGTGCACACTATATATTTTAGTGGTTTTCAATGTAAAAAGTGCAAATAAAATACTTCTTATATGTTTTGGATTACATCTAATAAAAACTCTAAATTTTACACTAAGTAGTGACTATTGAACAGATAATTAGGGTGTATTGTACCTTATCCTGTCTAAAGGTGTCGAAAAAGTCTAAAACGTTTACAATATCACAACTAACTTATGCATATTTTTCCAAAATTAAAGCAGAATTTTCAAATATGCAAATAATGTATCGTGATTCAAAATATTTTTAAAAACGGCGGCATTCAGTTTGGAGTAGGGCCAACCTATATCAGGTTCTGGCTCGACACCGCTAAAGATATTTAATATTTGAACATACTAAAAGTTACTTTCATATTTTGTAGATGAAACGAGGCATTTTCATTGCTATTTCTGTTCCTTTATTATTTTGAAGAAATTCCAACCTTTGTATAACAGTTAAAGATTCTTAATAAATAATTATTAATGTATATTAGGAATACTTTAGCCATAAGCCTTTCTATTGAATGAGTCTCTTCAAAGTAATAAGCTACCAGCCTAACAATATCGGCCTACGTGGCTTAATGGTTAATACATCCGCTTGTTCTGCTGGAGGTCCAGGGTCGAATCCCGGGGACCAAATAATGTTTCAGTCGGGTAGACAGACGGATAACTCTGCCCTATGCCCACAACGGATTTCAACTTTTATAAAGAAACTATTCTACCTTTTATAAATTATATTATTAAATAGACGTGTCTTTGCCATTAACAAAGACTGTAAATGTGTTAATGGACACGTATCTTAAGTTTTTTTCTACTTTAATAAAGTAAGCTAGTAAGTAAGTAAGCTTTAAATTGCTTATTAGGCTAGATCGTAATTTACACTAATTTTCTCCTTATGTGAAACCTCCTTAAAAAAAGAGAACACGCATAAAATAGTACGTAGTTTGCTATATATAGATACTTATACTCACTGGCATTTTGACGATCCACGCTCATATTTCTTGATATTTTTGCTTATCAATCTGTTAAGGATCTATCGCAATCTTGGTGAATGGTGTCGATGTGTGATTTGTCTCGTCACGCTACCCGCTGAGTGCAGAGAATGTGTGCTGTTGGAAACTGAGAGCGCCATAACTCCCGCACGTGACGTCACGGGCCGGGACATTCTCTTGTTTCTCACGTTGTACTCATTTTATACTAAAGAAACGTTATTTGAGAGCTCGTGGCATGAAGGTATATAAGTTCAGTTGTAATAAAGTGTTCGTTATCCGTTGAACATAATACAGGCTCAATTATATGACAGGAAGTTATATTTAAATCGAGTTTCAATGGTTATCATTGCAATAATTATTTTCTCTATAAAGTTTCAGACAGTGGTCACACTGTGTTACCATTGCTTAATTTTGGTAACAAAAAAATTGCCAAAATGGCAGCTACGAGTTAGTACTATAAGAGTCATAATTTGATAAAAATGCAATGCTCTTTATAATGCATCAATTATACTTTAATAGTAAGTTAAAACATGTGTCATTACATACATGAAACGTCTTTTAATTATTTCAAGGTAGACTAGGACTGGAAAATGGGACTTAAATGTAGCAAGTTCTAGTTCATAAAGAACAATAATAATAGAGCTAAAGAAATACACAGATTTCATAAAGAATTGTTGAAGTTGAGTTTATTGAAACGTTCATGACGATGCGTCCTATAGCCGAGAAGTTATTGTTTATATTCAAATTGTCAATTCCTACTTCGTTTCCCGCGCTCTTGTTATTGTCTACGGCCTAACAAAATGATCTTAATGAAACTTCTCTGCGGCCGACGGAGTGAAAGATTTATTTACGCAAACTCATTTTGTCGCGGTCTGTGAAATAAAAAGAGGTTGTTGGCAGCTTGGAAATATTTTTTTTGTGAATGGAGAACGGCATGTATCTAATGACCTTAATGTCAGAGTACTCGTTTCAGTCTAAATGCGATCTTCTATACAAAAATTATATATACCTACTTCTCATAAATGAAATACCTGAAGTTTGAGTATAATATATTAACTAGTTTAATATATTTTTTTACATTAAGAAATAAATGTTGCCAGTTAATAATATCAACTCACTTCTTTATTAATATATAACAGTACATGAAGTACTTTATCGATTTCGTTGAATTGATTGATTTTTAAGCTTTAAAATTTTAAAAGCTCATCTCGAAACTATTCAGTAGGCGACATATCTTTAGATTATCTGGAAAAGTATTTTTAATAAATAAACGCTTGAATTATTCCAATAAAAGAAAAATAGAATCATTCTTAATGACATGGGTGAAATAATATTGCAAGTAAAAGTTAATAAACTTATTAAGAAACAAAGCAGAAGTACCGAAGAATGTAGTTAGCAACTAGCAAGCACTGCGTACTTACAGCGCGGACACGGTAAAGCAACGCGAACGGAATTCATTTAAAAACTCATTTCTCAAAGTCACGTAAGCTGCAAGTATGTTATAAGCTGTCGATTTCACGTATTTCCATTTTCCGGGCCTCTCCGAGACCTTATTGAGGTGTCACCCTACAACGTACACTATTATAAGACAAAATTACATCTCTACGTTTGGATTATAACATGATAGTTTTTAAAGAGTCCAGACTTCCATATGTGAAAGAATTTTTAAAATTGGTTTATTAGTTTTTCATAGATTACAGATATTTATACAAAGTACATAGTTTACTTATATGTAGAAAACGATACCGCGAACTTGATTAAATGAGATCGCTATGAGTCGACATTTTTTTTTCATAATAGTTCATAATTTTAATTTATCATTAAGTTTTTTATAACGATTCAGCTATTCAACATCATTAATTATTTAAGTGGGTATAAAGAATAACATTAAAGTAAAGAAAAAAGCGTTGTATTCAAATTGTCGAATAATTTGAAACCGTAAATATATTTTTTGCATATATTTATTTAATTTTACAAAAAGATAGTGAAAATGAATGCAACGTGAATGCTGAATCTGTCTACGTATAATATAGGTGTATAGGAGCACTATAAAATGGAAGCTGCGACTGTTAACAACATTTTGCTTTTCATTTTTTAATTAACAAACGTTTGCATAAAATTTTAGTTTTCTAGAGAAATAACGACTTCAAAGGTGGAGTAGGATTTCTATGCAGTATTATGAACGTTGGTAAATTAATGTTTTCAAGCTTATAATGCGCGTTGTGTACGAATTTAAAGTTTCTTTATTTGATTTAATGGTCTTTAATTGAGCTCTCGTTAAGGAAACTAAAACAATAGTTCGACTTCATGATTTAGAATTTTGCATTTAATACTTAAATGAGCTGTTATTTTTTTTAAGTAAACGAATTATATACTCCTCTCATTGTTGCTTTTAACGCAAATTAACTGTTTGGAATTACAGTCAAATATTCACACATCAAAAAAGTTGAGATGTTTTTTAAATGCTTATAATATTTACAAATAACTTATTACGTTTATGTCCTTTATTTTTGATTTTCATATTAAAATTATGTTTTTTAAAATGTTACACCAATAAATAATGCATTAATTAATTAATTTTAACACGAGAACAAAATCTCTCAACTTTTCCAAGTGAACGCAAACTTTTTTTTGCCTCTTGTAAGTAATTTATAAACCTAATTATATAGTTTTTAATAGTCTACATAAATATTTGTGATTTTGCACTATTGTACATCACGCAATTAAAACATCTACATACATTGAATTTAAAATTACCTACATTACGTATTATATTACGAAATACAAAGTGAAAACTAATTATTTGTTAGGTAATCTATCAATAGAAAACTTATCGTTGTTAAAAAAAATTGATGCAGTTTTATACAAAAACCATTAGATGGACATTGATAAAAGGTATCCTAAAAAACTATTATAAACAGCATTTAAACAAAGTCGCTTTATCTGTTCCTATATCTGTATGCTTAAATCTTTAAAACTACACAACGGATTTTGATGCGGTTTTTTTAATTGATTGAAGAGGAAGGTTTATATATATGTTTTATACCCGTGCGAAGCCGGGGCGGCGCTAGTAAATTATAAACAACGTAAATATAGATGATGACATGTTTATAGTATCGTAAACAGAGTAAATGAATAATTAATGGTAAACTGAGTGGCGTTTTCGTGTTTCGGGTACTCAGAGCCCATACAGTAGTAGAATTGAGCCGCTGAGAGCGGATCGGTGTTTGACAACAAACTAATCAGTGGCTCTCATCACGACAGGTCTTCAATTCTAGCAAGCAATTTATCTCATTCCTATCTACCAAAACAATTAGGCTGGGTAATTTCCAGTTAACAGGAGTTACTTAAATAGGAAAAAGCAGTTATTTTAAGTCATTATAAATCTATTTTTCCTTGTATTTTTAATAATACCTATATTTTAGTGTGTAAGTTCTTTGTAAGTTCTTACACTTCTCCACGATCTCTTGTTTATATTTTTACTAAGGATGCCTAGAAGAGATGCTTGGTAGCGATAAGGCCGTCCGTTGCACTCCTAATAAATACATTTGTAAATAAATAACTAAAAGTTAATAAATATGTATATGGTTTTGTTAACTACAGTTTAACAAGCTCAGCCTTAGTAAGTTTTAACAAGGATAAGGTAAACTCTGTGATAGGTGGATGAAATAATGATACCGACATTGTATTAATTATAACATTTGTGTGACCGCGACTTCATCTGTGGCCAATTAAATAGTAAATCACAATAATGTTTCAGTTATATTCCGTAATTAATTCTAGATTATTTATTTATTTAGTGATGACGCAACATACTCGTACAATATTATAAAAATTTTGTGTATGCATTTTGAAAAAATATACAGTAGTAAACGCCACATTCAATCCTTGTTACTTATAAGTTACTTATATAATAAGTTGCTTTGTTATATAAATCTACGCAAACATAGAAAAATAAATAATACTATTCTGTACATGTGTAGTAAAAGTTATTTTTCAATAAACAGGACAGCAGAACTGTAGCCGCTTGAGAGCGTAAGCCTGACAAGCTATAATTTATAGTTTCGGTCTCTACGTAGAAGAAATACGGTCTATTTTAGCGTAAACAGGTATTGAAACGTTGAATGCGATTACAGTGGGCTCGCTTAATCAAGCATACGTTGTGAACAAAACAAACGGACGAAGTTACGCGAAGCCGATGTAGTTTTAAAAATAGTCTACCTCGTTAGTCCGCAACCCGTAAAGAGCTTACTGCTTGTTTGTTTGTACAGTGTAGCCCATACAATGTGATTTTTAGAATGAAGCCAAAAGGCTGAATATTCAAATGGAAGAAACAAGTTAACAACTGCATTTGTCTTGTCTTAGTTTAGGTGATTCTCAGTGGTTCACTGTTTTCATTGCCTGCGACTTGCAATCTGCTATGTAGTTGTCTTGAAATCCTCATTCCAATTTTTATAAAGTAGCCAATAACCTGAACCGATATGCTTTTACTATGCAAAATTTAAATACTACCAGTAGGCAATACATGTTTGTTCGGACATATGCTGTGTTATTTACAAATTTTTTAAAGAACTAAAATTACTTGGAAACAAAAAAGAAACAATACATAAGCCAGTTGATTTTTAAAAAACTGGCTGTAGCCGTAAGTATCTCCTGGACATAATGATTCTACGATATAAATATAAGTGGTAAGTACTTAGTTACCTACCACTAAACAGGATTTTAATTAAAACTGGCGGAGTGTTATAAAACAGGCGAGCGGCAAAGAAGCTGAGGAGTAGTGGCTATTTCTTTGCGTGTTGGGTTCTTTATTTAGTGTTAGCAGCGAAGCAACAAATTGTAATTTACTTTGCGAGTCTTTCACGGGCTCGGTACTCAATGTATTTCACATTAAAACCGCGTAATTACGATTTCAGAGCACAAATTCGTCCGTGGGATCTTTATTGACTGTTCGTTGGACAAACTCCCCATATACATTATGTGATTTGAAATGTGAAAACAATGAAAAAAAATTTATAAATGCGGACGTGAGCTTGTTTCATTGTATTTCACAGATATAGAAAAGTACAACTTTTATCAACAGACTATAAAATTGTAACAGCGAAGCCTTAAAGTTTATTTTTATTTTTATAAGATAGGTGGCAAACAGTCAGGAGGCTCAGTTGCGACTGCGAGTTGCAGTCCACCGCCAATGGAAACCCTCATCGCCTTGTGCGTGCGTTGCCGGCATTTTAAAGAGAGGTACGCTCTTTTTAAACGTTCCGTCGTAATAGTTCGGAAATATCTTAGAATGCAGCTGATTCGACATAGTGGTGGTGCGTGGCAAAAAATGCTTATAAAAATTTCAGTTGTAGAACAACGAACGTAGAGGTGATACGGATGAAATTTCATATTCCGCCTCGACGTTCGAAGATGAAACTGCTTTCATTATATAGTTTCACGAGATCACACTTTTTATGATAATATTAAAAAATGTATTTTAAAATTCGTAGCGTAGCCTCTGAATACGAAATTCTGGAGTATGAAAACTAATTATATCGCCAATATATCAATCACTGAGGTATTTTTCATCCACATAGTTATTGAAATTCTCGAGCTTTTATTGTTTTCCTCTTCGCTCTTAGCGTTCTTTGTTTCGCTGCGAATAAAAACGCAATTTGAAGCACGTAAAGTACAAAAGGCTTTAAAGCGAGTGAAAACTCGTTGCACTAAACTGTTGTACGCTTAATGGTTTCTGCACGGCGACCATTTGTCATCAAACACTTTATTACCCTGAATATGTACAGGTGCACCCACCTACTTATAAAAGAGTACACAATTATTTATGCTCAATATAAAAAAATGGTTTGTTTTCTCGAGAATTCACAATCGTCTATCTCGAATTAAATGTTACTTAAATGTTACTTAAATGCTGAAGGTAAGCTACAAAACTGTTACTTTGTTCAGTAATTATAAACTCCCTTAACCTACAACTAAAAAAATACACGCCGGAGTGATAGTTTTTAGTTTCATTAGTCACTATTATTATCATGATTGGTCAGTTATAATTTATCTGTGTTAGTGATTTACAGAAATATAAGATATTTCACCATTCAAATGCATGATTTTAATATAATGAATTAGTATAATATTTAATTGAGAGATAATATATTTTAGCAATTAGAGGAAATAATACAGTCTTATTAATCTTTTTCGCATTGACTTAACTAACAAAATACAAAACATTATATCGTTTTACATATTTATATTATTACTGATATTAATATTCCATATTGCAAGATTACTACTTTCACTAAACGTAATATTATTGGAATATTGAAATATTTATATGAAGTTTTTCTCTATTTTGTAAAAAAAATACCAGCAACTGTGGAAACGAGGAAAAGCTTTCGAGAATTTTCAAATAAAAATAACACAGAATATTTCGCTACATTTATAATTGAACTGTACGCCTCCCGACAAGTGGTCCTATGGTCTACTCACCACTAATATACAATAGCATAACAATTTATATTTCAAATCAAATGTGTGTGCGACTTCAACCGCGTTTCTTAAAATATGTTGTCTGAGTTACGATCCTAATCAAAAGTAAATTATCTTAAGTTGTTCCTTCTAACATAAGTTGAAGGTCATTTAAATGCAATTTAATAATTTAAATCGGCCCCGCCATTCGGGGTTTAGCCAGAACAAATAGATAGATTAACAAACTAATAAACGGAATGTGTATTTTTAAGTTTGTTACGCGATCATAAAATGCCAATTAGGAATTGATTTGAATGAGCCTTTTTTATATTTGGTTAATTATACTTCAGAGACAGTCACGTAATATCTAATATATAAAAATCTGGTGTAAGTATTTGCGTTACGACTCTTCCGAAAAGATTCATCCGATTTTTATGAAATTTTTTATCTGTATTTTGTAGGTATGAGAACAGGTCGTAACGCATTATTCACTCCTCTACTCCCACCCAAATTACTAGCTGTGCCCAGCGGGTGAAATTTATACTTGTAATTTATATAACTACATTGTTGCTGCGCTTTTTGAAAACAATAAACAAAAAACATTAACACATTTAACAAAAGATGTTTTTTGGGTTGAAGCTTACCTGTACATAAAACTATTATATTTATTGTAAAAAAATGTTGTTTTGATGATGTAGAGCTGGACGAAAATCGTAGAAAATATAGTCTGTCTGTATTACTCTGTATAAAATTGAGTTCTTATAACAGAAAATATCTTTGCGTACTTTTCTCATGTCTACCAGTTGTCCGACAGCATGCGTTGTGTCCCTCTAATGAAAAATGGACTTTTGTTTGCTGTAGGTCTTTGAGGACCGCATTTTATACAAATAATTCTTTTGAAAACATTGGATTGTATTTTATACATTTACAGAATTTAAAATTCCTTCTCATATTCTTAAATACATATAGAATACCGGCTGATATCTGTACAAGATAAAAAACAAGAGATTCTTACCAAATTAGGTATCTATAAAGTTGATACAATTCGAAAACATCAAATATAAACTTTTTGTCTCTATCTCTTTCTATGTCTGTTCTCCTACACTAAAAATATTGATGTAACTTATGGTGCTATATTGTGGCAAGCTTAGATAATATGGTTTAAGTAATCTTAAATGAATGTTAATGCGTCGATTGAAATTTTATTTATCTTATCTTTCCCGTACATGTGTGAAACGGACGGTAGAACGCTTGTGAAATATAAAATTACACCGTGTACGCAATAAATTACTCGGTATAAAATATATGCGTCGTAAAAATTCATTGAATATAGTATTGGCAATCGATTGTCAGCTGTGTGAGAGCAATAAACAGTAAATAGATGTGAACATATTCCGTGCCGTATCGTAAATTGGAAATGACGTGTCGTTATTGGGTCGCGAATGCTAAACATAAATTGCATTATCTAACCGCAACATCAGCTGTTTGTGTACTTACGCCATTTTTGTACTTATGCCAAAAAGTCGGTATGGACGGATGAAAAATTGACCGTGATATATTGTTCTATTACGAATTTTTTAAACCATTTATAAATGCAATTTTGCTAAATTCTTAACTTATTTATAAAATAATATATTTAATTTTGAACATCCGCCATATAGAGGTGTTGGTATGTGATGTGCGGAGTTTTCATAGATATTTATTTTGGTTGGAAGGCTGATATATTTCTAAAAATGAGATTGGTATTTGGTAAACATGAGATTTCGTTATCTAATTTAATAATCATTTTTATGTTAGATTTTATCATTATTATGAAAACTCCATAAAAATTATTTGACAGTTTCAATTAAAACATGTCTATGGAACTCCTGATAAAATATTATTTAACACGTTAACTGCCAAAACAAAATTTTGATGACGGCAATTACAATATATGACTAGACATATATGTTTTGTTTCCTATGATATATATTTTTTGTAAAATAAAACTAAAAAAATGTCAGCCATATATGAACCGAAGGAAATGCGCTATGTCAGGCATGTTTCAATAAAGAATATAACAATATGTAACATCTTATATGTATCTAAAACTAACCGTTTTTATAATTTTCTAAACAATTTTATTCAATAAATAGTATTTAACATTTCACTGTCTTATCAGGAAAATGTCAGGCAAAGCTAAACATAGTTTGTCTTGTACTTTGTCAATCAATTTCAATAAAGAATTACGCACTTAACATGCCGGACAACTCCCTGCGATCATTTCAATTATATGCTTTACCGTCAGTCACTCGGGACTGATATAGCCCTTAGATACCAAGTCTGTTTGTCAAGCACCATTACCTGACGTGGCAGTTAACGTGTTAAAGTATACATCATGATTAAATAATTAGCAAACACTAATGATCGTAAATACGTAAGGTTGTTTTACAAAAGGCTCAGGCTGTAATGCAGTCATGAATAATTATCCATCCAGTTGGAAGCGAGTTGAACTAGAGCTAACAGTAGAAAAGAAAGGTATAAAAGCTTTGCCCTTTCTAAAAATACGTAAATAGAAGCGGAGAGATGTTCGGTTCGAATGGCGGGAACGCACACAAGGACGTATCCACAGCGTACCGAGCTCACATACGCGAAAAACGATGTGAAATGGGAAAAAAGTTAAATATGTATGAGTGCGGGTAAATATATAAATCGGTATATAAAGGCGATATATAAAATAGGTAGGCGAGCGCGGGAGGCTGGATGTGTTCGGCTCAGTCGCTCGCGATGCTTCACGCTTTCCTCTCGCCTCGGACGCAGCCTCCAGCTTTCCCCTTACTTGAGCGATGTTGCACACGTACTTTGACGTGCTAAAACTTTTAACGGTCAGTGTTTAGTGGGTAGTGATGTTAAATTTTACAATGTTTGCACTCGTCGCGAAACTTTACTGAAGTTGGTAAGTTTAACAAAACTACTAACTTACGTAAGAGTGCGCACTTCATTTTGTACAAACTTTTCAGTAGACTTTTATTATATTTTTAAGTTTAAATGGACCTAGTTTTAACAATAAATAGTAAATATATATATATATATATATAAGGATCCATTATCTTTTAAATAATGTAATCGAAATTTGTATATTTATTATATAATATATAATTAATTTCCAGCTAAACTTATTATAAAAACTTCACAAATATATAAATTGATAATTTAAAAATATATAATTACGATTACTTGTTACTAAAAATCATTTTACATAATATTTCAACTTTCTGTTTAATTGATAGCTTCGACAATTATTCTCTCTATAATTAAGTTAAAATATTTTTTCTAACTCAGTCCCTTACTTTTATATTATTAAAGAAATGGTGGAAATTTAAAGACAGTAAACAAACTTAAACAATATATAATCAACAAATAGTATACATATATTTAAAATAATCTGTATATTATTAAACAAATCAGTAATAACGGATTCCTAGTTATAATATGTCGGTCGCGTAGCGCTACGTGTACGTAGCCTGACATACGTAGCTCGTAGCAACCGCGTAGCCATTGGGAGCGCTTATACAACGAAAAGCGTATCAATTACTACCACAAATTAATCTTAAACTATCTATTTCTGCTTTTTAACCTATATTAAGATATGTTATGCCGAAATCATCTGCAACTGTAAACTTTTATAAAGTATAGGTTTCAATACATTTTAGCATTCTTAGACTAGCTGCCTTCATAGCTCAGTTGGTTACTTGTCGGACTTTCAATGCATATAACACAGAGACTCTGTGTCAGATTTCCAAGAAAAATGAACTTAGGTTTGGAAAAAATAGTTTTACCTTCCTGTTTTAAAAAAAGTACATCTGTAGATAAATGCCATAATTTGTGTTTGATTGAATTAAAATCAATACATAAAATACATAATCCAGCAAAATAATACAAAGCTATCAAACCACTTTCAATGGCAAAGTAGTTTACATCTTTAACATGCAATGTATGTTGCGAAGTTGGAATATTGGAGAAAAATTGTTTTGGTCGGTAAGGCTTACCAAAAACCTGTCCCTTATAAAAATTTCTTTGAAATGAAGTTTATTCTACTGTCTGCTACTACATATCTACTAGGAATTACAGGACTTCACTTTAATAACAGAAAACGCGCCTTTTCAATCAAAACGTTTTATTATTCTACAATTATCATAAAAGTATAATTTTTTTTTACAGGTGTACAATGGAAACTATTTTCTACCTCGCCTTCATCTGTAAGTATTAAGAAGAGTAAACGTAATTAGTTCTTTCTTATCCTACTTCTTCGTAGCGAGATATTTACTGATTAAACATAACACTGCGTTTAGTCTGAATTTCCTAACGTTATTAAAAACATTATCTTAGTCTTCTTATTCCTAGTTTTTTTAATATGTTTAGGGTATTATCGAGAAATGATATACTTGACGATAACGATTTATATCAAGACACGAAATTTTTTAAACAAATACGTTTAGGAATTTAAAAACTAATGTTACCATTATTTCACGTTCAATTTCGATTTAATAGCAACTTTATAGTGATTTTATCATCACACTTGCTATAAAACGTTTAAAATTTGAAAGGATTTTTATGTTAATATGAATCTTTAAGAAACCGTTGGAGTGTTGGAATGTTGGAAATGACATCGTTATATTTTCTGTACATTTCGTACTCAGAGGCTCTTTAGATAGTTTAACGAGGGTAAAGGCAAACAGAGGTGAGAAAGGTGACGCTTTGTACAATTTAATCACGCCCTCACAAGGGCCTTATCAAACGTGTCCATGAGGACATCAACTGTTCTATAGGTCTATTGTATTTTGTTAAATATAGGCTATATTGTAAGTAAAAGGTTATCTACTGTAATTTATTGTAGGAGAACCTGCCTGAGTTTGTTGACCTTTCTTCTCAAAAAGCGTTCTCGAATGGCTCTTAAACTTAAATTACATTCTTAAGTGATAATGTATTCTCATAAAAAATATTTTCTACTTTGACTTTGCTAGTGATAAAAGCAAATTTATTTGTTCAACGATCTGTAAGCTAAACTATAAATATACAAGATAAAAAAATTATAGAAACTTTTGCTCTCTGCATAACAGGATATTTATCAAAATAATAAATACTTTGTGTAACTTGTCGGTATAAGTGCATACGCGTATTAAACGTCCGTAAATTTTAATGATCTACAGTCGAATAAAATATAATGAGATCTCCAAATAATAAAAGAACTGAAATGATTGAGAAATTTAATAAGTGCTAGTTTTTATTTATTATTATTTAATTTAAAATAACAAAACATGCATTTATCCATGATTTTTTATTTTACCTTAGCAGGGTTATTATTCAAACATGCCGTCCAAATTTCAACGATGTTCTATATCGTAACTTAAATCATTAATATTAATCAAATCTTGACAAATTTAAAAATATTTCTCGCCAATATTTGCGATTTCCGCAGACCAAAAGCATTGCATAGTAATTTTGGTGCAGATTTATAATTTTAACTTAATTATTTGGAATAATAAAAATCAAAACGTCTTTTAAAGCCCATATTCGAGACATTTTTTTTTATCAAAACAGCATAAAAATTATTCGATTTGGCAACGCAATCTGTACCTTTGTCCAAGGTATTCGCAAGTCAGTAAGTTTGTCTCAAGTAATTTGTGTGTGTTAATGCGGTCCCGTAGGGCTTAATCGAGTCGAGTGCGCCCGCAGCCAGCTGTTGACAGCTAATGAGCTTATGTGTAAGGTTGAGAAATATTTCAACATATTATCGCTGCTGCAGTTAAATTATAAATAAATTAAAACAATGAATTTTAATTACGATGTCATGTCATAATTTTTTACTCATTCCAACAAATGAAACTATAATGATAAATGTTCAGACAAATATATTATTTAAGTATTTTTAATAATTGAAATAAATCTAAATTATAGCAATGTTAAATTTAGCTTTACATGTGTGACTCGAATGACAGTATAAAACAATGTGTTAATAATTTTTATAATTGCAATTTATAATGCTAAAAACTTAAATTAAGCTTCTACATCTTGGTAAGCATAGAAACTATAGTTTACGCCACTCGAAAAGTATCCAGCTAATAAATAAAAAAATAGTTTTTAACAATAATAATTTTAAAATCGCTTCAGATGTGTTAAATAGATTAGATTTGTATTCTTGTTTGTTCAATAAAAACAGAATACAAATCTTTTCTCTCTCTCTCTCTCTCTCTATATATATATATATATATATACACACGTAGAAAATAATATCTATATCATCTAAAAATTTAAAACACAGATGGCCGAGTCATTTAAGCAAAAACAGGCGTCAATCTCGGAATATATGAAGATATAGTAGGTTATGTAGGAGATTCGAACTCATTTCTTGGTCAATTTCAGGATAAACTGAATGAAATAAAAGTTGTTAAGCAGAATATAACGACATATTACAAAACTTCTCAATTTCCTCACAAATTGCATATGTTGTAGCGTACATAGTATATACTATAAGAATAAATCAGCGAATAAATACTACGTACTACGAAACGTCACGGCAAGTTATTTTTTCAGTTAACTAACGCACAATTTTCCTCTTCAAAAATTATCATCGAAAATGCAGGTCGTAATAGTGTATAACCTCGGGCTCTCTGCCCTCTATCTCATAAACGGTTGCGAGTATGAAACATTTTTTATATAAAATGTGTCGCAAATTTTATGCTCTACAATTTTATCATGTTATGTTTAACATTTTAACATCATTGAAGCTATAGTAACCGGAATAAATACGAAAAACTGATTTTTATGACTTTGAATAGCTTACGAATCAAAAAACAGATTTTATTAGACTTTTGAGACCGCTTTTAGAACACAAAAATGATAGTGTATATGAGTTTACAGCTTATTATCTCTCATTCCGAGGTTAAACCCCAATATTACTGGGCAAGAATGAATATAGTACTCAAGTAATTTCAAATTTAAATGTTCTTCACAAATCATCCTTTCTGTTTAACCTCTGATACAAACAGAGGGCTGTTATAAATTTTAAGTACATGTTGCACCTAATGGACCGTATATGATAAAGTTTTTTATCATTTAAATGCTGACGTCATCAAGATGATTCGTTAATATAATTCATCAAGATATGTTAATCCGTTCATAAGGTATTATAATAACGTAAGGTATTATATTCTTCTTTGTAATCAACCTGTCGGAGGGTTTTCTTATTATAATACTTTATGTGTTTTTTCTTCTTTTATTATCTTCTCAAAATGTCTGTCTGCAAAAAATGAAGTCTCGAAATATATAGACATTATTTTCAGTACAGGTATATTGATGCTGATTACCTACGTTTCTGAACCTGTCATACATCTCATGTATTGTCAAACTCAAATATTTTGTTACCCTGTGGTATTGAATCTACGACTTTCATCGCAACATGCTTTGAATGAAACACGTGACGAACTGAAATAAGGAGGCGCTTGGTTTATGACGCAGTTATAATTAATATGATATTTTATAATGCGGATGTTAAATGAAAATAACATATTACAAGAATACTGGAAAGGAAATATGATCCAAGGAGGCCGTGTGGGGTGTAAAGATGAGTGCTGGCCGCGGCGTAACCTCTCAGGTGACCGCGGGTTCAAAGTTCCCGTTTCCGCTCGGGTCTGGGAAGGTATGGAAACAAAAGATGCTCGTTTCCTCAGCAGTTCCGCGCCACAGGGCGAGGGCGGGGCGGGCGTAGTAGAGAGGCACAATAGGGCATTGTTTGTGCCCGGTGACAGGAAAAACTCCGACCTCTATGTTTCTGTGAATTTTTTATCTCTCCCTTTCAATTATTTCCTACGCTTTTTCTTATTCCCTGTAAACCTCTTTGACCGTGTCACGGTGAAATCAAAGTTATTTGTTGTGGCAGATAGCAATCATTGTGTTTTACCGATTATAAAAAAGAGAGGTTTACTGTTTATACGTGTGGCGCCTTATCTGTTTGCCACTATGCTCTACCGATATAGGTGTGGCAACACCGATCGGAAGAACGCGTCTAGGGAGAGACGATACCAATATACACCAGATTACAAAATGTCGTCGTACGCGCCTTACCTTATTCCTAACATATAATTAATATTGTGATACTATAATTACATAGTACAACAGTGCTTGGTATATTATTTAACATCTATTCAGTACAGAGGGTGTATCCTGCTAAAGAACCCTCATACGTATGCGTAACATTTTGCAACTTACTGTTGTGTAGGATGGATGTTAACGTAGTGCATTTAATACTGCACTAGGCTAGTTAACTTTAAATAACTAATATGTATGATACACACTATACACCTATTACTTACTTATAAGTTTTGTGTTTGAGTTTATATAATTCCTTCTATTTATTGATAAAATTATAATGATATAATAAATATATATGAATATATTTATAAAAAGAAACTGCATGTCTCGTATTTTACTAGTAATTCTAGAGGGGAAATTGATTTTCCCACATATAGCGTTCCAGTACCTGTTCGAGCGACATTAAGGCAAAAGCCTCCACCACCCTTTTCCGATCCTTCGAATGTGTAAACAATCCCGTATTTATACGTTTTTCCTTATCAGCGACTGTCAGTAGTAACATTAAAGAAACTGAACCCAGTCCATTCCATTAGATGTATGTATTTACTAACTTATTAGAACATTTTAATTTAATAAATATAATATATATTTTAAGCCCAAGTCCATACTTGTTCAGCGACCATTTGGCAACATTTGAAACGAGTCTTCTATGAATTTGTACCTAATCTAAAAAGAAGCACTTGACCAATCCCAGACTGTATTTGCATTAAATATAATGCATACTTAGCGTTAAACGTTAACGAATGTTGAAAGCTTGCAAAGCGCTCAACAATAACATCGTTGGAAGTCTTCGAAGGTCCTTAAGAACGAAGGAACGGTTAATTGAAACTCTTCAAATTTCTGCTTCATAACGAGCTCGATAGAACCTCTACTTTTAATTAGCATTTCGTGAATTAAACGAGTTCATTTCTGATTCTTGAGGCGAAACAAAGCCAGAAAACTTCGGAAACTATGATTTCCCATTTTCCTAGAGTAGTCTTTTTAGAAAGCTAAACGCGGTAATTAAAACTGCGCATATCATTAGTTAAGTTCAATGCTAACAATATTTTTATTAAAAAATCTAAAATATATTTTCGGTTTTGACGTCACAAGATACAATGTGACTTTATAAAATTACGTAAAACAATAGGCTGTTATTAACATTGTTATTAATTATGTTCATAAAATTTTATGTTTACGAATAATTTACAAATATGCAGTTCCGTGATAAGTAATTTAAAATCGTCATTATATTTAATGCTCGTTTTAAATTCATATTTTTGTAAATAAAATAATAATAAATCTTTCATGCATATATTATGAATGGATGGTATAGTAGTGCAGAGCGATTTCAGGATCCTATAATGGACTCATACATATTCATTGCATTCGCAGGCAATTCGGAAAACTTCATATTAATTTTAATATCAGGCTACATACATTTCACTAGTATGTCACTTTGTGACAATGAAATTGAATTTTTTTTGCTGCATTAATATTGTCAAGTGCGTTATAATAAACTAAACAATGATTTCGTCAGTTTTTTTGACTATCAATCAGGTTCAAGACTAGACTTAAGAAATGAAATGAAATAGTAATTAGATCATTAACTTTTTCGGTTTCAATGAAAAGATTTAAGTCAATTATTCTACATCTCTAAAACTGTCTTTCTTCAAATTTATTTTGCGGGAAAATCTGCCATCTTTATTTGATACTAATATTCCAATCAAAAAAGATTTGTTAGTATGTTGATCTTTCAATACTTTATATATTTTGAACTGGACCGATTCTAAAAAGTCACTGATGCGAATAAGTAATATCTAAGAATTTATAAAGAAAACTGACCTTTTGGTTAGCGATATATCATATTTTTTACGAAATTTAAATTAAAATTATATTGTAATTCGCGTACAAGAATTTAATAAACCTTTGAAATATATTTTTTAGCCAGACCTTTTCACTGTAATAAAAACACATGTTATTATGCTATAATTATCATAACGTCGACCCAAATATGTTTTTTTTATTATACTTGCAAAAATTCTAAATTTAGATATTACACGTATCCTTATAAATTCGTATCGTAATAAAAAAACGTTATGTAATACGTATATTATGTAAAACTTTTATTATATACCTACCATGGTAGCGTATATTTTATGTTGAAAACGCCATTCGACTGGCACGCATTTTCCAATGAATTCCTTTAAGGGAAGTAATAGGAATTTTATTCCTCTCTTGATATACTGTACGTTTTGTACCTACTGTAATGTAACCGATAAAGTTAATAAAAATTATGCGATTATTTATTATGAATAAAAAACAATCTGTCCTTTCTAAACAAAAAAATTATCTTGTTGTTTCGGAAAGAAAACCTAAGACTGTAGTTATCGTCTTAAGTACATTATTTTTTTTTTCCGCGCACCACCACTCTGTGGAACCAGCTGCCTTCAGAGGTATTTCCAAACTTTTACAATTTAGAGACCTTCAAGAAAAGAGTGTATATCTCTTTAAAATGCCGGCAACATACCCGCGGTCCAACTGGCATTAGGGGTGTCAGTGTAGTGAGCCTCTTGTCCGTTTACCCCCTATTTCATAAAAGTTATTAACTTACAATAACAGTGTTTCGTAGCACATTTTTTTAGCAAATGGAACGTTACGGAGATAAGGCATTACTGTCTAAATTAAGCCTATTTATTTATTACTAGCGACCAGCCTCGGCTTTGTACGGGTATAAAACATATATATAAACCTTCCTCTTCAATCACTCTATCTATTAAAAAACCCGCATCAAAATCCGTTGCGTAGTTTTAAAGATTTAAGCATACAAAGGGATATAGGGACAGAGAAAGCGACTTTGTTTTATACTATTTAGTGATGAACCTAAAGAAAAAGTACAAAGTTTTTAATAATATTGTCTAACTTGCACGAGAAATAACCGAATGCTCGCATCTCAAGTAATATTGTAGTGATAGAAATATCCAGTGATGTCAGGAGTGTTTATGTCATCTTTTCTTTCGAGTCCCCCGCCCTCACTCATGCGGAACACATTACAAGGTATACACTCGTAATGTAATTTGTTTTATAAATACTTCTTTCGCATCGCCGGCTCATAGATTGATTGAGGAAATGTTTATATTGAATTTTATTACTTGTTAACCGAATTCAGATAAGAAGGTTCGTATTAATGTTTTATTTACGCTAGTATCACACAATTTAGAATGGATCAAGTTGTTATGTTTGCACAAATTTTACAACTATTTAATTATTAATAAATTTTCTTGATATTAGAGCGTAATTTTACTTTGTTGTAAAGAAAACTCAACTTGTTTTCTTCATATGTTTGTAATATTGTTGAAATTGTTCTGCATTAAAGTTTATTTATAAGATGTTTACGTACTGTATGATATATACGTGCATAATATAAGTATCCTTATGTTTTCCTTTACGGAAGGTTTCGAATTCAATTCCGTGGGAAACAAAACAAAATCTAGATTTGAATGGTACAGAAAGCTGAATTATGATATACTCGTATTAAATGAGCAGATGCAGAAATGTGCTCCAGTATAAGGTATCCTAGGGTTGACGGGATCAGATTTTTATGTTGAGTATAAACACCATATTAGATGGATAATAGGTATATTAAACATATTTTACGGAAACATTAATAAAAAACATTAAAAACAGTAAAACATTGATATTTTATTAAAATATATAGTATCATTGATTAATTTCATTGTATGTAGCCAATTCCCTGAAAGAAAATTCAAATTAAATTTAAAAGGAGAGTAATTTGTGGACAATTTATAATTAAAATGTTGAAAGGAACTGTGCACACTCATTTGAGGCGCTGAATATATTGCCCAAAAAAGAAGAAAATTGGGTCATTTTATGAGACTACTGAAGAGCCATTTTGACACGAGTATTGATACAAGAGAGATCTCACACATGACTTGCTTATTTTTACACACAAGTCCAACGTTTTTGCTTCACTCGAATGATAGAAAACGAAACATAGTTGGCGAAAAACGGAATATTCTTCGAAATGTATGTGGCGAGAGAAATCGATTCCCAAGGTTCTACATTATTATATGGTAAATAGGAATCCCGATTCGATATGGCTGTGACAAGACCCTTTCAAAAGCGTGTATCTACAAAACACGTGATGTTTATATATCCTTTCATTTACATAATATATGTATTTGGCCTTTCTCAACATTAACATGTCGGTTTGCAAGCCTGTTTTTAAACAGGTGCAAAATTTGTCTTTTCTACGTTTCAGGATTAAGGGACTTTATTAAAATGTATCCTAGTAAAGATTGCAAAATATCAAAAAGGAGGTTTTAATATATGTTTGTTTTTATATCTGTATTAATATCTTGTTATATATTAAAATCGGTTCTATAGAAGACGGCGTGGATTGTTTAAAAGCTAAAGTTGCATGTTAACTTTTAAAAACCATTACTTTTTCTCTTAATAAGTTGGACGTTATTTCAACGTTAATGAAGTTGAAACGTTGCGTAACGCGTTTGGGCCATACTAGAGAGAACGGACCCTTACGAGTGACAGCGGCTAGTAGGGCGCACGAATGACGATATAATTGCAGTGGTGGTTGATGTATTTTTTGTTTCCGCAGCGGCCGCGGCGCTGGCTTGGGGGCTTTGTTCCTGCTCGCTGCCCCCCTCCACCCGCCACCCGATCTACGTAAAACGGTTCGTATTTTTCATTGTTGCTCTAAAGCCTTATAGGTTTTGCTTTATTTATACTTTTTATGCCTCTCCGTAGGAGATAAACGCCCGGAAGGCGATGCTCTGTTTCTGTCGTGGTTAATGGCCTCCGCACCAGCACAGGGTGGTTTATTTTGCTGAATTAGTGCGGCACTTTTAGGTATAATATTTAATGTTATAAATGCAATTTATGTTATCGTTTCAACATAATGTGTTTTCAGTTTTCACATTTAAATACTAACATAATATTATGTCATTTAATTTTCTTCTTATTTTGAAAGAATCATACCTACATATTAGGTAAATAAAGAAGCTTTTACTCTATAAGTAAACTATAATAAAACAGTAGTCAGGACGCAACATTGTATCAAGAGTTCAAAAAATGCCGTTATTATAGTATCTACTGGCGACTCGCCCTGGCTTTGCAACCTTCCTCTTCAATTACTCTATCTTTTAAAAAAACCGCATCAAAACCCGTTGCGTAGTTTTAAAGATTTAAGCATACAAAGGGATATAGGGGAATAAAAAGCGACTTTGTTTTATACTATGTAGTGATTTAGTTTAGTTATATAGTATAGTAACTATATGTCAAGTGTAAATAGAGTCATAGCTAATGTAAAGATCGTGGAAGCACTTGATTCATTTCCTGTATAAACTATTTAATCTTTGATGTTTCAAAGAGCTTCATTGAGTGTCAGTACGGGTAAAGTAAATAATTCTATTCGGTATTCAAAGTGGAGATACACGCATGAAAACAATTTCACACGCTGAAAAATCTCAAAGCCATTTTAAAATTGGAGTTCATTTTGAACGAAATTTCTGTTTTTGAAATGCAGTTCAATTCTCGAGCCACGTTGCCCCGCAGACTGCTTCTACTGCATTACAACGATGAGATTAAATAAACAGTGTTAACCAAGCTACATTACTAACTGCGAATAGCAAACCTTACTAGTATATGCTTTTAGGAACTTCTGGCGAGATGCTACTGTATTGAAAATAGAAAACTTTTTAACTCCAAAAAGAAGCTTAGGAGAATTCCATTTTGGTCGTTTGTTCTTATATTTTTAACCACAGTACTCCGTCATTTATAAATGGCACTTTTTATAAGAATGGTTTCTGTTTAGTAGTTAGACGTCATGTGCTTATTAAAAATTTGGTAAATGTTTAGTACCAGGATTATATTGTTGTAATTCGTTTGCATTTTTTTTGTAATTATAAATGCTATGCCGTGGAGTTATGTGAATGAGAACACCTAAACAAGTTCGAATTGAAAATATCAACAACAACAGTTGAATCGCTTTACAAAGCAAAATAATTGAATTGTACAATTTTAATTGTTGAATGAAAAATAAATATTTTATATTTCGACTGGTTGTAATTGCTTTATATAGGTACTCAACCGCCCGACCTGCCAGAAATTTCTATTAATCACTTATGTAAACTCATTGTATCGGAAGCTTCCGGGTCAAAAGTCATTTCAGAAAATAAAGGTACCTTTAGGCACAGTACCTATTTGCCTATTAAGTAAGATTTCCAGTGATACAGACCCAGAAATATGTCTTGCCCTATTAGATTTGTGTGACTCAATCATTGCAGTGTTTCTGAAATAACTAGTGTCTAAGTCGTTCGGGTATAATATCTTCAACAAAAATATAAAAAGATAAATGCCTTGATATAAAGAAATATAGCGACATAAAACAACGAAACGACATAAAGATAAGAATGGCTATATATTTGTGGGCACAAACTAAGATCAAGTTGAACGATGCCATAAACGTAAGCTACAGCTGATATTACCGTATTATGTAACATATATTGTATATATTCAGTGGTTGACAAGTATAAGTCTTGCTTCGAGTTGAATCAAATTAAAGGCGTGATTTCGTATTTGCGGCTAAGTTTTTATTTAAACTGAAAAGAGACCCGAAAGCTCATTTATCGAACAATGCGTATAGCGTTACATCGCGGTAATGGATCCAGTATTGTATGTCCACACCTCAACAACTATGTTGCCCTAATTTAGCATTAGTTGATTTTTATATATACGATATATATATATAAATACAAATATATATATATATATATATATAAATTAATAGTTACTTTCTGGAAATGGGCTAAGGTGTAGCGTAAACAATCTGCTAGCGTAGTTGCATGTCCTACATACAGATTGAATTGACTCAGCCTTTTGAAAGATTAATGGCATGCGCTGACGATATATTGCACTGGCCGTTCGCTAGTTGACAACAAAAGATTTAAACTCCTGTCGAAAAATGTATTGATCGGCCTCTAGCGAATGTGCACCGAAAGCTTCAATTCCTATTTTCGATCTAAATTCTTATTTTGCCTATAAAGCTGTGCTGGATTTTAAGTAACAGTTTTCTACTAAACTAAATATGAGTGGGTAATTCTTATTTAGATAGATTTAGTTCGTTCCGTAGGGTTCTTAGTTTATCCTCTGCTTACTTATAGACCTTATTGAACGATGGTTAGTCTCATTTTATAATTTCACGTTTGCAAAAAAAGGATGGAGTATTGATAAATAATATATAATATCGTTGATTTAACTTAAACAAGGTTTATAAATAAAGCATTAAATAATGTATGTATGTAAGTGAAATTTATTGCCTTTCATTTTTGATGTGACATTTGTTATGATGAAAATTATATGATTTTTTGTTTAATCCGTTTTTAATGCCGCGCCAGCGCTGGCAGCCAGTGCTGGCAAATATAGAACACATTCCTATTTTTTAAGACCGTCACCTACCGCAGTCTTAGGAGACTGGCTAGGGCCAGGATTGCGGACGGCTGGTGTACGAAAGGAATGACTAGTCTCGTGTTGGCTTGTAGGATTGGCGCCAGGGTACTGGCAATGTATAAATAAAACGGGCCAGTCTAGCGTTAGCTAGTTACTGACTGGCAGCCAGCACAATTGGCTCCGTGTAAACCTGTCATAAGATTTTATACATAGGTCTTTTAGATATAGTATTGCTTAAGATAGAGAATCATTTAAAATAGCTGTAAGGTGAAAGACTTGCTTAAATTTTGTTACTCTATCCATGTAAGAAATTGTCTAATTCTCTTAGTGATAAGCATTGTATTAATTATATGTTAAATTGGCTGACCAACAATATATCTTCTCTCTTTTCAGAGCAACACAGTACAATTATTGTTTCATTATAAAATAGTATAATACTCTATAAACTTTCTCATTGTATTAAAAAACATGATACCGTTTCATAAATGGTTCAATCAAATGTGAATTATTAAAGTGATTTGCTCTGTCGTGCCTCTGTTGATAAATACTTACTGAAGTCCCGTAACCTAATTCTAGTGCAGAATAAGGCTCACAAATTTCTTCGTCAGTTTAAATTTTTGGCTTTCTATCTAAACATTGTTTGCGCATTGATATCAAAATACATGGAAATTTGACGAAAAATCGATGCAAAAATTATGAATATGCATCATCAATCATGCGGTACGTCAATGCCGAATAATAAAAGAGGACAAAGATAGAGCCCGCAGCTGCTTACGTGTAAATAAATGAGGATAAATGATAAATTGTAATAAGTGGAGCGTATCCATCATCGAAGTCTGTACAAAGAGAGATCCATACATTTTTAATACAGCGGTTATCCCGTGTTCTCCTACTTCCCGCGTCCCAGTTAGCCCGGAACAAAGAAATAATGCTTCGTTCCTTCATATTCAGGACAGATTTGTTACTTATGCTCGATTAAATCGAATTGATTGTTTCAAGCGATTGAAATTGAAATCTATCATCGAAAATATGTATACGATGTGAACTAAATTCATTTATAAATTACAAATTATTGCTTTATATTTGTTATAAAATAGTAGCTAGACATTTAGGTTCGTAAGGCAGTTCATTCCACAGCACACTGTAGCAGAAAGTGCCTTCGACATACTTTAAGTTAAGTACTGGAATATCTTAAGTAACACTGCTCATAGTTATTATTATCCTCCGTTATACCTTTTACCGTTTTGGATATTATAACAACAATTAACACGGGAATGTTTAAAGTTTTTTACTATTCCTGCTTAAATGCTTAAATTTTCTTTTTCCAGTTATTTCAAGTTTAACGTTGTTACAATAAAAACAGGTGTTTAGTAAGCTTTTGCAATTAGGAGAATTTCATTTAACCTTTGAATAGCTGTTATGTTGTATGCGAAGATTTTGTGCGAAACATTCGAGGTCTAATCAAATATACATTACATACTAAATGCTACAAACACAAGCATACGAGTTCTTATTATTTGCACACAAATATTTCAAACTGATCGTGCTTTTCTCGAATTAAATATTTGAAATGTATGTATAATTTAAAGATTTTTTTTCATAACTTTTCTATGAGATGTTTTTGATGACTGATTTTTTAGTGTTACGAATTTTGTGGGATCCTTTAGCTTTTTATACTTAGGTAAAGAAGAAGCACTCGAAACTATTGGCCATCTGTTACCGATATCCAAACCTGTTATTTAATTTAATACAAATATCCTAACCGATATAAGCTTTAGAATGTTTTGTCACAATCCTTCATATTATGAATTGAGTTTGTAAGAAGAAAAAAATTTTAATGCTAATTGGCTAATTAAAGCAGATTAGATTTTTCTGGATAACACAAATTTATGTCATTATTCCAGTTAAAAGACGACTTTTATTAATATTGATTTACATATTTTTTCAAATCATTACGATACCTTTGATTTTACTTCAGTAATGTGCTTTTTGCGGTTTTAATCAGAGTTTGACAAATGATTCCGCGGCCGCCCTGTGACGCGAGGGCCGCGTAGAACATCCATCATACACCATGTCGATACAACTGACGTTGCCACTTACACTGCGATTTTGGCAGTTCCTTAGACATTTGATGGCAACTGAGTAATAATTTCAGACAACTAATATTTGAGCCTAATTAATAATAACAATAAGACTGGATTAATTCTAGTTTTTTCAAATGTCATATAAACCTTAGTGAAGGAACTAAAAATTGTGAAAAACAAATTACCATAAAACCATTATCTAATGCGAAATGTTTCGTCGAATTTATTTCTAACATATATTTTTCAGTCAGCCAAAATTCAATTGGTGTTTCTACCTGACATAACATTTCTATAGTAGCTACAAAATATAATAAAAGTAGAGAAAATACACTTAAAATAACATATTTATACGCCAACTTATATTACTAAGAACTCGTAAAGGTAATTTCTAATCTAAGTTATGTATATAATATAAAGTTCTAAAATTTTTAAATAAGTTTGCTAAAAAATTAATAAAATAACTTGTTGTAGTAGTAAATTGTTGGTAAATGTCACTCATTAAATATCAATAAATATGAAACACATAAAATAATTTATATAAAGTAAAATAAATATTATAATTGAGTTGAACATCCTCAACAAATAACGGTATTAAACAAAAGAGGTTTCACAAGACTTATATAGAAAGGCCAAAAGAACACAGCATCAGAAGGTGCTCAGGACAATGTCCTTTTCATGGACTATAGTCTCGTCAAGAAGAGGAGCATGGAGTGTGCCAGCCCGCTTTGTCTACCGAAGGTGACGCTCCATTGTTCCCAAGGGCTCTCGACCGCTTTTTAATTTATAGCAAACTTGTTATGTGAAAGGTGTTGTAATAAGATACGCGGGCGGGTGAGACTATTGTACTCCAGTCCGCACATCGCACTTCGCCATAATGTTACCAACATCCCCACACGTGTTTCAACCATAATTTCAGCATATTAACCAAGAAGAGTGTTTAGGCGTTTAAAATTTTGAAAAAAGAGAAAAAAAACTAATTTTTTATGACAAGGAAAAATTTTAGTTGACATAAAATAGGATATTTTATTTTCTTATTACTTAAACGTTTTGAACTCATACACGTACATAATTCGGAGTTAGTAAAGAGTATTCCTACTCTGCGAAAAACTAATTTGAATCCGGATAGATTTCAGTTGACGACTCCATGAGAAATAGCAAATCAGTTCTCCAATTTCAACTTGTTTTGTGTATTTGTTTACTTTATATTTTACTAATTATACTTGTAATTTATTGCCAACCAAATAACATTCGGCACCAATTTATCATCATATTTTTTCACAGATGGCGACTCGATTCGGGTGGACTTTTAAAACATAATAATCAAAAAATTGGTGAGTATGATTTCTTTTGATTGTTTTATTTGGATACGTTTATAGTTTATACAATAATGGAAGATTTGTTATTCTCTAACGATATTTTGTAGGCTTCGACTATTTCGTATTGCCCTGAAAAAACTCATACATGCTGTATGAGTTTTGGATGCATAATATTACGACAGTCAATAAGATAAAAATATAAGCTTAATTATGTTTTATTAAGAATTAAGCGGTTTTATTACAAATTATATAAACAGAAATTGCCAGAAGCCATCAAAATGCTTGTTTTTTTGTTGCCTTGTTATATTACATTTTCCAAATTTAATATTAAAAACATGAATGAATATTCTTTACAATGATATGTTATGTGCGATGTCAAAACCATAAATTAACCGAATCGTGTAAGCAGTTTAACGACGGCACATCGAGGTGAGGTCGTTAATGTGACGGCGAGACACGTAACGCCGATGTTCTTAATATCTTCCCACTCTACGGTTAATTAATCGCGAAAATTAAATGTAAGGAACGTTTCATTCAAATCGTATTCGTAATACCTCATTTGTATGAGATGGAAATAAATTGGGGTTTACTATTTGTCAAACACTCTGCTGGGAGCGTTCCGATCCCACCGATTCAATTTGCACGGAATTTAATTGAAAATCGAAATTGGAGAATGAAATAAAAACCGTTCGAGATTATCCTGCGTCGCGTCGTTTCAATACTCATTTTTGTACGGCTCTTTAAAAATGCTCACAGCGTGTAGCGTATCAAGTGTATTGAGTCAGTAGGAACGTTCCTCTGAAACATTCTTAATCTTTCGTCAAAACGAGAAACAAGTTGAACTCTTTTGTCCGCGAGTTCATCGCCGTTCATAGTTACTGTCTGGAAATATATGGAAATATAGAGTACAATAATGAAATGTTTTGAATCGTAGTTTTTCTATAGTAATAATTTCACATGCATTTAAATAGCGCTGTTTAATAGTTTAGTTGCTTTTGTATATTTTCAATTCAAATTTGCATAATATGGATTCCATGAAAAGTAAAATATTATAATAACATTAACTTATTTGTTTCGTATGAACAAAGTTTAAAATAGATAATTGAAATGTGAGTAAGTATATGAAAAGTATTTCTATATTTTTCAAAACATCATTCTCAAACCTCTTTACAATAATGTATGGCGCCGCATTAGTGCAGAAATGCATTCAGCTAAAACAGCTTTAAAAATATTTGAAAACTCTTTTTTCGGAGCTCGATAAATATTCGTAAATATATCCACGGCCTGTTGTGCTAAATATAAACTCTTGGAGCATTTTTAACCGTGGGAAATATTATGTATCCAACACTTTTCCCGATAGAATTTCTAATGAAATCAGCTATCACTCTGTCGCTAATAATTTTAAACAATAGGCAACGTATTTACCGATCATTACTAGTTTTGAATATAATATAATATATATAATCTTAATAAAATATATGGGCATTTTATTTTTAAATCTCTGATGCAAAAAGAAAGGTTTTATGAGTTTGTCTGTTGTAACTTCTAAACGAATGTATTTTATTTGTTTGATGGCTGAAATTGAGATGGTCCTATTTTTCTATTTGTTCGTCTATTTATGATGTATTTTAATTTGTAATTTATATGTTGGGGATCAATTTCACTTGATAATAAGATCACGTTTATATATTAATGGTCAATAAATATAAATGAAATCGATTGCAGAAAGCAACAAAAGGCGAAAATATGAAAGTCTCATGGATTCTTATATTTTCGTTCCTTTTGGAGTGGAGACTTTGGGTCCATGGGGGTCAGAAGCGCGTCGATTGTTTAAAGAGATATCGACGCGCTTAGTTGAGACCACAGGAAACCCGAAAGCTGGCTCATATTTCGGCCAACGCGTTAGTATAGCAATACAACGCGGTAATGTAGCCAGTATTTTGGGTACGCACCCTAACGGCTTTGATGAGCCTTTTGTATTTTTGTAAATATATTTAAAAACATTATTATAAATATAAATATAATCAGGATTGTGTGCGCATCGTATAATCATGAATTCAGTTAGGATTGTCCGATGGTTGTCACCGGTGACAAGGGTGACAGGGGTCCTTAGCAAACCTAATTGAAAATCAGCGGGACATTCGATAGGGTCTCGTGTCACCACATCTCTAAATAATCAATACATCGTAAACACGAATATTTTAAAAGTGAATATTCCTAGAACTTGTCAACTGAAGACTGTGTTAAAATAAAATTTGTTTATTAAAAAGAACTTTGTTCATTAAATTAAGACGTAATAAAACTTCGATGACAATAATTAATTTTTTTATGAATCAAAATGATGTTGAAAATGTTCACCACACAGTTACAGATGATTCTTTCATCAGAACGGTGGCTAACTACTTCGATAGGTACTTATATTCCTACTTTGCTTTTTCCACTTACATAATTTCTTGCCGGAAAGAAGACTGCGCTAAAGGTGGTAATAGAATTTAAAAGAAAAAATAAGAAAAATCCTTTTTTTGGGTACATTCATGTAATTTTTATCTTAATTTGTAACATACATAAATATAAAATAACATAGATATAAATCGTAAAAGATATCTTTAAGTATTCGGTGTTTATTTAAGAAAACCAAATTTAATATAAGTTTATGTTGCATTCACATACCTAGATATTTTATTGCATATGGTATATAAAATGTTGAAATATACAATAGTAGTAAAGAAGGCTAGAGTAAAAGATTCATGATATACCCGCAGGTTTGGACAATAACCGCCCCGGTGCGTGGCCTAAAAAGAAATTCAAGCTGTGTCTGTGTTATCAAAGGACGGCTACTGAACACAACACACCATTCAGGTATTCTTTATACAAATTTTTCTACGAAGCACTACATTTATTTCCCTTCTAATCCCAACACAAAAATACAAGTTTGAAGTAAATATCTGTGTATAATCTTCTAAACACATACACCGGTACACCGATTTTAATTCCTTGTTTGAAATAATAAATTGTGTATCTGTTCGTTACATTTCAGCTCCCAAAAAGGTAAACCGGTTTTGTATTTTTTTGTTACAAAGGTAACAAAAATAAATAAAATAGAGAGTGAGCGTTTTTTCACAAAAATCGATTCAAATTAGATATTCTAACTAGAAATCATTATTTTTTTATTTTGATATGATAAGGTTATTCATACATATTTAATTTTTCAGAAATCTAACCGCTGATTCTCTCCAAGATTACAGTAAGTATTTAAAATTGGTTAGTTTTCAAAATGATTGAATCATGGTTTCCCTTATCAAAGACATTTGTTTTTGGTACAATTTTGTTGAGACGGTGTGTTCGCATCAAGTTTTCGGCGTGAAGTAGAGTTAGGTTAGGGTTCTTCCTTATTAGACAATTTTCTTATGTGACCTATAAACTTATAAGACAGTTGCTGTTCGAAAATCTCTATAAAACAATTTATAATGAATATTTTTCTCGATTTGTCTAAAATCAATTAATGATTGATGAGATAGCACATGTCACACGGTACTTTTTACGCATCCATTTTAAATCTCTATATCTCGATGAAATATCGGTCTATATTGATGACTGATAAATCATTTTATAAAACAGTAGAATTATCTGTCACGCGTCGCAACATATAATTACATAAGAATGTATTTAAAGATTGATTTAAAACAATCTCTTACAAATATTTAATACATACATTCTTTCATTGTTGGTAATATGAGTTTGTACAAATAACAAAGCATATTATTGTAGTAGTTATGGACGTAAAGAAAATAAACCTGCGCGGTGTAAGCGGTTCATTTCCATTTCATTTGTTTATGAGCTCTGGGGTTCAAAGGAAAGGTGGAACCTTCGCGTTTGAGATGTGACGGTGTAATTCCCACTTTTGTCTTCCGGCAAACGGTTTGCGAAAGAGAAACATACCAACAAAAGCTCAACGCAAGCTTTAAATTCTTTCAAAATGGCCAGATACTTGCAGTGAATGTTTATTTACCAAACCATTTTCTTATTAAAATAGACAATTTATTTCTTCAAGTCACGTTCAAACGTTTACACAATTTTCACAATGTTTAAAGCTTTTCATTTCATAATGATGGCTATTTTGTACTTGACGTATTTACATAATATGTAGTACTTTGTTGTATCTTTCTCTCGTTTTTGATGATATCGTAATAGAAATCATTATTATACGACCTTGACAAGATTTACCATTACTTCTAAACGTTACTCAACTTTGATCTTTGCTAAATGATTTTCCTCGTTTATTTACAACAACTATTTCATTGAAAAAATCTGAAAGATGAAACATTGGTTAAAGTTAAACATCGTTTGTAAGAAATGTGATTTATGATTATTTTAAATTTAAATATAAACACAGGAGCTGTTGACGAAGCCAGATTTCACTTTAAAAACGGAACTTATTAGCATTTGTAATCAGTCTTAAATTCCGAAAAGAGCTGAAAGCCAAAACTTGTAATCCCTTGGCTAAAGACCGAGGGGTTACAGCAAATAGTACAAGCCGTGTTTGGACGCGCGTTGTATTCCGCAAGTTCCAAAGCTTTGAGATGAGACATTGCGATTCATTCTCGCATTTGAAAGTAAGACTGTAATTTCACCGGCCTTTGTCTATGGGTGCGGGTGCGGCAGTCCTCGCAGGGAAATATGCGCATTCAAAATGGATTTTTATCCTTTTCAAGTGTCGCTTTACTTGTGTGTTCTGCGTTGAGAGAAACATTTTCCGTTATTTATAAATCGTCTACATTGTACGCTATTCGGAGGAGTCATTTAATAGTAATGTTTCAACTTTTTCTGAATGTAAGTTAAGAATTATATTTTTTAATGGTTACTAAAAATAAAAGTTATAGAGCTATAAATACAAAAATATACTAAGAAGTGAGCAAAAACTCAACTACTCATTGATGTACCATAACTGAATTTTAGATAGAAAATTTTAATAGGTTGCTGAGTGATCGAATACTGTACTATATAACCGTGGAAGCTCGCGTTCTAGAGGCACTGTCACTTTTACCATACAAATATTTAATATAGATGCTTTATTGGTCTTTATCAGGGTCATGGTTGAGCGTACCTCAGTTAAATTCAGTAAAATTAGTCAAAACTTAAATGGATGTGTGTTTAATATTTCTTTAACCGCTCAAATTAGTTCTTATACTAAATTGATCTACGAATATCGTGTTATGCTCTATCACCCGTAGCGTATGACATTCGTAGCGTTATAACGTGATCCGTAGCGTGATTTTTCATAAGAGTAGGTATAAAATAATTATAAAATTTTGAATATTTAATTTTTTTCCATAAAATGCCTCATATGATAAATAGTTAATGCAATGTGTGGCTGTAGGACTAAGGCTCGGATAAGAGTAGGTCACTGCACTCGCGGAAAGTTCACGGTATTGATTTTATTGCGCACGCCCCAAAATATAAATGGGCAGGCTATGAAGTGGCCCTGGTCATTGATTGCGTTCGCCTTCTACCACTCGTTATATTGGAATTGTAGTGCACTTTTGTCAAATTTCCTCCTGAATTCGTATAACGTACTCCAGCAGATTTTACATAATGATCGACTTTTATTTTATCTCTAAATAGAAATATAATGATTCTCTTTTGCAGGTTCCAGTGAATGGAAGCGATGGAAAAACCTATTCGATCTCAAAACTTTCTTCGAGGAAAAACTTATTCAATCTGACAAAGAGTAAGTTACTTTTAACTCCTCGCGAATAATGAATAAGTGAAAATTCCACAAAAGAAATGGCATTATCATTGTTGAACTTACATGGCTTCGGGCCACATTACTATGTTATCATAACAGCCATTGTTTCAAATACATTAACAAAACTCTGGTTTAATGAGTTTTTTTAAAAGCGCTCCATTCAATTCAATGAATGTCTTATTCTTATAATTCACCTTTAAACTCACTTTAGAAAAAGGAGTAAATGGGTTATAATAGCAGATGCAATGTCGTGGAATCTTATTAAAGTCACTGGGGCTTTATCGAATTTTCCGCCTTAATGTAATAACTGTAAGAGTAAATATCGCGTTGAGCGTGACACCTTGGTTACATAATTACTTCAGACGCTCCACAGCGGGCCGACGACCCAGCGCGACTTTGACCCACTTCCGACTAATTTCTCGTCTCACCCTCTCTTCCCTCAGCCTCTCACAGACATTACCTACATTAACAGTATCATTCGAATTGTACCGTCATTTAGAACCTCATCTTTGCGGACTTCTAATGATAAACAGCGAATGCTTAAAGCACTCGAATTCTATTTAAATATAAATTAAACACAAGCAGCATTGACTTCATTTTGGATACTTTTAATAGTTTAACTGCATTTGTATATTTACTTTAATATATCTCACACTCTCACTCTCTCTCTATTCTCATATATCATATATAATCATATATAATATATATTCACTACATTAATCATGAGTTTAATATTAAAACATTCCATTGCTTTTTTACTATTGGAGAGCTGTAGATGTCGTTAAGATCATGTAAGTTATATCGCATAACCGCTGCGGGAGCTTAGTTTTCCGATCGGATATGTAGATTTATATGAATGTGATAAGGGGAGATCTAAATTATTAGCGAAGTAGGCATGTTTAATGGTACCTGTGTAACAGAAATAAATTAGAAACCAATTATATTTCTATATGTACCGATATAGATTTAGAAACATGTAATGTATGTATGTATTGCTGTTACGCATCCACTATATCAAAGCTGTGTTGACATTTGTAACCACACACATCACTACAGTTATTAAATGCAGATATTATCGAAATATATTTGAATCAAAGTCGCGGTTACAAGTATAAAGCTATAGGTATTGTTATTTACATCACGGAGAAATAGTTTTCTCTTTATTTTGTTTTGTATTTACGAGTAAAGCACTCGCTTCGGCTGTTGGAAATTAAATTGACATGTAAAACGAAATGTTGGTCTGAAATTAATTACGCCCGTGTTACGTATAAACGTAACCGGCTGAATTTTGAATGTAGCGTGATTACGTATCTACTCACCCGCCTTCCCACCCACATGCAAATGTTTATACTTTCACATCGGCCGCTACTAAAAGTTTATTCCCAGCGAAATGTTTTCATTCCATTACCTATGATTTGAAACGTTTCTGGAAGGGTTGAATAGTATAACATTTGAGTTAAGTGAGAGCCTTGTTGTATATAGCTTCTTCCTTAATTGTTGATTGCAAAAATATTGTAATTATTAGTTTTTTTAAAGTAATAATTGCATTCTTACGTTTTAACAGATACCGGAATTCAGCTCTATGCCTATTTAAATAATAAAATCTTATTACATATATAATCTATATTATATAATGTTTTAGTTATTGTTACCACCTCCTTGGCTAAATGACTGACGTAACTGCATGTTGCACCGGAGGTCCTGGGTTCGAATCCCGGGGAAACAAATAAATGTTTTGGTTAGGTAAGCACAGAAGGTTGATCACTTACTTGCCTGATAAGAATCAATGAAATAAGTGAGTAAGTAATTATGACAATATGGAAAACTTGCCTTAACATGTCACATGTTTTCCAAAGTATCCCGTTTTATTTCAATATTTTAATGAGTCATACATAGTCTTCAAAATAATTCTTTGAATAAATATCTAATCACACAAAAACGGCTGAATTTATGGTAAATTTTAGTCTGGAATAGCAGATAGACTGCTTTTATGCCGTAAAAATGTAACGGCTCTCGTGGGTTGGTTTCCACGAGAATGACGTCACAGGTAACTTGTTACTTTTTACTCTCTTTTTCCGTGACAAACAATTTGATTTAGAATGAGTTTTATAGAATTTAGATTGATTACAGAAATGTAAAAACTATATTAGTAGTATACACAGAGTTTAGTCGAAATAATCCGTAACTGGAAGTGTACTATGAATGTAAAGAAAGTCGACGAAGCGAAAGTGGGAGTAAGGATCGTAGGTAGAGGTCACTGCCTACTCTTTGGAAAAAGGCAATTTTTATAAACACGTGCCATGATTGAGTTTCGCCATACTTTTATTAAAAATCGTCACTTTTCATAATGGTGTAGAAAGTTTCCCGGTGAGCGAACGGGCGCCGTTGTTGCAAACTTTGTCACTGAATGTTTCGACAGGCAACTTCGCGCATTACAAACACTTTGCGTCAACAATTTCTCATTTGTTGAACACTTTGTAAATATAGCCTTTGAAAATTAATTAGCCTCTAACTCCTTTATAATATTAATAAGCTAAAACAATTTGTTACAATGCATACTGGTTTAGAAATATAATTTTAATGCAATTGCCTGCTTATTAATCCTTTACTTACTTCATAGGTATCTGAAAGTAGGCTATGTGAAAATAAATTTAGAATCGGATAAAAAATGCATATTTTCAAGGAAACATATTTTGTGTTTATTGGTTGGTAACTGTTTGTTTTAATATTATTGCTTCAGGTCAGTATGCATGGAATTGGACTCTGATATCGGCTGTAATACACTAAGAAGTATCAAAAATATAGTTTTTGAAGGCATCCATGGTAAGTTACCAGAATTTATATATTAAATATACTATTTTATAAACGTATATAAATAAAAGTGCTGGGAAAATGTTTACGAAATTTATTTATAACTATTTTATACTTATAATCTAGAAATCACAGTATAATTAATAAAAAATGTGTTTGATATGTTGTCTAAATAACTGCCTTATTAAGGACTGCCTTATTAACTGTAAGGAAACAAAAGCGCTTCAGTTTGGTAGGTAGGCTGTTAGGTAAATATATAAATTAAAAAGATGTACTTGTTTTCATTTATTTATTTATTTTACACCTAAAAACAAAACAGATTTATCACAGAAACATGGAACAGAAAACAATAAAGACATATCCTTGACAATTCCACAAATACATTTAAGACATATATACAAATAATATGCATGAAAAAAAACAAACATTTAAGTAATAAAGTGGTAATTTACAAAACAAGAAAATTAAAATCAATGCAGCAAATTTTTGTGAATCCTACGTTTGAAAGCTGAAGAGAACCATCAAATTTCATTTTCTGATATTGCATTTTTACATAAAATATAGTTCAAAACAAATGTTTTTTACGAGGGCTATAAAATAATAGGCGAAAGGGTTCTTGTCCACGGTCTAGAAATACAGTTTGCGGCTCATAATAAGACAGGTCATAAATATAATGCTTAGCTCAGTGTCTGGAGTGCTGCGGTTAAGAATTACTGTGTCAGAACGGAGCTCGGATGACATCTTTGTCATGCCTGGCTACTTTATTCTTGTGTGTTACTCGAGTGTTTTACAGTTCAATAGTCACCTTCATAGATAAGATAACTAAGTTTTAGAGAAATTCTATAGAAGTTAAACGCTCAAATAATTACATCATCAAAACAATCAGCTGGATGGGGCTAAAATAAACATATACACCGTCTTTCAACAAAACATTTTTTGTTAGATTTGGAATATTGTGTTTGCAAGGTTTGATTTGTTATTAAAATTAAGATATTTTCTGTCATAGTTCATTGAATTTTCTTTTATTCTATCATATTATTATTTTAAAGATTGTTAGATACTATTAATTTGCGATAGATTGTAAAGAAACGTAACTAGCAAGTTTTCTACAGCCTCGTTCTTATTTGAACCTAGAACACTATTTTTGTTTGGATAAGAATTTTTTATCTTTATTTGCTTCTATTTTTGACTTTTATTACAATATCTTTTAGTTTAAAATTTAAAGGTGGTTTTAGTATGAGTAGATCAGTCAGTCATTGAAATATTTTGTTTCAAATAATTGTTTGTGGTGAGGTTTAGGCGCTTATCACTAGCGCAGGATAATGGATTTTAATGTCTCATGAAAAAAAATCCTTTGAGTAGTCACATACGGCCGTACACAAACGTTGCCTGTTGATAAGTGATTAGTAAAGCAAATATAGAAATGTATCAGCCCTGCATTTTATATTAGCATTTATACTTGCAATAGAGGAATAAAATTTCATAGTCGTTGATTGTATACTATTCACTATATAGGTACAAAATTCAATATTTACCAGCATTCTGTAGCAACTGGGAGCATTACAACCACATCCAATAAACACAAAGCTCCGCTGTATCAGCGTTTTTAAAAGCGCCGCAGGGGATATGAAAATAATTAAAATACTCGAACCGGACAGAAATTATATTATATTGTTTACTGTAGCATAAATATGAATTTAACGACGTGCTTACGTGTTTAACAGTAGTCACTTGTTTCACGTTTGCGTGTTAAGTTTAGTGCATATTAATTATAGAAAAAAGTTGTCGATTTTAAGTTAAAAGCGAACAGACAGGACTGACAATCATTATACTACTAACTACTAAACTGATTTTTACAACATTAGGTATGTAGATTAAGTTCAAATTTCTGATAAAAAGTTATAGATATGATTTATTTGAAATTTTTTTAGACGTATATAGTAATTTTTCGATTTCGTCCGCATATTCCATTTACCATATGTCAGAAATAGTAGTTTCCCGATAGTGAAAGAATTATTTAAGTTCCACTTGTTTAAGCAAATAAACAAACAAAAATACCCACTGTTTAGATAAAAATCTTTTATGAATAACTTGAAATGAAAGTTCAATAAGGCGTTGCGGCAAAAATAATTATTTCCACAACGAGCGATCTCGGAGCTAATACCCTATACATAATTCACGTTCCGTCATATAAGTGATCGTTATGTACTGCCCCATATCAGAAGTATATCACTTTTCATCTCGCATTGTTACAAATAATATTTTCCCGCGTAAAGGGCAAATGGTTTTCTTCTAGCCACCGAGAACAAATATATTGCGATTTGCTCCTTCATTTTCTCGCAAGGTATTTTATTGCTTTGGGGTCGCTCATAAATTTCCTACTCACTCAGAGAGAAAAATAAGGCCCTAGCTTAGAGCAAATTGTTGCGAGGAAATCCTATCAGTGCTGTGTTATCACCTGCGGACCGGGAAATGAAAATATATCACCAAATAAAAACGCAGCATTGATTTTTGTATCATAGTCCTTAATCATAGGTCTTAGTATTTTTGGGTATATCTCCGTTATATAACGGGGATTACATATCTAAATTTATCTCGCGTGATAAATGTGATCCACGAAAGCGTTTGGGTTCGATTCTTAATAAAACATCTTTCGATTTGGTTAACACGGTAAATTAATTCATACTTTTTATTGTCATTTATTTATCTTAACAAAAATGACCAGGAATACAATAAAAAAGGACGTACGTACAAATATGTATGGCTCATACCCTGGTTACGGGATTTCATTGTTTCTGCCAAAATGAGTTTAAGTCCAAATTAGTGTATTTAATTTACCCTCAAAAGTCTCGAAACGAGTTTCGTGCCAGATAAAGTTCTCAAATAGGATGGAAACTGAGATTAAATTCCTACGACCAGTCAACGTGTACTATGTAATTCCATTTCGCATAATATCCAACCTAATAGCTGTATTTGAATATTGAAATAAAGGTTTTTATAATAAAATTGAGTAAACATAAAAATATTTGCTTAACATATGGGACGCCTGAATATTTTACATGTAATATATATTATAATATACAATCATATATATGTATATGTACAATTACTTTATATACACAAACATTTATTTTGAAATCGCGTCGTCTTCAGTTATGCTTGAAAACTTTGAATACAATTATATTTAAGTTTCAGCCTTTGAACACAATTATATAAAACACCGAAATTTTTTTGAATAAATTACCTAAGAATTTGCAATATCATGACTGTTGTCATTAAATTCAACCAAAAATTTAAATTGAACGTTCCGGTAGTATATTAATTAAAAGATTACTTTCGTGTTCATTAGAACACGAACGTTCAACGAGATCAAATTTCGAGTACATTCTGGACAACAGTGGTTACTTCAGCAAAAGGAAACTTTTGAAATTGGAATAGTTCACCGGATATTTCCCGCCTGACATCCATCTCGGTGGAGGCGGGAGTTCGGGAGTCAGGGGGAGGGGTGGCAAAACATTTTTTTATTTTCATATGTCAAAAGCTCGTTTTGTCAAGCATCTATTGTACGAACGAATAACGAGGTTATCCCATAAAGTTATTTCACATAGAACTCTCAATTTTGTATATATTCAGTGTATTCACTTATTTGCCTTTTTTGAAAACAAAAATTGATTCACAAGATATTGATTTATTATTACAGATATTCTGTTTAGCCATTTAAGACAGTTTTACAACAATAGAAGTCTACTTTTTAACCGCACTCTAAGACCACCAAAAAGGAGGTTATATTAAGAGCTGTTGGTTTGAGTTTTTGAAACATTTCTATATAAACATTATAGCTTAATGGCTATTAATGTTATGTTTGTATTTGTTTCTATTATATAGCCATATATAATAGAAAGTTGAAATTGTATATTCAATAAAATTTGCTGAAACAAATACCACTTATTGCCATAACATATCTTGGAACATTAACAACCTTACTTTTAGATGGATACAAAATCAATAATCATAAAATAATAAGTTACAACTTACAGTGACAGTACTTCACATCACTCTTTTTTAAAATTCCTCACTATTTGATTTACATTATTTTTAACTGAACGCGTGGCATATAGTGACAAATAGGCCTCACGCTATTTACCACAACATAAAAACTTTCTTCATGTTAATTAATAACTTCCGTTTCATATATACGAGTATAATGTTGACATCGAATCTTACGTAGAGCATCAGCAATTCTGTTCTGTATCCAGAAAAGTATCCTATTCGGTTGTAAATTTTTAGCTTGGTCGCTCGATTTACGGCGTTATAAATTCTGAACGAATGCGGATAGTAAAACGGAAAAGAATGAATTTTTCAACGAGTCACATTCCGTGGAACGTCCTTCATGGAATATTGCGGAGGCTTTGTTCTTTATTGTTTATGTATAAATAGATTATAGATTTGAGTACGAAAAAGTTCCCTTCTCTTTTAGGTGAAAACCTTTTTCAAAAGTAAACAGTACTTTGAATTAATATAAATTTATACTCAGGTGCTTTAATATAATAGCTTTCTCGTTGCGATTTTGCCAGGTATAATATGATTCAGTTAACATTTAGTTAACTTCTTAGTTTGTTTATTTACAAAAAAGTTGTTTTATTGTCAGGTGTGTGGTGCTCATTAACGACAAAGAAGGGTTGTGGTCGTCGTCACAGACGGAAACGAGCAGAACGCTCTTCAGGTAAAATATTATTCAACCTTCATTTATTTCGACATATTTTAATTTTTACTTTCCATAGATATGAAAATATTTACATTTAATGTACTTCGACCTATTGCAATTTGTAAGCCACCAAAGAAAGGGAAATCGTGTTCAGCGGTTTTGTCTATGTATTTGCAATCTCTACCCTATTTTTGTCGACACTGAAGATATTTTGAAATAAATTGCATTTACATTCCTTAAGTTATTTATGTTTGGAATTAATATAACAGACTATATTTTAAATCTACCTCCGCAGTTAAGTTCAGACGGCTGATATTTCATACATTTTGCTCAAAAGATATTGAGTTCTGATTACAGAGAAAAAAAACGCTGTAGATTTAATAGTACACAAGGCATTATATTTCCTATAAAGAAAATGATTAGTGAAACAGACCTTTAATAATTTTTAAAACGAATCGCAGGTTCATAAATGTAGATAAATTAATTTAAAATCTTAGTGTTATAAAGTCTAGTGTCCCTGGTGAAGGTTTTACTTAATGTTTATGTAGATTTGCTTAGTACGAATAGTTTTTTTAATTAATATATTATTTTTTATTTTTGTGAGTATGCTAATTGACTATATGTCTTTTATGTATTTGTTGTAGAATCAGGTCCGGAGTTAGTGTATACGTTCATAGAGCAGGCGGTGCAGCCTGGTGCTCCAGTTGCCCTCAAATGTTCTGCCCTGGGGGATCCGCCCCCGCGTTTCCGCTGGACTCTAGATGGACAGCCCATACCTTCACACCACGGGTAGATCAATATGAATCAGTCTCTGTAATAATTTATCGATCACGTCATCTTTTTAACAAAAAATCGCATTAAAATAAGTCAATTCATTTATAACTTACGATGTCACAGCAGACAAATAAATACAACATACTTTTATCCTCTTGTTGCTTCTGGAGTTGACGTCAATTTTTACTCTCTTATCCTTCGTCTATATAGTCTTGTTTTTAGCAATATATTTCAATTTATTTAAATATAACTATCTGAAATTCTGCAGTATGATCTTCATACAATGCGCAACAACTGTTTTTAGAGATTGTGTGGGTTGAATTAGTGAAGTAAATAAACAAAATTAAATATCGGTTATAATGTCCATTAAATAGTGTTAAATTCCACATCAGCCTCCAAATTTTGAAATACTTATGAAATTTTTAGAAATAAAATGCCAACATAAACACAAAATTACAAAAACAACAACTATTTAAACAAAATTTATAATATAAAAAATTGCTCTTAAAAATCTAATTGCTTCGCCTGATAAACTAATGAAATGCCTTGCCATAATATGAGCTACACTAAATTAAGTATTATAGATATGAAAATATTTATTGCTACTCAAAATGTATAAAGTAATAAACGTCACGTTATTTAATTTCTATAAAAATGTATAAAAAATATACACCAACATCATTTATTTCTGAAAATCGTTACTTCGAAGGCTTAAAAACAATAAGCCTATAATAGCTGTCTTAGAAAAACTGAAATCTTTTATTAAAAGGTCTTTCACGATTCAGCATAATACCGCCGAGTCAGTGAATATTCAATTCTGTTCCATTTCATTCCAACATTTTTCTTATATTTTGGGAATATTTTCAACGTAGCCGGGCCATAAATTGAAATATCTTGTTGAATGTTAAGAAGAATTGATAGTTCTAATAAAGATTTTATACAATAAGAATTGTAATAAATATGATAAATTAAGAGCTCAAGAGAGGTCACTCATATTGGGAAAAATGTAAATAACTTTTCAAATAAATACTTACACATAATATAAGGAATTAAATCAGGAAATTAGATAGTTAAGGAGTGTTATACTGTCTAGGCTAGTCAACTATGCTTTTTGGATAGGGCCGTAATATCAGAGGGCCGTGAAAGCGGTCCATCAGGCGTGGGTGGCAGTCACAACTACGTGGTTTCGACGCTGAGCCTGGGCGGCGCACGAGTGGAGCATGGAGGCCGTTATGAGTGCCGTGCTGTCAACACGCTCGGCTCCGTAGCTCACCTAGCTCGTCTCAATGTTTACGGTATTGCCAATGCACTTTTTTTAACTAGCTAAGCGTTTTGTGGATACACAATATAACTTATGTCATTCAAAGGGCCAAGCTTTCCATAGACAAAAAAATCTTTAATAGATTTATTACAAAACTACTTTTTTCATTAGTTTGACGTCATAATTATTATAGGTCCACCATACATCCGGGCTATGAATCCAGTAAAAGCCGTGGCTGGAGCGGAAATTTCAATCTGGTGTCCGTACTACGGCTTTCCGATAGAGTAAGTTTTAACATACTATACTTAATAAATTGTTATAAATAATAAGAATATTCACAATTTTTTTCCTTATAGCTCAGTGAAGTGGGAAGGAGGGATTGGCTCTGATGCAAGGTATCAACAGCAGGATGGCAGGCTTACTATCATCAATGTGGATAAGAATAGGGACCAAGGTGGCTGGACCTGTTCCGTCATGACCCCAGGAGGAGAATTGGCCAGGAGAGAGGTGAACATTACCAATAATATTGTTACGTGCAAAGCGATGTATCTTATAGATTACATCACAATACAAAAAGACACAAAACGAATACTAAAATACAAAAAAATATATATGATGAAAACAGATGCAGAAATATGTCTGCTTAATCCCACTAGGGATACAGGAATTTGACTTTTTTCTGTATCAGGTGCAAGTGTCGGTGGTATCGCCACCAGTGGTGTCTCTGTCACCACCTCCTGTGCTGCGTGCTGCTGACCGTGCGCAACTAACATGCACCGTCACCTCTGGAGATATGCCAGTCTACTTCTCTTGGCTGAAAGACCGCCTGCCCGTCTCTACTGCACTGCAGGTCACAATTTACTATTACAACTTGATTTTTTTTAATTTATTTTATTTCAAGCATATACTCAATGAAAAACAAATCATTAGAATTTAAAATTTACATGTCCATGTACGAAATTTTTTAATGTGATTCGCCGTCATAAATTGAATATTCTTACCTTATCAAGAAAGAATGTCAATTTCAAAATAATTAAAGAAAATAAAAACAAATATTTTGTAATACTTAAAGAAACAAAAAAATCATCATAAGCCATCTTAACAACGTAGATTTCACTGATATAGGAATTCTGTCGATAAATACGAATGTTGGGTGAAGCAGGTGGAGGAACGTGGTGCGGAGTTTTACAGCATGTTGGTATTCAAGAGGGTGTCTGCGACACACAGTGGCCTGTATACTTGCGTGGCTACAAACGCAGCTGGACGAGCCAATGCTTCTGCCGAACTCGCAGTCAAAGGTTAATATACTGGAAATAGCGTTTCAACTCCATGGCCGTCTGATTGCCGTATATATTATAATAAATACGCGCCAAAGGGCGGCCAAAATTTGCAATAGTTTCCGTTTTAGATTTATAAATATTAAAAAACATCAACAAGCAATTTTTTGCTCAATCTTGATTTCATTTTTACAGCAATAATATTGCAAGTCAGCAAAAAATGTACGTTTATAAATAAGAGGATAAGAGCGTTGATGAGTTGCTTAATCATGGGCATTCGCGTGCGAGATACCTTTTGAGCTCGTGAGAGATCGGCGGTGTGGTGATACTTCTTATATCTTATGCCAAACTCAATTTTAGAGCAAAATCGTATGAGGATAACCTAAGTTTTGCTTTCTGTAATAATGCTTGTCTAAGTCTATAATGTTCATCGGATCGTGGCTCTAAAAACTTAAAACTTTTCCGTCACACTTGCTCCTTCGTAAGCGCAAAACTCGGCGATAAGCGGTAAATTTTAAACCACTTAGAAAAATGACTTTGCAGTCTTTAACTTATGTTCTGAAAAGTAAACAAAACTAAATCTAAGATAAAAGCTATTGTACTATCATACTGTTACCTATCTTTTGTTTATAACACTAAAAATGACTAAGTATTTTAAAAATTATTTTGCTATCTTGAAAAATAATTTTGAAAGTAAAATATATTGAGTAAATCAATACTGTATCCAATATTGATTATATCATCGAAAGGAAAGATAATTAAGTTCGACGTCAATTTTGATGGAAATATACATCGCACGGGGTTATAATTATTTTAGTATAACCAAATCTACAGCCCCATTTTGATAAATACGTTTTATCAATATAATTTTCAATACAAAATCAGAAAAATTTCTAAAACTTTTGAAAAGGTAATTTTTTGTGTGTATAATTAATGTAGAAAAAAATGAAGATTCTTTTGATAAACTTTAGTTTTCAAGTAAATCATAACATTTCAATATTATTTTGGTCACGTAGTATATGCTTATATACTATCAAAATAAATTACGGTTTGTCAGGCCCTGCTGATTTTGATTTAACACAACATGAACAAGGTTATGTATGAAATATTGCTATAGTCTGCCAGTCATAGGTATATATTTCATAGCTGTGGGTTTAATTAAAATTATTTAACTAACCAATATTAATTAGCGAGTTATTTTGAGTTACCGGGATTCAGTTGTACCTACTCAATGTAAAATGCAACCGGTGTAAAATTAAACGCTTAATTATTGATCGTTCCTTTAAAGAGACTTTAATTGTAAAATCGCCCATTGGCTGTAAATCTATGACCTTTCATTTATTTAGTATTAATTAAAATTTATTAGGGATTTTTAATAACTTAAATACTTTAATAAAGGAAAATAATTAAACTGTTGTTTCAAACTACCAATTAATAAGGCAAAATTAGCAATAAAAAGTTCACAATCTACTAACACATTGTTTTCCATCGTTATTTTTTTATAAGTAGTAAATAATAATAAAACCGCCTCCATCGATTACGCAACGTGATACGCTGGAGATCCCGGGAAACAAATTTCCGTTGGATAGATACAGAAGAACTACAGTAGTGTTATTGTAGTGTAAGTGTTGTGTTGTTTCAACACAAAATATGGTTCTTCAATTATCAACAAATAAAACCTTAATTATTTAACACCTCAAAGACGTTTGTTAGCATCAAACTACGTCGTTTATGGTTTGAATAATTTTTTGGGGATATTAATTGTTATATTATTTTAATTAGTGAGTAAATTAAGAAGCATTCTTATGTGCCTGTGCGTTCTTCATAGTGCCGCCATACTGGCAGACGGAGCCAGCAGATGGCGCGGTATTGCTAAATGGATCACTCACTGTATCGTGCGATGCCCGCGGACATCCGCCGCCCACTATTTACTGGACCAAACTCACTGGTACGTAGAGGTATATTGTAGGTATAAGTGGCCAAGACTGGATTCTATGCTACATTAATCTTAATCAAATGTTTGCGATTCCGTCTACGTAAGCGAACAAGTTGAAGACAATTTAAACACCTAGACTTTATTACAAATAACAATACCTCATAAATCGATGCACATTATTATTAAATATAGCGGGACTTATTGCGCAAAGAAACTTTATTTATTTACCTCGACGTTTCGACCGTATTGCAACGGTCGGTGGTAAAAATGAGTTCAAATCGCGAAAGTCTAAAGTCGATGCACAGATTTTCATAAATTGTTGCTATAAGTCGTCTCGATCACGCTTCCATAAAATAAACCTCAACACTATCTGTCTATTCGCTAAGGAGGTACGTCACCGACATGTCGCACTTATCCCCTCTTTTTTACGTCTGAGTTTAAGTTGGTTATAATAATTAAATGATAACGAGCATTTAAAGAGGTTTATGTTAAAATTTCAATATAATTTTATAATCTGAAAAGTTGCTAGTATTTATAAATACTATATTTTTAAAATCTAAGTTGTAATATTTGTTTTGTGGTGTTGCAAATATTTTTTTTTCATTAGTTACCTTGTTTGATTTTAAAATTCATTAAACATTTTTATTGTATAATTTTGTAGTTTGAAAAGTGTTACATTTATAGACTGGAAGCGGCCAGTGGGGTATTTTTCTTAGGGCGGCAGGTTCTGGGTCAACCCAGGTTTCGGAAAACCATGGCTTGGTACAAAGAAGATACAAAGCTTAATTTTGAAAGTATACGCAGGAAGTACGGAAACGGCGCTGGGTGCGGTTTCAGAGCCGGCTGTGCTTAACAACGGCTCTCTTCGGCTGGCAGCAGCACGAGCCGACCACTCAGGACGCTACCGATGCCGCGCTGATAACGGTGTAGCGCCGTCCCTAGACAAAACCCTCTCTATACATGTCAATGGTAACATTTCCATATATATAATGACATAGAAACTACAAAGAACACATTAAAAAATTATTTAGTAATTTTTTTAATGTTTGTTGTGTAAAAATTGGTAGCTATATTACAATAAAACTTATCACGTTTAACTTAAAAGCATTTAAAGAAAATAGTTTTGAACCATCCATTCAAATGTGTTCTTTAAATAAGTGATTCTTTTTATAAGCTAACCTTTACCCATAATATGAAATAATTTTATCGAAAAATAATTAAAATATCCCAATTAAGGTTTAATTCCTCTCCACCTTAATTATCGTGAAAGTTCAACTTGAATAATTCTGTTCTTATAGGTCAAAGTCGACGGGTATTGATTTTAATTTTCATTGTTTCTGTTTCGAATGACTTTGATACGAATCAATACAATAATTAGTTAACAGCGAATTGCGACGAAGAAATTAATTAGTCGTTGGTATTTTGAAGTTTACGCTTTGATTACATTCGTAAAATAACGGTGTCTTTATTGGATTGATATAATATTTATATTGAGTGGTAATTAAAATTAATGGCTACCGATTTTATGTGAATGCAATGAGTAATGACCAATTTTAATTGGATATGTGAGTTTACAAGAGTTGTTGGTAAGATGGTAAATAAGTTGGTATTCTGATTACCCAGTATACCAACTCGACTTCAACAACGAGACTCTGGTGAAACTACAAATTATTTAAATTAGTTTATATGTATAAGTTAATAAGTGTGAAGTGTCATTTATCCTTTAATTAAATTGACAGTTGACTAGGATGTGCAAAATTTAATTTTTTAGTCAATAGTAGCAGATGCCATTTGACTGTTTCATTATTATAAGATGCCACCGCTCAGTGAAAGTCTTCTCTCTTTCTCTAGTAGAAGTTATAGTGCTATAGTTTCTATATATTAGGAATGACTACTGCGAAAGGATTTGTGTTGTGTATTGCGTCTTATAAAGTTGTTCAAAAGTGTGTGAAAGATAAAATGTTGTTAAGTACAAATAGTTTACGTATTAGTCAGCCATATTGAAATGAATATGTAGAGCCAGCACGGTTCGAGTCGCAGTCTGCGAACGTATCAGCGGCGCAAGGAGAAACTGTGCTCTTGGTGTGCGTGGTGCGAGGCGACGCCCCACTTGCCATTGCCTGGACTCACGCTGGACGACCACTCTCTAAATCTGATTACAGGTAACTGTTCACCCCTTCTTTCAAATTCAACCCGCAATTTGAAGGACAGCGACAAAACATTCTATAACTAAAACAGGTATATGCATAAACTGTTTAGAATTGAATAAATAGGATTAAAATAGTAATAGCAAGGATTATGAAGAGGAATAGTATGGTAGTAAGAATATTAGAAGTAAGAATATGTATGAACTTTTTAGCTCTTTGTTTTTTTTGGTGGAATATTTTGTCCAATTAAACAAAAGAAGAATAACCAGACCATAGCCGGAACATACTACTTACAAGACTGGCCAAATGAACATTATTTTCAATCAATGTCACATACGAACTGAGACACCGTGGCGTTAGGTACACTAGCGTGACTTTTATTACTTTAAAATGGAATTTATGATGATATAATGAATTTGCACTAAAATATAATTAATAAAATGGAAATAATTATTCTTCTTTTTGGAAATCAAAAAAGGCGTCGAGGTATAAGAATTTAAAAATGTGCCTAATAAATTTCGATAAATATACGAATTTATATTTATATAAAATTTATTTATTTTTTTTAAATTTTATGTTGTATATTTATTTATTAAAGGGTTGAGCCACATACCATAGACACCACAAATATTAAAACACGTATTACAATGGGAGCCAACAATTTCTAACTACTTTTAAAAAACAGAAACAAAAACAAATATAATGTCGAATTGAGATCCTCCTGTTTTTTGAAGTCTGTAGGTTGGAGCTTCACGCTTTTTTGTTATGTTCTAACCTATAGGATGAGTATATCAGAGACACGTAGTGCAGAAGGGCTTCGCAGTGAGTTGGAGGTGCAGCGCGCTGGCCGTCAAGACTCTGGGGTTTACCGCTGTCAGGGTTCCAACCCTTACGGCCGGTCTGATCACTTCCTGCATCTCGCCGTACAAGGTTATATAGTGTTTAAATATGTATGTCTTCTGTTACATTAGACAGTAGGTTATTCTCCAAGATAACAAGTTTTTGTTCCAATACATGACTGAGTAATACATAAGTAAATAAATGTTGCTGTTGAATTTAAAGGGACAACAGCAGTCCTCTCTATTATTTTAATATTTATTATCTATAATCGACTACAACTTAAAGTTAACTTCATATATTTTCATAAATTACAAACATGTAATTTACTTCTAAGCAAACCCAGCGCTCGGTATGCGACGTTAAGTAAATGATTGTTATTCCACTCAGAGCCTCCGGAGCCGCCGAGCGATTTCCGTGTGGTAGAGACGACATCTAGGTCGGTGCGGGTGTCCTGGCGGCGGCCCTACGATGGGAATTCTCCCGTACTGGCCTACGAGCTGCAGTATCGCGCTCATGCACATCTGTCCCCCTCTACTGATGGCTGGACAGATGCGCGCGCTCACAATGTTACCGTCTCCTCACACAACATCGACATCTATTCTGAGTGAGTTCCTATGATGCAACAAATTACTAATTGAGATTTTAAAATATAATAATAATCGTGCAGATGATTACATTTTTCTTTATAGATTCTTGCTAATGTGATAATAAAATATTTATTCAAATAAATCTCTTTTTTTAACAAAACGATGAGTATTATTGAATTTTAATTCAATTTACATACGAATACATTAATAAAACCAAAGTGCATTCAAATGTGTTTAATTGTCTGAAATTCTTGCATTTCTGATGGATTGTAATTTTGTCAGCACGGAGGCAGCCACCATCGAAGGTCTGGAGCCAGCAACGCCTTACCTAGTGCGAGCGCGCACTTTGACAGCGCAGTTTGCGTCTGGGCATACGCGCGCCGTTCTTGCTCTTACTCAGCATGAACCACCTTCTCGGCCACCCCTTGGATTGCGTGCCTCAGCATCGAGGCCTGCCACCATTGAATTAGCTTGGCAGGTAACATTAACAATACTCATAAATTCATTATTACACAATCTAAACCAGCGAATAAATTCATACATTCAGAATAATCAATTAAGTTTTTTTTCCAAATACTCAGGCTGAGACTACGGCCTTCTTACTATCACCATAAACTTCGATTTGCTTCTTTTTATGTAGATAATATGTTCTTGAATGTTCCAAAAATACACGGTTAAGCTCTTAATAGCTCACACCTATAACACTATTTATTAAATGCATCAATTTTAAAAATATGCAGTTCAAAATTATCTATCTACGTCATATAATAGGCTGGTTCAATTTTTTTAATGTTCAAGGAAGTTGAATATTAAAGAGAATTGTGACACAGGCTCCACCGCAGTCGTCGTGGAACGGAGAGCTGTTAGGATACACAGTATGGTGGTGGGTATCAGCGGACGGTGCGGTGTCGGGTGGTGCCAACGTTGGTATGGAGTTCGCCACAGTGCGGGGAATAGTCACTAAATACATCATTGAAGGACTGGAGCATTACACCAGGTGATTCCAGCACTGTTTCAACTCCGAAGAAATTTTGAACTATAAAATATTTACAACACATTTTGTTATTCGATATATCTAATCTAATTCTTACTAATAATTTAAATGTGTAAGTAACACTGTTTGTTTATTACACTTTCACGCCTGAGCCATTGATTGGTATTGGTATTTTCATCATTGGTATTGATGAAATTTTCTACAAAAAAAGACGGAAAGGCTAACTTGTATAGCGAAAAATGGTCTTAAAATAGGGTAAAAACGCAGACGGGAAAAATGAACCTAGTAATTTAAATGGGAAAACCAACATATCAAATACTCGTATTTAGTTTCAAAATGATTACCAGGTATTCAGTAAGCGTCAGAGCGTTCAATAGTGCTGGCGCCGGACCGGCAACGACACCCGTCAATACATTAACAAAGGAAAGTGGTAAGTTATTTAATTTTTAGCGTGGTTTGCTTTAAAACAGACACAAATTTCATTTAAATTCTAAAATTAAGTGCCATCAGAGGGTCCACGAGCAGTTCGCTGCAGGGCGGTCTCTCCTCAAAGCCTTAAAGTGGAGTGGTCTCCACCGCCGGCGCACGCGCACCACGGAGCTCTTCTTGGGTACAAGCTGCTCTACCGTCCTGAACTTAGTGAGTACTTGGAATGTATTATATATTTATTGTCGATACTTAATAATTTTTCAATTCACCTCTGGACTACCTGTTTGGTTTTATCAAAAGCCTTCAAGTTTAATGGATTCAGTAGGGTAGTCATCGGGAGTTATTGTTAGCTACAATTTTTTTACCTTGATATTCATGGGGTTTATTGATGTAATAATCGTGCTGAACCATCGTAGCTGAATGATGGCAGTTGTTTGTCGTCAGCGGCGGAGTGGGTGGAGTGGGACGTGAGGGGTGCGGGAGGGACGGGCAGTACTTGGGGCGCCGAGGTGAAGCGGGTGTCAGGTGTGGAGACTCTGGTACTAGCATTACGGCCACACGTCAACTACACGGTCCAGGCGCTAGCATATACCGCAGCAGGGGACGGGGTGCCTGCGCCGCCGCTTCGCTGTGCCACGCACCAGGATGGTCAGCTATATTAATTTAACCCATATTTCTATAATTGTTTTAAAAAGTAACTTTATATTTTTTTCAATTTCATGCTTAGTTTTGAATCAGAATATTCAAGGGATATATAACACGGAATTTATTTTTGAAATGGGTTAAAAACTATCTCCACCCTTTCAGTGTTATAGACAAAAACTTTGGCAAAAAGGACTACCTTTTTGTATTAGTATTATTAGTAGTAGTATTATTAGTTTTAAGTATTAGTACTAACTAATATTTTTATTGTAGTGTCATGAAAGATTAGTTACATCAATAGGGTTTATTATTTAGATGCTGTCGGACTTATACAATAAATCAAACACGTATCTAATAAATTAACATAAATAATCTTACGGACTAATTGTCACGTAGTTCTATGAAGCCATAGATTTTCCTTCTTTAAAAAAAATCACATTAGTGATCAAAACAACCATGTTATGCGTCAAGAGAAAAGTTTCGGAAGACATTTTATAAAATATTATACTGATTATATTTTCATACTCAGCGATATTATCGAATCCATTTACCCCTTGTGTTTCTGTCACGTGTTCATGTCAAGGAAAATTTTACGAGAGAGTTAGTAACGAAACGTCTGTGTACGATTTCTTACAACGTGATCAATTTCAATATTCTTTTATCGCCTTTAGTATAAACAAGTGAAATTGAAGATAATTAAGAACCCACGAATGATGATTACAAATAAGAATATCTCATAAAATGATGAACCGATATGTATAAATTGTAGTCAAGATCCTGAAAACTGTATCAAAACCGGTCCATTCATACAGACAAACACTCAGACCCACGATGTCACCCATCTTTTCTCGTTGGTGGTTAAAAAATAATCATAAATAATCTTGAGAGTAATATTAAGTAAATTGTACTGTGTAGGTACCTAACTACAGTTTTTTACCTTTGTTAGATATAAAATAAATAACTTTTTCAAGCCTCATTAACACCTCCGTTGTTGTTTACGCTGTTACGTATTGCGCCGGAGCTCCTGGGTTCGAATACCGGGGAAACGAAATGTTTCGATTGGGTAGGCACAGAAGGCTGCCTCTACTTGCCACTAAAGTAAATGATCAGTGAAACAGAAACAGTAATGTGTGTGCCCCATGACCCCCTAGGGCTTGTGGGAATTCACTTTTTCATTAATAAAAATAAGTGACAAGTATAATTTATCACGAATTTATTCTTGTGAAATAAAAAAATACGGAATATTTTGTCCAAGACTGATGTGTCTTCAATTTGGATAACAGTTCCAGGACCGCCGGCTGCTGTAAAGGTCGTAGCCATGTCTGCCACCGCTTTAGCGGTCAGCTGGTTACCGCCCGCCCGCCCAAGTGGACCTCTGCTCTACTACACCGTTTTCTATAGAGAGCTGGGCAGGTATTAATAAATTCAAGTATTTATTAAGATTACAAAAGGCCTTGAAGATATGTATTAGACTAACAAAAAATTGGTTTCGTTTAATTGGATTTGTATAACATCAATAAGGCGTAACTTAAAATGCCATATGCAAAAACATTTTATCACATACCATTCTCCGAAGGCAAGTAGTAATTTGAAGTACATAATATTATGACGGTCCAAACCTCATATACCCAGGGAACGGCCGCCACAGACAATGAGAGTGCCGGCTGAGGAGGGAGAGGCACTTGTGGGATTGGCTGGAATGGCTGAACTGCGACCTCTAGCTGAGGGCACCACTTATGAAGCCTGGGTTACGGCGCATTCAGCAGCCGGTGAGGGAGAATCTTCGGCGCCGCAACCAGCCACCACCACCGCTCGAGGTGCTGTACATGTACCTACTCTATTTTTAGAGACCCATTTGGGCTTTCCTTTCCATAGCGACTCTCCTTTATATCTTGAGATATAACAATTATTGAACAAGTGTAAATTATATTTTCACCGAATTCTTATATAAAACATTGATTTTGTTTTCTTTTTTCTGTACGCGTATATGATATCCTGTGTGTGTACATGATACCCAATTACGTATACTTGTAATTGAGACGCACACATATTTTGTAAGTTTATGCTTTTTTCTTTGTATTGAATGTCATACTTATACGGTGGCTTATTAGTAAATTGAATTCATATTGTCTTGTGAAGTACTGACCTTATATGCTAATAAGAGTAGCATATGAACAGCGGGAGTACGTGTGCTATCGTTTGGCTTATGGGCACGAGTTGGATGTGGACGTGCACTACGCTTGGCATGCACGTGGCGCGGCGATCCCCCTCCACGTGCTCGCTGGCTTCGCGCTGACCGTCCACTCACACACGATCCTCGTGCGCGTCTCACGCCACTCGGACACCTCGCTCTACACGGTTTGTATTGTGCATCTGAAATATTACACTGAAAATGATGGATCTTAACGTGTAACAACGTTAAGGTCCTTTCTTACATTCAAGTTATGATTGCTATTACAATTCAATAGCATTAGCCCTTCTTAGTCCAGAGACATACGAATAAGTCTACCACCACTCATTTCATCTTTATCGCCATTATAAGAGTTACGATAATATGTAGAGGTGGATGCGTCAACGAGCGGCAACTATACATGCTCCGCCCGAAACACGTACGGCTCGGAGGAAGTTACTTACCGTGTGGAGTGCTTGCCGCCTCCTGCTCCTCCAGCCATGACGTTGATGCATGCTGACCACAGCACTGCACGTCTGGCTTGGCGTACCGCGCACCACGCCATAGCACCACCGCACGGTTTGTACCACTACACACCACAGGTTTAAAAAGATTAATTTTTATTGTATCTTAGTGTTATTGGATGTTATCATTTTTTTTACAATGTTATTTTAATAGAAATTCGGCAGTAAGGAAATTCTCAATGATTCCCATGAATACCTAACTGCGCCGCAACATTTCTTGTTATTAAAATAAACAATTTTTCATTTATTTTCATTAAATTTTTGCTTGCTTGTCAGTATTTGAATTCGATATTCAAATCTTGTTCCACCGATCTTTCGTGTTTTATTCATTCGAAACTTACTTCAAAAAAAGTCATAACTCGACAACTAGTAAGGTAAATAACATAATAGAAAGTATAATTGTGTTTCCTATTTATGTCTGATAAGGTTTTACGATTTCGTGGAGTCGTTTGAGAGAAGATAATATAGAGACAGAACAGACTCGGATAGAGATGGAAGAGCGAACGATAGAGATGGGAAGCGAGGCCAGTAGCGTGGTACTTCGATCTCTGTCATGCGGAGCTACCTACTCTGTGAAGGCGGTGGCGCACTCCCGAGCTGGAACATCTTCACCCTCCGCACCGCTTCTAGTCAAGACCAAACCACCAGGTACTATCCCGATTGAAAATTAAGCATAAATTTCATAATCAATCCGAAACATCATAATAAATTTAACGATTGTCTTTGTTTTTTTTACTCGCTTATATTTTATATGGTTGAAGTTTCGCCGACATCAAGTGGCTTTTGTGTAAGAGTGATATTTATGATAAAAGCTACACCGATACATTTAAATAGGAGATACAGTGATTGGTGCTCATATACAGCTAATGAAAGTTCTAAAATTTTGTAATTAGTAGAATAAATTCACATATAAAAATAAAACATAAGTAAACTTAACCGATTTTGCTGAAATAGACGTAGACAAACAAAACTTCTTCGTAGCAGTACCTTTGTTAAAAAGTTTTGTTTGATAAAGCATCTAAACTTAAACCTATTTTCTCGCTATCAGCATAAATATATGCTATTGACGTGTCAGTGTTGGTGTGGGAGGGCGGAGGAGGTGTCGAAGATAGCAAAGAGGGAGCCGAAGGGGCGCTGTGGAGCAACAGCAGTGCGATAGCCCTGGACGCTCGCCGCGCTGTTCGTTGTGGAGCCCGTCTCGTACGGCTCCAGTGGCGCCCAGCAAGCGCATTGTCAACTTCCACTTGGGCTGATGCTGATCTTACCGCATTGCATCATCGCCGAGAAGTAAGCTTTGTGAACCCCATTTACAGTAGTTATGGGCTCCGTCTCATGACTTTTTTTGTCCTGTAAATCGAACCCAGGGTTCCCCTCAAAAAAGATATCTTTTAAGCATATAATTTTTTTTATTTTTTTCTTAAACCTTGTTTTTCAAGTTACGGTGGCAACAATGAGAATGTTCCGTTGAAATTGTGAACCTAAAATCTCATTTTGAGATTATTGTGTTATTTCAGTTGTTTGCATTACGCGTCACCGAACAGTTCACTCACTGCTTTGTTTGATGATTTTATCTTTATCACGTCCTCTAACAACCTCTGGTTATTGAATTTTAACGGAGCAAGGATAGGATGATTAAGTTTAATTGTGTAATGTTAGCTTCCTCTTCGACTTCCAAGAGTTAGATTAGACCTTATATGGTCATTATTTCACGTCAATAGATTTTTTACAGAAACATGTTATATTTATTTGTCATTACCAACGTTAGTAGCTTAAAACTCGTAGGTATAGGTTAATATGTTTGATAAGAATATTTTATGCCAGTAATATTTATGGTAAAGCTTGAATCGTGGTAGTAATATTGATGTTGGCAGGTGGTGGTGGGCGACTTATCAGCGGGCACCTGGTACGCACTGCGGCTGTGGACATCCACAGAAACTGCTCGGCATCAAGCTCTGCTTTACGCTGCTACCACTACACACTCCGGCGGTATTACAATATTACTTCTAAAACAATTATTTTTCATTTAATATTTCTTTTTTTTTATAGCGCTTAATAAACGTGTTAATATTTTTTTATCTCCCATTTTATAATATGCTGAATGCTAAATGTTGAATTCACTTATTTATTATTTTCTAAATAAATTTTCAAATTGCCGCCTCCTTGGTCTAGTGGTAAGCGCGTAAGCGTTACAACCGAGAGGTCCTGGGTTCGATTTCCGGTGGAGATAATTAAAAAAAAAAAAAAACTCGGTCTGGCAGGACATAGAAGGCTGATCACCTACTTGCCCCTAAAAGAAAAAATCGATCAGTGAAACAGATGTGAAATGCATCTGCCCCATACCCCACTAGGGGACACGGGACTTCACTTTAAATACATTTTCAAATTAAACACTAAAATTCCTAGATCTGAAAACAATTTCTTTCGGTTAACCGAACAAAATAAAAAATACCAAACAATTAATCATTTCAAATATTCAAATCAAAATAATCAGTAATATGTAATACATATAACAATAATTTATTAATGACGGTAAAATTTAAATCTGAATTAATGTTACGCTAATATGTTAGGTATATATTCTGCGTTATTATTTTTGAATATCTCATTTCGAATCGCTATCATACAGTTTAGTAATACATATTTGTAAATAAGTACCTATATCTTTTATTAAATTTGTTTCAGGTCCACGTAGGTATAATATAATATAGCCTGTTACTCAGAAAATGTCTAGCTTTGCACTACTGAAAGACAAAGTTGATTAGAAATAAAAATACAATTCTTTTATCTTTATAATCTTACAATACTTATCAAAGGTTCTATATAAAAACAATGAAATAAACAATGTAGGTACAGATTCTTTAAACTTTGGTGCGTAGCAAAGGCTTGACATAATTGACATTTTCAACTGTACATTTCAATACATGGCTATCGGATGGAAGTCTTAATTATGATTGGTAGATTCGACAGGAAATGTAAATGTGATTTTGGAATACACCAATCATAGTTAATATGTTATAATGTTGTTATGTTATACTATGTTATAATGAGCGGAATGCTTTACGTGTGTAGAGCGTCTGCGACGGCCTTCGTCATTCCAAATGGAGAGTGGCGCAGGTCGAGCTGTTTCGGGTAGCGAACAAACGGATCGCGTTCTGGGCGCCGTGTCTCTCGCCTTTGCCGCCCTGGCCGCTCTCGCTGTCACAGCACTACTGCTCGTGCTGCTTGCCCGCCGCAGGTAACCATAGACTATAGTATTGTATACTGTCATAGGTAATCAGTTACTTACTGATAGATCACGAACAGTAATTTGTTTTAATATAAAAAAGGACCCTTAATAAATAAGTATAATTTAGATCTGTTATTTCAAAAGAATAATTTAAGATTCAATATTCCGGTTTAAGAAAACAAGTTTTGAATGGAAAATTATTATAATTAAATCTAACATTATCACTTGAAAAAGTTAAGTCAGATTATACTAACTTTTATGAATTAAGAGTTTTATTTTGGATTTTTAGTTTTAAAACAATAATAATTTGATGTCGTTGTTTGTTGTTTTGTTATGAAAACATATTATTTTTTAATCTTTATGTAACTTTAACATGAAGCTATAATTTAAGTTAATTTAAGTATTTTATTTCATCTAGTGTTCGTTGAATACACAAAGTTATTATAATGAAATTATATTAAGTTTTTTCAATGTCAATGGCGTTTTTTTTCACGCATAACCAAAAATACAAATACTTTACTATTATTGTAAAGTTTGTACTATAATGGTCTATTTGTGGCAAAATTTAAGAATCTTTATGCGTCTGTAGCGTTGTGTGTGGTTACAATAATTCGTATCCCGCCGAGTCAGTCGTCACCCTAACACGCGATTAATACATTATACCCAGTATTTATTTATTAATATTACCAGTACACCAAATGAATTAGTATGAAGTAGGTATAATCTCTTCGAATTCCCCTTACAATTAACCTACATTAGTGACCCCGACGTACTAAAAAATAAACTATTTCTGGTGTGCAAAGCTTACGTTCAAAGATGTAAAGTATCGTATATATGAATTGGAACCCATAAATGCTTTTAATAAAAATATGTAAATATTGTGGCCCGACTCCTGATATTTTTTAACATTAGTAGGTACTTATATCATAGCGATGCAGCTCTTAAACAATATAGAACATACGTTTGCTTCGTCAGTTCTCATTTCATAGCGTGTCCCACTTTTAGGTACTCGCTGTTTTGTGTTACGAATCTCATTTATTTTGTGCCTCGTTTCTGACATGTTACCAACAAGATACCATATCTTAATACACGTATATATTAAGGGATTGCGAATATTATAAAAGAATTGCACACGGTGCCACATTGTTTCTCTGAATTACAGAAAACACGAGGAATGTGAGATTAACATTGTAAGTACGAGTGTCTTAAGAAAAAAATATTAAGGAATCTTATCACGGAATTTTTCGTCTTTATAAATAGCGTGCAGATATTTTGTAAATATTCAGCACACATTTAATAAAGATTTGTTGAGACTTTGATAATAAAATGCTAGAAATTTTTATATAGGTAGGTATCTGTCTTAAGTAGTTGTTATTACTAGCAGTTAGTAGTATATACTTAGTAAAAGTAGGTTTCAAATGTGTGAACCTATGTTTTTGTTTCAAAAAAAAAAATCTTCGTTTAATTCAAGATTAAAATTTGAGTTTAATTTTGTTATTTATAACCTGGCTTTGGTTATAAACCGTTAAAGGGGTCAAAAGTTAGTTATTCCCGCGCTAAGTTATTCAAGAACCAAAACTTCTTTGTCCGTAGTTTTTCATAAAAAAAACATGTTTAGCTCGCTGTGGTCGTGCGGCGGAGGCGGACGGGGCGCGGGCGGTCGACGCTGCAGTCACTCTGGTGTCAGCACTGACAAATCCGTTTGCGTGGAACAACAGAATTTGCGCAACTGCCAGCACGACTACAAACGCGACAAGCTGTCGCCGGCTTCAGGTATATTTGTGATAAAATGTCGGCTATTTGTGTTTGTGGCAGATACAGTAATGGTTACAAGTTATCATTAACCAGTTTAATATACTTTCCTTTAAATTTGTTTGTTTCTAAACAGTGTTGCTTACAAAACAAAGGCTTAAGTGTGTTCTCGGTTGAATTACGTGGAAATATTTAAACAAAAAGTGAAATTCCTTTATCCCTAGATACGAAAGAGACACATTGGCGTCAGTTTCACTGATTGTTTGCTTCATTGTCAAGAAGTTGATCGCCCTTCCAAACATGGACTCGTCGGAAATCGAGTCCCACGAAATGGTCATTAATTATCAGATGCGTGACCAACATACGGATCAGTTATTTTAAAAGCTCAAATAAAAAAAACCGTATTAAAGCAGACGGCTTACGGTTTTTTTTGTGATAATATATATCTATATCTAAATGTATTTTCTTAGTAAAAAGGATTTAACCTAACTCATTAAATAATATATTTAACTTTTATTATTATTATGCTAGTTATAATTGGGTTGTGGATATAACCTTGATTTATTTTATGATAATGTAATTTCAGAAACCAATTTATTCATTGTTTATGAAAAGGACGCGTATGGTATGAGCTAGTGAAGGTTGACAATGAAATATTATATTAACTTACTTATATTAACAACAATCTGTGCCCCGCGGTTTCACAATATTTTTCATTGATGCTCCGCTCGTATTTTTGTGGCAACTAGATATTTTATTTATGATTTTGTTGTTCATCTAACAATTAAGTAAATGTTTTACAAAAAGGTACAAATTACCATCATCAATTATTATTCTATTATGGGTTGCCTGGAAGAGACCGTTGATTAGCGGTAAGGCCGCCCGTTGCACTCAAATTAGCTTAAGTTATTATTTCTATTCTATTGTTAATGCAACGAAGTGTTAATAAATAAAATTATTCAAACTTTGATACATGGCACTCGTATTTTTTTTTCGTGAACTGTCTCTGGTCTTTCAGGCAAAACGGCTAGTAAGAACTGGTCAGTTCAAAACTAGTTTTTTTTTTCTACGTTTGTGTGGGCAGTTTTAAGTTTCAATTTACGTATGTCTAAGTTACTTGGCACTTGTCTTTAAATTAGGTTCACATAGGTATTTTAATTTTTGATTTTTATTATTTTTTAGTTAGTTTATAGAAGCGGGACGTAGGACGTTATTGGATAATGTACTATGCGTAGATGTCTACGAGATCAGCCCGTACGCAACGTTTGCGGTAGGCGGTGAGGCAGCCGAACACACCTTGCAATTCCGGACCTTCGGGCTGAGAGACAATGACGCGCCACCACATCGAGCCTGCCGACATCTGCATCGTCAACGTGCTGACGGTAAATCAATTATTAATAATCAATTTACCATTAAAAAAGTTTTGAATTTATTCATTACAAACAAAAATATAAATCTTTTCTCTATAGGTATATAATCTTATATATAAAATTCTCGTGTCACAATGTTAGTTACCTTACTCCTCCGAAACGGCTTTACTGATTTTTAACAAATTTTCTATGCATATTCAATAGGTCTGAGAATCAGCTACTATCTATTTTTCATACCCCTAAGTGATATGGGTAGCCCACCCCAAAAATTAATATGGCAAAACAACGTTTGCCGGATCAGCTAGTATTATATATTATAATCTTTAATATAGATGATATGGTCCATATACAGAGTTATGCCAATCTATTCCATGTCATGCGTTTGATATAATCAATGTAATCCGATCATTCCACTAGTGCGTATAATAATAACGTTACCTACGGTTTCAATACTCCTTCATTCATAACAAAATAAATTGAATGACGTTCAATATGTATTCATAAGACTGCAAAAACTTTACCGATTGAAAGTCTTTAAAGATAATAATTAAGACCCGTGTGCCTTTTATAAGATTGATACAAAACTAAACTGAAATTTTATATTTCATCTGGAAGATGGCCTAAAATAATATATTTTTATATAGAGCCTAGCAGGCCTCATACATTATTATACAGAGCATATCTGAATGTAATATCTAGTTTAATATAGATATATAAATAGTTTTATGTTAATTTCCTAAAAGGAGCAAATATAAACACGCTACGCTTCCAATGTAGGTACTATAAATGTTAAAATAATAATGAATAGTGCGTGTACAAAATATATAAAACATAGGTACGAATTCCAGATAGGAAAGGAATATTTATATTTTTAGATGAATGACGAGAATCATTACTGGCTAATGGATTTCATTATTAAACTTTGCATAAACTTAGGAGATTCCTGAATGACATGCTAGTAAGACTGAAATTAAGACTTAGCACGAACTTACTACTCCATGTATCAAAATCGAGTACCTAGGTACTTACTTCTGTTCATTTTTGTATTCAGTGACGTTCCAAGGAAGCTTTCGCTTAGCTCCAACAGAGTATTGGAAACCGTCTATTTTAGGATGCTTAGCAACGGCATCAGTTAGACATGAAAAATGTTTCTGCTATTAAATCTTAAGACATGGCTTAGCCGATACTCGCGTAGACTTGTCACATTTACGTCTTACGTCTTTGAATAAGAGATAGTAACTAAGATTGGGTTACTGCTAATGGCCCTAATGGCCTCTTTTTGTTTTATAAGGTATCTTATTTTGTTCATATACAGGATAATGTTACGATAACAAGTTGGTACGTACCCATTACTATAATATTACGTAAACCACTAACGGTAAACAATGCTTTTATAACTATTTCCAACTATTTATTTTCCAAGACCACTTCTCGCTATAACTCTATCTAAGTAATAATTCAACCTCGAAGGCTCAACCGCAAACTTATTGTACTGTATTTCATGTTTTCCGTAATTTTTAAATTTAGTACTCAAAAATTAAACAAAATTTCATTTATAATATGAAATAATTAAACTAAAGTGAAGGTAATTACAAATAACATGATCATGATGGACAGATCTTCATAAATTATAGTTAAGAACCATTTCGATTTCAACTTAAAAAAAACCCATAACAATCGGTTCATTTATTTAGCATCTACGACACACACAGAACAACAGACACACAGACATGTCAATCTTATAGCACCCCTCCATTTGCATCCGGGTTTAAAAATTAATGTAATGTGTATATAGGTAAATGTTATATTTTAAGCTTCTAACATGGGTAGGTACTATGTTTAATGTACAAGACAAAAGACGAAACGTACTAATATTATAAAGAGGACAGATTTGTATTTTTGTAAATTTGTACCGAATAAACGCAAACAGAAAGCTAGTAAATGATAACAGTAAATGATAACAGTAGATAATAATATGGTACCTACAGTGGAGAAGCATCACTCAGAGTGTGAACTGCAGCAGCTCAGCCGTTATGAGAAAGTGCGACCGCGCCCTTGCACCGCCACCTCCTACTGCGTGCCCCTCGCACACCACGGTAACTACCCGTAGATCGTTAAACCATTAGATAACTATTTTATCTTTAAAAATTAAAATCCTGTACCCCTAGTCCCTTTTAAGTAGGTAATATTCCTTCTGTAACTTCTAAACCAAAACAATTTTTGTTACTGTATATCGACTTATCTCGTACTCGTTTAATTCTGATATTATTAGTTTTATAAATAATTTAATAACTGTTTTGGGCAGGTGGCGGCGGAGGAAGCGGTGGCGGTGGTGGCAGCGGTGGTGGATTGTCGGAGGTGTACGCCGGTGACTCGAGCGTTGAGTCTGGGCCTGGATCGCTGTCACCGCGGACACACCATGACCATAGCTAGCGGACACACACTTAAAAGTGACCATAAACAAAGAAAAATGCTCTTTCTTAATACCTGTACGGACTTATCAAAACAAATCCTTGATTTATGAGCAATTTCTTCATCCCAGTCCTAAATACCACGATTTCTCTACAACACGTAGATACAAGGTACATCTAAGCGTTTGTATAATGGATTTCTGTATTGCCAGCAACAGACCCACCTACCATCCGAAGGTAAATTACTATCGGTACCTACTTGGATACCGATCATAGATGCCAGAGAAACGCTGCTTTCTTACGGGTAACTTTAAAACATAGGGCAGACTCATCAGACAATGTTACGCGTAGAGTGCCTGCATCACTAAAACCTTTGATTTACATTTTAATTGTGGAAATTGTTTCTTTATTGTATCTTCAAGTGATTAACTTTGAGTTACAAGATATTTTTCGTGAAACGCTTTCATTCTATTTGATTGACCTAAAAAAATTATTTATTTATTACTTAATTACACAACTTACAAAAAACAGGAAACAAATAAGAATATTTATGAATTATTTGCGATACCTACTTTATTTCACTTCGAATGTATTCAAATTCTACACAATGAAGAGGCTGATAAAACAATTAAGTTGTAATCAATAATCGTATTTAATGATCTCTTGATGTATATTTCAGTAGCAAACTGTCAATGAACTAATTTAAGTTTTAAATGTGCAAATGCTATACTTATGCCCAATTAGATATTCTGGTCTCATCGGAGCTCCTGATTGAGGTGAGTAAAGTTTTTGTGGAGCTAAATGTTGAATGGCAACTTCCAAAGTGCTTCAATATTAATTGGAGTGGGGTGTTCTCGCATTAACACGCAATACTCGATTGGTGACTTTCGCACGCCTACAAAGCTTCATTAATTGATTCCCAGCGTTTGATAACTAATACATATTAAATCTATTTTTATTTATATAATATAAAAGGATATATTGGGATTTTTAACATAATAGGTATAGCGTTTCTCAAATTGGCTTAAAACAATTTAACAGCGAGACCTTTAAAATTGCAGTTTGAGAGTCTGAAATCTGTTTTCTCTCCCATCATCTATTTCAAAATTAGAAATACCTTTGAAAATTGAATTCGTGAATTCGATCTTTAGAATTAACAAAGAAAGATGTCCTGTTTGATCGGAATCGCTTATACAAATAGACACACAAGTTAAATTTCAGTTTCAGTAGATATTTTGTGTTGCTTTTGAATATCTATGTAAGAAAATATTAAAAGTTATTGAATAAGTTTGAATGGGATCAAATCAATGTGGAAGCTCGAAAGGCTACAAATTTTATTTTATGATTTGCGTCTGCATTGAGTTCATTTAGAGGGCATTGAAGATCTCGGCCGAGGATTGCGACGAATAAATTGAATTATCGAAGCGTTTTTATTCGCACATTATAGGTAGGTATGTTTTTACATTAATTAAGGGTTTCAGGAAATTTATATAGTTTTTAAAAATAAATTAAATAACGAGTGGCACTCGTGTCTATTAAATTTGAAATGATTTTCCTTGAATGAATTTATAGAACTAATACTAGTTCTATAAATTCATTCGTGTTAAGCACCATTGAAACGGCGACGTAGAATCTTTTATTAGCTTTTGTTTGTTTTCTTAAGATTACAATTTCATTAGTTAATTATTTACTGAATTATACTACCTACATACATTTTAACTTAACCAGTTTATAAAATTATAGCTTAAGTTTTACATATGGCAATCTCAATTACGAAACATTATATGATAAACATAATATTTTGGTTAATACTTTCATGAAATATTAATGTAGAAACTTTTTAATAAATTTCAATCGTTTAAGGACAAAGACCAAAGATAATTAACAACTATAGACGAACTACGCTTCTGTTTACTGGCATCATAAACACGAATAACATATACCATGTCTTAAACAATATGTACCTACAGTATGTTCAAATATATTTTATGCTTACGCTAGGTTTACTGAAACGAAAGTAAATATGGGTAATGCAAAGTGTACAATATAGATAAAGTGGAGTTTATTTATCGTATTAAGACCACCATTCTGACCTAGAACTTCTAAGAAACGGCGTATAAACGTTTAGAAACGCTGATTAAAAGTTGAACATTCTTTTGTTGCGATTTTGTTAAAGCGATTTCTTTTGAGACATTTATTTTAGTTATAGAATGTTAATGGAGAGGTGGGTGCTGGTAGACCTAGTCGTACCTTTTTGAACCAAATCCAGAACTTACAGGAGAAGAAGCAGGTCAAAAGCACATACAATCGGCGAGCATGTATGATGAATTTATTGAAAGTGGATGAAGCGAAAGAGGTATGTAGGAATCGTGGCAGGTGGCAGTCTGTGGTCGCTGCCTACCCTTTTGGGAAATAGGCGGGTAATAAAATTAAAACAAAATATGGAATGTTTAGGTTTAAGTAAGAGGTAAAGTGGTCGACCAGTTTTCGCATAATTGGTGATGGTGTGGTGCATATGGTGAAATGTATGGTAATGATTTGGTATGGTATTCGTAAATATTGCCCATATTTATTTTCACTAAACTATAATAATCTACATTTACACGTGATCTAATGTTGTCAGTAGAGTAGTCATATTAGCTAAACAAAATGTTGAAGAGGTGTAAATATCAGACGGACTGAGGAGTTACGAACTTTTATGAAACTAACATTTGTACATACCTAAAACTAGTCAATTTTTATTGAATGTTTTTCGACAATATAATTGTATTATGTAAATATGGAATCTATGTGATTTGTTTATTAATATATTAATTTATGAATACATTTATTTTATTTCCTTTCGTCATTGTTTAATGATATTATCATCATCTAAAATCTATCTGGCATCATATTATTTATTCATTATATTTTATTAGACTACACTCAACCAAGAATTTGACAGAATCAGGGCCGGATCTACCATATGGTTTTTCGGGCTTCAGCCCAGGTCCGTGGAATCAAGAGGGCCCTAGCTAAGTCAAGTCAAAGTCGAAGATAGACGATAATACGAAAGAAAATTTACTGTCTCATTTTTTTTCTAAGTGAGTAATTAGGTGGGCCTCTAAGTAGTATTAGCCCAGGGCCTTCTTAACTCACGGTTCGGCCCTGGACAATAAAAATCAAAACCACACATACCAAAAAGAGGCAGTCAAGCCACCAAAAAAGAATTACCAGAAACAAGAGGTAAGAAAATAACACTAAAGCGACAAATATAAAATTAAGAAAAAACATTGTATGATATAAATAAGTATATAATATAGATATATGTAATATGTATTGCATATAGGTAGACTATTTATCAAGCCCCATCCATGGCTTCAAAGTTCAATCTACTTGTCAATTATAAAAAATAGCTAACAAGTTTGGTTGTTTTTTATATAGAGCCTACTTACAATAATCTTATATATAAAATTCTTGTGTCACAATGTTAGTTACCTTACTCCTCTAAAACGGCTTTACTGATTTTTACCAAATTTTATATGCATATTCAGTAGGTCTGAGAATCGGCTACTATCTATTTTTCATACCCTTAAGTGATAAGGGTAGCCCACCCCAAAAATTAATATGGCAAAACAATGTTTGCCGGGTCAGCTAGTAAATCTCTATAATAATCTATCTTGCATATCTAAGAAAGGCGTAGTTATGCAGAGTTAGGTACCACCGGCATTTTAAGATGGATTGTAATTTTCACTTCGTATAAAAGTAGCCTAAATTCTCTCGCCCAATATGAAGCTATATCAGAAATTCCAATAGATTCCAAAAATGTAGTATTCCCAAGGGCAAAGTGAGAGAATCTAATATCAAATATTCGAAGAGCGCGGTGCCTTGAGAGAATGTTGTACAATATCTCAATTTTGCGATCAACAATGTTTATCGCAAAATTGTTTAAAATTATTTAGTTAACAGAAAATATAATAGTTTACCCTATAATAAATATAGTTTCAGCATTTACCTTCATAGTCCATGCTTAAATTATAACTATACCTATATTTAACGCTTCGTTTTTTATCTGTACTTAATGTTATAAGTCAGTAAACTTGAAATCTATTAAATAACGTTGAGTCAATAAATTGTTATAACACAGGTTTACAGTCACTTCTGTGGCTTAATTGAATTCCGGAGAAACAAATGTTTCGCTTAGTTAGATTTATCTTTACGGTAATTATAAAATCAGTAAAATGGAATTTCACTTTATAATGGTAAAGGTTCGTCATTCAGATGGAAATAAATCAATATCGGTTTACTCATTTAAAAGATGCCACAAATATACATACACACTTAAGCAACAATTAGAACTTAGAACACTAGATCTTGATTGGTAAAGTATTTTTCACTTATGTTGAAAATGTTACAGCGCCCCTGGTGGTGACGTGCAAAAAGTAAAAAAGTCCTATTGACAATTTCAATACCTAGTTATGGTTTACGTATAATAGGAATCGATTAGTATTCCCCTTTTAGATTTCCCCATTCAAAAATAGGATTCGATGTGTCATTCGAGCAGTCTAAGTCGTTGCTTCAGCGCACTAGAACCACCCCGCCGCCCACCACTCAACCACTTGCAAACAAAGCATCTGTCGGAAGATCTCGCTTTGTGCTTCGCTTGACTTCGTATTGATGTGTTAGAAGACTTAAAAACTGGGCGAGTGGATTTCGTGACTTAACTGTATTTATTGCCTCTATAAATTATCTCGCCAGCATTTGTGTCAATTTTAATGCCATGACAACGCTATCTGCCTATTTACTGTATGTAATATGTAACGTAAACAGTATATAAGCTGTATACTATTACTAATTTACTAGCTATATACATATTATATACTTTAAATTATCAATCGAACTCTAAATTCAGAAGTTTCTACATTTATTCATTGTTTAGGACACATAATATACAGCAAAGAACGAATCACTGAAAGCTATGAATTATATTATTACTTATATTTGTATGAAAAATCTGACAGCAAAATTAGGTACATGGCGCGACCTCTATTGACATATTTTAGTCACAATATTTCGAGTTCATTATATTATATAGTAAACGAGTCTACACTAGTTGCAAATAAAAATCTTCTTCTATAGAATAACTATAACAAATTTAAAAAAAAACAACGTAAATTTGGTAGTACAAAAGTATTTATTGTAATTAATGAGAAAACTTTTCCAATACAATTTGTTGTTTATAATATTATCATCCATTACAAATTTCAATGAACAAAAAATCCGGAAAACAGACAATTTAGGTTGTTTGCAAAACACAGGAGTCTTTATATCTAATTATAATTTAACGAAAAAAGGTTGAAAAGTGCAATATTTACGGCGAGGCTTAGTGATCCTAACAATAAACTACCTGGGTACTACAAAAACTAATCTTCGGCTCTCAACGTTCTGTATATACGGAAAATATCCAATAATCCAGACACCCAGTAACCCCCTGGTCAGTAAGGGGATGGGTGGCCACATGCGGGCAGTCCAACACCCCCGGGGAGGTGGCGGCCATGCACGTTTGTTCACTGAAAAACAGAAAAAAAAGGAGCGGAAATGAATCGCAAATCAACTGTTCAAGCGAATCGGAAATTAATTATAGCACTTGTTTTATAAAAATAGTTATCTTTATTACAATAAATCGAGAATGTACGAAGACGTCACATAATGTCCAAGCTAAGTGTCCAAGTTTATATTTTAGTAGCGTATTCAGCAGTTCTCCTGCTTACTACTGACAGATCAAAAAGTAAAAAATCATGTTCAATTGAATTCGTCCATTAAGTATTTGCATTATATGGTTTTCTTCAATGTTCAATATTCTTAATAACAACTGAAATTAAACACAATTTAAAAACCTCCTGACATGTTACTACCTATAATAATAGCTCATAATTGAATGAACAGAACTTTATAAATATTTATTCACTAATAGATACTTAATTATTTAACCTGCCTATAGGTTATATATACCTTTCAAACAATAAAATTATCATTATCGGTCCATCCGTTTTGTAACTATGCCATAATAAAGACCGACACTTCAAACTAATAACACCTTGTGCGATTGTTTAGCTATTTTTGATGTACCGAAAGTTCCTTTGTATTATATACATTCATAACCCTCAGCCATCATACGGTGGAAAATTCAATATTAGGTATTATCGTGTAAAAGTAGAATTAAATTAATCAGATATTAATATTTATAGTCAAAAGTCCCCTATTCGAGAATAAATTACAGCATGTTACTAGTCCGTAAGGCATTAACATTGACAAGGTCATAGTAAATTTGGCACGATCATAAAGTAACATGAATTTTTATTTCTTTATATAATTATGAAATACACACTTCAATCGGTTAAACGGTTTTTTTAAATTGATACTGGCGTAAATGACAGACATTGTTAACTACAATAATATGACGTTTTGCAACAACAACGATAAAGATATAATTATGTAACAGACAAAGCATTAAACCATTTACTAATATTAAACGTTTATAAATAAATTAGTTGGACACCATTCTGACGTAACTTGCGTGTAGCGCGGAATGTCCCAAGTTCGATCGCTTGCTGTTTAGCAGTAATAGTAGGTATATTTTACTTAGTAGGTAATACAGAATACTTGCTTTGAACGAAATATGATAAGTTATAAAAAAATAAGTGCATCTGCTCAATACAGCAATAATATTATGGGATAACTTTTCAAACAGACAATTGATTGTATATCAGAGTAATAGGTACCTAGATGTTCTAAACATTTATAGTGCTCTCTAAATATATAACATTTTTAGATCATGACGTGTGTTTAAAGGAAAGCAGACTAGAAATATCATTCATAATAATTGTGTATAGTAAAAAGCTTCCTATATTCATAATTATATACATATTCATTGTTGAAGTTACATGTTAGAAACCTTTATCATTTATCAACCATCAAAAAAGGAGTAGGTACTTCGACGCTGTTTTTTTATTTTGTTACCTCAGAACTTTCGACTGGGTGAACCGATTTCGATGATTTTTTTTTTGTTTGAAAGCTGGCACTTCCCGTGTAGTCCCGTGTAGAAATTTTATAAAAATCTGTTAAGTAGTTTAAGAGTTACAATTTGAAGTCGGTTTTTTTTTTGAAAAATTTTAACACTATATTATGTTCTATATCTTTTCTACTATGATGCCTTTTCAATTTGGATTATTTATTGATTTCCTAAGACCTAAACAATTTTATTGTGTTCTAGCTATTAAATTTAAATGTCTTCATTAAAATAAAAGTCAAATAAAGCTGTAAAATAAATATATTTCGTAATTACATCTAAAACAAGGCATAACATTTTTGACCTACGATTCCAATGCGTTTAGAGCGAACATGAATTCGCGTGGGATAAGCATCGTGTGCACTTCTATGTAACATGTAGCGGCGTCAACGCCGCTTGTACAATAGCTACTGCCTGCGTAACATAACTACCTGCAGTAGCCTTCGCCCTGAAGGAATAATCGGAACGCCTCTGAAATCTTATTCGGTTGCTCCTCGAGCACCATTCCACAGTCAGAGATACAAAGCCAAGAGGTCTTTGAGGGCTCCAAGCGGCCATTAAAAGTGACCGTGTCTTCTACATGTGGTGACAGAGCACCAGTCACGTTCAAAACTGGGACTTTGATAGAGTTACTGTCCCGTGAAATCGCTAGGTCCGAGCGACGCAGGTACGAATCAATAAACATGGATAAATTAACGGGGTTCATATGGGAGAAACACTCCTTGTATACGTGAACCAAGTCATGGTTCCGATTGTCGGTGCTGCGCCCAAAGTGGTGCCACATAAGGTAATCTAGGGCTCCCTGAGTCATTCCGTTGGAGCGTAATTGTCTGGTGTTTATTTTCTGATACAGCCATTCAGTCCACCCTGCTTGTGTAGACGTACAATTGATCAGAATCAGGGCATTGACTCGCTGGGGGTTGTTGATTGCATAACGGGAGAGCACATTTGCTCCGGTCCCGACTCCGAAACCTATGAATGATCTGATTCCGAAATGGCCAAGAACAAAGTCAATCTGGGAAGACAACTCGTCCATACTAGGAAAAGCGAAATCTTCAGGCAGAGTCGGAGCGCCTTCCTCTTGACCAGGTGCATTGACATGATAGATACAAAATTGTTCTAATATAGCCCTCATGTCGACAAAATTAAAAAATGCTTGAAAATTCGCTGCATAGTTGAGGCCGAGGTCATGGTAAGTAATTATAGCTCGCTTTTTACGGTCCCCGCGGACTGCTACCAGGATGTCGCCACGCGAGGTTCTGACCCTCTCTTCCACGCATGCGCCGTCGCTTTGCAAACGGCGCTCGGATGGAAAATGGAGCTGAACAGTCTTTAAATCATCATCTAGGTTATCTGAGGACATCATATTAAGAAGCGCAATGTTTTCGTGTACTGTAGTTGGCATTCTCCCGGCTAGATAACTTCTCAGGGAGTGCAAAACTGTCAATCTCCTTTTGTAAACAATTGCTTGGTTGTGTAACAGTGACGTTACTTTCCCTTTGTCACGAATACAATAATTAGCACTAATTAACTTACAATATCAGGTGCAGTTGACAAGTAAAATTTACTAAGGTGCATCTCTCGTTGCAAGAGCTTAATATTTATGTCGTTATAACAGCGTAGGCAGCGTCACACTCGTTGATTAAATTATCACTAATACTCTATTATCACAATGAAATTTATACGGTAATGTATTTGTTATTATATTAAAAGCTAATATTTTATCAGGCGGCCTTTATTGCTGGTAATATCGCAAAGGAAACGGTCAATAAAACGCTGTCTAGGCAAGCGTGAACCACTAAACACAGTCGAGTCGGCACTGTTCGCTCCTATTCGTCGATTGTCGGCTGACGGTGACAGCTGCGCAATATGAGCAAGGTCACGCGAAGCTAACTTCACACACGTCCGCGCGAAGCCCGCGCATGTCAAACAGGATGAACCGATCATTATTATTCAATTGTTGCCTATTGTAACTTTTCAAATGTTAGTTAAATAGAAAAATTATGTCTGGAATTATATAAAAGTTCAAAAATTACGTATTACAAAGGTTATATAATATAATATACTTATAGTTGCATAAAATATAATTATAGTTTATAGTAATGCATTGCATGTAAACTTCGTACTTAGGTACCTTATATAATTTTCACATTTTGTAAGTACGTACCTACTTCTAAGTAGGTAGGATACAAATACGACCTCTTAAGGCAAAATTAAAAGTAATTTTTTTTATCAAAGAACCTCAGGCTAGTGTCATTTGTCTAAGTTTGTATAGGTACTTTAGGACTTAGGTCATTTGTTCAAATGCAAGTTCTTATATCTACGAATGCATGTTTTTAGAAATTAGGTGAAGGTAATGAGGTAATAAGTTAATGAGCTGTATATCTTCTGTGGATAATGTTAAGCCTGTTAGCAGCTTAAATCTTTTAACTTTAATTATGTATGAAATTTAATAATTGCATTATTACAGCTAATAATAATAACTTTAAAAATTTTATGAAATAAATTCTATAATAATTCCTCAACTTTCAATATATTTTAATTACTCTATAGCTACATTTTACTTATCTTTCATGATCAACAAAAGGCCTATTACATTTTAACATTTTTTTTCTTCATAAAATGTACTTATAACACAAATGTATTATTTTTTAAAAGTATATAGGCATCTCAATGTTTTCAATCTTTATTTTCCAATTTCGTAGAATACATTACTTTTTAATACCCACTTATAACTGCCCGCCCTTGTCGTTACTGCTTAATATTGGTTTAATAAGATTTTCTACTCTTGCTTGTTAATAACAATTAACAAGCAAGAGTAGAACTTGGAGAAGAAACTAGAAGAAAAACGAGAAAACTTCTGCTTTATTTATATTTTCAATAATGTATAAAATTTTGTGTGTGTGTCATACACGAACATTCGTACATAATATAAAAACAGCGTAAATTAAATAATATTATGTAGGTAGGTATTTACTTATATTTGTTTTAAAAATAATTTTATTGTGTTTTAGAATTAATTATTGCGACTGCTGATCTGTGGCATTACTTTGAGCTTTGATAAGCTGATTAAATTTAATAGATAACTCCCTGTTATTTTTATAAGTTTAGGACTTCCACAAAATATTAAACAATGTTCATTATATATATTACCTATTAATTATATAACCTAATAAGCACGGCTACATTTTGTATTGTTGTAAAAAAAAATGTGCAATGCCTACTTACCAAATTGAAAATCTAACCTGTAACCTTTGTTATTTCTAATCCAATCTATACCTTACTTATGACCTGTCCTATAACTTTAAATAAAATAAATACTCCCAAGTGAAATCTATCTGACATACCTACCTACCATTTTGCGTTTGTTCTTTTTTTAACAAGTACTTAAGGTCACCAAACTACAAAAAATATGCAACGCAAAGTAGGTAGGTACTCATAATTATATATTTAAGTATCTTATAGGTATTGTAGCTGCATTCTTTTCCTGAAGAAATTATAGGTAAAAATTTTCACCACTTCGAATCCACAAGCTTGTATTATACGGGCGCACAGCTTCGAGAGGCAATATCTAAACAAAATTGAAAAATAAAACGAGCTTGCTGAGTATTCAGCTCGATGTCTATTTGCACGAAATATCAATATATCTAGTTGTGCGATTATAACACGGTTATTACCCACTGAAACGGTTCTGTTAAAAGAAATGTGGATTGCATAATAATGAAAGGTTCAGAAGTCACGGACTCCAGGGCAAGAGGAGTCGTTCACGGTAAAACAGTAAAGGAAGTAGAAGTTCACCACCAACCTTATAAGCCCCGCTCTGGTCTAGCTCGTTGGTGAATGATGCACGGCACCGATCCACTTGTTAATCGCCACGGACGAAATTAAGCGCCACGTTTAAATTTTAGAGGAGAAACAAACGACACCTTCACGCGTGACAGACGCAGGCCTGAACCTGCCTCCTACGACTTATGAGTTGGACTGGTAACGTGTGCAACTGCAGCAGCATCGCATTACGATTTGAAGAGGGTAGACAATATAAGATTAATTGCCTAATTGGGGACGTTCTACCCACCCATTATACCATGATCGAACACTAGTATATCATTTACTTCATAAATATTTGTAATTACTAAAGTATATAAAACGTAGCTAACTAAACATGGTTTTATGAAGAGGAAGTTACATCGAACGCCCAAGGCTTAAGGTTTTAAGAAATGTTTGTGAAGACATCATTACAAACATTTGTCTGTTTAACCAATTTGTTATGTCTAGTTTCTAAAGTCAAATTCTAAAGTGAAACAGTGCTTTCCTGCTCTTAAATAAACCCACCAAGAAACCCAACCATACCCATTAAGATACAGTAGCCAAGCCATTTAGTAACCGAAATTGTAAGAGATTAACTGAGTGGTAATATTTACCCAATGGATATATTCGATTTTGTGTAATTTTATTTTGTAAAATTATTCAATTAAAACAACAACATTTTATCTTACTTTAATCACATAGAAGGATTGCATTTTCCACTTAAACATCTCTCAAAGTAATCAACATACTGTATTAAGGTATTGAAGAGGTAAATGTAATGTAAACCAGCGATTTCTTAAACTGGACAATATTTACAATAATATTAAAACTATACGAACCAACGTTTTATACTCACTAGTGTACCAAAGTAGTTTTGTTTCCTTAAACATGATGTTAACAAAATTATATAAAAATGTAACCATTGCAAAAACAAAAACCTAACATGAATTCCGTATAAACACTAATGGTAGAACAATTCCAGTTTAGCAAAAATAGTTCAATATTTCACTGAATTTCGTTCCCAGGATCACATTATTTGGAAACTTATTATTGACAATATATGACATCGGCATGGTTATTGAAAATTAAAAATGGTTTGCCGTTTTGATGAGTGTTTCACAACATAAACAATTTGAACAGCATAATCAGATATTTACAATATATAAAAATCAATCTGAGAAAACTGCCAATCAATAGCATATAAAAGGAATGAATACAGACGAAAAATATACGCGGTAAGTATTTGCTATCTCAATTCTCTAGTCGCAAATTACCCCATATTGCCCCATATTACCCCTGCAGCTCAGACTGATTCTAACCTTCGAGTAATGAACAGAAAAGTGGTTGCATATTACTCATTTTCCTCTCTAAACAAAAAAAGTGATGTTTTTTTATTTATCTGGCTAATTTGCCTAGCTATTTTTGCCAATATCATTAAATTTTGGCGTCAACTGCACCGGCACAGCAGTATAGCGGCTTAATCGAATGACAAAATCATCTCACTTTTACATTTCAAAGAAAAAATTGGTGATTACATTTGTATTGACATAATGCTTGACTCGTTACCTGTTAAGCTAGAAAAACATTACTGTTTTGACGTTAATATTTATACATATGTGCAAAATAGTTTATAAAATATATTTAAATGCAATTACTTTTTGATATGAATGCTGCAAATTTCTAAAACAGGAATACAATATTTTCAAAGGTTTGTTATAAGCAAAATATGTTTTTTTGTAATGTTAAAAAATACTATATTTAGGAAGTTATCATAAGACTTTCATATTTTTCATTTCAAAAATTAATAGACTCCCTGAATAAGAAACAAGTGGATTTGCAAAATTATTAGTTTTTCAAATATTTAACTAAATATACACATATCTGCATCTCTTGTATTGTTCATTTTCTACACAGGCAACAGGTTGGTGACCAGCCATCTGCGCCTACTCAACAGAAATTCATTTCCAGGATTCTAATCCGGAACCTGAGAAGAACAATACGAAGAAGCCTTAACCACTTAGCTATCATGGTTGTAATAGTCTGATTATTACATATATTGAATACCAGTTTGATTTATGATGACATTGATAGGTTTATGTTTTCTGTAACGGACTGAAGCAGCAACATTAATATATTATGATTTACTTCTACGATCTTGTAGAAGTAAATTATTCATAAGTAATTGATATTCATACTTAAATGAGCACAAACAGAAACTGATATCAACAGCATTAAGTCAATAATTTGTTCGGCATGGCAATATTCAACAAGTTAGAAGAATCTGTACTTTTCCTATTCCAATTACACAAGCATCTCATTTGTAAATTCATGGATACCATAAATTTATAAATTAAACTTGCCGATGTCAATATATCATAAGTTAAACATTAATCACATTAATTTTTAGTTTCTTGACGCGTCGAGTGGTGCCCTCGCCATCAGAGCTGTCTGTATCATGTGAACTGTCTTCAGACTTTATACCGAGTTCGTGGGCGTCCATATAGTTGCCGGTCGCTTGCGCTTTTTCCAACGCTCTTACTGAAATATAACAATAACCATCAAATCAGATAAAGTTTTAATCTATGCCAGTCTTGCTTTTATGTAACTGTCAGTATTTAAAAGTTGTTATAATTATTAATTGAGAATTTAAGTGATGAAGATACACATAAATGTGTCTGCCTCATGCCTCATTATTTTTTATTTTTTCATTTCCATTCTTCTCACAATCATATCTACAACCTTGATCCAACATTGTAGAATTTTTATATTATAAAAGATTTGCATTCTATACTGTATTAGATACTAAGTAGAACGACAAGAGCAGCTGAAGTATCTTTAAGTATCACTATTTATTACCAATAACTCGCGCTGCACAACACTAAGATATTTTTTTCTCTTTTGAAAAAGTACATCCAAGGACGGAGATTTTCTAATGAGGAAGAAATAAAGGCGGGCGCACACTTTTTGAGGGCAAAGCTGACAAATATTTTAATATTTGCTAAGCTAATTAAAATGAAGGTCAATCTAATGATCCTTAATTAATTTATGATAACTTACTCTGTGTTTCAAGTACACTATTTTGCCGTCTGAGATCATCAATATCTTGTTGATGTGCTTTGTTTTTTCTCTTCATGAACAGGATATATTCTGCTGCTTTTTTCAATATTTGTGCTCGACTTGCCTGAAATATTTTTATGAGACATCAAAAACTAAAATAAACTCAACAATCATTTCAATAGAACATTCATCAACTTATTAAATAATATGAATCATAAGTAGCCAGCAAATTTATAAGCATTCTCAACTACTCTAACCATGTTATTTATTGAAATCTAAAATGCATTAAATACCCTTTTTGTTTAGTGTTTTGTCGCCTTTTATTTGTATTATATTTTATTTATAACATAGTTTGATAGCCTGCCTACTCTATTATTTTTTAGTAATGAATTAAGAATTTACACCATAAACACTTTTTTTATGAATCTTTCAATATTTTAAAGTTATTCTGCTATTCTCAGATTAGGCAAATCCAATTAAAATCACTCCAGCTGTTCTTGTATTATAAATAGTGTAAATAACCCAACTTTGTTTTATATTTATATAGATTATTTTAATTTGGATTACGATAGAACACTTTATAACAAGCTTTATCAATGTCATTAAATTGTGTAGTGTTCTAGGCTAACGAATTAAGTTATACATGTCATGTTAGTTCGGAGGTTGGAATAACAAATAAATCAATCATCATTTTTGTTGGATACATGCATTGAACATCAAAAACAGATTCTAGCATATGTATCTGTTGGGTCACAAATTATTAGTCACAAAATTTTTCAAAACCAAATGTGGTACGAAGTTTTTGATTTGTTCATTATTTGTTTATTTGACTTGAGATACCTATCAAATTGATAAACTTGTAAAACATGAATTTTCATAAGTTTCATTTGATGCATACCACTTTCTCGCCTTGCAATGCAGGTACAGAATCTCTCAAAGATGTAAAACTGTCTTTTATGTGATCCCTTCTTTTCCGTTCCAAAGCATTATGGTGTGCTCTCTTTTCAGCCTGAAATTATTTTAGAATACTCATTTGATTGTAAAGATTTTATCAACTTGTTTTGAGAGTACTAAAGCAAAATTCTTGCTTTCTCATGTTAATTCCTTAAACACCATGCATTTAGAACAATAAATAAAATACATTTTTAATACATAATATGACTATTATGATTATTAATTATTTAAATCTATGGGTGAATTATGAGTAATTTTGATAGGCTATGTTGGTATGTTCTTAATTTAGAGATTGTAATCTTGATAAAAATATTTGATTGAAATATTATTCAATATAATAAAATTTGTATTCTTCAACTTAAATTATATATATTTTTAAATAATACTAGTAAAAAAACAAAAGCACTATTTGTTAACTTAAGGCACGGATTAACAATAAAACCACATGTGACAGGACAACATAATCATAAAACAAAATTGAATACATGGAGGTAGGTACCTGTGAATAATAACCACTTAGTCCGTTTCGTGCATGCGGACGAGAATCAGAGTCATTTTCGGCCTGAAAATTGTACAAAATTTAGTTAATACGCCAGTAAATAATCGAAAGAAACAGGCAAAACATTTTAGTATACACGTACATCACTTTCAATATCAATGTCCCGATCGTCATCGCTCATCATGTTTAAAAAAATTATAAATTATTTTAAACCAAATTCAATGTATGGTTTATAATAAAACATTAGGGAGAAATTTTAATAATTACTATAATATTTTACAAATTTCTCCTTTATCCTCGCAAATCACAATTCACAAATTTTTAATTTACACTTTACAGACAGTGCTTACTGCTTACCACAGACTAAAGATAACTAAAGAAAGGCGATGGCCGAGATCGCTTGACCACAGAATTGAGAATACTATTACTACAGAGCATAATATATACTCTATGCATAAGGCTGAGCACGTAGACAGAGAATAGGCTAGTCGACACAATATTTTTTAATTAGAGCCTAAATTGTTTATAATTGTTACATTAGACCATAATATAATAAAGATGGTATATTTTAGATACTACACAACTACATATTTTCATTTAATATTTTATGTAAATGGAGTAAAGCGCTGTCAGCCATGTTGGTCTATAAATTTTCTGTGCTAGTGAGTGACGTAACTCGCATTGCAAACAATACGCGTCGCTTAGTAAACCACCTTTTGGATTTCAGTCTAAAAAGTAACCATGATTTTTAATAAATTACATGGAAAATAATATAGTAACTACCGTTTCTTTATCGTACGGGAATGCAAAAATACGTCAATAAAGACAGAAAAGTTGTGGATTAAAGTGCCTAGTGATATAATTTTTAGTGATTATCTTTAGTTTGTTTTAAATTTTTATTATTATATTTTAAATACATAGATGATACAGGGATGGATAATTTACCAACTTTGAACTTAAAATATTAGGGACTGAAGGTGTATTTTCGTAAATATCTGTATTACTATGTATTAAAATTAAAATATATTTTCTGCTGCGCTTTAGCATAGGGGTAAATATAAGACGAAAGAGAATCTATGGTGGGGGGTTGTGTGTCTCTTTCTCTCATGTTGCCATACGAAAAAAAAAATTTTCTTTTCACTTAATTTGAGTTTTTATAGTTTACTAGCGACCCGCCCCGGCTTTGCACGAGTATAAAACATATATAAAAACCTTCCTCTTCCATCACTCTATCTATTAAAAAAAACCGCATCAAAATCCGTTGCGTATTTTTAAAGATTTAAGCATACAAAGGGATATAGGGGAAGAAAAAGCGACTTTGTTTTATACTAAGTAGTGATTCTATTTAATTTTGTTTCAAAATAAATTCTTAAATTATAAAAATATTTGTTTATTAGTGAAGTGACTTCGTAAATTTGGCATTATTCCAACACTTGCACCCGGGCCAATATTAAAAATTATATTGACTTTTTAAATATTATTTTACTTACTTATTTTAATACACTGTTTATTTTACTTATTGCAGTCTATCCCTCTGTAATAGTTACGAAAACTTCAATAAATTTATGTTTTTCTCAAGTTTCCTAAAATTCCAGACTAAAAATAATTCTCTTAAATTTAAGTTTCACTCTCTTATAATAAAGCTTTAATCAGGTTTAACTTTCACTAAAGTATGTTTTGAGTAATTTTTAATAATTAATAATGTAAATAAAAAATAATTATTAATTACTCATGATTAGCACATTAAAAAATATGAATCGGTATTCATACAATTAAATACCTACTGATTCATAATCAGTCTGATTTTGTATAGGTGAATAAAATATAAACAGTATTTTATGTGTAAAAAATAAAAACCATGTAAAACGTGTTAAAAATCATTTTTAAGCCGTAAACTACAGAAGGTTTGTATAACAGAGTTTTTTTAATCTATGCCTAGCATTAGTGTTATATCTGTACCATCTATGGTCGTTCATGGGTTCTTAAACATGCCTTTATCTGAAAACAAGGCTTGATAGAATGAAAAAACAGAAGGCGCCATTATTAAAATTTGAATACCTTCTTCAAACTTAACGAAGCCAGTAATCTATTAAGAATTTGAATAAATACTTCAAACGTAACGAAGCCAAATAATCTTTTTAAATTAAGAATAAACTGTATAGATCATTTGGGTTTCAAATATTATAGAATTAACCATAATTCTCTTAATTTGCGACATCATATCACTATGTCTGCAAATTCATTAAAAGAAATTGATATCAAGAGTAATGAATTTCACCATAAAATGCTAGGTGTAAATGAAATCGACTCGTCAAGGCTCATGAAAGACATAGCGATTATTATCAATAAACGAAGTAAGTAGTTTTCTACCAGTTCCCAGAACCATTACTTATTGATATAATTTAAAACAAATAATTACATAAAGAAAATTTGTTTAATGGCGACTTCATAATACAATTTTGCGACTTAAAAAAAACAAGTTGTTGTAACTCCTGTTAAATAATATAGAGGACAGCAAAATTTTTATTTACAAATTGTTCTAACTTTTATATTATGTAGGACAGAGATCTTATTTGGTTACTATATTACCTAACATTAATTTTAAGCCCTTAGAGGCTCAGTTTTACGGACTTAAAAACATTTAGATGTTATAAAATTTAATTTCCGGTAGGTACATTAAAAATAGTTCAATGTATAAATAATTATAGGTATAATTTTATTTTTAATGTTTTCTTTCATTTTCCAGTGGCTGCAGTTGAATTGGAACTAAAAGCGGCTGTCATGTATCACGATAAATTGTTCTACAAGATTGAAGAGCACAAAAATATCACTAACCCTGAAAATTTGCAACAATGAAATTAAATATTATTATTAAAACTAAAATATAGTAATATTAGTATTTTTATTTTTATTTAATATATACTAGATAGTGTAATTTAAAAGCTTTATTTTAATTACATTTCCACGTTTTCTATTTATTTGTTTAAGTGTTAGTTGCTACGAATAAATTAGGTTAGTTGCACAAAAAAGAAAATAATATAGCAAGAAAATAAAAATAGGTAAATAATAAATTGATAATTATTTTTTTCTTTATTGAATATTTACAATAATGTACTTAAATATATTTACAAAAATACAAAAGGCTCATCAAAGCCGTTAGGGTGCGTACCCATTACTGGCTACATTACCGCGTTGTATTGCTATACTAACGCGTTGGCCGAAATATGAGCCAGCTTTCGGGTTTCCTGTGATCTCAACTAAAAAAATAATTAATTGCTGGTGATTTTCAAAATTCAGTGCCTATATAGTCACTTAAAATTATTTTGTGCGACTTCACCTGCGGAGAGGGACGTTCAATTCTAATGTCCTATTTCTAAATTAAACTAGTCTTAACTGTCAAACTCATTCACTGTTCATTTCATAACAGGTCTATAATATGCTTGTTTAGCTACTGTGCCTACAATTTTTTTTCCCTAAGTATCGAATCTAGGAGTAATGCGTTACTTTCATTCAATGTCAAATGCGTAATCATTGACAGAGGCGAAAAAAACATTAGTGAATATGTTTATGGATAAATAGGTCAATTTACACGAATTGATAAGACGCATACCTATCATTTGTACCGAATGGTATTATAGTTATAAACATATTCTTATCACATTGAACAACATATTTTGTTGGGTTTAGTATGTTAAGACGTATAAGATCAATCTAGATTCTAGATGAACATTGTATCGTTGTGAAGGAGGTGCGGGCACACATTTCATTATGTTCCTTAAATATTTTTTCGTTTTATCGTTGGTTGGTATCCTTGGTTTAGATGGAAAATTAAAGACATATTCACCACCACATTGTACTCAAGTGACAAAAGGTAAGAATCTTCTTCTACACGAAATAACTTATGTACCTATGTGAATCATGAAAAACTTTTTAAGTCGGTTTAGTGAATTATCTATTGTGACAAAAAGCGAGATCTTTTATTAGCGAGATTATTTAAAATGTAAGAAAAACCTTCGTGTTTATTCCGTTTGCCGATAGATTTAACGGAATTGTTTATTAAAGTTCATAATAAAAAGTGTTGTTTCAATTCAGAGAGAAATACGTATTTTTAATAATTATTTATACTTAATAGATGATACTATAAAGTACCATAAAGGAGGAAATAACATAACAAATTGTAGGTAACCAGTACCAATGCTGTTTGTTGTTACTTAATAAATTAAAATTTTCAGACTCTGATTATGCCTCAGTCTACAAAATGGATTACCCCGTAGCTTATATTCATCCGGGACAAAAAGAAGTTTCTCAGCCGGTAAGTAATACTAAACACAGTCTCATAGTAGTTAGGTAGGTATATATCCACATAACTTCGCAATATAGACTATTTTACCCCTAACGCAAAGTGCCGTTTTGGACCGCTTTCGATACCATTTTTTTGTTGGAAAGCTTATGTGAGTTAAAGAGTGTGTGATCGAAATTCGAAACCGATCTTAGCTACTCGTATGACGTACTCCTGTGTTGTGTTCACACGTGAGGTCTTCTTATTAATAACTAACTAAAAACAGTAGAAAATTTTTGAGGAAACAAATTTTCTTCATAAACAGTTTTTCGTTATAAATTTAATAATAATTTTACTGTTCTCGGATTAGACGAGTCCATTAAAACAGAGATCATTTAAATCGGTCCAGTCATTCTTGAGTTATAATGGTATAAATAACCCGACTTTATTTTATTTACTTTTAAATAGATTAATATATTTGTTTTTATGTTAAATTTTCCTCAATTTAATTTGTATAGAATTCACAGATTCCTAAGTGAAGTTCTGTAACTCTTTGATGTCGTAACTGATTATTTTCTTCACAAGTAACTAGCCTACCAAAAACAATATTTTTTTAAGTTCAAATCTCAGGCATAACACATTGAATGTCAGATGCATAACATCACGCATTTAGTTTTATGTTGAGTATCATGTGTTTATGAGCTCGATAAATAAGGGAGAAATGTGAATTAAGTTTTTTTTTGTAGCTGTACTGTATCAACCCTCCAGCAGTTAACAAAGGTGTGACACTTGTATGCGACTGGGCTGCTCCTCCATTGGTGCAATTCACCCTCGGAGACTTTTTCGTGCATGTAGTGAGACAAGATCCTGCTGGCCAGTACCCCGGCAACGCTGTTATCAAGACCTACCAATACTGCAATCACACCATTAATCCTCACCAATCGTCCGACATAATTGTCACTAAGATAAATGATATATAAATTTAAAAAAAAAACCTAATTAAAAATTAGTAAAGAAAAAATTGTGTGAAAAAAGTATCCATAAGCTGGGTTTATTAATCCGTTGAATGTTTATATAAATAGTTAATAACCCTGTAAGGTTCACTGTTTTTTTTAACTATTCGATGGTAAATATATATCAAAATACATATAAAAGTTTACCATTAGGTTTTTTTCAAATTATTGTGTTATACGGATTTATAAACCGTACAGCCTTAGTACATTTTTTTTTAAATCAATTATCTAAATTCTAAAATAATACAAGCCTACCAAGCCGCCATTATCCAAACAAAATTTTGAAATCTTTGTTCTAATTTAAAAAAATCATAATCATAATTTAGTGGTTTTAATAATTCTTATTATTTGGCACCATTCTGTTTCAAACATTACTAGCTTACGGCCTTCCGGAATTACTTGCTTAAATTTGTTACAAACAGGTGATAAGCCTCTTGTATCATTCAGAATAAAAAAATTATCTTTAACTTCCCTGGGATTTCATCCCGAGCTAGTTGTATATATACCGTAAAAATGAATAACTTGTTACCAAAGCGGATAAAATATCAATACGTGCCTAATTGATTATTTCATTAAATAACTTTGTTCAAGTTAATTATGTAATGATATTTTTCTTATAAACTTGATAATGTAAGTCCTGTAAAATTACCTACCGTAAAACGCAATTAATGTAAACATTTTTTTAAATATTCTTGGCCAAGTATATATTGGGTATAATATTCGTTGTATTTCTGTAGATTTAATATTTATTCATAACTCTAATAGTATACCTACTTTAAAATGAATCACAGTGTCATTATATTCATTTGTATTTTGTTTGTAGTATCTAATGTGTATGCAAGCACTTATGAATTCAAATTCGGTAATGTACAATCATTTAAAATATATTTGTTAATTTGTTAAACTGTGTATAGAATAAATATTTAATGTTAGATAATTATACATAATTATTAATTTCTGATATCTACCGGTTACTGTGATGAATAAAATAAAGGCTTCACAGACATCTCTCTGTTAAATAAAAAAAATATCACTTATCGTTTGATAAAAGAGAAATTATTTATTAATAGTTTTTAATATATAAATATAGGTTGACGACCGATTGGCGCAATTGGTAGTGCTCCTGCCTTCTGCATCGAAAGGTCCCGGGTTCGAATCCCGGTAGGTGCATTTATTTGTGTGATGAGCACGAATGTTTGTTTCCGAGTTTTGGTTGTTTATAAACTTATATATGTATTTATAGTGGCACCCTCGTTGTTTCTTATTGCCATAACATAAGTGCTTCAGCTACTTACTTTGGGATCAGAGCAATGTGTGTGAGTTGTCCCAATTATTATAATTATTACAATTATTATAATATATTTACAATAATACAAGAACAGCAGTTAAAACGGTAATTGCGTTTCATTTTTTTCATTATTTATATAGGCCATAAATCCATAACTCATAAATCTTATTTGAATTTTTAGGTAAGTTGTATTCGGGTCTATATATAGAACTTATTTTTTTATTCATAGGTTCGGGCTAATAGATGCATATTTTCTTTCCAGGCACTAATGAAGGGGAAGTGGTTCATAGTGCGGATGGCACTATTCTTCCCTTTGCTTATGAGACGGAGAAATATATACCGGTAATTTTATTCTTTATTTAGCAGCTTACCCCGGATTTGCATAAGTTGCTACGACTAGGATAATCAAATTCTCTAAAAAATAAATTATTGGTACAGCTAATTTCAAGAATCGAGTCAATTGAGAAGACTCATTGATTTTAATTCTACAAAAAATAACTACTTACGTTATAAAATTTTGGACAAACAACAACCGTTCTTATACTGACCTATTAAAGACTTAATAAGATAAGAGAAAGCCACATTTCAATATAATTTTTGTTAATAATAGGTACCACCTGGAATGCAACTGGCGTACGTAGAAGTTGGAGTAAATTCACTTTCGCCTCCTAAAGTAGACTTTGACAGCTCCATAAACAAAGTAACTATACGGTTTAGCATTACTCAGATTACGTTGTCTACCTATACAATTGTCGCCAAGGCTATTCCCGATAACAGTACCAGTGAACAGCATTTTAAACATAGTTCAATATCAAATTAAAATGTCTTAAAAAGTATTTAATTTTTTTGAGATTTCTCCTTATTTTTTTATGGAATCGAATTTTGTTTAGAAGTATTATAAATGTTTATTATAAGTATACAAGTATACTTCAAAAATTTGAAGGATTTTTACTGATTAAAAGAAAGCAGCTTGAAAGGAATAATCGCATATAGATATTATAAAGCCGCATTTTCACTAGGGGACATGTCGCAGAGACATTTCGCTCCACATTCACGTAGTTGTCTCTGCAAAAGTTGTGGGACAATGTCCCGCGACATGTGACTCGTTTTCACTAGGCCAGTCGTGATCAGTATGTCGCCCGAGGAAGTAGTATGACTGCCATTTTCAGAACACAATGCGACACCCGTTCTCACCACTCAAAACCTGTTCGGCGACTGTCAAGGAACACGAAGGTCGCGCGTGTCGACGCTCGCAGAGCATTGACTAGCGACAGGTCGCACGACACGTAAATGTCCCTAACGACGTCGAGCGACATCGCGCGGGACACGTGAATTTCGTGTCGAGCGACAGAGTCGCGGGACAAATGTCCCCTAGTGAAAATGCGGCATAATGGTCACAAGCGACTTTAACAATAATTTAGTAAAGGTATCAAAGACTTAGATATAACACAGATTAATCCGTTCAAGTTATTTTCTTTGTGTAGTATTGTGTGATAGTCGCGTAAATAAAAAAATATTAATATCTTTACTGATTTTATTAACTAGGTACTTACTTTCGATAAATTATTTAATGCCACACTAAAAGAACTTATCTACTCGCAGGGGAACTTAGGAAATTATTGTCTCGAAAAAATTACACATCAGTCTCATAATATAATATACTTTTAAACTTATTTAGGATATTGTTAAGAGTTAAAAAAATAATTATTTATAAAAAAAAACATTAACCCTAGGATGCATACATGAAATTCTCGACAAGAATGCATAGCATGAGTCTACAAGACTCTTATTTAAAAAAACATAAATTTATATTTTACGTTTATTTATCATAATAATAGGTTAAAAGCAAGCATTAGAAATTAAAATACATATTAAAAATTTAATTCAATATATTGTGCATACTAAAACACTGTGTTCTTTGCATTTTGGTTACCTACACTTAGTACAAGTCAGTGTACCTACTCATTCTTTCAATTCGTGTTGGACATCTTCTTTTGTTTTTCAAAACTGAACCGGCTAAGATATTCTCTTCTTCCAAAAGCGTAATAATAAGTTTCATACTACTTCTTACAGTATTTGGAAGTTTTGGGTTTTGTGCCGTCAAAACCAATAAGTCTGCCAGACTTATGATATGCATTTAGCGACAGTAAGTGAAAACAATTTTTTTCAAACAAATTCTTAAAATAGTAATGCTGTAGGTAAAATACATTAGAATTTGTACCTGTTTTAATTTGCATTCTAGGGTTAAAATATTAATAAGGTAAAAAAAAAACAAATGACTGACTTTTTCAAAAATATAATAAGGCTAGTCTTCGTACTTACAATGATAACAAAGAATAAAGTTAATTAGTAAAATATAAAACTTAACAATTATGTATAGTAGGTAATTAAATTAATTTTATTTTGCTTCATTGCAATTGCAAAATTTTAATTAACATAAAAATCAAACTGTCACACCATAAAGTTCTCAAGTACAATTATTATTAATTAATGATTGTATATATATAATAACTTTGGGGTTTAAAAGCGCAGTTGGATTTTCAAATAGTTTGTGACTAAACGAAGCTACATCGCGGCTATAATGACACGAGGACTTGAAATTAATGTTATTTTGCTTGCAATCGTTTTCTTCACGTCGTGTGTAAATTCGTCCCTTATTGATCCCTTCGTATTCAAATTTGGTGCGTTTATTTTTACTAGCTTTAGCCCGCGACTTAGTTCGCGTTTCTTCTCTATTTCTACCCTTTTACGCCTTTTTTTCAAAATAAAATTACCTATGTCCTTTCTCATGCTCTGGTCTACCTCTGAACTAAATTTCATCAACAACGGTTATGTTATAGGCGTGAAAATGTAACAGACATACCGTCAGACAGAGTTCCTTTCGCATTTATAATATTACAAGTGGACCCTATGAACTTCGTATCGCTTCAGAGTTCCAGAATAGGTAATAATGTGTCACCCAAATCGTCATTCCACATAAAATTAATGAAAAAACGAATTTTCTTCATAAACACTTTTTCGTAAATAATTATTCTAATGTTCTCGGATTAGTTGAATCCAACAAATCAGAGATCATCAAAATCGCTCTAACCGTTCTTTAGTTATAAATGGTACAAATAATCTGACTTTGTCTTTGTCTTATATACCTATATAATATAGAAAGTATGTAATACTCAAGGATTTGCTCAAAAGAAATTCCCAGAAGATGAGAAGGAAAGTGTAAGCATCCGAGCTTAATCTGTTCTTTTGCATGGCTGTTGTAATTAAATTATGTGGTGTCTAGGCTAACGAATTAGGTTATAAAAAAATAAATGTTTTGATTTTTTTACAGGTGATGACATTGGACAAGTAGTTCATACTTCCGAAGGTACTATACTGCCTTTGGTATTTGTAACCAAAAAATATATCGATGTAAGAGATTTTATATTTATTTAAAATCTACTCTACTACTTATTTTATTAGTATTTAAGCTTAGGAAAGATAGACTAAATATATATATATATATATATATATATATATATATATATATATAGAATAAGATGGACTAAAAAATTCATTTAAAATAAAAAATCCGACCTCGAAACTCACTAAAGAGTGCAATATAAATGTTTGTATTTTAAATGAACCTACTTTAAGTAAAAAAACGTAAATAGTGTTGATAAATAAAATTCATGTAAAATTAAACGACGGCATGAAATTGTTGCCCTTTGAAAGGCGGCGTACCCTATCGTTTGACACCTCACTCGTTTACTTTTTGGTTTCTTTAAAAATGAACAAGAAATAGAAACACGGTGGCGCTATCTACTTACCTAATTCTCAGTTCTCATATAATATTCGTCAAACGTACGCTAAAGGCTTTCACAAAGGGTATGAAAGAAAACAAGGTAAAGTAATAAAGTACGTGCAGCCTTTGATGAGAATTTTTCTATATTTCATACCTTCCTTTATTGAATTATACCCACAGCCTTTCTCGCAACACGAATTCAACATCAGAAACGCGAGACTGTCTGGGGGTTAATCCCAGGACAATGTTAGCGAGATCACGCTGCAAGACTTTTTTTGTATGAAATGACAATAAGTGTTGCAAAGTTAGCCTAAGTGTCAATGTCATACAGAAAAAATAGTGCGATCTCGTTCACGTTCTTCTTAAATAAACCCCTTGAACTACTATTAATATGTTTTCAGGTACCGGCTGGAATGGATGTAACCTATGTAGAAGTCCAAGTACATTCGTTATCCCCGCCTTTAGTGGAATATGACAACCAGTCTAGAAAAGTGACAATTCGTTTCAGCTTAACGCAACTTACATTGTCGCGTTATAGTATATTGGTGAAAGCGGTGGCAAATACTTACGAAGGCGCGGTTTCAAGCGAAGTATATTCAGTTTCGTTATAAACAGGGCCTCACTCCTAAAGCTAGCTACGATTCATCAATAAAATTTATTCAAAATTAAAACATTTTATATTTCGCCGTCTCCATTTGATTTAGATACCTTTATTATAAATATCTACGTGAAATCTAATATGAATAATGAGTTATTGAACCTACATATGTAGTCGTATACAAACTTTCAGTTGTGATATTTTAGAATTATTTTATGTAATCACTAAAAATTCCTCATTTTTTGTAATTTTTTTTTTAATTTGTCTCGATATTCGTGTAAGTGAATTACTTCCGAACTCACCTCACACTGCGCAGTGCTTTAAAATAGTCATTTATTTGATTTACAGAGATCCTCGCTGGGACGATAAAATACTATAATATAGTGTTAAAAAATTTAACAACAAAAACCGACTTTAAATTGTAACTCTAAAACTACTGAACAGATTTTGATAAAGTATAAAAGTGAAGCACTTTCAAGCAGCTTTCAAACAAAAAAAGAATCATCGAAATCGGTTCACACAGTCGAAAGTTCTGAGGTAACAAACATAAAAATAAAAAAATCATAGCGTCGAATTGAGTAGGTACCTCATCCTTTTTTGAAGTCGGTAAAATTAAAATATTGGAAAAACTAAAATCTACCTCCTATACAAACACAAGTAACTTAACCTATATCAATGAAAAGTTTCAGTATTTTTAATATTCAACCGATAAAATTTTATTATTGCGTTCAGTTTTTATAAATAATGCAATGTCGAAACAAATTCTTGTTTTTCTACTCATAACTTTATGTGAAACACGTAAAAAGTCTAGTTTTGAAATCTCTCGCTATGAATATGGTTTGTTAATTCATTCTTTAATATTTAACTTTCGATGCAAAACGAGGAGTGTTATGTAAACGTGTCTGTCTGTGGTATAAGCGTATGACTGATTTTGATGCGTTTTTTGTGTTTGAATGATCGAGTTGGATCTTAGGTAAAATTTGTGAAGATCGGTTCATCCATTTATGAGGTATATTGATTTATAGTTACAGATTATTGAACTTATTACCTTTTGTTTTGTAATCTGAGTTTATATAATCTTTTCTGGATGGTTTTAAAATTGGCTTCAATTACACTTGTATATGTACAATCGATTACAACAAATCGGTATTTACATAAATATAGGTATTTACATAATATGTACTTACCGAAAAAATAAAAGAAAAAATAATTTTCTCATACATTTTCTGTAGAATGATGACGTTTTAGCTTTTAGGTTATTACGTATTCAGAGAACTCTGACGCGATACGAAGTTCGCGGGGTCCACAAACTTATCACATATTCACTTATCACATATTATTATAAAAATATATCATTATATTTCGTTTATAGGAACCTTATCAAAACCAAACGTGTTCGCGGTGATTCACATGGATGTTATACCTGCATTTCAACCCTTATACCGCGTTAAATTGACTGTAAGTAGGTACATACTTGTTGTTGTGTTGTTCTTATTTCTGAGTTAATAAACTTTTTTTGATCATAATTTTCAGCTACAAAATTCACTTTCGAATAATATATCGCATCTCATCGTTGATTATATTAGCCCAATATCGAAATTGCATGTCAACTTCGACCAAAAAGAGTCCACCTTGGAATTCTACATAAAATTTCCTTTTGTACCCATTCCGTTTGGCGCCGTTGGCTTCTCGCCCTTGATCGAAGATCAGCCCTTCTCGGGCCTATCGAACCCATATAATTCTTTTAGAAACGTTATACACAAATTCCTTCAAGCAAATATACCTAGATAAATTGGTATAAATAAACCATTATAAACATATTTAAGATTAATTTTAACAGGAATAAACAATGTTTTCATAGCTAGATTTTAAGAATCAAATTTGTAGGTATGTTTATATGTTGTACATTAAGAAGATATATAATAGCTAAAATAAAGATAGTCCTATTTTATATTAAATCTTTATTTTGTCTATTGACGACTAATACGTTGTGACGTCAATTGTAAATATATATAAAAAATATATAGAAAGTAAATATGTCAAATTTAAAAATCATGAATATCCAAAATTATCTCCAAGCTTCTGTCAAATAAATGTAATCATGCGTGCGTACGGGAGTTGATGTCGTCATGTCTCTCGCGCTCGCTTTCGCGGTGGTCACCCGAGACGCGGATGCCTGCAGACGTGCCGGCCTCATCGTGCTTCCCAGAGCGAGGGGGAGAAGGCGCCGACTGCACAAGGCGCCCCATCAAGCTGGCGCTCTTATCTTTGCGTGGTCGAGTCCACTCATGCGATAAAACGCGATCCAAAGTCAAGCGTAAAGTTATATCCGGTTCCAAAATATGTCGCACAATCGACTTTGCGGCGGCGGACACGGAGTCTCGAATTCTGGAACGAAACACCCAGTTGCGTGACATCTGATCTTTCAGCAACTTACGTAGGTTGGAATCGTCAAATGGCATCGAAGCATTTAGCATGATGAATAAAATTATTCCGAGAGACCAAACGTCTGCCAGCTTGGGATTGTACGGTGTGCCACTGACCACTTCTGGTGCCGCGTACGCCGCGGAACCACAGTATGTTTGGCTGAGTACGCGTCTGTTGTCGCCATCGGTGCAAAACCTTGCGAACCCAAAATCAGCCAGTTTTACGTTAAATCGCCTAGACAGCAAAATATTCTCACACTTTAGGTCCCGATGCGCGATGTTTTTACTATGTAGGTATTGAAGCCCACTTGCCATCTGTCGGAACCAGAGCTTGGCTTGGTTTTCTGGAACGACGCCATTGCGCTTAATAAAATCTAGTAAATCGCCGTTGTCAGCATATCGCATAAATATGAACACCCTCGGCCCCCTCTGCAATATACTATGAACTTGGATTATATGGGGATTTTCTATTTTAGTTAAAATATCAAGTTCACGTGGAAAAAACTTTTCCAGAAAATCCCTTGGTGCTTTTTCCTTGTCGAATATCTTACAGGCTAAGTGCATACGTTTGGGACTAGATGCATCACAATACTCTGCTAAATGAACGGTGGCATACGATCCTTGTCCTATTTTCTTTCCAATCAGGTAGCCTCTTTGTTCCAAGGCGTTGACCTCGGAGCTTCGAGGACTAAGACGCTCAGCCATGGAGCTCCAACGACTTTATCCTAACCCTTTTAGGATACATTGGACATCTCACGTATACAAAAGGCACAATGTTCAGTAGCAGTCCTGTCAAACTTTCGAATGATAGCTATTATTTATTTTTCGCTCACCTCTCATGTAAGAGAGAAAATCAAAATTGTAGCCGCTTATATCACTGCGAAATTTATAAATTATATTACGACATCACAAAGAATTTAGATACAAAAAAAACGCTTCCACTATTCAAGAAGTCTTCCAAAAAGACGTATTTGCTACATTGACATACATTTTTTCTTTAGTTTCTAAAATTAAATTATTTTTCAGTAAGGTCAATGAGAAAATAGGTATGTTGGTATTGTATCCCATAATATTTGTCACTTTTTATTAGACAAACAACTTTTCGAATTGTTTAATTTAATTAAGAAGTATGATTGTATGTGCCGTTTTTATGGCATTCCTGGGCTAATAGGCCTACCCTAGGTTTCACTGAATATTTTAATGGTTTAAGTTAAAATGATAATAATATGTTAAAACAATCACAATAGGTACACCTACTTACTTACACCACAAACATTCATACATCATAGTACATCATCAAAAAATTCCGTCTAAATTAAACAAAATAAAAATCACTACATAGTATAAAACAAAGTCACTTTCTCTGTCCCTTTATCCCTATATCCCCTTGTAGGTATGCTTAAATTTTTAAAACTACGCAACGGATTTTGATGCTTTAATAGTGTGAGATTGTGAGAGATGGTTGAGTGATGGTTGAGTGATGGTTGAGTGATGGTTGAGTGTGAGATGAGAGTGTGTGAGTGATTGAAGAGGAAGGTTTCTATGTATAATAACATCCATTAAATACCTAGTGGAGAAATACTGTTATTTTTGAGGTTTCTAATATGATGTCGTAAATAATTACATTTTTTCCGCTTACATTGCAAACGCAGGCTGAACCCTACGAGATTTATCAAAATAATGTGCTAAGTATTGTACACATTGAAAAGGTCTACAGAAAGCTCCGCGATGGTATATTATGTGATATGTCTATCTCTTATGGATATCCCACAATAACATTTTTTTGTCATTTACTTTTTACGACAAATAATGGCTGATTTTCGAAGCGATTTTATCAAATACAGCATTAATCCTTATCCAATTAAATACCTTAAATACATTGTTGATTTAATAAAGATCTATTTATCCGGATTTAAAGGCAAACATTCTTTACCAAAGGCAAAGCATCCTGTTTCTGAATACGTGGAGCTCTACATGAGCACTATAATTATTTAGATTGTATTTTTAAAATTCACGTTAATAATAAGAATAAACTTCATACATTTTAGCTAAGAATCATCTCGATCATGTCAGCTTTCATTAAAAAAAGGCAATAAAACCGGCGATAAGACCTACGATGCCACAGATGCGTAAAACAACACCCCTCTTTTTGGATCTGGGGTTAAAAATTTATGAGTTAAATACCTATTATTTTCTATCTCCACGTGTCATATTTAATCACAGACAATAGTCAATACCTACATTAATCTGTCACTTTGGACTATAGAGTTGACATTTATATTTTCACGTTTGAATTTTGAAAATCTACCTACTGTCAGTGATCTCTATTGACTATTAATTTCTTTATGTACCTAGAAATTCTACTAAAATACTAATTAGCGATGGGCCGAGTCGACTTTTTGGTTCGGTTCTGGTCGACCATATTTTATTAGGAACAAATTATTATTATATTAGGAACAAAAATAACGAATCGTATAATCGGGTTCAATCGAGCCTCGTGACTTGCGCCGTTCACCGCGGGCCGCCAACCCGCCGCACCGTCCGTCCGCCGCGCGCACTCTTCGGGTCAACTCGGTTTGCAGATATTTTGACTCGGCTCGACCCGTTTACGGTCTGACTCGGGTTACCCGAGTTAGATAACTCGAGTCGCCCATCGCTAATACAATCTTTTTGACTTTTAAAAATTGAAATGTTTGAATGAAGGAGCAAATTCTTAAGAAATTTTAAAAACTCAAAATTGAGTAAATACCTGTATAAACAAGACATTTTAGATACCTGCCATTTAAAATGATTAGATTTATTTAGAAAATAAGGAATGTCAAAACATTATTTACTACGATTACGCTTTATTTGTTAAAAGTGTACTAGGTATTAGGTGGGTGTATAGGATAGCAATTTTTAAATATTTTCCACATATTTTCTTCAAGATGATGAACCAGTATTTAAAAGAACTTGAAGCGGTAAGTGATTTAAAATAATTAGATTATTATATAACTATTATGTACTTATTATAATCACAATTTGTATTACTTGCATATGTTTGTCTAACATTCTCAATTATAATCTGTATATTTTGTAGGATCCATTCGATGCTGATGAATTTGTGGAAAGAATGGTTAGACGCAGCATGCAGGAGTGCCGTCTTAAAGAGGATCAGTTTGATCCAGAAATGATACATGATATTTTCACACAAGCTATACAAGACTTAAAGGTAGGAAGATTAGTTATAAATGATTGATTAGAATACTTATAAAATGCCAGAATGTATTAGTGTGATATTAGGTTTATTAATATTAAAGAATAAACAAATAATATAAATTTACATGACATCCATACTAATATAAAAAATACAAAAATAAGTGCAGATTGAAATTTTTTCAATGTTTTCACTTAAAACTGTTGGACTAAATTATTACAGTACATAGGTATTGGATAAAAATATAGCTACTAGCTAAAATTTCTATGTATGTGAAAATGCTGATTCAGGTACTCCAAGAGAGACAAGAAAGGAAGTGTGCTAGATTAGAGCAAGCTGTGCAAGAGGAAGAGAAAATATATTTGGCTAAACTTGCTGAAATCATGGATCAACATTCGGTAAGTATTTTTATCAGAAATTCATGCATAGTAAAATAAAGAACCCTCTAAAATATTAAAAAATACTAATAATTCAATTAATCTTTTTAAATAAAATGTTTCAAATTTGACGACTTAATTGTATTCATCTAAATTATTCTTGAGATTTGTTAAAATAAAGTTCCCTAAATTTAATTTTATAAGAAAATTTATAGTTTTAATTTAAGTCTGTATGTAGTTTCTATGTTAATAATTAAAAAAGCCAATTTAAATAATAAAAAATATTTTTAAGATTAACTTTTAATCTAAAAAAACTTTTTCAGCATTGTGTCTCAGTATTTAGTTCTCTTGATGAGAGAATGTCAAGGTGTGGGGGTAGAGCTTTGGATGTTGGTGAAAAGTTAGGTGCAGCTAGAGCTCCGAGGGCCCGGGCAGCTGCAGCAAGAGACCTGTTATCTCATTTAGCTAATTTTCTCAGTCCTGGACCAGTGCTTAGTGATGTATTTAGTGATTCTAGTAAGGTAGTATTATTTATTTATATTTGAAATATATTATTACAGCTTATTTATCTCACTCATTTAGTATCAGAATATGTTTTATTTTATATTAGAAACTTAAGTTATACAGAATAGTTATATAAAACATACTTATAAGATGGTTTTTATTAAAAAACACTTTATTTTCAGTTAAATGAAGCTGCAGATGTCATCCAAAAGCTATACACAATAGCCCAAGAACTGCCACCAGATAAGTTTGAAGTTGCTAGAAAGAAAATTGATGCTAAATATGATGAGATTGAAAGAAATCTAATTGAGGAATTTGTTAAAGCCCAAAATCAGGGTAATATGGCAAAAATGAAGGAAATTGCAAATATTATGACCAATTTTAAGGGATACTCCCAGTGTGTAGATGCTTATATTGAGACAAGCCAAATGGTACATTGTGTTTATAATAGAAAAAATAATTGGAAAAAGCTCTTGTGTTTCTCATATATGTAACAGATGAGAAAGATATACACATAAAAAATCCCTCAACTGTACTGAGTTTTTGCTTTCACCTATTATTATTATTAAGCATTAAGATATGTAGAGACTTGTACATAATATAATGAAAGCAAAATCATTTCAATTTAAAAGTGTTTAAATAATAACTAGTCTTGGTAGTAGAGTGTGTATATATAATTATAAATTTATTGCATTTAATTTTTGGAATTATTGTACTTAATATGATTTTATATGTAAGCTATATAACATTTTAGAATACACTTCTGGGAAAAGATATATTTTCATCAGTGTTGCCGCTGTGCAAAAAGAACAATACAATAATAAACAATGTATTCCCAAATCCTGACCAAGTGATGAGCAAATTTGTATTGAACATCTTCCATTTAAAGCTGCAAAAGTACATACAGACTAAACTCGTCGACAAAAATGATATTGAGAAGTACTTACGGAACCTGTATGACGTATACACCAGGTATTTAATTATATTTGGGTATTAAATTATAAGTGAAAGTGAAGTCCCGTCCCTAGTGGGGTATGGGGCAGATAGTAACATCTGTTTCACTGATCGATTTTTTCTTTAGGGGCAAATAGGTAATCAGCCTTCTATGTCCTGCTCGACGAGATTTTTTATCTCCACCGGGAATCGAACCCAGGACCTCTTGGTTGAAACGGTTACGCGCTTACCACTAGATCAAGGAGGCGGTCAAATTATACAGGTAGTAAATTCGTGTTATTCATGAAAATTTATAACACCACAGTTATAACATACACCATAAGTTATAATAATCCCTCAAATTACGAATTGAGGCTTATTGAGTGAGATTTTTACAAATAGCAGTAAGTACGATGGGCGCACATTGTACATTCAATACATTTTATGTAAATTTAATTTCGGGTAAATATTTGCTTTGGATGGTCATAAAAGACTGGCTGTCTACTTGCCTGCAAAGAATACGATCAATGAAGCGAATAGAGAAATGTGTACCCAGCGTCATTTTGTGTATGGGACTTCTCTTCTTACTTAGAAAACTAATAACATTCTAAAACATGAATTTTATTTAACTTTTCTTGTACACAATGGTAATAAAAATTTGCATTATCTGACCACTGACACTAATTTGTATTTTCAGCACTCAGCGTCTATGCGATGAGTTGGTATCCGCTAAGTTAGTGTCGGCAGAGGGGGAGGCCGCGACGGGTGATTTACGAAGGGAAGCGCTCGTTAAGGGGGCCATGGCTGGTGGCACAGACGGATACCCAGCCTTAGAAGTCAGGAGACTCAAAGCGGTGATGGCCACAGCTCTCTCCAACTACTATATGGACAAACAACACGTCAAAAAGCAGATTCAAGGCGGCGGGTATGTTTACTAAAATAGGAATGTTATAAGTTGCTGCTCCTAAATGGATCGATTATGATGCATTTTTAAAAGAAAGTTTTTTCCTTTTTTGTAATTAATAAAATAAAAAATTACTGGACCGATTTTAATATTTCTTTCGCCGACTTCTGACGCTAGACTCCTAAATTAATGGGCATTAAGAAGCAATTAAATTCTAGTAAAATATAAATTATAAATCCCTATTAATATTATAAAATATTTACAGCTTTAAACATTTGAGATACATAGCTAATGTTTTTGGTGAATTCTATGATTTGAGTCTTAAACAATAGGTTGCTTCACAGCGTGGGGTAAAAGGCTTGATTTACTAACGGAACATTTTGTAAAGTTTTCAGGAGCTTCGGCGCGACTTGCAAGCGGTTCTGGGAGGTCGTACTAATATCACAATCGCACATATTGAGGATTACGGCGGAGAGACCTTCCTCTCTCAACAGCTGGCCAGGACTATGCTAGACGATGCGAGGACTTCGTTCCTCAGGTGTAAGACTGTGAGTCCAGCTCTGTTATTTGACGGCTATTTATTGGATTCATTTATTGTACCGTTCCCGAGTTATGGTAACTATATAACGCGTACATGTCATATTTATTGTTGTTAATTGGCACTAATTTTGGTAGGTAATATTTTTTATATCTCTGCTGTATTAAAAATAAATTTATTTTTAATTTGACCATACACTTCATAGAATTATTTCACAGACAATTTTGCTGTTATATAAGACTGAGTTGTATATTTCTCACATATAGTTATGCACGGGTAGCGAACTAACCAGTACCACTTTGTCGCTTCTGGAAGTGCTGATCCAACACCTGCTGGTGGAACATGTGGACTATGCCTTGGACTTGGGTGTACACTCTATACCAATCGCTGAAGGAAAGACGCCTCCTCAGGTGAATGTCATACATTATTGGCCGTTTTGATGATATTTTATGTTAACCCTACTCGGAATCTTGTTTTCATTAAATAAGGCACGAAGTAATGCTCTGCGTGAAGTTTCAGAATTAATAGTGTTATTACGAAACTGTTCACATTCCTTATTTTTTACTAGTGGACCCCACGAACTTCGTATCACTTTAGAGCTCTGAATACTAACGTGTCACCTAAAACGTCATTTCACAGAAAATGTACGAGGAAACGAATTTTCTTCATACAAAATATTTCGTGAATTTTTCCCTATTTTTATTAGTTATTATGCTATTCTCGGATTAGCATGATAACTAATAAAAATAAATGTTATCATACAGTTAAAATATATAAAAATCTATTGTTTATATGCTGAGTGGAAGAGTAATAAGTAGTGTGTAACGTAAACAAACGTAAAACGTAAAATTCAAGAGTGCAAAAAAAATTCTCAAAAAGATTCTACCATATCAATTATTATACGGTTCCTGGTTAAGGGGCTGATTTTAACTCTATAAAATTGTAATTTTTACTTAAAGTAGTTTAAAAAGGCAAAAAAAAAATAGGTACGCAAAATAGGCGAATCGTAGTCGTCGAGTTGCGGAGACAAGCCCGTCTTTACTTATACATGGTGTAGGCTACTGTCCTCCACTTTCTGGTAGTTATAATGAAAAGAATCTGCCACTCAGTGAAAACTAAAAAAATAACTTATTGGTTAAATGTACAACTCAAACATAAACTGTTCTTTTTACAAGTGTTGTGTTGGCCCCAATTGTAACACGTGTTTTAATGTTTGTGGTGTGATTTCTTCCTGCGATTGTCTTAACGTGTTGTTGCCACCAAAATTAGTATATTACTCAGTAACTAATCAAGTATTTTTTTTTTAGATATATTTCTTCGACATTGCCAATGAAACGAATCAAATAGTAAAGATGTTCGGGGAGACTTTTCAGGAGTCTGTATTGCCGTGTGTGAGGTATATTTTTAGATATTTTAAATAGGTTTAGTCAAAATACCAGTCGAAATTTCACCTATAGTAGATGTATAAAATGTTTTATTGCATGTATTACGAGCCCCTAAGTTTGAAACCGAAATTTTTAAATGTTATTTTATTGATCGAAAGCTGTCAATGGTGCTCGTGTAGTTTTGCGCTGTCAAATGTTTACGCATCAAAGTCATAGTTATTCTAAGGCCAATCTTAATAAATGCTATTTTATGACCAGTTCAACAAGTAAACAGAGCGACTGTGTACAGCGGAAAAATGCAATAATCGAGCAATTGGAGATGAAACTTGATGCTGGCCTAGAGCGGGCCATTTCGGCCATTGTTATGTGGGTGAGATTGCATCTGCAGACTGAGCAGAAAAAGACGGACTTTAAACCGGAAGGAGACGTTGACACACTCGCATCACCTGTAAGTACAATATCTCAAACATAAGTTAATATCAAAAATATTTGATCGGCTGCGGCAATGCCGGAACTGAAGGATATGTTTTTCACTCAACGGTTGAACTGATACAATTTGGCGTAAACTTAATATTATGTTTAAAGTTAAAGACGTTTTCAAATAATGGCAGTACCAAAATAAGTATGTCTTCAGTTGGTGGCACTTAAAATATGTAGTTGCATTATTGACATCCAAGCAGCCCGCCCCATCTTCACAGGGATTGCAGAGTAAATAATATTTTATATTAGAAAAAGTAAACAGCATAAACTTGATATGATATGGCAGAATGTCAAGAGATGGCGCTGATGCAAGTGCTTTAAATTGCGCTGAAAGTTCTTTTATATAAAGGGGCCGTTCAAATATTACGTAAGCAGATTTATTACAATTATTTACACCCCCATCCCCCTTGTCAGCAAAAGTAAGCAAAGCTCTTACCCCCTCCCCCCATGCTAACGTAAACATTTTTCAATAATAAATGTATTTTTTAAATATTATAGTTATGTTATAAATATAATTTTAAAAAATAAGAAAATAAGACCATACGTTTTGCATGTTCGACTTAATAGCCTCAATTTTGTAAAAAAGTAAATAACTACCGATGACGTAATCATCATCTAGACTTCCCTACCCTCCATGTCATCAAAAATAAGCAAAACAAAGACCCCCCCCCCCCCCCCCCCCATAGTGCTTATAGAAATCGAAGTTTGAAGATCAGCGTACACATCATCAAATTTCTTTACTATGAATTCTATAGATGCTCAAATAAAAGAATCCTCCTATTCTATAATCCTATTAAATTAATATGATTGTCGTCTGAAGGCATGCTTGGCGGTTGTGTCATATCTGAGTGGGGTAATGGAACGTGTCCAACGTTGTCTTGAAGGCGAAAACCGCGAAGCCGCTAGTGGGGAATTAGCCGTGCGGCTCCATCGCGTCATATACGACCATCTGCACAACTACCAGTTTAACTCTGCAGGTAATTATTTAGTAATTATATTTGCTTTGATTTTGAAACGACCCGGTTCGAAGAACCAAAAATATGTACATATATGGTCTTTCTCGGCTTAGCTAAAAGCTTAACCTATTATTATCACTACTACATGGTTCACGCTCCTGAGGTTCAATTGTGTTGTGCCGGATATCCTGGGTTCGAATCCCAAGGAACAAAAACAACGTTTCGTGTTAGGTGCTATTAAGAAATGAAGTTAAATAAATGTCTGCCCTATGTTTCACTAAGCGTTACGGCTTTTCATTTATACTCTTATTTCAAGTATGAAGTGTGGTTGTATGTAACGTTTTCACACTCAACTTGCTCAACCAATTCTGGTTAATATTGGAATACATCTGTCTTCTAACTAGAATACGTTGAATAAATACGTTGAGCAATATAATTTGTTGAAACTTTTTATACAAAATAGACAACTGCCCGTTTTTTTTAAATATACTATATATATATATATATATATATATATATATCAAATAATTTTCACACGTACCGCAGAGGCGTGCGCTTCATAGAGAAAAAAGACATTGCCAACTCTACCAAACTCAGATAAATAGCGAAACCAACACGACAAAAATATATCATAGCAAATAAAATAATATTTCTATTATATGTGTTATGTGAGTTATTTAATTAATTATATTTCTATTATGTGCAATTTAAAAAAAATTGTCTACATTTTTCTAATCCTATTCACGCCAAGCCTTTCGCGGTAAACTTCTCATCAGTTCATTCCCGGGGAAACAAAAACATACTAAAATTAATATATGTCTCTAGGCGCGATGATAGCGATCTGTGACGTGAAGGAGTACAGGTCTGCGGTTTGCGGCAGAGGAGGAGCCGGAGGGGCGCCGCCACCTGCCCACGCACTCTTCGACGCTCTGCACGCACTCTGCAACCTGCTACTAGTCAAGCCGGAAAACCTCCACCAGGTCTGCGAAGGAGAGACTCTGGTAAGACGTTATGCTCCTCAAATTAGGAACGTCTTATAATAAAAATAATAATTGGAAAAACTCTTAAAATAAATGCGAAAAATATCCACTTCGGAGTTTTAAAAAAAATATAGTGGGTTTAATTATGATTGTTTATCCGCAGGCGGAATTGGATCGTTCGGTTCTGCTAAACTTCATTCAACTCCGTGCTGACTACAAGAGCCATAAACTGTCGACATTCCTCAAGGGACTCTCATAACTTTGCACCCTCTTCAAATTAATCATAAACATGATATAATGTTTAAATAAGTTATTTTTACCTTTATTTATTAAACCTAAAGACGACAGGCGTTATCTTTTTATTTCCTTTCTGGTTAACAAGTTGATGACAGTTTAAAAAATCCGTCCGGCATGTTACTTTTCAAATACGTCCTAAATGGATTAACATAAATTGTATCAAAATCAGTCCAATTTTAGAAGCTACGACGCCTCGGACTGATTAGACATGCTGCACACAGAACTTAAACAACTTACGTTGAAGTTACAAAGAAATCTATAGAAATCTATAACAATAAAAATGAATCACTGAAATGAATGTAAGCGCATAACTTCCGAACGACAGCACCAAATTGGATAATTCTTTTTTTGTTGTGTTTGTTACCATCTGGAGAAGGTTCTTATGAAACAAATAATTAAGAAAGTTGCGCGGAACCATAGAAAATTTAGAAAACTTAACGACATTATCAACTACTAATGTCACCTTCGTAGTGCTTTTGACAATATAAACTTTTCTTAAGTACTTAATCTTATAACGTTTGACATAACTGTCAGTTTTTAAATGTTTAACTTTCGTAATTTCTTAGTACACATTTCGTTTGGCATTTTAAATTACTATGCCAATTCGTATTCAATATTCATAGTTAAGACCGGAAAATGTATCTGGGAGCTTTCATCGAAGACGCTGCCTAATCCCTTTGAGATGTAACAAAAAAATGCATATCGGGATTTTTTTTTACACACTGTTGCACTGAAGTGCAACGGGCGGCCTTATCGCTAATCATAATATTCCTCTTTTATAGATGTATAAAAAAGACCTTTGTGGTATATATCTATGTACCTTTCAAGGATAGCTTACTATACCCATTCTATCTTTTATTGGCGGTACAAAGTTCGCTAGTATGTGTTTAGTTTTATTAAATTTTATTATTTAATTAATATTTTTATGATGTTATTTTTTAAATTACAAAAAATAAATGAAGATATTATTAACCGAGAGAACCGTAAAAGTTCTTGAGACAATATTATGCAGAGTTCCACAGAAGTGACATTTAAACATAGTAGGTATAAACCTACCATAATAATCAGTCGGACATTAGAAGTATTTTGTGGATCATTAGTAGATAAACGCTTCAATAAAGAGGTCAGAGTTTGTAGTGTTATTATGCAATAAATAATAATAATGCCTAATTCATTGTTTTTAAGTTTAAATCGAATTTCGCTGAATTCGTATAAAGTGGGTTGAATGCACACGAGCAATTCTAAGGATTGCGCTTCACTATATCATATCATTGTCATAATGCGAAACCTTATCAGTGATACTGTGCTCACTACGTCCATTCATAAAGCGGCCCCACCACCTCGATATTTGAATGAACGCATGTGTATGCGTGCGACGCGGGCGCACCCACTGGCTCCGTCGCAACATTCAGTGCCGTTTGCGCCGGCTCGCGTTTTACTAGTCTCTAGTGCAACGCGCCGATCGTCCCGCGGAACTTCTAGTGATATGCCCGCAGGTTCACTGTAACCTGTCCCAAAAACTCTTAAACAGTGTTGTGATTATCAGCTAATCTGGATACTTTAATCAAAATCGAGAGGTAAGCGATGCCGATGTTTATTTTCATTCAACTAAACGCCTACGCCGCCTGTCGCGATTCGAGCGACGAATTTACATGTTACAAGTCGGACGTTAGGGCCTATTAATATTATTATTGAAGTGCATGCGAAATGAATGAGCGATTAGGGTGGGTTATTGTAATTTGTCTATCGACGGAACGGTATGAAACTGGGTTCGTAATCTGGGCGCTAGGTTGTATGGTTTAATCGGTCGCGCGTTATCTAGGTGAGACTTGCTGCGTCCGCTCCATTTCAAGTGTTTTTATCCCGGTCTACCTGACTCGCTACTCGACACTGATCGTCTTGCCACAAATCGTTTCTTGATAAAAACATCAGACCTCAACTTGATCGACATTATAGCTTTATCGATATGATATATGGATTCAGTTTATAAATTATTATGCATCAATTAAAGAGAAGTTCGACTTTATGAGTGGTGATAACGGGCTGCATAAATCAAAAGGTTTACGGGTGTGTTTACAAAGTTCTATTAAACAAAGGCTACAGAGCTTGCGACATGAAAACGTTGGAGCTAAGAGTAGGTAGGTACCTACTTACTTTGAATCCATCCGTTATTATAAAGCTAAAATACACAATGACGTCAGTCAAAAATATCACAGAGATAAAGCATTCTTTTGATTATCACAAACAAATTGTACCTACATTACCAGGTGTTTAGAGTAGTAAATTAGGTACCCTAAATATTTTAATGCTAGAAACTGAAAAAAATGCAAATTTTTGACTTCTTACTTCGTTTGTAATTTGTGACTTTGGAAGGATGAGATTTTTTCAGTTAGTCTAGAATCTAGATTGTTTAGAAGTCTACCTGCTATTCTTTTTTAAATAAATTATTAAAATTTAAATAATTGGAAGCGTCATCAACATAGACATATAAGCCAGCATATTTTGAGGATGTTGGTTGTTGCCGTGTTCGGGTTATTTAACTTTTTAACTCTACAACAGACTCCAACAAAATTATGAATTATCGTATTCTTCAATGCAACTATTGGAATTTTGTTTGTCTTCTTTCTGGAATCATTTTCATTGTGCTGGAAAATTTAATTGTGCAAATTAGTCTAATAACAGTAGGTAAAATGTTTTAGCTATTTTTCGATTTATAAAATAAAATAACAAATATTTGGTACAACAACGTGCAGTAAACTTTACAAGACTATATAAGATAAACATAACTTCTATTTTTCATTAAAACTATTTTGCAAACAATTGTATTTCTTTTTTTCCAAACTTAATAACTCCACTGAGTGGACGCGAACAGGCGAAATTACCCTACCTAAGTTAAATCTAAACTGCTGGTGCTTTTATTGCTGGTGTCATTACTTATTTTCGATTTTCCTCAACAACTCTGAGATAAAGTTTACCTATTATCAATTTTCAGTCTTTATTAAAATGTTATTTATATGTATAACTATTAACTACGTGCATAACTCGAGTAGGTTCATTTTTCCCTACATGCCTAATTGGTATTTAGATGCAAAAGGTGTCACAAAGGTTGTGTACCTAACTACATACACTTACCTGATAGCCATCAACTGAAACAATATTGCTAAATCTGATGAACCAAGCACGCATAGGTTTGAAGTAGGGATGCATCGATGTCTTTTTGACGATAAGATACCGATACCGATACTCTTGTAAAAATATCGTCGATACCGATACCGATACAAACTCGTAGTGAATTAAAATTAAATTAAGGTAAAATATTATATGAAACGCAAGTTTGGTCAAAGTTTTTAATTTCTATTAAAAAATAAAAACAGTTACAGACTGAATGAGATTCAAGGTTTAGCAATAAAAATTAAGTGTAATAATTAAAATAAATTCAATAACTGTTAATAATTAAAATTAACAAGATTTTTGTTTAAAAAACAGAGCATTCTCAAGTTTTGCGGAGAAAGCCGAATTCGGAAGTCTGTCTGTATAACACCTACGGTGGAAAATCATCTCTCAGATGTATCGTTGTATCGGCAATAAAAATATCGCCGATGCCGATATATCGGCAAATCCAAAGTATCGCCGATATATCGGTATCGGATGCATCCCTAGTTTGAAGGATACCTACTACACGTTGCACAAAGGAAATACGTGCAATGACTAACAAGCTATCCAGATTTTATTACAGGGGGTATATAAAGGAATTTTAAGTCCAGATCAACTTAATCAACTGATAGTAAAAGTACAAGTACTTTTATAGACAAATCTATGTTTATATAAAACTATTTGTTAATATTTTTAACTACCTTTTATTATCACTACATACCTAGTATAAAACAGTCGCTTTCTCCTTCCCTATATCCCTTTGTATGCTTAAATCTTTAAAACTACGCAACGGATTTTGATCCGGTTTTTTTTAATAGATAGAGTGATTAAAGAGGAAGGTTTTAGGGTTTTAGGGTAGGTTAGGAAACCTGTGCAAAGCTGGGGCGGGTCGCTAGTACATAATATAATCTTTCAAAAATTTGATTTATCTCTTTGTTAATAATTAAATGTGTATGTATAACTAAAAGTCTCGAATGTCAATTTTACATAGTAGTATCCTTTTAATGACTTCATTCCAAGTTTTTATACTTACAAGAGATACTAAGTACTCCTTATTGATGTGTTAGTATGTATGTATACCTACACAATTTATGATGATCATTTGAGTAGGTAACGTGAAAGTTCTTAAAAAATTAAGTTCTGTAACGTTAACTAATTGACTTACATTTACGTACATATTTGCATATTATATATACAATAATATACAATAATCTAAATGTAACATTTGTAGAACAAGTCTCAATAACTTACGTACAATGTAAGCTTGTTCTCGTAATGATTGTCTGGTTCTCAATATTTAACTTTTGTTTTTAAATTGTTCATTCAATATTTTGTTCATTTCAACTCTAGCCGTTAGAAGATTCAATATGTACCTATCCATCGAACATGCTTTGCGGTATGTATCTGTAGAAATCAGTTCTAAAAATTATTAGAAAAAAGACTTTTGACTTATGAAGAAAGTTGTAACTGTAAGTCTATTTTAGACTTAAATGTTTTTAATAGACAATATTATCATTCATTTAACGTCACAATATCTTCCAGATCGCCGCTTACACCTGCATAACATTTTCCATTATCAATTAAATAGACGATTCGCAGAAGCACAGCCGTCGAACATTACGCAGTTACATATTATCATGTTATCACAAATCCACAACGTTATCTCTATATCTGAAGGCTATAGCGTATGTAAACTATGTATTTAAATTCAATTTTCTTTACTTAGCAAAAATATGATACTCTCGTTAAATTATATAAGCAGTATCATTTTCTAGGAAATTGTTTGACAAAGTTGCTTAGCAGCAATTTCACAATTTAATTAGGTACTTTATATATGTATGTACATAGTTAATAAAACTCATCTTATTTGTTTCATCAACTTTCATTTTTTAACAGATACTTTCTTCTAATTACATCTAAGAACAGGAAATATCAAAATCCACACAAATTCGAATCTTTCGGTATTGCACAAGAAATTATTTAATGAGGATAAAATGCCTTCCACCGTTCATTTGAATAATTCGAAGCATAACTTATGCCTTCCCTCATTTGAGAATAATTTGAGGTATCCACTTTTGAAAAATCTGAATTATTAAATACTGCCGAAAGCGATTTAAAACCTCTACATCACAGCTGAGGTTGGTGCTCTATCAGTACGGGGGTTGCGCGGAGGAGAGAGGGGTTTAGGGGAACAGATGCGCACACGCAGCCTTCATTCGTGTGAGTGATATTTAATCGGTTCTGTCATTGTGTGCGTGTAGGGCTACACCTTGCACGCAACGGGATCCAAGCAGGTAGAAACATCGCCTGCTGACTGCTGCTGACATGATTTTGTTCGGATCTCTGCGAAGTGCGAATATGAATTTTATAATACACCTAGCAGTTATTTCGAAGAAACAATAGGATGCTTAGTAAAATACCACGCGTGAGTGAAACGGATTTATTTTAATAATTCGCATTTCTGCTGGGTTTGTCGATTACTGATACGATTTTTAGTTTCAGTTTTTGCATAGTTACTCGATCTTTTAAATCTAACGTTTAAAATGTAAAAATGCTACAAATAGTTCGCATATCGAGACATAAATTTCGTCTTAAAAGCTCTGCCAGAAATAAATCAAATAAGGTATTTTGTGGTAATAAATATAATTTATCTTTATCCATGGTAGGTATAAGGATTACTTTATAAACCGATAACGAATATTTTGTTTCTAATAATATCTAATCGTCTTTTTATTCAAACTTATATCTCTAAACCTACGTACTAGCGTACAAACAGCTCTGGCACAGTAACAATTCAGTCCAAGTACTAAATATAGTTCAAAATAAAACAAGTGTCGCTTGCCCTTCATCCAGAGCGCATTTATAATGTTATTATCAACTCAACGCCCTAAAAAATAGCGTTCATTTCGATTTGAATAGTGCGACATTGTAATTGGTAAGATATGAGGACTGCGCGGACGCAACAGAATTTTTAATTATGAATTAATTAGTAACGATCAACAGTTCAAACTTACTTCTATCATTTTTAATATGTGTCATGAGCCGAATTTAAAATTTGATAAGACTATTTCTGCTTTTATTCAACAGAAAAATAGGTAAGTATTAATTTTGACATATTATGTTAAATCAATGGAAAAACATTTCAATAATGTTACGTAATCTGTCGCTAATATGAACGGAAAGAATTGATATTTTGAAGAAAGTTGACAAATCCATTGTGTTTAGTATCTTATTACGCTGATATAGATTCTAATTATTTGAGGTTTTCATAATTGATAAGGTTTAGAATACAATATTTTTTGGAGTTAAGTACACAAACAATTACACATTTACAAAATGTGTAATTACAATAGTGGTAGATACTTTATAAATAAATAAAGTGATAATATATTAAAATAATTTCAATAAATGAACAAAATGTGCATTTTGCATAATAATACATCGGCCCTGAGATGAGTTCGTCGACATTCTGATAATATACCAACACGTATACCGACTCTCATATGTTCGTATGTATTGTTGTATCCTATACAAATGTTTACATAGGTCATAGGACAAGATGTATATTAAATCTTAGCGTTGATCTAGTTGACATTACCTACTCTCAACCCACCTGAGACTGAAAATGTAGAACATATTTTCATTTTTATAATATTTTAATTTCTATAATCTATACGTTTAAAACCAACCAACCGCATCCGTGGCTAATTGGTTTACGCGTCTGTGTGTTCTGTCGGAGGTCCTGGGTTCGTATCCCGGAGAAACACATGAATGTATCGGTTAGGTAGGTTGGGTTATATGCCTCACTAGGGGTTACAGGAATTCACTCCACTTATAAGTGAACTAGTTGTTTCACCAGCCCTTGGTCCGGCTTTTTCACTACATTTGTAACCAATCTCCAAATTTGTCTTCGGAGATTAAGAGTTTCTAAGAGCTGTATTCTTAAATGTATTTTATTTAATCCAACACCAAGCAAAATTAAGCCACATGAACGAAGTCACAACAGCTACTTTAAAATGGAATGGAAGGAACATCTTGAGATTTGTTAGCATTTCTGTGGTTTCTATGTTTTAACGGAATTGAATTTTTTTGAAATAATACGCTCAAGTTAGTTATGAACCAGCGCAAAGCCAATCAACAGTAGTCCAGCAACTACAGTTATGAGATTAGCTGATACGAACAGACAAAATAATTACTTATTCAATTTTCGTTATAACATTACAATTTTATCTGTAATAACTACTAATTAATTATTATATAAGTAATTAAATTACATAATTTAAATTATATACCTACATATTTTATCGCGCCACAGACGATATTTCACGTCATTACACCCAGAGCATTATTTATCTGTGCTTAAGATTTTTCAAGTTCTCCAGTAACAATAGCAAGCTGTAAATAGTTATGCAGATGGGGCTCCTTAGCGAAGGTCAATGGTTTTTAATCTATCGATTACCACCTTTAAGAATACTGAGCAGGCACGGAGGGCTTCAAAAGATAACACACACACGTAAACTATGAACATTTATCGCTCGTCAACATTCAACTCACGAGTTTATTGTTCATGAATGAGTTGGTAAACACATTGAGATGTTGATCAGGTTATGTTGTACAAATCTTCCCTAGCAACTGATTCCATCTAATAACCTCAACTTCAATCAGTAGACCGTGGGTCCGCGAGGCAGGTCAGTGCTGGTCGCCTATACCTTGTCTATGAGGCCAAGTACTTCTGCAAGTTCCTTTTCAAACTTCGGACTACAGAATCATGCATGCGGCAATTAGCTCGTTACTTTTTTATCTTCGACGCAAAAAGATGTTTTTTTTTTTGAAAGCTGTCATGATCGATATGGATCTTAGTACAATGTATTAAGATCTGTTCATCAATTTATGAGAAACTAGTGTACCCCGCGAACTTCGTATCGCTTCAGAGCTCCAAATTATAACGTGTTATCTAAAATTCCATAGAAAATGTACGAGGAAACGAATTTTCTTCGTAAACAGTCTTTTGTAAATTTTTATATATTTTTAATAGTAATTCTGAGAAATCACCAAAATCGTTCCATACGTTCATGAATTCTAAATGGTGTAAATAACTCGAATTTGTGGAATATAAAATGTTTTGAATTATAGAGCCACACAAATTTTGCACCCAGGACTTGATATTTTGAAACGGGTCATTGTATTAAATTGTAATTTAAACTATATCCAGTTTAACAGGCTTCGTCATCTGAAAATAAATAACTAAAAGCATCGCATTGTAGAACTAAACAATCTTACACAAATGGCTTGCGCTGGTGTTGGTTGGTGCAGTCAGCTAATTTTTCAGCTCACACATTACTCATAGTTATGAATGGGAGAGTGCAGGGCGAGGGGGCGGAGGGGGCATGACTAAATATAGCACAGAAACAGGTGGTCCTACCCTTCCACCCACGCTTGGGATCTGATGAAAACATGTACATACTAGCATAGCTTATAAGACAAGAATAGCAATATCACTTCATAAGAAAAAACGCTAGACTCAAGGACTGACAGATTTTGCTAACAAATATTGGCTTTTGAAGCTAGAATTTCTGGCAATAATTATTTATTATTCTATTTCTTATCAAACTTTCAATGCCAAATTTATTAATGACAAGTTATACAAAACGTGCCTGTATTATGACGTATGTATTTAACATGCTAATTGAGATACTTACATTGTTCAACAATTAATTACTCTTTAAAAAACAAAAGTTAATGATAACAAGAAGTTCGTAGGTATATGATATATGATATTTAGAAAGATAAATTAAACGGTGAATTCCTAGATAGCGGCAAGAGCCGTCTTGATTTACGCATTGTTTTATTAACAAACACAACATCTTGCTTTTTCATCCATTTGAAAGAAGGAGGAACTTCTCAATTCATTAGTTGAACCTACATAGGTAGGAATGTTTTTTTTGTATGATTATGTTAGAACCATTATTTCCGCTTCATTTATTACGTTTTAGTGCATTTTTAGTGTTTTAAAATGATTTTTTTAGCTTACTTGTTTCAAAACTGACTCACTCTGCATTTTAAATACTTTATTATAATTAATATACACCATTTGGATTCAATAAAACGTTCGCGACTTGAATGTTCTGTGTGTTCCAGTTCTAACTTCCTACATTCTCAGATGCAAGAGATAGAATTAGCTTGAATTTATCATAAAATACCAACAAAATGTGAATTAATGTTGCAATTTCATGAAAGACGTTATTAATATCATTTGAACTCCACGAACGCACTCCGTATTCAACGACAGATTTTACTTTTTTGAATATTATCGAATTTACGTTACACAATATATTTTAAGGTTGATGTTATATTTTTATGAACTTTCACAGATCACAAATTATTCTCCACATTATAGCTCTGTGAAAACATCCTTACGAAATTTCAACGATAATAGAATATTGAAATGTCAAATTAGCATTTTATTTTGAATCTGTACTTTTACAGATTTTAGATAAAGAGCATACACGTATCTGTGCATAATGTCATCTGTGCTCAATTTAACCTTTTTTCAATCATTTATTTTATTTTTGACGTAAGCACGCCTGTTAAGTTCTATAATTATTTACAGGCAACCATAGACAAAAAAATGCAATAGTTGATGAACGCTGTTTTTTTTTTACAATAGTGAAGCGACGTACTTTTTAGCTCCGATATTTAGCATCGCATATTTGTCGAGCCCACAGAAAAATGTTGAGCAAAAAAATCTGTGTATTGAATCCATTAAAACTTCTTCATCGAATCAGTAACGCACTAGGACATTACTATTTGAGTTGTACACAAACTGTCTTAAGTAAAGTAAATGGTTGGAAAAAAGTATAGTTAACTTGGAGGGTTCTGCGTTGTGTTTCGTGTGCACATTCCCCGGTTATTAACTCTCCTGGAACCTCTATTCATTAAGAAACAACACTCATCAAGGACCGTTTGAATCAGTCAATCAGTATTTCACTTGAAATAAATCCGGTAACTCAATCCTATCATCAGTCACAATTTGCCACGCGCGACTTCTTGGCTGATGTCTCGGCATCGACCCTGAACACTAAATATAGACTGGTGCAGCCCTTTTATGCGTCCATAGACGATATATCACTCGTTTGGTCTCGATTGCCCTGCTTCGACTGATTTCTATGGATTCTTGTAATGTAACTACTGTTATTCCAAGAATGAAAGAATGATACATATTGCTGTTTATTATAATATATCTAATAACAGCGAGTATTTTCAAATAGAATTTAAAAACCTATCAACTTCAGTTTAAAAAAATCAGTGAATGTTTTTTGTTATTGAACTGTAAAAGGAAAACCTTTGAAAAATAAAATGTATATATAGGTAGTAATAAAATAAAAAAATATTAATTATGGAAATATATTTTGCAGTATTACTTCTGGACTTTTTCCTTCACGACATATCCAAGCTGATTTTCCTCATCATGTGGCCAGAAAGTTGGCTTATTCACTGGGTCCAGGGCTTGTTCTGGATACATGTCATATACTGTTTCCATTGTCATGTCTTCAAACTTTGGCAACTTTTTGATTCTGTCCAATTCTTTAGTGGCACTAAAGTGTGAATGAAATTTTAAGCAGAATTTATTTTATATAGTGAAGTCCAGTGTCCCCTAGTGGGGTATGCGGCAGATACATTTCACATCTGTTTCACTGGTCGATTTTTTCTTTAGGGGCAAGTAGGTGATCAGCCTTCTATGCCCTGCCAGAGCGAGTTTTTTTTTATCTCCACCGGGAATCGAACCCAGGACCTTTCGGTTGTAACGCTTACGCGCTTACCACTAGACCAAGGAAGCAGTCAATATATTTTATATACTATATATAAAGCAAGGTTACTTGAATTTTGATCATCCAAAAAGAGGCAAGTGTAAAAACAGTGGCCAGGATACATAGCCGGAGAAAATGACATTCTTGGGGTGAAAAAAAAAACCTACTCGTAGATAGGCCACAAATGCGATGGAAGGACATCAAAAAAAAAAAATAGAAGGATAGCAGAAGATCGAGAGTGTAGCAAGATATTGGTGATACACTACAGCGGTTTATCGCTATTCTATTACTTAGACTTACTCTTGTATATCCTTTTCTCTTTCATCACAATAGGCTTTGATCTGAGGCTCCAGCGATTTCCATTGCTCGTCAATAGTCGCAGTAAGTTTATCTTCTGGATATGGCACCTTAAAAGCCTCGTATTCTTTCTGAAACTTCTCAACCATACCAGCAACTGGCACCAGGTCTTGATATTTTTTCCAGTCTATTTTCGGAAGTTCTGGAGGATTCGCATTGACCCTGAAATTTATATTTCATCATAAATATATTACGAAATGCTATGTTTTAATGATACAGGCCATTTGCACCAATCCAACATTAGATTAGGAGACGCCTGTTTCCATATCTCTTACTCTCTTGACTGTATACCTTATATCTTAATATCTCAACAACCAAATTATTATTATTATTACTTAATACTATAACGTAATTATTACAATACCTTCGCAGATAGGCATCGGCCTTTGCCTTAAATGCTAGGAATTTTCCTTTTTCATCTGGCGGTACTAGTTTTTGAAATTCTACCCAATTTATAGTTTGCTTGCTAAACCTTTTTGACATCTTTATTACTTAATTGCTTAAGTTTCAAAGAATATAAAAAAATGTCTAAACGTCAGCGTATGTGACAACTTATTCATAGCTTCAGGTCTTCGCTTGAATATGACACATTTTGACATAAGCTATGCATATGAAATTGATTAAAAAAACTATAATTATAACTAAAAAGTATTGATCGCAGCCAAGACGAAAATATAAAACAAATTTTAATACAAATATAAAACAGCTTTGATTGAACTCTCCATCAAAATAGGTCAGTCTATAACAAAATAGACATGTTAAAAGCATATTGTAAATATTATTATTAACTCTTTATCTGCAGAGTATGGTACATTTGGCAAATCGTGGCCCTATCTGGAAGCATTCCAAATCATATGACTCTCACAAATCATTTGGGAGCTTCCAATCATTATACAATTATCTTTAACAATCATGACATTTATATAAATAAGAGTTGTCTTTTCAGTCATACACTATAGAGTCTAGTCACCCACAACAGGGTTATATTGGGTTGGGTTCAGTGAGGATTGTCGCAACACATTCTGTACTTGTGGTAACTAATTTTTTTAAACTGCAAAAGTTCCAAAAATGTGCCATATTGGCTAAAATTGACTGATGAATTCATGTACGAAAATCGATTACCCGCCACGCGATGTAGAAGGGCCAATCAGCACGCGAACGTGCGTGCGCGCAAATTGCTGAAGCCTGAAACACCAATCTGTAGGTCGGGGACCGTATGTCAACGACTCGACATCTGCGATCGCCCACTGACTTCAGGCAATTAATTAGGAAATTCAGAGAAATAAAAGCCCATAATTATGAAGACTGTAGATTTGAATAACTGTTATTTTTCAATTATTTTTATTTAATATTCAAATTATACCTGTTTAATGTAGAATGCAGATTGATAAAACTGAAAAACATGAAATGGTTCCTTTCTCGAGTTATGTTTTTAAATATTGCAAATATTTAATATACAATACAAACTTTCAGCGTGATATTATGATAAGATAGCGCCTATCACAATGTGATAGGTTTTTTATTATAAGATAATGTGATTATCTAGAATCTAGATGTATAATAAAAACAAAAAATGGAGAGATACAAAATATGATGTACTTATTTTATGACTGTAAAAACAGGATTAATTGCGTGTAAATAGTAATAAGAAATAAATACTTTTGTCTTTTTTGCGAAGCTAAAATAAAAATGACCCTATTTATAGATACTATACTACGAAATACTATATATTTATTTATTTATTACACTTTGTTGCAATAACAATAGAATACAAATAATAACTTAATCTAATTGGAGTGCAACGGGCGGCCTTATCGCTAATCAGCGATCTCTTCCAGGCAACTCAACAAGGAAAATAATAAAAGTAATTAAGGGAGAGTGCATGAAGTGCCAAAACTACTAACTGAAACCTTAACAATAACAATTAAAATTCAACTTAAATAGCATAAGCGGTATCAGCTGTTGCATGAATCACGAGCATTTATAGAAATAGTACAAGGACAAGAAGTGCCCGTGGAGGAGAGATTGAAGGAAGATAAGGTGGGATCCAAACGAATGGAAACAGGAAGTGAGTTCCAGAGCCTCAAAGAAAAAGAAAGAGTTGTGTGGTGGAAATTCGAGGATGCATCTATCGGCGGATAATGTATAGAGTAAGAGGAAATAAACGAAAATAATATTTTCATTCATGTGTCTTATAATAACATGTTTATTAAATCTATTCTTGCCAATGTTAAGCGTGAAAATAATGATCTAGCACCTAATTATCACCCTTGACTACACCGGTGCTTTACCCTTACAAATGAGCGAACAAACTACACACTGCTTCAATTACAAGGCGTTATGATGTCAATGTAAGTATCGTTTCCGGCGGAAATGGCCTGGGACGACCAGCAACGCCGAATTCAGCCGACGACATATTTAACATATCACTTGGTTCTTGCCCGAAACGGCCACTCAAATTTTCAAAGGATTGTTCGCTCTATTTTGTAGATAAAATGAGATACATGTGCTTTTAGGAATCGTTTCCGCCGGAACAACCCGTTGCGTCGGTGTTAACTAATTCGAATCGCTTTGATGCGATATTAATGGACGCGATGAGTGACATTATGATGTTTTTAATATCAATGAAAACGTAAAATTTCTGTAAGGTTTAAAAAAACTCCATACGGTCATCTACATCAGCGCTGTACTGTTCTTCGAGCACTAACAAATAAATAATCCTCGTGAACTTTATTATATTCATAAATATTATCACTTCATTAGCTATTTTAAAAATTAATCAATACACAATGCGCTATAGATTTCTTTACTATCTTAAAATGACTACTAAACTAGTTCTTATATAAAAAGATGATATAAAAATCTACAGATAAGTAATAACTAAATTACACAAAAACACAACGTAGGTACGAAAGTGTTTGAGAAGATACACAATAATATAAAGATAAACCTACCCACCTAGGACCACCTAGAATAATTATTAATTAGGACCTATTAATAATTATTATATTTTAAAACATATCATATTGTTTCTATTGAGTTCTTATTCAGGACCAGTTTCAAGCCTTCATTCAGCGAAAGAAAGAGAAAAACATCGACGTACCGGCATGTGACCAATCTTGTGGTCAGCGAAGCCTTATTAGTACTGCTACCGTGATCACTGACCATAAAATTAAACCGACGTTCGTAGCTTTATAAGTATAAGTAAATATAATACTTATATTGTGCCTCTGTATTGGTGAAAATTTCTCAGCTGATTTAGGTATTGAGAGTGAAACCTAAACATAAATTTGCAACGGGTGATTGTTTATTTCAAGACTCTCGAATACAATTTTAATTAAACCACCTGTAATGGTGGTTGATACAAAAAAACCTGTTGATATATTGATTACCAGCTTACGGCCCTTCAATATTAAATTATAGTACAGTACAGTGTATTAAGGTTAATATATGAAAGATGGGCTTGAGACTGTATCGGCTCTTTGAGTTTTAACATTGACACAATATAAGTAAAATATATTTTTATTTCTCACATTGAATATATCTATTTATTTCTTTATTTTATTTGACTTTATTCTGGCACAAACACAAACAAAGACTAAAGAACTCACCAAGAAGACAAATAGCGCCGAAAAAAAATCTAATAACATATATAATTATTATCCCATCATTTCTTATAGTCAACGATGGGGTAACTTACTCAACCTAATCTAGGTACTTAGCTTATCTAATAGTTTTACAAAATTTAAGAACCAATTCACTAAAAATATCTAAATCCTTGAACTGTACATGTCCAATGATCGATCAATGATTTAAGTAATACTATCTTGTCGTTGCAGCCCCAGCACCATGAAGCTGGAGTGGACAGAAGGCGAAGATTACGGTCTAGAGGAGGCCGGCTTCTACGAGGGACCCACGCTGGCTCTGCCGCCACCACGCAAGCACGTCTCCTTCAGCCTACGGCTTGACCTGGTATGTAATATTGGCATTGAAAGAATAGTTTAAAGATGTCGAATTTCTACTATTAACTTACCCATTACTAACCCGATATGTAGTAATCCACACACGTAACTTTAATGTTAGGTTCCCTGAATGCGAATTAGACTTTACCCCATCAGTCTTCAAAAATTGAGGAATTCAATTCCCATGTATTTCTTTCTTAAAAATCTATTTTTTAAACAGTTTCTAATCATCTAACAAGTGTTCTAATCCCCAATCTATATAAACACTTCTTGTTTCTTGTATATAACATGTATTATGAGATATAGAATGAGCAATAAATAAATAAATCTTTACACATCGAAATAGATCCATTCTTTATAAGCTACGATTCTATAGAGTATAGACCGAAACAAATCTTAAACACCACTCTTCGGTGGGTAAAAATTACAACTGCAGATAAACTATGAGTTACTTTACCGGTTCATAATCAATGAAACCTTGATCTTGACTTACTGACGGGATATCCGATTGTGAGGAAAAGCTACATCCACATAGACCGTACTCGTCCGACTTCTATTACACGTTTAGAAATTTCATTAATGCAGTACCTATTTAGAAGTCGTTGTAATTAGGTATTTGACTTCATTAACTGCATCCGTAATTACTTAAAGATACATATAACTTGCTCTTCTTATATGCAGAAGCATATAAGTAATTAAAATATAATTTTGTTGCGACCTTCTTTTCCATTAACCACAGATAATAATTTATTTTTACTGTGACGTAACTTTTTCTTCCGAAATAAAAAATACACCTCGTGGTTTGAAGGTTGTTTGAAAATGACAGTTTTAAATTAATTGCTTTTATTCTAATGATAATGACTGTTCGTTTGAAATATATTAATTCCATATCAACGTGCTATACATCCATCAACAATTAAAATTTTAAAAAAGAAATGATTTTTTTTTAATGAATAAACTGAAAAAATAAATTTATAAAATACTATCACTCATTGGACTTTTCCGAGTGACATAAACTATATTTTGTTTGCCTACGCAGACTTAGTAAAAGCTAACACTTTGTATTTGTTATATTAAAATGAAACCAAAATAAATATCATAAGTTTCTGCATTGGGATAACGAGCAGAACAAGTCCAGTAACTATGGCGATACAAGAAAGTACCTAATAAAAACCCGTCCAAATAGGACTAGTTTCTTAGCATAAGTACCTTCTAGAATAACTTCAATACAAGATGTAATTACTTACATACCATAAGAAGTACTTATGAGTAATTGTTAAATTACAGTACCTATTCTGAAAATAGATAAAATCATAGGCTTCGTTCTGTTGAAAATTTATTTAACCCCTTCACATTATAATAGGTAAATATTTATTTATAAATTAGATTTATTCATGGCGTAGTTAGGTCTTGAACAAATAAACCAACTTTGATACATTTTTTTCAGTTGGAAATCTTAAGTAGGTAATTATAATGCTCGTTAAATGACTCTTTCGAACGTTATGCGAGATTTTTTCACAAGAGAATTTTCAATTTCGCACCAAGTTAATTATACTATTTTCATTCACATCTCGTACCCCTAGTGGAGCTGGTACAGACTTGTTTCTGCGTAACTAAGTGTTATATATTATTTTCGAGATTCGCTTTTTGTACCCATGGTTTGACTTGACTAATTACGGAGGAGGTTTCGAAAGTCAAAGAAATAATTTAATATATGTTACGTGTTTTTGAGTGGGGTATTTATGGATGTGATTATTCTAATCATATTTAAGTTTTGGGTAATTTAATTCATTGTCACGTAATGAGCGCGTAGAGTCCCCACAACCGGAAGCTCTCGACTTGCGCGAGCGCCGACCGTCGAAGCATGATAAACCGTCCTTACACCACTTTCATAGATAGTTTATTTTAGCTTTCTTCTGTTTATCAGGAAAGCTTGAGTATTTATCATATAGCGTGTGTGTAAAAACTTTTGTCTGGCGAATCTTAAAACATCGTGCATCGTTAATCCATCACCTTCTTACTATCGTGAACCAAAAAAATACCGTGAACACGAATAAAAGCTCTTTTCCTTATTTTATACATATGAGGAAGATGCTTATCTACTCTAATATACTTTACGGAAAGAAACTTATAGAATACATTTCTTTTTTCTTACCAATTTTAAAAAAATCTTAGAAACATAGAATTAGGTAGTATGATTTATTCTTTTGAGATTATATTATAATCTCACAAAAGTTTATTTCCAATTACGTGATGCTGTGTTGTTATTTTTGAACCATTAATAATTAGTTCAAAGTGATTAATCCCCATTATTTGTATCTCACGAGGTTCAGTCCCCACAATCAATCAACCAGAAGCTTCGGTGTGTCGAAAAAAGAGTTTCTATTTCAAAGTGTCCGCTTTTTATTTGTTTTGTTTTATTTTTAAACTTGTCCGTGACACTGACGCTAAGCTGCACTAATGAGTTTCGACATTAGCTCACTGCGACCAAAATCTTTTTGGATTTTTTACGAATGACTTACAATATAGTATCTGCTAGAACATAAAGGGATGGGTTAAAATTAAGCTTATGATAATATGTATATGCGGTAAAATATTTAATTTCTTAGGTTTCATTTTTTAAATATTTGCCCTTAGATATCTCTTTTATACGATTTGCATTATTATTATACTCAAAATGGCAAGTAAACCCAGCGCGATTATATTCCCAAAAAAAACCACCTCATCAATCTTATACAGAAGGAAGGTCATATATATGGTGATAATCACGACCTTCATGAGTGAAGACGTCCACGCGAGTGATACAAATGTACCTAATAGTCTTTTTGAAAATAAAAATTAAACTTCAATCTTTCAAAACGAAATACATATTTCAGTTTCTGCGCTAATCGAACGCAATACCCCCGCGCAATATGAAATTGTAAGTCCGACGAGTTAGTTACGATTTACGAAGTTAAGTAAAAATGATTATACTCATCGAAGCATACCTCATTAGGGCGAACCATGCGATATCCGGTGTCTAATTAAAGGGATTTTTCTATTCGCTTTGGGAACCGAGACGGAAACACAGTAATTATTCTTATATTTATAATGTAATGATTAATTATTATTAGGGAATAACAGACATCGGATATTCAATAACTATAGCATATTGCAAGATTAAATTCCCGGAAAAACAAAAATATAGTGAAGAAATATTACTAACTCAAAAGTTACTGCTCGAAATTTGATAAGTTTGTATTTCTAAATAATTTTAACAAGAAAAACCGTTAACTCTAAAACTGCTCATCAAAGCAGCAGCTTTCAAAGAAAAAAAGAATCATCAAAATCGGTTCAGCCAGTCGAAAGTTCTGAGGTAACAAACATAAAAAATACAGTCGAATTGAGAACCTCCTCCTTTATTGAAGTCGGTTAATAATGTTAACTCTTTTTTTTTCCACAGCTAATGCCGAGTAGCTTATTCATAATTACTTAACCCCTTATGGAATGTAAAATGCATTCGATAATTTTGCAAATCATGACGCTAGTAGGTACTTAATATTTGAATATGAGTGTATGTAGCAAATTTTATTTCGTTTTGTAACACAACACAAAACTGAAAAAATGTGTTGAATAATAGCATTGTTATGTAAATATCTTGGTTGTTGTAACAAAATTAGGTTACAAACTACGATTGTAATGACGCTTTTAATGAAAGTAGAAGTAGATGAATTATTTAGGCTTTTTTTTCACTTCTTGAAAAAAATTCTTAATTCGTGTACAAATACACGTAATAAGAATTTTTTCATTTCTTTTCTGATTTTTTTTTTAACCAATAATCAAGCTTGTATTATACATTAATCTTAGTTTTCACTAATAATTATTATTTTTATTATTAGTGAGAACTAGGATTTCTTAACTCATATGACTAGCTACAAATAAGATTTCCGCTAAATCGTAAAGAATTATTTGAAGGATACACTTTTTAGTTAGACCTGGCAGTAAATTTGTTTAAATCGTCGACTTAAACCATCGCCATACATCTTCAAAGTTAGTGATAAATAGTGACAAGTTCTTAGTAAAGCTGCTCTAACATGAGCAAGACACACATTCGAATAGGTTTAAATTGATTGATTAAATAGAATAGTGAGATCTTTTTCAAAATTTAAATAACCATGAGCTTATAGAATTTTTCGATAGGTTTTCTTAGTGTTGTTAAATCTGTGCCAATGGCACAGTGCCATACATTATAAATTTATCGTACAATTTACGCGGTCATTATGTAAAATATTTATCATGATTGATACATTGTTGAGAAATCTATTTATTTGTGTTCTGTTTTAAAATAGCTAATTTCTACTAATCATTACGAAAAATTATCTAAATTAATATTATTAATATATTATTATATTAATACGTGAAGCAAAAACTTTTTACCCCTTTTTACGAAAATTGGGCAATCGGGTGATATTTGCCACAGTTAAAGTTTATGTGAAGAAGTACATAAAGCTATTTTTTTAAATAAAATGCATTAGGAATACATTAAATTAATTAAAATAAACATTACATACACTACTGCTTGAATGACACAAAACATACACATATACATATCTGACTTACTCTTGAATTGTGGTCGACCACTAGTTAAGATAAATACTTATATTTTGTTTGAGAGACTGATGTAAGCTTGATGTTCTGAGTGATATAGGCTATACTGTAGATACAGGTTAACAAAGTAGTGAGTAATTGAATGACAATAAAGTCTCTATACCTATAGGAATAAATAATTTATCTTATCGACAAATGACAGTCAGTATTGAGAATCTCTCATTAAAACACGATTGGGAACGATAAACACAAATGGTTTATCAATCATCGAGGTGAGTTAAAATCAGAATTGGGATCGTGCCCCATGCACGTGCGAGGGTCGAGCGACCCCTCTGTCTCGAGCGTAAATAACCCCGGTGTTTATAGGCTAATCATTGCGCATCGCTACTTTCACCTAATCAAGGTGGTCTTCATTCAAAGTTTTCTAACAGACAACTTTTTCCACTTCATCCTACGTCGCACACTCAAGCGTGACTTGCCTGACTTTTTTTTTTACTTGTTGTCTAGACAAACTGGATAAGGTTTACAGACAATATTGACCGTTTTTGTATTAGTATTTTGATGAATAAATGAAATTTGAATATAGTAGATAGTCTTTCATCGTCATCGCCTTTGTGTGGCAAGTGGTCGCGCATAAAATAATGTATTGGGATGGGTCTAGGTAAGTTAGGCATTTGTAAAGCTACTCGATACAGACGCTACTACAAAAGTGGTAATTTTAGTCACTTCTTATTATTTTCACTCTGTCTTCGTCTAGTACACCAACCATATACATATTAACGGCTGATGATTACCAGTTCCGGCTTCGTACTGCTGCTCTTAATAATATAATCGGCATCAAGATAAATCCCTATTTCAATATTAAATTAATTACAACAACATTGAAGACATATTCAAATCTGTTGTTTTGCGTGAAATCTGCACGAAGATATTAATAGATCTAAATTCTTAAAACTATGTTTACGGCTTTTTTTGCATATATAAAGATTCATGTTTTTGATTTCTTTTAAGTATAATTATATTTCTTTCATAGACATTATATATTATATTTTTATTGTACTAATTTTAAAGATTTAAAGGATAACTCTAGCAAGTTAAGCACGTTAAATACTGATTTTAAAACGAAAATGATACTCGTTGCATGTACAAAATTCTATAAATTTAACCAGTGTTTTGTCGTTTCAAAACTACATTTTAATGCTAAATTGTGGCTGATTCACCTAATACCTACATGTTAAGCATCGATTTACATACATTTTATTGACATCAAAGTCAATTTGAAGGACTAAAGCTTCGCATTGTCTTTGCGATTTTTAAATCTCTCCATGATTGCGAGCGGAAGGAGCACTCCCTGAATAGAATAAAGACGAGTCTTTAAAATATTGCTTAATAAAATTCGTATTAAGTTCAAACTTAAACACATAGAACGCTTGACCTAGAGTTTTAACTTCAACTTTAAATACCTACTATTAACATCACTGAGTTTAGTCAAATTAAGAAGTTTATCATATTTTTGACGACACTCCGACCAACAAACTATTCTTAGAAAAAAAACTCATATTTTTATTCTACTTCTGCGCATTTAACGTCGAGCTAATAATATCTAAATAGATTGCGATCTTGTTGTGACGTCTTATATTTTTCAACTTAATTTTTTAGTGTATATGTGATAGTTTTTTTAAATGTTTTCAGTGTGATGAGGGTGGTGGCGCTGGTGAAAACATTAAAACTGAACCGCTCGAGGCTGAAGAACCTGGCACTATGCGAAAGGTGCCATCTTTATCCGATCTCACGGATCCCGAGGCATCATTGGGTAAGTCATTTTCATAATAAATATTCTCATCTATCCCCGGGTTCATTATCCAACTTACCAGTCGTCCAAGTCTTCGGCCGACTACCATTCGTATTAAGGATAACGCCAGATAAAGAAGTCTTAACAGTTTTTCTACAGACTATCGACATTTATGCGTAATCCTTACATCTCTACGCAAGCTGAAATTGAGTCATTGAGGATTATTTTTTAAAGAATTAACTAAATCCAAGGCCATGGAACTCAAGACATAGATTAATCATAAATTGTATACTTATACATTAGTAAAAATTGTATTTTGAACAATTTACGGTAATGATGATAAGATTTAGTGAAATTACCCCCAAACATATAATCCATTACCTTATCAGCTCACTGGACGAAGATATCTGATATTTGTTATTTATAAGGCATTAAAATGATCGAAAGAAAGTAATTATTATTAAGGATAATTTCACAAAGATAACATTTTCAGATACATGAAATGCCACTGCAAACCAAATAAATTTTATAAAAACTATTGTTGACAACCACAGACATAGATTTGCACTTCAATGATCCTAAGTAGGCTCTGCGGCATAGGTGTTTTTACATGTCATACCGAACGTGAAAAACTGCTATAAATATCTATTACTAAATAAAGATTTACAAACGTAACTATAAAGCTTCGTAAAAAGCTGCACGTGAAAGCACATATATGAAACGTTGGACATTAGTATGGCTTTGATAAAATCAAGCAGGTTCTGTGACGTGAAGATAAATCGCAATTCCCGTGGACACGTGTCAAGGCTTCTGTCAGACTCAATCATCACCTAGACACAATAAACGCCGGGGAAGAATCCAATCTGCCCTATCCGGCACCACATAAACCATAGACTGCTACTAACTACTGAAATCTAGGACCAGTTGCTTCAAACCGTATTTTCTCAAATGCAAATATACAGAACAAAATTTCCGTAATTTTTAAACCCCTTGTTTATAATCTCAAATTTTCATTAATGACAAAAATAATAATACCTTTGTTAATTAATTAAATAATCAATGTGGTTTATAATTAATTAATAATATACCGAAAAATGTTTATGTATGCTTTACTGAGCTGTCAATCCCAAAGTGCCTTTTACATAGACGATGTTGAAATGAAACTTCTCGTTTCATAATTTTTTCAGGGTTTTCTCCATATTAGCTAAACAGGAAACTTATCTTACTAACGGAAGTACGTAGGTACTCTATTACTTGCCTTACCTACCAATTATTTTTTTATATTATGAAATCGTTTAAAGTTTAAAAGAAATTCAACCATAGGTATGATAGTTTTCTTACTCATGAGGCCTTTATGCGCAACTAGCCTTTAATACTAGCAAAAAATGTATATTTATAGTTATTATTTTTACGAAATAAATTAATAGTAGTCGTTGATCTATTAATAATAGTTTACTACGACATTGGTATGGGGCTCAAAGTGTGTACGATTAACGATTAGATGAACCCCGAATAGAATAATGCGCGGCATCCTTGTTAGGAGTGATGCAGTTTCAGTGCGCTGTTTTCATAACCCAGTTTACAGACATACACACACTTGACATTGCAATATCACCTTGATTACAAGGTAATGGTGCATCTCGATGTTTAGTACGTAATCTACATATTTTATAAAGAATCAATTAGTCAAGGTATTCCTTAATCTCGCTATGATTTCAAAACTGTTTGAGGCGGCTATAGCTTTGAGAAAAATACGGTTTAGATTGAAAGTCGAAAAATTACAGTCAATTGCAACCATTGTCTGATAAATTATTTTTTATTTATATTAAACACAAACTTGAATAAAAAAGTTAAAACTTTTTACAAAATTTGAGACAACTGACAATAAAAATGCATTTGATTATGTTGTTTGTTTAAAGGGTTTACTTTGATTACTGTTTAATAATAATTATACTAAAAAAAGGGAGGACATCAAAGCACATAATATGCGCTCATTGCATAATGCAAATAATATAAGTATAATCGCCGGCTATATTCGGGAATAAAAGCTTTTGCGGTCACGCTAATAAATAAAATGCGAACTTATTTTCTTGAAATCACCTTTGAAAGTGTCCGTTTAGGAAAGGTCGAGATTTCCTGCGAAAATATATAATCAATTAAATGCGTAATGCCAAACAGATCCCTCTTTTACGAGTAGATACATTAGAAACTGGCATTTTAATTCAATTACCGTATCACCAAAGCTTAAGTTCTTTTATTTAAAAGTTTGCGTTCACGTGTATTACTATCATTAAATAGTATAAAACAAAGTCGCTTTTTCTTCCCCTATATCCCTTTGTATGCCTAAATCTTTAAAACTACGCAACGGATTTTGATGAGGTTTTTTAAATAGATATAGTGATTGAAGGAAGGTTTTTATATATGTTTTTTACCCGTGAAAAGCCGGGGAGGGGTCGCTAGTTTTCTTATAATTAACCAATAATTATATTACAGACTTAATGTTATGGTTATAATAATGTGAAAAGGCACATAGACCGAAAGTGAACTGCTGATTGTAACTAACGTTTATAAAATCGTTTCTTTGGATTCGATGTGGAAAGGATTCCAACTTAAACGCTGAAAACATGTGAAATACAGGGTAGGCACTCCCAGACCCTAGTGCATTGAACTCCGAGTAAGCGTTCAGGGTGGCCCAAGAATACGGGCCTATTGTTTTGTGCTGTCTTTGCTATACAATATACATGTGTATATACGTGGGAACTGGGCAAATCACTACGTTGCTCTTGTGTTTGCTCACTTAGCGGCGGTTGAGCTCAACAGGACAGCAGTTTTTATTTTTCAGATCTCGGTTGAAATTATGATAAAAATTAAATAGAAAGTTCGTTATATCGCTTTATTTACTCGAAACACACATTGAATAATACAGAATAGAATATATTACAGCAAATATACAATAGCACAAACGCATTTCTAATTCTCTGTCTCTTCACTCATCTGTTTCAGCTTAGTAATATCTAAAACAGTTGTTCTGATTTTGATAGGACTTTCACTGGCTATTTACCTTTTAAACTACCTTTGCTGAGCTCTTGAAATGTCAGTTGATTTTCTTAAATTCTTTCACAATTGATTACTCAAATCCCTGCGTGAATATCTATTTAGATTTTTCGAGAACAGTTCTTTATCAGGTTAAGTACTCTAAAGCCCTGCAGATGAATTTGTGGACACTGACCGCTGATACCAAAATAGTTCGTAATGATAATGATTCTCGTATTATGTTATCATATCAGTGTTCTAACCTCTGAGAACAATGCAGTAATTTGTTCCATAATATCTCAGACACTGTAGTGACTCACAACGATTAATTAACTATATCAATATATGTTTGCATACAAACTTATCATTTATCACCCGGAGATAACAACTGTTTTTGCGTGACCATGACACGTAATTATCGAGTAAATGTGTTTATGGACATTACTATGTAGACACATCTGTATCTTATGATTGATTCTACTTTGTAATTGAGTACCTAGTTATGAAGCAAGCCGTTTTCTAAAACTCCAAATAGTCATAATACAAGTACATAAAATACATGAATTTATTTAAAATAGTTTAATGAATAAAAGAAGTTTGAAATAAAGAATAAATTATAATCCGACTACAGACAAAACAATAATAAGAAAAATTCCAAATCACAGGCTAAAAACTTCTTCGATGTCGTCAAAATAAACATATTTAGAAAATTTGTCAATATTCAAGTAAAATTTATAAAATCAAGTATTTTTAAGAACTTATATAAGTGCTTGCTGATATAAAAAGATTGAAATAAAATGCATCGTTTTGGTATTCATATGGTACAAAATTTACATGATAAAATCTTTATTTACTTTAATTCAAGGACTTACATTGACATGGCCTGCCTTTCGATTCAAAGGTAGATAGTAGATATCTTTACAAGACATCCCAAAAGCATTTTTTTTTAAATAATATTGCTACCGATTATACTTTCCCGACTCTGCACAGACCATCAAAGATATCACACTCGTCTTCGTTCACCTCAATTATACTGTTATTATAACATATATTATGTCCTTAAAGTGAAGTCTTAACCTCTTAGTGGTGCATAAATCAGATTTTCAGTCGTTTACCTTACATCCAAGTAATTCAAAACCTAGAAGGCCCACTAAACTTTTTTGTTTCCTCGGGTTTCGAAGCTAGGTCTTCTGACGCAACGCGCGTCACATCTCAGACACATGAACCCATGAATACACAGTCATTCACGAAGATAATCGGTAAACTACAAAGACATTTAAATAATAGAGAAAAAGGTCCCCAAGTCGTTTACATAAAATATTTTTACCGTCATGAGACTTCACCCGACACCGTATAGGATGTTGCGGTGTCCACTTCCCTTCGCTGTTGTAGCATACACAGGATGTTGCCAAAACTACGTGCCGACTGTATATTAACATCATTACTAACTTACATAATTCGAGGAATTTTCGTTGTTGATTGTTTTCTATACGCATAACAAACATTAATAAATTAAAATAAACTTAAGTTAGCTTCGCATGCATTTGATCCGAAAATTATTGTAGACTTTAATAAATAAATCTTTAACTTCTTCTCTAGACTTAGTTAACTCTGGGCTGGAAAGCAATTTAAAACTGTCACTCAACGCAGTTATGTTAAAAAATATCGTTATTTTTTAATATAAAAAGGTTTAGGTTGTCATGTAATCGTTTACATGACAACCTTTCATGTTCAAGCTGGCCAACAACTCAAATCTTCAGTTTACCGATAGATAACATCATTTTTATCAATTACGCGTATATAAACGTAATGTAAAACAATTTAGATTGTAAATAAATTTTCACATAATCGACAGTAACCCTATAATGGTGGCGTGTTTCATTTTTTTATGCTCCATCAAGCGGAAAGTCTCGTGTGTCATCTGGTTTTGATGCAGGAACATTACCTACTCGTATTTTAATGCATGGCTTCCATTTATTTATATCTTTTTATAATATATTAATAACTAATAATATATTATTTCATTTCAAAAGAATAGATTCTTACATAATAATATGAGTCAAGGTCAGTTAAAGGACTCTATATTTGATAAATAGGGTAATATAGAGATATATTAGAATGAATCTCCAAAAAGTACCTACAAAGGAATTTGTTTCTATTGCCTATATACACGAAGTAGTGTTTTTTAACTATATCTCTATTCTCTATGGAATTATCATAATATATTGAACTAGGTATAAGTATATAATTAATTTAAATGTTTTCACAACGATCGGAGTTGAGAAACATGTTGCCAATAATAAAAATCAGGTTCTCATAAACAGCATTCTAACGAGAGCAGAGATATCCTCGCTGTATCAATTAAGAGTCAGTCTACAAATAATTTTGCAAAAACAAAGCCAGTTATTTCTGTGTAAGCAAGTTCAGATGTTGACACAAGAGAGAATTCTCATGAACGGCCTATCGGTTGACTGCACACGTGTTCTACGCACACAGCCGCATTTCATTCACATTCGAGCGAAGCTCAGCGAATGAGCGAAAGCTCCAAAGGAGTTATGGTAGCCTAGTACCGCGGGCGGACTGGTTGACGGACATGTTGTTATCGAGTATCGACAGCCGTTCGTCGACACTCGGACTCGAAACTGACCGCCGCCAACGCTTTTTACGAACACAAAAAACAACTACGATTAAATAGAAACACAAAATATTCTATATCTTTAATTACCACAATGTAATTCATTTATTTACTTAATCTCCACAATACTTATAACTGAATCAAATCTATCACTAAACAAAATGAAAAAATCATTTTGTTTATTAAGCTGGATTGTTTGAACCAACGTTATTTGAAAACGTTCCTATACACCCAAAATAAGTTACAATCTCTTGTGAAATAATTAATTATTGTTAACTCATGCTCTATGCTCATCTACTGGAATATCACACTAAACACTAAACTGTAAGTACACAAAATAATCATGTGGATTCCCTGTATAAATTTATCCTGGTTACATATATAATTAATTTCAGATATGTTAAAGACAAACTATAAAAAGCCTATCAATAATCACTAATGCATTATCAAAGCTTGAATACAAACACAGATTACAACCACAATTCGACCACGACAATAATTGCCTTAACCGCACACCACACTAGATAAACACAACACGCGTTGGCGAAGTCATTAATCCCTTCACACTAAACAATTTACAAATCGTTGATAGATTTTAGTTTCACTCACAGTATCATTCTAATTCCATCGTACAAATTCCTAGTAATAACTCACAAAAATATAATTTGTAAAATTTTGTAATAAAATTGGAATTTTTAATCTATTTTTTCTAAATCTGTTTAGTTTGACGCTAGAACATCCAGTTTTTCACTGCTTGAACTGCTAGAAACTTGGGAATGAAACAATAATTCGCTGATTTTATCGATACCTAAGATTACTAAAATACATTTTAAAAAATTTAAAGGGTACCTACAAATCTGTCATGAAGTTAGTAGCACTCAAACAAAATGGTTTAATCTATCAACAAGCACAATAATAGACTTGAAGCATAAAAAAGAGGTCCTACTTCTTAACTGGAACCATAAATTTTTCATAGTTGCTAGAATCGTTTGTATAAAGGTTCGAGTCACGATTAATATTTCTCAGTGTATGTAAATATAAGCCCTGATATATTGCATATTCCGGTCATAACTCAGTCATAGGCAGGTAGAAAACTTTTTATGTACGTTTTTATTAATTTGACTATAATTCTGTCGTGCGCATGAGTGTTTGTGATGCGCAGTGCGTCGGAGTATTCATATACGCATCCAAATGGGTTCGTCGTCACCTCTTGCTTCTCGCTACTGTATTGTATGCATACTAATCGAGTAAAAATTATAAGTAGATATGCACATAGAAATATTATTATTTAGTCGCTTCTACAGTTCCCGTTACCGTTGCCTTGAAGGCATTTAAAATTAATAAATACCTAAGAAAAGTAAACGAGTACTATTTTTATACGTAAATGCTTCGCCGTAGTAGCCCAAAGTTTAAAATTTCATACTTTTGTTTATTGTGCTAAATTATTATTAATAAATTCTATTTTATTTTATTATACAGATATATTTCAGATTTTAATATATTCGCATATTAAATCAAATCAAAGATGTTCAATTGATAAACATAAAAATTAATTATATTCTAATTATGAATATTGAATAATCACTACATAGTATAAAACAAAGTCGCTTTCTCTGTCCCTATATCCCTTTGTATGCATTAATCTTTAAAACTACGCATCGGATTTTGATGCGGTTTTTTTAATAGATAGAGGGATTGAAGAGGAATGTTTATATGTATAAACCCGTTGACAATATAATATGAAACTAAAATATTTTAATTGCAAACATAATGTTGAGTTCAGATATAACGCCATCTAGTGTTGAATTTAAAATTCTAGAACAGATGTAAAGTCATCACAAATACAACGTTACAGAGTTCCAGTAACTGCCGCTAGATGGTTCCAACTTATAGTTATATTCCCATAACAGATGGCGTATAATTAACTGTTCCAGTAAATTATTAAGATGAATTTGTACTTACATAAAGTTTTAATTAGATATTTTAATTATTGTTATGTAATTATGTCATATCAATTTATATTACGTATCTAAATTAAAATATAAAATAAAGCTAATCAAATAAAACGTTAAATTTGTTTTTGTGTTGCAAACTATATAAAATTTAAAATATCGCAAAGCTCGGAAAACCGTGTCTTCTCAGTTCAATTGTTTTTTGAAAAAAGTAGATAAACATTGATAATGCTTTTTACAAAATACCACTAGATAATATTCACTTAAGAGATTCTACACCCTCTTGATAATTTCAAAGCCACTACGTAGGGGTAATAAAAGCAAGTTGCAGACCGTTGTTGTGGATGTGACGTCAGCGGGGCTGGAGGGTGCGGGGAAGGGAGGCGTGGGAAACGTGCGGCAGGTGCGCGCGCGCCGGCCACTGATCCTGAACGCACACACGCACAACACAAGGAAACTATCCGTTATTGAGAAAGTTCCGCTTTTCCATCTATTATCATGATTTTAATCTACAAAGTATGACGAAACTTGCAATAATAATAATAATTGTAATCAGTAATAGTACCAACCAGTAATATTATCTGCGTAGCGTAAGCCTTTGGTGTCCGCATAAATGGTAGAACATAAAAAAACAAAAGAAAAAAAACTGCATAATCTGTTCATTCGTTTGAGCTTACGATACATCATACACGTCAAATTTATAACACCCCTCTCCTTGCGTCGGTTATGAATACATTATCTCTTCTTTGTTATGAATATATTGGGTTTTGTTCCATTTTCATTAATTTTCGGTACGTCAATCCTCTAATTTTGAATCAGATAATGTGTAACATCTGTAGCTTAATATTTTAACCTTTGATTCTGTTATTCATAAATGAATTGCCTATGTAAGTCGCAGCAGATTAAAAAATAAACGGCAGTTGGAGGACTTCATCCTTATGAGGCCACATTAAGAGAAAAACAATTTGTTTTATTATTATTTGTCATTGTGGTAAAAATAACGGCTATAGTATAATTGTATCAAAAAAGTTCTACGTCGTAGTTAACTATATACCTAATGTTAAAATTTAAACAAACCTACCAATTTAACAAGTTTTATAAGCGAGTAATCTGATTAGTGAGTGGCCTGGACTGGCTTGATAAAAGTCGATACAAAAATTAGATTCCTCCGTCCTCTCTGTCGGAGGGTCACAAGGCAGTTTCTCTCTTTGATGTCCTTTAACAAAGTTCTCCTCGTTCAGCGCACTAGCTTTCAACTTTAAATTAGTGCCTTTTAAAATTTAATTAATGTTCGCATTAAACAGAACCTAATTCTTTTATAGATAGGTAGATACAATTAATTTGTTTAAAAGCTCGCATAATGTCAAACTTTTAAATCTTATTTATCTTAATGTAATACGATCTTTATTAAATTAAGAATCTACTTACATAAAATAACAATTTTATCGTTTATTGTGAGCATAGAAAGTACCTAAATTATAAATAATCCGTTTTTTAATAATATTTCTCTACCTTAGGACTTACTGTCGCACTGAGCAGGAGTCACTAAGCGCTTCTGTCTTTTTCGATTATATTTAATTTTAAATATAAAAGAAGACAGATGTCGCTTAATGATATCTCTGAGTGCGGCAGTTAGACTGATTTTGACAAGGTTCTTAAATGTTTAATAACTAATCACACGTATCTTAAAACAAATCAAAGATACAACGAGAAAGTTTCATTCTACTATACGACTTCAAACAATTTCTTAACTCCAAAATAATTTAAGCCGGTAAACAGCCGCGGGCGGCAGGGGTCACGGTAACTTAAATTGATTAATAGTTAATGAGAAAAGTGTTAAATCTTCTGTTAGATCTAATTACATATTGATATATACATTTAATGGTTTTTAATTACCACCGTGTTTATAATTGCTTTTTTAAAGGTGACGTGTGAATACAACATCTTTCAATTTGAACATAAGCCGCTTTGCGTTAAATTTGCGACTGATATATTATATTGTTCACTCGGTTACATTCATGGTTGATTTATATTAGAGCAGATATAAAAATTGGTGAAGCTAGTGAATCCTTACCTATTTACTGTTTTATTTTAAATTGACTTAAAAAAATTTGTGAATTCTACTCACAATCTTAATATTTTATTATATCTTATTTATTAACTCTTACAGTGAGACTTAAAATATAGATATATGATTAACAGTTTATAACAAGGAGAAAAATGGGTTAAAATATAGAGAAAAAAATATATGAAGTGCATTGGAGACAGATAATTTAAAAAGACTGAGTGAGGGTGAGGTGTAATAATGATGTGGGTGTGAAGGTGGGATAAGTTATGGCAATACGTTGTGTTAGTTAGTGTGTGCGTCGCAACCTCAATCAACAATCTTTAGGCAGATTTACATTTAGTAACTAACGTCAGTGCATTGCCGAGTCAATGCTGACCTGGCACTGCCATCGTGTAAATTGATTTCACAGTACAGCACTGTCGCGTCAGTAAAGACTTCAATATAAAATACTGACTGCGTGTAAATCGTATCAGTCAGTTTTTGGCGCCAGCACTGACGACAGCTACTGACCCTGTATAAATCTGCCATTAAGTTATATCTAATTGCCTTTTTTAGTGCGTTCCGTGATAGACAGAATAAGTCAGCATTTATTGTTAACAAATTAATAAAAATGCTTACAGTATATACATTATAGGTAGATACATAAATATTAGCAAATGTTTAAAAAATAAATTGGTAAAGTTTTATATTAAAGAAAACCTTTGCTAGTTTACACAAAGAAAGGAAGTAACTGTCTTATAATAGAGTATTCATCATTCGTTTCAGTTGTGCTTTTGTTTAAGAATTAGGAAATTTTTAAATTGACTTGCAATATCGTTTTCACAAAACAATTATGAAATTAAAAACTGCATGTCAATAGACGAATTAAAAGTCTCTTCAATTTGATTTTATTTATTTCTGTAATTTCCGACGCAAAACGGGTTATAAGTTGACCTGTCTGTCTCTGGCATCGTACGTTCTAAAAGAATGAACCGATTTTGATGTGGTCCTTTTTGGATTAAAGATCTGTTCATCCATTCTCGAGATATTTTTATTCGTAATTAATTTTTTGAGGTCTTTTGTGTCGTCAAATTCACTTGTTTTTAACGATTTTGAAAATTATTTCTTGTTTCAGAAGATAACCTTTTTATTTGGTGCCATTTTTGTTATCATTTAATATTTATTTATACACAACATAAAAATTTAAAACAATACAAAACAAAGCATAGAAATAGTGTTGCCTTATCGCTACCAAACTATCTCTGAGGCAACCCAGTCAATCAGAAGAATTTACTTAATTTTTATTTTTATGATTTTATTAATAATAATTTTAAAATTTTAAAGTATTTTTTTATAAATTAAACTTAAGGTTAAGATAAAACGATTGAAGTAATTATGTAGATGCAAACCATATGTCAATAATTAGCACGTTTCAGTATAATGGTGCTAATTGCGTGAAATTGCTATTAATTCACAACTTGCAAGTGCATTGTTTGATAAAAATCGCAAAATACTTTTTGATATAGTACTTAGTTGATAACTAGCTTAGCCTACTTTTAGTACTCATACTAAATTTATGAAAAAAATAAGTATACATTTATTTTTAACAATAATGTACTTAAAAATACAAAAGGCTCATCAAAGCCGTTGGGGTGCGTACCCAAAATACTGTCTACATTACCGCGATGTATTGTTAAATGTTAAATAAGTAATGATACTGATAGTTTTCCATCAGTGAGATAAATTTTACAGTAGGCACACGTTGAATTGATAAACTACTTTTTGGTTTCTTTGATTCAGATACGGATTTAGGGGATACAGCCCCGGGGCCTCGTCAAAGAGAAAAATTTCAAATGTATACTAAACATTAGTAAACAACTTTTCCTTTGATATTTTTTTTTTTGATACTTGGTTTTACAATAAATTATTTATCGGAAAACTCGACTGAAAAAAAATGACCACTTTATTTGGAAAGTTTTAGGAATCAGGGGACCTCCACTCGTTTGTTGTCCCAAGGCCCCCAGACATCTAAATCCGGCATTGCTTTGGTTGATTGTTACAAATACAAATCTTTTCTTTTTTAATATTTGCATAAACATGGGCATGCTATCAACTATCAAGAATATACACACAGTATTTGATAATAACGTATAATTATGTAAATTTGTTAGAAGCCAGGCCGTTTGGCAATGTCACATGTGTGTATATTACCATAAAACTATCAAGTTTGTGTTATCACCGGTTCGCGAAGGCGATAATGTGGGAACAACAGCACCTGCGTAGGTGATAGAACCAGGCTTTGTTTAAAACTCAAGAGATGATGATAATTTTATATTTATTTAAATACATAATAGTTATTTTCATTCTAAAAAGAAAATATTTACCTAAAGATAAAATAAGAAAAATTAATAATTATATTATTAAACTAGCTGTGCCCCGCGGTTTCACCCGCGTTAATTTTCTCGTAACGTGATGTTATATAACCTATAAACAGAGTAAAATAGCGAACAGAAATATAATAATAGATATGTATTATGTACTTCGTCTGCGCGGAATAGTTAGTTTTTTATTATGTATTTATATTAATTTCTAAAAGTGGCCTAAGTTACTCCTTATTACATCAGCTATTCGCCAGTCGAAGTCCCGTCGAAATCGGTCCAGCCGTTTCAGAGATTAGCCGGAACAACCAGATAGACAAAAAATTATAAAAAATGTTATTTTGGTATATGCACCGTGTATACACCCAAATGTGTTTAGTAAAAAGCGGTTGTTTTAATATTACAAACAGACACTCCAATTTTATTTATCTATATAGATTTATAAATGTATCATTTAAACGGTTTTGAATTATTCAGAACATGAAATTTTACATTTGTTTTTAGATTTTAGAATTATTAAGTCACCAGGCAGGTGTCATAATTTTAAATAAACATTTGTAAAACTTAGCAAAATATTAAATTGGCGTTAATATTTCTATATTTGATATCTCACTTTAGCATGTAGTTTATGCAAAAATCATATGTTTGTGGAAAAACGGTATATCGACAAACGGACGACGAATATGATATTATTTTTAACACGACTTGGCGTGTAAATAAGTTACTATGAGATTAGTTTTATCAATACATAGTATAAAACTAAGTCGCTTTTTCTTCCCCTATATCCCTTTGTATGCTTAAATCTTTAAAACTACGTAACGGATTTTGATGCGGTTTTTTTTAATAGATAGAGTGATTGAAGAGGAAGGTTTTTATATGTTTTATACCCGTGCGAAGCCAGGGCGGGTCGCTAGTAGTTAATAAATTATCTTCCTAAACTTCTTCTGTGGCAGTGGCGTGACTTCCATAAACTGCTTCAATGTTCTTGAACTTGCGACTTCGTCCGCGTTAATTTCTGTTATTATGATCGCGATTAAAAAGTTTTTAAAAGAATATATTTTAAAGTATTTCTGCGTAAATGATATTTTTAGTTTTATTTTCTTGTGACAGAAGAACGTACTGATTTTCTACGGAACCCAATGCTACATAATATAGTTAGCCGTGTGTTTGATGATAAACACATTTATTTGGATATAGATTAATAATAATGTTATGTTAATAAAACACTTTGGCAAATAATTGGCTATAATGCATTAATTTGGACCAAATTTGATTACCATAAAAAAGATTAAAATTAGTCAATCTTTTTCCCCCGTTTTTGCAACATTTTTCACTAATGCTTCGTTCCTATTGGAATTTAAAGCCTTCCTCAATAAATGGACTATCCAACACAAAAAAAATATTCCATTCGAACCAGTAGTTCCTGAGATTAGCGCGTTCAAACAAACAAACTCTTTCAGCTTTATAATATTAGTATAGTATAGATTAAAATGATTTTAAAATAAAAACGAAATCACTTAAGCGATTAACAAATCTCGTTTATCGTCAAGTGACCATTTATTTTGTGGGATTGCTGAATTGTCTTTAATTAATTCTAATTGAGAGTCCTTTTGGATCCTTTGCGAGGCGCTTTATTGCAAACGCCCGCATCGGATCTACGGGACGCTAAGCGACCCCCATGTTGTAAACACTTTTAATTTCACACGAAAATCGAAATTCCATTAAGACGCTAATCGATTTCTCCGCGCATTGTAATCGCCAACAAAATACATGAAAAATTCCTGTTGAAATTACGAAACTAAGTTACATCCTCACAATGCAAGTTTCGAGAACGCATCGACTTAGCTTTGTAATGGTAAAAGTAGATTCTTTACCGAGAAAAAAGCCATTGTTAGAATAGACATGGTTTTCGGTGTCACACAGTTCGCTACCGTTTGCTGTCTTAGATTTCATTAGCTTGAAATCCGGGGAGTGTTTTTCCGGGCTTCCCGGCACATCCACAATGGCGCCGTTTCCGGCCAGGTTCCCGCCAAAACAGAAATAAACTGACCCACTTGCGCGGCCGCACGTCCACCTCACGCTGTCTGCATTTCCGGACAACTTGTCATATTTTATGCTTTATGATTTTAAATCCGTGTTACTTATAATTTGTTGATAAATTTTTTTAAATAGAATAAATAGGTGTAGACGTTTTAGAATACAAAATAAGCATATAATTTCATATCGCGTAAATAAAAAACTCATCATTATTGTTTCCTGTACCGGAAAATTTAGCTATGGCAAAATAAATAAACCTATTTTCACACTCAAAATAAAAATATTGAATAATAAAACAAAAAAGAAACAATTTAAATAGGTATGTTACGGTTCTGCGCATCGAATCATTATCCATAAAAGGCTTGGTAAGTTAATCTTATATATTAAGTTTACACATTCAGAAACTTATATAGGCTTTGTTTACGACTTCGGCCGCGAGTTCGCGTCTAGTCTAATCTTCTCATCTATCTTTTTAGCTTTTATTAAATTTCATCAAAATTAGTTCACTGGTTTCGCATTGATAATGTAAGTATGGATAGGTGACTGTAACCGAAATGCTTGGTAAAAAGTGCTTGTTACAATTAAAATTATGGGTGGTAGGTAAGTAAACAAGAAAACGAATATGTATAATCGTGTGATGAGCAAGATACAAAGGCTTGCATAACCGCGGCCGTAATTTTCGGAGCGGAAAGGGACACGAAAATTGCTACACCGTGACCTTGCACGGCGATTTAATATTATTTATGTATCAGCATCCATTAAACTTGTAAACAGGCTTATGTAATTATCTTACAAGATATTAAAAATAAATATATATAAAAATAATAGATTCTTACATTTTCGATCATTTTGGAGTACAGACTTTGGGTTCATGGGGACCAGAAGCGCGTCGATTGTTTAGAGATATCGACGCGCTTAGTTGAGGCCACAGGAAACCCAAAAGTTGACTCATATACGCCAACGCGTTAGTATAGCAATGCAACGCGGTAATGTAGCCAGTATTTTGGGTACGCACCCCAACGGCTTTGATGAGCCTTTTGTATTTTTGTAAATATAATTAAGTACATTATTGTAAATATCATGAAAATGTGACGAGGCCATTAAAAATAAATATAAATGTATTAATATTAAAACTAAAACTTAGTTTACTTACATTAATTTTAAGTTTCTAGCCATTATACATAATTTACCAAGTAATGGATTGGTAAATTATAACCGCCTCCGTGGCTAAGTGGTTTACGTATCTACGTGTTGCGCCGGAGGTTTTGGGTTCAATTCCCGGGTGAACTAATAAAAAAGTTTTGGTTGATTAGATACAGAGGACTGATCACCTACTTGCCTGTAAAGAAAATGATCTGTGAAACAGACACAGCAATGTGTCTGCCCCATGCCCCACTAGGGGTTACGGGAATCCACTTTTTTAAATGGATTGGTAGCAACTGAAATCGCATTATTTTGACTACATTTTTATAGCTTTAGGATAAATATTGCAGCTAATTGTTTAAAACGGAGATTGCTGAAATTGATTAAAATTATATTAAGTTTATTTAATCACCAGAGTCTTAAAAATGTCACAAATGTTCCGACCACTGATTGGGCAAGAACAAATTAAATCTTATGATAAAGTTTTATATTTAAGGAAAATACAAAAAATGTTTTAGTCAAATGCTAAGACGAACTATTTATTATGCTAAAACGCTTATCGGGTTGAATAAGTTTACTTTTAATTTTTCCTTAACAGTTATGGAGAGGTAAAGAGTATTGTCACATTGTTGGTAAAGAATCGGTCTCAGCAGATAACAGCGGCCTCTTTGTCGGCAAACATCAAACACATCGCACGCGACTCCGCGTTCGTAGAACAAGAGGTCCAAGGTTTGATACCGGTACTTTGTTTTTTCTTAGAAGACTCGAAATATTATTGATAACATTGATTCGTATAAAATAAGATTTTCTACGAATCGTTAGAATTGGAACTGTTTTCTTAATAGATTACATTTCTTGTTAGAAGTAATTTGCCTATCAACACAGCACATTTCATTTTCTTAATCTATATAATACGTAAAACAAATTCGTATCAGTTACACCGTTTATACTCAAGAACGGCTGGACCAATTTTTATGATTTTTGTATTTTTGGATTAGTCTTCGTCCGAAATAGGATAATAATATAATTAGTAAGTATTAAAAAATAGAAAAATTCACGAAAAAGTGTTTATGAAGATGTTGGTGATGATTCGTTTCCCCTTACATTTTCTATGAAATTACGTTTTAGGTAACACATTATTATTCGGAACTCGGAAGCGATACGAAGTTCACGGGGTTCACTATATTCGGGGTTCATATATATTTCAAGAGAAAGAAAAAAGAAGAAATCGACTATCTTTTAAATTTTTTTAATATGAAAGATTACCAATTACTCACATGTAATGTACAAAATGATACTTGATAAATTTATCTCATTGTTAGTGTTAAAGTAGAATTTTCCAGAAATGACACTTATAATCTCGAACTGTAGTAAAATTTACTTGATGCAGGTTAATTATTAGTATTTGATAAGTGAATATTTAGTGAAATATATATACGCGGAAAATTGCACAGTTTTATTGCCAAAATTGAGCACGGCAAACGCATCTAACTGTAACCATTGTTATTTATATTTAATACATATGCCATAAATTTAACATTATGTTATGTTTAGATGTTATCACTTATTTTGTTAGAAACAAAATTTACAAAGTTACATTATTTTAAATTAAATTATACCAAGCTTTTTTGAAGGTCGTAAACGCACAGTGAGAGCTGTATGGCTGTTGTCTGAAAATGAAATAAGTTAAGGAGCTGTACGATTTTGAGATTTTTGCTTATTTGAGACTTCTGGGACCCCGGTAGCGAGCATGATTTGGTTACAGTAGTATACAGTGCGATTAAATTAAGAGGAGGAATGACATTCCGCCATTTTCTGACTTATCACTTGTTGGTCCGCGATGGAATCCTAAACTACTTAACCGAGTTTAATCAAATTTGCACGCCTTATGCAGTTTGATCCAACTTGAAAGGTAGGATAGTTTACATCTTAATTTATAGTCGCAATATTATTTTATTGCAAATTCGTTTCCTCATACATTTTCTATGGTATGACGTTTTAGGTAACACGTTATGATTCGGCACTCTGAAACGAAACGAAATTCGCGGGGTTCACTAGTAAAACTATATATTAAAATACAAAACTTTCATATGCATAAAAAAATGATCGAGGCCACATTCCCATTCTTTGATCGAATGGTAAAATTGCGAAATAACAGAAATAAAATGCTTAAATAAAATAAGCTTTTGTGTTGATGTAAGTGGCGCGAGCATTACTGCTATCGAGTTGAAATCACAGACACGGCGCGGCTAGTTGGCCTCTGATTGAGCTGTTCGTACTATGATTTGTTCTTTTTGTTTTTGCGTCGAGTGATGGCTACCAGTCTTTTTGTTTTCTTATTGTGAGCTTGAACTTTCTCTGTGTATTTGGGTTGAGCACGTCGCTTTATTACTTTACACCTGTGGTTAGCTCGTAATCTAACGATAAACAAATTTCAGTGTTATTATATCTAATTGGACTTGTAACTTTCTTTTTTTATATTGAACAACAAAAAAGTACATTTGGATATCATGTAGTCGTTTCGTTTCTGTGTTTTTACTGAATGTGTGTGAATATTGAATACTATTCAAGAAACAGACTAGAAACTTAAATAGATAGAGTTCTATTAAATTTTGTATGATTTAATAAGGTTCGTAGTTTTGGTTCTTTTAAATTGTCTATGATTTAAGTGATCTAAACGGTCGGTAGATATTGGCAGTGATAATAGTAGATTTAATTATTAAATCAGTTACAAAGTAAAAAAAAATTGATTCCTATTGCAAACAAAGCCGCAAATACAAATTATATGTAGCTAAATATGTGATCTTGAGCAAATAATAATGAAATTTTAGTAGTTCAAGTTCCAGTAGGTTTGAGCAAATAGTCTTTAGTTTGAGATAATCTATAAGTATACATTTGTGCCTTAACCGGATTAGCTTAGAAATGTCAAGACTAGCTAAAAGTGACTCTAATTGTAAAAAGCGAATGTTCAATTTTCAATAATAAATCATTACGAATACATCGTTTGCTATACTAGATACTGGTTCATAGTACTTGGGCGGCAGGTGTTTCGTAGCAGCCTCCTCCCATTGCGCCGGCGCCGTCTCACGATTTAAAGATCGTTGATCTGGTCGAGATTTACAGTACAGCTTACTGCGGGCCATGCAAGGTGCAACATCGCCGGACAACGGGCACCCTGAGGGACTTGCAAAGCGCGTTGAACTTCTTCGCAGGGCTTTCTTATCTCCTTGGAACCATCGACGCACTCTATAGGAGGCATTATTGTTTGAAAACTACGCAAATAATACATCCAAAAACTGAAAACCACGCTTCGTTATATTTTTGTTAGATGTATGTTAAAAAGTACTATCAATTAATGCCTTTCTTAATATTTAAGAAAAATCTTCTAATAATTTATTATTAGATATTATTATTTTCCATTACGGTAAGTAGGTATGTATAAATTTAGCTGCTGACGAGAAAATTCAATTGTTAATAATGAATGTGTCATTACATAAAAATAAAGGTAGAGTAGAGTAAAAATTTCAAACTTTATAAGTAATTTTATGCTATCAAAATTACGAAATAGTTTTTATTAGAATAAAGTGTAAAAAGTATATTAAAGTTGCCGCGAGTGCCATAAATTATACCCGAAGAACAGAACCTTTATGTATTCGTAATGTAGGTACTTATAATACGTAGTTTACACTCGCTGGCAACTAAAGGTACCGAGTACATTTTTAATTCTAAACTCGTTTTTTATTAGTTCTTTTTTTAGATAATATATATTCTTAAGGATCGTGTAAAATACTGTAATCGAAACGAAACTCACTCTCTAAAATGTATTTTATATTATGTATAATGATTCAACGCTTGTGTTTTTTTGTAATTTCATTCTAGCTTCATGTCACTCCCTATTTCATTGAAATGTTGAACTTCATTGATTTATAACGGTTATGATAATGTATAATAAAGAGGTAAGAAAATTTGTTTTATGTTTGTTTTTAGGAAGTTAACTGTAAAACTGGTTCAATTCTAAAAACTCTCACTGATAAGAAGTTAATCTCTTTCAGAGTTTCCAATTAATATAGATTTTTTTCACTTAGCAACAGCTCAAATGCAAATATTTTTTCCAGTTAAATTAATTGTAAGCGAGTGTAATATCTCTCCTAGACTGGTAATAATTTAACGTCAGATTCGACACAGCTTTCTTTAATGTGTAATTGGCTCGGCTACCGTCTTCAATAAAGTTTGGGGCCTATTAATAGTAATTAAATCGGAGGCAGTAATTCGTTAACTGCTCTGACTAAAGTGCGTGAACACTGTATTAATAGAGTTTAAACTCTTAGAAGAAATATAAGTTAACTGTTAACAGTTTTCTATATAATTTTTTTTAATGATTTTAATTATGAAACTTTATACTTTGCAAATATGGGTATATATTGATGTTGAAATACTCACTCGTGATTTGTATTTTATAATTTTTAGAATAATTATTAATTATTTTATAATAAAAAAGGAGTATTACTAAACACCACGATTCTTAATAAATAACTACCTACTTTTAACGTAAACTTTGGTTAATTGCAGTAGGCCTCTAATAGTTAATGCGCTGTTTCCGTAACAAAAAAAATCCAGATATTTTTGGTTTTAACTAAAATTTAAGTTCCCTAAAATATTTTTAAACAGCTGTTGAACTATAAACACATATAACTGTTCAATAAATAATGCAATAAAATAAATGTCGGAGCTCGTACATTTCTATCTAAACACAAGTAATACGAGTTAAAAGGGTTAAGGGAGGACGTTATTCATCACCCGCAGTGCGTAATGCACTCAAAATTTATTTGCGTTTAACCAAGACACACTGTCGCTTTCAAGTAACCGCGATTTGAAAACACACATTCTTCAAACTGTTATTCTTTATGTAGGACTTTTACGATTCCATCTCTCCTCCATTAATTTATACAAAAATAGACCCATTACGACCATAAAGAACTCTATTTCTGATAAGCAATGTTTTGTCTTCTTGTTTACGGGCGTTATTCATATACCCATATCGCACTTTGATAAAAATCAAACTTTCAGCAAAAACGACGATTCAGAAACCTAACATTACACCCAGTACTAAGGCGTCATGTTTAATTAAATTTGAACTTAAGTTTTTCTTTAACAGTGTCAAATAACTGTAGTTATGAGAGTTAAATAACTAGTTTGAAAAGATGGAAATAAACTGACCTGTAATTTTTCGAAAAACATTTCTGCATAATATTCATCATTCAAAATCTCTACGATTTATTTAAAACACGGAAACTGAATGGAAAAACCGCTTAGATAAAACGCTAGGTACATTTATAAGATCTTTCGATTACACCGTCGAGACAAAGGAGTCATTATTTAATCAGTAATTCGAATCGGTACCAGCAATTTATTTGTAAGTAGTTTCGATGTCGGGTTGTCGGTAGTTTTTATAACGCACCTATGTGTGTGCCGCGAACACATGCAACCGTTTAATATAACATACCTCTCAACTATGAATGGGATGCTGCGACCGGCGCAATTTAGGGCTACCGTTTTAATTTTCCAACAAAAGTTAAAAAACCTAACAGAAAAAAGTTAATTTTTACTATATTTTTTTTATAATTTATTCTTTATGTTTTATGTTTTTTTTTCTATTCAGATATCAGTTAGAAATTTACCTATCTTACCTACCTAAATGTTGTAAATTTATATTTATTTAGGTAAGTAAATATAAAAATATCTCCATATAAAATACCGTATATGTGTTCATAATTATCAGTTATTTAAATAAAAAAGGAGATTTTTCTTAGTTTCATATTTAATTTGCGTAAAGCCTACGTATGCAATGCAAATTTATTGCGAAAATGTCAGCTATATAATCCCTGTGTAATTACAATAAGGTCGGTCTTTCCGTTGAAAGGAAACAACGATTTATGCCAGTATAAGGTGAAAGTATGAAACGTTACCGGCGCCCGCGAGCTCAATGCATAACCCTGTAAAGTTGCGAATGTAGGTGTAATTCCCACGGTGTGCGAAACTGGTCGCGATAAGCCCACAGCTCGCGGCCAGTTAAATTAGTGCTTCGGTGACAGTTTCCTGCCGCAACACTACCACCGCCTCTCGTCACAACACCGGGCGTTTGAAAGGGTTTGGTACCACTGACACTGTATGCCCTACTGTCACTTACATTTTATAATTTATACTCTGTATGCACCTTCAAATGACGTTCATTTATCGCTACGAACTTGTTTATGAGTCTAGCACAAAATGGGGAGATAATTTTTTTTTTAGTCTCTCTTTTTTCGGTTCAACCATTCACTATTTTTTGTCTGTTTAGAATATTTGTATAAAAAAATGACAATTTGCATAAATTTACTTCGTTAGTATCGATTGACATCTGACAATTGTTTGACTATAAAAAATTTCGTCAGTAAATTTATGTCCAATTGACATGCTACTCCTAAATGTCACAATATGAGTATATGTTTGTACTTTCGAGCCAGCTTAAAAATTATACAAGTATTTATAAGAATCTAGAACCTAAAAATAATATCAATCATGCAATTACTGACGATTGTGGTTTAGATTTTGCCTACCTCAACGGATCAATTGGAGCTATACGTGTCATTATTACGGTTTAAGATTTAAGAGAATGTTCAGGTTTTATAGTGTTATTATTGTTACGATAAAAAATATGATCGAGTACAAAAACAAGTGTAATTGGAGGTCGAGGCGAAGCTTTTTGCTTCGCGAATACTTAACATTATAAATTAAGATACAAAATTTATCTCCGAAGCGAGAGAGTTTGAAATCATAATCGTTCCGTTACACTTAACGGAAAGATTATGTCTAAATGGACAGTTTAATAATATTGTATTTAATTATCTATACCGGTCTTGTTTGGAATATCAGCGGATTGACATTCGTGGGAAATTATGTTTAAATTTTTACTAAAAATCATTTTTACTAATGTAAGATTTTTAAATTATATTTCTCAACTTTTTAGACCTCTGGTGTAATAATTATATAATTATTTTAACGAAGCTCGATATAAAAAATTTACATGAATCGAAAAATTAAAACTTCGATAAATTTTAGTGTAGGTACCTAAAACTATGCTCCAACAATATTTCATAATGACAGAGTTAATGGTACAGCCAATTTACCTAAGCGAGCCGTCTTATACTATTTTATATTTTGTCTGATAATGAAATGTTTGCGTTCCGGATGAGTAAACCTACCCTCAATAATAAGGATTTAAATGTTAAACCTTAAAAAATATTAAATGTGTTTGTGTCGCATGTCACGTTTAGGTTGAGTACATCTAACGGTTCCAGTCTGTTACACAAATCATAATGTGACCACTGGAGCCTATCAAATACACGCTCTGAGCAATCGTCCATCTCACATGCTCCATTTACTGATCATTCAAGAAACAACATATTATTCATCACGTGTAATACACAATCTTTTAGTCTACATAAAATTTTACGGAAATACTTACGTTTGGATGAGATTAAAAAAAAGTTAAATTCCCTAATCTCTAGTGAGGCTTCGAGCAGATTCTGTGAATTTGAAGCAGTCTACCCTAACGTGGATATTAACAAAGTTACAATCCCTCAAATAGGATGTCACCAAGTAAAATTTTCATTTTACCCCTCTTAAATGGTTTTCATCTTTTTGTTGGTTGTATTTACATCTGAAAATAGCCCATGGCAACATCTCATTAGAGCCGTCAGCGATCGGCTCCGCTTTGATAAATGTCTCGCCCCGACACTCCTTTACCAGCCGGTGAAGGGTTAACCACAAATAAATACGGAAGTGGGCGACGCTTAATTTTTAATAGTTTTTAATTAGGAAACAGTTTAATTTCTATACAGTTGAAAGCACGGTGGCTGACAACTCGTCACACGGCAAATAGGCGTGTGAAATGTTTACAAACTTACGTCCACATTAATACTTGATGAAACGGGTGTTTCATTAAAGATTAGGAAACTAGTTTATTTCAACTATTGACAAATTTCTAATCTTACAAGCAATATATTATATGAGGGCCCGCTCTTTAACCTCTATATCTTGTAAGCATATGTAGGTATTAATTATGTTAATTAAATAAAAGTATTTGCTATTATCAGCTAACAAATTCTCGTTTCGTCAGGATTCATTTTATGTCGCTGATCTAGAAAGATTAAATGCAATGTTCTTGCAATGCGAGACAAAAACTTTGGGCGCTCATTAAAGTTGAGCGAGTTTTATAACGGATAAAAATCTAAAAGCAAAAGAGTTATTGAATAGTTCGAATGTCATTGTGATTACTTATAAATATTGCTCAACAATGCACATAGATGAGAATGTAACAGAGCATAAGAGAGCTAGTGTCTTTAAAGTGATATAATTATATACTTATTACTTATATACATTTCAAATGAGCTCCGAAAATTGTCTGATTCAAAGATTGAATATAACTGTTATATTAAAAATTTAAAATAACAATTGGGCTTATGTTGCTTCGTAAAGTACTGTTAATATGCACCCTTAAAGTCATCCCCTTATGCGTCCTTTATATAAAACGAGTTTAGATATAAAGACATTAGTATCAAATTTCAATTATTAGAAGACTCCGGATGACCACGCCTCTTCCTGAATTAAAAGAGATGACAGTCGCATGTCTACCTTTATCTATAAAAGGTTGAAGGGTGAAGGGCTACACATTTACCGTTTTAAAATTATGTATTTCATAAATCTTTGTGTCTGAACATGTAAAGTTACTTTTACACTTTAATTATCACAGAATATTTATTTTGTTTAAAGGTAAGGTATAAATTGTAGAGGTTTAATTTATTTTGCGTAGAACAATAATCCATAAAAATCCTAGTCTAGCAACTAACAACTACAAAGTCGTCTTATCAAATCTGTCCAGCAAGTTGGTGCATAATGCGTGTTACATACAAAGTCAAACACCAAATTCTAAACAAACAACAACACATTCTAAAATTGTCTTGCTTGTATTGCTAATTGGAACTAATCTATTCGCTTTTGACGTATTCTCTATGACGTGACAGATTTCCGTTTAAATTATAAATATGTACAATTATTTATATATTAAAAACATGTTAACATTCATAATGAGTTAACATATTGAAATGCCAAATTTTGCATTTATGATGCAGGATGTTCTGTGGTCTCTCGGTCTACGTAATTTCCTGTTGCGTATTAGCAGCATAACATCCTCCCATATGACCGCCCTGAGAATAGCGAGTCTTGTCACATCACCATATATGACCAAAAGGCATGACCTTCAGAACCTAGCTTTTGACAACAATTATGTGCCTGTCTACTATGTCCGCCACTTCCTCATTTGCAACATTCGTCAAAGCCTTAGCTCAAAGATTCGATTGCCAGGATAATAAAAATATAATATAATTGTTCAGTTTGGAACGTATAAAGATGTGTGTGTCCTTCACCTCTAATGGGACTTGGTACAGACACATTTCTGTATATTTCACTGATCACTTTTTTTTTACAGGCAAATAGGTGGGTGTTTCTCAGGAATTTTTTTGTATATATATTTTATACAGTATATGTATCACGCCAAATCTACTGAACGGATTTTTATGCTTTTTATGTCAGATTCAGCTTAGATTACTTATGATGATTTTGATCTCGGAGCACTCGAAGCCGAGTCGGTAGTTAACAAGTGCATTCAATATTATTGCTTCGTAATAATTATTAATTCAAGAGGCCTCTGATGCTTCACGTGGATGTGTGAAGCCATTTAAAACCGGTCTGGTTCATTCACTAACGGACTCTCGTAACAAGGCAACACATACATATGTCAACCACTTTTTTGGCTCAAAATATTATAATGTTAAAATATTTAACAAAAAAAAAACCGACTTCAATTTGTGACTCTAAAAACACTAACCAAATTTTGATGAAATTTAAATAGGACCACACGGGAAGCACCAGCTTTTAAACAAAAAAAAGAATCATCGAAATCGGTTCACCTAGTCGAAAGTTTTGAGATAACGAACATAAAAAAAGCATAGCGAATTGAGTTCCTTCTCCTTTTTTGAAGTTGGTGAAAATATGGTTCAAAGTCGACTTTAAGTCTAAGATTACATCTTAGTATATATGTATAGATTTTTTAATATTATTTGATCTTCATCTAGTTTGTATCAAATTTGAATAATTATTTTTTATCGGCGTACGAAGTATACTTTACAAAGATCTAATGCCGCAAAAAAGATCAAAAGAGATGTATTATTTTATGAACTGATTTAACTTCTATAATATTATCAACAGTAAATTATTTTATTTTGGTTTGAAATGAATCAGCAACTGCATAGATTTTAAAAATGTAGGTGAAATATAATATTTTAATTACTGTTAAGTACTTATACACTAATATTAACATGAGTCATTGGAAATAATAAAAATTAAGAATAGTAATAACGAGTTTCAATGCATACATAATATAATTTAATTTAGTTTGAATGAAACGGAAATACAAGAGGTTATTTTTTGTGTGAGTTTCGAGTTATTTTATTAGCTCTGATATATTTCAACTTATAATAAATTAATATTTAAGTGCTTAATCAATTTACGTTTCCTTTTCATCGATTTTGAAATTAAAAATAATATAACAACACGAATTTTTAGAATATAAAGTAAAAACTTTTTAATTCAGTTTGCAAAAAACAACATAGTTTTATTTGCAAAAGCTGTTATTTATCGGTAAATATTATTTTCGGTGGTACATGATAAAGTACATCAGCGCCCTCTTATGACATTTAGCCTTGTTTCTTTCAAGCTCATACATTTATTATGTATTTTTAAAATATTATTTAGCTAGACCTAAGAAGAGTTATGAGTATGCAATTAGTTTTACTATCGATAGTAACTCGAGTAGTTATTCGACTGTATTAGTATTCGACATAAATAGTACTATGTATATGTGTGTATTTATGTCGATATTTTTGAAATATCGAATTATTTTCTCTACTTTTTTCGCCAATCGAATGATTATGTGAGTGCACGTAAAAGGCAGGTTAGTTACCGCTAACAGAGCTTGCTAGTTCTGAAACGCTAACACTAATGAAACAGGTGAGAAGTTGGCTGTCAGCAAACCGTTTATTTCTGTCATATTGCAAGCTAAAATTAACTCGCTTATTTAGTATGTCGGAGAAACAAAACTCATGAAAAATCACCTCGCGCCTTATGATTGATCATTTCTCGAAAGCGGAGCGCACTCCCGCCAAAATATTTTGAAAACATTGTGTTGATTTGTTGGTATCATCGAGTGAGATATCGAGCTCGTTTCGTTTGACACTTTGTCGACTTATTATTAAGAGTTAAAGCCATATTTTTGTGTATTTTGCTAAATAATTATTTTGTAAGGATTGTTATTTTATGAACCAACTGATTTTTAAATTTATTAATCTCTTAAGTCTACATATTGATTCTCGTCATTTCATTTACGTTGAAATTTAAGTAGTAAAATTTTATTTCAAGGGTTAGGTATAACTTTTAGGCGGTAGGTAGAGCACGTTGCACGCATACGATTTCGTGTTTCCTTAATTACTGTTAAGTTTATTTACGCACGTGAATTGTTTACAACTGTATGAAGTACTATAGAGTTTAGACACACCCACATGTTCTTGCTCCTTCTGTATCTCTTACACCTAATCCCCTAATAAAATGATAACAAGCTTAACAATGAGTACAATGAGTCAATAGATGCTAACATTCATGATTGAAAGTTGATACAATAATCGCCTCGGGCTTCGGTCGGATATCAAATGACAGCCCAAATCGCTCGTGCATAATCGCAAATGCGCTTTTTATACAACCCCGTAAGGACAATCAAACTATATCCGGCAAAACTCCATACGGACGGAACACAAAAACATTGCTCATTATAGCAAAGTAACTAAAGGTGAAATTAGACGGAATGATCGTTATTATAAAGGCGATATTCGTGAATCCACAAATTGCATTTCTAAGATACGTTTTGTAAAAAGATCGTCCCTTTGTAGCTTCAGACAGTGTGGCTCCAAACCTTTTTGTTGTGCAAAATACCTATACGATATTGTATAGCAACTGGTGAATTGCTTCCAAGAACTTTTGATGTGCGTTTTTCTTTTGATTTTATGCGGTTTGTGACGTCGTCTTATATTAAGGAGCGCAAAACTTACTATACGTTCCCTTATATTTTTTTGTAAAACAATCCAAAATTGGACCAAAATATTCTACATATCAATAAATTGGTCTTCGTTACTTACAATTCTGGTAAGCAGGTACGGATTTAGGGGAGGGCAACCGGGACTATAGCCCCGGGGCCTAAACAAATGAAGGACCTCCACAATACAGACTTTGGAAAATTCAAATTCAGACTAGTAAAGACTAGTAAACAACTTTTCTTTGATATTTTTTCTGGTTTTATCTACCTACAGTACCTACTTTGTACGAACATGATTATATTAAATATTACCAGAAATCATCGATCTATATTTGTTAGTTTCACAATAAATTATTTGTTGGAAAGTTCGACTGAAAAAAATTGACCATTTTATTTGGAAATTAATTTGGGGCCAGGGGGCCTCCACTTCTTTGTTGCCCCGATGCCTCCAGATCGTGAAATCTGGCAATGTCTATAAGAAAGATTTACGTAAAGTTTTTAAGTTTTTTAAATACTTTGTTAGCACCGTAACAGAGTGGTAGAGCAAGTTTCTAAAGGAAACACGTGATAATCGATACAAGAATATCCAGATTCTAGGCAATATATGGAAACGTGACACTGGCTGTTTTTCCGGTGTTAGCCAAGCGCGTAGAGCCATGGTTAGCGAAGAGATAGTGGCCACTCATTCACTCCATTACGAGATGTTCGCACCTCAACAACCACAAAATGCATCCCATTCACGAGAACCGAGTAAATCAAGTGAGAATATTCTCGCTCCAATAGGACAGAACTGGGAGAGTTTCCTCAAACGGAAAACAGCTTTCTGCTTTGGCACGAACATCTACTTTCGTCTAGGCGCTTTATTAGTTACATCTTTTTTCGATATCTATTTCGAGCCAACTCCATAACAACTAACAACAAGAAGCACGGAGTATGTGACGCTTCCGCCAATTGAAAGTAGACCTTCTGTAGATATTATAAGATACAGTTTTGTTTACGCAGACATTCGGAGTTTCGCATTTATGAATGAGCGTTGAATTTATGAATGAAGCTCAGCATCGTGAGCGGAAGCTAAGCCGGGCGCGGTTCGCCTTTCCCGCTCGGTCAGTTTCATTAATTATTAAATCGCTAGTAGCAGAGTGACCGGATGCAGCCGCAGAGATGATTTCTACCGGCCTCGAGTCTTGCGAAGCATCGGGACGCAGCCGGTGCGGTGCCCCGACAAAAACTGAACGATTTTATAGCTTTCCCAGAACGAGTACAAAATTAAGCTCGACCTACTTTCAACTATTGCTTATTACTTTTCTTATTGCATCCATTGTACTGTGGTAATTATAAACACAAAGTTTATAAATTAGAATTTGTATATTAATTATTTATAGTTGTTATTAAAAGCTGACTAGGCGTTACAACATAGAAACATAGAAACTTCACTTTTTTCTACTTAGAATCAGTAAAGTATTTTATATTTATTTCATAATTATTATAAAATCTTATTAGAATGTACTTACTTATTTGTAGAATTAACACTTCACTTTATTATTACTGCTCTCTGTTTATTTAAAAATATTAATTTCTATATAATTTATCAGAATCCAATCTAATATAAACATCTAACGTTTATAATATACAACGGTAACCTCAGACGATGTAATAATTTATAACGGTCGGAAAATATTTAATTAAATTCGACTACCTCATTACGCAATTTCGCTATTGGAATAGTACTGGGAAGTGGGACAGATGTATACCGTGTCATACGTTAAAGAGGGATAGAGTTATAATGAAAGAGTGGAATATGACAAAGCAGTAAATGAATGAGATAGAGACTGCGGCTAGATACGCACATCCGGCGGCCATTTCCTGTCTGTAGAGTTGTTCGACGAAACTGATACTATCGACTGTCGATATTTTTGAGTTATGTTTATCGACTCGATCGCTAAATAGACAATATGAGAAACTAGTGAATTTCAAACGAGGGCCAAGAGAAGTGTAAGATAGGTAATAAGTAAGAAATTAATTATGTCCTTTTGGAACTCAATTTGTTTGTAGGTACTACGTACTTTTGCTTACCTCCTAAAAACATCTTACAATAAAAAGTTGTAGGTATTACTAAAAATTATATAAAATCTCAATTATAACGGGAATCATTAATTTTTAAAAGTCAGAAATAGATTTTACGGTTACGAGGGAATGGTAACATTAAAGAGCATTTGTGCAAAACAGGACGGATAAATCTAAAATAATTAATTAGATAGACCGGCAATGAAATAGTTCCATTTCCTTTCAGACGTGTTTGTAAAACGGTTACATATCCACAATCTAATTACAATTATATTTTTCTCAAAGTACAAAGTATTCAGTTGATTTTTGAACATAAGTTATTTTTCGATCAAAAACCTCACTCTAATCAATTCAAGATTAAATAATCATGAAACGAGGTAAATTTTAAAAGTTGTAGGATTTAACCTATTCATAATTGTAATGTACGAATAAAATTGTATTATTTATATATATACATAGTAAATACTTAGTCTCTTTTTTTCAACATTGAGTCCTCATGTCTAAACGGTCTTGTAAGCCTACCGCGAAGCTTGAGGTATCGGGTTCGATCCCCGGTCCCGAATACAATTTATAATTTATATTATTAATACAATGAATACAATTTAGTATTTGTATTAGGTCTCTGGTAAGGCTGCCACTTGCCAGACGGGGTGTCATAAGGACGAGGAGTGGTTGAATTTTTACAGGTTTTCCTGCAGAAATTCAACACAAAAATAATAATGTGGGTTGCCTGGAAGAGATCGCTGATTAGCGATAAGGCCGCCCGTTGCACTCCAGTGCAACAAAGTGTGAAATAATGATAACATTAAATAAGTTGATTATAATAGTCAAATAAAATGAATTTAATTTCATAAACCAAAGGTAAACTTCAAAATAAAATAAAATATCCTTTATTTTTATACAGTCACATACACATATATGGTCACTTATGACTCCACTTAAGTCTATATTTACAAGAAAAAATTATCACTTAAATCACACAAAATTTATTTAGTTTTGAAAGCAGTTTGAAACCCCTTAAAATACGTTTAAAAATAGTTGATCGAAACCTATAGAAAGTAACCTAATCGCACTGAGAACATCCCAGTCAAATATTACATCTTACCACACAGTGTTTGTTTAAATGAGACCCTGCATAATTGAATTTGGTCGCTTAGTGAGCTAGTTGGAGCATCCTGCGCCCACGCAACCTTTAATTGTGCTACTCTTTTTGTTTAGTTGTCCTCGCCTTAACTCGATTAGGACAATCAGTGGTGCCCTTTGACCCGCTGTCGCCCCGGCGTCTGCGCGCACCACGATCATTACAGCAAGCGATTATTGCTATTTCCGCCTTTTTCTAAATTTAGAATATTAATTAAGGACCTCTCTGGCTCAGTGGTTCACTCGTCTAACAATCATTGAGACCTTTCAAAAGAGGTTACGCGATTACCTTTTTATTAAAAGACAAATATTTTTTTAAATAACTTAAATGGTAACTAAACGGTTCACTTGTCAGTTTCCAAGCAGTGATACGACTTTTTGCTTTTATTGACTGTCGTAGAATGAATTGCGTGGACCTTTTAGGATCACTTTTTTCCTTTCTATGGGGATGTTGGAATCTCAGTGTGAAGATCTTGTCACATTCCCGCTTCTCCTATCCCACGAGATCTATTCCATTATTACGTAAGCAGAATCTTATTAAAAATTAATAATATACTAATATTGTCCAGCGTAAAAAATATAGGTATTCCTTGGGAGTATGATTCTGACTCGATAAAATTTTCATTTTCAAAATGAAGCCGAGACCACTAAAATAGTGTCTCGTCTATCTAACAAAATGATGTTTGTTCACATTTCTACTCAATTAAATGCTTCGTTTAATTCTAGTGTAATTATAATTCCGTCATTGCCAAACAAATATGACGTTTATTTGTAGACACCAAGGTTGTGTTTTAATTGAAACTTCGTGTAGACATGTGGCGTTATCGCTCTGACATACTCATTTATGAATGAACTCACAGATCGGGGACTTCCGGCTAACTGTTGAGATAGTACGACACTCTTCCTGGTTCCTGCTGTGGTATAATTACCCACCAGTGAACACGGGCCCTTTACCCATCACATGAAGTAATTTGACTTTAACACCGTCAGTTATAGAGCGGAAAATGAAATCACAATATTTCAGTGATCGGACGTTAATGCTTCAGTATCGAGAAGGCAAAGGCTAGTGATTGGGCTGGTCGACATATAATAAACTTTATTAATGTATTATAAAGTTAAATTTAGAATAAGCCAAGGTGTGGCGGTGATCTGCGTCCTGCCGCGTTTTTTCTCAGCCTCCATCCCGTCGTTTCACCGTTACGCAATATATCGTAAATAATTAGCGGAAGCCGATATTCCTGTGTCTTATGGAGATGTCGACTATCTGGTTTTTTAGCCGGACATTTCCTGTTCTAACGGGCCTTCGATGTAGTTATACGTCTTCTTTTAGTTTATAGAAACTTAAGTTTTTTTTTTTTGTTCTTATTCACTACAATCTGTCTCCTTCGAGGGACATTCAGAGGTGTTTTGGTTGGTGCTATTGCTGGCTCACTCAGTATGTGACCTGTGTCACATCCTCATTGTTCAAACAGTAGATATATTCACTGTGATTGGATTAGGTCTTGGGGTATTTTGCGTTTCAATCGACGCGCTCTGTTGTGACTCTCGAGAAACTTAAGTGACTAAATAATGAAGTTTACGCTGATATTTAAAAGAAAACTATTAAACAAAGTATGAAGTAAAAAAACAAGTAAAAGTAAAAAGAGGACACTATTAAGAAAACTATTTGTCGGTACGGACTTATGTTAATGAGTGGAGTGCAACAAAAACAGTATTATTAAGCTTTGCAAGCCCTTAAAGGGCCACCGATGGGCATGATCAGCATTACTCAAGGGTATTACCAAACTGATGAATTTTCACACGTACTGACTTTTTGCCTCGCTGAATGCTCGTATGACTTTTACCAAATTGCGCAATTTAGCTCCCAATGCCGACACAAGCTTTAAATGCTGTTTTTTTAACAAATGTCGTTAATGATTAAAGCAAATGATTGAATTAAACACAATCTGAACCCTGTAGCTCATTTGGTCACGCGACAACAATTCAATGCGAAGTCAATTCGATCCAAGATTTGATCCCCGAGAAAATAAAAATAGCCCTAAGATTTGAAAGCCACTAATTAACCGTTTGATATTAAGAAAGGTGTAAGATTATGAAATGTTTCTGCTCCGTGTCTCACTAGGGATAGAGGGAAGACTTGATTTTTACAGAACCTTTAGCTCCAATCTGCAAGCCTACGATTTCCTAAAACTGCTTACAATATCACTCGAAGGCAGAAATATTTTTTAAAAATCAATTTTTAATGAATCGTTGTAGTTGATCAACATCATCAAAAAAATATAAATCTTTGAAACTAGGTACTACATTTTGCAGACAAAAAACGTTCTCACGTTTGGCATAAATAAGGCCATTACTAATTTATTCATGAAAGCCAAACCGCAGATCTATTTATATATGAACACACTTTTTATAAAATATTTGTCAAAAGCGATGAAAACTGGCAGATATCAAACAGAAAGGAGACCTTTCAGACCTTAATGAGTCTTTATACCTTGAATAAATTATAAAGTTAATAAATTGGTGGTTTTGTTCTCACGATGGCGCTACTATGAACGTTGCAACAGTCCATTTTGAGACCGGTCTGACGCTGTGACCTCAGGTTCAAAAAGCGATTAAGTTTTATTTTATATCAGAGCTTCTGTTTCTTTATGCATGCCTGGTACATTGATTCCGTTTGTAGATATTCCATAGATTTTTTCAATGATTATCTATTTTCTATGAAATAATTAATTAAGCTTATATAATAGATAGATTTATTTTGTGAATCATTTTAAAAGAATTTAACCATTGATCTTATAAATTATTACTTAAAGTGGCTAAAATGTTATCACTTCTAGCATCTTAATATTACAAAAGATGTAATACCTTTTTTTAGAGACCTTAGACCATAGATAAAGAATGTTTTTCCATAGACCGTACAAGGAGAGCTCATTGTGTGGCATTGAGTCACTCTTTTATGCCTCTCTGTTGCCATAACAAACAGTGTGAGCAAACCAGGGTAACACTTTACTGCTGTGTTACTCGTTTACATGAATCAATGACACATAGTCGACACCTCATAACTTATGACGTTCTAGTATATATTTTATAACTATTTTTAAAATTTCATACCTTTATCTTGGCTACCGCCTTATATTACGACAGTAACTTAGAAATAAAAAAAAAGAGTTTAGCTTTATTAAATTCTAATTGACTCCAGTTGCAGTAACTCGCAGGAAATTACCGAAATAAGTAGAATTTTTATAAGAGAAATCAAGTAGCAACATTCATAGTTGGTAATGAATGAAATTACATTTAACTAGTTCTAGTAATTTCTCCTTAGAAGCAACACGAAAGTAGATCTACAGGTTCATTCATCAAACCAGTCCCCCCCACTCCAGCACCATTCATACTAGCACTTAATGAACCAAGAAACATGTTAAAATAAACACTTGTATGGCGTTTCTTTACTATCAGTTGCGTAACCGGAAAACGATTTAGTATTATATTCACTAAAATTACACGGTATGGGAATTAGTTGGCCTTCAATTAATATGTTAAATGTGTTGACTGTTTCTCGTAAAAACGGTCTTATTTACATATCATCTAAAAAATTAGCTATTCATGATTGTAAAATATCTCAGTTATATAGTTAACCTATTTTAAGTTATATATTTCATCTATTCTGAAACATATTTTCATTTTTTCAAAATGGTTTGAAAAACATAGTAATCGCTGAACGTTCACCCTATACTTGTTTAAAATCAAATTTATATTAAACAAAAACCTGGAAAGATGCGGTTCAAATATGGAACGTGTTTAAAATGGCTTTGTAAAAGTATACAAATAGAGGTGTTACAAGTTCCGCTGAGTAAGGTTATGTTGACACTATCGAAAGCGGCGACACAAAAAGATCTCGCTTTATATAAATTCTCAGGTTCTTACATTTTTTAATTATTTAATTAACTTTATAATAATAATTGGTACAACTCACAATCATTGCTCTGATCAGAAAGAAAGTAGCTGAAGCACTTAGGTAGTATTCAGAAACAACGAGGGTACCACTATTAAATACATATATGTATAAGTTTATAAACAACCAAGACTCGGAAACAAACATTCGGGCTTATCATACAAATTAATACACCGGGATTCGAACCCAGGACCTTTCGATGCAGAAGCTAGGAGCGCTACCAACTGCGCCAATCAGTCGTTTAAAAATCGTTGTTTAGGTATTGTTAAGGAAAATTTCATGTATAAAAAATAAAAAGTAAATCTATTGTTATGTCCTGAAAGTTTCTGTAAGGAATTTAATTTACTCGAATATTCGCAAAAACTTGAAATTAAGACTCAATTTAGAACTTTCAAAATAAACGATGGCGCAGTTGTGTGAATATATGTAGCTTAAATTATTAAAAAAGAATTAAATCCTTTTTTTGCTAATGAAAGGTAATTAAGAATAACATGACAGTTATTCATTTGTTTACACGTCAATAACAAATTTTTATATCTCGAAATAAAATACAACAGTGAACTTAAAAAATATTCTCACGCTACTGGCCTACCACGAAACTTGTCCGCGATCGAATCGCAAAACATGATATTCGTTGGAATAATTTCACGGACCTGTTTGATCACCTTCTCCGCGAACTGATTCAAATGGATCGACCATCGCATTCATGCTCTTGAATCGTTCAAGGAATCTTTGAATGCTCGGGGACCACGTTACATTGGTGAAAGGTCTGAGGAGGCGTCTCTGGGGCGACGCTGAGCGCTACACGAGCGGCGGCGACGCGACATCGCAGAGCCTTCCGTTCCCGCGCGCGCCGTGGGAACTTTATTTTCGTATTTAAATACGACCCTCATTAAACTGGTTTGGTTTAAATTTGCTGCCTTCTTTCGACGCCTTTTACTCAACTTTTTATAGTTCCGTTCGACATTTACTGTCCGTGATTCAAGTCTAGACTGCGGCTGGCATTATGATGCTGTACGAATGGTAATGCTCAGAATAGAGCCGCCCTTTTCATTTATTTCAACGAGTCTCATTCGCATACCATGAACAATTGACATAACTTTACGCTCACTACCAAATCCTCACTAATGAAAGCTTTATGGTAGTAGGTACTTTATATATAACAACAACGACCCACTCCATGAATATTTCAATCGAAGTGCTTAATATTACACATTATGGTATAGGTTTGAATATGGAGGCTAAATATTCTATTTATAAATCTAGTAAAACTTGATGTTCACTTAATTTTATGCAAATTCTGCAGAGCTGTTCTTTTCGACACCATTCACACTAATATTGCTAATTTTATGTATTTATGGAACGGCATAGTTTGCGAAAATTATATGAAATATCCGTTTCATCTCATTTAAGGTAACTTATTAGATAAATACATATAGTTATTATTGAAATTTGATGAATATCTGTATGTTGGTGACGTAAATATTATAATAAAGTTGATCTTACGTCTCATGTACTATCACGTAAAAACAAGTGATATGTAATATTTCACTAATACGTATTAGGTACTCATAAACCGTAAGTCATGCCTAAAATTGTCTGCACTTCCCCACGGTATTGCCTTACACCGGATGCTAGGTTACCCTGCATCACAATGTTAAACCTTCCTTAGTTGTCGTTCAGAATACAACTTTAATACCTTACCAATAAAATCTATTTTATCTTGGCAATCTTTAATATCAGTATTTGATTTTTTACTTCCGTTAATGTGCTCAAAACTAGTTACAAAATCAATAAACAGAGAGTTCATTTTTCTATGACATATACAATAGATTGAACCGGAAGGAGTCATTGTATAGGCTCGCTACCTGGTGATAATTTTCTTTGTGGACTGTATACATGAACAATTATGGATGTAAAGAACAGCATTTAAAAGCATTCCTAGAATAGTTTGACGTGTGCTAAAGATATGCTATGAATATCCTTATCAGTAGTTATCTACGTGTTAACATTAACGATAAAACAAGAAAAGAGTTATTTAGCAAAGGTTTTTCTAAAGACATGCTTAAGTAAGGTTTTGATTCATCAATTTCTGTATCCCATAGATTTCTTAAGAACTTATATATGTAGTTATTTAAATTAATTAATAGTCTGTGATATTAGTTATTATAGGAATAGCTCAACTGAGATCAAATTTAATATCGGCAATTTTTTATAAATAATGAGCGGTGCAAATGCAGGCCATAAACTACAAAAACATCTTTACGTCACCATATCCAATCGTGTTGGAGTAAAGACTACAAAGTTATTTAAAGTAGTTGTTAGGGGCAACGGGAGGTTGTTTCCAGAGACGACATTTTGCCGCAGATATTACATGATCTAAAATATTAGTAATGACGTGTAATGCGTACTGTAATAATTGCGAATGTTATGAGTAAGGTAATGATTGTAATATTAAAGTTTCGACGATTGCCACAGGATTAATCAAATAGTCTCTTTCAGATACCAACCAGTGAGGAAAATTAAGTATTATTGTTGAAATATATTATATTATAATTATATTGGTTCAACTAATAATTTACTTACTGTAATTTCTTCTATTATTGATTATGGTATTTTCGAACTTTTATACATTTCAGACTACATTTGACTTAAAAACCCTATTAGTTATTGCTATAAAAAATATATCTTATGTGATCTGAGTGAGGGATGAGGAAAGGAGGGGGAGGAGTGACTTCCCGCGTAGCACCTGGCGCGCTATAGGCCTCGATCGAATCCCTTTGGTTTGTGACCATGTTCACTCTTAAGTTTCATTCTTTATTCATTATTTTAATACATATTGCTAATAATCTGTTTGAACGTAATAGTAATAATACGTAAGATAAATGAAGGTCATCATAATGATGTATTTTGTTTATCGAGTATCGCTTTAAATTCAACAATTTTGACGCCTCGAATCTTGATATTGACGCCAGTTCTGATACACAAAACTAAACTAGCGTAACTTTATTAATGTCGCAATCGATGCCTGACTTACTGAATTAATTTTTTTTTAACATTTTTATATCGATACTTAGTTTTGTCAAGTTTAGAGAGTTACTTATACATAACAATTGGCACCAGACTAAACAAAAATACTTTCACAATTGATAAATAATTAAGATTATTCCAAGCATGTAATTTTTGTAAATGTGAAACAATATAGTGACCCAATGCTATCTACTGAGACCGACGACAATACTGGCCACATCCTCTGTTTGTCTCAGTGAAAGTCAATTGTTGTCCGATTATCTAACCCGAACTTTGTAAGCTCATTGGGTAATGGTACAACACAGGACTTCTAATCAACTAACTTTCTGTCTCTACACTGAATGTATTACATGAGTAAGATTATTTTTAGGGTGTTTATTAGATAACTAGTGGTCGCCGATTCGACCATAATTCAGGAGTAAGTAGGTAAGCAGTAATGTGTGTAATGTTTATTTTAGTTAATTTAATGTATTTCTTATGCATTTTATATATAAAAATAGCTTTATGCACTTCTCCATATAAACTTTAACTGTGTCAAATCTCACGTTCATCCGTTCGCGCAATTTTCATAAAAAGGGATACGAAGTTTTCGCTTCACGTATTAATAAATAAATTAATATGTATAAAATAATTTAAGTTCTGCTTTGGTATTTATTCATTATAAATATTACTATATAAAGCAGAATTTATAATAATTAGTATGAACTTGCAACTTCATATTCACGAGCTTTTGCCTGTTAAATCGTAAGAAAGTCGCTTCCCAATAATGAAATTTTTTTTTTTTAGAATCGATTCAATGGTTTTTGAGTTTTAATAAACTGTTTGACTGGATTAAAGCGCGTGCAATTATTTGCCTAACTTATTACTCGATTTTGGAAACCGTTTAATAATTGTAAAATGTACCTATTGTGTTTAATATACGCGCCTTAATCAGCATACAAGTATGTCACACGTTTCCAAGCGTTTGTGCGATATGTTATTGTATGATGTTATAAAGTTTAATTATCTTAACAAAGAGGTGAAGTCTCTTTGTTAATTATTAACAATAAAATAAGATAAAAGCTAGCGTCTCAAACTGAAGAACTGTTGTAGGTAATAGATTTTAAGCTTTGCGCAGCTGTGAGCCACGCGACACCAAAGTACAATAAGTGTTTCGGGAAATACAAAAAGTCAATGAGTCCGAGCAAGGTTCTGTGTTTGTTCAACAAAGGACTGGTCCACGTGCTCCTCTAACGTTGCTAAGCTTCGCTGCCGGCGCGCCTAGCCTCACGTGAACAATGCAACCCCTGCCTTATTTACGTCTGACGGCAACTACGTCGCACCTTAGCTAGCACTACCTCAATATTGTACTCTCAATTGACAATCATCCAATTGAGTTCGTAATTATATACATAATTAAAAGTTAATAGATAGACTATTGCCTCTGCAACTTTCAGAAAATGAAATAAGATTTCATGTTAGGCACTAGCTCTTTGCTACGAGTTATGGAATATTTGTAGTCGTATCCAGATAAGCCGTTTAAAATTACTGAAAGCTCAAAATCTGCTTTGAATCAAAATACTTGCCGAGTCTTGCGATGTCAGCATTAGTGAATCGTGAATGAAAGATGAATGGTTATCTTTCGAAGAGATAACAAATAAGCCCTAGAGTTAGTCCCGGCGGGCTCACGGTGCGCAATATTTACTACGTCGCCTCTCGTCCCTTTCACTTCCTCCGCGGGCGCAGCGACAACCTGTGCGCGAGCGAGATAGCCCCATACGCTAGACAGGGACGCCGCATTCATTCATAACCGAGTCCGCCATCCGGTCTGCGCTCTCATCGATCACTTCATCTCCTTCTAACGCACAGTTTCCTCACGAGTGCGAGCAGGTGCCACCGGATGCGTAACACCGCACCGGAGCTTTTTATCGGAAGCTGCTCTCAAAAAAACTCACTAGGTCTCCGGCACGAAATCCTGACTCGAGTCAGTCGCGAAAGCCGGCAGCGTCGCGTTCAGGGAGTGCGAGTGTTTGTTAAATTTAAGTTTAATTAGTGAACAATCACAATTGGTGCTTTTCGTAAGTCGAACTGGGAGTGAGCTTCGCGTCGCCCCTCCGCCGGCGCCGAGGCGGTAGTCGTGCACCGGCCGCAGACGCGCGCGCGCGCCCCCACACCCTGCCGCAGCACTCTGGACGTACGATTTTCAAGTGAAATGACCGCTCCCGAAACCGACCTGCCGCGATACATCCGTGATCTGATAGTGTTGTCCCGTGTGATTTCACTTATAATTGGTGTTTTCGAGTGAGTGACACTGAGAATGTACGAGAACTCGCAATGGACATTATAATGGCCCAAATTACATTAAATGGGTAATTGCAGTTCGTCATTGGATAATGGATTCGGTTCATATAGCCACTGCAATATATAGTTCCCCGCGTGCTCGCTTCGCCGATGAATTTTGCACTTGACTCCTGACTCTCTTTGTTTAATGCCGTCTATTCAAATATTTAAATTCAACGATGCGCCCCAATACATGAGACGAATTCAAAGTATACTCCAACCTAGGTTTTAACGATAGAATATCACAAAAAGTGTTGGTAAATTTATTGAAATTTATCATTGATGAACTAAATTTAACACAATAATACGTATCCTTGAATGTTTTTTCAATAGACGTTAATAATGGAAAATTAATAGCTAATTTAATATGAGGGTAAATAGTCAAACTTCTAAATTTGTATAACTTAGCATCCACCTTTATGTTATCAGATGTATTAAGGAATGATTTATGCATTAATGTTGTATAATAATATAAATTTTATCCATAGTTGGTGGGTTTTTTCCAATAAATAAACAATGCTTGATAATAGAATATTGATTACAAAGAATTAAATACTTTAATAGTAGTATAGGTTACGTTTTCGTGTCGTTTAAGCAATTGTGTCGTAGGTACATGAAATAGCTTGTGGTATTATGCATAGTCCTTAAGACGTGTCAGATACTAGACAGGTAAGGCTTATCAGGCGGGCTCGCTCGCCGAGCGTGGGAATGAAAAAAGCATGTTAAACAATAGCAAACAGATAAGACGCCGGAGTCATTTGGGGGACCTCGCCATGTAATTGCTTATGTTTTCACTCATTTGTTACTTAGCAACGCACCGTTCTGAACGCTATTGCGTAATTTACTTTATTTAACTATATGTAGGAACCTTGGTATTTTATACAAGAATTAAACTCTAGCTCAACAGATTAATACAAATAAGGCTACATGTCTATAAATCCCGTAAAACGCGCATCCGACAAAGTTGTTTTAAGGCGATCTGAAGCATCCCCTCACCATATTATTTTATGTGTTAATAGCTACTATTTTAAATTTGTATTAATGAAATTTAAAGCAGTTCAATCCATTATGTGACTCGTATTAAACCAAACAATAAAACACACTCCATGATATATCTACAGTATGTAGCCCTCTGCAATCACAACGGATACAGGTGCTGCCTTTTGCACAGACGCCATTTTGCAAACCCTCTCTATATAGGTATCTTATGTATAAACCTTACTTTCGTTAAGTATCTATATTCACCGATTTCATAGAATGCCGGAAATAATACCTAATCCTCATTGTGTCCGTGACTTAGCGTACAAATATTAATTATAAAACACTATCAGGCTCTAGAAAGTCCCACTGGGATGAGATCCGCCCATAATCACCGTTGACAAACATGAGCGTTCCTCAGCCTTAATTTTTTTCGATTTTCTTCATCCCTGTGAGCTTAACTCAATTCACAATTAATAATACTAGGATTAATACACTACATCATAACGAATATATTATATAATATATTTTTATTTCTGCGAGCGGAAACTAACGGAAACTGAACAACGCACTGTGAATCACAAATCAATATGTGCTCTGTTTTAAAATAGATTATTGAACTGAAGTCAATATTTTCATTATTTCCAAATTATAACATTCGATGGAATTCGCTCACTCAGGTACAAAACAATGTTATAATCTAAATTACACTTAGTCATTTGTTTTTATGGTCTAGAAAGTTAAGTTTGCTTTGTTTTCATACAAACTTACCTGTGCTCAAACTTAAGAATCATTTGGCTCAAGTTACCTACGTCCCTTTTTTAAATGCATTTGTATTTTGCACTTTCACACTTAATGCTTTGAGTCAATCATGATGGTAGAGATAGATTTGACACTACATATGAAGCTAGGCCAGTTTTGAATGATGGAAAAGTTGTTGGTAGATTTTACTGTTCAAGTCTTCGGCTTACACATTTCTTGTTCTATCTGAGACACTTGCGATAAAATATTAAATATTATTTGGTTCTTTTTCCAATTACCTTTTCCATTAACAATTTTATAAAATATAAAATTGCTAGTATATCATTATAATAAGGTATAATTAAGTCAAACACGTGTTCTATCTTTCCACAAATGCATCAATAAATTTGCTGCGTTTCAGTAGGTGTAGGAAATATTTTTAGCGGCCCGTTAACACGCGGTTAATAGCTGCTGATGTCACAGTGACACCGTCCTATAAACTACACTTAACGACCTATCGTTTGTCATATTTTTCGTTAATAAGGATGTTATTATTCTGCATCGCAATCCGACACTAGTTAAGATTAAATTCAATGTAATATCAATGTGAATGTACACCTAGCCTAAAAAGTCAAAGTTAACAATTGATTAAGAATAAAAGACATGACAAATGTGTATAATATGACTACAATATAACTTGAATCTTTCTGTTCCGCCACAAATAACAGAACCATGTTCCATAGCGTCTCTCAGTCGATCCAGAATAATCAGTAGGTATGTAATATCTACTTTTTATAGGTTCAAAGAGTAAAAATCTAAATAGCCATATTATGTAGTACGTAATATTAAGTTTATTTTTAACCAAGGCTATTGAAATGTAACAATAACCACTGAAATCAATAATTTTACATTTTAATGTATGTATTGTTTTGCTTCAAATGCGGGACGGTGTATGCGACACTGAACTTAACCTTTACTTCATTAATTAACATACAAATGTACTGAAAATATACAATTGAATAATATACATTTGAATATTTAATCATAATGATTATAATTCCCACATCAGAGATTGTTTCTGTAGATTTCTAATATAAGCTAAGACTCACATGAACTTAACGTTCATCTTTGTAAAGTATGCGTTGAATGCCAAAGATTACTTTTTTTTTCAACTCGCTAGAAAAAGGGGTCAAAATAAGAAGTGGAGAAAAGCAAAAAAAAAAAAAAATACTAATATAAATGGAAATTTAATTATTTCAATGGTATTTTCAAAATGAATTAATGTGGTCTATGAATATTTGATTTGAGACTTGGAATAAGGAATAGTAATCATTGGTTGCCCATTAAAACAGTAATTTGTCAGCAGCGTTAAGCGGGAAGCGAAAAAATGCGATAAACACACGATCAGAACAAACGCTTGCGGTCAGTTTGGAGGCCAATTCACCGCCTACGCTTCAAAATAAATAATATAAAAGTCGTGAAAAGTTTTGTTTAGTGTAAATTTTCCCGCAGTCAGCACAGCGCATGCGCGTGGGCGGCGGGAGGCGTTCGCCAACCTCACAACTCCGCCTCACTGTGCACGCCTTTTAATCTCATTTTCCCAACTAAATATAATAAATATAAACTAAATAACACCGAAACCATTACGCATCGGAGACGCAATACCGCTTCATACTTGACTTACATTTGAATCACTTCAATTATTCATCCACATCTTTGTCATTAACACTTTTAGGAAGTTTTAAATTTGTTGAACAAATTACCCATTTGCTTTATGAATTTCGGAAATTAATACTGATTTCGCCTTAAAATATACGAGTTGAGCTTAATGTACTTTGCCAATTAGGGATATATCAAAGGACCCATATATTTTAACCACATCATAAGACGGCAATATATTTTAATATAAAGTCAAACAATCTTGTCTTTCTCCTTAAATAAGTTACGTATCATTTCTTTACTGACTGGTACATCATATATATTGTATACTATACAGTCTGATACAACATGATATACCTAGGTATATTAGTTTCTTAATGTATGCTGATGTACGTATGCTGTTACTAGCCATATAATTAACACAATCTCAAGGTATATACATAAATCTGAATAACTACCTAACGTAGGTATAATTTATTTACACCATATATCACGACAAAGAACGCCCCGCGAGCGACCGTTCATCGTTTTAATTGAGCGCTCTGAGGTCAAATCACTTGTAGAACTATTATTTACACTGTATGATCGCAAACATACCTACATTTGCAACACTGGCGCTCAACGAGCCAAGAATGTGGCAACATTATTGTATAATTTCGGCAAAGCTCCATTGCTTACGTCCAAACATTCTATCACAATGTTAGCGAGCGTCAACACGCCACCGAATTGTTATACAAGCATTGTTCTACATTTTATGATGCGCCCGCGTCACACACCTTTCGTCGAAGCATCCATTGTCGCAATGTTTGTTGATGCACGCGCAATCCCCGCAAAACAGGGCAAATCTCGCGAACGCACCGTCAAAACAAAGCCACGGGAACGCAATTTGTTTTCAAACTCTGAAGCTGGACGTTCAATTCCATTGTTTAAGAGATAGATGCGTTAATATTAAATCCGGGCTTAACATGGTTAATGTTCAAATATGCGGGTGTCCACTTTCCTATTAAGTGGGGTCGGAGATGAGATAGACGTGACCCCAGTTGATCCCGCACTGCAATTGACACCCAGCTCACTATTTGCTTTAACGAATAGCCGCAAGCAGTAATTAACGCCGCTACTCATGCTATCAAATCACTTTTATCTGTGCTTTACAGTAGTTAAAAACAATATCTGCCTTACTCCTTACTTTTTAAGATAAATTTCCAGGAAAATTGTAAGTAAGCAAATTGTCCGAGGTCATTCTACTAGAAGTTTCATATTTATCGTGTTATTATTCAGAATCAAATTTAATACAAGTCAATATAGAATCAATTTAGGGGCGTAGGGGACAAATTGGGCGCGACAATCGAGTTAGTTGACCCCGAGTGCTTTACGCGACCATCTCAGGGGTATTGTGTCGCAGGGTCTCAATCAAAGCCATTCTTACAATTTGTATCAATCATTTAAACATGCGATGCCCGATGTACCTATATATTATAAAGTATCATCAAGATCAGACTTATTTTGATGGCATCTCACTTACTAGACTAGCTTTAAAAATGATTTGTTATTAAATTTAATGTGTAGCTTACCTTATTTGTGGTAAAAAGTAAAATATGACCTTTCTTACACTCTAGTGATAGGCTGTGTAGCATATATTAACAAAATCTGTTCATCGGTTGAGGCGTGTAAGGCGTAACAGACGGACACACATTTAGATTGACAAAGTTACGTTCGCATTTTAAAATACTATGTTAATTGAAAATAACATGAAATTTAGCATTATCTGCGTAACTTCCATTGAATAATTTTTATTTACTAAACTAATGAAAAATAAATTTAAATAAAAACAAAAAGGAAGGACCTTTTTTATTTCTTTCTAGACGTCGTTTTATTGGAATTAATAATCCTTATTGATAAATAAATTGACTTGTTTATGTGATATAAGCAAATTTTATTCACTCGATAAAAAACTTACCAATTTAAATGTTCACGAAGTCAAATTAATATATTTAATATAATGCTTTTACGGGAAATCGCTACCAATATAAAATATATAAAATAAATTATTATATTAATATTTATTGCAATTCTACTCACATTTATTCTTAATATTAGATCACATTTTAAATTATTATTGTTTATATTAGTACTTCTTATATTTAAAAATATTTTTAGGCTTAGATTTATTGCCTTAATGCAGGACTTCAAAATATAGCCTGTGTCACTCGGAAGAAGTGTAGCTTCCTATTAGAAAATGGCAGCTTACTTCCTTGAAACAAACAATTTTTAATATATTTTTATAGAAATAGTATAGGAGTGTGGCGGATTGCGTGCGGCCTCCTTTCTCATGTAACTCCTTGCTGCGCGCCAAGTTGAAAAGAATAATTCAAATATTCAAAAATCTTGAGAATTCGAGAAGGATCCGCGACACAGAAAAAACAGATGCATTCTATCATCCCGATCCTACTCATCGCCATCAATGTTGTATATATATATTAAAATCTAAATTCAATGTGTTCGTCACGATGTTACCGCGTTGTACATAACAATTGTATAGAAATAAATTGTTATCAGTGTCTAGAGTATCATTTGGATTACAATGATGGTTCATTACGCAAGGGAATTAGGAAACCAAATGATATAAAGATTACGAAGGCAGCCAGCCTCAGGAGTAATTTTTTAAATTAACTGGACATTGATGTTAAAAATTTATTTATGCAACAGCAGTACGAAGTGATGCATCGAACATTGTACTATTGTTTTCCTATAGAGGACAAGTGAACTAGACTCATAATTCGCCACATTATGCCTCACAACAACATATCACTCAATAACGTTTATTATAATGGAACGGTAATCAAACCAGAAATCAGGTATAATTGATTAAACTCTAGTAGATATAAAATAGTAACAAACAAGTTATCTTTTTGATGGCACGTAATTCTAGGCATTAATTAGTAATTTATATGACTATTTTTAATTCTAATAAACATTAATTCACACATCCCTCACATCCAACAATTATCACTCTGATAAAGAATCGAAAATATTGATTAGAAAATTTATCAATAGAGCTAACAATCGTGTGAAAAACCTTACATTCTAAGTGTGTTAACAATAAATATATCTAACGCACCATATTTAATCCTCAACGGTTATTAAAATGAAATGAAGTTGTTTACTTGTTAACCCTTGAACCCTTCATGCGGTCTCATGCACCATCACTATCAATTTGTTACATTACAGAGCCATTATTAGATATTTCGACGCGTGCTTAACATTTAGAACCACTTATACGTTCGATTAAAATTGAGACTCTTAATATGCAAAGTGGGTCGGATGATGAATATTGGCTGTCAATATTACATTTAGGGAAGATTTAATTAAATATAAACATCGGTTACAAATTGATTTAGATTACTAATCAACTTTAATCGAACTTCTTCTCACGAAAGAGGAAGTACTTTGTCTTAACTACGAAAGTAGTTTTTCAGTAAATTGGTCAACTTCAGACTTATAGAGCTATATAGTCGGTTAAACTATGTGCACTTTAACCGTAACCACAAAAGTTAGCAAAACTGTCCGTTATGCACTAGCGGGCCGTGTGAGAACGCGAATGCAGCGGGGGTTAAATAAGGGTGCGGGTGAGGGTTGGCGGCGGGAAATAGGGAAGTGGGCCGGAAACGCCTGTGCCGGATCGCACCACGCACCTGTGGGAATTTTACTCGCAATTTGAATACAGCCGATACCAGAAAGCCTTACCTTGTAACTTAACGCATCGCTTATCTTTTAATTATTGTTGTTTTATAGACGCCAACCGGTTTTGTTTAATAGCAACCATTGACGAACATAATCGAAAAAAAGATAGAACACAAAGTGTGTCATGAGCGGAGTCGAATGCAAAATTCACAATATCAAAACTTACAGTTGTGACTCGTGTGCTGGACAAAATGAACAGTAGAAGGCAAAGACAGAACTTTTCAACCGTGACTTGACCGACTGCTCGGCAAAATGAAAAACAGTGAAGAGTGTTTATGCGAACTTTAAGACAATATAGAACCTTTGTGATATTAATTGATCTTATTTAACTAGTTATAGTACATTGTGAATATTGAAAACTGAATAGAACCGTTGTACATACTGCTCAAACAAAATTGAACCTGCAAACGGGTCATCGTTGTATCTTGAAGAACCCGTGGCAGACACCCTCGAGGCAACGGCGGCCATTGCAGGGATGGGAATCAAAGTTATAATGAAAGCTTTCAATAAGCCGAAAGGTGAGTTAAATACGTGTAATGAAACGAATTGAAATACCTATATACTCTATGGGTATTTCAATATATATAATATATAGAATCGTTTATTTACGTAATGTCACTCGCTATAGAAATACAGAACCAGATCTAAATAATTTTCTTCATAAATAGCTGACATTTGAATGTAAAGTCTGAACAGGGAACTCAGTTCTGTATACAGACTTTTACATCGATTATTACCAAACTGTTTAGATTGTCTTTGCTATGTAAGTACCGAGCATGTAGGCCACAGGTTAAAATAATAGCGGGTTAAAGCACACAATATCCATTTGCAGAAGTATAGGCATTTGCAACACGAATGTCGGTTGTGAAAATCCAAATCATCCTCGGGGTGACGCAAGCAGACGCAACGCTCTTGGTTTCGCCTGCACTTGTCCCAGATGTGAACCCGCCGTGACTGAGCAATATATGAAAACAGAAAACGTATTGTTTTCGATGCGTATCACTTCATCGTAGGGAAATATTGTGAGATTTTTGCTTTGGTTTGCCTTCCATGGTTTTATAATTTGAAAACCTTTGTGGCGTAAAATTATAGACGACTGGGTTCTTTTTTTAATAGTAATATGTTCTTAATTTTAAGGACTCTTGCTTTATCTAATATGCAAATCTTTATGATTCTTTGGATAATATTTCTTCTGCTAATTGAGCCAGTAGATCGTTAAGAGCGAGGTTATTAGTTCAGGATTCGTTAGCAAGAAGGAATTATCAAAAGTACCTGTAGAGTTTAAGCAACCCGCTCTCAATCTCATTACTCTAATTATGATGTACTGCTCTGATGATCTTGAAAGTGAAGACCTTGGTAACGGCTGTGATTATATGAGATTGTTTGTTTACACTGCAGCCTAGCGTAAAACATGCTACTTGCCGGACTAATTGTCTATCCCCTATTAATAAAATGTAGAGCTTTAAAGAATTTTAGAAGGATAAAATGATGATAGATATTAACATGTGATATTTAAAGGTTAAAAGAGAAAATGTATCTAATGGATGGACATAGAAATGTAAACATACTTGCCTGTAAAAAAGTACTCAGTGAAACAAACGTAGAAATATAATCTTTAAAATCTAACAACTTGTCTAGTTGTAAAGATTCTTTCAACAAGAAAGAGGTCTATGGCAAACATTTGCACACAAACCATGGCCAGTTTTTATTTATTTTAAAATCCTTAACATGCAACAAGCACATCAGTGTACTAACAATTCAAAGGCAAAGAACATGCGTCATATTGTTTGTAATGAGGCATCGCGACAATTACCGGCACTTCGAGGTATTCGTAACAAAGAAGATAATAGATCTTATCATTTTAAATCGGTTTTTCTTGTATAATAATATTTTCTAATTAAGCTTTCTAATACTTACTTTTAGCTTAATTCTTGTATACTCGGATTTAATTGGTACATTGGAAGAGACTCTAACGATTTATATTATTATTTTGGTTTTTAATCAAAACCGCATTATTTAACAATGTCCTGCGCCATTCCATGTCACACCAAGCTGAGCATTCGCTGAGGAACGGCTCATAAAAACTAAATTATCTATTCTAATAATAATAGTGCTGGAAATAAACGTGAATACTTAACGTTATTAATATTAATTTTAATTGGTACTTTGACCTTTACCATTTCGTGTTTTATAATTTGACTTAAGATATTTGAAGTAAAAATAATTGTTTTGTACCAAATTTACAAGTGGACAACTGGAATTAGTATCAAGTAGCTACTATTATTGGAATTTGGATTCATTAAAGCTAATAGGTACATTTGGATATGTATTGTTTAGCCAGCATGAGTTGAGCTGCGCGGAGGCGGCCATTCACGCTGCTGATTGGTCCATCCGGTGCGCGCTCAATGAGATGATGCGCCTGAGCCGCCTCTGTCATTGAGCAAAGGTCTCTCGCCTACATTTCTGATCGTTCTACTATTGTCTATATCATATTTTGCCTATTTCAAACTGAACAGAAATGATACAAAAAGCTTTTCATTCAGAGAACTCAACGCATTTAAAAAAGACAAAAGTATTCTTCCGTAAGTGAGAGGATACAATAATTAAGAAAAATTTATTTCACCACCGCTGCTCGTAATATAACTTTAACGTCGTCTTCTTCACTCATGAGGTTCTTGACCACCACCATGTGTTACCTTCCTTCTGTATGACATTTTGGTGGGGTGGTTTTCTTGGGCATAATATAATCACGGTGGATTCCCTCGTCCTTCCTTGTCTGTATTTTAGAAGTAATTTAGGCCTCTCGGTCACTGTACCGCTACAGGCTGGTTTCTTCAGGCAATCCTGTAGAAATTCAACAACACCCCCATTCTACTTATGACACTCGTCCGGTAAGTGGCAGCCCTACCATAGACTCAATACAAATTACAAATTAAACTATTAATTGCATTCGGACCGGGGATCGAACCCGATATCTAAGGCTTCGAGGTAGGCTTATAAGACCGCTTAGCCACGAGGCTTTTAATAACTTAACCTTGACATGAGATTCAAAAGCAAGTAGAAGTCTTTTCACTTTTTAAGAACGTCTATTAAAATATTTCCATTAAACGTGAGCCTTGAACTACAAACGTATTCTTACTCATATTATTATAACTTTTAATTACACGAGTGTGAGGAACAGTTATCATACTTAATTACACCAAACCGAGTTCTGAATTCAAATCACAGCACGCGCCGTTTACGTCACGCGACGTTCCAAGTTCAAACGGAAAACAATAGTCTGTAAAATGGCACGAGCTTTTGTTTCCTCTGCTCTATGGTTCACACTGACTTTTTTTCTCTTTTGAATTTAAAAGTAAACTTGACATAAAATGATGTTTCACCTAATTTCATTTCCTGCTTCGATAAAACTAGGTAACTAGTAACTACTAGGTAAAACTTTAAATATTTCCGACTGGAATGCTTAAAAGTCAAGCTTTCGGTCAATCATTACATACATATATTCAAAGCAAACTTTGAAAAAAAAATTGACATAAAATCACAACTATGACTTTAAAATTTTGCTACTTACTTTTATATCAGTAACGTTGACACATAAATAACTTGCTTACAATACTAACTTTATATAAGGTGCAAATTTTAATACTAGTTATAGATGTTATCGCCACAGCCCTCAATTCGTAGCAACAAGTGGATAACTTATCGCCCCACAACCCTCGTTTAACACCTGTTGCAGTAACATACCAGGGCTATTACAGATTGTTTCACAAGGGTTGTATAAACTGGTGTCAAAATAGTGTCATTTAATACATCATAGTAATCAGTTTCCAGTCTAACAAAGCTATAACAGATACGTAACTATAGCCACTGTGAAAATAGTAGCTTTTGTTGCACAGACGTAAAGGGAAGCTCAATCAACCGGACCCAGCATGAGTTCATACGACTGGCCTCAAAAATTTAGTCCCACGCGTTTTTAAAATTTCAGAAATGCCAAAAGGCATCACAATTTCAGTTAAAACTATTTGGAAAAAATAGTAAAATTATTTTATAATCTACGATATTTCATTTAAATACAGTCTACGTACTGTAGATTTCTATGTAACGTCTCCAACTTGTCTGCAATTAAATTAAAATATATTCCCTAAATCAGTCCCATTCTACTAGTACAATCCACATTTGAAGGCTAAATGCTGTGGGCATTATTTTGGTGGGCAGCCGGCCGCATCTCCTGCCCATTGTGCCGTTATCTACGCTATTCACAATTCGGCCCACACCACAGATATAGCACCACAATTTAGCATTCGATTCAATACTAAAACAATGTACATTCAGCAAGTACCACTGAGCAAAAAATGGTATGAAAACTTCATTTAATTAGGTGGAGTCAACGAAACTCGTAATCGTTTTTACACTTATGTAGAAGATAATAACAGATATGGCTGTAAATAAAAAGTAGTTAAAGTACAAACACGTAAGTGTTATCAGTTTTTGTAATTAAAACATCTGAGCTTTTTAAAAAATGTTATTAGTTGAATATACATATTTTTCATTTTACTAAGAAATTTTCATTATTTCAATTTATTTCCAGCTATAAGTCCAATCGCATCCAACAATCCGACAATTAAACTCAAATCGCTCACTTCTCATTACTATAATTAGAGAAGCGGAAATCTTGACACTACGCGCTTTTTGCGAACTCATTCCCTTTCTGAAATTAATACAGCGAAGGATATGCAATTTAAACTTTGTACCTGAGAAATATGCGTGGTTCTTCTTAACAAAAACTTTTTTAAGCCTTTTGAAAGCTGACATGGCTGATAATCTATTAGAATAATTTATAAGAGAGGCCAAGACAAACAATATATTTATTTGACCACAAAACATTACAAAACCCATCAACAGAAAAAAAATCAAAAGTGATGCATGACAAGTGACTTCTAAATGTCTGGCTTAACTTAATATTGCTAAGGCAGAGAGTCTAGTAATCCTTGTCATTATTTTTTTACCTGATTATTAAATATCAAAAATTAAGACACCAAAAGTATTTTTCTTTGCATGACGCATTTAAAAGAAACAGCTAGCGAGTTCTTTCATTAGTTAATACATACAATAAGTAGTAATAAAAACCATATAAATCCTCTATGTATAGCTAATTACGTCAATTTAATTACATCATTAATCCGCCAGGTGTACAGTGCATACTGCACTATATACCATCTATTATATAGATTGTTTACGTGTGTTGAGTGTTTTATATCTGATTTTCCTATAAAGTAGGTATTAAATCACTCCATACGTAAACCAGTAAATTTATACAAGAGGAATTTTTCCTATAAAAATACGTACTACGAAAAGAATTATATTTGTCACACGGTAATCATCAACGTTAATCAATATAAACGTATTTAGCAAAATCGGTTGAACCGAACACACATTTGAACCTATTTATTTTGTTACACATAAGGACACAACCCAAAAGGTTAAATGAAGGTTATACAAAACACATATGTAATTCTCTTTTTGGGTTCGCCGCTGTTAGATAATTAATACTTAGGTAAGTCTTGTAAACTTTTATCAAAACAAAATTAACCACTCAAATACTGAAATAAAAACTTTATAGCTTAACAAATCGAAACTTTATCAGTTGTTTTAATTCTTAATTAGCTTAAATTCACGTGTCAGAGCAAAAAAACAAACGTTTGGTTAAAACAGCTCGTTTGGCAACTCCATAAATAATAATGGCGCTTTAAGCCTTTAACATTTCATCGTAAATTGAAGAATTAATGAGAACTTGTATTTAGGGCTTAAAAACTTCTTCTCACGCTCTAAAATTGATTCGATTTATTTAGAGCAATCGATAAGTGCATGTGTTTATTCGAGAAAAAAATATTCAGTAAGGTTTATGGCAAAAGAACTCATACTCACTGAACTGAGTAAAGTCTTTCTTCTTTTCACGTCCACATGATTAAATATAATGGAAACGATTCTATACACTTTTATTAATGGGGCTGTTTCACTGATTATTTCCTTTTTAGGCAAGTAAGTGATCAGTTTTCTGGGATTACCAAACCGAAACATTAATTGGGTTCCCCGGAATTCAAATCCAGGAACTCGGGCGCAACACGCAGATGCGTGGACCACTTTTAAACGCAGACGGTTTTAATTATATATACTTAAGTATAAAGACAGCCTGACCACTAAAAACTACTACTTACTTATAATAAAATATTAAGTTTTCAAACTATTTTCTGTTGCTAAATATTAAATGATATAATTTAATAATAATAAACATAAACACTATCTAGGTACATAAATTATACGTTATTAATAAAGGAAATAGAAAAAATGAATTTGCATAGAATATAGTTTCATTAAGGAACTTGATTCACGACAGAGCCAAGTTATAACTGCAACTTTTGATGGAAAGAAAAATTTTAAGCAAAATTCATAAACCGAAATTTGCATCAAGATAAGCAATTTATTATCCTTGCATTAATATAAATATTCATACGAAATTAGAAGAAATTTTTAAAAAATCATTAGCGTTCAAATGATAGTTTTGGAGATGAAAGACGGAAATATGAAACCTAAGTTGCTTTGGCTATATAGTAATGTAAAATACAATAAAAATATTAATAGAATATATACAGCAATGAAATATATTTAAATTGATCAGAACGTTCCTCCTAGATGAGAGCGGGCACCGACCGTGGGATACGAAGAGTACAAATCTCTACATCTCAGAACTGGTCGGCAGGTGTGCAGGCGCATACAGTCACACAAGCGCACACCCACGCACACACGCGCTCCTACCTGACGCACTTATGAATGAACCGAAGTACCGACCGACACAAGAACTCTGTAATCATACTGCTTTATCACCGAGTTATATTAAAAATCAAATATTAATTTGTTGTTGAAATACCATAGATGAAGTAATTAAAATGTCAGATAATGATCTCGTTTGATGAGTCTGTCGTCTGATTAAAAGATACGCGCCGAGACAACATAAGTAGGTACATTTGTGTCTTAAGTATGCTTTGATAGACCCGAAATTATCTACAATTTTACATGTTAACTAATTTCGTCTCTAATCACTTACAGTTAACTAAAAATATCTATTTCTTTTAAAGTTCTGTTTTAGGTTTTGATGGTAGTATTGGAAGCGGTTATGAATTTTAATAGAAATACAGAAATCGATTATTTTCTTATTCAATTCAGAAGATATGTCTTATAAGTTATACGACATCCGAATATCAATGCGACACAATATATCGAACGACAAAATATGTCAGTTATGATCGGGAGGAGACAGAGGAAATATCCATAAGTAAATAATGATAATCCTCAGTAATGATTGTCTTTATATGAAAATTATATCCGCTTTAGGTCCCAACGTTATAATTATGTCGTATTTTTGAATCACAACAAAAATATTCTAAATTCTAAACGCACATATGACTTTTAATGATGAATAATTAACTAAGAAAGCTTCTGTTTCTATTTTTAAAAGCGCTTCGGCTGACCACTTTCTCGCCTGTTTAGAAAATTAACAACGGGACAGACGTAAATATATGTGTACCTCATAATATCTCAGTACGTAGAGATTCATAAGAACTTTAGTAAATAAATTATTTCTGTTGCAGATATCCCGTCGCAGGTGCCGCCCCTGACGCCGGGGACCAACAAGAAGATGGCCGAGGCGCTGAAGGCTACCTTCGCCTCTTGGGAGAAGGAGCAGCTGCGCCTCGGAGTACCCAAAGGTATTTAAAACTTAGTTATTGTTTGTTGCCAATTTTCTTCACCTCTGTGAGAAAGACGCTCTGCATTGCATCAAATTATAGACAATAGGTACAATACAGCTACATTGACAATGATAAATAAATTATGCCATTACTACAGACTGTACTATAGTCTATTTCTAGTATGTATTTCATCAACAGCTTACACATGATTTACACATAATTTACATTACTAATACCTTGTAAAAGATTCTATTTCTATATCACTAAAAAATAAGATGATGACGCCACTAAGATTATGTAAAGAAAATCCCTAATTTAAAACTTCATGTATATGAATTGGTGTGACATATTAACCAGTAAATTAATATGATAATAGTTATTCTATAGGCAGTTTATATCACTCATGTCAAAGTTAAAGTCAGAAATCATTTATTTTTAGGTAGAATGACATAAATGATTTCTTACGAACGTCACTTAAATCGAAGTTAAATGTTTGTACAATTTCTGCCTTATTCCAAAACGCGGTTTAAAGATAGTCCGGGTTTGTTACCAGAGAAAAACCCAATTTTTGTATGAACGTTAGACGTGTATCCTAGCAAGCAATACTGAAACATCTTTAGTCCATGTTTTGTAATAAGGCCCTTTGAGTAATAGGACAATCTCCGGCTAGATTGTCCTTTTACCTTTACAAAAGCAAAGTCCATATTCACACCACGACATAAACTTATGTTAGACATAATTTTAATAGCTTGGTAAATATTATTTTGAGTTCGTGTTTATTCATTCTACTTTTCTGTTTTATGAACCGGAAGGGAAAGTTATTAAACCACAAAGATATACAATATTATATCAAAAGTTTTACATCTAAGAGCTCTTTTACTGAGATTGTTAATAGTAAGAGCCCGTAAAAGGAGGTGTTTAAAACTATTTAATTTAACTTTTCTTCTATTTTCTGATACCCAAAATTTATAAAATATATATCAACAGTTAAGTAAATTTATCGTAAAACAACAATAAACATTCGTACGTATTAATTATATTTTTGTAACATTCATAAAATACTAAACATAACATCGGGCTTTGTTGGCAAGACAAAGAAATGGCAATTATTTATATAACGCTATATAATGGGATCTTTTACCAGTAAGAGACAGATTTTGCTCGCTATTTCAAGGAATAAAATTCACATTAAAACAGACGGAGGGTCCTGAGGAACATTAATTTGCATATGCAATGTGGTATGTAGATAAACGTACATAGATCGTGAGTGATGGACGCATGACGACCACCACTGAAGCCTTAAGAAAATACTTTTATATTTTAGCATCGCGTAATGCAAGATAAAAAAACAATATTTTTTTAATGACAAGAATTCATATCGAAATGAATGTCTACGCATTTGTAAGTACTATGTTCAATGTTACAATTGTTATTGTTATTTGATAATGTTTTCCTCAAACACCAACTTCTATTATTTAGAAGGCCGTGCTATAATAATTAATTTGGTATGTAAGGTAGTAGATATTTAAATATATAATTATTAATTAATTATATACCTATGTAGAAAATTACTATTAATTATTATTTTAGTTTTTAAAGTTCCGCATTCAGCTTAACATCGTTTTTTTCTAAGATATTTTTTTAACAATAAGGGCTCTAGAATGACTAAAGATAATACTGTAATGTAAGTTCGCTTATATTTCGAATTAAGAACGTGTCGACTTATATAGATAACAAAACATTAACAATATTTTAACAAAGATATCTGTGGTTAATGGTTGAGAAAATGTTGAATGATGGGATTATCTTGTATGAGTTTTGGCGCCATCGCAACAATGCGCGCGAGGTTTTATGTCTAAAATTGGTGGAGTTTTAAGCATAAACTGTTTGGCAATGTGCACGATTAAAGGAAAGTGATACTCAGCAATACGTGACTTTGTGATGTGGTCCAAATTCTCTATAAGCCACGAGTAAAATTTTCGCCATTTTACTTGGAAAACGAAATAAACTAATTGATTAAAATAAAGACTTACAGGATCAAGCCAAAAACCTTTAATATATATGATATTGAATGATGGTTAGGTCAAAGAGCAGACAGGTGGCATGTCAGGTCGTCGTCCGTGATCGGCGGAAATGCGTGCGTCTAGTCTGCGCGTTGTCTATTCGCGCTTCCGGCCATCGTAGCCATCACGACCCTAAAACTGATTTATCAAAAAACAAAATCTTTTTTACTTAAATAAAAATGTGGGTGACATTTGCGGCATCAAGACGAATTAAATCATACATCATTTATTAAAATCAGCTGATACTTTGAGTACATAAGAGACGTAATAAGAACAGACTTGCGTACAGATCAAACACGCAATCCCCGTAGACTTGGCAATGACCAATACAGATAAGGTGTAGTAAATAAATTTAAACATATTTAATGATAAAAGTTGATTATTTCCATTAGAATAAGTAAACGTACATTGAAAGATTACGTAAGCACCAATTACTTTTAAATTGAAAAAGAATTTGCATACCTTGATAAGAATTCGACCTTCCTTAGCTGAAATGCGATTGTACTTGCCTACTTAGATAATTATTTATGATAAAAGTTGCTACAGTTCAAGGTTAAAAACCTGAAACCTGCTTCACCTGATTAAATTTACTATCGAAATTTGCTATATGTTTTTATTCGAAATCTGACAATCTACGTTGCCTAAGTTTGCTCAAAACCACTAATATCATATTTTTCATACAAATATTTTACACTTAAATAGACTAACTTAAATAAATATATATATATATATATATATCTAATCTACCGCTTTAAGCGCAGCAGATCCGGGCTATAAAGCACGCGAAACCTCGGAAAAATTAAGCATTACTAAAATAATAATAATAAAATTGTGTTAAACAAACGTGCTTAATCGGTTCAAACTGTTTTCTTCATATATTGGAACAATGTTTTTCCTCAATTTTTTTATCAAATTAAAAAAGTTGTCTCTCAGAAGAGAAATTGCAAAACATATTTAGATAAACAATGAATTATTAATATGTACCGGTATATGCTAATTAATATGTCATTCGCAATAATCTTTTAGAGACAATTTATTATATAGAATAGGATTATGGAAATAATCCTAGATAAAGATCACTAATTCGCGCTTATAATGACAAGTTTTATTAAAGTACGTTAATAAAATAAAATGAAGGTGATTTATTTTGTTTAATCAATTAAAACCGGATTTTTAATGCGAGTATTAGCGTATACTAAAGGCGCTATTCCTAAATTATTTAATTTCGAAATTAAGCTTCCACAGCTGGAAGTTTGGCCAGTTTCGAAGCCCTAGCAGGTCAACCATCTGAAATTGAACGTGTATGACGCGGAAAGCCCGGATTCGATTCCCGGAGCAAATAACAATTGGACTGAATAAACAAACAAGCGAAAAAATATGTTTGCACCACACCCGTTGGGCATTAGGTACTTCACTTTTTCGATGGTTATTTCATAGACGAGTAGATTTGCTATGAAAGAGTAATACGGTTTTTACATTTATAGATATTTTATGCTTAGTTTAAAGAAAATAAAACAAACCAGTTTCTTGATTAGTAAAAGTTACAAAACGTCTAGTCACCTCATCAGCAGCACGGAATAAACAGCGGCGCGGTTGATGGCCGCTGGCTAAGAGCTGTAATTAAACTAATTATTTATTATTAGGCCGCTCTCGTCCCGCTTTTCGCTCCGAGAAAAAGTAAAGCTACGACCCACCGCAATTTGAGACACACTTAATTGCATTTGTATTGGCTAGCTTTCTACACAGATCGCTTGAAGACTCAAATAGGTATTTTATTAATTAGCGCGCTTTTTAATTCCAATTACAGTAAGTATAGTTAAATACATTGTATGGTTTTTTTATGGCTTCAACGGGTATTAAACGGAACGACTTTTTACTTCAATAAGCTTTTAGTTTGTGCAATAACAAGCCAAAAACAAAACAGTTGTCAGGAATGAAACTCACAAAATATTAATTTCTTCATAAAAGCATCTTATCTTATTTTGTCAAACTAGAATTATAAAAAACCTATATGTCGACAAACAAATTAAGAAAATGCAAGAAACTAAGCCAGAGTGCTGACACATGGAATTAAAAGTGACAGTTTCGGGACATCATCAAATAGTGTATGGTTTCTAAAACTCGATTCGATAGCCTCATGATTGGGTAAACAATTTGATCATCTTCAGTAATAATAGAAATCACTAAACAGTGGGTCTGTGAAGGTCGCGGACTTCCTGCGCGCCGTGAGGCAAGTTCCGGAGTTGGCCAACTGAGCCCGCCTCACTAATTGTTCCTCTTGCCTCATATTGGATACATATTATTTTTCCATTTGCCCTTCAGTTAATTTAATCCTTTGTTCTCAATGCCCTAACTTACGCGCTTTAATTTGTTTAAAGTTTAGAATTTATTTTATAAAAGGAAGTTACTTCCGATTAGTCTGATTTTTATTAGTTTAATTTTTCACTTTAAATTTTCCGTTAATTATATTTGCCAGATTTACTTCACAGATTGATGTGGCAGTATTGTTAGCGATGTCTTAAATGGCGCTAGCAACTGTACCTTAGCCTTTTACCACATTGACATTTAACATACCTATGTAACTTCGCCCGTGACCTACAGGCTGTGAATCACTCGAAATATCGGGCGAATTTAGTTTTACTATAATAATTTTGTTAAATAAACATGCTTAATCCGGTGAAACTGTTCCTTTTCCGTTTTTAAATGTTGTTACTCTCAAAACATTTGAGAATATATTTTGCAGTTAGCTTTTCGAAAACATTTGCTTGAGACTTAATAAATATATCCAGAGTTGTGAATAGTTCTTTTCACAAATTAATATTTGTAAAAATATATCAGACCCTCGTCAATGGAGTGAGGCGGCAGTAGCGGCGTGGCTTCGCTGGGCGGCGCGTGAATTCTCTTTGGAAGGCGTTGCGCTGCAACAGTTTGCGCGGGCACAGGGCAAGGATATATGCGCAATGGGCAGAGAGGAATTTGTGGCCAGAGCGCCAGCGTTTATGGGTGACATTCTTTGGGAGCACTTAGAAATACTACAAAAAGGTAAGAACACTTTAGCCACGCTAGATGGACATCTAAAATAACTAAGATACGTTATTTTTAGTCCACATAACACTTCACTGCTTAAGACACAGTTAATTTAAACATGAAAATGGAAAATCAGAAAGCAAAATTATTAATTATTCTAGAATAGTTTGTTATTTATTGAATTAATGATACCTAATTATCAAATGAGAATCTTGCTCAGCATTGTCTCTTTATTAGTACAGCATATTGTAAATAAAAGTGAAAATTTCATAACCACTAGTGGGTCATGAAGCAGATAAATTTCTGCGGCTTCTTCGCTGTTCATTTTCTTTCATTAGATAATCCTTATAATAAATCTTTCCGAGTCTATCAAATCAAAAACTTTTGTTTTTTTGTTTCTCTGAAATTTTAATCCAAGAACTCACGTGAAACATTGTCAGAGAAGCCCATAGCCGCAGAGGCAGTAGTAATTTAAATGAATATTTGTATTAGATGTGGAAAAAGAACGGTCTCTGCTGGCCAACGTGCCGCCCAACATGTATGAGAGCAACGTATGCCTACCAGAGCTGCCTGATTATGCGCCGCCACCTGCCCACCACTACAACAACAATAATAATACCGGTATGTACTTAGATAATTATACCAAGGATTCACTAAGCACCAAGCATCACAGAGGAGTATGTCCTTAGGACATGCGAGTACGTATATCCAAATTAGGAATGATCTTCAACTGTCTAAGATATAAAGATATTCTTAATGTATGTATGTTAATAAATATTTTACGAATAGGTTGGCTAATAATTTATAGTTTATACAGACTAGAATCTAGATAAAGTATTAAGAACTATCATTGAACAAAAACTCCAATAAGAAATTTTAATATACAAAAAATGAGCTACGGCTCTTAAATCTTCAATAAATAGATTTTACTTTAAGATTTTATCTGCCAAAACCGAGATACCAGTTATAAATAATCATTGTTAATTAAGTCATTGTTAAATCTGTCCTTTATCAACCAAATTGCGATTTAATATAAAATCACATGTCTGTAATATTTAATTCCCACAGGAGCTGTTCGTTAACATTTTTAAATGGCTTTAACATGCCATAATTATAATCACTGGTACTATCTGCTCATAAAGATATGCGCTTCTTATCTGTGGCGGTAAACTTACTCTCATTAAACTTCCATTCACGATAACCCGACAATTATTAAATAGTTACGATCCTTAGTTAACGATAAAACTGTATATGTTAGTTAACTCCGAACATCACCGTTTATTGTAATCGACGCTTGAAAACAATAATTACTTTCCATTTTACGACAATTGACTTTTCATATTTATATATGTACTTACTTACTTAATGAAAGTATCTAGTTTTACAAATCTAATAATATTCATATGAATAATTGATAATTTGAGAATCACAATGGCCATGTTGAAATATTCTTTTGCAGGGTGGTTAGACTGGTCTTTTCTTAAACAGATACAGATATTCTCTGTCTGCCCCTTGGTCCAATGAGGTTCCACTTCATTATAAATACTTAACCATATAGCTCATTTAAATTAAGCTTCCGAGGAATTTAGTGCATTGTCATAGAGTATGTCAACGGTAGCGATTTCCCATTCACACTCATCCGTATATAAATATAAGATAGCTGTTAATCAAAGTTTTACAATCGCGATGGCTGCGCAATGTCACGTATAAAAGCTCATTTCCACGAGATATAAAGCGGCGTTTACTGCGTTGTAAATCATCGCTGCGGGATGTTTTGACTGCGCCCGCGAACGTATAGCTACTGAAACAATAAATTAACTAAGAGACAGAGCTCTCTTAACATCGCTAACACGGGTGGTCTACCGTTTACCTATTCGTGTATCAGCAGTATGACGATACACAACTCGAATTAACATCGCATAATTTAAAACTAGTACGGCGTAATTACGTTTATGTATTATATGCATTATTTACGGTAGAGCCTTACAAACTGAGATGAAACTAAAATTCAAGTTAAAAATTCAAACTTCTTTTGAATATTCCACCGATATATCTTACGGTAAATCATAAAATACGATTTTATATTGTGTATTTAAGACATTTATTGAAAATGATCTAATTCCAATTCGTAAAATCATTTTTTTTGTCATATTTTAAGGCAGCTTAGCTACATGTCTTTACGTGAAGTGTATTTGCACACTTCTACGATTTTGGTATTTCACCAACTTGTGGTACCACTACCCCACAATCAAGAAGTGTGAAACATACAAGTTTCCACTCGGGTAGGGACGGCGGGTCGAGGGGCGGCAGGTGAAGCAACGCAACCTTGGCGCCGTTTTTCCGCTCTCTTTCAGTCCGCGAGGCCTGTCAGTCCCTTATGTATGTGTCATCTTGCATTTTCATAACGTTTAGCTACACGTGCGTGACTGATTATCGCTTACTTACTGAAGTTACCCTTGTTTCCCCGTTGATGTGAGAATCTATGAGTTTTTCAAATAAACATTTTGATTACATTGCAACATTAGCCTATGTTTTTGCGAAAACATTTAAAATTATTATTGTTACTTTAGCTTTATTGTAGCGGTTTTTATAAAAACCACTAAAGTTTATATATGTATGACTAAATGCTTTAGGTACATGAGAATTGCTAATTGAACTGCACTGTGTCGGAATATTATTTTTATCTAGAACTTCGAAATATAAAAATCTTAATTAAAACAGTTAAGATAAAAGAGCGTGTTAATAACATAATATTTTAAAATATTGTCTCGTTATTTCTATGGCGATGTAAGATCTCAAGCTCCTTTGATCTTTAATATTTATTTAGCAACATTAGACTCATGTTTGTGACAAATTCTCAGATGTATGGTACGGATTACGTGTTAATTATGTTCTGATTAATTTGTTTAATATTGTTGCCATTTTTATTTGAAAAGAATCTTAAAAATGCTGACAACATGTCCCTACTATTTTTTGCTTTGATTTCCTGAAATTCATTACTTCCAATTAACGTTAGTACCTACGTCGCTATTGAAAGGCTCGTGGATAATATACCCAAGGTATCGCACCCCTTCCACGCACCTTCACCGCCTGCTCACTGCAACAGCGGTCAGTCTTCAGCCACTGTTCCGCCGCGCTATCACTTACTATCACTTGCTTGATATTTTTGCGATTTTTCTATTATCTATAGAGTTTCATATACAATATTAGGTAAAATTATAAATAGTTTTCTCAAGCGTAGTCGAGGAATCGGCTCAGGGTGAAGTGATCAGTGATAAATATGGCAAAATTGGATTCTGGTTGAGATATGTTCTTGCATCCAAGCTCCCGCCAGAGGGATACCAACGATCTGGATCCACTCGCAGTATGGCGCGGTGAGTGACAAGATTTACGTATAATTTTTCTAAAAAAATAATGTATAATGCAAGCTGCGTCCTTGCAACAACTCGAGCGTTAAAAAATAATGCAATTGGGCCGACGACACGAAGGTTAAATACAAAAAGTATACAAATTAAGCAATATTATACGAGGATTCGCAATGTCCATCCGTGCTGTCGCAAGCGCATCCTCGGGTTGCGCACCGCCTGCGCTAATGGCCGGACGTGCGCACCGCCACCGCCACCGCGACTGCTCGCGAGTTGCGATATTACACCACTCTGCTCCATTGCTATTCATGGACATTTCTTGTCTAGGAATTAATCTACTTAATCAGAAATTAATAATAAGAAGGCGTCGTTAGTGAATCTTCCAAACTGAAAACTATTAATTAACTATAATTCGCATAATTTGTTTATACAGATTCGATAATCAAAAATTCATTAATATACAAACAAAATAATTATAAATAATTCATAAAAATATGTGGTAAGATAAAATGCTATTTATCTGTAATCATAATTTGTTTAAATGATGCTAAGGAAATGAAGGAATTCTTCATTTTGCAATTGCTATACTTGTAAAACATTTGAAATGTTCACGATGCAAGCAAATTTTTAATTAAATCACCACATTCTTAACATTTAAAGATCGTGAGTCAGAGACTTGTTGACCAATCGAGATACGTTATTAGCATACCCTGAAGCTAGAAGTTAGACACGGCTTAGGCAACTTTAGAAACGCCTTGTGCCCTTTTTACCAACTATATATTACTCAGCTCCGCCCTACGTTCAATTATAACCTTATGAGGCATTCTCACTTTTTACGCAATTAAAGAAAAAATGTACCAAGGTCCTGTATAATCTATCGTATAAAAAGGGTTAAAAATGACATCATTAATTCAATTGACACAGAACTGTCTAAAGTTAGATCCATTTAAGGTAATAATTGGAAGGCTTTTCATTTAAATTAACAGGACCTGTTACTACTAACAATAAAATTATATTTAAACTCGTATTGATTCTTAGCAGCACTCAGCAGCTATTACAATAATTGAGATAACTCACATACATTGGTCCGATCCCAAAGTAAGTAGCTTTATCACTTGTATTATGATAATCAGAAACAACTAAGTTATCACAATAAATACACATATAAGTTTATCAACAACCTAGACTCCGCAACAAACACGACTCATCACACAAATAAATGCACCTACCGTGTTTCGAACCCAGGACCAATTGCGCCAATAGACGACCTATTAACTGGAAATTTAAATTTATTTTCAAAATTTGTGAAGAATTTATATTCAACATCGCAAAAAGTAATAACTGACTTCATGGTTCACACGTAGGTACCTAGAACTGCCTGCGTTCGGTTTTAAAGAAACAAGAAATGTTTCGTTTGCAAGGCAAGGCAAGGTCTTTAAGGAAGAATGCGCTGAAAGGCTCCATGCTCTCTCGTGCTTCATTCTATGTTTTAGACTTCACTTTTATACGCACAAAGATAATTTTTCTATCAATAAATACGCTGTAGAGAAGCGTACCTTTGATCTACTTCTTTTGAGAAGCAGCAAACACAATAGCATAGGCGCGTGCGGCGTTTCCGAAACGTGATATGCATGATCTAATATAATTTACACAACTCAGGCGTCAATCGATAGGGAAAATATTGAGCTTTCTTCGATATCAATAAAAAGATACGTGTCACTTGAAGCGGCCACATCCGGGAACCATTGTGCTTCAACTGGCTTCCGGTGCAACCCGATACACTCCTGCGCACGTGCGGACCTTTTCAAATTTCGAATTACGTAAATGAGCACAATGCACGAATTAGAACATAAATCGATTTGAATACAAACAAAATCAATTTATTTCTGATATTCTACTTAATACCGTAGGTATCATAGACATTGTCCTTTCATGCTACGTCTGTGATTTTATTATTTTTTTAATTACGTTTCGTCTATTATATAAAGAGCTATTTCATAAGCTGTTTTATTATTTATAGTCAAGTTGTGTAAGTATTAGTACATAGGGATAGATACACTTTTTTCATAACGGTAAATGGAACATGTTGAACCTTTCTTAAAAAGGGGCCTAAATATAATAGGTTCTTAACAAGGCAGGTATGAAGTAAAGAAGGGCCACTCAAGGGTTGGCAAACGAAAAGAGCAAGGGTGCTTCGTGTATTTATAGTGCTCACCGCCCTTCAATGAGCTCAACAAGAGCCCTACAATCAGATCCTTTTTAATTTAGGTGATTTCTTTTTCAGGTGGCCTTGATTCGATTTGTAAAGTGATTGTGGATAATGAAAGAATTCAAAGGCGCGGGGTCAACCGAGTCACAAAAGCTTTAAATATTCAAAAAAGATCCCTATCGTTTTATATTATTTTCGTTTAAATTCAAAGTTAAGTCGCGATAACATTTCATGGATCAATAAAATTTTATTCCCTTTTTAATAACTACTGTCGAAACGTAAAAGTTAACTAATCGAAAAGTTATCTACTTTTAGTTAGTCGTTCGGGTTTTTTTTTAAATTGTTATGTAAACATTTATATGAGCATAAAACCCTCGCTTATATACTTCAATTAAATAACTAGCACAATAGAATGTCAGTGTTTCGTAGAAGTCTACAAATAAACACAGTCGGTGTGATAAGGAATTATCGCTGCCACAGTGAATTTTTTCAGTTGTAATGTGCTTGCGTCGTTTTGTATGCAAATGAGTGCATTTCGAGATAGCCTGTAACGTACACAACCTCCACCAAAACTTTACTTTATGTAAGGTTTATGTCTATTATTATTGTATTAGGACTCCTTTTATGGGTCCTTTTTAATTTTTTCATTAAGATGAAACCTTACCTACGAATTTGCCTTGTATTTCCAGTACTTACGCAAGCATTCTTAGCCTTACGTATACTACCAGCCAACAAAATGAACGAAATTAATGCAAAGGGTATGGGACTAACGTTACATTGAAATCGTCTTATATGACAATAAAATGGATAATCCGCGCAAGTGGTGCTAAGGCCTTACGTGTTCTTTGAAATTTAAGTAACGTTCATTGTTCGCGAATTACGCAGGTGTTTCAGCTTGAACCTCAATACATTCGCATATCCTAAAGTGTGGGAATTAAGTCGGGTGAAGGAGTTGGTGATGCTCAATATTAGTGTCGGGTTACAGGGCGGCTTCAGACCCCATAAAGCCCACGGCGGTCCGATTGAAGTGCCGAATTCAATTAATTGCGCTATTTGCAGTGCTCTGCTCCCATTGAAGGAATCCCTCGCAAAAACAAATATGTACTTGCCGAGACTTCATTATCCAATATTAAGTTCCACCACTTCCATCTTATACCTTCTACAGCACTGCAATTCGATTTGTTCTCGGTTTCGTATCTGCATTTAAATCATTAACATAATTATTTAATCTTCAACGCGAGACTGAAGTAGGTAAGATGTTTTTATAAAAAGTTGCATGTTAACTTGTGTATTTTATGTACTAAGGTTATACTAAGTCCTTATTTTATACTATTCCCAAGAAGTGAAGACAATACAATAATTCGTTCTGAACTATGAATTCTAAGAAACAATTAACTAATTACCGTGATATCAGTTACGTTATATTGTTATGAACATGTGTCTCTTTTAAAAGTAATTACCATCTTAATCTTTACTTTCAACAAAAAACATTTGTTTAACAAACTATGTACGTACGTGTTGGCCTTTTATCTTCAATTACGTTTAATATTCATTAATTATTCAAAATTCTTTTGTTCGTAAAAACATGTACCTACATTGTACATAAGACGTAACAACTTTTTGCACATTTTCTTATTAGAAATAAGTTTACGTCAATGTTAAAATGCAGAATGCCTGAATTTTTGGCGCAAAGCTTAATAAGCATTTAATGTACCTACCTATATAGACGTTTATCAGCTTATCCTACTACGTTTCTCGTTTCCGTTGTTATTTCCTCCCTCTCTAAATGGCTTACCCAACACAACAAGAGTTTTTCAATGAACCAGCAGTTCGTGAAATGAAAAACCTACCAACCAAACACTTTCTAACAGCTTTATTATATTATTATAGATATCTGTGGCAGAACAGTACTTTTTTCGTAAAACATTGTAATTGTCTCTTCGGTATCTAATCGCACCGGGGACGGACGCCGTGGGCGTTGTCCTTCATGGGAGCTGCGATATCGCTGTCACAACACTGTTCTGTCATGACGCGGGACCAACTACTGTTATTTATCTTCTTTGTCACACAGTTTAAATTTTGATAAAGTCTACATAGACTGCTTTGTCTGCATATATTCTCTATTTTAAACTCCGATAAAAGTCCATGAAGATAAAGTCAAATGTTGTCTATCTATAAATTAACTAAAATAGGTATAGCTTTATTATATCGTACAGATTAACCTAGTCTCAGTCAAGACAACGTGAATATTCTCTCTGAATGCTATAGATAACTGTTTAGGACAGTCATATCAAGGAATAAAAAATAATTGGTACGGGAAGTGACGTCCTCCCGAGCGCGCTCCAATTTAAAATACAGGCCACTGCCGTACTGTTAGTGGTTAAGGTTTACGGTTCATCTTGAAAGACAGACGTATTTGACAAACAGTTCTTAATTATAGGGCCGAACATAAAAATGCGTAAATTACACTTCGAAAAACTACTAAAGTGACCTTATTGCTAACTCACATAAAATTTTGAATTCCAAATGAACTCAATCACTTTTGTATGTCTGTTGTGTAGACCGGATGCGTTTTTTAATTAAAACAAAGGTCATGAAAAAACTTTAGCCATTTATTATGGCACTTGACGATTAGCATATTATGACATTTACATATTTCCACTATAAGGATTAGTAATCAAAACTTTTTTGTAACGTTAATTTTTATGATGTATTTATCTTAATACCAATAAATTTTCTTTAAGTATCACCTTTAAGAACAATAGTGAAATGATAAATAGAAGGTACCTATATAAACAGATATGTAATTTCTATTACGAAAAGTGGTCCTGAGCTTAAAATCCGTCTCTGCAGTAGATACAATGCGACACGTATGTTATTCAATGGGTATTGCGCAAGAGTTTAGTCCCGGGGAAATAAAAATTGGAAAAGCTCACTACTACTATCTCCTACTACGTGTATTTTCTGTAAAGAAAATTATTAATGAAACAGACGGGGAACTGTTTTCCCCATACCCCACTAAGAGCATTATAAGACTTTGTATTTGAGCAGGAATTATATTCGTTCACAGATGAATGATCCATACTTTTCCAATAAAAAATTATTACATTTTAATAGAATAAACTGTATGTATGCGGAGTTTATTTTCAATAATTTTATCTGTAAAAGCTTGTTTATCTGTGAGTTCCGTCGCTGCGGCAGATAGCTCGCTTCATTGTTTACACTTAATATTATTCAAAGCATGGTATTTCTGAGTGAATTGTATTTTTAAATTTCAACGCCAAAGGAATGAATACGAGTTGACTTTGTGCGATCGACCGCCGTTAATATTACTACGCCTTTTGCGATCAATATTACGCACATGCCATACGTAATGCACTCTTTTTGTTGCCGACTCTGCATTCTTAAGAAAACATCGCTAATGAATAGATAAATCTAATACATTTCTGAGATATCTAAGTTCAATTCAACTTACTAAAAAAAATTGTTTTAATATACTTAATTATTATATTATATTGTTTTAATATACTTAAATATTTAAAAGTTTTGAAATCTTTGTGTGTCCAGTGGTTCTGTAGTACTGTGACTATTAAAAAGAGGGAAGGGCAATAATGCTGCCTGACTCCCAAAGTTTATTGTTAATTTTTCAGAACAGTTTTGAATACCTATTGCAAGAGTTCTAGGCACTAGAACTTTTAAGAATTAGATCTATATAATATGTTTGACCTTATATTATGTTTTTACGTTGTCGTTGTTAATTAAAGCCTCGCGTCGTACAAGTCTATTTCCTACAAAAATCTAGCGCAAAGACAATATCCCGCATATGTTTGTTTCCGCCGAACATTTGTTGAGTATAGAAAACTCATTTCCCTCGTCATTTCCCGCGCAAGCCTCCCTCATAATTTAATATCGACTTCGTTCCAGCGTCGCTTTGCAAAACTTGCACTCACAATTTAATGCTGTTATGTTAATTGTATTACAAAACCTTTAAAACGCAAAAACGTTTGCTCAAAAAATTATAGGGAAAACTGTTTCATAATTGGATTTAACCTTAAAGTGATATTTAATTACACTTTAACATATTTACTCATAACAACAATATGAACTTGGAAAAATTGTAGCAAAAGGAATCATCTAAATATTAAGATTCCTTTTGCTTTAAAGGAATGTAGGTAGGTAAGAAGTTCGGTGACCAACATCGATAGACTTATTGAAAACACAAGTATGTATTTATACATAAACTATGTTATGTTTTATAACATCTTAAAAAAAAACATCTTCCGATGAAGCCGTCCGGTAGACAATAGCCCTCTATATCCGGTAGCACACGTGCTCAGGTGGGCATTATCCTGCGTTCCCTTGTCCCTGCTTTTGTGACCTTAGAGACCCACCCCTGGTAACTTGACCCGGTTTCAGTACCGCCTCTTACCCTCCCAGTCCCATCCGATTCGTGAATTCTATGACAATATTAGAAATTGATATTTGGCAGCTTGCATCTGCCTCTTGTCTACCTGACGCTAAGTATATATATAAAATACTCGCCACGATGCTTTAAATTATATAGCTTTCTTTAGTTTTCATAAGTATGTACATATTTAATTTACATACTTATTTAAGTTGGATTCGTCTAATCTGAGAATAGCAGAATAACTGTTAAAAATTTAGAAAAATTCACATAAAAGTGTTTATGAAGAAACGATTTGAAGACTGTTTTTTTATATTTTAATTATATTTTCTATAAATAAGTACCTACCTAAGCAAAGTCGTAGATATTAAATGTCTTTTACTTACGTGAATATCACACGTTTAAATAAAACGAACGGATTAAACGCGTATATATAAGTTTTTATTGTCATTTTACTCATTAGGTACCTAAAGTACTTTCGATATCAGTTGAAAGTTTTTTGATATCTGTAACAGTTACCGAATAATCGCCTGTGCACACTTAAGGATTACACCCGGTAGGTGTATATCGTTAGAGCTCACTGTGTCCTTCCATCAGTTTTGCTAAAATCCATCAGTCTACAGCAAATACTAGTATTAGATATATTAGATAGCTAGCATATGGATAGTATTAGCGCATTATTATTATTAAAATATAATGTATTATGCAGGTATTACAGAGATTATTTATTTCGTCGTAATGGAAATGGTAGAGCGTTTTTTAGCCGTTCCCAAGTGTTGGTCGTCACTCAAACAATAGGCGAGTCAAGGTCAGCCGCGTCCAAAGTCATAATCATTACCGTAATTGTAGCTTACTTTGTCATTCACGAGATTTATTTTTACATTTACGTCTTCAAATTAACTGCCAGGTTTATATTTAAGTCACTTTTTATACAATATAGTATTGAGCATTCAACAACACATAAAAAATTCAAGCGGTATCAATTAATCTAAGCATAAAATATGACTTCAGTAAATACGAATTGCAATTCTATTTTCTCTGTATACTATAAGTATATACAGAGAAAATAGAATTTATATTCTTTGTGTATAAGTAAAGCACCTGAACATAACTTAAAAAGATTTGAAAAAGGCTAAATAAAGCGTAATAGGAACGTAATATTGTTTTCGAATAGTTTTGTTGTTATTCATGACCTTCGTTTGTTTTTATTTATTTTTACCTAAACCGCAGATCCACAGTTATTAGTAAATAACGACTTCAGAAGTTCTTTCAATTACGACAATAAAGTAGGTAGGTAAGTGCCTACGTTTATTAATTAAGAGTTGTTTTCCTGAAATGATAACGCACAGGAAAAATACTACTTGTATAACAATGGATATTGTACATTGAAAATAGAGTGCAGTATCTACAGTATTTTAATTAAGTCATGATTGTTAATTGTTATAATTAGTAATAGAACGTATGCTAATTTTCATGAGTCTGTCGATTAGCAAAAAAATCAACGGTCGCGCAACAGTTGGTTTCGTAGCAGGTGGCGTGACAGGTCGCCTCGGAACGCACACTTGCAGCCATTCGGATGGACTCGGCTCTCCTCGGCCCGCTCAGTTTATATTTTCCGCCCTCTCTTGATCCGCCCGAGGCCGAAAGCTCAGTTGACGATTAAGCGCAAAGCGGTGCGGTGTGGTCGACGCGTGTTAGAGCGCATGTATTGCTCAACGTAATTACTATTAGGAAAAGTGTTCAATTTTTACATCGTCTACGTTTGAAGTTAGATTTTTTAAGTTTTTATCAGTGCAGTTTATTGTTTTTTTTTTTTTAAAGAAGTGGAATTCAATGAGGACTTATTAGTGTTTAGGCGGTGCATATCCGCCATGCTTTTAGTAGAGCCGCGAGAAGCCGCCGGGCCTCCGTGCGCGGCGCCAATTCATCTCCCCATGTCCACTGCTACAAAACTAAACTTTTCAGACTACAGTGTTAAAGTGAAACCTTATGAAAATACTGAAACGGACACCAGATTGAACTATGAACAAGCGTTGAATGCGGCCAGACTAGGATATGAACAATCAGTGAATAATTCTAGCAAGTTACAGTATGAACATAACAGGCTCTCGTTTGATCCTACTGTAGACAACATTTGTACTGACCCGTCCTACATATTACCTGCAGGTTTGCTTTTCTACTTTATATTTACTGCTTTATTTCCAGTTTAGATAATGCCTAGATATTTATTTACTCTGCCTTTGTAGGTAGATACTGTACTGTACAGGTACCTACTTTGATTTGCAACTGCAGAAACAATATTTTGAAATTAAATAGGACAGATTTAATAGAAAGTATTAATTTAAATTAGTTTCAATGTTAATTTACAAATGCAGTTGTATTATATTAGTTAAGATGCTTAATAAATAATAGTTTTAACAAAGAGGATATATGAGTACCAATGTACTTATACGACAAATTTATTTTCAAATTTTATCAATTTTAGTCAAAAATCTAATTCATAGTATTATGACAAACATGTATATGTTTGATCTATTTCGTATTCTGCGATTTTGTTTGGCTTAATATTTTCAAAATCCTAAATCATCTCCCGCGTTCTTACCGATATACAAGTTTGTAATCTTATACAGGTAGTGTACAAGCTGATTAACGTTATTATGTAGGAATATATTCTAAGATTAAATAGAATTACTATGTATCTATTTTCCATCACTACTCAACGCGTTGTAATATCTAAGTACCTACCTATTATATTTATTCTGTGTTATTATGATAACTCCAATAACTTGATGGTATAGAAGTAATCTCTTAATGATATCATTGAAGTAAGAGGCGAGCTTCATTGAGAGCCGTGGCCGGAAGCACTCAGCCCGCCATGTTGGATCCGGCGCGGGCGCACCTCGCCGAACTTCCGCCGCGTGAGACGCATAAAAAGCTCGTAGAGTATTGTCTCGTAGGTATAGCTTACATTTGCATACACAAATTACGTGAAAATAATGTGAACACTTCATCTACATAACATTATCGACACAATGAGTTGAATTAAATCATAATAAAATTATGTTTCCTTCTTGTGTTCTATGATAAATCAATTATTATTGTTTCTTTCCTCTTTTAAATATCTAACTTATACATTTATGTTATATTGCGTTTTACACATTGAAATAGTTTAATCAATTACATATAATCATTATATCGTAGGTACCTGTGTAATTGAACTTCATTTTTCTAGTTTTATTGTTGCCCAATAATTGATCATACCGTATTATGATCTCATTAATTTGGCAGTTTTAAATTAGTCCCCATGTGCATCAAGCTCATTAATATGCAGTTCTAATCGCCAACAAATAGTTGCGTTGGTGTTTAACGGTGCAGGTCGACCACCTGTACATAATCACTTCCTTCCTTTTACAGAAACAAATCTCGATCGGTTTACGTGTGCGAAATCGCGAATTAGTTTCGGAATCCGTTAAGTTATTGCAAATATAGAGTCATAAATGATTTATGATAAAGCAATGACTCCATAACTCATAGCTGTCTGGATTATCGCAATTCGTGTATGTTTATTAATTAATTTTCTTAATAAGTATAAAGTTTGTTTTTTTTTTAATTTTTGATAGACTTCTATAAATGTGTTCCACATAATAATTTTTATAACCTCCACTTTTTTCTCATTTAAAATACAAGAATGTCCGCGCATAACAAGTTTAAGATAATATTAAAACAATTTTCCTTGTGATTAATATTAATAACAAAATAATAGTTCGTCCCACGGGGATAGTGACAGTCCAGTTATGAATAGTTCAACAGAGTTCTACAAATTCTCACGCATCTATTAATTGCCAATAAAATCCGGTCAGAATAAATATCAATGAAATATGATAATTGATGAGGTGATCTCGGAACCTATTAACATTTTAAGCCATAAACAAGTTTCCTATTCACCTAGAGAAAATTCTATTATTAAATGCCAAAATGATTATAAAACTTGTCTTTTTCTATATGTTAATTTCGGTCTTTGTTTTGTTTCTGTCAGATCAGGTTAATATCTTGAGTTTCTTATTTTAATTGTAACAAAAACGTTCCTGATGTTGTTATGATTTATCCTGACAAATTAGATAGTCTTTATCGGTTTTATGAGCATTGAATTGTCAATAACTAGAAATCAAAATATCCATTAAATAATGAAAAAAACGTTTTCTTTGACCTTTACAGTAAATATATTTAATTAACATTAGAGGACATTTATGGTCTGGCGACATGATATAAGGACTAAGTGCAAAAGCAAATTATTTTGCATTGTCATTTGAAGACCTGATCGTATTAGGCACCTGTCAAACGCAGCTGTTGAAAAAGTCGCGCGTCTTACGACTTTAAGCTGTGGAATAACTGTGACATGCCCCTAGATAGCTTGTATTAACGAACTTTGACCAATACACCAACCCACTTCACAAATACTATCTAGATAGAACCTAAAAGAAGGTGGTTTGTAAAATTCAACTTAAGTTTGAAATTCGAATTGTTTAAACGCGTTCCGGAAATGTAAGCGTGCTTCAATATTTATACACATTACGTCACAGGATTGGAAATGACGTAGCTCGACATGACGCTCATTCATATTCACTTCCGCCAGCCGACTAGAATTGGATTCGCCTTCCTGTGCACTTCGCGGTAATAACTATTTTTTCTTAGAAATTGCACACGTCTTCTATTAGAAACTCGAATTAAATAGCAGCGAGCGAAAAAGCTGCCGCGCTTTTTCTGTCACGGCTAATTCATTTGCACTTTGCAAAGGAGCTTTGCCGCCTGGTATATAGTTCCATAGTTTAACTTTTTACGTAACTCAACATTAACTCTACGAAAGCTTTATTAGGCGTTAGATGGCAATAAATGTGAGTGACGTAACAACACGGTGTCACGTCCCTTCATTGATGCGCCCGCGCCACTTCCGTCGTCGTAGCGCCACGACATCCTGTCTCTGAATTAACACAAGAATTATAGTTCCTTTCTTAAATATATAGCCCTAAGATCTTTTTATTGTCTTTTGTTACTTTAATTTTAATGATACAATGAACACGTCGAAGGAAAAATAGTGTTACCTATGCATTAAATATTCCTTTAATAAAGCATTGTGTTGTGTTCCTTAAAATATTGTCAGCATATGTTTTATGGGGGGCAAAATTTTATGGGTTCCTCGTGTCATAAGCCGCGTTCGCTATACAGCAGGTCTCGCTGTGTTTTTGTAACGACTGACTCGTGCGCAGGTGCCAACACACCTGCTAAAGTAACGAATTGACTCTACATGGCATATAGCACTATCATATTAATTGTATATTACATAACTTAATGACAATGTTAGAACTGGCTTTGTTTTAAAGCTGAATATATTATCTACAGCCAATGTTTTTTCTAAATCTCAATTTGTCTTACTATAAAAGCTCTTAGTTTGGTCTGTCTTATTTAATTTATTTTGTTTTGAATAAAAATAATTGACTAGTGACTACACTCTACACCTAATGTATTTGTTTGCCTATTACGACTTATTCGTTGTTCCTCTTATATAAAACAATGGGTAATAAGATCTTATTAAGCCATTTCAAGACGATATTAAAGTTATTTATCGAGCAAATCGGCGTCACCATCTGCCGCCCGCGCATGTGTTGACGTTAGCATTATGTTGCACCGGATATTATTGTAATACATTATTTTTATATTAAAACTTTACTTAAACATGTTCTCTTCCCTATCATATACAAAACGCTTGTGAAACTGATTGAATGATGGATAGTTAATGTTATAATCAAGCAGTGACCTCTCAATGACACTTCAATGATCTCATCACGCCGATAGTAGTAATCAGTAGACCAAATTTATCATAATGGAACACTTTGGGAGAATTCAAATAGTAGACTCGAAGCACAGTTCTGTCTTTATATTATTAAAAAGCGTCAAGTTTGTTTAGTTAGTAGCGTGGTACACGGTTTTATTGGCAATAAATATCGGCGTATCTGCCGTTATGATTTCGCCGGATCCCGTCCAGGAAAAACGAATGGAGCTCTGTATTTATAAAACAAGTTGAGGTCACGGCACAGTTATTACATTTTCATATCGCAACGTACCGAGCGAGATAATTTTAATGTAATGAAAACAAATTGATTTGTCTTGTTTTAATTCGCTTTTATAAAATAATCGAAACTCAATCTCTCTAGCGTCTCCTGATTTAAGGAGGCTGAATTAATATTTTTTAAATCTTATTCTGAAATAAAAAATGCAACTATTATAGATATTTTGTCACAACAATTCAGTCTTAATGTCCTAAAATTCTATCTACTCACAGCATATGCATAACCTTCTGATACGTGAAGTTAAATAAAATTGTTTCATAAAAATATACAATATCCATCATATAGAATTTGCGTAGAAAATAATTAGATCTGATAGAAACGCGCATATCACGACAAAGAATGGCATCCGCTGGACATTAATATATATAACATTTCCTGTCGAATGATGCTCCAATTTTTGAGTTTGATTTAAACTCTCGCGATGACAGCAATTTCCTTTTATTTTGAATTTCGATGTAATTTTCCCACGTCTCTTCATCTTACTGTAACCATCGATTACATAATAAATTTTACGTAGATAACGTAAAATCACAATTTTCACAGACTCATTATTTTTGAAAATCTCTTGACAAAGACCATGTACAGTTTTTCTATATGTGATAGGCATGTTGTTAAAAATAGATAATTAGGTAATTTGGCCTTAATAAACCAATCAGGTACATCGTGTACAGAGGTATGTTAGAAATTTAAAAAAAATCTAATGTCGAAATAGGAATCTATAATCAACGAAAAGGTATACCTAACCAATCCTTTGCAGTGATGTAGATATGTGCCCTATATAAGCGTCATCATTGCAACAATAATAACCTACAATCGGAGCTTAATTAAAAAATATAATCGCTAATGAGCGAAGACTGTCAAAACAGCAGCACACGGATGACATCCAACTATCGTCGGGTGAGCACCTGCGTTCGCGCTTCTAATTTTAAAAAATCATATTCAACTTCCGTTTCAGATTAGGAATTGGCGCAGTGAACTCATGGTTCGAAATTAATTATGGAAACGCCATTAAGTATAATGAGGATAATATCAAATAAGACGCTTGATTGTTTCCTATTTATTTATTCTCAGTTGTACTTATGTGTCTATTTATAGACGGGTTTCAGTGTCTTTTTCCTAATAAGTTTTCGCTTATCATAGTGACACCATATGGTCAGGGTGTGCGCGTGCGCAGCCAAAAAAAACGTGGAACATTTTTGCAGTTATTGAGTTTCGTAAGAACAAGTAAAAAATGTTATAGCCCAGCTGTGCCCGCTTCTGGTTACTGTCACATTACATCTTTGATCATTTTAAATATTCAATGTCTGAAATCCGCCACAAACTCAATCAGACCGCAACCCGATTATCATAAAGTGCGTTGTTTACGCCGCAATCGCTTTTAATATAAAAGCGCAAATGTTTCGTGTTTAACTATTTTAATATAATCGTTTGACAATTTTATATCAATTTAGTTTTTTTTTTGCTAAATTGAGCGATTAGAACTTTAATTGAGCGTCTGGCTATTTGTCGGAGTATCGAGAGCTTTTAGGACCGTATAGAGATGCAGTTCGTTCCGCGCCAATAGCCGGCGAGTCCGCGACCTTTCGACCTGGCGCGCGGGGCGTGGCCGCGCCTCATTGGCTGCCCCGCCCCGCGCCGCCTGCCACCACGCCCCGCCGACGATCTCTGTCATATTCGATAAACGCTCACGGAGATAATTATTTTATATTCTGCCGTTTGGCCACAATTATTACGCTGGACATCACCGAATAGGTATCTGTACCTACTGGCTACCGGAAACTTATCTTTAAGTATGTTTTCATAATGTTTCTTTGTTGCATTCGTAGAAGTATTAAGTAAAAGAAACAGTCTGACGTAAAAAACAGTCTGTGTAATAATAAATTGTTTTCGAAACAAGTCTATTATATTTGTCTCGCGGTGACGGACGACAGGTCAGAGGTGAGTGGGGAGTCCCGCGGGAGTGCTTTGCCTATTCTTAATGTTTTGTATCAGATTTATAGCCACTCCTGCGACGACTGAAGGGAATTGTAATGAGGCACTGTTGCTTCATTAAAATACTCGTGTTTGTCGGTTTGACGCCGCAAAGTGATTTGTTTACGTGTCTTTGTTGTTTGGAACATTAAATCACTCTTTCCATGACGCGATGAAGGAACGTTTGGGTGTTTTTTAAAAGTAAGTATGTTATTGTTAATTCGAGCGTGAAATACTCACCGAGACGGTTATTCATTACACGATGCTGGCTTAACATAATTGATTAATTGATGGATTACACAAAACAGTCGGTTTTTGTTTTTGCAATATGTTAATTGTTACTACTGGTGTTAAGCGTATTCCTAGGTACTGTACATATACCTACTTAATATCAACGCATTTACATCATACGCAGGTACATTAATAGTTATTGTGAAGCAGGCATGACGGAACAATTCTTAATTGGCAATTGGATACGAAATTCAGTTGTGATGACGGTTGGACCCGTAAATAACTTTATTAATATAATTGTAAGCCTTCATTGGCACACGAATTTTTGCGTCGACTTAAAAGTTATAGCGATGGGTAAATGTCTCGGTGTCTGTCGTAATCAAAAATTATGGTCTGTTCGCGTGTTAGTTGTTTGCTGTACCTAGTTTAAACTCTACATGCCGTTGTCTGTGATCCGCCACAACAAAAGCACGCACGGCGGCCGTGGGAATGACACTACAGTCATTATTTTAGCATGCCGACCTGACAGTATAGTTAGGCACCTATGTCTTATCTAAAGTACATATAACTGTGAAATACATGTATACCTAAGACGAACATACATATACCTACATTTTGTTTTGTATATACAAATATAGATATATATACAAAACCAAAGGGCGATCTGGGTGCTTATCTTACCTAATAGGTACCTAAATACATAAAGTAAATTCCCGTTACCCCTAGTGATCATTTCCTTTACAGGCAAGTAGGTGATCAGCATTCTGTGACAACCCAACCGAAACATTAATTTGATTCCCTGGGCTTCGAACGCAGGACGCAGATGCGTAAACCATTTAGCCACGTAGGTGGTAACAGAAGTAATAAATCACTAGATAAAATGTAAGTTCGTTGTGAACAAGCTTCAAATTAGCACAATTTACTGTTCACGTTCGACGCATAAAAATTATTCAAATTCAGACTCATCTTTATTTATTCGATGTCAAAGATTAGTCATTAGTGTTAGGAAATATACTTATAGATACGGCTCATGTCTCGTTTAGTTAGTGTCAGTAGGCAGAAGATAAATAGATTCTGTATGGACAATAATCGTATGAGCAATGAGCGCTGACCCGACCGGCCCCGTATCGCTCTGATACAATTATCCAATCACACGCGATGCCACTATGATTCTTATTGAATCACGACTCCTTACTCAAGATTTCAAATCTAAGCTTACACGGCCTATTTACATCAATAGGTACTTAGTAGGCAAGGCAAGTATAAAACTTTAAGGACTTTTAAAGATGGTCAACTAATAAACACAGTATGTTAAAGGCGTACCTATTTTAAAAAAAACATTAGTTAATTTAACAGTTATTTAGCAATAAATAAATAATTTTTAAAAATCACAAAAAAAATTCCTTTATCTAATACAATATCCTACACTGACGAAATTACCTACATATAGATATGTAGTTACTACGTAAACAGATATTTTGATTGAATTGAATAAGTATACCTAAAGTCTAGCTCTGCATGAATCATACTTCAACTTGAATTCTATTTAAGTTGAAGTTTCAACCAAAAATAAGATTCATATAAAATTTTCTGCCTTTATTATTCCCATCTGCAATATTATGTTTAATTTGAATAATTTTGCATATACTTAATGTTCATATTTCGAAACTATTGCTCGAAACTATTAGTTAAACTATTCCAGTTGCAAAGTTGGGAAAATATTTATTTACTTAATATTTAAGAGAAAACACAATATCATCGTTTGCAAAAATAGACGTCAACCATAAATTCGGCAGTGCTATCAATATCCCAAGCCGCTTGTCTAGTCTATGAAATAAGATTGCAATTCTTACAGAGTTTTGTTATTAAAGAATGTGTGTGTCAGTAAAGCGGGCTACGGCAGCCAGCTCAGGCTCTGTTGAGCACGCGGCCGCAGTCCGCGGAACAAAGGGCGAGCCGTGAACCGCGACCGTCACGGCTCGCTACCCGCCACATTTAACACACGCACACCATCGAACACCATCACGCACACATCTACACACCCTGTGTCCAACAACATGCCCTTGAACCAACCATATTCAATCTTATACGTTTCATTTTCATAATTTTGAAGATTTAGTTCTATACCTTCTGACAAAAACATAGATATCTACTGCATCTAGGTTTTTAACTAGGACAAATAGTACCTACCGCATTTTTGCATTAGTTCCCAATTTTCCTTACTTATTTGTATTCGAAAGTAAAACCATCTTATGATTTCCGCTTGATTCCAGGAGGCTACACGACAGGTGGTCCGCGGGACAGCAGTAGCTACTATGGAGAGAGTGGTGGTCCAGCCCCAACGCCGGCGGCAGCTTCCCCTCTAGACGAGTATTACTCCCCGGAATACCCCCCACCACCCGCGGCGCCCACGCAGCCCTACCTCGAAGATTACTACCACCATGCTCATGCACACACGCAGCCTCTTATAGCCCACGAACACAAGTACCAGCCACACACCTATACGAAGCCTTATCCTAGAAGTGAGTAATTAAGAAGTTCCAAGTTCTTCTAGCTCTGATTCTAAACATAAGAAAAGAAATTCCATATCCTAGAGAATCAGAAAGCAGACACATTTCAGCACCTCTTTCAGTGATCATTTTCCTTAAGGCCAAGTAGGTAAACAGTTCTGTGCTAATCCAATCGAAACATTTAAGTGTCCCCGGGATTCGAACTCAGAACCTGCGGCGTCACAAGCAGACGCGGGAACCATAGCTACTTCCGTATTTATGTATTTATATACCTATTCATGATTCGCCTACGTATTACCTAGATAGAACTTAAATAGTCTTTCTTAATAAATAATTGTTGCTACTTACATCTCATTACGCTTACCTACATACCTAAGTCCTAAGCTTATCACTAACTGGCAGATTGTAAAGTTCTATAAAGATTAAATACATAAAAATTTATCCCGTATTTTCCAACTTATAAATACTTTGCTATAAATAATTAACATAAATAAAATAAATAATAAGAATGCATTTCCATTAGGTAGGTACATTATAGAATAAAAAACCAAGCAAATTAATTCTTGTAAAATAACGTAGCAATAGGTAGGTACATATATAAGTAGTTGAGTGCAAAAAATAGTGACAAGTCATTAAAAGATCCAATGATAATAAAGAACAAAGAGATTTCTGCCTTTGTTTTAATTATTGCATTCGTTGCATCACAGTTGCGATCATTAAATGATCCTTAAAAATAGGAACAGAAATCTTAAGAAACATGACAACATTCTACAAAGATGATATTACAAATTTTGTTAAATTTTTTTTCGCAATTATTTTTTTCAAATCTCCGATTGGATTTGTAAGATCCCCTTTTCTATATCTATTTCACATACCGTTTGTTGCATTTTTCTAGAGGTGGAACATTTTTTTTTCTTTTTTTTCTTTTTTTGGAACATGTTTTAGTAAAAATATTAAAATTTTCTTCGGTAGATATGTTTATAATTTTTTAGTGTTTAATGTTATTTTTAATTTAAAACTGTGTTTCCTCAAAATTATCAGCTGCTACGAGGAGGTTTAAAGTAACGAAAAAGCTTTATTTATTAAAAACTTCTTTTAACGATTTGAACTATTAGTTAAATATTTAATAGTTGTTAAACGTTTAGATGTTTTCATATATTTGAAATTAGCTCAGTCATTTTTAACTTTGCTTTTGCTACGGATTGAACTTTTGTTTCAAGCTTTTTAGGCACCTACCTACTTACACCTATCTTTGTTTAATTTTAACCTTGCTTTTATTACTTCAGCGGCGGGCGCGCGTTACGGCGAAGTGTACGGCGAGGCGTATCCAGACTATGGCGGCGCGTGTGCGGAATGGGGAGAGTGGTCAAACGAGCAGCACACCCTGCCGCAAGACAAGCTGCCGTACCCCGCTGCCGGGCCTTGCTTCACCGGTAATACATCTTCATATATTTATATCTTTCATACCCATACCTTCCGTTTCCGCGTTTATTAATCGTAAAACGTATTGATACCCTCTTGGTGATAGTTGTTAGCAGAAGTTTTGTAACGTCATGCAGTATGTAATTTAAACTAATTTTCATTATTATTTGTCATTTTCTGTCATATCCATGTCGTATTTGTACTAAAATAATAATTATTCTATTGCTAAAACGTCAATTTAGAAGTGACCTTTGGCGGGAAATCTGTATTCCCTTTTCGGTACTTCAGATCAGCAATTATAGGAATTCATAACATAGATTGTATGACATGAAAAGCAAATATGGAGGTAGATAATGCGTTACATCGTAAAGCAAGTGCGGTTCACGTGTGCAGGGTCAGGCCCCATCCAGCTTTGGCAGTTCCTGCTCGAGCTGCTCACGGACAAGAGCTGTCAGGGATTCATCTCGTGGACCGGAGACGGATGGGAGTTCAAACTCACCGACCCAGATGAGGTTTGTGATAATAACAAAAACCTCTTATTCGGATAAGGGTTAGCTACATAAAGTGAACGTTAGTCTTATATTAAACATAATCTTTAATTTACTCCTCATTCATTCACATCCTTTTATTCTTTGGAAGAAAAACTGATTAAGAAAACTATAACGTGTTTTAACTAAAAGATGGTAAAATGTCCGGTAAAGGTGGCGCGGCGTTGGGGTATCCGCAAGAACAAGCCCAAGATGAACTACGAGAAATTGTCTCGTGGCCTCCGCTACTACTATGACAAGAATATTATCCACAAAACCGCCGGGAAACGATACGTCTACCGCTTCGTATGCGACCTGCAGAGCCTGCTCGGGTAACTAAGACTGTCTATATCCATGATGTGTAACGGTTATATTTTATAAATTATAATTATTCATTGGCGTATTTGCTTCATGATGAACCCACACTGGCACAAATCTGGAAAGTGGCAGTGTACTACTACAAGGCAAAGGCAAAACTGGCAAGTTTTAGCCGCAGTCACACATTTTCTACCCTAAAAATGCGTTTCTACGAATATGGATTTCTGTACCAGTAAGGTACCAATTCCTGTAGGCCAAACACCGTTTGTACCTTGGATAAGAGGTGGACAAATATAGAAATAGAGTGATAGCGTTAGACACAATATTTGTATTACAGTTTACTAGGTCATTTACAAAATCTTACTATTTCATTATATTATCTTGTTAAGTTTTGCATATTTTTCCAGAATATCACCGGAACAGCTGCACGCAATGTATGAACCCAAAATGGAGAAAAAGGACGACGACTGAGCCCGTCCCATTCACACTGCAGACATACAATGGGTCTATGACAAGATCCATCGAATACACGGAAACTATCGCCTTTATCACAGAAAATATGTACGCTAAAGCAGTAGGGAAGCTTCGTTAAAACGATCGAAACGACGCGCTTAAACAGACGCACATCTCCACATAAGGCCTGAGGCACTCTCGTGCCGTCAGTCGCGAGTTTCGAGACAGAGTCCACGCTCTTTTCATTTTAAAGATGCCAAAAGCGTATTGCGCAGTATGTGGTTGCTTACTTTACAAAAAACTAACAAACTGCTAATTATACAAACACTTATATAATTTTACTAAAATTAAATTAAAAAAACAGGCTGAGCTTCCATACTGCTTGATTTATTTTTACTGCCTTTATCAAACGTTTGAAACCTTTAAAAAACATTCACTAATATTATCAAATTATGATTTCTGTCACAATAAAAATATTACTTTAAGTCAATGATAAAGATTTAGATTTGTATGGAGCGTTATAAATGCGATAGTTTTCGTTAACTATCAAATGTTATCATAGGTGTATCTACAGGAATTACATACATACAAACCATCCGGGCCCGTATTTCAGAGCGTGACTTGACTCATAACGTTAACTTGAGCACAACACCAACTGCATAAAAATAGTTTGAAGAAAACTTTACAAGTTCTCTTGATACTAGATTTAAGTTACATTTTCTGGAATATGAGCCTGTCATTGACTTGTATTCATACATCAGCTTAAATTATTTATTCCTTTCATTATTCAGTTTAAAAACAACGACATAATAATATCACATTGACGTGGCAAAATGTATCCATTTTAACGAGAGCTATAAACAACCCGACTGCGGTTAGAAGTGTTAAGTGGCATCAAGACAAATCTAATAACGTATAATTTAACAAAATCCGTTGTGCCGTTTAGTAGTTACAATCGACAAATATACGGCATCGATTGCCACTGCAATTCAACTGATAAAGAGTTATAGATTAGCGCGACCGGAACCCAGGTCAAAGACAACCCAAATTATAAAAACATAATTTCACAAAAAACGTCGGATTTGATCTCATGCACATCCTCCAGTGGAATTTACTTTTAATTGTAAAACCTAAAGGTTCTCTTGTAAAGATTTACAGTTTGTATGATACATGTTCACCAACTGTGCCTTAAATAACATTTCTATCACATACTTGGGTCATTTACACTAACTTAATCTTAGCTATGGAGGTTCCTGACACATTATTTGCAAAGTAGGTATGTTTTAAGCGATAAAGATTATTTTTAATTTGTAAATCATATAGATGTTTTACGAAAAATCTAAATCATTTACAAATGTAGCAAAGAAAAATAATACAGGTGCAAAGTTAGGTGTTTTTATTAAAGCTGCGTGCTGTCTTTAGTGGACATTCAACAACGGATGTGAAAGTGATTCAGTCTTAGGTAGCACGTGTCCATTCAAGCATCTACAACTATTATTTATCCTATTATTAAAGATAAATAATAGTTTAAGTTCCATCAAAGGACAAATAATGTTGTCTATGAAATTGAGTTGGTATATGAGAGCTAAGTTATTGCAAATGGCGAATTGTCTCCTAACAAGGCTACTAGGCCTAATAATCGCGAACTTTAAATCGATATTAATGTGAAATTTATACATAAATAGATAAAATAGTGAAATTCAGCTATCAATTAACAATACTGTAAATATAAGTTAAATTTTGTTACTTTATAAAAATTAATTAGGTATTATATTATAGTAGTAATAAGTGTTGTACTATGTTTGATTCGCAATTGTTGCAATATGCGATTAAATTAATTACGTATGTGATGGACACAACAAAATTTATTACTTATTCAAAAAGTCCAAAGATTGTTAATCGATCCTACTGGTTAAGTTCTGGAAAACCAGAGGCCTGACTATGTGACCGGGTTCTATATCTCATAAAACGTGTGATAATTGCTACGTGTCGTAGATTTTTCATTGATTTAATGCATTTTTATGATTACATCTCATAAACATGATCACCTACTTTAACAACAGTACGCTACACAACTTGGATAACGTTGACACGTAGATTATGAAACCTCTATTGAAAATACCAGGAATAATTGCTATTGCTTAAATCTAAATGCGTTTTTTTATTATATTTCTTCTCCGGCTTTGAATACCGACATTTCATAGATTATAGAACCCAGGTTTTTGAAATAAAACCTCACTCTGGATTTCCTTAATTTTGTGAATTGTAACTTTCTTGTAAAATTGCAACAGCAGGTGACGTCACTTGTCGCTGATCTCGTGGTAAGGGATTGTAATGTCTTACTAGTTATGAAATTAATTAGTTGTATTATTTTCAATTTTTATAGATCCTAGCATAAACCGAAGATATTTCGATAAGTTTATCTTATAAAGTATTATTCCTCCATCAATATTTACTTGATTATTGCGTTTAGTCAAAGTTTTTACTTTTATAATTATGAAGGTGCTGAATGTTTGAGATAGCTGTTTATTTCTGGCGATGTCTTCCCCGTTATTATAAAATAAGTCGAAATTAATATTATACGAGATCTATAACTGACTAATAGATACCTACCATTTATTGTAATTTAAACCGCAATTTAAAAATGTTTAAACTATCTACCTATCCCTTAATGTATGTATTGATGGAAGATATAAATTTAAAAATATATATATTTACGAAAATGTTGTTGTTTCCTTCCTTAAACCAGGGATTTGTTGCATTAGAAATGCCACCTACACTCTCACACCCAGAGATGGATTAACCCTAATGATTCTGCTATATTTAAAACGATAACGAGAAATATATTGTGACAGGTTTACGCGAAAACCCAAAAATTATTAAACCGGTAATTCACACAAACATAGTTTAACAGGTCGTAGTGTAAGCTCCCTCGGTGATAAAATGTAGATGTCTTTTGGCGCAACTAAAGCTAGACGTCCACTTGGGGCAGGTCGGGCCGCAACGGTGCGACGCGCATTTTTGCGTACTGCGTCCACTATACAGGGCAATCCGCGCCGCATCGGCCGAGTTTTAACAGTCAGTCATACGTATAACAAGCGAGCTTACGGTCGTGTGTCAATGGATAGCTCCGATGTCTTACGAAAATTTTGAAGAATTACATAATATTTTACTAGAATATCTCCATAAATGCTGCACTCCATGCGTCTACTAGCCGGGCCGGGCCGCATCGACGGAAAAATACGCTCGCTGAGCGATCCGCCGTGGTCCGGCCCGCACCGTCTCTAGTGGACGCAGTTTCATACAAAATGTTTATCAAGCGGATTTTTCCGATGCGATGCGTTCTGCCTGGTGGACGCTAAGCTTAACATCAAAATCTGGCACTTTTTTTTCTGGCCTGGTGGCTAAATGAGAAACTATAATGACGGAAAATATTAGACTGTGGTAGCATCGCTGTCAGCGGGCTAAATACATTTGACGCGCTGTACCACAGAACATTGTAGGTGGGTTCCAGTTAAATACAAAATAAAACCGTTATAATAACCATTACAGTCGTAGCCCTCAACGTTGCCGATTTGCAGGATTTATCCCAATTTTAGAACATGCGAACCTTAGTCGAGATTAAATCGGTCATCGTTCAAAATCGGCGTTTTTAACTATTATTAATTACTAGAAAAAAATATAATAAAATATTTAATTGTGTATGTTATTTGTATTTTACCCTAGCAACATTATATTTTATTGTCTATGAATGGAGATTTTCTTCAGAATGGGAGAATGTGAAATTCTTTCCATGCAGGAAAATAAAATAAATATAAAAGATGTGCAGTGGAGTAACTGTACCATTGTTCCCATAAAATTTCAACGATGTCATGGTGAAGTGAGTTTTATATCTCACTAGTCACTGTTCAACCGCGTCCTACTTATTTATGTATACTTGCTCGATGTGGCAGCTTATTTTTAAATTTTAGGTAGGTAGTGGATCCTAAACCGACACAAAAATTATGGAAACCATCCGTAGGCGATATTTTCCAAAGATATCCAACACAGTTTCTCGTCAAAATGTTGACAACGAATGGCTGGAACATGCATTCTTAGAGCACGAAATTTTAAGCTTAGATTCTATTTAGGAGTTGAAGGTGTGCCGAGCCGCAAGCGGCCCGCGTGTTTTGATAATGTACCTATTTAACCGACCTTCAAAAAAACCAAAAATATATACTTATTGTAATACTTAAATTTTATTACTTTTTATATTTTCAAGCTTTTGACAGAATTTTACGAAAATCTAAGCCACATATTTGATGTTATGGAGCAAAACTTGTCAACGGAGAAAAACATGTCATACGTTCACGCGTCCAGTTTAAACCTCTATTATATCTCGATGAAATATTAGTCTATATCGATTGCATATAATATATTATATCAATTTATAAAACGTTAGTAGAGCTAGAGTCATATATGGTAGTAAAATCAATAAGGTAGGAGAGATATTACTAGAGATAGAAAGAATATAATAACTGAATTCGTGCGATAAATCACAACATGCGTTCAGTTGCTTATTTTAAAGTACTTTAGGAGTCAATGGTTGTAGTTTATAAAACTCCTTAGCTTGCAGAGAAAGGTCGAGAAACAATGAAATACAATGAAACAATGAATGAATGAAGAGTTGAATGTGGAATATCTTTTATTCTCTAAAACACAAGTATTTATACAAAAACCTTTATCTAAACTTAGCACTAGGGTTAATAAGCATGAAGCGCAGGCGCAGCCAATCACGTCCATGTACTTTAGAGCGAAGGGCTGTGCGCGTGTGCGTACATGGCGGCTACAGTACTCCCCTCTGAGAAAAACGTACTCTAGGTTTCACCGTGCGTCCTGATCTTGTTACGTAATTTCTGGCTGGTGCTTCTTTTGTTGTATATTTATCTGCCGAGTCTGACTTATCCTTAATCTCCTTGTAGTCGATTGATGTGTCTTGCTCGTGGTTGTATATGAAGGCTGGTTTAAGTCTGTCGATTGATATTACAGAAGTTCGCGTAGGCAATTGGATTGTGAAGTGTTTTTCATTCCTTTCTAGTACTTTAAAGGGTCCGTTGTAAGGTGGTATCAATGCCGTGCGTACTGTATCATTTCGCACGAAAATATGTGAACATGTTGCTAAGTCACCATGGATGAAAGTTTTATTTGTGTGGCGCAGTCGTGGTTTTGGTGATAAAGTAGCCATTGTTTCAGATAGGCGACTGATAAACTCCGAGTCTTCAATGTTGGATTTTGCAGGTACGAAAAAATCTGCCGGTACTCTGAGTGTTGTCCCGTACGTCATTTGTGCGGGGCTATATTGTTGGCTTTCGCGTAGTGCTGTACGTAATCCCAATAAAATTGTTGTGATTTCTTCGCTCCAGTGTGTATTATTTTCTCTTGCCATTAGTGCACTCTTTAGCGTTCGATGCCAACGTTCGACCTGTCCGTTCGCCTTAGGGTTAAATGCCGTTGTTCTTATGCGTTGTACGCCCATCTTTTTACATAAGGCGGTAAAGAGTGCTGACTCGAATTGCCTTCCTTGGTCGGTAGTTATTCTTAAAGGAGTGCCAAATCTTGAAATCCAACCGTCGTATATAGCCTTAGACACGGTTTCTGCGGTGATGTCGCGTGTAGGGATCGCTTCGGGCCACTTTGTACATCTGTCTATTATGGTGACGATGTATCTGTAGTCGTTTGACGGAGGAAAAGGACCGACGATGTCGCAGTGTATGTGCTCGAAACGCGCAGATTCTTCGAACTCTCCAGGAGGGCTTTTTGTATGCCGTTGCACTTTAGCACGCTGACATCCGATGCAAGCTCTAGCCCATGTGTTTACGTCTTTGTTTATTGACGGCCAGAAGTATTTTTTTGTCATGATCTTTCTTGTGGTTCGAATGCCGGGATGACATAATTCATGTTGCGCTTGAAATGCATTAAAACGATATGCGGCTGGTAGATACGGTCTAATATATGATGTCGACACCTCGCATGTGATTGGCTGATTGCATTCGGGCACTTTTATGTCTTTAAATATTAATTTCGGGTTTTTCTTGCATTCCTTTAGTTCCTCATCTGCTTGTTGATCGATTGATAATTTATTGTAGTTGATAAAAGTGTGGTGAGGTATAATAATTTCTTCCACGCGAGATAATGCATCGGCGGCTTCGTTGTTGTTTCCTTCGATGTGTTTAATCTTTGAACAAAACTGGCTAATGAAATGAAGTTGTCGCTCTCGTCTCGGCGTATCGCTGCTGCTTGATGTTCTCGTAAGTGCAAAGGTTAACGGTTTATGATCCGTGTAGATAGTGAGTTCGCTTCCTTCAATTAATCTTCGTAGGTTTTTTACAGCTGTGTACATAGCTAGTAATTCGCGATCGTACACGCTATATCTACGTTGTGTTTCACTCATAGACTTCGAATAAAATGCTAGAGGCTTCCATATATTATTTTCTTGCTGATGAAGAACAGCGCCGATGCTTTTGTCAGATGCGTCAGTGTATAGCCGAAGTGGTGAGTTAGGAATAGGATGTGAGAGTATCGTGGCGTTAAGTATGCTTTGGCGGCATTGCTCAAACGCATTTTCCGATTCCGGTGTCCATTTGATCTGTGTTTTATCATTTTTCTTGCTGTTGTGTAGGTATTTGTTCAATATATATTGGTTTTCCGCTTGCTTAGGAAGACAACTGCGATAAAAGTTAATCATTCCTAAGAATCTTCTCAACTCTTGAACTGTGGTCGGCTTAGGGTAGTTAATAATTGCTTTTGTTCTCTCTTGGGTTGGTTTGATGCCTTCTGAAGAGACTTCGTATCCGAGAAATTCAATTTTTTCTTTCCCGAATTCGCATTTTTCTAAGTTTAGTGACACGCCGTATTTGTCGAGGCGTTCGAGTACAGTTTCTATATGTTTTCTATGTTCTTCTTCCGAGTTTGAAAATATTAATATATCGTCGATGTAGGAAAATACTATTTCGTCGAGACCTCGAAGAACTTCGTGCATGAATCGTTGAAATGTTTGACCTGAGTTTCGTAAGCCAAAGGTCATGCATTTGAATTCGAAGAGTCCAAAAGGTGTTATAATGGCGGTCTTGGCGGCGTCTTGTTCGTTATTAGGTATCCAGTAATATGCCATTTTGATATCCAATTTGGAGTATATTTTCTTTCCGTGCAGCTGGTATGTGAAGTCTTGAAGCCTCGGTATAGGGTAGCGATCGGGTATCGTAACTGCATTTAATCTTCGGTAATCTCCACAAACGCGAAGTGATCCATTTTTCTTTTTGACGACGTGTAAAGGACTAGCCCATGGGCTATTTGAGGGCTTGCATATACCCATCTCGATCATCCTTTCAAATTCAAGTTTAGCGGCCTTGTACTTGTCTGGGGGAAGAGGGCGTGGTCTTGCGAATATTGGAGGTCCCGTAGTTTCGATATGATGCGTTGTATCATGTTTAGCAGGTGTCTTCATTGATATTGGTCGTAGTATGTCGGGAAATTTCTTTAGTATGTCGTGGTAGATATGATTGTGGTTGACGGTCTGTATTGAGGCTTCGGTTGCTTGAATGCGGAGGGCGTTGACGCTTAGTTGAGTGACGCAGTCTATTAATTTTCTTTTATGAAGATCGACGAGTAGCTTGTAGTTTGCGAGGAAATCTGCTCCGAGAATAGATGTATTAACATCGGCGATAACAAATTTCCATTTGAAACTTCTTCGTAAGCCTAAGTTTAGCTCGATTGTTCGTTCTCCATATGTTTTAATTTTTGTACCATTTGCGGCGAACAATGTGTAGTCACCCCGTTGTTTTTGGTAGAATTTGCTCCTTTTTGCTGCGAGGACCGATATGTCAGCTCCAGTGTCCACAAGAAATTTTTCTTTACTTATGGAATCCGTTACACATAAGCGGTATGTAGTTTTATGGCCGTCGACGCCCGCTAACGACGACGTGCTTTTTAGTTTTCCTGTTTGAAGCTGCATGGGGATTCGCATTTTTTTGCTTCTTGTTTGAAACGCCGATGGTAATAACAAACGCCTGGTTTATAATCATCGTGCTCCTGGAATGCAGGTGAACGCGTTCTTGATCTGTATCGTGCCTTATAACGTTGGTGTTGAAAACGTGATCGGCTTCTACGTCTTTGATATTCCTGTTGTTCATTCCTCAGGCTGGCAACTTCCAATGCTAGTTTCGCGATTTGGCTTGATATCATATTTATTTGTAGACTCGTGGCGTCGTGAATTGTGGATGATGTTGGAGACGAGACTGCGGCGATCGTTGCAGGCTCGATGTGCTCCATCATTGTATCTGCCATTGTAGCTAATTTATCCAAGCTCAACTCTGCGCTAATTGAAAGGACGGCGCGAACGTGTGGCGGCAGCTGTTTTAGCCATAATATTTGTAGAGCACTGTCGGTAATTATTTTGCCACCTAGCTCTTTCATTTTGCGAAGTAGGTGGCTTGGTTTTAGGTCTCCAAGCTCCAATCCACCCAATAATTTTTGAATCTGGTTATGCTCCGACTCTTGGTATGTGGCTAACAATCTTTCTTTCAGCGCTCGGTATTTTTCGCTTGTGGGCGGGTTTAATATTAGGTCTGCAATCTGCTCCAGGTCACTGTGGCCAAGAAGTGGTATGGCGAGATTAAATTTTTGTTCGTCGCTTGGCTTGCTTGCAGCGATGGCGGCTTCAAATTGGGCGAACCATAAAAGTGGCTTTTCCCTCCAGAAAGGTGGCAGACGGGCAGGGAGTGATACGGCTGAGAGCTCCGTTCCGTACTGCTGTTGATTTTCCATTTTACGTGTTTCTTCTTCGGGGTCACCAATTTAGGAGTCAATGGTTGTAGTTTATAAAACTCCTTAGCTTGCAGAGAAAGGTCGAGAAACAATGAAATACAATGAAACAATGAATGAATGAAGAGTTGAATGTGGAATATCTTTTATTCTCTAAAACACAAGTATTTATACAAAAACCTTTATCTAAACTTAGCACTAGGGTTAATAAGCATGAAGCGCAGGCGCAGCCAATCACGTCCATGTACTTTAGAGCGAAGGGCTGTGCGCGTGTGCGTACATGGCGGCTACAGTACCATGAAAACATAATTTATATGAACGATGTTACTTTAATTTTTAGTATTAAACGATTCAGTTTTGCGACTTCTTGCAGTAAGTTATTTTTATTAAGTTATAAACAATCAACTCTATTTACTTCTTTTTATTTAAATACTTGGCACCGTCTTTCAAAGAGCAACATGACAGTTTTATGCCCTTGTTGAATTTTACATGAATTTTATTTATCAACACTATTTACGTCTTTTATTTATAGTAAGTTCATTTATAATACAAAATTTATTTTTTACTTTTCAGTGCGTTTGATTTCGGTCGGTTTTATTTTTTTGTTTAAAATTAATTTATTTAGGTAAAAGGTGCGCTAGGCCGCAAGCGGCCCGCGTGTGTTTGGATACTTTTTTATAGGCAAAAGGTGCGCTGGGTTTGGATAATGTTTTATAAGCCAAAGATGCGCTGGGCCGCAAGCGGTCTATATAGTCCAACTGAAAGAGAAAGGAACATAAGCGGGAGTGTAGTTACCTAAGGGGTGGCGAAAATTTCGTCATAATAAAGCTGCTACGCACCGTTTTCGAAGAAAATGGAAAAACATTTTTATTCTATTTATTTTCTTCAATTCAGATTTAAGAAACTTCGCAGTTATCCTTACCGAACCGAATGTGCTTTTGAATCATTGTGAATAACTACTGTGGATAATTCTAGCGTAAAAATACACTGAGGAAGTGGAGTTCACTTCCTCACCGATTGGAAATAAAATCTGATCAGTGGACTATGAATGAATGAATTCCTGGATGGAAGCCTACTGGGCTAAAGTTTTCAAAATTAAAAATCTGCTTGGGGAGCAGAAGTTCCAGAACTTGGAAATATTGATTTTATTAATTTTACTGTCTTCACCTCCAAAGAGAGAGTTTTTAGTGCTTAAAAAAAATATAAAACTAACCATAGAAATAAGCTTGATACCGAAGCAATTACTTCCCTAATTCTTACAAAACATGAAATCAATAGAATGGGAGGCGTTAATAATTTTGAACCAACGAACACACAGACCCCTCTTTCCCAGTGGGCACTTTGGGCAAGTGCCCAGGGCCCCGCGTTCGATAGGGCCCCCTCAGATCAAATACAAAGTACCTAGATCCTGTCAGATCACCAAACGATAATCAAGATTTATTACCAAAAAACTTATTTAATTCGAAAAAATCGAACCTAAATTACTGACTACAATACGAAATTACTATCTTATACATGCGTGAAGCTATTCTACTCTCGCCCAAAAATTAGGCTTTCCGACTTCAGCATGCTTAGATAAATTTAAATTGTATAATGGTATACTAAGCACATACACATTTTAAAGAAAAATCATCAGTAGTACACTCATCAGTGTGACTCGCTCCATTAAAATTGAGCGAACGAAGCGAAGTATGAACGTCCAAGTTTGAATTAACCATTTAATATATTATTTTAACGGAAATTTGGAACTGTATATTGGAAAGAATAGACAAAATAAATAATTATCTTCAGAAAGTAACAATAACACTGGACGTTGCAACTAATATGTTTACTTCACTTGATGATTTTATTATTAACTTCAGGGATAAATTTGATTACTCCGAATCGTCTGCCAAAGAAAGAAACCCGGAATCTGACTACAAGGACCTATCTCAAAGAACAAAATGCAGAAGTTCTCGCCAGAGTTTTTTTTGATGGCTCCGCGCCGTCAGTCCAACTGAATGGAAGAGAAAAATTTAAAATAGAAACCTTTCTTCCTATAATTGATACCCTCAGCGTTCATTTAAAACAGCGATTATGTTCGTATAAGAATATCAGTAAACGTTTTGATTTATTTTATTCGCTTGAAAACTCTAAATTCTGAAGAGTTGAGACAAAGTTGCAAAGAATTTGCAGAATTTTATTATAAAGATGTTAATGGGGAAGAGTTAGAAATAGGATGTTTGTATTTAACAGAATACTTGAAAAATTTTAACAGTGAAAATGAGGATTGTATATTAAAAATATATCAACTTTTGAAAGAAAACAAAATTGAAGACACATTTCCAAATGTAGAAATCGCATTGAAAATCTTCTTAAGCATGATGGTAACTAACTGCAGTGGGGAACGCTCCTTCTCCAAATTAAAAAGAATTAAAAATGAATTAAGAAGTACAATGCTTCAAGAGAGATTAACCAGTTTGTCGCTGATGTCTATAGAATCTGATGTGCTAAAAAACATTGATTTTGAAGAAGTGATTAACGATTTTGCCCATCGGAAATCTAGAAGAGTTCCTCTTCAAATAACATAGATTTTTAAGCACTTATTGTAAATGCTAAAAGAGTTACTTTTGTGGACTCTATTACATTTAGCTATTCGTGTCATGTGATTGTTAATTTAATTTTTTTTTAACCTTGTTTATCTACTTTCTTTGTCTATTCTAACAAAATAGTGTTCTGTCAAAGTCATAGGGGCCCCATTATCCTAATATGCCCAGGGCCTCCAATAGGTTAAAGACGGCCCTGCGAACACAACAAAGTTTGGCGTAATAAAATTTAAGAGTTATAATAATGTCATTATGGATAATAAATATTTACTCGATACTTAAATACAGTAGGTATTATTTTTCGTTTAAATATTTTTTTAACCAGCGGGAATAAGTATAGTTTCATAGTTTTCTTTTCCCGAAATCGGGAATTTTTTACTTAGCAACACTACTTGGGAATTTTTAGCTTGGGTATTATAGACTTTCGTAATTGGCAACACTAGACATTATAGCCTATCATTTGTTATTAGTAATCTATGGTAGTAGTGTTCAAAGTTGGTTTATGGCAATCACTTGCTTAATGCTTTATATTTTAAGCAAACTATTTTATATGCCTTATTATAAGCATATGCGTAGGTATCTGTTACAGCCAAACAATATAACGATTTAGCACGCGACCGAAAGCAATCGGTCGCATGCGACGACTGGCTCCACCTTGCGGCCCGCCGCACCTGCTCGCGCTGCGGTGCGACCGTGCGACGGACTGCGAGTTGCGACGGACAGAGACATAGCATAGAGTGCCGAATGCCGATATTTGCAATGTAAAGCAAATAACAATAAGTGAGAGTCACGATTAGAGGTTAGCACCGCAGCAAAATTTTGACAACCGATTGAATTCACCGGTGATTGGGCAATCTCCGGTGAAAAACTGGAGATCACCAGAGAATAAAGGTGCTTTCAGACTACGCTATACTATATTTGCTATAGAGCATATGCCATACTATACTATATAGCATGGCGTTCACACTACGCTATAAGGCTATAATATATAGCAAGCTCATTTGTCGTTACTTGCTTGTTTCGCTTACGGGACGGCCGAGGGTAAGGGAGGAGGAGCGCGCGATATAGCACAGCTGAACTCCGTATCGCTCAATTTTAGTAAGTATAGCAAGCCCATACTATATAGTATAGCGCAGTGTGAACGTGTCCATACTAAATGTATGGTGCGCGATATTGTTATAGCAAGTATAGCGTAGAGTGAAAGCCACTTAAAGAAATTTTGATTCTTTTTTTCAATGTATACATTAAAAAATGAAGAAATAAGAATAATCAATTGATATACTTGATTGATATATAATCATTTATTTTAAAAAAAATATTTAAATTTAATTTGTTTTATACAGATTAGGTACTTATATTTTAAAGTATTTTTTATAGATACGACATCACCGGAGATCAATAGGTTAATATCCGATTATTTCAATCGATTAGTTTTACCGGTTAATAACCGGTGATTTTCCGATACTCATGCTCCTGTGCAAACCTCTAGTCACGATAGCATTTGCTTTATGTTATGTATAATAAGTGCGGTGCTTTATTTTGCTATATGCTTTATTAACCACCACTAGTCTATGGCTCACAGGGCAATTGTTAATTGTTATAGAGAACAAGAAGTTTTAAGAAATGTAGTATTATATTCTCTGTGAAAAATAATAACCCCTTTAAAGTTTTAATTTTCGGTTGATTTCATCAAATTTAATAGTTCAAATATTATTTATGTGAATCATGAAACTCTCAAGAGTTTTGAATGCTCAACATATCGGATTTATGTTTAAAAAACATTGGTTGATCCAAGGCAAACGTGTACCAATCGATACAGGTGTTGATCAATATTTAAAAGAAAAAGGAATAAAAGTTGAAGATGCGCTAGAATTTATTAAAGAGGAGCCAGAGGCTCGTGAGAGGTAGGATAAGATTTAAATTTATTAAACGATCTTAACAATAACTTTTAACTTGATAAAGAAATGTTTTGTTTCCAGAATTAATATAATAGGACCTTATGAAAAGAGCTTACCATTTGATGAAAGCCACCCAAATTACAAGAAGACACCGTGTTATACTCTTACAAATACAAGTGTTCTCTTAGAGGGTATATCTCAAGCCCAAGTGCTAACTAAAACTATAATTGCTGAAGACAAATTACCTCAAAGAATAGAAGAATTGGCTAAAATACCTGCCCCAAAAGCTGTTCATGAAGGAGTTAAGAAAGCCATCTTAAATGCCAATGTATTTGATTGTGAGCAGGAAAAATTACCAAAAATTAAAGACCCAGAGAGACCAGCTTACAACTTTCCAAGAATCTTGGGCATAACGGACAGGCGACGAAAGTAAGATATCTTGAAAACAGTTAAGTTTAGGGTACAGTGTTTCATAGTCACATTAGTCAGAAATGATAGAAACTATAATGTCTTAAAGGATCTAGGTTGACTTACCCTGTAACCCTGTTACTGTTTAATTTTGAAAAATTGTGATTTTAATTTTTAAAAAATTTGTTTCAGTCAAATATTAACTAATAAGTTGTTACAATTGGTTGAAAAGAGCAGTGATATTGATGTAACACAGAATAAGTATGTTGTGAATGATGTTGAGTGCAGTACAGTATTTGATAAGGAAAGTGAATTGATACAGTTTCAAGATGTATCTAACATCCTGGTGACAAGCAACAAACCTTTGAAACATGAAATTGACAATAAAGATACTCAATTTATTGAAATACCAGATTTGTATCCCATAAAGCACACAGTTACTTTGCCAAAATATCATTTCTACAATGATTATAGTATATACCGTAAGTAATCTTCTTTTGAAATATTGTAAAACTTTCGGATACTTGCCTTTAATGCAGTGGCAAATTTTACATTTGATAAGCCATGTGGCTAAGATGTTTATGTATCTGCATGTTGTGCTGGAGGTTCTGGGGAAACAAATGAATGTTTCAGTTGAGTAGGCACAGAAGGCTGATCACCTGTGAAGATAATCAGTGAAACAGATACAGATGCCCCATGCCCCACTAGAGGATACAGGAATTCACTTATCACATTATTTGGCATGGATATTGGACTCAAGTCTGAAGCAAGTTTTACTATTTTTCTAGCAATTGGTGCAAATGTGTCAGTCAAGCATCCACACACAACTTGGCTGCACTACAATTCCACAGAAGTGAGCAACCTGTATGAAGAACCTGTAACACCAATACAGGTGCTTGGACGATCACTTACTCATGCTTTTACCGTTGCTTCAGCATTTGCAAAGCAATTATATGGGGTTGGTATATTCTTATAAATATAGAATTTTTAAACTTACTACTGTCGTAACTGCTGACTTAAATAATATAATATAAAATACACTTAACTAATAACCTATCTTTACTGAAACATACATTTTAAAATATAAATTGTTTAGTTTATTCAAAAAAAAACGAATAGGGTGTAAATTTGGTTGTCTTAACTTTATCTTAGAATTCTATCTTAAGTAGTTGAAAGATCTTTTTTGTTTACAATGGCATTTTTTCTACTTACAGGAAAACACTAAAGATTTACCAGAACCAGTGTATGTAAACTGTATTCAAACAGATGGACAGCGGTACCATTTTGGTGTATTGGAACTTAACACATTAAATGTTGATGGCACTGATGGCACTAAAAATGTCTGGTACTGTAAGAATGATGTCAAATTATATGACTCCAGTCGATATCTTAGTGCAATACCAGTTCTTGAAAACTATAATCCAGCCGTGTATGGTTACATTAATGCTTTCTACAATTGTTGAGATATTTTGTTGAAATAGATTAGTTTAATAAATAAATATAGTTTATATAAAGCCTTATATTTCTTGACTAGTTAACTAAGAAGTGTGAAAAAAAGTATCATTTAAATGTATTCATGTGTTTATCTCATTATATTTACAAGAACATAAATACATTTATTTTTGATTAGAGTACACAAGTTAATACATACCAAAACACTGTACAATAAGATTAATAAAAGATACGATAGTGTAATGTAGACTTCTATTACTTTAAAATATTTAATTCTCTAAACTAAACTTTTGTAATCGGCGTCTTCTTAACTCTTCGGCGTCAGTGTTAGTGGTCTCACTAGAAAAAAAAACAACAAATTTATAATTTAATATAAATCAATTTTGTCAATATTTATAAATTTGAAAATCATAGAAAGTTAAAATTCGAAGTAAAACATGTATTTATTTATTCAATTTTGTTGAACTACATCTAACATATAAAGTAATAAATTTAAAAAAATTATAAATTAAAAATATTCAATCCAAATCACCTGTGAGTGTCGCTAGTAAAATTTTCAACATCATCGAAATTGAAGTCTTCAAAGTCATCAGTGGTGCTGGAAGGCCCTGGGGTGGGATTAAATGAAGTGCTAGGGACCACATCAGGTTCCAACTTCACCTTCACTGGACTTGGTTCAGGAGATGGCTCAGTGAGGCTTAAAAATTTAATTATTTATTCACTCTCTTATAGACAAAAAACAAATGCATGTGAATAGTAATCATCACATAGGTAGTAAGGGGTGCTGCTTCCGAGATTTTGCTCCATTAACACACAATTTCGACAAACATAAATTTTACTTAAATTTGTGTTAATAATATGCGGTTAATTCCTTCAGTGTTTTCTTTAAAGTATTAGTATATTTTATTCAACAATAAGTGATAAAATTTAATTGTGTATTCCGTGAGTTTCAAATTTCAGTTTAATACTTACTTGATACTAGTCTGCGTTGCGACGTTAGCGCAATTGAGTGGCAAATTGGAAACCACAGTGGAGTACTGCTGCATCAGCAGTACAGACGCATCCAGCATAGCTTGGACCTCGTGAAGTAGCTACACGCAGATAGATTTTCATTAACATTTTCAATAACAGCTAATATTTACAAAAAAATATAAGTTCTAAGTAAAATTATGCGTTCATCACTTGAAACAACATTTTGTATGCGTTTAATTTAGCGTAGCTGGTTTAGGTTCGAATCCAAGGCAGAGCAGTTTCATACATACACTGTCATTGTTTGTCAGCAAGGTAAAAAAGGAAATATTAAGTGGGAAATCATTTGTGACAGAAATTGAATAGTAAAAGGAATTGGTCCCATTTTCTTCACTAGTAGACCTGTTTATAATTGATAATCTCAAAAACTGCTTAAATAAAATTTCTTTCATCTATAGATGCCAGCTACAAATTATAAGCAAGTACCATAGGCATTTAAAAATTAAGAGGTTGAAGTTATAATACACGTAGTTATCAATAATTTACCTTTAAAGATCTGACAACGTTTATACATTACATCTATATTATTATTTTTTATAATTTTTGTATAGGTCAATTAGTATAAAATTGACTTTTCAACTAAAAATCCGATTTAGAAACTTAACTTTGCACCTAACTGATAACTTTGCTACAGTACCCGGCACTAAATAATGCACATCGACCTCTAGAAAGAGACACGTCGGCTAATTTCGACTTTGTAGAGCGTCATCTCTACATAGATAGTGAGCGACAGAGATGCTACAAAGTCGTAAATAGCCGACTGTTTCCTTCTAGAGGTCAATGTGCATTATTTTATGCCCAGTACTGTACATATTTTGTTTTGACATTAATAGTATATTCTTTATAGTAATATTGAAAAGAAAAAAGAGAGTAATCTTGGCCTTTGTCTTAGTGCATTTATGAATTTGAGGCTAAGTCGCCTGAAACAGTATAAAATGAGCATACGTGTAGTCTGGCTTCGATATTCCTCCGCTCTGTGCCCTCCATCCTTTGCAACTCTTCGGTGGAGAGAGAGGCGAGAGATGCGGGGCGGGGCGGAGGCGGAGGAGGCATGCCCCACGCCATCATGGCTGTAAATTATAATTCCTTACTAATACAATAATATTATATACTTACAATAATGCTAATTAGAAATGTCTACAAAAAACAAGAAAGTTAAGAGAGCATAATACCGTAGACTTCTCAAATTTGTAAGTATCATTATTAAATAATACAATTTTAAAAAAGCTGCAGATAATATAATAACTGTTGAAACTTATTATCTAAAATTCCAAGTTAATTAAACTAATTATTAGGTTACTCTATAATACACTACAATACTACTCACTTCTACTACTCATTTCTATGTTGATCACACGTCTGACATTATATGTGTGTTAGGAAGTTCCTGGATTCATAGGAAGCTGATTACCTAGTTGACCGGGAAAAAGATATTTAGCGAAACAAAATTGCGTTTGTGTCGCTCCAGCTACCTTTGGTTACGAGACTTTAGTCAGTTTAAACATAGTTAACTTACGTGGCGGCGGCATATTGGGAAAGGGTGGCGGAGGCACTCCAGGTGGGGGCGGAACATGCGGGGCGTGAGGCGTCGGCTGCGGAGGGACAACATGGGGCGCGGCGTTCGCTTCGGGAGCCGGGGCTCGTAATACATTGAGACGGCACGTTGGACACGTCTGCTGTCGTTGAAACCATAACCGCAGGCACGCTGCGTGGAATATGTGGTTGCAGGGTAGCTTCTTCGCACCTGTAATACATATTATGTTCATACACTATTCAGCTTTAATGTCGTTCTTTAGTTAAATTCAATTAATATAACTAATATTTTACATCGAGACTCGTGACTTATTATGTTAAGATAGAATATCTCTGTATGCTTCTTTTTTTATGATGCTTTTCTTATGTTACCTCATCTTAACATTTGCAAGTACTTTACTGCTTATTAAAGGTAAATAATTTATAAAATAATTACTTGTGTTAAGGAACTGTAGAGTATTATAATATACATTAATGTATTAAAAACCCAATATCACGACTCCATGCCTCCTATGTTCGCAAGCATATATTTTTGACGATTCTTACCTAGCACAAACTAAATTAGACCTTATTACGTTTGTTTTAAGATGTAGAATCTTTTTGCTTACGAGCGAAAGCAATAAAATGTAACCATCTTCGTAACGATCGCATAACGTACGCACTCTTGCATTAGAAATAAAACTTTAAGTTTGTATTACAAAATTTTAAAATTGGGTACATTTTGTATTATTTGCACACAGTTGCTTACAACTAACCATGGGACACTTTTTCAACTTAAATTTGTATGTGACTATTTCTTTTTTTTTTTTTTTATTAATTTGTATCAATATTTTCTATTCTTTTGATTCATGAATATTGTATGCGCCAAGGCATTTTGCCCAATAAGGTTTTTACTCTTATACTCACTGCAAACCCCGGATAAGTATGTAAATACCATTTTAATAAGCATTTAAATTAGCATAGCATTTTAATATCTTTTGTTACAAATGTGTGTGACAATTATACCGGGTAATTGGGCGTAATTTAACAAGATACAAAGCGAACATTCGACAAGTGTTTCGGCACGTATCTATATTTATATTATGTTCTAACAAATGTTCGCTTTGTATCGTGTTACATTGTAACCCGGCCCGAACCTACAATATTTCATTTATGAACAAAGAAATATCATTATTTATGTAGACTTACCTCCATGCATCTCTTCTCGGCAGATAATGCATTCATTGTCAGCGGCTGCCAATTCTTCAGGAGTGGCATCAGGATACAATGTGTTCATGTTTCGTATGGCGCGACGCGATAACACCACATCGCTATACGCGCGCTTGAAACTCCTGTAAACAGTTACGGTGTTTACTTTTTACTACATAGAATAATGCAACCTTAACTATCATTCTTATAACCATAAATAATCGTCAAAAAAGGAAATTTCAATAGGTACCACATTTGATTGTGATATTACCTATACACCTACAAGAATAATAAGAAAAAATATTAATATAATATTAAATTTAAGTTTAATATGGTGTACCTCAATTTATGGTATTACAGTTCACCTTATAAATAACATCCCAATCTCACCTCATGGTCTCATACATAGGTCGGAACGCGAACAGGGGTAGAGTGAATATCCTGACCATGATCACTACAAATCCAATATACAATAGAACCTTGAAGAAATTAATTGCTAATTCAGTGTATAGCAGTACAGCAGCTTTACTTTCCCACGCAGCTTCCCAACGTGAATCAATTGCATGCAAAACATACTGAAATAAAATAATATCATTTAGACATAAAAGTTATATAAGGAACTAAAGTAATTTAATTATAAGAAAATAAAAATAGTATATTAATTAAAAAACGACAAAATAATAAACAAAAATGTTATGTTTACATTTCCTACTACAAACTTTCCATTAATTAAGAGACAAACATTATTGCTAATGACATAATCTAAGCAACAATTAACATGTAAACAAGAAAATTTTTAAAAAATTCCATAGACTACATTAATATATTACCTTTATCAAAATATTTACAATCATCACCAATAATATGCTGTATTCAAATCCAAATACAAGCTGAACTGATGGTCCTTTTAGGAGGGTAAACTGATAAGCATGGTGAATGAAAAAAAAATCAGCTTGCGCCAACAACATGAGCAAGGTCAAAATTCGCACATGAAACAACCAACCTATGACCGGACTCCTTTCCATCTGAAATTTACACAACCATAAAAATTATACAAGCACCAATTTCTAACAGAAACATGTTCACATTATTTAAGGGAAAAAATTCAAGATTTTGTAAAGATATATATATAACAAAGTCCATTTAAACCATTTATAACTCAAGAACAGATGGACCGATTTTGATGATCTCTAATTTGTCTAATCTGATAATAGAAGTATAACTATTAAAAATATAATTTTAAGAAAAAAGTATTTATAAAGAAAATTCCTTTCCTCGTACATTTCTATTTCTACCTACATAGATACATATCTGTACCATACTTGAGAAAGGACAGGTCAAAAGTATCTGTAAAGATCATCTAAGATGAATTTAATGAAAGTAGATGATGCAAAAGAGGTATGTGATATTTATGGATTATATAAATATGGATCAGAGTAAGGTATGTAGGTGGTCGTCTATGGTCGCTTTGGGAAATAATGTAAATAAATATTTATTTCTTGTGTTCGAAATACTTAATAACATAATCTATACATATAAAACAAAGTCAGGTTTATTCGAACACTTATAACTCGAGAATGGCTGGACCGATTTTCATGGTTTTTGATTTGTTGCATTTATCTACTAGTGTTTTATATTACTATAATCAATTAAACATATTTATTAATAGGTAAAAACTATTTAGACATTAATTCATAAAGTCGACCTTGAAAATCATGTATCATATTATCCAATATTCCTACATATAATCCAACATTAATAAATGGTAAATTACATAAGTAAAATACATTAATTATACTCACATAATCAACTCTGTCTTCAGCCAGCCAGTGGAATGCTTTCAGGAATAATAAAACAGTAAACAGCGCTATAAACTTAGGGTTAAAATCATCCCTGAACACAGTGAAGGCCAGACATGTTTCTGTAATTGCATACCAGGACCTTTCCATTAAGTGCTGGAAATATAGAAATATGTTTTTCTCTGAATTAAGAGTTTATTCTGAATTAATTCTATGCAAACCCAAATCAACAAAATATTCCAAATCCACATAATATATAAGGAACATTGTTTCTCTTTTGTAAAATATTATACTATCTTTAAAAGGCATAAACAAGGAATAATAAAAGATAAGGAATATTTAAAGATAACTACTATTTTCTCTGCAAAAAGTAAAATTCATACACATTTATTGAGTTTAACCAAAAGCTATTTGGTTTTTTTATAAGCTCATATGATACTAACACAATTCATTATAAAGTAATGAAAAATATGTTTCAATGGATGGAAAATGGATATTCATAATGATGTTACTTAAACTATTTACATACCTCAAGTTCAGCAGGACGTAGCTGTCCAAAGAAAATTTTCCTTATAATTTTGCCAGCTAGCAGAACAAGGATTAAACCTTGTAAATACATGACCTAAAATAGAAAGAAAGCAACCATTACAACAGTAAACATATAATGAACCTAGAGAACATTTTTTGCTTTTGAAATAAATTCTTAAGTAAATTTCTGAAGACACTTACAGCCATGCTAGGGTTGGAGTTGGTGACATAAACCACGGAAGGGTAAAACTGTTTCTTCTGGTAGTATGCATTGCCGAGTACTATACTTGTGAGTGCAAGGCTGATAGCAGCTGCAACTAGAGCCTTCATTTTTACAGTCATTTAAAACATTTATTTAATTGTAACACCAAAAATTTCATATGATAGTCCTGAGAATATTCTAGGCACTTCCAAATCTCATGATTTTCAACAAATACATTTTCAAAACATAGTTTCGTAGCAATAACTTCAACATAAAATAATAATTTTGATCGTTTGACGTGTTCAATCTTTATTTGTGAAAATGTTAATTCGTGTGACAACTGACAAGCACATAAAAGAATTTGCTTATCGTAGACACTAGACAGTGACATTATACGATTTGACATTGTTTGGTGTAACATGCTTTACTATAATTTCAAATAAGTTTCATCTTAGATAAAAAAAATCCCGTGATGTACTGAAAGTGGGCGGATTAGCTGCCAGCTGCTGGCATTCAATAATAATATTTGAAGGAAAAAGTCTGTCTGATTGGGTAGAAGTTGTGAATTTTGACTAAGTACATAAGAAAGAAAGTAGACAAAGGCCCTTCGCACATGGCGTCGTATCGTAGAACGCGCGTAGTACGAGAGCAATACGAGCAGGAACATGTTCTAACAAGTCTGCACACGAGGCGGTGTTGCAGCGTATCGTATGAGGTGTTCAGTGACATTACATATTACGATAATCGTAGCGTACTGGCGTAAAATTTTTATTTTATTTTATAGTGAATACTGCAAAAGTTATAGAACTTGTGAGTCTAATCGAAACATTTCCTTGCATATATAATCATTCATTAAGTGATTACTCTAGGCAAGATGTAACGGAGAAGGCTTGGGCGCTTCGCTTTCTACTTCTAACGAAATAAAATAACAAGAAATCCTCTTCGTCTGAAGAGAAGGTACGGTCATCAATAATTCCCCAAACACATCTGGTACGCTTGACGCCATGATTTCAACTGAGATATTACAAAACGATACGTCTACGCGACGATTCGTTTGTAGAACACTCCGCGTAGCGTAATTACTATACGCGCACGAGACGCGGAGTGTTCTACTCCTACTACTTTCAACTTCGCCTACGACCCAGGGCCGCCGTAAGCGGGCGTGCAAAGCGTGCACCGCACACGGGCGGCACGCCCGGGGGGCGGCAAATCGAGCGACTCATACCTAATTTAAGTCATTGTAACCCTAGCCTGTCTACTCAGAGGGTGCGCATAGGATACCAACTTGGGGCGACCTAGAATCCTAGATCAAACAATGACTTCTAAAGGATAGATTCAACGAGTTAAAAACATTTACCGACGTATTTGGTTTTTTTAGCAATAACTTATTTAATTATTCCAATGATGAGTTAATGAAATATTGTAAAGATTTAAATCTAAAACTTAAAGATGATTCAAGTAGTGAATCAGACATTGACGGATTGATTTATTTAGGGCGATATAGGGCGGCACAATCGGTATTGCACGCGGGCGACAAAACAGCTAGCGGCGAGCCTGCTACGACCCATGTGTGAAAGCCCAAAAGTGTATTTACGTTCAGTGTGATGGTTATCTCTTTTTGCTATTATGGTAAATTAGCATTTAGCAAAAAAGTTGGTTGTATGAACATGCTCTATCGTTTATGAGATTTAAAATTGTCTATTCAATTTTGACATTTACTGTGATGACAATGACAATTAATCAGGATGGATTTGTTTATGGCTAAATAGTCCTAGGACTTCTAATAACTATTTAATCATGAAATATTAACTTTTAATATTATAATTGAATAGTGACCAAAAAATATGATTAAGAAAAACTTTTTTATTTTTAATAACTAAATATAATCGATTAAGTCACGATTATTTTCCCTGTTATAAAAATATATGTGTTGCCGCGCAATCAACTCTTACTTTGTGCTTGTTTCGTTTAATTTATTTCACTATATTTAATGTAGGAAACTGATTTGCACAGTCCGCTTTAGGAATAAGTGAATACAAAATGGATATTTAAAATCCACCACATCACACTGTTTATAAGATTACCTTAATAATTAACAAAAATGGTAAGCAATATACTACTTCACTTGCTTTTTTATGAGGCGGTTCGAGGATTGGATGTCATTTATAAATTCGTATAAATTTTTCAGCAGGGGGATGACCCACCATACCTTCCGGTGGGAACTGATGTAAGTGCCAAATATAAAGGTGCATTTTGTGAAGCAAAAGTAAAAAAAGTGGTACGCAATATCAAGTGTAAGGTAATTGTATATTATATCAATTGTATAAACAATATCTCTTCTCATAATTCATAGACTATACCATGTAGTTATTGTATTTTATAATCTAGTTCATGTAACTGTACTAAACACATATAAATAAATGCAATGATTCTTTTCATTCTTTATATTAAAATGTTGCTGTATATAATACGAGCTTTGTCTTAGGTTACTCTAAAAGCTGGCGGCATTGCTACTGTAAACGATGATGTTATCAAAGGCACATTGAGGGTTGGAAGTACAGTAGAAATTAAGCAGGATCCAAAGAAAGATCCGACTGAAGCTGTCATCACAAAAATACAAGATTGTAGCCAGTATACTGTTGGTAATGTATTTTATAATAAGTCATAATAATATGCACATTTTCTTTGTCTGTAAATTATTTTGTATAAGTTTTCATGATAATTTGTACTATTTTTTCAGCTATATTATTATTAAATTATTATTAAATTATATTACCTCTTCATTATAGTATTCGATGATGGTGATATTACAACATTACGTCGATCAGCATTATGCCTCAAGAGTGGGAGGCATTTTAATGAAAGTGAAACACTGGATCAGCTGCCACTCACACATCCAGAACACTTTTCCACACCAGTTATTGCTGGGAGACGTGGAAGAAGAGGAAGAGCACAGTGAGTAATAGCAAAAAGTCTTGTGATTTAAAAAACATGTTGTGTAAGATTTGGTTACATATATCATATAGTTCTACATATTTTTTTTTAGTTCATTATATTAAGTATTATTTATGCAGTATATACATAGCATGAATATAATATACACTAAGTGTTTCGTTTAGTTTGACTTCAAATATATAATTTATCTTGTGAATATAAAATAGTTCTACATGGTGTTAAATGTACACAATATTGAACTAATATATATATATTTTCAAGATAACAAGCTTCTCGTTAGACATAACATGATCTTTATACATAATGTGTTCAGTACTCTCTGTGCTTATTGAACTTGTTTTAATACTCAAGATCTGATGAGAGTGATGGTGAAGGCAGTACTCGTCGTATCAAGGCAGATAGTGCTGAGAGAGAGCCACATGTTGGTCGCGTAGTTCTTGTTGAATCGGCCAGTGGGGCAGAAAGGCGACGACCTCACCAGCCAGCATTTCCAGCCCTTGTGGTCGCGCCTACTGCTCAAATAAAAGTCAAGGAGGACTACCTTGTCAGATCTTTTAAAGATGGGAGATAGTAAGAACCATCTTGTTTCATTTGGCACAACTTACGACTCTTGACTATTTTTATTGCATAAAAACAACATATTACACTTACATAGTTGCCAACATTGCCAACTAAAGTAGGCATATTGAGGTGTTTAATTTTTTATAAATAACATGGTTGAGATCAAAGTTGTATTTGAAACGATGAGACTCTTGAGAAAAACGAATAAGATAAAGAAGATATTTATTATTTTAGAATTTAGAATTAATATTAGAAATAAACATTGTGAAGGCTAATAGAGAAGTGAATCAAAATTTCATCATTGACAGGCTAGCTATCGGAGCAAGATTCTAAACTTGAATTTTAAAAATTAGAAAGGCTCCGACTGCGCAAGCCAATGATGTGATTTAGAAAAGATGCGCTTCGCATGTAAAGCACCTGTTACATATTTAATTTAATTAAAGGCCAAAAAGTATTATTGCTGTAAGATAATGTAATATTGTGATAATACTAACATCAACCTTTATGAATAACATGTTTTATAACAGTTACACAGTACCAAAGAAGGAAGCGCGTGAGTTTCGCAAAGGCAGCGCCCCAATGGAGTGGTGTGGAGTAGACGCTGCGCTCCAGTACCTCAATAATGGTGTTTTGCCACCTCACTGGGACAGGGACTCGCTGTTCAATGAACCCCGAAATACCTCGGATGATGTAAGAATTATTTCAATAAAACATTTAACAAATGTAATTGAAGATAATGTAAAAATCCTTCAACATGTTATTTATAAATGCACCATAAATTAATAAACAGATCTGTTTAAATTATAGCTAAGAATCATCCCGATCACGTCAGTGTTAAAAAAAGCGCATCAAATTTGGTCCTATGGAGTAGCGCTAAAGTAAACTTTTAATAACTCTTCAAACACTCTTTTTGTAACTATAGTGTAGTTGGTATGGCATCATTGTGTAGTGAAATCCCGTGTCCCCTAGTGGGGTATGGGGCAGATGCATTTCACATCTGTTTCACTGATCGATTTTTTCTTTAGGGACAAGTAGGTGATCAGCCTTCCATGCCCTGCCAGACCGAGTTATTTTTTTATCTCCACCGGGAATCGAACCCAGGACCTCTCGGTTGTAACGCTTACGCGCTTACCACTAGACCAAGGAGGCATCATTGTAATTTCACTATATCATCAAAAGGGTGACAAGGCCACAAACTCAATTTTTTTTTGGTAATTACAGAGTTCTGATGACGAGCCGAGGGAAGAAAAGGACCACTTTGTGGCACAGCTCTACAAGTTCATGGATGATAGGGGAACACCTCTCAACCGCAACCCCACTATTGCCAATAAAGACATCGATTTATATCGACTGTTTAGAGTAAGTTTGTTGTTGAACGTCTTTAATCGCGACTTCTGAATAGAGTAGCTTGTTTTGAGGCCAATATCTCTCATACTTCATTGAAGGTGTTACAAAAAACTCACTTACATTTATGATATTTATTTAGCAAGTTTGTGTAAAATCAAATTATTTAAAATTTTAGATACAAAAATATGTTTCAACTACTTAAATTTTTGTGTAATTAAGAACACAGCCCTTTTTTACTACAATCTCCAAACATTATGTTGCAACTACGTGTTTTTTCAAAAGATTCTTCTCTTATTTATTTTCACTTTATTAAATTATAGGTGGTGCAAAAACTAGGAGGATACAATCGAGTAACCAATCAGAACCAATGGAAAACTATAGCTGATAAAATGGGTTTTCATCCTGTCACCACAAGTATTACAAACCTGTGTAAGCAAGCTTATAAAAAGTGAGTATAAACTTTGTTTTATGTATCACTACATATTATAAAACAAAGTTGTCCGCCGCGTTTGTCAGTCTTGTCTGTTCGCGATAAACTTAAAACTTCTGAACGGATTATCATGCGAGTTCACCAATAGATAGAGTGATTTATGACGAAGTTTTAGGTATATAATTTGTCAAGGTTTTGTATAAATTGGTTGAAATATGATGATAAGTATTGGAAGTGTCGGAAAAAGGCAAATCATCTCAGAGCTTTCATCGAAAACGCTGCCTAACCTTTGAGATATAATAAAGCAATGTGTTGCACGGTGGGATTTTTCTATTTTATAGATGTATAAAAAAGTCCACGGTGCCGTAAATCTACCTTTTAAGGATGGCTTACTATACCCATTCTATCTTTTAATGGCGGTACGAACTTCGCCGGTTCAGCTAGTTAAGAATCGTATGATTTATTTCATTTAAAGAAATAAGTTTTTACCGACGTTTCGTGTGCAGCCTGAATGGTCACGGGCGACTGCGGCTTGTTTTCTTTAAATGATGTATTCATTGAATTCTTTGTGTCAGATTCCTGCATAGCTTCGAGGATTTTTACCGAAAGCTCGGCGTAACACTCGTGGCACACCCTCGCGGCGCTAGGACTCCGCCTGCTGGCCGCTCCTTGATCAGGGATCGTGATAAACTACCGCCAGCCACACCTACAAACCCTACTTCCGCCACACCCGCTACCTCTTCTACTGCCTCTACGCCCACCTCAACATCAACTTATGCCTCCACTGTAAGTATAGTTGAGTCATTTTAATAGGTAACATTTGACATTTCATCAAATTCAACAACGTAACCTTGTAACGGCGGGCATAAAGTAATATATTTATTCGTTTTATTAGAACTGCACAATTGCACAACTTTTTTCAATTACGATTACATATTTATTGTAATAATGACCGATACGAGTAATTTTACGATTTGCTTTCACTAATAAACCATTCTAAACATAATAAACAATTTCTGATCTAAAGAACTGAACGTCGTTACAATGTTGCGTCAGTTAACCCTTTTTCTTTTTAAACACTAGGGATGTTACTCTAGAAATCGAAAGCTGATAAGTAGAATCGAATGCAATGATTACTTGTGAAGAAATATCACCATAAATTGATTATAATAAAACTTAATATTTATTATTCTTTTTACCAAAGAAAAAATAATAATGGAACAGGGATTCGCCTGATGATTTTTAAAATTCACATATGTTTCAAGTCCGTATCGATTCATTCACTTTAATCGATGTTTTAAAGCAAGTCACCTCACTACACACACGATACACGATAAAACTGACAGACGTCAAATGTTACCTATTAAAATGACTCAACAATAGTGTCGAATATTTTTACTCCAACGGGTAGGCACTAAATTTAATTCAATAAAAATATCGTTATACAGTGTGGATTTTTGGGACAGGCCTTAACCGTCATAGTCACAGGAAAACGTTCCAAGGAGACCATCCATAACTTTTTAATATATTCTTTTTATTCTTTTATTTGGCGATTTCTGTTATTTCTAGTACTCAATACCTCAAACGGTCTCATAGAATCTTTTGATCCTTTATGAAATAGAATTGATTGCTAAACAATTTTTTTATTTATATATATATTTTTTTAGCATTTTTGCTGACTGTAGCTTTTTCCCAAAATCTATTAATACTGTTCAGAATATCTTATAAAAGTTATGAATAGGTCTTTTCCTGTAACTAATAACGGTTAAGGTAAGGTCCTTACTATCTCGTCTCAAAAATCCACCTCGTATATCGATAATTTTTATTACAGAATTCCGATATCATGCATTTATATTATTTATATAAATGCAACTATATTTCTTTGAAATTTTGTATTTGTTGTTTTTTTGTAGTCTTAGTAATTTTTATTTGAAATTGTGTTCGTTGGAACAAGGTTATATGCGTAACGTCAAAATGTATTTCTTAGATTTTATGAATTATATAATATATTATAATTAGAATGTAAACTGAAAATTTCTACCAATTTTTTTTTACGTTGACTTATATAATGATATATTATTTCACGTTTCAAAGAGATATTGAAACCAACTGACAGACAAATACGTATTTAGTTCCGTAGTCTTTTACTTTACTTGTGTAATTTTGAACTTGTTTCAAATAGAATATGAATAAACTTACAGCGTGGAAAAGACAAGGACTCTGATAAGAGTGAAACGGAGAAGAGTGAGAAGAGTGACAAGAGTGAGAAAGAAGATAGGATAGAGAAGTCAGAGAAGCCCAGTCCCAGCGATGAAGACGACAGTACGGACAACCAGCCGCTTGTACCTGTTTGTACTACACCTAAGTGAGTCTTGTCTTTATTTAACTGCTTGTGAAACCGCGACGAAATTCATACAAAGTATGTTACAAACATTCCGCCTACATGGCTAAAGGTGGGGGTTCCTGAGTTTGCTAGTATGAAAATATACCTACATGGGTTATTAGACGCGCACAAACTCAGAGCGCATGATTTATACGCTGCGCATAACGTACGGATCGCTCAGTGAGCGTCTTGTGCGTATAAACGCTGGACGTTTGGGTTGACGGGTAGCAATAAAATAGTGTTTTTTATCAAAATGCCGAAGAATTTATTGAAATTCATCAGAATTTCATCAGAATTATTGGAAAGATATTGTTCCACTAACAATTTATAGCAACCTTCTTTATTCCTCTTGTTGAACATGTTGTTTGTCTTTCGCCTTTTCTTTTTTTGAGTTAGCAAATGCATTAAAATTAGCTCATCTTCTTCAGCTTCAAGCAGATTTAATCAAAGAGTTGACATGTCCTACCACCTCGAAAAACAAGCGAGGACTGAAAGTATCGTTGCGTATATGCGCAACCAAAGAAACCACTTAACGCAGCGCATATACGTCGACCAAACGCTGACACACATGCGCTGCGTTTATGCGCACCAAGGAACCCCCACCTTAAGTGGTTTACGCGTCTGCGTGTTGCGCCGGAGGTCCTGGGTTCGAATCCCACGGAAAGAAATGAATGTTTCGGCTGGATAGGCACAGAAGGCTGATCACCTACTTATCTGCAAAGAAAAAATAAACAGTGAAACAGATACAGCAATGTGTCTGCACCATGCCCCACTTGGAATTACGGGAATTCACTCATTTAAAAATTAATTTTATTCATAAATATTTTTTTAATATTCCGATGTTTTGATAGTCAATTTGCTTCAGTCCTACTTTGTATGTCTTATTTATATTATACTATACATCCGCACATTCGCTACTTTTTTTTTATTCTTTGAAATTCCATAACCAATATTTTACCATTTCTTACTATATCTTTACAGACCTGAGAAAGACAAGGAAAAAGAAAAAGAGAAAGAGAAGGAGAAAGATAAGAGCTCGACAACAAGCGAAGAGAAATTGCCTGTCAAGTCCCGATCTCTTTCTAAGACCAGAAGTCTGCCACCGGTCAAGAGTGAGTCGCATGAGAAAAGACTCCCTAAGAGAAGACCTTTGTCCTCCAAATGTATGTTTATAACCGTACTAATCATAAGATTAATACGTGAAGACCTTTGTATCCCTTTTTACCAAAATTGCGCGAACGGGTGATCGTGAAATTTGCCACAGTTAAAGTTTATATGGAGAAGAAGTGCATGAAGCTATTTTTTTTTATATAAAATACATTAGAAATACATTAACTTAATTAAAATAAACATTACGCACACTAGCATACATACCTGACTTATTCTTGAATTGTGGTCGAATTTCGGCCAAAGGGCACCAGTATTAAAAATTTGTGACGGGTCTCATGTGATTTGCAATAATTAATAATAAATAATAAAAGGGCAAGAAGAAGGGTAGTGCTGTATGGATTGTTTTTTCCATGTTTAATGTCAATACTAACATGGCTTAGTGTACTTAAAATCAGATATATATATTTAAATAATGATGGATGTGTTTTACTTTGCATGGTTTGACGGATTATTTGAATTTGGAGTAATTTTTCATAATCAACTATCTAAAGTTTTATTAATTATGTATTCAACTGAAGGATCTCCTGTAAGGAATTTAATCCGGTATAAATTTAAGCACAACATTAATTAAAATATGACAATTTTTGAGTTTCTTTCAGTAAGATATCTTTTTTTGAAAAATGCTTTCTTTTTTAGTCATGCCATGGTTAAATTTTATATTTTTTTAACAATATTATGTTGAATATTTATTTGGGCAGTAAATGACAGTAGTGGCAGCATTTCCCGTGGCTCCCGGCGGCCTCATGTATCGACTGACAGTGACAGTTCCGGGCGCGCCTCAAGGTATTTATTTAAAAATTATATGGTTTTAATTCGAATATAAATAATCTCCCATGGTACCTGTATACTTATGAAATGAGAAATTTACTTAATCTAATTCCAGAAACACAAATGTTTTTATTCTGTTAAAGATGTTATTGTGTGTATCAGGTGTGGCCTCATAAAGAAAATGCAAAGTCGTCGAAGCCAAAGCGCTAACTCGGCCAGCAGTGGAAATACTATCGCATCTAACAGCAGCAAACGGCCGCGCAAGAGAAAATCTACAGAGTTAGTTATTTATTTGCACTTACACTTATGGTCGAAATACCAATTGTTAACCGTTTGCATCAAATTTAATTTAAATAGTTTTAAATTTCATTTAGTTAAATATGTTTAATACCCTAAAACCATTTATCGTTCAACGTGTTTAGGCGTTTCGAACATCAATTTAGTTAAACGAAATTTAGTCAAATGTCAACAAACGTCAAATATGTTTCGTTACATGCATTCTTTTTGAATACATAACCTGTTTTAAAGCGATATTTTTGTTTTACTGCAATGCAAGCGCCGAATGAAACGTAAGAACCGTTTTACCGACACCCTAATTTCATTTATCTAAATTGATTTTCGAAACGACTGGTACAAGACAATGCTGAATGCATTTAACGGTAAATGGTTTTAGGGTGTTAAAAATATTTAACTAAAAGAATTTGGTACAAGCGGCCCATAGTATATATTTATTACCTAAATATACATTGTACTATAAAATGAATTCTTTTAATCTAACTTCTTGTTAAACCTAACATACCTAGAATTAATTTGTTATTAACTTTTCTAGAATTTAATATTCTAGCAATTTGTTATTCTCGCATTATTTCAGGCCGTCTACAAGTGAACCGATTCGAAGAATGGGCAGTTCAAACATAAAGGCAGAAGTTGGAGACAAACTTAAAGTATATTATGGACCCACACAGTCAGAGTCAAAGGTTAGTCTCTATAACTATAAAACAAAGTCGAGCTATTTACATCATTTAAAATCACTCAAAAACGGATGGACCAATTTTGATGATCTCTGATTTTTGTGGATTCGTCTAATCCAATAATAACAGAATAACTATTGAAAAATTCACGAAAAAGTGTTTATGAAGAAATCTCGTTTCCTTATACATTTACTATGAAATGACATTTTAGGTGACACGTTATTTTATTCAGAACTCTAAAGCGATACGACCGCCTCCTTGGTCTAGTGGTAAACGCGTAAGCGTTACAACTGAGATATCCTGGGTTCGATTCCCGGTGGAGATATAAAAAAAAAATCTCGGTCTAGCAGGGCATAGAAGGCTGATCACCTACTTGTCCCTAAAGAAAAAATCGATCAGTGAAACAGATGTGAAATTCATCTGCCCCATACCCCACTAGGGGACACGGGACTTCACTAAAGCGATACGAAGTTCGCAAGGTCCACTTGTTTAAACTAAAAACCTACGCACAATCAAACAAACCCAAATTACAGTTCCTGTTTGTGTTGATTATAAGCAAATTATTACGGAGATCTAAGAAATATTATGTATTCATATTTAGCTTAAGGCTGTAAATAATTAATTAAAGCTTACGAATACTAAAAAGTCCACCCATACCCACAGTTAAGTACTGATTTTATTTGAATAAAATCCGAGAATCGAACCGTGTAAATAAGCTAAAGTATTCAACATTCAGTGTGCACATACATAGTGCTTAATTGTTAGTTTTGTAATCTAATCTTTATTACATTGGCAGACTGTTTTTGTAGGGCAGGCCAGTATTTTAAAATGACTTAATTTTCGTTTCGGATTGCGAACCATGGTAATGTGTATGATGGCAGGTGACATACGAGGCTAAAGTGATAGAGGTGTCTCGTGGGGGACTTCTGCGCGTACACTACACCGGGTGGAATACGCGCTACGATGAGTGGATCAAGCCTCAACGAATTGCGATTAACGTCACGCAGTTAGATGCGCGCGCTAAGAAGGTATACAAAAGTCAAAACATAGCCTTAAAACGTTATCAGTTAATAATCTGACTTTTTCTAAATTTTTGACTACTAGTGCTCCTAACTAATGTAATTTTTTATCACTTATTTATGATATTTTATGTTTTAGGGAACGAGTGTAAGCAGGCGACCTAGAAGTAAAAGACCAGAAGGTTTGTGTTATGTGTATAATAAAACATTTACTTATCTGAAAGTATTATTAACATCCAAAAATATTTTTAGGAAAATCTGTGCGTTCAGACAGTGACAGTGATTCTGACACGGAAATAGACTTGAAAAGAACACCAAAGAAGATCGATGGAAAATCCAGCCCTAAAAGTATGTCTTGTACAAATTGTGCTGCCCATATTATGTTTATGCCTTATGCTTATTAAATATTATGTTGCAGTTCCAACTCAATCAAAAGACGCCAAGATAGGCGATGATAATGGCAGTTCAATTAAACCTCGTAAAAGACCAGTACGCACAGTATCTACTCCATCAATTACCTCCCCAGCAAAGAAACCTCGAAATAATGTTCATCAACACCAAGGCAGGGACTATGACCTCAATGAAATAAGATCCGAATTGAAAGGTCTTCAAACAGTGAAACAAGAACCAGAGGACGTAATCAAAAGTGAGGTGATGCCGGTGGATACTATTTCTACTCCAACGCCGACCACAGCCCCTGAGGTTTCGAAATCTGACAAACAACCTGAAGATGTCTATGAATTTAAAGAGCCAGAACCCTTTGAACTCGAGCTGCATGACGAGAAAAAGAAGAGAACTCATCGAATATTTGACGACATTTCGCCAACTAAATACACCTCAACGTTATCAAAATCTCTCAGTGAAGAAATATCTGAAGATCCTTTGAGACCTAGACCGGCGTTCAGATCTCCTTCACTTTCGCCGTTCAGAGACTTTGTTATTTCTCGCGACGCTCCCGAAAGACAAAGTCCCGAGGAAGACTCCAAGGATGCCTTGTTTTCTTTAGATGACGATTCCTTCCCTGGTGAAGGAAGCTCAGGTCCCATTTTTGAAGGATTCACTCCTGCCAAGAACCAAGAAACATATTCAAAGAAAAATAAAGTTCCGAAAATGCGTGAGATGATAGATGATTCTCAGGATAGTCCCGCTGATGATGAGCGGTCATCAGAAGATGAACGCGAGGTTACCGTGAAGGAGGAAGAACGTCCACTTAGTCCAATAATCTCAACCCCAGCAATTGAAAAGAAAGATCAAATCGTCAAAGAGGAGCCTATTAAAAAAGAAACTGAACAATGTGGGGATGTTGAGGATGGCATAACACTTTTGAAAGAGCTGCCGCCTATAGATTCTATTCCCATGCCTCCCAATACTCCACCACCGCAAAGCGAGGTAGATATTGCTAGCACCTCTGTTTCTGCACCTGGTGAAGATGACGAACAAACAGAAGATATAAAAGATGAAAAAAATATTACGGAAGAAATAAACCTACTCTCTATTCCGCTTCCGAGCTCTGAACCTAAAACACCGCCCAGGACGAAATTGGAAAAACTCGACCCAGATCCCGTTTTAGCGAAACTGGATGCGCCGTCGAGTCCGATCGATACGGAAGAAGACAAATCAGAACCCGACAGTCCCGCGCGAATAGACGTCCTACCAGAACCTCCACCGGGATTTTTGTTGCAATCGGAAGGTCCTAAAATCGCTGAAAAATTACTTAAAGCTATCAATAGCGCCAAGCGTTTATCAATGTCCCCACCACCTACAGAGGCGCGCCCAGACACACCTAAAAGAGACAGTCTTCCTGTTAAATTATTAGATGAGAATAAATCGCCTGTTCCTACCGAAATAAAGCCGTCCACGCCTAAACTTGAACTGCTTAAACCGATAGCCAAACTCGAGACAAAGAGGCAGAGTCCTGCTGAAATTAAAGATTCTATATTTGGGGAACCGTCAAATATGTCTGACATAAAACGTGATATATCAGAAGTTAAAAAGATAAAGCCGAAGGAATTTCCACACTCCCCGCCAAGATTACAAAGTCCTTTGAGTATACTAGAGAGGCGGAAGAGCGTTGCAGATCTGTCACTCGCTCCAGGGAAGAATAATAAGGTTCTCAGTGATACAATACAAAAGTTATCGAGTCAAATCAATCAATCAGTATCTGCGGCCACTTTACCCATCCAGCCCTATCAACCCGAAGACAGAAGCGATTCTTCGGATTCAGATGATTCTGATAGAAGGTACGTTGTCATTATGGAGTGTCTTTAAAATAATATTTAGTTTGTCTGACGTTTTATAGTTACTACACCCATAACATAATGTTTATTATAGATGATGTTCACTTAATACAGGAAATTTAAAAGAAAAATTAATAATGTTTACTATATTTTTGAATAAAAACAAACGGCTCTCTGGCTCATCTCAAAATCTTTGTATCTGTTGTTAAATTGGTTTTATTGATCAATTTCAAATATATTTTTTTTGTATGTTTGTCTCGCGATTGAGAAAATATTAATAACAGCTTAAACAATTGTGAACAGATTTAAAAATTCTTTATTTGCATTAAAATATAAAGTTAGCTCTTTAACTTGATAATGCACTTTAATGTCGGTATTTTTACTTCATGAAATCATTTTATTTATGTTTGTTATCATAAGTCCCTCGTTTATAAATTGATTTGGGATAAACTTATTTTATTTAAAATTTGAAAGATTGTTTTCTTAAGGTAGTGCATTTTTTATTAAAATGTTCGCACACAGGTTGATCATTGACAAGGTATCAGTAGAAGAATGGGGTGGGAGTCGCGGTGGGCCTCACGCTGGCAAATCTGCAGGCGAATGGAGTGCTGGAGAAAGTCTGCTTATGTTAGAAGACGCCTGCAAGAACGAACGCAAGCATAGTGAGTATTTTTCTAAATCTAAACTTTTACTTAAACTGTCTCAACCGAAGTTTAAAACTTCACAACGTGATTTAAACAGGCAAGTGTTTTTGACATGGTCACTTACTGTTGTTTAATAGTATATAATATCTCAAAATATATTATATAAATGCCTCCCAAACGTAGTTGGTCACGGGTCTGACATTCAGTGCTCAGTGAAACAAAACAAAGTTTTAGTTTGGGAGGCAAAGGAGGCACATCGCCTACTATACAGAATATTATTAGCGAAACAGATGCAGAAATGTATCTGCCTTTTTCCCTTTTAATTCATAATCTAGACTTAATCCTGGATCTATGACTTATGCCGCCTTCGAGGCTGTGTCTAACATTCATTTGAGGTTCTTTTTTGGAATTTCGAGGGAACAAGAAATGTTTTAGTATAGACAGCAAAAGCTGATCGCCTAATTTCCTATAGAGAAACTAAAGATTGTGTAATTATACTTTGTTGCATTTATTTGTTGTTTATTGTATGTAGTATGGCATTTTATAATTAAATGTTTTATTCTTAAGTTGTTTTAATTGGTAGGCGCTAGTGTAGTAGTAGCCGGCGGCAGTCGCAGTGGTCCCACGGGGGCGGGGGCATTGAACAGCGGCGGGGGAGAGGACGACAGCAATTTGTCTCTATTACTGTGCGAAGAGACAATTCCTGGCTCGCCAGCGCCCGACGCAGACCCCGCGCCGAATAAGCACGCTCAGCATATGCCTTTTGCCTGCGCACCGCCGCATCATGACAGCTCCAAAGGTAAGCCGTACCATAGTAAAAACAAACAAGTAGGCCAACTCAAGCCCCGAGCGAGGTATAATAGCCTAAACTCGTAGGGCTGTCACTTATATTTTATTCAATCGTCAAAAATGCATAGTCAATCTCTATACAAAACAATGTTCCCCTGTAGGGTAAGCATCAGAGGACCTTCAATACAAAGTTTTTTTAAATTATTTTTTCTACATAGACCAGGAGCTGACTACATTTTTTTCATTGCCTACGTCATGTTACCGTTCTTGTTCGCTAGGTAATGTGAAGAAAGACAATTCTCGATTTGACATCTGCTATTAAGACATCTATAAACACTGCAATATTTTCTATAGCTACTCGAATTTGTAGCCGTCTTTGTAATTAAAGGAGGTAGGTAGGTACATGTACAAATTATTAATTACGAGCAGCAGGGCAGCGGCGAAGCGTGCGTTCCTTTGTTACTAAGTATTTTATTTATGAAATTTGGCTTTGAGAGCCAACTTTTTTATATATTTCACTACGAATTCCAAAATAAGGTCTACAAATAAAGCCTTTACGCATATTGTATTTAAACAATGCCGTGTAACTCATCATTACGGATTCGACCTTTTAGGGAAGCTACTATACGCAGGTAGACCTTTTGCTAGATATAGACGTTCTTTCAGCTGAGTGAGTTATGCGAAAACATTGTATGTAACATTGTTTGTTTTTTATTGAAAAAATAATAATTCAAATAAAATAAGGGTGGCATCACATACAGCCGTTTAGGATTTTGTAAAACATTGCTACAAGTACATATGTGAAAAGTTTCACCTTTATTTCAGCAAACATAGTTTAGAGTTCATTCTAGTAACATAACTACGTACGTATATGTAATACGTACGTATGTGTAATATTTCAGGAAACATCAGCTTAATTATTATTATACTGACAGTATTAAGAGAAAATATGTGTATTCTTTTTAACTCAATAACTACTAGTCCTATTTGAAAATTATTTCACTGGTAAAAAAGTGGGTTTCTAGCATGCCCTCTACGGGAAGCATGGCTGATTGTTTTACCCTGCGGGTTCTTTCAGGGGGGGATGCACCCTGTCAGACACAGAGCGGTACTGGGTTAGGCTAGTGCCCTCAGGATGGGCAAGACGCGAGCTAAGCTCAGCAGTCTTGCGGGTCTATGACTTATCCCACAACTTATGAATCTATAGGTGAACAACGCCGGGATTCGGGAGAAGTTCGAGATGGGGAAGTGGAGGAGGGAAGAGATGTCGAAGGGCGAGAAGGAAGGGTCAGGGACGCTTGGCCCCGACGACACGCGATGGTCGACAACACGCCGCCAACCACCCCTGACAGCAGCCTCGATTTATCACCACATAGGTAAAGTGGTACATACTTGGAAAAGTGAAACCCGTTACCCCTAGTGGTCGGGAGCGTCCGCGTAACGCAATCCCATAACATCATAGATACAATGACACAAAAACTGCTGTGACTAACCGAAACATCTTTTTAAGCCCTAAGGGTGAGAACCCTGGATTATTGGTGCAACATGTAATGAATGTCAGACAGAACCACTTACCCATGTAGACGTGTTTATAATAGATTTGGATATAACAGAACGTAAAACAAAGTCATAGTACTATGAGTAATATGAAATGATTTTCAAATTGGTATTTGTAAGTTACAGGGAGCGTCGTATATCGGAGCGGGACAGTCCTATGGAACGAAAGGACGAGGAAGAAGACGGTAGACCACCGCCCGATCACTGCCATCCACCGCTCGACAACGATAAACCACACGGTACCGTATTAATATGTTTCGACAGGTTGACAATGAAAATTGAATTTTTTTTCCTCAGATAAAAGATAGTTATTTTACAATTAATAGACGATCCTTTATTCAGTCAATTTTTCAATCGTCATTTGTTACACGAATAACTATTTTGATGTTCATTTCTAAAGTTAGTAGAAACATTATCTAAAATAAAAAGACTAGTCAACTTGTCAAGTGCCAAACAACTAAATAAGTCATTTTATGCAGTGAATAAAATTACTTCACTGATATTTTCTTTATTTATCAAATAAAGCCTTCAAAAATTCAATTTTATTACCTTATCTGAGGAATAAATGTTATCTGTCTCTTTATCGGCCTTACTTTAAGAGACAATATCCTATAGCAAAGTTAGGCTGAAAGTTTGCATCAAAGACTCGTTTATGAATCTGAGCCTACCTATAATACTAATCAATGCTGCTATTCTATATATTTTATTCCTCGATTATAAAAATTCTTCAATGGTAGGAAGCTAGTCTGAGTCATATAGATTATAATCTATATTTTGTATGCCTACACAGACTAAGTCGCGTAAAAGCTAATATCTATAATAGCATGTTTTATTCAAACTTTATATTAATTAAGAATGCTTTATAACAAATGAACACAAAAAGTCATACAATATTTTATTTATGACATCTATTATACAATGGTCCTGTAATTGGATAGAATAACGTTACTTGCAAGTAAATAAGCCTCGAGTTACTTCAGTTTTGTTTTTCAGTCAATTACCTGTATGTAAAGATCTTGAGACGGTTTAAAGTTGAAACCTTGTATTCTTAATATTATGGTTTCTGTAAGTTGTCATTTTAGGATAAATGCGTCAATTTAATTCAACCGAACAGGATTTATATTTCTATGGAGCTTTAAACGCGAAAGTTTTCGTCCATTATTATCAAAACTTATGACCGACGCTAATAACGCAATAGAGTATTAACCGCTGTAAATTTTAACCTTATGATTGGCATATATTTTTAGTTTACTAACCCATTTAAAATGATTATACTTATTTGCAGTGAGTGGTCGCCCTCGCCTGACCTCGGAGAGCTCGAGCAGTGGTCGTGCGCGTCCGCGTCGTTCGCGACGGGACACGGAAGACCCGCATCAACCGCTTAAATACAATTTCTATGTAGACCTCGGTAAGTATTTTGTTTATAATATTAACAACTTTATTATTTATGGATTTATTTGTTGACGCAAGTACGCCATTGTTATCAAGGGAAACTTACCGCAAAAGATTTTTTTTGTCAGTCACTAAAACATTGCAACACGACATTTTTAATATCCTATGCAAAAAGTGAAATAAGTTTGACGTGTTTGTGTCATCGCATCTCCTAAACGAATAGACCCATTTTGATGCGGATTTTTTAAAACTTAATTCTTTTTACTCGTGATTCATCCATTTTGGAGTGCTATTTGTAGATAACATGTAATGGAATTTTTAAATTTTTTTGTTACAGTTTCATTTAAGTTTTTTTTTAGCTGGCTTATATTTGTAATATTTATTATATTTGTGGTAAGATAAATACCGATATAACCAAGTTATGTATTAGGTTGCTTAATATCCGATAAGGGAATAATTTGTTTGTGTGGTGAATAGGCCTCTTAAGAAGCAAAACCTTGTCTAAAACAAAAATTTCATCCAAATCGACGGAGCCGTTGCAGACACACAAAATATACAGAAATTGTTTGTTGAGATTATTTCACATATCAGTGTAGTATAATTATGATATTGCAGACCCTACGTGGGATTCTCAAACGAAAATAAAGTTGCTGATGTCAAAAATGTCGGACCTTCGCAAGACCTACCACTCAGTTAAGGTATAATTTCCGTAAATTATTATAATTATTGCCTTTTTGTATTATTTAGAAATATTAATAATAAATATAAGATTTGATATTATATTTCCACGTATCAGCTAGATATATTTTAAATTTCATTCTAATTCGTTTTTATATTTGTGTGAAAGTAACATTTATAAATAAATATTTTTTAAGGCTGAGCTTGCAGCGATCGACCGCAGAAGAAAAAAATTGAGACGGAAAGAGCGAGAGGGTAAGTCGTATTTGTAATTTTGTACTTGAACTAAAAAAAAATATTTGTCTGCGACGGCAGATTCAATTATTACTTGCTTGCATTAGAATTACAAGTATAGCTAGGTGTTTTTAGATAATTTATAGTTATTATTTCAATTTTTTTAAAATTTGATGTGCAATACTGACTTTACTTAATATTATTTCTATTTTATATTTTAATTTTGAATATATTTTTTGCATGTGGTTCGCGTTTGTTATTGAGGCTGCATTGAAGTTGTTTTTTTGGTTTTATGTTTCAGGATATAAAGGTTTCTTTTGTTTTCCAGCTGTGAAAGCCGCGAAGGCAGCATGCTCATGATTGGACCGGTCCCAGTCTCTATCGATTTTAAACTGCAATGGAAAACAACTTTCCGTATGGATTGAGAAACCATATTATTAATTCTATGTTTTTTAAAATATGACTCAAACTTGAATCTAGATCATGACTATGATTAATGATATGATTGTCTTTTTTTTTCTTTTTTTGAGTGAATATTGATTAAATATGATAAGTTAAATTTTGGAATTCGTTGTAAATGCATTGAATTAATCCTGGAAAATATAGAAAAAGGTTTAAGAACTTTCACGAAAAAATCATTCGATAAATCAAAAAGTATAAATTTTTCTCTTGTCATGTATACAATATACAATACACTGACAACTGTCTGTACATAACTTATGCGCGATTATAAATACTTTCATGAGAAACCACCACATTGCCGTTTTATTCGTTATAGAATAAACATTTAAGCTCATTTCACCGAAAAGGCAGCGGCCGTCTCGGCAGAGAAGGCGCGGGAGTCGTTTCTCAAGCGATACTATATAGGTATTTAAATAATGAAGATAACTTTTGTTATATGACACTGAAACTGCTCGCTACTTCGCTGCAATTTCGGTGTGAATTGAGCCTAAGTTCACAATCTGTCGAATAAATTATGAATTCTTACATTTTAGTTGCTAGTTGATCCATGGTGTATTTCTAGATTTCCCATTGTTGAGGAAAAAATAATTAATATTTTTTTAGTAATGAATGCATTTTTATTGTACATAATACAAGTATTAAATTTTTATGTATATAAATATCAATTTTACTCTTTACTACGACTGTATGAAATATTATGAATTTTATAATAAAGCATTGGTGTAATATAATTATTTTATGAACTATGTAGCTTAACGATAAATACAATAAAACAACAGTTTACAAAAAAAACTACATATTTTCACTTAAAATAAATGTAGAATAAGTGCCGTGCTATAATGTGAAATATTCACATTTTATACTAAAGTATCGTAAACATAAATAACACTATTATTTTTGCAGACCAATTAAAAAAAAATTCAGCCAATAAAACGTTTTGAAGTTACATGATAATTCAAGTACCAATCAAAATACTTCTGTCGCACAGAGAATACCATCGTAGCGTCGTCCTTCTTTTCACATGGAAGTTATTTTACTGAAGCAAGAAAAGGGTGAAATATTCTTACTGGAACACCACTACAAAATAGCATATAAGATGAATATCAGAATTTAAAAGGGTAAATAGAAAATCATTAATTAATAAAGAGTCAAACAATACAAATATTAAACGCTTGCTTAAAAAGGAAAGCCTTCTCTTGGTGGCAAAAAAATTATCACACGAAACCATATTTAAAATTATTTTCTTCTGTATTGATGTCCATTATATAGCTTAATGTGTGTCAATTAATATAATAACTATACCCTAACATTTACATTTTCAAATTAGTCAGCTATCCTAGTTAAAATTCCTCGTAAATTGAATGGTTGTTATATCCCAGCACGAGTACAATAAAACTCGTGAAATTATCGCTAAAGGCATTTGTACTATGGCATACCGAAACATCCTGGCAACGATGACATTTTATAACCAAAATAAATAAACAAAGCCAAATTCATGAATTGATACTTGGCATTTCTATCTATATACTCCTCTACATCTGTATCTTGCTTAGAGTAAAGGCAGGTATATTTCTAAGATTTATTAGGCTTTGTATTTTGACAATGGATTATTGGCCAAGTTTCTAACTTTCAGATAATAGTACTCTTATGTCCGAACCCTATAATTTACGTATCCAAGACACGACTGGTAGCCGATACAATAGAAATTGTAGTAAAATGTTCAACTAGTGAGAAAGTTCTGTTTTCTTAAGAGGATTGTGAAGCTATTAGATTGTGTGACATTTTTATACAAAAAGCGATAACGTTTCCCCCCCCCCCCCCCCCCCTTAACATAGGCTAATTTTCATAATTTTTGGAAATGTTGTAGATAAAATGAAAAACTAGTTCCGTACGTTTTTATTTTAAAGAAATATTGCGTATATTAGAAGTTATTATCTATATTTTTGACTTAAAATCTTCCTCGGGCGTTTTTATTTTTTAAAATTAAATTAAACTTAATTACTAAAAAAGAAAAACCTAGAATAAGGTGTACTGAATCTAAAGAGACCAAAATTATCTCATTTCGTAAATGTTTAGGGACGTAAAAACGTTATCGCTCAAAACTATTTTAAAAAGGAAATGTAGGTAATTGTCTCTAAGATTTGCAACTCTCTCTATCGCACGCCCGGAGTGAGGCAAAGCGGTATGAAAAAGATAGCATTTTTTTAAATACCTACTCACGCCGCGTATCGGCACTTCACAATCCTCTTAATGCGTTATCATTGTTATGTCATAAAGCTAACCTTCAAACCTACATATACATATACTAGCGGTTCTAAAAGTTGGATCTTCTTACTATTAAGTAGAAACTAGTAGTCGTATTTCAAAACATGTTTCGAGGCAAAATCTAGCATGGGGGAGCACTTAAAATGTCTTACGTACACTTTGACACATCATCAAACTTGTGTTGGTTGTCAAGCCATATTATTATAAATTACCTAGGCCCTAATTTCACTATTTTTGTTTCGATAAAATTTTAACTTCTTAATACGTAAGACTAATACAACGCCTATGACATATTTTCGAAAGAGTGGTATGTTTATTCATAAGACGCTGGACTGTTCCTAATTGTATTATATATATTATTATTTTTACTGTTTTCACTGTCGCCTTTTTTCAATTTTCGCAGTCCTATCGAAGATAAAATAGGAGAATTAGGGGACTGAACTTAAATGACAATATTAGACGGAGAACATTTTTTTTTTTTTTTTTCACTTAGCACACTCAGAGTGCAGATCATGAAGCTTAAAATGGAACATGAAAGTGAAATAACGTTAAGGACTCACATTTGTAGTCGAGACTATACGTCTGTCTGTGCAAATTGCGCTTTGAACGCCCAAGAGCTCTTACACATTATTAATTCCAACCTGAAAGCGACTAACCTGAAACCTTAATCTCTTACCTATAAACGTTACTTAACATTAAGTAATACTTCCCAAAGAATGAAGTCATGCGATCGCAAACGGTTATGATTGGCTAAAAATAAATATATAGCTGGCTATTTATTTTTTGGGACTAAATTTGTGACTTGACTCCATATCGTTGAAGCAATTGTATTATTTTTTATTGGTGTAAAATGTAATATTAACTTACTTTTTGGATACTTATAAAGCAATTAATAATGTTAGGTGGCTGTCAGACTTTAGTCAGTCTATTGTTGTTGCAAGAACGATACAAAACACTGAGCGCAGACAATGTTGAGCAACGTTTACAAGTGTGTCGTGAGCAATGTCTCCGCCTATCGGGCGCGGCGCTAGTAATAATTAGGGTACTGGGGCCATGGTGCGTGGTGTTGGTAAGGCGCGGGCGGCTGTTGGTATCCCCAGGGGGGCTGATAGGGCTGTGTGTACGACTGCTCGTACTGTCCACTCGCACCACCATAATACGCGCTACTATTCGTCGTCGTGGTACTCGCTACCGTCGCTACACATTCTTTCTTCTTCGTGTCTGGAACGGGCCTGGAAAGAGTCAAAAATATCATAGTCATACAGAATCACAAACACGATCGCCTATGAGCTGATGTTCATGTGATCATGAAGATATGTAAGAAGTGAGCAGAATTTATCTTTCGATTAAAGTAAATTACGAAAAAAATCTTGACAATTTTATATTGTCTCATCACACGCCTATAAAGCTAGAAAAATTAGCGTTCAGAATTCAAACTCGCATTTAGTTAAACCAACCTGACGGAGTCAATATGTCGCTTTTAAAATCGTTTGATTGCGTATAAAAAATAAAGCAGGCCGGTAATTGTATGTAAAAATACACGAAAATGTGTTCACTAAGTACTACTATTACTACTAGGTGAGACTATTTTTATGTAAACTTCGTATCGAAAGGAGTTGAAACTAACGGTTGGAGAGCGGGCGGTGCATCATGCTTGTCCTTCCTGGCGCGTTTGCGCAAGTGTTTGTCCAAAGCTTTAGCGTGTTGTTGTGCTGCTCGTGCGCTGCTCGCATCGCCCAACTCTTCGGCCAACTCTCGCCAACGCCACGCAAAACGGGCGCTCGTCTCCACCTCCGCACCTTCTTGCTTCTCATATGAACGTACCAATTCTGCAATGTTTTTGATAATATTAGAACGTGTCATGTCAACCGCGGAGGTTTAATTAATTACAGCCATAATAAGTTTATGCAGTTAAAAAAATGTTAAATAAACAGTTTTCTTTAGAATCCGTAATAATTTTTCACGCTAAAACCCATTAAGATAAATTTGTATGGCACACCTATTATTATCTCTAAAGTATTTATATATGTACCTTCATTATAGGTACAGAGATTATAAAAGCTAAGAGGAAATAAGCTACTCCTTCGAGTAGCACTTCTAATTTTTATGCAGATGAATTTGTGCAAAAAAAATCAATTCAAAACGTAATGGCGCCAAATCACAACCGTTGAATGGTGTTTATATTTGGTAATATTGTGTTAAAACAAAAATTTTGCTGGTTGCCAAATAAACGTGTTTATTCAATTCAAATATCTGTTACCTTCCAGCTGTGCATAAGGCGTGTTCGGGGTATGTATGGCGAGATCCAACCTCTGCAAATGCAGTCTCGCGTTAAGTGAATCTTTTTCTATTGCGTCATCCAAGACCTTTTTCGCAGCAACTGGATCTTTCTTGACGTGGAAGAGAAATCGCGCGTACTTAATAGAGAGTGCTGACCCAATCGACTTATTCTTAGCCGATGTTATGTATCCTTCGTATAGCTGTACGCACTTATCATAGTCGCCGCGACGCCGCTCTAAGTTAATTCGCCTGAAATATATTGACTTATTTTTCAATGTTCTTGAGAATGTTTTCCAATCTGAACTTAAATTTAAGGAAAATTTTCTTACAATAGTAAAAACGTGTAAGATATTTCGTGCAAACAGATCAGCCAATTTTTAATAAACACCACTCAAAAAAAAAATCGAACTTATGATTATCTTAAATTCTAAGTTGGATGCTCAAGAAAGCGCCCAGGTCTGAGAAGAATATCTAAGAAACTCAGAAAAAACCATATTAGCTTCAGAATATTTATATATTCATAAACTCCCACATCAGTGTATAATAATGTAGGAAAAAAGTTAATGCTCTTAATTTAGGACTGCAAGTTTATCTATGACTATGGTCATGTCAGTTTTGGATAAAAAGCAAAACAAATGTAAAGCAAAGATTTAGAAGAGCATTTTTTGTTTGTAAAATATTTGAATCTATCTTGTACTGTAATGAATGTAAAAATTGGCAAGACATACCTGTACTGTATATGCACGAGGTGCGGGCATGTCTTCTCGATGCGGTCAAGTATTTCTGCGGCCCTGGCGGGATGGCCATGTGCTTCTTCAAAGTGCGCCCAATGCAAATGCAATTCAGGTTTGTCGTGATGATGGACCGTGCAAGCCCGTTCCAATACTTCTCGTTCCAATGCTACCAGCTCCGGGTTACTCCCTGACTTCTCCTCCAGGAACTTTATTAACTGTCACAGGTTAGGTAACAAATCAGTTATAGAAGTTGATCCAAACGATTATTTCCTTCTATAATAAATTCTTTCTTGAAGATATCGATACAATTTATTATGTACATACATATTATGTACAAATCAATATAGATACAAAATCTGTCCTTATGACATATTTAGTCCTTATGGTATAATCCTGGTAGCATAACCATATTATAATTTAATAGAGTGGTGGAAATAGTAACTATTGGGGATGTTTAGTAAATTATACATCCATGTTTATTCTGTGTCGTGTATGGAGTACAAAAAGCAAAAATATAAAACAGTACAGTCCATCTTTATATTTAAATAATATATAACAAAGTTTAAAGTACAACACTTAAATAATAAAGTGAAATTGTGAACTGCTTTTTGGTAACGCATAACGCTCAACCAAAGTGCGAGATGCGTCATTCAAGTTTAATGCCAGTTCTCAATTGGATATGGAGAGATAAACTATCGAAAATTATATTGCGAGCAATTCACAATCCCGTGAGATTAATATAAGGTTATGCTAACAATCATGTGGTAAAATATATAATTGAGAGGTGTGTAAAATATACCAGGTAGTTATATGAATATATGAAACTCACCCTCATCCAAAATTCTTCATACAGTGCGCAAGCGATAAGGCACCGTTCATGCAATACGAGTGTCCTTTTAAAGGATCCATGTTGTTTCTCCCATTCTAAGTACGATTTCCAATTTTTAAGTTGGCATCGTTCCAATGGTTTCACGTGGAAGTAAGGACGTTTTATCTGGTAGAAAATAATATAAATGGTTTTTAAAAAAAAACAATACAGATTGAAAATTTAATAGCTTATACATGTCATTATAGACTGTATAATTATAGTAACAATCTTTCCAATAATAAAACCAACTACGGCGCATAGAAGAAATTGTATTCAGTGACGCGCCATCGAAACGAATGATTAATCTAATAATTAAATTTTAAGATCATTGAATAAAATCGGTTGAGCCGATGAGTGCGGCCAAAGAACGAACTTATATACAGGTCAAATACATAACCCTCCATAATTTAAAATATCTATAACAATACAGTTGGTATATAGTTTAAAATATCTATAACAATACAGTTGGTATATAGTTTAAAATATAATAAAATATATGGTATGCTAACCCCCTCCTCGAAGGCCCAGCGGGCAGCGACCTCTTCCCCAGTAGTTTTATGCACTTTCCGTCGCGCAGCTATCACTCGCTCCTTTATTGCTTGCCCTTCTTCTTCTGATGCCTGTCATTTATCATTTACAATCATTATGTTATTTATAATCATTACATTTTCTCTTAACCGCCTCTGTGGCTAAGTGGATCACACAATCGAATTCGGGGAAATCAAAATGTTTTCGTTGGGTAGGCATTTCTATGCTCATTACTCACACGCTGTGAAGATAATGAAGAAGAAATGTCTGCCCTATATGTATCAGAAAGAGTTATGGATTTTTAGAGATAGGAATAGAAGCTACTCAAAGAGCTACTACAGCAAAATCTTCATTTTAAGTTAAATATTAATTGAATGTGCAATTTCGAAAAGGGCACATGTCACATATTTTGCCAAACAGGTTTTTTGGACAAATGTGGTGTAAATGCTTGCCTACCTACCTTACCTACCCAATTATCATTCAAAAGAGCACATCTCCGTATTCATTCGACTATTAACGTCATGGTCTGTACAGAAACAATTTCGAAAAGGTCACAACTCCCTTGTGCCGGTTGCGAGATGTGCCATTTCGAACTTATTGAATTAAAAATACGACCGTTAAACCAAAATATGTCACTTTCGTTAGTACTCATGTTTAATTTTAGTAATATTTTTGATTTTAGATGCCTAAAATAAAAGTTACACAAGTTTCTAATGTTTTTTTGTTAAATTTATTGTACTCAATTACTGTTAATTTCGAAAAGGTAATCTCACAAATCAGTATATCTATTATCTAATAACACACACACACACACACACACACACATATATATATATATATATATATATATATATATATAAAAGAAAGTCGTGTTAGTTACACTATTTATAACTCAAGAACGGCTGAACCGATTTGGCTGAAAATTGGTATCTAAGAACAATTATCCTAATTTAAAAAGTTAAAAAATGTGATCATGTGATATTGCCTTTAAGGCGGAACCAAGTTCGCGTGGTCAGCTAGTTAATTTTAAAATAAAACATTTAAAAAATTTTTGAAAGTATATTAACACCAAAATGTAACTCGATAGCTACTTTTAGATATAAAACAATGGTTTGGAAAATATTTAGTTTTTTTCAATTCCTGAACATTTTTAATTCACAGATATGTGCCCTTTTCGAAATTGCATATTCAATTATAATAATGATTTCGACGTAAATACGTACGATGTGATCGAGCGGTTCGTCCTCACCGGGCGGCAAATCAAGGGGCGGCACATGGGTTCCCCCTTCCCTAACTTCTCCACGAAGCCGTACGAGCTCAGCTCGACTCACCAGTCCAGACACCGGCTCCGACATCACGTGCTCCTGGAAGCTGATCACGACCACAGTTGTACAAAGATGTTGTGACAGGCCTCTGATTCTCCTCTTAAAAACTACGATAAGACTGCAACTCTTGTCATAATTGAAATTGACATCATTAATAGTTGCACCGAAAAATACGAGAATCAGGCTCCAAATACGGATTTTTAAGGCTATGTATATTTATGATACGCTGTCATCGGGCTCTGCTAGTAAGAGTGGGTGCCGTAAGATTGAAAAAAAGATAACAATGGCAGAGATCCACTTAACTCTCCGCACAAGCAAGTCAAAACACGTAACGAAGCACAACCCTAGTAGGTATGTTTGTTTTTTAACTTTTGTCTAAAATCGCTCAAACATCCGCAAGACAATTTTCAAATCTTCTATCTGTTTTAATTAATGAAATAACGGTTTCCGAATGCAAATATGCTTTTTATAGGATTTAGGACTAGGTAGAAATGTTAATAATTCACAGTAATGAGTGGTCGGATTAGCTAGATTATTAAAAGTATATAAAAATGGAGTAATGGTAAGCATTGATTAAAAGACTGTGGCTGTTTGCAATTTTAATATGAAATATATTCTAGTGAAATCATACTTATCAAAATGTGACGTATATCCAAGTGTTGGCGTAGCAAGCAGGCGATCGTAGATGTTAGTCACGTTCAACGCTGAACCATTCTCCGCTTCCCACTTAATGTACGACTCCCACAATCTGTCGGACCGGAATTCCAAACCACAAGACTCTGCAAAATTTAATATTTTTAATACATTTTTATATGTACGTAATCCGATCTCATATCACGTCTTTATCAAAACTATACAAACCTATAGCACGTTCATACTGCGATCTGATATAGGCATGCTCCTCAGTTCTAGTAGATTTGATATGATTGAGATAATGTATCCAAAGGTCGACTGACAAAGGTATTGCTTTGAGCCCTCTTTCCAACACCTGGAAATGTAAAAGACGTGAGTAGAGGGCGAGGCGGGCCGAGCGCCGGCGAGCGCGCGAGAAGCAAGGGAATAATTTAATAGCATTGTATTGTATTGTTCAATATAATTGTGTATTGTGAAACGAGAGGTCGTACCGCGGCTAGGCGGGTGTCAGGCCGACATCTCGCTTCCTCCGACACAACTGTGTCGGAACACCTGTTCGCACCTGGCCGTCGTCGCCCCTCCGCCCCCTCGCCGCCTCCTTCAAGACCGAGCAATGGCAAACGAATTAACCTGTCGCGCTCCACGCTAGTGCGTAATTATTAGGTAAACTTAAGTAATTATATTCATCTTCAATTCTTAAATAATTTACATGATAAAGTATTTCATAATACATCATGTGCGCACAACTTAAATATAATGTATAAACACTACTAAATATTATATAGCACCACAATATATTAAACATTGTAACTAATTCTAGATAACGCTTAAACTCTTCGACGGATACTGAAGACTTTGGCTTACGAACATTGTCGGCCTCGTTGCACTGTTGGGAAAAAAAAGCAATTGCACATTGTGTTACGACCAAAAAAAATTCAAAACCAACTGTTATGTCATGTGAATTCTATAAAATATCATAAATCCTTACCAATACATGTGAAAAATTAATCATTCAGAGTCCAAGTAGGGCACTTACCTCTAAACATTTCTTTTTACTTCCTTTGCGCTTTTCATAATCTGCATATTTTCTCCAATATCCATAGCAATATGGATAATGCGACAAAAATGCATCATAAGCCTCACGAGCTGCCTCTACATCGCTCTGAAATAAAAACGAATATTAGATTACACATTTTACAGATATATATATATATTCAATAAATTGAGTAATTCTTAATCAGTTGGCCCTTGCCTATCCACAAAAATTTCAGTTCTCATAGCTTCATAAAGCACAGAGATTAGCAATTTTGGTCATCACTTTAAAGGCACAAAATATTAATGTAAACAAACATTTCAGCAGATTTTATAACCATTTAAAGCTTACGTTAAAATTAAATCGCATGAAAGGAATATAAAATGTAAAATGTTTTCTTTGATCATTCTCACCTCTTGGTCGACATACTGCAACAAGTAAGTCCATCCAGTAAAATCGGTAGGGTCATCATTGACTACTTTCCAATACTTGTCCAGTTCAGGCAATGCTTTTTTCTTGGGTTTTTCATCTATTGATGGTCTTTTTTCAGCAGGAATTGGTTTGCTCTCTCCATTCTGATTCAACAAAAATACAAGGCATGAAATATATTTTTTCTACAGATTTACTATTTAATTTACATAATTTATCACTACAATATAAACCATAATTAAGGACAAATAAATTCTACAACTAACACTATTTGATGGGCTGAATGGACGTATCATGTAACTTTATTAATTTCCAAAAAAAATTCAATTGTGTATGTTTTCATAAATTCTCAAAAAAAAAAATACTGACAAGTCATGTACAAAAAAAAATATACCTTAGAAACTGCTTGTTTTTTCTCAGATGTAGGGGATTCTGGATCATAATCTTCTCTTTCATCAGGCTTTCGTTTAAGATTTGTTTCTTTTTTTGAAGCTGGCAATTCATCTTCAGAAACAACCTAAAATAAATACAGAAGTTAATATTGTATGTAAAAAAATACTAAGATTAAATAATCATATTAATAAAGGACAATTGAAGTTTTAAGTGTTAAATAGATTGTACAATTACTTCAGTGTCAGCAGGAAGCTCAGCCGGTTTAGGGCCAGGCAGTTCATCATCAGATACATTTTCTGCATCTTTAACACTTGGCTTCTGAACTACTGGTAATTCATCTTCAGAAACCACTTCTGTTTCTTCTGCACCACCAACCTTAACAGTATATATATATAAGTAAATATAACAAATAATTTTATTACAACAGAGAACAGATAACTTTTATTTTGTGAAATAATTATGCCAAGTAAGTATAAATAAATTGATAATATTACTATTTTAATTACTTTAGCACTCTCGTCTTGTGTAACTGCTTCATCCTGTTTTACTTCTTGTGGATTAGATAGAACATTTTTAGGACCCTCCTCTGTTATTGTGTCAGCAGAACAAGTTTCTTCAACATCAGAGTTTTGCTACAAAAATTAATTAAATTAACTGTTTATATTTATTTCAGCAAGTGTCTGTAAAAATATTTAATTGAGCAATTACCTGAGTTGACATTTTATTATTTTCTATGTCGGTTTTAACTGAGTTAATATTTTCAGTTGTTGAATTTTGATTAACACTTTCAAGATTTTCAAAACTTTTTGAATTATCTTTATTTTCTATAAGCATGTTACAATCTTCATTATTGTCAAAGTTACATTCCGTATTCTCATTCACAGGATAATCACCATTCGACATTTCACTATCGTTTTGTAGCTTAGAATCACTTTCATTGTAATCATTAAGTTTAAAACTGGCACTCAGGCGGGAGTCACCATCCAGAGAATCAGTACGAAAGTTTACTGTTATGTCTGCAACATCAAAAGAATCTGTGTTGTATCCTTCAACATTACTTTCAAGATAATCACCTACACTTCCAGCAGATAATTCTACGGCGTTAAGAAAACCCTGATTTGAAGCCGAAGACTCGTCGACGGCAGCATCAACGCCACTAAATTCTCCGTCTGTGAGAAGATGCGACAGCCCGTTCGAATTTTCATTAATTAACGGTCCTTCGTCAGTTTCCATATGAGTTTCAGGTAAACACTTCTGTGAAACAAATTTAAGTAAGTACATATGTACACAAACTACACTACTTGGAAAAAAGAAAATTCTATAACCTCTCCTGTTTACACACCTGTAAATCTGAACTGGCTTCGTCTTCCATTTTGTTTTTTCTATATTTAACGCTGGAAGACTATATTTTAATGCATATATTTTGACAAATATTATCAGATTCAGGAATCCGTCAAAAATTAAGATATTTTATAATAAAACCATTAAATTAAGGGAAAATATTTCTATTTACGAATCGATGACAAATTCACATTTATTCAGAGATTAAAATCCTAAGTTCAATTATTCACATTTCACAAGCGCCAAGCGGCAATCAGTGTTACCACTTAACAGAATATTTTTTTCTCGAATCGCCTCGCCGAAGCGCTCGTGTAGCTCCGAGATAGCCCCATCATGGCACACAAGAAATTAAGGCGGGAAAGTTTAAATAAATTCATGAGCTTATTATTGCTTTTATATTTATTAAATTCGTACTATTATTTAAGGGGCTACTATAAGGGACTACGGTGAATTTTACTGTTTTCAACTCCTATAAAGTAGGTGTAAACATAGTACCAGAACTCAGAAAACGATATATTTTGTAGAATGGTATCTATTCTTTACTTTCGTCTTCTTGAAATTTCTAAAATATAAATATATAAAGAGATTTCTGAAATTTCCTGAACCCTTTTACTCCTGCTAAAATCCATTTAGGTTCTGTCATTGCGCGTCGGAAAGACATGATATTTATCTTCATTAGTAGACAATAGTGTAAACTATAATTTCGTCAGACCCGTTTTATAGTCAAGTATGTAGTTTTTGAAAAAAATGCATAATTCATTGCCCAGCGCGAATCTATAGGTTCGTAGTGCTCTGCATGAGCGTCGGGCGACCCGCGACGGGCAGTACTCAGTAGTCGCCGCTAGGCTTTCGGACGGAGAGCTTGTGTCTTTCAACGCTGCGCCTGCGAGAAAAATAATAAATTATAATCACGTATCTTTCAAAAATCATTACACACGACAAGCTAAATATGATAAAATAAATGTAATGCATAGTGTAAAATGTATAACGGAGATTTTTATATAGGAATAAGGCTTTTCAATATCATAATAGAAGCAAAATACTGTGTACGACTTCCCCCCTTGCTTCACCTCCTCAAATATGTAAAAGCTAGCTTCTTACCGCGTCTTAACAATAATTTGGTTGAAATAGAAATAAGATTCAATTATTGAAGTACAAATGGTCAAGATTTTTTTATTTTTATTGATTGCACTTGTTTTAAAACGTATTATTAATTATTAAATAATTAAATATTATAAAATATTATCATAATAAGTATTATATTCTGTAATGTAATGTTTATCAATTCCCATTTTCTTATTTTTTAAGAACACAATAAGTAAGTAAGTGAAGTAGTGTCTTATTTCTGCTAAAAAAACGACTACTAACTACTATACTACTAACTAACATATATAGATGATTTACTTTTCAAAATATCGATGTTTTGTATGAGCGATATTGTATCTCTAATCGTGTTCGAATTTTACGATTTACAGCAGTGTTCTCACTTCCCGTAGACGGAGAATAGAGGTACTCCCCTACGTCACAGTTAACAGACTAGTTAATTAGTGGTAACTGGAACACAGGACTATTAAACATATTACTCACTTATCTGTGACCAAATTGACTACTATCGCCTAATATGTATTTTTGAGATTTTATGTGTAAAATTGGTGGTTAATTAAAATAAAGACATGGCTTAAAGGTCCTATAACCAAGCCAAAAACCTTTAATAATAATTATTATTATCGCCTATCGGAACTCACTACCCGATCTAAGCATACAGTATTCCTCAGACTAGTCCAAGCACAAAAAACAAAACACTGAAAACCTGCTGAAAACCATTAAAAAAAATATATTATTCATGTATAGTGTAACATAATATTATATTTACCACTATAAGTGAATTCCCGTCAATGGAGCATGACAGACACATTTCGGTATCTGTTCCACTGATCATTTTCTTTGCAGGCAAGTAGGTAATCAGCCTTCAGAGTTTACCAAACTGAAACATTAATTTGTTTTCCCGGGATTCAAACCCAGGATATCTGGCGCAACACGCAGCCGCGTTAACCACTTAGCCACAGGGGTGGTTATCACTATACAGTTACTATTAAAGTATTACTCTGTGACTTTGTAGACTGTGGTTAGAATTTAGAAACAATCTAGAAAATATATCAAATAGAAATAAATTGTGGAAATAATTATAAATAATTCTATCTTTATTAACTTCTTAGAATTTTAAACTAGGAAACCTTTTTTAAGCGTTCAATATTAAATTTAATACAATGTTGGGCTTGCGTGTTGTATTAAACACAAGTGAATCTTTGTTTTTTCAACAAACCAGGGTGTGTTATTTAATTATTTTTGTATTAATACACAAATTTTTTATTATTAGGTATTTTGAAAATCAATTCAGACTGAACTGAAATTGTATCTGCTTTAAGCCTATGTATAAGTTATTAACTAATCATTATTTATTACAGAATACATTCATTCTTAGGAGGCGATGGCCTCCACCTTTGCACAAGAAAAATGGAAGAGTACCAAAATTAAAAGCCAGGCATTTTGTGTATGATTTAGTTGAAGATACAAATATTGTCAAAAAACCTGATTTAAAAGTCATTTTAAATCAGTTTGTTGATGGTAAGAGTTTAAATCATATTTAATATTGACTTATTAGGGTTCCCTATCTAAAGGGTAAAACAGGACTCCATTAATAAGACTCCGCTGTCCGTACATCTATCACCAGGCTGTATTTCATGAACTGTGATAGTTGAAATTTTCACAGATGATGTATTTCTGTTGTTGCTTTAACGAGAAATACTAAAAGACATTAAAATAAATAATTAAGGGGACTCCCATACAAAAAAGGTGATTTTTTTGCTCGATATTGATAGCGGCTCTAAATATTCACAGAATATTTAATTATTTATTCACTTTAAAAATAATTAAATTAAAATTAGGGATGCATCGATATGCCTTTTTCCTGATACGATACCGATACTCTTAAAAAATATCACCGATACCGATATAAACGCTTAGTGAATTAAAATTAAATTAAGATAAAATATTATATGAAACACAAGTTGGGTTAGTTTTTAATTTATATTAAAAAATAAAAACAGTTATAAACTGAATGAGATTCAAAGTTTAGCCATTAAAATTAAAAATTAAGTGTGCGGTGTACCTGCGGTGGAAAATAATCTCTCAGATGCGACAGAACTCATTTAGAAACTGAAGTACTTCTGCGCCATTTTTTTCAAGTTTGCAACGAACTAGATCAAACAAGATGCGCGTTGAAAGTATCGTTGTATCGGCAATAAAAATCGCTGATATATCGGCAAACCCAAAGTATCGCCGATATATCGGTAAAAATCATGCAACAGACGTGATTTTTTTCCGTTTTTATAGATAATGGTACGGAACCCTTCGTTCGCCAATCCGACTCGCACTTGGCCGGTTTTTATTTAAACGTTTTAGCTATTTTTGATATTTTAAAAAATTTAAACCAAAATTGGTTTAGTACTTAAAGTATGAAGATGTAACAAACATCCTATTTATCTATGATATAAGTATTCAGGTGTAGATAAATTTTCAGTATAAATAAATTTCAGGTGTTGGCAATGTTGGTGATATATTAACACTACGTCCAAATGTTGCATATAATGAATTTTTACTGCCTGGATTAGCTGTATACGCAACACCTGAGAACTTACAAAAGTATAAAGTTGATGAAAATAAGCCAAGAGAAACATCAGAATTTAGTTCTCCATATGTCCAAAGGGTAACATTAGAATAAATTCTATGAAGACTGGTTAAATATAGTGTTAAATTAAGATGATTTTCTTATGTTAAATCCTATTGTTTCAGACAATGAACTGTTTATCTCGAACAGTATTACAAATAACAATGAGTAAAACTACTCCATGGAAGCTTGAGCCTTGGCACATAAAGACATCTTTTCGTAAAGCTGGTTATGTTGTACCTGAAGAGGCTATTATAATGCCTCCAAAAGAAATAGTAGGACCAGATTTAACTTTACAAGAAAAAGAGTTCTTTGTTACTGTTAAGGTAAATTTTGTAACAAGTGAAATTGTAGACAATTTCTGATAAATTAATTATAAATAATACCTCATAAATGGATTTTTTCCATTTCATAAATTGTAGTTAAGGTCTCAACCAAGTCAGCCTTTAAACAAAAAACTGCATGATAATTGTTTCATTCATTTAGGAACTCCCATGCCAGATACAGACAGTAGACACACACTATCAAGTCAAACTAGCTACCTCAACCTCAAGGAAAGATTTCTTTATCAAAATTTTGTTAGTCACTCACAAGCACTATTTTTCAGATAAATAATAAAGAAGAAGTGAATGTAAGATGCCGTATCCATCATTGGGCTACAGGTTTAGAGAGACTACCCTGGGAAGAGTTTCATTGGAAGAAGCCTTTAGAGGCCCTTATTCCAGAACAAGCTGAAATTCTTGAAAAATTGCCTTTACCTAAATGATAATCTTGAAAACAAAAAGCCTTTGTAGATTATAGATACCAATGGTTCCAATAAAGTTTCTGTAACTTTTGTTTTTGAATCCTTCATAAATACAAGTATTGTATTGCAGTAGTGTAAGCTTATAAGCCCTACTATTTTTTAAACGACGCTAACTCGGGACAACTGGCATTATGGGAGTCCATAAGCGGAAGTCATCATCCGATGCTTTTAAAAAATATGAGACAAAATGAAAATATGTAATAAAAAAATATAAGAAAATACATTGTTAACGGAGCCAGTTAAATCCATCCAGAACATTTGAAAATGATTCATTGATAAGACTTCCAACAGTAACATTGACACTGCTGCAATCGTTTAGGACGTTTGAATTCTGTGAGGTAGAATAAGCGCTTTAGATAGAAATAGAATTTCTTGACTAGCGCCATCTAGTATACTTAAGTAAAAACTTGTATTTACGTAACCAATCTTATTTGATTGCAATTTCAAACTTAATATACCTTGTACATATTATTATACTCTTTTATTTTTACTTTGCTATGTACAGACCACTTCTTACTCCTAAAAAGATTAAAGCCACTGTCAGCGTCTCGAACCTCAAACGACAACCTCGTCGGTAAATATTTTACTATTAAACTGTTGTATGATGGTAAAAAAATAATAAAGATATTAAGTAATTGGCTATATATTGTGATAAGAAAATATAAATATAGGCAGTGTGCATAATAAGTTATTTCCATTGTCAAGTCCTCTTAGATTATGTGTAGTCCCAAAGCAAGATGTACGCCAGGACGTTATGAAATTCTGAAAAAAAATATAACGGCACTAAGCAGTATAATAAAAAATTTACTTGACTATAAACAAAATAAGTTTTTAAGATCTATTTGAAGATTGGATATTGGTTTTTAAATAAGCATAGTAGGTAATAGTTCAAAATACTAGTGAGAACTAATCACAAACATCCATAATACCAATGATTTAACCCAATTGCTAACTACCAAATTTGGCAATAAGCATCATGCAATGGCCTCAATAATATTATGTTATAATTTATCACCTGATAAAAGATGTCTTCACTCACCACGGACGATAGAGGTGTCATTTCTGGAGACTTTTGTCGGTAACACGACTTCGTGAAACTCGCTTGAATGTGTTAATCTTTCAGTAAAATAGTCATATGAAATTGAGTTTTCTCCGTTCAAAGGAGTAACATGTTCATTTCCGTTTTCTAGTACCGCGTTTCCAAAAGATTCTCGCGGCGAGTTATCTTCTTTTTCTACCGCGGTTTGTATTTCTTGGCTCTTTGAATTACTGTCATCGATAGAGTTTCGAATGATATCATCAGAATTGTTTTTGGATAATTCTTTTGTATTATCACCCATCAATATTTCTTTTACGGAGTCTAAATCTTCACTAAGTTTACTGCTACTGTTATTACTCGGTGGTGTCGCAGATTGTACAGCATCTTCACGCTTTAATTGTTTTCTGCGTTCACTGGCACCGTATCTATGTGGGTGTAATGACATTGAATGAGGACTATCATCCAAAGATAAATCAATGGAAGTTAATAAACTCTCATCTCTATTAGCAAAATGTTCTCTTTCAGGAACTATGTGGATATTTAAAATAGTTTTCGTTTTTTGTTGGTCGTTATCAGTATCGAAAGATGCACCAGAAAATCCATCAGAATCAATACAAGAAGCTGTTGAGGGGATCTTGTTAATATTCAACTTGTTTCTGACAAGAAACCCTCTTATATGGGCCTGAATAATAGTTGCTGCACTCGACAAAGTACTGGAATCATCTGTTGATAACGACAATGACTTTTCCTCATTTACTGTTTGCAGTACTGTGTCCATTCGGCTGATTCCTCGTCGTTCTTTATTAACGTTGACGTTATCAATATTATTCTGAAACATTTTCCAAATTGGTTAATAATTTCTTAAAACCAAACACTGATGTTAAAACCAAACTCATACATATTTGTATGAGTTTGATTTGTGAAATTGTGATGTGTTTACCTTCAGATTATTCTCATCAATGAAGAGATTTATGTCAACATTTGTAGCGTCATCTAAGCTTGTAGTTTTACTTTTAAAAAGAAAGTTTCGGAAAACTTTTTGTATTGTTATAGCTGCCGTTTCTAGATCCATCTTGTGTTGAATAACTTCTACATTAGACATGTTTTGTTTCTCATCACATATTTTTTTCTCATTTGCAACCGACTCCTCTGATATTTCACTCATACAATTCAATTTCACTTCCGGGGACAATTTATTTTCTTCCAAATTATTTTGTAATTGAACTGATTCTAAATCAATTATATTATCAGTGGTCACAAACGATATATCATTTTCTTCAGATTCAAGATGTATTCTGTCATTGACTGAAAAATCCTTTGTCGCAACGGTATTAGATTCGGTGTTGCTTATATTATTTTTAATATCAGTTACACTAATAATCCGATCAGTATACTCGATTTTCATTACATCTTCAGCCTGGGCTTCATTTATATCTATTATAGTTGAAGCGTCTTTTGAAAAATCATTCTTATCGACAGCTGCGATACCTTCATAATTAATATTTTCAAGTGGTTGGTTGGTTTCTTTATAGTCGATACTCTGCATGGTAACATCGCTTCGAACTGCTTTATTTAGGATAGTTTCCGCCGTACCTGGCGGATTCACATTCTCCTTAACACTGGAACAAACCTCATCAGATTTCCCATCTATCGTATGTACGTTTGTACGTGATTGTGGTTCTGAAGTATCTTCATCACATTTCAATTTATTCATAATTTCATATTCAAGATTCTGCTGATGTCTGTCATAATTTTCACGGCGTTGTCTTGCTCTTTCTCGTATTACTTCTTGGGCTGCTGATATTTTCTGTTGCAAACTAGTGGATTTTTTTCGATCTATAAATTTTTAATTATACATTTCTAATTTTAAAAAGAAATAAAAGCATTTGACATTTATTAGATACTTACGCGTTTCGTTTCGAATCTGCAACAATTTCTCTATATGGTCTGCACAAAACTCGTAAATATTGGTAGGGTTATTCCTTAAAACGTCTTTGCTCAAACCTTCCATTATTTCTATTAGGCCAGGTGGCATCTTTGGCACTGGGGCCGTATACACTCTTGATCTGCGATAATTCATTTTCAAAATAATTATTCGAAGTAAAACTAGTCCTGACAAAGAGGCGTAGCTTTGCAACAAAAGCAATGTTTGTAGTCGGTAGTCCAGGTAATGTAACTTGTTTGCATGGAAACTTAATATTGATTTACCGAATCAATAGTTCAATACACTTGGCTGTTGGCTCTATCAAGTTCAAGAATGAAGGGCAGTTGAAGGACGGATTAACACTAACTTCAAAAAAATAGCATTAATGTATTTTAGAAAAGATAACGACATACGAAAGTGTTTCTCCTTATCAAATCAATAATGTATAGATGACCTTGTATAAAAAAGGCAACATGAGATGCATTAGACGCATTTCAAATCTATCTAGCTATCTTATTCATTTCAATGAGCAGAATCAATTACATTTTAAAAAATGAACGAAATACTGTAAACTTTGCAACTGATAACAATATAAACTGCTGATACATGTTATGAAAATAAAAAACTAAATAGTGTGAAAATTTCTTGTGTATTTCGCGAAGGGAAACAATAAAAGGTTAGTGTGGAGTGTGGGTGAGTAAGTGAAGCGCGGCCTTTGTTACATGTTCATCAAAGAATCTCATTTATGTGAGTCAACTTTTTTATTTCCATACTGTGTACTATAATAGTAATTTATATATAAGATCATATAATTTTTGCAATGTTAATACATTTTACATAACAAACATCTCCATAGTATACATACATACATACGCAGTTGCTCGCTAGGCTGCTAGGCGCGTACCGTATATACAGAGGCGCCGACGCGCTACGAGTGACGATAGAAAAATTAATGGCTACAGCAATATCATACAAATTAATGACTATTCCCTTACAAATTATCATATCTACTATAGCATTGTTCTACTCCATACGATTCGACGACGTCACGACACCGAGGTGTCAGCTGTATGCACGATACATGAGCGGCGGGGCCCCGCACGTCTGTACTCACTCTGCTATCAATTTATAATAAATAAATGCCTATTTACACTATGTATCTATACAAAATGATAGTACCACGAAATTACATTTTTGAATTCAGCATCTAATACAACAAAAAATCATAGAACGCTCTACTAGGAGGCCGACGGTGCGGCTGACTATCGTATGCCATTCCGCACTGCTACCCCCGTATTATACCGATTACGTGTTCCAATTTTCCTATTTTTTTTTTAATCATTTTTGTACAATCATTTTCAGCCGAAAGCTGGGTGCCCGATTAATACGATAACTATCGACGACTCGAAATGCAATACAGTCATGCATCAATAATACATACAACTTTAACTTATTTAAACAATTTAACAATATTAAAAAATCCTAAAGTAAATCTATTTATTCTAGGAGAACGAATATAAAATAGTATTGCGACGAGGAGAGCGGCCCCGCCCTGCCGCCCCATGCCCTTTGCCTCGATCCCCGCGGGACTGCCTTCAAGGCAAATTATATCGTAACTAAACGAGTGCTTCTCCGCGCCTGCGCAGTCTGTGTAAAGTCCTGACCTTTGCACCTAGCGAGCAATGTCTACAAAATGCAATTGTCTACTCGTTTTAAAATGCATAATGCAAGTCAATCGTTTTGTTACCGAGATGCTCGAGCCGCAGGTTTAGGACACGACCATTTGATTTCATTCATTAAAGACCATTGTTATTTTAAACAACACCGCTAACCTATTTAGACTCTAAAGGCTTTGTGTATAGAGGACTTTAATGCAACACAACGACAAACGTTACAACAATTACGTATTCTTTACTCCTAAGAGAAACGTACGGAAACCAAATCGTCACGTGGCGTCAGTTCATTTATAAAATAGCCGAGCTCACTGGTTACAAAAGGTGAAGGAAAAAGAAAATTTGGCCGTGAGTAGTTCGCTTTATACATACACTCGTGCACATTACGTAAAGTATTAGCAAAATACACTATATCACTTGTGAGTTAGCTGTTAACAAACGTTTGTACGTTCGACACTTAAGGCGAGGCGGAGGGCGGCGGGACGCGGGGTCAGAAGGGTCGACACGAATAAGGACGTTAACGAAATAGTCGAATAGAAAATATAAAGGAAAAATAAAAGATTTGGCGGTCGCAGGCATCACTTGAGCGCGGGTGGCGCATTCTTGGCGCTCAATTGCAGCTCGGCCAGCCGCTTCCACAGCTCGTCGCGCTCCTTCTCACGTTTCTTCTCTCTGCAAACACAGGACGACCGTTACTTTCTCGACTTATTGATAACTTGATAAATTTGTCAGATCCGGTCATATAAAAAAATATCAAGTCACGGCGCATTGATACTCTTTTTATATATATAAAAAAAAACCTATTGTCTTGGCAACATTCGAGACTGACAGTGCTCTATGACAGCGACACAGAGCAGTCAAAGCACAAGATATTAATGTTTTTTGTAAATACATAAATGGTTTTATTTAATCAACCTCAAATTGAAGAACATGTCTCTTTTTCCCAAGGAATAGAAAATTTGCAGGATCAGCTAGTAAAGTAATCCATGTTTGTAGCACTTACTTCTGCCGTTCCGCCTTATAGCTGGCGGTGAGTTCGTCGAAGAGTTTGGAGTTCATCTCCATGAAGGTCTTGAGGACGTTGTAGATAAAACTGACGATCGTCTGGTTCCAGTGCTCCTTGCTCATGCGGTACAAGGCCGGAAACATTATCGGCATTATCACCTGGTTGTTGTCCTCGATCAGCGACAGAATGTACTCATTATTCCAAAAGTATAGAGCCCTCTCGGCCACCTGCGAAACGATTTAAAATTTTATCACTTTTAACTATTTAACGCTGATTTAATCTTATATGAATTACTTAAAGATACATATTAGCATAATTAAAACACTCTAGAAACATTGCATAACTGAAATAGGTTTACTGTGGAGTTTTAGTTTATTTGGAATAACATGGTAAGACTCTTGATCTCTTATATTTCTCAAAGTATTCTAAAGTAGTTTTTAGGAGATATTATCCTATCCTTTATAATATATCATAAATGCGCATGCGAGTTTGTTGTGTACACACACTGCTACAGAAAGATGAAAAACAATATTGGAGACAGGAGTATAAGCACATACTGTTAAAAAGAAATACTATACAATGATAGATTAGTTCGGTCGGCTGATGTCGTGAATGCTTGGATCGTGGTTTTATGTTGTCATTAACAGATTCGCATGCTGTATCAGTTGCGAGTGGGGAAGTGGTATTATCCCTACTCCTAGCCTATATAAGCGGTGGGCTTGACTGCTAGTGGGCCACGAGGGCGGATACCGCAGCTACGTCCGCTGGCCGCCTGACTGGGCCTCTCCCGGATCATCCGGGAGCCTCACCTGGTCAGGCTTGACTGCGAGCTGCGTGTACGCCCTCACACCCATGACTTACTTCTTGGGCCGAGTAAGATCTCCTCGGCCCACAGTTCTTTAGGGCTATATTAGGCCCGCCCAAATAACCGCCCTGTATCCACAAGGCGCGAACCAAGTTCGGTTGAAAGGACGCATGACCGGCCAAACTAGAGCACGGGCTCTGTGACCACATATTACGCCAGTGGGCATTCTAGTTGTTCTTAGAAGGGGAAACTCTGTCCAATTGAGTAGTGGTTATGAATTTCAAGTAAAAAGTCATTGGGCGAATTGTATTTATGTTTAGTGTGGTTTCTATTATTTTTTTTTAATGGTAAATTGCTTAAAATATATACTACCTTAAGTACAGATTACACAAAAGAAACTACAACAACAATTTCTAGAACTTTGTGTGGACATTACTTTAAAATTAATTATGAAATAGACAATCCGATGCAAACGTAACTTGTTGCCGCCGGATCCATCTTTTATTTTATCGTTGAAATATTATTCATCAAGATTTTCGATTATTCCAATGAAATTTAATATTTCACAATTAATATTTTCCTAGACTATCAGCTATTGGTATATCAAATTTCATTACAAAAAAAAAATGGTATGATGCACACACAGATACATAGATAAACTAACAGACAAAGTTTAGTACAATGGTTATTTTGAGCTCTTTATCATATATTATGTTACCCATTACAGTTGGAATTTCTGAAAAATATTTATGTATGTGTTTCTAGACTTTTTGATTGATATCCACAAATCACACTAATATTTTGTCATGTATTGTTAATATATTTTTAAACGTATATTCTTAATATAACAGTTTTACCTGGAAATGAGGGCTGGACACGCATTTGGCGATTTGTCTGAACAAAGGCTCCTGTATTTTGACAAATTGCACTGGCTCAATGACATCCAAAATTTCCTCAACTTCGCCGAGGAACATCACCTAAAATAAAAAGGAACAATTACTAAACGAGGAAGTCCTATGCTCTAATTCAGTTATATAATATGAAATTTTAGAAAACAGAATTTTATTTTGCATTGATATTGAAACAAACTCTACTATATATTACATACAGAACTACTAAAAAATCCTAAGTCTATTTACAACAGCATAAACAAAATGACGTCACTTCACACATCCTAATCTCAACTACCACACATAATTACTACCTAGATCTCTTGGTCATTATCAACTTATCTTGATGATTTAAATATTGATACAAGTATAAGAAGCGATAATATTAACCGTGACCAACTAGGGCAGCCTAAGAACAAATTATTATAAAATTTATTACATTCATATACATAATAAATTTAGTAATTATTTCATATATATGTTAACTAATCAGTTACCTTGAATCACATATAATCTAAACCTTAATTATGATATTTTGTAACTAACTGCTGACATTATGTAAAGTGATCTTCTTTATTACTGTAAAACTAAAGTATATGTGAATATGAATAACCAAACCTAAACACAACCTAAGTTACTCAAGTTTGCATACTCAAGATTGTTATGAAATGCTCAAGTATTTTTATAGCTCTGATTTATTTATTGATTCAGCAGCTAAATTTTTGTTTAATATTTCCTAAAATAATGGCATTCTTGATTATGGCAATGTTGACTAACATATACGTTTTAAGAAAATAGTAACGTACATATTTCTAAGGTTAGAATTCAAGTCACAGCATAATGAAACTGAGTTCGTTAGACACACGTTAACAACGAAGAAATGGTTTGATGAATATGAATGTTTTGTTTGTTTAAAATTTAAATGAAATTTAATGTTTGATTTTGACAATGGATTATAGAAAAAAACGAAAACTGTTATTGTTAATTCGGTAAAAGCCGTGAGATTAATGAAATTGTGATAATTTATACACACCTCCTTTTGCGAACAAGTCTTGGGCCAGAACTTCAGAAGGCCGCGCACGACTGGCTCGGTGAGTGTAGCGTCTTTCTCGAGGAACTGCACCACGCAGTAGGCCAGTTGCGCATGGTACAGGGACAGACACTTCACCTTGTGCAGCGGCAGAAGCACCTTCACCAAGAACTGTTTGTGTTCGCTCTTCAGCGGCAGCGCGAACCCGTTTATTATACTGCAATACGATACGACTAATGTCTATCACACATTATATACAATGAAGCAAGATCTTAGATAAATTAATAAAATTTTATTGGCATTTAATTTTATTAATTAAAAATGTAATTTTTTGCACGGAACCAGTATCATACATCTAGGGCGCACGTACAAGTAGCGTGCCTCTGCAAAAGTTTGAAAATAATACATCTGTTGATCTACAGAAAATGATGTCCTAATCAGTTTTTTCTATCAAGGGCTAAATATCTAGTTTTTAGAAGAAACAGAGAAAATTGAAGAATATGTTTTGAAAAAACATGGAATGAATACTAAGTAACTTGATATAAATGACACACCTTCCCAATATCTCTAGGAGTTCGCCGACGCCATTGAAGTGTTCGGTTTCATAGACAAATCGCAGGAATATATTGTTGATTTGTTTTCGTATAAAAGCTCGTAGACCCAAAAACTTCCCATAGATGCGGTGAAGCACGGTTTTGAGAAAATCGCGCTCGCGAGGATCCTCAGAGTCAAACAAATCTAAAAGCTGTTTAGGGAAATATTGTATTTATTGAAATATCACTGTGCGATAAAGAACTAAGTGGAAAAAAGAGCAATTAAGTTACTAGATATACATTTTTGTGTTATTGGAATGATTTTAAAGAGGTATTGTACTCTTCAAAATTATTGCCCAATCTTAGATGAATTAGAAAATTTGATTTCAATAAATATTTTTTCCTTTCGGGGAAAAATAATATTTATTACCTGCAGTACAAATTTCTGGTCAATGACTTTTTTCCCAATAGTTGGCTGAAAGTTTACTGATTCAAGGAAGCGCAAAAACAACTCATAGACTAGTTGAAGATGTGGCCAGGAGGCTTCTAGGGTAGGATCATCCTCCTCTGGATCAAAGTCAGGATTATCACTTGGTGGTAGAGTGCGGAACAAGTTTGCCGAAATCTGAAAAATAAACATTTTGCCCTGAACTTATACAACATGTGTCAGGATGGTTGTCATTTAGACATCTTGACTTATGTTTACTACAACTTACTATAATTAGAAGCATAGAATACAAAAAGAAAAGTGATATTGCTGCTTTTTTTAACAACAGTAACAGCATTACAAACAATGTTTTATGATAGTTAGCTTCATATTATATTTTACATTTTATTTAAAGTCAATATTATTGATTACAGATTTGAGAAATATTAGTAGAATATGTAACAACATTGCCAGAAATCATATAAATTTGCCCAACTAAGTGTGAAAATACACTTTCAATACTTACTTAACCTATATGATATAAATATGGACGTACCATTTTAATGATTTCTGGGTAAACAGGTTCAGTAAGTGCTTCACGTCGAATAGTGATATAGTCAACTAGCTCATTCAGTGTGGAACGCTTGATCTCCTTTCCCTTCAAGTCAGCAACAGGATCCATGAAATCAAATGCAATACAGCACTGACGCAGCTTGCGAATAAACAGGTCTTCTTGTTCAGTACTTGGGACATCTGGAATGTAATCATATTATTTTTTTACAAATAAAATGCAATCAACTAGTGACATATTTCAGAGTATGCCATTTTTAAGTAATGCTAATATAGGAGATATTAATAAGAAGCAATAAGGCAAATGTTTGAATGTTTCCTGGTTTTTTGATATAGAGAGTATCTAAATACTTTACTAGACTAGTAAGTTTATTTAGATTTAAAAGTCAATCTTAAACTGATTAATTATGGTTATGCCTAAAACCTAAATAGGCAAAATAGCTCAACTGTAAGGAAAATATACAGAGAAGATAGATACCAAAATGTGAGCCCTGTTCCTATCTAGGTATAACTCTCTAGTAGTAGAGATTATTCTTTAATGGGGCACAGAGCCTTCATTGTCGCAAGTAACATACCAAATAACTTTCTGACATAGCTTAGAAACTAAAGAATAATGTGAGCATAACTAAGAAATAAATAGCTATTGATATATGGTTATAGTTTAAGGATGATCAAGATTTCTTATTGTTTTCTTAAAACTAAAGAGTATATATTATACTCTATCACAAAGCACAACATGCATTGATCCAACTTAGTAGATATATTGATTACAAAGTAGAGTACAATACCTTATAAATAATACCTAGAACAACTTATAGGTAAAAGTATTTTTTTAGGTTATATGCATCTAAAATAGAATGGGCATAGAATTGTTAAATCCAAAGAGTGACTTCTAGAGAGGTAATCATAAGTTTTAGTAAAATTAATTCCATCAAGGCTATACATTTCTGTAACTAATAAAATAGTGTTTATAAACACATTACATAGATTAAAATCAACTAACTATACACAAGACTGTCATATCAGAAATACTGTCTATGTACAATCTAATAACCAAACACTCCTCTCTCTCTCTCTCTTATATATATACACATTGTAAATATATCGAAATATGACTACATTTTGAACCAAAATAGTAAAAAAAAATTAAATTACCTTTCAATAAGGGTAATGCCAAGAATTCCACATCTTGCGTATTACGATAGCGGGATGAGCCTTGACTCTTCTTGGTCTTTTTCTTAAGAGACCGCTTGGCAAAAGGGTCAATTCTATCAACAAACGTTCCCGAAGACATGTTTCTAATATAAAAGAGTCCGTATTGACGAAAAGCCGAGAACAATCAGTATAAATCTTTACGGAATTCTAAAAGATGCATGTTCCAACCAATTCAATAAGACGAACGAGTACTTCTCGTTTAGTCAAACCAAAATAATAGAGCCTAAACAAACATTCCTTCGTCACTCATGACGGTAATGGAGTGGTCACACTCAGGCCATCCTTTTAACACTTTTAATGAATCCACAACAGTTACGTAATTTTAGAAAGTCTTTATCACAAATATATCACTAAAATAAATCAAAAGAGGTCCATTCGCAAAAACAGATTTATACCCTGAGGCGTGTCACAAACAGCAGGCAGAAGTCAAGTAGTATACATAGAAGCCTCGTGTAATATCAGCCGGTCACTCGATGACAATTTAATTTCACGCACTTATCGTCAATTTTGTTTAAGATTGATTAAACAAAACACTTTTAAGCAAAAAATAAATAATTATTTCTGATCTTAACTATTGAAAAACTTATATGGCAATGACACAGAGCAATTTTTAACACCAAAAATCTATCACCGTATTCTCGCCATCTCTCACCATCCGTTTCGATTCCGACAGTGACACAAGATGCATTTTATCCCGAATCACAAATATATTTTAATTGAATGCACTTCAATAAGAATAAATATTTATTTTTTTACTGTAAGCACAACCTAAACGATGAATTTACAAAAAACTATCTAGTTAAAAGATTATCATCACTGGTTTTGCTGCGAAAACGCCAGCACTCAAAAGTACCTATTTCTGAAAATAGATGGAGATATAAAAATGTTCACATAATCAATGGAGATCCCTTATAATGCTCTTCATGTAATTATGTGATGCCTTTGAGATAAAGAGTTATTGAAATTAATTTCTTATTTTTAAGTTAAACAATAATACAAATAATATGTAATATTAAATTGCTTAATGTTATTTTCAATACAGGAAACGGCGGAAGACAAAACTCTTTTTTTTTTAAGGCAGAACACATGCTGTAAAATAAATTACGGTAATATGAAATATCAATAAACTGATTATGAACGACAACATTAAAAATAACAATTATTTAAAAGAATTAACTTATAAAAAAACCTAATAATAATAATCATATATAATATCTATTAAAGTAGGTAACTTTATAAATGAGTTAAAACGAAGAAAATATTTTCCTTTTTTATTACATTGTATTTTTTATTGTTGTATGTACCTACATAGATATTTTATTTTAACTCGTCTGAGGTTCAACACAATTATTAATTTTCTAATAATTTTTACCCATCTTGCAACAAATCATCGGTTTTTATCGGTTATTTGTTGTAAAATATTATTGAAATTGTTTATGAAATTATTGTTTTTTATTCCAGTTTATAATTATTTCCACTCAGACATGAAACATTATACCTTAGATCTTTGGTTTTAACTTAAGGTTAACACTTAAAACCATTAAGTGCAAGATATCAAAAATTATTAAAGAAAAAAAATTAGTTAAATCAAAGTGAGCTCTTTTCTCTTTGGTTTAAATATATTCTGTAGAAAAATGGGTCGTTTTAATGTTTTACATCTCTATGGACATTTAGGTAAAACTTGGAAAAGGAAATACCTACGGTACTGCGTTTGGGTTTGGGAAAGTTGCTTTCTAAATTGTAGCCGTAGTTGCTTACGAAATAAATCTTTGAAAATTCTTATTAATTCTACAGTGGACTTATTGTGATCTTTTTCTATGTGTTGTGTTGATGCATAGGTGTAAATGCTTTTCAACATGGATCTTGGCAGCTCTGACAGTTCCGCCATGAATGCAAAATAAATACAAATTAGAAACAGGTTTGTTTGAAAATTATTATTATCTATTGTCTTACTAGAAAATGTTCTAATACAATATTAGGAGTAATAATTTAAGACCTAAACGTTTCAGTAACGTCTAAAAACTACCAATTATTGCAATGCTACGAATAACAGCTTATTACTATTTTTATGAGAAAATAATTATGTTCATGTACTTAGAATAACATAATAATTGATTCTGGTAATCATTTTGCAAATTAAAATATCAGATATCGATACATTTCCTAGACAACATTAGTTGTAACAATGTTTTTTAATGTTTAAAAACTCATTATATATGTGATCTTAATCAAATGACAGTAATCCACTGTTAGTTAATATTGTAATATTAAGTATATGGATATATGTTTTAGGTGCTGTAAGCGTAAATAAGAAAGAAGAAGCTTCACAATGTTGAGAGGTGGGCGTGGTGGCCGCCACAGTCCAGAGCTGTATACCCATACTCTAAAGTGCTCCAACGCAAGTGACACTAGTTCAGCATACAGTGGTAGTGACACCATGACATCTGTTCATAGTTCACTTGACATGGATATGGAGGTAGACCTGTCAGGTCTCCTTGAATCTATTGTTGATTCCGATGAAGAAGAAGATTTGGAAGAGACAATGGATAGTCTCACAGTTCGAGACCCAGTCCGAGAATGTCTTGAAAAAGATCCCAGTGAAAGGTCAGAAGAAGACATTGAGATCCTGTTAGAATTCACTCAACATTTAAAAGCATTTACTAACATGACACTTACTGTAAGAAGAGCATTATGTGCTGTAATGGTATTTGCAGTTGTAGAGAAAGCTGAAACAATTGTAATGCAAGATGGAGAAGAACATGACTCTTGGTCAGTTTTGATTAATGGACATGTTGGTATTGAGCATCAAAATGGAGAAGTTGAATATCTTAATGTTGGTGATAGTTTTGGAATGGCTGAGGCTACCCTTGAAAGGCTTTATCATCGGGGTGTTATGACTACAAGATGCAATGATTGCCAATTTGTTTGTGTCACTCAAACAGATTACTATCGAATTTTACACCAGGGAGAAGAGAATATCAAGCGCCATGAAAATGAAAATGGAGTTGTAGTTTTGGTTACAGAATACAGAGGTACTGCTGGTGAATCTGGTCATCAAGATGGCCATGTAGTGATCAGAGGGACACCTGAACAATTGATGTTACAACTTATTGAAGATAACTCACGTGACTCAACATATGTAGAAGATTTCCTTTTAACTCATAGAACTTTTATAGAAAGTCATTTAGTAGTTGCAAAACAGTTGCTTGCCTGGTTTTCTGAATCATCAGTACGTGACAAAGTCACAAGGGTTGTGCTATATTGGGTGAACAATCATTTTACTGACTTTGAAACCGATCCGAACATGATGGAATTTCTTGAAAATTTTGAAATGGCTCTGGAGCATGAAAAAATGGAGAGCCAATTAAGACTTTTAAATATTGCTTGTTCAGCTAAAGCCAGAACAAGAAGTGTTACTCTGTCAAGGCCCACAAGAGATGAGACTCTTAATTTTACTATTTTAGGTGGTTATGAAAGAGGTTATGGTATATTTGTGTTAAAAGTTGAGAAGCATTCTAAGGCTGAAGAGGTGGGCTTAAAACGCGGTGACCAGATATTAGAAGTTAATGGTCAATCTTTTCAACATGTGAGTCATGCAAAAGCCATGGAAATTATTACTGGATCAACTCACTTAAGCATAACAGTTAAAAGTAATTTCTTAGCCTTCAAGCAAATGTTGCTAATGCCAGAAAATTCTCCTAGACAGAGAGGTGGTACCAATATGGTAAGGTGGCAAACAGACCCAAGAGCAAGATTGTCAACAGCTGAATTACTTACTGATGATCCCATCACTCTGACTCCCATTTTTCAGTCTCCAACAAAGAAATCTCAACCACAAATCAATATTAAAAAAGAACCACAAAAAGGATTTATGACATTGGGTCCTAAAAGACTGCATAAGGCTTTAATGAAAATGAATATCTTACCAAAAAATACTATTACTGATGGAATTCACAATGATGACAGTATACTTTCCAATACAGATGCTTTAAGCAAAGCAAGTACAAGTTCTTCCTTTTATAGTTCTCACAGCAATCCAGATCTTATTTCAATTTGCTATGATGATTATCAATCATCTGATTATCCTGAACATGTATTAAAGGTATATAGAGCTGATCAGACTTGTAAGTATTTACCAGCGCATAAAGAAACCACTGCCAGAGAAGTTGTGATGCTTGCATTACGAGAATTTGGTATTACTGAGCCTAGTTCCAATTTCTCTCTATGTGAAGTTTCGGTGGCACAAGGGGGTATTATTAAACAACATAGGCTTCCAGATCAACTACAGAACCTAGCAGAAAGAATTGGATTAAGCTCCAGATATTACTTAAAAACAAATGGTATTAGTGAAACTTTAGTACCTGATGAGATGGCACCTGAATTACTCAGAGAAAGTGTTGTACACTTTCTGCAACTCAATGCAGTTGAAGTGGCTGTTCAGTTAACATTACAAGATTTCTACATCTTTAGACAAATTGAGAGTACTGAATATGTAGATGATTTATTTGAACTTAAAAGTCGATATGGTACACCAATGCTATCACAGTTTGCAGGATTGGTAAATAAAGAGATGTTTTGGGTTGTAACAGAAGTTGTTAATGAGCAAAACCTAGTTAGAAGATCTAGAATAATAAAACAATTTATTAAAGTTGCAAGACACTGTAAAGAATGTAAAAACTACAACTCTATGTTTGCAATTCTCTCAGGATTAGGTCATGGTGCAGTATCTAGACTTAGATTGACTTGGGACAAATTGCCTACCAAGTACATTAAACTTTTTACAGATTTACAGTCATTTATGGACCCTTCTAGAAATATGTCCAAGTATAGACAATTGATCACAGCTGAACAGGGTAGATCACCTGTCATTCCATTTTATCCTGTGGTCAGAAAAGATCTGACATTTATTCATCTTGGCAATGATACTAAAGTAGAAGGTATGGTAAACTTTGAAAAATTACGCATGATAGCTAAAGAGGTGAAAACACTGACAAATATGTGTAGTGCTCCCTATGACTTGTTAACATTATTGGAATCTGGTAAACAACCACCTTCCACTGCTATGGTTGCCTTGAATCAATTAACAACTGGAGTTCAACAAGGACAAGTGACAGTGAAAAGAAGAAAGAAATCCTCAAATGTGCCAAATCCAAAAAAAATGTTTGAGGAAGCTCAAATGGTACGTCGCGTCAAAGCATACTTGAATCGTATGCATGTAGAAACTGATGAAGAGAGACTTCATGCTTTATCTTTAGAATGTGAAGGTTCGGGCCCAGCACCCTCAATACCGCGCCGGCGTCATCCATCACCGTCTTTATCTACCACAAGCAGTGCATCATCTGCCAGTGAAAGTAAAAAAGGCTTTGCAGGAAATAAATTTGGTGCAGCTTCCCCTCAAGCTGTAAGGAAGTTATTGGCTTTATCTGAACCTGCCAAAACCCGCCCACATCAGCCAAGGCCACCACCACCTCCAGGACCTTCTCCATGCTCTCATCGAAGGGATGGTACTGTACCAGGGATTTGTTGTTCTCGTGCCGCTCACGAAAGATCGCATTCAGACACGCCTACACCGCTACCCGTAGATTTATCAGCAGAAAGTAGCAGTGTGACGTCTTTAGTAAACTTGCCATTAAGAAAAACAGGATCAGCTACTTCAAGTGACAGTGGACACGGCTCATGCACAACGGCTAACTGTGTGCGCCCAATACCTCCTCCGCGAATGCCTTATACACTTGCTGCTCAAGTTGCTCGCATTGACCGCCTTAATCGTGCTCACTCACACGAAGGTGTTACGCGTCCTTACGATTACTATCATGACACGCCGGATGATGAAGATGAAGATCAGCAAGTTTCTGCTGTTTAAAGTTTTTAATACTCCAATTTTCATATATTATTATCTATTTTAGTAATCTCATTTGATAGCTAGAAAGCATGACTTAAAACATTTTCACTATATTGTACTAAAATGTAGATCATGTTTGTATCCCTTATATGTAAGGTTAAAGACTGTCTTTATTTAATGACTTTTAAAATATGTTTAAGTGTTTATTGAATAGTGTAAAGTGACATAGTAGCCATGCCCTTTATATAATATATTTTAGATATTGTGACCCACCATGTTCCAGTTATAACTAGAATTAATAGAACTAGAAATGTTCTTGTTGGTGATTATTTAATACACCTTAAGGATGTACATTTACATTCCGTTGTTTGTGTATATTTTATTAATTTCGTAATATAACGCGCAACTTAGACCAAATAATTATTAACGTACCATTTGTAATTGCGATACAAATGGGACGCGTAAAAGTGAAGGTATAATGTTATTATTGAATGTTTCTGTAGTAAGTAACATTAATTTAAATTATACACCTAACAGACAGATTTATCCATTTTTAAACTTAGATAATATTTAATTATTGTGGCATATCATGTTTTCATTTATTTCTACAATTTCTTGGTAGCTTTGTGGACCAATATTATTTGAGTGAATATTTTATTCTCATTGTAGCAATAGATAAACATTCGTTATGGTTTTAATTTTCATAATGTAAATAATAAAAGTAAATGACATTCTTTTTTAAATATTTATTTAATTAGCAATAATGTAATATTTAACAATATGATTCATCTTCAAATATTTTCGTATCATGTAATAAAGTATTTAAAAACAAATCGTTTTTGTACCAAATTAATATTATTTAAATTGAGTTAAAAAATCCTTCTCAAGTGGATGTAGGTTTGGAGCTGGAATTACTAAACTATGTAGAGGTGGTCCTAACTCATAATTCTGCATCTCTTTCAAACTAAGTACAGCAATTTTTTGATCTGGTGCACCAATTCTTGATAGACCCACAACTAAAGTGTCCTCAGTCAAACCTGTCAAAGATTTAATTTCAGACGAATTAATTTATTATAAGAATTCAAATTAATAAATGCACCTAAAACACTTAATTTTAAACTGGTTTTATTTTTGAAAGTGCAGCTAATCAGTATATCTTATATATAAAATTCTCGTGTCACAATGTTAGTTACCTTACTCCTCCGAAACGGCTTTACTGATTTTTACCAAATTTTATATGCATATTCAGTAGGTCTGAGAATTGGCTACTATCTATTTTTCATACCCCTAAGTGATAAGGGTAGCCCACCCCAAAAATTAATATGGCAAAACACCGTTTGCCGGGTCAGCTAGTTATGTTATAAAACAGTCCTTTCGTACTGTACTATTCTTGAAATCCACTAAACAGATTTTTTTACTTTTGATTTTCACCTATAGATATTACCCATGACAGATGTGGGTAACGTATACAAACTTATGAATCGTAAAACATGCGGTTAGAGACTTGTTTTATAATGTGTATGTATGTGTTTGGTTTAATGCACCTGTTTTATGTTGATTTTTAATTATTTCTAAAAGTTGTGTAGCTGCCTCACTAACAGTCATGAACTTTGGTTTCATATACTCTCGTATTTTTTTTGTTAGGGATTCTTCGGTTGGCTCCTTCACTTTAATATCTGAAAATAAATGTTTTTTTTTTTAAATATAATCATATCACATAACAAATAATTGAATGGTTTTGTAGAAATTGTAAAAAAAGTCTTTTGGGACTTGCGATTTACAATATGTAATTTATTTATAACTAGCTGACCCAGGAAAAACATATTGCTTCAGAAAAATCGGTTATATGTCACCAAAACGTCATTATCTATAAAATGTATGAGATAACAATCTAACAAAAGTGGTTCAATCATTCTCGGGTTATAAATGTATAATAACTCAAGAGCCCACGACGGCTCTTGGGCTATAACTAATTCAACTTGATTTTTATATACTTTAGCAATAAATATTAGTATGGACTTGGCAAATAACTATAACAGACACATTTCAACAAGGATTAATTGTTTGGATAGATATTTATATTTGTCAAGTAATTTGCATTTAACAGTTACTAGCATTCTATTCTCCATACTGGATGATTCCTAGGCTTTGCAATTTTTCTACCCTAGTTGCAATCTTTTCTTTATTAACTTCAGAAATTTTGCCAACAACAATAAAATTATTATATAAATCACCTAATAGACATAAAGTATGCAGATTTCTTGAAAAATTCCCTATAATTTTTTCATAAAAGCTGTCTGGCCTCCATGTTTCAGTCCAATAAGGTATTGAAATAGTTTCACCGAAATTATATAACTGTAAGCCACAACAACTGACTGCATTCATTATAGATGCATTGTGAATTATCTGTAAAAAAAAGTGCTATAAAGTACTTGTCATCTATTCACTGTTACTAGAGAAAATTCATTCTAAGACAATAAGTGCCTTTTCACACATACTGGTTGCCGGGTAGCTGGCGGCGAAGTGTATGGTCATGTCGGGCAAATTACGTCGGTACGTGTGAAAGCTAATGTACGGCGAGTGCTATCCAGCACCAGCTAGCCGTCAGCCAGTATGTGTGAAAAGGCACTCAGAGCATGAGTTCCAACTTCCAAGAAAATTTAAAGTACTATCCAAAGTTTTATGTAAGTAAAGGCAAATTAGTTTACTGTATTTATAATACTTACAAGATCAATACTAATTTATTAAATTTTAAGGATCTTTTTTTAGAGATAGAAAGTTGGACTAAGCATGCTACTAGTAGATAACATTTTAGTATTAATGTCATTTTATATTTATTTTTCTTTGTAACACTTTTTGCACTTTTCCTTGATTTATTTATATTTCTTTACCAGGGTTGCCTGGACGAGATCGCATGTTAGCCATAAGGACACCCATTGCATTTATTTATTTTTTTTGTTTTTTTGTTGTAGTTTCCTTTCTTATGCAACTAAGTGTTAATAAATAAATACTTTCTGACCTGAGTCTTAACGCCAAAATTTTGGGCACGAAGTAACATATCTGTATGAGTAGTGGCTCCCAATGGATCACCAACAACAAGGAGAGCAACATCTTTATCTTTAGCTTCCAATAAAAAATTGTCAATACTACCTTCACAAAGCTCACGGTCGGCAATTATAATAGGTCTTCCATAGAATTCTTCCTAAAAAAATTAAGAAACATGTACATACATAATTTCATGAGTTACAGTGACTGCCCTAAAAACATTAAAGACATAATATTGAAATTTGTTGAATTTGTTTTTTGTTGAATTTAAACTTTTCCGTGGCAAGAGAAAATGTAATAATTATTTTTTAAGGTAGGACATTGTTAATTATGAAATAAAATCTCACATTTCCATATACCTATAAAAATTGTATGCAACAATCATTTACATATTATATATTTACCATCGTTTAGTATTTTAAAAAGTCAGTGTTAGTCAGATTTCAATTCAGTTTTGAAACTTACCAAAACATCATGCCCTACAACTAATATCGATGTGTACCCTTCCAAAAGTACTTTATCACATCTTTTAACAACTTCTAACCCTTTCACTGTTATGTCTTTAGCATCACCGAGGCCTAGTCCTATTAAATAAAACATTACTTCAAGACGTTTCTAGTTTGTACTCATACTAAATAAAATTTAAAAATCCATCTAAGCACTAAGGACATGGATAAGATCTCGCCCTCGGCTGTCGCTATTTTTTCTGGAAAATGAAAATGGATTATGGAATTAGGAAATAGGATAGGTAGGACTGCCAATTGTCATTTATTTTGATATTTCACCGTTTTTTTAGTATGGCTTTGACAATACGTATTGCCATATAGCGTGAGTGTCAAAAATATCTCGACATCGTTGTCCTTGCATAGGTCCACTGCTCATATGTTCCTCTACATAATATAATGACAATTAGTTTTTTTATCTATTGGGATTTTATGACCTGGTATTGACAACCTTTAGGTCAACCCTTATTTTGAGCATATTTTAATTAATGTCTTTATTTCGTGCCCCAAATAAAATGGTGGAAATTTTACTCACACAAAGTCACGTTTTGCCGAATAGTTTATTCTTAAAATTTCACAAACTTTACCCATAAAATCTCGAAAATACACAACTTCTAGAAAATAATATAAAATGACGCGTTGTTGCGATGACGCCAAAACTCCAATGAAAATTATAGTTGAGCCATTACAAACGTGCGCACTGAGTCATAAATCATTATGTCAAAGGGATGTGACAATGCCGCACAACTCGTTGTCGAAAAAGGGATGCCGCTCGGACGCAGGTAGGTGTTTGTGAAAATGGTGTTAGTTGTCATTTTACTTTCACGTATCGTGACGTATCACTGCAGACATAATCCTATCACTATAACATATCTGAGTATATTTATAGACACAAAATAGCTCAAGCACGTCGTATCGCCGCAGCACTCGGGCACATACTGCGAAGAAAATAGAAATCGGTCTGATTTCGCTACACACATGCCGATAACGCTCCCTCACTCGATAATTGTCCCTAAATCGTGAGCTCGCCCGAGCCGATTTGTGGAAGGTGGTCAATAATAATCAAGTCCCGATTTGTCTACACACGAGGCGATTTAGGGTCCTCCCCACCACCGCCCCAATATCGCCTCTGATTTTAGGGACGTGTGTAGACCTTTTTAATATACCTGATACCATATACCATAGAATAAAATTTAAAATGTTATTATCTATATAATACAATAAAATCCTATAACTTATATTTCATGGAGGTTAGACAAAAAGAGAACAATTGATAGCATTAGCCCCCCTGTTCCTGAATTTGTAGAATTTATAATTCATTTTTAGACACCAGCCGCGCTGTCGTTGGTAAGTAGTATCTGCAAAGTTAGATGTATATGAGTATGTTCTATGAACAAGTAGATGAAGTTATAGTTGAATAAAGACAATTTAGCGATCGCAGCACCTCACTTATTTTATCCATATTTCTGAGACACTATTTTCTACAGCGATCGTTCTCCTCCTCTCTGACCTCCATGTTGTAGTTTTTTCCTTGTGGTCAATAATTAAGTACCTATGAGTTTTGTTATGAAAATAAATATTATTTTCAAATCTAAAAGAAATAATAAAAGTATTGACTTTTCCATGCTATATTAATTTCTGTGTTATGATGATTTCCCGCAAAGGTCAAAAAACGATCAACGAAGGTGTTGTTGGGAAATACATTAAAAAGGATACTCCGCCGGATTTACCAAGTAGGTATCGTGTTTTAACTTTTATTAACTTGACATTGAATAAGTTAATAGACACATCAGTTATTAAATATAATAATGATTAAAATTATATCTTTATAGGTGTTTTACATTTTTTTGTTTTAGTCATTAATGTATGGACTACTGGTAATAACTGTCGAAGGCCTCGAAGTCAACCTTTTGGATCCAGCGATGGAAGCTCTCAGAGTATGGAAAACAAATTCGGTAAAGCACAAACAATGAGTGGCCATGCTGGGAAATATACACCCAGTGAATCAGTACCAAACTTGGCACAAAGGTACCTTTAAAATTTGTGTATATTATAAGGTTTTGTAATTCTTTATATATTCACATCTTGGTCTTGCCGACTAATTCTTGGTTGTTGTAATAATTAATTATTAAACGATTTTATATTTTTTTGTAAAACATGTTACCAATTATTGAAGTTTACTTATTAATATGATCTTTCTTTTTTTAAACTATTTAATTTTTAACAGGTTTGCTATTATGTCTACAGGAAGTGAAATTGGTAGTGTTGCAAGCAATTATAATTCACAGCTGCATTTAGAATCTAATGTGGTAATTTATTTAAAAAAAAATATTTATCCTGCTAGAATTTGATCAACAACTAACATTTTTTAAATTAATTGCAGACTTCACATTCAACATTGAATGATATAGAAGATTCATTTAGTCGTCAAAGCAGTTATAGATACTACAGACAAAATCAAGAAGATCCCATCTATCAGAATCAAGAACAAGTATGTCATTTTCATTTGTATTTTCAACATTTCATAATAATTTATATACATATTATATATAAAGAACAGTAATGCTTAGTGGCTATCGATTCTTAATATTATTGATAACATGTGAATAAGGAATCCTCCATTTATTTACAAGTAAATAGGTGTCATTATCAAAAAGAAAATTATTTTTAGGATATTGCTACCAATTGTGATATACATAAACTAAAATCAACTTGAGTAATTTAGTAATTTCAAAATCAATTTTAGTCCTGTCATACGATTTCTAAATTTAGTTTGAAGAAATATAATTACAGTGTAATAAGTTTCGAGAGTTGTACTTGTACATCAGAATTGGCACCATTGTTCTATTATTGTTTTTATAGGTACTTTAAGTATAAAAGCATTATTTATTACTTTTTTAAGCAATCAGTGTTTAATATATTTGTTTACTTTTATATAAAACTATTGTTAATATATATTTTAATTTAAAAAAACATTAGGTTCAGCAGCAAAAACAGCAACATTACTCATCAAGGGAGTCGAGTATGCCAAGAATATCATCTAATTTAAGTATGGGTCCAAGACATCATCCACCATCACCACACTCTATTAGACTTCATGTGACTGAGAGTAAGTATTGTATTATATTAATTTTACACAGAATATATTATATATTTACAAATAATATAGTCTTATATTGTCTTGTTTTTAAGCTTATAATTCATCAAGTCAAGGATCTCCAGTATATACAAACTATGTCAACACTCCAGCACTCCCATATCACAATAAAAATCATAGTGGTAATATGATTTCATCAAGTCAAGGTTAGTAAACATGTCAGTTTTGCACATCAAATATATTTATATGAAGCAAGTAGATAGTTTAATCACTTGTTACAATTAACAGTAAGTCAAATCTGTGATGATTGTGACCTTATCCTGTCACCTGGTTGGTTTTATATATCAAATCAATAAAATGAATTCTAGGACTACTAATGTACTATAAATTTTAATATTTTTATTTTAAACAGGGCCATACTGTTTTTTACTTGTACAGTTACCAATAACAACATGTCAATATTGTAGTTACAAATAACATTAATGTGGTAGCATCAGATGAGTGTGACCTTCCCCTGCCACCTGGCTGGTCTGCAGACCGGACTCTTCGTGGCCGTCGCTATTATATGGACCACAATACGCAGACAACACATTGGACACACCCTTTGGAGAGTGTACCACATCCCTGGCAAAGAGTGTCCACACCTCAACATGGAGTGTATTATTTTAAGTAAGAAAAATTAAAGATGTCAAAAGAAAAGATTGGCAGTATTCTATTAAATTGATTTATCTAACTTTGTAAAAATAGTAATTTAATTTAATCATACTTATATCATTAATGAGTAATTATTTTTCAGTGAAATAACACACCAAACTACTTATGCACATCCATGTTTAGTGGGAGGCTGCTATTTCATAAGCCCACTTGTTCCCACTCTAGTACCACCATACCTTTTAGAAGAAATTCCACACTGGCTTGTTGTGTATTCAAAAGGTAAGAGAACTGATCATATAACATTTGATATATTATATCAATTCTTCTAAACCTAACTATATAGGTAATTTTAAGAGAATGCCATTTATTATAAATGTTAATTGTAAACTTATTTTTATATAATATCTAGCTGACCAAGAATTGGATCACAAATTGCGTTGGAACATGTTTAGACTGAGTGAATTGGATTGCTATTCTGATATGCTAACAAGACTCTACAAACAAGAACTAGAGTTAATTGTAATGAAATATGAACAATATAGGTAAGCTCAACCTATCTTTTTTTCAAGTAATGGGATCATTTATTGTACATAAGAAGACATTTAAAGACACCAACTATAACATATCACAAATGCCATAGAAAAATTGGAACCCTATAACTTCTTACACTATGATAAATATTGTTCCTAATTCAATGTAGAGTAATAATAAACCATCCTGATTGTAAATAATACAACCAGGAATATTGCTTCTAAAGAAAAATAAATACATAAAAATTATGCACATCTAAAATTATTTCTACTACTTTTTTGTGCAAAAATCCTTACATACAACTTTTATATTAAGGAGTCTGTAAAAAATGAAGACCCAAGAATTATATAACCAGCTAGTATTACAATGAAAATGAATACTACATAGGAAAGTGAGAATTACTCGACTTCAAGTTCCTCTTAATTTCAGGTCTGCTTTGCTACAAGAATTTGAAAGAAGAATACAACTGAATTCATATGGTGGCCATTTAAATAATTAATTTTGCATTAGTATAAATTATTGAACTGTGATCTTAAAATATAAATACATATATATCAAACAATTAGACATTTAGTGCCTTGCCTTTAAGACTTATATATTTTTTAATGTTTACATTTTACAAAAAACAATTTAAAATTATTTATATTGTTGGTGTTACTATAAGGTAAAAAAATATTTTCAATACTACATTTTATAACATATATTTTTTACTCTTAAGTTATAATAATTGTATATCACAGAATAAATCATGATTAAAAAAATTTACTAAGCTTCCAGGTCTTTCTTATTATCTTCATTTTGTTTATTTGTTCTAACTTCTTTACCATCAACAATGTCATATTCATCTACTTTTGATACTCCTGATATTCGTATTACCTTTGCATTTTTAATACCTAGAGTATTTGCCCAAGAATGGCCTGAAATGAAATCCAAATAAGTGTTATTCACTATAGCACTACAAATTACAATAATTTTAAATAAAGGTGTAAAATATAATAGTGGGAAAGTGATTATGTAACTAACCAGGAGACATCTGTATGTCCTCGTCAGATTTAAATCCATAATAATGAGCCCAGTCTGCTTTTCCTTGATAAATAGAATAGATTACCAAACCAAATGCATTCCAGGCAAAAAATCCGTAAGCTAAACTAAGTCGTTTTTTCCAAAGTACTGCAGAATCCTCAGGTATGGGTTTTGTTCTTCTTCTTATAAATGTTTGCCACCATTTGTAAATCATTGTAGGTTAACTCACTTTACTACGATCTATAAAAGTAATATAGTATGTATCTATATACAAAATAAATATTCTTTTTTATGAAATTACAGTGGCGATATTACCGGTGTTTTTTTTTAGATATATTAGAGTGATAATGATAAATGATATCATCACAGAGCATGAAATTTCAATGTCGCTCGCGCGCTAGCGATTCCTTGCTCTGTGAATATCATAATGCCAGATGATTCTTGAATCATTTAACAAGAAGATTCCGAAAGTCATTAGTTTATAATGGATTTCGATAGATTATTCGCTCATTCATAAATATATAAAATGTTGATTAATACATATTCTGTCAGTGTAAGTATGTATGAATAAATTTAATAATTGTTTGATTAACTTTGATGTCATTTAATTTTCGTAAAATTTTTGAATCGCACAAATTTTCGCGCCATCCTTCGCGAGTTCATGAAAATCATAGAATTCGAAAAATGATGTGTCGGCCAGGTCGGACGGTCGAGCGCAATATAAGTTCATGATAAATATCTATTTTTATTAATAACTAACGCGTTGTTATGTTATTTGAACATGTACGATAATTTTTCGTCAGATACGATTTTACGCCCCTGGTACGATCAGCGCCGTCTCCCAGGTTGCCAACACTGTCCACACGTTAGAAAGTTGTTCAGTAATTCAGTTTGCTTCGTGTTCAGGCAAATATGCGGACGATATTAATAATTTATCAAAATAGATATTAAACGCCAACGGCTTGAATAATAAAATAAATAAAAATTTATAATTATTATAACAATAAATCATTTTGCATTTATTTCATGCATAAAAAAATTAAATGAAAATAAATCCCCCATATTCATTCCTAGACCGTAATGTTTGTTCAGTAAGAAGTGTTATGCGTACATACACAAGTTACTAGACTAGGAATTAACAATGTAAGGTGCCTACAGTCCTTTTGTAGTCTGGGAGCTCGTTGCAGACAAACGTGCGGCCAAAAACTTTGCCATAAACCCTTTGATGTGCAGTTGGAAAACCGACATCACAAGCATGTGGTGGCAATACCTCAAATACCTACCAAGGTCAAAGGTGTCATCAAACCCTCGCTCTACACGTTGGCGAATAACATTGGTGAACGCAAATATACACAAATACACCTACACACGCACACACAAGACACAACACACACATTTAAATTGCTTGTATTCGACGAAGGTTTTTTGTGTATAAACACCCTCTTTTTTTGTAATTTTTTTTTGTGTAACCTCTTGCTCCCTTTATATAATTGTATTATGTTAAAATTATAAATTGTAAACCCTTTTTTGGCTTAGGATTTGGAATTAAGTTTTGTCTAGTCGTATTGCTTTTAATGCTGTGGGTTTTGTTATAAATAAATAAATGCATTCACCAACTAAATAATAAGGACAACTCACATACAATGCTGATCCCAAAGTAAATATGTAGCTGAAGCACTTGTGGTAATCAGAAACAACGAGAGTACCATAATAAAAACATATGTATATAAGTTTATAAACAACCAAGATTCGGAACAAACATTCGTGCTCATCACACATATAAATGCACCTACTTGGATTCGAACCCAGGACTTATTGTTATTGACGCAGATAGCCGGAGCACTACCTATTACGCCAGCACAGTTGTAAACACAACTCTAATCGGCCATATTGTGTTGCGTATGCATGCCCGTAGGTATGCTCGTCTGTTTCATAGATTTGGCACTTCCTTATTCGGAGGTTTCAACCTATACAACCTCTAAGTTAGACTACATACTTATAATTCCCATTTTTTTCTGACGTGCATTAATGAAAGTTATCGAAAACTGCTTTAGAATGTCATAATAGAACGTTTTGCAAAAAGTCATATAAGTAGGTAAATAATAAAAAGTCAAAGCCTTGAAAATGCTGCTTAGAGCTGTTAACGCGCTAAAGGCTCTCAGATCTACAGCAATAAATTTATATCAGTAAGTTTTGTGAAGTAATTTTTTATTCCCGTTTTTCAAACATTTAACGTTCAATTCCCATTCTAGCTTTTATTAGCGGTACGAAGTTCGCCGGGTCAACTAGTTATATGTAAAACAAAGTCGAGAACACTTATAACTCGAGAACGGCTGGACCTATTTTAATGGTTTTTAATTTGTTGTATTTGTCTCCGTCCCAAATAGCAGAATAATTATTAAAAATATAGAAAGTTTTACGAAAAAAGTGTTTATAAAGAAAATTCGTTTTATCATACATTTCTATGGAATGACGTTTTAGGTGACACATTATTCGGCAATCTGACGCGATACGAAGTTCGCGGGGTCCACTAGTAAGTCAAAGTGAATTCCCGTAACCCCTTGTTACGGGGGCAGACACATTTCACTGATCATTTTCTTTACAGGCAAGTAGGTGATCAGTCTTCTTTGCCTTTCCAACCGAAACATTCATTAGTTTTCCCAGGATTCGAACCCAGGACGGAGGAACACGGAGGTGTTTGGTTTTTTTAATTTAAATGTTTCCACACTTTATTTTTACATTTTCATCTAGAAATTTAAGTGCGGCCTGCCAATCCACAACATATTGCTATCAGGTTCTAGTGTGATTTAGGCCTAAGAAAACATTAGGGTTAAATGTCAAAGGTTGCCTTAACCTTCAGCATAAACATAAACATGTACTTATCGGTAATATTTGGTACCAGGTACCAAACAAATCGTGTACATAGTAAAGGTAGCTCGGATTAGAACCCTTTGTTAGTTTTTATTTCCAGAAAGAATTTTCTTTCCACTCAATATTGTGATTATATCAAAATATATTGAGTATGATAAATACCTATAGCAATATGTAAAATATAATAGAACTTGTTAATTAATTCTTCTTATTAGATTCTTAGTAAATCTGTATTTTAACATCTTATATATTCTATACCTAATATGTAATTATTTGTTTCACATAAAGATCTTTTCGATATAAACAAAAAAACTTAAAAAAATAATAAAAAGTAATGTGCCTTGTCTGTACTCGTACCAAAAGCATCGATTCAGTATAATCTTGTTCAAGAAACATTTGAAAATTATTGCCTTGTACGACCAGACGACATTGAACAACTTAGTAAATCAAACGTTCACAGTCAAGTCGATGAGCTCAATGAAAAAATCCACCAAAAAGTTAAGAGTTTATGGTTAAGGTAAGCTTTTGATTTTGTGGATTAGAAATATGTGATATAGCTTTTGTATATTATTTTAGAGCTAAATCAGAACGCATAAACTCACTAAGAAAACAGTATGATGCGTTCCTGGAAGAAGATAGAAAACGGAAAGATCGCAATGAATACATTATGGGATGGCTAGATAGAGTCCGGATTTCCCCAACTTTGTCTTTACCGATCCAGGTAAAGAACAGTATTTACGTATGTTAGTTTTTCTTATTACCTAAATAATTGTAAATTTAAATGAGTAATTGAAATGATTTTTTTTAAGGAACGTTCAGTAGATTCTCTTCAGATTCGTCTTCACCAACCCAAATATACGCATAAATATCAACCTGTTCAGCGTATAACTAATATAAAACATCCTTTCAACGAAAACCTCGACGAGTCAGCGATTTTAAATGCAGTTAGTCAAAAGTACATACTTATCCCTAAAGGTTCGCCAGAATATACAAAAGATAACTGTTTCAATCCCGATAAAATTTCAAGCATAAATGATGATTTGGATTGGAAAAGCAAATATGGTATATTAAATGACTTGAAACAAGATGAAAAAGAAGAAAATTATAATATTAGTGAAACTAGAGAAAGCATTGATAATATTCCCATGAAAGATATTGCTAAATTTTCAACTAAAGGTGAAAATGTGTCACAAAATAAAACCTCTACATTTCATTTGAATAATCTACCACTAGAGGACAACTTATGTAAGCAAAACGTAAGTAAACAAATTTGTCAGTATAAATTAGATGAAACAAATGATGGTTCCTGTGAGAATAGCAAGGTATGGGGTCGGGATGATATAAGAATCAAATATGATGAAAAACAAAAAAAAACATTACAAGATAGTTCTGAAAAAGATAACATAAGTCAAGAAATCAATATTCCAAAATGTCTGCTACAAACTCAAAATAAAAATAATAAAATAAACTTCAATTTTAAAATCCAAGAACAACCTAAATCCATATATATAAAAGAAACTGAGGATGATGGTGAGTTAACAGGAATATTTTTACAAACAAATGAGAACAATTACGAGATTGTAAAAAGTGCTTTACCATCAGAACAATTCAAAGCAGAACCTGATGTCAATAAATTACTTTCTGATAAATTATCCCCAGTTTCTACAGTTATTGATAATATGATTGTTACAAATGATGTAACTTCTCCACAATACAACTCTTCATTCATTGGATCAGAAACGAATGATGAATCTCAGTACAATAATTTACCTGTGGCTAAAAAAACAGAAGATAATAAAGATATGTGTAACGAATCCCATAATATTAATAAACATTCTTTAGACATACAAAACTCCGAAAATGATTTTGAACGACAACCAATAATCGATGCTACTGGTCCGCAAACAATTGATAACTCTATGGATGACCAGTGTCAAATAGAAGAATTTGAAACAGAACAAAAGGAGTTATTTTACTCCGAAGACCAAACCTTGAACTATACATTCGACGAAGAACAGGTAACTAGTAACGATAATTACGAAAATAATGAACAATATTCATATTATGAAGCTACTAAAGAAGATCCAAATAATTATGCAACTGATCTGAATGAACACGAAGAAACAACAGAACAGTACGATCCTCGCTACCAACAACAATACGGGGAACCAAACGAAGAAACTCAGCTACACGCTCAATATCCAGCTGAACAAAATGATGGTGAAGATTACCAACAACGACAACATTATGAAAATTATGAACAGCATCAAAAAGAAGACACTATGGTGAGAGAAAAGCAACATTATGATAATTCTGCATACGAAGAACAACAAGAAAACATGGAGAAGTTATATGTTCAAGATTATGCACAAGAAATCCCACAACAAAAGGAGACATTAGAAAATATTGTAGAAAATCAGCTTAATATAGAAGACGATTACGCTAATGCCACTGAAGCAGTATCTAATAATGAAGAAAGCTCTACATCCGAAAATATTTTAACTAGCACTATTTTAAATTCTACATAAAATAACAAAGTTAAAAAATAATAATATACCTATTACATTCTTGTTAAAATATACAATATAATAAGAGATATTAAATAAAAAAAGGAAAATTTCGCAAGCCGTGTCATATATTTTATGACTTTAGGACTTGGTACTTAGCTAACATAATATCCTGTAGCAACCGTTATAGCAATAAATTAGTTGTTCTTTTAAATTTATATATAATTAATTAATAGAAATGTACCTACTTCTCGGATATATTATAATTATAGGTTAAATTAAAAGCAAATTAAGATTTTGGTGAAATACCTGTAAATTTATTTTACATAACAATTTCTATAGTTTTATTTAATAGATTTTTAAATTTACATTTAATTTCTTAAAGATGCAAACATTTACTGTAAAAGGAAAGGAAACTAAAAATAAAGATTTTGAATAAATTAAATTCTTAATTCTGAAAGAAAACCGTGTAGGTATTTTATTTTCTCGAAATTCAAAGTATTATAAATTAAATCATCATGTCTTGTTAAATATTATAAATTTTACTAAATAAAAACGTAAATGCCAAAAGACTAATACCTAAGGGTGAGGTTAAACGAGCGCAATTTTTAAGTCGTGATATTATGATATAATATACAGGTTAAGTCGACCTAGAAGTTAGTTTTCCATCATTTTTAACCGACCTTCAAAAATACCAAAAAGGAGGTTATCAATTCGACGCGTTTTTTTTCCGATGTTCCGCTCGTACGTCGCCATCTGTAGCCCGATTTGGATGAGTGAAGTGTCAAACGACAGGGTAACTCGTCGAAATGGGCTCATTTTTTTTAGAATTTTTACGATTAATAGTTTTCAGGATATTGAAAGAATAGTTTCACAATCGGGCGAGAAATCGCTGAATTCCGCGCGACCATGTCGTGCTTATAAATTTATCGATGAATTAAATGTTATTCGATTTAGTATTAAATTTGCAACAAGAGAAAATTAAGAATCAAGATAATTTGATTTATAGTTTTAGAAATATTGAGGTTAAAAAATAAAAAATTGAAAAATATTCAATTAGTTCGCTTAAGCATTACATTATGCCCTTGTAGAATTTTAGATGAATTTTATTTATCAACACTATTTACGTCTTTTATTTATAGTAAGTTCATTTATAATACAAAATTTATTTTTTACTTTTCAGTGCGTTTTGAGGTCGGTTTTATTTTTTTGTTTAAAATTAATTTATAAATAATTTCTGACCGATTTGACTATGGTGATAGGAATAATTTCGAACAATTTTATTGGGCCTTCCTTTCCTCCTGACAGTAAAAATAAAGAATGTTATGAAAATCTTTTAAGAAAAAAATCATCCCAATTAAGTATTTTACTTACTTACTTACTAGCTTCTCTTACCTGACTACATAACCGGGGTCACTCACAAGCGCACAAATATTCGAAGATTTTGTAAATCTTTGTAGTTTGTACCTACGCATGTGAAGAAAAGTCAGAAAATTCGAACTGACTATAGCTTAGTTAAAGAATGTAATTAGTAAAATAATGAAGGCCTTTCATCATTCAGACCTTTGGGCTTGAACCCTATAACCTTTCTCAAGGGCTGACACCTGGCTCTGCTACTGACATACCCTAGTTAAATTGAAATCTGGTGTTAAAAAATTAGGAAGGCACTGTACCTACGCTCGCCTGTAAAGAAATCAATCAAACTGACACAGAAATGAGCCTGTCTATTGATAGTTTGTACCATCAAGTACAAAATTGAAAATCAGAAAGAAGTAACAGACAGTAATTTTAACACTAAAAAATCAAGTCTGGTAAGTACAAACATCAGCCTTCTACGCCCTGCCAGACTGAGTTTTTTTTATCTCCACCGGGAATCGAACCCAGTACAGTTCGATTGTAACGCTTACGCGGTTACCACTAGACCAAGGAGGCGGTCAGTTGGACTATATAGACTTATGTAAATACCTACATAATGTATTTTTCGAAAAGTGAAGTTTATTGTTTACGCTAGAATCATCCACAGTAGTTATTCACACTGATTCAAAAGTACATTCGGTTCGGTAAGGATAACTGCGAAGTTTCTTAATAAATCTGAATTGAAGAAAATAAATATAATAAAAATTGTTTTCCATTTTCTGGCAATTTATATGGGAATGACATAAGTCGTGTCGTTATGATAACGGTACCAAACGTCATTTCCATACAAAACAGCGTTATTGAGTGTCGAGAAATAAGCATAACATTCTTGATTACAGGGTCCGGTGTTCGAGCATAAGAAACAAACTTACGTAAAATATTATATTTTAATAAAAGTAATACAAGCGGCCTGCATAAATATTGATTATGTATAGGTAAAAGGTGCGCTGGGCCGCAAGCGGCTTGCGATACCTTGGCTAACTTTATTCCAATGTAAAATTCTCTATGAAAGTTGAACATAACTCGCAAACAATTACCGTCCTATAGAAATGGATACGTGGTATTGTAGCTTTATATAATATAATAATATCAAGTGAAAGTTCTTTCAGAATAATGATTAGATTAAAGATTTCTTCACAAATACACACTAGGTAGTAGGTACCTATTCAGTTTTCGTAATGGGAACTGTCAAATTTATGCTGAGTTATGTTAGTCTGTACTTTGGCACAAGAGTAAAGTTGGTTTAGAGGATTATTATTGTATCTGTACTGTGTTGACACTTTACGAGATCCTAATGGCTAATTCTATTTTTATCAGAGAACTAGTAAAGAAGTGTACATAAAATTATTATACCTACTCTGCTTGGAAGTCTTAAAAATTACGGCAAAAAAATATAATCATTACATTTAATTACGGTTTTAGGTTTGTAAACAAAAATGCCATTGCCACCAGCATTAGCAGCTCGTCTCGCTAAGCGTGGAATTTTAAATGCAAATATTAAAACAAAGTCCTCCGACCAAGCATCAATACAAGCCAGTGAAGAGATCATAGCTGAAGATTATGACAATAAACCAGAAGAATCTACGCAAAAAGAGAATTATTGGGAAGGTATTGAAGGGATTAATGTAGACCCAATTAAAGGGCATAAAGGTTGTCCTAACAAGAGTAATATTTACCACGAATGTTCTAAGTTTTGCGTTAAAACATGGAAGCAAGGTAAAAGTACTCCAAGTGAAAAGTATTTAGAAGATAAGCGTAAACTATTGGAACTTTGGCCTTTACCACCTGGTTGGGAGGAAATTTATGATGAAGGTACAGGATATTATTATTTCTGGAATATTCATAATAACTTAGTATCATGGTTGCCACCTTCACATCCTCGAGCGACACCCAGTGAAAGTGCAGCCCATTTACGAGAAGAAAGATTGTTGACAGAAGGAGATGAAAGTGATGATAGCAGTGATGCTTCAGATCAAGAAGTACCTCAACAACACAAAAAAGAAAGGAAACCTCATAGGAAAGAACAAGAACGTAATACAGTACATCACAGAGACAAGAAAAAACTAAGAGTTAGAGATAATGATTTGGATCCAATGGATCCTGCTGCATATTCAGATATTCCACGTGGAAACTGGACTGCAGGATTGGATGCTCATGCTAAAACAGGAGTAGACACCACAGCTTCAGGCTGTTTATATCAAATGAGGCCATATCCAGCCCCTGGAGCTATATTGGCTGCCAATGCACAGATAAGGTCACCATCCCCTACAAACTCAATGGTCTAAAATAATAAAATTGAAAACCATTAAAATATTTTTATTTCACAAAATAAATACAAGATTTCTTTTTAGAATAATAGGCAAAAATACTTAGAAATATTGTTATAACATTATCTAATACATATGTATATGACTTCATTTCCCATAGTTAATCATGATTACTTATAATTAGTAAATATAATATGTCTAAAGTAATACAGTAGTTTTACTAAGAAAATAGGTGTGTATTAATTTCCCTCGTAGATACCATTGATGAACAATTTGCTCAATCCATTATTAGTAAAATTATCAGTGTCCATTGTTACAAAAAAGTTTATAATGTAATAACAAAGTTCATAACATTGTTTTCTTTGTCAATTCAGTGCCATATTTCAATAAATCCATACTAATTTGTTATTTGGTGCTATAATTTATTTAAATTATGGCACTGAATTAGAAAATGCTAATATTGCATTATAATGACATTCAAATTTAAACATAATCAGTTTAATATTTCAAATTTTAAAAATTAAACTGCAGTTTTTATAAGGTTATTATAATTTAGCACATATTGTAAAAATATATTTTCTATGATTATCAAAAATTAAAATGCCAACTTTGAAACACATTAGTTAGTAGAATATTAATAATCTTTTTTGTGCATAATTTTAGTTGCTGATTAATTTCCATTGACTTGTTTCTCATGCTTTTCTATAAAACAAAGAAGATCTTGTGAAGTCAGCATCCCTATGGGTTTTACAATATTGGCTTCTGTAAATAAATGATTAAGTTTTATAATAATTTGACATCAAACTCCAAATAAAAGTCTTCTACATAGAATCAGCAATCATGGTCATTACAACAAAGAACAAACTGAATTGAAATCAGTCTATCTGGCCCGAAAGCATAGGCAAATCTATATCTTTCTAGTTAAAATATTTGATTTATTTCACATACCTGTTTTCACAACAACAACATATGGGCAAATGTCGAGAAGTCTAGAAATAGCACCCAATGTAGGTTTTTTGTTCAAGTCGACTTTATAATACTTCTTGACAATAAACTTTGCTAGGCTTTCTGTGGTCGAACCAGACAAATTAGCCAGTCTTCGACGAGCATTGTCTGCCGTGAACACACCTTGTATTGATCTGTAACAACATAATATATTCTAGAGTATAGGTAAGTAGATATATGATTTGACTGTTATAATAATTATTATATATTTCAGCCAATTTTGTATTGCCCTAATTATAGGTCCAGTTGTGAAATGAAACTGTGTGAGACTAAACTTAACCATACAAAAATGGATTCTGTCTAGACACAGTCATAAGAGATTCAAATATTATTACATAGCCTAATTTGTCTAAAATAAAATTTATGTTGGAAGAAAAAAATCAATTATCCCACCTCTTGTGACCTTCTGATATCACCACCACGTTACGTGTAATGTAGGACAAATTCTATTACAACATATATGTATATCAGTAAAACAAGAAGCAAAAAAATCATTAGCGATTATAATTCATAATATTTAAAATAGATTCAGGAATTTATTACTTTATTTTAAAATAAACGTGTTTACTATTGCTGGGGCATTTTAAAGTCACAATTTGAGTGATGTCAAAAAGGAAAGTATATAAAAGCTACTGCTCTGTTATCACCATACCTACTAAAACCAAACTGATTTATATCATAAACCTAACAAGTAACACTGAAAACAATTTAAAAATCCTCCGGCAAACAATTACAAATAAGAATACCTCATAATTAGATTAACAGTTAAATTGTAGCTAAAAACCATCTCGATTACGTCAAAAAAATTATCAAAATCAGTACATTCGTTGGCGTGTAGCTAACACGCCAACCCAAAAACAAAGATGTGTTATACACCCATTTAAAAAAAATAGATTCAGGTGTTTTTAAGCTTATTCAATTGATATATTATTTTTAAGCGTCATAGGTAATATTGTAGCCAATAGAAATTCAAGCCATCATATTATTATATGAAGATTTAAGCTTACTCTAACTTAAAATTTAACGTTTCGATCATCTATGTGATTCTATATCACAGTTAGACGTTTCTTTTATAAATCACTGAAGTACGATTGCTCATAACTAGGGGCGTATTTACTTTTGCCATATCCAATTTTATCGGGTGTAAATAGCCCTTGTGGATAATATGAATAATTTAATTAATAAATAATTTTACATGAATGGTTGCAAGGACTTCGATTAAGGCGATAGACTTAATTTGCTAGAAGGACCTAATAAATCCACTGTAAAAATATATTAATCTAATAAGTGATTAGACAAAACCAAATAGTTACCCATTATCGTTAACAACACTTAATACTGAGGTACCAGTTTTCCGCAAAGTCATAAGTGCTTCACTGGGCGAACTGCAGTCCGATATCGAAGTTATTTCTTGGATTATATTTTCACTTAAAGGCTTGTTCCACCACCTGATTACAAAACGACGTATATTCATTAATTTGATCTGACTATAGCTTAGTTCAATAATGTAATTAGTAAAATAATGAAGGTCTTTCATCATTCAGACCTTCAGGCCTGACCCCTGGCACTGCAGCTGACATACCCTAGTTAAATTGGAATCTTTAAACGTCGATTAGGAAGGCACTGTACCTATGCTCGCCTGTAAAGAAATCAATGAAACTGACAGAAATGAGCCTGTCTATTGATAGTTTGAACCATCAAGTACTAAATTGAAAATCCGAATGTAACGGACTAATTGTAACACTCAAAATCAAGTCTCGTAAGTACAAACATTACAAAAATATGTATTAAAATAGAGATTTTTTTGCGTGATTAAGTAGAAAATCGCTGAAGTTTCTTTTTCAAAATTTGTTGAGTTACGAAAAATATAAACCCAATGGGGGCATTGCGTGTGAGTTTGCCACTAGAGGCGCTTGTGTCGCGCGAGGTCGAAAAACATTAATTTTCACTTGTTTTAGCGGGCTTCGTGACATAAATTATAATTTTTTTAATTTAACTGTTGAAGAATGATCTCCTTCGTGAAATAATCGCAATATGGATTATTTGGCGATGAATGTGAACGCTTTGAAAGCGGAACTAAGAAAAAGAGGTGCAAAAATATGATGACAGTTATTTATAATTAATAAACGAGATATTATTTATAATTAATTAATGTGATTCAAGATTCAAAATTTTGTTTCGGCAGCGATCTTATAAAGTCGCCTATACAGCTATACTTCTGGACCTTAGTCAACAGTGGCGCCGACTGGTGAGAATAAAAACGATAATCCCCATTGAGAAAACAATAACAAAAAATGCTTTCAATGTAATAATTAAAAAAGAAAACTCCCTTAATATGATTTTTCATAAAACCTAAAAAAACTATCTAATTCCAGACTTTTCACCTGCAAAGAATTATTTTTACTTAGATTTTCTTCGAATGTTACCTTTGCCAATTAACGGATATCAATGTGAGTATTGTATGGAATGAACGTAAAGGTCGATAGCTCACCACAAATGATCTTTAGTTGGCGTGGGCATGAAGCCCCGTGCCTCCATCCACTGGTCGGAGACGAACTTGGTCATGTAGTTGCGTATATTGTCGGGAAGAATAACCACGCAACGTTGACCTCTCTTGAGGTCCTTGGCCGCTCGAACAGCGCCAGACATTGCCGCACCGCTGCTACCACCTATTTGGAATTATAAAATTCAAAATAATTTCTTCTATAATAGTGTAGAACCAAAAAATTGTGGCCCTTGTAAAGACAGGCTTTGCAAATTTTTCCTGCAATGGTGATGAACTGATGAAACAAAACAATTCCACAATTTTATTTTTTTCGCGGTTGAATGCGGATGCATTACAATATAGTATTATATCTTTAGTAAACCTTCGACGTCTTCAAAAATCCAATTTACTGAAATGTAAATTAAATTCTATTTAGTTTTAATTTAAAGCGTATTACAAGTATGTATATTTTTTATTTGACGTTATCATTTCGTTATTATCATATTAATATGTTTTTTTTCTGTATATTCTTATAACTAAAATAGATTAATGTAGCTTATTACAGCGAAACCTGTTTAACTGGGCCCTGGATATATGAGAAACTTTTGTATTTAAATACCTCTGTTACTGGGAATCTTGAGACTTTGTTAACTGAGATTAGATATCGTTGATTTTTTCGATGTTTACCATGTTTTTTCGAAGTTTAAAATGACAAGTAAAATTGAAGAGACTTTATGTCTCTCAACATATTAATTACCAATAAGAACCAAAAATTGATAAACAGATCATGCCTCTTAAATACAACATTTCGACAAAAGAAATAATGAACCCAACTTTGCAGCTTCAAAAATGTATGTTTTAGGCCAAATTATGTATATACAATGGATTGCATTTTGATTTTACTCTGACTGTTAGTCAACTTTTAACCAAACAATGTTTGATAAGCATCTATATTACCTCAAATTCAAATTTTATCTATTCATTAAGATATTATTACAAAACGGTTAATATTGTCTGTAAGCCTTAATTAGTTTGTCTAGGCAATAAGTTCTCATAAAAAAAAGAATATGTATATTAATTAGAAGGTTGTTAAGCTGTAGAAAACAATAATACAGTAGGTATGGTTTCATCACGCATGCATGTTGAGCTCTCTGACTGTCACGACGCGAAGTGACCAGGGAAGTTACGTTTGAGTGCGCGATATAGGGATATAGGATGCTCCATTTTGTGTTCATATTATTAATATGCTTGAGAAAGTAGTCATTTAAAATACGTTTAATATTTCTAGGTGTTATTTTGAGTTTTGTTTCTTTTGGTAATGAATTAATAAGTTTGTTTAACAATAGGTTTGTTAGCCATACTTCTGGTAGGAATACAATTTTTTTTTACGATTAATATTACCTATAGACCTACCCCTAGACCTATTAGATTACCTATTTTCTGCGTTTGTGTATATTTTATGCTTTTCAGTAAAGTTAAAGAAATCTTTGTCGAGTATGAATTGTAAAACTCATCTAAGTGACAAAATTGTGTGTTATCATATTATATAGATGAAATGTAATGCTCTGTAAATAGCATTAGATATTTTATCACCGTGAGAAATAAACGCACATGTTAATTTTTCTTATCTTGATGTAAATTATGATTTTATAATTTTAATTAACACGATAAGACATATTAATTTCATTTGTGTTTCCTTTGCTTTATACATGGTTTATAGAAAACGTTATCAAGGTAAGTTACAAGACGTGATTCAAAATTATTAAAACAGATTGCCGTAGCATATAAAATAAAATGTCTTATTTCTTAATGTTTATTTATCATAAAATTGAACAAAATCTATTCATAATTTAACCATAAGAGACAAATAGACATGTATATATATAATAACTTTCGCAAAAGTTGGTGCGATGATATAATTTAGGAAATTTTGAAAAAAAAAGCCATAATCCTAATTTTTTGCTACCGGTAACTCTGGTTTCAGAGTTATCGGCCACACATTGAAGATGAGTCACATACGAAGCGATAATTTATTCAATAGTATAAAGGCTGATCACCTACTTGCCAGTAAAGAAAATGATCAGTGGAACAGATACAGAAATGTGTCACTCACTTTATAGCAATGAATAGTTTTATTGACGTAACGAAAACATTATGCAATATTACGATTGTATTTATTTAGTGTCTTGAAAACATACCACATAAAAGTCCTTCCTTTTTAATAAGTCTCCGAGACATCAAAAATGCTTCTGTGTCAACCGTTTTAATCCATTTGTCCACTATTGGCTGGTCAAACACAAGCGGTAAGAAGTCGTAACCGATACCTTCCACCTGCAAACAATGTCATGTTTATTCATTATTTTAAAATATACTTTATCCTGTGGCATTAAGCCATATCAAAAGTAGAATGCATCGGTAATTGATTGGTGCTAAACATAAGCGTTAATAATAGGAATCGTTTGAAACCTCATTCATACTGATCGCTCTACGGACGGCGATGTAGGAGGGAGGTATATATTTAGAACTATTTAAGATCTTTTTGTATGTTGCTCAATAGGTACGCTTTAGAAGAATCTGAACTATCTGTTCAGATTACACCGCCACAAAACAAACTTTATCTCTGTTAAACATTTTTAAATAACCCTATACATTCAAAATAATCGCCTCCGTGGCAAATTGGTTCCGTGTCTGCGTGTTGCGTCGGAGGTTCTGAGTTCGAATCCCGGAGAAGCATAATGAATGTTTGCTTTTTTGCATGTGCTTCGTGCCTGTAAAATTCCGATTTAATTTTAGTTTTTGTTTCGTTTTGTGTCTCTCGTATTATAATGTTGAGGTCTTGTTGGCGCGACTTTTAATAAATAAAAGTATGTTGTAGTAAATACCATAAATATAGAATAAAATAAAGTATTTCATAGTAAAAAACCTATTCTTTAATTTTTTCTTAATTGAATGTGTGTCACAAAATTGCGTCACTGTTTACTTTTCATGATTTTCATCATTTAAAATATAAGCGAGTTTCTAATTCACACTTCCAGTTTGCTTGTTGCTATCTCATTTAAAATACAAATATAACCTTGTATTTACGAAATATAAGATGAATATCACAACCAATCATTCAAAACTCAGTATCAATTCTGATTTTGATAAAATTGAGAATTATGATAACGTTTTTATTTCACGTAATTTATGTCAAATGACGCAAACTTACGATTATGTTTATGGTTAGTTAAACAAAATAGTTTATCAAAAGTTTATCATCAACTTCGACACGAGTTGATTTAAATAATATTTTTATCTGGAAGCATACGGACATAAATTGAGATTGTATCTTACGTAATTTGTATTAGACCTTTTCTTATTTAGTTAGAAAACTAGCCACACATAATCAACAAGTAATTTTTTAAATAAATATAATACTACCTACCTATCTTTCTGCATATGAATTATGGTTACAATTTTTTTTTCTCAGTTTGAATAGTCAGTTATCAATTTCTTTTTATTTTTTTGTTTTATGATTGTTTTGTTTGTATTATTTAGTTTTTCTTTTTTTTATTATTGTTAATCTAATAGGGCCAATTGTCCGAAAATAGTGGTACATTTATCTTTATTTTTTTATTATTTTGCGTGTTTAATGCAGCTCTATGGGCTATGATGAATAATTTCTTGGATCCAAAAAAATATTATAGCAACCAAAGTAAAAGATATCAAATAATTTTATGTGTTAAAGTAATTTTAAACCTGAATTCGTTAAAATCAATCAAATATAGGACTTTTTGTGCTACAAGCGTATGTAAATTGTTCAGCAATATTAGTTTTGACTTGAACGAAATAAAAAGCACCAACCTCATACATCTTTATATCAGTACGGTTAAGATCGTCTGGGTAGGCTAATATAGAGCCGTAAGGATCGACTCCAACTACGATACACTTCGGACATCTCTCCTTAATCTTATGAGCCACTCCTGATACTGTACCACACGTTCCAGCCCCGATCACTACCATGTCAACATCATCATTCAGCGACCATAGAATTTCCTCTGCTGTGCTGTCGTAATGAGCCAACGGGTTGCATACGTTGTCGTACTGTAGAATATTGGATAAATTATTACCTACTAGTAATCTAAGTTAAAAAAAAAATTAAACAAGGAACTGATAAATATGAGTTATATATTAATGAAACAAGGATGTTGATAAATCTTTGAGACAATGATAGATAACCCATCAATTGACATGACAACACAGTTAGGCGCTATCGAAAAAATAGCCCAAATAGTTGGAAAACAACAAATAATACAAAATTTAATGCCTGTTCTTCTCAGACTGGGTGCCTTTTTTGTAAAGCTCATAAAAAGTGAAGTCCCGTGTCCCCTAGTGGGGTATGGGGCAGATGCGTTTCACATATGTTTCACTGATCGATTTATTGTTTAGGGGCAAGTAGGTGATCAGCCTTCTATGCTCTGCCAGACCGAGTTCTTTTTTATTTCCACTGGGGATCGAACCCAGGAACTTTCGGTTGTGACACTTACGCGCTTACCAGACTAAGAAAGCGGTCTTAAAATCTTAAGCGGTTGTAAGGCTTATAGTAGATACATATTATATGTACTGAATTAAAACGTTGATGAACATAATATATATTATGATTTGGAAATGGCGAAAACGAAACTTGGAAAATTCTTTAACAGTGTTTTAAAGAATTATTCATACAATTGAAATTTAATCTGACAAAAATATATATTTCTTGTGGTAGTTGCTTTAATAAAATGTAATTTTATAATTAAAATTAATAGATTTTATATAATAATCAATTTAATTAAACCTTGAGAATTAATATTAATGATAAATAATTACAATCATGCATGTTATGTAAGTACATTGATACTAAAGTAACTGTCTATTTATTTTTATAAAAATTAAGAATAAATATTGAAGTCATAAGTACCTACTACAAAAACTTTTTAATACATAGATTTTTAAATAAATTGATTTTTATTAAAATTTGGGTTCATTTACTATTCTGTACTTTGTATTACAATTGAATGAAGCTATACTACCTGATCGAGCATCACTGCATCAGGTATTTCAGAAACAAGTTTCTTGGCCACATTAATGTTACTTTCCGGAGAAATACTGGCTGCATCTGTGGGTGTCTTGACAACTTCAGCACCAAGCGCTATAAGAGTATTCACTTTTTCGTCTGACATCTTTTCTGGCAATACTATAATGCACCTATAACCTGAAATCATTTTTATATTTGAAAATATGCCTGCCTGTTTAAAATTTCATAAGCCTTTTTTATTATCTATACATTTTAGAAAAATCTAAAAACTTTTAATTAACCTCTAACTGCAGATGCAAGTGCTAAACCAATGCCTGTGTTTCCAGAAGTGGGTTCAATAATCACAGATTTCCCTTGCTTTAAAATCCCCTTTTCTTCAGCATCTAATACCATTCTATAGGCAATTCTATCTTTAACAGATCCACCAGGGTTTAGAAATTCACATTTTGCATCTGAAATGATATGGAATATAATTTTATCTTAATAATTTTATATAAACTCAAGAAAAAATGAAACTGATGACAATTTAAAAATCCTCCCGACATTTTAAATAAGAACACCTTATAAATGACAGAACAAAACAAGAGCCTCATAAATTGTAGTTAAGATGCATGTTGAGCACATCAGGTTTCAAAAAAAAAAAAAATAATACACATACATGTACATGTTTTACTTATAACATCCTTCTTTTTGCTTTGGGGTTGGGGGTTTAAAAATAATAATCAATTTGTTGTGGAAGATTAATAAATAAATAGTTATAAAACAAGTAATCAATAAAAGATGCAAAAAGCACTCTACCTTATGCTAAAGGAAGGTTAAGAGAATGAAAATTGAAACATAAGAATTAAGATACTCACAAAGATCACATTCTAATCCTTCCTCTCTTGGTATAGTTGTAAGTTTTACCATTGGAGTGTTGCCAATGTATTGCAGAATAGTTGGAAACACTTTTTCATTCTTATCCCTAAATAAAAGTATTTAAATAAAGTATGTTGTTTTAATTAGGATTAATAATCGTCCAAAGTATGGGGCAAAACTTAAAATTTAAATGAATATTTAAATGAAATTTTATAAATCTGGGCTTCAACCATAACAATTTTTTGTCTGAATTAAAGAAGTTCAATAGTCTTGAAAAAGTTATTTTATTTTGTTGCTAATGATTTGATATATTTGCGTCGTATAGAAAAAATTTTTGAACTACAAAGGAAAGTAATAAAAATCGACAAAAACATTCTATTTTTAAAATAACATGTGGCTAAAAACACCTCTAACCGCGCTAGCGAATTGCGTTCTTAAACTTACGAAAACTCTATCTTGAAATACATATTTATACACCAGCGATTTATTTATTTTGAAAGAAATAAATAGTTGTAATTATTTACAAATAAGCTACTTACAGACATTTTACTATGTGTTTCATGTCCTTCAGATTGAAATAAGTTAAAGGGGATTCTGCACTTTTTTCCATTTTGTTTTAAATTATAAGTTTATAACTTGACGAAACAACAAAATCTATTTTTAATTTTATTCAGATTTTAAAAAACGACAAAGTTTTGAATTTGATTGTGTAGAGTCCACTCACACCGAGCGCGCAAATTATTATGAAATACGAAAAACAAGTTATCAACTGACGAATGGCGACTCTAACGAGTAACGACTAACGAATGCAATCTATGCATCCAAATTCCAAACTCCTATTTCCATTAACGTCAAACGTAAACGCCTTACGCCATAGGTAGGTACTTTGTAAACATACTAGTTACTAATCTGTGAACATACAGAACCTGTTACGAACACTATGCCTGATGCCCTATTCCATAGACATAATACTTATACTTAGCTTATCACTACATAGTATAAAACAAAGTCGCTTTTTCTTCCCCTATATCCCTTTGTATGCTTAAATCTTTAAAAATACGCAACGGATTTTGATGCCGTTTTTTTTAATAGATAGAATGATTGAAGAGGAAAGTTTTTATATATGTTTTATACCCGTGCAAAGCCGGGGCAGGTCGCTAGTACAACATAATATAAAAATTAATGACAGATTAGCTGTTAAATCGGCTGATTTCGAGAACACTTGTATCAGGTTTCGTATTCAAACTTGTCGTTAGTTAACAGGTGCGTCTACTAACCTGTTTAGCTCGAAGCCGTGCAATTCTATATCAAAAGCGGATAATTATTGCCACACAGCAAACGGCGGGCTTAACTCTTAAAAGGGAGCATCAATAGTCGTTCTCGGAAAGGGAAACTTTGTCCGATTGATGTGTATTTCATGTAAATAGGCAATTTTATGCATTTAGAGAAATGTATGCATTTATATTTAGTGTGGGTTCTATTTATTTTAAATGGTTAATGTCTAAATTGCTCAAAATAACTGCATGTAAATCTAAGTAAATAAAAATGAATCACCGAAATGTATGTACGCGCATAACTTCTGAACGACTGCACCAAATTAGATAATTCTTTTTTTGTTGTTTGTTATTTCCTGAAAAAGGTTTCTATGAAATAAAAAATATTAAGAAAGTTGCACGGAACATTAGAAAATTTAAGAAAATTTAACGACAATATAAACTTTTCTAATGTACTCATAAAGCGTTGGACATAACTGTCAGTTTTTAAATTATTATGCTAATTCGAATTCAATATTCATCGAAGACGCTGCCTAATCCCTTTGAGATATAAAAAAACAATGCATAACGGGATATTCCTCTTTTAAAGATGTACAAAAAAGTCCCAGGTGGCATTAATGTATCTTTCAAGGATAGCTTATTATACCCATTTTATCTTTTATTGGCGGTAAAAAGTTTGCCGGGTCAACTAGTGAATGAGTGTCGTGACTAAGCTGTCTTATAAGCCTACCGCGAAGCCTGATGTATAGGGTTCGATCTCCGGCCCCGAATGCAATTTATAAATTAATTTGTCTCAGATTGAGCTGCCACTTGCCGGACGGGTGTCATAGTGACACGGAGGTATGGTTGAATACCACTCGCCTGTAGTAGTAACCTGTGACCTCTGTGCCTTAATCACCTCTAAAATACAGACGCGGATGGGCGAGGGAACACACCGCAATTATATTCCCAAGAAAACAACCCCATCAAAAAGACATACATGGAGGTGGTAACGACCCTAATGAGTGAGGAAGACGATGCAATAGAGAAATGTGTTGAATGTGTAAGTAGGTTTTAGTAATCACCGATCAGTGTATGTCACTGTATGCTGGTTTATGTTCTGTGAAAACAGTTAAAATAAACAGAAAATAGGTAGCGGATCGTAAATTATTCACGTGGGGCTCGAAAAAAATCACGACCACACGACATATCACAAGGAGGAGGGGTGTAATGAGATATCACGCGTATTTATTTTTCGTTATAATCTTTCGTTTTTGTATTGTTTGTCTGGACATTTGTATCATAATGCTTAATTCAAAGATAATATTTTAAAAATTTCAATAAACTCTGTACCAAAAAAATACTCGTGATTTTGGGTGGGAGAAGGGGATAGCCTAAAATCTCATTACATCACCAGGGTTAAGGGAAGTTGTTAAAAAAACATCACGTGATTAATGGAGTGTGAAGCTTGGTAGAGTACTTTTATTTTATGATGTGCTTCACATTAAAATAATTTATGGTAGAGTATAGAGATTGCAGTATGGCGTTATTTCCTTATTTGAGTTCACACATCCAAACCTTTGCTTTCAGTGGTTTTGTATGTGAAGTCCCATTACAAAACAATGAAAGCAAAGGTGATGAGCAGTAGTCTGACACCACATCATCTCTAACCACCCTCTACCATTATCCCTCTCTCTGCCTATCACATTTAGCACTCTCCTTATTTACCATACCTAACTACCTTCCAAAAAAAAGGCAATACAGTCCACGTGGACTCACTACCGACCACACTGAGCACATTTGGAAGCAAGAGATCAGCGCATATTTCGGCGTGAAGAGCACCCCGTTCAATGTTCCAAGTAGGACATTCATTCACGAATGCCCAGACGAATTATCTTGGCCGTAACAAAGAAACAGACATCGTCAGGAATAATATATACAGATAAATAAAATTGGAGTGATTGATTGATTGGATATTGAAATAACCGCTTTTTATCAAATGCATATGGATGTATATACGGTACCTATACATACCAAAATAACATTTTTTACAATTTTTATCTGTCTGTCTGTTTGACTGGCTTTGGCTGGACCGACTTTATGAGGAGGAGTAACATATGCTAAATAAATAATAAGACATATCTATTATTATTTTGCTGTTTACTATTTTACTCTTTTTATTGGCATCACGTTACGACGTAATTAACGCGGGCGAAGCCGCAGAGCACAGCTTTCCTACATAAAAACCTTCCGAAACAACTACTTGATTATGCCGTTTCAGGCTTAGAAACGATGGCCCTGAGCCTGAAATCATCATTCGCCTAACTTAAAACCCACTCTTCTAAGACCTCTATTTATTCAAAGCTCAACCGGGGCATGCTGCAAAAATCTATCAGTCACCACCATGCCAATAACGTCCAGACCGCGCGATGTTCAAGTCACAGACTAATAGAACCAAGTTATTTCTCGTTATTGAATTTTTATGTGTATGTCTATGTGCATCGGTTAAGCCAGAAAATGTCCATGTATGACATAAACTAAGTACGTAATATATGTTATGCAAGTATAAAGTAATAGATATAATTTATCTCTTCAATTTGTTTAATGAATTAATTGAAGGTAAATCTTTATAAATTGTCTTGGTACATACTTTTTGCAGTTACTGAATCACAAAGCTCTATAAATAGAAACCATTAGACAATTTTTCTAGGTATATTTCATTTTAGTATTATTTGTATACAACTCATCATACAGTTACGTACCTATAGTAAAGCATTAAAAATGTTAAATAATCATCCAAAAATTTAATAAAAAATTTAATTTTCATAATGTAATCTGGTATTTTCACAATGCTTTAATGGTCAACTATAATATAGTTAAGGTGTAATTAGCGATGGCGATACTTGCCGGACTAAAGTGAGCTGTAAAGGTGAAGAAAAATGTAATAAAAGTATACAATTACAAGGAGTACCTTTTTGAATTCTCCCATTTCATATTTGGGTCACATAAGCTGATAAAATTATCAGTCTTATCTAAACTCGAGAGCAATGAATCCGGGCCACTTAAAGATTCTGATCAAAATTAAAGATTGGTCAAGGTTATGTTCTCCGTCGAATCAAATTGCTTTACAAGCACGATGGAAGATGCAGAGTGTATAGAAGACCATGGGAAAGATTCAAGCAAGCATGCATCGAAGAAAAAGTAGCCTACGGTGGTGTGTCTTAACTTGTGTGGACCGGAAATTCATACCGCGTAAACTCAGTAATGGAAACACGAGGAGGTAATACGAAGTATTAAAATTGAAGAAAATCGTAATGTTGTTTAAAAATGACATGTTTCCTATTTTTGTTAGGTATAAGGCGAGATCAGCAGTTTTTTTATTTCATGTAATTTTAAGTAAATTAAATGTAGTGACTGATACATTTTATTACTTTTATTTAAGGGGTATTATATTGTCTATTAAACACAATTTATTTCATTAAGGTAGCATGCTTAGTTTCTGAGATTTATAGATTTCTTTAAGGTCATTGCTCGGATATCAATCCGAGTGATGAACACTTGAGAGCAATGATGCTCTCGAGTGTATATAATATATAAAATTATTTACACCATTTATAGATAACTCGAGAACGGTTGGACCGATCTTTTAATGATTTCTGTTTTGTTGGATACTTCTGACCCGAAAATAGCAGAATAACTATTAAAATATAGAAAAGTATAAAGAAAAGAAAATTCGTTTCCACATACAGTTTCTATGGAATGACCTCAAGACTAATATAATAATAATCTGATAGAATGACATTTTAAGTGACACGTTATTCGGAACTATAAAATAAGTATAACATTGCATGAGCGTCCCTCTAGATACTTATTTCCCTTACTCCAATCATTATATTTGAATCAATCAAAAATATCAATGTTCGCGATTGATAAATTATTTTGCGATAAGTTACTTAAAAATGGTGTTATTTCCTCGAAAAATTGCTTATCATTTGCATTGACTGTTCACTACGTCACATTGCACGCCAAAAGTAAAAAACCCAGAAGTTTCTTACATTAGCTACGTTATCTTCAAAAATATATGTTCCAATAATAACATGAAAATAAGCATGAATACAATAGGTATTGTTTTCAAGTATCTGATTAAATCTCGATTTATAAGCTCGATATGTTGAACATTAAGAATCAACCCACTAGACTACTTGCAGTAATTTAGACTTGATCTGGCTTCGTTTCTTGATTCGTCTTCGATCAATTTCTACAAGTTATAGAAAAATTGGAAACCGATGTTAATTAATATATTTTAAAATAATAATAAGCATATCGTACGAAGATTGACATGAAATATGTAAAATATATTTTAGGGGCAAAAGCACAGTATATAATAGCATATTAGATTCAATTGGTCCGTTAGGCTCAATAAAATACCTTGAGAATATAACCTGGAGGCTGGATTGCGAAATTTGTAAGTATAATATTTGTATTCTGTTTTTCATATTATACCTAGGTACCTAAATAAAAAGGTTTTTGTTTAGATTTATATAACATAAAACCAAAATTAATTATAGTTGAGTCATTTTAATAGGTAACATTTGACAGTTCATTAAAATTCAACAACTTAACCTTGTCGCCTTTACAAGCATAAATTAATATATTTTTTCGTTTTGTTAGAACTGCAGAATTGCTTAACTTTTTTCAATTACGATTACATATTTATTGTAATAATTACAGATACGAGTAATTTTACGATTTGCTTTCACTAATAAACTTAATAAACGATTTTTGATCTAAAGAACTGAACGTCGTTACAATGTTGCGTCAGTTAACCCTATTTCTTTTTAAACACTAGGGATGTTACTCTAGAAATCGAAAGCTGATAAGTAGAGTCGAATGCAATGATTACCTGTGAAGAAATATTACCACAAATTAATAACCACGTTGTGGTTATAATAAAACAATTATATTTATTATTATTTTTACGAAAGAAAAAATAATAATGGGACAGGGATTCGCCTGATGATTTTTAAAATTTACATATTATGTTTCAAGTCCGTATCGACTCATTCACTATAGTCGATGTTTAAGCAGATCACCTCACTATGAAGATAAAACTGACAGACGTCAAAATAATCAAATGTTACCTATTAAAATGACTCTTTTATGAAATTAGAATGACCTATTAGTTAATTCTTAAGTACATTTTTATTTTACGTCATTAATTAGCAACCCGCTCCGGCTTCGCACGGGTATATTATACATATAAACCTTCCTCTTCAATCACTCTAAACAAAACCGCATCAAAATCCGTTGCGTAGTTTTAAAGATTTAAGCATACAAAGGGATATAGGGACAGAGAAAGCGACTTTATTTTATACTATGTAGTGATAAGCTGATTCGTACTTATTCGAAATGTGAATTTCTGAACACTTGGAGGATCTATCAAAGATCTAGTTTGCGTTGCTATGATGAAAGATCAGAGAAAGGTGGAAATGTTACGAGTAAGTCTATATTTGTTGAGCCCACCTCTGGCAACACTAGTATTGGTGTTGCCTTTGAAGCGACGCGGCGCATACGGGTAAGGCATATTGTAGATAGTTTTGTTTTTATTCACTTGAACAAATTTGCTATAGAACTTATAGTAGGCGCGTAATTTGTCGAAGGCGCTTTAATATTAATTAATGCCAAAGTGAGTTAGTTACGTTTAAACAGCCTGCGCCCTTGTATCTTGAGAAATTAAAAAAAATAGATAAGATACTTTATATATCTAATTCCATGCAGAAGACGTTGAGGCAGGTAACTTTTTTCAGCACAGCCAGTTAAAGTTGAATGATTTAATAATTTTGAGTACATTGTGGATAAATTAGGGATAATTCCTCTGAAACCAAGATAGTTGTGTTCAAATTTTGAATTGTAATGTATATTAGCATTATTCAGTAACAAATCCCCCCCAAAATAATTAAGCTAAGTAAACATTTTGTAGTCATAGTACTTGAAAAATCATAACAAGGTGTTGATTTTCACTTTTTTTTAAATGGCTATAATTTTTACAGTGCAGGTAAAAAAAAATTTTTCATATTTTTTTGAGAACCACCATCCCTTGGCCCGTCATCATTTTTCGGCTTGACGTTGATTTTTGAGACACCCTGTATGCACCGTAACATTAACTTGGAAGAATTTACAATTTGTAGATAAGTTATAAGAAAACTTATTTTTTATAAGAAATGCATAATTCTAACGCCAGAAAAAATTCAAGTGAAAAGGTTACCACAAAGCAGTTTCTCGGTGCTGAAGTAATCGAGACTAAAAAGTCGAGCTTTGATGTTGCGTCATTGCGCATCAGATACACATTACACGATAATGACCCTTAGAATGTTATTTTACTGAACCAAGTAAGTTATTCGATTCCTTAAGAGTATCAAGAGATAAATGATACATAACTATCATGGTCGGGGTTTCATCTGCGTTAATTTCGTCATAGTGTTATGTTAACCGACTTCAGCTTTTAATTAAAAAGAGACCTTAAATTTTAATCTTATTTTTTTGCATAAAATAGTCAACTTTATCTATATCTCTTATTCTCTAAAACTGAAAGCTTTTGATAAATTTAACTTAAAGAATGGTATAAAATAGTTATTATTATAGTCTAAGCGAGCTTTTTACAATAATATTTTATTTCATGTAATCTTCGTAAAACGGTATGCTTATTATTTTAAAATATATTAATTTACATCGGTTTCCAATTTTCCCATAACTTGTAGAAATTGATCGAAGACCGAAGAAACGAAGTCAGATCAAATCTATGTTACCGCAAGTAGTCCAATGGCTTGATACTTAATGTACTGCGTATCGAGCCTATAAATCGAGATTTAATCAGATAGTTGAAAACAATACCTATTCTATTCATGCTTATTTTCATTTTAATAGATTTTCTTTTAATATAAATAGTCAATAAAATAAACCTAAGTGTTGTTACATTATTGCATGGTTGCAACTTATGTATGGATGTTTAGACAATAGCAGGGCTAACCCAAATAGTATTTTGTATTTGTTTTCTAACTGATACTTCATCTAGTGACTTTCAATCTTGTTTCTATGATTAACTCGATAGACACTTATCTAATTTGGTGGCAACTAAAAAGTAAAATATTTTGATGTTTGTTTACAGGTATCTTCTTTGCCCACCTAACAGAAATATTCCTCCTAGATTTGAAGCCAGGATCTCAGCCAAAACGGTGGCTTGGTGCCAATTAGATACTTGTTTTTTTAATTTTCTGCAACAGGTATTTTTTTAAATATAATTAATGGACTAAATTAGCTGTTTTTAGAATAATTAGAGACACTGTTAAATATTTTTATTGCTACATTTTAACTATTAACAACTGCTAACTAACGTAATTGGAATATAAAATTCTGCGAAAACACAATATATTATATAATAGGTATATTTATATAAAATTGGTATTTTATATAAAATACTATTTAAAATTTATTCGGTAAAACGATATACTGACACTCGTTTCATTCGAAGCTATATAGCACAAACTTTACTCACTTCACTCAAAATTTCATTGTATTAATTAATAATAAATAACACGTTTCAGTTTTATCACCACATGGTTTACACTTTTCACTCATCACGGTTTCATGTAATTGTCATAGAGCCAATCCCAGAAGCGAAGCCGTTCCTTTTCCGGGTCAGTCCTCTGCTTAAAATTTCCAGTTTCGGTTATATCTAAGTAGTTTAAATGCTGTGAGTTGTCTATTGGAAGCCATTTGAAGTCCACAATTGACTCGTAATCAACTGGAGGAGTCGGGTTTCTGTGACATAATTTGCTTTGTTACATGCTTAAAACGAAAGAGTCCTTTTTATATAAAAATAAGTATATCTTTATATTATAAAAAACCCTCATTCGTTAAAAATTTTCTAAGTAGATGACATAAGTTTTCAAAAACCTTAGGTGCTATCATAATATTATTAAAAATCATTATTCTAATATTTCCAATGTTTTAGATGTTTCCAATAAGAAACATAGTTTGGCAAACGAATGTAGGTTGTTCACTAATTTGATTTTAATATATGTACCTATATGATATTAAATAAGTAATCCTATTGTGACTTATTATTATATATAACATTGTTAATTCATATTTTATAACGATAAAAATGAACATACCCAGTTTTAGCAAAATTGGTCCACATTTGCACCATTTTCTTGGAGACAGTTAATTCTGGCGACTCGCCGTCTAGTCTGTAGTTTAGTCTTGAGAAATAGAACAGATAACCCAGTTCATCGCCATGGCATGCCCCTGGGTGGGTGATACCCAACATTCGTTTGAAGAGGCCTAGGCCTCCATCGAAGGCAAACCGGTAGAAGTATGTCGGGCTGTTCGTGGTATTTGCTCGCAAACGGATTGTATCCAGCGCCGGTCGAAAGAACATTATATCAGTGAAGAGCTGCGTGAAAATTAAGCAATGTAATAACATTGTAATAGATATTATTTTGAGCCATGAAATGTTTTGTTGCAAAACAAAATTAAAAAGGAATGTATTAAAGAACGTAAAGCTTTGGGTCTAATTGCGTACGCCGTACGCGCAATTACATTTACGAAATCAATAGATAGGTATCTACTGATTTGTACGTAAATTAATATCGTTAAAGAAACTCAGGTTTGAAAGTTAGATAAATAAGTTAAAAGAGTTCAAGGAGGACCATAATACGTACTTAGTAGTTTTGTACGAATAGTCGAATATATCTTATATATTCGACTATTCTATAATCTCAATATATGTACAGAGTACCTACGTACCTAAGTTTAATAGTTTAGTTGTATTACTTTTGGATATGCTCGGAGCTTAGCCAAGTTTCTTAATATCCTGTATCTAAATTAAATGAAGGCTAATATTATAGGCATAGCCTAAACTACTATTATGAAGAACCTTGATTATAAAAAATTGTTAAAGAAATCATAAAAACAGTCCCATAGCTTTTATGTTTATTAGTATAAACAAACAAATATCAAGTTATTGTATAACAATTAAATTATGGTATAAAGGCTTAAAGTATAACATATTTCATTTGTTTGTACCAAATTACATTACCTATATTAAAGAATAAAAATAAGAAGAAAGATTTAGAAATTTAATAAATCGTAGAAAGAATGTCAGCTAATGTAGATACCTACATATTATTTACGTGATATTAAAAATTAAATAGAAGACGAAATACGTTTCACATTCATAGCTATTCAAAATCACTGATCGCCTCAATAAGTCTGTTCTGGATGGAACGTTTTGCCTCCTTTCCTCTTTCTTTTAAACCCAATTCGTAATTAAACGGTTCTATGTTAACAGGACTCCACGGACAATCTACTTTAGTTATATCTAAAATATGCATGAAGCATTCAATGTTTACATGAAAATACGTAAAATGTTTATACATACGTCAATCAAGCTATCGAGGTTTCTTATATCAACGGCTCGTTGTTGGAAGTAAAAGGTCCTTATCTGTTTCCCAATTCTTGTTACGGTATCTTGTTCACCTGTTGCCAGTTCTGGAGGTATCACTCGTTTAAATTCATTCTCCAGCTCGCTCAGTAACTTAGGGTAGCGTTGAAGACCTAAATCAAATTATTTAGTTTAGCTCTTCCGCGTCCTTGCGCTAAAATCGCTAATTTTGTATGAGTTTCGGCAGATTAGGTTTGGAGGTTCTACAAAGTATAATGTCACACATGAATGATAACATGTAGAAAAAAAACAATGACGTGAAATAACTTTTTCGGCATTTCTACTTGTAGGTACTTATTTTTATTGTGTAAGTATTTTTATATTTATTTTATAGTTTAAACCGTTGAATGAACTGGTTGTATCGGGGTAATGTTTCTGTTGATTAGATAATAAATGTTAAAAAATGAAATATTAAACCTTCCACGTTTTTTTCTTTTTCTACACCTTTTCAATAAAAGCCTTGAGCACTGTCATAACTCATACACATATCTATGTAATATAACTAGTTAAACATTATATAAACGCGAAAGGTCACTGACTAAATAGGAAATCACGAAAACAATGCTGAAAAGTATAGGAGACATTTGAAAATTTATATTGACTTTCCTTGTTTTAAGTGTTAGAGACATGATATATGGTATTTAGCTTATTAAATAAAAATAACGGATAAATAGCTCGAATCTTTAATAAATACAGTAAACGACATGAGAAACGAGGGGCAGGCCGCTCGTTAATTATAATAGCATATTATAGCGTCATATGTTCGATGTCTCACTTTGTTATCAATAAAAAAAAATAAGACTTATTTTTAGCCTCAAGTTTTATATGTGATAAAAGTTTTGTAATTTTAAATACATTAAAACATTAATATCTAAATAAATAAATACATTTCTCTGTTAAAAATACCTAATTTGAATTTGAAACGATCGATATCTCTTACAATATATTATTTGATATTGTAATTTGTAAGAGATAGCGGTCGTTTCAAATTTAAATGTCACATAATATTAGAATAACCGTATAGATCATTTAAATAATATAGAATATAGATATTAATTATTATTATTTTATGGGTATCTGTATTATAAATTATATTAAATGATCATCAAACCATTTTTCATAAATAATATAGCAAATTATAACATATTTTATGATATTATATCGCGAATTCGAAATCGAGAACAAATGTCGGGTTTCACGCATGTTTTTTAATAATGTTTGTTTTTTTTTTAACTATTATTTTTGTCTACTTGTGTTCTACCCTAATTAAATTTAACTTTAAATCTTTTTTACTTCATATGACGAAGAAGAGAAATTTTAAAGATTTTTAGGATTCATCTATTTATTAATAATTGTCATTGAAGTGTAAGCCTACTTGGAGCCCATTTTATTAGAAAATATATAAACTGCAATATTTTTTGTACTTTCTTTATTTTATTTTTGTTTTTATTACTGCTACTCGCAAATGAAACTTGACACGTATGACACAATGTGCATTATTTGGGGCATTTTCAATTCCATTACTAACTTCTGTTATCTAACAAAAATTGCAAAACACTGTGTGACAGTATAAAACACATACAGATGTTTAAACTTCATGTCACTATTCGGGTTACGTGTACTACCGCGATACATATGTATGTAAATTATTGCCAACACACGATTCAGCGACAGCTTCTTTTAAGGTTTTAAAACACGTGACTTCAACTAACAAAAAATATTGTCAACCATTCCTTGTCATTACTTTCACTGAATCCAACATGTTTTTATCACCAAAGCATACCGTATGTTAGTTAATTAAGCAAAACAAAATTACACCGTAAGATATTCAGCAATGTCAACTGTGTTTAAAGCATGTTTTTTAGTAGTACGTATTTAAAGTATTGTTTACAATATTTTGGTCTTTGCTAATTAATTATACACTCATTATTCATGCAGATCCAGAAGATAATTTGCTTTTCATTACCGGGTCAAGGTGAGTGTGTTTAAAAGTACCTACTTACATACATACCTGTGCAAACTACTGACCAAAAAGGATTTTTTTGTAAATTACACATCTACTTTGATGTAATGACAAATTAAAACCAAAAATACCAAAGTACAATTCCAATAAACCAAATTTTGAGCAAGAATAATTTACTTTTTGTAGCGAAGTTGAAGAAATATTTTTAATCTTCGAAGAGAGCAACTTTTAGCATTCAAAGCTAGAATTGGATAGATAGAGGTTAAGACTCGACTATATTATTACCAGGCGCTTGTAGAGTTCTAATATATCAGTACAGAATCATTAATTCGATCTATATGAAAATCCAACTACGCATAGTAAGATATAAGCTTAGTGGATTTTCGTACCAGACACAAATGCTTTGTATTTTGCAAATTTTTTTACCGAAATTATTTAGTGGTCTTGTGCTTTATTATAAACTAATGGACCCCGCGAACTTCATATCGCTTCAGAGTTCCGAATAATAACGTGTCACCTAAAACATCCTTCAATAGAAAATATATGAGGGAATGAATTGTTTTTTTAAATACTTATTTGTGATTTTGTTCTAAATTTTTAATAGTTATTCTTGGATAGGACGTCAAAGCAGGAACTTTACTAACTTAAACTTTAAAAACTTACGGCGCAAAAGAATGATCCCTTCTTGAGCATTGTATCCTGTGAGAAATGGTACGTCAGCACCGGGCAGATAAGCCATAGGCACATCCGTGAAAAAGGCTCCCGGAATATCAGGTTCAACCGTGGGCAGGAAAGGCAGAGCAACTGTGCTGTGCAGGTCAGCCGTTTTGCCAGCAGCCCCGAAGATGCGTGCGGCAGCTTTCACTAGAAGTTCACTGGGTGTGGCGCGGAGGTATCCTAAAATTTTAAAACTTACAAAGAACTAAATGAAAATGATACCATTTATTTAACGGAAGAATGTACGTCCGCTCATAGAGTGTAAAGATTTGTTAATTCAATTTCTAATTAATCCCAAGAATGTCATTGTAATGAAACAATTACTTTTAATAAACTGGAAGGTATCTTTGGGAAGCCTCTTCCCTGAAAGTGTGATGTTTCAAATGTGTAAAAATTAAAATATCAAATCAGCCGCAATAAAATCATTTAAATTCATAACGAATGTTTTGATATGCTTCAAATTGTGTTTAATTATTATGACAAGTCGCATGTTTTAAAATTTAAACTACAATGATTTATAAATTCTAAAACATTGTAATTTTTTATTTATATTTTCCGGTTAAAACAGGTTGTTTAGCGAACTTTGTAAAAAAAAGTTAGTTACTAACTTAGCAAACTACTTGTATATTTAAGAATCTTTAAGGAAATTTTACTTTAGTTCTTTGAATTTTTTATATACTAACCAAAAAAATTTTCTGACCTTTTTTTGAGGTCTAGTGAAGCAAATTCATGTTCACGGTTCGAGATAAAAATTTACTGCATTTCTTAACCCAAAACAACAAAGTTCGCTAAACAACCTGTTTTAACCGGAAAATATAAATAAAAAATTACAATGTTTTAGAGTTTATAAATCATTGTAGTTTAAATTTTAAAACATGCGACTTGTCAACAGTAAGTAACATGACTTAACTAAGGCTTTGCTTTTTGTAGTGAGGATTATTACAAGATTTAAGGTCGATAAATTTATGAACCCGTGAAAAACCTCATCACGAACTCCTTTGCGGTTTGTCTTTTTTATGGAACAAAACAACCCTTTTAAAGCCATGGATTCTCAATAAAAATATATTATTGGCAATTTTGTAAATGTATTCATCAACATTCTTATTAACATGAATAATAAAATACGTTAAATTTTTATGATAATGACTGAGTCTTGCAGTGATGTATGTTGTAACGAAATTTAAAAATGACATGGAATTACATTAAGGTATTTTTATAGTTTCAACTAGAGATGAATGTACCTACCTGCAACTATATAATATGGAAGGAGAGGAACAATATATTTTGACTATATTTTTGAAACGAAATTTAAAAGTAGGTAATAAGGAAAATTACATAAAGGTAGTTTCAAAGTTTTAGGTCAAGATAAATTATAAATAATCTGCAACTAAGTATATCTTCTTATACAATAAGGATAAAAACCTGATCTTTTCGTGCATATAGAACTAAAACATTTTGTGTTTCACTGAGATTAGGTATCATGATCACCGACCCAACACGCAATGAAGTCAGACGCGTGAATCCAGCCACAGGCGGCGTAAAAAATGAGCTTACCTAACAATTCAGCCGTATTATTGGTGTCAATACCAAGTTCCCGGCCCAGCTCAAATGCGCGCAGCTTAGGCCTTCTTGCGAGGGTCCAAGGCGCTGTTGCTACCCCACTCTGCGCTATTGCTCCGTGGAAAAGACCCTGGCCAATAACATTATAGATACGATTTTTATTTTTAAAAATTTAATAAACTCGACTCTCAATTTGGTGTAAACATAATATGTAGTTGGGACATTTTAATTGTTATCGTGATTGTTAGCCTTGCAAAAATCTATAAAAAATATATAAGAAATATTGGACATAATTTCTAAACTTTCTCACTATGCATTGCTTAAAACACTAATAGGCTATACATTGTATGCAAAGTTTAAGATGTAGGTAATTTCACTCACCCGAGAGATTGGAGATAGCATATGCATGTGAACAGAAGCAGCACCAGCCGACTCCCCGAAAATAGTCACTCTATTTGGATCACCACCGAAAAATTCGATATTGTCTCGTACCCACTTCAGGGCCATCACTTGGTCCTGCATCATTTTTTTATTTAATAAAAGGGCTTTAAAAATATATTACTACTATAGCTACTATGCGTAGCTTGAAATGTATGTAATGTTAATGCTAAAATATAAATTTACTTTTTGGTAGAAGCAATGATAAAATTAGACTTAAATGACATAAGAGATTATCATTAGTTTTCATGCCTTTCACTTTATATATAATCTAAGTTCAATTAGTTTTAATGCCGAATAACCTTAATATATATTTGAAATATTTTTTATTTTGACTTTTGTTTCTTAAATGAATAAACTCAAAAACTAGTTTCATATCGATCTTTTAAGGCATCATTTTATTTCTTGCGAGTGATATAAACTGTAATTTGTAAGTTTAGACAAATAGTAAAACTCTGTCGGTAGGTAGGATACGTTAAGTCCTTTGTTTCTAATTTTTTTATTCTTCCTTTTTTTAAATGTAAAAAAGAAAGAAATAGGTATTTATTGAGCAAGTACTAGTCGGTTTCGTCAAATAAAAACATATTTTCAAATCAATATATACCTAAATGATGGATTTCTTATGCAACGAAAATTAAAAACACTTTGTTCAGTTAATAATACAAACTCTTTTCGCTCGTTTTTCCACAGGTTATATTTTACCTTTAAGCCCATATTTCCAGACACCTCTTCGTTTTCTAAACTCAAGAACCCAAGAGCCCCAAGTCTATAATTAAGTGTGACCAGCACAACTCCAGCACCGACAAGATGATCTGGTCCATACAAAAAAGCATTTCCCGAGCCTACTGCAAAGGCGCCTCCATGTATCCATACCATTACAGAAAGTTGTGGATTGTATCTATGACAAAATATCGTTTAAGAAATTTGAGTATATGCGTCATTCAGATAAATAAAGAGTTATCTATCAGTAGCTCTTATTGATTAGATCTCTGTATGGTCAAGAGATAATTTTTTTTGATATCAGTACAAGTGTATTTCGTACATACTTTGGATGTTTACATACTTACCTTTTTTTATAATATTTAACATTTATTTTCATTGCATAATTAAAAATTTAAATAACTGAAAATAAACGTAAATCAGTAATCAGCTTTTTAAGTACCTACTTAAGACTCTCGGGGGTTTAAGCATAGCAAAAGACATTTGTAACGAAATGTATTTGGTACCTACAACGTGCAATGTCCGAAAATAATAATTTTTGTGATAAAAATCACTTGACAATCAACTATTGGATATTGCACAATTTTGTATGAAGTTTTCATGACCAATGCTCTCTATAGAGACTGAATTTTTATATCTTTATAAAAAACGAACCCATACACCTCATTTGTGATTGTTCCAAAGACGGCATTGAAAAGGCGTAATCGTGGTACCACAATATGTTCTACTTTAAATAGTAAGGGCTCATTAGCGTGACACGAAATTACGTAAGAATCGTCGTTGTATATTGTATAATGTAACGTCATGTGGAAGCAATTTAACTATTGAATTTTTATTTTTATTAATATATATATTATTTGAATGGCAATATTTATTGTATTTTGTGATCTGAATCATTTATTATTATTTATTTTTTTATTTCAGTTGTATCATAACGCTTACCCTGACATCTTATCCGGTAAGGCCGGTGTATAGACATTAAGGAAGAGGCAATCCTCATCGCCCTTATACGTGTCAAAGAGCATAAACCTGTGAGGGCAGACGGAACCTTCTTCTAAGGCGTCCCTGATACCAGACCAGGGCTCTAGCGGTGCAGGAGGACGAAACCTGAGAGACCCTCGAGGTGGCTCCGCATACCTGTCGTATGAAAATTATATCATAAACTTCTAGATTTGTGTATATGTAAAATATTAATACGCCTGTAGTGTGGTTGAAATTCAAAGCTTGAATTTCAAACTCACCTCCGTGCCACTTGTACACCTGACCGCCCTACCAGAGCCCGAATACAAGTACAAATTTAAATTGTAAACTGCGTTCGGATCGGGGATCGAACCCGATACCTATGACCGAGAGGCCTAAATCACTTCTTAAATACAGACGCGGAAGGACGAGGAAACACACCGCGATTATTTCCCAAGAAAACCACCCCATCAGTGAGACATACATGGAGTTGGTCACGACCCTCATGAGTAAGGAAGACAACCCGAGAGAGAAAAAATTTAACCATAATATAACGTTCAGTCATTCAATACAAAATCAATTTTCTTTAAATATCAAGATTTCGTATTGATTCTAAACTATTCACATTTTGAAATATATTAAATCAGTAATCAACTGATTACACAGTATAAAATGTCAACGAGACATTTTTGAGCCGTACCTAATTCCTTTGAAACTATAATAGGGCGTTTGCAGAGTGGTTCTAGTCACAACACGTCGTCCGCGCAGTGATCCAAGCTGAGTGGTGACTACGGGTCCGCCGCCAACGCGCATACGGTCTACCAAAGCGTGAACCAATCGCACTGCTCTCTGTGGCACATTCTGAAGCCTCCGCAGGGCATGCTTCAGTCCTTCTGATTCACTCACTGTACTTGAGAGGCGCCTCCACGCACCCGTTACCTTAATACCAAAAATATTCGTTTTCAGAATTCAGATTTATAATAATTTTCTTCTGATTTAAAGTTATGTTACAAACTTTAATATTGATATGTTTTTGCTATACAAATTTAGAGCTGACAATTTAAACATAAATCAAAAAATGAATATATTTATTTTAATACGAATTTAATAGCTAACGTTATTTACATTTTGACTTTGTTGTAAATACATATTGAGAAGTATATCAAGGTTTTAACTTTGGAAATAATTATTTTGAAATTAACATGCAGTAGGTACCTAGGTACCTACTTATTTTACGGTACATTTTATCGCGCTAAGATTTATATGTACATATGTATAACATGCCTAATAGAGTATCTATTATAGGCAATATGGATTTAAAGTTATGTAATAGATGTCTGATGAGACAATTTTTCAAATGCAAATTGCATCTCAAGCCTAGTTGTTTGTAAGCTATTGGCTAATAATGAATAGTAAAAGCTAAAAAATATTATTCGGCCGCCCGAATTAGGTTTTACTTGTAAGTAGGTAATATAAGTCGATCCCCCACAAAAATTTATTTGCTATCAATAAGGTACATTAGATGGTGAAAAAGAAGAGGCTTTAATCTGTATACAAATGAGGTGCTTATCATTGCGTTGCATAACTAGACGAATTGTTTTGCTCTATGGATCTGTGCCCTCGACTCTAACGCAATTCCACGTGGTCTTGTTGTAAATGGTTCTGTAATTTTTCCTATTGCTTTATAAAAATTTGTGAGAAATGTTACCAATTGTCGTTATTAATTAATGTCCTTGAAGCTATCGAATTTCAAACAAACATAGGTACATCATAATAAGGTCAAATAGTAATACTAAAGTCAGCTCAGAGTTGTGTTTTATAAAATTATAAATGGAGAATGTTCATATATTTTCATTTTTAGCCTACCGTATTCTCTATTGAAAATGGAAAAATCGTGTGAAAAAAATTATTTGACATGTCAATTTGTTCCCGAGATACAGAATTTTAAAAGTAGGACGACGTGACGTCATTTTACTATGATACAGCTCACGCAGTCCGTTCTGTCGCTGCTCGAGAAGAGAGAGAGAGAGAGCGGAGTGTTGTAATGTGACGTCACGCTGATAACACGAGCTGACGAACTTTAAATGCATGTAAAATCAAAACTACTTGCTCTTTTTGAATAAAACAAATACTTATGTATTTGAATATATATAAAAGCTCTACTGTGGCAAAGTTTCAAGCGATTTTGAGTACCTAGTAACATTCTCCATTGCTTAAAATGTCAGTTTTTCATTGATAGAATTAAACGGTTTTTAGATGCCAAATTGGAACTATATCATCTTCATTTGTATAATATACACATTTTAATATTTATACTGTTTATGTAAAATGACTAGCTTTTTGTTTATTTTATATTTATGGTAAATAATCGAATCATGGAAGGGTATTATAAAAATTACCATAAATAATATTAATGGGCGTTTTTTTAATTTAAATATAAATTGGAATCTCAATTAAAGTCCAAGATTAACTATTTAATATTGAGGTAGTATATTGCTTTTTGTTGTGTATGGAAATATTTGATCTTAATATTTTTTAGTCTTAATAATTTAGCTACTTTAGGTTCTAATAAAAGTTTTCTTCATGGTTTCTCTAAAGTTGCAATTTTATTTAGTAATTCAAAATTAAACAAAAAATTTCACAAATAATATTCATTAATGAAAAAATAATAACCGGGAGAGTCTTTTTTAGTAAAATACCAGTTTTAATAAAAATTACCTTCATGGAGTTTAGGCTGCTGGCAGCGTTAGCGACTACATCGCCCAAAGCCGCCGGTGGCAAAGTCCCACTTCTTACTACCAAAGTCAATGTGCACAAGATCACACAACACCAACGCGCCCGCATTTTCAATAAAATATGTTCTTAAGCCGATATAAATAGAGTTTATCACATATTGCACAAGCTAGCCTAATGACGAGAGAAGCTCTGCTATTTTTCTGCAGAGGTTGACAGGCAAAATACGTAGATAAAAACCCTGTAAAAAAAAGTTATTATAAGTTAAACTTTAATTTTATTCTTACTTATCATGTATTAGAGTATGGGTAAACTACTGAATACATTTCTTTGATGCGCGGTCATAAGGGCTTTTAAGACACTATTTGTGCATTTGGAGATTGCTCATCAAAGATTTATTAGAAGAAAACTGATACGTAAATGAGTTGTAGAAAAGTATAATTTTAATTTTCTTTTGTTTAAATTTCCCTGTGTTCCTAAATGTAAACAATGGACATAAAATTGTTTATGGTTTATGGTTAGGTACATAAAGTTAGTCCCTTTTTTTAACAGTAAGACAACATATTTTCGTGTGGAGTTTCTTTCTGAGTTTGGATAACTTGAATTTATATGTGAATGTATAAATTCGATTGCAGTTAAAATGGGACACATCAATTTAAATGACTGTGTCGCTCGCTCTGTTTGAGATTATAGAAAGTTTTTAAATCGTTGTAAAATAATTATGCAAAGTTTATAAAAAAAAAATGTTTGTTAAACTAAATTGTTAATACAAATGTTTAATTTTTAAAGAAATAGTACATAAAACAACACAACATTTACATAATCATAGAATTCTATAGAAATGTAGCAAAGCGCTCATACAAAACTCACTTTCACTAGCAGCTATGTATTTGTCAATTAAAGTTTATAATATGACATTGAAATCGAGTCGAAAATGACTAAAAAAACGTGTCTAACAATATCTTACCATCAAACAAAATGTTGTAGACTTACTTTAAAATTTTCGTTATCATTTTGTAGCAATAACCTATAGTAAGAACAGATATCTAAAAACTCATACATTAGACTTCAACGCGGTATATTCATATTTATCATTATATTGTAGTGTCACCAATTTTTTTCCAGAATGTTGTAGTTACGTAAACTATAAGATTTTAACTAACAGAGTTTGATAATAAAAGATAAATATGTTTTATTTCTCATAAAAAACCGTTCAACGTTTGTTTTTTGGAAAAATACATCGAAAATAGTTTTGAGAGTCACCAGAAAAAAGTATGCCAATTCAGTTTACCAATTTTTATTTGGCAATCCAAAATTATCTTATCAATGACACAAGCTAAAGGTGATCTGTCTACATAATGTAATAACTACAAAATGTCTTTATGCTACGATATACGAAATAAAAATGTCTATTTTTAAAACCACAATGATTCGTTTTGTTTTTTCATTTTCAGCATTTTTCACTGAATGAAATAATTTAAGAGTCACTAAGTCAGCCAGTGGTTCACGCAACAGTGGGTTGATCCAAAAGTTCTGAGTTCGAATCTCAAACTAATAAGAAAGAATAAGGAAAGTGATCGCTTTCGATTTGAAAAACAGAGAAGGCTGATAGAGAAATGCTTGCCTGTAAGAAAAATTATCAGTGACACATATGAAGAAATGTTTCTGCTACTTATTCAACAGAGGTCGCGGGATTTCTCTTTTTAGTAGTTATTATTTATACAGATACTCAAATTAAAAAGCCAGAAATGAATCCCAGTACACACATATCGGCAGTGGCACACAAACTTTGTGGTAAAATCTTATTTAATTTGTAAAATATAGTATATTTTGATAATTATTAATCGATTTCTGTGCTATATAAATAATTTAACACTGTTTTGGAAAACTAGCTTTCTGAAAGTTATGCTCAAACGAGTTAAGCTATGACCATTTAAAATTAAAATCTGTAAGGAATTACAGAATGTAACCCACATTACTATTACATAAGTTATTTGTGAATAAACAGGCACCTACGTTATTGTGGGGACTTCAGTGTACACGTAGTAGAATGAAAAAAATTATGCACTTAAAAATACGATAGCACTCGTTTATTTTAAATATAAGTTCGTTCTTTCGATTGTTTTGAAAATGTGCGACAAGCGCGCGCGCCTCTCACTAAACACTTAAACTGACACTAACAAGTGACGGGTCGTGTTACCCAACACCACCCACCACTAACCAGAATATTATTCAATACAATTCAATATCTCGAGATTATTGGCGCAGCTTTATGTTTCACGTAAGAGTTCCGGCTTGGCTTGCCAATGTGAAATTTTTTATTATAATTTATTGAGAGTTGGGTTCACATCTCCCGAATTTAATAAGTAGTCCACTAGGCTACCAAAAGACTTTATTTTAATTGCAAGCTTAACCTCCCAAAAAATGTAATTCTGGATAAAACCTTGCTCTGAGCTTGATCTCTGTCCTATATTTTGAATGGAAATTGTTTTTATACTGCATAAGTATAAGTTAAAAGGGGCTTATTTCTGCAATTTGACGATTCGAATGCGCCTATTTTGCGTATTACTGCATATTATGAAAAATAAATATCGTGGTTTAATACCTATTATTTTTTTTTTAATAAAATTCACGTGTCACTACCAGAAGGAAGTGCCCAGTCCTATAGGTTAAATTCTTACGTGGGGATGCATATCCAACACGTAGGGGCCTCACTGAGAACTTTGTTGGTTATAATTCCTCTTTATTTACTTAAAAAAATTATCACATATTTTTTAATTATTACAAAAAAGTAAAAAATATACATTCATATTACAGAGACAGCAGTCTCCTCACAATACGTGCAGTACTTAATAGTACCGCCTTCTGTATCTGGCCCTTGACCCAAACATCTAACGCCTCTTTAGGTGTCAGTCTAAACTCTTTGCAAAACAACATTGCTTTATATAATTAAGGAGGCGACTTTAAGTTACAAACATAGTTTTAAGACCATTTATTAAATCTATAAATTATCTTTGGTCGTTTGATAAATCAACCATCTTCAACGTATGACGAGGTTCTCAGTTTAAGTTTATGTTTCTTATTAACCCCGACGCGAAAAGAGCCTGTCTGTAGCATCATAGCTCTTGCACAAATGGACTGATCTTGATACGGTTTTTTTAAAACTGACGTGATCGAGAAGGATCTTAGTGAAAATTTATGAAAATCTGATCACCCATTTATAAGATATTCTTAATTGTATTTAACTAGCGATGCATCGATATGCCTTTTTGCCGATACGATACGAATACTGATACTCTTATAAAAATATCGTCGCTACCGATACCGATACCAACTCTTAGTGAATTAAAATTAAATTAAGGTAAAATATTATATGAAAAACAAGTTTGGTTAAAGTTTTTAATTTCTATTAAAAAAATCAAAACAATTACAGACTTTGAATTAAATTCAAGGTTTAGTTGTTAAAATTAAGAATTAAGAGTAATAATTAAAATAAAATCAATAACTGTTAATAATTAAAATTAACAAGATTTTTGTTTAAAAAACAGAGCATTCTCAGGTTTTGCGGAGAAAGCCGAATTCGGAAGTCTGTCTGTATAAGACCTGCGGTGGAAAATAATCTCTCAGATGTATCGTTGTATCGGCAATAAAAATATCGCCGATGCCGATATATCAGCAAACCAAAAGTACCGCCGATATATCGGTATCGGTATCGGATGCATCCCGATATTTCGAGGGTTTCTAAAGTACTTTCCAATTTTACTTGTGTTTGTTACGCGATTATGGCGTTATTATGATTATTCTAGAAAAATTTAACAAAATCTAAAAATTGCCATGATTTTGTTTCAATGTGCCATTGATATGGTTGCAAGGTCGCAATGTCGCTTTTAAATAGGTAGGCCGAGGGCAGACCGACAGATTACGTACATTATTATGCTGACTGCCATGGAGGTTAGAGAGAAGAACGATCGCTATAGAAAATAGCTGAACAACGAATTTGACATAGACATTCTACGCTTGACAGTTGACATGAATCGGCCGACATATTTCAATTTTCAATTTTGTCAATTTTGAAGGTTGTTCTTAATTTAGATATTGTTTTTTAATGTTTGGGTACCATCTTTGGCTAAGTACGAAATTGCATATTTTAAACACTCTAAAATATTTTGTGTTATGTAAGAAATGGGAATTTAGATATTACATGTACAGTAAATCTAGAATAAAATTGTATCCCCTTGTTTAGTGTCAAACAAATAGGTTTTATTTACGTAACGTCTATACACCAACATGGCCACAAATGATCCAACTGTAAACAACGTACCTTCAGCCCCAAATGACCTGCCTCCTCCATATTCAGCTGTAGTAGGTAATCCATCTTATGGCTTTGTGGCGCCCGTAGGTGAAGGGTATCCTCAAACAGGATCTGAACTCCCCAAATATTTTACGCCTCCTGGCGTATATCCCCATCCTTCTAACACTGTCAATATTTCTCAACCCCAAGCAGGTGATATGCCACCCGCACCACCGGGTATGGCAGTCCCTGTTGGTATAGTCCTTCCAGCTGCAGTAGGATCGGAACCAACTACGGTAACCTGTTACAATTGTGGTAAAGTTGTTACGACTCGGGTTACTTATACCACAGCTTGGCACACACATTTGGCTGCTGGTTCTCTATGCATTATTACTATGTAAGTTTTCTATTTTTAACCCATGAGGCAAAAGAGGTGTTATAATTTTGATGATTTGATGATTGTTACAGGGCTTGTTCTTTATGCTGTCTTGGCCTGGTTCCCTATTGCTTCGACACATTCAAGGATGCAGAGCATTACTGTCCAAATTGTAGTACTTTTATTGGGAAAAGTAATAAGTGCTAAGCGTTTAAAACAAATACACATTTGAATAAAGATATTTATTGTCACAAAATCCAAAATTTAAGTATCATCAAAACATTCAAGTACAAAAATAACATAGTTTGTGCCATTAAATATTTACTTACCAAATGTCATTTGATTTGAAAACTATTTATTTAAGATGCTTATGATGTTGTGACAGTGTTTTGATTGTAAGTAAAAATATATATTTTGTAATCTAATGTATAATATGACCATAAATGATGTGTGTAAATAAATTTCATATTATGATATTGTAACATTCCTTTTAGATTTTTTTTATTGAATATGTAATTAATTAAACCATCATTAACATTATATAAAAAATATAAAATAAACTGTGATAAACAATTGCTTGAAATTAAACCATATTAATATTTAACAAGTTTATTTTTGCTGCTACGTTTCATGATGATTGCTCTTTATAAATTAATATTTTAATTATTTATTTATTTAGGCTGTTTTTAGTTTTTAAAATTTGATTTAAACTAGGTATCATCATTTATATATATTTTTAAAAATAAGCCTATATTATTAATGTTTACATTTTCTACTTGTCTACTACTAGAAATATTCTTTAGACCTACTAGAAGATAAAAACTTAATATATTTTAAATTTTATAAAATCATTAAGTATTTATGTTGTTTATATTTCAGTTTAATGTATTTTATTTTGCAAATAAAGCTTTAAGTTGCTGATTTTGTAATATTTTACAGCAAATCAATATTATCTGGTATTTGTACATCAGATAATATGATAAGATAAGGATACATGCTTAACTGATATCTCATTCTGTTCATCTATGTTACAAGTGATCAATATAGGAGAATTGTGTTTTTATAATTCAGTACAATGACTGAACAAAATGGTGTTGAAAGAAATAGTAACAGTGAAAGAATTACATCCCACAGAGAAACTGTAGATCCTCCACCCCCTTACTCACAAATAGATGTATTACATGGACCAGATGTTATTACTAGTCAGCCTGTGATACATCAGACTATTATAGTACAAAGAGATTTAAAAGATAAACCACTACTCATACATTGTCCTAGCTGCCATAAAAGGTGCATGACAAAAGTAAATTATGCAAATTCACAAAAGACTCACATGTTAGCTGGTTTTGTGTGTGGATTAACAATGTAAGTTTCCTCTATAAATTAATTTACTGAACTATATTAATCTAAAGGATTATCATCTCAAAACAATATTGTTTTGATAGTAATTGTAAATTTATAAATTACAAACAGAATCATGTGTTTACAGGTGGTGCTTTTTATGTTGCCTAGCTGCTTTACCTTATGTCCTTCGAACATTTAAAAAACCAGAACACTACTGCTCTAATTGTAACTACTACATTGGATCATATACAAAATTTTAATCTTATCCGAACTGTGGTAAATAACATGGCATAATGTTAAATACAAGATAAATTGTATTCTGTAAGCTTAATAAAATAATACAAACTGTGTAACAAATTATTTTTATTTGTTGACTCACTAAGTACTATAAGGCACTTGTAATCTGTAGCAATCTGTTGAAATTTTCCACTTTCCATCTACTGCAACTATGACAAAGGTTTGCTGAAAGGGTTTTCGTACTTCTTCATTTTGATATCTTACATCACCACAAGCTTGGATAAGGTAAGTCAAATTATTTGGCATAAGGTTTTCCGAGACAGGCTGAGCATCAAGATTCTTTATAAAATGATTGCTAGGTGGTAAATCAAGCAAAAATTTCTGTATTTTAGCGTTACCCTTTATACCGTTTCCATTCCACACTAGCAAGCCTTCGTCTAGATAGAGTTTCGAGGTTAAGTGTCTGCTATTATCAAGATGTTTATAAAATAGCCTCGTAAATTCTTCTGCGGTTTCACAGGCATTGTCCACATTTTTTAAAGCTAATTCAGTGGCCATATCAAATAATCATTAACTTTTACCAATCGATTATGCTAACTAGATTTGGCTTATTAATTATTATTATTCGTTTTATACATTCCAAGTCACTGTAGCAGACTCAGTATGTTGCTGAAGAAACAATTATTTTTTATTTTTGTAATAATAAAACTCCCAAATAGGTACCTAATTGTCAACATCAGTAGGTATTACTGACACTTGACAGTTTTAAACTTAAAGTACGATTCTGTGACACTAATGGTTGCCGGTTGGTTCCAAGCGTTCCACTATTTTTCGTTTTTAGATGACTTCGTAAGTGCTAAATTTATTATCTATAAAAAAAATAAAACAAATATTTCAATCCTTTCCGGTACGGCCTCATGCAGCCGCTCGACGCTTGTTTGCAGTGACAAATGTGGTCACGTGACCCCATTTTAAATTTCCCGCGACTTAACATGGGCAATTTTCCCCCGAATTTGCCCGCATAAATTATAGCCTGTCACCAGCAACTGCTGGTGACAGGCTATAATTTATGCGGGCAATGAGAAACTTATGTAACTACATAAGTTTCTCATTTTATACGTGAAAAAAATATAAAAATCGGTCCAGTAATTTCGATCACTAAGTGTCTAACTAGTTAGTTAGACACTTATGCAAAAATGTAACTTTCAATAATTGGAACCCAAAAACATAACTACTAAGCAGTTATGGTCATAAGAATGAATATATATATAAATAAACAGGTGAAACATAACACTTTTTAGGGCTTCGCCGCAGTTGCTTGTCATCTAAACATGAATTAATGAAAAATATTCGTAATCGATCCTTCATTCATTCACACTGTCCCATCCCTAAAGCAAAACATAACCCTGTACTACGTTTGAGCTACCAACGTTACACTAAATTTTTCTATCGCAACGACGTAAAGGTTATTTTGAAGATTATATTTAAATAAAACCAAGTTGATGGGTATTTATACTTATATGTAATAGGAAACACCCTGATTTCGCAAATTTGAAGTAACAGACAACCTTTTACAAGTCGAAACCACACAATTAACCATTTTTTGGAAGCACTTGTTTGCGACACGACACGATTCAATATGGCGCCGGTCGCGGATGAACTAGTTTTATATAACGTGCATGGTCATATGGCCACGGTACTACGGCAGAGGGGATCGCTTAGCTATGCCATCTCCTTAGGGTAAATGCTCTAAGGCGCGCACACGTGAAACGCAAAATAGACAAAACAACAAACATTGATTTAAACCTCGATCAGTTATTATATAATTAAGAAAATAAACCTTATTACTGATTTATTACCGTTCTTAATCATATGGCGTACCTACATAAAAACAGAATAAACGGGAAATTCCCGTATTATTTGGCATAGGACATAAGTTGCCACCTAATTTCCTACCAAATAAATGCATAATAAAAAATACAGGAAATAATAAGACATAGAAGAAGTATTCTAAATGCCACAAATGGTCACTCTGACACAGAGATCCAAGAGGAGCCCATGAAAGGTCGAAGTTAACGATATCTCACTATTTTTATCTATTGTTCATCTAGAATCTAGATGAAGTTTCTCAATTTCACAATATTTAATTACTTATATAATTATTTTGTTAAAGCATCAAAATTTAAAAAAATTCTCATTCCTCCACATAATAATTGCAACGTTTGCAAGAAAGTGCAACGTGAAAAACTGCAGTCATGATTGTGACCATTGCAATCTCATATTGGAAGCACTCATATTATAATCTATGAAATTTTATATTTATTTCAACTCATTCTTATTAACCCGAAATTAAAAGGTACCCTTGAGTGACGGTAATTGGAGAAATATCTCTAGGTACCATCATTATTTTCTAAATTTTATAATGTAAAATATGTCAAACTAAAGGTTTTAGTTATATTAACAATGTGTGACTTTAAATTATGAAGAACACAAGTTCTGCAGAACACACTAAAATAATAATAAATGTAGAAATATTTTATTTGATTATATTTCATCTAAAAATTACGAGTTTTATAATAATGGTTCTTATCAATAAAACAGTTCAGTATTAGCTAAGTATTATAATTTTCTGGACATTTGACACAGGAGTTTTATAGCAAATCTTACAAATGTTAATAAAAAAATGCAATTAATTCACAGGGTGCCCTAACTTAAAATTTGCAACAATTAAGGTATAAATCTTTAGTCAATATTGTCACCCAAAAATTTTCATTATCAATAAAAAATCTTTTTTGTGGAAAATAAACAGTTAGCATATCAAAGTCAAATCTTATTCTAAGGCACTGAAAAATGATTAGTACAAAAGCTAATAAATAAATCTATAAATAAAATGATACTCCCTAAAATTGTCCAAATAATCTTGTTTAATTCGAAAATCTTATATTGTAAATATTAAAGCAGACAGAAACAGAAAATAGTTCAATTTAATATATGATTATCAAAATAAATTGCAAGAATTTTTAGAAGTTGCTTTTTGTTACAACAAAATGCAGGTAATTAAAAATTTCTAGACAATTATGAATTATAATCAATCATTCTACTAAGTCAATATAATATAATCATGTTTGTAAAAAAAGCTGCTTTGCTTAAAATTAATTTTCACATAGCATAAATAAACCATAGACCTATTTATTAGTATTGATATTTACTCACTAGGAAATTTAGTATCCAATTGAGTCTATTAAAATAAAATATTTTAATTAAAATCACAGTTTTCATATCCATGACGTAAGAGTCAAAGCAAATATGATTCCAAATATCATCATTACATTGATAAGGGAAATAATTTTAAATTGCATTCCACTGCATATGTACTTACGTGTAAAAATGTCTTTTATATCAATTCACGCATAGGAATAAAACACAAATGCGTTGCGTCTTCTTTCAAGAGATGGCTAGGTAGCTAGCACAGCTGGACATTAACTCATTAATCCGTTAATCGTTAATAAACGAAGTTAACATTTCGACTAACGGATTAACTTTCCGTTAAATTACCTTAAGTCCGTTAATCGTTAATCCAGTACCTACTATTTACCAAGCACAAGAAGCTGCGGAAAGTTCAAAGGACAGAGACAGTTTATGTGGCGGAAGCAGCAACGCGAGTAACAACGACGATGATGAGGAAGAAGACTTTTTCAATTCTGTCACTCAGACTAAAGAAAAACCTAATGAGTCACAGATCTTTAAGAAGTAAAGCTCAAAATCTCGTCAAAATATGGCTTGACATGAGACCAATCGACGCTTTCAACGATGCAGCATTCCATGGAGAACAGATTTTTACAAATCTGTTTGTTAAATATAACAGTGCCATTTCCTCAAGCGCTACAGTTGAACGTCTTTTTTCCACGGGAAAAGATATTTTAACGCCGAAGCGAGCCTCGCTTTCAGACGAAACTTCAACAAATTAATGTTTATGAAGGGCAACATTCACATTATGCCAGATGTCTAAATTACACACTTGAATTATACACCTTGTTTTTGTTATTAACCTGTTAACTTTCAGAATGCAAACCAACAGTTCTTATGAGTATATCATTACCATGACGACATGATAAAAAATGCAATTTTTATCATGTGTTAACGGGTTAACGATTAACGTTAACTTGCGTTAAATCTTTCGAAATGTAACACTTTAACGTATAACGAAGTTAACTTTTTTAGTAACGGATTAGCGATTAACGAAGTTAATTATTTGATTAACGGTGCCCAGCTCTGGTAGCTAGGTAGGTATAGCTATTTAGGTAGACGATTTTGACTTTTAACTAAAAAAGACGATAAGAAGAACGTTTCAGAATAACAAAAAAATTGTTTTACTATTCGTTATTTTTATATTAACGAACACTTAGGACCGTTGAAAATGTCATAGTTTCATCGCAAAATAGTTTTCCTTAGAAATAAGATTTTATGTACACATTTAATACACATAATACAAAAAACACTGCTTATAAAATGTGTCTCAACAATACCGCTCAAAGTATTTAAATTAAATTTATTAAAACTTTATTATAGACAATTTTGATAACTTTTTGAATTTAAATTACGAAATGGCCTTATTATAGAAAGCTTACAATATGAGTAAAAAATAAGAAGGCAGCGGCAGTGTAGTTGTCAAGTATTACGGACGTTATCTGCATTCGTTTGAATTCCCCGAGTGCGAGTAACGATCACCAATTTTTTTTAAATTTGAATCTATTCGTTATTTTTCGGCTAGAGTGGCCTGTAACATAAAGAAAAAAAAATTAAAACATGATTATAACAATACACATGTACATTATATGTATATTGTATATACATACAATATATAATGTACAGTCAAAATATATCTGCAATTAGATAATTAAGCTACAGCTCTTATAATATGCTCTATATTATTATAATAATATACATATATTAATAATATGGGTTTGAATAGAAAATTGTTGTTTCAACCTACTGGTCACATTGAATTCAAATTGAACCTGCATGGTGTCAGATTTCAGACATAAAGTTTTTGTATACGAAAGCTATAACATTCTTGACCGCCTCCTTGGTCTAGTGGTAAGCGCGTAAGCGTTACAACAGAGAGGTCCTGGGTTCGATTCCCGGCGGAGATAAAAAAAACTCGGTCTGGCAGGACATAGAAGGCTGATCACCTACTTGCCCCTAAAGAAAAAATCGATCAGTGAAACAGATGTGAAATGCATCTGCCCCATACCCCACTAGGGGACACGGGACTTCACTTATAACATTCTAAATTTAAAAAAAATCGACATTCAATTGTTCGGATTTAGATTATTTTTAAATTGGATGGTTAAAGTGAATATGGATACGGCAAAAAACTATTAAACTAAAGAATTTTTGAATGAGTCCGACGTGGCACTAACAGCAGAACCAGCTCAAAACGCCTTCATACAGTTAGTGGAATTAAGATCCATACAGTTCTATTGAAAGGGTTTACATAATCTTCCAATAAGATTGTAGAGATGTATAGAAAACGAATGTAAAAACAATTGACTTAATTTTTTGGTACGTTATTTAAATCTTGTTTTAATCCGTAAACGAACCAATTAGACAGACTAATAAGGTAAATCTGATAGTTACTATAAAATTACAAATATTATTTATTTAATATCAGTAATAGTAGAGCTACGAATAATAATATGTCTAGAAACATAACTCTCATACAGATAGCGCTTCAAAAATGAACCCACCAACGTTTGACCTTGACAAACATCAAGGTCAATACGTTCGCAAGTGATTGGTCGCGTCAAGGCGATGTGACCAATCACGAGACCAAATATGTACCTAGGTACATATTTGCGTGGTGCATTCGTAGCAGTAGAGTGAAAAAAAAACTCACATGTAGTGGTCCATTGTGAACGTCACCGAGTCCCTTCGAGACACTGGACATCAATTTTTCCTGTAACAACAAATATACTATGAAAAATGTTATCTTATTCAAATATTAATCTTAAACTAATCAAATTATGTAAATTTTAATAATTATATTGTATTTCAGTTACACAAATTCTTTACAAAATGTACGGGAAAAGTTTTTTGCAATTTGTGACTTTTTGAATACTCCAACGATGGTTGATCCTATAGAAATTTTTGATCAGTATTAGAAACAGGATCGATTGGCTTCAAAAAATGTTTTTGTGTAAAATGGCTATTTTCTTGCTAAATATACATTTTTTTGAAAATCTGTGAATGGGGATCAAAATTCCATAAAAAATTATGGATAGTCTCTTAAGATCATTTTCGTGTAGCTGCAACGGATAAGGTACTTCCCCTTACTGCCCCACTGAAACTTTCCACCCTGTATAATCACACTATAATTAATATTTATAATTTATAATTAAATGCGAAAGTTTATTGAGGATGTTTGTCAGCCAATCACGCTTTAAAGAATTATAAATATTTGAATGAAATTTGGCACGCAAATAGAATAATATGCTCTAGATTAATATATAGAGCACTTAATAATTATATCGGTAGTGTGTTCCTGTGGGATAATACGAGTATTCTATTTTTCAACATTAGTATTAAATTGTTTGGACATTATACATTGCACATAAAATATAGGATCATCATGTTTTAAGTTAACCTTAGAGAACTATCCCTAAGTATATATTTTTTAATAATACTTTATTGTAATTTGTATGTTTTATTTTATAAATTAAGAGATAGCAGTATTCTATAGGCTATATAAAATCACGTTACGACGAAATTAACGCGTGTGAAACCGCGGGACACAACTAGTAACAAGTAATTTTAGATACAACTCACCTCTGTTAGTCTTTCCGCATCAGCAAAACTAGTATTGTGGTTTTTAGCCACTGCCTTCTGTAATTCTTCTTGTAATTCATCTATTTTATTCTGCATCTAGAATTTAAAATTAAAATGTGATTTTTAATTTTTTACAAATAAATAAATAAATAATTGGATAATCCTCCTAGGTCCTTGCATGTTGATTCATGTTTACCTTTACAAGTTTAAATAAAAACCAATTGATTATTATGATATTAAAATATCCCAACACCTTTTAGATCTGCGAGTATTATAAACTTATTGACAGAAAACATTACAACATAAAAAAACTGGTTTTACTGAAAGAACTCGATTACAACGCAACTGTCTTTTAACCCGAATATGTTATTTTTAACAATGAAAATGGTTTTTAACTGTGCTGAAATAGTGACAATAAAAAGTACTGGATCTTAACTCGTAATACTCAATGTGCAACGTGCTTCACATGTGGACCTTCACATCAAATCATTCAATCGTCTGCCCACTATAGCGTACCATACCATGACCGTGCTATGAACGTATTAGGATCGGAAAGCAACACGGTACATTATTGACGATCCGTGGATGGCACGCGACGGTGCTGGTCGGTGACGAAACGGTCTAGTGGGCATAATCTCATACTTTTCAATACAAAGATTTTTTTTGCCTGACATTTTCCTATTATGGTCATATGATACATTGCAGTGGGCAGTCCTTAAATAAAAATACTGACGGATATAGACGCGAATTAATGATATTATTTATTTCGCTCATCGCTTAGATTGCTTTCCAGTAGATTGATCAGAGCGATCGAATGATCGCGCTGATAAATAAATGCTGTCGCGTTCATATCCACTAAAATTTTGAACAGATTTAATCCTTAAAATATATGTTGCGTTGTTCTCTAGTTAATGATTTACAGATATGGTATAAAGAAATAAGATCCAATAAAGCTCCCAAGTGTGAACGTCACTGTCAAACACACATTATACCTCCTCAATGATGGCAGACAGTGATTTCTCTATGCAGGAGTATGCAAACGCCATAGGTTCCTATGTAAAAAATAAGAACATTTTGAGGCGTTGGTTAGTTTGGAAAAAATATTAGGACAAACCCATTTTAGGAACAGTAGTGTGAAGTTCTTTTATAGATATCCTTGTTACGGTGCGTAATTTAACACGTACGTATTGATCGAGCGACCGTATTTAGTATTGAAATACAGATTATACCAATAATTTAAGTAAATTAGAAACAACTGTAGGACCAATCTTGGAATATGTAATGAAATAATTACATAGAGATTTAAAGGTATCTTTTCAGTAGGACAGTTTTTGGTGTTAATTTTTGCATTTCATAAATTCTTCTGTCTCGAAGACGGAAGAAGTTTGTGATTTATCTAAGATTTAATATACCTGTAGAACGGTTCGGTGTCTCAATTCATCCAGTTCTTTCTGTTGGTCGGCGAGTTGTTGAGCCCAACGCGTTTCTTCTATGGACACATTTTGCTGCAACTGGCTCAGAACACCCTCCTGAAAAAAAAAACAATCATTAATTGTTATAAATTTAAATCAGTCGCATTTATGTCTCTGTTTCGCTAATTTATATAAGTGATGCCCGCGACTTTGACTATGCAAAGTTAAGTCGAGTGATTCCTTGCTTGCATCATTCCTTCCAAAGCATCATCAGAGTTTGAAGCAAATGTGAAAAATAACAAATTAATTCAGTTCTTTAAAGTTTTATAAAACCCTATAAATAATAAAGTCGGAGATATTAATTATGCAATAGTATTATTAACTGCCACAAAATATGTTACCGTATCATGAATGATTTTTTTGTATTTCTCAACTGAGGCCTGTAACTGTTCATTTTGAGTCACCAGCTCAGCCACCCTCGAACTGTCGATCTGGGTTTTACTTAATTCAGTCTCTAGTTGCTTCTTAACACTATCAGCCTGCATTAATCTCCTCACTATATCCATTTGCAGTATTTTCGTTTCGTTTACCTTTTCTGTAAGCTTATCCTGAAGGTCATTTTCCACCCTCTTTTTTTCGTTTTCTTTTTCTTGAAGCTTTTTTAATAACTCACTTTCAACTTTCTTCTTTTCATTTTCCTTTTCTGCAAGTTTTTCAGTGAGAGATTTTTCAGCGGATACTTTTTCTGATTCTATTTTATGAAGCTCATTTTTAACACTATCTGCGAACGCTTTGATCCAGTCGTAGCCACTTGATTGGGATGGGGTAGCGTTGGGACATACTGAACGCAGGACATCTATCACTTCCTTGTAATCTTGCACCTTTGATGCCTCCTGAGGACAAAATTAAATATTAAAGACTTCGATTAAGACTTGAATTTAAAGAGGTGCCACTTACTTGAGGTAAAATTAAATGTACACAATTTATTACTAATATGACGTGACACTTTTCAATGAGTTCAGAACAATAGCAAGTACGTATACAGAGAAATCTGACTGAAAAAAAAAAATTATTCGCTTGCGTGTTCTTTCAATAAGTAGGTAACATAAAAATATAGACAGTAGAGGTACTTATTTAAGTTAAAATTATAGTACAGTTATTACAGCAATTTTTACACAGTTCACATGATTGTTTCAATATTTGTACCTCCCCCCGCCCCCGAACCAAGTCTGGATACGTGCCTGAACAATAGCAATGGTGACTGGTCAACGATTTCGTTAGAATATGTAGTTATTTTGGTAAATCTATTGTGTTGTCATAGTAAAATAATTTATACAAACGTATAATACTTATATTTTTTAAACATAAAAGATATAAGTAGTAGTAGTCTTATTTAAAAGTCAAACTTATAAGAGCTAGTGTTTTGTAGAAATATATACTCTAGCAATACGATGTTCAGAATAACACCATATCGTTACCAGTGCTATGTTTTAACAGAAGGTATTTTATATAGAACTTGCGCTACTAAAGGATATCAAGCGAAGCCGGCCAAAGAGCTGATTACTAATAGCATTCAGAGGGTTCAATGTGAATTAATAATGGCTGTTGATTCACCACTTACAGAGAGCGTGTCTTGGGCCGGCGCTTTAGCCTGGAGAGACCTTTCTGCGTTTTGTAAGGCTTCCATAACTTTCCAGTTTTTAGTTCGCAACTCCTGAGTGGTTGGAGTTAAAAAATTAGTTAAGAGTAGAATTAGTAGAGAGCATTAGGAATCTAATATCAATGATTTATTACAGTTAGATGCGCTATTCATGCGCAATTCTGGCACCCGCGATCAAACAGGAATACCACTTTGAACCAATCAAAACAGTTTTCCATTGAAATGTGACACTCGTGAAATAAGAGACGCAATACATACATTGTTCTTCTCCCGGTACTGATCGAGTTGTTGTCGCAGCTGAGTCAGTTGCGTTTGTTGTTCCAAGCTAGCTTCTTGCGCGGCGGACAGTTCCGCCCTTAATGCTTCCACCACGCTCTCAACTTTCGTTAGCTCGCTTGCCTATGGACAATATTCTAGTTTCACTACACCATTGTTCATATTCCAACATTTAGAATCTTTGTTAAGTACATCATAGGTATTTTTTAGTGTTTATATAATTTATACAAAAAAAGATTAATGACCATACTAAATAATTTAAATTACGTACGTGGCATCGGACTCAACTCAACGGCTTAACCAATTTTGATAAATTATACGAGACTAGTCTTGACGACGAAGTCTTCTTATGTAATAATTAGAAGTAAGACACAATAGAATTAGTGTGTATTGCAGTTGGTTCTTTACACATAAATTTTTGTAAAAGAAAACAAACAGATAAAGGACATAAAAATCATAAAAAGGACCCGACTATTTTCAGTTTTTTTATTTTATATAAAATTATTTTTTTATATTTTTTATAATATACTCCACAATTTTCTGAAATTACCTTTAATGTATTTGTATCGTCAGCGAGTGGGAGTCCATTTTGAGCCGGTGCAGCTTTCATCAATTTAACTTCTGCTAGTTCAGCCTCTCGGGCGGATAGTTGTTCACGAAGCGATTTTAATTCCTTATTCAGCTGCAAATCAGAATAATATTCTTTTGTGTAAGAACCAATTTAATTCCCGTTAGGCAACTCTTACATAAATAATCAACGAATGTATTATTATAATATCTTTAATATATCTTTTTATCAAATACTGTTACATTCTAGCTTAAGATAAATTGCTGTTGCAAAACCTTTCATAGATTTATAATAACAGAATTTTAGTAAATATTGGGATTATTTGTTAATTAACTGTCTTCAATAAATAAATGTGTTATGATATTGTATCTTTTCAGTGAATTAAATATGTCTGTATATTTATGTCCATGTCCAGATATTGGCTATTTCATGATCTGCTTAGCCATATTATGAAATGCCACTATTTCATGCAATGGCCAACTCTAACCGTTGCATCATATGCTAAGGACAAATCAATGATTATTCATCATTCACGATATGATGAGCTAGACGCCTGGTGATATATAGATATAGCCAATCACGGATGGACATATCAGTCATTGACTCTTAAAAGTTATGTCCAGTTTGAGTTAACCATTTCATGATACGACATGAACATTGTGAGTTTTTATTCTATCGCACGATTTAAACTAGTCGAGTGACTTATATATCTTATAGTAATAAAACAATTATAATTAATTAATTATAAATAAACATACATATAAACAATAAAATAATGATGGAGTAGCAATCATACATTTTCTCTGGTGACTTTAAAATCAGAAGCGACACAAAGTTCACGGGGTCAGCTTATAAAAATAATGTAAGTAAATACCTCTTCCTTTTGTTTTTCAAAGTCTTCTTTCAATTTGTCCAAACTATTCTCAGCTGCTTGAGCTCGTGTTGTCGCCTTCTGCACGTCGTTCTGTAAATCTGTTACACCCGTCCAAATAAAAAAACTATATTTAAATTGTCAATTGATTCGCAGCTAGTATAAATATTAGGCGTGGTTGCTGGCCAGGGTCATTATTATACTGTCGCTCTTAGAAGATACATATTATATATGAATACATATATCACTTTTTAAAGAAAAGTGAATATATATGAATACATATATCACTTTTCTTTAAAAGGTGATATATGTAATTCAGTGAAACGTGCCTTTTTGTTAAGTGGTCAAAATTCATTATAAACCACAAGTCAGATTTCCACCATTTCACTTGGGACACGCAAGAATGTTTTTGAAATGTTTAACTTAATATTTCGACTGAATGACTTTGTATTTATGAATTATGTTTTTATCATAAATAAAGCACGTCTTTTTTCATTATAGTGTAGATAAGAATATATTGTATTTGTTTACCGGCGAGTCGCTGTTGCGCTTGCCGTAACTCTTCCCTTGCGACTTGTTCGCCATGCGCTGCGCACTGGCGTTGCTGTTCCAGCTCCGAGTACATGTGGTTTGCTTCCTGTACATTCATACATTTTATTTAATTACAAGTTCCTCACATGTAAAATGACAGTGTGACAGTGATAGAGAAAAAACACGTAGTAATCCATTGAGTTTACTTATGTACAGTACATCAAAGTAAAATTTATAATTAAATGAGATATTTTATTTAAACTTCATATTGTTATAAATAAAGTTAGCAAGTGAAATTATTGAGTCGGGAGAAAACATTGAATAAAACCATATAATCATTAATTATAAATAGACACCTGTAGTTGGTGGGCGAGGTCTGCCGCATGTTGCTGCGCCATGAGCATGGAGTCGCGGGCTGCGGCCGCTTCGCATCGCGCCTGCCCCGCCTCCACCGCGCGACCGCTGACCTCCGCCTGCAGCGCGGACAACTGCTGTAACAACGCCGCCTCCGACTGCAAAAGAATATTCAAATTAGCTAATTGATTCTTAGTAGTTAATACTTCTTAACTTATACTACGACTCTGACAAATCTGCAACAACAACGTCTATTTGCCAACTTGAATGTAGAACGACAATCGCACCTACGATTCGCTTCAACAAAAGCGCATCCACGTAACATGATCACAGAACAGGAAAGAGAATTCTTAGTGGTTAAGCAGTTATTAAGTGGTTATTTATAATTTTAAGAAAAAAAAACCAATTTCAAATTGTAACATTAAAACTACTGAACAGATGATGAAATTTAAATGAATGATTTTGATGAAATTTAAATGAGACCACACGGGAAGCACCAGCTTCGGGTTCGTCAAAATCGGTTCACCCAGTCGAAAGTTCTGAGGTAACAAACATAAAAAACAGCGTCGAATTGAGAACCTCCTCCTTTTTTGAAATTGATTAAAACCAGAGTTGTAGGGGAGGTTTTAAGAATATCACACGAGTGTTTAACTTTCTAATTATGTGCACTTACTGAAACTTCTTATCTAGTTTCATTAACAGGGACTGAACATATTAAAATGTTAAAGGAACTAGTTTCAGTAAATAAAACTACAGCCACAGCTAAGTAGCCATTCAGCTAGCCTATAAAACTCCAGCCTACATCGTGTTAAAATATTATTCTTACCTCAGACAGTCTCTGGATATGCATTTCCATTTGAACTCGATGCGCTTCGTTTTCTTCACCCAACTGTGCTTGAAGCTAAAATATTATTTATATTAAGTTTCTTTACATAATCATATCATCTATTATATACTAATAGAACAAATTAATAATTTAAAACTATATTTAATAGTAGAAAAACTATTGTGATAGTGTGACTTCATCAACTTTGTTTTAGATATTTTCTTTTTACCATATAATGCTAGCGACAGCCGAAGCATTCATATAATCTTAGCAATAAAAACAATTTCATGCGACTATTTAATATGAAATTAAAAATGCCGTTATTCATTTTCTTGAATTACTATTAAATTTAGTCCTCTTGTTTAAAATGATGTTTTATTGTTGAGTGTTTTGTTTAAAAAGAACAAAAATAAACCCCTTCAACAAGCTTAGACAATAATGAACTTCCATACAAACTTTGCTATCCTGTTTGTTTCGCAATAAAAGATGGCATATGTCTTTTCCCAAGCTCTTAGTATATCTCTGTGTAAAATTTCATCAAAATCGGTTCAAGCGATTACACTTTCACCTTAACAGAGTTACTTTCGTATTTGAAATATTTAGAGGGATATAGAGTATACATACAACAAGTTTCTCTTGTGCGAGGGCATGGTTCTCATCTACCAAACGCTGATTCATATTCTTCAGCGTGTGGATTTCGGCACGAGTGATGGCCGCCGCCTCCTCCGCGGCACGAGTCGCGCTCGTCGCACGGCCACGCTCCGCGTTTAATAGACTCCTAAAATATAGTAAAAATCCTTAAAAATATTTTATTATCATCAAAGACAATTTAAAAATTATCACTTATGAAATAATATAGTATTACACAAAAAGAAAACGTCTTAAGTCGTTCGCCATTCACACCAGAAACAAAATTCAAATTTAAAACTACCCACAAGTTCGCCGCACGAATCTATAATGCTACTGCTCCACCTGCATTAACGTTAACATTGATTTCCATCTGCTCGTTAATTAAGGCATTAAAAATGCACGTTGGTTACATTTAGGTTACGAGTTAAGTTAATTCTTGATGAATTAATGCGTTAACACAAAATGGAATTTGAAGCAGCTTCACTAGTTGCAACAATGAGGGTGATAAATTATTATACGCATTTATGCAATTTAAAATGAAAAAAAAATCGTGAATGTTGTCGAACTCTGTGAAACGTGTTATTTTTAATATTAATTCTAATTTATTCTATTTTTTTTCTGCATTGCAAAATACAATCGTTAATATGATTGATGTACCTGCAATTATTTACAAAAACAACAATTACTACCTTAGTTCCTTCAATTTCGCGTACAGAGCTTGAGATGCTTCGATCTCATCATTAAGGGCCTTCTCTTTGTCAGCCAGTTGCTTCTTCAGTTTTTGCATTGGATCATTGGGACCCTAAGAATTGTTTGTTTGAGTTAGTAACTTTTTTTAAGCAATTAATTATTGGCAATCTATCTACGACTACTGGACTCTCGCAGGATACAATTTTTATATGGGATGCCATTTTAAGAAGTTTATTATTTTTACTGTTATGATTTCTTTCCTTTCTAGCTAAAAGCTCCGATATCATCTCCGTAGTGTGGAATCTGAATTATATTCTTTTTCAAGGTTCTTTATATTCTCACTTTATGAAAGATTCAAGAAAATCAATTAAAATAATTTCCATATTAAAAATGTATTTTTCATCGGTATCTCATATTGAACTTGAATTCATTAGTATGTTAATAGTTTGACTAGATAAAAGACCTTACCTCAGTCCACTCGGAGTGTTCAGGTAATGGGTCATGTTGCTTATTTAGCAATGCATCCGTCAATATCTGTATTTCTGTGCGCGATAGAGACACTTCCTTAACCACTTTCACTAATTCACTCACAGACACACCACCGCTATCACTTGCTAAAAGGAAATAGTAATGTAAAGGTAAAGGCAACGTCAAAGAAAAAAGTTGGTGTAAAACAAGTAGGTATTATCCGTATTCCACGCACAAGAAAATGGTTACAAAGTTTAATAATGAAAGAATTATAATAGACTGCAAACAAAGACTTCCGGTGCCGATCTGCTTTGAAAGGCAATTGCGTCCTTTTAGCTTTTGAGGTTAATAAAAAGCAATCCTCTAGCATTAAAATTACGTCCCTAATGTTTGCGTTTTTTATTAAAGTTATTGACTTACCAATAAGCGAGAGTACATTAGGCTCAGCTTTTTTCTTTTTATTCTTCGTGGGCGGAGGGCAGGGTGCAGGCGGTGAGGCAAGAGCTTGCCTCAACAACTTGTCAGTAGTCAGCTCACTGGGCTGAGGTGCATTTAACGGAGGAACAACTTCTTCCTCGCTTTGAACTTCTTCTACTACTTTCTTTTCAGTCTTTTTACCTAAAAGACAATAAAGTATAAATGCTTCAGGCCCTTGAGGAAACTAACGCTCAAATTCGTACACCGCAATACTTTACTTTGATTAAGGTCTACTTTAAAAATGCATCGTCGAAGGGCGTTCTCTAATAGGTCTACCTGATAGTACCCGATTATTGGGTAAAATGTGAAGTACCTTTACGTTGTTCCTTTGGTGCATCACCGCTATTGTTACGTTCACGAGATAACTCTTTTACAGCTTCGGCGGCAGGTTTTACTGGTGGCTTGGCAACACCTTTTGCTTGTTTTACCTTCTCCTTCTTTTCAACATCTTGTTTAACTTCCACTATCTATTAATTTAAAAAAGTCATTAATCACCATTCACACAACAAAAAATTAATTTCGTACAACTAAATGGTTGACGTAATTGTTAAATGGTTGACAATATGAATATACCCCATGATAATTACCACATGCATCATGGACAAATATTTATTTGAATGATAACTATACCATGACATAATACTGAAATTTGTTATATAAAAGTTTATTGCTTCATTCACAGGAAACCATACGCAGCCAAAAATACACCTAGGAGTTGAGTTTACAAATTTGTGTTAATAGTCTATGATGCTCTTTATACTACACTAACTATGATTAAAATGATAGAAATAAATATGATTAATTTCTATCACAACATAATTAAATCGAAGGATATAAGTGAGAAACTCACTTTATCCTCTGAGTGTGTAGAATGTAACAACTCGAACTCATCCTTAGGTTGCATTTCTTCAAAATGATTGACAACTGGAGTTGCATTTTCCACAGAGCTAAGATCGCTAACGCAACTTGGATCCTCTTTATTTAAAAGAATCGGCTTTACTTTAGAATCCTTGCCACGTTTGCGAATCTGAAGAGTAGGTATTAAACCTCTTAATTTTTATAGCACACTGTTTCAGTAGACACAAAATTAATTTTCTAAAATGTTTTGGTGTTATTTATAAAAATTATTTTCTCCTTCGAATTACAAATCAAGTTTGAAAGGCGAAAAATATTCTAACTCAAAATAGGTATTTTGAGTTATTTCAGATTTTTAGGGACAACACCTCAAAATAACTCTTAGATATTTATCATAATTATTTATATTGAGATAACATTCACCCACATGATAGTTAAAATTAAAAATGTATCTTTTTATCAGATATTTAAAATCTGCTATCATTACTAGAAAAGTAATTCTACCAAGTAATATTACCATTACCTCCCATATACAAGGACATTGTGTATTGGCAAATAATTCCTATGGTTAGTCATAGGAATTACTTTCTAATTCAAACACATACAATTAATATATTTCAAAAATTCACTTCATTCTAATTGAATTTTGAAGTTTATTTATATTTTTAATCAATTTGTATGGTCAGGAGTAATTGTTGATATTTTTTTTAACAACAGTCAAACTTCAAAGCATCCACTCTGTATGTTTTTTTAAAATACTTAATAATATATGTGTAGTGAATAAATGTCAAAAAAATGAAGTCTTGCAGAATCATGCACGAAATACCATTAAATTTAAACCTTCTATGTTACAAGCTTTGCATAATTATTTCTGTGTTCTAATTAATTTAACTTGATATTAAGTCATACCTTAATATTGGATGGGGTGTCTTTAGGTACTTCAACAATAACAGGTGGCTTAAAGTCAACATGAGGTTTTGCAGTTGGCTCATCTTCTAAACCACTCTCAGCTGGGGCCTCACTCTCTGGATCACTGCCTGTAGTAGTTGTCACATTTTCTTTGTTTTTTTCTTTTTTTGCTAACTATAAAAACAACAAAGAACCTTAATATATATTCTTCATCAAGTCGGTATGCTTTGAATATTATATTGCTGCAATATAGATTAATAATAATGAGTTGACAATTCATTCACCATGTTTAAAGTTACATACTTCCTTATACTTAATTCATTTAAATCTTATTTTATAGCTTTACTAGCTGACCTGGCAAACGTTGTTTTGCCATATTAATTTTTGAGGTGGGCTACCCTTATCACTTAGGAGTATGAAAAATAGATAGTAGCCGATTCTCAGACCTACTGAATATGCATATAAAATTTGGTAAAAATCAGTAAAGCCATTTCGTAGGAGTAAGGTAACTAACAATGTGACACAAGAATTTTATATATAAGATATTGAATTATTTTGTTACCTTTTTTATAGCTTTTTTATTAGTCTTTTTATTCTTAGTCTTGCTATCAGCTAGAGCTAAAAGTTCATTGGCAGCTTTTCTTTGCTGAGCTATTGCTTCTTCATAGCTAGTTCCAGAAGTTGAGAAAAGTCCCATAAGCAGGACCACAGCTACAATGACAACACCCACTCCACACAATACAAGTAATGCCTGCAGCTCCATTGGACCTGCTGCACCAAAACCCTAAAGATTTTTTTTACTTAAGTATATCTAAAAGTGTAAGCAGTAGATAATCAAAACTAAATCATAAATATAATATAATATAAGCATTAAATATGTCTATAACTCAATTAAGAATTTCTATAGATATGTAGGTAAATTTCTTCTACACTTATATTAATGTTACTTTGATGATGACTTTACTTATATAATTTTCTGTCTACCTTAAAAACTGTACAGTGAAAATGATCTTTTTTGAATATTTTATCGAATAACAACACTACATGGGAATTTAGGCTCCGGTCTAGGTTTCCCGAATGCCACTAAGATACCGAATACCGACACCGTGACACGTAAGCAGTGACACATGTCAGAGGTTATTGACAGAGAACTGAAATTCTACTACTACATAAAAAGTGTTAAAAGTGAATTTATTTATTGCTTTGTGCAACAGTTTTAACGACGTAATCCCAAATCCTTATTAACTTAAAATTATTCAGCCAATAAAATTATTCAACGACAAAAAAGTAGTTCCTACCTGTTACTATATAATTGAATATTGATGCACAATTATGATTACAAATATATATTATGAACAGTCTTACAATTATTAAACAAATTAAAGTTTTAATTTTTCATTAATCCATAGGCCAAAAGCCATAAAAATTGAAAAAAAGATTGACAGCTGAGAGCCTGAGAACTCATATCACACACAGTACACAGACAATATGTACTAGTTACTACTACTGTCATATCATGATATCAGTGTTGCCACTTGCCAGACGTCGTGAATGAGAGATTGTAGTCGTACGGTGGGTAAATACTAAATATAAAGTCGTATTAGCGATGGGCGATTGTTGCAAAAAAACTATCGACTAAATCGAAAATTGTGTTATTGCACATTCGATTATCGATTTAGTAGTTCCGCACACTGTTTATTCGAATAACAATCGATAAACTACTAAATGTACGTATGCGATGCGTGAGTGCGATGTGTGTTGTGTGACCTTTGATTTACAAATACATACTCACTAATTAAAGGACGACCGATTGGCGCAATTGGTAGTGCTCCTGCCTTCTGAATCAAAAGGTCTCGGATTCGAATCCCAGTAGGTGCACACTGGCGTCTTCGCATCTCCATGCTACTTCCGTAGTTGCTGATGACGCAACATTGATTGCAGAAAGCAACAAAAGGCGAAAATATGAAATTCTCATAGATTCTTATGTTTTCCTTCCTTCTGGAGTGGAGACTTTGGGTCCATGGGGGCCAGAAGCGCGTCGATTGTTTGAAGAGATATCGACGCGCTTACTGGAGACCACAGGCTGGTCCCCTAGCCAAAGGGGAATTTTTGAAATTTGATTGTTTAATAACTTGTTGCTTTATGACTTACATTTAAATGCTTTAATAATTTGCGAGATAATTTAGAGTAATCGTAACATTCGTAATGGTCATACTATGCTGCCAGTTTGATACAATATGATGTCCTTAATCATATTCGTAGTTAACTCACGCACAAAAATAATTTTAAGTGCCAATTAAAAAACATCTTAGTGCAATTTATTTTTATTTTTTTACCCAAAGATAGAGGTGCTGGAACGCCGTTTCGCCTCAAATCGAGCCCTGTGTATAGCAATACAACGCGGTAACATAGCCAGTATTTTGGGTACGCACCCTAATGGTTTTGATGATCCTTTTGTATTTTTGTAAATATATTTAAGTATATTATTGTAACTTGTACATGTTTAATAAATTCAAAATATACCTATACCTTTATTTTTTTGTCAAAACACAATATGACGTATTATATAAAAAATTGTCAATTTTTGATGACAGCGAAGTTGTCAAGTTTAGACAAGATGTCTTTTGAATTATTTTTTAACGCTAGGCACCTATGACATAAAAAATAGAATTTTACTATTTATTGTGAACAGCTGCTTGTGATAAAAATTCAGCAACCTGTAATTTAAATAGTATTATTATTATTAACTTATAGCCGTGTAACTTCTACCTATGAATAATATAACTTGTATCTGGAATTAACGGCACTTATATATTAAAAAACTTGTACCATCATTTTACACAAAAAATGTCGATACCTCCGTTAGTGTGCAGTACTCCTCCGCCACCTGATCAGTGTGAAGAAGATAAACACATAGATGAATTTGACTTGCAGTACAGATGTAAGTAAAATCATAATTTTATTTCTGTGCTATTTTAATTTGAATCTATTAAGGTCTTTTTTTGGACACTGATCACTAAACAGATTTAGATCAGGCTTTATGGCGTGATTTTAAAATGCTTATTGCAGTTCTCATCACACACATGGGCTTAGTTTTTTGTTGCTATACATTTTTACATTTATTAGGTAACTTTCCATTAATCTCAAATGACCAGTCTTTGAAATGTATATATTTATGTTTCAGTATCACAAGAAGATGATGATGAAAATGAAGATTATAATTATGGTCATTTTTCTAATTTTAATCAAAAAATACTTATCAGTGACTCAGATTTTCAGAAAATTGATATATCTGAAGAAAAGTTAAATGATAATGAAATTAAAATAATGAAATTTTCTATAACTACTGAAGATGAGCATATTCATAAATCATCAAGTTATGATGATGTGGCTATTGAAGACTTAAACTTAAAAATAGAACAGGAAAATGATGATACAGATTTAGTTGAAAGTAATATCAGTAATGAAGTTGATGATACAGATCTAGTTGAAAGTAATATTGTTAATGAAGTTGATGATTCAGATAATTATGGAATAACATGTGTTCCTTTGGAAACGGAATCACCTAATAAAAATATTTTAATATGCAATAACAGTAATCTGGTCTTGAGAGATAATAATGTTGAAAATGTTGATGAAAAAACATTATCAGAACCAAATTCATTTGTATCTACAACTACACTAGAAGAATCACCTACACCATGTGAAGACCAGATGGAGAGTGAAATTGTTCCAAATGTTCTTACACCTACTGTAAAATCAGAATGTCGGGAAACTGAATCAGAATTGAAAATAATTAGTAATGATTTTGATGACTTTGAAGATTTTAAATTTTCTACTGAAAGCAATTATGAAGCTATTGAAAGTGCAGGAAATCCATGGGAAAGTAATGAACCAGAAGATTTTAACTTTGGCAATTTCAAAGCAAATTTTGATAGTGATAAAATTAAACATAATGAACAAATAAATGATAGAATTGTCAATACTCCACCTGAAGATACTATAGATGATGATGATTTTGGTGATTTTGATGATTTCAAGTCCTCTGCAAAATTTGAAGAACAAATTTCTCCCCATGTCACTGTTTTAAACCTTCAAAGTAATAATGACAGCGAGGCACAAGTTATAGAGAGTATAAATAACATCTTATTCAATATTTTTAGTGAAGATTTGCCAGATTCTGAAATAGTGTTTGATGGAAATCTTGAAACTTTACTTTGTGAAACTTGGCATCATTTGAAAGAAGTGGATGAAAGACAGCCCTACATTGTATATTGGAATAATTCCTTAGGCCAAAAAACTCTTTTGAAAGCCTTATGTATTGATTCAAGGAATATTGTAAGTAATTATTTATTTTAAAGATGTGAATATTCACTCTTAAGTAGAATATTGCTTTTGAATGTCCTATTACTGTACCATATTTGAGGCACCTGATTAAAAATTGTAACCATAATTAATATAAACTTTATCATATCAATAATTTTTTTCAGCTATTTGGTACAAAATGGAATTCCTTGATGCCTAAATATGCCAACCTCAGCGCTGCACCTCTTAAGCCTCAAAAACCTGTAACCCTTACCACATCTCAACAATCGGATATCAGTATTGAAAAAAACAATAAAGCAGAAAATTTATTGTGGCCAGATCCCTTCACTACCACAGGACAAGAATGTAAGTTTACATCTATTGGCTATACTATTTTGTGGCTAAATATTGCAAGGGCTATGTTATTTAAATTTAATTGAAAGATGGTGTATTTACATCATTTTTACTTTATTAAAATGCAGCTAACAACTAACAATGTAATTTATTCTCACTAAGAACTTTTTTTGCATGTCTTGCACATGGACTTACACTTAAACACATTTTGCTTCATCCTAAATCACATAAAATAGACACTTATGCTGAAGCTCTACTGCTAGATTTAGAACACCTCATGACCACTCTAGATCAAATGGCTCATAAACAATCAACACTGAAAATATCAGAACTTTTGTCTACTGGTAAGTATTTCCATTAATGGAGTATTGGTTTTGGTACATACATAAAGCGGTCTCAATTTATAGCTCCTTTTGGGCAGAGGTCTCAGGATTAAATATCAGGGAAAAAACCAAAAATTATATAGTTTGATAAATATTAAAAGTTGATAACTTACTTGTCTCTATATCGATGTATAATAGACTACTATTATAAAAGATTTGTATTTTATTTAGAACTATTTTTGTACCAATAGAGAGGTACCAGTATATACTACACATTCAATGTTTTATATCACAATTAAAAATACTGGATTAGAGCCAGGTCTGTCAACATAGGGAATTCTAAAACTACAGTTTTATTTTCTCTTCCTATTTTTACGATACTCACGTTTCCTTTTCATTTAATATGGGATTTATTCAACAATCTACAATTAATCATTACTGGAATGATTGCTTTATTTAAATAATTGTCGTTATTATAAAATCAATTATAATATTTTAACATTTTCTATATAATTACATATTTTTTCAGCAAATAATTCAGACAGAGAAAAGACTTCAAAAGATTCCAGACCTGCAGATTTAGATGTTTTTGGAAACTCAATCACAGTAACAAAATTAGATAAAATTAATTCAAGTACACTCAGTGTGCAACCATTTAGACATATCAATCTGCCTGATACACATATATTTACACCTACAGACTCGGAAACACCAAGGTCGAAAACAATTCACTATGACAACAGACCACCTGTATTATTACCACAGTCATTGGAAAACCATCAAATAAAACTTGAGAATTCCGCCTCGAAAGAAGCTAGCCATGAAAACTGTGATGATTACTGGGAATTTCAAGATTTCAAAGCCACTACTGAAACACAACAAAACACAGAAATAAAAAAAGAAGAAACTAATAATACAAATGTTGATAATATCCATTCAAATCCTGGAATCACTCTTCAAACTCAAATGTTGCAACCAGTCAAGGTTGAACCAATAATGCCTACGTTAAACTGGCCAGATCCTGGTGAAGTGAAAGAGACATTTGATGATTTTTCTGATTTTATATCCAGTACTAATTGGAATAATGACAATTCAAGTACTGTGGATGTAACAAATGTCCTACCATCTACAAGCGTAACGAAAACTTTACCTACTAATAATATAGAAGATGAATTCGAAACATTCCAATCAGGACCTACGCCTATGACCAATCATATCAAATTGAACGATGAAAGCCGATGGCCCGAAACTAGTCAACTTAGCAAAGAATCTGTAAATAATAACATTCCAAGTTTCAAGCCAAATAAAATCTTATCACCCAATATTATGCAGGATCAAAATAATATGAGCAACGTCTCCGTAAATGAACCGTCTAAACCTAGTCCTTGTATTTTACAAATGATAAATACAGTTTCAAGTGCGTCGCGTGCCCCTCATGTTGGACAAATTTTACAACCACTTTCCTTAGAGAGTTATTCTCAAATAAATTGGCAAAAACCTGGTATAGATTTACAAAATTTATCAAGTTTTAATCCATTAGAGAGCCTCGAGGCACTAAAAAGCGATTCCAGTTCGAGTGGCACCAGTAAAGGGGCATCACCTGTTCATAAAATAAATTCTGTGCAGAATGAGACACCCGATGATGATATTTGGGGCGACTTTGTTTCCAGTAAACCGAAACAATCGGTGCCAAAGAAACCTCAAATGTTCGCGGATGACGACGAGTGGACAGACTTTGTGTCGAGTCCGAGTATATCACAGAACAGCTTGAAAACGATTAGCTTCGATGTTCATACCAATTCAACTACTCAGAAAAATTCAAATTCAAGTATTTCTAATAATAATCAAACAGTGTCGTTAGATATTCCGGTCCTCAATTACATAACTCCCAAATCAAATAGTCGCGGAGTATGTATTGATAAACATTTCCAAAATTTATAACGATATTTTACTATCTTTTTATATTATGTTAATTTATTATATTTCTAATAATTTTACTAGTTTTGTAAATATAATATTGCGGTGAAGGTATTAGTTTTATAGATTTTAGTTCATTATTTAAAACTCACGACATGTATAGCAGATGATTATGTTAAATATATAATGTACATATTTAAAAAAAATATAGTTTCTACTTTCTTACTTTGGACTAGCCAAATAAGTTGGAATATTGTATTATCAAGACAAGACTAAAATTTAATTATGATCTCTTATTATGTTTACCTAATATATTCCAAACAATGTATTTCTAAAAGGTAGATATTATTTAAACCAGATACTATGGGGCCTATGCAAGGAAGATAGCGAAATCACGCTGTGAAAACGGTTTTTATTTTATGAGAACTCGTTAACGTTGTCCTTGCCATAGGCCCCATAGTAATTATGTACTTAATTTCATTTTAATTATTATTCATTAAACTTGTTTCAACAATTCACTGCTTGAAGATATCTAATTGTAAATATGAACATGTATTATGTATATCTTAATATTAAATTAATGGTAAGTATTTTTCTTTATTTTGTTAATTTCTCGCTTATTATTTAATCATTACTCAATGAAATGTTTAATAGTCACGACTGAATAAAACAGTCGATACTTCAGCTAGTATTATGTAGTCAAATATATTTGACTACAATTAAAATAAATAAAAATGAAGATTTTTTTGGAAAACATTATGTAGTGTTGATGTTTAGCGTAAATTTTGAAAAGCAATATTTGTAATACACATTGTAAATATAAAAATGTAAATATAAATGTAACAAATAAATAATTAACAACTTTCTATAAATTCGCAGAATTATATTTATATAGTTATAGGTTGTCAATTTAAAATTTCAGTAAATACATTTTTAAGTATAATACCTTTATAAGTATCATTAATGATTTATGTACTTTTGCAATTATTTCTCGTGTTGAATTCTAATATTAACAGTTATTTTTAATCATATTGGATTTGGATTGATATTTCAGATAGCTGTAAAATTTATTTATTTTTGTTATTGTTTGAAGCTAGATATTTGTAGGATTTGTTCTAAGTAAAATATAACAAATTTTGCCCAAATTTCTTTTATTCTAAAGAGGAACCCGCATTTATGAGAGACCCACAGAAACCCCAGAGAAACAGTACACATTTCATCAAGAGTCAAGGGAAAATAAACGTGTTTGTAATGTTCTAATTTATATTACGTATTTTATTATCTCAGATATCAATTACACATTATCTTGCTCACTTTCTGAATCAGAGTGCTCTAGATCGTCGGGATGTGGTTCAATGAGGTGTTCGTTATCTAAATGAGCCGAAAATTTTGGTAAACTGCTCTCAACGGTTGCTCGAAATGGACATTGTTCAAATTCTGGCCACGATACAAACCTTGAAAAAAAATAATTTTGTTAATGAAAACAAACTCATGCTCGCCAATTCGTCTGCGTCTATCTGTGACAGTGTAAAGCCAATTCCCAGTGGGGCATGGGGCAGACACATTTCTGTATGTTTCACTGATAATTTTCTTTATAGGTAGGCAAGTAGGTGATCAGCCTTTTGTGCTGAAAAATTGAGTTTCCCTGGTATTCGAACCTAAGACCACCACCCTTAAACACGTAACTACAGAAGCGGTTCAGTGGCAGAACGCTCTATAGCAGCACAAACTTGAAAAATCGATGTTACGTTCGAATTGATAATACTTATTAGTCACAATATGTATTGATTTAATTTTGTATTAGATTTGATATGTATGATGTATAATTAAAAACAATATTGAAAAGACATTATTTATATTTTTTTATAAATTTCACAGGTAACCGATAAACCTAATCGAACACACAATATTAATTGTTTGTTCTAGAGAATCGTTTTAAAGGAAAATTTTCGATAACATACCGTTTGAATACAGTTATTTTCTGTTGTAAGGTAAGATCTCCAAACTCTGTGAAGATAGTCATGTGTGGAAGCAGAGCATCAGTCTCATTTGGGGCTACTTTTTTGTTTGAATCAGGCGGATCTTGGCCCGTTATCAGCCATACACCACATCCAGGTATCCACTGTCTAATAATTTAAAATTTTCTAAGTGAAAGGTCTGTTATTGTCAGCATAATTCATCTAATCATTTATAAGTGTTTAGTTTAATAAAAATACTTTATTTATGTATTAAAAACAAATATCATAATATAAATAAATAGGTATCTCATTCCGTTTAATCTCAATTTTTTTTTGTATAGACTTTTATTAGTGTATTTTTAGGGACGGATTTGCTAAGCGTCATAACACACGAACGGCAAGTTGCTGTCGACAGAAGTTGACTGCAGTCGACAATAGTTCAAGAATGCGCGTTAATAATATCACTTTTTTTCATTTACCTAATGAAGACTTTAATCTGAACTTTCGAAATCCTCTATGAAAGTGAAAACGTAATAGGATCAACCTTATTATTTTTAAAGTAGGTACCTAACAACCTTCAATAATAAATACGTATACACTTAAATATATGTATATATTATTTTTTGTATTAAATTGATTAATATTTCTTAAACCCATATTGAACGTGTTTTTATTTTTCGTTTTTCTAGGCGTCGACGAAGTAAAAGCTGACAAACAAACAATGTTTCTTCTTCGGAATCCATTCTGCAACTGACTCCTATACTATGTAATCTAAAGTTGGGACGTCAACGGCTGACGTCGACTGCCGCAGGCTGCCGCCGACGGCTGCCGTCGAATGCAGTCGACAGCAACTTGCCGTTCGTGTGTTTGGACGCTAAGGTCCTTTAAGTACTGGAAATGCCTGGCTGAAAGAAGGCCGGGAAAAGGCAGGAATCGAAGACTCTGCTAACTAAATCCCATAAGGGGCTGTAGCCATTGATGAATTAAATGCTGAGCTAACTTAAGAAAGAAGAGAAAAGATATTTATTATCGTTTAGAATTAATAGACTCGACTCTAACTTAATAAAAATTCTTTCACTGATGGAAAGCTAGTCTCTTTCTGAGTGTACGATCTGCGACCGCACATTTTCCTACGTCGACATTTTACGCGAGTACGACGCATTCTTGCCGCATTTAAATTAGTACGTGTTCACAAGCTGAATCGCAAGCAAGGGTGCGGTGCGCGTACTCGCCCATGATCCAAGCTATTCATCCTTTTGAACAATATAATCTTAAAATCAATAATTCTCTTTTTATAAATGTGTAAGGTCAAGTAAGGGTCGTACACTGAGTGACAAAAAGTTGTATAAATGCCAATGCAGACGAAGCTGCAAGTAAATGTTAGTTTACTTATAACATATAAAACAAAGTTGTCTACTGTTCATTTGTCGGTTCACGATAAATTTAAATAGCATTATAAAGACTTAAATATACTCACTCTAACATAGGAATCACTCTTGTTGATTTGGAAAAAGTTTGAGGCTTGAAGAAATACCATAAGAGTGGTAAATAATCTGGATGGCATGGTAAAGTATCCTTTTGCGTAATATTCACTAAATACAAAAAATGCTCATCTATCTGCAATTAACACCTAATTATGTTTATTTATTATTATTTTATGCTTAAACTACTACTTTTAACGAATTTTGTTATAAAGTTACATAGAAACCAAGAAAGACATTAGTTAAATAGGAATAAAATATTCCTAATTCTGATCAGTTTAAGTTAGGGATCAGCAATGTAATAAATCAGCTGCATCAGCAAAAATTGTGCAAGACTAATATTTTTACATAATGAATAATATAATACATATTATTATTAAAAAGGCCAGAATAATTAATACTTACAACCGATGTTCGTTTGTAAGTTGGTGGAAAAGTCCAGGGCAAAAAATGTGCCTTAGGCACTTTTTGAAGAATTTTATAATGGAAAAGGGATTGAAATAGCGATGGCACTGACTTGTGTTTCCCAAACTGAACATTAAGATCTGTAAGAAACTACAATATGATAATCAGCATAAATTTAACATTACACATAAACAGTACCTATAGTAATTTAAATAAATAATCCCTTCCTCAACTCAGAGGGTAAATTTGATGTGTAATCAGTGTAATTAATTAAATTAAATACCTCATAATGATGTATTGGTAATACAATAAATAAGTCTGGTCTTCCAAGTTGACTTGTTGCATTGTGAAATACAATTGTGTTTATAAGATGCTTCACAAATGAAAGTCCAGGCATAGCCCCCACTATCTGCAACTTTCTACCTTAAAATAAAGATCTTTTAAAAAATATCTGTAGTAAATAATGTAGACAAAAACTGTTTAATATATACTTTATTTTTTAATTACCTTTAATATCAGTAGAAAGATCACCCAATAACTCCTTCATTCGATTTCCTTGGTCAATTTTATCTTGAAATGCAAGTTTCCACATTCCAAAGAAGTCTGCTATCTTATATATTATTCTATTTGGATATTTTTCATATAACTCCTGTAATTTGTTTATGATTAATCAAGATAATTCCTAGACATAAAACATTTTCCACATTTGCTCTACCAACTTTATAAAAAAACTTACTTTTAATGAATTTTGAAAGAATTTCATACTCTCATACAGATATATTTGTTTGTTTTGGCTCTTTAAGATTTCTTCAGTTAGAAATCCTAAACCAGGATTTACTTCAACTATTGGAGCTTCTTTTTCGAAATGATTTTTAATAACATTAGCAATATCATTTGCTGTTTTTCTATTTATTAAATACATAGTTTCAGGCGTTTTATACTTTCTGAAAAGCATTTTGGGAAGATGAGGTACTATGTCACTATATTCCTTGTTTTTATCTAAATAATTCATTAAGTCCTGAGCAACTTTTGTGTTTTCATCAAGTTCATCATTTTGGTTGTTAATTTTGTGTCGTAATCTTACTAAAAGTAGTTTCACGTTAGTTATTCTGATAGTTATAGTTTTCGCGAGCATTTTCCACAATCTATAACTTCAGCAAATTAAACTTTAGGTTAGGTTTAAAAATCTATAATATACTTATAGTAGAGTAGAGATTAAAAACCATTAACCGCCGATATTCTACTTGTGACATTATTATTCAAATTTCAAAGTAAATGTTTTATTAAATCTGCATAAATCATTGTAAACAAAAATTAGATTCACGAATGGCGCTGGGCGCATAATATAATGCCTACTGCGATACTGCCAATTGTCACAACGTTGCCAACTGATGTGTGACAATTGACAACTGAAAATAAATCAACGGGCAACGGCTATGGGCTTATCTACTTTATTATATTGATGAAAATTACAATAATTGGAATTTAACTTTCAAATAAAAATATTCACAATTACTTTTGGTATTGAAAGCAAATATCGGCTAGATAGTGGTTACAAGTTACAACTAGGCGGTAACGATAAAAGAATATAAAAATAGTACAGGTGTGGAATAGTAAGATGAATAAGATAGATCAGAGATAAAAATCCTGTTCATTTCACAGCAGTTGAATGGTGGCAGCACCTTGTTTTAAAATAGTGTGAAGGACCACTCTGTCGACAATTCGACATTTAGGGATGGTTTTTGTACAATGAATTGTTCAATGTTTGTTATGATATAACAATATTTATATAAAGAGTGCGCGAAACATATTTTAATGTATACAAATACAATGATAATTTCACAAAAAAATCAAAACTAGAAATTTGCAAAAGTAACTTCATCTAGCGGGTGTTGAGTTTTGTGGGACCGAATCGAACCACCTTAAGATCGTGCATATATCTAATCATGTAGTTACTGCAATACGAAACTGTCTAAAATGCCGTGATAATGCCACGATCCTGTTGCGATTGTTGTAATGCATTACCGCAAATGGCCCGCTATTTATTCACTTTAAAGTATTAAAAGTCAAAAGACGATCAATATAATTTCGGATAAATGACACTGAATATAAGAATCATAGATAAAAATAAGAAAATTGTGGTCAAGAACGATATTAATACAATACATACCTAAGGGCTACAAAGCACTTGCGGCGACGACGGGATCAGTCATCATGGGCTATATTAATACGCTGTTTATATGACTCCGCCTGCTGACACACTAACCAGATATTACAGGAACTGATACCATTTTGTATTGATAGGTTGCGAACCCGCTACCCCTAGCGTGCCAGATTATGTGATGAAAATTCTCCTAAGGTGAATTCACACCACTCAAAGCACACTCTTGAGTGAGTGCTAATTATTTTGTTAACTTGATTATTGTATTGTGAAATCAATGATAAAGTAGGTATGTATATGAAATAAATTATGGACCTAGTACGACATCTCAATTAGGTACGTATGAATCATAAATAAAGGAATAATACGATTGATTAACCATTTGTATGTAGTACAATAAGTCCGCTAATAATTAATACTTTTACAAATGCAAGAAAGTATGGCTTACTGACTCGCTCTTTAATGCAGTGTCAGAATTGCGTTATCTTCTGCGATAGGCAATCGATAGGGCTGGATTTGGTATATTAGTGGACACTTTGAAAAGTATTTTCTATACACTCAACTAAGTTACGAATGTACGTAATTTGTTTGTTGTTATATTTAATTTATTCAGTGACCCGCGCCTCTGTTATCTTCGAGGATTGCGGTAAGTTTTCGTGTGATATAGGTAGTATGAGAGTGCTATTCCAAACATTATTACCTAATCGCTTTTTTAGATTTACAACCTTATACATCGATATAGAAAACCTTGGTTTATTATATTGAAGTTTTTTTTCTCACTTCTTTTGTTTGCTTTATAATACATGTGTTTCGTTTGTGACATTCTTTTTAATTAATACAACGCAATCGCTCACTTAGTTGTAACTAATTATATTTGATTTGCTTTATTTCGTGGTCTACAAAATTAAACCGCAGACGAGGTGTTATTCGAATATTTATCGATCTCTCAAATATTTTGAGCATAAAAACTAAATACAAGTCGTTTTTTATTTTATGGGCTTTGCGCTCCTTATAAAAAAAATTAAATTACCTATGTAATAACATAAAAATTCATCAATAGTTCCTGTAGGCAACTACATAATATATTTTTTTATTTCAGTAAGTAATAATTATGAATATAAAATTTTTATAATTAAATCATTATTATTAATGTTAACGTAATAATAAAACGTATTATTAATACCGTATTAATTAATGTCGTCAAAGACGACATAATAATAAAGAAAAACGAACAAATAAAAATTAATAATAGCGTAGGAAAAATCACAAAATTTATTTAAATAAGTAGATTTAGGTACATATGTCTAATAGTTAAATATTAGATGCTTTTAATTTTTAGCAGTGTTTGCAGAACTAAATAAACTTTTAATAGGTACATACTTATTTACCTACTTGTATGGGACAAGTAAATTCCTTATAGCACCGTATATTATTTTCATCCTTACTGTATTACTAGCTGTGCCCCGCGGTTTCACCCGCGTTAATTTCGTCGTAACGTGATGTTATAATATAGCCTATAAACAGAGTAAAAAAGCGATTAGCAAAATAATAATAGATATGTATTATGTGCTTCGTCCGTGCGAAATAGTTAATTTGTTATTATTCATTTATATTAATTTCTAATATAAGTAGCCCAAAATACTCCTTTTTACATCAGCAATCTGCTAGTGAAAGTCCCGTCAAAATCGGTCCAGCCGTTTCAGAGATTAGCTGGAAAAACAGACAGACAAAAAATGTTATTTTGGAATATATACCGTGTACCTATACATCCACATGCATTTAGTAAAAAGCGGTTATTTTAATATTACAAACAGACACTCCAATTTTATTTATCTGATGTGTGTTGTGTGTGTGTTTAGCAAGTGTTATAAACAATTTTAACCAAACAAAAAATATAATTTGTCTCTTTGTTACGCTTTCACGCAGAAACCACTGAATCAACTTAGGTTTTATTGCGAAAAGTGAGTTGATATAGGACAAACACGTGACGGGCTCGCGGGAATACTACTTAGTAGTAAATAAATTCTTAAAACGTTATAAGTATCCTTAGATACTTTTTCTTTTACGACGCTTGGTCTATATTTCAGTGTGTAGGTATAATAGTTTGTCTTAAGCCATTAAGCTTAAAATTATATTATCATTAACTAGATTAATACAGTTAATGATAGATAAGATATTTTACCAATCAATCTTAATAAAGGAGCAGTACAGGTAGCTTTACTATAATCTCCTGATAAAATCAATATTATATTAAATACTTTTTAATCACTATCAAAGATGTGGTCTTAAAATAAGAACTAATAACAAGCCTGAAAAACGGCCTGTTATTGATCTATACTAATTTATAGTCTTAAATAAAATATACTTATTACTAATAATCTAAGTATTATGGCAAATGTATCTTTGGTTCGATCTCAAAAAGCAAAAAAATGTTTCACTTTCAAAACAAGGTTTCTGTTTGCTTTTGAGAAAGAAATTATTCTAATAAAAGTCACTTTCTGTTCAAATAAATTTTTCAACACACTTGTTCTAAAAACAACATGGTGCTTGTAACCAAACTGTTACATTTTGATTAACATTACGTACTAGTGCGATAATGTAGTAAAACCTTTTTGTCAAGCCTCTTTGTTTTTAAAAAAGAGTTTCGGTACAAAACAATTACATTGGGTTATCGCATTTAATACTATAAATTAGTGCTTATTTCATGCAATTATTGTAATTATTTATTTACCTCATTATTATGTTTTATTAAAGCAGTCTAACAAGTTAATCTATGGTTGCAATTAGATGCGCGTGCATAAGAAATGCTTTTATATATTAAATAATTTATTTCTCTTCACAAGTGATTAGCGATAAGACCGCCCGTTGCACTCCATTGCAACGGAGTGTTTTGAAAAAAGCATGTGTGCAATTCACACGTGGTAGAAGTGAAACCTTCAAAAATGTTGTTCCCAAGCTTTGTACTACGCATGTGCGCACAAACACGTATTAACACACATAAAACGCTAAAGCCCAAGCAAACTCCCACTATGCCTTGGTAAACACGAGTGGAGGGGGTACAAAGCAGAGCACAACGAGAACCACGAACATAAGAAACACTGTATGCTTCCTATCTCATTTTCTCTCACGTTAAGCCCGGCCGCACATTATCAGAAATTTCTGTCAGAAAAATCTTAACGCACCAATCAAAAACGGCCGTGCCGTTAGAATTTTTCTAACAGTGTGCGGGAGCTAATACAAAATATATGCACGGAGCGCCTTCCGGCGAGCGTTAGAATTTTTCTAACAGAAATTTCTGATAATGTGCGGCCGGGCTAAATCTTATGAATTTATGTGTCTGTCTCTTTTTACTGTTGCTTTTTCGTTTCATCGACTTTCAAATCATAACGATGCTAAAGAAGTTTTCACTTCAATAAGTGTATTGAAAAACGTCATATGATACACATGATTATTAATGATTACCGTCCTCAGCTCTCTGAAGACCTAAATAACTCCTCAAATGTAATCTACCAATATTACATAATTACTTGCATCATAATGTACTAAGTGTTTTCATCTAGAACTAATGTATGACTATAATATTATGTTGTAGATGACTTTTTAAATCTTTAATAACAATTGTTTTTTCTAATTTCAATAAAGTTAACTGTAGGTATATATTATGTTAGCATGGTTTAACGCCTCATATACTTAATGCGCAAATTTACTCTTTTGTGAAATTGCCATACAATCTTTTGTCTGTTTAGCGGCAGAACTATATTATATTATTGAATGTTTCTCGTTTAGCTACTTTTCCAAAATGACTTATATAATATTATTATAATTACACTAGTTTTGACTGTGGCTCCGTCGACATTTTTGCCGTATTTCCACTCCTTCAAGCATTTCTGTCGCCGTCCGTGGCTAAGTGGTTTACGCGTCTGCGGGATGCGCCAGAGGTCCTGGGTTCGAATTCCGAGGGGACAAATGAATGTTTCAGTTGTGTAGGCAAAGGCTAATCATCTACTTGTCTGTAAAGAAAATAGTCAGTGAAACCATCGATATAAGTAACAAATACAGAAATGTGTCTGCTATATGTCCCACTGAAGGGTTACAGGAATTCACTAAAGCTTATCTCTAACCTATATTATTTCTGAAATTCTAGTCTGTCTCTGTACTAAATTTAATCGAAATCGGTTCAGTGATGGAAGCATGAAACTGTAACAGACGGACAGATAAAACTAGTTCCGCATTTAAAGTTTTATATATACTTTATATATTATGTTTCAGGGTCCGCGTATGACTTAGTTACAGTTAACATAGATGGATGTGGGAACAATCCACCATGCTATGTCACGCTGGGAGAAGGAATAGCGGTTAATGTTCGATTCTATGCAGGTAAGCTTTAAAATAAGGTGGCCACCTACATTTTAACTATCCACACGACAAAAGCTTTTTAAAATAAATATGTAATAAAAGATCGTTATTTCAGAAGCTATAAGTATATAAAGTAAATAAGTCATAGGACTTTTCTAGATATATAAGTATTCAGTGAGAATGCAACGATCTTATCGGATTAAATGTTTACAATTAATATAAGTAATCAGAACCTATTTAATACCTAATCCTATCCATAAATAATAATTTATTTTGAGATAGCATTAAGATGTATAGATATACATGATTGAAAGGGTATTTAGTACATTAAACAAAAGGTATTTTACTTACTGCACTAATAATATTGAAAATCCAACAATCTGCTTTATGTTACCTACATTCTAAAGATTCTTCACCTCAGACTTTTCCTGACTTTTATGGTTATGACTTTTCCTAGAATCTTTTATTTAATATTTGTGTTATTGCACTATTGTATCTCGTTTATTGCAAATATCTTGCAGATTTCGCGTCGTTGCAGCTTGATCAGGATGTTGTAATAAAGCTGAATTACGTTGATGCCAGAACGCCCGTTACACCCGGTAAGTTTTCTTATGAAAATAACATTTTGTTAACTCGTCTGCATGTTGCGCTGAAGTTCCTGAGTTTGAACCGGGAAAACAAATACAAGTTTTGTTTGGGTGTGCCCACAAGGCTGATCACCTATAGAAAATTATCAGTGAAACAGTGATATTTCACTTTTCTGACATAGACTACACAAAGCAAATTATTACAATCGGTTCATATTTGGGAGTTCAACCGATCCAGATCATTAAAATCATCTGAATAGCTCAATGGTTCGGATTCATTATTAAAATAAATTGCTTTAGTTAATGAAACAGACCTCGCACTTTGTGACAATGCTTTATTTTACTTTTAACTAACAAAGACAATCGTTTCATCGAGTATGTATCGATGTAAAATTTAATTTCTCAACTTTTTTTTTTTGCAGAGCCATGTGATCTTCTGCTGTGCCCCGTGCAGACAGATGCCCTTACTTCATTTACGAGTGTCATGTCAGTGCCGGCTAACATGGCGTTGGTAAGCTTTAACTAAGAACAATGTTTGTTTCTTTGATGAGATTTGATAGGTTATTACAAGATATACACTCATATTACTCGGCACCTATGAATTAAAATGGGTTTAATGCGATCATTTCTATGTTCCAAGAAAGCAGTTCCGTTTTCATCGAATTCATCAATCATAACAAAGAACATGGCTGTGAGTTATGTGTGAAACACTTATAAGTCAAGTTACATGATTATTTTTGTTATTTTGGGTTATTACGCAACCCAACGCACTTGTAATTAATATCTGTATAAATAATTAAAACTTGAAGTAAGTTTTTTAAAAATAAAATTGAGTTCTAAGATTCAAACAATATAACTAACTGAATCGAATCATCTCCTTTTTTAAAGTTTATCGAAAATTTATAAAACAAGGAAATAGCAAGAATGCGAGAAGAAAATATAACTAGGTGTGATAAATAAGAGTAAATCAAAGTAAAAAAAAGTTTTATTTTAAAAATATGGATAGCAAAGCTCAAAAAGATTAGATTAACTTCATAATCTATTTATTGAACGGCAGAACAATAAGTTGGTCTGTATCTATTAAGTAATATTTGAATGAAAGTCACGTTTGCTATAATAGGAAAATAACAGAATGAAACAAAGAACGATAAACTATTAAAATAAATTACGGAAATATATAATTTGACATGAATTTAAAATGAACATTATTTACAACAAGGATTTTTTTAAATATTGCTTTACTAAGTATTAGGTAATATGTTTTGTTGCAGTTTTATTATTAGTCACTGTCTGTTTTCCTAAAAAACGGACTTCCGTTAATTTTGGTTGAATTAAAGTTATATCCACTCATTGTGCAAAATATATTATTTAAATTGAATTTAAACAGTCTTTTTTATATATTTAATGTGGGCCAGACACATTTCTGTATATGTTTCGCTGATTATTTTTTTACCGGCAAGAAAGTGATCAGCCTTCTGTGCCAACCCAACCAAAAAAATATTTTTCCCGCCAGGATTCGAACCCAGGGCCTCTGGCGCATCACGCAGACGCTTGAACCACTTAGGGGGCGGTGCTTTTTTACATATTTAGCATTGTTTAAAATTTAAATGATTTACTAGTGGACCCCGCGAACATCGTATCGCTTCAGAGTTCCGAATAATAACGTGTCAATTAAAACGTCATTCCATAGAAAATGTATCAGGAAACGAATTGTGAAACGAACACTTTTTCGTGAATTTTCAAATATGGTGAATTTTTAAAAAGTTATTCTGCTATTCTTGGATTAGACGAATTCAAGAAATCAGAGATTATTATAAGCAGGCCGTTCTAGAGTTTGAGTTCTAGACTTTGTTTTATTATAATACTTATAATATGAATTTAGATAGATATAGATTTATTTTTTAAAATTTAATATAACTGGAGTTCTGAATAGCAGTTTAAAAGGCACAGAAAGATGTAGGTATGTTATTAATCAAAATAAGACATATATCTGATTGGGATACTGTGTTTGAACCTGGAAATTCCCTTTATGGCGGGTTCACACGGAGTCATGAACTGGGCGAGAATACTACTACTTAGGAGAATTAGTCGTGATCACTACCTGGTGTGAACTCGGTGAGTCGTCAACGACCAATAATAGTACCGGTGGTCGTATATTATCGGTCGTGTAAATTAAGCAGTCGTGAGACATGCCCAGAACGAGTAGTTTTCTCGCCCAGTTCACGACTCCGTGTGAACCCGCCATTATTGAAATTAAAATAAAGTTTTTTATAGAATCAACGCGGATATCTTCAATGGCGGATCTACAATGAGCAAAACCTGGTGGTTTTATGTTACTCCGTGCTTGTACAGACTCAAACGCCTATTCAGAAATTGCTGAGACAGGCGATGCTCCTTAGCAGTACTATAACAAACGACCATATGAACAACAATGTACCACTTCCCTTGGGACACCCACTAAACCCTGTTGCTAATTTACCTAATGTCACTTTTGAATTTTACGGTTAAATTAATAATTGTGAATATATTGTTTGCATCTTACTTTATATGAAATCTGTTATTGATTCTTTTATCAAATACAATTTAATCCAAGCTATTCAATAGTTTTTTGTTTTTGAATTTTTTAAAAACGAGCTGAAAAATGATAGATGTTTACAATGGAATGTCTACTCTATAGTTTTTACACGGCCTTTTAAAACTTAACTTACCTACCTATGTATAATCCACGTCACCTCTATGAATAAATTTGACGTAACTTAAAGCGATAAATGTCTTATAAGCGAGAAAACAATGTTGGTGTAGTATTTTTTATAAGTCGTAATCATAATTCATAACTATGGTTTTAAAGTCACCAAACACACGAGTTTGAGTTACTTTAACAATGTCTTATAAGTAGGTACCTACTTATTACAAGGGGAGGTAGTGTTGCAAATACAAACACCATAGTAAGCTGGCTAAGGTTGACATCGATAGTTGATCTTACATAAGTAACTAATAAGGAAACCGACACTGATGCAACCGCGGTGGGTGTGGGTGGAGGGCGCTCCGAAAGTGGTAAAAAAATAAAAATTAAGTAATAGTACGCCGGTTGAAACTGCTTTTAAAAACAATTGTGATCATACTTATATTACTATATATACTATTATATATATATATATATATATTATATTTTTTTTAATTAACATTATTATTATTACTATTCCTCTTTATTTACTCTTTTATCTTATCTATAAATTACATTTAAAAATATATCTACTTATATATAAAAGTCCTCCCCATCTGATGCTAAGAACAGAGCCCATGACACCAGTGGTAGAAGTCACAAAGACAGGAATCTTCTCACAATGCGTGCCGTGTTTAGGAGTACCGCCTTCTGTATCTGCCCCTTGTTCCAATCACCCAACGCAGCGCCAAGCTTTTTAAGTGTCGATCTCAACTTTTGGCTATTAAGCCATTGACCGACAGCACTTTCGCTACAACGATCGCCGAATCAACATCCCACATGTCGACAACGTCGTGGGCCAAGTTAAGTTAAAGCTACTTTACTTGTCTTTTTCTGCTTTCACGGATTCTCGTCATCGCAACGTCCCACATCCACCGCGGGTGCGCCAGTTGACGGTCGGCTTATTAATCATTCGAGATCTGTTGAAAAAGATGGCAATCGATCGGTTAAAAAACACCACCTAAAACGCAATGCTACCTCCCCGTCTAAATGTTTTGTGAGGACGTTCACTCATACCACATATATATACTTACATATTATTACAAGGAAACTGTCACGCTTGGCGAGTTTGTTTCACGCTGAGCAACTGTTTTTACTGTGGTTAATTAAAACACGCAACCAAGGAAAATAAAATGAGTTCACATAGCTAATTCCTATAATGCCTCTTGCAAAAACCATGGAAAATTTCCATTTAAGATGATTTTTTTCAAGGACGATTTCAATTATGTACTTCAATTATTTTTCTTTGCTGTTAAGATAGCTGTAAACAGTCAATACCAGCAGAGACAACAGCAAAACTGAAAATAAATGGAATCTTAGGAAAAAATACCAACTTAAAGTAATAAAGCCAAGGACAAATTATGGAAAAAAGACGATTATGTATGAGGGGGCAATGTTGTTCAATAAATTACCAAATAATATTAAAAACAGTGAGTGTGAATAGTTTTAAGAAAAAATTAAAGTTATATATTGACACTATGAGTATCAGTGACTAACTTAGTTTGTACTTAATATTTATTAACCTATTTTTTTTGTATCTCCGTCTTTAAACCGAACCGAACTCCATTGTCAAAAAAAATGTTATTGGTTGAAGTTACCTGTATGTCATAGATGAGTATCTATGACGCACGAGTGTGCGTCAATATTTCTGCAGATTTTTCAGAATTCATATTTATGTAATCTGAATTCTGAAGAATCTGCTATGTAATACTTTTCTATAAAAAATAATACTTCGCTATGTATTCGTATACTATTTTAAAAGTTCTTCTCTCCCTATAACAAAAATGCCAAAATTCACTTCACGTTTATTAAATTTAAAAGATTTATGAGTGTAATAATAAAATTCAATTGAATGACTCGAATTCAGCATAGAAACAGTTTAACATAATTATAATTCACATAAGACATGCTTAAAACTATAAGCTTAAGCCGCTCCGCGGTCCACTTCTGTTAATTCTCACGCCCTAACAGAAAAAAACTGCTAAAAACATTAGTCAGTTTTATTTTTCCGACTCCCACAAAAAATAATGACCACTAGCTCCTACCTACCAAGACGTGTGCTTTAATTGGAGTAGGTAAGTAAACATGATATCTATTTTTTTAAGCTTTAGTATTGCTAGTTCTTTTTTTAAGCACATACCTATATTGTTACGTTATGTCCTTGTTGTAAATCACTGCATAAAATATAATTATGTGCATTGCAACCTCAGGTTTTTATTAATCATACTCATTTTATTTCTTATATATCCATGATCTAATGTACTTTTAATTCAGGTTTTAGGCAAATATTATTATAATGAAGCTCCACGATTATTTGGTCGTTAGCACGTATCTAACAAATAAAAAATTAAATAAATACAGCCTTCAAAATTTAAAATTGTTTTGACTGGTTGGTTTTTTATTAGCAAAGGTAGATTCTAGTTTTATACCCACTATGTAATAATATATACCTACATGGGTTCATACAACGCGTATAACTAAGTATGTAGGTAATCTATGGTCAATTAATAATTACCAAGCTATCATTAAAAAAATAGTGTTAAACCATTGAACTATTATTACTCTGTGTTAAACACTGCAAAGTAATTATAGCCAGGGGTGATGTTGTAAAAACAAAAGTTTAATAGCACTAAAATATAATATTATTGTTTGTAAACAGATTCTTTTATAAATATAGAATTTTGATACTTAGGCAAGTAATAAAACACAATCTAATGACATCAACAGAATATGGCCATTTTACAAGCACTTTTTCGGACAGAAGTGTTCAAGCACAAGTTATGTGAAATAATTTTGAACCTTATACATATTTCACAAAAAGTCAATGTTACTGTAGCATGGAAAAGTAACAATAGAGTGGAATTAATACAAGTCAAGCGAAGATTACTTGTTCTCTGTTTGCCAGACATAAACATGTTGTCAAAGAGTGTAGTTGTGTACTGTTTCTTGGCGCTCTCAGCGGCCACTGATGTCTTACAATGTCCTGGTATGTATCACTTTGACTTAAGCCCGCCATCTCAATCTTGACCTGCTTTCTTCTCGTTGTACTTTCTTTAAACATAGGACAAATGGTCGTTATTTCATGAAAGTTTGTATTTCTAATATACATACTTACTTAAAAGTTGTAATTAAGAGTAACATTGACTTCCTGTAAATTGTCATTTAACGTAATCTTTATAAGCAATGTTAAGCAAGATTTTATTTAGTTTGAACAATTAAATGTGTATGTAAGAAAAATCTATACTTAGGTATAGGCTATTTGGGTTAAAAAAAAACTTTCTTATGAAGTTAAAAAGGCCTTCAATAGGAATGTTATGATAAAGGCAACTAAAGTTCAAATATGAAATACTTTTTAGGCGTAGAATGCTTATATGTAGCTACTTCATAGCAAAATTTTATCAACATGATACTTCTATTATTGGTATCGAAGAGGACATTAGTTGACGTATATAATTAAATATATATATATATATATAATATATTAAACATAATTATGTTTGCTATATGTAAGTATAAAAACGGGAATTTGAAAAATTATCAAGCATATCAAACTCAGTAGCTCAGTAGATCTTTTGTCATTTCCGGTAAGCTCATATTTACTTAATAGTTCACGGAATTTATGTATGTGTTAAAGTGTATCAACTATTAAGTGTGTCGATGACATGATGTTTTACGTCATTAATAATATTACCTTCATGAAATGTAATTTCATTAAAAAAAAGTTGTAAGTACATTAATTATCATTATTGATTTTTAACTGTGCCTATAAAACAGCTCATCAATTGAAATTCGGTTTTCATATGCTAAATTCTCTAATGTTTAGTGGTTGTTTAATTGTAATCGATTCAAGAAAGTGAAAAATCGTGACAACATTATAATAATGTGTTAGGTACGTTGATATAATATTAAGAAATATTTCGTTAATTTTAGTTTGTAAAATTTGATGTGTACAATATGTAAGCAATCACAACATTTACATTAATTTATTTTTATTTATTTATTATCACTGTTGCAAATAATAGAATACATATCTATACATAAGAGTACAACGGGCGGCGTTATCGCTAATCAGCGATCTTTTCCAGGCAACCCAAGATGATAGATTTATCAAAAACAGAGATCTATAGAGCATTAATAACAATTACATAAAGGCGATTTCTCTGACCCGATACTAACTGGGACACTATTTACGATAACCATTTTTTTTTTTTCAATCTAAAAAGAAATTCCATTCCATTTATCGTTATGCCAAATTTTATTCAGATTCGTTCACCTATTTTGATAATCCATCAGTCCAAATAAAAAACACTACACCAAAATCAACTTGCATCTTTAGGGCAAGCAATAAGGAGGATATTGAATAAAATAAAATTCGTTGAGACTAATTTAAAAATCAACAGATTTTTATGCTTATTTTACGCAGCCGTCGCAGGAATCAGCAACTAAAAATTAGAATTAAAAGGTTAAGGTCTTAAAGATATTCGGTATTGCCAATAATAGGTATTGCATAAACTCATTAGTTGGCCTCGAACACGATTTTTTGTCCATCTACGTTTTTTCTTTCATGCATGTTAAAACCGTGAAATAAACACACGATTCTTTGAAAATTAAGACTTATTATGTCACAAAATACAAACTAGGTGGTAGGTGCTTGTATTTTATTTCTGTCGCAATGTCCATTAAGATTTTTAACACTTTTACTAATATGTTAAAAGTATATGTAGAAATAGATGAATTTTACTCGTCGTGGGTATATTTATTATAGTCAATGACGCAATGTCACTTGGAAAGAATCCGCCTTAAAAATTTGAATCTTAAAATTGGTTCAGTTATTTATCCATTAGAAACAAAATACCTTTTTATAATAAGGTGTAGATCAATAATCTTATAATTAAATGCTAGTCACCGCTAACATGATCTTGATACATAATTGTAACCGGTAGTTACCTCGACGCATCATAAATACTTATACATATTCAGATGAGGTTGTCCAGCCTGTCCGGCTTAGCTATATCTATGTATCATATCTAGCTATAACTATAAGTAGTTCAAAACGTATCACAATTAGCTGTTTACGTCATTAAGCGGTTAACCTTTGGATTGTTGGCAATAATATTCCGACTTCCGAGAATAATAATAATCATAACTTTGTCGCAAAATTACACAAATAATTACATTAATATATAAAATAGTAAATAAGTAGGTGAGTATTAATATTGAGGTATATAAATTTTAAAATCGAAGTCACGTTTTAAAACTGGGTCAGATAAATTTGAGATTAGGTACCTGTTAGGTACCTAATTGCAAACAAAATAAAGTCGAGAAAAAATAAAGTTAGTGACCTTAATGAACAATTGGGATTTTAAATATAAGTAAAGTAATTAATTAATAATAACCTCTTTTATAATTGGGATTATAAGTAAAAGTCATGTATTTTGAATAAGTTTTAAAAGAAAAATCAACACCCTAACCGCATCCTAACCTATAGAAAAAAAAACATCAGTAACTTTCGTGAAAAAGATAACATTTTCAAACCAAGAACAAAATATTGTATTTAAAATTTTTTTGACAGACCTATGTATTTACATAGTTTTATTTAAGACTGTAGGTATAGAGTAGAATTTAGTAAGAATGTGTAAAATCTTTATGTAAAAATTCATATGGAAAAACAAAAAACGTACCTATCTACCTAATTTATGAAAATGTAGCGTATTTTAATAAAATACGCTTTTTACAGTTTGTATGAATAGATATTGTGTGCACAGTGCAAAATATGTTCCCAAAAATTAGTACTTATCTCAATGTAGGTAAACGGTAAGAGCAGCTTATTGAGTGTTACAAACGTGTACCTAAACTTAACACGAAAAGGTACATTATCTTCTTGCAATTGTTACTTTTTATATCTAATAATTATCTGTGTTGGTTGCAGGCAGTTTTACTGAAAATCTAAAGGACAATGTGCAACTGTCGCCGTGTAAAAAACCTCCATGCAAATTAAAAAAAGGAACTGATCAACACATAACCATCAATTTTACTCCTGGTGAGCAAACCTACTTTTTACTAATTCCTTAATCTTGATCATTTTATTGGACATGAATTATGCAAAGCAACAGCAATGCCACAGCTCAGTTATGAAACCCTTGTAAATTATATCTTTAGTTCTCTAGTGCAGTTTAAATAAATATGTTAAGTAGGTACATAAAATCGTGCAATGAAAGTCTGTGGAATAAATAACGCTTTTTACAGACGAAGATATTACGGAGTTAAAAAATAGTGTGGTCGCTGACCTGTTCGGTGTACAACTACCATTTGTGGGCGTAGATGGCAACAGCGTTTGCGACAAAATACAAACAGCGGATGGACAAAAGGCAGCATGTCCGCTCAAAGCTGGCGTAAAGTACACGTACAAGGATTCCTTTCCCGTCCTCGAATTCTATCCCAATATAGAAGCCAAAGTTCATTGGGCCCTAATCAGTTCTAAAAACCAAATGATTATATGTTTCGAAACGCCTGTCAAAATAGTCCCTAAGAAATAAGGTAAAAATTGGACTTCTAAAGTTATAGGTTCTTCGGTATTATATATAAATATTTACGGAATGTAGGTATGTTTAAATAAACAATCGCTAAATCTGAACGCATGTGTTATACATTTCGATTAGTAGATTTTTTGTTGTTTAAATTTCTTAATAAATGTAATTGTACAATTTTATTTTATTTTAAGTTATTGATTAAACTTAAATTGTTAATCAATATTTTTCAACTATCTATGTACTTACATAAGTTAGCTACTCACTAGCTTAGTTACTTTCTCATTTAAACTAATATTATAAAGAGGAAAGATTTGTATGTGTGTGTGTATGTTTGTAATGAATAAACTCAAAATCTACTGTGCCGATTTCAAAAATTCTTTCACCATTGGAAAGCTACATTCACCCTGTTTAACAAAGGCTATATTTATTGCTAGAAAAGATTAGGAATCCTTACTAAAACTTAAGTAACGTAACCTAAGGTGTAAAAAAGTGCCCTAAAACTTCTTTCGTCGCATGCGCTGCGGAAACTATTGATGATAGAACAAAAATACACTGTAAAAAAAACTTAAGGGGGGTTGGAAGGGGAGGGATGAAAAGTTCTATGGAACTATCGTCTATGGAGCTCTAAAAATGAGCTAAAAGATTTTAGACTATACATATAACATCACATTACGACATAGTTAACGCGGGTGAAACCGCGGTGCACAGCTAGTAAGTTATAATTTAAGTACTACATTGTACCAAGTACCTGCAAGTTACAACGAAAGACGTTCAGAGGTTCTACGGGTCATTTCATCACTACCTGCAAATATTATGTAACCACGTACTCACACATGTATATCTTTTAAGATATATATTTAGACATAATAATATACTTTTTGTACATAGGAGAACTATGATGCGATGTGATGTATACCTACGAACCCACTTTTGTATTGCATTCTACGTAAAAAGTAGAAGTAATTACATTTTTAAAATTAGTTTTCATGTAGCTATTCATCTTACATTTAATGATAATGTAATAGAAACCTTCCCATGGAAAAGTTTAAACCTATATTATTATATAATATATTACGCACGGCATACGACCGGTTGGTAAGTCATTATTATCTTTCCTATTGTATAAAAGTTGACAAAACCAGGGCATGCCGCCACTCTACAGAAAAATACTCGTACACATCAAATTAACCTTTTGATTTTTGTAAAGATCAGTTTACAAAATTGGAATTAAAAATGGTTTATTATATCTGTTCACTTATACCTAATAACTAAATTCAATAATACCTTTATCACAAGACACTATCAATTTTTCTTTTCTTTATATCCTACATGGTAGTACATTCATTGTTACTCGCTCTAAAACACTGTTGATCATTTATTCTTAAAAAAAAGTTATTTACATTAAGGCTTTCTTCTTTCTAGTCAACATACTAAATATATACTTGACATTCTATATTTTTTGCTTCAACAGCTATATGTTTACTTATTTAATTCATCAGTCGTCTTAAAACGTAGGTAAGTAGACGAAAATTCTAATATTTGGAAAACTTTTTATGAAGCGGCGCTGGATTGACGTCGCAGGAATAATAAACAATCATTGTTCTTATTGTACTTACGTAATGTTTTATTCGATCACTAACATAGATACACTGGATAGGTACAAACATGAGATAATAAAGAATATCCTAGCCGCTTGACTTTCAACCTTAACAAAGGGATATATTTTCGCATTTTCAGTTTATAATTTAATTTTGATGAAGGTATGATCTACATATTTTTTACGAAAGTAAAGAACTTAATATATTACCAAATTAGGAACAATAATAAAAATGTATCGTTGTTTTCACAAAGAAATTTAGGGCTTCTTTTTACCTGGTGTTATGACTGCGGGGACTTCAAAACATATGACGTCTTGCTTTCCATCGTTAAGAGCCCAATGCACGCGAAGGTTGACTTGCGGGTAAAAAGCTTCGATGGGGAAAACGTTGGTGTAGACGTACTCTTTATCGGCCTCGAGAGGGCACGGCGCAGGAGAACCATCCTCAGCCCTCTTTACGTTGGGACAAGCATCGGAACCAGTCACTCCGAGGAATGGTAAGGGCAAACCCGCGATGTCAGCATATACATCATTTGTAAGAGTTTTTACGGTAGTTTCTGAAAAATGTTACGAAAAGGTTAAGTATCATTAATTATGTATGCAAACACAATTAGGTACGTACTACGTAGTTTATCAACATAAGTCTAAGCTAACCTTTAATTAAAATTACTTTGGTACGTTTTGTCAGTATATAAATTTTCATATCAAAATGAAAAAAAAATGGTATGAGAATTCGATTAAGGTACATGAATATAAAATTAAAAATCATCGGTTTCTCATCAAAGCACATCATTATTAAAACTTTTAATAAAATAAAACAACTTTTTGTCAAAATTACAAAAGATTAATTCAATTTCATTGTTCTTGCTTGATATATAAGAGTAGATATTAATTAGGTACCTACTTATACTTTAGTGTTTCATACTAAATCGGACTTAAATTCGCATGTTTAATTTTTAGGTTGAATTTTCTGAAGTAATGATATAAATCTTCTATTTAATTAGAAAATATCCCATGAAAAATGCTATCCATATAAACATAAGCATGAAGATACGACTAAGTCAACCCAATTCTTAAAGTAGATACCTATATTTATAACTCTGAAATGATTTATCTGCCATAAACATAAAATAGGTATTCGACTGTTCGTGCAATGCGCATAGCGTAGAATTTAAATAACTTACTTGGTTTAAACTTAAATGTGACTGTGGTAACGGAGCCTTTTGTTAGTTTGCATTGGGATTTCCCACATGGTGTGATTTCAATTCTTTCTTGCAAGTTATCGAAATCCTGGCCTGAAATATTAATTAGATAATACATTCATATTGTTTAAGGTCTCCTTAAGAAGATCACACAACGATAAAACAACCTTGATTAATTATAATCGCATCGATCTACAAGTTCGTTTAGGAGCTTCGATGCCACAATCACACACACTGTAATAGTAACAAGGCCGTCGTAAATCGTCTCTAAAAGTAACTGAAAGTTACAGCATCAAGTACTTAGTTAGTGCTGACATAATGACATACTTAATTATATAGCTGGTATGTTACAGACTACAGTAAAAGTGTATTTGTAAAGACATACGTTTACTAGTCAGTTAATACATTTACTTGCTCCTTTAATTGAAGTATACTTTGGATAGAAATATTAACACTACAACTAGTACATGCACGCATCGTCTAGCAAATTCATTCATTTACTAATAAGCCTTAGTAGAACCATGATTTGATACTATAGGCCTATAGGATTTATAATCAATGTATCTTTAGAATAATGACGGAGTATTAAATGAAAATGGACTAAAATTTCCTGTTGTTTTATAAAGTCAAAAATAGGTTGGAGGAAAATTAAGTTATTTACGCTCTATGTTAACAATGACTGACATTATTTTTGAACCAGTCGAAAACATTTGTTGAATTAATTAATTAATTAATTGCAACCCAATTTTCTAACCTACAATTACGACTAAAATAGTATACTAGCTCCGATTTTACTTTTATAGAAAATTTGTATAGGTTAGGTATGTTTTCAAAAATTATTTTAAAAGATGTGGAAAAATTTACTAAGCTGTCATAGAAAATGCATACACGAACTAGTCAAAATTTTAACTTGTAATTCATGCATTTATTCACTGGCTAGTAAATGCATTCATTTATATATACATTAACAGACGGATGTCTGTAAATGTATATATAAATGAATGCATTTACATGTAAGTGCGCCGTGAGTATTTTACGATACTTGCGAAGATTTTTTATTATTCAATTTATTCATAAACCACATGATCAAATTCACTGAACTTTGAACAATGATCAAGTTTACACTACATACATATTATAAAATAAAGTCGTCCACCTCGTCTGTCTGTTCGCGATAAACTTTAAAACTACTGAACGGATTATTATTCAAGTTCGCTAATAGATAGAGTGATTCATGAGGAAGGTTTAAGAATATAATCTGTCAAGATTTTGTGTAAATTGGTTAAAATATGATGATAATTGTTGAGTGTCGGCAAAAGTCAAGCCACCATTAATCGAAAACGCTGCCTAATTAGTCCCTTTGAGACATAACAAAACAATACATGATGGGATATTTCTCTTTTATAAATTATAGATCTACAAAAAATTCCGTGGTGGCATAAGCTTCCCATTCTATCTGTTATTGGTACGAAGTTCGCCGGGTCAGCGAGTATATGTTAAGTACTGAAAGAGGTAAATATTTTCTAAAGTTGTTTACTTTGTCATAATTTAAAAAACACCAATTGAAATAACCTTGTTTTGATTTAACGTAGGACTACTGCAATGGAGATATCCGGTTGGCCGATATCTCGATCGCCGAACTCAGGTTTAAATGAGCTAAAAACTATTTAATCAACCGACCTTCAAAAAACCCAAAAAGTAGGTTATCAATTCGACGCGTATTTCTTTTTTTTTTTTTTGGATGTACCACTCCTACGTCGCCGTCCGTTAACCGATTTGGATGAATGAGATGTCAAATGATAGAGTAACTCGTCGAAGTGGTCACATTTTTTTTTAACTTTTACAATAAATAATTTTCAGGATATTGAAAGAATAGTTTCACAATCCGGCGAGAAATCGGCGAAATTCACGCGACTGCGTCGCACTTTGCTTTTAACTGTATGAAATATGAACCGCCTTTCAGAGCAACATGACAGTTCTATGCCCTTGTTAAATTTTAAATGAATTTTATTTCTCAACTATTCACGTCTTTTTATTTATAACTGGTTCATTAATAATACAAAATTGATTATTCACTTTTTAGTGCGTTTTGAGATCGGTTTTATTTTTTTATTTAAAATTCATTTATTTTAAAACTATTTACAATAGCTAAACGATCGAGGATATTATAAAACAAAAAACTTATTTGGCCTTAAAAGACAAATAAGTTTCAAAATAAAAAAAAGACAAATAGTAATAAGATAAAACCAATCAAAACAAAATTGCTGAACTGAATTTAAAAGTTAAAAATATTAAAATCTTACCGACACATTGTACAGCCGGTGTGGTCTCACAAAGTATACAAGATACCAGTAATATAAACACGAACAGAATAGCAGACTTCATTTTACAAGTTACAACCTATTCTCAATACAGGTGCACAACGTTTGAGCAATTTAAAGAAGATTCGCAGCATTTAAACAACTTACGAACAACTCGCGGTCAACTTTTTTTACGGCATTTTAAATCTCTGTTGAAGGCGAAACAAGAGGTGAGGTTTCGTTATTATAACGTACTAGTTCTGTCTCGATGTGTAACTCGCGTTAATTAGGTACATCTTAACGTGATGTTATATGATGTTATATATATATGTGTATATAAATATTACAATTTTTTTTTATTATACTTAGGGATAGTTGCCTGAGGATAATGTTCTTTATTTTATGTGCAATTGGGTTTTTGAAAAAAAATTTTTTCTGTGATAAATAGGAAGATTATATATTAGTTTTAAAACAAAACTATTTTTTTTTCGCAATAATTCAAAAGTTATTTTAAAATTAAAAAAAATTTTTGAATCCAGTACCGAAGACACGCCGACAACGACGTGTGACGTCATAATGTTAGTTTTCACTCATTGCAGTTGATAGAAAAATAATAAATACAGTGTTTTGATATAATTTTGTTGTCATTATTAAATATTTAAATTTATATTAAAAATGTCGAACCTCAAAAGTTATCGTTCTTGTTTTGTACCATTATGTACGAATACTACAAAGGCAACTCCTGATAAAATGTTTTTAAATGTTCCCCAAGATGACAAACGTCGAAATAAATGGTTTCAAGCAGTGCACCGTGATAATCCCCAAACAAAATCGATTTTTTTTTGTTGTGAAGATCATTTCGATGTAAGTATTTCTTAATACCATTTTTATTATTAATAAATTTATGTATCTTTATCTAATGATTGGGATTCAATTTGATATATTTATAATTTTATAACGTTCGAGGTTATGTATTTGACTATAGTATGAAATTTTTTAAATTTTATGTTATGGTGGTTTTTCTGTTGTTATAATAACATATAAATAATTCTTATGATTTCTGTTTTTTTTGTTTGTTTAACAAACTTACCTTGATGCCTTGGCACCTCGAACTTCAGCAGAATTAAACCGAACGTCATTTTTAAAAAAAATCGGTGATCATAAATATATCAACATCAGGAATATTATCAGACTTTGCCTTAATAAATCCTTTATCACACATAGCTAATCGAAACCAACTAACAACTCGTATTTTAGCAATAAATTTTTAATATTATTGTCTAGACACGTGTAATAGCCGTAAACGCTGTACTGTTATTAAATAGCTATAACATTATGACGTCACAACTATGGTGACCAATCATGGCGCGTTTATAGTCACGTGATTTTTATTTAAATTTCATCAATTTTTAATTGTTTATAATTAATTGAAAAAAAAATTTTTTTGCATTAAATATCAATATTATTAATAATAAAGTTTTAAAATACATTAAAAAAATCAATATTTTTTTTTTTTTTTTCAAAAACCCAATTGTTCGGATATGATACATATCCGAACAATTTTATATTGAAGTTTAAAAATAGAATACACGTATCTGTAAATTATCCCACAAGAACAAACTACCGGTATATTAAGTACCCTTTATGTTAATCCAGAGCATATTCTATTGGCGTGCCAAATTTAATTCAAATCCGTTCAGCTGTTTAAGCTTGTGGAGTCACAAACTTTCGCATTTATTGGGATTGAATTGAATATACTTTCTTAATATTTTTTTTATAATTTTAGTAACGTTTTTAAGATTTTGTCTGTCAGCACACAAATGAGACTTGTTCCAAATTTCCCATTTGTTAAATTTCAGCAACTATTGGACAAATTTTAATAGGGCTCTCCCTGGGAATAGGTAGATTATTATTTGATGAATTACCTAACAAATTCTAAAGATTTTTCATTCACCCACGAAATCAGCAGTAAAAGCTAAAAGCTTGCTTTATATTCAAATTTAACATTAAATACAATTAAATGAAACAAAAAATGTATGAAAATTGTTTATTAAAAATAAAATACGTAATAAATATAAGTTTTCACAATAATATCTTTAAAAAATGAGGCAGATCACTTAAAATACTATCATTTAAATTAACATAAAAATTATGTACCTACCTAAGATTGTATAACCTATACATATGTCAAACAGCTCAATTGTCAATTAAAAGTTGCGGTTATGAGTCGCACAGTCTTTTAAATAAAATGAGAGTTTAAAAAAATATACCTTAAGTACTTTGTAATAGATATATTATAAATTGAAAATAAAAGTATTTGATGATTTAAAAAAAAAATTTCATTCACCATGCAAATATTACACATAATAGGTAGCAAGGTTTATTAAATAAAAACGCATGTGAAAATATCACTCGCTAGTAGACAAAAATACTTGATTTATCTTTTACTGTCTAGCCTTTAGGTGATAACTAAATAACATATTATACAATAGACTAATGTAAATAAACAAATGTAGGTACTTATATTTAGTTTACTTTTGACACAAATAACAGACAAAATAACTTATTTTGTGGTAGGTGTATATGGATTTCAACACTCAATTACAAAAATCAAAAAATATAGTCAAACTAATATAAATCTTAACTCTACAAAGAATAGGTTGTTCGGCATATCATTTCGTTTTTTCTCGACAGAGGTTTTAATTGTATTTTTTTGCACCCAACTTCATACTTAAGCCGCATAATCATTATATGTTTTGAGAGCTTATATAGCAAGGCTTGTGTGTGGAAAAGTCCAATTGATTCTACGCAGTAGTTTTTGGTTGATGCCCTTTTAAATATGGAGAGCAATAAGCAGCATTTTCATCATATTTTACTGTTTATATAGTCAAGACGTAAAAGTGCTGTTCAAGCCAGAAATAAATTAACCGATGTGTATGGTGAAGATATATTGACAGTGCGCCAGTGGCAGAACTGGTTTGCAAAATTTCGAATGTCGAAGATGCACCATCTTCTGAAAGGCCGGTTGAAGCTGATGCAAACCAGCGAATAATACTAGATACGTGAGATCTATGAGAAGTTAAATTTATCAAATTCAAATGAATAACAAATAATTTAATAAAATATTTGTTAAAATGAAAATTGTCTTTTATTTTCACCAAAAACAACGAAATGACAACCAAATAAAATAATATAAAGTAATGAGGATCAGCACTGTTATCGCAAATTCAATAGAACTAGTATCCACATTATTCTTTATGACATAAGAATGATATATCTTTTTGAATTATCCAAATCGGACCATTACTTACGAAGATATTAAGCTATAAACATGTGCCGTAAAAGAAAATGTACGCGGGGGCGTATGACGTCACTTCGACGGATGTCGCTTTTTAGCGGTAAGGCGCGCAGAATTTTGTTTGGTTAATTATGACTGTAACAAATTAAAGTGACCGATTTATGTCTAATTCACCTTTTTAAATTGTATTAATATTATATAGTGCTGAAATGTACAAACACTTCTATTAAAACGGCAGAAAAACAATTTTATAACGTGCCGAAAGACCCAAAACTTCGTAAAAATTGATATTCCGTTGTAAAAAGAGATGATAAAACTTTAACCTTCGCCCAACATATATTTTAAATATTTATTTTTTGTATATTTTATTTCTTATTTTAAATTTTTTTATAAATACTGCGCGCCTTATCGCTGCCAACGGATAACTGGCGGCGACCGTCTAAGTGACGTCATAGCTACCGCGGTAAACTTCGGTAGTAATTTTGTCATAACTTCGTCAATTATTATCGTAGAACAAAAATTTTTGCACTGTATGTATATGTTGTATGTGTATGTTAAGGATCTCTTAGCTCTATAAATCTGCATTCTCAACTAAAAACGGTACTGATCCTCATTTTAAACACCGTCGACATGTTAATTACAAATAAGAATATCTCATGAAGGATAGCACATATTATATTCATAAATTAGCTAAGATTCATCTCAATCACTTCATCTTTCAAACAAAAAATCACACAAAATCACGAAATCTGTCCATTCTTTTAGGAGCTACGATTCCACAGACAGACAAACAAACACGTCTAAGTTATAAGACCCTCTCTTTTCGTCTTCGCTTACAAATGGTATTTAATTTGAATAACAATTAAATATATTTTATTCTCAATGTCAATCTTCACAATTAATATCATTACTTACACAAAGGATGTATTTTGTTTGGTGAATTATGATACCAATTAATGACTTCAATAACTAATAAAACAATAATATTAAGTTCGCGTGTGCACGATCCTTATAAATATTAATAGTTACTTAAAAAAGTAATAACTTTAATCCACTAAAATTAACATTATATAAACCTCTAATCTTAATATGTTCGACTTAATACAATCATTTAAACATAAATTCGGAATGTTATTCATACTATACTTTGATTTGTTCTTGGGTTTAATAATAAAGAGACATAAATTAACTGGTAACAATAATTAAAATTGAATCCTGCTTCTAACAATAAAAAAAGAATCCTACGCAATACCGAGAATTGAGCAGTTCTCCGAAATGTGAGATACGAGTAAGTATTATAATAAATTATGTCCAGTCATCCATTATGTTTTTGAGTATTCAATTCAATATAAAGTATTTTTACTAAAGAACTGAGATTCTTAATTGTCATGAAAACATTTATTATACAGAGACGGTCACAAAAAAAAAATATCAGGAGATGCACTCGGTTCAAAAATACAAAAAATATACCGGGTGTAATCGTTAAGTGTGCACATGTGATTATTCCGTAACTATTACAGAAATCAAAAAACTTTTACCTGATATCGAAAGTACCTAATGAGTAAAATGACAATAATAACTTTTTAAAAATAAAATGAAAAATATCCAAAAAATTACATTAAACACTCCCATACATTTTATTTAGTATATTGCTTTTCAGCCATTTCAAATCAATACGATATTGAAACAAGGTTTATTATTAATTTAAAGTGGTAAGATAATTAATCTACACGTGTATCTACATCAAATTCATCAATATCATATCATACATAATTATAAAATGATAAGAGTAAAATGAGTAGGTACTGTTCCACTTAAAATAAGGAAACTAAAACCTTTCTACTATCTCATACCAAATGTATGGGAGTGTTTAATGCATTTTTTTTTTGATATTTCTCGTTTTATTTTTAAAAAGTTATTATTGTCATTTTGCTCATTAGGTATCATACTTTCGATATCAGTTTAAAGTTTTTTGATATCTGTAATAGTTACGGAATAATCGCCTGTGCACACTTAACGATTACACCTGGTATATGGTGCTTGCTGTTCAGTAATGTCTGACTTTTATTTTAAATTATATCTGCCATCGGCAATTATAATAATATAAAAATTAAGAACAGACTTGATATAATACAATGTTTTGGCGATGTTGGATACAAGCTATCTTAAATACAAAATATATCACATGTACATTTCGCACCCTTAGAATGAAAGTGACCTAATCCAAAAAATGCAATTTATGGTAAATGAGCATTAGTCTTCAAAAAATTATAGTATTGAATACATCTTAATAACATATAGAGACCGAAGTATGCGCTGTCCCCTGTTATACTCAGACATAGGTCACTTCTACTTTACAAGGTTTTAGAATATGCTTTTTAAGGTCAGTTTATGGTAAAATCGAGTGTTACAGGAATTTTGAGTTGAGTCACTTTCATTCTAAGGATGCGATTTATTAATAATACTTCACTCAAACACACATTTATTAATAAGGTGCAATCTTTCATTTTTACTTATCTGTTAGGCTTCACAAACGTCTTGTTCAATATCTGCCTCGGTAATTTTAACAGCCCGTCTTTCAAATTGCCGCAATTCGATTCCGGCGCCGCGTCGAGATATTTTTCCATTTTCACCAACACGTCACTCGGATCGGCTCCTATTTCATATTCATCTATTGCTCGATAAATAGCCTACAAATAAAAAATCATAGAATTTGTTAAAAAAGAAAATTATGCGAACAAAACATCAAAAATATATTTGTTGTAGTCTCGAATAAGGTAGGACAGCAACGTACTCAAAATTACGCAAACAAAAATTATCAAATACGTGATTTTGCCAACTCGCTACGATCGTTACGTTACGAACATTAACCCAGTCACAACCCTACATTATCTCCCCTACAGTTGATGAGATTTTTAGATTTAGGAGGACCAACAGGAGGAGCACTTGATATATGGGACATAAGCGTAACCAGAAGAAAGGACCGCGTAGTAGCTTAATTTAGAGAAGCTACTTTCTTATAAAGGTCTCACAATTTTTAAGAATTTTGTTATTTTTTATTAAATCCCTAAGAAGCGGTTGTCGCTTTTGCCTCTCTTAGCAAAGCCTTTCTTCAACGAATTAAAATCCAAAACATTTAATGTTAACATGTTTTTTTTTTAATTACTACTGTTCGCATAAAAAACCAACTATAGCACAAAGTAGTATATCATTTCATTACCTAACTCACAGTTAGGTAAAGTCAATAATGGTGCTCGCAGTTTGTCCATTCAGTGGCCAATCATCCACAATCATCATTATCCACTTGCTCTGCTCCCAATTATTGTGTGGTGTTGGAACTATTATATGTTTCATGGTACAATACATCCATCCCTTTCACACGTCGCGTCGTCTCAAACAGTTGTCGTAAAATGAGGTCATAAAGTTTACCTTTTATCTTCTTTCCAGTGAGGTTGCATAAAGTCTTCCTTGTGCAACCTTAACAATTTCTTTTAATGTTTTAATTACGCAAGTATTATAATATATTTATAGTTAAAAGTTAATAATTTTTTTTAACATATTTAAAACGTAAGAATGATAATACTTTATGAATTCAATAACTGCATTTAAAAATGAGTTTAGTATAGTTTTAAAATAAAGATAAATAGTAAAATAAAAAACACTGTATTATGTGTTTTAGAAAATTAAAATCTGGATTTCACTGGAATAATATAAAGTAATTACTTCAAATGCAGGCTGTTTATGATTGTGAAAGGCTCTTCGACTCCCATGTAATATGAACACTCCATCTTTGGTGGCATCTGCACAGGCATCTCCATACATACACTGATCAGTACGGTAGTTATATCTACATGACAGCACATACATTGCTTTCTGGTGGTAGTGGAATATAATATTGATGATATCCTGAAAAGTAAGCTAAGTCATTCATGTTATAAATACACTTCAATTAACTTATATTTAATCGATAAAAGGCTACTTATATTTGAAATGTTTTATTTTAAAATTTAAAACATCATAATTTTTTATTAAGGAACAATTTATGTATTAAACTATATTTTAATTGTTGTTTATAAGTGCAAATTACATTTAGTAGTCATGTACTCAGGTGCCTGTGAGCGCTAAGCGGGCGCCTAGTCGAGTCCATTAGAAACCTCACAGCTGGAATATACTTCGCTGAGCACATAAGAATTGAAATCCAGTGAGAAAATGCTGCATTAAGGGTACAATGCCATATGGATTACCTACATTGTTAATTTATTTTTAATGTAAGTTATAAAAAAAATAGTCTTAATAATCAGGCACTTTGCTGGTCCGGTCCATCGAATAATCACACACCCTCCACCCCCGCTTTCCTCCCCACTCGCCCGCACCCCGCCACTCACTCATTATTAACTAACACTAGTTTATACTTTATAGACAAAAAATAATCTTAGTATATCACTCTGTGCATATTTCGGTTTATGTTTTGTTTGTTTTTTGTAAATATTCCGTTTATTCTAATTTTTTATGTATCATCTGAGAATTATATTTGTCCGACATGTCCTTGTTTTTAAGGTACCGGATTAGTATGATTCTGCTGTATTATTAAATGTACTAATAAATTACCTGATCACCCCATGGTATATCCAGCTTATATTTCAACATTATTGGTGTCATATAATCAACCCAGGCAAAATTTCGCATTCTTGTCAAATTCATTAGCATGACACCCGAGTTAAGTCCTGCAAAGTGACTTATTGTAATTTAACTCAAATTAAATTAAAGAAAGAAATTATTATTACTTAGAACTCTCATACCATATTTTCCATAAAATGGGTGTTTAGCAAAGCGAGGATACCATGACACATTTGGATTGTCGTCTTCAAGAGACATAGCTGATATCTGAGATGCATTAAACTTAGAGAACATTCCCCACAACTCTTTAGGAGGACCAAGAAATATGGTATCTGTGTCCACATACACCATAGCATCTGTTTGAGGAATGAGTTGCTAAAACAAATTATCACAATTTCATTTTTTTTAAACCATCTTTGTGGCTTGTGGAAACTGACCTGTTTCTTTGTTAGGTAGGTACAGAAGGCTGTTTACCTACCTTCTTTACAGTCAAAAAAATATATAATTCTGCAGATAACACTTTCACTAAACATAACAATGCCAATTATTAAAAACATGAATTTTTCTCCATTAAATGCTAGAAAACTTACAGGTATAAACAACCTCTGAGCTGCACATTTACTAAACAAATTCATCCATTCATGTCTGTGTTCATCTGGAAAAATTATTCTCTGAAGTTCAAATTCTAAGTTATCACCAACTATTTTCTTCCACTCATTTAAAGTTACACTAAAGTTATTCCTTAACTTGTCTTCAGCAAAAATAATAAAGTATAATGGTGTACTGGAGAAAATGAGGCTTGATTTAACCACATTTAGTGATTCATTAAATCTTGAATCGCAAACTACAAAAGATATTACAACTCTATCTTTGTTTTTGCTCAGAGAATATAATATATTATTTCTGAAACAAGCCACACAAACAATTTATAAGTAAAACGGTGATACATGTTATATGAACTGGTAGATAAACATTGTCGGTATCAGTTGACTACTATTTTCAAAATTACCTGAAATCTTGATGAAGGCTAATATTTTCTTCATACCCAACCGTAATAGACTTTGTTTTAAAAGTTGCATATAAAAACAATATTACAGTACAGAAACACAAGAATACAATCAGTTTTATAGAAAGTTTTCTCATATTGTTTTTGAGAAGTTAAAGCCTCTTTACTGAGAACTCCATAATAATTATCTATTGTTCTTGTTTTTAAAATTTCCAACTCGAATTTTACTTGTACTTTGCGCGGGCCGCAAAGACATGCAAATATTAATTATTTTACTTGAATAACATTAAAAAATCTTAGATGTGCTTTAAAAGTGACATCGAATTTCTAAAAATAAACAATTTATTAAAAACATTAACGCATAACGTGATTATTAGAGCTGTAACAAACCGTATTTAATCGTTTTTCGTTACCAAGTAATGGCTGCGCCACCGCCATCTAGAGCCGAGTAACGAAACGTTACACACAAATGCATTTCGTTACTCGCATTTCTCGTAGTATGGACTATGGGTACCTACACTGTTTCAGTTCACACAAGTACCGTTGATGTGTTTATTAAATTTGCTGATCTTATGTTTTACGCATGCGCCAGCTTAGGCTTGGCGCAAACGGGCCACCGACCACAGCCACCGGTGGCCAGCGACGGCGACTTAACATACTTTTTCATATGTTTTGTATAGAGTGAGCCGCACACGTGTATCCGGTGGCGGCCACTCGCTACAGTAGTGTCCGCGACTCGCCACTAGTGGTCGCTACGGGCCACTCAAAACACTGACACCCGCCACTGTCGCACTCGGCACCACATCACGCAGTTAACCGTCTGACGTGCTACGTATCGCACGCGTTCCATGAACCACGATGCTTCAATGGATGTTCCAGAGTCCATCGTTACACTGCGCAGCAACGAGCGGGTTATAAATTGTGGCGGCTTCCAGCCACCGGTGGCTGTCGCTTGCTTCTGACACTGTTTGAAATGTAGCGGTAGCGCGCGACAGCCACCGGTGGCTGTGGTCGGTGGCCCGTTTGCGCTAAGCCTTATTTGGCGAATTTAAATTTTCTACAAATTACGAATGTTGCGACACCGCGACATAATACTATACGCAAACGCAATTAATGACTTGATTCGTTGCTCTAAGTCTAACATAACAGCATGTTATGAGGTATCAGAAGTAATGAGTTACTCGTTACTTCTAGTACGATACTAAAGTAACGAGTACTAATTGTTATAGTAACGAATATATATGGGTACGCTTTTTTTTTTACTTTTCACCTCTAGTGATTTTTCTAATAGGTACCTATCACTTCTTCACATGCTTATTGCTAGCTGCTATATAGTGACTAGTGACAAGTAGATAGTAGATACCACAGAGCAAGGTATCGCTCGCGCCGCGCCCTACTAGAGACGAAACTAATAATAATACCGCGTGTCTAGCCGGGCCGGCGAAAATCGCATACTTGCATGACGACCGTTGTAGGGTAAACACGTAAAAAAAACGTCAAAATGTGCAGTGTGCAGTGATATGGTGCCATAATTACAGTAAAACGGTTAATAAAATTCGGATGTAACATATCACAGGTAAGTAAAAATTTGCAGATTTTTGCATATTTTAGAATTACTTTAAAACCCAAAACCTCAACGTAAACGGTGCCGCCCGCTGACACTTTGTTTTGTATGAAATGTGTTGAGAAAGGCGCCTCTAGTAGCACACGAGCGACTGAAATTAGTTGCTCTGTGGTTAATACTAAAGAGGTACCTACACATGAAATAACAGTTATAGCTTTATTTAACCAATTACCATTGAACATAAAATTGACTTTTTACAATTTTAGTCTGGTGTAGATTGGCGCTTTAGCAGAATTTTTGCACGGTGACGTTGCCCCGTCACCCGTGTAAAACTTAAAATTTGACACTCCCACAATCAGCTCGGGTGAATGAATAATTCAAAGAGTATAATTATCCAATCGACTGTACAATTGGACAGTGATGGACACTAAACACATCAATCATTTATCGCATTACAGCCTGAATAGTATAGCGAAGAGGAAGTCTGCTGTGATATTAGTGAATTGTCAAAGGCAGAATTCAGATATATATTTATTTTTTTTACTCACTACTACTCTATTATTATTATTTATACCAACATGAGTATACCTATCTTATAGGTGTTGATACCTATACGCAACAAAAATACTAATTTTTGAAGCAGTTGGTTATTTTCTTTAATGAAATATTTTTATTGTTTTTGTCCATGTCTGTTTTGCTCTTCGAGTCCCATAATTCTGGACAATCTTTATACATAGATATTAATAACAGAATGAATTCTTTTGCATCTGCGCTCGCGTTTACGTCGTCGTTGGGAAGCTCTTGTCCACTGTATATATCCATTACTGACGCCGTCTCGATGCAAACTAGGAGTGAGCGTTGAATGAACGAACTGTTTTATTAGACTGTTTTCTTGGCGTCAACGGTTCGACTAGTTTACAGTTCACGAATAAACCTGTTTGCGCATGAACTAATCGACGTTCGCGGCGACGGAATGAAACGACTGAACGAGTCAACGAGTGATTACGAAAATTGCTGAAGTCAATGCGACGTGAGGTCCGCCGCATGTTATTGTTTCTTTCTCTTTCTCACGCAGAAATGGACACGTAAATAGACTTTATAACAATGCAATAGATATGAATATTTGATTAAAAAATAAATATTTTTGAATTATGTGTACGTTATTTTTTTAGTATTGATTGAAATACGTTTCGTGTTCGTCAATGCGTACTAATTAAACTTCTTAAATAATAAAAATAACAGATTATATAATGTTATAGACACAGCGTTAAACAGATTTCAAAATTACATGTAAATATAATCTAGTGTAAATATGTACATTTGTGTAAATAGTCGATTATGTACATAAAATCAAATAAACTTTTAAATACGCCAGGCTTGTATGTATATAGTAATACATAAGTACAAATTTATTTTCAGCCTGCCAGTCCTAAGCCTGGAAAGAGTATGAAGGGAAGTTTATTTAAATTCGCAAGTACAATAATGGGATAATCGATTAGTGAACAAGTTTTAAATTTAACGAAGTAATACCGATCGTTCACTAAACTACGGTTGAAATTAACGCTAATTTGTCTACAACGTAACCTAGTCGAAAATTAAACTGTTTTTTGAACTAGTTTAACGTCGGTAAACCAGTCTCGTTTCGTCGACTGTAAAAACGTCGACGACCATCACTAAAGCAAACTGAGGTTTTGCATGAGCATGACAAGCCGATCTCAAAACGATCAAGCAGCTTGATAATCATAGTTTGCTTGATGAAAATGAATAAAGGAAACGTCAATCAACGCCAGCACGTAGTTTGCTTGACAAGCAAACAGCTAAACGATCAATCACGCTTGACAGCACGTCATGCTTGTCAAGCCGCTTGATCGTTAGGGAGTAGGGAGTAGGGACCGCATTACAATTTACAAATATAAGAAAAAGGATAACGATCAGCTTCTGGTTGAGACTTGAGTGCCGGACGCCGGTCCTTAATATTTGAGAAATCACAAAATGACTGAAAACAAGACAGAAGAACTATCTGAAAAAATCCTTACAACAGTTAAAAAAAACCCCAAAGGAATATCAGCTTCACACATGTCTGCTGCAGTTCCAGAGTTATCTTCCGCAGAGCTTGTTGGAGCTATTAATAAATTATTACAACAAGGCTATTTAGATATATACAAACAAGATGGAGCACTAATTTACAAGTATTTTTTTTTAAACTGCATTAATAATGTGTTGTAATAATTAACATTATATTGTTATCTTTATTTTAAAATAGGTTAAAAAATCAGTCTTCAAAGCAAGTTGTTAAGGGAGCAGATAATGAAGAAAAGGTTGTATATAATTTGATTGAAGAAGCTGCTAATAAAGGCATTTGGATAAGAGAAATAAGGAACCAATCTAACCTAACTAATCCACAACTTACCAAAATACTGAAGAATTTAGAAAGTAAAAAGCTTATAAAAGCTGTAAAATGTGTCAATGTAAGTGTTTTAACATTTGAACAAGAAGCATGTTTCAGAATTGTAAATAAGCTTTTTGCAAGCATAACATTATATTTTCATTTTAGGCCTCCAAGAAAAAAGTATATATGCTTTACAACTTGGAACCAGATAGATCTATTTCAGGAGGAGCATGGTATCAAGATCAAGACTTTGAATCTGAATTTGTTGATATTCTTAATAGGCAATGTTTGAGATTCCTACAGCAAAGAGCTGATAAAATAAAAAATAATCCTAGAGGGCCTATTGTGGGTCGAACACAATCCTATGCTGCAGCTGATGAAGTACAAAAATACATTACTGATTTAGGTATAAGTAAAGTGAGTTAAGCTAGTTAATTCTGATAATAAGGATTTATTGATCCAATTTTATATTTATTTTACTGTCAATTTTAGGTCAAACTTGAAGTTGAGGATGTTGTAACAATATTAAATACCTTAGTTTATGATGGAAAAGCTGAAAGCAGTGTTTACTCTGATGGTAATAGAGTATACAGAGCAATCGAATCACTTATACCTCCACCAGGGCTAGTACAAGTACCATGTGGTGTTTGCCCATTAATACATAAATGTTCTTCCACAGGCCTTATTACGCCACAAGATTGTAAATATATTAGTGAATGGCTTGAACAATAAATAAATATTTTTATTTATGTAAGCATTTGTATTTTTATCATATATAACAGTAAAAAAATACAAAACTGTAGCTTTGATATTTATTATAATGACTTGTTGGTTAACATCCACTGGATACTTAAATTATATAGGTAACATTTACAATATGATTCTACTAACAAAGATATTTACTGAAAGTGTTTTTTGCAATAATAAATTGTTAAAACTTCAAATCAAAGTAAACAAATATTTTGTAAGTACATACTTTTAAATAATTCAAGGTAAACTTTAAAATAAAAGCTAAAATACAGTACACAAAGCTTTCTATGGAGTATAATAATTTTAAAATGAAACCTATTATGTACCTCCAATGTGAAAATTCTATAAATTCACCATAATACATTAATTTATTTGTAAGTCTACAAGCATAAATAATAAACTACCACATATTTTCAAAACAAACTTCTAAAATTATTTTCTATGTTGTGAAGGGCTTCTGAGAGTAAAGCATGCTCTCTTCTATAAATATTATTGTTTATACTTGATTGTACTTCTCTTTCACTTGTTTCTGCATGAACAAATAGAGAACTTAAAACATCCATTTCAATGTAATTTAAAGACTGTAAGATGATTCCATTGTTAGGGTAAGGAGTGCCAGAATAGGTATAATTATTCATAGAGTGATTTATATTTTCTGGTTTTGCTGGTGGAGGAGTAGCAGGTCCTTTTGTTTCAGGTACTTTGGGTGTTGTTACAGTCCTTGCAGAAGGATTGTTTCCAGTTGGGCCTTTGGGTTTATTATCTAAAATATATATTAGATAAAGATAAATACAATAGTCACTTGCTAATCCAGCACAATTTTAAAAAAGAAAAATTCCTAATAAAATATATCATAAACTGAAATATGCACTGATAACTAATAATTCCAGGATGTGGGCAAGGAAAGAGAGTTTGGAGGGTGTTGGCTTATTAGTCGTACCAGACTATTGAGACTACAGTATTTAAAAAAAATTATTGAAAAATTTGCATCATACCAAGATCATGAATTAGTCTCTCCATTTCCCTAAGCTGTGTTTGTTGTTGTTGAACAGTAAAATAAAGATCTGTTATAGTTCCTGTAATATGTTTCATTTCTGCTTCACGTTTGGCTTCTTTAGCAGACTCTTTTTTACTTTGTCTACAAAGAAATAATACTCCTCAAATAATAAATCTTTTGATTAAAATATGCTATTTGATATATAAAATCTTACCGATTATATTCAAATATTAATAAACCAGCTCCAATAACAAAAATGACTGTCTCTCCTAAGAGATTGGCACCAAGCTCAATAGCCATATCTTGACTTAGTACTGGGATATTTACTGGTTTGCCAAGATTTAAGATCCACATTTTTGCTTTTACTTCGCACCAATTATAAACTAAAAATTAATAATAAAATATTTTAAAGCCACCTATGAACAAAAGTATCTAAAAAAACTACTTAATACGTACATTGAGCTGGTGGCATACAAACATAGGTTCTGAAGAATGGATTGTTCTTAGCTCTTTCCTTACATATATTTGCAATGGGCTTACTTATTTGCTTTATTAAAAGTACAGATAACTTGGCAATAGGGAAAGCTCCAACAACCATGGTGGATGTTTCGCTGTTATCCCTTCAAATCTTTTCTTTTTCCTATAGGAAAAATTGCCTGTTTTTAAAATATTATATCATCTTCGTGACACAGTATTACAATTCTAAGTAATTGCAAAATAACAAATCCTAATTCATAAAATTATCTAATAAACCTTAACATCCACCACAGTCTACCAACTTCATTCCTTTTGTAATCTATAATCAATAAGTTAATTCAGAATAATTGTTGTTCTCTTAATAGTCTGTGATCACAAATCACCCAAGCCTGGGGGTTGATCTAAGGACATATTTATATTATATGATGTGTTATCACCGGAGGCTCTAGAAAAGACCGTCATGCTTATTTTTCGTATGGAAATGACGAGCCGTGTCGTTACGATAAAAGATTACGACAGGACTTCAGCATTCAGATTTAAACGCTGCTTAAAGTGACAGGACAATATTAGTTCGTTATTAGTTAGGACACAGTATAGCATCTGTTTGAAGCCCGCCCATTTAAAGAACGAGAGTGCGCATGCTATTTGTTCTTGAAAATGAAAATGATAGCGATTAGGATTTTTCGCAAGCAACCCTATACCACCGTGTTCAGAATGAAGTAATCTTTATTTTCATTTAATTTTAATTCAATAATCAGACCGGTGCAAAATGCTAGTACCGATTGACCTGTTTATACCTGACAACCCGAGAGTTGTGACGGAAAAGAATAGGCAACCTAACGTTTGCATATTCTATGGGCTTCATACTTTCGAGTTTCGACTTTCGATTGGTATAGAATTTGTCTAATAATCAAACCGGTGAAATATTTTTTTAATTTTTTTTTTTAATTATTAATTAATCATTTTTATTATATATAATTATTCTGGACTGAAATTTGTTAGACAACCCATGTGCAATATATTTATTGATATATTAAATTAAATATAAAATACGTTTCATCAAATAAACATCTCGGTGAAGGTCGTTCTATAGCGGGATCCTATACTAATACTTTATAAGCATTAGGCCAGAATCATTAGACATAAGGTCTAATGAGCAAGTGCTCGTCATGATTTCACACGCTGAAACCAAACCAATGCCCTTTAAAATGTATTGTGCGATTGTTGAAGATTTTAACAAACTGACATCTTTCAGTCGTAAGGCTGAAAACGAACTACGAAAGAAATATAAAGAGTGTGTATAAAAATTATACTTAACATATTTTTATTACATATTTCACATCAAATGATAAAGTTTGTAAAAATAATTACATTTAATTTACATTTGAAATTTTCATTTTTTTTTACATTTGATCAACCTTAAATTTCAGAGTACCATCTACAACAATTGGCAGTATAATTTCCCTCTTGGTACAGAGATCAATGAAACAAAGTTATAGAAAATCTCCAGTGATTTCTAGTAAATATTATGATTTATATGAAAATTTAATCAAAAAGGAACATAAAAATGAAGTTATAATACAGTATGTACCTACAGGTATTTTTCAAATATAATATAACCTATAATAATTATATTATTTTGTTCAAAGGGTTTTAGAATAAACCTTTGGTGATTATTAAGCCCCCATGGAGGGCATTTTTTGTTTACTGTTTAAAGGTGTTCTGCCTTTTCATTCATTTTCATTCAAACTTAAGTGAGATTATAAAACTAGAGCATGCTAACTAGACCTAACTAAATATAATTATGATGAATATATAGCTGAGCTTTCTAAGGTAAGACAAGTAAATGATGTTGGAGTCAAATGTGTAGCAAGAATGATTTTTGAAAGTATGATATAATTTATACAGATGAATAAAATTGGAGTGTCTGTTTGTAATATTAAATTAACCAATTTTTACTAAGTGCATAAGGATATATACAGGGTACATATACCAAAATAATATTTTTTTACAATTTTCGTCTATCGATATGTCTGTTTGTTCCAGCTAACCTCTGAAATGGCTGGACCGATTTTGACAGATAGTTGATGTAATAAGGAGTAACTTAGGCTACTTTTTTTTAGAAATTAATATAAATAAAATATCTATTTCGCATGGACGAAGTACATATTACATATTATCTATTATTATTTTTCCGTTCGCTATTTTACTCTATGGGCTATCTAACATCACGTTACGACGAAATTAACGCGGGTGAAATCGCAGGGCACAGCTAGTTACCAATATTTTTTTAGATTTCTTGTCAGTTAGCTCATTACATAATAAAGGTTTTTATAAAATTTTATATTGTTCAATAGCTTAGTGTCTCATATTATAATTTGTCACATCATTTATAAATTTATCACCAAGTAGTAATACAACTAGGATCTTTATTATCATCATAATAATAATATTGTAAAGGTGAAAGTTTATGTGATTTGTTATGAATTTGAGTAGACATAAACAAAAAAAATTATGCTATCATCATTCTTAATTCCGCATAGGATACAAAGTTGCGAACAACTTTTTAGGCATATAATATGGCTGCATCAAAATAGTGTAGTGTACCTTTAATTTATTTTTCCTTGACATTATTCTACAATGACATATAAATACAAACTATGGGAATTGAAATCTTACATGAAAATCTATTCTGTAGATTTTCAATGTTATTTAACAAGAAAGGCTAAAAATGCTGTGTTTTATATTGTGTACAGATTATGTAATTTATGATTTTAATTTATATTTTCAGATTAGCTGACAGTCAAGGAATAAGTCCTGCCTTATTTGTTAGATCATTATTGCAAAATGTATACCCAGAGTCAACCATGGTGAAAAAATGTTTAAAAGACTCTACTATTATTGAAAATAAAGATTTGGCATTTCAAGTATTTTTGGTAAGTTGAAGAATATATGCAAAACCATCACTTTATTATTTAGTTATTACATTGTTACCATAACCTAGATATAATTAAAATGATGTGACTTTTTCTTCAGGGTATCATGCATGATAATCAGTATGGACCATATGCTGATATAATTAAACAGTAAGTACTTTTTATATTAAGCAATTGTTTCTATAAAAGTAAAATCCCATATGCTCTAGTACAGGGGTGGCCAACTTGGTTAGATCCAAGATCTACTGTTCACTGACAACACCCTGTGCGATCTACCAATTATGTACATACTTCTTTAATTCTTAAATGAAACAACATACCTAGTTAATGATTAGGTAATGCGCAGTCTGTTGTACATATTTACCTTTTTGCCTTGCCACGATCGACTGTACTAATAGTCGCGATCGACCGGTTGGCCACCCCTGCTCTATTAGATATGGGATAAATAAATTGATGCAGTAATGTATTACTGCATCAATCAATTTGATAAGAGGTTGGATAACCTTTATAGTAAGTGTCTAGTTTATCAACAAATGTTTTCTTAATTAATGTTTCAGATCCATTGGATTAGAATATGAACTGCGGTTGGAACAAGAGTTAAAAGTCATGAATATTACATTTTCCGATGAGAGCATACTTAGATTAAGAGGCTATGATAAAACACCAGATTTCAAACTAGATGTACCTATTGCTGTAGATGGATTTGTTGTAAATTGGATTGAAAGCAAAGCATTATTTGGTGATGAAGAAAATCATTTAGGATATCTTAAAGAACAACTCATTTGTTACTGGAATAGATTTGGTCCAGGTCTTGTAATTTACTGGTTTGGATACTTAGAAACACTTGAAAATACATCTGAAGTAAACAACATGTTTATACTCAGAACGGGATTTCCTAGGAAAGAAAGTATAACTCTGTATCAAATTGATTCCTAAATCCTTTATAGCGCAAAGCCAAAATTGGTACCAATTAGCCATATTGATACCAACCACCACCATTGGTATTGATACCATTGGTATTTATAATTTTGCTTCTGTAGTCTCAACAATACTCCCAAACATTTATAGTAATTTGATAAGAAAGAAGGATATTACATTATACCGGGTGTAATCGTTAAGTGTATGGTAAAATAATTAATTTACACGTGTATCTACTTGGAATTCATCAATATCATATCATAAGTAGGTACTAAAGGTGCCACGAATATTCGGCTACTATTCGGTATGCTGCCCACCACTTGTAAGGATCAGCTTTCCTATCAAGGCGAGTAGTTTTCAAATAAAAATCTATCTCATTTGCCACAGTATTCTTCTCCATGTTCTCCTCAATCACTTCAGAGATGCAGGAGATACCTGATCTGGTTATTTTGGTAATTTCTTCAAAAGGTTTGAGAAGTTTGATACATTGTTCCATTAGTTCCCATTGAGCATGAGTTAGATTATTTAAAGTTTCATGATCTGTTATGTACAAGGATACTGCTCGCTTTTGTTCTAATAATCGCTCCATTAAATAATACGTCGAATTCCAGGGAGTGCTCACATCTTGTACAAGTTGATGGTTAGGCAATTTAAGCTCTTGTTGAATGGATTTAAGTTTCTGCTCTGCTAAGCTTGAGTGGTTAAAATGCGTAACGATTCGCCTCTCAGCAGCTACCATCTGTAGTACTTCTTGTTGAGACTTTAGTGACTCCTCTATAGCTCTTTGCAAAGAATGAATGAAGCACCTACCTGAATCATATCCTGCATCACGCACACCTTTTATCATATTAGCCCCACTATCATGGACAAGTAAATGGATCTTGCTTTTAGGTATATTCCATCTTTCTGTAATAGCCTCGAGTTCTTTTGCAATATTGGCTCCGGAATGTGTACCGAGAAACGATTTCATAGCTAAAACGCCATGTTCCAAAATGAACTCAGGAGATATCCAGTGCGCAGTGAAGCTCAAAAAGCTCTCGTTATTGTGCTGACATGTCCATATATCAGATGTCACTGATACTGCTGTCGCCTGTGAAATACTGGCTTCTATTTTAGACGATATTCTGTTGTAAATATCAGGAATAACTTTCTCGGTCATGAAAGTACGACCAGGTACTTTATAATGGGGCACAGCGGTTGCCATAAGCCTCTGAAAGCCGACGCGGTCCACAAGTGATAATGGTTCGTTGTCTAAAGCAATCATTTCACCAATCAAGTAATGATATTTTATAGATTTCGGATCATTAATGTCCCACAACAATTTCCTCTCTGATGTTTCTTTCAGTGTTAGCTGTCGTTCTCTTGATCTGGACGTTCCTGGTACTGCTCGTACCTTGGAATCGGTGGAAGTAGAAGTACCGCCCTTATTCGTGCCACTTGTCGAGGGAACATCAGTTAAAGTAGCGTACTCCTCAGCATGTTTCGTTTTAAGATGGTTTTTCAAAGAAGTTGTAGCTGAAAAAAAAAACTAAAATGAATTCCTTTTCACGATTTTTTTAACAGTTTTTTTATATGCCATGTTCACACAATGACGACTCGTGGATAATGACGGACAAGACAAATCTCAAATCACGTTTCACCAAAAGCACGAATAATTATTATTTTGTAAGGAGAAACGTCGAAACTAAATTCAGAAAATGTCTACATTTTGATGAATCATGAAAACTAACGATTGCGTACGCAATGTGAACAGACAACCGTCATAACGTATCGTTATCGTGTTTTATGACGAATCGTCAACGAATAAACAAGCCATTAAATTAAGTTTTGACTTACTTGCTTTTTTTCCTTCTCCGCCTCTTGATATCTTGTTGTTACACAACAAACACTCAGCCAGTTTATTATTTTCACTATCAATCTCATAATATTGCCATATGGCCGATTTCTTATTAACTGGTGTCATTTTTTAACACAACCAATTGAAAAAGAACTAATGAACTTTTTATAATGATCTGACAGAGCGGGCCGTGACGTGCCTACTCGCAACAGAAACAAACATCAAATGACCGCACGCCGCACGCCCGCCCGCGCTCGAGTGAGACAGATCGCGACACGATTTTGCGTTCGACAAGCATGTTCATGGTGCCGAATGTTCGGCGGCCGAATATTCGGCGCTTCGGCCGATAGCGTGGCTGAACATTCGGTATTCGGCTAAATCACTATTCGTGGCAACTCTAGTAGGTACATAATTATAAAATGATAAGGGTGAAATGAGTAGGTACTATTCCACTTAAAATACGTACGTAAACTAAAACCTCCATCTCATACTAAACGTATTGGAGTGTTTAATGTATTTTTTTTGGATATTTCTCGTTTTATTTTAAAAAGTTATTATTGTCATTTTATTCATTAGGTAAAGTACTTTCGATATCAGTTTAAAGTTTTTTGATATCTGTAATAGTTACGAAATAATCGCCTGTACACACTTAACAATTACACCCGGTATATAAATTAAGAATTCTTTATTGCGAGTCCGGACATCAGAAAGTAATATGAATAAGTGAAAGAATATATGTGAATGAATGAAAATATTTGACGTAGTCACAGCTCCTTTTCAAATTCTTGATTTGAATTTTTATTGTTTTAATTTAGCGCATGGCAAAGAGTTACTTCTATAAAGAAGCCACACCCAATTCGCCACACCTTGTATGGTAAATTACTATTTAAACCTGAATAAAAACTTCATGAGATTTTTTTTTTTTACTTTGCTAGATACCTAATCCTTTACTTCACTATGGTTAAGCAAAGCGAAGCAGCACAAGTAGGCCGCAAAACATAAGAGAACAGCTGTTGTAAATTGTAAAAGCGGTATGTATTTTTAACCGACCTTCAAAAAAACCAAAAAGGAGGCCACTTTTCAAAGAGCAACATGACAGTTTTATTTGAATGTTATATTGAATGCCCTTGTTGAATTTTATATAAATTTTATTTATCTACACTATTTACGTCTTGTATTAATAGTAAGTTCATTTATAATACAAAATTTATTTTTTACTTTTCAGTGCCTTGAGGTCGATTTTTTTTTTTGTTTAAAATTAATTTATTTCTAGTTCTGTCTGTACAGGAATGTGAGTAACGTCGCAGTTCACCTGTAGTGAATTGTAACATTAATAACTGTCTTTTAAGAAAGCATTCTATCATTTTAATCGTCAAGATTCTAATAAATGTACTTAATGACATTAAGCGAAAAACAAAATTCTGACATAAAATGTCTCGTGCGTAGTCTAGATAGGTACTAAGTAATAATAACTATATATTAATAAGTCATGGCCATAGAGAATAAAACGTTAGATACGCTAGTCAGTAGTCATATGTATCCATATTCCATACCACTATTCTTATGTATATTGTATAATATGTTGTCGTTTCGGTTCTTAATCATAAATGGCCGCTCGCGATGAGTACAGACAATCCTCGACTTACGTCGTTTCAAGTTGTTCTATTTCACTTAACTGAATTTAGTTACAGAATCATTTAGGACGTCTGAATTCAGTGAGGTGGAATAAGCCCTTTAGTGTGGCTTCTGACTGACTCATTTAATATCCTAATTAAGGTAGACTTCCGACCTGCACGGCTCTATCGAAAAATGTTCAGTTAGACCTTAGGCAATACAATATTAGTTAAAATATATTAATAATTAAATGAAAATATAGTTTTTGCGGTTATTAAACTTAAAATTCTTTATAATTAATATAGTCAGTAAGCTAAGTTTCTTGCGAGAATCGGAACGCAATGTAGTCAAGAATGACCAAACGTGTCTCGCAAAGTAGTTGTTTTGCCATATTAATTTTTGGGGTGGGCTACCCTTATCACTTAAGGGTATGAAAAATAGATAGTAGCCGATTCTCAGACCTATTGAATATGCATTTAAAATTTGATAGAAATCAGTAAAGCTGTTTCGGAGGAGTAAGGTAACTAACATTATGACAAGAGAATTTTATATAGAAGATTCAGTAGGTCTGAAAATCGGCTACTATCTATTTTTCATATCCCTAAGTGATAAGGGTAGCCCACCCCAAAAATTAATATGGCAAAACAACGTTTGCCAGCTAGTCCATTGATGTATTAAAAACCCACTAACCCCTATTTTTAATACATCAATGGGCTAGTCTTATATATACGTCGCAGGTGTGTTGTCAAGGCTGTGATATTACAATTGAACGGTAAATTAACAATAAACAATTTAACGACCTGGTTTTAGTGACAACTGACATTGTAATGTTTGCCCCTATTGTAGTACTTAGTAGGGGCGTAGTTAAACGCGCCAAAGGGTTTTTTTTAGTAGCATAGTTGATTCATGGTTTTGTAATAAACTAGTTAGTTCAAGGTTTTTCTCTGGTACCCATCGATTTATTGTTGGTTAACACAGACTATCTTTAGACCGCGTTTTGTAATAACACCGTATGTCTATGTCCTGACTAGAGCGGTAGAGTCTAGGGCCTAGCTGTGCCTTATTTATTTCTACTTAATCTGTGCAGTCAGTTGTTTTGGACTTTAGTCATACAATAATTCTCAAAATACCGAAATATAGATAATATGAACGATGAAAGTATGAAAATTTCAGAAAAAACATGGGCTAGAACTGTAGATTCTATCCATAAGGTTTGTATAAAACTTTTTACCACGCAGTGTATATTTTCTTAGTTGAGATTTATCTGAAATTTTTCTTAAAACTTATCACTCATTTTTTTAGGTCAGCTATTCAGATGGCATAATTGATGGAGAGAACAGTGTTTTTCAATCAAGTTTTGACATGGGATATGAAGAGGGTTTTCAGTTTGCATTTAAATTAAGCTTTCATAACACTGAGTATGTCTTGTATTAATGGTTTATTTTGGGTTTCAAAACAATTAAATATTATTTATATTGTTCTTTTTAGGTTACAACTACAAGATAATTGCATAATATGTTCAGACAATAATAAATTAAAAGAAAATGTTATCAATTTATACAATCTTCAAAAGGAAAGTAATAATGAGAAATTATTAAGAACATAATTTGGATCAATATCTGGAAAAAAAAATCTAATTATATGTTTCTTGGTTTCTTTTCTGGAGGTGGTTTCATGTTCTCTTGCTTGATCTCCTGCTTTATTTCTAAATGACCTTGTATATTGCCATTTATCATTTCAGGATTTATTGAATCCATTGGCTCTTGTTTTATTGTAATGTTATTCATACCATCACCAGCTTTATCAGCTTTTTCATTATTTTCTGATTTTACTGAGACACCATTTGTCTGTTAATAGAGATGAATTATTTAGTTTAACCTGTTTGATTATATAGCATTATAATTAATAGTTAATTTAATATTGACACCTGCTCGCAACCCTATGATAATAAGCCTCAGTAAATATTTCTAAAATTTGGATTTGTATATCTACAACTACCAGTTTAAGTAAAATAAATTAGTATGAAGTATATTTATCCTTTTGTACCTCTCTTGATCGCCTCCTTGGTCTAGTGGTAAGCGCGTAAGCGTTACAACCGAGAGGTCCTGGGTTCGATTCCCGGTGGAGATAAAAAAAACGGTCTGGCAGGGCATAGAAGGCTGATCACCTTCTTGCCTCTAAAGAAAAAATCGATCAGTGAAACAGATGTGAAATGCATCTGCCCCATACCCCACTAGGGGACACGGGACTTCACTTTACACCTCTCCCGACTTACATACATATAAGTTTTCATTAGGTACTTACTTGATTTGTTGCTGTAGTAACAGTAGGTAAGGGGAACTGTCTCACTAACTCTGCTAACAACATATCAACACGTTGTCTTTGAAACAATGTTGATGGTTCTTCTTTTGGTGTATTAGAAATTTCTTTTGGGGCAGTTTGCCCAGCATTGAAGGGACTGACTCCTAAAAAAATTTAAAGATAAAAATTACACCACTTAATAAATATTTATTAACTGTATAAAATTAATTATTTATAAACAATATTAAAAATTAAAACAAAATGGGAATACAGTGCAGTTTCCACTAATTAAATTATGATATAATTCTCATATAATTAAATGTTTGTTTAATTTTAAACACTAAGAGCTATTTTTTTAAACATATTTGTTCAAAAAAATAGCTCATAATCTCCTCTCCTTCAGAGAAGAGTCATAGTAATTATGAGCAGACATCACATTTTTCGATTAGGCAGTTAAATTTTTTTTTCCCTTAATTTATCAATAAACATTTTATATACATAAAACTTTTAAATATAATAGAGTGATATAAAATATTAGACTAAAGTTAAAGAGAGAAACAACATTATTAACCTCTTTTTATATAATTATATTTATTATATATAATACCAAAAACCAATCACATAAATCAATAAATTAAAATATGTTAGACCCTGTCAGAATCGAAAAATTATTGTAGCAACAATAATTTTGTAAATTTAAATTAGTCATTAGAAGTGAAGTCCCGTGTCCCCTAGTGGGGTATGGGGCAGGTGCGTTTCACTGATCAATTTTTTTCTTAAGGGGCAAGTAGGTGAGCAGCCTTCTATATCCTGTCAGACCGAGTTTTTCCTTTTTTAACTCCACCGGGAATCGAACCCAGAACCTCTCGGTTGTAACGCTTACCACTAGACCAAGGAGGAGAGTCATATAGAGGTTTTCTTTAAATACATAAGTGAAAAATCAGAAAGTAGTAGGTGGCCTATTCTTATTTTGATTGCACTGTACAATACTACCAATGTATAAAACAAGTTTGTGAAAATTAATTGTATACCTACTAAGAAACTGTTGCCAGAAACATCTTTCAAGGAAATGTTGTAATAAGTACATAGTTTACCTGGTTTGTTAGCTTTAAAGTCCCACCAGTATCCTTTACTTGGATGATATTTCGAAAAAGACATTGTTTCTTCAAAAGAACATTGAAGATGATGGACAGCTGAGAGCTATTAGTAATAAAAAAAATAATCAGAGAAAACATTTTACTCTATTATAGAATATTATATATATATATTTATATTATTATAGAATTAATTCATGTTTCATTAAGATTTAACTTACTAATCTTGAGTTTAAAACACTTGCTAGATCAGGAGCTTGATACACTATTCCAGCTATAATATAATAATCTGCTAATGGAATTGTTTGCATAGGGCTGTGTCTGTGTTGCTTTCTTATAACATACAAAATTGGCTCTTGCACATGCAGTAAAATATATTCCAAACCAGTCATATTCCTAAAAAAATACCAACTTGAAAAAATCTCAATTAGGAAACTTCAGATTTGAATTCTTTTTGTAAGTCATCAGAGGTGATCCCATATTAATTTTATCAAAATAGATAACACTTTTTGAAAAATTCAACAAAATCTAAAAATCTGAATACCTATTGACTATATGGATGATACAGTCATTTTGTTAATTGTGAAATCTAATAAGAGCCTAATGATAGTCATGTTTTGATGAGTTGTTAATGTATATTTTATTACATATTTTATTATTGTTATATATTTTATTGATATAGATTTAGCATTTTTCAAAATCTCTATAAAAACTAAAAACATATGACTTATATGACATCCAGGTAGTTTAAATCTGTATTCATTGTTAAACTACTCAAGAATGTTTCACTCACAAGAAACTTCAAATTGTACATAAAAGTAATTGGTGCCAAACTGTAGACAATTCTTTAAACTTGGAATTATTATTTTTTTGTAGAATTATTAATTCTGTTTACTTTTTAGTGCACTTAGAAGTTTGTTTATAAAAATTTTCAAAATATTAAAGAGAAACTAGAAACTGAATACATACTGAAGTTGATCCATACTAAGACGTTGCATTTTAACCACTTCATTATTGCATGTTCGATCGAAGAATGGATTTGATCTTTCAGAAAAATAATCCATAATATTTGAAGGATTTAAAGACGGTATCCAAGCAGAGTCGTGCCATGACAAACCAAGTGGATTCTCATTTGCAATAGGAAGATGACCTCCAATCCTTGCAGGCATCATATTTCCGGTTTTATATTAAAATATCTACACAGTAAACTCACTAAACAGGGATTAAAACTTAAACAAAAATATTTCAGTATAACTGCAACTGATTTTTTGTTGATAGTGCTGAATGCTGATTAGTGATTGCTGAACTGCTGAGTGCTGAGTAGGCTTGTTGAAAAAATATCGATACACCAATATATGGATATTATTTTTTCGATGTATCGATATTTTTGAGCGATATTTAATGTTTCGATATATCGATATACAATTCCAAGTATCGGAAAGATATAAAAAATCGATATTTTTTATGATTAACCACTACCACAATTCCAAACTCAAAAAATTCTTCTCCGTCGTTGGTCCGGACATGAAAAAATTATGATAGATGTTGCTGCAGCTTCAGCAAACTCCATTTTACTTTCAACCAGTGATGGTATGCCTACCGAATTGAAGCAATATTATACCTATCTAGACCAGCCTATAATACCCAGAAAAGAGAATTCAACGAAATCTGTTTTGATTGTCGCCATTTTATCTTAGTCTTTTCCGACATAGCTCTAAAGTATTTGATATTGCCTGCGTGCTCGGTCTCCTCAAAGAGAGTGGCATCTGCTGTGAATCTCGAAGTACCCAGTATCAGAAGTTGGCTTACAGCCGAGCACATAAATCAAAGGAATTTGCCTATGTCTGTATCAAATAAATATTGGTTTGATTAATAAATAATTAATATTTTTTATTATTGTTCTTGATTTATTAAAAATAATGTCTATTGATTAGTATTTATCTAGTAATGTGCGATGTTTGAAGTAGATTGGGCCAAATAAATTAATTTTTTAGAGCCAATATTCTCTGTTAAATCACACCGATATATCGATAGTTTTTAATAAAAATATCAATATCGATATTGATATTTTCAAAAAATATCGATACAATATATATCGATACTTTATTACATTTCCGACATCTCTAGTGCTGAGTACTGACTGGCTGCTGAGCAGTGGTCTCGAACGTCATAGAGCGAGATCGGTAGAATTGCCAGCTAAAATCGGTATATTTGTACCCAAAATCAGTATTTCACAAAAAATATCAATATTCGATCAAATTCGTTTATTTATTGAAAAAACAATTACAGACTAATTTTTAAAAATGAACTTAAGTAGGTAAAATTTTTTTTGTAGAAAATATATTCTTTAGCTATAGCCGCGGTCATCTTCGAATTAATTTCGAAGTCTTACTGCCACACTTAATAGACGTTTATTAGTTACTTAAGTCGTTCCTTAGTAAAGATTTAAAAAAGTTCGCTCTCAGAGTCAGTTAACGGTTCGTTACCGTCCCTTAATGACAAAGTTAAGTACAGCAAAACCTTAACTTTTTAATGATTGATTTTGACATTTACTTTTGAGGTTAAATTTTTATTTTGAGTACTTTAGAGAATTCACATTAGCATTAATTAAATTTTTTTTATCAATAGTAAATATGTCTGATCTGGTAGACTTTATTGACTTTGTGGACTATGCCAGAAGATATAGAGAAGTGGCGCCGAGGCGGTATTTACGTGATTATTCTGATCCCTTTACGAAATACTCTATAATAAATAATAATAAAAAAAATATTATTACTTTTTATAAAAATAGGAATATTTTTTATTATTAACAATAAAGCTGTAATTAAACTTTAAAACCTTCTTTTCGTGTGAAAAAACAACACAAACCAAGAAAATTATAAACATAACCTTAAATAAACCTGACAACATTGACAGTTAGCATTAAGTGATACCAGAAAAAAAGGGTCCGGTTGCTTTATTTTATTTATATGAAAATAGATGGTTCGCTTTGTCTTTCACTAAAAATGATCGGTAAAAGAACTTATTTTAATTTATGTTATTTATTTATATGCTTTCAATGTGTTTAAATATTTTTTTTATATTTACTAATAACAGTTTTTCAAGTGTGGCTACACTAACCGTTTATCGATGTGCATCAGGGTTTACAACCATACGATAATTATCGTACATATGCGATAATTTCATGACTGCGTACGATGTACGATGATACACTATTATCCCACGCAGATTGAACGATAATTTCCATTATGATGCAAAATTTGATAATTACTTTGAAATTCAATAGCCCAATTCCAATTACAGTCGTTTTTTACTGTCAGCGTCATCTGTTGGCTCATTTTTTAATAAGTTGATTTCGATGTGTGAGTGCAAATACTAATAAAATAAAAATAAACACTTTATCTGTGTGGGAGCGTCGACTGCTCCGTTAACTATGATCTGTATATTGTATCGGTCTCGGTGTGCCTATCTGTTGGTCGACTAATCACATGATAAATCCTACAACGCTCTCCTTAGGGAGCAGCGCTGGCGCATTATATGAAATAAAACGTCCGCTCTCTCGCGCGTCAAGTTGGACAACAAATCCAAGAAAAGCCACTTCAGCAAATATCTGAAGCTGAATGACCAATTACAACGGCATTTGTATACATTCATCACCGTTATCTAATCTTCTGTGTTTTTGCAATATCCCTCGAATTTTCGCGAAAATACGATCAATCAAATTATCCTGCAACATATGTATTGCGTCCATATTTTAATAAAAAAAAACCAGAAGTTTACAAGGTTTGAACTATAAAGCATTTGCAACCCATTATAGTTTCATATGATTTTTTAATTTAATGTATGCTAGTCATTGTCCTAGTGGATACGACAATTTTACGGCCCTGGTACGATAGCTGCCTGGCTTCAGGTTGTGAACCCTGGTAGTAGGTACTAGGTAGTAGGTACTTAATAGCACTAGGTAGCGTAGCGTTTCTCTTTGACTAGTATAATATAATTGTATATATACTGTATAAGTGGTTTGATTGTGGATTGTTTATATTGTAAAAATGATTTGAATTGTAAACGCCAATGAATTACCTGTAACAATAAAAGGCAACAGGAAAGTGTTATGGAACATTTGTAAATAATGAAAATGAATGGGTCTAGCAGTATTGCTTCGGATGCAGTATTACATGCGACAGAAGATTCAGCAACATTAACTGTAGCAAATATTGTGGCAACATCATCGAATGAAAATGTTCGTGAACACTCTGAAGATTTCTACGATCTTAAAGGAAAAGTTGAATCACGTTTATTATCGATGTGGAACAATATGAAGTTTGGGTGGACTGTGAAATTGAAAACTAATTTTTCAAAGGAATCACCCGTATGGCTCTTAGGCAGATGTTACCATCGTAAACTTAGTCCAAGTGGTTCATTGGAGTCTTCAACTGAAGTCGGAACAGAAGCTACTGCAAATGACGCTGTAGACCAGATTTATGGGGAAGGTATAGAGGGTTTTAAATCAGACTTCATAAGTAGAATATGGATGACATATAGAAGGGAATTCCCTACCATGTCTGGATCATCATTTACAACAGATTGTGGTTGGGGCTGTATGCTGAGAAGTGGACAGATGTTGTTAGCACAAGCATTAATTTGTCATTTCTTGGGTCGGTCTTGGAGATGGACACCAGATAAACCAATACAGAATGCTAGAGAATTTCAAGAAGATTGTCTTCATCGGATGATCATTAAATGGTTTGGTGATAAATCATCTGTTAACAGTCCACTTTCCATACATCAAATGGTCTTATTAGGTGAAGATTTAGGAAAGAAAGCTGGTGACTGGTATGGACCAGCTTCTGTTGCCCACTGTCTAAAAGCTGTAATGAGTGTTGCCTCTAGAGAAAATTATGAATTTGATAAATTAGATGTTTATGTTGCTCAAGATTCAACTGTTTACATTCAGGATGTTATCTCATTATGTAAATTGCCAAATGGTTCATGGAAGTCTCTTATTCTGTTAGTGCCAGTAAAGTTAGGATCTGAAAAATTTAACCCTATTTATGGTCCATGTTTAACATCCTTACTCACCTTGGAATTTTGTATAGGAATTATAGGTGGAAGGCCAAAACATTCACTCTATTTTGTTGGGTATCAAGATGACAGACTGATTCATTTGGATCCACACTACTGCCAAGAAATGGTTGATGTCTGGCAACCAAACTTTTTACTTCAAAGCTTTCACTGCAGATCTCCGAGGAAGATGCCAATAATCAAAATGGATCCCTCCTGTTGTATAGGCTTTTATCTACCTACACAGAATGATTTCGAAACTTTTATTAATATAATAGGATCATTTCTGGTACCTAAGTGTGTCTCAACAAATAATGAATATCCAATTTTTTCTCTACATCATGGAACCAGAAGCAGTGTTATGAATCAGCCTAATATTCGTTTTTCAATCTATGAGACAGAGAGAAATTGGGTTTCCCCTATTCAAGATAGTGACACTGATCTAGAATCAGAAGAATTTGTATTATTGTAAATATTAATAAAATATGTACATAGAGAATGTGACTTAAAGATGCTTCTATTTATTTATCTATAGCAATAAAGCAAATAAATTATTTTATTTTTGGCTAATAACGTAATTATTCATTGTTATTGGTGAACAATAAAGAATATTACCTATATGCATTGGTGAATTCATTAATAAAAAATAATGTTGCATAAATGAAGATTGTCAAATAGGCAATTTGTTTAGAATATATTTTATAAACAACTATAAACTTGTTAAATAAGTAAAAATATTATCCAGTAATTAAAAGTATACTATAGATATTTTTTTCATTTATAGTTAAAAATGTGACAGATTCAACTTGGTTCTATTTACCAACCAGTAATACCATCCATGAGAACCTAATAATGTATTTATTTCTTTTATCAAAATCAGTAAAGTAGTTAGGAGCAGACTTCATAATATATAGAGAACACACTCCTTTGGGTCATATAAATTAAATTATAATATGAAATAGTGAGTGCTCTAGAACTCTAAATAATGCAGGTGACAAGAACCTCCTTACTTATAAATATTGCACAATTAAGCATGACAATGGGAATGTGAAAGAGCATTTGAGACAGTTTTAAGTTATACGAGAAACTATTTAAAACAATTTTCTTAATTTTTTCAGAAAATTAATATGCCGTTTATTTTGTGGTATATATATACAGCTTTTTGGAAATAATTGGTTACAAATTAAAATTGGTAAAACAATTGTTGATATCATTAAAAATTTAAAATTATGTATTTTAATTATCTTTCACAGGAGGTGGATGTCTAATGAAGTAATGAACAGCATTATAAACCATATGGGGTGCAATATTGTGCAGAGGATGAACTCTATTCAACTCGGTTTGAGGTGTGCCAATTACAATTGCTTCTCCAGCCCCAGTACCATGTTGAGCTACCGACAGACCACTCAGTGTATAACATGTATGGTAAATGTCACGAGGTCTAAAACAAATAAATATTAATTATAGCTTGTGCAAGACATTCTTATTAGCTTTAAGTAAATTCATTTAGTATCATGAAACAGGTAATTACAGATTACATTATCATAGGTCAGCAAGTTTTGACCTTCAAGTTGTTGCTTGCTGCCCTTACTATTAAGGTCAATTAGTTTATAGGAAACAGTTAATTATTGACAAATAGACATACTTTCCAGGCTTATCTATAAGACCACCTTCTGGACATTGGCAGCAAACTATTATGTACTCTTGTAAGGCACTTTGATTGAATAAAACTGATTCCATTAATTCTTTGTTATCTGCAACAACCAAGAATATTTAAAATAAAAAGTAATTCATAAAACACAATTAGTGACAAATGGATTAACTGATCTTCATATATTGTAGCTAAGCATAATTGTTATCTTGAATGTATCGGCTATCAAACACAAAAACTGCATAACAATCAGTCCATTTGTTTAGAATTTATATTATCAGAGACAGTCAAATTTATAACATCTTTGTATTTGCATTGGGGTGTTAAATAAAATATTACAAAATATAAATTATTCAGACCTTGAGCTAAAATTGCACTTATAATGGGAAATATTGCCCCTTGCCAAAATGAATAACAACCATCTACTAATTTGTTAGTTCTTCCTTGAAAACCACCTTCTAATCTCATCTGACGATTAACACACCATCTTAATAAAGCATCTACATCACAAAGTTGAGTTCTATCTAGTAATGCCAGACATGCTATTCCACAAAATGCATATCCACCATGAGCTTCCATTCCTGGACTGCCAGCAAACCCACCCTCATATGTTTGACAACTAACAACCCATTCTGCAGTTTTATCAAAGAGGGCATCTGTGTATATATTTGTAATCTTGGCAATACTAGCTGCACAATAGGCACCTCTTATATCTTGTTCGCCACCTTTATGAAGAGCAAATGATCCATCAACATCTCTAAGGGTCCACAAAAAAGTTTGTAAAGAACTTCTGTCTATTGAATTATATGCTTCATCTGTTCCTATAATACTTAAAGCATTGATAGCTGCAAATGTTGTGCCAAGGTGTGGATGTTGCATAGGACCACCTCCATAGCCACCCTCTTTGTGTTGACATCGTATTAGGAAATTCACAACTTTAGATAATGTTTCTGCAGCTGGCAAATCTTTTAGCAACCATAGTGCATGCAATATCCAATAAATAAGCCATGGCCTACTTGCATCCAAACATGAGTAGTTTTCCGGTAAATTAATTAGCCAATTCTTTAATACTTTACTGTGAGCTTTTTTTATTAATTTTGGTAAACTAGGGTCAATTGAAGCCTTTTGTTCAAAATGTCTGTATATTTTGCAAACTATAGTTTCAACCTCAACCTTAAACAATAGAAATACTTTTTATTTTATTTTTTTATCTTAAGAATTTATTAATTTACCTTCATAATCTTTAATTTATAATGCAGTGTAATGATAAATGAATAAAAATAAATGTAATTACATGTCATAAAATCTGTAAATTAAAAAAATCTACTACAAGTGCACTTAAAAATATCTTTTTGTTTGTGTAAATTATTAAAATACCAAAGATTTTTACACTTATACCACTTGGCCAAATTCGGTAGAGACAAATGGGGGAAAGTTAAATAGGACCATAATATGGCTATTTATTCTTACACTTTTACTAATGACTGTTCCCGTGGGCCTACGTCAGAGTTTAACATCATTACACGTTAGTCAATTTACATACTACCTATAAATGCGCTTATATGATAGTCTGATTAGCGTTATTATTGTAAATTTCATTATCCATTCAGTCTACTTTTTGTACCCAACCAAACATCCGTACACGAATCTTCACTAACTTGCATTTATAATATTAAAATAGACGTATATGTAGTTTACAAATATTTTAGCGCTATTACCTGATCTGATGATGTATTTGTAGCGAAACCTTCGTCGTTATAAGTTTCTCTTTCAATGTCTCGAAATAATCTTAGATGATTGTTCATTTTTGTTATGTAGGCTTATTAAATAATAGTTTCTTCAGGGAATTCAAACGCAACTAATGCTAACCAGACCGGGCTGATTCTATTTTCTTGCTATAACATTGAACTTGAGTGTTGAGACTGGTCCGTCGGTAACTTGGATATTTTCATAGAGTGAATCGAAATCTAACGGCAGTCATAACATCGTGTGACCATATTCTTTAAATAGATTTTGATATAACGTGGAACTAATATGAATTGAAATAAATAATTAAATATAATGGTGGTATTAAAATTATTTTGTGTTGGGAAAAAATAAAATACGAAATAGTTACCTAGGTATGTACCTACCTACTTAAACAATGTTAGGACTTAGGAGATTACAGACTTCTGACCAGTGTGACCAACTTCAAATTAGAGATCCTGCCCCACTAAGGCAAGAAAACTGACAAATCCTGCCGAACTCTAAAGCACAAAATGCCAAAATAATGCCAATATAATTTAAAAATTTAAAATAAGCAAACATATTATTTTTTTGAGATTTATTTAAAATAATTTATCTTAAAGTCAAAAAGTTAACTAAATTAAATTATATATTCGTATTAACGTCGTATTCTTCTTGATCACTTTCTTTATACATCGCTTTTGTCATTTGTTTAATCATTTCATTAGTTGGCTGGAAACGCAGTCACCATATTCACTATCGCCCGCCCTATTTAACATGTAAAATAGAGGCGACATGTTTGTTAATAAATATGTTCCTAGTTTTTATGAGGATAATTTGCGAGAATATCCTTTCACAAGAAGCATTCGACATTGGCAAACACAACAAACCATTTGCAAAATTAGAAACATTAATGTATTTTAAGTTTCCATTTGAATTTCGGATTTTACCAACGGCACCCCAAAATTTATCAATATCTAGAATTGGCTTTGCATTACTTCCACCAGATTCTAATAAATCACTAACATCTTTGTCAAGTTTTAATTGTCTGTATTCATCATCAATTTTTTAAATCGTATGTTCATCAACAAGATTAGGAAATTGCGTAACAACATTTGCTATCGAAGAAAACTCCTTGTATATAACGTCTTGAGGAGCTAAGAACTGTAATTTCTTAAAAAGGTCGTTTAATGGCAGACAACTGTTAAGTTTACTTGAAAGTTGAATGAGAAATGATTGCATATTATGTTCAAAAAACGTTTGTATTGCAGGTTTCAAATTTATATATCTTGCTGGAATAGTGATTACTCTGCTGACGTTAACACCTAAATACATATCTTTCGAAGGCAAGTAGTTAACGCTGGATGTCGGATCTAGAAGAAGTGGGTCTGTACTCTTAACGTAATTGACTTTTATGTAGCAACTTAACAATGCTATAAACATTTCAGACACGTCTTTATAAACCAAGTGTACAGTCGTATAATCCCCTTGAAATACCGTATTTAATTTATTGACAATAGGTAGAATATAGTCAAGTGTCAAGATATTATAATAAACATGCTCAGCACTTTATGGTTCACAATGGAATGAACTACAAATTCAACCAGAGATGTTACGGGAAAGTCCCGAACCAAAGGTCTTTGCGATGCCAGTGTTGCCATAGCCATTTTAAAATTCCTACTTGCTTTTTTCCATTTTCAAAATTGCACCCTACTCCTTTTATAGGCTAAAGCTTTAAAGCGGCTATACTGCCAAATCTGCCATCTTATATTGTTAAATACTGCCAGATTTCTAAAACGTCACACTATAGTGCCAGAGAGTAAAATAAAGGGCTAAACCTGCCAAAAAGGCAGTATCCTGCCACATATGGTCACACTGCTACTGAGTTATATGTTATGACTTATGAGTAACTGACTTAAGGTGCTTTCAGACTACGCTATACTATATTTGCTATAAAGCGGATGAATTCGCGCGATGAAATATCGCTGTGCGGACGCGCTCTAATAATCAATATTACCATACGGCAGAGTGAATTTATCATTACAGTATCATTAAAAAAACTAATCTTAGATTAAAGATCGTACTCCGCTAACGCAATGTTTTTAATAATTTTAATGATAAATCTTGCCTTAAACTCGCACAAAATGTTGAAATAATGCCAAAATGGTTGAAATTTTTAAAATTACTTTATTTTTCTTTAAAAGAATGAGAGAAAAAGGATTTTAAATAATAAATACGTTATACGGTACTCGTTTAATAAAACGTTTACACAAGTCCAACAGAATAACACAATTTTTTTAAATTAAAAAAACAGAAGTGGACAAGATGAAAGTATTTCCTGAAACTTTTTGTTCAAATGTTGTCAATATTGGTTTTATTTTAAATAGCCGAGCCTCGGTGCGGTTAAGATTTTGCGCACACATGTCATCGTTATTATTAAAATGTAAACATCTATTTAAAAGTAAAAACCTATTGATTGACATGTGTGCACTAAATCCTGGAGTACTAAATATGTTAGAGGCGGCATCCCAATACTCCTCTAATCTTGTTTTAACCACAACCCCCATCGCCATAATTATGGCAAAAAGTTGGTATAATTCATTAGCAGTGGTGTCATACCACTGACTAATGCGGCTATGCGGATGAAGGTTGTGGTTTTGCATCATTTGAGATGCCACCTCTTGTGCATATTTATTAGTCTCAGTAGCTATGTGGTCCATAATCGGCCGGTCTCAAATATTAGTAAAAATATTATATGGATCTGTAGATGTTATTGTGGGACCGGAATTTTCAACTACAAACATTTCTCGCCTCGATTTCGCTGGAATCGGGGAGTGTGGGAAATGTTTCCAGTCAAACTGGTATGGACCCCATGGCTGCTGAGTTATCTCCTCCGCAGCGAGCTCAACAAAATTCACGGTTTGCTCCTCCTCGTCAATGTCCAAGGGTGTTTCCAGAATGCTTTGATACACCCTTGGAATGACGGGCAATCTTACCCCTTCCTCGTCTGATATATCAGAGTCATCACTTACTGTAACAAAGAATTTTATGATCAGTTTCAAAACTTTAACACCAGAATATAACCAACGCCTCAAATAAAATCAGCAGGTTCTTACCATTGTTTAAATAAAATAAAATGTCCTCATCACGGAGGCATTCTCTTCTCTCATTCTCGTAAGTAGAAGGGCCAGGCGAGGCAAGCGAGGCCGGCGGGGCGGGCACGGCGGGTGCAGCGGAAGCGGCGTGCGCAGCTGGCGAAGCGGGCGGGGCTACCTCTGACTCACATTCTATGTATCTGGAACAACAGCAGTGTTAAAAAAAACTTTAAAATTTTCATATGAGCCAGGAAATGTGGACAGCGAGGGCCCCGGAAGGTCAGAGTTGGATCTGGAAATTTAATACAAAAGTTATAATATAATAATAAATAAGGGTTTGTACAAACGAAAAAATATGTTTGCAATTTTTTGTTACTCATAGTGTAATGTGTTTATTTATGTCTGCTGATTATGTTATTGGAAAATAATTGCACTTTTGATGCACTTCAATTTCCTTAGTGAAGTGCATCATAATGCTATTTTGCATTAATTTAATTGACATACGAACATTCATTTGCTAATAATTGATGCTAATTCTAATCAATCTTATACTGGTGAATGTTGGTTTAGGTGCTGCACTGCAATTTTAATTTGAATGGTGTGATTGACTTGGGCTTATTTAAGGTACATTCCAGGTTAAGGTTCCACAAAATTTAGTCTTTCAATGCTTCACTAAATTGTTATTGGATGTTTTTATTTTCTTAGTCATTTAAAGCATACATTTTAGCTCACCGAGTGAAATTGACAATTCGAAGTATCATGGGGATGGTGGGCCCACCCATGCTGGAAGCCGTAGTCGTGGTGGTCGTGGTGGTCGTGGAGGTCGTGCAGGTCGCGGTGGCCGTGGTGGTAGTTGTGGTTTCATTTAAAAGAAACAAAACTACAAGGTGTGTGGGAGACCTTAGATGGGCGGCCATCTTGGCACAAAAAAGTCATAGCGCGCGACTCGAGAGGCTATGGTAAAATTACGAGAAGTGGTTGTTTTGTTTTGAATTATTAGCCTACTCAATGTTGATTTAATATAAACATCTTGGCATCTTTTGAAAGGATAATTAGTCTAGTTTTTTGTAAAATTATTATTATGATGAAATCGTTTATATTTTTATTTTATGGCCTATATCTATAAAAAATATAAGTGTTTTTGCTAAGACTCAAATGTTTTATCCCGTTTTAAGTACTAATTTATTAACATTATCCAATTATTAAAAAATGTGTTTTAATCTATATACTTCAACCTATTCTGTGGTTTTTTTTTATATAATTGTAGTTATTATATTTCAACAGATGTAATGGTTTTTGTTGCGATGTAGCGGGCGCGGTGCGAGCGGGTCTAGGCCGCGCGAGTAGCTGTACAGGTGACGTGAAAACAGTCGCGCGGCCCGTACGTGAGAGTGGTACAATAAACATTTACTAACATCCTTGTGCACAAATACTCACGGTCTCCAAGTGCGCATCCTTTTACTATGTAATGGACTTTCTAATCCCTGCATTTCCGGTAGCTCCTCTAGATTACTGATCACCAATCTAAAATTCAAAACTTTCAGTTTAATTTCAAATTCAAAACTCTAAAATTTAATCTGACAACAAAAATAATATACTTTTTATATATCTCTTAAAAGTCGGTTCCTTAAAGTTTAAATAAATCCTTATATATATTTTTTTTATTATATAAATGCTAACAATAGATAAAGCAATTCTTAGCAGCGCAGCTGCGCTCATTGTCTCAACACATGTATCGAATTCGCAATCTTTTAATGAGTGACGCCTTTGATGACGACATACTTAAAATTCGAATTAATAACCTCCTCATTTTGAAGTCTGTTAAAAATACAAATTAGTAAAAGTATTAGGTATTAGTAAAATAAAAGAGGAAGGGTAAAGAATAAGTACGTACTCAACGACAGTTGAAGGGCCTGGTCGTACTAGCCGGCCACCACGTCCAATGCCACGCCGGCAAACCCCACGGTTGGTGGGTACCACCATCCGAGGCGCAGTACCAGCTGCCCCGCGCACGCGGAGACCTCTAGGGCGAAGAACACCACTAGCTCCTTCGCGCACGCGGACACCAGCTCTGCCCCGAACACCACCGCGCATGCGTGGGCGACTTGTTTCACTTAAAAAGCATATAAAAATAACATACCAAAAACTCATGCAAATTTAAATCAAAGTAATAAAAAAACTTGCTAAAGAACCTAAAAATAATATAGACGAAAAAAAAAAAAAATTTAATATTAAGTAAAATTGATGAAAATCCGTCGCCATAAAATATAAAAGTTCAAATATAAAAGTCTTATCCATATTAAACAACATCGAAGCAAACCGTTTGTAACGGTCGTTTTCAAACGATCAAATTTCGAGGTCGCGGTCTGGTTTTGGGTTACGTATCTTTTCATTTGAATATTACATAAAAAAATACATAACAAAAAAACGTAGTAACGACAGTTGGTCATCTTTAGTGCATTTATTTTTTGTAAAACGTATAAATACCACATGAGTAGTACGCAAAAAAGCTGACATCGTTTTTTAAAAAAAATATTTCTTATCAAAAACTTTCTCAAATACACAATATATTAACTAAAAACTGTTTATTACTTTCCGATCCATGATTTCTAAAGATTTTAAGGCACAAAACACTTAAAAAAAAAAAACTTAAAATTGTGAATGACCGCGCTATCCGAACTCGAGACACAGTTTGAAAAATGAAAATTGAAGCACGTTTGAAGCGATTAATCGTAACTCCGTTGTTATGATTCCACGTCACACATTATTCCATCCTTGATCTTTCCCCTACACTTTGCCCAAGTTAGAGCGAAATCGATATAGAATTCTCATTTCTATACCATAAAATACAATGACGATAAAGCAAAAAACTGATTACTCAATCAGGTTGCTAAACATTTGAACACACGTTTTGTGCAAACATTTCATATGATTTTTTAATGTAGTAGTCATTATCTTGATGTATACCATAATTTTGAAAAAATTTAATCCTAATACGATAATTTTACGGCCCCTGTACAGTGTACGATAGCTGCCTGACTTTAGGTTGGGAACACTGGTCGCATGTCACATATTGTGTGACTCCTTGAAAAATGGGCAAATACAAAAGATATATAAATAAAAGTCGAAAAAGTAATAATAAAATGGGAACGAAGAGAAAAAGAAAAGAAAAGAAAGATGCTGAAATAGTAAACAAGAAAGCAATATTTAATAGATACAAAGACAAGCAAAAAATTGAAGAGGTTATTGCAAAAAGAAATCAAATGGAGTTGAGATTTAAAATGAATCAAGAATCAACATCAGAAAGTGAACATGAAGATGATACCTATGAGCAGTTAGTGTCTTCATTTAAACAAAATAGGGCAAATAATCTGATAGAAAGTGAAGAAGAATCTATGAGTGATGTGGATAATGTGTGTGCAGCTGATTTAAGAACTTCAAGTCATAATTTATCACATGATAGTACTGTATGTAGTGAGAGTGACAATCGTTTTGAAATTGATAATGCTGAGCAGGTAATCTATCTATAAGTTTGGAATTTGTGATGTTGTAAGTTGTTCAAGAGTTGGCTGCAGTAGAACTAGAAATATATTTCTGTGCTTGATTATTTTCATTTCTTTCTTTTTATATTTTTATCTTACGAACATAACTGTTTTGTTGCTTTGCTGCTCTACCTGATAATAAGCAAGATCTTTTCTAAAAAAAGAACACTAATTTGTCTGGAACCCTTTTCTTTTCAGGTGTGTGAAGAAAATGAATTAGATAAAGATATAGAGAGCATGAATGATCCCTTTACAAAACATCTGCAATATGAACTATCGGATGAATTATTGGTGTCTTTGTCAAATTTGCAACCAAATGAAAAACAAGTGAATAAAATGTGGCCTATACTTGGTCAGCTTCTCATAAGTATACCACAACCTTTTGAAAATGCACTTAAAAAACTTAAACCTAAGATATCTATACTGGAAGAAAAAACATATGCACCTACAGGCTCAGTCCCACAAATATTAAACAAAGTGGATTTTGACCAATTATTTATTAAATCACAAATTAAAGGGAATATTATACCATCAAACAAAAATAACCTCATAAAGCGGGATTTGGAACTATCAGAAATTTTAACACCAATCCAAAAAGAGCTATTTTCAATTATGAATAACTATCTTGATCTATATTATCCTGAAAGAAGTTTCACTAATGCTGATGAGATTCGTTACACATATTGCCTTCACGTTGCAAATCATATATTAAAAACAAGGACTAAAATCATACATCACAATGCCAAATTATCCAAGAAATCAGAATCCACAGATGAATATAGGGATCAAGGATTAGTACGTCCAAAGGTAGGGATGTCAATAATATTTGATGACTGAAAAGTATTTAATTAGTTTATCTTTTGACTAATTATTGTTTTTTAGGTGTTAATATTGGTGCCTTTCAAAGATGCAGCATACAGAGTAGTGAAAACTCTAATTGAAATTGTAGTACCTAAAGAAGCAGGACAGGTTGTGAATAAAAAAAGATTTGAGGATGATTTTACTGGTGGAGAGCTTTTAATGCCTTTTAAAAATCCAAAACCGGAGGACTATGAACTTTTATTTAGTGGCAATACAGATGATACATTTAGGTTGGGTTTAACTCTGACTAAGAAAACGCTTAAAGTAAGTTGTACAACAAAAGCTTAAAGGATTTATTCTTTTAAAGATATTAGAGAACTTACCAAATTCACTTTAAAAAATAAGCTTACATATCATCGCTATCACTACATTGTATAAAACAAAGTCGCTTTTTCTTTCCCTATATCCCTTTGTATGCTTAAATCTTTAAAACTACGCAACAGACTTTGATGCCGTTTTTTTAATAGATAGAGTGATTGAAGAGGAAGGTTTATAAATATGTTTTATACCCATGCAAAGCTGGGGCAGGTCGCTAGTATCTCATATATGTAAATAAAGGCTGAAGATTCATTTTTAATTATTCTTTTGCAGCTGTACACAGATTTCTATGCTTCAGATGTATTGATAGCATCTCCACTAGGTCTGCGTATGATTGTAGGTGCGGAAGGGGAAGAGGACAGAGATTACGACTTTCTCGCGTCCATTGAGTTATTAATACTAGACCAGGCTGATGTGTTTCTTATGCAAAATTGGGATCATTTACTTCATATTTTAGACCACTTCCATCTTCAGCCAAAAAAGACCCATGGGACTGACTTTTCAAGAGTTCGTTCTTGGGCTGCAAATGGCTGGTCTAAATATTACAGGTAAGACACTATGTACAAACAAACAATGGACTAGGGCCTTTTGAACCCATTATTATAATATGTATAATCTATATAATATATAAAGTGGTGTATATATTGTATGTATTCAATTAATCCTTTCTATTAGAGAATAAGCACATGTTGTTACAAATTTTTCTTGAAGATAAAAGTTTTCAGGCAGACATTACTTTTTTCATCGATTGCGTTGCCGGAGATAAGATCCATTATTAACAAGAAATGTCAGAACTATTGTGGTAAAGTGATAATTAGCAATCGGCCAGAAATAGGCATGATTCAACAAGTTATAGTTCAAGTTCCACAGTTTTTCTACAGGTAGGTACTCAATAATATTATTAAGAAGATTTTTATGTTTGAGTTTTGTTTGTAAAAATTCAAAAAATACGCGAGTTTAAAAATTATTTTTTCTATAATAGGAATTATATATTATTATGGTTAGTATTATTGCATTTCATTATTGTTTCTTTCGAATTCAATATTCATATTTGAGATAGGACAACATCTGTCGGTTCAGCTAGTTTTAGTGTACTTCATTTCAGTAGTGGAACTTTTTAAGTTAATGTATATGACAATTGACATATGTATGTAATGTATTTTACAAGTTCCTCTCTTCGAAACAATCGCCCCCAAGCTTAAGTGTTTCTCGCGTCTGACACTCGTAATAAACTCGTTGAAGTAAAAAATGTTTGGATTGGGTATTAAACAGACAGTCTGCCCATGTTCTGTTAACGGTTCACTTTCTTTATTCGAAACAGTTTGGCTTTAATAGGAAATTATTTCGTTGCAGGTTTAATACAACTAGTCCTTTATCGTCCGTTGATGCAAGGTTTGATTACTTTGTGAAGGAGGTTTTGCCCAAACACAGAGATCCGTTAATGAGCCACACCATCATATATGTCCCGAGCTATTTTGATTTTGTGAGGATACGTAATTATTTCAAAAAAGAAGATATAAGCTTTGTACAAATCTGCGAGTATACTAAGGTACATAATATTATGTGAAAGATAACACGATACCGATGGAAGTGGGGCCATTTGCATTGCACTTACTTGGTTCTCTTTAAAAAAAAAAGGCAGGCAATGCACCCGTAACCCAACTGGCGTCGAGGGTCTGCCCTACCCAGAATATTTATGTCTATGTCATGGTGGTTCTGAGTTCAATTTTGGAGATACAAAAATTTGGTTTAGAGTTGACAGTAGGTAGGCTGATCTATTTGTTCGTTTATAAGTATTTAGTAAAAGTTGCTTCATCTGACGACGGTCGTTCAGTGAATCTGTAACATTGATTACATTGAATATATCTATACTAAAATTATAAAAAGAAAAGATTTATATTTAGTTTATAATGAATCTAAAACTACATAAGGTTTTTTCAGGATGCAAAAATAGCCCGAGCCCGAGACATGTTCTTCCACTCGGAGGCGCACTTCCTACTTTACTCGGAGCGCGTGCATTTCTTTAGACGAGTGCGTATCAAGGGCATCAGGCATATAATATTCTACCAGCCGCCGACTTATCCTCACTTCTATTCGGAAATGTTGAATCTTATGCAGGTTTGCTTTATTATAATACTATCGACCCGCCCCGACTTTGCATGGGTATAAAACATATATAAAAACCTTCCTCTTTAATCACTCTATATATTTAAAAAAACCGAATCAAAATCCGTTGCGTAGTTTTAAAGATTTAAGCATACAAAGGGATATAGGGGAAGAAAAGGCGACTTTGTTTTATACTATGTATTGATAACCGAGCCATTTAATGTATAATCTAAATTGCATGCCTGCTATTTCGTCCCTGTATTTTATGAGGTAATGCGAGACTATGTTATTATTTTTTATAGATTTTAACGCAATTACAGAATTATAGGTTTTTCGATTTTGCTCAGATAAAGAATTTAATATATTATAGATAATACAATACTGGTTGACGCTAATAGGTTAAAATTCTCTTGAAAGTTGAAACATTTTATAATAGTAATAGTAAGTACTATTAACAGCGAATTAAACGCACCATGACTCAAGTATAAAAATATTTCTTTCGAAATGTTGGGTCCCCATGGATCTTAAAAAAAAACTAAAAAATCGTATGTTGTTTACAGGAAAGCAATCAGAATAAATATGGTGGTAGTGAGTGTAACATGACATCCACTACCTTGTACTGTCGGTATGACGCTGCGCGTGCGGCCGCGTTGCTGGGAGCTGAGCGATTCACGCATATTTGCAATGCTGACAAGTCTTTACATATGTACTTGACTGGTGATAAATAAACTTTAGGAAACCTATAAATTACTTTGATTTAAACCTGACCTATACAGTCTGTCAAAATACCATAAAAACGAAGGATGGCGCTATCATCCTTCACACGGAAACCCCCTAAACAATGAAAAAACAGTTGATATTAATTTTATTTTAAAGTTAGTAAGCCAATTTTTCTAAGCTGAAATAAGTCTTAAGTAAAGGTCCCGTTCAGCTTCTTCAAGTTTGGCAAATGACTGGATTAAGATTAGAGACAAATAATTAAATTTCGTTTGTTTGATTTATCAAGTTTTTAAATATTTTGTTTGGCCAACCAAGGCTGATACTGTAATCTAGTATTTTTTTTTGTATTGTAATAATGTATACTGTTCATCTAAAAATTTCAATTAAGTGTGACAAAACCCAACTAAGAAAATTTACTTATATACCATACAGAAATAAAACTGAACATTTTATCATTTGAATATAAGTTACCTACTTATGGAAAAACCTTAAAATTTAAATTTTGAAATTAAAGGTTTAATTAAACTAAATATCTTTTTTGTAATATACACACTTTATTTCATAATTGACAATTGATAAGTTTGATTACAATGCCTATGATCTAACACGGACAAGAATAGCACCGTTTTCCATGAAAAATATCAATTGTCTGTGAAATGGATGCGTGAATTGTATACGTGTAGATTGTGGACGGATGTAACAAAAATATGAATGATAGACAATAGAGATAGTCGAAGTGGTTAGTATTAAAGTTATTGAATTTTAAGTGTAAAACGTATTATTCACATCACAATAAATGATGGTAAACTAACGAAACAAAATGCTAATGAGATTGTTCTTCGCCTACGTAATACTGCTATAGTGTGTAGGTAGTAAGGGTTGCTAAACTTACCTACAGATATAAATATACATATTATATTGATCGGATCTTAAATAACTTTTTTTTATGTATTTCCCATATACTCGCGAAAAGACAATTTCTTTTTTTTCCAATAAAATATGGGATCCTGTATGCATTTCATTAGCAAATATTTCTTGTATATTTATGCTAGTTGAAAGCGTTGTGTATGTTGTTGTATGTAACCATGGCATTTTTGGGTATCTTAATCTTTTTCTAAAATTACACATGAGGTTTATATTTACTTAGAAGAAATTAGTCTAACAAAGTCGGTTTGTTGTATGAGATGAAAAAGTGTTATTATACCTACCTGAGACAGTAGAAAAATTATAATTTCATAGTACAGAATTATTTCATTCCGGTTTGAAAGACTAGACAAACAAGATAAATATATGAGACTTCAATATGATGGCTAGATTTTTTAAAACAAGTATCACTAATTTATAAAATTGTTCACTACACTTAATAGTATAAAGTCTACAAAGAAAATATGTATTACTCAAATAAAAATAACGTAATTTACTCTATCTCTATAAATCAGGCAGTTATGTTATTTACCTATGTATTGTACAGTATTCAAATTAAATTACAAGTTATACCTATTATAACTTTTTATTCACTTTTATTGGTAAAAGCTAAAAGTTTCTAAGTACAGATATATTTACTTCAATTTCACAAACATAAAGCAATACCAAGCTTGACAGGTGTCTAAAAAATCTTAAAATTAATTTTTACATCTTGTGAATGCCACTTGATCTACCACCAGTTAAAAATCACGAAGAGCTATCCTAAGAATATTAAGATTAAGCAAGCAGCCTTAATGGTAAAATATAATTATTATATACTCGTTGTATTAAGTAAATATGATCTAGGCCTTGCTAACTTAATAACAGCAGGCGCTGTGTAATTACATGCATCCTATTTAATAAAGTGGTCTCCGAGTTACGTACGGTTTGAGTTGGCTATAAATATTATTACCGGCACTGAATACAATTGAACTCATCAAGAACCGTCGTAAATATCTCGATAATATCAGAGACCTTTGCTGTTTTATTTTAGCTACCATAATTCAACGTCATGTAACGCTAGTATTATTTTGTAGAGCCTCCGTGTCGTATATTGTTACACTGTCGTCCATTGCCATGGCTGTATTGTTGGAAAACCAATCTTCATTTGATAATGATTCATTTGTATTGATAAAACTGGTGATATTTTCTATAGTTGGTTGAGGTATATAGTCGTTCACTGAGGTATTGCTTCGTCCTGAAAAATAACATATTGGATTAATTCTATTTTTTTTAACACTTATGTATCTGTTTATAATCATAATATTGTTTGTACAAGTTTTCTCTGCAAAAAGCCTTTTTATGGACTTAAAACCCACTTTTTAAGTAATTGAAACCTCTTAAGAAACAAGAGGACTCAACAATAAAACACTTGAAAATCGTTTGAAAGCCAAATTTTATTTACTTTTGTATTGGAAAATCTCGTATCAGCCAGAAAAGTCAATAAAATGAACGGTCAAAGTATCCGACATTTATTTATGTTGCTGTTAGTTCGGAAAATACGAGGTCTTGTAAATATTTAGAAAAGCCGAATTCGCTCTGACTCTTTAACACACACTGATTTATGAGTGTGAAAATAGACTTTCTGGAATGTAGAAGTAATCAGTATATTAATTTTAATGAAAAACTTAAGTCATCCTTAATCACTGAAAATACTCGATACCAACATATTCTGTTACCTATTTTATTGAAAGATATATAGTGATACTTATAATATTTTGATGTATGCACTTTTTAAGTAGCGTTATAAAGTGTGTGTGAGAAACTCTTAATGGGAAAATAGAATGTTATTATTTCTCAGTTCAAATTTATTAAACGCTTCTACATGTAGATTGTAGAACATCGCTATTTGGAGTAGTTCGTTAGTGATTTATATGCTATAAACATGATCAGTGAATGGCTGGATATCGGTTATTGCAACTGCTGTAAGCTATATTTAGAATTATTACGGATCTGGAGCCATAACTACTGCCACTTGTATGATTTAGCCTCTAGGTACCTACTCAACCAAATTTCCAACGTTCAAAGAAGTTCAAAAAATTCCTTATCCTCCCGATTCTACAATGAGAAATGCTATTAAAGTTGTTGTCTACGTATCATAGATGAGCCATATCCATTTTAAAGATCTAAATAATTTTAAAGGAAAAATCTAATTTTTATACGACTAAAAAAATCCTAGAGTAGCTGTAAGTTTCTTTGGGGTAATCTCACAAATGGATTAACCGATTGAAATGTGCTTTTTCCCTATCTATTAAGTAAAGTAAGTTTCACGTATGATAAAGGCTGTGAATTAAAGAAATCATCGTCAGTAGACAATTTTTTCAAAAATGTACTTACTTGTGTGAATTTGTAGTCATTTATTGACGTTATGATATGGGCATTCAAAAAGTAAACTCAATAAATATTGTACTATCTACCGCAAAGCAGTGCTTTTGTGCGTTGAGCTGTGAGCTCTAACGTGTGGAGTTGAAATCGCAGAAAACACTACAGGGTAACGCTTCACTTATGATGGTAGAGAGAGAGAGAGAGAGAGAAAGCGCTATTTTCCTTGACCTACTAATGACGGTGAATTTAGTGATCTTAGAAAAGCATAATTAATTAAAATAAATTATCTAATCTATATAAAAAACGTAGTCGTTGCAAATGCATGGGAGTATCGAGACCATTGAGTCTGAGATAGATAAGCATCGATATGAGATAAGTGATTAATTGCTTAGCTGCTACACACGACTCTATTTATGAGGAAAAGAGAAGGAAGAAAATAAGAAGGGAAAAAGTCATTCTATCTAAAATTGTTGATTTGCTATGCTAATAACACGTAACACAGTTAAAATATTGTGTAGAAAACTGAGTTGACATTATTTAATTAAAAAGTTGGCAAGTAAAGCAGGTAACAAGCTTTATTATATAATGTATAATGTAAGTATTTTAGCCGTGGCAATACATATGTACTTTTTAAGGTAAGGTATAATATATCAATTACATCTCGAAGGAAGTGGTACAATGAAAGCTTCAGTTCTTATTTATAAAATGCTATAAAGTTAGTGTATACAATTTAAATTTAGCGTCGTAATGATTCACCTCGTTAGTGTTCAGTCAACTGTTTCTCTTTTACAATGTTTAAGTAAGCACAAGACGTAGCAATGACTTAATAATTTCTTGGCCTTCACTAGCAACTCATCCGTCCCGTAGGTATAGGTATGCAAACAAAATATATTCTATGGTACTCGGAAAAAGTCAAGCTTCACTGAATAAAAGTTTTGAAAACAATTCAAAACGATCCAATAGGTCGGTACATGTATTAAATTATTATTTGTAGGTTTTATTCCTTAATGATATAGGTAAATGCGATTATGATGTTATTTTTCATATTGTCGAAACCCTCATTTAGAAGTTGTTTTTGTAGGCAGAGTATCCTGCAGTTGCTCGTAAAAGCTTTAGGTACTCACAGTGGATTTGGATTAAACAATATGTATTTGTAATATTGCTTTAGAAAATGTTACTTGTTAATATTTATTTGTTAATTAAAGGTGAAGCGAAAGAACTATTTGAATCAATCCGGTATTTTTTAGTTTTCTCATTAAAAACAAAAGTAAGAAAGTTTCTCTTTTAAATATGTACTTATTATAACCTAATACATTACAATATAGTAAGTATAGAATTAATTAGAAGTTTATCTAGTAGGTACTACTGCCCTTCTGTGGTAAACAAGAATAAATATAGGTCATATTCTATATCAAAATCCAGTTTATGTAGGTACTAAGATTAATCTAAAGAAGTCTAGCGATTTTAGCCGGAAAGTACCTATAATAAAAACTTTCACATTCCTCATGTTTATAGAATATATAATGAACATCACTACAACATAGTATAAAACAAAGTTGCTTTTCCTTTCCCTATATCCCTTTGTATGCTTAAATCTTTAAAACTACGCAAAGGATTTTGATGCGGTTTTTTTTAAATAGATAGTGATTTAAGAGGAAGATTTTTATGTGTTTTATACCCGTGCAAAGCCGGGGCGGGTCGCTAGTATAATATAATATAGAATGTCTATAGAATCCTTACTAAAGTTATAAATCGAATGTGAGTGATTACTAATCAGTAAGGAATGGATAAGTAGGGATGTACTAGTGTTTAAGTAGATACTTATGTATTTTGTAATAAATTACTTAATGTAATGTCGTTCTTAGTACCTTATTATCCTATTCACAAACGTTGAAACCTATTATTATACTTAATAGGCAATCCTCTTGTAAAATTTTCATTGGTTTCGTAGAAACTGCACTTAAATATTTAATATCATGCCATAAAATAATAATGGACTGCGTAACGGACGTTAGGTACGAGATATTAGACGCCACCTTAATTTTAGTTTTAACTAATTTATGTATGTCGGTAGTAAAATGAACTGAGATTTAGAGGATTTTGAAAGAATTTACTATTAGGTATAAACAATTCGGACTTACAAGAAATACTCATTTTGGTTTAGGTTTCTTGTAAGCTTTCAACTTTCTGTGAATCTTGAGCCTTTTAAGCAAAGGACAATCTATTATAGATAATATTATATTATGATACTTTGGTTTCGTTGGTTTGGTTAATTAGCAAATAGCAATGCAAGCTATATCTTAAGTACCTACTTAGCCATCATTTTTATGAAATTACAAGTAACAATAAAGATAACAAGTGAAATGTAAGACAATTTAAAAACTCAAAAAGAATGCCTCATAAATGGATCACAATAAATTGATGCTAAAATCCATCTGGAACAAGTCAGCTTTCAAACAAAAAGCGCAACATAATTTTTGGTCAATTCGTTAATCTTATAACACCCCTTCTCGCGTCGGGGTTTTATTAACACTAATTCATAACATTAATTTGAAAAAAAAAACAAAACAAGAAATTGACTTTACACAAACTCTAACAATAAGCTTCTACTTCATACAGATCTAATAAGCACACATATGGTTTGGTAAGAAATGGTATTTTTGGTGCAGAGGTTAGGCTAAGTAATTGTACATACTTAATAGAGGAGGCAACTGGAAAAACGTTATAGGTAGGTACATCATTTTGGATCGAGATCATTCTGCACTACTTGAAAAGAAGGACAAGACTGTTTAGTATCGTGTAATCTATTAATAGATATGTAGGTAAGTACAGTAAAGTTAAAATGTTCTTGCACACAATAAAAGTGTCGGACACAGAGTAAGATAAAGCGTGTCAATGTGGTGTGACCTACCAGTGTGGGTCATAAAGCATGTGGGCAAAGGTGTGGTGCTGGGTGGCTGCGTTACAGTTTTTAACACCTTGCGCTGCGCGTAATGCGCGTCCTTTGGTTCCCAGAAGAACACGTAGTAGAGGGAGAGCATGATGGCGGCAAGTGACACGCAGAACACGTATACTATGACGGTGAGCACGCGCACGCTCTTCTTGTCACGCTTCCGCTCGTATAGTGCCTCCAACACCACCTCGTGGGCTGGAGCAGCCCCAGCGCCCAGCCGTACTGATCCACCGCACGACCGCACGCTGCCCGACAAGTATGACCTGCCCGACATCGCCCCGGAATGCACTCGCGTCCTCGCGGAAGTAGCAAACTAGGCCACACTTATCGATATGCCCCACTTTGGCCGATGCGCCTCGACCTGCCACGGGTCACGCGGCTCGTGTCTGAATCTTGACACCTTCTGATGCCGACTGTTGTTCCATTATTGAGCCGCCCGCTTCAGTATTCATTTGTTTATCCTTTAATTTCGCGCTCACGTTAATATGAGATCTATTCCAGTTACTGACGCAGACACGATCGCGTTACGTTTGTCATGAACCCTCGTTCGCTATATTGTTTTTACGGATTACTTTTATGTTTATGTAAGATTACGGATCTAGAGATAATTGAGCATATTTCTTTCGATAAGGCTTTAATGTAAGGAAGCGTGAGTGAGTCGCAACGGGCTGCCGTCAAACATTGCGATTAAGTTGTTTGCGTCGAGTGCACGCAGCGTGTAACAATTTGCAAACAATGTTAATTTGGCAGCGGTCGACACTATTAGTGCGAAGTGTTGTCACAGCGGGTGACAGCCGCGTGACGTGTGACAGTGCGACGTCGGGTGGCCGCGATTGGGCGGAGGGCGCTGGGCGGTCGGCGCGCGCCTCCTCCAAACATCACGTTGATCAATAATTTGCTAACAAAATTTGCAACTTATGTAATATAAGTGTAAGTAGGCAGTCAGTACGATATAAATAGGCGTCTAGTAATAATTTGCACATAAAATAATCTATTTGAGATTATTTGACATTAACCATATTTTAAAACTCTAATTGAAATTATGGTCTCAAGCTTTTTAAAGAAAACAGAACTGACCAAATTAATGATGTTAACCTTAAGTTTACAACCGATTAAGTAAACCTATACCTATCAATAATAATATTAATAAATATATAATATGTAGATTATGTACTCATAACATTCTGTAGTCTTTTAGAATTAAGAATTTTTGTTTGAACAATTTAAAGATTTCATAGACTGGAATAATTGGTTAACTTATTAGTATCATACTTTTTCGGTTATATCTTAATTATTTACACAGAATAATATTAAAGCAAGGCTGCCTTTGTAGCAGAGTATTTGTCAAGATTTGGTTTAACTATGTAATACTTTTAAGATTTTGTTTGTTTTTTGGTTGGTTGGAGACGTTCTTTCTTTCTTTGTTATGGACTGTCCAATCCATTTATATATTGTAACATCATGCTGCAACCAATAAAAGCGGACCATCAATGAAAAATATTGCAAAAACTGGCAATTTATCTATTGAGTGCGGCTGGCAAGTGGCACAGCTAGCTATAATACATATTCCGCAGCGAAACAATATTTGTTTCACTATTGGAAAACATTGAAGAATATTAAGAAGGCTAACGGGTGAAAAAGACAGAGTTATAACAAAATCTTTTCTATTATTATTATCATTAATGGTTGTCCAGAAACAATTAATTGCAAATTGGTTAATTGATGTTTAGTGCGACACAATTGGGTTAGGCAGTATCAATTGGATTACAGGAAATCCCTCGAGGTAAGCCGTCGTACATACGATACATCAGAATTTACCGAATTAATTTTGCATCCGCGTAATTTTTCCCACGACCTACTTATTTAGTACTTACGTATTAAAAATACAACATAAATAATTAGTATTATCAAAACCAAGAACACGCATTAAAACAATGATATGACAGTAGATGACAATGATATATATTTGATATTTTAAATGACTGATTTAAAATATCAAATATATCTATACGAGTACATAATATCGTCCTATATACAAGTAGCTACATTGTTCTTATTAATTCTAAAAACAAATAAGGTTTTAAACTTAATCCCAAGCACCTCCGTGGTTTATGCCGCAGATTCTATTACAATCAAAATATTATGATTAGTATACTTACTAGTTTTTAAATAATTTAAGTTTAGTGCTATAGGACAGAACTTAAAAAAATGACATACCTAAGTTATCTTTTTGGAGAACTTTATCAACAGTTAATACAAGTATTAATTATACTTATATTGTACCCGTGATTTCGTCGCTAAGTAGTTCAAATACGTTAACAGCTGGAACTATAAATACCCTTTTTTTCAGACTTTCACTATAATTTTCAGGATATTTTTCACATTACGCGACATAGGTATCTTAAGTCGCGGGCACAATTACTACGAAGTACGTACAATATAACAAGTAGTTAAACACATCGATATAAAAACCCATTCTTTATTCTATATCGATGGTTAAACACAAATTCACACCATATATTTCTAAAAGAATTGTTGGAGCCGTTAAAATTATCGGTGTCCTAATCATGCGAAGTCTGCTTTTAATTAAAAAGCACAGGGAAAAGATATTATTATGTAGACATCTTTAACAGCTATTTATTCTGTATGTATAAATTTATCTTTTGAAAGAAGTGGCTTTATGGTTCATATAGGTATAATAATATCCGCGACTTTACGTCTATTTTGCAAAGTAGGTAGGGGCTTTGAACGCTTTTAATATATTAAGTTGGTAATAATTTTTAATTACAAAAATATCGTGTTTTGTTTGAAAGTTGGTTATCATCAAAATAAAATCGCAGTGCAGGGTATAAATTGAAGCCTTAATTGACTATACAGTATTAAACTACTGATTAAATAGCCACACATGTTTTTCCTTTAGGTTAACTTAATTAAAAGCATTCCAAGGCAAGAATGCCTACCTATTTGTTTGAATGGAAATATATTTTCTTTATCTGATGTTAAAGTTTTCTCGCAATCTCAATGTTATTTAATTGTCATTTTTTTAACGGCATCGAAACACTTATTTCTATTAAATGCGCAGGCTTAGGTTAATTAATTGATTGCGTTCAGAATTATTTGTCAATGGAGTCTAAAGACACATTAGCCATATCAATTATTAACAACTAAATAATATTTTTGTCGCCTATGGCTATTTGTTTTCATTTTTTTTGTCTTTTTTCATAAGTCCCAAAATTTACAGTTTTGCTTTGAGCGCTAAAAATTCGTTTCTTTTTTTAGATAGATTCCTTAACATGTTTCTACGTTACTAAATTTTACAATTTTTGATTATTAAGCTCAAAATAGGTACCTAAAGTATGCAATATGCATGCAAGCAAATGTACTGTTATAGTTGCAAAGTTAAATTTTTAAATTTTATTAAACTTTTTTTTTGATTGAAAATTGATTTTATTTAAAAGTAAGAATGAACCTAAGCAATTTGATCACCGCGTATCTATATTATTAAAATGTTGTGATAAGCTAGAAATTCATTATCCAATAAATGTTAGCTACTTTATTCAACGTTAGATTTTAACTTGCACTAAAAAATGGGCTCTATATAATTATTTTCCTTTGTTATCGATAACCACAACACTTACCCGTGAAATTGAACGTCAAGCTATCGCCCGTGAACGTTGGGCGAAAATCAAAATCATCAACACGCCTCGCGCTGGATTGGCCCTGCGCATCAATCACCTCCGGTGACTTCCACACGCATATATAATAAACAGAGAGCAGGATCGCAGCGAAGGATACGGAGAACAGATAAGCGAATACAGTAAGTACCCTGACCACGGTACTGGCGGTTTTCTCGCGATAATCTTTCCCAGGAGCCGCACCGCTGACTCCGGCGAGACCACCAACAACATGCTCCTCGACGGCTCCTTCCTCCCCGTTGTGTCGGTTCGACATCTCGTGACCTATTCCACTTCCACCTTGTCCATTTTGGCACTCTTAGCTAAGTTTTACGCGCGACATTCTTATAATATATCTACAAATATTAAGTGGCGGCGTGTGGTGAATTGCGGATGAGCAGAGCGAGTGTGGCGGGCGAGTGACCACGTAGCATTCAGTGCGCGGTGCTCCCGATCTAAACCGATTAACTATAGGTATTCCACACGCGTCATAGTTACAACGCTATAAGACATTAAATTTTATATCTTACTGAAGATGCCGGCCGTCATTTGCAATTCATTCATATCGCGGAAATATCGAAATAGAAAATAGTTTCACAGCAATAAAAGTGTTTTAAACATAATATATTTACAATAATTTATTAAATTAATGGAAATCATTAATTTAATTTCGCCTAAGTCAATAGATACCCGAGGGAAATAATGGTTAAAACTTTAAAAAGGTCAGCATTATACATTTAAAAAATTAGTAAATACATAATACATATTACATATACAGGTTTCACCCACTCTTTCGAAAAAAATTTAGGTGGGGTTAGGAGGGTGTAAAACAATTTACCTACCAAAAAATTGGTCGAATCGTTTCGGAGGAGTACCTACCAACCATGACACGAGATATTTATAAGTATATATTATCTTTCTACTTTCTAGTAAGTAGTAGGTGGTAGTAGGTAAATTGAGTATGTACTTATATTACATGTTATTTGATCCATTCGTATCCAAGTATACGGCGTCGTCGACCGCGTCACAATATTATTATAATAGAACTAAATTGTATTACAGATTATAAGGTGTTTATCTCCAAAACTGAAGAAAACCTTCCAATTCCTTTTCACTTTAGCAAATATACAAGAATTATACAAGATAATTGAATTAGATGACCTATTTCTGTTAATTTACTGATTATGAAATTATAAACCTTCCCTACATAGATACATATTACCTCTTAGGTACCTAAGTGGCTATAGAAAAATCTTGATTTCTCTTCTCATCTAGTAAGTAGTGATTAAGTACCCATCTAATACCTAAGCTCAAAACAACGGGTACATCCGTTCATCTGTTTGGAATATCAGTTTTCTATATAACATCCACAAATGTATGTTTAGATTTCGATTTAATAGCCAATAACTATGTGAGAACATCAGATAAAAGCACTTAGCGTGTGAAAATCAATTTATCATCTAAAATTAACTGAATGGATATTCTTATACCTGCCTAATATCCAGATGAAAGTTTTTTTTTAGAAGTTGTTCTTTTTTTGGGCATTGACCTAATTATTTTTCTGTGAAGCGTCATTTAAAAAGTCTCTTAAAATTATGTAGCTGTAAAGCAGGATTATTTTTGTCGATCCGAGATGGGTATAAGTTTGACAAAGAAGCACGGGACTAGCTGCCAAACTTGCGTATCTTTGAGTATCTTTGAATAGAATTTTGTTAAAAATTGAGAAGTAATTTAATGGTTGTTAAGTATGTGCTTTAGAATTAAGAGGCCTAATTAATTTTAAGCTTACTCTCAGCAGTACCTAGGTATGATTTTCGTAAAATGCGAGACAACAGTTTTTTGAGATCGTGGACTGATAGGGTCCCATCAAAAGAAGTTTCCACGGGCCTCAGATGGTATAGCTACTGGACTGAATTGGTATTTGGTGGGATAAGTAAACAAAATGAAATAGTTATATGTTCTAATGTCCATTAAATTGTACTTAATTCCAAAGCAGCCCCCAAATTTTGTAATACTTATGATTTTTTTAGAAATAAAATCTCATTCATAACCATTAAATTACAAAAAACGCTCAGATTTAACTGTCATTTCTGTTTATTGTATAGTTATTTTTACCCAAAATTTATATCTAAATATTTGTTAGTTCATAACAGAGAAATATTGCAAATTGTTTATTTAAAATTTAATTATAGATTATTCAATAAACGAAATTACAAAAAAAATCCTTTAGGTGGGGCTACGCAACATCTAATGAATATACATATAAGTAGATTAACTAGATTATGGACTATGCCAGGGCGGAATAACATCTCAAAATATCTTCATGTAAATAATTTATTGTAGAGCTAAGAAGTACTGAATCTGGTGCCAAATTAACATCTTTCCTTTTAAGAACTATGTTTTGCAGACCATATTGTGAACCTTTTACCTATTTTTGAAAGATTTGCTATTGAGATTGACTTAGTTAAAATATAAAAAAGATAAAAAATTGGGAAGGAGATAAGAGAGACAGGAGAAATAATATGGAAGAAAGGTCAAAGGGAAAAGGTGAAATACGTTGGCGGGAAAATGGCTCACTTTGTTTAATATTCATTACATGACTTTACATTGCACAACTCAAAGTTGTTCAGTTTTGCACAAAAAAGAAGAAAATGATAATGGTGAATCCGCGTTTCCATCTGGTTTCCACTCAGAACTGTTCTGAGCGAGCAAAATATGTTCGTTTGTTTGGTAAATGGAAGCAACAGAGTGAGCAACGCAATTTGTCATTGGTATTCAGCTCCATTCAATGAACGAATGTTTGCTCGCTCTCTCATACAATGAAAAGAAATCCTATTACCCTATCTGTGGCATCCACAAAGCAAAAAAATATATAAAAAATGCTTTAAAAACTGACGCTTTAATTAAAATAGCTGGAGAGGTAGGTTTAAAAAAAATAAACATCTCCTCTTTTTGTTTACAAAAAATTGACACCCAATATCGACTTTTACGTTTACTTTTTTTAGTAATATTGCAAATATAATAAACGATGCACTTGCCAAAAGTAAATCATCCATGATGTTCGATCGTTTCTACAAGAGGCAAGAGTGGTAGAAACGCAACAGCGCGAATGAACGTACTGCCTATGTAAACGTACATGTTATAAGCATTTCTTGTGGACAAACATTCCTTCAAAAAACTGTCAAAAAAGGCTTTTTGAGCAAAATACTTGCTCGGCAGCCATTTGGGTACGCGGCTTAACTGTCTAAAAATTAGAAATAAAAGATCTTTATATTCGATATATAAATATCCGTTATATTATATTAAATACAAACTTACGATAAATTATAAATTGTGATATTACCACTGATTAAACATTTTCGAAATTCAATATGCAAATCTAATGAGCATTGTGAATTGGGACGTAGGTCATCCATTATAGATAATTGGATCGCATTATCGGAATTGAAATACAAGTAGAAGGTTCAGACAGCTATGTTTATATTGTATGATAATCAATCATGAAAGCGGATAGTATGAATGTGTGTACGGACAATAAGTGATTTAAATGTGAATATCTACGTAGAAGCTATATAGACGGTGGTAAATCCATTAGGTGTAAACCGTACGAAATGCAATTGCTTATTCAGTTTTTGATTTAAGTAGGTACCTACGTTTTTGAGCGCTTAAAACTGCCAGCCGAGTTGCTTGTACAATAACTATTATCACATAACTACATTGTACACAGTGGCGTAACTATACCATCTGAGGCCCGCGGAAAATTCTTTTGATGGGACCCTATCAGTAAAATTCGTCACCTTGTACTTAGTTTAATTTTAATAAACCTCTTAAGTAGTTATCCAACATTAATAACAATTTTATTTTCAAGAACATGGGTTTATACATTTACATTGATTCACATTCACCAGCCTATATACGTCCCACTGTTGGGCATAGGCCTCTTCTCTTAGGCGAGAGGGAATGGGCTATAGTCCCCACGCTAGCCCAATGCTTAAAAAAAATTTATTCTTCAAGTAAAATTAAATACTCAGGTATAATGTTAAAAAAATATTTCTCTTGGGCCGTAGGCCCGTGGCATCTGGCCAGCCCCGCCACACATTTTGTACATATCTTATTCTAAGTATTCAGTGTTCCCGATTTAGATGCATATCTAAAGGTAATTTGTACGAGGAGTTTAATCGCCTTTGTGTAAACGTTTGTGCATCTGCAATCTATCAGTTGGCAGTCGTTAATCCTGTAAGTATTTAATGTAGTTCGTTGCTTTGTTAGCGACTTATTTAAATATAATTTGCTTGTATTGCTAAAACCTATTCATAGATGTACATTTCATTTCATTATTGTAACTCATAATCATATTGGTAATACCATCGAAATAGTTTTTTCCCTTATCTTAAACGTTCATGGCACATTCTGTAATTAAAATGTGGTAATTGTATGGATGACTCCTCAGTCCTCCTACCTGTATAAGGCAACCCTTTCGGATCTAGAAGAATACAATTCTCTAATCGTATGTACGTATTATGCAAGACAGAGCCTGTGTAAGTTAGTAACAACTAGATTATTTTGTAGGGCTACGTATCTGGTGGCTACATATTGATTCCGCACTTTATCTCGTGAGCGGTGAAGCCGTTAGGTATTAGCCACGGTTGTAGCGCTTCCTGAATAAAGGTATAATAGATACGGTGGCTCATTCAACGTGACCTCGAGGTTAAAGAATGTCCTTTTAGATTGACACACTGATCTAGTTTTAAGTTAGTGCGCACCGCACTGCAGTTTGTAAGACGTGACATTTTATATAACATCGTCATACTATATCACACGGTTTTTTTATTGTGCCGTCAACTTCTTGCCAACCACGTGAACCACGCAAGGGATACTGATACGGATTTTGTATACTTATATAGATTTCTGTATTAAGCTTACAAATGTGAAGATTTTTTAATGGAATTCTGGTAATCGATTATTAGACGTTCTATTTTTCTCTAGGTAGGTAGGTATTGAGTTATTTTAACTAAAATAAATGCGAAAGTAACTCTTTTTGTTGGAAAAAGTAATAACTCTTTGCCGCCTAAACCACCGATTAACGAAATAAGTTTGATTAAATTTGACACGGAGATAAACTAGAGCTTGAAAAAGGACATACCTACCTAGGCTCTTTTTATTGCGGAAAAATATTTGAAGTGGTTTAAATGGGGATGAAAGTTTGTGTAGAATTTCGTAACTGTTGAAGATTCCCGAACATATAAAAATAGGGTAGTCATTGATAAAGTAAAGAGCACCGCGCCAAAGGAGGAGCAATTAGGTATTTCTACTTACTTAGATATGTATATGTTTTAAAGCGTTAAGCCGCTTACCGAGAATTTCGGACGGATATCCCTTTATTAATGATTGATACATTCCGTTATATTATATGAAGCTAGATTATCCTGTGTCATTCATTGTATTAGTCTAAGCTCACAGGCCCCGTGGGGCCCATGCTCTCGTCAAGTTGGCCTTGCGGCCCCGCTGACAGACCAGGTTCGCGCGCTGTAGAAACCTGTACACTTTTGCTTATACGTCATAATATTAATATATAGGCTCAGTGAAAAACTCACTGTTATCCGAGAGTCAGGTTTTATTAAAATAAAAGAACAACCCCGATGTTGCGAAAAGCTAGAACCGCTACTTGCGGACAAAATAATTTAATAAAAATAAATGGGTGAAAGCATCCAATATCTTGAACGCATAAGTTGACGGATAATACAAAAATTGATGAGGCTGGTGCAAAGATTAGAGGTATGTAATATGAAAACTTATCTTGCTTTAGTAGATATTTTAAGTTAAATTATGTTATATTTATTCTACGTTTTTTGGTTCATGAAACTTTTAAGTTAACTATAAGTTAGTAATAACTTAGTTGAGTAAAGCCTTACCAATTACTATTTAACTTAAATAATAACTTTTATACTTTGAAAGAAACAATTTATTTGAACTTTGTTGTGGTATTAATATCAACATTTTTTCTTAACAGCAATCTACACATCTGTCAAGCTTTACCCCAGAAGCAACTGTGTCTACTTAGGAAATTGAAATGGAACAAATTGAACCTGGTTAATTTATTAATAGTGTTTTCAACAGAAGAAATGCTCCTCATCAGTAATAAAATAAAACAATATAAAAAATTAAAATATTCTTTATTCCTAGAACATATTTACAGTTTCAGTTATAAGTACTTAAAAACTAGGTTTTTAATCCTGGATATAGGCCTCCTCTAGATGATTCCAGTATTGTTTTTCCATGCCACCCCACAGGAAAGTAGTCATCCCATTTCTTAGTTTTGTCTAATAATAGCAACTTAGGTGAAGTCAATGCTGTGGTACTCCAAGTATATTAAATTTTTGGTAGAATCTGTAATAAGGAAATGCATACTAGTTAATATAAACTAGTTCTTGTCAGTCTCTTCTCTCTTATATGTGTAAGACTAACAAGAACTAGTTCAAAAATTATAACGAAATCACAACAAGTGAAGTGGATACTTGTAAAGTTAAATGGAAGGTTTTTAATAGTTTTTTTATACAGATTTTAGTCAGTCGTTTAAATAATACATGGTACATATAATAGTTAAGAAATATATTAATAGAAAAAAGAACTATAAAAATTCAGAAGCCTTATACAATATAATAGAACTTCATAAAAACTACATAGTTAATAATTAAATTAAGTAGTAGACAGACCAAAAAAACCATGTAATAAAAAACATACCATAATTTAAAGATGTTTTATTTTATTACACTAGTTAGGCGATTATATTTATTTTGCAGTTCTAAATAGTTGAAACATTTTGTGACCAATTTAATAATGACGCTTACTGTGGATTATATGCAAAATAGGTGCATTGTAATCATAGAGTTGCAGAAATAAGCCTGTCTTTACTTATACTTACTGTGGATTATGCAACATTATACTACAGGCTATCGCCAGTAATCTTTTTATAGGACCCCCTGGCATAGCTAGTGCAATACAAACCTATAAAAGAAAATAGCATTTTAATGAGTTATAAGTAATAACCTCTAAAAATCTTAATAGCAACATCATACATTTGAAAAAAATATATAGAATATTTACTTTAAGATTCCAGTCGTGTTGGGTTATACTTCATTAGAAGCCTTATTGCCTCCCACTCTTAGCCAGAATTTTTGTTCGAAATTCAGTTTTCAAAGAAATAAACGGATCGTAGATCTCAAAATTTAACATCTCTTTTTTCCTTCTGTATGGCTAAGTTTGTCAATTTCCACTTCCAGAAATTCAAAAATATCCATTGCACTCGCCGTCTGCAACATCAATTATTAATTTAATAAAGACATCTTCACACATTTTTACTATTTAAGTACACAAATACTATGGATACAGCTTCTATTACAATATGAGTATAATTATTAACACTTACTTTGAAAATATAAAAGAATTTTAGCTCAAATGCGGACTTAAAATTTTAATCAATACAAAACTTCTAACTAAGAGGTTTTGAAAAAGCAACTTTTTCAAAACCTCTTAGTTTGACAGATGAGCAGTTCGGCGAAACGTCAGAAGCGACCTCGTGATACCGATTTCATACTAAATGAATGAACGAATTCGATGTGACGTCACATAACTGCATTACTCTTAACTTAGAATGTCATGGAAACAGCCAAAGCAGTCTTAATGCAGGACCTATTAAGGAATTCTTTCGATGTCATGATCGGCCCCCAGGACCTATTAAGGAATTCTTTCGATGTCATGATCGGCCCCCTGGACATAGGTACACACCAAGAGTTATCACTACTTCTTGGTACATACAAAAAAGTAGTGAACACAGACTAGTAAAACTTGTGAATATATAAAACTATAAATAATAATATAACTATAAATATATAATCTGTATGATACCACAGCATTATATGTATAGTATTGTCGGGAGTTTTGGCGCCATCTCAACAACGAGCGCGTCATGTTTTTTATACATAATTTTCTAAAAGTTCTGTATTTTCGAGATTTTATGTATAAAATTATTGGTAGAGTTTTAAGTATAATCTGTTTGGCAATATGCACGATTAAAGAAAAGTGATATAATTCAGTAATACCTTTGTGATGTGGTCAAAATTCCCTATAAGCCAGTAAAATTTTCGCCATTTTACTTGGAACACGAAATAAAGACGATTAGGAAGATACGAAGACGATAAGAAGATGTATTAAAATAAAGATAGGGCTTAAAGGTCTTGGAACCAATTCAATATAATATATTATACTAGCGACCCGCCCCGGCTTTGCACGGGTATAAAACATATATAAAAACCTTTCTCTTCAATCACTCTATGTATTAAAAAAACCGCATCAAAATCCGTTGCGTAGTTTTAAAGATTTAAGCATACAAAGGGATATAGGGGAAGAAAAAGCGACTTTGTTTTATAATATGTAGTGATTATTATATAGCGTATCATCTATGATTATAATTTGTCAGTTGTCTATGATATTAGGTATATTTATATTTGTGTTAATAAATAATAATCAATAGTACTACCCACAACTTTTGTCTTTATTCCTCGACTACGGCATCTATGGAGGCTAGAGAGAAGGAGAATGATCGCTGTAGAAAATAGTGACCCAGAAATATGAACAATAAGTGTGGCGCTGCGATCGCTAAATTGTCTCAATTCAACTTGTAAGTTGTACTCAACAGCTAACGCAGATACTACTCACCGATGGCAGCGCAGCTAGTGGCTGAAAAATAAATTCTACAAATTTTGAGGGACAGGCGGGCTAATTATTTAGTACGTAGTGATCGTTCTCCTTCTCTCTAACCTCCATGACGGTATCAATCAATAAAAATCGTTCGTTTTATTATTATTGTAACATCGACAAGTCAAAGCCATTCATTTTGTATTAATATTTAAAGTTTAAACAGAACAGCGCAAGCTATTTTTTAAAATTTATAGGTTATATCAGCTGATGCTTCATGAATGATGAAACACCGGTGACCGGATATAGGTACCTTGATTGAATTGATACCTGATAAGTGATAACCGATTACCCAGTAACTATTAATTATTACATCGATATCTGCATTAGCCAAATATTTTATTATCTTATTATAAACAATTTTTAATGTGTTATCTTAAAGATTTTCAAGTATTTAACTACCTATATCAATTTTATCGTCTTATAAACTGAGATTATGTATCAACTTAAAAGACGATAAGTAAAAAGTAATTAAGTTTTAAATAAAAAACTACTCCTTCCATATTTTCTTTCTAGAATAAATATTAAGATTGAAAAATGTCCATAAAAATACTTAGGAACATTGTTTATGGACCAGAAGAGGAACCTATACCTGCTCACTTATCATATGGACAGTTCCTGTATGATAAATTTAAAAGTGGAGGAAATAAAACAGCTTTAGTATGTGATGCCTATCTAATAAGTACATAAAACTATTTTGTATATTGTTAAAATATTATGTTAAAATGTATAATTACTTTCCAGGTATGTGGAGAATCTGAGAAATCTGTGACATACCAGGATATTCTGCAGAAAAGTGTAAATTTAGCTGCAGCACTGCAAAAGCTCGGTCTAAAAAAGGGTGACATTGTTTCACTTAGTTGTGAAAACCGATTTGAGTTCACAGCAGCATCACTAGCTGTGATTTTCTGTGGTGGAATATTGTCTACTCTTAATGTTACATATTCACCAGGTAACTACTCATAATTGTAATATGAACATGCTGGGGTATTCTATAAGTCGCTACAAAAACACATCTCATTACACTGAGCTGATTGTAACTGAATTTCTGTAAAGTGTAGTGTGAGTTCACAAGTATACATATATATAATATTTATACATTAGACTAAACTATGGTTATAAATTTATTTATAATAAAATAATCTAAATATCATCAAAATTTAGCTAACATTCCATTAAAAATAAGAAACTTTTTTTCACCGACAATATCTCTGCTTTTGCTCTTATTTTAAATAATTGTTTTAGGTGAGATTAGTCATATACTTGAGATAACAAAACCGAAGTTCATATTCACATCACCAATAACAGCACAAAATATCTATGATTGTAGTAAGGATTTGAAATATGTTCAAAACCTAATTCTGTTTGGGGAATATGATATAGTACCAGCTCTATTCTATGATGAATTAGTTAAGGACCATATGAACATAGATGACTTTACTCTTGTGGATGTTAATGGTGCTGAAGACACGGTCGCTGTTATGTGTTCCTCTGGCACTACTGGAATGCCAAAAGGTGTTATGTTGACACATGTAAATTTTCTGACATTATCAGCACATATGAGGTAACTAATTGAAATATTTTATATGAATGATTGCCACCACACCTTAGTGATTCATACGCCAGCACACGAATAAGTCTCTAAGCTGTTTTTTCGTTTGTCCTATTTAAGTGCATTATTTAGGAATTACTTGTACATATATTATGACATTTTGGTGGAGTTTGGTTTAATAACAGCAGCTGACTTCCATCATGTCTAGGAATACGAAATTGTATCTGGATGTATCTATAACTGATCGTTTTCTAAGACATTTCCTGCAACACACAACCACTTCGAACTGTTACGACGTAAGGACTTTATGAAGAGAGCATACCTCTTTAAAAGGCCAACAACACACCCGCGGCCGAACTGGCGTTTTTGGTGTCCATTTACCTCTTACATTATTTTAAAAAATCAAAATCTGATGTGTTTTAGATACTATTTAAATATATCTCAGAAAAGAAAGGGTCATATAGTTAAAAGGGGTTTATCTTTAATACCATGGTTCCATGCCTATGGATTTATTACAACGCTAGCGGTTCTGGCTTTGCATGTTGAGGTGGTATTCCTGATGAGATTTGAAGAGGAGCAATTTCTAGAAACCATTCAAAAGTTTAAGGTATTGTTGCATAAATATATCATTCTACTGCAAAGCATATCATTTCTTTCTTATAAAAAGTAAAAGCTGTTACATCTAAGGTATTTCGTTAGAAATGTAAGTTTAACAAGCATTCTAATAAAAATTAAATTAAAATCAAAACTACATATTTTCTGTTTTGAAAAACATTATAATATCAATAAACTCTTCTAAAAATCGGTAGGGAGTTTGGAACAAGATCTTCAATTGCAGACACAAGTTGATCAATGTTATGACATATTTTTCACTATACCATAGTAGGTGCTCAGCATTGGTGCCTACTCAACCGAAATATTCATTTGTTTCCCCGGGATTCGAACCCAAGACCTCCAGCGCAACACGCAGATACAAACCACTTAGCCACGGAGGCGGTTAATTAAAAAGTATATTTAAGATGTTTCTTTTTTATATTCAGATTAACATGACAACAATAGTGCCGCCGTTAGCGGTGTTTCTAGCGAAGCACCCGCTGGTGTCAAAATACGATTTGACTTCACTCAACGAAGTGTGGTGTGGGGCGGCTCCGCTTTCCAGAGAGATACAGACTGCTGTAAGTCAAAGGTAATAAAGACCCGCGCTCAAATTTATACAACAAAAAGAATCGGCCGATTGTCCGAGTGTCACTTATCAAATACAGTCGCGAGGAAATTTAACTATAATTGGTAACACGTATCTTACATTAATGTTAACGGTGTCTTAAAATGGCCGAATGTTGTTGACGCCATATTAGTCGCCTTACTTATAAATATAAAAGTAACACTTAGGTATAAATTAAAAATAAGCGACTAACTAATAATAAACCATGAATAGCTTAAACATAGTATGGCTTTGACAATAAAAAATATTATTCGAAAGTTATACCTGTCAGCGGCGTAGCGTGGGTCACTGTCGCCCGGGGCGGAGTCATAATTTGCCGCCCTTTTGACATCATAAAAATAATTATGTTGGTGAGAAAAAAAAAACACACCACACATTATCATCGTGCATGTACAGTACACGTCAATGCATCAACGGTATCTTGAAAAAATTCACTGATCGGCAGTGACTGTACAAAATATTTTTTTCCTAATTTCGCCGCCCTCCAAATGGTGGCGCCCGGGGCGGTCCGCCCCTCCGCCTCCCCCCCATCGCTACGACACTGATACCTGTACATGCCTTGTACAAGCCTTGTACCTAATACCTATAATAGTAAAAATATCATCTCGTAAATGACTTATTAATCGAGTGCAGTCTCGAGGCACTCCTACAGGTAGTGGTGTAGAATTTTTGCTTATCGTTAGTCGTTTAAAGTAACTTTTATACCATGTTTATTTTAAAGGAACTAGTCTTAGCAATAAGCGTTTCATTTAATTAAATAGTATGTGCACGTGGTAACCTATAATAATTAAACACAATTTTAGGACAAGTATAGACTTCATAAGGCAAGGCTATGGACTCACGGAAGTTACGATGGCGTGTTGTGTCGATGTCACGGGAAAAGCCAAGATTGGCTCATGTGGGACGCCCGCACCGGGAATGAAAATTAAGGTAATTGTACTATCTGCCATTTAGCGATACTCTATTTGTGTATATAAATTTATACGCTGTTATGAGGAGTATAAATGAAAGAATAGTTTCGCATTATAACAACATAACATATATTAAGTGGAAGCAAAAAATGAACAATAATAATAGATAATACTTAATTATTACAAGGCGTCATTTATAAACAATTATTAATAAACAACAACAAAATATAATTGATAATTATTTTGGTACTTGTGAATGGAAGGTACAGCGAAAAAGAAATACAACCTTGTAAGGGAAAAGAAAGTTGATTTTTTTAATTATTGTCTATTACATATTGACACTTCATACATATTGCGTAAAGTATAAAAAAATGACTAACTTGCAGGTAGTTGACATAGAATCTGGAAAAACTGTGGGTCCAAATGAAGAGGGTGAGGTCTGGATAAAGTCCCCTCTCCGGATGAAGGGGTATATGGGAGATCCCGAAGCTAGCAATGCATTACTTGACAGTGATGGATTCATAAGAACCGGAGATATTGGCTACTATGATACAGAAGGCTATATCTACATTGTGGATCGACTAAAGGAACTAATTAAATATAAGGGATTTCAGGTATATGTTGTTAAGAACTGGTTGCTATAGAGAATTAGAGCTCCATTATTGCATACATATGGAGACTTGTACACATTCTTCTTACAATCCTTATCGCAGAATGTTGAATAAATTTCTTAACTCTATTAAGAAGATAATTTAATATTGATTACAAAATTTAGGCAGGCGTTCATAGACTTAACTTTCATGAAAGTCGACTTCCGACCAAATACACAATTGAAAACATATCTTCGAATATTTATATTTTTTTTCTTCTGTACATGTTTTCTTTATTTTAACCTTGAATAATCCATTTATCGTAAGTTGATGACATGTTAATAAATCTTAAAATTACAAAACTGCGACTTTAAGTCACGACTCTAAAATATATCATTTAATTACTTTTTGTTTAACGCCATCTATTTTAAGAATATTTTTTTTTAACTGTAAAAAGTTAAAATAAACAATACCAGGTGGCGCCAGCTGAGCTAGAGGCCTTATTACTCCATCTGGATGGGGTAGCAGATTGTGGAGTGGTCGGTCTTCCAGATGAAGTGGCTGGAGAGTTACCCATTGCCTTTGTGGTGCTACAACCAGGTGCTAAGCTTACAGAAGCCCAGATTACACAATACATCGCTTCTAAGGTATACCAAATAATACTAACTCATAAGCATAATAACTCTTACATGATGAACAAGTCAGCAAATTTACAAATCTCAATAGTTTTGGGAATTAATGAGTATTCTACAAATAAAATAGTCACTATTACACTAAGCAACAAAATGATAAATTATCATCTGAACAAAGATATTGATAGATTATTTTTATACTTTTATTGTGCCGATGATTATCTATATATTAGTATTGCAATTTTTAAATCTATTTTTTACATTTTTTATTTATTACATACTCATATTTTTTCATTTCAATGTTTAACTGAATACTTTTTTACATTTATAGGTATGTACCTAGATTTGTTAAAAAATAAGAAGTTGGTATGATTGTAAACAAATTTATTAATTTAAATATAATATTATAGTAAATATAGTTAAAAGTTCCATATCTCTGTTGGTCATGGTCTGATATTTCGTGCGTGAAAGCCGGAATTCCTTTCCAGTTCCAATTTGTGAACGGGAAAGGATTAAGAAAGATATCGTTTTGGAAGACTCAGAAGGTGAATGTAAAAAAATTTCTTGAATTATCAATTTCATTTTTAATGTCTCAATAATTTCTTTCAGGTATCGCCTGCGAAACGGCTACGTGGCGGAGTAATATTCGTCGATGAAATACCCAAGAACCCATCTGGAAAGATATTGAGACGTGAACTACGCAAACAATTAGTGTCTGTTAAAAAGAGCAAATTATAATATTGTAAATTAATATTACACCACAATATTAGTATGGGAATTATTTTAAATCAATCCAAAGACAAGACCAAAAGAAATATTTTTGTTTTGTTTTTTTCATTTCTGAAATCTAGTTTTTCCATACAAACTACCTACCAATTAAAACACAAGACCATGAACAATTAATATATTTCTTATCCAAAAATGATTAAAATATACATGAATATTAAGCAGAAAGTTTGTCCTTTAATTCTTGAGGTATTCTTTGAACTGCATAGTTGTGCAACTCATCATTGACAGCTGCAAGCACTCCCGTTTTGTTTGGTCTTGATTCCAATGCTCCATATTTGTAAAAATTTCCAAGTATATCAGTTAACTTTCCTCCTGCTGCACTGAGGATTGCCTCAGGAGCACATGTATCCCATTTTTTACATCCGGGGCTTGCAAACACATAAATAGATGCCTTGCCTTCAAGTAATTGTAACACCTGCAAAAAAGCCATGAAATTTAGAAACATGAGATAATTATCATCAGTTCATCAGTTTTAAAATAGGTAAAATTACCTTGTAACCAGCTCCGCCAACTCTTAATATTTGTGTAGCTTTCATTACTTGAAGTGCATTCTCAACTACAGGATTTGAATGACTCCTTGTAGTTGTAATTATCAATGTATCTGGAGGATTACCAGGAGTGAACCCACCAACCCCAACATCTTTTAAGCCCCAAATAGTACGACCCATTCTGCTTTCATTTCCAACAATAGTCTTATAATAAGGTTGATGGATAACACCTGCTATTGGTTTCTCATTGACTGATATTCCAATAAGAACAGTCACATGTTCAAGAAAACCTTAAACAAACAACATTTATTAATTTATTGAATAATTATGCTTGCTGCATGCAAATGTAATAATATAATTGTTTAGATGAGATCATGCACCAAATGTAGCAAACCTAAGGTATTTGTTATTATTAGTAAAGAATACATTTCACACAGATGTGGTGTTATTTTATAACATATTTACAAATTCTACTATAAGGACCCATTGAAACACTACCTAGACTAGTAAGTACACTGAATGCTTTTCCATTTACCATATTTAGATTGTAGTAAACTGAAATACCATTTCATACTAATAAATGGATGTGTTAAGTGCATTTTCCACCTTTCCCAGGGATCTCTCTTCAACATTAGAGCACCTAAAATTTGTTTTTATGTATTTTTCAAAAATAAATAACTACTATGTTAAGATTTCCTACTTTATTTTTAGTTACCTTGTGTATACTCAGCAGTTCCATCAAGGGGATCAACCCAAACTACAATCTCTTCTTCCTTTACTCCTTTTAAATAGGCTGGACAGTCCAAGTTTAATATTTCCTTGTCTTCATCTGTATCCAATAGTTCATCTAAAGCATGGATCTAAAAAGATTGCATCATTTTCATGTTTAAACAGTAATTGTAAGATCATTAAGATAACATTTAAATTTATTATCATTTAATTACCTCATCCTCTTCTTCACCAATTATTTTCACCTTTGGATATTGAGCAGCAAGTGAGGCAATAATACATCTTTGAGCCGAACGGTCAGCCTCTGTTTGATAATCGTCTTTTCCCTAAAAATAATTCATAAAATTCCGATCAAATGCATTATACCTAGTAAGTAATATAGGTCATGGTTAAATTTACTTTATGATTTACCTTTTCGACAATTCCAAGTTCACCTTTACTCATAATATCTCTAACGATTTTACCAGCTCTGTTGGCAACAGACACTGAAGATGCTAACAATTTTACTATGAGAGGAGCAGTTTGCGACATTTTCAGAGTAAATTAAATCAAATAGGTGGTGCACAGCAAAAGGACTATATATTTGTATGACGAACTGATAGAAATTAGGAAATAAATATTAAGTATATAATCTATTAAGCTAAACTATCAAGTACAATGTATATTAACTACAAGGATATAAAAATTAAAATATAAAATTTTAATAGATAGGTAGGTTTTATCTTACAATTAACTAGTTACAGTTTGCGAGTTGCGACGCAAACTGCGTGAATGTAGGCAAAACTTGTGTCTTGTACTATACAGATACACTATTTAGTATTTTACCCTCTAATGTATTTAGATATTATCTATTCGTACTTATAGTATCCGCAGTACAAAGTACAAACTGTTGACATGGGCCATAAATGTCAGTTTTCGTGGAGATGGACCGTGTCGACAAAACATTTAAGTAGTAGACGTTAATGTCGATATAATTATTATAAGTTTATAAGTCATCTATATTAATTAGATAATTTGTTTTAAAAATTGTTTGAATACTAATAATTGAGTTTACTGACTTTCTTTGTTTACTTTTATTATAAGTAAGAAATATATTGTTGTGGCCTATTTTTAATTTTTTTTTAATAATTTGAATTAAAAATAATCAATTATATTTATCGACAGTAGGTATCATACTTGCACAGCACTACGAGTGAAAGTCCCACTCCGTAAGCACTTAGTAGTTAGTACAGTATTACAATATTTCCTACAGTAGGCTAACGACTTTGATGTCGCGCGATGCCGCCACGAGTGTAGGTACTTACGCTGTCACATGCAAAAATTCAAGAGTTGTCACCAAATGGAAAAAAAAAACAATTGTGATTATTGCTATTATTATGTAATCATTTATTCATATGTACATTTTTAGTTGTGCATGACCCCGTGAAGGTTTCTGAGATGGTACGACTAATCTTCGACAGATGGCGCCACTATCAGTCAAAATGAACAAAATCAAGTTGTACTGATTTAAAGTTTTATCTCCTCGTTAATACTTCCTGAAAAGTAGATAGATCGTTAAAGATATTGCGATTTGATAAAAATAGTCGAAAAGTATCAAGATGTTTCATTAGAAATTCAATCGTCATTATGACAATTTTATTAAATTAAAAATAAATTAAGTTACTACAATAAATAAGTAAAGATAAGTAATAATATTCGAATAAGATTTATGATAAACATAATTTTTTTTGTTGTTCGTTTTTCTCTTCTACCTCATTCATTCCACAAGCTGATAAGTTTTATACCAAATTAGTATGCCATATAATATGTGATAAATAGAGAAGTTTTTAAAAGCAAATTACTTTCATAAATACAAGTGGTTATTTTTTTAAATCTTCGTGAAAGTTAAACTTTATGGTAAAATTTATTTAATTTTTTTCCTCCGGGAGCTCTTAATCACTAACTTAGGACTAAATTGTATCTAATTATGTTTTCCATAGCTTATAAATGTATCCGAGACTAAAATCAAAACATCTGATCTGATACGGATGCCACAAGTTTTAGTGGTTAATATGTAAAATTTCGGTGAAAACAGTGAAAATCCCAAAAAAAATCTAAAATAAAAATGGGTGGTCAAGGATATTTTTTGGCCAACTTGTATTCTCTAAATGGGTCCCCGAACACTCCCAATCAGCCTGTATTTTCTATTTATTTCGAATTGGATATTAACGGTTAAGGAAACTTTTCATTAGATGGCAACATTACTCAATACACCGTTAATGCTATCGGTACATGGAATTTGACAGAAAACTGTCACAAGCACACATTCTTAACATCATTTGATTTAAATTTTTTCTTCTACGCATTCCGTCATGTTATTCTGATAGTCTGAGTGCAGTTAGTTATAAAGTGATAGTTTTAACAATATCATGTTAATTCAAATGATTCTCATTTATTGTTTATAATAATTTATATATTTATTGATTGGATAGTTTCTTATAAATATACCTTAAAAAACAAACATAATTTGCGTAAACCTTACAGAATTAATAACTAAGTGACAATCTTTGCAGTGTAAAAATACATTAGATACCCTTTCAATCGACAGAAACTTATAATAACACTTCTAAATTGAAAAATTTTCTTAAAAAAGGTAAGAATATAATTTGAAAAAATATAGTAATGGAATGAATCTGTGCCACTGAACACAAAAGATTTTAGAGGTAAATACATTTTATTATAAATTGATTTTAAAACAATAAATTGCAAACTTAATTTATAAGTAACAGTTCGCACTAACAAAAATACATAATTATTAATAATATAATATAATAAAATATTATGAAAATAAAAATGTATATAATAATTACATATGTTACATAATACGAAGCTAAGGCACATTTTTTGCTTTTACTAATTCAATTATTGTTTAATCCTTACAAAATATTATTCAACATGGACAGACAAACATAGGATAATCTTGAATGTTCATTTCCATTTCTAATATGTACATAAAAAATGGCTTACAAAATTAATCCGCACCCTTAACATTAATGTCACTTAAAATAATTTATATTGCATGATTTTAACAGATAATATAACAAATAAAAACATGATGATAAAATTGTCTTTCAAAGCATCTTTCTTTATTAAAATAGGGAGAGATACTTTTTAATCATTTACACAAACAGGTCACTCGTTAAAATGTTTCTGTTAAAACATTTGCACAATTTTGGGCCACAAATTAATAAGTTTTTAATTTAAAACACCCTATCAAAATATACAAGTTGTAACCTTATACAACAGAGTGATTTGAATGTGTGGCATCTTTTCAGATTTTATTCAATCTAAAACATCTCAATCTAGCGCAAATCTCGAGAGCAGCTGAACCGATTTCGCTAATTATTTTTTTATAATATTGTTTGAAGTGCGAGGATGGTTCTTACGGAGAGAAAAATTTGGAAAATTGTCGAAAACATAAAATAAAAGAAAAATCATTTTCCTCATACATTTTCTATGGAATGACGTTTTAGATGACACGTTTATTATTCGGAATTTTGACGATACAAAGTTCGCGGGGTCCACTAGTAACAATATAACTATGTCTCTGTTACAATCTTATTGCGGTGTTTCAAATTCAAATCAATAAAACAAGTTTATGCTACTGTCTACTTGGTGTCATCACTAACATGTTCCAGTATGTGCATTATGACCTGATCAATGGTATGAGTGGTGAGCATCTTGGCGATATTCTTATCCTCAACCACGTAGAGAAACAAATGCTTAGTGTTTTCCCGCAGGCGCTGAACCCGAGACCACTTTTCCCGGTCAGCTGCGTGCGCGCCGCAATTTTCTATTACCTTCTCTAATATCTAAAAAAAGTTGAAACGATTTTACTATTAAGCATATAAGTTAAAAAAAATAGATTGAATCATTCCCAACCCCTTACACAATTACTACCATTTACTTTTTCTGTAAGATTTTATTATATAAATACGAGGCAAACGGTATTACTCGCTTCCCATGGATACCCACAAAGCAGGTTTGCCTGCAGGAGTGACGCCGACCTTTTAATTAATGAAACACTCTTTTTTCCCAAGTCGTAAGTATTCATTTTTACGTCTGAAGTCTGCTTCTACAAAGTGGTAGTGGGTATTTCGTTCCACAAAGTGGCAAGACATGCTAATCAGTATCATAGAAGAAAAGTTCTACAAAATTTCATCATGTTTTTTTATGTACCTATGATAATAATATTGCCTATTGTTATTTACCTCTTCAACAGGTTGATCAGGCCATCCAAATGCTTCAAGCAGTTCATGATCAATAAGCTTGGACAGCAACTCCTTAAGCTTTTCCGTCAATTTCTCTTCACTGAGTAGTGTACTTGATTCATACTGTGAGATTAAACAAATAACAGGAATTTAGTTATATGAATTTTTCAGACAAAATTTGAAGAAATTATTTACTAAAATTGTGAGCCATCGTCAATTCACTGCAAGAGAAGACGTTTACCTTCGGCACTTCAATTTCAAAATCATTGGTCTCCTGTAATCCCCCGTACAAGACGCCAGTGCCGTAATCCTCGATGATACGATCAGTTTCCGCGTCTAGCATATTCAGGATTGCATCTAACTCGGACTTGGTTACCCGAGGTGTTGTAGCGAAAGAACCCTGAAAGAGTAGTACTCATTCACTACGATTGGACTGGTTGAACTAATAATAATAGGTCAAAATTAAAAAGTTCCACCACAACAAAGTGTATGAATTGTGCCAAAACCCAAGTACATCAGAGAAAGAGGATTTACAGACAGAACTTAATATTGGCCTTAGTAAAACATTTGATTTGAAGTTTTTAGTTTGATCCTCATATAAATAATAATATATAAAGACATATCCGTCAATAAACTGAGGTAGCTATACTTACTAGAACTTTCCTCACGTGCATGAGCCGTTGCTTGAACACGTCTGCATGGTTTGTCCTCACATGTCGCAGCAGGTGTTCGCCTCTGACGTACGCTCGTGCGTTCAAACAGTACATGCAGCGGCGAGGCCGGTCTAGTTCGTGCGTACTCACGTGACGGCGCATGTTCACTTCATTCTTGAACGACTTGCCACACACCTCACATTTAAACACTGCAACGTATTTATTTAATAGTATGAATTCAGAATCGATTGAAAACAATTATTCTTACCAATTATTTATTTATTAAAAGGTTGAGCCACATGGCACATATTAGATAACCACAGGGAGAAATAGACACCACAAACATTCAAACACGTATTACAAAAGGTCTAGGTTGTCTAACATTAAAAAAAAAATCCACTAATTTGATAAACAAACGCGCCTGCCCGCTTGATTTTTGATGGTTAGAACTACTTTATTCTTTCCATGGACATAAAAATATAATAAATTTCAAACAAGCCAAGATAATCCAAGGAGTGTCCCAGTTATTGTAAAATTTAGTGTTATGAAAATATTTCCAAATAGCATTTTCTTAATGTTGTATTTATTTAAATAAATATAAGATAATATATAACATATAGCTTATGCTTGTTATGTCTTCCTAATGGATTGGATGTGTAGTTTGTACCAGTTAAGTAACACCAGAATTCATTACCATTAAGATGTTCTTTCAAATGGCTGCTCAGTTCATTTTCATTTTGTAAACTTCTCTCTGCACAATCTTCAAATGGGCAGCTTAAAGTCCCATCGACATCATGTGACTCTTCATGCATATGCATCCTTAAAAAAACTACACATAAGTTTCATGCAAGAAATTAAAGCAGAAATTGCAAACAAAATCATACAAATATTTACTAACTGACCACTGAGCTACACATTGCTGCAGCTTGTTTAAAAAACATTAAAACAAAAATGAGGATAAAAAGTTCACCTATCATCTAAGATCAAATCAAAAGGCCATTGCCCTACGAGTTTACTTTGAACAAAATCGACTTTCAACTAAATATGATTCATAAACTAGCTATACACCTTAATACAAATGTCACATTTGTGTTACAAACACTTATAACACATATAAATTATTTGTCCTCATTTTTACTAAATATTTTGTTGTTGAGTTTTGACTAAATAATATAAACACCCACTCCTCTTTAGACTTGAAGCGTTTCTTGCAAATTTTGCAAGTAAAAAGCATATGTTGATCGAGGTGCTTAACAAGTTGAGCCCGCTGTATGAAGGATTGAGGGCAGATGTTGCACTTGTAGGGTTTGTTCTCGACGTGGGTCAGCGTATGTCTCCTCATCACCTCGATCGTGAATGTGCTATAGCCGCACTGCAAATGCCAGTTTACAGAAATTTAAGTTGGATTTTGACAGCTTAATACAATTTCCAATTCAATCAGTATTGACACATGCTATCCTAATTAATTTATATTTTAGTCAGATTCCTTAAAATTTGTTTTTCAAGAATAAATATAAAAAAATTCGATATGTTTTAGAAATTTTTCAGTAGGTAATTTGCTTTAAGTTTATTTCATGATATTTAGTTAATGTATTAGTTTTGACCTATATTTTTTAAAACCATCACAAGGGGGCGTCCATAAACTACGTGAGGTATTTTTTTAATTTTCTGTGCCTCCCTCCCTGGTGAGATGTCGTGAGATTTTATTCAACCCTCTCCCCCATTCCTAATCTCACGTACTTAATCGTATTACGATTACGCTTAAAATTAAATCTTAAGCATGTATAATCTGGATTAAATTGACCAAAATAGTATATTTTTATTTGTTTCGTGCGTGATATTTGCCCTCTCTCCAACGTAAGATTAGATGAGATTTGATTCGACCCCCTCCTCCCCTTAAACACCTCACGTAATTTATGGACGCCCCCCCAATGAATAGCTAGAAGTAATAATATTAACACCATGAAAGATGTCCATTATTAATTAATGTTAATATATAGTTCTATAAAAAATATTATTACTTCTCAACATATTATGTCCTTTTAACAACTTACCAGTAAAAAAACATCCATGATAGCATTAACAATATCAATGTCAATTAAGTTGTAATTAAGTAAAAAAAAAAGCTGATTTTTATAGGTTTAACTAAACATTTCATGGAGCTTCATTAGTATTATTTGCTTGCTTACAAACTACAGCTTACTATCATTTCAGCATTATTAACAGCTTTACTATTAATAATGCTGAAATGATTGGGGTTAAGAGCTGAGGTACCATTTTGGCTTCTGCAGGTGATGTTGAATCCTGAGTGGGTTTTCATCATTATTGTGCTGTTAGACACTCCAGGATGAGAAACCTGGCCAGCCAAATTAAGACCATCCAGAGATGAGAAAGGGCATTTTGGAGAAGTTAGCTTTGCAACAATGTGCCTTAGGAAACTATTATATTTAGCTGCCAATTACTAATTTTACTTCTTACCACTCCGCAAGCATACTTCTTATCACCATGAATTTCTAGATGCTTTGTTAAAGAACCTCTAGTGCTTGTTAACTTTCCACAATGATCACATTCATACTGCAATGGCCGGGCTGAAACAAAGATAAGGGTCAAATACATATAAATATTAGCTAAAATATCATAAAATACATTATTAAATAAAAACTAAGACTTTATTTAGATAACAATTTCCCACCTCCTATTTAATAAAATTCAGAAATAATTTGTGAGTCTAATTTACAATTAAAAGTGTAACAAGTAACACGTAAACACGTAAACAGTAACAAGTAAATATGTATTAAATAATAATATTTTATTATTAACTAGTGGAACCCGCAAACTTCGTATCGCTTCAGAGTTCCAAATGAGTTTAACGTCATTCCAGAGAATAAGTACATATCAGGAAATGATTTTTCTCAATAGTTTTTTTTCTATATTTTTAAAAGTTCAAAGTCAAAGTCAAAATATCTTTATTCATTGAAATCATATATGATCATTTTGAATCGTCATTTTTTTAAATATGATGTAGTTTACAAAAAGATAATTATTGTAAAAAAATAATTATAATATTTGGTTTTATTAAGACAGAGTTAGAGGAGGTTCATTCCCAAGCTTTTTTATCATCTAAGTAATCCGTTATTTTATAATATGCTTTTTTAAAGTTTTCTTTTAATTGTGTTTTTAAATTTATTCACTGACAATTTAAGCATATCACTTGGGAGTTTATTATAAAAGCGTATACATTGCCCTTTAAAAGATTTACTAACTTTATGGAGCCTACTAGTTGCAACAGCGAGTTTATCTTTATTTCTAGTATTAAATTCATGACTATCACTGTTTTTCTTAAGTTAATATTTTTGTGTACATATATCAGATTTTCATAAATATATTGACATGTGACTGTCATTATATTTATCTCTTTAAATTTTTCACGGAGTGTATATTGTAAATTGCACGAACAGCCCTCTTCTGCAGTACAAAGACGGTGTTAACATCTGCAGCACCCCCCACAACAGTATACCATAAGCATAATGCTGTGAAAGTAGCTGAAATAGACTAACCTAGCTGTGTCTACGTCTGTATAGAGGCGGATCTTTCTGGCAGCGTATGCTGCAGAGCTGAGTCTCTTCGACAATGCATCAATGTGAGGGCCCCATTGAAGCTTATTAGTTATTGTGCTATTCTCGGCATATACAATTCTAACAAATCAGAGGTCATCAAAATCGGTCCATCCGTTCTTGAATTATAAATCGTGTAAATAATTCGACTTTCTTTTAGAGGAATCTGTCTATTAATTGATAATCCACGAATAATCATATTTAATTTAAAATTTTATATATCGTTGTTAAAGAAAAATAATATTTTAAAATTTAAAAATAAAATTAATTCAGATCAAGATGTAGATAATTAAATTTAAGATGGATTACAATAAAAGTGGAAAATAATTATTGGAAATTGGATTTAAATATTTAATAAAATGATGATTGGAAGTCAAATATCTATAGGCTGCACTAAAAGTATCGGGAATGGAATATTTCCACTGTTCCTGTCATATTAAAATCTTTTTAATTTATTTAAAAAAAGATTCTCGGTCTTGTCAAACTTGTTTAGTCGTTGAGAAAATGGAATTGACTCCAGAAAATTCTAGAGCGATGATTTATTATGACTTTCGAAGTGGTTTAACACGAAAACATTGTGTTGACCGGATGATTTCTGCATTTGGTGATGAAGCCCCATCCAAAACCACAATGTATCGCTGGTTGCTGAATTTCAACGTGGACTTGTCATGCTCAGTGATGATCCCCGTCAAGGTCGTCTAAAAACTGCAGCCACCCAAGAAAACGTTGATGCTGTGCGTAAGCTGATTGAGGAAGATCGACATGTGACATACCGCGAAATTCAGGCAACTTTAGACATTGGCATGAGTTAAATACAAATAATCTTGCATGAACAATTAAGTAAGATTCCACACAGGATCCTCAAATGCTCTATACAATATCGTATCAGGTGACGAATCCTGGATATACGCGTATGAACCCGAAACAAAAAGCCAGTCACGAGTTTGGGTGTTCGAAAATGAATTAAAGCCAACAAAAATTGTTCGTTCAAGGAGTGTTCCTCTTGAGGGACAAAGAACGGTTAATGGTATGCTAGCATTTGTTTGCCACAAGTCGTTTCTAAACTCTGTAAAGAGAACTGCAACCGCCGCATCATCCTCCATCACGACAATGCGAGTTCTAACACCGCGCACAGAACAAGAGTTTTTAGAACAAGAAAACAGAATTATTAGATCATCCGCCGTACAGCCCCGACCTATGCCCTAATGATTTCTATACTTTCCCTAAAATAAAGAATAAATTGCGTGGTCAGAGATTTTCAGCACCTGAAGAAGCTGTGGACGCCTACAAAACGGCCATTTTGGAGACCCCAACTTCCGAATGAAATGGTTGCTTCAATGATTGGTTCCATCGTATGGAAAAATGTGTCAGATTTCGCGGAGAATACTTCAAAAAGCAATAAATACATTTTTAAATAGTAATGTTGTGTCACTTCCTTGATTCCCGAAATTTTCAGTTTCGCCCTCGTACTAAATATACTATATAAATAATTAATTATCTCATCAATAAATTGGCATATATAGAAAATAGAAATAATGAAACTACATCTACAAAATGTCAATATCAATCTGCTGCTTCAAATCCAAAATGATGAGTTTTTGAAAAAAGATTATTAATAATTAAACAAATAAAAGAATAGATACTTACGCAAATGCATTTTCTGGAAGTGAAGGATGAGTTTTGAGAAATTCCTTGTGCAAAACTTACACAACTTGCATTGGAATTTCTTGTTTGCTGTAATATGTTGTAATCTGAGGTGTACCATAAGATTATCTTTCCTTGTAAATTTTGAAGAACATATCTGAAATTTTTTATTTCTATGATTAATCTTTTTTTTGAAAATAATGTTTCCATGATTTTCAATAGATTTAAAGCTCACTTACACCACAAGAAAATTGCCGACGTTTTCGACCATCACAACCTTTTTGCAACATGTGCCGAGTGACATGCGCTTTCCGTACAAAAGTTTGAGAACAGTATTGACAAGCATATGTGCCCGCATTATGTTTCTTGTCCAAGTGTTCGTGTAAAACTTCTTTGTTTGGGCAAGTAACAGGACAGAGTCCACAGGAAACACCATCAGGTCCATCATAATGTTCATTTTCAATATGTTTACTATAACTTTTCTTGAAAATAAATACTTTACTGCATTTTGTACAGTGTAACTTTGGCTAAAACAATATATTGAAATACATTTAAAGCAATATTATTAAACAAAAGCTACAAATGTTGGAAATTATCCTCAATCCTCTAATTGAAATCTCATAATCCCCACTGAAACATTGGGCACAATACTGAATCTGTTTCACAAGTAGGTCATTTGCTTTCTTTGCCTACCCAAGCAAAATATTTATTACACTGATATTCAAGCCGTTTCCTAAATACTATACTAGGGGCTCCTCCCACTAGGGTCTAATATGATGATTTGTGATATTTTACTAAGACTGGGATTGCATGGCATTAAAAAAATACCATTATATTAACTTATATTTTGTCATGTCTACCTCATTCTTGGCTAAATTTTTCAACATCTTCGTATTAATGAAAGTATGTGTACCATATTTAAACTAATTTACAATAATATTATACAAAACTTAGACAATTCAGAAGACATCAACATAAAAAACCTAAAAATATTTATTCTGATTTTACTACAGTTCAAATTATATGATTATAATACTTTGTTCAAATTGAATTGTTCAGTACTTCAGTTATTTTACCTTCTCATAACATTTATTATTGTCACTACAGGTTTGTAGATGCCTAATCAGTTTTTGCTTCTTCTTAAAGGATTTTTCACATAACGAGCAAATATATTCCGTGACTTCTTTGCTAATATTTTCCGACATTTCAAATGCTATATTTTGTCTCGAGTTTAATGGCAGTGATAATTTATGACGTGGCCGTCCTCTTTTGCGTTTAGGAGGCATTTTAAAGAAAAATATACAATATTCTAAAGCACTTCTAGACTAACTTTAATTTGGTGAAGGAAACTTTGTTTAACTTATAATTTGATATTACTTTCATTCAGGCGTCATTTGCCATTTTGCCTTTCAAGTTTCAATGCACGTATAATACCTACTGAATACTGATACGCTAGATAGTAGATAAGTATAGGAAATAAAAATTAAAAAAGTATGGCGTAATGCCTCAGTCTGCAGACTGCACTAGTGCTAAAAATAAAAATGTTGACCACAGAATATCTTTCTGCTGCACAGAACAGGACTAACCTGGCTTTTTTTTCGTCGTGTGGTCATGTAGGTAGCTTTATAAGTTTATGGCAGCTCTATAGCACATAATAATATAAAGTTACACTTACATTGGCCAATTTATACTGCAAATTTTAAATTTATGCACGATATTACATTATTAATTTTTATTCTGTATGCCTGGGGTCACATCAAGTACCATGAAGAGTTTTGGCGCCATCGCAGTAACCCGTGAGTTTGTGATGTGGTAAGCATTCCCTTTAAGAACAAGTAAAATTTCCGCCATTTTACTTGGAGCACGAAGTAAAGACGAGACTTAACCAAGCCTTTAATAAATATAAGCATCACATTCCGCTAGGTGCTAACGCAGCATTATAGCATTATTTAGCTAATCAAATTCAATATTGAATTTGAGTTTTTAAGTTAGAAACAATATCTTTAAACCAATTCTAACGTATAAATAATAATATAGCGTAGGTATTGAGATGAGTACCTATTGAGGATTGACTGGGCTCATAGAACTTGACAAAATAGGCTTAGATTAGATGATTAAGGTGCTTTCAGACTACGCTATAAAATATAGCATATAGCTCATAGCGCAACAATATCGCGCACCATACGTCATTTAGTATGGACACGTTCACCTGTACTATATTTTATAGCGTAGTCTGAAAGCACCTTTAGACTTGAGGATTTGGGTGTTGAGTATTAACGGTTTCCATGGTGATTTTAAATTTTTGGCAAACAAAACATTGTAGTAGGGTAGAGCTTGACTGTATCATTATTCATTAATCATTGTGTTAATTTTAATGTAGTACAAAATATCTATACAAAAACTGTTTAATAAAATTAGACGATAATAAATATAATTCAACTACAGTTAATAAAGAAAATATTTTTATGTAAAACGAAAATAAATAACTTGTGAATTTGAAAAAAATAAATAAAATGATAAATGCAAGTTAAATATGAATCATGGAAAAGGAATTTGATTCAAATATAATAAAAAATACCCAATCGTCACTCGGGAAATACGTTAAGCGTCCTCCACTCTCTGAGAAACTATTAAAAAAGCCTCCATTTCGATTCTTACATGATATTGTTACATCAGTGAGAACCTTTTTACTAATTTATAAATTATAAAACTATGTCAAACTTACTTAGATCTTACCGAAGTTTCTATGTAGGTGTTTTTATTTCTAATTCTAGGTATCTATATTAAAATTACAGGTATCGAAGTCGACAGGGTTTTTTGATGGTTTATTTGAAGAGCATGAACTTACTTCAGATAATGTCAAAGATAGGGAAGCAAAAATTATATTTTTAAATAAAATTATTTTTGTTATAAGTAAGTACTTAATTATTTTTCTTAAAATATAAATTACATGTTAATAAGGTACAAAATACTGTAATATACCTATGGTATAAATAACTTAAAAATTTTTTTTTTTAGGTAAAACTATTGGTAAAGAATTGAGCGTAAAAGCTTCAAAAATAGTTGCTGGACAAGAACCCGAAAAAACAAATGAGCTTTTACAGTGCTTAGCAGAAGCCTTAGACAAAAATCTCTCTCCAAAGGAAGCTATTATTAATTTCCAAGATGCTGGTTTAAAAAATATATCTAAGGAACCAAAAACAAATATAAAATCATCATCTAAACAAAATGAAAAATCAAAAAAACATATTAAAAATATTTCCACTTCTAACAGGATAAGTTTACAAGAGAAAATTGTAAAACAAAAACAAGAAAAATCATCCATAAAAAATGTATCCCTGAAAAATAAAGTTAAACCTAATGATATTAAAGAGAATAATAAACAAGATTTCGTTTTGGTAAAAGATGTAAATGAAGAAAATGAAATTATTGCTCCTACAATAGAGAAGACACAGGAAATTAATTCAATAAACGAAACTATACTTGTTGCTAACAGTCATGATGATAGCCTAAATATAACTAGAGATATTAATAGTAGCAATGAATCGATTGAAAACTTTAGTAGTCAACATATAGATAATCAAGAAGTTGAAAAAAATCTCAAGCAGAGTAAGATTATTCAATCAAAAGATTTTGAGACTACAAAAAAAACACCTGATCCCACTAGCAATGAAAAAAATGGAGAACAAAAAAAAATAGAGTCTGATCTTCATGAAACAGTAGAAAAAACAGAACTTTCTGACTTAATAACTGATGGGCCAGAAAAATGTAGAATAGTTGAAAAGTTAACTCCAACTTCAAACGTGACAGTACAACATGTAGAAAAAATAATTTCTACTGCCAGACCCTCTAGTGTTCGACCTTTGTCATCTCGGCCGGGGGCACCGAGAATACGAGATAAACAAGATTATAATAATCTACCAAGTGCTAACAACATTGCAATTGGTAAAGTTAATATTATTTCAGAAAATGCACTTTTGGAAGAGGTACAGTTTCAAATTTTTTTTATTAAGTACCTAACTACCTGATTGTTATTGCCAATTTTAAAGCATATTTTTATTGTTTGGATATAATTTGATTACAGGAAGAAGAATCAACTTTAGTTATAGAAAATAATACCGATGATGTTTTATCGCAACAGCAACAAGACTACTATGAAGTCAATCAACATGGTCGTTTAGTTCAACAAATTTTAAAATCTCAAAAGGAGTTTACACAAATTAAAGGTAGAACTGAAATTGTGAGTATTTTAAATTGTATAAATAAACTACTAAAATATTTAAGTTTCTTAAAAGTTCCATGTTTTTATTAACATAATTGTTAATTATTTCATAGGACTGGGTAGGTGAATCTCAAAAGTCAAAAGATGATTTAAACAAAGAGATAGAGCAATTACGTTTTAATGTTCAAGCTCTTTCTCGTGTTGCAAATCCCTTGGGTAAAATTCTTGATCATGTTCAAGAAGATGTGGAAGTCATGCGCCAAGAATTATTACAATGGTTGCAGATTTACAAGGAAACAAAGGAAAAACTGTTAAAACAGAAAGCGTTAGTACATATCATATTAAGAATTAGTAAATGTTTAACAGGGGTTTTGTCAAGTCAAATTCGGTAATTTTGATTTTTATAACCTATTTTGACCACTTCCGTGGGTAACTCGTTTACGCGTCTGCGTGATGTGCCGGAGGTTCAGGGATAAAATTCCGGGGGGGGGGGGGCAAATAAATGTTTCGGTTGGGTTGGCACAAAAGGCTGGTCAGCTACTTGCCCGTAAAGAAAATGATCAGTGAAACAGATACAAAAATATATGTCCCTTGCCCCAGTAGGTGTTACGGGAATTCACTTTATATTGATCAGGAATATGCACCATAATGAACAGCATTGATAACCAAAAGAAAGCTTTATAATAATGCCATGTTAATTTTAAAACAACTACAACGACCAAGAATGTCAGCAAATTAAATTTACTAATAAGTAAATCTTATAGAAAATTCTATTTTATAGATATACCTATACTGAAAATGTTGATCAGACGGGTTGTAGCATCAGTTAATTGTTGATCAGTTAGCAATTGTTGATCAGTTAGCAATTGTTGACCAGTTAGCAATTGTTGATCAAAACAGTTTTTGTTGATCTAATGTATGATTCGGCATACAAATGTGGCTCCAATTTGATCAACAATTGCTAACTCTCTAGCGGCACAAATAAGAACTATTCATTGCATTAATTATACAAATCCGCTCCAGCTATTGTTGATCTGATTCAAATGGACCAATCAGAGGTCAACTTTTGCCATGATTGGTTGGTTTGGTTATGCGCCGTTGCCATTTCGCTTCGCAATCTATACGCTATGATGAAAGCAAGAGAGAATGTTAAGTTAGGGCATGACATTCGATAACTTTTTTTTATTACATCCTTTTATTTTTTTCTTTCACCTGTCCCATTATCAGTTTCCGATTGACTGCCTCCTTGGTCTAGTGGTAAGCGCGTAAGCGTTACAACCGAGAGGTCCTGGGTTCGATTCCCGGCGGAGATAAAAAACTCGGTCTGGCAGGACATCGAAGGCTGATCACCTACTTGCCCCTAAAGAAAAAATCGATCAGTGAAACAGATGTGAAATGCATCTGCCCCATACCCCACTAGGGGACACGAGACTTCACTTACTTTACAATGTTACTTTAAAAATGTCGCAAAAATTTGAGATGTACTCGCCTGCAATAACAATGACTGACTGATGACGCGCTGGACACGACTTTTAAGCCCCGCCTACTTGGACACGACTTATGTTGGGTCATTTTTTGAATGCAGTTACATTTCCTGACTTATTATTTATTCGTAGATCGATGTACATTTCCGCGGCATTTGTTGATCTCCCAACGTTTATATTGATTAACAAAGTCACACAAAGTGTAAAATAAATGGCGGTTACAAAATCAACAATTGCCGTGTGATTTGGTGACGAGCTAGAGTGTTTGCAGCGTAGCTAGGCACTGTGTTGCAATGAGGGGAATGCTTATATTCGAAGTTTGGCTCGATATTATAAAAATTATCAAAGCTACAAGCCTCTAAAGGTGGATCAACATTTAATGCATATTTCGGCCTGATCAACATTTGACGTAAAGAGGACAATATATATATATATATATATGTGTGTGTGTGTGTGTTTGTGCAAATTCTTAATGCGTGCTCACTATGTTCTTTCAGAATTAATGAAGAGCTAATTTCGCCTCTATGTGCAAAAATAAAACAGTTGGACATAGACACTTTGGAAAAACAACAAAAACTTAACAATTTAAAAATAATTATTTATAAAAATATTACAAAAATTGAGAAATTACTTCCAATTGAGAATGTGCAATAAAATAAATAAATAAAATTAGAATAGTAATAATAAAGTAAAAATCTTGAATTATAAAAAATTCAATATATGTACCTATATATATATTTTTTTGCACACTTTGTTGCACTGGAGTGCAACGGGTGGCCTTATCGCTAATCAACGATCTCTTCCAGGCAACCCATAATATTTATTTTTGATTCACTTTAGAATATACACACTACACAATATGTAAATGAAACGTGTTTTATTTCCCTGCAGCGATTATTTATGTAGAGGGTGGCCGGTAGATGAAATATAGCCACGTTAAGTTTTGAAGCCTATCTTTTATATTTAAAGATACATTGGATAGTTTTGTCAAGAGAATAATATATCAAGGTAAAAAAAAACAAGACAGGATTTTTTTATATTTTTTGTGAGGAGGAAATTTATAAAAACTTATTTTTCTAAATTAAAACAGATACGAAATCTTAATTTGTCATTGCGTTTTCATTTGCCAGTTTAAAATTATTAATTATTATTGACTAATGTCATGTGCTAGGCGGCCCCTAGACCTACAATAATATTGTACAATACTCTTTTATTACTCATTTCTGTACTCACTCACGAACTGCACAATATTTTTGTGTTTTCGTTTTTTTTTATCACGGTCAAGATATTCTTTGCTCTTGACATTTCACAGTGACGGCAACTCTCTGTACAATTGGATACATTCGCTGCTAAACTCTCTTTCCTTAACTTTTGGATTCTCTATGAAAAATATTGAGCAATACTGACCCTCAACACGACGCAATGAAAAAATATTTTTTAATAAAAATTAAACTCGCACAATCTTTCGTTCAATCATTACGCAATCTTCAATATTAACCCTAATACCCTTAAAGGTCAATAATATTCCACAATTTGCAATATTGTGCAATTTAATTGACATTTAGGGGCTGCCTTAGTTATATACCTTAAATTAAATTATACGGCGTAGACAAAACCGTAGTGGTAGTCTTAACATGAATAATGCATATTCTGTGGTCTTTAAATAGTTTATTTTGTAGATCTCTATGGTTCGTATTTGGCAAGTAGGTACTACTTACTAATTTGTACATATATTATTCCAATAATCTAATTGTTGTTTTTTTATAAGATTCAAAAAGTATCCTAGTAATGAATTAAATATTGAGTCAAGTCAATTTATACTTTTGGAGGCTTCCTGGGTCGGTGATTCAATCAATGAGTATATAAAAAATATAATCATGATATTATAATCACTGTTCTAAACGAATCGAATAATTATTTATCGATTAAATTAATTAGACAACATGAATGAATCTTGAATTTAGATTATTTGTGATATATTCCTTTAGAGTATCATTTTTCAATTACAATTGGTACACCAGTCACAATAAAATATGGGCAGCTTAGATAAAGGTGTACTAACTGGATTTATCTGCAGATTGTGTTCAGAAATGCATCGAGTAGTTTTACATATATATGGAGAAGAAGGCATACGATTGTGCATTTCTGAGAAAATAAATCGATATCTATCTATAAATGTGAGTACATTCGAAATGTATTTAATTTAGATTATTAAAATAGTCTGAGATTGATAATATTTTTTAGGTATCTCGTTCAGATCCTTTACCTAAAACCATATGCAAGAATTGCTTGGAACGTTTAGAAAATCAACATAGACTTGTTATGCGTATTGAGCAAGCAGCAAACATGCTTAAGGGTCAACGTAGAGCCAGAGTAAGCAGAGGCTGTTATGTGAGTGTCTGTGATGATTCCAATGACCCATCACAATCTCCACCATCAGATTAGATATTTAGAGGTATTATTTATAATTATTTTAAGTAACATTCAGTTCCATGTCTAAAATCCAAGTATAAGATTAGCACCGAGGTGACTTTCACTTGTATAATTGATAGCAATTTATTTGGCACAAAAAGTTCTCACCTGGAATTATTTAGATATTATGAGTGTTTGCTTGATATACTTGTTAAATATATATGATTATAAATAGTTTTTTTTTCTTATTTCTATATTATGTTAAATCTTTTTTTTTTCCTAGTGTTAATTAGATAAAATAGTTAAGTAATTAAAGGGTTTAAATATTAAGTAAATAATAATATCTAAATCTCCTTAGTTTTAGGAATCACTTCATTTCAAACCTCTCAAATGCTCTGGCAATCTGCTTAAATGCAGTTGTTGCAAAAATGACACTAAAATACTTTGCAAAGATCTTAAATGAGCAATGTTTTAAAGTAAGAAAGTAATTTAGTAACTCTAGTTGTGTAACTGAAAGATTCAAACAATATTCTCAATAATATTGACCTACTGTTAGCTTCTCTTTTTGTTAAGATTTGATGGGATATTTATAAATATTTTTTTTTTTCTTTTAATAAATAGTGTTTTCAATTGTTCATAAGACCATTAATAATTATTCTTGGTTTTTCATTAAAATAAATAAGTTTGTGACAGTCCCTTGGAAAATTTACCTAATAAATAATGTGCAAAAACTTGTTGAAAAAACATTTTGGTTTTATTAACAGGAATATTAGAAAACTATATTTTTGTCATTTTTCCATGCTATTCATTCGAAATTATATTCGGTTAAAGATTTTTCAAACAAAACTATTATGGTTATTGGTACTAAAAAAGTGAAGTCCTGTGTCTCCCCATAGTGGGGTATGGGGCAGATGAATTTCACATCTGTTTCCCTGATCAATTTTTTCTTTAGGGGCAAGTAGGTGATCAGACTTCTATGTCCTACCAGACCGAGTTTTTTTTTATCTCCACCGGGAATCGAACCCAGGACCTCTCAGTTGTAACGCTTACGCGCTTACCACTAGACCAAGCAGGCGGTCTACTATACCATACCTTTTGTTATATTTAAATTAGTAATGCAAGTTATTCTATTATTTTTTTATGCTTAAACAAAAGTATACACATGCCTAAATAAAGTCATAATTCCTTTTTTAATACATTTTATTATAATACATTTTTATTCAAACTCCTTAAAAATTAGTCAATTCATCTAATAATGCTTTACACTTATCTCTCAAAATTTTCACCGCTTCGACAAAGATTGCATGAGGTGGCATAGCCCCAACTGACTCTACATTGTCTGAAACAGATAAAAGCATTACTTTTTTTTTTTAAATTAAATCATACTGAACATAAATTAAAGTGTTACTTACATATAAAATGATCTCTTATTCTGCTTAAAATTACTGCATTTTTGATAGAATCATATCTATAAACATTCCTGCTACAACTGTCATACCGGGCATCCTTAACATGTGCAAAACCATTAGAATCTATTGCTATTACTCCGGGAGAAAAACAACTTTGCAACAATGTGGCTTCACTGCCACTTACCTCCCGAGTCAATGTTATCTCAGGGAGAAGTCTGTATGTTGCTGTTGCTAAAATATAATTTTTGAAATATATTCACTATTTCCATGATACTACTAACTGCAGGAATTAATTCAATGTCAGCTTGTTAACTAACAATATTATAATAAAATAAGGCAACGTAAAGTGCGACTTCGAAATTTGAAAGCAGCATATTTAAGATGTAATAAATTTATACTGTATACTTATCTATATACATTTTTAAAAAAAATGTCAAATTGATAACCTTGAAGGTCAGTTAAAAACAAAGTTGGCCATGTTACAAAATTTGAACTCAAGATTGGCTGGACAGATTTTAATGATCTCTGTTTTGTTGGATTTGTTCCTGTCCTGAATAGCTATCAAAACATATAAGTTAATGAATAAGATATCATACATTTTTATGGAATGACATTTTAGGTGACACAAGACTTGTTATTTGGAACTCTGAAGCTATACAATCATCAAAGGGTTAACTAGTATGAACTAAAAACACCAACCAACAGGTGAGAACTTGGCATGATCTTTTCCAATCCCTTTAACAGCAATAAGATGAAGATCTAACTCATGCCCAGGTCTCATTTTAGATATCAATATATCTCCATGCACTGGCCCAACATCACTTTCCTTATGGACAGACCCTTGATTACCAATAGGATGCCATTTTATTTGTGATGAATATACTGAAACAAAATATATTTTTATGAAAATTGTGGTAGTTGACAAAGAAAAATATTTCAATATCTAGTTCTTGATATTTTGTGTTGACCTCGTAACTTTCTGATATAAACAAATCATATTTTTTTTATACCAAAAACCAAGATGACAAATTTTACCACTATGATTTTCATATAAATCTTCAGATCTAAATGAGTCCTTGGTTTGTGTTTTATTATGGGAGCATTTTACTTTCAATGAAAATTCTAATGTATCAAATTCAGTTCCTTCAGTTGCACCTAAAACAAAAATATCTATTTATATGTACCCATATATCAAATTTTAAATTTTGAAATACTCTAAAGTAAATTTAGCTTACCTATTGGTTGATACTCAAATAACCTAGGGTCAGCTTTCAATGGTATTAAGCCTAACCTGTGGGCTAAAATTTCATCTTGAATTATTGATGTATTATTTTTGATCATGACTTTTTCAATAGCCATACTAGGCACTTCACTTAACATAAGTCTACGGAAAGCATTTGCAAATGCTGGTTGTATCCCAATTAAATCAAATTCAATTTCCAGATTGTCCATTTTTACAATGACAATTCGAAACTTTTTCACAAATTTTTTGAAATCCCAATTTTCATCAGCTAATCCATAATCATCAGGGGCATTCTGCAATGACCATTTTATAAAAAATATTATTAGATGTAGTAATCTATTAATCTGATTTCTAGAATTTAAAAATATCTTATAACTAAAAACAATTTTAACCTAAGATAACTGCTTCTGTTGCTAAATGGTTTACGCCTCTGCGTTTTGCACCAGAAGTCCTGGTGCAAATCCCAGGAAAACAAATTAATGGGTCAGGGATACCTAATGTGACCATTTTTTGTCTCTGCGCCATAGCGCACATAAGGGTACATTCATTAGTTGGACTAACTAATGAGTTTTGATTGGGTAGGTTGGTTTCTACTTTCTGGTTGATCATCACCTTGCCTGTAAAAGAAATGATCAGAGAAACAGATACAGAAATGTGTCTGCCCCATGCCCCATTAGGGATTACGGGAATCGTTTTTGCTAAAACAATAGCACGTCGACGAGAAAGTGATACAATTGTCGAGACATTATTATTATTGCTTCAAGTTGAACAACGTTTGTAAAGGGGCCTTGTTAAGCCCGGTAAAAAACAATAATTATTGTAAATCCTATAACTTATATACTATAACTACTAAGAAAAGTTTAATTAAGATTTTGTTACTTAACCTTAACACGAAATTCTTCCAAAAAAACTCGAGGCTTCTCATCTAACCTTGGCATTATACGTCCAAATTGTTATTACCTGATTTGATAAAAAATTGAAAGAGCTCCTACAAAATTACATTAATTTATTTGGTTCTAGCACTGTCTACTGTCTAGTGTCTAGCAGTACCTATCTACTATCTAGAGAACAAAAATCCACAATAGAGGTTTGCACCGGAGCATGAGTACCGGAGAATCACCGGTGATTAACCGGTAAAACTAATCGATTGAAATAATCGGATATTAACCGATAGATCTCCGGTGATGTCGCATCTATAAAAAATACTTTAAAATATAAGTAAACTGTATAAAATAAATTACTTTTAAATATATATTTTTTTAAATATATTATTATATAAAGTATAACAATTGATTATTCTTATTTCTTCATTTGTAATGTATACATTGAAAAGAAACAAAATTTCCTTAAGTGGCTTTCACACTACACTATACTTGCTATACTATATCTGCTATAACAATATCGCGCACCATACATTTAGTATGGACACGTTCACATTGCGCTATACTATATAGTATGGGCTTGCTAAACTTATAAATTGAGCGATATGGAGTTCAGCTGTGCTATATCGCGCTTTTCCTTCCTCACCCCCGGCCGTCCCGTAAGCGAAACAAGCAAGTAACGACAACTGAGCTTGCTATATATTATAGCCGTATAGCGTAGTGTGAACGCCATGCTATATAGTATAGTATGGCATCTGCTCTATAGCAAATATAGTATAGCGTAGTTTGAAAGCACCTTTATTCTCCGGTGATCTCCGGTTTTTCGGAGATTGCCCAATCACCGGTGAATTCAATCGGTTGTCAAAATTTCGCTCCAGTGCAAACCTCTAACCCACAACTTAAAACCAAATTGAATAAGTAGGTACGTAATGCGGTCCCTAGACGATCAAGCGGCTTGACAAGCATTACGTGCTGTCAAGCGTGATTGATCGTTTAGCTGTTTGCATGACATGCAAACTACGTGCTGGCGTTGATTGACGATTCCTTTAATCATTTTCATCAAGCAAACTATGAGTGTCAACTATCAAGCCGCATGATCGTTTTGACATCGGTTTGTCATGCAAAACCTGCTTAATTTGTTTTGTCAGTAGTTTAATGTCATAACTCTAGTGACATTAAACTGCATCGAGCATGAAGGTTAGAGAGAAGGCGACGATCGCTGTAGAATATAGTGTCCCAGAAATATAGACAAAATAAGTGAGGCGCTGCTATCGCTAAATTATCTCAATTCATTAACTCCATCTACTTGTACATCGTACATACTTATAAACAGCTAACTTCACAGATACTACTTACCAACGGCATCGCGACTGGTGGCTGAAAAATTAATTACAAATTCTACAAATTTTCAGGGACGGGCGGGCTAATGCTTAACGTAGCGATTATTCACTTCTTTCTAACTTCCATGTCAGAAGTATGCAGGATGCTTGCATAGATCTTAAGTCTGGACCACAGATATTTTAAAAAGTAGCCCCTAGTTTGTCTGTGGATATCTAACACTGAACAATATTATAGTATACACTATACAGTATTGTATACCATAGGGTCCGGTCATTACGGTAGTAATTTCAAACTAGTAGGTATATTAATTAATTAAACAGCTCGAGCCGAGTTTCAATACTCATGCCCTTGTACTAGTCGTAGGAGAGTAATATAATCTCGGCCGAGCTTAAAGCAGAATCTTGGCTGTGCTTAAAAGTTAAATGACAATCTGAAATCAATTTTTCTCTGAGTTTTTTCCAACTACTTAGGTAATATCTAAATATTAATAAACAATGCTTGCAGGTTGGAAGATGATAACTTAATAGACCACGAACTCTAATATTACAAATACAAAATATGGTCAGTACTCAGTACTATGTTATTTTAAATTTAACGTACGCTACCGCTATGTAACTGCCTCCATGGCTAAGTGGTTTACACGTCTGCGTGTTGCGACGAAGGTCCTGTGTTCGAACCCGAGGGGGACTAATGAAAGTTTCGGTTGGGTAGGCATAGAAGGCTGATCACCTATTTGCCTGTAAAGAAAATGATGAAACAACACAGCAATGGGAATTCACTTTTTATACGATATATTGACGGAACGAGGATAACAACTATTATTAAATTGAATTATTTAATTATTATTGAATTAATAATAATTATTGAATTAGATAAACAGATTTGTAAATATGAAATCAACTATATAGGTATTTATTCTAACAGATATTATTCAGTGAGTTCGAGCATTTAACCATTATCCGTTTAAAAAGGCCATGGCATACATGGCCCTTGTAGTGAGTAACATTCGCTTAGAGGCTCTTATGAAACATAATATTATGTATTCTAATTCATATAATGAGGTTGTATTAATTAGGTAGATCAACTACACTTTGATGTTTGAATCCTTTCGTGCCTTGGAGAAAAGTTACAACTTACAAACTTTGTCTCGATTTCCAATCGCATATTTAGAATGTGCACACTGCACAACTTTGTTGCATAAATTGTTTATATTAGAATATAATCTCAATATAATATTCATTATTCAGCGCCTTTGGCTTTTCTGTTTGAGTGGTAATCACAAAGTGTTGTGTGAGCGAAAAATCTTATTTATTTTAAATTATTGATTTATTTTACTTGACCGCCTCCTTGGTCTAGTGGTAAGCACGTAAGCGTTACAACCGAGAGGTCCTGGGTTCGATTCCCAGTGGAGATAAAAAAACTCGGTCTGGCAGGACATAGAAGGCTGATCAGTAATCACCTACTTGTACCTAAAGAAAAAATCGATCAGTGAAACAGATGTGAAATGCATCGGCCCCATACCACACTAGGGGACACGGGACTTCACAACAATTTATTTTACAATGACGTAAGTAGGTACATTATTACAATTGGTTGTAAAATGCTTATTGCTTAAGATTGCGAGTTACAACTAAGTAAAATATTAGGTAACTTATAGCATATAGGAAAAATAATGGAAAAAAGGTTACCTACCTATCTAAGAACAAAAATTTATTTAAACACTAAAGCTGTTTTAGAAAATTGTGAAATAAATTTATAATTGATTCTTAACTTATAATTATTATATATGAAAAATTTATTTTAATATTCTAGAAATAAATTGACTAAAATTTTTCAATATTTTTAAAAGCTCAATTTGATAAGTCTGTTTGTGACATCGTAGCTTCAAAACTGATATAAGTACTAAACTTACTTAGTTAGTTATGAAGAGTCGTGAACGTTAATAGAATATATATATATTTTTATTAGTGAGTATGAGTTTTTTGTATTCGGGACATTAGTACCTACTTATTGTTGCAAGTTCTTAGATCGACTACGGCATTTACAATCTTTCGTCTCGTAGTCTCGTAAAGAGGGCGGGTACTTTGTGGCAATAAATATAGCGAAAGTTTTGTGTCCGCCAAATGATAATCTGTATCAACAGTCCAAGTACTTATGCAATAATGCAACGCTTTCGGCGCCATTCTCCAGTCGCCGCTCGTCGGTGAAGTTAATGGTAAAGTGATCTAGTGCTAGTGTTCAAAATGATTATTAAAGCTATATCTGTTACTTTAATTCTTGGATTTATTAAAACCGGTGAGTTATTTTTTAGGATGTTGGGCCTTAGGAATTTCCTTCACATAACTGAATATAAGTACCTACCAAATTAATATCGAGTAGGTACAGGCACCGAAAAATACTTAATCGAAATTGATTCAATTATTTATGAGTTATTTACAGAGACACATACGTTTAAACTTTAAACCTCATTTTAACGTTAAGTTTACGTTAAGGAATATAAACTAAATTAGCGATAAATATTGGTAAAACCATGGATATAATAGTAATAATTTCTAATTTTATATTGATTTAGAAAATAATTAAAATACTTATATATGTACTTACCTAACGTTAGCAATAATTTTATTGCTTTGCCACTTTGTGAATTTTAACTTTTAAATAGAGACTAAATTAAATCTTTTCCACACTTTTTCAGTTTAGTTTCAGTAAATTCACATAATAAGAAAATATGCTAAAAATCCTCCTTGATACAAATCTTTACTTATACTTAAAGCTAAAGGTATCTTACTAAGTACATAATACTACATACACAGACCGCGACTTTGTATCTACGTCTAAGACAAAAAATACCATAATACACGAAGGATATACCTACAGTTAATGTATATACCTACCTACTACATATCTATAGGATCGTTAACATATTGGTTAAAATTGGATTCCCGAGAAGTAGTAACCTCCATGTACAATTTTCTTTTCAGACCTATCTACCGAGTAATCTAATGTTGTAGAGGTAGGTATTTGTAGGGTATAGGCAAAAAAATTGTCCGGTCGTTTAAAGCTTACTTATTTAACTATTTATACATAACATATAATACATAATATAACATATATACAACAACACAAATATTTTTTATTAATTTTAGCATACAAATAATATTTTAAGTAGATAATTAATTGTCATTTTATCTGAAACATTTGAAAATTCTGTTTAACAGACTGGACGCATACATACCTACTTACATTAAAAAATAAAATATCGGCCCGTCTGAAATGCATACATATTTTGAAATTTACAATGGTACTTTTTTCAACGATCACTTACCCGTGTTATCAAAAACGTAAAATTACATACTTACTTATTAACTATCATTTAATTCATCCTGGTACTAAATCAAATAGTCAACATTAATACTTCTTAAGTACATAGGTACATATTAACTAAAAGCAAGTTGGTAACTTTCCATTTTATTTGGTTTTCCTGGTACCGGTCTCTTTAATGTCGAGAACCGATTATGTATACCTACGCAACAGCTTATATGGAATGGTGGCATTTTTGTTCCTGAAATATCTGGGTTATCATATTGCATAAAGATCTTTCAAGTGCAAGGATTTGCGAAATAAATAAAACGAAAAAGTTCATCAGTAAACATTTTGTGATTACAAAACATCACGTTCATTTGCGACATACATAATTTAAGATTCTTTTTAACATGATGCATAAATAATATTAGGTACAAATAAATTTTATCGTTATTGTTGTAACCTGTAAACAGATTGGCTCTGCGGTTGCCGGATATTTCTTCACAATAGACAATTAGATATGAACGTGATACATACTGGATACCGATTAAAAAGTATACATATAAGACGCATAATTCCATTCTAAATACACATACTTGGCGAATAATACTCAAACTACTTAATAATAATAGAGATGCATTGTATAGGAATAGAAAGCGCGATTAATTTCCTAATGGGACATATTATAAGTAGATATTTTGCTAATATAATGCTAACACAGTTCAACGTCCTTTTAATTTTTAAACGTGTATTCCACTACTCAGTCATCCAATAGTGACGACTGGAAAAGCGAGCAGCTGGGCGAGGTTTACAATCAGGCAAGGATGGGGTAGGGTCTTGCACCTTCGAGTGGCATGGGCAGGATTCGCGAGGAGTTGGCGGCAAGCTCTTACTGTCATGCACACGAGCACGGCAAAAGTACCCAAAGTCAGGCCTCTGCATTCCCAACTTCTCCTCCATACAACTGTCAAAGACGGCTTGTGTTTTTCGACAGCTCGAGAATGAATAATTGCCGGAACTTTTATCAACACAATGAGCATATTGATTAAACTCGTGATGACATTTACTTTTAACTTTTTTGAAAAATTGCAATGTACATGTAGTCACTTTCTTGCCAAGATCCATACAAGCTCTAGGGTCACGAGATTCATACCGACACAGCATGAACTCGTTGTTGACTCCTTCACAGTCCTTACCGAGGTATGGTCCGGCAGACATGAGCGTCGCTGTTGATAAATCAACCTCTTGAACATTGAGAGCCTTGAATTCTGGAAGATTAACATCTTTTGTTACAACCATTTAGCTGCCGATTTAAAATATGCTATTTACAAGCAAATATTTATCTCTAAGAAAAATTATTTGGATTTAATTTGTCTTTAATGTTTGACATTCTCGACTGGACACGTGTCATTTATAATTTGTATCTATAACATGTTATATTCTTTATAATAAATTGTACCTAATCTATATACATATTATATAAAACAAAGTCGGGTTTTTTATACCATAACTCAAGAACTGATGGACCGATTTTGATGATCTCCGGTTTGTTGGATTCGTGTAATCCGAGAATAGCAGAATAATTATTAAAAATATAGGAAAATTCCCGAAACAGTGTTTATGAAGAAAATTCGTTATCTCATACATTTTAAATGGAATGATGTTTTAGGTGACACGTTATTATTCAGAATTCACGTTATATTACGAAGTTCAAGGGCTTCACTATTAATATATATATATTGTAACAAACTTAACCGGTTGGGAGGGTAAGGTAGGTATACCGTATAGGTATTTAAAAAACAACTATGATATTTTTATAGTCCAATAATATCAGAGTTAGAACTTCATTATGACTTTGAAATTATAACTCAATAGAAAATAGCTTTTTGCGAGAAGTTTTACATTAAATTTATTTCTTAATTTTAACCTACCGACCGGTCATGCTCGAGATCTTTGGATCTTTGGAGCAGTGGACTGTTTAAGCTGATTATTATTATACCCAGGTATCATCTATGTATACACAAAGAACAGACAATAGGGCATATCTAGGGAGTTTACATTAAAATACATAAACCGGATTTATGTATTTAATTAATAAATTAAAGTAATACATCCACAAATTCTTACCTTCAACTTTTTACATCTTCAGGCCAATGCCAGTCGCTTCAGTGTCCAAAGGTGCGGATAAGCAGTGGTTGGTTAGACCTGTTCCCTCTTCCTTGCAAGAAACACACAGAATGTAGTAGTGTTATGGGGAAACAACATTTATGTTGTAAAGGATTCTGTTCCAAAGGTGAAAAGGCTGCTGCCGCTGTACGGTAATTCTTTACAGATCAAATACTTATGTATATTATAAACCGTAGGTTATAACTCATGTACTGGTTTTTACGATAGACGATAATAAGTATATAGATAGACTCGGCAATTTCGAAAAAAATGATCAGTGAAGCAGTCGTAATGTCTTCGGCTTATAACTTCTCCGATTAATACTATAAAAATGAGATTGAATAGAGAGAGAAAAAAGATCTTCGTAATTGAAAATCTTCCGGATCAATGTAAACATTTATTCAAAGATTTTCAGAGTCTAGGCTAGAAAGCTAGTAGTCAATAAATTATCTGTTAGAAGAGTTAACAATTTACTAAATATCTTACTAATATGTGTAGGTAGTTAGTATAGGTGTATATACTATATAGTAAGTAGGTATATACATTTATTAAATACATAATTTAGAAGGTAGAATTTTAATGCAATTTATATTAGGTTTTCTAAGTATAATGACTAGCATACAATAAAACCAAAGTGAGTGGGTAATGGGTATAAACTTAGGTTAAGGCCATTTGCTTAGTAGGTAATTACTAATTATTAGTATGCCTGAGATTAGTGCCTAATTTGAAATCTAGTGTTATCTTACCTTATATTGAAATTATTCTAAAATAACAGGGTGTAGTGCATCGATATGGAAATATTGAAAAGGTTTATTAGGATTATCGATAGTTTGGTGACATGGATATATGTATGTAGTTTTAAACGGAGCTATTTTTAAAGTCTAAAACACGACTAAACTATTAAATAGTCTAATAGTAGAAATCAACAACGGAAGAGCTTCTTAAAAGAATTACTGTTATCTTAACAGAGATTATAAAAAAACAAATATTTTTAAGCTACCTATTATAAGCAACACTGAATTAAAATTATAGGTAGGTAACCTATAATTTTAATTCAGTGTTGAATATTCATTTCATATTTAATTAAATAAAGAGTAGTTCGTTGCTTGCTTTCGCTTGAATCGAATAAATGTTATATAATATTTTAGAAATACCGTGGCAACCAGTAGTATAGAGCTAATTAGCCCAATAACAAGCACTTCCACAAGCACAACCACTTCAACTAGCACAACCACTACTACTCCAAGTACCACTACCACTACAACCACCACTACCACTACTACAACTCCGAGTACCACCAGTTCTACAACAACCACTACAACGCCGAAGCCGACGACTACGGAACCACCGAGGCCCTTCTTGCAAATCTTGCCCATACAAAGCACTCCTAAACCAAGTGCTCCGGCTAAAAAAGGTAATTATTTATCATTATAAAATACAAACGTCTGTATCATGTAGAAAATTCATTGTACCTAAGTATCATACTACCAATCATAGGGCCACCATACCATCATAACTCATGAGACTTAATTGGGTTCTGATCTGTACCTACTTGTAAAAAAGCAGATTTTTAGAATAATGAGTATTATTTTTTGTAAAAGCCGTAATGTTACTTTCATAAATAAATAATGTTAAGAATAATATTTAGTAAATTGTATATGTATTGTAAAATTATAAGTTTACGTCATAAGTTTTTAAGACGTAACATCTTGTTTGACAGGCAAAACTCAGAAATACGTGTGCCCCAAATCAGTACCCACAGTGCTGTTCCCAATCATTTGCGAGAACAACTCTCAGTGCCGTTTGACTGGCGGTGACCAGGTGTGCTGTCAAGGCCAGTGCGTGAAAGGCCTGCCAGCACCACGACCTACAATTTCGGAGCAATCGCACCAACGTAATATTGATAATATCCTATTAAGCCATTTAATATGGCCTAGTTCTAAGTTCACATTATAAAGTGAATGTTTTTTTAATTTTAAATAAAACAAGCATTTGTCCACAATTACATCTGATGGTAGGTAGATTAGTGAAGAAATCATGCAAATCGTGCAGTGCGATAGGATTGAAACTCCTCCGTGCGCCTAGACTAGCGAGTCTCAATGGAGTCTCATTTTTTTAAAAGTAACATACTTTATTACTATTAAGCTCCATTTTATAATTAATTACAATAGATCTAAAAATATCCGGCAATTAGTTATTTGTTAATTATCCTAGTTTCTAACGTCCATAACAATGGACTTGTGTTTTCTTATAGGTACATAAAACATAAGTACTAATTGTATTTTTCAGCGATTTTAGGTGTGATCCCACGAGAATGTCCGGCGGCGCCGCTTGGAGAATTGTTATTTGAGGTGCAATCTTGTAAGACAGACGCTGACTGCTGGCCCAGAGTTTGCTGTCCTGATGGAACGCGGTCCTATTGTCGCACAGCAAAGGCGCGACTTGACTTGGTTCCAGTAGCTAATAGAATAGATGCACGTACGTCGTTTGATTTTAATTTTTGATGGCATAAGTTTACTCTTAAGAGTATTAAGTACTGATATACTATGTGATACATACAGATGATGTCGTAAATACTTAGATGATGTAGATACTTCAGATGATTCTATATTAAGTGAGTTGATTCATATTGGTGTTGCCTGATAGTTTAGTTCTGTGCCTACATTCGTATTATACGTGATAAGTTCGTAAAAATTGACAGGTAATGAAAAAAAATTGCTTTGGAAGTCTTCTCGTAATCACCTTACTTCATTCGATTGTAATCAATATTCTTAACATGGATCAAGAAGCCTATTAATTAATATGAAAATGTAAGGTTACTAATTGTTAAAAATTAAACATTAATCCGATAATTGGTCAAGGTAAGAAACTATAATCAGTTTAGATTTTAGAGGGTAAGGCTAAATAATAAATACACAAATTGCTTAAAGGAACTTCTAAGTCATGGCCATTTTTCACGCCTCGTAAAAAGAAACTACTAAACGCGTCATTGCGTAATGTTAACTGATAGGAATGAGATCCATAGGTATCTATTATTTTTAAAACTTAAGAATGGTGTTATATTTGTATGTTCGTAGGTATGCACGGACCATTTCGTAGCTTGTTTGAGACCTATTAATTGACCGTGTTAATTAAATGAATTTTTGACAAATCATCTTTTGATAAAAAATTCATTTAGAAACGCCTATTGGCCATGTTGTGACAACATGACCAAGTGATTTACTTACATAATTATTTATATAACATCTTGATTTCAGCCATCCGAATGCTGGAGTCATACCTCCAGTGTTCCCCTCCGCCCCAGTTCGACTCCTTCCCACAGCGCTGCAGTTCTAGTGTCGACTGCTTCCCGAACTTGTGTTGTGCAGAAGGTGGCAAGAAGCATTGCCGCCCACCCCAGCGTAGCTTTATCTCTTTGCTAGCAGGTGCAGCCCAGGTAATAACTAATACCATGCTTAGTAGTACGAGTACATGTAATATTTTTCTTATAGGTACTTAAATTATAAAACAAAGTTTCACGCACGTCTGTCTATTCGCGATAAAGTCAACCGGTTATCACAAAAACATTTGAGTCACTTACACTGTGGGTACCTTTAGGCTTTTTACAATTTAAACTAACATTGTACCTATGGAGATAAACAATAATATTAAATTTACAATGACTATGACATAAAAATAATTAAATCTCAAATTAAAAATAATTTATATTAATAGATAAAGTAATATTTAAAAATAAAAAAAATGTGTGCCTATGGCATTGTACCCCTAACGCTGGATTGCAATACTAATGCACTGAGTGAGTAAAGCACCGGCCCTGGGATCTAATATATAGTTTAATATTACTGTTTGTCTTTATAAACAAAAAGTACTTGAAGGCTAAATGACATCTATGAATGGGGCCATAAAATTTGTAAAACGATTGTTATCCCACTCCATAAATATTAATACTTATAATTTCTATTCTTTCAGAGGATTGGGTGAATCTACATTAATCTTCACTGTACATAGTGTAGTTGTAGTGGTGTAAATACTTATTAATATAATTTGCTATTTTTGTATTCTTGATATTAATTTTGACACAATAAATTCTTGTAAAATAAAAATTATTTACTTACCTATGATCCTGTGCTCGCTTTATAAATGCTCAACAATTTATTACTTAAAAGAATAAATCGAAAAGTTTTTAATAGATAAGTACTAATAAAGATGAAAAAATTATCTTCCTGTCTATTGACATGGCTACCAAGCCAATAAAATAATTTTAATTTAGTTCGAAAGCTGCTGTAATCAATAATGTTATCTAACTGACACAGAAGTTTGGAATTTAAACATTGTATATTATGTGAAACCTTTTTTTTAAAATTTCAATTACACCATTTATTTATTTATTTACTTCTAAACCAATACCCCATTAAACCACCCCCATAAAACAGTGGGGGTGGATACACAAACATGAAGAATAAAAATCATAATATATGTTTTATACATTTATTAACCTAATTTCCAAACATTTAGTCCAGCTGAAACAAAGGAAAAAATTAAATTCAATAAAAAAAATAAGTAAAAAGACCAATGATTATTGTAAATGAAGTTGTACTTAACTCAACTAAATTGTAATTTTAAAGTGTTTTGTCTTCAAATTAGCTGCAAATGCCGCGGCTAATTTGAAGGCGGTTATGTTTATTTGTGCAAAAACAATTGCACATGAGTGAGATTAAAACTCTAATACTAAACTTCTCTTAACTTTAGTTGAGTGATTTCAAAACTGTTATTCTGTTATACCTTAAAATTATATAATATAAATTATACTAAATTTATCAATCAGTATGATAGGACGGAGGATCTTTCTCTAAATAAACACTTAGCTTATGCAAAACCCTTCTGCAATTTGGGCTAGTCAACAGATCTGAAACTTCAGCAAGTAAGATGAAAGTGCCCTTCACATGTTTGAAAGTAAAATATTTAAGAGAATCATTGGCCCTATTTAAGTGGATGGTGTTTGTTGAATTTATTAAAATTGAAGAACATTTGACGACGCCATCATCGTCCAATACGTAAAAGTTAATAGGCTATGGTGGTTGGAGCATGTGCATTGAATATCTGACGATAGGACACCCAAGCCTTTACTGAAGCTGCAGCCAGATGCCATAAGAAAACCTGACAGACTGGGGCTGCACTGTTGGGACAGAGTTAATAATAATAATAATAAGGACCTTAAAATACTGGAGGTCCGCAGCTAGAAGCAAAGGGCAGTGGACATTGAGCAATAGACTGCTAGAGGCTTATAAGGGGCTGTACAGCCATTGCTATATGTATGTATGACAGAACATAACTAAATTACTCTAATTCAGTATGTCTTCATCAGAACTGCCCTCAATGATAATAATTATTATGTTTAAGTTTTAAGTACCATAAACATGAACCAATACATACCTTCTTGAATCCAATATCATGAGCGTATTCTCTGAAGCATTGTCTGCAAATGTTTAATCCATATTTACGGATGAGCCCGTGTCTGTTGGAGCAGGCGCGGCTGCAATAAAACACGTGTTTACTATAACCAAGTTGAGTGAGTATAAATAGTAACAATTTTTAATATGTACTTACCATGAGCGGGAACCCTGACCGTATTTTCGGGGGTGAGAATACCATATATTCGCGTGACCCATTTTAGTTTTCTGCAATTTCAAGCAAGCTAGAGCTCAAAACGCGTAGCAAATGGCGAACTTTGCAACAAAAAGAAACAGATGTCAGAACTTAGTAAATTTTTAAAATCTGTGACATTGACATACATATTTATTACCATAGATAGCTCAAGCAAAGTATAGTAAATTCTCAGAGTAATAGTTGAAGAATAGACAATTAACGCAGTGACGAATCAAAATAGTGGTAGGTAATAACGGTATTTTAATTTTTATTATAATTTTTCATGGGACTTTTATACCGCTGTAGGTATTATTTATTTTTCATAAGATGGGATTATTAGACTTTTTTATAGGATTTTTAAAACGAATATCAAAGTTACTTATTTATTTCACTTTTGTAGTAACTTTAGTGCTTCTAATTCCTAATTTGCCACCGTATACCAAATTTTCTACTATACAGTAAGTATAATTAATTATTGTTAATAATAATTGAAAAATATTACAGTAAATGTTATAATTTAAGTTATTTTGTCGCCTAGAACGGTACCAACAAAAGAGCGGACAGGTGGATTGACACCAAACACGATTTTAAACAATGCTGGAAAGTTGTATGAAAAGAAGTTATTGGGGCCTGAAAATTTCCAAATATGGAAAGGCGAGCTTTACACGTCTCTAGCTACTGGTGAAATTGTGAAGTGCTCACCTGGAGGACATATCACTTTTGTTACCAAAATTGGTCAGCCATGTAGTAAGTAGTAATTAAAGAATTTGAAAAAATATTGGTTAATGTATACAGGGTTACTGGTAACTCGACGTATTCCCGCTGGGATCAGACAGAGGGGCATATATGCAAAAAATTTAACCCCCCCAATGTATGGCCGAAAGTTAATGGTTTTCGAGATATTTGGAATTTAGCTGTTTTTGGAAAAATACCTAAATTTAGAGGTTTGTAACAAACTACTAAAAAATTGTACTATTCAATGTTAGGTGTTTATTTTTTTATTTGTATGGTAATCAGTGATAAAGCTTAAGAAGTAATGAAAAATTCAAAAATACTTGCCATGTAATAAATATGACTAATAAAGTTTTTTTAATAAATTTAACTTTTTAGTTTTAGAGCCAAAAATCTTATTTTTTCCTAAAAAACACTATGACACTAAGCTTACAAATAACAAATAAAACTTCCTAGTTTATCAGGCCAATTAATAATATTACTAATACAGCATTGTCAAATTCCATACCATCACAGGAAGAGTAATAACTCCCATTGTTTATTACATGGGTTTACTTCGCAATAATAATACTTAGTGGTTGGTGTCAAGCAGTTTTTTTTACCTGCTACCGACCCTTGCCTGCGCCAACCAACCAACCTGTTCATTCCCTAGAGGAGGGAGATCCAGCTAGGCGTCTCGAATTTAGTCGCTTTATGCTGAATGCAGACACGGAAGAAGATAACTTTTTAAGAAATATTTTATGGTCGGAGGGGGAGGGGGGGGAGGGTTAATTTTTTGCATATATGCCCCTCTATCTGATCCCGGCGGGAATACGTCGAGTTACTAGTAACAGGGTTACTGGTAACTCTATCTATATATAATATTAATAAAATAATAATCTTAATCATTCATGTTAAAATAATTTCAACTTGTTTATTCTCTAGTTGGCTTAGCCCAAGAACACATTTGTGGACGTCCACTTGGTTTTTCAATTGATGAAAAGAATGGGGTATTATATGTGGCTGATGCATACTATGGCATATGGAAAGTGGATCTTAAGACTGATAAGAAACAAGTATTAGTATCAGCAGATACAGTAATTGCAGGCCGAACTCCTAGGCTATTTAATTCATTGGTTGTTGATAGAAAAGGGGGCATATACTTTACTGATTCAAGCAGTGACTTCTCACTCAAAGATGGAGTGTTTACTAGCTTATCAGATCCTTCAGGAAGGTAATATAAAAAATTATAAATATGTTTAGCAGTAGAAACAGGGTGATAGAAAATGAGCACAAAGAAAAAAATATTTTTAAATTTCGTATCTATTCATAATAAATTTACTTTATTTAGGTTTACCTATTTCTTTTTACTTAAATAAAAGCACAGACTTGATTAATATAATTTTATTCAATTATTTTATATTAACATATTTTTTACAGATTACTGTATCACAACCCTGCAACAAAGGAGAATAAAGTATTGGTGGACAATATTTGGTTTGCAAATGGAGTAGCACTGTCACCCGATGAATCCTTCATAGTCATAGCTGAAACGATGAACTACCGTCTTCTAAAACATTATATAAGTGGACCAAAAAAAGGAAAGACTGAAGTTTTTGTGGATGGACTACCAGGTGAATAAAGTATAAATACATAACTTCACATATATTTTATGTAAATTTTATAGCATTAAGTTCACTATTGATTTCACTACATGTTTATTGTTGATAAAACAAAGTAGTTTGAGTAACAATAATTATGTCCATGGAAACTGCATAGTTCTTTTCCAATTAACATAAGAAACTTATTATGAATGAAATGTTGCAAAAACTTTGTAAAAGACAAAAACACATGTGTGAGAGAGAAAAAAAATGCTGAAGTGTGCAACGGCTACAAGTAAGGGATGAGTGGTGCTTGGTGCAAATCCCGGCAAACAGAATAAGTTATTATTCTGTTGAATCTACTGAATCTACTACTCTTGCCCTTCTCCTGCACCCCGCAGTTGCATTAGTCGATTTAATACTCGATATAAAATAGATAAAAATAAATATATATGTATCTATGTTTTAGGGATGCATCCGATACCGATACCGATATAGCGGCGATACTTTGGGTTTGCCGATATATCGGCATCGGCGATATTTTTATTGCCGATACAACGATACATCTGATAGATTATTTTCCATCGCAGGTCTTATACAGACAGACTTCCGAAATCGGTTTTCTCCGTAAAACTTGAGAATGCTCTGTTTTTTAAACAGAAATCTTGTTAATTTTAATTATTAACAGTTATTTATTTTATTTCAATTATTACAATTAATTCTTAATTTTAATAGCTAAACCTTGAATCTCATTCAAAGTCTGTAACTGTTTTTATTTTTTAATAGAAATTAAAAACTTTAACCAAACTTATGTTTCATATAATATTTTACCTTAATTTAATTTTAATTCACTAAGAGTTTATATCGGTACCTATCGGTATCGACAATATTTTTATAAGAGTATCGGTATCGTATCGGCAAAAAGGCACCGATGCATCCCTGGTTTTAATCATGTTCTATAAATGAGAAAGAAATATCAATAGGACATCTAAAATCTACATTGTCGATTGAATAATCTCTTAATTAAATATACTTGTAACATACCAACACAAATCATAAAAGTAATCTGAAATGCAGACCACAAATCAACGATAAACGTGTCCTCCAATGCTAAATAGCCGTCTCGAGTCTTCGCTGCACTATACACATTCAACATATGGCGGGCCGTCACCACGTAGTTAAGTGTACGTGCTAAAGAGTCTATAATGTTAGTCACTGGTATGGTATATGTTTCACCGTTTTCATGAAGACCAATCCATTCAATGCTTTCTTCCTCTCTATGTTCCTCTCTATCTTCGCCAACAACATTCACTTTACTCTCTCCCCTTTTATCTCTATCTTCGATCACTACATACACGAACACAAGTTTAGAATTCATTAAACTGTGAGTATTGTCCAAACAGAAAACATAATCGCCATCATGTTCCAAATCCATTATTATAGAATTTTGCGACTTTTTATGATCGTTAATAATTGTAGTCCCCTTGGGATCATAAACATCCACTGATATATCCAATTCCCCATGTTGGCCATCCAATACTTGATAAAAAAACTCCATTATTTGCCCACTTTTCCCCTTCTCAAAAATGCATGTTCTAGTTCCTGCATCTACTCTCATATTGACATCAGATTCAAAAATCTCTTGTGTTCTTATAATGCTTAATGTTAGAATTATAATTGCAATTTGTAATAGATACATTTTACTCAAAATCAGCTTACAAAGAGGTTTAAAGTATGTTAATGCTTCTAAAGAAATGTTTAACTTAGCAAAAACACTCTTTTTGTTCTTAGTGAATATGTTTTGAATATTTGAACAAGTGTTTCAAGACCTGTGAGTGTTACGTGTCCTAAAAACGATACAGCCTTTAGAATTTCTTAGTAGATTAACGCAAAACCCAGCATTATTATTATCATTGTATCTATTATGCAATTCACGCGTCACTTCCAGAAAGTAGGTCCCGGTCCTTATGCCCTTTCCGGCTTACGCGAGAATATAGATGTATCTGTATCCTTGCAATGGCCCCTTTGAGAATTCCGTTGTGTGTGACACCATCCGCATCACTAATCGCAGGCTGAGCTGGTTTCTCCGTTATTACGCCATTTGACACTTTCTCCTCTGAGCATATAGCTCTTGGGACTCCCCCTCTGGTCAGCCGGCTAAAGCAAGCCAGAGGTGAGAGACCCTTCTCTCGTCAGTCCGGTGCAGATTTATTGTTACATTATAGATTTAGATGATAAATAAGATGAGATGATGAGAAAACAAACATAGCTAGGATAGTAGATAAAGCGTTTTTTATGCATTTAAGTGATTTTATGTATTGTGCTTGAGTTTTAGTTTACGAATAAATGTCTTACATAATAACAATTGTTTCAGGTGTTCCTGATAACTTACGGGCACTACCAGATGGATCCGGTTTACAAATTGCAATGTATGCTGTTTCTAATGTAGATACACCTATCATAACAAAAAGTTTATCTGGCACTCCACATCTAAGGAAGTTTATCTCCCGGCTGGCGCACCTCATTGAGATTCCTTTTTCGTACCTGAATCGCCAGTTTCCACATCCAATATTGGAAGAAATAGAATATTCTGTTAGTACTTCATGCATATTTTGTCTAACTCTAGTTTATACAATGTATTTACAGAGAGTGAGATCCTACGTTTTTATCTTAAATAAGTATAAAAGGTTTTATCAGCAATAATTGCTAAATCGAAATATGCAAGAAAAAAATCTGATCCACTCGATATTTTAGAATTCTTATATATTTGAATACTTCAAGCATAAGTATGATAGTCTTGAGTTTTAAATAGGGGTTATGCATAAAAAAATCAAGATAAAATAATTACGATGTAATTACATCTTTTGATGTTTTGTTTGTTTTCAGATTGGTTCATTTAAGAGCATTTCAGGTCTAACTGATGAATCTGGACTAATTATAACTAATTGGGATGGTTTTATAATCACTTCATACTATAATACTGATAAGAGCGTGGCGCACATCAGTGATGCAATTGTCTACAATAACAAGTTGGTATTGGGGGCACCACACTCTCAGGACTATATTGGAGTTGTAGATGTACCTCCACTTTTAAAACAAGCATATACTATCAAGGCTCAAAAATCTGCAGAAGGGATTGCTACCATGGAAAGAAAACCTGAAGTCAAAGAAACACCAAAATCAATACACAAGACAACTACACAAACACCACAAACTAAACCAACTATTCGGCAACCTGAAACCAAATCAACTACTCGGAAACCTGAAACCAAACCTGCAACTCAGAAACCTGAAAACAAACCTGAAACCAAACCAGTGACTCAGACACCTGAAACAAAATCTGCAACTCAGAAACCTGAAACCAAACCTGTAACTCAAAAACATGAAACCAAACCTGTAACTCTGAAACCTGAAACCAAACCTGCATCTCAAAAACCTGAAACCAAACCTGCAACTCAAAAATCTGAAACCAAACCAGTAGCTCAGAAACCTGAAACCAAACCTGTAACTGAGAAACCTGAAATGAAACCAAATACTCAGAAACTTGCAACCAAATCTACACACCAACCAAGTGCACAAAAGCCTCAAATAAAACCAAATCCAACCCTGGAAAAGGTTACAATTTCACCAGCAGAAGCAGTTCAAACAGATACTCCAAAAGCACCAATGAAAAAATCGGAAAGTAAACGTGAAGTTGTTAAAGAAGAAACTATGTCTCGAGAAAATCACATTCCAATTGAAGAAGAAATTATATCTGATACTGCAAAACCAAATAGAGACAAATTAAAAGTAATTAAGAAAAGTGGGCCAGAAGAAATTCCAAATCCTATTTAAGAAATGTATACCCTAAGAGGGTATTGAAATCTCAAAATTTTATGTGTTTCCATTCCAAGATATTTTTTTTATTTATTTTTTTGGTGGAAGGTACCTAATTTTATTTTCATTCTTATTTTAATATGATTAAGGTAACATAAATCAGTGTGCAATAATTTGTGATTTTTTACTGTTATTCCAAAAGTCAATGTACAGTTGTATATAATTACTTTTTGCTTAGTAGGAATGTCCATTTATCACGTGAAGCTCGAAAGGGGGTTAAAAAAAATCAGGAAATATCACAAGGAGGGAATAAGTTATCACGTGTATTTATTTTTCCTTGAACGCGCGATTTCTAAACCAAAAAGCAGCTTTTTACACCTTCAAAACAGCAACAAAAACAACCTGGCTTTTTTTTATCACGATGCTTAATTTTTCAAAATTAAATTAGATTAGATTCTGAAAATTTCAATATACTTTGTACCAAAAAATACAGGTGATTTTGGGTAGAGGTGAGTAGCCTAAAACCTCACCACATATCACCAACGGGAGAGGGCGTTAAAAAGTTGCTAAAAAATATCACGTGATTAATGGACGGCTCCTTAAATTAAAATATCACTTGTCAAAACATACCTCAAATTAATCAAAATGTGGTTGTTACACACTTTGTTTCATATTTTATATACCTAGTGCTATTGCTGTATTTTCTGAAAAAAATCATGTTTATAAATATTTTTCTATATATTTTGTTTGTTTTAATGTAACATGCCCAACAATTTATCATTCGTTGGGGACTCCAGCTCTTAAAACGAGACTAATAAATACTAACCGTTACAAATTCTAACAATTTCAATACAGTATGGAAATACAAACCTTGATGTTAATGTGAATCTAGTTATGTATAGGTATATCAAATACATTTTTGAAAGCTTACAATCAAGTGATCACATTTGGTTTTTAAACGCAATATAAACAACTTTTAGCTTCAATAATCTCAATTTATTGTTCTTGTTATAGGAGTAACAAGGAAATGAGTAATTTGACATATTTGTAATGGTTAATTTTTATATATTGATATTACACCTATTTCCCAAATTGCCACCTGCCCTATCTACATACCTCTTTATCCACTTTCAATACATTTATATGTGCTCGCCGATTGCGCGTGCTTTTAACCTGCCCCGTCCCAAGTACTTCCTGGATTTGGTCCAGAAAGGTACGATTAGGTCTACCAGCACCCACATCACCATTCAGACACATACATTGTCCTATATATCTATATATGTTTTTAATTCAGAGAAAGTCGCACCTTTATAAACTTATCTATTTTTCAAAGGAAAAATTAAGAAATGTCTGTTGTTTTAAAATTAAAAAAAAAAAATCTTTTGTGTTTAATGAACACTTTCCAGACGGCCATAAAATCACGACTATGAATGCTAAGCTACATAAAGTAGATTTTGAAGAGACAATAAAATATTGCCCAGTAAAAACTTGCTACAGTTGAAATGCTCTTTATTTCATCAACACGAGAACAAGTTCACAGATATAATTATTACAAGCCACTTAAAACTTATTGGAATGTTAAAAAAAATAGTAGACACATTTATTACAAATTATAAAAAAACTGCAAAAGAACAACTATTTAAATACATGTTTGTTAAATTAAATAACCGCCTCCAAGGCTAAGTGGTTTACGCGTCTGCGTGTTGTGCCGGAGTTCGAATCCCGAGGGGACTAATGAAAGTTCCGGTTGGGTAGGCACAGAAGGCTTATCACCTAACTTGCCGTTAAGAAAACGATCAGTGAAACCGATACAGCAATGTGTCTGCCCCATGCCCCACTAGGGGTTACGGGAATTCACTATGTTCGTTAAATTCTGCAACTCATTATAATTAATAATTCGTAATACCAATTGTAACATTAGATAGTTCAAAGTATATTTCGCTAATTCCTACATTTAGATTTCTTTAATATTAGCGACCCCTCATGATTTTTACATCCCAAACGAAATAAGAAAAATGACTAACGCAACAAGTTCTTCAAGATTCGATAAAAGACATCAAGATTCCTACTATACAAGTATACATCAAGTGAGCCAAAGGCTGTTTCTTCACTAAAAACTAATAAATCACTAAGAAATTAAAACTAATTGTTATGATACAATTTCGGCCAATGCGACAGTTATTCAAAACCGTCGCATTGGCCGAAAATTACTGTCAATAAGTTACTTACAACTACAAAGAATAAGTCTTCAGTACGTAGGTACTCCTGACCTGAAAGTCTCACAACATTACGTAGCTAAGTTGAATATTTAGGCATTCAATTACCATTACTACAACATTTATAAGAGAATTTAGTACTCATAATTTTCAAGAGTATACATTATAATATTATATGTTTTCATTAGCCGTTTATCGCGTAAGTCGTCGGTGGAATTGTATTTCGATCTAAATGAAGACTTGTTCAGCGGCGAGTGCGTCGGCGAAGGGTTTGACAACACCGCGCGTCGCGAAGTAAAAGATGAGACCGAAGGTGATGGAGATGGGTAGAGCGGGAAGGGCTTTTTTCAAAATCGCCAGCAGCAGCAGAGTTAGGCACAGACCCTGCAATTATTATACCGATTGAGTTGTGTCCCGCGGTTTCACCCGCGTTAATTTCATCTAAACGTTATGTTATATATATATATATATATATATATATATATATATATATATATATATATATATAACACTCATATCTCTAAATTTATAAAACAAAACAAATTACAATAAAGTGCTTTTTTAATTAGCATTTGAAATAGTTTCCTAAGGATAACTTAAAACATGATGTTTTATATTTTACAATATCCGAAGAATTTTATACTGAATTTGAAAAATAGAATACCTACTCGTATTTTTAAATTAGCGCACACACTCAAGAACACACTCCCGGTATATAAAATACCCTTTATTAACATGACGACGACGGCGACTAACGTTCAGAGCATATTCTATTTGCGTATAAAATAAAAATCTGTTCAGCCGTTTAAGCGTGATTGAGTCATAAACATCCTCACAAGCTTTCGCATTTATAATATCATTGGGATATTCAAGTACTCTGTGCCATTGTGCAAAAAAGTTCCGTGACCCATAATGGCTCCACGCCTCGGAGGCATGTGGTGGGTACATTTCTTCGTCTCCTTCGCTCATCGTCACTCTTACCTGACAAGGAGATGGACACCCTAACGTGCCATACAATCAGAGCCCAGGTGATGATACTATTATAGTGACGTCAAAATTAATTAAATATAATTGATGCTTAAAAGAGCAACGAATTTTAGGAAAATATTCAAAAAAATTAGTAATTATTTAAGTTTTTTGAAATAAATCCAACTGAAATATGAAGAAATTTTACTCACAATGAGTATAGCGACGAAGCAGGCGAGGGTGGTATTCCAGTCGCCGTAGGAGCTAGCCTTGCCGACGAGTACACTGTAGAATATGAAGTCACCCAAGCCCAATTTCACGCCCTCTGTGCCAGAAACAATATTTTACTTTTCATAACACAAGCAATCGTCCAGCAATTTAGAAATGAATAATTAGTGACCACCGTAACTGTAAGGATAATTCAGAGTCGAATATAATGTAGCGGTAAGTGTGGCTACAATTTGCTGACTTCTACGTTTGATTTATTTACTAATGTAATGTAGCCCGCCGCTTCAGTCGTCTCCGCAACATCATTATTAGATCGCTAATAATATATTTGTAATATGTATTTCCTCAATGTACCGGTATCAGAAATAAATAAATATAGAATGGATAATAATTTGAAAATCTCCCCCGTAACATCTTTAGTCCAAGTTTTGTAATAGGGTCCTAAATCATTCAAAAATTACAATATAACGACAAATATTCTTTAAATTGTCTGAACCAAAATAATTAAATTATCTCGTAACAGAGAAAGATTTTAAGACAAAGATTTATATATTTATTGAAAATCATTTCAAAGTTACGTAGTGGTCAATTCTCAGATATGCATATCAGTGGCGTAAAAAAAAGTTGTTTACAAAAAATACACATACTCTCTTCTACAACATCGTATTGTGGGTGACGTTCGACCCGTGTGGTGTAGCTGACAGGTGTGGTGTCAACGCGCAGTTGCCTCGGTGCAAGCCTCTCTTGCCTCGCTCGCCACGCCTCGTACGAGCCCTCGTCACTCGCGCGACGACGCTCCAATAATACTTCACGGCGTATGTCAATGTCTACATCTACGTAATACAGTCATCAAAATCGATTTTTAGACGAAAAATTCCAAGGCGTACTAGAGTCAATATGAGGGTTAGATCGAACATGCCGTGACGTATGTTAAAAAAAATTAACTGCAATAGTATAATATAGTTATATTCTTGTAAGGTAATAAAATGTGGCGAACCTGATATTCTCAGAATAGCAGAAGCGGCTATTTAACATGCTATACATATTATGATATGTAGTCATATGACATAAAAGGAATATATTAATATAGATGAAGCATTATGTATTATTTTGAGGTTATTTAATTGGTAAACCTTGAGTTAGTAAATAGTGCAAATGCTATATAAATATATACAAGTGCAGAGTTAGAGCGACAAACCGTGCGTGAGAAGGCGCAGCTCACCTTCCCCAGCGCCGCGCTCCCTCCTCGAGCGATCGCCCTCCACTCCCGCCGCGACCAAGCAGTACATCACGGTGGCTAAAAAACCATACATCATTATATTTTTCTGCCGCTTCCAGGGTTCGAATGCTAGGGAAAAAGATGAATGTTTCGGTTGGGTAAGCACAAGAAGGCTGATCACCTACTTGCTTGTAAAGAAATGCCCTACAAGGGGTGCACAAAGCTATGAAACAGGGAAGGATTTTTTTAAAGGTTTATTATTCACTATGTTCGACTAAGACTATGCATACCCTGTCAAAATGAGATAAATATAAAAATACATTCATATTCTGAATACTAAATGTTAATTTAACTGAAAATTTATTCAATACTAGCTGACCCGACAGATGTCCTGTCTTAACTATGATAATACTAAGCGCTATAAGATTACCTACATTAGAAAAATTGATGTTGTCTAAATTTTCAAATGTTCCGCGCAACTCTTAATTTTTCATTCTCCAGACAATAACAAACATAACAAAAAAAGAATGATCCAATTTGGCGCAGTCGTTCGGAAGTTATGCGCGTATATAATAAGCGAAAATAATATGGGACAGAGAACAAAATAAGTAGAAAAAATACTATCACATCTCTTAGCCATTGAATAGTCTCTTGTAGGTCAGAAAAAGCACTTACATGAATAAATAAGAGCAGGGAATATAGGTTCATTTCGTTCCTGAGCCGTTTCCACCAATATCCTTAGTGGTCCTTTAGGTGTCAACACCGCTATAAGATCTGTAATTATTTATTATTCATTTATTGTGAAACTTCTATGACAAATTTTATAATTTTGTAGAGCTAATTACCCCATATGGAAATAACAGCAAGAACAGCCCAGGTAGTCCATTCTGGTAGATATTTGATGAAAACTAAAGCCATTAGAGCTGCAATGAAAATGAGATATGCCTGCTGCAACCGCAATGGTCCTTTCCAATGAATCACTATCATTCCCATGACACCGAAATTCCACATTACAAATGTTAAAGTGATGTAGTCCATTGGGATATGGTATGCTCGGAGTGCTTCTCTAGAATACAAGTTTGAGTTTATAAGTAACTAGTTTTTGCTTTTTCAATAAAAGGTTATCTATGTCCTTACTATTGTAATAACTCCAGACTATCTCTAGATATTAAATTTTATCAATGTTGGTATAGTGGTATAGGCATGAGAGTGTAACAGATAGATCTTTCTCATGACTGTATATTATATGTATAAGTATCATGTGATAAAAATATTTTTAATAAGCAGCATTTCCTTTTGTTTACCTTAATTAGATATTAGCTGATTTACTGACAAGCCAAGAATAACGATTTTGCTTTTAATAGAAGTATTGTAAGAATTAACTTCAATAATTACTTTTAGTTTGCATAAAATAAAGAAATATAGGTTTACTCACTCAATGTATAGATAAGAAAAAAGAAAGAGCAACATCAATGACGAAATGATTAGCCAACCATGTATAACTTTGTAACAGCGCTTCTTATAAAGCACAATAAGCAGAATCGTCATCATTGCTATCACACTTAGAAGTATCAATGAGTTGGCGAGTGCATTCCATACTTTGGTCACAGTATATGGACTTTCTTCATGAAAGGGTGTGTAAGCCCTGGAAGAACGAAAACGAGCAAATGCATGAAAACTGTAAATACAATATGCATTGAATAAATTTAGAATTTTTTATTCTTCGTTACTCGAAGGCAAAAATCATTAATGTTATATCACAAATGTTTCTAGAGGCAGTACTGTTAGTAAATAGTGAACTCTTAGATAAAATACCAAAATATATAAAATTCACACAAATGGAAATACTCACAAATACACATCCTTTACTGAGTAGAATTGTATTGATGAGATAGTAGCCACTACTACAATCATACATAGAGTAACTGGTACAAAGAGTTTTATAACATGTCGTGCGCCATACTTCAGTTCCAACTCTTCAATGGGTGGTGCAGCTGGAGCAGGTGCTTGTGAACCAGAGCCACCAGCGACACTGGAAGTACTTTCTTCAGGCTGCCCGACTGACTAAAATAATATGCATTAATTAATGTTTTTCAATTAGATATTATTCAATGAAATAAATGATTAGTCATACAAACGAGTGGGTGTTGTGAACTTACTCCATAGTTGCGCTGAGAATCTGCTTTAGCTCTTTTCCTAGCTATTCTTTCAGCGATTTCCCGATCGGGGCGAGCCTCTGCGATATGGCCGTCCATGAGTGCTGTTTGTTCGGTCACTTCTCTATAGTTTTCTGTATCACTCATCCATTTAACTTAATGCGCACATCGTTCAATGAAGGATATACAATTCATTAATACAGCTTAGGACAAATTATATATTATCAATGTCATCACTTTTCACATTCCAGTTTACAATTTTCATTTACATTATAGTTTCACCTTTTTACAAAAAATGTATAATACCCACAAAGTACAAAACAAAGAGAGAATAGAAATACTAAGTATAAAGTAATACGCAATAAACTATATTATATATTATAATATATATAGGTAGATATCTAGTACCTACTACCTACCGCCTACGCAGTGTTGACTGTTGGCAACCTGGGAGATGGCGCTGATCGTACTAGGGGCGTAAAATTATCGTATCCGCCGAAAAATTATAGTACATGTTTAAATAACACAAAAACGCGTTAGTTATTAATAAGGGTGATTTTATAGTCACGCGTATGCTCACGCGGTCGGTATGTGCGGCCCGTAAGCGCATGGATGACGCGCTCGAAACTGTTGGTTAAACTATGTAACGATCCAAGAGACGCAAAGCTTGTGGCCCGCGACGGTGACCAACCGCGCGGACGTACGCGTGACTATAAAATCACCCTAAAAATACAAATTTATCATGAACTTATATTGCGCTTGACCGTCCGACCGGCCCGACACGTTATTTTTCGAAACTCCGATCTTCGATTTTGTTCGACTCGCAATCGTACATCGTACGGTGGTATCAAATCATGGTATATGTACGATAATTATCGTACGGTTGCCAACACTGCGCCTACGTTTATATGTTTTCATAGATGATAGTTGATACCTACACTATAATATAACCTTGTATGTATTGTACAGCACAGACTGAAGGAGAAGGAAACCGAGGCCTTTGATATAGGTACTTTTAATTTAGCTGTGAAATGGTATTACTTTGCTATTTAATATTACTTTAGGCGACTTCGCAAATTCATAGGCTAGTTCTTCGCATTCCGTCTATTATAACACACACGCTCGGATTTATTCCGGCGGATTGAATCCGCCGACCAAATCCGCTCGCTACAAACGACCGGACTGGACCGATCAGACACATGCAATAATAACAAAAAAAAAAAAAAAAATTGGAAACTAAGGTTTTTTAACATAAAATGTAATAATAAGACCAAGTTATTTACAAAATTCAATTCTTGAAATTCTCTTCTTGACAATAAGTCGCTCTTTCTCATAACAATATCATTTTTTGTGATGAGAGGTTTAATTAAATATTTTCAAAGGTTTACCGGTTCATTCGTAGGTATATTTTAAAATCATCTTTTTGTATCCAACGACATGATGACTAAACGTGTGCATATGAAGGCGTACGTGAAGCAACTGTCTGATCCGGTCCGGTCCGGTCGTCTGTAGCGAGACCGGATTTGGTCGGCGGATTCAGTCCGCCGGACTAAATCCAAGCGTGTGTTAGGGCTATATAATTATACGTTAAATTCTAGCAGTGTTGCCTACAAGCCTAATATAAAATCTGCTAAACTTATTGCCAAAATTATGCGCAATATTGCAAGGTGCATAATACGTATCTAATATGATATTATGCCACATTATTACTTTTAATTCTCAGATTAAAAGAATATTTTTAAGTTTTGTATTTAAATGTACACATACAAAATATTATGACATGAATGTAGTTTTGTGATTGTGATGAGTAAGCACTAAAGCTGATCACTCTATACTCTATACCGTTAATCTATATTATAATTTTTATTTAATTTAATTTGAGTTGAAACTTGACTACCTATTTCTAAACCAATTTTGTTACAATCTAAACGTCTGTTGTGAGATTTGTGGTGTATTAAAAATATTTTAGATATGTCATATCAACTATATAGAAATACTACTATTGGTAACACATTGCAAGAAAGCCTTGACGAATTAATTCAAGTATGTTTAGATAGATTTGGTTATTTTTTTATGTTATACATATATATTTTTAAAAATTTCCTTATTTTTCAGTATGGACAAATAACACCAACATTGGCCGTTAAAGTATTATTACAATTTGACAAATCTATTAATCAAGCTTTATCAAACAGGGTGAAATCTAGATTAACCTTCAAAGCTGGAAAATTAAATACATATAGGTACTTATGCAGATTGTTAAGAAGTCATTTTCGGCAATGGATTGTTTGTTTATGTACATGTTAATGTAATTTAAACATTATTTACAGGTTTTGTGATAATGTTTGGACTTTCATGTTAAATGATGTTGAATTCAGAGAAGTACATGAAGTAGCTAAAGTAGATAAAGTTAAAATAGTGGCTTGTGATGGAAAAAGTAAGTATAGAATTATTGTTTGTCTGAATCATTGCATTTACTTTACACAAAAAAGTCTATTAGCCATAACTTAAATTAACATTTAAAATAAACTACTGTATGTATGCTTAGGTTAAAGCAATAGTAAAATACCCTTATGCCATTGTATCATCTGAAAATGTTATTTGTTTTAGATGTGGAAGACCGTAGATAATGTTACTCAGATCTGTGCTACTTATATGAAACAAGAAAAGTATCTGTAACATTCTTACAAACAGCCTTTGGCATTAAGTCATGGACATACCTTATCCCAAATAAATTATTTAAGTATTCAAATTAGTTTTTTTATGTTGTGGACTGCTCTAAAAAGTTATTTTAGAAATCAATGGCTTGCTTTTAAAGAATATATTCAAAAGAATAACCAAAGATATCTCGACATAATTTAGGTAAACTAATAGTTTGTTCTATTTTATGGTGAAGTATGAAACACGTAAGTAGAATGTTGAGAAATAATACACAATAATTAATGCCATCCATATAATAAGCTCTTAATATGCTTAGCGCAATATTATGTAGTCAGTTTTATAAATAAAGAATGTAGATGGTTTTGTTAAACATAAAATAGGTAACATTCTACTTTATAACTCAATTTAAAACAAATTGATATTTATATAACAAAAATAGACATCCAAAAATAAATGATTTGTTGTCAGATTAAATTAAATAATACTATTATAAATCTAATACATAATTATTCACAATAAAGATGGAAATATTATTTTTTGTCATACATTACAATCCTAAAAATAAAATTATGCATTCTTCCTTTTTTTACAGTATACAAAAGTCAATAATAAAAATATTGACAAAATATGTTCAGAAAAAAAACAAATCAATACACATTATATTTGATTAGTTATCAGTTAAGTATCTAGATAGTTTTAATATAATCACCATCTTGCAATGAATAAATATCACACCTTTTTAATTTTACATAGCTATTAAAGGTAAACCGGTATACAATTTTAAAATATTAACATTCACCACCCAATAATATAACACCCATGAACTTTTAATACCAACACCAAAATTGCCTGGGCCTGTTACTTTAATTATTTTTGAACATCAATCTAATAAAAGTTGAAAGAAATTCACCTGGAGATTCATCAGTATGGGATTATGCATCCTACACATGTCATACAGCAAAATGTTTAATATTACTAATTTTACATATAAACTTATGCACAGTAACTAGGAGGAGAAGTGAGATCTGCCAACAAATCGAGTTCCTCTTCAGTTAGTTGTTCTCTGTGCTTTGGCCAATCATCTTGGTGTGTCCTTCTAAAATCAGCCAGGGCTATTCTTATTGTTGCCGGTATGGGGTCTGGGGCATTCGTGTGTTTTGCTAACTCCGTCAGAACATCACCTAATTTTGGTCCAAGGCTGTAAGGTCGTGAGGACAAATAGGCACAGAGTCCCAGAACTCCACAATGTCGCTCACGCAATTCTTTGGCACGACAGCTCTGGATCAAAGATTTAAGAGTTTTGTCTTCGTCAGGTAAAGCCCGGCAATGCATTAGGCCTGTTAGTACTTTAGCAGCAGATTGTCGGACCTACAAATGTAACAGTAATTTTAGTACATAAGTTATTTAAATGTGTACAATTTGTTCTTGGAAAAAACATTAATTTAATGTATATACAAGGCTTGTTTATGATTATATAATTAGTATTATTAAGTACCAAAATATGCAGTGCATATATTATAGTAACATAATTTTTAACCAATATTAAATTATGCTATACAGTGTGAAACTATTTAAATATTTTGTGAACTAACCTCAACCCTTGTGTCTCTCATGAGCTTTAATGCAAAAACTTCAGCCCTGACGGCTCTCTCAGGGTTGTCACACAACATCGGTAGCCCATAAAATAGCAACGGGATGGCAAAATCCAAACAGGCAAGTCGGGCCCACCATGATCTTCCATTGGCTAGTTCTTCTAGAGTATTAAGAGCACAGTCAAAGGTATTTCTTCGGTAACGAGCTTGGGCAAGAGACGCTAAAAAGCCAACAGCTGCTCGAGGAAGTTCCTCGTGAGACTGAGAAAAACCGCGGGAGGCCAGAGCGCATGCTATGGGGACCAATGTGAACTGCGTCTCCATGTTTGTGTTCACACCACGCAGAATTACGCCCATACAACCCCATAGTACTGAAAAAAGTATAACATAAATTTAAAAAAGAAACAAATATAAAGCCTATGTCACTCAACAAGACTTTTTTTAGAATCAGAACAGTGGATCAAGAGGCTCAACAAACAAACACTTAACTCCTACGAATAAATATTAAGTCAGGAACTCTAATTCACAACAAATTTCAACCAAAAAGTAGCCCTACCTTAGTCCAAAATGACATATGTTTCAAAATACGAATCATTTCCGAGGTTACAAATGTTGCTGTGTTTTAAACTCAGAACGAAAGCAGGGGTTGGTTCGCACGCGTGCTGCAATGTCTGCTATGACAGTTGAGTCGTAGCGGCGTGGATGATGTTATTCAATAAATGGACCGGAACAAAACAAATATTATTGTACAATATTTTTTATTAATACTATTAAGCAATTTACCGTTAAAAATAATAGCAACCACACTAAACATAATACACTTCGCCCAATGACTATTTTATTATATATTTACTCGAAATACATAATCACTACTTAATTGGACACAATTTCCCTTAAGCTATACACTAATTAGTTATTTTGCCGAATTGGATCTGCAGGAAAATTAAAATAAAACAAAATGAGCAAAATACATTACTGTTATAAAAAATAATCTTAATTTTATCGATTTACATTACAATGTCATGAAGATGAAAAAAATCCATCTAAATTAGGTCTGTAAAATAGACTGACTTTGTCTTGCATAGTATTGACCATCTCGGTTTGATAAAGTATTGGAAAATCTTTGAATATAACTATAATTTTGTTACTACTTACTAGTAAAAAGTGATTCCTGGACATTTTATTATAGTATGGCTCCAGCACCACTTAACAACACATGCTGGCATGATGTATCACAGCTGTGGTTCCGATAAAAATGTCGCGAAAATTTGAGATGTGCTTGCTTGCAATAACAATGACTGACTGATGACGTTCTGGACGACTTTTAAGCCCCGCATACTTGGACACGACTTATGTTGGGTCATTTTTTTAATGCAGTTACATTTCCTGACTTATTATTTATTCGTAGCTGAACTCTTTATAATTTTTGATTTACAACATTCATAATAGTGATACAATATTAATAAATTTGTTTTTTAATCTATCTGGATATTATCACGACAACTTCAATAAGGGCCCGTCCTTTAATCACGTGAGACTCGAAAGGTGGGGAAGGGGAATGATGTTCGGCAAAAATCACGAAATATCACACGGGGGAGGGAGGGTGTCACGTGTATTTATTTTTTCTAAACAACCTGCAGCAACCTTTCTGTCTAGACATTTTTATTATGGTCCTTAATTTTTTTGATTATACTTTATACGTGTATTTAAAGATTCTTTGTAGGTACTAAGAAATACACGTGATTTTTTGGGTTAGTCTTTCACAAGGGGAGGGTTTGGGGGAGAGAGCTGTTTTTAAAAATGCTCAAAAACATCACGTGATTAATGGACAGCCCCTAAGTGTTTTTTTTTTAAATTAATTATTTACCTGTAGTAAGAAGATTGACTGCTCGTTCGTGATGCGCATGTGCAGGTGTCACTACTTCGCCATCCAACTGTAAGGCGGTTTGGAGCTTATCTGATATCTCCTTCTCGAGTGGAGATTCTTCCTCCACCTCTCTACTCAGCTGCATTTCGCTTTCAGAACCAGTAGGTGCAGTTGCCTGTTAATAAAAATGCATAAATAAAACCCAGAAAAATCGTTTTACCGATCCTATTTTGACATTAAAAAAATGATTCACAGATCCCAATTAGTTCCAAATAGTGTCTCGATCGAAAGTGAAAATTGATGCTCGCACCGAAATAGTTTAAGCATTTTATTTATGAAATATTGAATTTCTAATAAATATTAAGTATGTATTTTTCAATGTAAGAAAGAACATAAAATACCTGTGCCTCAGTATGTTGTATGTGCGTATTGTCCCCCCTGTGTGCGTGGAGAAGAGTCCTTAACTGCTGCATCATAGCAAAGTTTGGCTTTGGTGAACTACGATTCTGGCTGCTGCACGCCGCTGATGGTATGGACGCTGCCGACTTTATTACTAGAAAAAGAAATACAGTTATCAACAAAATTCAACACAGACTTAACGAAAACAAGTCCAAACAACAACAACAATGATTTCTTTTCGTTGGACGGTAGAATAAAGTTCTCTAGTAAGTAGCACAACTGAAAAAATCGGCTCAACTGAAGTTATTATAACAAGTGTCTCAACAGATTTTATAGGAAAATCAGTACACATTATAAAGCAAAGTACAAACCATTGAAATGTATAAAAAATTGTCTTAATTTAGAGTGCATTTTTTGCCGATAAGGTGTAGAGATGAAGAAAAATGAATTTTCTATGTTCAAGTTATATTTACATAAATATTTACAAGTTTAGAAATAGTATACAAAAAAAAAAATTAATAAAAGAAAAACTCAGATCGTTTGCAAGACTTTTTCAAAAAAGGAGAAATGCACTTGTGAGAGTGAAACGCGCGCAAGCAGGCATTCGCTTTGCAGCTCTCTACTGACGTAACCATGAGGAGCTAAAAACCTTTTTGGAAATCATTATAATAGATGAAAATAAGTTTTATCTATTTAGTTCTTGTAGAGAATGACTTCTACTAGATTTTAAATACAAAAACAGTGATCATACCAATATCACCCTTTTCATCATACAAAGCAGCAAGGCGAGGTTGTACCGATTCCAAAAATCGTTTGAGACTTGGCGCAATACAGTAACCTTCACCGCCCGGAAATACTACATCTAAGTTATATATCATCATCAGGGTACTGAAAACGAATAAAACATTATAATATTCTATTAAGAAGGTGAGGTTTTTTATTTGGACTACAATTTTGCGGAAAAAACATTGTTTTGTACACAATATCATCATATAAAGCAATATATAAAACAAGATTATCAAGAGTATCGTCCATAAAGATGGCAGACATAATATAGCCCAAAGCACATAACAAAAACCCTTTCAAGAGAATAACCTCTTCAATTTTATACCTCAAAATAAGGGTAACCACTTCCACTGGCTAACATTTTGAAAGGGTTACCCTTTCATTGGCGTCATGAAAATCCAAAAGGTTACTCTTTCAAGAGGTAACATCATCCCATTTGGGGGTTGGTGGTACCCACTAGGGGTACCTACTGCTTCCGAAAGAATTAATTCATGAAGGGGTTGTATGGTCCCTGGTATAAACACACCTCACAGAAATATTACTGAAATAGCTGAGCCCTGCGGTTTAACCCGCGTTAATTTCGTCGTAACGTGATGTTATATATAAAAAAAAAATACGCGTCGAATTGATAACCTCTTTTTTGGTTTTTTTGAAGGTCGGTTAATAAAAGAGTAAAATAGCGAACAGTAAATTAATAATATATATGTATAATACATAAAATATTATTAATTTTATTTTTTATTACTTTGTCCGCGCGGAATAGTTATTTTTTATTATTTATTTCTAAAATAAAAGTAGCCTAAGTTCCTCCTTATTAGGTACATCAGCTATCTACCAGTGAAAGTTAGTCCAGCCGTTTCAGAGCCGGAACGGTTTGTTCATTAATAGCCGGAACAAACAGACAGACAAAAATTGAAAAAATGTTATTTTGGTATATGTACCGTGTACATACATATACATTTAGTAAAAAGCGATTATTTTAATATTACAAAAAGACACTCCAATTTTATCTGTATAGATGAATGCATAGGTAATATTGTGGTATAGTTAAAATAAAATTTATCTTTATGCGTCAAATGGAAGCTCAGTTATTTATTAATCAAAACTGTTTCACTAGTATTGATAATAGGTGGTAATGTAGATAAGAAGTTACCTTCCGACAGTGCCTCGCACGTTTTCATATGGATGATGCATGAAATTGGCTGCCTCTAGCCGTTCCAACAGTTCTGCGGCTAAAGGAGCGCCCCGCCAACATAACGCTATCAAAGCACCCTGCAGTAAATAAAAACTTATAAGCAATTTTGCTATACTTAAATGAGATTTATATCTATCAATAATTATTCTATCAGACCAAATTTTACAATCTATTAACAATATTCTTCTTCCCAAATTTAATTTCTCTGCTCATACTAAATATGTCTTTTCGTTTAACAAAGATTATTTATCGATGTGTATGAAATTTTGAGAGCCTCGTGGCTAAGCGGTCATAAAAGCCGCGAAGGTATTGGGTTCGATCCATACGCCGAATGCAATTTATAATTTAATTTTTAAATTGTATTAAAGGACGAAGGAACCTCGATTATATTCCCAAGAAAAGCAACCCATCAATGTCATATAGGTCATATATTGTGGTGGTCACGACGCTCATGAGTGAGGAAGTCGACGAGAGATTAGATTAAAAAAAAATCTGTTCAGTAATTTAACCGTAACAAATAAAGAAGCTCTGTCGGCAACTTGTAATTTGAATAACGTATATTTATTTATTAACACTAACGTTCACAAGAAAGAACGCAATACGAAATGAAAACATAAACTATATAATTATTGCTAACAACTACTTGTTGTTTAGGCAAATAGTTTAAAACTATATATATATAGCCATATAAGTATGAAATGACGCGTTTCTTTTATCTTTTGACAGTAGGTCCCACACGTGGTGGTACTTCGCTTTGCAAAATTGGCAATTGTTGCAGCCTGAATTCAGCGTGGATAACGCATCTAACTATAATATATCATAGGCAGGCACTTAGGGCTCATATAAGAGAGTTAATACCTGGAAAGCATAAAGTCTGGCACAAGCAACGAAGGATGTCTCGCTATCAGGTGTGGTGTCAGTGGATGGTGGAGGCGAGCATAATTCAAATAATTCCTTTAGAACCGCACTGTTACGTACAGGGTCCATCTTGTCAACGGCCGTGACTAAAGCTGTACCCCAGTCCTCTCGGGTCTCAGGGGTTATTGAGGTCAAGCCTGGATTCGGAGTTTCACACATAGGATATAAATCTCGCTTAATTCACATTTTAGAAAAAAAAAAATTAAAAAAACTTATTTTATTCGCTATTTATAATGGCAGCGTTGAGATGATGCCCGAAGCATAGCTTTAGGACATTTGCCTAATAAATTTAATAAATATGCATAAGATGGTATAATACTTAAGGATGAATAAATAAACAGAATTAATTTATTACCAAATTCATATGTATTCATACGGCATATTTAATACGGGAGCTATTTCATTTTAAGACATGCTGTGTCTATTCAGATCTATTTCAGTTCATTCTATTAAGCTGTTAGGTACAGTCCATCAGTAATATCGTATACTACCATGACTGGTTGTGGTAGACTATATTGACTGATGATGACAAGGTACTTTCATGAAACAAGGTCGATTTTCCCTTGCAATAAAAACGACAGTGACTTTTAATGATAATTCGATCTCATTTTCATAAAACAACTAACCTAACCTAACTAAATAGTATTTTAACGAGTTATTTTACCAATAAGAACCCGAACAGATACATTCACGCTCTGATGACGTATCATTTATAGAAATCGGTGGAGGCGTTGAGTACACTCTCTCTGGGCACAGGGCTTGCCACATTTTCCTTCAGGTAACTTTTACTCCTGACTAATAATATTATATTTACCCATAGCAACAATCTTCATGGCGTCTTGTTGCAGTGCCAGCGCGTCCTCCCTCCGCCAATAGCGTGGTGCCCTCAACGCTGCACACGCTACTTCCGCTGCAAACCGCTGCTTAGACTCTTCGGACTTACCCGCACACTCTATTGCGTGTTCGATCAATCGCGTGGTGATACGACGACCGAAGTGCGCGAATAAGAACTGTAATTAAAGCAAACTTTATAATAGAAACTTACTAAGTTCGTGTCCTGGAAAACCAGGTTTTATGCTCAAAAGGCTAATTGGTCTGTGATTATAAAATTCATGTATTCATGATACCTATAATTTTGTATAAAATTGGCTTAAAACAGTAACAACCATTTCTTCTCAGATGAATCTGGTGATTTTTATTTTATATAATATTAATTTAATTATTTTCCAACAGATGTTTTGATTTTAGTTTTTAGTCATTTATCGGAAATTATACAACTTTTTCTATTGCTTAAGATAATTTTATGATGGTTGCTTTCCATTAATAAAGTGAATTAAATTAATAATATTCGAATTCGCCGACAGTCAAAAATGAAAATTATTTTTAAATATTCTAATAGACACATACCCGAAAGAGAATAGACCGTAAAGCACTAAACTTGTCCCTTCCCTTCTTTTCCTCAACCGTAAGAAAGTTTACCAGTTTGGTCACATTGTCTTCATCATTGAAGAATTCGAAGATGTATCTTTCACCTTCCTCCATGTCTTCAGGACTTGTGTCCCAGGCAAAGTTCTGTTCACTAATTGGAGCTGCCACCTACAAGACACTATTGTTAGAAATTTATCAATTTGAGATTAAAAAATATATAAAAAAATAGCTGTGAGCCAATCCTCGCTCTTAAATCATAGTGGCGTGGCTTCGAGCTAAACCGGCTAGCACGCGCACATGTTAACGGCTATCTCCGAAGTTTTTTAAATCTACGTAAGTGAGATCGCAATTAACTAGTAAGATAACATATTGTTAACAAACATAGATTTTAAAATGTTTTAACAAAAATCAGAATTTTTTAGTACATATTACTTATACTTAAATAAATTACCTCAAGTTTCTTAGGCCATGTGTAAAATCCAAAAGAATAGTTCCGTAGCCAGGGTTTGTCCCATTCTTCGTCCGTCTTTATTTCCTTATCCTTTGACCACATCGCCCATTCTAAATCTTTTCTATAACCTAAAAGGTCACATTTCCATAAGAACGTTTAACAATAAATAGTTGTTTTTCTAATAACATTTTAATACATTGCCCATATCAAAAAGAGGAATTCGCATAACCTCCAACACAATACTTTTTTCTCACGAGGAATTTAAGCCAAAACATATTTTCTAAAAGGTTCACAACTTTAACTTAGACAACTACGAAGCCCACCTGGTATATGGTTTTCCGGTCTTTGCATCCCGGCCATTTCATAGGGATCAACATCAATTTTTTTAAGTTTCCTCTTCCGTTGTTTGAGGGCATAAAATACTAATTTTTGCGCCAGTCTCCGTACAGCTATGTTCTCGTGCAGCAGACATTTGGCGAAGAGACGGACAGCTCTTGGAGGGTACGGGGTTTGGATGGATGCACAGAATATTAGCATTTGCATCACTAGTTCAAGGCGGCGCCATTGTCTAAGACAAAGTTACGATTATAGCAGCGGCCAAAATAGTCACAGGAAGAGATAACTACAGGTTTCAAACTAATGTCATAGAGCAATATTTTTTTTATTTAATTGACTTTAAAAAGTGCAAGTATTTTCATTGTTTTATTGTGGAGAAAGTAAGGGATTTTTATAAAGCTTACACAGTAGACGACTCGGCAATATCGACCAGTTCATTGACGAGTTCCAAATAAAGTTTCTCAATATTGTCCGAGGTAGCCTTTTCTCGTTCCTGGGCCATGGCAAGTTGTTGAACAAACACTGGCTCGTTTAGTTCCTCTTCTGTAAGCAATTTTCTTGCGGCCTCCACAGCCTTGTCGCTTATTGTAAGTCGAGTGTTAATTGCAGGGAAAGAGCGATGCAAAACGTCTGAGAATGCGTGTTCTAGTCTGAAAATATATTTCACAATTATTTATGCTTTACGCGGCCGTTGGGCGTGAAGCTTTTCATCGTGAACCATTCAGTCATCAGAATTTCGATATTATTTAATCGACACTTACATAGATTAAAAATATAGCAGAAGTATAAAAATATTAATTTATTTAATAATAAAATAAACTAACTACCTGTGAATACTTAGTTTCTCACTTAGAGGCGCCTTCATAATCGCCGGCCACATTATGCGTATCACTTCCCAGTCCTGTTTGGCAACGAGGGGCGCCATTTTCGGTCCAAGGAGGATATAGAGGGCACCTTTGTGACGTGCGTGTCCTTCATCATCGTCAGAAATAGTGCCCAAAAGTTCTACCACCTTCGGCACCAGAGCACGATAGGAGTAGGGGTAGTTGTTTAGCATCCAGTATAATCGAACTTGGGCTAAGACACGGATCTGAAAGATATTTTATTTCAGAAATATCAGCGGGAAAGTGGAAGCTGGACTTTTATGCCAAAGGAAAGATTTATAATTATGTATATGCCATTTTATATAAAGTAGCAGTAAAAAACTTCTGAAAACTACTAATGCTCCTTTAAGTAACTTCGCGAAACGAACTTACAGTACTATAAATATTGACAGACAGGTCGTATATGGCATTCAGTCCATCAAGGGCCGATGGAGCGATACCAGAGTCGCAGAGCAAGTCAAGTCTGGCTTCCTCCTGAAGCCTTACAGCATCAGCTAATACCATCCGGAGTCGAGCTGCCCCCTTTTTAGCAGTTCCTCCTACTCCTCCCCTTCCATCCAATGCACGTTCCAACGCTCCATAAGAACGTAGTTTTGTTTCCGTTGTAGACCCACTACGTAAGTTCTTCATAACTATCACGCGTTCCCAGACCTAGGGCAAAGTTGAAATTAAAGGCAATCGTTTCTAGAATTTGTCTATAGGGTTTTCAGTATCGTACATACCAGGCCTGACTTAGATATATTGATATGTTTAGTCTTACCATGCATGGAATTATAATTGCTACGATTTTATTATTACAAAAAATAAATAATTAATCAAAGCCAATATGCCGTAGCCTTTTTGTATATCATACCTGCAAGAGCATATCCAAACCCCGTGGGTCTTCAGTCTTTTCCGTCAGCATCCGAGTTTGTACCTTCAGAAGAAGACGGGTTATGGCTACCCTCATGTTTTCTCCGTCCAAAAAACACTGGTATTTTATACTATTCGTGAATGGGATATTGGTGGCTGGAACCTGGGATTCCATACTAAAAATATTTTTTATGAAATAAAGAAAAATTCCTAAGACCGGTTGGCCAAATATTTGACAATATAATTTATAGGGATTTTTATTTTTTAATACTTACAAAAGAATTGGTTCTTCATTGGGAGGTGGTAAGAATTTAGTACAAACAAAACCAGAACTAATAATATTCAAGCTTCTAAGGCGGCGGTCGCGACACATGGGGCGTTCATCACTGAGCCACTGCTGTAGCCTAGCAACTTCTGGCTTCACATATCTATCTATCAACATCTGCGCACACGCCGCTTCTTCTGCACTTGGTACGTGCCATTTGAATTTACATTCCTTTAAAACACACCCATTACCCCACTCTCTAATCGGCAACCACGTTTCAGGAGCAGCACCATAATCCATTGTAAATCCCTTCGATTCTTTAAGATCTATTGATGACAAAGACGTCAGAATAGTACCTAACGCATCACATGCGGAGTTTAACGCATATGTAGCGTGTAATTTTAAGGCCCGATCAAGAACAGGCAATATTTGGTCGATGTACTTTAAGATGATATTTCCGTCACAAGACATTATATCCGTGAAGAGGACAAGTCTGTAAACTAGGTCACGTGGTGGGTTCTCTTCATGCAGCATTTCATCAGTGGCTAATAGTTCTTGTAATTCTCCGCTAAGTTGCGGAAGAAAAGCAGCGAACGTTGCTTCGGGGTTAATGCGTGCGAACACTTTTAAAAGCCCGCCGATCATGCTCCCCGAGACGTTTGTTTCGTATGTTGTCTCGGTCGCAAACGCCTTAAACTTTCTCAGGGCCTCTCTGAATATTTTAGGGGAACACTGCGTCAAAACCGAGGTAACGGCAGAGGATAGAGCCGTCTCCATAATAGCATCTGTCTTGCTTTTCATAGTGTCGGAATCTTTTGTCTCCAACCTGACGTGTTCCTGAACACTTGACTCGATAAAAGTGAATATTTTATCTAACAGCACCAAAATGAAATCTTCAAATTGAGCGGTCAATTCGCACGTCAAAAGTTCTTCTTCAGTTAAATCTGGCCAATATTCGTGCGCAGAACTGCAGTCGATGTAAGTAATCATACTGCTGAACATCAGAATAAAGTGTAGAGTGACTATGGTCTTCCTAATGTCGTTAGGATCGAGGCCTGGCAATACGGCCATCAAGAGAGGGACAACGTGCGTTGGGCCTTCGGGGTAGTTGGAATCTGCACCGCGGAGCATCGGTCTCGCAACGGCTGCAACTGCGGACATAGCCGCGGTAACTCTGTGGGGTTCTGTGAGAGATGTCAATGACGTCCTGAGTCTTTCTATCAGAGGGGGTATGACTATAGCTGGTCTGAGAGTCGCGAGGTTCTGTAGAGCTACGGAAATATCGAGAGAGCCGCTGCGGCTGTAAACGGCCTGGAAGGTGGGTTCCAAAACGATCATGACAAATTCTGTGATGTCTTCATCGCGCAATTTATACCCTTCGGGAGTATTGTTTTGCCAGTTATTAAGGATTTCCTTTTCACGTTCACTGCGGACTCTATAAATAAATAAGAAAATTTATTAATATAAATAAAATTGTAATAAATACTGGATATTTATTCTCGATATTGTAGATATCATTTATAATCCGATCCGCCACCAAGCCTCAGTTTACCTATTGAGAAATTGTCTAGCCAGTTTTCTGAGGAGATCCCTTAGTTTAAAAGACCATCGGCCTGCGTTAGCGCTGTGGAGGTAACTCTCTACGCCCGCTAAGAAGGACCTCAAGTGTTTTAGAACTATTCCATCGGGATTTATTGTCCACACGATCCATTTGGCGACATGTTTCATATCTAGAAAATGTAACACAATCGTGAATAAATATTTAATTTGTTTGAAATTTTACTTATGGTGAGAATTCTCAAGCAGTAATGAATTATTCTAAAATAATATACTTATACAAGCATGATTATATTTTTTACACAGAGCCGCGGTGTAATCGAGTATTTAATATATTAGAATATCTCGATACTGCTTGTATCAAACTCACCATCCAGGTTAAAATTCAAAAGATTTAGGTAATGTATTATGTAATCATGTTTGCAATAAATGGCAGCAACTTGTGGAACTTTAAACACTGGAAATGAAATGAATGTTAGAGTATTTTTCATTTAAATAGTAAACTGACTATATTAAAAAATATAACAAAGACAAAGAAACAAGTTTTTTAAAAATGACATACATTATTAATTTCTTTTATTCACTTTGAGGGAATCGGCTTTTATTTAAAAATATTACAAACGAGATTATAGGTACGAATTTTAACTAATATTAAGACGAGTGGATTGCTGAGTAAAAGCTACATAGCTAATATAGGTGCGGTTGTCTATGGGCGGCAGTTTTTTTTTACCATCAGGCGGGTTCGCTGTTTTAAATAAAAAATATAATGTATACATCGTCTTAGAATAATCCTTAAATACGAGTCCAATTTTAGATTATCTTTCGGATTTGAAAAGTTATAATTCTGCGTGGTTATGTAGATACCTACCTACCAATGAAACAAAAACTATCGAGTATGATGAAAAGTTATTAAAATGATTGTGGACTGTAGCATCCGGTCGTGTTAGTTGATGCTTATACTCGGCTCTGAATACACTATTTATTAATCTGATTGCATATAAAATATGTCTCTTAACCCTTTAATGATATATGACACGTGATAGCAATGAAAGCATCGAAAAAGATATCCAGCAATTTTGTTCAATGTGAAGACCAAAACCAACAAGATAGACCAAAAAGTTATTAGCATTTCAAATTATTGTTTTACCTAAAGATAATTTCCTGCACTGTTGCATGTCCTTATAGGAAACAGGAAGATTCAGTGCGTGAAGGAATCTTGTGAACATTTTAGGCACGTGAGGAGTCCAATCCACTGCACCAGGGTTTTTTTTCGCCAAGTTCGCGAATGTCATAAATATGTCCTGAAAATTTATTTTCCTTCATATTTTTTTGTAGTGCTATTGACATGCCGCTTACATGAAATAAATATTACCGTGTCTCCAGATAGTGCATGATGGCAGGTATCAAATATCGTCATTAAATCGTTGAACCACAACTCGTGGCCTTGAGCGGCATATTTAGGGTGTAGACCCACAGGGAGAAAGCACAATATCCCGACACCTTGACAGTCGCTAGCCCAAGGCATCACACGCGGCATAAACTCTGCAAGTATTTCCTTCGTTGCGGAAACGTCAAAGTATCTGAAATTATTAAGTATTCATTCAACGGATTTTGCATTAGATGCCCAAACATTTCTTACCCTGTCAATTTCAAAGAGCAACCATAACATTTTTATCCACTTGTTGAATTATATTAATTAACACTATTTACGTCTTTTTATTTTATAGTAGGCTCATTTATAATACAAAATTTATTTTTCACTTTTTATTGCGTTCTTGATTCGTTTTTTTTTTAAACTAAATTATCGGCAGTTTCTTTGGAGATTGTAATTTTTTGATGTTATTGAATTTAAAACGTAACAAATTGCTTTGTTACGTTGCTTTTAAATTTAATTAAAAACGTGAAAATATAATTAAAAAAAAAAATACTAAATAGGTTTAGTAAAATCCTATTTTAGAAGGAAGAGGACTTACGGTATAGCGCAGTTCACCATAGACACATAAGTTGCATCGAGAGACCTACAAAAAAAAAAAACATCAAAATGTATTTGTAGATAGTAATCGAAATGTTAAGATTCATTCCCATGCAACCATAATGGTATGTTGATGAAATAGATACAGAATGGTTTTTACGTAGATACCTACCATATTATGTACGTAAATTCATTCGCTAACATTTTTGCAATTTCATTTACCTTGTAAAACGTAGGTATTGGTTTAATTATCTGAAAAACATTACGTTCTACGTGTGGTTACGTATTTAATCTCATAAATATATTAAAATTTTAATTCTGCTACATTTCTGATTTCATAAATGAATTTGTGAAATGAATGACAGACCTAAACCCACATCCACCTGAAGCTCCCATAGAGGTGAGTTGATACTCTTTAGACGGCTATTTAAGTCTCTGAAAACTGCACAATTCTAGTTTTTTGTATCTCCAAGAGTAAAATAAAAAGAGTAGTCTATATTCTTTTCTGAGGTAATATTCAAGTCTGTTCTGAGATTCACTGAACTATCCTTTAGCTTCTACCCAAAGTTTACCAACTCGCAGACAAAATATATTACGTGGGACATTCGTCGGTCGGCGGGGCTAACCCGAACAAACCAAGGATGTCATCTAAACCGTATCCCGATATGAACTTTCGTACCATATCGAGCATAGAAGTCTCTGAGTTGCCAGATCGTTTGGACCTGAACAGAATTGTATATTTTTTTATTTTTCTCAAAGGAGCTCTATCCTGTTTCCTTGAAGATTATAATAAATATTTATACAACTTACTTTTATAATTATAAATAAATAAATTATAGCACATAGTGCTACTCAATAAAATGTTTCTTTTTATCAGGAAAATTCTTTTAATCTGTGGTTTTACCTCTTGTCTCTTGTGAAACTCATTCAGATCATATCATCAAAATATTTTATTTATGGTAAGAATATGAAAAGAAACAGATACGTACGAGACAGAATGAAACATTCCAATATTTGATGAGCTTTTCTCAAATAATCTTTTTCCTAGATCATAGAGAGGACGCCATGGCAACACCAATTCTTCTGGTGTAATCAAATGTTTTCTCCTGAATAAACATTTATTTGGGTTATTTTTATTTAAAACTGATAAAAATTAACAAACATAATACCTATATAATATATATCAACAAAGGAAACTTTTATATGTATAAGAAGCCTCAATACTTACTTTGTAAGCATAACAAACAGCGTAGCAAACTTCTGCACTTTGCAAGGTTCTAACTCAGGTATCATCACTAGCTCATAAGCTAATTTAATGAAAGCAATGTGATCATCTTTTCCGAACTTCAGTCCATATATTCTGATGTACCTAGTAAATTATAAGTTTTAGATTGCTGCCTATTAAAAGAGAAATACGTATGGATTTCTCTAACCACACTATTTTGACATGAATTTATTTTTCTTACATTGTTGCAAGGTAAGAAAAATAACCTGCCTTGGTATTGAGCCAGGCAAATAAACTTAAGTTAACCAGTCAGACAAGATAGAATAACTTTTTGCTCAGAGACAATTTATCATACTCTGCATGTATTCATGCATCAGCTGTCCATATATAAATAAATTTTAAATAATCTAAGTAAAAAAACTACTTTCAGTTTGTTTTGACACATTGAGCATTAATTAAACAAATCATTATATTTTCATTAAGAGAATTCATGATGACCTTGATCTATTTAAAAATGATAAGACTGGCATTTGACAAATATCTTTCGTTAATTAGAAAAAAGAGAAATTATCTATAGCAATGCAAATCTGTGACTATAGCCAAGATAGTATAGGATAATAATATTTTTATTAGTACCTACATACAGAATTATTTATGTGCCAGTTTTACACAAAAAATATATTTGTTATAGGTAATTTAGAGAAAATGTATTTTTTGCATTGGTTTTTCTAATACTCTTTACTAGTACAATGTTATGCTCTTCAAATTGAATTAAAGATAAAATTTGAATAATCCTTCAAATTTTCAATATTATTAAGTATAAAATGAAGTTATCAAATTTTAATAAAAAACTTGTCTTGCAAACCAGACTAGCAAGTACCGGGTTGGGGCCATCTATTTTAAACATAGAATAGTGTGCCAAAGGTTAACTATTATAGTCAGGTACAATTTATCATACTCTGCATGTATATGCATCAGCTGTCGGTATATAAATAAATTTTAAATAATCAAAGTAAAAAATGACTTTCAGTTTGTTCTGAGACATTGAGCATAACAAATACAAATAAAAATTGCAGTTACAATTTACTAACAATTAAAAATATTAAATGATGATAATTACTTAATTAATCTGGATGACCATACACCACAAGCTGGTTTCATCTCCCGTAGCATCACAGCCTTTGCAAAGTTCGTTTTGACTTGCGCAAGAAACCTGTTGGACTCTTCATCGAGCTCTTCAGAGTATGGTAGCAGATGGTTTATTATAAGTTCCTTTTGCGGCCGAAATCCAAGGGCTTTCACCCTGTCTTCCGTCAGCATTAACTGCTCAAATTCTTCGTCTTGAAACATTTTCTCAGATTCTTAAGACTATGAGAAACAACAAGTGTTCTCGATGCCTACAACCACGAGACATGTGATTCCAAATTGCTACACCCACCGGCACAAATTATTTTAAATATCGCGGAATTGATAAAATGAACATTAGTAAGTTGAATTTATACAAGTCATTCAGTAAGCAAGAATTTTTACAAGATTATTTAAATCACCAATCACATTTTACAATGATAATTGATATGTCAGCTGTCAAATATGGTTTTGGTTATTGACTGGATAAGTAGTATGTACTGACTAGTCACCTAGTGACTACTGTGGCAGTCTTATCGACCTTCGTCCTTCACTTCTACGGAGTTCCCGCGCCTGCGTGTAACGGCGTGCGGTTGCTTAGCAATAAGAAAATTAAACAGTCTTGTTATTCATTCCTTTCTTCATATTTTTTCTTCTGTTAAAACCTTCTATGTATATTTTCTTATATTTATTGGTGTTACTGTATATTTGTAGTAATTGTTTAAAATGTAAATATATTGTACGTGCTACTTTAAGAATTGACTTAAATTGCACTAATCATCCTTCCTCTTCTACTCAAACAGACAACACCGCTACAGTACCATAGATTGTTATCAATTTCATTACGCTATTAGTGCGCCATGCGCGTTCATATTCTCGTAAAATGTGTGTAGCCCAAATACAAAGAAAAATCTCTCCTTTATATAATAAACAATTGTCTGCCACACAAACAACAAAAACAATGATAATAATAATCGTTTAATAATTTCACAAATATTTTATTTTAGTATGACTATCACATTTATATAACATGATACCGAAATAAAATAATGTATTTTATAGTACATAATAAAAAAAAAAGAGTTAAGATGTAACAGTTTCACGTTGAGTAGTATATAAACTGGCGGCAAATACAATATCTCTTTTGATAGCTGTAGAGGCTTCCATCATTTTCGCTTGTAACTTAGGATCACCGATTGCAACCGCTGCGTCTTTCACGTCTACTAAGAGCTGGAACAATTAATAGATATTATTTTTTCTTCGCCATTATCTCATTATCTTGAATAGTTTCAATTGATATTGCTAAATTATGTTTTCTAGCCATATTTTTACAGCTCATTAGAATTCTGGACAGATTTATAATACTATAAAATTACAATAATCCTCCACACTTTTTGTAAGCACTTATTTCAATTGTATTAGGTCCACCAGATGGAAATGGATGGAAAGTGTCATGATATAAACAAGGGAAAGTACCTACTCTAAATCTTAAAAATTACTCCCTATATAAAATGTATCACGCTATAGTGGAGTCATTTTAATAGGTAACATTTGACGTCTGTCAGTTTTATCTTCATAGTGAGGTGACCTGTTTAAACACATAGGGCCTGTTTCACGACCTTCAAGTAAAGTGCTGATTAGTTAATTTCCAAGTAACGCTAATCGGCAAGTAAAAGTTACAAGTAATATCTTTCAATTTCACAAGCGAAACTAAAGCTTCGAGTAACAACTTACTGGTTAAGTGAATGATGAACGAAACATTCGTTTCATTAGTACAGTAATGTGTCAATTGTCAAGCGTAATTTGTATTTGCAGTAGTCATTTTTAAATTTTAGTTATTGTTTGCCGCGTTTTGAGCGTGTTATTATATATCAAGATGTTGTAAATGCATTTCAATGTATGGATGTAGGTATGGATAAAGTAAAAAGAAGTCTATACGAGAGTATCTTTTTGTTAAATTTTTCTTTTTTAATTATGAAACAAAAAACGACTTTAAGGTTTAATTAATTTAATTTAATTTTAATTTCGTACTTAAAAGTAATGGATAGGTTGTCATAGAAATAGCAATAAAATACTACGCAGTACTTGTACTACACCTTTGCATATTAGTTATTATTTTATTTTTTTATAAAATTGTGCACTTTTTTTAAAATATGTACTTAACTTATTGTAACTTATTCAATGTTATCACAAAAGGAACGCATATAAATTTATTTATTTAAAAAGGCAACAGAAAAAGGTTACAAAAACACAATATAAAAACACAAACAATAGTGATAACAAATAATATAACACAACGTGGTATTTAACCGTCGAATAGGGGTGCTACTTGGCAGATGATGTTGCAAGTAAGTTACTCGTTGGTTAAACCTATGATTAGCAATACTTGAAGGTCGTGAAATTGACATGTTGAGTTACTGGCTACTTTAAGTGGCGGTTAGCTTACTTGACACTTTACTTGAAGGTCGTGAAACAGGCCCATAGGTGAATGAATTGATACGGACTTGAAACATACCTATGTGAATTTTAAAAATCATCAGGCGAATCCCTGTCCCATTATTATTTTTTCTTTCGTAAAAAGAATAATAAATAAAATTATGTTTTATTATAATCACAACGCTGTTATCAATTTATGGTGATATTTCTTCACAAGTAATTATTGCATTCAATTCTACTTATCAGCTATCGATTTCTAGAGTAACATTCCCAGTGTTTAAAAAGAAAAAGGGTTAACTGAAGCAACACTGTAACGACGTTCAGTTTTTTAGATAAGAAATTGTTTATTATGTTTAGAATGATTAATTGGTGAAAGCAAATCGTAAAATTACTCGTTATTATATTATTGAAAAAAGTTAAGCAATTGTGCAATTCTAACAAAACGAAAAAATATATTGTTTTATGCCGCCGTTACAAGGTTACGTTGATGAATTTTGATGAACTATCAAATGTTACCTAATAAAATGACTCTAGTATATTGTCCAGTAGTTATGAAGGGTTTAATAAAATTTAATTGATATCATACCTCGTGTAATTGCTGAATGCATCTGACAATAATTCCTTCCTGCACGTCTGTTAGATCCATGATTTCGGCAAAGGGTTTCTCTAACGCCCATTCATATACAACTCTAACCAAACCGAAGTTTAAACGCTCTTGTTGGCCCTCGAATTGGGAAACCTGTTTAAAAAATATAATTATAAAAATTTATACAGAAAGTAATCACTTTACAATTTTAACTACACTAGTTATATTTTGATATTTATTTAATTGCTCTTTATTTTGGTTTTAACTCTGACAGTTAAAACTTAAAAGCAAAGGAATTCAGCCAATTCGTACCTTAAAAAAAAAACAATAAACAAAGACAGAAAGAAACAAAAATGTTTCTAAGAATATATAAGGAATACCTTTAGCAAGTGCCGATAATCGTATCTTTTACATTAATTAACATTAATTAGATACGATAAATTATTTTAACACGTAACACGTGTCAAGTCAACGTTCTGTTTCGAAATCGACATAATCAACTGAAAAATTATAATTATACTCATATTTTTAATAGTTATCGACAATAAATGTAAACTTTACTTTGTAAACCTCACCCCATGCTTAGCCTCAATAGCGGATAACTCGTCTTCAATATGTTGTATGGCTTCAACTCCCTCGTTAAGCTTATCCGTTAGTATCTGTTCTACACGGGTTTTAGCTTGGAACACAAAACAGCTCAACAAAGCAGCGATTTCCGCTGGATTTTTATCTGTAAAGACATTTCTAAACACCAATTCGGATATTATCAGCTCATTTGTGCCCATACAACACGCAACTCTTCCCTTTAAAATTACACTGTCGTGTTCATCGATGTAATTTAGTTCTCGAAGGACCAAAAGTCGTCCTTGGTAATCTGGATACAGAGCGAGGCTTTCGTAGGAGAGAAGCCGTTTGTATTTGTCACGCTTTCGCTCAGCTTGTTTTCTTTCGTATACAGTAGCAAATTCATTCTTGAAGTTCGCGATAGCTGTGCTTTTCTTCTGCATATCTATTTCAGTCTAAAATAAAAAGCTGAGCTTAGGAATAAGAAATAAGCGCACTTTTTCAAACTAGATTTTTTCTGCGTAAACTCACAATTTCAACTTATAATATTTTTTAAGTTATTTAGAGTACGCAGTTGTTCTACGGATAGTTTAGTATACTCTAGTAATAATGTAACTTTTGTTTTTTATTTAAATTAAATACATAATTAACACATACAAGAAATGTTACATTTTGGATTATTTGGACGGTTAACATTTATATTATTAATTTATGTAATTAAACAAACTAAACATAAAAAAGAAAAACTTAGTATTAAAGTTTGTGTGTATGTCAATCCCCTAGTGGGGTATGGGGCAGACACATTTCTGCATCTGTTTCATTGATCATTTTCTTTATAGGTGATCAGCTTTCTGTGCCTATCCAACCGAAACATTCTTTGATTTCTACTTAACTACAATCGGTTTGTTATAAAAGTTTTTACTAGTTAAAAATTCTTTTTTTTATGATGTCCTTGTAAATGTAAACAGTGAACGGGTTTGAATTTAAGAAAATGTGTTAAAAATCAAAATATGCGCTTAAATTAATAAATGTATAACCTTGAGTTTATTCATTCTATCAAGGGTGTGAAGTAGTTCTCCGGTGGAGATATTGAGCGATTGTGTAAGGCTGACTACTTCGATTGGCGTGACGCCAGTGCGAGCCGCGTGGCTTAAACGCGATAATTCCTGCACTGCACTGGCACAGCTTGCCCCCACTGGCGCGTCTTTAAACCTTTAAATATTTCATTCAACACATTACCATTTTTACTTTTGACCGCATATAGAAAAAAACTCTGAATGTACAGATACATATTACCTATCATAAAGATAACAGCTGTCTCTAGAGATGGTCAGCATGATTAGCAATAACAGACAATACAAAAGGAGAGTTTAGGTTTCTAAATCGTTTCAAGCAGTGCCAAATCTGTCTATTGGCGTGGACGGAACAAGTATGTCCTTTTCCAAGATCTCATCTCTATATTTATTTTTCGTTATTTTACTCAGACATTTTACAAACAAAATTATAGTGTCAAAAAATACGACACGTCGAGATAAGTGGGATAGAAATTTAATATTAACACTACCTTGGCATTTGCCGTTTTTCCCAATCCTGTATTATAATATTGGCATCAATTTTAAGGTGGGTTTTAGTGACAGAGATAACATTCTTTGGTGCAATGCACAATATTGTGTGTTCCTGTGTACTTTCCTCGGTACCTCAAATCATAAAAAACATATTAAATAAATATCTATCTTTGCTTCTTCCCTATTTAATCCCCGAAAAGAGATAGGGTAATAGTTTGAAGTATGTGTGTCTGTCTGTGGCAACGTAGCTCTTAAAAGAACGTTTTCGATGCGATTGTATTTATTTGACAGCTGATGGTCGAGGTGGAACTACTATTTATAAAAAATCGGATAATTCATTTATGAATTTAAATTTTTTATCATCATGTTTGGGGTGCTATTAAAACGTGGCGCTGATACCGTTGGCAAAAATCGTACAATATGTAAAATTAAAGGAATAACTTTATGATATAGTATAACCATGCAATATGCTTGGACTTCTAATGTATCATAGATTCAGTCACAAAAACCAAGTTTAAAAAAAATAATGATATTATATTAGAAAAACTCACCAATGTGGTCATACATAGCTGAGAAGCTCAACATTCGATACCAAGCCTCGTCTAGGTCAAATTCGTATCGGTTTGTATCCTGCTCTACGGTGTTTAGAACTAATACTTTGTATGGTGTCTGTCGTGGACCTAATATAAAATAATAACGTGTGTGTGCTTAAGACCACATGACAAAAGTGAAAACTTCAACAAGGCGAAATTAATAATACGAAATACAAGTTTTTTTGCGTTCTATATTGCGTTTTCTCTCTCACTCTGCTGTCTGTTCCTCTCATGCTTAGTCCTACACACAAAAAGTCCTAAACGCGCCTAAAGAAGTTTTCACTTCAATTAACTTCAGTTTTTTGACCCAATACAAACGAATACTACTACTACTACTTTAATGATAATAGCGTAAAAGTTCCGAATTAATTTTGGTTAGCATATCTAGAGTTACCAAAACTATCTCTTACTATATAATAAATAAATATTATAAGCTGGAACTCAGTCTTGTTGGAAAATCTTATTTCATCTTTCGTCTTCAGCCAGGCAATGGAGTTCGTTTACTAATAGGCCCAGAATTTCAATGTACTTAGCAGTATTTAGTGTTCTTTCATAAGTGAAGTGGGCTGAAGTGGAGTTGTATTACGGAAAACGGTTCACATTTTGAACAACTTTTGAGTTAAGGACTTAGATTAATGATTACTTTCATTAATTAAAATTGTAGATAATAAAATTGTGTGTAAATTAATACTAAAAAATTGTGCTTGACTGTTTATCTTTTTTTATATTATTAAGTTCAATGTTTATAGACTACTTTTCGGGGGTTCGATTCCCGGCTCTGGCAACTTTAAAATTTTGAAAAATCTACAAATTTCTTTCTTATTTTTAAAAATAAAAGGTTTCCTTTCAGTAAAATTTGCTAGTTAAAACTAGCAAATAAAATGTTTACAGTACTTCTCCTCCGGGAGGCAATGGTTCGACTCACCCTATATAGTTTTATCATTCACAGTGTGTTTTTTATGATAAAACCTTCACTCCTCACCCTATGACTAACTTAAAAAGTGAGCAAAGTATATTGAGAAGTTTTATTTCTTTAAGAAAAAGCACTTACCGTTTCCGTTCAAGTATATACCAAGCTGATTGATATAAGGTCCAGCTGATAGCAACAAAATTCTTCCCGGAACCAATTCTTTGCTCACCTTTGGCTGGCTCAATAGTAACGGCATAATTTCGTTCAAAACTTCTATATAGGCCGTACAAGTGTCATAAAATGTTGCTAATGGTGCCAAATGCGGGACTAAAGGGGAACTACATTTCTCAGAATACTCCTTTTCGGCTTGTTGGAGAAGTTTCTTGTTTGTATCAGCTTGAAGAAGTTGATGCAGCTCGCGAAACGAACGCTTCATCATCCCCTCAACAGATACGGTTGCGACTCTGAAATTATTTTTATATTTACATTTACAAAAATATTTGAGGATTAATGCTAATTGAAATTTGGTTACAGTAAAAAGTTACAGCATAGTTTAAAAAAACCGCTTTAATTTATAATAGTATGGGATCCCGCTATACAACGTATTGTATAGCGGGATCTTAGACCATAATAGTAAATAAAATAGAGATTAAAATATTTAACAGCATCGTTTAGTAATTCTTACGTAAACAAGTAAAACATGCAACAGCACGAACATAAAATGAAGCCTACTTCTTTACTCTGTATTGTTTGTTGTTATAATTTAAGGAAATATCACTTATATAGACATTCGTTGGTAGCATTTGTAATATCTATATAAGTATATAAAACAAAGTCGGGTTATTTACAACATTTATACAAGGACGGCTGGACCGATTTTAATGATCTTTGTATTGTTGGATTCGTCTAATCCGAGATAGCAGAATAACTATTAAAAATATAGAAAAAGTCATGAAAACTTGTTTATGAATATAACTCGTTCCCTCCCGTTATGGAATGAAGTTTTAATTGATACGTTATTATTCGGAACTCTCTAAGCAATTCGAAGTGAGCGGGGTACACTAGTACTTAAATATTGAGGATTTTAAGATTGGACTTTTTAAGATTTCAAAATTCCGACAAGTATATTTTTATAAATTTAAACTGTTAATTACTGACTTTTAAGACTTAAAAGAACTTAGTTAATAGTTATATATTTACCGCAAAAGACTCAATATCATGGCGTATGTAAGCCTAAATTGCGATGACAATTTTTGTGGAGTTCCCAGCATCATCTCCTTGAGGGTCATTTGATCTGGCACTCCATCCTTACATAATATAATGACCGTACCCGTTTCGTCCAAACCTGGATTTTAAGATAAAGGAATATCATGCTCAAAATACTGCTTACAATTTGATAAACGATTTATGTTGTACAGAACAAAATTATGATCATTTCTAGAACGTTCAAGCATGTGTAACCTGCAACTACATTTGTCGGCCATAAAAAGTGGCGAGAGCTGTAGACACATATAAAAAATTAGTGTTATTTATTATTAAAAATGTATTACTTAACAACTTAATCTCTAATCCGATATGGAAATATTTATCCATTACCACTAGACCGCCTCCTCTAGAGGTAAGCGCGTAAGCGTTACAACCGAGAGATCCTGGGTTCGATTCCCGGCGGAGATAAAAAAAAACTCGGTCTGGCAGGACATAGAAGGCTGATCACCTACTTGCCCCTAAAATAAAAAATCGATCAGTGAAACAGATGTGAAATGCATCTGCCCCATACCCCACTAGGGGACACGGGACTTCACTACGACTACGTCCTCCCAAAATTATGAATAACGAGAAATCGTTTAATTTCAAACTTAAATTATACCGATTTTGATTAATTTTAAGAAATTGCAAAAGAACACATGTCACTTTTTGTACAAATTTACTATACATTATATCTTGAATTTTTAATGTAACGAGACGTATTTGATTGAGCTTTTCAAAATTTCAATAATTGTCAAAAGAGGGAAATAGTAATTGGCTAACCTCGCCGGCCGGCTCTCCCCGCCATCTGAATGTACTCAGCAGGCACCAGACTCCGTGATTGGAGACCGTCGAATTTTGTCACGTCATCGAATATGACCGTACGAGCCGGCATGTTTACGCCCATCGCGAATGTCTCCGTCGCGAATAAAATTTTCACCTTTAATGCATGCATAAAAAAATATTTTATCGATATTTTACGTATCTCACCAACAAGACAGCAACAATACGTCATAAATGACTACTACAAATCTTAGGATCTTAACCTAAATGCAGCCTCATTAGCAGATGCGTATTTAAATAATAACTATAAATTATATAAACAAACAACCATCATCACTACATTGTATAAAACAAAGTCGCTTCTTCTACCCTTATATCCCTTTGTATGCTTAAATCTTTAAAACTACGCAACGGATTTTGATGCGGTTTTTTTAATAGATAGAGTGATTGAAGAGGAAGGTTTTTATAAATGTTTTATACCCGTGCAAACCGGAGCGGGTCGCTAGTATCATATAAAGTAATATATGACTTGATTATTTACTTAATTTAAATACTTATTTAAAAAAATTTAGAGTTATACATTTATTATTTTATACTACACTGAAAACCATTTTCTCCGTTTTGAAAGAATACATCTTTGATTGGATGAAAATTGGTCCTTCTTTTTAAAAAAAAGTCATCTTACCTTACATCAATACGTAAAGAATTTATTAAATAAAATATATATTTTAATAAAATTACAATTTTACGATCCAAATGAGGACATGGACATGGGATATTTACATTTTGCAATTTTTTTATATATTTTTTTTGATATTTGCACTGTAACAATAATTATTAATTAAAATTAATAATGTACGCTAATAAAAGGAAACTCACATAGCCAGATTGAAATAACATTTCTACTATCTCCTTCAACAGCGGTAGAATTCCGCTGTGATGAACTCCGATTCCGTTTTCGAGTACTCGCTGTAATCTTATCACCTGCAAGTTTTATTACTTAGTAAAAAAAATAATACGCAAATTAATTAATGTATGGAGGAGCCATAGATATTATTCCTGAAGAAAAAAAGGTTCTTTGGCCAACATATCCGTTAAAAAAATTCATAAAAATTTATGATAGTAACGAAAAAATATATAATACCCAAACTCTAAGGCTTACAAACCCAATTCTATTGTGTTTTGACGATAAAATCAGACAAAAGACACCCAATAGGAAAGTATTTTAAGCTTAAGCTTTTAATCCATTGAAATATTTATTTCTTGCATTTTGATAATTAATATATTAATGAATATATTATTTTTCTCCTACATCTTCCTTTCAGTATTCGGATAATGATAATAAAATTAAAATCATACCTGAGGCAGTCTTCGATCTGGTTCCTTAAGTCTTTGTAGACATCTTTGGAAGAAAGAGCGTATGTGACCTTTTTCTTTGGCAGTGGTTAAGTCAACTGACATTAAGTTTTCTGCATTATGATCACACCTAAAAATATAAAGTTTCTATTGCTGTAAGGTTTACAATAATTATAAATATATTTAAGTATCGGTAAACGGTGGTTGTTCAAAAGCTTGTCTTCCGACAAAGGCCACCTCTAGACTTCCAGCAGGGCCAGCAGTTTTTTTTTATTATGTCATCTTCCCATCTTTTAATCTATCTACCTCTGCTTCTTTTATACAATCTCGTACCCACGAGACCATTGTACCCACAATTCTGTTATAATTCTAGACCATTTCTCAATTTTCTCTTTTCAAATAGTCAGTACATAAGCATTTTAAAAATTTGTTTTACTTTTTACCATTTTTTTTTTGGTCACGCCTAATGAACAGTAAATAGACTACTGTTTCGTTGTAGTCATGCAGATGCTATCCATGTTGCTTTAAAGTCAAAACTTTTATCCAACAGAATTGAATTATTAATACAACATGAATTCGCCATTCGATTTGATCATCGGTGAAAGAAGAACGGATCAACAAAGATCAGTGAAACAGACGCTAAAATGTATTTTTTAAATTATTTATTTAATGGTTTTTACATTATAATACTACAAAATTAATGATACAATACAAAACAGTACCTTATCGAGTCATAACTCAGTCATAAGAGAAGACTAGAAGGTGAAATTATCTGAGAGGAAATGGAGAGGTATTGGTTATGTAGGAGTTTCGAAAGAAGAAAGAGAACCAGCACGACGAATACCATTGGAAATTTAACACTGACTGTAGGCCATGAGTCGAATATAATTTAATTTAATGAAAGGTGAAAGTGTACCTATTTCTCGATAGAGTAAATGCTACAACAGGCAACTTGTCATTTGAACGCAAGTGGTCTATCAAAGCTACCCACATCGTTTGTTCCGCTTTAGGGTTACCATACAGTCTGCCTCCTGAAAAACAAGGTTTTATGCTAAATTTCAGTCAACATACTTAGAATGAATATTTCATAGCTATACAGAAAACCTTTAAATCTATACTTTGTAAAGCTTATTATTGTCAATTAAATAAATGAAAGAATGAGTAATAGAAGCGTTGGTTAAAGCTTTTACTGAATTAAAAAAAAAATTGCTGCAATGATCGTCAAAAAAAATTACCAATGTCATTTAGCGTTTTATATATCAATTTAATATTTTCTACCTTTCGGTCCAAAACTTTTCTTAAAATCATTTTCCCTGGACTTCTTTGCGGCGACCGCTTCGTTGTAACCCCGTAATTGAAACTGTCCTTCTTGATCTACGACCAAAAACCTCTCATTCTTTGACTTTCCTCCCGAACCTGGAATTTATTAGAACATCATGAAAGTTTATTTAATTGTTTCTATTTCACGGCATATTTTTCCTTCTGCATACTTCCCGTATTAACCGCTATCATAAGAGTTTTTCAATTAACCCTGAAAACCGGTATAAGATGTTCTAACACATTGAATAAACAAATGAAAAATAACGGAATAATGATCATTAGGTACCTGTATATAAATAATGGCACAAAGGCACAGGGCGTTTGGGTGTAGAAACGACATAGACCTTTCGTTTCTTAGTGCGGCCGACCCAATCTGCGAACTGCAGCGTGTTAGGTACAGTTGCACTTAACATCACTATCGTCACGTGCGCCGGTAGTAATATCAATACTTCCTCCCATACATAGCCACGCTGAAACGATTACTTGTAATGTTACAAATTGGCTTATTTATTGGTTAACCGCCTCCGTGGCTAAGTGGTTTACGCATCTACGTCTTGCACTGTAGTTTATGGGTTTGAAACACATTAATGTTTCGGTTGGGTAGGCACAAAAAAATACTTGTCTGTAAAGAAAATGATCAGTGAAACAGATACAGCAATGTATCTGCCCCATGCCCACTAAGGGTTAGGGGAATTCACACTTATTTATTTGTAGAAGTGAAACGATATTATATAAGAGTAACATGGGAGTTACATAACACCCTCTATATTATTTTGTTGATTAAATATTATAATGCCTTTACATGTATGTAGGCGCACAACTTCGGTAACATTGTCGTCTGTCATTGTCAGATTCTTCTGATGATCACCTTTTGGTGATTAAGTCCCTACAGAACAGTGTAAAAATTTGGTTAAGAAATTTTATAATGAGCAAATGAGGCAGAGAATAGGGTCGAATGTTCAAAGATTTGGTCTCCTTTTATTTATTAATATATATTAATATTAAAAATAAATTAATTAATTCAGATAGCAAGTTTTTCGAACAAATAGAAATGCTTAAATTACCTCTGCATTATTGATATAGTGAACCTCATCGAATATAACAAACTCTAGATCCCTGGTGACGTCAGAGCCGCAATAGAGCATAGAGCGCAGAATCTCTGTGGTCATGACGAGGCAAGATCCCGTCGCGTTTATTTGAAGGTCACCCGTTAAAAGTCCAACTTCACCAAAAGTTTTGTTGAAATCATTGTATTTTTGGTTCGATAGAGCCTTTATTGGCGACGTGTAGATTGCTCTAAAATACATAGAAGTGAGAATGTTTTGCAAAATTCAGAGAATCACTTTTTAACGTATAAATTTGATTACGTATATCCTATAAACATAAAACAGTTGGTTTATTTACACTATTTATAATTCAAAAACGAATGGACCGATTTTAACGATCTGTTTTGTTGGATTCGTCAAATCAGTTTAAAAAATCACAATAAACTGTTTTGAACAAAGTTCGTTTCGTCATAAATTTTCTATGGAATGACGTTTTAGGTGACATATCACTATTCGAAACTCTCAAGCGATACGATTCTCGCGGGGTCTACTAGTAACTAGTATCATAAATATTTGATTTTCTTGTAAGTATTTCATAAATAGCAAAGAATGTTTCAGAAACAAAATAGTCGAATAGACAAGTTTTTTAAAAAATGAAATTTTGTAATAGAAAAATGAATACCTAGTACAATTTCTTCTTGACATTGCAATAGCGTATTCGGCGACCACAGTTTTACCGGCCGACGTGTGCGCCGCTACAAATACGTGATGTCCTTCTTCTAACTTTAAAATTGCCTAAAATGCAATGTTTATTATATATCATTATATAATAAACATCTGTTTTATGAAAATACTTTTTCATAAGTCTCACATTTTCATGGAAGAGTTGATGTCTAGTTTGGTTCTGCGCGACGCAAAACGTCTATGTTTACAGAAAATTAAAGTATAATGTACAATTTAAATACATACCTGCTTTTGGAAGTTATCTAAATCGAAGGGATAAGCATGGGCTAAATCTTTAATCTTCTCTTTAAATTCTGGCACAGGCTGTGAAACATCAATCATTTCTGCCCATTCTGTAGATGTAATACCAGTTTTTATGGTAGGATTAGTAATATTTAGTACTGGTATTTCTGGAAGTACTATTTGGGGTTTAATAATAGTGCTCTCAAGAAAGTTATCATTAGAATCGTCTTCAATTTCTACTTCTACTTTCTTAAGTTGTGGTACTTTTTGCTCTGGAATTTCATCATCATCTTGCCATAGACCTGGAAATATTTATTAACTTTACAGTTCATTTTATTTGGTATACAAATTTTTTTACTATATTTTTATTTAACATATTCAAAGGACAATTGAAAAGTTACCCCAAACTATATTGTAATTTGTTCATTGTTATTAAATATTTATAAAAAATATATCTTTTTCATATGTTATACATAGTTATAATAAATTAGTGAATAGGTACCTGCCAAGTGTGCATTGTTATCAACCACTTCCTCTAAATTTATGTTAATTTGAAGATCTTTCTGTGTCTCTTCTTGTTTATTATCATCTGTCAATTGGTCTATCAATGTGATACCATCATTTGCAAATACTACATTTTCCTTGCAACCAGGTGGTGTGCATAATATATCTTAAAACAAGGTTTCTTTGATTAAAAACATCTATCTATCTATGAAGGTGCTACATAAAGTTTAAAATTATTTCCTTTTGTCAATAGAATATTATGTATTATGAAAATAATACAAATTAAATACAATAAAAATACAAATTCAGATTTTTGACAAAATATTAATGCTAACTAATATTCCAAATAAAAAACTTGTTTTACTTATTTCTTTGATCTTATTTCACCCTCGAACTACAGATAAATTTAGAAAATTAATCAGTTTTCCTCCCAAAAACATGAAGAAATAGTTTTAATATCTATTTTTCTCAAATTATCTTATATTAAGTAAATTGATAGTGTGGTGCGCCCATTTATCTTTTAACCTCTTAACAGTACATTTTGTGTATTAAGAACAACATTATGTTTACCTTCACCCAAAAATTTTCCAGGTTCTTCACTATCAAGATTCACTGAAACTTCGCCTGTCTTAACTGCTTCTTCCAGCATCTTTTCTAACTCTTCTTCAAATCCAGCTGGTAGAAAGGGATTTTGTGTGATAGTTCCTCTTGTTGCCAGGCTGGGTGGTAGTGGTGTTCGTGACATAGATAAACTATCTTCATCATCTTCTAATGGTACACTAACTTCCTTTAAACCTATTATTTCACCAGTTAATAAATCTCGAACAACCTAAAATTTAATTGTTTTCTAATAAAAACTTTATATTTATTATAAGTAGCTTTAGTATTAGTAGCACATAGCTAGGCTGACGGACGATAGATGGACAAAAAGAGTAACATCATGGGAAGGCCCACGGGGAAAACGCCTGAGAGGAAGACCGCTTATGAGATGGACAGACATCATTAAAACGGCAAGCCCGAGCTGGATGCAGACAGCACAAGATAGAGATATCTGGGCTTCTTTGTAGGAGGCCTTCACCCGAAGAGGGGTTCTTGTAGATTAATTATTATTCATTTAAATAAACTAAACAGAAAGCTCTGTTATTATTATTTTTTTGCAAGAAATAAAAAGGCTTTTTATTTATTATTAGTACCTACTGATGTTAGTTATTATATATGACACTTGTGGTTATTAAAATAATACTATTAAATAATGCATAGATAATATATACAAAAATAAATAATACTTATTTTTCTATAACTTTTGAAATTAAATTATAATTTTTAAAGTAGCATTAATAAAAAACACAAACAACAATGTAATTCTTACCTCTATTGTAGTATCTAATCCAATATCATCCTCATCAATCTTAAACAAGGAATCTATATTAGGAGTCCGGTGCCAGTGATTCTGAGAGCGCTCCCATTGATGTATTGCCAACCTCTCTGGCTTCAATAAATAATCTTTTACATGTTCATTCAGATCATCAAAAATTGGTGGAGGCTAGAACACATAGCAAGTTAAGAAATAAATTTAACTTGATAGTAATTGTTTATCTAATGTAACATTTTTAATTTGATATGGTAGTCTACCTTGATAAATAAACATTCATCATCCTTATCCATGGGCATTTTGAAAAGCCGATCATTAAATTCTTTTTACATAAATCAATAATGTACTACTACTAACACTAAAAAGTCATTAAGTAGACACAAGAGAAATAAATTTAAAAATTATTATATATTTATATAACCTTAGGCCTTAATAATGCTGATGCTATAAAAGATTTTCAAAAATAATATTTTGACTTTTCCTGCAACATTTTTTCAAATCTGTTGTCTTCATTTGCTGACATTTAGATATGTTAGGTGTCAGACGTTGTTCGTCTTGAGCACAAATAAGTACCACTGTGCACTGTGCATATATGAACTATACTTGGAGAATGTACGCTAAATAGCTTGAAACTTTGTCACAGTAGAGCATTGACCTATAAACCGAGCTTTTATGTATTCAAATTTCAAATACACTAGTTTTTCTTTTATTCAAAAAGAGCAAGTAGTTTTTACTGATTTTACATGAATTTAAAGTTAGCTCGTGTCAGCAGCGTGACTTCAAAGTACAACACTCCGCTCTCTCTCTGTCTCTCTTCTCGAGCAGCGGCAAGACAGACTGCGCAAGCTGTTGTAAAATGACGCCACGTCGTCCTACTTTTAAATTCTGTATCTCAGGAACAAATTGAGGTATCAAATAGTTTTTTTCACACGATTTTTCCATTTTCAATAGAGAATACAGTGGGCTCAAAAATCAAAATATGTAATCATTCTCCATTTAGACAAATCACAGTAGAGATGAGGTAAGTGAATTATTAATAATTAATCTATTCGGTGATTGTTAGGTAATTGTTATTCTTATAGAACTTTCAATCTTAAATTTTTAATCACAATTAAGGCAGCTACCTCTTAGACAAAACTTAGCTTAGCTTTTAGTCGTTTGATGTTTCAGCTGTGTACGCTGAAACATTACCTTCTAAGTTTTTTTTTTCAAAAAAGAAAAACTGCTATTCAAACTATACAGGCGCTAACTTATTTAAAATTACGTTTATTCCATATAGCATATTATTGCCACTGGATTCACTTTGCATCTAGATTTTTTAATCATTAATTTTTTTTTTGTATCGTGACTATAGTTCTACGTCTGAGGTTTCCCCCTTTTTAGCTCTATCTACATTTTTAGTAAAGAATTATTACTAATACTTAACATTATTACTAATTTCCTTACTTTTTGTATAATTATCTACTGGGGACTCCAAATGACTCCTGTCTTTAAGGCATCCAAAATGTCTCTATTTTATTTATTTGAATTATGCACACTATTGCTGTTGCGTGAGTGGTAAATTGGAATCCTCACAAACCACGGTCCTCACTCGCGGCCTCTACACGCCTATAAGGCGCAAGTCTCTAGATAAACCAGCGATTTTCGTGAATTAAAAATAAAAATGAAAAGATTGTGGACTAGTGTAATATTTCTGTTTAATATTTATGTTCATAGTGCAACGGTAGTTGAAGATGCGGTAGGTTTTTTAAGCTTGATTTTATAAATATTTCCTATACTTTCTAGGCACTATAGTAGTTTCATACAACAAAGTATATAAATAACCTTGCTTTATTTAAGTTAAACGGAACTAATTTGATTTGTTTATATATAAATAAGAATAAAACCGATTTAATCAATATAGGTTTTGTAGGTAGAAGGTATTATGCATTGGTAAGAAAGTTGTTATAATATATTATGTAGGTATGGGAAACGTTTCGCAACTAGCAAATGTTGTATCTCCAAGTTTGTAGAAAGATCTGGGTAAATCTCATATAAGCTTACTTATTGAAGACACCACAGGTTTCTATTTTTAAAAGATGTTCCGACAAGAAGTTTGAAAAACTTTTCATTACAAATACCATAACCAATGTACCTACTGACTACTGATTGTAAATAGGTACTTCGATTTTAAATTATAATAGTAAAATATTAGTAGACTTGATTAAAAATTGATAAATATGGTAAAAATACCTTAGAGTTTTTCGTGTTCCATGTAGTTTATTTGCTCCCAACATAGTCTTTTAACAAGCTCCCAAAACTGAGTTTTATGAGATTTTTCTGTGAAAATTTTAAGTTTTGTCACGTAAATAATTGCTGTTACTAAGAATTTATTCCGTATAAATCAAATACATTTTTATTTTATTATATTTATCCACAGTTTATTAAAGTTCTTGTATATTTTTTACATTATCCATGTGTTTTATAGTTCTTATATTTTAGCTTGGAAGTTTCGCACTTTTTCACTTTCCGCGATCTTCCTAATTAGTGTTCCTTACCAGGCAGCCAAGAAAAAATCGCTTGTTAGCGATAAAGCTGCCTGTTGAAATAAAATATATAAATAAATAATTAATTAATACTGCAATTACTCTTAATAATTATTTATTTTTCTTGAAATATTGTTTTATTTCTTTTGCAAGGAATCTTTAGTTAATAAATAAATAGTTGAATTGCAATTCATCGCGATACAACTTAAAACAAATACATAGATTACAAATTAACAGAAATAAGTTATTTCTAGGAATTCAAGACGATTAAGATGAATAATTGTATTCATCTTGAATTCCTATAGTTTATGGGATATTTTGAAAGAAAATTGCTATATAAGTATTGCAGAAATTTTATAAATGCAGCATTTAAATGTTTATTTATGTATTTACAACATACAATCGTATTCAATAGAAAACCTGCTAAGCAGGAAGTTATGTCAATACATAATAAATATTATCTCGCTGCAATATTGCAAGATTTTGGGTAGGTACATTCCAAATATAAAATAAATATTATTGATTGTGTTAAATTTAAAAAAAAAAACACGTTGCTCTCCTTTCACAGAAATTCAATATTGAATTGAATATTTTAGGTATTAGTAGTATTTGGTAGTACTTGGTAGTACCTATTAAGTATAATAGGTAGGTATATATTATTTTAATGAGTATGTATTTAACTCATCAAGATTTTAGACCTCCAGTCGGTCCCTTTTTGTGCCTTTTGCTTCCATTTCGTGATTCCCTAGACTTGAAGGTCCTACTCGACACCATACAGCCTGCCACGGTTACGTCATCCGTCAGGTTTCCCTTCCAAGAGTCTCTTTCTTTATTTTAATTTCAAGATATACTTTCCCGTAACATGCCAGAATATTTTTATATAATATAACGGATATATGATAACAACCTATTAGGTATGTATTTTAGAGAAGCCAAAAAATGCATGAATAAAAATAGGATAATAATTTAAATTGATGTATTGATGACTGATGCAAAATAAGTATATCGACCACATAAAAGGCACCATCGAACATTGGTGTCATGGACGAAACAATAATAGTACATGCAACTTGATTTATAATTATTTATGGCACAGAAAAAATACTTGCAAATAACAAATCATGCTCCTTGCAAATACATAGTTTTGTCGTGTATAAAGCCTCATAGGCCCGAATTCTAAACCCATAGATTCAATTTATAGTGATATTCTGTGTTTCTGCGAGTCATATTATAGTACCTACATCTTCAGGTACTTCTCCCTTTTTCTAATAAACAAGTGAGTCGTTTAACTTCGAAAATAGAGAGATAAATATATTATTATGTGTAATACGTAGGTATATTATGTATAAGTAATTTACGTGGGCGTTGATTTAACTTATGGTTAAATGCGGACAATGAGTTAAATCGTTATCTTCACGAGTTGTAAGCCTTGACTGCATTTGTCGATACCCGTTGCATTTTTTAGGAAATTACATCATATACATATTACATCGATATAATAACATCTATTCTTATGAAAACTGTACCTACTTATTCAACAAAAAGTGCTTAATTGAAAGTAACAAAGCGAACGTAGTTCCGTGTGAAGGACACGACAAAATTTGAAATGATTCAAGCCATTTTTTATAAACCTTCATAATAAAAATATAGTTTAATTTGTAACTAGCTCTAATTCTAAGCAATGAAAGGCGATAGGTACTTAGATTGCATAGAAAGAGTAAAAATTAATTTTAAACAAAAAAATAAAACCAACCTCAAAACACACTGAAAAGTAAAAAATAAATTTTGTATTATATATATACAAGTATATAAAATACGTAAATAGTGTTGATAAATAGAATTCGTGTAAAATTCTACAATGGCATAAAACTGTCATGTTGCTCTTTGAAACTTTTTTTGAAGGTCGGTTAAAAAGTAGCCATCTTTTATTCTAAGGTTCAAAATACATATACCTACCTAAACTCAGATTTCTAACAAAAGTATCAACATTACATACAGATAATTAAAAAACGACGTTTAATGGCAATACTGTATTATTTTCGAAATTTAATGCTGATGTTCTGTGTTTTATTTAAGTTTGAGTTGACTTGATCGAGATGGATGTTAGCTACATTTTATGAAGATTTGTTCATCCTTTCATGAGGTATTTGTATGATAAAAACACTTATATACTACTGTTTCGCTTGGACTTGGACTATACGCCGATACGCATCACCTTGATCACTTGACGTCCTACATTTCGATTGTATTTTGAATAGGTAAATAGGTAACATACATAGTTTCAAATAAAGTTCAAGAAAAAGAAACTTGCTTAGCAGCTTGCTTTGTTCACAGATTGTCCCGTTTTTGTATAAAAGTAGAACTTTATAATACAATTCTTTTAGGATTAAAACTGGTTTTCGACGCCGAAAGTTATAATTTAAATAGCGCATAATATAACAGGATATAATTTAATTGAATTTAATATCGACGAATTTGCATTTTAAACTATTAAAAACCATTTTTTTTAAAGTGGCGTAAATAACAAAATTGTATAATATTTACTTATAATATTAAATAAATTATTATTCTGATAAAATAGATATGCATTTTTAAAATTCTATCTGATTAAAGTGGAATGGAAAATTACTGGCAATTGTAAATCATTTATTTATTTAAAAAAATTGCTATGAACTCAATAGTTAGTAATTTTTACGCAACTGCACAAATGCAATTTAGGAACATATTTAAGGAGTTTTTTGAGTCCAATTTCTATCAAAATGTTTCTTTAGGTTAAATGGCTTTTTTTAAGATAATAGTAGACAACAGGGCAGGCCATCCCCTGATGGTAAGAGATCACCGCCTCCCATGACCGTCCTGTATATTAATGTCTTGACGCATTATGAATCTACGTAGGCTTGCAAGGCCTCTATGATATTATATAGCCTCCCTTCTAACGTAGAATAAAAGTTCTAGTCAATTTTTCAAGTATTCAACAACTTATAACGTATAGATATATTATGTAAAACATAAAAATCCTTTATTTGTTTAATAAAACGTAAAACATTCTTGTTTTATTATATTGCAATGTATGATAATTAATTAATTATACAGGCACTTCCTACCTACATAACATTTTACCTGATGTTTCGCATGTATTATCAAACATGGTCACGGTCATACTTGCTTGCAAAATCCATATTTTATTGTAGAAGTTACCTCCGGAGCTGCCTCAAGAACGTCGGGAACCTTTTACGTGTGTGATTGGCGCTGGTTACTCAGGATTAGCAGTTGCAAGATATTTCAAGGAATATTCCCTCAACTTTAGGGTATTTGAAGCGTCAAGCAATATTGGTGGTAATTGGAGGTTTGACCCTCACGTCGGCTATGATGAATTCGGAGCACCGGTTTTCACCAGCACCTATAAAAATCTTAGGTAATTTAAATAAATTTTTGTATAGCTAATCTCGCAACGTAAATAACTATTTGCATAACATTATTTAAGAAAGATCGTCAAACTGGTTTTACTGTTTTTAAAGAAGTCGTCTTAGAATTTTAAATGCATGCAAATTGGTGGACACTAGATCCTAAAATAATCATTATTAATAGGATTAATAAATAAAATATAGTTATAACCGATTTTCATTAAATTTTGTATCACTTGGGCAGTTTGCTCTCGTTGCGTGGAAAATGCAAGTTGTATTGATTTAGGTAACCTTTTCGCTGGAAAGAAACTATTGCATGGACATGGTAATGTACACTAGGTAAATATGGGATATTTAATATTCATGAAACGTCTTGAACTAGCGAAGGTCGGAATCCGTTTAATCGAAAGTGTTTTATGCATAGAAATAGAGCTTAGAAAATCCATGTTTAGTAGGCCAAGAGGCTAGTTACTTTGTCGTTTATTTCTTATTGAAATCAATGTTTTACGACAACGTTTACAAACAGATAGTAAAGCAAGCGACAAAAGATTTACGTTCCTGTATTTTCATAATAATTTATATTCGATTAAAATTTTTTTATATTCCAGTTTGACAAAAGAACTTTAATAATATAAATCTATTTTAGAACAAACACCCCTCGCCAAACAATGGAATTCAGTGGTTTTCCCTTCCCCAACTCTACTCCGTCCTACCCGACGAATACTTGCTTCTACAAATACTTAAAGTCTTTCGCAAAACAATTCCAAGTACTGGATAATATACAAGTAAGTAGTGGTTACTTGGCTGGTATAAATATGAAAGGAGTCTATACTCCTTTCATATTTTAATTTATTATTTTAAAAATAAGTTGAGTTAGCGTGGGATTTCTAATCCTTCTAAATTATAAATGATATATAATAAACATTTATATAGAGAAATTAACCTGATATTTCATTCCTATAGGTACTATAATAAACATATAAAAACAGTCGGAATAGTTACACTATTTATGAATTAACATGAGATCAGTCTATCTCATGTTAATTCATAAATAGTGTTAGTAAGTAATTTAAGATTTTTGATTTTTAGGATTTCTGCTACGACTAAAATAACTATGAAAATCTGTGAAGTACACGTAAATTAATTTTATTTCTTTAAACAATTTTAAAGCGGTAGTAGGTACAAGGTTAGCGGCATCTACATTTTATTAAAACACGAATTTTTAAAAACTATTGTACTTAATCATGATCTTACTTAAAACAAAGATATAACGTAACGTATACTTAAAACGAATAAAACAATTAGGATTGCTATTATCTGTAATAATTATATCGCCTTGTCTTGTTATTGCATTGTGAGGTAAGCACAGGTAATTACAATCAGAGAATAACCTGTTTCAGTCATGATCGATCATGTTTTTATAAGAACATAATATAGTAGGTAGGTTCTTTGGGCTTACTTAAATCATTCGACGGATTTCAATCAATTCTGATATATAGAACATACTTAGTAGCAACTTTATCTTAATTCTACGCGGCAGAAATTACGGTAGGTACCACATGAGATAGCTATTAATTAAAATTATTGATTCATTTCGTCCTCTACATATATTGATTCGTTATGTCCACGTGTAGCTCAAGAAAAGAGCTCTTGATCTATATTTTTAAACGACTTAAAAAAGGAGGAGGTTCGCAATTCGACTGTATTTTTTTATGTTTGTTACCTTATAACTTTCGACTGGGTGAACTGATTTTGATTCTTTTTTATTTGAAAGCCGTGTTATTTAATTCATTCATCAATGAAATTTCATCAAAATCTGTTCAGTAGTTTTAGAGTTACAATTTGAAGTCGGTTTTTTTTTGTTAAAATTATTCGTTAACAACTGTGAAAAAGCGAATTCCAATTTTCCTGAAATCAGGATTTAGGTATTTTAACCATTGGTTTTCATTTTTACAGCTAAACAGTTACGTCCAATCAGTGAAATGGTCCGGCAAGCGCTGGAACCTCACATATGCAAAAACTGATGAGAGGCAAAATTGTAGCATTGAGTGCGATTTCGTGGTTGTGGCAAATGGGCAGTACGTGAAACTTAAAATGCCTAAGGTCCCCGGAATGAATACTTTCAAAGGTAAGGCTTTGTATATTTTTAAACTTAGGTACTACCCTTCACTTTCCATGCCTTACTCGAATAATCGACTTATATTAATAATAGGTATATATATAACTATATATATTTGACCGCCTCCTTGGTCTAGTGGTAAGCGCGTAAGTGTTACAACCGAGAGGTCCTGGGTTCGATTCCCGGTGGAGATAAAAAAAAAACTCTGTCTGGCAGGGCATAGAAGGCTGATCACCTACTTGCCCCTAAAAAAAATATCGATCAGTTAAACAGATGTGAAATGCATCTGCCCCATACCCCACTAGGGGACACGGGACTTCACTTTTTTATATATGTATAACTAGCGACCCGTCCCGGCTTTGCACGAGAATAAAACATGTATAAAAACATTCCTCTTCAATCACTCTATCTATTAAAAAAAACCGCATCAAAAAATTATGAAATAATAATAATACTACTACTATATTATAACATAATAAAAATATACCAATTTTAACTAGAAAACGTTAGTAAAACGGACCATTAAAACCGTAACCGTAATATTACATGTATGAGTAAGAAACTAAAAAAATAATTACATCATTTTTTATTAAATAATCCACAAGTGATCGTGTTTCATGTATGCTATGTTTAAGTCTGTACTAACTTGCGTTAGTATCTTTTTATTATATACAACTTTTTGTAAGGAAATGAGTTTTTTGCAGGAAAAATCATGCATAGCCACGATTACAAAGGGCCGGATCCGTTTAAAAACAAAAGAGTCCTTATAGTCGGCGCAGGAGCCTCCGGCCTTGATCTTGTGACTCATTTAGTGAACATCACGGAGAAACTGGTTCATAGCCACCATATAACATACAATCAGCCGAAATTCCCAGAAAACTTCGTGAAAAAACCAGATATGAAAGCGTTTTTGCCGAACAGCGTTGTGTTCCAAGACGATACTAACGAGGAAGTAGATGTTGTTATATGTTGCACAGGTAATCTTCCTGTATTACTATATGCGAAAAATATTTTTCTTAGATCTAACCTTGCCTTTGTGTCACGTGTAGTAGAAGGTAGAGCGTATTAGCAATAAAGCTGACCGACTTTACTTTTCCGTTACAAAATATGTGACAAAAGCTTTAATTGTATTATGACATGTAAATAAACAACGTATTATTTTGACTAGATTGGATTTATTGCATGTATAGTTGGTAATTACACATGACCAATAATTGTAAAAAGTGGCAATACCAATCTACGTACGTATCCAATACGTACTATTATTACAAAGAGAAAACATTATGTTAAAAAATTATATTAGCTTTGAGTAAATACGCTTTTAAGAAATGTTTTTTTTTTACAAATCACAGCATCATATTGCATCAATTATATTTATAAAAAAGTTATGAAGCAAACATTAAAAATTGCAACGTCTTTTAAAATGTATGTAAATTGTGGTATATAAATCTTTATTTTGGACAGTTACGATAAAAATATAATAAAAATACTTGTTTGAAATAAGTGATCGTTGTAAACTTTAAAAGAAGACTTGTATGCAATATTTTACATAACGTTCATTATATTTTTGGTCAGGTATTAATATTGGAACGGGTCATTGACCAGTCAATGGTTTTTAGGAATCGCCAAAACAATTTAACTAACAAATTTATAGTTATTGAATCCATCGACCCCTATAAACCGAGACCAATATATTATATTATTTAAGCCCATATTATATTTCAAGTTTTAAGTTTCTGTTTAAGATAAATTTGACGAAATTTGAAAATAATTTATAAGCTGAGCTTATTAAAAAAATAATAAGTATTTATTCCATTCCTTTTTTCTTCCATTGAACCAATTTCAATATTTTCTATAACAAATGAATTAAATTCAACATGATTAAAAAAAAGTTTTATAATTATTATTAATTAATAATATTAAGTTACATCAATGAATGCTTTTAAATTGTATTCCAATCAAGAAATAAATAATTCAGGTTCTGCGCCAGCCTCATATAAATCGAAATTATATACCTAAAGAGCTTATGACGATGATTTACATTTTTATTTTACTTCGATATCATGCTTGTCATTGGATTCGGTTATTTTGTTTAAATTTAAAATGCATTTTTGTAGGATACGAATACGATCATCCATTTCTAGACAAGAGTTCCGGCCTTACTTTGAGCGGGAAATTTATCCTTCCTCTATATCAACAGATCGTCAACATTAGACATCCCAGTATGACTTTTATTGGGATCGCTAAGGGGATTATTAATAGAGTTTTGGATGCACAGGTAACTAAATATTTATATACCTACCCATTTTTATTTTATTTTGTGTCCGTTCGCTAGTACGCTGTTTATAAACGACCTTCAATAAACCTAAAAGGACGTTAACAATTCGATGTTTATTTTTATATTTACTTAAATTTATAACCAACTTATAACTGCGAAAAAGTTTTTTCTGAAGACTTGAATATGCAAATCAAATATAATGTATTTATTGCCAAAATGGAGGTAGAATAGCGAGATATTTTTGGATAGTAAAAGTAGCTTGAAAATGTTATTAAATTTCTTTATAAAGTTGCTTTGCAGTCTGTAGTGTTTAATACAAAAGGTAACTACTAACAATTCTTAAAGCTTCTAAATATAATCTCAGTTGCGAGTAATTGGAAGAAAATTTTATCTCACCTAGTTTGAGGGTTTTATTTCAGGCCGAATACGTAGCTTCAATGATAGCAGGCAAGTTTACACTGCCCCCACAAGAAGTGATGTTGAAGAAGTGGCTTCAGCATGTATACGCTTTACAGGACCAGAACAAGAAGATATTAGATGTGAATCTCGTGGGTCCAGCTATGGTGAGTCAATTTCGGGTTTATTTCGAGAACTATTTATAAAGTATTTAAATATTATAGCATATATATATAGTAGACACAATCACTTTAAAAAATGTGTTTCAGTATTAAAGCGCTTATTCCACCTCACCGAATTCAGACGTCCTAAATGATGCAGTAACTATATTCAGTCAAGTCAAACAGAACTATTTCACTTACTAACTATTAGAAAACACGAGAATTATGTTGTGTTTGCAGTACCTTATCTATTAAATTAAGTAGGTACATATATGGGCCACACTGCATTTTTCTTTACGGCATTTAAAATGTTTCTCATAGCCGGGCTATGACAACATGGCATTCACATATTGCGGAAAAATGTTACCAGTTTAAAAGGGCTTTAATAGACATAGATATGAATTTGTAAAAGTTTGTTATACGTTGCCATTCTTATTTCAGGACCAATATTTCGCGAACCTAACAGAAGAAGCAGGCATCACCCGGGCCCCACCTGTTCTCACAGAAATAAGAGATTTCAACGCTAAATACCGCTTAGAGGATTTATTGAATTACCGAGAATTCGATTATGAATTGACTGACCCATTCCATTACAAGCGTTGGTATAACGGTGGTGGTGCGAGGGCGCAAGAATGTCCGATTGATATCAAAGTGTAAAAATTAAGGATCTACGTCTACTATCGTAACTATGTATACATTGGTACTTGTGTGTATTTATTGTTATTCAGTTTAATGAAAATTTTATTTCATATACATACTTATATAGGTGAATGCGGGTATCCCTTGAACATACCTATATCAATTACTCCTATCTTATCCTAGGTAAGAATGAGATTATTTTAATTATATTCCTGTATGTTTTATATTAGCAATACCTACCTACATTATATATATTAAAAATAATTATGAATTGTAGTTAATTTTAATTATTGTGATGTTTAGATTTAATATTGCAGTAGAATAAAAGTAGACAGCCTCGTAATTAAGTACTACCTAATATTGTTTGTTGGTGAAAGGGAAGAATTAAATTTTAATTAATTCCTTTTTCATCACTACATAGTATAAAACAAAGTCGCTTTTTCTTTCCCTATATCACTTTGTATGCTTAAATCTTTAAAACTACGCAACGGATTTTGATGCGGTTTTTTTTAATAGATAGAGTGATTGAAGAGGAAGGAATATACCTATGTTTTATACCCGTGCAAAGCCAGGGCGGGTCGCTAGTTACTTTTATATAACTCAGTTGGATGTAAGAAAACCCGTGATTTACTTAAAAATATAGTATATATAGTATTTTATTTACATTTTATGTTACTTAGATAATTAATAAACAGATTAAACATGATGATATATGAGTGAAATAATATTTTTAAATAAGTTACCACTATTATACGCAATAAATAATAATCCATTAGACATTTTGTTTCTTTGTAAGTAAATCATAATAAAGTAAAAAGATAAAATGTAACTACGAAAGTTTTTATACTATACATAATTACAAACTCTGTATTTGCCTTACCCGAATTTTGGTTATGATATTAGACAAATATCTAAATAAGATTTTCCTTAGGTCTAGGCACACGACACTTGATATTTAGCCTAATTAGAAAGAGCTATGCAACTCATCACTGGTTATCAGTCTACAGTTTAAAATATCTAATTCTGTGGGCATTTAGTATCGTTTTCTATTCTCCTCACAAATGTATTGTCATCTATAACTTCGTATATGTAATTCCTGTATGTATTCAGATCTTCAATCTTCGCTTGTATGTCTGTATTACGGATTTTAAACATAACAGGAGGCACTCTGTCAATACCAGATTCTTGTGATAATTCCGCATAGTAATCGTCCTGAAAATAAATTTATTTGTACCTATATTAAATTATCTTTAAATGCAAATTTTTAGTAATGCACAAAGCATAAATTTTAATTAATAGCAATTATATCAGAAAATCAGTGAACGAAGCTGATCAACGATTTATAAAAAAACCTAAAAAAAAAATTGAGCGATTTGGCAAATTATTGAGAAAGTGTAAGGTCAGACTGTTATAATTTATGTTACTATACATAAATTTTACTATAAATGAATATACTATATATGAATATTTATTCATTTCATACCTCTCTTTCCGCAAGAAAATGTAATTTATCATATGTCCAACCTCGTTCCAAGCACGCATCAGCTCTTTTCTGCCATTCTTTCATCATTTCCTCCTTTGCAGGAAGTGAGAATTTGCCTTTAACTAAGGCTGCTGTGTAACGTGCCTTAACAAACAAATTTTAAAAATGAAGGCCATTAAAGTTCTTAATAAATTTGTGAATAAAAGTTTAAAAAATACTCAATGACAGCGTTTGCATCAACATTCGGAATTTTTTTGCGCAAATTGTTGCATAAAATTATGAGAACACCCTGACTTAGTATCAGTGTTAGGTATAGGATAATTATTTTTTTTGAAGTGGCTTGTAGGTGAAAATTTCACCCATCGATGGCAGTAGAAATTTTTTTTCTTGCGCTGTTGCTGTATGCACAAATCTATTGCTGTATTTCAAGAAAAACGTATCTAGACCTACCGTATCTTTTAAAAATGTTTTGCAATACGGACTTACTAAAAAAAAATTATCAATTTTATAAAGAGAAAATATTTGTATGTTTATATTAATTAATAAAATACACTTTCATACATTTTCTATCGAATGACGTTTTGCTGACACGTGACTTTTAACTCAGAAGTGATACTAAATTTGCGGGGTCAGCTAGTTTCTAATAAATAATGACCGGTTAGAAGAAAATATTTTATTAATAGGAAGTTGACTCTTATCGAGTAACATAGGCTATATTTTGCATGTCCAAGTCACGAGTCAAAGTTATGTTAAAAATATGTAAACATTACCTGGGCTTCGAGTGCAATCGCGAGGCATGCCTTCTCAATCAACCCAACAATTATGAGCGTGGGCTCATTGATGTTCACCATGAACTTGTGTAGCGGCATCACGCTTTTAGGGCCGATGTTTAAACCCGTACTTTGGTCAAGATAAGAATAATTGAACAGATAACCTGTAACGTTCAAAAAAGTCACGTAGACAATTTAAATTTTAATAACTAACACACTCAAAATAAATCAGTAATTAATTTGAACGATAAAATAATGTTAGATGAAAGCATTGTTAATAATACCGTTACTGTTTTAAGATACACACCCGTACAATAAATGACGTCGTCAATATCTTCATACGTCCCGTCAACGAACACGACGCCCGTCTCATTAAATTCCTTTATATCTGGTTTCTTTATATAGTTCGGTTTAAATTTAGCTTTGAACTCTATTGGAGAGTGGTGGCTGTGGTATACAGTCTTTGCCACTGTAGTGATATCAAGGGTTATGTCCCATCCTGATGGACCGGCGCCAACGCTGAGCACTTTTCGGCCTCTGTATGGCTCTGGCTCTCTATAGTCATGACTATGAATTATTTGTCCTGGAAGTTATAGTTGAATGATAGTTGATACCTAGAAATATCATGATGGACGTAATTCGATTTAAAAAATTACGTCTATCTTCTTAAGTAATGTAATTCTAATGAGGAGAATTTATCAAATATTTAAAATTTCTTTAGTATAGCTTCTTCAAGTTCAAAACTACAACAAAACTAAAATATATTTGTATAAAGTGTGAATTTATTTTTACAGTCGATAAATTGTTAAAAATTTAATAAGTATACAAACTGTCATTTGCTACAAGAAAACTATTTTACTTCATCCTCACTTTACACAAACGATCAGCCAGCAGCTTATGTGTATGCCTTTTTTGGTAAATTGTTACAGCTCACCCTTAAACAGATGTTCCCCTTTTTTGACTGGTCTGTTAGGTTGACTGAAGTGTCCAGTAGCCACGATGACGTAATCAAACTCATCTTCTAGCTCTTCGCCAGTAATGAAGTACTTATGTCTCACTCGCCATACACCATTCACACGGGATACACGTATTACGTAATGCTGAAACTGATAAAACAAATTTTGAAATATATTCTCTAAAACATATTGACAATAGTGTAGTGCAGACAATAGAATAAGGGGACTGGTTAGAAAGAAAAGAAAAAAAGTAGTTAAAAAATTTCGAAATATTTGAGCTTATGGCATTCTTTATCAAACTTTGTTTGATCTGTTGAGTTGTCTCTGGTCTCTAGATTGGTTTCGAGCTAGGTTTCAAGAAATAGCTATCTTAACTTTGGAATTATTATAATAATAAATATAACCTTTTTATTCAGATAAATTAAACATTTTACAAACTGGACTTGTTGGAATTATGCTTGAATATAAAAAGCCCTGATTTTTATCGTGATTCTACACAAATGTATGTACTTGCCGACTTTAATCAACATAAAATAATGTTAAGTGACGAATTCTCGATTCTTACCTTCATATATTTTTCCAATTGAAAATATTGCACATACTTTTTTAAGTAGTTATAGTAAACATCCCATGTAGGGTAAGACGGTACATCATCAGGAATAGGAAACCCTTTCAGTTCCATTGTTGGTTTTGGTAGATTAGTTCTGAAAAAGTAATGAGTTAAAAGGTGTTGCGTTATTATTATTTATTTTAATTTCCAAGTATCGCTTATTCTCTGAATTCTAATTGAAATCTAATTTTATGGTGAAAACTAATGTCACAGTATTTAACTATTTAAGGTGGTCCGATTCGGTCCCATAAAACTCAAAGCTCGCTAGACGCTACTTTTGAAAATGTCTAGTTTTATTTTTTTGTAAAATTATCATTGTATTTGTTTATATTGAAATAACAAACATTGAACAATTCATTGAACAAAAACCATCCCTAAATGTCGACAGAATGGTCCTTCACATTATTTTAAAACGGAATCGAACCATCTTAAGGTGGTTTGATCAGGTCCCACAAAACTCAAAGCTCGTTAGATGGCGCTACTTTTGCAAATTTCTAGTTTTTATTTTTTTGTGAAATTATCTTAAATCCCTAAACCTCGACAGAGTGTTCTTTCACGCTATTTTAAAATAAGGAACACTGTCGAGGCTTAGAGATGGTTTTTGTACAATGAATTGTTCAATGTTTGTTTTGATATTACAATATTTATATAAAGAGTGCGCGAAACATATTTCAATGTACCTATACAAATTCAAAGATAATTTTTTTGAGTCTTGTGGGACCTAATCGAACATCTTATCTTTATGGAATTTATATTCTAACTCTTGTAGAATCTTATTTTAATTTGGATTTTGTATCAAAGTTCATTAACGTTTTCATAGAGGGCGTTATCAAAAAAATATGTAATCTTGTATTTAAAATTTACACAAAATTTAGATTATTTTCATAACTTACCTTAAATGTTTATACATGCTTGAGAAAACCGGCAGACCATTTTCGTAGTATCCTACTCTTGGTTCATATCTCCAGGTGCCACCAAAACTTGTTGTGGCTTCGAAAATGATGAAATCGATTCCCTCGTCTTGTAAATTCTTTCCTGTTGTTATTCCAGCCAAACCACCACCAATTATACATACTCGAGGATTATTTAATGTTTTCTACAATAAATAAATAAAAATTAAATCTTATGAATGCATCGTTAAAAATGTCAAAGTTGTCAAACGTCAAACTAAAGTAGAACTCAGCAGAAGTCAGTAGTCAGACGTCAATTTAGTAAAGACTAAATTAGAATGTGAATTTATGTGTATATTTTGTTCGCCCATTATTTTATATTTATTTATTTTGCTATAATATGATAACAATAAAATTTAATGATCTATAAGCTGTATTGTTATTCTAACTTACCATTATATTTAAGCTTATTAAACTTACTAAAAGCACTTTTTCAAAATTTACTTTAATGTCGGCACATCAAGTAAGTACTTCATTAACAATCCAAAATTTCTTTCTTTTATTTCAAAATATGTAATTTCGTGACGCCGATATCAAACTACAAATAACACTGACTTTTATCTACTTTAGTCTATTACATAATGCATTGTAACTGTCAAAGAGATAAGATATCTACCTATGATTTATGACATTACAGAAGTGTTGCCAACTTTGAAACGTGCTGAAAATGGAAAGCATTTTAGCAAAATAAAAAAAAACCTTTCTTAGTTTCAGTGGGAATTACTTAAAAATTTGTTGATATACTGATACAAAATTTACTCGGGTGAATAATTACTAAAATATTTTCAAGTAGTTTTTGTTACAAAATTAGTTTTAAAAATATTTTCGGGTAGTTTAATCGTTTTTGTTTCGAAACTCGATTACGTATTTTAGTCTAGGTCGGATAGAGTATAAATACACGCAACTGATTATTGGTAACTCACTTTGGAACACTGGATAATGGCTTCAGATCGAGCGGAAGCTACCTTAGATGCCAATTTACTATAAAAATTGAAGAATCATAAATAAGTGTTTTTATTTAGTACATCGATGGAAGAAAAAAAGCGTACAGTATATATTCCGTGATATATTTTACTTTATGAATTATGAATCCTTATCGATGAATTAGATGTTTTTAGATTCAGTATTTGAAATAATAATGAAGAAGAATCAAAGTAATTCCATTTATAGACTATAGTTGTAGAGATATTGAGGTTAATTTAAATCAAAAATTACCAATAAACTAGTTCCCAAAGTATAATTTTAAATGATCAATAAATAATAATTAAATATGTTGTCACACTAATTGTATTCATGACTTTTAATTATTTAATAAAACTTAAAATATTAAATAGATAACATACCTCAATAAAAATGCTCTGTGCGATATCACATTTGTATAAAATTATCAATAACATTATATTTAAAAAAGCCATAATAGGTATACAAATATATACCGGCAGTCCCGTTGATGCATAATAATACACTGATTAGTCGTTACGCAATAATTATTGACTTTAGTTTATCAAAAACATAATAATTAATATAACAAATTAATGTTTCCATTTCTTCCGTATATTAATTGTATCTAATTGAATACAATTTAAAAAATTCAATTTTATTATTAGGTATGTATATTGTTTGTACTTCATGGTTAGGAGAAAATAGCATAAAAATGAAATGTGGGGATATTTTAATCGTAAAATTCGTTACATATAAAATCAAAGTAGGTAATCAAAATCACGTAGGTAAGTAGTTAACGCTATAAGGTGCTTTCAGACTACGCTATACCTAATATAATAGCATATTATAGCATATAATAGTTCATAGCACAACAATATGGCGCATCATACATTATAATGGACACGTTCACACTACACTGTACTATACATTATTGGCTTACTACCTATACATTAAAATTGAGCGACACGCTTGCTATACTATATAGCACAAAAGTATAGCGTAGTCTGAAAGCACCTTTACTGTTCTTATTAAAATAGTACACCTACATAATACGTTACTATTATTTTACCGACTATAACTGTGACTACCTGAAAATGTTTTTAAGTATATACTTACATAATATGTAGATACATATTAGATTAGAGTCCGTAAATTTTACATAAATATATCTTTGTACATCTCACATCACTGAAATAGTTCATTTCTTTAGTCATTTATAAATTATACCTAATGTTTTAGGATATATTATAGTAACGAAGTAAATACAAAATAAATATATGTAAGTATACTTAATTTCTCTTCTCGAGTCTATATTAAGAGTAAAAGTTTTAAATATTACAATAAAAATGACATGTACATATATACATAACGAAGAGATTACATAATAGCTACCCACTTTAAAATACAGCTAGTTTCTCATTTAGGATGTTATAAACACATGAATGTCGTTTGATTAAAAAAATAGGTAATACAATATTACTATGTAATTAATTTTCATGCATTTTGAATTTAATATTTTGTATATTATTATGTAAATAATTCGTATTTGATTGATCTACGTCCTTTGAGTCGATAGCTCGCATACTGAAGGTAATTAACTAGGAATTCACCCCAACGCCGATGGGCGGATGCTCTCTCTATTAAATTTCGCGTTAATTGATAAATACTTGACCAATAGTGTGTGTAATCGAATGTTCATACACAGTTTATATGAAACTTTGTCATCTATTCAAAGTAAGTACTATTATAAAATGGGTTTTCTGATTTCTTTAAATATGTATTTTAACTTCCTGTTGGCCGCGGTTTCGTTACTGTATGACCTGTTACCGTTGGGAAACGTACTTTATTTAATTGATATCTTTGACTGAATTTGAAAATGGAACAGTTTTCATATTTAAAAGAAAGGATAGATTTTTGTTTAGTCGCGTAGTCTTTTTAGGATATATAGGTAGGTAAAATAATTGAACAAAAAATTACCTACGTGCAGTCATTCTTGCGTTTGTAACATTTCGCGATTCATTTTTATTATATTAGATTAGCCAATTATCTTGATATATCAAAAACACTTATTACTTATCTTTCTATGCATTTTCTCCTTTTTATAAATTGAAAGGATTGATTGAAAATAATATTTAAATCAAATTTAAAAATCTGTCTCCTTTATAAAAATCGGAACCGATTCTTGTATATCACATAGCGTTTCAACGTGCTATGTTATAGAGATATAGTTAGAAATATAACTATTAATAATGACTGTCTGACTGTAATACCATTTGTTCATAATGACAGTAAACTATAACTAGGTATCTTATAATAATATTCAAAAATATGCATATTTTTATCAGATGCACTTAGCGACGTAACTGTTGTTACAGAGTAAGATTGTTTGGTTATACTTGGATTAAGACAACGAATCGAATTAAAATCAAAATTTTGGCGGGCTTTAAAAATTAATTGTTTCATATTTATAAGTAGTGCCTTTCCGATGCGACATCTGAAGTGTTGTTCAATATTGTCAAATATATTTTACTTTGAGTTCAATGGGTTTACAAAAACAGAGACAAAGCCGAGAAACAACATCCAAATTATAAAGGCCATTAAAATGGTGACGGTCATGCATATCAGAGAACTGAGAGAGAACTAACCACACCTTTGTAAACTGTCCACTGACCGCTTGTTAAAGGAAAACCTCATATAATTGTCAGCTGTAAAATATATCTCTATTATTAAATTGTAAAATTGATTTATGCAAGTTCTCAGACTCAAAGGTAAAATATTTGGTCATTCATTTTTGATTCCTTCACTCAATGTTGTTATTGGCATTAATTTTATTATGTTAAATATATCAAATACGCCTAACAGAAAACAATTGCAAAGATTTATGTGAATTAGATTGGAAATCTACGTTCAAATTATTGAATAAAAGATAGCTGAATGAATACGTATTTTACGTTTGTGTTTAGACAAATAGAAAATCATTATATGAAAGATTAGCAAGGAACTAATAAATAATAAACATCCGAGAGGTTCTGCATTATCGAGGCGACGAGGGTGCAATTTTTCCCGGTAATGGAAAAATTCCTTGAAAATCGGTTGGCGCGCCTCGTCGCATGGCAGTAGGTTTATTCATAGTAGTAGCTCAAAGAAAGGTCTTTATTACACATTATATAAAATCTTTCTCAGTGTTGAAATAATTGATACCTATTTTAAAATTATTCATACTGTTAGAATCTACCTTGATATTCCTCTGTAATTTTTATGTTATTTACAAAAAGTTTTAAACTGACTGATTCAAGCAATTTTTGAAACAATAATATCTAGTAAGGGTCATACATATTGGCAATATGATATTCCTTAATTTCATGATAGATTACTGATTACTGACTGTAAGTAAACTGTATTTAGGTAATGGTAATATCCATGCAGATTCTAGCTTATTTCGATAGTAAATACAATGTTTTATAAATATTCACTTAACTAGTTTTATTATTTGCCTACTAATCCTGACTTCCCTACTCATTCCCTTCCTACTTAATATTATAAATGCAAAAATAACAATCTATATATTTTTTACATTCAGTAATAAATCAGGTAAAAAGGATAGCAAAAGATTTGCAAACGACATGCAGCAAACATAGCAATCCTTTTGTAAGAACAAAGACCAATAACCATCAATAATAATTACTAAACATAGATCAAAGTCACAATTGAAACAAGACGTAATGGACGTTTGTACTATAAATAATTATGTAAGTATGAGTGACGACAATACGGAGTGATGTCTTTATTTCACACAAAGCTGGGTTTTAGAAAATCAAGAAAATTCTCCAACATTTCCCGACAAAAGTTTAATTCTGGTATTAGAAATGCCCATACAAAGCCTGCTTAAACCAAGAATCCCTGTCGGACACGACCGAATGAGTTCCTCACCTTATAAGATTACGCCGCACAAAGACTGGCTTATTGCAAAGAACTACAATATTTAGGGCTTACTTTTGTCCGTCTATTTTCATTCGAACAATAGAAGAACAAGTTGCGAATTTATACATAGATATACAAGTATGTAGGTATCATAAGCTTATATTATTTTTAAGGTTTTACTTAAATGCTTAGGCCAATTTGCAAAATATATTTTGTCCACCAAAGATTAGTTTAAATTCACAAGCATTTGTTAAAAATTTAAATAAATCATTTTTATTAAAAAAAATACAAGGAATTTAAAGTTCACAAAAAAAATATATGAAACAAAAATAATTTTGATATCTGGAAGTTGGGTTCAAACTTAAAACAGAAAATCATAAAATAAATATCTTTAGTCCTTAGGTTTTTTTCACTGTAACCAATGTGGTTTCCGTGACTGCCAATTACTTCACACTACTACGTCACTTAAGCGATTTTTTTATCAGTTTTATTATATTAGGTGAAGTATTATACAAATCGAGTCTTCATAGATTCTTCTATCCCTCTTATCATAATATTATAAAAGCATTTTACATACATTTTTTAAACTCATATAGAGCATAACATAAACTCAAAGAGCATTTCGACCACATTGATCTACGGATAATCGCGTAATTCTCATTGCCTATTATTGAGCGCATTACCGAGTGCGGAGCTAATACGAAAGATCGAATCTTGTATTATTCACTAATACGTAATGCCTCAAAGGTTCCCTCCGATAGGGCGAAAAAACGATGAATAGGGCTTATGGAATCTAATAAAGTGGAACATTCTTTGGAGATCGCGTCTGAGCTAATTTCACTTTTGGATCACTGATCACATTACGGGGAAAATAATGTTATGATTATGTTAAAGTCGGGATTTTACTATTAGCCATAACCTTGTTTATACTTAACTTCCAACCTATACTTTTATATGCAAATACAGTAATAAAAATGTATCTGTACAATAATGATATGAAAGTAAACTTAAACCACTACATATTTATATGCTTTATATATATTTTATATGCAAATGAAGTAAAACTATTGCAACAAGTCTATTACGTCGAAAATACCATAATGACGATGATAAGAACTTTGCATAATGTTCAAAATTTTAATGTCTGTCTTTTTGCCTGTGTGCCGCATTATTAACATGTATGTTATGTTACATTGGAATGGAAGCATTTAGTGGTGCCACAATCCGCTTATGTCGACGAAGCATTAAGCTTCCATAAAATATGCAAGCTCCATCACTCACATACATCCCCACTATAATGTATTCCGTATAGGAAATTTTATTTACAAATAATGTTATTTTTATGTATATAAGTGACATTGATATTATTTTTCCAGCCGCGTAAGTTAGGCATCGTATCTATGTGAGTATATTTGAGTATCTCATTGACTGATAATTTTCAAAATTGAAATTTGTAAAACGTTCACTTTATGCATGCATTTTGTGAGTGCAAAATATGCAATTAATTTAAATGTCATTCAAAGGTACTTGATATTTGATAATAACTATCTATTAATTCTGATGTTGAAAAAGAATGAAGGTATTAAAAGTTAAGCGGCTTGTGGTAATGGGCGGGGACACAATCCACCACTCAGATATTACTGGGGCGGTTTGTGCATATTTTATCAGTTCCTTTGTACCTGCGCTTAATGGATCACTTTTGACCATAAGTGTATGGACTTAGATTTATGTAAAAACGCAAATCGAGGTCCGTTCTAGGATATTAACACATCGTCAAACCTATATTTTCTCTCTTAAAACTTTCATTAATAGAAAAAAAAAAATGCTTTATAAAAATTCCTTACTTATATTTATGCTATAACTAACAATGAACTAACTTGCATATAATGAGCCCGCCTTTTTTATAATGCAGAAGTTGTGACGGCGTCAAAATTGATAACAATGTATAATTTTTCGATTCTACATAATATGCAAAAAATGTATGATGTTATGATGTAACGAATAGGTAGGAACAGAAGTTAGGGTTGTTGAAAACGAAGCATGTAAACAAAACACTGCGTATCAGCGCGTCCCCTGATAGTTATTTGATATGATTTATTCATATGAGCACATCTCGTTTACGACGTGGAAGTTTATTTAATAGAAAATACTTTCCGAAATCTATTTATAAAGCCATTATGGTTTTTATTTTAAATCTGCTGGTGACGCGCGCTTGTTATGCTAATGAGGGAGGGTTGAGAAGGTTATCCAACTTATTTAACCGCACTTTGACAATACATTTGCGACTTAGTTCAAATGCAGATGACGGCGGAACGATATTTTTGTTTCTAAACAAAAATAAGTTACCATCTAATAATAAATAGCACACAATATAATCAAAGTACTATTAGATGATTATAATTTATACCCTATACATACATATAATTATATTATTCCTCCATCGAATATATACTTGGATTTGAAAACTTTAAGAAAAATAAATTATTAGTCTGATTTTAACTTATTGAAATAAATATCTATTTATTTACTTATTATAAATGTTGCTTCAACAACTTTGTTTTCTGTGTCAACAATTGACGTCTTTTAAATGAAATTGACTTGATGTATCAATTAAAAAGGTGTTTTTTAACTAGTTTATCTCAAACGCCGAAGAAAGGGCGCCACTCAGTATAGATTTCTACCTATAAACTACTTGAACTATTGGATATTACTATTTTTTAGTAAAATATCAATTTTTACTCAATTTTAACGCTTTAGATTTTATTCTGATTCAACTTAGACATTGAGTCAATGAACCAAAATCATAAGGGTTTTTTGTGTGAAAGTATTTCCCAAAAAACCTGTTAGAATACATCAAAGGCAATCCTTTTATATGTCAGATGTGTAATAATCACATTCATGTCAATACGTTCTTCATTGAATTTCTCAAGCAACATTGAAAGATGGGATCTTCGGGGATTCCGGAGCGAACACCTAAGGAGCTAAGCCTCTCAACGTCTGATTGGGTCATAAAAATACTCTTATATTTATCTAGTTTCAGCACCATTCTCTAAAGTTAACCAAGTAGAGAAGCTATTTAAATTAGTTTCTTATTTCTCAAACGAAGTGTCAAGTACCTGAAGATATCGAAACTATAAAATATATAGACTACATAATGAGATTTTAAGTGTTTCTTGTTTATTATTTTACCTTTAGTTATGATAGATCGAAACATGCTTCCATATATTTTATTCTTACATTAATAAATACATAATCTATATAATTTATGCTAATACTAATTAAAATAATTGACACGAAAAGTACCATCATAAGTTAGAGGCTCAAGCGCCTTAAGTAATATTGATTGTAGAAGTTTCAAACAGACATCAAAGGTGATCAAAATCACGAAGAATATAATATTAATCAAGATTATTATTATAAATTAATAATAATCTTGACGTTATGACACTAGTTGCTTGGAGCCGTGGTAAGGCACTTGTGTGAGACGCTACTTCCGTCGACTCACTGGCATTTCACATCTCCATGCTACTTCTGTAGCTACTGGTGGCGCGGAATCGATTGCAAAAAGCAACAAAAGACGAAGATATGAAAGTTTCATAGGTTCTTATATTCTCGTTTCTTTTAGAATAGAATTTGGGTCCATAGGGGCCAGAAGCGCGTCGATTGTTCAAAGAGATATCGACGCGCTTAGTTGAGACTTGAGACCACAAGAAAGCTGAAAGCTGGCTTATATTTCGGCCAACGCGTTAGTATAGCGATACAACGCGGTGATGTAGCCAGTATTCACGTCACCTCAACGGCTTTTATGAACCTTTTGTATTTTTATACATTATCACTACATAGTATAAAACAAAGTCGCTTTTTCTTTCCATATATCCCTTTGTATGCTTAAATCTTTAAAACTACGCAACGGATTTTGATGCGGTTTTTTTTAATAAATAGAGTAATTAAAGAGGAAGGTTTTTATATATGTTTTATACCTGTACAAAGCCGGGGCGGGTCGCTAGTTGTAAATAAAAAAAGAATACAAAACAACACATTGGGAAAAGTTATATCATAAGGAACAATCTAGGCTTTTATATGTCATTTATTTTATTATTTATAGTATATAATACTTTTATAGTGTTAAATTATAGTGATTAATTTAAAATAAGTGGTAAAATAAAATAATTTCCAAGTCCGTAATGCTTTATTCTAATATAATTTCATTAAAAAGGATGTTGGTCTTTAAGGTGGTTAGTACGTACAATGGAAAAGTTCGTTTCTCAGCAGGACAAGTTTCAGGCATTGATAATAAAGCCAATAAAATAGAAAGAAATCAGCAAAGGTCCTAATTGGGCTCTAATTTTTGTCTAAACAAGATAGCTTAATGGTTTTCGTAGTTGTATCATGACAGTTCTTACTGAAAGCAGAGTAGTTATGTAACATAAGCATTTACATATATTATTTCATAAACATCATTTTTTATATGTAGGTATATAGAAATTAATTATTATTATGACTATATAGTATGTAATAAATAAATATTTATCTTACATTGTGATATTAATAATATTTAAGATGGACAGGAGTCATTTGTTGTAATAAAATTAATAGAAGGAGCTGTATCCGAACTCATCGCTAATCTATCGGAAAGTCTCGTTCCTTATGAGATGTTTAAAGAAGGGTCGAATAAGTGGGGAACATCTTCATGAATATTTTACCAAAGTTAACCAAATAGATTGCAATATTGTATTTTGATTTAAATTAACGTGGTAATCACTTTATAGAGCGTTGAATAGAAAACCTTTTATAAGCTTAGTTAATAATACTGTTTATTTATCTTTTTACAAGATATAAAAGAAATAAAATAGTACATTATAAGTAATTATTAAGTCTTTGTTCGTTAATGTTTAAAAAAACTATAAATAACAATACAACTATTACGTAATATTATAGTCACTCATAAAAAGGCACCTACATAACTATTAATTATTATTTTACTAGTGGACCCCGCGAACTTCGTATCGCTTCAGAGTGCCGAATAATAACATGTCACCTAAAACGTCATCCCATAGAAAATGTATGAGGAAACGAATTTGCAATAAATTAAGATGTAAGCTAAATTGTGTGCAAATTTGGTTAAAATCAGTTAAGTAGCTTAGGAGTCCATCGCGGCCAAATAACGTGACACGTAATCACTACATAGTATAAAACAAAGTCGCCTTTTCTTTCCCTATATCCCTTTGTATGCTTAAATCTTTAAAACTACGCAACGGATTTTCATGCGGTTTTCTTAAATAGATAGAGTGATTGAAGAGAAAGGTTTTTATATATGTTTTATACCCGTGCAAAGCCGGGGCGGGTCGTTAGTGTAAAACAACTATTATATACCTACGTTTCTTATAGTGATGTCCCGTAAGGCCTAGGTTTGTATAATCCTGTAGACTTATATTGCCGTCTAAATCACTAATCATTTCCTTAAAGTGATCTTCGATCAGCCTTCTTGGTCACAAAATTTTGTAATGAAAACCCAGGATTTTCAGCACAACACAAATTGAATGTCAGATTTGTGACTAAATAATTATGAACTCCATACAATTTTTTGTACCGTTGTTTAATTTATTTATTGTAGACTGAGGTAGGTTTAAGTAGATAGATATTGCAGAAAATAATTTAGATTATTAATGAGGTGTAATTAATTATTAATGAATGTAGAGTAATTGCATTGCAAGTTATAAGATTCTATGTTTAATCATACGCATTGAAAAGCAAGTGACTACAAGTTCATGGATAAATGAATCGGAGTCTAATTGGTCGAATCAAGGGCTTATGTTTATCGTGAGAGTGAATTGGTGCAAGGGTCGCGATTTGTTGAAGTAACACTCGATTTGTCAGCCTCGGGGATGTAATCTCGTTTTCGCCCTCTCAACTATGTTAAAATCGCAAGGCTAATAAAATATTTTGACCCTTTTACTAGAGGAATACGCCCACTTTGTGGTACAGTCGTTGGTAAACGCGTATTCATTCTAATAATACGTGAAGCAATAAATAAACACGTGTTAATTATAAGTATATACGTCGTATATGCAATGAAAAAATATCAGAAATGAAAACAAAAAAATAATAATTGGATTTTGTGATATTTGTTTGCGAGTCGATTAAATATTAATTGTTGATTATCAAAAGTCAACGCGGTCAAACCTGTTATCTGAGGTAGGTTGAAAGTGTGACAAAAAATAACTTAAATATATAAAAAAATGAAACGTCAAAATAATTTAGACTATTATATAACTATAGATTAATTCGGTCGGCGGATGTCGTGAACACTCGGTTGGGTTTCGTGTTCAAGCTTGTCGTTAACGAATGCGTGGGCTAACCTGTTTAGCTCGAAACCGTGCCAGTGTATGTGTAACTCTGTATCAGGAGTTGGGATTGACTCACTTCTAATATAATCTACGGGCTTCGTTGTTCTTCATTTGTTCTTAGATGGGGGATACTCTGTCCAATTAAGTGAATTTTCAGTTGAAACGTTTGAATAATTAGGTGAAGTATATTCGTATTTGGTGTGGTTTGGTGGGAAACAGTTGAAATATTTAGACTGGGTTGGCTCAGAAGATTACCTGCCTGTAATGAAAATGATCAGATAAAACAGAGATAAAATAATATCTCCTTTATCAGGGCTTGCGGCACTTCACTATTTTATATCAAAAAAAGTGATATCCGTAAAAAATTATACAAAAATACTACTATGTTTTAACCAATCACTTATCTCCTACGATTTACATTTACACATAGGTATGATATGACAAAGTCATAGGAAGACTAGAGTCACTATTTATAAAGCCTTTTATTTTGTTATTTTATTTACTTTTTGATGTGAATGTACTAAGAACCCCAACTTAACAATTCGGATGCGACAATAATTGAAATTTGTGCCCGGAGGCATTCATGGCAAATAACTTTATTCAGCATTTAGCTTCCAATTTAGTAGGCGATGCAAGGACCTTGTGTTAAATGCATTCAACTTTGTTATCTTCTACTACATATTTACACTATATACTTTTACCGACTCAAAAAAGAGAATTTTTTCAATACGACAGAACCTATGTTGTATTTTTTTTGTCAAAAAACTTATTACTTGATTTTACTCGTCCAGTAACAACAAACTCAAATTCTTTTATATTTATTTCAGAGAGTTGCACCCAGCTTGTACTCGCAACTTCGACCGTATGCTAATATGTATCTCATTCAGCAAGAGTATCTTTTCATCAGCGAAGAGAACTTTTAGAACAGGTCTAGTTTGAGTTTGTACTAACAAAAATACAAATATTTTCTCTTTATGATATTAAGTATAGACGCAATGAGTTCGGAAGTCACTTATTCCCTTACTTAAAACTCAAATACTCTGTCCCTTTCTCGCTCACGCTCCTGCAAAAGCAAGAAAATTTTTTTTCATCTTAGTTGAGTTGAGCTAAGATTGAGCCTCTAATCAAATTCGTAATAACTAGTATTCTGCTCAAGAATAGATAGCAATCAAAGTTAATCGCAAATTAATTCTAGGATATGCAAGAAATAAACAATACAATTAATAATTACCATTTACAAGTAACACTGTAATTTTTCACGCTAGATTGCGCCATGTGACGTGAGTGCCGTCACATGGAAAATTGCCATGTTATGAATCATAGCAATTACAGTTATGGTTTAAATTTTTATTATATTTGACCTATTGGAAGGAAATATAGAAGGAAATGCTCCTAATTCTAGAAGTAATTCAGTAACATTTTTGGTTAACATTTATCAAAAATCTTTACGTCATATACACACAAGTACATAACTATTATAATAAAATTAAATAAACATTTAAAAAAAAATACTAGGTATTTGATGATAATCATATTACCTACTGTTTGTGTTTATGAGTTTATACAGCATGGATTTTAGAGACGGGACAGTAAAGGCAGGTGGTACCTTAACCGTCATAGCTACAGGAAAACATTCCAAGGAGACCACCCATAACTTTTTAAGATATTCTGAACTGCATTAATAGATTTTGGAAAAAAGCTACAGTAAGCAAAAAAGAAAGCTAAAATAACAAAAAAATTGTTTATGCCAATCGATCCTATTTTGTGTAGGGATCAAAATAGGCTTTACCATTAGAGGTATGAGTACTGGAAATGCCAGAAATCGCCATAAACTATTTGTAAGAAAAAACGATAAATCAACTCGAAATATTCTTTATTGCCATTGATCCTATTTCTTAATTTCTTTATTCTTAAACATATCAAAATTCGCCTGTTAATATCTGAGCTATGACTCCACAATGCAGTGTATTAAGTTTCTTTCGTTAGCCCTTAAAATAGCGCGTTCATTAAAAGATCCATGGATGCAAAATTTAAGCATCCCCTTGTCGGGAAATATCTAAAATAGCCGGGCTAATTGTTCCTTGTTTATTGGTTCCGCATAATTGGCTCGATTATGCCGGATCCGACGGCCACCAGCGCCACCTACTTCAAACTTGCTAATTACAGCTTTGCTGCTATGAATAGGGATGCATATGGATCTGTCGATGAATTATACTACCCACATAATCCTTACTAATCCTTAATGCATTTTATACAAAACTACAACTTATCAATACAAGTTGTAGTTTTGTTCTAAAAAGCTAAACAAATTAGTCATTTTAAAAACTCTATAACAGCTGTCAGTGCACTACACAATACACATACTATCTTATACACATATCAGATATAAATATTATATAAAATAGCAGATAATATTAAAATAGTTTCATGCCCTTCAGAAACAATGTCATAGAGATAAATGTAATTCGATGTGGTAAAATATAATGCCTGTCTATCGATAATAGAGCATATCACTACAACATTTTTAACAGTATAATAAAAATATTATTCGCGAAGGCGTCAAAGAAGCTGCCTTAATTTAATTATATTCGTTCTTTAATAAACAGGCTACTCTTACTTCTAATATCAATTAGCTTCACTTTGTCTTGTATTTCATTTTTGCTCTATTAATTTTAAAATTTCATTGTAAAATAGAAGTACACAACTCCCAATAGAGTTTAATAAGTTTATTGAGTACAAAAAAGATAGAATATTTATACGCTGTATATTGCACCTACAAATTTCAGACTGTGAACTCTGTAGAATATTTTGTAAAAGTAATTTTAGCTTGGATGTATAAGCAATTTATAATTACCTAAGTAAATAGCCGCCTCCGTGGTTGAGTGGTTTAAGCGTCTGCGTATCGCGCCGGAGGTCCTGGGATCGAATCCCGGGGAAACAAATGAATGTTTCGGTTGGGTAGGCACTAATAAGGCTCTACAGAGAATAATCAGTGAAACGGATACATAAATATATCTGCCCCATGCCCCACTAGGGGTTACGGAAATTCACTTTTAAGTAAGTAAGTTAATCTTACCTTTAGATACTATTTCACTAGATACATAATAAGTGTTTAGAATTTAGATATAGATGCAATATTTGTTGAAATCAATATTCAAACGCCTGCTGCAGGCGAGCCCGTAACAAGTTATGTAATGCAACACCATAATGTTTGCCTAGAGCATTCAGAATAAAGGTGGTAAGTAGCAGGGTTGCAAGTCTTAGCTTATTTAAAAAGACGTAATTTTTTAATGCTTACCTACCCAAAAAATATAAATTATTAATGTAGCAATAACCTTACGTGTTACTCAAAAATAATCCAATAAAAAAAACTAAAACGTTCTTTGAATATAAGAAACTCCACCCTTCATCAAGAGGGGTTGACATTAGAACCAAAGTTGCCGATATTATATACCTGTAAATTATTTATTAACAAATAATCAATTTAAAAGAGTAGGTTTAATATAATTCTTATAAAAAATTCTAAATTCTATACAATGACAACACCCTATATACATTTATCGCCAAAACATAGAGAAAAGTTTCGGAAATACATAACCTTAAAATATAATATTGTTGACTGCATACATTAAATGGCTTCCGTGTACATTTTGTAGGTCAAAGAGCAATTTGCAGCTTGTGATGTTTCCGCCACACGACATTAAGTAAATATAGCACAATTTTCATATAGATAAAATACATAAGGAGGATATACGCATCTTCATTAATTTTCAAGAACCATTAAACAGTTACGAAAGCAACTGTGATACCTAATCATTGTTTTTATAATTATACATGTATGAAGCCTCTGCTCAGAACTTGCGGGCTTTATAACTCAATATTTAATGTTAATTCGTGTTGTTTAGTCCGCGCATGTTGAGTAAATATATTATAAACCTTCAAATGATAAATCTTAGTAATATATCGTATGGTAGCGCACACATATACGACGAGACCTCGAAGAGTGGTCACAGGCACTTCCGTCCACGAGTACGGTAGCCTTCAAATAAAATTGTTTTTATTTGAAGGCTCAGGTGAATATGATTTTAACAATTTCAAGTACGAAACTGACTTTTTCATAGACAGTGTTTCACTCTACGTGAAGGCCTTCAATGGATTTCGCTGGTTAATTACAAACATCTGGGCAAAAATTGATCTTACCATTAGAATAGCTTATTTTATATATAAATAGATTCTATTGTTAATTGTTTTAAATTAAATAACACTAATTTAATATTTTTTCTACTTGCAATCGCAAAATCAAGTTGTTACTTAAAAGGTTCAGAAAACCAATTAATAATTGACGTCATTTATATATAGTAGAGGTAACATTGTTTGTTTTTCTTATGGATCTATTGGTACGATTCTAAAAACTATTTCACTGATAGACTCTCCGAAAAACATAAGGCTATAATCAGCTAAGTATTGTCCACTATCAAGATTTTCAGTTTGTATCTGAATTCATATCCAACCTGGTCGTCCCTAGGGTGGCTGGCGGCTAATAGTTTCTTTGGTCACTTTTCAAATAGATTTCGAGGGGATGCTCTTTCCTCGTTGACTTTGCAATTTCAGTAGACAATGACCCTACATTGATTTCAATTCCCAGCGTGAGCTCTGTAATATAATATTACTTTGTGTATGACGTATTCAACGGAAATTGCTAACAATCGTACCTATTTTTATTTCAAGTTAAGTTTTAAGTTAAATTGTAAAGATAAAGAACGACATTCAGATTGATCTTCTTTATAAAAAAAAATTAACATCAATTCATCTATTCTTAAGTAAATGAAGATTATATTATATGCAATAACTATATATCATTTCAGCCGTCCCCCTAGTGACAAGGCGTAATTTGCTGCCACTGAAATGTGGCCTTTTCTGTCACAACCGTTACCCCGCCAACCATAGATCTAGGAAGCAGTGCAAAGATTAGGAAGACTTGAGGAGTATAAGAAAGATTAATCAAGTAGGAGAAAGGCGGGCAGTGGCCCACAAACGTTTGTAGCGCCACCGAAAATAAATTCCTACGTTTGAATAACTATTTATTCGCTTATAAAATCTTTCCTATTATAACTATCTCAACGAAAAACACTTTAAGTGTAGCAGATGTTTTTAATTAGTTTCAATTCAATCGATTTTTATTCGGGAAATGTTTTGTGGTTAACGGGTACCCAATTTGATGACTTCCCCCAATGTATAATTATCGTAATATCAATTATTATTAAATGAAATAAATCAAAATATCAATTTTTTGACCTTAAATAATTAACATCACCTTAATTTATTAAAATGCTTACACACTAAAAATTAAAAAGTATAGGTAAGTATGTACTAAAGTAAGCGGATAAATATTAATATTATTTATGTATATATGTAAAACAAAGTCGGGCTATTTACACCATTTATAACTTAGGAACGGCTGGACCGATTTTAATGATCTCTGTTTTGTTGGATTCGTCAAATCTGAAAGTAGTAGACTGTAGAAAATTCACGAAAAAGTGTTTATGAAGAAAATTCGTTTCCTCATAATATTTCGTTCAATCATTTTAATTCGGTTTCTATCAATAGTTTGGTACTTAAAGTGGAAATTACCTTATTAATTAACTATATGAACATAAAGATATTGTTTAATATGGTTGTCCATGTTATCGAAACAAAAAATTAATACCTATATTATTTTTCGCCCCCTACATTGAGAGACAATTTTCACATATTGTTACCAACACAATCATTACGCACCTGTGCATTGCAAGGAAAAATAACTCGTTATATTAATTATAGCAATCGTGGTTAATTCAATTTCGTAATAGGGCGAGTATTATTCAGTAGAATAGACTAGATATACAGATTTATACATATTTCTGTATCCTTTATAGCTTTCTACCGTCATGCTGAACAATTATATCTAGAAAAAAAATGTCGCTCGTTAGAGTATTTTCCATTAATTTATAATGTAAGGCGATGTGCACGAGCGCTACGGCACGCGTGCGCGCAGATTTATCATCGCATAATTAAAACGCGCCACATTAGTTTATGAATACGCGAACGCCGGGTGCGCGCGCGCCGCAGCTGTCATGGCTAAACTTTGATACTTGCTGTTAACTTTGATACTTGATGTTAATATTCCTCTTTTTAAATATGACTAAAAACTCCACCGACTCTACACAACCTTAATCTTCAACGCTTAATCTGTTTACCTTTAATATACCCATAGATTCAAGACAGGCCTGAGGTTTATGTAACTAGTTGTTTTTATTACATACAATTTTTGGATCACAGATAATCAGACATACCCTGATAATCTGGAATAATAATAAATCAATACTTTTAAAGACCTTACATAAAAAAAAGGTATAATCTAATTTAAAAAGGATCAGATGCGGGAATGAAAGTCTATCGTACAACTTAAGAATTTATAATTAAACTTAATATAGTGTCATAGCGAGCTGTATTATAGCGGAGATATTAAAACAATATTCATAAATATTTATATTATGTTTACATAATTTTAAATTACACATATCTAATAAAGTATCAAACTCTATACATGCGTTGATAAATCGCGTGACATATCGTGATTGTCTAAACCCTGACAGATGTGTGCCGGAATGTAATTGTTGGCCGTAACTTTACAAACGGAGTACATTTTATATCATTCGGTAAGCACCCTAATGTAAAGAATTCATTCACCTCGTCAGATGTTCAATGGGGCAATGTCGGGGGTCGGAAGTTGGTTTTTTGCGGAGAAAATGATTTTTTAAAATTTGCTTTAATTATAAAATCCAAATATTGTATATCCGAATCTTTCTTGCTATTTTCCAGATCAGAATCAGAAAATTTAATTTCTAATTGAAGATTTTAGAATCGTAGAATTGCCATCGTCCGCGTACTATGAGTATCTATTAAGTTCTTTTCAATCTATCTATTTACAAATATCATCAAAATCGATTCGAATTACGCATAACTGGACTTCGAACTTGTCACGATTCTTTTCCAAGGCCTACAACATAAAACTACACAAAAAAATATTAACAAGCGGAATAATTGTTACTACATTTTCGAATAAAATACTTTCAATGTATAAAACTCGATTTTGGTTTTGAAATGTTTGTCGTAGTCCAGGAAAGATTTAAATGGTGAGACAATATGGAAAAATTGCGAGGAAGATAGTAAAAACAACAATTTCATTTGCCCATGTAAATTTTCAGCCATTTTAGCGAAGGGAGAGTTTTAACGTCGTTAGGATAGGTGATACGACTTATCGGGTAATCTAGTGATAAAATTATATTTTTCTTTAAAATTTTTAATATCTAAATAAGAATCAGAAAGTCATAATATAATAATATTAATAGTATTAACTACAAACATAACGTGATGATAATCTCTATGTTGAATTATTAGCGGTTATCATCTGGCCAAAACATTGCATGGAATTTGTTAACTTAATTAAAAAGGCCTGCCTGACATAAAAGGTTAATAATTAACGACAACAGTAGTAGATTAAGAGATATCTACTGTATTATTATGAGACAGAAAGAAAAAAATAATGTTTTTATAAAACAAACTATGAGTAATATTAAAGAGAAATATTAAATACAATATTGTTTTATCGTATTTATAAAAAGTTAGGTATGTATGGATTAAAAGTAAGATTTATATGAATAAAATATTTTTTTTTATATGAATTATCATATATAACTTTATTAAACTTGAGATAAAATTATAAGTATTTGCTAAGAACCACTAACCCATTGTGATGTAAAGAAAACGATAGACTTTTTTATTTATTTATAGACTATTTTATTTATTTACTAGATTATACTGGCATAACATGGCCTATGTTATTCAATTCTTTTTTAGCTCTTAAAGAGCAATAAGTCCGTGATACATGATTTTTGAGTAACTAACAATTTACGCAGTGCATCTAATTAAAGCTCTCAAAACGACTATTTTGTCTGTTTTTGCAATATTGTTCATTGATGCTCCAGCTATTATTGGTCGTGACATTATATTAATTAGTCTAAAGATTTCCGAAAGATTTTTGAAATTTTCTTAAAATTACATTATATATATACTTAAAACGTACAAAATTCGTGATATATGAAATTCTTTTTATCCATAAATGGGAGAAGCGTGTTTCAAATTTGAATCCTAAACAAATCTTTACTTAAAGAATAATATAAAACTTGTTTCAAATTAAAAATGACTTCACTTAAACGATCTATATTTTTCATAACAATGACGTATTAATTGATTACACGTTCCGCATTTCATTCATACCCCACAAGTGTAAGACAGCACCCCAAGAAGCAGGTCACGACACACCTGTTGCACCCTCGCCGTGAACTTCGACTCAAGGATATGAGGGGAAACCTAATTACCCACCTGACTTACTTATAATCTGTCGGGCTCTTTAATACGGTCAGTGATTCATAAAAATATAAGACGCCCCAATCAGTTCATTCCTTAACCCGAAAAAAAAGATGCGTGTTGTTTGACGTGTCTATGTCTTTGGCCACGCAACTTCGTAACTATTGAATCGATTACGATTTGAAAACGGACGTGAACGAATTTTATCTTTGATACAATTTATGAAAATATGTTCATTCACTTATGACATATTCTTATTTCTAGTTTACATGTAACAGTCACTAAGAAATGCTTTTTCGGGTAGTCACGAATTGTAATTACTTTACTGACTTCATGAATTGTGCCCGTAACTTTTATTTTGTATAATGAGCTTTTAATATAGTGTTTTCAAAGTCCCATCTGCATATAAATTCATCGAAATTTTCATATATTTTTATAACATTTGGAAGTAGAGATATTATTTTTGACAAAAAGAGATTGTTTAAAAGTTATCAGACCAAAAGTTTTTCGACTTATATCCCATTTTTCTATTTACACATCAAATAAAGGCCAAATTCACATTCGTGACTTTACTTTTTAAAATACGCTTTGTTTGCCAAAGATTATTTGACTTTGACTTTGACTTTGACTTTGACCTAAAAACAAAGACCAAAACTGCATTTCTCTGTTAAACACAAAACAATTATTTATTAGTTTAACTTACAATTTCTTACCTATTACAATAATATACATCGCTATATATCTCTTAACAATTTAACGTTTTTCACTCACAATATCACTACATAGTATAAGACAAAGTCGCTTTTTCTTCCCCTATATCCCTTTGTATGCTTAAATCTTTAAAACTACGCAACGGATTTTGATGCAGTTTTTTTTAATAGATAGAGTGATTGAAGAGGAAGGTTTTTATATATGTTTTATACCCGTGCAAAGCCGGGGCGGGTCGCTAGTTTACTTATAAATTCTTCACAACTGTCAGTGACAATGTAACTAACTCGGCGAATTCAAATCTTAAGAAAACGCGTGTCCCGATTTTCTTTAGATGCGAAAAAAGTAATGTACGCGTAAAGTGGAAATTTCAGTACGTCACAAAATAATCTAAGGAATCCTATGCTATCCATATTGTATAGTATATTAAGTATTAAATTTTTTATATTTATGTTTGTTTTATAGCCTTGCATTGGTAGCTTTGATGCATTTGTCAGTAACACGATATGCTTGATGCAGTATCATCATTAGTGACACGTTGAGGTGGACATGTTTATTCCCAAATCCCTATATTGGTTTACCCGTATGAGAGGGTCTGGAAAATATAAAATACTAGCTGTGCTCGGCGGTTTTACTCGCGTTAACTTCGTCATAACGTTTTGTTTTATAGCCTAAAAGTTATAAGCTCTAAAAATAACGATAATTCCGCAGAATTTTTCATCCCCCCTTTGAACTCCTTAGAACTCTTTTTTTACATTATAAAATAGCCTATGTCCTTTCTCAGGCTCTAGACTATCTGTGTACTAAATTTCATTTAAATCGGTTCAGTAGTTTTGGCGTTAAATCGCGACAGACAGAGAGGCAGACAGAGTTACTTTCGTATTTATAATACGAAAGTACCCACTTTTGTTTAAATAATTTATAAAATAAAAGTCACAACTTTAAATAATAATTTATATATTTCATAGATATTCGAAACAAGAAAGGGTCAAATTATAATGTTTCTACGTTGGTCAAAAAAGTAAAACTAATTATTCTACATAAAACCTTACATACTTAATATATATAAGATTATATCTATGTAATATAAAATGTAAAATAATACTCTAAAATAATCAACAACATCTTTTAAATATCTACACTCCAAAATATAACTTCTCAACTTAGAAACACATAAAGATCAGAATATGCATCTTACTCAAGCGTTACGTTCCAAACTCAGTACCTACCTAGGTATCATATTTTCCTAAATATGTACCATCAAAATCTCTTGATTCAAAAGAGCTTACGCATTGTTCTCACCCAGTTGAAAAAACCCGCATACTCAGACTACCTTTGATAAGCACTTATTAGTACTTCACCAAATACCAATACTAACTTAAGTACACTTTGCTTTGAATCACAAATGGCCACCTAAAAACCGCGCGTTTTAAAATTAAATAGAAGTGTGTAGGTACTTAGTCATAATGAGGTAGTTTTGCACTGTAAGTATTGTATGAAAAGTAAAAAAATGCAAAGAAAAGTTTTTGTGATACTCCATTTAAATAACTAAAGGTTAGTCTTTTCGTCATTAAGTGGGCAACTTGGTATGTATTACAAAATTACTAATATTAAATTGAATATTTTGAAAGGTGCAACTAAATATAAGAATCATTTTGCTTGTATTTTTAAAAGCTTGGAATGTTCGAAGGTTTGAAGCTTTTAATGAATGTTCGAATATTTTAAAGTGAATAGTTTCTTGAATGCAAATAGAAATAACCTCTACTTACATTTGCCCGAAACCATGTTTTTCTTTAACAAAGTATATATAGAAATATACTCTCATATAAATAGTTTAGATTTAGTAGATTTTTTATTTAAAAACCATAGATTCAAAAATGAATAAAATACCGACATAGAATATAAAAACCAACAACTACTTGTTCTTATTCGAGTTATATTGCGTTTTTTACCTTTTTTGATAGGTGAAGCACAGAAGCACATTGAGGTACACTGGACTTATAATCGTGATTTTTAAAATTTACCTACATCGGTGGAACCCCTAAAGTTCATTGGCACAGAAAACGCACCCTTGTAGGGTACACCTGCGTAGATCACGGCGCGCGCTGGCGCAGCTGCTAGGTACTATCAACCAGTTCATACGGGCAAGATAAACATTATTTTGATAATGCACCCGTGCCATTCAGTCTTTTTATGTCTGTTGAGAATACCCACATCTTTTTGATTTGCTACAATGTCGAGTGATTATTTTGAATCAGTTATTTTATCAGTTTACTTGAGAGCGTAGTTACAGTATAATTATATTTATTTTTATTTCGAATAATTGTTTTCAGGCTGTGTTTACTTTGTAGTCGCAATACGATTATTTATAAGACATTAAATTAACTGATATTGATTTGTTAACACTCTTAAATCCCGAAAAGCCTATGGTTGATAAAATAAAATGGCCGCAATTAACGTTCCGTTATTCATAAAATATTTGACGGATCGAAATGTGCAATTACCTCAATTAAATCTCATAATAACGGAACCCGTGTCAGCACATGTAGGTGTTCCTTGAACCCTACACTTTGGAACATACGCCGAAAACACAATAAATTAATCCTGCATTGTGTTAAGTTTCGTTATGGTACCATCAGCATGTAAATATTTTAAATATTTTCTTAAATACAGTCGAAATCATTTGAATAGGTATAATAAAAGAAGAAAAATTAAATGTATTAGACCACGTGAATTGATGGTATTTCATTTTATTCGCCAGTTTAAATTACAAGAAATATAGAACGAGAAATAAATATACAGATTGTTGTTTCATCTTTACATTACTTGTTTGCTATTCCATTATTGTAGTTGCTTTTATGAAGCTTTTAATGGAGAATTCCCTCGTGTGAACATTAATTCCGTTGCCTTTACCAAAATATATACATATAAAATCTACTTATGTCAGAAAGAATCAAGCTTTCTATTAAGGAAGTAATTTTTTGACAGATTCTATGAATTCAGAGATTAGCTCTACAAACAATTTTCCCTGAAAATAGAGATAATAAACTATTCAAATATATAATATAGTTTTTAACTACTTATAAAAATTATATCTATTGTATATTTGCTATCAAAAGATAGAAGACAATATTGAAAAATATTACGCAGATTTTTTTTTGCAGTCAGTTGCAAGGTGCACAGGGAGCGTGGCTTGCGCGTGGCGAGCGTTATGCGCGCACGCTTTCAATTTCTGCGCTGTCATGGCCGATGTGTTCAGGTACTGTGCATTGTGCATCGACATATCGACTAAATTCTACGTAATTATTATTCTTTTCATGCTAGAAAGATGTAAGTATTCGTTGACAGATAATGCCATTACATGGTTTGTATGTATATTATGATAAATATCGTGAGCATTATCCTTGTAAAACAGTTAAAAAATCGTTATTTTAATATACAATATAAGTAATATTATGCATTTATACATATCCGTAAAAAATATACCTATTTTTCTTAGTAGAGTCATAAATTAAATCTGCTGTGAAAAGTAAACATAGAGAACTGTAATTATTTTGGTAGCTGTAGATTTTCAGTCTCTCTTTAATACTTTTACTAGTTAATAGTCGACTTTAAGCAAAATGATAGTAAAATTATATGTAGGTCGACTATAGCGCCGATATAATTATGTGCCAAGTGGAGCATTTAGCTGCTATTTCGAGCTTCTAAAAAGCAGCTCAGAGGATGGTGTGGTAGTGGAGCTCCACCAAACATTGTATCTAGCTTCTAAAGAGCGAGTATCTAAAAAAACTTAATTGATTATTAAGGGTCCCTTATTTCCAAAGCTATAACCAAATATAAGGCTATAAGACATTGGTTTTCGGACGGCGATATAAAAGTGGAACATACAAAAAAAAAAACACACGACAAAGTGATGACTTTTTAGACATAAACTTTTATAAATACATAGTATTTACAGTAATAGTAACGGTCCGTCAGTTGATTAAATCCAGGAGCACACCTGCGGGATGTTCGGTATCCTGGCAACACCATCAATAAACATTTTTAACGCCCGTTCCTTAATGAACCATAAGCTGATATTTTTATGAAAGAAAAGAAAAGCTGTCGTCATAGTAAATTTTTCATTGGAAAATAAAATGCAAGTAAAATGCATCCTTATTTCCTTTTATTTTATTACACACAATCTGTTAGAGCCTGGGGATCCGGCAGCTATATCCAAGATTAATCCCTTTCCTCGATTGTTTGGTTTCGCTAGTTTGCGCTATGCGTGTCAGTAGGTTTGTACGGAAAAAAGGAATCCTCAAGCCAATCCAACTAAAAGTAACACTTACCATCGATGACTGTATCTTGTAGCATTCGACGGCTCTAGAATGAACAAAATACCGGAATGCGCGCGAGTTCATAATTTCTTTGCGAATATATTTGCTATGTTCATTACGCTGCTGTTACCTGACTACCACCGGTTTGTATGTTAAAATCAAATTGACAATTGTCATCCTTTTTTTTAACTGGCAGCATTTCCGCAAACACAATCGCTAACGCTATTTTCACGCATAGTTCACGTGAATTGTCTGCGATTCCTTAGAATATTTTCCCTTAGTAAGTTTTCGATGGATAGATTTCATATGAAATTTCTACATTCTTAAGACATGAATATTATTGTTATTGAAAATCCCGTACATATTTTTCAAATGATCTGGCCAAGATGTTCAAGGCCAATTAGACCTTTGCTACGTGTTATTTCTATGAGTTTGCTATGTCAAAACATTTTAAGAAAAGTTTTTTTTTAAGAATTATAGGTAACATTTAAAAAATTACAGAATTATTTATTAGGTATAATCAGGTATTTTCTAAGATATGAATATATATGAATATTACCGATTATTTGGAAAAAAAAACAATCTGTTCTTACTATAAAAATGTTAAATATTACTCTTCTTTTTATATTTGACGATATAATAGTATTTTCTAACGTGATACCATACTTATTTGCGTTGAAATGTCCATACACATGTTCCCTCTCACGCCACCCTCAGCAACAATGCTGCGTAGAACAATAGCGCACGCGCATCTGCCTAAAGCTGTGATGTGATTGGTTGGAAGGCACCCTCGCCACTGATTTCCATCACATCGATTTAACGGTAAAATCGAAAACGGTTTGAAAATAAAAAAATACAAAAATTGGATCATAATAAAATTGTATTCATTTTAAAGATATATAACTAATAAGTTAATTTTAAGATATTTAACTAGTTCAGGTAATATTTTTTTTATAATTTAAACTTTTTCAGTATAAGAAATCAATAAGATCCAATGCTATTCTAATTTCTAAGCAGAACCTTAAGATTCCACCCTTTTAAAGAAGGCTTATTTGAAATAGAGTGCTTATTTATTTGGCTAAATAACAAAAACATTATTAAGACCTAACTACCAGCACGTAGGTTAGGAATAAGCGAAATTTACGTTAAAATAGTCAAGTCCCTTATAAGTGGCAACGGGCAATCATTTGTTTCAGAGGGGTAAGTAATAACAAAAGGCTCGGCAGGTGTCAACAGCATACATCCTTCCGATCAGCGTCAGATTCCCACACCTTTTGTTGAACTAGGATGGTGGTTACTCTATTTTCCTGTGTTTAACGTAACTAGATACTTTGCGCCGCGGTTAGGTAATGTTTAAACGGAACCATTTTTTTTGCAAGTTATTATGCCAATGTTACACTTCAAGATTGTTTGTATAGGAATTGGGATTTAATTAAAGGGTTTACTTGTAATATATAATTAATAGATCTATCGCCACGAGATATTTTTAAACTCAAATAAATAAAAAGTGTCCCCAGGTATAAATTATCAAATTAATAATAATATGTCTAAAATAAGAGATGGATTTCCAATAAAATCGTAGTTCATTAGATGAATAAAAATTTCGTTCATAGAGTAATAGTTTTATTCAGTACAGTACAATTACACTTGTTTTTTTTACTTTAACTAAGATTGTTTTATGTTATTTTTAACAATACATATTGATCATTTTGTGACTAGAAATTAGGCCTATGTCCAGCAGTATACGTCTTTTGGCTGAAACGATTACGACGACCCTACATTTTTGGGGCTTTATGAATTTTTTAAGTGAATGTCACTTAGTCATTTTTTGATGATATTTTTCAATAAGTTTGACTATACGGTTATTATGACAAACCTATTATAATAAATAAAAAAACATTTTCCACTTAATAAATTATAATTACTTAAACAGATGTTTTAGTTATTTTCTGTTGCTTATTTTTCCGGGTAAGTCAGTGTATCCTCGAATACTCTAGGGCGTTTAACAGAGTTTTGAGGTAGTTGATGATTAAGTACTCAGACATAATTACAGCAACGTGTGAACGGGACATGTGCATTTTGAGAATATTCTCGTATAATGGAACTCATGACACTCAGGTAGCCCCACTGTTACCTGCTTATTCCCACACCAGCGTGAGAATTTTCAATTAAAATTAGGGAATCAATATTAAAACATGTTTAGTGTTATTTCACCGGAGTCGAATTCCAGCCTCCGAATTAAGTTTTGGAGGCTAATCATTTACCAGTTTTCCAGAAATTTTGGCAAATTCAAGAAAAAATATTTTGTATTACATTTTATATATCAATTAGCTTTAATTCGCGACTTTTTCCTATTGGCATACTACATTACTACATTACTCAATATAAGAATCAAGTTTCCTATCAGTAAGAAGTTTTCACAATTTATTTATTTATTAACACTTCGTTGCAATAAAAAATAGGATACAAATAATAACTTAAGCTAAATGGAGTGCAACGGGCGGCCTTATCGCTAATCAGCGATCTCTTCCAGGCAACCCAACAAGGAAAATAATAAAAGTAATGAAGGGAGAGTGCATGAAGTGCGAAAACTACTAACTAAATCCTTAACAATAATAATCCTTAATAATAAACAATAACAATAAGTAACACAATCTGATTATCGTATCCAGAGATTATTCTACATACAGTCTTAACTCTTCGTTATATCTGGAAGTATAGATAGATATGATAAAATTTGTATAATGTCATTTGCAAGTGAACGTATCATAATACAAGTTCAATTACCGGTAAGTGATACTAGGAGTATGCGCCGGCGCAATGCTTCCTGTGTTCGAAGGGCTTCAGTTCCGACGTCCGGCGCGCACGCATCAAGAGGTCACGTACGAGGGGTAGATACATATTTTTTTATAATAAAATAGTAATTTAAAAGTAATAGTAATTATTTTAATTTAAGATAGACAAATAAACGGTTTGTTAAATTCTTAGAACTCGAGTAAAAAATAAATCTAAAGTCGTTTAAGTATTACGATGCTGCAGAGGTTAGAAAAACCTACTTGTATGAAAGGAACAACATTAATTGATCACTATTTGACCATTTTTACATAATTTTTAATGTGTGTACATGAAACTTTCCAGTTTCTTTGAAAAAGGAAATAGAAATTACGAAACATAATCATATGAAAAATATATAGTAAATTATATGGAAATCGGTCCAGCATTTTAGTGTCATAAAAACATCAGAAATATTAAAGTTATTTTCACCTAGGTCCTAGTGGTACAATGTTAGTTAAGTAAAATGTAAACAGTCTACTTAAATACTAATATTGAAACATAATCAAATTAAATATTATGAAATGAAACGTCGAAATGCAACAATAACCATGATTATGGCACCCGGCTTTATTAATTGAATGATGATTCAATTACATTCAATTAGTTTACTACTTTGGGCGGTATTTGGGCGGAGCTACAATTGGGCGGTGCTTGGGCGGGCGGAACCGCCCAGATAGAGATTTATCTTTTATTTGGCATCTCGTCATCTCCTCTGTTTTGAATATATCTATACGTAAGGTACTATACTTGTATCCACCATGTACTCGTTTGTATTTTAAACTAGCTAAGCTTGCGACTTTATCTCGGTGGCCCATAAAATATAGTCTTTATGTAACTTAGAGATTGTTGGAATAATTTTTAGAATCACATTTCATAATACACACAAAGAGATACACTTTCTTCATGCAAAATAAAAAATTTAGCGATTTTAGAAAAGACCAGAATTGATACGTAATAATAATATTACCTAATAGCAATTTTAATCCCTAATACAAATACTGCTCACCTTGAATATCAAGTTCTTTAATAAGTATGTCCATTCTTGTTTATTCTTTGGCGTTGGAAAGGGACAAAACACATTTCAATGACAGTGAACTAACAAGTGGCAAGAAGGTGATGTAAGATGCGGGCCTTATCTTGAGCACGGGTTAAAAAACTTGGAAAACATTGCTATAGGGGTATAGCACACGCTTCAGTGGCATGTACAGGATGTTCCGGAAGTTGGTTTTTAAAAAAATAATACTAAAACTATCATAGCAGAATAATATCGATTTCGGGTTAAACAAAATTCACATTAAAACTGTGACAAGTTTGCGATTTAAGCGTTAATGCGTCACAAAAAAGCAAAACTAATACTTACAATATCTCGTATGTTTTCATATTATATATAATCATATACTATATATATTGTCTATAAATAATATACATAAATATATTTACAAAAAAAGCTCATCAAAGCCGTTGGGGTGTGTATTCAAAATACTGGCTACGTTACCACATTGTATCGCTTTACTAACGCGTTGACCGAGATATGAGCCAACTTTCGGGTTTCCTGTGGTCTCAACTGACTGCCATGGACCCAAAATCTACTCTGAAAGAGACGAAAATGTATGAAACTTTAATATTTTCGTCTTTTGTTGCTTTCTGCAATAGATGCTGCGCAACAGCAGCTACAGAAGTAGCATGGAGATGCGAAGACGATTAAACATATTTACATATATTTTGTGAGTCTTTAAATATATTTAAAGTATTTGACTTTCACCAATAAAACTTTTCATAGACAAATCTTCGTACAAAAAACTATGAAACGTGAACTAAACTATCTATAAACAATTACTATCGTATAATTTAAATTAAATCACAATATTTGTAAATAATAATAATTCATAGAACATCCTATAGGAGGGTTGAAACCCATGCCAACCGCACGAGGCGAGGAAAGCACCCTGCAACCACTCACCAGTCCTGTCCCGAACGCGCCCTAGAACGGACGTCGCGCACCCCTAGCTAGTACGTTACTCGCTTATACATATCGCAACTTAAAAAAGTTTAAAACATTCCATTGTTGTAAAACAAAGTTCTATAGACATTTAGTGCTTTCCAAGGGGTGCCGGCTGAGTCAGCAAAGGATCAGGAACAGGTATGAGTCATATGAGCTTTTTCGCCATAGTAACACCCTCACGCACCTGCGTTTTCCTCGAATTAACCCTTCACTAATGTAATAAAAATTGCTGGTCAGTTCATAGCTTAACAAAATATTAGTACTTACTAGTTTTTTATATGATTAGTAAATACCCTTATCAATTTGACTTACAAAGGCTGCAGATAAACCACTAGAATTTCAGTTTTTTAAAATATTTTATTAAGTGATTAATTCGTAAAAGCAGACGTAACAAACAGACAGACTAATTTATCTCTATTCTTACGAACTTCAGCTAAGCTCCAAGATTTATTGAATAACTTTCAAGTAAACTCAATTCTCTACAAGAATCATACGTAACACCGATACATTAAAAAAAATATATTATTCATTAATAAGGCGTTACATATTTCCTAAGTTTCCACAGATCATAGGTCAAATCTTGAGGAAACAAAAACAAAACAGTTTCATTTTGTAAGTCTTAAATAGCTAAATACCAACTAATCTCTAATAAAATTTTTGAATGAATCAAAGATTCTGGGACTTTCAAAGAAGCTTTCAAATATATGACATAATTGTAGCGTTTATCTCGTAGCGAGTCGTAGGCATTGGTAGAAATTACTGCTATAATTTCTTACGTTACTATTTAAGAATAATATTTGGTTTGGTGATGAGAGATTTTTAACAATTAGAAATATGAATTAAATGCCATTTTTATCTCGTTACATTTAATTATATGCAGTAGAAGAATTCGTTAGTATGTACGTAGTTACTGTTACTACAGAATAAACTTTATTCCATTGTACATTTTGAGGTGTTTTAAACATGATTGCATCCAGCAAAGGATTGCTTTTGTATTAAACTTCTATATATTCTATTATACATTACTAGCTTCGCACGGGTATAAAACATATATAAACCTTCCTCTTCAATTCTTCTATTAAAAAAACCGCATCAAAAGCCGTTGCGTAGTTTTAAAGATTTAAGCATACAAAGGGATATAGGGACAGAGAAAGCGACTTTGTTTTATACTATGTAGTGATACTCTATTTAAGTAGTATAGCTGAAGTGAATCAAATAACCCAACCGAATATTAAAAGCCTTAAGATGGTCTTCCACCGTATTTATTAAACCTTTTGCCCTATACTCTGATGATGTTAGATAAGAATCGAAGCCAGGGCATATATTACATAGGCTACAAGCGCAGCTGCTCTTGACATTAGATTTCAAATTGTGTAGGAACGTAAGATTTATTTGTAATAAATACATAATAAAATTCATTTAAAGTATACTATAGTATACTGTTCAAGTGATAGTGTTACGACAGACGTTTTCCTAGAAGTTTGTTAAACTGTATCGCTTACTCGGGAAATAACTTGTGGTTCTTCATACATGTCGAACTTTGTGAACACGAGACTACCAAAATATATGTATGAGTATAATAAGTTATATAAGAGTTGGGACGTTAAGATTTAAAATAGAGTTGAGACTATGATAACAACCGAGATGAATTTGCTTTCTGGACTGTAGGTACTAAGCTGGAGAATATCAGAAATTCAATAGTAATTAAGTTTATGAATAATAGATAATTATTGAGACTAGAAGCAAGACAGGAGTAATTTGCTAAACTATCATTATATATCCTCTTATAAATCTTTAATTTCCAAAAAAAAAAAGATTATGATGTATCATTAACGTGTATTATTAATAAATAGAATAATATAATCGTCCAGATCCATAATTATTCGTTAGTTGAATACGTAATGAATTAAATTATCACTTTTCACCATAGGTGTTAATAATACGTTACAGTTTACACTATGTAATAGACTATGAATTGATTTAATAATGTCGGCTTATTTTTAAAATTTCCAATCTATTTCTTGACAATGTTATGTATAAATAAAAATATATTTTGTAATGCCTAAATCTGCACAACTAAGTCAGGATCTTAAATTTATTAATACAATTTTCTATATTTTCTTTTTTCTCATTTAATAAAGCCAATTTTAGTTTCAAATCGTAATTTGTCTTATTAAGGTGTGTGTTTTTTATCTTTCCAGAGAGTGGAGTACAGTTGACTACACTCTCTTTAGCATTTATATATATATTAAAAGTAAATAATCTATGAATTTTCATAATAATATTCATTCATAAATGATAATCGTAAATTAACAGATTTAACAGTGAAAATTAAATTAATTTTTTATAATTTGAAGGTGTGATTTAATATTTATAGGGTGTGAGCGTAATGATTTCGTATTGTTATCTTGGCGTAAAAACCAAGAGTAGTTTTAACTTATAGGGCTTATAAGTTATAGATCGTAAATATCCATAGTATATTTTAACTTCACGTGCATAGTTATTTAATTTTATCTGCTCTTAATTTTCTTCCAATAATTTCCTGCTTTTATCAGATAAAAATATTACTCTGATAAAAACTATAAATCTCAATAATACATGTATACACTACTTGAGCTTTAAAATTTAAAAAAATTTACATTATATTCACTGAGGATACATAGTATTCTATAAACCGCCTAAGTCGTATAAAATATTCAAAGAGCAAAATTTATCTCAGAGAGCGCCGTCCGCCCAACTTATCCGCCCTCTGCGTAGTACCGCCCAAAATAAATCATTTTTAAATGTCACTTTTGCATACAAATAATATTCGTCTACATGGAGACTGTATCATTGATAAAGTTCTTAATTTTAACCAAAATTCACTAACTAATCATATCATTATTGGTTATTAATATATTAAATTATACCTCTGTTATTTTTTATTTAATTATAATTATAATTATAATTATAATTTTATAAATACTTAGTCTCTTAATTTCAACCACTTAAATCATTTTGTTGTAGTTACTATACGCGTAAGTCGAATTCGCGTAAGTTATGTTCAAATTATAAAAGTAAGTAATATTAACAGTAACTTATTTGAAAACTAGCGACCCGCCCCGGCTTTGCACGGGTATAAAACATATATAAAAACCTTCCTCTTTAATCACTCTATCTATTAAAAAAACCGCATCAAAATCCGTTACGAAGTTTTAAAGATTTAAGCATACAGAGGGATATAGGGAAAGAAAAAGCGACTTTGTTTTATACTATGTAGTGATAATTAAACATACATAGTGAGTGATTAGAACATTTATGTTAATTATTAATTTAAGCTCCAAAACTTTATTATAATATACCATTGTTCTATTTTATTCAAATCACTCGATCTAGATACAGTACGTAGAACGTCGCTATATTTCGAAAGGTATAAAAACGAATAAGTATAAAGAAAAATATTTTTCTTATTTTGCATCATCCCATGAGATATAAAAATATTCTTCTAACAATTCAGCCATAATACGACCATTAAAACATAACTTATTCATGCTGTTTGTCTTTAAAAAGTTTGCTTAAAAGGGTGTACTTGGTTAGAGGGTGACAGAATGGGGTGACCGTGAGAGCTGACTGCGACAATAATTTGGGAAAAAAATATATTTAACCACCTACTCGTTTAGTGAAAATGAGGGGTGGCCTATTTCTATACATACTCGTATATAAATTAGCCTGTCTTATGGAAGCGCCTATGAGATTGTCTGTCTGTCGTAGAGTACCTACGAGTAGATATGAGAATAATTTTCTCATAGGTAATGAATTTACCACCATTATTACTTAGTAATTAACAAATATGTTGAAATTTGCGTTAAATCATAATAATTGAAAATTGTTTTTATTTAAATATAATTTTAAGAATTTTGTAGCAACTTATAAGACAATCAATAAAAACACCTTTTCGAAAGCTTGAAATAACGTATTTTCTCTAGAACGTATTTCGCACTACACGCAAGATGTTACAATCAGTGAAATGGTCCACTTCTGTGATTGAACAACGGGGGTGTTTCTGGCGTACGTAAACTTTATATACCAATTCAATTTCACATTTCATTTGTTACAGATAAAATGATTAAAAGGAGAGGATTCGCGAAGCAAAAATAATGATCATTTCTCAATAATAAACTAGGGCAAATATGGAGGCAGCGTTGCCGCACTTCCATCGCCTAGCTTCTTCAAGATTTTATCAACAATATGCAGCCCCACCAGTCCACATATCCAGTAACTACCTCCATGATCTTGTCCCCCAACAACATCCAACGCTTCTCCAACAATACCTATCGTATTATCATGAACCATCCGTACCCCTCGATCTCTCTCTCAAGCAAACTACACCCATCACTCCCCCCTGCACTCCACCACCAGCTCAAAAAAGAAAACCAACTGCCGAACTTAAAGTAAACAAACCACCGAAAATATTTCGCCATTTCGAAGAGGATGAAACAAACGAGGAATCAGAAGACAAAACTTCAAAAAAGAAAGGTGACGAGGAAAATTCCAATGACAGCGATAGTCCTGAAGCTAAAAAATTAAAGTTTACAAAGCAATTTTTCGACGAATTACGCTCTTGTCTGCCAAACGATGGAGAAAAAAGCGGTAGAAGTTCTCCCGAAATTGTAGAGATTAAGGGTGTTGAAGAACGGCCCAGAAAATCTCCGAAACCTCAACAGCCATTGAAAAAAAGTAAAGTAGTAAGACGCTTAATGTTTGATGAAGATAAGACGTCACCAGTATCAGGCACCATTATTAGAGATCTTGCTGAAGATGAAACATTAGTTGTTCGAAAGGTATATTTTTCAATTTATTTATGTTAGCTATATTGAAAAATAACGATTCACAAAATATCTTTCAGACAGTCCCACTGTCTTTGAATGCAATAAACTCAAAATCTAAAATGGACATCCACTATCGGGGGGACTGGGATGTTTTCGAACGTGAAGTGGTAAACCTCGTTCTGTGAAATATAATGATTGTATGATTGCAAAAACAAAGCTTACTGACGTGAGCTGCCTAAGCATTAGCTTTAACTAATAACTCCAGTGGGAGTTATCTGTGTAAAACTGGGAAAAGTTGCTAGTTTGCTGTATAAATTTTTTATTAAATGAGACATTCCCATGAGAGATGTCAAGATAAATAGCGAAATCACATGAGCTGTTAATTAATAGCTTTCACCGTAGCATTAGTGAGTCGGGGTTACTTTTCTTATCGTGCAATTAAACGCTTTGAAATTGCGTATTGTAGTGTTTTGTGCTAATAATACTTCCGCCCGCTATTAACCACTGGCAGGCACAGTTTAGAGACATTACCTACAAATGAAATAAATCATGGCTTTCAGATTTATCGTGAAATTTTTTATCGCGGTTCCGTCAATTATTTTATGCTCGATATCAAACGTGTTATTTAGAAAAATTGTTGCGACATGAAACGACTTAATGCGACAAAAATCAAGCAATTTAGCTACACTTTCAATGCATCGCTACATGCTACACTTTTAACTTTCACATGAGTAGGTATAATAAAAAAAGAACTAGCTATTACCGTGCGACCATGCGTAATTAAAAAAAATATAAATAAGAAAATAAATATTAAATAATAAAAGCTTTTATTAATCAAAATGATATATTTAAATAAGAGAATTGATTAAAATGCGTGTTTTCCTAATAATTTATTAATTAAATAATACAATTTTTCTCGACTTTATTTCATTAATACTTTACTAAAGTACTTATTATCAAAGTTTTATCACACAACAGATATTTCGGGCTATTCAGAGAAATAAAACGTTTCAATAAACATATTTTCGGTGTATAATATTATTATATAACAGTTTTATCTTCTTTCAAAACCTGATTCGTAATTTGAAGGAACATGACACAACATTCTATAACTCAAGTCGGCTTATTTGTTTTTAGTATTTAATATGAATAATTCGGATTTGTTTTTATGTATTTTTAGGGCGACATAGATCCTGCTTTCAATGTCGTAGAAGTGACTGAAGAGGCAAAGGCGCTAATAGCGACGATAGAGAACCGACTCGGTCGCTACATTTGCCGACTGTGCAGGCGATTGTATAACGACGCGTTTGCGCTTGCACAACATAGATGTTCTAGGATTGTACATATTGAATATCGATGTCCGGAATGCGATAAGGTACGTTTATATAAAATATTTACACGTAACCTTAACCACTTACTACACGTATTTTTAACGTTGCAATAAAAAAATAAAGAATTTAGTCTCACCCGTGTGTTACGCTACTTCAGTATATCAACAACAATCTTTACTCCTAACACAATTAGCAATTTCAGAATGGTGCCTACCAAATTTTGATCGGAAGTTATTACGGAAGTTCTTTTTTTCTATCATTGATTTAGTATTTCAAAAATGCCAGTATTAGGATATGAAAGGACATAGAGACACACATACATATAGCAAAGTTCCAACTACAGAAATCTTTGAATTAGGTACTTTTATGTTTGAATGAAAGGCCTATGATAAGGTGATTTACCAACTTTAGATATTTTGCCACAAAATTACAATTCAAATCATCAAGCAATTAATACATTCAATCATTAAGCTATAATCTGTAAGCATAGTAAACTATACGACGTTGGTGATTAAACTGTACCAAATTTAGAAATCTTGCTGGTTGCTAGTAATAAATATGTTATTCCCAAAAATAACAGTAGCCGTTATTTTTAATAGAGACTGTTAAAGTAGGCTTCGTTATATACCTACACTGCGATAATGTAGCGTTTCTATAACCCATCGTATTTAATCATCAATAAAACATCCACGTTATGCCGTAATCATTCTTATTATCGTCTATTTAATTGATTATTTTATTGACAATACATCTCGTGCGTGGGAACGCATTCTGAGGGGTGATCATAAACACTTGGTACATTTCCACGGGAATCCACCGGTTAGCAAATGTTTATGTTTACCTTTAATTGACAATACTGTGCGTGACGCTGATCATTAGCATTTATCTTATTTGATGGTGTAACTCACTGAAGTAATTATGAATAAGTAATTATTATCTAACAAATTAGGTCTAGGTTTCCGCAAATACTTAATATAATAATGATGCGCAATACCAGCAAAAATAAATGAAACTTACCACAAAAATCTAAAAAGTTCAAATTATTTTTACCTACTTAGGTTTGTTCTGAAATGTTGAATCTGAAATATTATGGACAGTTTTAATCAAGATAATAATTGTAAAAATTCTTCTGATTATAGTTTTATGATTGAGTTTCTGAAAACATCAGTCTATTTTTATTACCACCGCTATATGATTTTTTTGTAGGTTTTCAATTGCCCTGCAAATTTGGCTTCGCATCGTCGCTGGCATAAGCCTAGAGTACCCGGTACGACCAAGCGACGAGAACCTCCAAGTTCGGAATCTGGTCGTTTCTCTTGTGAGAGGTGTGGCAAGCTTTTCCGGAGGCAAGCCTACTTACGGAAACACCTACTTGCTCATGAACAACCAGAAAATGATATCGATAAAGAGCCATCGGCATTTCGACAAGTCCATGTTGATTATTCATATCAGCCGGTACGTTTTTCTACACTTTGCCTCTTTTATTAAGTCTTATGCTGCGGCTCCAGTTGCGGGCGAATATTCGGGGCGAGTTTTCCTGATAAAAATTATCGTATTCAGGTATTCGCGATTGCTCCGCTAGCGGGAATTAACGAATATTTGTGAAACCCTTTGATTCGCTCTGACCGCCTCCTTGGTCTAGTGGTAAGCGCGTAAGCGTTACAACCGAGAGGTCCTGGGTTCGATTCCCGGCGGAGATTAAAAAAAAACTCAGTCTGGCAGGACATAGAAGGCTGATCACCTACTTGCCCCTAAAAGAAAAAATCGATCAGTGAAACAGATGTGAAATGCATCTGCCCCATACCCCACTAGGGGACACGGGACTTCACTTACTTTGATTCGCTCGTTTACCGACAGCGCCGCGATGTGCATTTTTGTCGGACGAATATTCGTCAATTCCCGCTAATGGCGCCGTAGCATAAGACATACAACATCTTAATTTGTATTTCTTATCTTAAATTTGTAAGCGCATGCCCTTTAAATTGTCTGCGTTAGATATAAAATATTGTCTGTAGTTATACATAATACAGGAAACAATTATCGTGAAACAATAACTTAACTAATAATATTGCAACGATAACATAGAAAATGCATTTTATTAAAATTACGGAGTTTTAAAAAATATGTATTTTTGTTGTATAGAACATTCAGTAATCCAGGAAGTAATTGAAACTTTATCAAATCTACTGCTCACCAACAGGATAGGAGACATGAAAGTATGCATTATAGGTAATTAGGTATATATTTGACGTTCAAAATATTTCTTCACAGGAAACCGTTCGAGACACAAACTTCAATAACTTTTGGAATAAGATACCGCCTATGCACCGCGAGGCGAACTGGGAAGCTGTTCAAGCACGTTGCACTTCAAATTGCTCTTCTGAGGACTCCCGAAGCCTTGACGTCACGGGTTCAGAGGACGAGGGCGGCGGGACGGCAGATGGCTGACGTCACATCCTGCGGCCCGTGCCGCGATTTCCATACAACCTTGGCACTATGTATCCCTACTCGGGTCCGTATTGTCAGGATTCCTTTTACTTCTCATAAGCTAAGGTACTGTCGATCAGTTTCATTTTGTAGTTGCAATACCCTGTATACATAAATTATAAATAATTTAGTTACATAGTAGAAAGTAGAAACTAGAAACCATATCAAAATATAAAGAGTAAATGTAGAAATATATATCTATATATATTTAGTTTATTTTAGTTTTTGTTAATTATACCTAGTAGTATAAATTGCAATTTATAAAAATGCATTTTTTATATTTGGTAGTGAAATGACTAGACTTGTATAGAATATAATATCAAATTTGGGATTACTATATTTAGGTCTGATTTAATATTACTTTGAAGTTTGAATCATAATTGTCTTAAGTAATAATCATTAGTTCTGCTAAAAAACCTATAAATTAGTTTAAGTATAATGTAATATATAGATATTAATCTCCTACAGCAACATTCCAAAATTTTATTTGATGAAATGACTTACGTTATATGTAAATATAATTTAATATATCACTTGTTTCAGATGTAGCTTAAAAATCTGCTTTGAATTTAAATTTTTTTCGATACCAATTGATGTCGAGCGACTTTGTTTAAAAAAATATAATGTAAAAATTATAAGCTTGTGAGTTGATGTTGGCTTTTTCGACTAAGACTGGCGATAAAATAGCCCATTTTATATTCGATTCCTTCCATCTCAATCATACCATTAAGAGTTCTTTGGGTTTCAGGTGAAACCGTATTAAACAAACACACAACGTAAATTAGATAAGGTTCACACTTTATACACATAATCATTAACGATTATTAAAATTATGTGTTCAGTTAAAAAAGTAATTATTTTATTATAAAGTCATTTCACCTGTTAAATACTGAAGTAACGTTCTAAAATCGATAAGTTGCATATTTTTAGATGCATCGTACATCGATACTTCTCATAATTCTTTCATTGTCCTCCATGGGAATTCCTTATGGGTCATGCCCTACTTGGAATATACTATCGAATGAATTTATCAAAATTTATTTTATTCTAGTCCTATTATAAATTAATTCTAGTCCATTTTTTATACTTTTGATTTACATTAAGAAAAGTAATTCCTAGTCAATGGTACCAAATATTTTATTATTATATTTATGATCTCGAGCAAAAATCTATCCTTATACAAACTATATAAATATCAAGAATTATATTTTTAAAGAGTTTTATCTAGTCAAAGTCACTGGTATAGTCCAGAGTACTGAAACAAATTATTTTACAAACCAAGTCATTGTTTTAAACTTTTATATTATGATCTCTTTATCTAGTCAAGATAATGTACATTATTATAAAAACTTCTATAAGATATCGCACATTCCATTAATATGGCGGATTCTGTGATTATATTAAAGTATATATAAATAATCTAATATGTAATTAAATATTAGCTATTTATTATTAAACTGAAAATTAATTTTATACTATTAAAATAAACAACTTGCAGGGGAAGACAATTTAAAAGTTTCCCAACATATACATACGATTACAATTAAGAATACGTCATAAATGGATGAATTTAAGCTAAGTTAATTCATCTCGATCATATTAGCTTTCAAACAAAAATAATATAGCGTCAAAATAAAAATAAAACTGACTTCAAATTCTAACTCGTAAAACTACTGAACAGATTTTTATGAAATTTAAATGGTTCTGAGGTAACAAACAAACAAAAAAACCAGGGTCAAATTGAGTACCTCCTCCTTTTTGAAGTCTGTAAATATAACGCAAGAAAGTCAGTACATTCGTTTAGAAGCTACGATATATATATAATGATAAATGATTTATTAATTGCTTACGTTAGTTAACCAAAGGTCCTGGGTTCGAACTCCGGGGAGACAAATAAATGTTTCGGTAAAGAACTACTTGTCTATTAAGAAAATGATCATTGCAACAGAAACGGAAATGTGTGGCGGCATTCATTTGGGAATGCCCAAGTAGGGGTTACGGTAAATCACTTTTTACTCATAAAAACCCCTAACACTACAAATACAGATTTTTAAGCTACTTCTATAAATAATTAACATTAGAAATTTAAGCCAAAAAACGTATGACGTTTTCTTACTTATTAGGATATGAATTTTCTGAAATAATATAAGTCAAATAACTACGATCTATAAATAACAATAACTTGAAACAAATTAATGTAAGCTAAAAGTGTATTCACATGTTCAATTTCCAAATCTATCTTTAATATTGTGTAGTGTGCAGTGTATATACAATAAAAATACTAAAATAGGAATTAAATAAATGTTTTAATTTTTAAGGCATTATTAGCCGGTTATTTATTAATCGTAAATTTATAATGTAAGAGGAAATATTGAGTGGATTCTAGTCAGTGTGTTCTTGCAACGCGTTCCAAAGATGTACATAAGATGGCGCTATATTTAAATATAAGACATTTTTTTATTGTATTTACATTATTTTGGAGAATTTAAAAATTAATTTATATATCGATCATATTGAACTTTTAAAATTTCTTTTTTATTTTGTCAAAGATTCTTTATTTTGTCACTATTTTATCATATACTTACTCAAAGAATATAACTTTTTATTTTACCTAAACATATATGTACAACAGCATATATTCTAACTTAATTAACTAAAAATCTTACTTATTTTGTTTGCTTTAAATAATATGTGTAAAAAACTCACTTATGTTCAATAATAATCTAATCAATATTAGACATTAGTTTAATATAAGTTATATGTTAATAAAATAGGTTTAAATAAATAATTCATGTGTGTCCGTTTTTTAAGTTTTTAGTGTAGAAGGTGCCTAGGCATTTGATCATTTTAGAATAAGGTATATTAATATAAGATCTGTTTGCTTAGTTTGTGCATTTATAATTTAATATCAATGTAGGTACTTATTTAAAATATTCACTGAATAAAATAAAATCTAATTGTAGTTTAAAATGTATTTATTTTAATATGCCTGTTTTTAAATTAGAAACAATTTTTTACGTCTGCTGTGTGAAACTAATATAAAAACCAAGAACCGGAACTAATAATAGTTGGTTTTTAAAATCATTATTTCTGCTAAGATTTATAATCGCTTGCTCAGAAACAATAATAATATATGTTATAGATTATAAGCAAAATTAAAAACATTGGCGCCATTCGCTATGAAACTAATTTACTTAACTAAGTAAACAAGCACCGCCTAACCGTGGCTTCATGGTTTAGGTATTTGAATGTTGCGCCGCCAATAAATGTTTTGGTTGGATAGGCACACAAGGCTAAGAAATTGAGAGAAAGCATCTAAAATATTGAATAAGGTTATATAGGTTTCTCTCTGACATGTTAAAAAGGAAACTCGCGCCAAGGACATTTATTTTGATCTAAAGTAGCCAGTAGTGTACTAGCGGCAATTTCATACATCAAAACCTCTTATTATTAATTCGATAAAAAAACTTTGTGTTGTGTTTAAAAAAACACATTAAATTAATAACCTCATTTAGATATAGAAACGCCATCTTTACTGAAGTAAGAAAGAAGTAAATTCATGGGAATTGGGAATTCTTGTAGGGCGGTAGATTCAGTGTACTCTACTTCATTAAAAAAAAACTTTATGTTCAGAGAGATGGCGCACCAACTGTCTAAGGGAAAAGCTTTTTTATTTTACTACACCACATCGAGATGAGAAAATAAATGAATTTAAACCACACATACAAAAAAAAAACGGACAGTCTGCCCACCAAATAAGATATTGAGATTTAGAATCACGGAGATAAATATAATATTTTTCTCAGTAATAATGTGTTTAATAGTTGAATCATTATTGTAGAGTACAATGGTTGGTACGTACCTATGAGTGGTAATACTTAATTACTCTTCAGATTAATTAATTATGCAATCCTACTACTTTTATATTGAATCATCATGGCCAGAGCTTCAGTTTACAGACACCGTGACATGCGATCAGTATGAAATACGCGGTAATATTAATTATTTGTAATAATTTATTTATTAGTGATAGTTCAGTTGTAGTTCCAAAAAATGAAACAGAGCCTCGAAAAGGGGAAACGAAAGAAATACAAAACGGTATAGCAAAGACGTTTCTTTTTAACGGAAGCTATGTTTACCTCGAGGATGTGGTATTTGTATTAAAGAATCAAAATTGGACGCAAGAGGAACAGCCATGCTTACAACAGACGCTGCTTCTGTTACGGAACCTTCAGAACTTCACCCTATGGGCTGTTTGGAGTAAGTCGAGTTAAGAAGTGTATCTACGTAAAGTTATGTTGGGGAGAAAATTGAGTCCCAGATTAATTTTAATTTAACTTATTCATTTATTAATAATCTAAACTTACGTATTATATTAAGAAAAAAATATTTTTAATATTTTAAACATTTGTATAGATTTATAAAAGGTTAATTAAAATTGTTTTGGATTTGATACTATGAAAATATCGGAAAATTCATGGTAAAGAAGTAACGAAGACAAGTTACCCATTCATATTTTTTTTGGATGCGCCATCCACAACATGTAACACGAATTAGGTAGATACATTAAACTAAAACACAGTAAGTAGTCATATAAATAGTAAATTATATTCAGTAATTTGTATTCGGTCTCTGGCAACCGGTACATGTGAAAAGGCACTAAGGCTGCCAATTGCCGGACGGGGTGTCATAAGTGGTGCAGAGGAGTGGTTGAATTTCTACAGGCTTGCCTAAAGTAATTCAACCATACCAACAAAAAATTGTGGTTGTCTAGAAGAGATCGCTGATTAGCGATAATGCCGCCTGTTGCACTCCAGTGCAACAAAGTGTGTAAAAAAATATTTATTACATTATAAATAAAAAATGTTTTAAATTAAATTTCTTATCAAAACACTTTCTAGTGATAATTGCACTTCGTTCCGTCTTATTTCTTACATAGCTATATTTTGAAAACAACTTATAATCCACACTATTTAATTTCGGTGATTTAAATTGTAAAATATTAATGGGTGTAACAAACAAAAAAAAAACATCGTTTTGTAGAATTTTTTTTTGTTGAATTTAATTTCGTATATCTAATATTATTTTTTTGTTTTTTATACTATACTATTAATAATCTTATATGTATAAAATTTAAATAGTAGGTACTCTGGTAGAGGAATTGTTGTTAATGGGCAGTGGGCTTTATCTTAGTGTTAAAGTATAATTTGAACATTTTGTATTCACTCTGACTGGCAAATTTTTTCAAAAATTTATTACTTATAATTGGGTACTATAGTTAAATTTACTCGTGACACTGGTTGGTAAGTTAATCTTCGGATTGCCTCAACTTTTGCGGGTAACGAAACACAACTTCTTAATCAAGCGATAATCGACATGTATAAAGCTAAAAAATTTAAGATATTGATCATAACAGACATAATTAATTGACTAACTTGTCTTAACTATTATTTGTTGTTACAAATCCTTGCTTATACTAAAATATGAAAATGTGTTTGTTACGCTTTCACGACTAATTTTAATTCTCTTAAAATTTCTTAAAATTAATGAATAAACTAATAATATACATCCATATGCATTTATTTATAGTTAAAAGCGGTTATTTTAATATTACCAACAGACACTCCAATTTTATTTATCTGTATAGATAAACATGATGAACAGTAAAAATGTTGGTTAATTTCAAGAGATGGCGCGAACTACTTAAAATCGCGTAGTCCATATTCTTTCATACAAAAATTAACGTAATTCATAGGTTTCAGGAGCTCATAGTGTTATAAAGTAAACTATTAATGATTCTAATAGTTTATGAAAAAAGAAAGTCACTTCGCACGTCGCATTTGGTCGATGATGGATAATAGACTTCGCTGCGCAGCGAATCGAGATTTATAGATTACGAGGGTAACAAATAACAATTCCACATAATAAGAGTATTTTCCACAAAATACCTTTATTTAAAACAAATTATTATTATAAGTATAAATTATACATATTTAGAACTGCCAACATGGCTAATAAGTTCACCGGTCTAAAATTTAAAGCGTGTTGTGCCGAAGGTTCTGCTGAAATAAACAAATGTTTTAGTCGGGTAGGTACAGACGGTCGATTACCTACTTGCCTGTTAAAAAGATGATCGATGAAACTGACAAAAAATGTATGTGCATGATACTCCACAGCTTGCTTTCACACTTTACTCAGGTATTTACAAGTATGTATAATTAATTTTAACAAAATTTCGATGGTCTGAACATTTCAAATAGGTCAGGTTTTGCATCACAACGTAAATGGTAAACGATTTCCTGTTTCGCACCATTTCATTGTTATCAGTGGAACACCAAATTTAGTTTATATTTTGCACACAATGTTTCAATTCCATTCAAATTAGTATTGTTCAGGAGTGAGTCAAAATACGTACGCACAAATGACGCTTAGGTTTCTTAATAACATTTAAATTTTATTAAAAGTTAAATATTACAATTAATCTATAGATAATTCGATTTTTAGTGGACTGTATATTTTTGTAATAAAAAAATTATAAATATAAGGTATTACGGATGACGATCAGTTAAATAAAAATATATCTCATCTGGATATGTTAAAGCAATTATAGCGTAGTTTTTAGTAAAGGTGTTCAGTAAATAAGTAAAGATATTCAGTTGATAAAGTATCGTGAAAATATCAATGTTTTTTAATGTTACATTCAGAAGAAAAATAAAATGAAGTATTTATCTAATTTTTTATTTCTAACAATTCAAATCCAAATAAGGAAAATTCGTGTCTTTTTCGATAATTTTTTATTTTATTTTTGAATACTATTTTTGACCCACATTTGAGAGATAGCAAATAAAATATAAAGTATTTAAATCGGTCTTGTATTGACTCTACTGAAATGTAATAATATTATGTTCAATAATCGACTCTGTAAATAATAAATATACATATATAATTTTAAATATTTGTGCCAAATTTAGTGTTTATCAGTTACAAAAAGTTAAAAATATTTACGTCCATCCAGATTGGGATTCTATACCTGCGGAGCCTCAAGGTCTTCTATATGGGAGTCGTTTCCATCTGGGCAACTATGATGAATGCATGGATGCGCCATGGTACGAGGGTCACGAAGAATTACGAGCACAGTACTGCCTAACTGAAATAGAACTTGAAAGAACGGATAAGAATACTAAAAAACCGAAAGCTTATCCATACGATCCTTATCAATCAGCGCTTAATTTGCTGGAGGTGAAAGACCATATTTTTATTAATTCACGATCTGCCATCGAATTAAATCCGTAATTAAATCATCTAATTAATTAATTAATTTATTTTATATGTAGCACCCAAACATCCTAAATGCTAACCTTAAGCTAAACAAAAAAATATTAATATTATGTAGTAATATTATTATATTAATATTATGTATACTTAGATAATGTATTTGTTATGTAAAATATTAAGATATATGAATTATAAATATGACGTTATTTTGACTTCATTGTTCCCTATTCAAATTTCTAAGCTCGAAACAAAAAAGCTCTTGATGTAGGTTAAAGAAAATTTTATAAAAATGTTTCAGTATCAAGGACCTTACAACCGACCTTTAAACCATATAACATGGGGTGTGTGTGTACCTGCGTCTTGCGGGAAACAATCTGTAACACGTTTGATGAGAATACTCCTGGCACATAGCCACCTGGGGACTGCAGGTCTTAAGGCTAATATCACAGTAAGCAACTGCGAAGAAACAAACCAACCATTGGAGTATGATGCCCTCTTTTATTCCTTTATGTAAGTTGAAGTGGTACTATTAAAACACATTCTTTTAGAAAACACTTTTCCAAGTCTGTTCGCAAGTGAGGTGGGTTCGCAAGGGAATTCGACCTAATGGTGCCGACCAAGTGATTTAGAGAATTTGAACCTTGGTGACGGCCAAACGTATATACAAGTGAAAGTCAAGACAATTCAATAACTCCCAGAAATATTAATTACAAATAACAATATCTCACAAATGGATGAATAGATTTTTTAAATTGTAGCTACAATTTACAAATAATCTGTATCACAACAGATTTTAAGAAAACATGGCGTCATAATCGGTTCATGTGTTATGGATAAATAGAAATAGAACAGGTTCCATGCCATAGACAGACACACATATATACTTATTACACCCCTCTTTTTGCGCTGGATTTTAAAATGTGAATTTTAAGTACCTATCTGTTGATTATTGCAAAAATGGCTGGTGCCGTTGACATACATGAACATACATAGGTATCACGGACTTTCAAATGATTTAATAAATTGTTTATTAATTATATCATTTCTCTAATCAACAGAGGATTAACAATTGTTCTAATGGCGATCGCAATAGTAAGCACAACTTTAAATCGAAAATACTCAAAATATAGTAAGTATTCATTATTTAAAATATAAATTCATAAAACTTAATTTCCCACATGCGATTAACTAAATTAAAAGAATAAAATTCGTTACAACTTATGAATATTATGATTATCATTATCGACACGAGATGTTTTTATAAAACATGGAAACAAATTATAGAAAGGGAATAAGTAAATATTGAACCGAATTTTTTAATATATCTGAAAGCGAAGCACCAATATTTATAACTGAACATGTTTTCGCCTTCATATAATTAAACGAGGCTGAAAAATATTAAGCTTTCACTTTAACGTATAAATCTTTTGTAGGTAATTGCATAACCAAAGCTTTCGATGTAACGGAAAATGGGAAAAGTCTGTTACAAGTAAAAAAAGAAGGTATAGAATTTTTATATGGTATTCGATTCTTGTCTATATGCGTCATAGTTATCTCTCATCAATTCGGTATGAGCAATTCAGGACCAATCAGCAACGGATATTCAGTTGATAAGGTAAGTTTATTCAGAGTTCAGCAGTCCCGTACTTTTCTATGGAGCAGACTTCAGCGTCTGTTTCTTCGATCGTCCTTTTTAAAATGTTCTTCCAATAAAATTATATTTTTTGCAGATTATGGCATTTTCTGACCGCCTACTTGGTCTAGTGGTAAACGCGTGAGCGTTACTACCCGGGGGTCCTGGGTTCGATTCCCGGTGGAAATAAAAAAAACTCAGTCTGGCAGGACATGAGGCTGATCACTTACTTGCCTCTAAATAAAAAAATCGATTAGTAAAACAGATGTGAAATGCATCTGCCCCATACCCCACTAGGGGACACGGGACTTCACATGGCATTTTCAACCTCCAAAGGTCTTAAATGTATAACTTGTCCGTCTGTCAGTCTTGCTATGTAATTTAATTTTAATATATTTTAAATTTATTTTAAATTTATGTTTTGATTACTACACGCATATATGGATTGAAAAATGTGATTAACTAATAAGAGCCTTTCAGGATACGCTCTCTGTATATGGAATGTTTCTATTACACAATGATGTCTCTGTGGACACATTTTTCTGGATGTCTGGTTTCCTAACAGCTAAGATCTTTACAAAAGCAAAACGGATACAGAGTTTATCAGTCGCCATTTTCAAAAGATATTTAAGGTATAAGGAAAAAGTTTGATATATATTATATTTTATCAGTCTAACAATTTTAATGGATCATCGCTTAAAGTAAGATAAGAACACCAATCAATCAATTTAATACAATATGACACAATAATTACCAATGCAATAAATATATTTCATCCAAACAGCTTGTAAATTGACGACAGGAAATACAAAAATATTTATAATCTAACAGGGGTGGAGATCGACTTAAAAATTTATTACAATCCTTAGGTTGAGTATAGCTTACGCCTACGTTATATTTTTCACTGCCTCTGTCTACGCATACACGGGGTCGGGACCGTTGTGGAAAGGCCTTTGGAATGCTGAAGCGAATACCTGCCGGAAGAACTGGTGGCTGAATCTACTAATGCTGAGTAACTACGTCGATACACATAATATGGTAACTACAGATAATATTTATGAAAATACTGGTTAAAATCGTTAGTATGGATGAAAAGTTAGAGTTAGGCAATGTTTGACAGTATTGACAGTATTCCTATTCGAATGCTTTAACGAAACCGTAAAGTACTCCAATTATCTTACCGTATTTGTTGTTGTTCGTAGTTGTCAACCTCGTTATAACCTCCATATAATAATTATCGAATATTTTTGACAAAACCTTTCTTTGATAATAAAATTATTAGTATTATCTCAAAAATCTCTTCCGTCTTTAAGAAACTGACTTGACAGATATTAAAATACAGGTTAGGTTAGGGGGTAGGTCTAAGTCTATGGTCAGCATGAACACATCTTGTGTTCTTGAAAATATACCTTCAAAGTAATTCTAGTGCTTGATCGTATCCTGGTACATCTCCTGCGACTTCCACTTTTACACAGTCACATTACTAATGTACTGGGTCTATACAAAATCTGCGAGTTTGGGTCGCATCGGGATGGCTCTTCTGATGATCGCAGCGGTCGTCATCCCAGGAATCATCACATACGTGTACAATCAGCCACCAGTTCAGTTGTTCACTTATGAGTGAGTTCCTTTTAAATATACAATATTACACTTCAATTCATTCCTTAAACATAATTTTAAGGACATTTTTATTAGTTTAATATACATATATCTTAATGCAAGGAAATTAATCATGGAATTAGTAGTAATTCATGTTAAAGTCCAGCAGATTTTAAGATCAGCCCATGACAGCAACACCAATGAGTTTTTTGTTAGTTGTTACGTTAGATGACTACCTAAAACTATAGATAGATAATAAGTTACAATTTCTTTCAGTTTCTTGGTGGACCCTCGGAAACATGAGCAGTTCCACTTTACCTACATCAAGAGTCATATCCGATACGGTGCGTACCTCGTCGGCTTCATCACCGGACATATCTTCGTACATTATAGCTCAATGCAAAAGAACATTACACAGGTAATTAATGTCTAAAAAGTATGAACATACATTTAGTAACAATTACTATGACATTAAAAGGTTTTACATTGTAAGCATTTTAAAATGTAGCACAAACAGTGATAACATTTTTCGTTCGAATCCCGGTAGGTGCATTCATTTGAGTGATGAGCACGAATGTTTGTTTCCGAGTCTTGGTTGTTTTTTAAACTTATAAATGTATTTATTGTGGTACCCTCGTTTACCATTACCATAATACAAGTGCTTCAGCAACTTACTTTAAGATCAGAGTAATGTTAAAAGAAGAAGATAAAGAAGTAAGTAAGAAAGAATATGAAAATACATGTCTCAAAAATATGAAGTCGCTTATTCCATATTTCGGTACCTACAAAATTATGGCATCTCGTATACACGAATTGGTCTTTTTAACCAACTGCAAAAGTAGAATGTTTTGTTTTTAGAGTTTAGATAATTTTTTGATAATATATATACGAGTATGTATGTATGTATGTTGCGAGTATTTATGGTTAACATAATATTTATTACCTAATTGTTATGCTTGCTTAAACGGAAGAATGTTTTAATTATTATTATAATTAAATATATTATTCGGAATCCAGTGTGAAGACACAAAAAAAACATAAGCTAGTCATAATTATAAGCAAAAAAAAACACGCAACCAAACTATTAAATACATAATTTTCATTAATTTATGTTTAACGTTGTTATATATGACGAAACATTTATTAGTTGAGGTCACTGGAAACCCGAAAGCTGGCTCATATTTCGGCCAACGCGTTAGTAGCCAGTATTTTGGGTACACGGCTTTGATGAGCCTTTTGTATTTTTGAAAATATATTTAAGTACATTATTGTAAATATTAAATAAATATTAACTTTTTGTTATTTACATTATGCAAATTGCTTTTTATTATTGACCGGTATTTCTTGACATACTTTAACAACTTATGTTGACTCTCGTATTTATTCGCCGTATCCCGTATTTTTTATTTTCATATTCAAACTAACAACAAAGGAATAATGCAATTTGGTGCAATCGTTTGGAAGATATTCAAGTACCTATTTTAAATACCTTATTTAATTTCAGAAATGGGCAATTCTGGGTGCCGCCAGTGGAATAATATTAATGGCGGCGATTGTGTTCTCAGGGCCTCCATTCTTATGGAGGGGTTACACAGTTGTGGAGAGTGTCATATACTCTGCATTAAATCGACCGATTTGGGCATTCAGTCTGTCCATTTTTGTATTAAGCTGTTCGTTTGGACATGTCCGTAAGTTCTTGAAATTATACTCCAGCTAAAGTAGATATCTACCCTTGCATACATTCTGAAAATTGTCATAACTAACAGGGATAGCATTTTTAAGTAAAAAAAAAGTGAAGTCCCGTGTCCCCTAGTGGGGTATGGGGCAGATGCATTTCACATCTGTTTCACTGATCGATTTTTTCTTTAGGGGCAAGTAGGTGATCAGCCTTCTATGCCCTGCCAGACGGAGTTTTTTTTATCTCCACCGGGAATCGAACCCAGGACCTCTCGGTTGTAACGCTTACGCGCTTACCACTAGACCAAGGAGGCGGGTCATTTTTAAGTACAATTGTAAAAAGTCGCCATCTAAAAAAGGTTGCTTCAACGTTTCAGTGGATCGGATAGTTAAAAATAACGCAAAATAGAAAATAATTGGATTTTCAAATCGGTCCCTGTCCATTGAATATTTTTTTTGATGATTAAATCTTATAACAGCATGCTAAACATCTGCTACTATATTTTTAAAAGAAAAATTTCATTAAATTTACAGCCTTGCTGAAAAGCTTCTTGAGTTGGGATGTCTGGGTGCCTCTCAGCCGACTAGCTTATGGGCTATATCTTATACATTCATTATTGATACTTAGAAATGTAGCAGTTGCAAGGAATTCACAGCATAATGATTATATGAGACAGGTTAGAACTTGGTATTATTATATAAATCTAATATACTAAAAATACTCTATATACAAGGATTGCACTCGAAAATAATAGTTATTAAATAAGACGACTGTAGGTACCTATATCTACACTGACTTACCATTTTGTTTAATATTACTTGTCACAAGCAGTTATATTTCAGTAGCTTAACGCGCGTAAATATCAATTAACAGTTATGCAGAATCTACATGGTAGGCGACATTTCTAGATGATATGATTCATGATTGTTTTGACATTAATTAAGAGTTAAGAGTTATTATAACTAATTTCATTTGAGTTACACATTCATAGTAAAATGATAATTTAAGGCATATTTTATCAACAAAAGAGAAATCGCTTATTTTTCATTGCTTTGTAGCATTTATTAAAGTTTACCATAAAAGTAGAAGAGCATTCGTTGTTGCTGTGTATTTACAAAATAAAAATACATATTAATGTACATAATTTTTTCAGTTCACTACAGCGTTCGGTCTGATTACCTGGGGAAGTCTGGCGGCTCTTTTTATATGGTTGATAGTTGAAGGACCATTCAATAATTTGGCTTCGTATATCTTCGCACCTAGGTATCTATTTGATAATAATTCGTTAAGTAATTATTTTTCTAAATTATAAAGTGTATAAAAAGTAAATAATAGGTATATGTCTCAACAGATAACAATAACAGCCGGTGTTCGTTTTTCGTATTTTACATAGGTATCATCACTACATAGTATAAAACAAAGTCGCTTTTCCTTCCCCTATATCCCTTTGTATGCTTAAATCTTTAAAACTACGCAACGGATTTTGATGCGGTTTTTTTTAATAGATAGAGTGATTGAAGAGAAAGGTTTTTATATATGTTTTATACCCGTGCAAAGCCGGGGCGGGTCGCTAGTACTATATAATATGGGTAAAGTGGGATAGAATGGGTATAGTAAGCTAGTAGGTATAGTTTGTAGATCTATAAAAGAGGATCAATTTCATTTGAATTCTAAACACTAGTAAACAACTTTTCCTTTGATATTATTTTTCGCGTTTTACCTTTAACTACAGTACTTTGTAGAAACATGATTATTTTATATATTAACAGAAATCATCGATATTTATTTGTTAGTTTCACAATAAATTATTTATTAGAAAGCTGACTGAAAAAAATTTACCATTTGATTTGAAAAATAATTCTAGGCCAGGGGGCCTCCACCCCTTTGTTCTGTGAGGACTCCAGACCTCTGAATCTGGCATTGTAGGCAGAGTTTTCGATGAAAGCTCCCAGGTGGCTTAACTCTTTCCGACATTTCCAACAATTATCATCATATTTCAACCAATTTACAGAAAACCTTGATAAATTATAACCTTCCTCATTTATTACTCTATCTATTGGAAACCGCATGATAATCTGTTCAGTAGTTTTTAAGTTTATCGCGAACAGATAGACGCGGCGAACGACTTTGTTTTATAATATGTAGTGATTAGTGTAACCTGCATTTTGATTGCTATTTGATCAAATAACTAAAAACTACTAAACTACTAAAAAACTAAACTATTTATTGCAGAAGAATAGCGCCGTTGGACGTTAACAAAACCGAAGCGCAAGGACACCTTCAAGATAATCTACCAACATCTGTTAATATTGTCGTATCATCAAAGATTTAAGAAAACTGAAGTAACTTATTCCACATAAAATTGAATATTATGATAGATTCAAATTTGAATTTTAGAATGCCTTCTGAATAAATAGATTTAATGAGGTTATAAAAACAATTGTATACCTACTTACTCAAAGTTGTTGTCTTGTTGTCTTCATTAAAGGAACCTGCGTTTATTTGAATGGAGTCCTGCCTTGGAATTGGTTCGGTAATATTATCTCGCACCCAAATGAAAAAGGATAAATCATGTAGAAAAACGTTGGACCACTATTTTCTTTTTTTTATTCTATTATTTTAAAGTTCCATCTAGTAATAAATAAACACACTGTAAAATAATCTTAGTATAATATCAAGTCCTAGCTGATTGCCTACCACATTGATTGTCATAGTTCATGACTAATTCGAGAGAGGGCGCTATAAAACAAAAAAGTTAAATGAGGTAATAATTATTTTTTAAATTACTCATAACTCATAAGCCATTATAATTATTATTAATAATAATATTTTAAAAATAGGTAAAATCTTTATTCAGGTAAATATTTTATTTTTTATTAGGTAAAGTTCGTTCGAATGATTCGAAAAATCACTGGTAGGTTTCTACATTCTTTTAAGTTTAAAAAAGTGAAATTGTGAATTGTGATTAAAAAAAACCTCCCAACATGTTAATTATAAATTAATATGCCTTATGATTAATAAACACATCTACATAAATTGTAGGCAACTAAAAAAAACATTATCCTACAAGTTAACAACCCCTTTTTGTGTCAGTTCTTTCTGAGTTAAAGAATAAAAAATAAAAAAATAGCTAAGTAGGTACAATTACCGGAAAAAGGAACTGGATAGTTTGGTCAATACATAACCCTTTTTAGTTATTAATTATTACTATTCTTCTTCATTTAAATATTACATATAATTATTCTTAGATCTGCCGACTGTGAGCTCTGTCTGGCCCTGTTGAGAAAAACAAATGTTATTTTAAGTAAAGGAAATTTCAGCTTTTATCAATATTATGTCGTTTATCTCTTACTAGTGGATCCCGCGAACTTCTTATCGCTTCCGAGTTCCGAATAGTAACGTGTCACCTAAAAGTGTATGAGATCCATAGAAAGTGTATGAGGAAACGAATTTTCTTCATAAACACGTTTTTGTAAATTTTTCTATATTTTTAATATTTATAATTTATATCCTATTCCGGACGAAGACAAATTTAAAACCACAAAAATCATAAAAATTGGTCCAGCTGATCTTGAGTTATTCATAAATGGTGTAGGACGTAGGTAACTAAGAAGACTTTGTTACCGACTTCAAAAAAGGAGGAGTTACTCAATTCGACAGATTTTCTTTTTTATGTTTTTTACCTTAGAATTTTCGACTGGGTAAACCGATTTTGATGATTCTTTTTTTGTTTGAAAGCTGATGCTTCCCGTGTGGGAATCATTTATCAAAATCTGTTCAGTAATTTTAGAGCTATAATTAGAAGTCGGATTTTTTTTTATTAATTACCTAATACCTACGTAATTTACAGCGATTGTGTTACTTAAGCGAAAAAGTTTTTTTTCCTCCAGAAAATACGAGTGTGTACCTAATAGGTACCTAGGTATTTAAATCTTTTTCTAGATTTATCAAAAAAGGATGTATCGATTGAGTTTCTGTGATTTCAAATTTCGAAACATTTGAAAATTTCGGAAAACACCTGCTGAGATCTGTGGTTTTATTCTAATTGCGGTATATTTGGTAGAGGCGTGTTTTACAAATGTAAAACATGTTAGAAATCAGGATTCATCTCCAGCAGAGCGCGACTGTTTGGCAACACACAACAGCAAACATAATGACATAATTGGCAGAGGAATCAAGGGGCGACGCGACGCGGGGCGCATGCGCGGCTTTGACGGCCAAGGTCGAGGCCGCGCGATTCCTCCGCGCGCCGTCGCTGCGGCCAGTCTAACTTGCGCACCGTTTTCTGGAAATTAATTCTTCAAGGGATTTATGCGCAAAACGCGAGTGTCAATAGTGTATTACCTGGATGGATGAAAAAGGTAACAATTAAAATCATAAAGCTAAAAACTTTGTTTTGTGTGTCTAAAGTTAAGCAACGTACTCTGTGCTCGTTTCATAGACACGTAGGTATACGTATATACACACGTAGGTATGCGTATATTACGTATGTAGGTACCTAAACACATACCTATGAATTATGAAATACCTTTCCGGATAAGATTCAGCCAATACCTTGTTTCCAGCGTCATATTATGTGAATTCTATAAATAGGTAAAAATGTTGCATCGGCTTCCTTCGAATTACGCCCTAAGCCATTTTCGGATAATCACTAATGTTCTTGTGTTACTGCCTGAACAACGCGCATGAAGTTTAGGTGTGTGTAGAGTAGTGAAGTTGGCTATCCACACTCTCCTAGATCGGTAACAAATCAAATATGCAACCCTGTATCTTTGCTTTTCAAAGTTAACATACCTACCTATATTGAAACTTTTATTATGTATTTAGATATTTTAGGTAGGTAAGTACTTACTTACCTATCTAGACTACGGATGTTTGGCTTAGACGTAGGTAATAAACCATTTTCTAGCAAACATGCAATCAGATTTCTTTGTTACGTATCTAGTAACTACCAAAGCCCTAACAGTAACACCAGTTTATTTTACTTTACTATATCAGTAACAGGTTACTTTTATAAACCCTAATCATTGAGTACTTACCTACCTAATTAGTAAAGACTAAAGGTCAAAATAACACTTAACAAATGCACCAATAACATAATAATATACATACCTAGCTGTAATCATAAAAAACGTGTAACTTAAACGATTCGACCCTGACGAATAGAATATTATGTACGTTTATATTGTTGCCCTGCCTGTTAGTTAAGGCTTGCTTGAGAGAGCAAAGCGACCGTGTTGTCATTTGTCACTTGTGAGTTGTGATAAGTTGTGACTTATGACTGAATTTTTTTATAGGAGTTTGAAAGGAGAGAAACAAAGATAGGAAACTATGCTTTGTTGGCTGTGGGGAAGAATCACAAAATACAATGAGTATTAGTATTAGTCTTGGTCAAACCTTTAAAATATAATATAGGTTAGGTATTTAATAATAAAACCATTGTTTTCTATAGAAGATGAGTAATACAGGAAATCTTTTTAAGATCATACAAATTATCCTTAACTCCACACAGCCAAAATTTTACCAATTTTAATACCAATATTGTTTACACATATCTGTAAACAATAAAATAACCGATAGTTGGTAGGTAGCAGCACTGAGGTCCTATGCTTAATATCCAGAAACTTAACAGCTACGACGGCCCTCCCCCGGTTCGCAGGCATAGTTAGTTAGTTAGTTTTACGGGGGCGTAGTACGCATTTAGCCTCATGATTGGGCCATTGTGCGTATTGGTTTATTCTTTCCTACTCCAACCATCCTAGGCTGTCCCAAAAACCGAGCAGCCCCCCAAGGCTGCTGCATGCATCCTCTGCATAGAGGGCTGTCCGTCACTCCTATCCTAGATAGGTGCTTATTGAGGGGACAATGTCCTGTCAAAATACCAATGATTTTGCGGATTTTTTCCCTTTTTAGTTTGATGAGGTTGTGGGCAAGTCTTTTTGATGCTTCCGGAACCGCATTTTTCGTTTGCCGGTTCGCAGGCTTTTCTTACACTCGAGTGTGCCAGCGTCGCGTCGTACAAATGCTTGAATTTAATTTTTCGTACATTATTTTTAACTTTACGATAATGCCGAACTAAGACATTCATTAGATTTTTAAAATGGTGTATTTAAAACGTTTTATCATATTGTACACGAAATAAAGAGCGGACTTTTGCAAAAAAAAAACTTGAGAGGTGTCAAGGGAAACCCGGATGGAACGAAGTTCCTTTCGATTAATTAGTGAAGGAATTGTAATAAAATTTTATTTCTTTTAAGTTATAATAATATTTTTTTTATTATTAACAAATATAATGTAATATAAACTTAATCAGTAGGCTCAATTTTAGTAATAATTGGCTTGTGGTAACTGAAGTAGGAAACATAAATATATTTGGAATTCTGTTTTATTTAAATGTCTTGAAAAAACTGCATCAACGGTAGTATTACGCCAGGTCCACACGTTGGCCCCAATATAGGCCCCAACGCTACTCGTCCAACGTGTGGATCTAGAAAATGGCATTGGTCACAACGTTGGGGCGAGCGTTGGTAGTTTGCCGGCTCGTGTCGGTTTTATCAATGGAATCTGCGCCAACGTTCGCGATCTGTCCACACGTTTGCGCTTTGCTCAGTTCTGTTGCAACACGCAGCGAGTGCATACGTCGAGCGAGAATAGCTTCTTCACCCACAAAATCGCCACCGGCATGGATAAAAGAAAGTCAAAGATCATTACAAATAAGAACTAATTAATAGAGGTTTTATTAAATGTTCTGTGGTATTGCGACTTAATACGCGTGGCTTACCATCAGCTCTTAAGATTAGTTAAACCTTAAAAGAATAATATTCTTAAGCCGCATGGATGAAAGGGCGCTTTTTTTATTACCTAAGTACCTACGTAGGTACCTTAGAACGCCTCTGTGGCTACATCTTTAGACATGCATGCGTAGACTCTTGTTGCATACTTCCGGTGCAATAATCGACCTGCATTCAAATTACGGGAAAACCAAACAAAAATGTTGGGAACTGTGAAACAGATGCAAAGGGGATTATGGTTCGAACAAACTTAAACGCCACGCAACGTGACGTGTCGACACCTAAAGCGAATCGTTCATATGGCTTGTTTTTTATATTATGTTTCTGAACATAATATTAAATACATGGGATTGATTAGTACTGACATGCGTGGGATGGCGTGGCGTGGCGTCGCGTTTTATAAGTATGTTTTCCTAATTACGGCTTTTCACCGCGAATGCTCAATTCACAGAATAAGTTTGGAACATCTCAAACAAAATGATACGTGCATATAAGTCAAACTTTTTATATACTAAATAAAACTTATATGGTTTCTCATTTATTTTAATGCACAACTTTACACACTTAAATATCATAATGTAGGTACTATTATTTTACAGAATATATACTGTTTATATTATATAAAATCAATGCAAGTATTTTATGTCCGGAAGCATCTGAATAACATAAGGTCGACACTTGATACTATTGAACTTAGAACACTACATGCATAAAGATAACGTGCACTACAGTCTAGTGTTAATCCTGTAAGATCGTTTGGTTTTACATATATTAGTTAACAAATTTCTTTAAGAAATCCTATTTGTTAAAAAGTCTGAAATTAAACATATTAGTATCCCAACTCAATTTTTAAATTAGAATAGCTATATAACCTTTGTTTTCTAAATGAGGCTTTAAAAGATGAATTCTCCTATAATTCTTGTATTTCAAACTAAATTATCTATTTGAAATATAAATAAATTATAAAGAGAAAAGATTTGTATTTTTGTTTGTGTTGAAAACTGGACATATCTTTAAAATTCCCTTACTGATAATTAGACTCTTTCTGAGTAGGGATATGTATATTGTGTGAGCATATACATAAGGCTAGTGATACTTCCGCTATCAGAACGAATCTAACGACGTAGGTATAATTTATCAAAATCGATTAAGCCAGTAGTTACAAGCGGACAAAGGAAGGACAACATGCATAATTGCCTCCTCTTAGAGTCTAAACGTACTTGCGGCCAGCCGCATGTGCGTTGTAACCCTTAAACTTCGCAAACGGTAAAAAAATTAAATATCTTTCAATAAACTTTCATATTATCTTATGCGCAGTTTTGACATAGATCACAAACATTTAATATGAAGTTACACCCACTTTCATAAATTGTGCGCGTAATACGCGTGCGTCCCACCCCACATATAGGTCAGGGGTAGAGCAGCGCGGGGTGTGAGGCAAAGGGACGTGGGCGGCCCATATCCCTATCGACCGCACTCCGGGTAGAATCCACCCACATAAAAAAATCGTGTTCAGTAAATAAAATATACAATTATCAACAAATTTTGTTCGGAGCGAGGGATATAGACTGTTGTCGCCTTGTCTATGCTTAGGTATAGTGACTTAATGTTTGTTTTCATAATATGAGGAATGGACTTGTTAAATTAGTAATGTAGGTATAGGTATCCATTATTCGGTGTAGGGTATATTATTGACATCACTACATAGTATAAAACAAAGTCGCTTTTTCTTCCCCTATATCCCTTTGTAGCTTAAAAACTACGCAACGGATTTTGATGCGGTTTTTTTTAGTAGATAGAGTGATTGAAGAGGAAGGTTTATATGTATAATATATCCGTGCGAAGCCGGGGCGGGTCACTAGTTATATTACATGAACAAAAAGTTTTTCTATATGTAGGACGAGGGTTCAGGAGAACATTTTTGTAAAGGGAATTCTAAATTCTTTTAAAATCTCAATAAATTTGAATGAAAATAAAAATTAGAAAAGATACTAGAATTCAGATTCTGTTGCGATTTAGGATTCACGTTGTTGTTGTTTCTGACCCGAATATGTCGAATTATGAATAACCGAGCAAGAATGAACACCTATCTACATTTATATTTTTTTATAAACGTATTAAATCAAAATACTATCAATGATCTGCAGTCTCCAAATCCATCACTACAATTTGCCATTAAGTTTTGAGTAGGCGCAGATAATTTATTCAAACTAAGCAGTTTTAAAACTCTCAAATCTATCAGTGTTACCTATCCTTCAGAATTAAAGCATAAATTGGAAAAAAAAAAAAACTATTAGTGAATAATAGAACAGGAAAAATAGTTTCTAAACTTACAACGTGAGTAGGTAGGTATATCAAAATTTGTAATTCTTATCAAATATTATAATAGCGTAAGGTTGTGAGAATGTTTGGACGTTTGTGTCTCAATAACGCTTAAACGGCTGAACGGATTTGAATGAAATTTGGCACACAAATAGAATATACTCTAGATTAACTTATATGGTACTTTGTATACCGGTAGTGTGTTCCTGTGGGATAATTTACAGATACGACTATTCTATTTATCAACTTCAGTACACAATTGTTCGGATATTATACACTGCTCATAAAATAAAGCACACCATGTTTTAAGTTATCCTAGGGAACAACTAGGATAATATACAAAAACACGGTAATTTGTGTGTTTTTTTATAAATTTTGAGACACAAATATTTAGGCTAATATCTCGTTACGTTAAATGAACGCGGGTGAAACAGCGGCGCACAACTAGTAATAACACAAATCCGGCATGACAACAGTACCTACTATTGATTCATTACACAAATAACACGGTGTCCTCGAAATAGCGAATTCATGCCTTGTCCGCATGTGCTTGTTTTTTGTATCTCGTCAAAACTTAGATTGTATTAAATCGTAGGTATGTACGAAAGGAATTCTCATTACATAAGCAGGCACTTATCAACAAACTAGATTTTGTTTGTCAAAATAACTCAATATAATACTAATTGTGATGGAAAACTGCCTTTGTATTGATAGAGTTGGTCACACTTAGGGTTACCATATTTTTTACATATACCAGATTACAGGATTTTTCGACTTTTCTCAGGATTGCGGCCGGATTTTGCAAATCTCGTAATATCTCAGGATTTTCAATAAAACACAGATTACCTTTTTAAGATCTCTTTAATTAAATAAAACAAACTAAAAATAATGTGCAAGTTGCACCGCGTGAGCTAGATCGGCGGTCTATAAAACGATGATAATACGTTTTTCAGAGAAAATTTTCAAATTGTATAAAATCTCAGGACTTTTCCTTGGAAATCATGCCTTTTCTCCGGACTTTTGATTTTGTCATCTGGTAACCCTAGTCACACTAAGTATGTTTGTAGTGCGGACGATGTATTCCCTGGGAAACGAGTTAATTTTAAGACAATAAAAACACATGTTAACTAAAAATAAGAATACCACAAATGGTTGAAGAGATCTTGATAATATCTTCATCTTGTCAGCTTTGAAACAAAAAAAAACTGCATCGAAATCGGTCCATTTGATCACAGAGCCACAGATACATATACACGGACGATGAATGAGAACTTCCCCCTTCTGTAGATACAAACTAAAAGTTTATTTATCTACACAGCGGTATATTTAAATAACATTCCAATTACACGCAGTATGGATTATATTTTTTTTTACAGAACTACCATAAAGTTATCCATACTTAAAGTGGTGGTTGTTTAATACTGTGAAGGACTACTCAACCTCATCTATGTTGACTTCTTCTGAGTTTGTCTCTTAGAAAAAACACCGGACTTTGGACACTAAATATTAATAAGTAATCATACCTATATACCTACTTACTATTCAAATTACAAATTGAGTTTCGTAGGAGGCGAAAAAATGTATGATTAAAAAAAATGAGGAGTTTTAAATTTTTATGAATAATAATACTGGCTAGCAATTATAAACGTCATACGTGACACTCTCCAGGCAATATGTAAATTTATTATATTGAAATTTGTGTACCATTGATACTTCGATTACATCATGTTAAACAGCTGTGCAGGAAAATAGCTGCCATTGTTTTGAAGCGTTAATAATATTCATAAAGAAGCAATAATCATATAGACAATCGTTGTGAGTATTAATTTACAACTAGCTGAAAATTGGGTTGTCACGGTCAAGACTGCCTTCCGTGGTTGGAAATTGCATAAATGTAGTTCTCAATGAAAATTGGCGGAAAAAGCGTTTTTTTTATAGATTTTTATACCGACTAGCATTTACGCTATAAACGAGGACTGGATCTTATTAAACATGCTAAGTCCATGCTCTTAGTATAAATATAGAGTACATAGATCAGTACAAGGCTTAGTACAAAAGGCTCATCAAAGCCATTGGGGTGCGTACCCAAAATGCTGGTTAAGTTACCGCGTTGTATTGCTATAACTACTATTGAATTGGCCGAAATATGAGCCAGCTTTCGGGTTTCCTGTGGTCCCAACTAAGCGCGTCGATATCTCTGTAAACAATCGACGCGCTTCTGATCCCCATAATCTGTATTAGAATCTGTAGTTAACAGCAATTACATTTTACAGCAAGCTTGCAGAATAATTATTATACCGATTTCTTAAGTATCTGCTAACTACAATTTCTAACCTTATCCTTGCAATTTACATTAATTAGGTACATAAGCAACAACTCGTGAGTTCATATCATTTGATGATTTAACCATTGACACATTGTGGTTATTTTTAACGACCATAATCCAGCTATAGCTTAAATTTACAACCTTAATTTAAACTGTCAAATAAAGTAAAACGTGCTATACACAATTGCCTAAACAGGAAGCCCAGCTGAGAGCAAGTACCTACCTACCACGCGCGCGCCTATCGATTGCCATCAGGGCGGAGGGCAAGGCCACCATCTCTCAAACCATCGTCATCTCTTAGTAAATCCAACAATTTTACGCACAATTTCATTTGCATTTTATGCAAGGTTTCCCTACTAGCGTGACAGTTATGTGGAGAATAGAATAAGACTCTACACTTCAGTCAAGTGGCTAAAGAGTTTCCTTTCCTTCAGAATACTTTGGAAAAAAATTCATGTTTTCTGGTTGACAGGGCTATTATTTGAATCTTCTAGAATCTGTAGCATCATATATCTAACCTTGTTTAAAGCAATTGCGCAATAATCTCGTTCTTTCTTATCCTGGAACTTAAGCAGTTTGTTTTCAAGTTTGTGACTGTTTGAGTACCAACTAATACCTGCATTGTATCATTTTTTAAAAGCAGCTTAAATCGAATATATTTTCTCATTTGTCACTTTTATAAACAGATACAAAAATATAAATTTAATTAGGTTCCTTTGAAATCACAATTTGATGAATTGCTTTATTATTTTATTTGATGGGGTTGTATGTTGCGCACTTGTTTCATAATAAAACGCCATTTCGGTTACCGTGACGATGGTTCTCGATAGTCCCTGGGCGAAACAAGATCGCGCATGCTCGCTTCACATCGATCCCAACACCCCAACACCCCCTAAAACCTCCCAAACCTTCACAGCGTGGGCAGATACATCATCCGAATAATTTCGTAAGTCAATGGAGAAACCGGTAATGACACCAAATTGATATGAGTATTGGATGATGTTAATCATAACCTTTTAAAGATATAATCTCTACCACATGTTCCATTTCGTTCTATTACCTACTTGGCAATTGGTTATCCTTAAATATTGCAACTTCAAATTAAGTAAAATTTTAAATTTAGAATAATTCGGCGAAAAGCCATCGTCGCTTTGTGTTAATCATACGTCAATCTATAATATATTAAACTAGCGGACCCCGCGAACTTCGTATTGCTTGAGAGTGCCGAATAATAACGTGTCACCTAAATCGTCATTCCATAGAAAATGTATCAGGAAACGAATTTGCAATAAAAAATATTGCGACTATAAATTAAGATGTAAGCTATCCTATCTTTCAAGTTGGATCAAACTACACACGGTATACAAATTTGATTAAAATCGGTTAAGTAGTTTAGGAGTCCATCGCGGACAAATAACGTGACACGTAATTTATATATATTAAGAAAAATACTGGTTTTAATTTAAAGATTACGTGATGTGAAAGGATAAGTTCATATTATGTCAGTTATGTGGATAGGGATAGCGGAGGGTTGGTCGAGGTGCTGAGGTGATCTCAGCGAGGCGGAAGGGGGGCGGTGCAGGTGGCAATGCATCAGCGGGGAGAAGGGAGCCCCTGCACCCGCGGCCCGCGCCGACTCATTGCCAAGTTCAATGCCAAGGTCATGCGCGAGCGAGTGCGATTGCGCGCCGCAATGCAGGAGCGGCCGGCAAACAGTGCGCCGTCAGTACCACAACGATGCCGGTGCCCATCGCATCAACGCCTTACCTATTAAAAACATTACTTTGTTAATCTGAAATTAAAACAAGGACATCTCAATTCCGTGCTTTGTTTGCAACGTGACGAATACGTGAACGGTCTTGTGCTTGGCGCGCGACGGAAGCTGGCAACCGGTTATGCAATAGCTTGGAAACACCGGTAAGCTGGATAACTTTCATAAGTTCTTATTGCATTAACTTCTTGCATGTCTGGCACTATTTAAAATTGAACCGGATTATTTAAAGTTTCTATATAACTACTAGGGCAGCTATTAGGGTTTTCGAGCAAATGGTGATGTAAAATTTATAGCTATTATTACGTACACACCAGCCGTAGCCATGTTTGTTCTACTGACTGCATACTAGGTGTGTTGGATTGGACAATATTATCTATGTTTTTATCTTTTGTCTGAGTCATTATCTGTTTGTAGTGAAACACTTGTTTATTTAGGTAAAGAAAAAAATAAACTGATTTTATTTTTAACAATATCACCTTAAAGGCGCGAAATACCTCAGTGAAAGTGAGCAAATTCTCTTTAGATAATAAACTCAAATCCGACGTTTTAAAGATGACGACGACGTTTTTATGATATTTTTGACGATTCTGAAAAAAAATATAATTAGATAGTGAAAGAAAATAGTTTGAACGGTGGAGTATATAAATTATCGCAAATATACGTGCATAATTTAATTACATAGATTTAAAAATAGGTAGGTACCTACTTATCCAAATGTCAGGAATTTAGTAGAAGGAATTGGCAGCCAAAATTCCTTAAAGCAAGGGCATCAAGAATCGACAAAGGGACCGATACCTCGTATCCTGTTGGCGAGTTCGCAAAAAATGTGGATCTCACAAGTTCAAGGCAATCGGGTGATTCCAGCCAACGTTAGTTTGATAGCCTACGATGAATAACTCTTTTTGAATTGGGTATAATATGTATATACCATAGACTATGGTACGCCACTGACCATAGTGCAAAGGTTAGCACTCTTTTCTAAGGAACAGTGGGTTACTATTAATGGAAAACTTGTGTAAAATTTAATACATAAGACATATCAAATGTCAATTAGTATTTAAAGTTTAAACGTGTTAGGTAAATAAATCCTATGCTTAAATTTCTGGATTGTTCACGGTTTATAGAGCTCTAAATATCTCTGACATTTGCTTTTTTTGTCTGTAAATTTTATATTAGGTAGTTTATCTTTAAATTTTATTTTCAAGCCATAAGCTTCATTCAATTTATAAAAATGCTTATTTAAAAAGTTAATTCCTAGAAGCCCTTTTCAAAATTCAACTGATAGAGTTTTATTTGCGAAAATAATTAAAACATCTTTTGAAGTTAAACATGTTTCTCCGTATTGGTAATTATTTGTCACCTAAGAGCGTTATGTAAGGATATACGGTTTTTCATGCAGTGAACCTGTCTTACTACCTGCTTTAAGACTTTTAGTGCAAAGTTTAAGTTATTTTTGTCTTGGGTGCCTTTCAACCAGAGATGTGCTATGCAGCTAAGCTGCGAGGACGTGAAAGCCGAGCTACGAAACTATGTGACCGTTTCCACTGATGCTAAGCTATGTAGCAGGCTTGACAAACGCGCGCTTACTGTAGGTACTCTGCTCTGCACATCCATAAGCACGCATCCAGAGCATCCATCAATCCATATAAAAACACAGCTTATTTAAAACCCGTTTCCCCCATTGTTATGCTATAATGAATATGATATGTGGATATCAAACGCATCCATAGCAACGTAGCACAGCATATCTCTGGCGGAAAGGCACTCTACGCCCGGATCCTATAATGTTCGAATCGTATATTCCTATCTTACATATGAATGATAACTGGTATTATAATAATCCGTAATTCCATTCAATTATGCTACAAAATGATCTACGCCGCGTAGCATTTACGACTCGTTTGTTAGATATAGTCAAAAATTATTAAAATTCTAAAATTATTAAATGAGTTTGTAATATTTATAACCTTGTATAGAAAAAAACCCGTATTTATTTCTTTCAAAGTTAAAAAAATTAACAAAGATCAAAGTTTGGGACTTCCCACACCTTGCCTTGAATTACTGCTGAGCTTGTGAAGCCACAATTGCCAACAGTGACAAATATTTACTTAAACGTAATTCCTCATCGTAAGAAGATTCTTTTCATTGAATTTTGAACATCGTTTTAGGGCAATAGAGACTTCTCATGCAGAAAATAAAAATTATGTTCGGACGTGAAACGATTAAGTTTATTTTAAAATGCTGGTTAATTTTGTATCATTATTATAACTACAACCTTACCACACCCCATCCAATTTCATAGACTATTTACTTCTATGTACAGGGTGGATTTTGGTTGATTTCTGTAATTTGTTGTACTCATACCTCAAATGATCCCATAGTCCTTTGATTCCTACATGAAATGGGATCGATAGGCATTAATTTTTTTTTGTCATTTTAGCATTTTTTTTGCTGACTGTAGATTTTTTCCAAAATCTGTTAGTGCAGTTCAGAATACCTTAAGAAGTTATGGATTGGAACGTTTTTCTATAATTATAACGGCCTTACTGTACCGTCTCAAAAGTCCACTCTGTATGAGCTTACTTGATAATATAGGTAGGTATAGATTTTCATACATATCTATCTACAGTTATATCGGTAGAAACAGTTCTGTTAATTTAGCTTATTCCCAACGAACAAAACAGAAATAGTCTTGGCTTGATTGTACCAAACAATGATGTTTTATCATTCATTAATCAAGTTTTACTGGATTCAGAAGTGTTTGTACATTATATTAAACTAGGTAGGTACATATAAGTAACCTTCAAGAAAATAAATGTTTTGCTATGAACATCAGCTGACGACCGCCGCGTCACGTTGACGTTTTCAATCATGGCGGCCAATATGACCGGCCGCGGTGTTTATTTACTAACATTAGTCACATTACAAATTAATTTTCGTGAAATATTTTACAATTGAAAGGTGGATTGTATACATTGATTCCTTTGTCATTTTAATTAAAGATTTTTTCGTCTTATTTAATTAAGTCTGCTGACATCTTTATTTAAATATCCTAAATGCTCTGTTAAGTAATTTTACAAAAAAGTAATCGTTTAATGAAAAGTTTTATCGCCTAAAAATATTAGATACAAGACAAATCTTGCATCTAAGATGTAATGAAGATTCTAAATATGTATGATAAAAACGAATCTTAAAATCTTCATAATTTTTATGGCTTAAGAAAATATTATTATTTTGTCTTTAATTGCCGATTGTAAACATCGTTCGTTTTCGATATCTTGTGCAGTTTTCGGATGAGTACAATTTTATCATTGTGTACTTTATTATTATATGTTTTGCACAAAATAAAGCAATATAGACGAAGTAGGTACACTAATATTTTATTTGTACCATTATTCACATCGTCCAATCGATTAACCTTTGCTGAAAAAGTTGGTACTTTGTACTTAACCTTTAGCAATTAGCGTTGTCAACATTGATTAACTATTTTTAGTAAATTAGTTCATCAATGTATTACAATTTACACAAAGAGGTTTATAGTTCACAAAGGAAAGGAAAAAATTTATAATAGAATCTGATTTGGTTTTTATACAATAGGAGGCAAAAGGGGTGGCAACCCTCAACGCCAGTTGGGCCACTGGTGCGTTGACGGTCTTTTAAAGAGAGGTACGCTCTTTTCTTGAAGGCCTCTAAGTCGTAATGGTACGGAAATACCTCTGAAGGCAGCTGCTTCCCCAGCCGAGCACAAGGTTGATTTTATTTAAACATCGGCACTTTATTTCTGAACGCATTATTGCTAAAGTATGTAAACATATATTTTGCTATTAACTATTTATATATTTGTAAGAGCATTGACATCTAAGGACAATAAACACACATATTTTTTCATTTTACACTCTTTGTTGTACTGGAGTGCAACGGGCGGCCTTATCGCTAATCAGCGATCTCTTCCAGGCAACCCAAAAATTTTGTTGGTTTGGTTGAATTTCTGCAGGCAAGCCTGTAGAAATTCAACCACTCCTCCGTACCACTTATGACACCCCGTCCGGCAAGTGGCAGCCTTACCAGAGACCTAATACAAATACAAATTACATTATAAATTGTATTCGGGACCGGGGATCGAACCCGATACCTCAGGCTTCGCGGTACGCTTATAAGACCGCTTAGCCATGAGGCCTCTACATTTCTTACGCATAGTCCTCTGAGATTTGCCACAGTCCGGTAAAAAAACAAAATGTTTGTGACAACACATATTTGACATGTATCTTGTTTCTTTACAGATTAACCGGTCTCTTCTGTGATTTAAATTTTTTGAAGACCTCTATTTTATTAAGGCGAAATTGTTATGTAAGTACTTAACAATTTTTTCCAATAAATATATTTTATCATATTTTAATTGCCACAATATAAGTATTATTATACTATATTTGCACAGAGAGGTAAATAATAAGTCAGTGGTGGCAAACAAAACTAATAATATCCAGCTTTATTAATCGTCTCACAAAACTACCTTCATACATCCTCGTACATAAAGATTATAGTCTAGGAGCTTAATTAATTTTCTTTACTGCCTAATTATATTTTGACTGACAAATATAACAGTAAAGGTACAATCTATTTAATGTTGAGTCAAATTCAGTCTGACTGACAGCTTTAATGTTTTCTGTAAAAATAAATTGCAAAAGGTGGAAAAATGAAAACAAGAGCTTATTGTTTTTATGAAATACAGCAGATATACTTACAGGAACTTCTTATACCAATTGAGGATGCAGAAAAATTTTTAATGATAATGTTTTTATAAAAGAAAAAATTTAAAGTACGGTTCGGTTGTGTGAATGTGTGGTATGTTTTATTGACTAAAGACAAAGTAATTTTTTATCGCTATTTGAGATAAATTCGCCTAACGTTTTAGTAATTTAAAGTATGTATTTTATTTTTGGAATTGTTCAGAGTTCTTCAATGACCTTAATTTTATATTTTGACTTAGTTTGAAACTTATCTCACAATTAATTCTTTATTGAATTCAGTTTCGATACACTAGCGGAGACCATAGGCATGCAAAAAGTATACCTAGTTTAGAATTTTGTAAGAAATTCACAAGGAAATTATTCGCAACATACGCGAACTAAATTCACATACTAAATATTATGATAATGATAGATATATTTTGTAGTTTAATGTAAGTAAATCGAATTTAAATAAAGTTATTGTTAAAAAGCATGGTTAAGTTAAACACGCACCTACCTATTAATTATGGTTGCAGATGCATTTTAAGTATAAGTGTGTTAGTTGTATAATGTATAGTAAGATAAATTGTTGTACTCGGTGGATCTTTCTCAAATATTTAAAGCAAAGCGCCTTTAGCTCTTAAGCTAAATCTTGTTAGTGTGTGTAAGTGTTACATATTATGTAGAGTGCAGCTTGCACATGCGCTGGGGAGGGGCACGGCCACGGCCATCGAGACCTTGAATGCGCCTAGCAACAGCCAGTTTATTACTGTTTTTAGTCACGGGATCCGAATAAACCGTCAATTTTAGTCTTGCACGTTAATGCAAGAAAACACACGAAGTCAAAGTAATATCTTAAATACAATTATAATTTAATGAAATTAACAGTTACAGTCTGACAGTTGAATTAAAAAAATGACATAAGTACTTGCTAGATTTTTTGGTATGTTGTGTTTTTACATTATATTAGGTATATAAAAAAATAAGGATAACAACAAAGCTACCTATTTCGTAATACCTATTATTAAATTATAATTTACTACATTATTAAAATAATGAAATACAAATAAAGCTGAACTGTCGTTTTTTATAGGACTTTGCTGGCTAGCCGCTAGATGGCTGATGTTAACGATAAAAATAATTCAGATATTTAAAATTTTCATACATATCTGAATTATTATAAAAAGTATCAGATACATTTTAAATCAGAGGTAGTAACATCCTGTACTATATAATATAAGCAACCACTCTTGTCAAATACTTCATTCTATATATTATACTAGCGACCCGCCCCGTCTTCGCATCGTTATAAAACATATATAAAAACCTTCCTCTTCAATCACTCTATCTATTTAAAACCGCATCAAAATCCGTTGCGTAGTTTTAAAGATTTAAGCATACAAAGGAATATAGGGAAAGAAAAAGCGACTTTGTTTTATACTATGTAGTGCTAGCTAAGAGTGATAGTGATGAGCTTGTCAAATACTTACTCTTCCCTAGTGATGTTTTAGGCGAATAGGTAATGTTTTCAAAAATTCTTATTGCAGTGGTCAAATGTTGAGCTACGTTCGTGAATGCTTTTTATAATTTAATATTTATTTAGGGTGACGTTTTTGTTATTACTTACTTGCAATTAGTATTTATTTATTATTATTATGTATTTTATTATTTTCTATATAAAAGTAATGTTATACTGAAAATTTCATTTTATAGTATTTTTTTATTCTTTGGATGTTTCATAAGATGTTATCTTAAGCTGAGTAAAGCTAAATGAGTCAAGCAAGCACAAGCAGAGCCGTTCTGGGTGTTCGCGGCGTCAAGTGTGAACTTACTTCGAACCTAACATTGTATGTACCACACTATCCGAATTTGAGCTCGGTTCGTGCTCTGCTCGTGCTCGACTCGTCCAGCGTAGACGCAATGTAAAGTAGATTTATGTTAATAGATCATAGTTTGAGAATACGGTTATAATTTTTTCGCATACCTACTACTTGCTTACAATATTACTTACAAAAACACGTTTCATGACAATAAATAATAATGATCCTTGAAGACTGATTTTCTCATAGTTAAGAAATAATGGTTGAGATCAATGTTAAGAACATAGATCATCGTATACTCACGATTTCTTGTTGTATGCACGTTATAACATACGCTTAACAACAAAGGTACCTATCAACGTATTGTCAAATATCACTAGAGACAGGCATTTTAGAAGCAATAAGCATTCTTGAACGTAGCTCAAAATTAGACCACTGCAATAAGAATTTTTGAAACGTCACATCAAATATTATAGGTACATTCTACTTTCGATTTCTACACATATACACACATAATGTCACATAATGTAAATAAGAATCTAGCAAGGTTTGGGGTTCAATCTTTGGTCAAGTACAAAAAATAAGTTGGAATAGACACAGTAGGCTGACCACCTACCTGGCCCATGCTCCATTCAATAGAAAAGTAACAAAGTTATCCCTTCCGAGTTCCGACCCGAAGGAATGATTTGTTTCTGAATTTAAAATTGTGAACACCCGCACGGAATCTATGTATAGTATATACCGAAAATGTATCAATTACTATTAATTGTCTAATAGATAAAATAATGTAAGTGTTAAATAAATTAGAAACAAAATTATACGTATTCATACCCTTTTAAAATAAGTTATAAAAACTATAGTATCTATGTATACAACAACAACTGTGACTACACATTGAATAATGTATAACCACAGTTATGGTGTATCAGATGTCCAGCGAGTATTCAGGGTCGTTCAGTGTAATTAACAAGTTACCCGTATGTTAATTGGAGATAGAATTGCATATTAGTTTTAACAAAATAATTATGTTTTTAATTTGTGTTGTCTTGTAAGAATAGTACCTATGTTTGTATGTCAAAAATGACGCAGCAAATCAGATGAGTCAGCCCGGCTCTCATTCTCTACCTTTGCTTTTGTGGCAATCAATGTATTTCTAAAAAACCATACTTGAAAAAAAGCACACATTACATTAGATATTTGTAAAACTTTTAGCACTTTAAAGTTTATTGTGGGCTCTTAACTTTTCTTAGAGGACATTGGCAATTTTCAAATTTCGTTTTTAGGATTCTTACATTTATTAGTAATTTGTGTTATTATAATTTCTTGCATGATACCTTCCAAGGGAACAATGAAAAAAGCTTTACTAATAAGAGATAGGTATTCAGCTCTAGACTAATCTGGCAAAGCGGAAGTCCGAATACTAAATAGGTACCTGACATTATAAATAGAGTGGTAGAGCCAGGCTTTTGCGTCATCAGCCTACGCGGGGTGTTCCCGGGTGTTAATGCGCACGCGTACTACACCCACATAAATGTCGAAGGTCATCTCAGATCCCTGGATCCTAGGACTCTCGGAGCGCTAAATTGATTTCCCTGCTCGTGTAGTTATGTAACCCTGACCTTTTGCTTTAACAAATCGATTCAGGTTGTTATTCAAAATAGAAATTTCATTTTGCCATCGCCATAATAAATCTACCCGCAGAACTATTTGATGCCAGTTTAGATATATTTGTAGCTTTTCTTTCATTTTTTTAATCCACATTTTTAATAGCTGTTACTTTAGCATAATATTATTACATTTTTGTTACGCAATACAGTGTATCTAGACCTACTAGGTACCCTACATGACGTGAACGACAGTGGACAAATACGGTACATTCATTTGTCAGAAAAGGTTTTAACAAATTTACCAAAGAGATCCTTTTATTCCTATTAAAAATGAAAAAATGTTTGCCGCCTAGGAAACTCCAATCTATGATTAAGCATTAATACAAATTGCCATTAATCCTCTATGTTTTGGTTTCATAACGTGTCAAATTATCTTCACAAACGCTCATAATTTTGCTTGTTTCAATATAGGTATCTGAATGTTCTAATCGCCAAAGGAACGAATTCATTATAACCGGCAGCTGTTCGGATGTAGTCATGATTCGTGTCGGTCCAATTAATTTGCGCGGGTGTCCGTTCAAGTTGAAGACAATCAATTACGTTTCAAAAATATATGCACGATAGTATCGCAACATGTCCCTACATATTTAAAAGTTCCTTTTATTTACATACTTTTATTATTAAACTAGCTGACCCGGCGAACTTCGTACCGCTAATAAAAGCTAGAATGGGAATCGAAAGTTAAATATTTGACAGGAAAGTAGGTAGAACAGTTTATATGGGCAAATGAAATTGTTGTTTTTACTATTTTCTTCGCAATTTTCCCGTTTAAACCTTCCCTGGACTACGACAAACATTTCAAAATCAAAATCAGCTAAATCGGCCCAGCCGTTCTCGAGTTTTAGCGAGACTAACGAACAGCAATTGATTTTCATATATATAGATTAGGTTTGTAAAATAAAATTTAACAAATATGTATTGTGTGCTTTCTAATGATTAATCATTTAGCTTGCTATATGCTAACAAACAATATATTTTATGTAAAATATATGGCGGGGGCACTGCCGTGTCCTCCGATGTTTTGTGTTTTATTCTTTATTTTATACACTTATGTAACACTTGTGTATATTACACACACATCATCATCACTACATAGTATAAAACAAAGTCGCTTTTTCTTTCCCTATATCCCTTTGTATGCTTAAATCTTTAAAACTACGCAACGGATTTTGATGCGGTTTTTTTTAATAGATAGAGTGATTGAAGATGAAGGTTTTTATATATGTTTTAACCCGTGAAAAGCCGGGACGGGTCGCTAGTTATACAATTATTAAAAACTAGTTTCTCTCCATCTGCGAAAATAGAGAAAAACAATGTAGGTACCTGCTATTATAAGAGCACCGTGTTCAGTTTTCCGTGCCAAATCATCCCATTACAATGCAATATACAATGCAAATGTAAATATCTTTTGTTACAGCTAAATTATTAAAGTGAGTAATTATTTATATTTGAGGCGTATATTTCACTTGGTAACTGTTTATGTGTACGGATAACTCGAGTTATGCAATCGGCGTATATTATTATTATTAAAGTCCTATGACCCCCAGGCGGGGCGAAGGGCGTCCATTGTGCTCCGCCATCTCGTCTTGTCCTGGGCCACGCGTTTGGCCTCGCTCCACGTCATCCCGATGTCCCGCACCTCCGACAGGATAATTCGCCTCCAAGACTGCTTTTATATCGGCGTAGGTACCTATTATGTTTTATGGTTAATAGGTAGGTATAATACGACACCAAAAACCGTTTCGAAACTCATCCACTTGATTTTCCGTAGTACCTATACGTTAAGATCTCTGATTTTCTTAAATACTTAACTTTATCATATCAGATTTCAAATTATTGCATCGAAATGTGACATCTGGCTTAGCAAACCTATATATATCGATAAAGTTGATGCTGCATGGTTTCTGATTCCATATTACGTTAATAATAATGAAGCCAAATTACTTTCGCTTATAAACGTATGAAATTATAATTAAAACATATTTATCGCTAATATTTACGAAAACACAGGGGCCTATAAAACAAATTATTATTACGATTTTAATTATTTCTTATTTATTTATTTACTTATTTATTTCTTAGGCTACGTCAGAGATGGTCCTTGAGGTGCCACATTTTTTTTCGAAATTGATTCAAATTAAAAAGTTGTAAGGAGATTGTTGTTTGGTTGTCATTTAAATTGATTTTTTTGTTTACTTATTGCGAATAATCTATAGTATAATTAAAATTCTGTATTAATTCCAGATACACATGACGAGTTCTTCCTGATGGGCTACTGAACAAAATTACGTTTGCCGAAGGTAAGTAAAATATAAAAACTATATAAACTATATTATATAATTAGGTATTTTCTTCCAATATATATTTATTAATAGGTAAATATTTATTTAGAAAACAAAAGTAGGTACCTAGTTTTCATAAAAGTTTTTAAGCTCTATACTGAATTATGTACAAGATATTAAAATATCTAACGATTAAGTTTCTATAATCGAATAAATCATCATACTACGTGCCTATATAATCTTATCTGCTCCGAACCTTATTCAAAACAGATTCATCTATTCGGTATTTATGCCAATGGTTCGCAAATTCTCATTCGCGGCTACGTTCATCTACGCAAAATATTTGCAAGCTAAAGATTAATTTCTTTTTAAGATCATAATCAAGAATTCACAAAAGTAGAGTCCATGAAGAGTCTAGCAATGATTTTTTTTAGATTATCACTGCAACTGATAGCTTAGCTCTTTGGTAACATGATAAATGTACAGGTATTGGGTGCTATCGACTATTTGTCTTCACTCTATATTCCAATAGAGTTAGATTATAAATGTAATTATCAGATGCTCGTTGGAGGCTCCGCGTGTATAATTTGTAGTCATTGTCTCATATGGGTGATGTCACTGTATAACTGATAAGATATAGGAAATAATATAGATAATAAATAAGGTTTGTAATAGTTGAATACTTCGTCAGTTTCATCCTTTTTATTGTTTAATTAGCTCCAGACCATAGAGTATCTTATTATTTAGATTTTTATGCTCCAGACGAAGTTGGAATAGGAATTTTGTAATGCCCTACGTTGTTGAGAATAGGTTGTGCTATTCCAGTTTCAAAAAGGAAGTCCCACGAATATATAAGACTTATTCTTATAGGAATTTAAGTTCATTTAATTTGCATATATACGTCGCGAAAGAAACAGACTACAGTGAATTATTGTGCGACTTGCGATTTAGTGCATGGATAGAACCAATTACCTACATCGATTACAAAAGTGTTTACGGACTATAGCCTTCGCTTTTGCGCCCTACCTATATTAAAAGTAGGTTCTAAAACTAAAAAAAAAAGCATTTATAAATAGAGATCATTTCAGTCACTGCGGAGGTATACATGTAGGTACCTATGACAACACAAATGGTGCCCCAGACCTTTGTCTGAAATTGATAGTGTGTATCCATAAATCCATAAATCCTGTCTTGTGATTCAAAAAGTAATATTTGCTTTTAAAATAATTTATATTTAATCCTTATTTTATTTTATAAAGCAAGCGCGACTAAGTAGGTACCTACTCACTATTGCAATCTGCATCAAAACATCATTATAATTCTTATCTAGATTGATATTATAAGTATCTACATACATATTATTATGCCCTAGTACTTTTTTATTATGTATCAATCTGGATCAAAATATAATAAAAATTCAACAAGGCTATTAGAATGCCATACCCGAAAAACTCATATTACACACAAAAACACATTATATCATTAATTATATTTAAAATTTCGTCAAATATCGAATGCGCATCTCAAACCTTACTCGTAAACACTTTTCTAAAAATAAGTGTTTGTTCACGAATAATTTTAAAACCTTTAGAACATTTACTTATACATCATCTACAAATTAAGAAATACCCATTGTTATTTCTATGTTCTTACCAAAGAGTTTATAGATACTAAATGTAAAACAGGTAGCTAGTAGATACATGACGTAGATAAGACAACAATATCCACAAACATCCGATTTGCACGTGCCTTACGTATACACACGTATACGTAAGATTGTGTGCGTGGCTCAAGGTCAAGGTTGGCACGTGGGGCGGGCCGACCCCACTTTCCACCCTTCTTTCTCTACAGCCGCGGGCTGCCGTAGATACATATTATATACTAGCTATCTGCCCGGGTGTCGCAGGGGTGTACTAAAGACGAATCCTTAAGTTTGAATCAGTCTAATGGAGATTTTTTAACCAAAATGTTTACTTTTTTGTACGATTTAAAAATACTTCTTGTTGTAACTATGAGAATTACTTACAAAAAGACTTAGCCAAATAGGTGTGTAACCGTTCTGAACATAAGCGCTTATAATATAGTCAAACATTCGGCAATTGATTGTTGTTTAATGTTTATACAGATTACTATTTATAATAAAAAAACATTTCCATAAGTATAAAAATTGATAAATTTATATATTTGATTTTTTATTACATATTTTAAGTAAGCTGTTAGGAATATTATTCAAATAAAATTTTAACGGCTTTCTTAAGGTTAGGTCTCCTGTCGTTAATTTGACATTAAAAGTTTCTTCTAACTTTCTAAAATTTGGTTAAAACTTAATAATATGTTAAATGACATTTCTAATAATAAGATGCGGTATATTAAAAAGTTACAATTATAACCCATAAACTAATGAATGGTTCGCAAAAATCTTCTTGACGCAAATGCTGACGTCAGCGCTTTGTATTGTTTGATAATCGATTTAATGCACTTGTTTATAGCATTAAACCACATATAATTATATTACTTAAAATACCTAGAACTAACTATTCTTGTATTATAAGTTTTCTTAGGAAATGCTACATTAATTTTTATTGTATTTATTGATTTGTTATTCTCTAAAATATTTTTGTTACTAGTATCACGTTACCTCAATAGCTTGTTTAAATTTAAAAAGAAATACTAATAATTATTCTACATCGTCGATTTTTTAGTTTTAACTAGTTACTGTGTTGTAGTGACATCTTCAAAGGTACAGATTAACAGCGCGAAAGTTTAACTCAGTTCTGTGGCAGTTACATAGGTGGCACTGAATACAGCATTCGTGTAATTGTAAACATAAGAGATGGCGCTGGTGTTTTACCAAGCAAATTATTAGTTCTGTAGATTGCTATAGTGCTAACTAGTACCTATTAAGAGTGCAAATTTATTATTTTGATTAGGATTGACAAGTTAAAAAAATAAATGTAAATTATTAGAATTTTTTAAAAATGTTGTTACTGTATATGTTAAATAAAACATATTTTACATTCTTTAAATGTATTCCTATATTTTTTACTATTTTATAACTATACTAGCTGACCCGGCAAACGTTGTTTTGCCATATTAATTTTTGGGGTGGGCTACCCTTATCACTTAGAGGTATGACAAATAGATAGTAGCCGATTCACAGACCTACTGAATATGCATATAAAATTTGGTAAAAATCAGTAAAGCCGTTTCGGAGGAGTAAGGTAACTAACATTGTGACACGAGAATTTTACATATAAGATTATATACTTAAATTATATTTTTTTATTAACTTTAAATGGTTGGTTTTACTTAGAGCATTTACCCTATAAGTTTCTATCTCCATGAATTCTCCTTAATTAGGAACATTAACTAGGTACTTAAACCTCAAGTTCGCGAAAAAGAAGGTAATTTCGCTAGTGATATATATATATATTTACATTGAATTGTCATTGAATAAATATTTTATGTAATAAATAATTTTAAAATATTTTAGCTCCAGGTAAATTAATATTTCCAAACACTTCTATTACCAATGTAAATACTGGCATAATAGCCATGGAAAACGTTAGGTACATGATTTATTTCGATTAACAAGGCTAAATCAGTACGAGTGGCAAGTGAAGGTATGTTGTTTGCAATCATCAGCTGCCTACTGCCTCAGTGTTGATGGTGAACAACGCAAAAGAAGGTAGAAGAGTAAAGAAAATAGCAAGATAGAGCTATCGAACGACCGGGTACCACGCTGTGCTCTCTTGGGATAATTGGCGAGTGAACACAGCTGGTGGTATCTCAGTTGTTCCTTAGTTCACTCCGCTTTTCTCAGCAAGAAATCTATGAAACAGAAGAATACTGTAACATGTAGAAGGAAAGAAAATTGTAACAAGAAGAATACCAACCGACATTCGGGAGCCGATCGATTTTAATTTATTGCGTGCTTTGTATGCCTTTATGCTGTCTCACCTTTGCAATGCAGATATCTTGCATTTAATTTAGGCTCCGTTCCTTTCTCCCCTCAATCTAAGCAGACGTTACTACACGTGTCGTTTTTTTTAAAAATCCAAACTTGATTTCCGCTATAACAGCGCGAAGGAAGCAGTAGGAGTATTTTTTGAATTGTGTGTTCTTTGTGATGTATATTCTCTTTTCGTGTTATTAATAAAATAATAAAACATCATAATACGCCTAATGGAGTTATTCAATTTTTATTAATATATAATATTTTTTTATACAGACTTATGAATAAAACGGTAAATTTAAAATTTTCAAGTAAAATAATATCAATTAAATCTTTGTTATATTTTCAAACTTTATCGAATATTGTGGCGTTGTTGATAATATTAGAGTAAGTATATTTAAATTGCTGTATTGATGAATAACGATTTAGAGAAGCTATTAATTACAAATTAGCTGGTCTAAATTGGGTTCTTGAATTATGGACCTACCATTTTCTTATCTCAAATTCCGTTCTGCCTTAGACGCATAAGTACCTAACATAGAAAGAGTGCGATAAACCATATTATATAAAATGTTGTAAACAGATTGATTTATGTATTCACAATTCAATTTTTTATGTATAAATAATTTGTTTATTTACGTTAAGTTTATTTAAATGTTAAATTAAAAGAACTTCATATTATTCAAAATAAACTATTAAAAATACTCTTTCAATTCCATTACCTAACTTCAACAATAAAACTGTATAAAGAAACTATATTAATGACTGTAATACATTAACGATACATACTTGCATATTATTAGAAAAATTTAAAACTTATCCTTCACGAAGGTGAAATAAATAAACGAAGTGTCTTTACGTCGGGCTAGTTTCTCGGTAGTTCCAAAGACGAGAACAAAATAAGGAAATAAAACACAATTACCTTCACAACTAACAAACTACAAATGTGAAAAATGTTAACCCATTTAATGCATTCAGAACGAAACGCTCAATATGTCGTAGAACTTTATTATGTTGACTGAGAGTGAACGTGTTAAGTGGGCCCTTTATACCTAGGTTTACGTCATGTGAAAGACAAGCTGTTAAATATACATGTAAATAATGTTCTCATGCAATAACTTTTTTGCCTTTTTTGAGAATAAAGTTCATTAAACCAAAACCGATATTGCATAGCCTAGGAAAAATGTTTGTGTTTCACATTTCTGGAATCATTATAAAATATACTTAAAGTGCAATAATTATAAAATGATTTTGGATGATAAACATTTCAACAGCTTTATCATTTATTTGACAATTGATTTTCTTGCCAATTAATTCTAAACAAAAAATTATGTACATGAAGGCTTTTAGATCTGAACCTTTATTGTTATGATGCTCATATAGGCGATTTTTATAAATCGCAGGATGCACCGTAATATTGAACATGTATTATTCTCAAAAAATGTTTTTACTTCAATTGTTATTATCAAGTTTCCTTTTTACTATGCATAAAAATTATAAGCCATGCAGAATTTGGGTTAAATATTCAAATTTCTTTCTCAACACTTTCTTATAAACAATTTCTTTTACATGACACTTAAAAAATTGAATTCTTCAAAAGATTCTTGGTTTTAGTGCTGTTATTGTAAATCTTAAGAATGTGAAACAAGAACTAAGTGTATTCTAAATTAAATTCGTAGAGCAATAACAACACATTTGCACGTAAGAGGCAACGATAAATTGCCATTACTCACCGGGAGAAAGTAAACATACGTACCTACCTAATGAAGAAAATTTTTATTCGAATGAGACAAAGAGGAAAAAGGGGATTTTGTGTTTAATGCCGTATGTAGACATGTTCGCTCGTCGTAAAACAAAAAAAGGAGGAAATAAAATAACGTATTTTTGAATTTTTTTAGTTTAAAGCAGCTCATTCTTACATATTATCGAAAATGTTTTCAGATTTATCTCTATGTCGTTGTAAGTTGTAACTTGTTCCAGTTAAGGTTAATCTAAGCACGCACCAAAGGGATACAATGATTACAAATGCATAGTGACGGTGTCGGAAGACTGATGTCTGAAAATAAAAATCTAATATGATTCTTATATTTAAAAAATATTTTGTAGTATAACTTAAAATACATTTACATATTTTCAAATGTTTATACAGTTATGCAAGTAACTGTATCAATATTTTATTTTGGTATTGTTTTTCTATTAATACTCATATTTTAATCGATAAGTGAGGTTAAAGTAACAGAACTTAGCTGGTGAATATAAATAAAAATATAATTAGAACGAAAACCACTCTTCGCTTAACAGATAAAGTGAAAGTGGTTATGAGAACTCGTAAACACATTTAACGCTTCAAGTTGAAGTAAATATTTTAACCTTGTATTGGGATTGGAATCGTCATAGAAGTGACTCTGTGGAGATTTAATGTAACTTAAACATGTCAGTGATAAATATGTAAATAAATAATAAACATATACATATAGATACTCAAATGAAAATCATTACACTATTAAACAAAACACTAGTAGTTTTCAGGAAATAATTTCTAGTTTATTTTTGACTCATACCTGTTTAAGGACTATATGATTATAGTTTATGTCTTTCAAAAACCTAATTTTACATTTAAATGCTGCTCTACGGATCCATAGTTATTGGATTTTAAATAAATGCTGCATTTTTAGGGTACATTTAGCAACAATTTTAATAATATGAGTTTTCCAAGTTGATGTAAGTATATGCGAGTATCTTGGCGCCTTCGAGTCTAAATAACTTTGGCTGGGGGCTAACAGAGCACAATTGGCATGCAAGCGTTGGCTTCGTGCTGCCAAGTGTCGCTGGCACAGCCCTTGGTTGCATAAACGAATTTGCGGCAAGGGCAGGTCGAGGTGACAAAATTGTTATATCCGTTTTTATATTGGCCATTATAATTTTCTCTAAATTATATTTATATTTTAACAGAATTTATGTACTATAATGTACCTAAATATATTTACAAAACACAAAAGGCTCATCAAAGCCGTTGGGGTGCGTACCCAAAATACTGGCTACATTACCGCGTTGTATCGCTATACTAACCCATTGGCTGAAATATGAGCCAGCTTTCGGGTTTCCTGTGGTTTTTTATTTAATTATATTTCTTCCTTTATATTGCTTGTTCTCCTTACTCTATTTCGTATTCGTCGTTATTTTTAGTACAACTTTTTTTCTTCCTGCTTCCATTAAATAGTCATGAATTTGCTTCTGAAAGTATTAAACAAGATAAAATTGTAAAAGTAACTAGTCAAATATTATGTTATAAACATTTACAGTGTTTATAATATAAATAAGACCTTTTGATTAATGGATTTAATATTTTAATGTATATAATAGTGGCCCCGGCGAAATTCGTATTGCTTCAGAGTTCCGAATAACGTGTCACCTTAAACATAATTCCATAGAAAATGTATGGGGAAACGAATTTTCGTCATAAACATTTTTTCGTGAATTTTTCTATATTTTTAATAGTTATCTACTATACTTGAATTAGACGAGAATGGAATTGTTATATATAGATAGATGAAAAGGAAGGAAAATTTTAATATGCTACGGCGTAGCACGTAGCACATTGTACCCTTTAAAACTGGATTGTATAGATAAAAAGCAATCAAATATATTTTCTTACGTTATCTCTTCGTATTTATAAAAATGTATTATATTTCTCACCTATTATATATATTATACAATCTACATGATTGTAATTAACTAATAACTTACTTGAGCTAACTCCTGATCCATAGTGTAACATATGTTTGTGGCGTATATCAGTAACCAATTATGATTTTTAATGTGGTTTTTCTTATTTGGCAGCGGAATTAGAAAAATATTTCAAATTTATGTATCAATTTAGGCTGTTATGTAAAAATTACCTGATTCAATTCAACTGTACTTTATATCACTATTGTAAGAGATTTACATATATAATGGATAAAACAATGTTATTATGGGAAATATGTTTTATAAGTGTGGTGTACCTAAAACAAAGGTGTTATATGCACTCCGCTGAGCTTAAAGGGTATAAGTTCAAGGACATCAGGAACCATGTAGCAGCAGCTGGATCGATAGAGGCTTCGATAGCGCTCTCTACTTCGCCGTGACCTGGAAGGGGGAGGGGGTGCATCGAGCGGCCGGGCTGCATCTAGCAGTTATTTCGGTGCACCTCGAACGCCGCAGTCGTTCTCCGTACTTCGGATCGCGCGCGCGTTTCTAACCGATGCCTGTTACGCCCCCATACACTCTGCTATACATATACGTGTTTTTAATTTGTTCTTTGTTAATCTTTTCTAACGATCAAAGTGTTAACGCACCTGTTGCGCGAGGTGAAACCGCGTGGAAAACTCTTTTTCTTAACGGACGCGACCACTTTCACCATTCACATTCCGCGCCTACGTTGCACTAAACCAGTCTATGCCACGCTAAGCTTAATTTTACCGTCTTTAATTCGTTACAGTGCCTAAGGTATTGTATTTAACTCAAGGTCCATCAATATTGTTAATTAGTTCTGTTGTGTCTGGTCTATCCGTGCCACGCACGATAACCGATATCTAATTACCAATGATTAAAATAAACATCTGTGTTCCTTGAATCAGATTTGCCAATGCAATTGTCACGTTATGCAAGATCTGATGCGTTAAGAATTTGTGCTGATAATTTAAGATGTTGTGAGAGATGCTGCAGCTGGCGATTGGCCAGGGATGCAGCCCTGAAGGTCGCGGGGCGAGAGGGTGGGAGGGGACAATGTATGACAGATAACTGTAATGCGCAAGTTCCGAAGACTAGTTTTGTAATTGATTATCGATCAGATACATAAAATGTGGAACTATGCACTGTGCAAATGGAATTCAGTGATTAGTTATGACTGACTACCTTTATGTATCATTATGTAATAAACAATGATTTAAACTTTCAAGTCTTGTCCAAATTTGGATTTTATTCTGTATTTCTCCGTAAATTTAAAATTTGCACAATATTATTTCAAACCATAACTTGGTGATTCAAGAACTGCCTAGAATTATTTCCACCAAGGATTATATCTTTGACATCTTCATTACTGATAATTGCACAATTGTGGCTTTATCCACAAATTCCCTTGACCGTTTGCCCTTTGCGAACCCAACGCTTCCAGTTGTGTTTTTCACACTCGTTACATTTCCATAAGATGGACAGCTATCACTTTCATCTTTGGAACTCGTATTTTAGCATCTCGATTGCGAAACGCATAACACACGACTTTCACTGGCGGGTCCATTGACCGTGGCTTGACTTTCTAAATGTCGTAACTCGCAATTGTAATTCGTGATACGCCTCGCCGATACACGCGATGTCATTACCTTTTTTTGCACCAAATCTGTAGAAAGCTGAAATCATTTCGATTCGACTTCCTTATGCGTAATGAGCGTAACTTTTCGCAAGTGATGTTTATAAACTTTTGTCAAAGGTTGGAGTTGCAGAGTTAACATTTAGACATAATAGTAGTGAGTAATCGCAATTTAGGAGTAAATAGTGTTAATTATATTATTTTTTATATAAAAGTTAACCAAACTGAATTTGGTTGAAAAAAAAGCAAGACTCAAACAGAATAGCTTATCGTGTTTAAAGAACCCTGAATAAATAAGAATCACAAATGTATGACTTCAATACTAACAATAACTATGACTCTAGCAATTAAACAATAACAACTGTAAATAAAACTGTACCTATAGCCAGTCAATGACTGGCTCCTTCCACTAGACTGAAAAACAAAGTAATAAAGTTACTAAAACAATTTTAATTTTTTTTTTATTCTGATTCTAAGTCATCATAACATAATCGCGTACGAGCATGCAACAGGCGGTAACCTGTGGAATGTAGTGACAACAAATCTTCGCAAGTACTGTGCTTTGAGGTCATTCCTTTCTTTTCCCACAGCGAACGATTCATATGTGCGCTCAAACGTTTATCGCTTGTTTAGAACCTGTCTTATAATCATTTATAGTCATCCGTTTCCGTAAATTGTGTTATGTTCGTGAGATTATTGCCAACATCCTTCATCAGTTTTTCGAAATTAATAATATAATAATTTACATAAAACTAGCCGAATCTCGTCTTTTTAATTCTTAAGCTTTCGTGGTTAACCCATCAGAAATGACTGAAATGAAATACAAAAAGAGTTCAGTTAAGTATACACCGACAATCGTAAAACAACAAGTCTTAATTGAAACTAGAGTTCTATTTTCCCATAAGTAAATTCATGTTAATCTTAGCACAAACGTCCTTTAATTACAACAATAGCACTAAATCTTTCATTTAGGTATTACAGCGACCCTGACCGCTCGTCCTAGGTTACCTAGCTGCGTCCTTGGGCATTATGCCAGCCCTCCCGCCCCGCGAACTCGCCAGGAAGTCACCCATATTGCTAATAGACTCCATCAATAGACGTTCAATAAACGAACATTCCTTATTAATGAGTATTGGTATATTATATGTGATCTATTCTTTTATTTGAAATTTTGGTCCACCATTTCAAACAATCATGGCCATTTGCATTATTCCAATGTTAAAAGAAATTCTCAAGTCATATGCTGTCATCTTTTTGTTTATGACTATAAAATACAGGTTTTTAACTAAAAGTCTCGAAAGTTGACGGGGTTAGTACAAATGCTTGTCAGTGTAAATGTAAAACAAATAAATAAAAAAGATAGGTAAGTAATATTTTATAAATTTGAAAAAAAAAACGCTTGTTAGGATTAGATCGATTACTAATTCTAAGACTAATTATGTATTAGAATTAAAAAAAAGAATAGCATACATATTTTGCATAAATTGAAAAAACGGTAAATAATTTTGATACGTTGGTAATCGATTTCTGTAATGAAACAAACTTTTTTTATAATCTTTTTTTTTACAGAAAGACCATGTTGTTTTTATATAATCTTAAATCTAAAAAGAGTTTTCTTTTGATAAACATAGTATGCGACACACGCGAAAATAGTCCCAAAATAAATCTTGAGACCTTCGTATTGGCTAGGCAAAAATATATCTTAGAACAACAGATAGGTTGACGTTAGAGAAGTAATGTTCTATGAAGCTATTTAGTATTTTGGAAAGAACGATTGTAGTGACAGTAGAAATTAATTAACTTAATCAAAATCAAAGCTTTAATTGAGTCATCTAGCTAAAATTAACACTTAAAATAGTTGGAAATTCTTAATTCAAATGTTTAAGGAATACGTTTATGATCCAATTTAAACGCAACGATTTCGAAAAACCATAGTTCTGATTACATAAAAATGTAATTACAAGGTTATAGAAATCGAATGAATAAAGGAAACTATGAAATGTAAATTTAATTCTTAGCCATTCAGTTCTAATATTCGATGTAAATGCAATACGTCCGGTGTGTTTGTTTGAGCTGAAGTGCATGCGCTAGATCTCTGTTCTGTTTGAGCTGGCGGGCCGCGAGATACATTCGTGAGTCAACCGACCTTGAATAAATTCACATTATTCTGTTTAATTGGTTTAGTACTACACGATCGCGGTCGCTTTTTATTTGAATACTTCAAATGACACCTAGATCAAAAGATATAATATATTTTTGTTGTTTCTCTTGCTTTAGGTTACTTGAGGTTAATTTTTTGATTTAATCTGTTAGTTTTGCGATATTTTCGCGTATCGTCGTGAGTTGGCCGTCGAAATAGAGCATCTATTTGCGGCTCGAGGCCCGTGGCGACATTATTGTAACATACCTTACGCACTGTGTTGTATAATATATACTATATTAGCGGTTATAAAACATTATTTTCAGCTCCAAAGTAACCTTCCCAATATAGAAATAGCAGAGTGTACATAACCTAGTTACTGATGCATCGAGATTCGTAACGCGTGCGTTTATGCAGTTTAAAATGTTCACGACATTGATTACGTATGTTAAGGATGAAAGCGATGGAAAGTAAGCGTGAAATGATGCAGAGAAACTGCAGCGGCGCGACAGGTGGCCATAGATCGTTGCGACAGCTCGGCCCCGTTGGCAGAACAGCGTTTTTGAAGCCGGCTCGCTGCAGTGGCTTTGCGAAACCGGCGGTTATGCAAGGCGCGCCGATGCCAACTCGCAGGCGCTCGCGGCCGCGCCGGAAGGAAAAGTGGAACGAGTCGCAGTGTGGCGGGCGCGCGCGCCGCTTCCACACGCCCGCCTCCCAGTCAAGTGCCCAGTGTCGTGTAGTGTCGCTTCTAGAACGTCCTACGCCTACAGTAGGATTATTTTAAACTAGATAAGACCTCGCTCTGATGTCGTGTCAACTCTTCAGCTCTCGTTAATGGCACGTGCTGTCACGTGTGCCTACCACCCCTCATTATTCACGCGATACCCAACAGTGATACTAACACCTAAACAATCCGTGAATAATAAATTTAACGATTCTTAAATTAGAAAGTCTATTTTACTATTCCATGCACAAGTATGGATATAACTAACAAATGATGATTCAGTGTTATGAAACGCTGTATTAATTAAGTTTTTTGAAACGGCTGGAAAGTGTTCTTCAGACCGTGTAGGCTTCCTGAAATCGCTCAATTTGTAAATCGTGAATCGCGCGTGATACTCTACCGGACTTTCGAAAGAATGTAGAAGCAATGTACTTATTAAACATCTCTATAGTTAATAGTTGGCAAACTGACATGTCGTGTCGTTATAATCATTGTTGAAAGGTCCCACGCGTTAAGTCGCATAAGCCTCTATCCATGTATTCAAGGACGTTTTAATAGTGTGTACAATGACAATCAAGCCATAATTTATCATGTGCCTCGTGTTCTGTTGCACAATGCAGCTTATCTAGCGGAGAGCTAACAATTATTTGCCCTCATTCTTATTGGGAGCAGTAGGTAGCAGTTGCATAAATTGATAGATGTAGTTAAATTTAACAATATTGATTATTTGTGTAATCTAGGTATCTCAATGATAAAATATACGCCATACAAATAATTGCTACAAATGCAACAGGACGTATTATATCAATGCATCATTCTTGCACCGTCACATCACGGAGGCGGCTTTAACTGTTCTTATGCAGGTACCTCATCCATTGAGATCATCATAGACCCGGATATTAATTAAGTAGTGTGCTGCTCCTTTGATATGGAATTGAACTAGAAAGTAGTGCTCAAACGCAATCAATCATAGACCAGTTAATGTTTTATTATTCGGGAAAACATGAGTAGGTAGGTACCTAAAATTCAAGAAGCGGAATTTATTCTGTATAGGTGCTTAATCTTTTTTTCTTTTTTAAATAGATCTCATTTGAATTCGATAAACATACCATAACATTTTGATTAAATTCTTTATCATTTTACAATAATTACATTATCTAATACGCTTAGTAACTGTCGGAAAGTTAGTACAACACAGAAAGATTTTTTTTATAATGATTAATTAGTGACCGGGAGTCACACATTTCTTAGATCATTATAACCTTTAAACTGGGAGTGCATTATAGAGTTGTTAGCTTAGGTAATATGATTTTAGCGGTTATGATGAATTTGGTACTATTGAAATTGAGAGAATGTTATAAATCTATTATTTTATCCAATGGGGCTGTCAGAGTATGCAAGGCCGCAAGCGTGACCTACTTACGTTCACCTTTGTTTTAACTAAAACCACGCGAATTTCAACCTTACGTCCAACTAATTACAATTGATGCTATTCGATATTCCATTAATAGTTAGTAACTATTCTATAACTTAAAAAAAACACAGATTATAATTTATTTTTATTCCAAATTTCATCCAGATTCACCGTCGTTCTAGTAACAACGTTTCTAGCAAACATCTATCCAACGTACCCATACTATCACGTACGACAGGATTATTTTTACTAGCAAGGAGAAAGGTCAGGGTTTTAATTTCTAAGACAGCGAAAGGTTTATGCATACAGAAAAAGGCCGAAAACATAAACAGAAATAGAAAACTGGAAGAAAAACACTGAAATTGGTCTGTCCCAGCTTTCTTTTCTAATCAGAAATGCATCGTTACGCAAGTATTATTCGTTATATCTTTGTTCTTATCATTTGATGCATATTTCAATGTACACGTGGAACTCGTGCATGATTTCCATATGCGTCACAAGGAAATCACTATAATTGTTGTATATGTAATTACTGTATGTATTTTTGTATATAGAGTTCAGTTACTCTAGAAAAAATTGTCTAAATTTGAGACGATTTAAGAAATCGATTGAATATACTAAATTCAGAAAATTATCTAAGTTACATTGAAGATAATTTTAGTTTTGCACTAAGTTGAATAATGAATATAACTAATTCCACAAAGCGTTTTCCCCATAATGTTTTTCATTGCAATTCGCGTTGCAATGACATCATCATGACTATAAGTACCTATGCCTAGATATAATAGATACAAGATATTCTGTTTTTGCTTCAATAATTATCATCATTATAGTTACTTATTGCACACGTATTACTTTTATTCTTAGATTAATACTGTAAATAAAACGGTCGACCATTTTAGTTTCAAAATTAATTTTTAAAAACTTAAAACCATTCAAATTACTTTTAGCCTACGTTTGTTTAAATGTCACGCTCTCTCTACACTTTCCAAATACAAACTTTCAAATATACCTACTAGTTAGTTTAAAGTTATGTGGTCTTCACAATTGCGAGCAGACAGGTACGCGGTAAACAAACCCATAGTGTTCTACACGTTGTGAATGCATAATAACAATCTATCAATAATATTATATTATTAATTAATCTGACAATGGACGCGTTAGTGAAATACTAATTAATGTATGTAACTCAAATGTAATGATCGGGACGTGATATAATTTTTAAATGTAACATATCAATGCACTAACACATTTAAAATAGTGACCCATTAACATAGAGGACATTAAGTGATAACGGGGAAGACGTGTTGCATAGACTCGTAGTGTTGCGCCTAGTGAACCTCAATGTCGAAGCTTGTACGCCCCGGGGTTCGTGCCAGGAGTGCGTTTGCAACGCACGCGACAAGTTTGCGTTTATGCAAAATTGACACTGTAAATGCACTATCTGGTACGACACCCAGGGGCGTGATGCACCGCATCAGATCAACCGTTCGGAACACCAAACTACAGTTCTTAACCATTACGAACTCTTAAGTGACTTTTAGTTTAATTTTATTTATGACTGTTATTTGTACCTCTTTTATTATTTAATGTATTATTTTGCAAGAGTTTACCTATTTGTGTTGATTTTATTAGTGTATGAATCTTATTTAAGTTATAGTTTTTGTATATTTGTGCAATATATTTTATTTGTAACTTGTCGATCATTTTTGGGCTTTTTATATTGAAATGGTTTATTATACTGCTTTTTTATTTTTGTTTGTTTTATTTATATTATCATATCTTTTATACAGTAGTGGTGGACTGAGGATCTGTTAAAAATATTCTTATTTACCAACGAGCTTAATTTAATAGAAAATATTTTGATATTTTTTCTTAACTTTAGAAACATTACATATATTATGAATTTTTGAGTTAAACAATGATATAAATCGTAGAAATTGCCATAACATTTCTCAAAGTACTTACTTTAATTAAACTTTTTGGTATAAAAAATAGAGCATAACTGATACTGATAACTCAAAGTCAGATTTAATCCCTGGATAATGTATAAAAGCGACATGTAGATTGTATACGCACGTTGAGATCAAACAGCTGACGGTGAGAAATGTTGGCTGTGTAATTATAGTTGCAGACCACAGATGCAGACGTGTTCCAGATACCTAGATGCACATTGTTGCAATCTATTCATGCCGAAGCAATATAATGTACTTACTATGGGTAGAATTTGCCATATAATTATAATATCTTTAACTCATTACAAACTCACAGCACTAAGTTACAATTTATTGTGCATAATAAATTTTAATTAATTATTATCAACTTATCTATGTCAACATAATATCTAATGAGGTCTACCCATTTGTATTATTGGAGCTAAGATATGTGTGAACCAATGAAACATCTTTTATACGCGTATTTAAAAAAAAATATTTATTTAAAACTACTAATAAAACGTACATAGTAAGGTAGAGTATAAACCTGTTTTACATGTTTTTCCGTTTGACTGACACCTCGTTGCAATATAAAATATAAAAAGACACATACACACAACACACTTATAAACTGCGCGCAATCACCCGCGTCACGCATTACGTCCAACTGAAAACATATATTATATAAACAAAAGGAATACCCACTTACTAATGATAGAAACCTGTTATTGATGCGACGCAAGAAGTGGTAAGGTGGATATAGTATTGAAAACATACGACAAAATATTCGCGTTATGAGTATTTTATTGTTAATTGTCCAGTGTAATAATTTATATTTTATTTTTCAACTGTTTTTTCTTCATGTATCGTATTTATGAGATATTTTTGTTTATAATCAAGTCTTTTTTATATTTTCTTCAATTTTACTTATTCTAAAATATTTATTCTAAAATAAATTTGACAAAAGTACCTAAGCTGAATTGATCCATCCGTATTTGAATTATTTTAGCCATTCATATTTATGATTTAACTTTGAAATACATAAATTGATATTTTAAAGTCAAAAGGCTTCTAATACTTTAACAGTATGGGTAACAATATTAAGTTTAAGGAATGCTGTAGTAAAGAAAAAGATTTGAGTTTTAAAGTGTAAATCATATTTTACAATGCAGTTTATTGGATAAAAGAAGCTGGTATGCCAGTGTGTCAAGTATAGCGGTGTGTAAGAAACCTTATGTAGTAATCTCATTTTACTACAACTTACTGTAGTCAATTATAAACCCACACAAATACCGCTCATGGTTACAGTGTACTGGAAATATTATTCCTTATTTGTTTTAACCTACTTTTACAGTCTTAAATAACTTAAAAAAAAAAACAATTATTAATGATTTTTGTAAATACATCTCTTTCTCTTTTTAGAAATGTTTCAATACACACTCTTGAAATGAATATCGTCAGATATATATGATAATAAAATATTTAACATATTAATGACCGTTGGAGTGCATAGCTAACACTTGGCGCATTACCGTGTTGAATTGTTGTGCTATACCTGGCCGATAAAATAATTTTATTTTTATTAAACGTAGTACACAAGTCTGAAATCACAAAATTAATGGAGTTATTAGACAATTCAATAGTGAGTTAGTCTCGTGGACATAAGACAGAAGGAATATAAATAAACATGGAAGGATTATGGAGATATTAGAGCAAACAAAACTTAAGACCTTAAAAAGTAATACCTTAAAACTAATCTATTTAAACTAATTTTATTTAAAGGACTTAGGACATTGCAAAATCTATTTTACATGAAAGGCCACTTTTTGAAGAAGTGAAAATACTTCGCTTTCTCTTATTTCGTTTGGATTAATGCCGTTTTTAAGTTAAGCGCTTACAAATATTTGACAAGATTATATTTATGTTTTGAGATGGCTTCGAGTAATGTGTCTTTCATAAATTGTTATTAATAAAACTTTAAAAGGTTGGTACTCATTAATGAGACTAGGTAGATTAATTGAAAGAAGTTGACAAAACATTCCACATTCGACAGATATGCTAATTTAGGCGTAACGGATTTGATGTCGAAGATACCAACAAGAGAGGGGCTGCCGACTTTCGCTTATCTCCACTCGCTAAGTGGGAAAGTGACCTTATAATATATTGATTGACCTTAGAATATAATGAATGTAGTAAAAGCGTAAAATCAACGAAAAACCCTTAACAATACAACTGATATTATCACATTTAAGTGGATATACTTCTTTATTTCTTACATTTTGGCGCTTGGGCTGCTGAATCAATTTCACTGAGTTTTGGTGAGATAAATTTAAAGAATGGAATCTTGAACGCCTCTGTTTTTTCCATATTCTATGCAGATCATGCCATGGGCACTATTTAGTCTAAAAAGTGATTTATTATTTACCAAGTTAATAAAATTATAATTTATTTTGTTGTTTTATTAATAAGATTACCTATAGAAATTTAATAACATATAAGTATGTTATCATTTATGAAAAGACAATGAAAAGTCATGATATTTATTTAAAGTAGTTAAAAAATAACAGCAAATAGCTTCATTTGATAAGCAAATAGAAAAGCAAAGCATTTTTAACACAATTATTTATAGATATTATTTCCTTCAAGCAAAAATGCTTGTAAAATAGCTTGTGAAATCTATAAATTTCATACTTATTCGACCATACGATAACATCATTATAAACGTTATTTTTTTATTAACAGCATTGGACGGATTTTTATATAAACTTATTGTTGAATCCTAATGATACAAGCTGAATATAATATGCACTCAAGTTGTGTATTTCTAAGGTATGCGATATGCATGACTGCAATAGAAAACGACTGGCAATGCCGTCGTAATATCTACTGGGATTGCAAACAAAATTAATATTATTTTTCTGAAGCACTTTAAAGAATATTGTTTTAACTTTTTGCCAATTGGACTCTCGAATTGTATTTGTAATGTAATTAGTAAGCCCTGAAAGCCCTTGTGAGAGACATAGGGCAGACTCGTTTTTGCGTCACTAATCATTTTACTAGCGAATCTATGCTCTCCAAATCGATTTCATTTGTATGATCGAAGTCTGAACACCGTGTAAAAAAAAATTACGCTACAAACACACACACTTATTAACAGACTTAGAGCTTATTATATAAAACCCAGGATAAATAAGTAAGATTTTCTTACCACGAATGATAGATAAAAGCATATAAAAGTACGGTACCCATCGCATGCCACAGGAAGAGTCGATTACTGTCAAAAATATCAAACTTCATTGAGAAGTTTGACAAATATTGCAAGTAAATTTAACTGTCGATATGTTTATTAATTACTCACACTGGGAGCAAAGTTATAAATAATGAGGATTCCAGAAGGAATTTATAACTACTACTTACAGTCAATTAATATAATATATCTCATATTAAAAGTTAATATCTGCAACTTCATCTGCATAAGATAAGGCCAAAAGAGCCAATTACTTTCTTAAAGAATCCATAATGTCATGAATTTGAAATATTATACTAGTTTAGACTACTTGGACTATTTTTTTTTATTATTAAATAGAAAGTAGCTTAAGTTAAAGTAGTAACATCAGCTATATTCCAGCGAGAGGTTTGAGGTGTCTAAAAAGGCATAAATAATTAGTTAAACCGTTCCGTAAAAAAGGTTTCCTTTTTTAAAGAAATAATCGAGGATAATAATTATTTTCAGGTCATGGAGGCATTGCTGTCATCTGAAGACTACTGGACGATGCCTGGCCTTTGCAGTAAAACACCGAAATAATTAAATCGTAACCTTTCGTTAAAATAGTGCATTGAAACTATCACTTCTATAAGAATTCATATTAAAAATATAATATATTTAATTTCGGGCCAATTATATAAATAAAAATGTTGTTTGGGAGAGCCCTAAATACTTGTCCTTTGGTTATAACCTAGAAAGATTTTCGAGAGTTTTAAAACTTGGTGATTTTATAGATGTCGATAATCTATCTTGGCGGATGTTAACAAGCCCCATAGTATTTTAACGTAATATGCTGCAATTCGGGCATTCACACTAATATAATATTTATAAAATGAATTAGATAAATATTTCTACAATTTATGTAATAACACCTTATTTTGTAAAATCAATAGTTAATTTCCACACCACTTTGAGGTAGAGAAGCACTGATTACAGAACGAATTATATGCTTTAAAACGACCGCTGATCGCATTTTAACAATTTTTTTTTGTCTAAAGCTAAGCAAGCGTTTGGTCACAATCTCATCTGCTGGTAAGTGGCGATGCAGCCCACGCTTGCTCAGTAGGAGCCTTTAATAAAGTGCATCGATCTTCTGTCTTGTCGGTATGAGCGACATGAGGTGGTAAAGTTCAAATTCGAAAAAACCACATCGAAATCTAGTCACCAATTTGCAAAACTTCCGGAAAACTTTTTGGGCAACCTTATTCGTTAAAACGCCTCCGTGGCTTAGTGGTTTTCGTGTCTGCGTATTGGACCAGAGGTCCTGGGTTTGAATCCCGGGGAAACAAATGAGTTTTACAGTTGGGTAGGCACAGGAAGCTGATCACCTACTTGCCTGTAAAGAAAATTATCAGTGAAACAGAAATGTGTCTGCCCCATACCTCACTACGGGTTATTCACTATTCGATGTTAACTGAATGAACGATTCCCAGGTTATTTCGTACCAAATTATTCAAAGAGACTGAATTGGAATAGTTTTCGAAACTATATAATTTATATAGCTACCTTAAATACAAATACAAAATGGAGTAATAGAAAATAAAAAGTTGTCCATTCCGACACCTATATATATATACTAAATCCATACTGGTATCTAGTAAATTCATAAAAGCCTCAGGTAACAAGCCTTGGAGAACAAGATAAATTCTTTTGTTTATAAATAGCTTCACTTTAAATACGCAGAATGAAAATATAATATTATTAATAAACTATTAGAATAAGAGAGAGTAACTTACCTACCGACAATTTTATTGTATTAAATTTTTATGTATAGATTATATGCCTGTATCTAAGCAGAAAAAGAGGCTGTTTATATATTGTAACAGAGCTGTTAGTCGCGACAAATTTGTACAAGAATTTTTACAATCGGATGGATCGCTCTTATTTATTATTAATATAATTAATGATATATTTTAACAGATATTTTCGTAGCTTTTTCTTACTTAAATTTCAGATAGGGGGCGCTGCCCGTTCAACACAGTCTTAAAACTGCTTATTACCGGACGATAACTATTCAAGATTCCTGAAGCTGAAGTCTGGGATGTCCGCCTTGGCAGTGTGGTTAGCTGGTTGTTAAGTAACGACCAACAGCCACTAACGGCACTGCCTCTGCGTGCTCCTTTATCACGTCGGAAGACAGCAGTCAGCAGCGATAGAAAAATGAAGGATCTGCGTTTCATCTTTACGCCACATTGACTAATTCCTTTGCTCATGATTAACATGTTGTGATTATAGGAAATTCAATACATTATTATACGAGTAAAAATTTAGCCTTTAACCTGAAGGTTTTATTCCTAGAGAACTTAATCGTTTGAAGAGCATACCTAAAATCAGACAAAACTAGCATCTCAACCATGTGTTTAATATTTAATATTTTTTTTATTAATTATTAAAGACTTCATACAGATATAAACTATCAAACAAAAATAAAAATAAAAACTATTTTATTATATGTTTGGTGTTCTTCTTTTAATATGTGTACTATAATATAAGAGGTTCAATTGCCCGTAAATAGAGGCGCATTTACTGATATTGTATTTGGTTTTTTTTTCTTAAATAAGTGCCAAGTATTTTTTAGAAATTGAGAAATTATAAATTAAATATCCAATGGGTTATTTGCTATTAATAATGTCAATGTTGCCGACATAAGTTTGCACGTAACCAGTAGTGGCGCTGTGACAATTTTTATTCAAATGTTGGTTAAGGTGCTATTCGCGCTACCATTGGGGTTGAAAAAACTTACATATAAATTAAGAACTGGAACAAAAGATACAAAGTTTTCGCATATATATTGTATAATAATGTGTTCTGTAATAAAGCATAAAGTAAATGTCTGACGTAATTGTACTTGTAATTATTTAACAAAGATCGTATAATAACACTGTCTTGTGAATCTTAAACCTCGAAATAGGATTCTAAATTCGATTTACACAAAAAACTTTCTTATTTGCATAATTGCCATGAAAATAGATAGGTATGTGTGAAAATAGCGTCACATGCGAAGCGTCAACACTTGTCGCTAATGCACAGAAATAAATGTAATTAGGTACGTTCAGGTGCATTTATGGGCGACGAGCCAACTCGTGGCACGAAACACGTGGAATTAGCTCACTATTCATCATGAACTATCAGGGACAATGGTAATGGGCCTTTGAGGACAAAATATTGTTCTAGATATTTTGAAATAGGTATGTACATAATTTGAGGTTTGATGAAAGAGGTTTTGTTACAAAAACATTGAATTAAACGAGAGAATGCGTGAACTTTACTAGAAACATTGAATATGGTTAAAAATAACACGTAAAGCGAAATCGGTCCTTACGTTGGGACTGCTCCCTTGACCCCGATAGTACGTACATCGTGGTATTTAAGAACTAAAATTCCATATTTGTAATTTGAGGCAACATCTTGATTTTTTATGCTCACTTTTTTACGAGGCGTTCGTGCGCACTCTTATTTTTAAAATGTTAAATGTAACCAGTTTTTGTATGTGATGCAATCGTGCACAGGTAAAATATTAGTTTAATGATCTAAATAATTGTTAAGTTTGTTGAAGTTGAAGTTAGGCAGTTGAAACGATACCTACTTAAGTTGTTTTTGTTACGTATCTACTTGATATTTTCCAGCGAATAAATTTTCAAATATTTGAAACATAATTTATATTAAGTCGGCATTGATTGTTAATGGTTTTTAATAAAAAAATTATTTTAATTCTACGCGTAGTCGCGGACATCAGCTAGTATATTAAAAAAGGTTGTTCATAAGCCCAAAAGAGGATGTTAAATAAAGACATTAAAAATGTACAATAAAATGTTTATTACCTTTACTACACATAAATTACAATCAGATACTAGTGTAATGTACAATGGCTACTAACTAAAAATGCTTCCTTAACTATTATTACAAAAATATACGATTCTAACTTATATTATAGAGACCAAACACATTGTCAGATTAGAACAAGCCTACGGGAAGTTGGAAACTGCTAAAGTAAAAGTATATAAAAATAGTATGTTACATATTGTATACAATCTATAACTGAGTAGGTACCCACTAGATTAATGTAATATACTCTACGAAAACAGGATATAAATTGAAATTGTGGCTGGTGTAATAAATAACTATGATTTATTAAAGAGTTTTATTTTTCAAACCTCTCAAGTACGTTAGTTAAAGTCGGTGGGTACGCGAATTCTACTAATAAAGGCGTTTCGTTTATCGTTAAATAACTAAAACATTGTACAATATTTAAAACAACCTTTTTACTCGATTGATATGCTTATAATTATTTTAACAATATATAAATCGTTTCAAATGATTTTGTCAATCGCGGATTCCGACGTACGGTATCCTGCGATTGGTTATGACGTATAACCAATAAATCACTGCGTAGCGTGCAACAAGCTCCCAAGTGAATTCAACTCGAAATTACATAATACAGAGGCTGATGGTAATATGATATTCAGTGACTGACACTTACGCCTGAAAACTAAAAGCGAGTGACACCATTGATGGTACAAAGCAAAAGGTATTATATATTATAATACATATTTAAAAATGTAATAAAAAATTGAAATATAAATAATTTCATAATAATAATTAATGCAAGATCACGCTCACACATTTGATGTTATTTAAAATTAGTGGAATATTCCCAAAAAGCATACCAGCTGGCGCAATTCGTAATTATATTGCTTATATGAAATGTTATCTGTAGATATTGAAAACAGAATTTAAAAATACCGTTTAACATAAAAATTATAGGGTACAGAAAAAAATCACAATTTATCGTATTAGTTTTTCAGTTTATTGCCAATATCACATGGACACGTCACACGAACAAATTCAGGCTTTAAAGAGGTAGGTAGTTGTTTTCCATAACATTCATTGAGCGAAAATCATTACGAATTATTAAATCGAGACCGAAATTCGACTTTTGTAACAATTTCAAAGTGGTGCTGAATCACACTTGGTTTTGGCAAACTATATACAATAGTTATACACTATATTCAATAACTCAACTTTGAAATCCAATAATTTTCCATATTTCAATTATGAGCTTATAAAAACAATTTATATGTAGGTACTCGTTTCAGTTATGAGCTTAAAAATTAGTTTTTTTTAAATAACATTTTATACTTACTGTCAAAAAATTTATATTCCGAAAGTATTTTCATATTTCAAAATCTTTACATCGATCAAGTAGAATAATTTACAAACCTTTTACATACGAAACGCAATGTGCAAATATTAAAGAAATATAATATTTACATGGATAATATTTTAGTAAATTTTTAATAAGAAAACCAAAAAATCATGTAAATAACAAAACGTTACAGCAAGATATTTTATATCGCCATCTTGGCGCTTGTTTTACGTAAAAAAAGTACAATTAATAATGTATTTTCGAAATGTAACCATACCATAATGTAATTGAAAACGTTTACCAAAGGTTATACGAGAAATTAGAAGAGTATAGAAATTACATAATAAAAACAAGTGACGACACATTAGAAATTTTCAAACAATTGTTGAAGAGAATTATGACGAACCCTCCACTTATGTCTATTTTCTAAACTTTATATGTAATCTCCTTAAACAATCCGTTCCACTTGATTTACAAAAATTACTAATAACTAGCGAGCCATTACTAATAAATCTATGGTGTTAAAAAATATATTTCCTGTATAAATTGCCAATATAGATATAACGCAACAAACACTCAAGTCAATGTACATTGAGAAACGTCATTAAATGTATTCTATCCCCTCTAGGCATAATATTATAAAATGGATGACATTATAAATATAAAATTCTCGTAGACATCCGTAATATCTACCTTGATTTAAAAGGTTTGAATTTCAAATATTTTAAACCTTTTTCGCGAGACTTCGTGAAACGCCTAAAGTCGTCTATTGATCTAAGGGATGGTAATTAAACCCTATTTCTATACAGTAAATAATTGACAATTGTGCACGCAATGGTAAGCGAGACGAGCTGTCGATGACAATTAAAGAAATTTTACGACAAAGAATTTGGATAAATCGGAGAAGCATTTGAATGAATCAAAAGTTTGTCATGAATAAGAACAAAAAATTAAAATATTGATCAATTTTATCACTAATTATATCTAAAGCGCTTACCAAAAAATAAAAAAACAGCACGGTCTGATAAAGTACTATTCACAAAAATTTTGATACTCTAACTCACTTTGCGTCAAATGACCTATTTATTACATTCCAATAATCACAATAATTAGGAACATAATATTTTAACTATGGTGGGATTACCACGAGCAGAACAGCTCCAATATAATATTTAAATTCTATTGCATCGTGTTGAGGTCGATTTATACATATGGCGTTATTGCTTCCTTTACCATATTCAAGAACTATTTCAATGGAAGGCAAAAAAGAATATCATCCGAATCATTCGAAAGCACTTTACAATCGGCAAGAAGAAAATCATTAGAGTTCACTACTTCCGAATTATGTTTTCTCTTCTATTATACAATTTGAAACATTACAGCGTTCATAAAGGTTTTAAGCTCTCAAATGCTGTGAACAGACAATCTGAGTTATTAGCAACATGTACAAAATTATTACTTCCCATAAGAATGAATAAAGCAATGTCGATAATAATGCTACATTTTTAAATAACGTTGGAAGTCATAGATTATTTATTTCTTATGTTAAACAATCAAAATCTATATAAAGAAACGTAGCAAAATAATCATTTATAAGATAAAGATTAGATTTCTAATAATTGAATATCCTTTAAGAATAAACTTGGCTGAGACGATAGCAAAATGTGTATATTTCATAGTTAAAAAATTCCAAATACGCATTATGAGACCACCAATAAAAATTTATATTAAACCCCGTTACCAAATAACTTTTTCAATACTTACCCTAACTTATCGTACTTTGATCTAAAATGCAACCAGAAACCTTTTTAATACTGTTCGCGGTTTTAGAAAATTGTGACCACCTTATTTACATGAGACATTTTTATCTTATATTATACAAATGTTAATCAACACCGTAAGTCACTGTGACCGCCAAATTATTACACCTGAATAGGCTATTTGACACTAAGTAAAATATTTTTGTTTGCCAGCAAATGGGTTTATTAAAATTACAAATACCAAACTAAATAAATAAATTTGAAGTGGCGCCATAAGTTCGACGTTTTTGAGGGTCTAAAAATTACTTACTTATTTGGAAACTAAATAAATTATTCAATTCGAGTCATATTATTTAAGTTTTCTTTTTAATAAAGATGATCAGTAAGTAGTATTATAAATTATAATAAAATTAAATATTATTAATATATATAATATTAATATAAATATATTATTGTTAAAACACAAGTGATGATTGGTGTTATTTAGAAATGAAATACTAATACATATTGATCTGATATTTACAGCTTCTATTAAAATTTATAAATAATTAATCGATAAGATGAACCTATAATTAACTGTCTTTCAATTCAATCAAAAGGTACTTTTTTCGTTTTTAACCCATTTCCTGGCAAAATTGAATACAGACACATCTACGATTCTTGGAAGTACAGCTGTTTTTCTCATTTCGCTTGTATTTAACTGAGATAGCAATATCTTTAACTAATGTATTTGGGATTTGAACATTTTATGGCAGATTACTAAGAGAATTTTACTAAAAACCACCAGCACTTGAAAAAAAAAGTTCTAATAATAAATACATTCTGGATTCATGCTCTTAGGTACATGTTGCGCTTTGCTTCGTTAAGTAAGTGATAGTTAAACTCGACGAGTTTTATTGTTTAAATCATATGTACCACGTTCATATTTTGGAACAATATTACAGAAATCGAGAAAATTAGCTATTACTCATAATCCAGTGAATATGATCTTTAATATTAATAAAATGATCTGATCAAATTTGATGAAACAATCAATATTTAATATGGAAGCATAGCCAAAAAGTTTTCCATAAAAACTGTATATAAAAAAAATCCAAATTCCCTCATTCTACTAACTAACGACAGTCACACGCTACGATTCACTAACACAACAAATTAAAGCATAAATTTCACGTAAACGAATTTGTTCCTAAATTTAATAGTATTAGAGTTTATATTAGCGAATATATGTTATGAGGGTGCGGACGAAGATTCCATACTCACGGCCACTTGCATCTGCAAATAACAAAAAAATTATGCATTTGGTATCGATAAAGCAAACAGTCTCATCATTAAAATGATGGACATAATTGAAAGTATAATAGAGGCCCTTTCCAACTTCGCAACAATATTAAATATTATTTAAACAAACAACTTGATATTTTACAGCTAATTGTCAAGAGACTGAGTTATATCATATAAACACAAAAACACACACACACATTGTCATAAATACTGTTACAATTTAACAAAATATTTTTATTTTTTATGAACATTGGAGTTAAAGATTTGTGTGACGTTAAAATGGAGTGCAGTGATAAAGACAACCAAATTGCTGTGAAAGCATTACACAGAGTAGGTATGGCGCCAAAAGCAATTTTTAAAACTCCGTCCGCTTGCTATTAGTCAAATGTTTGTGTATCGGGCTATTGATATGTACAATGAAGTTATGAAGCCTCCTGTTTGTGGAGGAAAAATATCTGGCCGTCCACGTAGTATTCATACGAAAAAGGCATCCAAAGCAGTGAAGGAAAGAATTCGAAGAAATCCTGTCCGAAAGAAAGATTGTATCTCGAGAAATGAATATAGCACCTAGAACCATGTCGCGTTTACCTATATTGCACATTGAAATATTAATTTTCATCTCACACAACCCGTATATAAAATAAAATACACTATATAATATATAGTGTTTACATAGTTATTTACCTTATTGGCGGGTATGGGTGAATGCGTGAACACACAATCTGACATATCCAGAGCGCGTTCATCTAACACGGCTTCTAAGGCGGCCGCTAACTCACAGCTCTCAGCAAATGTACCACCTTCCGCTATAAAACAATAGCCTTTCACAATAATGGAATACTTTATTTCTCATTATTTATTTTACGAATTATTTTAAATTCCCATGTTTTTACACTCAATTGAAAGTAACCCAGGATTTTCGTTATCATATTCTGTTTCATGTGAAACAAAATTTCTTTCATTAACTTGCCCGATATTTTATAACTTGCTGTTCGCGATGGCAATTGGCCAATAATTATAAAAAAAACAGCTCAGCTGTTCTTGGTGATTGTATGTTGTTTTACATAAATTTCAAATCTGTATTTTACAAAATTGGATCAACGAAACAGACACAATAATGTCTGTCTTATGGGACTTTATGTAAATCACGCGAAGCCGTGGTTGGTCACTTGTTTAATATAAATATATCAAATATTCAAATTTCAATTTGAATTTATTAATGACAAACCTTGATTAAATAATTCTGTAAATGCTTCGTCTGGCATCTGACTCAATACGTTGGGGTCCAAAATGTCATCCGAAGGCACTTGACCGACCTCTGTAAAATATATAAAATCATGTTTTATTTATTTATTAAGAAATTAATCAAGCTGTGTTAAGTCTCGAGCTTCTCATTCAATAAATTTAATGTTTCTTCTGATGTATGGCAAGTGGCGCCGTCCTGTTGCAACCACATGTCTGTGGGCATCTAACCTAGGCCACACAAAATTTGTTATCATTGTGGACTCTGCAGGACGCCATAAATTGGACGCAACGAATGGAACGGTAGGCAAATAGACAATGATTTTGATAAAAATTGAAAAATTAATGAATTAATTAAATTTGAAAATTTTTCAAAATGTAACAATTTTTTACGCGTTGTTGAAGCATGTAACGTTCCATGGTGAAATGACATGACTAAATATGTATTCGTGCCAAATTTGACAGCTATTTTTTGTTATACATACATACGTACATAATATGATGTCTTGGCTTATGATGTTTAAGGCTTTATTTTTCTGAGAAGGCGGCGTTTAAAACTAAGAAATATTATCAAAACAAAATTTAGACTACGCGCGTCCCAACTGGAATAATGTCGTGTATATTTTAAAATCGGGATTATTTTATTACAAACCGAGCTCAGCTGTAGTGCCACCAATATATTCGCCCTCACTAAGCCCGCCTATTCCGGTGTCTTCACTATCGTAAGCCGATGAATTCGAGTATGCGTTTATTTCTGGAAATACAAAACTTATTGTCAATAACAAGGCATTCATCAATCCATATCTTGAAATCGTTGAGCATTAAGTTTTTACTTTGTTAAGCTACTTTCTGTGTATAAACAAAATACTACAGTTCAGCCGTTCAGAGAATGCGTTCCTGACGTCTATCAGTTGGTCATGACTAGTGATGGGAAATAAGTAACACAATTATTTAACTTTTTCAACCGATCTAATAAAAGAGAAATATAAGTTTCAATAATTGTTTGTCTGTCTTCTATTATTATTTATTATTTCTGATACGAGTATATTTATTATTAAGTACAATGGTAAAAACATAATTTAATCAGACTCCGATTCACTTGAAGAGGTGCGTTCTTCGTCATCATCTTCGCTTACATTATATTATTATCAACAATGGTATCAATTCTAATATTTCGGTCAAAGTTTTCAAAAATAATATTTATTATTTTTATATATTTATTACATAATATATATTATTATTATCAAAGTATTAGAAAGAAAAACTAATATTTGATACCAAGCACGATGACAGATAACGTTATAATTGCCTAGTATATTTGGTACAACACTAGAAAAATAGACAGTTGACATAACCTTGTAACAGCGCAGTATGGATTAAAAAAAAATCGTTTTCTTATTAATTTAACACTAAATTTAGGACAAAATTATAAGATTTATTGTAAGTTGACAAAATGATATCGTTTTTAATTATATTATTCGTTATTAAGGTAAATAAAAGGTATTTAAAATTTAGCCGTAAATTGTACGCCAGTAAAAAGTTACATCGCCCATTCGATCACGACCTGTCAGGAACGCATTCTCTGAGCGGCCGGACTATAGTTCACATTATCTGCGTCGACTCGTTTACTGTCCGTATTTATTAGAGATATTATATTAAATATTTAAAAAATAGGTAAACAATGTGTGTTGTGGGTAATATCCACAGATGGCACTGATGTCACTACAAATCAAAGTTATTTCATACACATACAAAGGTAATTCATACATTTCGATGGTTTCTTCTCTGACTTATAGTATAATGACAGCATGATTTAACAGGACAGCAAATTATTATCTTTGTGAGCAGAAAAATGCATTCAGGTATCTAAAATGACTCTTGTAGTTGGTAAGGCTTAAGGCTAGCAATTTTTTTAATAGTTTATCTATTTAAGTCATATTGGAATGCTATAAATCTATTAATAAACGAGCTGCATTAAATCTGTTGAATCAAATTTTAGTCAGTAGGTAAGAAAAATATTTTATTTTTGTCTTGTTATATTAAAGTGTTTCAAGTTTAGGAATGGCTATTATTTTGGTTCTTACACAAAAATATATAAATAGAAAGTTTAAATAACTCCTGCGTGTGAAGTTCAATGCGTGTTGCACCGATTGCTTTAGGTCCGAATTAAAACAAAAGTTTCGGTTTAGAAATCTGATCAACTGTAAAGAAAATAATTCAGAGAAATGTATCAGCACGGCTAGGAGTTACGGGATTACCTGAGAGGGATTGCGTGTGAACGGGAGGTCTCTTGGCGACGAGTCGACGTCTCCGTTTTGGTTTGCGCGGCGGTCGAGGCGGACGCACCGCGCGACCCGAAGGACACACACGCTTACGGCTCTTTTGGGGCTTATCGCGACTGAGTAATTCGTAGTTATCCTGAAATATTATGTTACGTAAAAAATACAGGTAGTTAACAGTTTATTAGGTAGGTATACCTACCTTCCTTGTAAACAATACATACCAGTTGATAAGCTGATTTTATTTATTGATAAGTCATCCTACAGCTGCATTGAACACATTATACACTCATAAATGCCAAAAGTACATAATTCAATATAAAAAGTACTCGTTGACATGTAAAAAAATGTACGACTAGGTCTACCAGCGTCCAGTACCCACACCTAACCATTCTAACTCGTTTAATTTGTTTCAATTTTAATACTCAATTTGTTCCATAGAAAGATATTAATGTCTCGATAATCTTGTTTTTAAATATTTTTAAACTTATCACTTATTCGTTCCAGACACAGCGGTGTGACGTGCGGCATACAATGGTAAAAACTGCTGTTTGTAGCGTTATAAGCGCCTATTTGTAATTCAATGCTCACCCGCTTCCAAGCATGTTCTGTACACAGCGGCGTCTGATCTTGCAGCGGTAACAGCGGCTGTTTGCAGCGTTCACCACCCGCGAAGACCGCTGCACACGCTGCATAAAGTCGCTGATCCGGCGCTAACGTGATATGTGACAAGCAATATCGGGCACACGGCAATGGACTTAAAGTGCATTTTTCTTCAGCACAGATATTACTTGAATTCGAGTCTATTTTACTATTTTCGCCGCCTGACCAGCCGTCCGCTCTGTAATTAAAAAAATAAGTATTTTTGTACAAGTGTAAGATTGCTCACTTTTTAATACATACTTTTATTGATATTTATATATTTTATTAATTATAATATTATTATAATTTTTTTGATTTAAAAAGAAAATGCTTAACACATTTTGATGCAATTTATATGAGGCCACCTATGAAGTTACGACCTATTCAACATTTTACTAAAAGGTTTTTTTTTCAGTTTCTACTCTATATTCTAACGGTAGGTTAGTTCTTACGTCAACTATTTACAACCGACCATATAGTTAACTTAATATAATTGCCCTCACCTCTACGAATAATATGTATAGAAGTGTAACTCAAACTCAAAATGGCACCACGCAAATATGTACCTAGGTACATATTTGGTCTCTCGTGATTGGTCACATCGCCTTGACGTGACCAATTGCGTCTTTTATGATTCGTCGCGTCAAGGAGATGTGACCAATCACGAGCGAACGTATTGACCTTAATGTTTGTCAAGGTCAAACGTTGGTGGGTTCATTTTTGAAGCGCTATAACGAAACACAACTCTCATACAGATGAGAGTTATGTTTCGAGACATATTATTATTCGTAGCCTCACCTCAATTTCCGTCTTTCTTGTATAGATAAAGTTCCACTCATTCCACGGATCGCCAAAAGATGATTAATCGTTTGTTGAGGAAGACGACAGGAAGTGTTACTACTATTTAACTGTTTCTGTAAATTAAAATAAATAGATACATTCATAATAATTCAGATAGCAAGACAAATGAAACTGAGGACAATTTAACATCACCGACATAATAATTACAAAAAAAAAATACCTCATAAATTGATGAACATATTTTTATAGGATAATCTCAATCAAGTCAGCTTTTAAACGTTTAAAGGTATCATAACCGGTCCATTCGTTTAGAAGCTACGATGCCACAGACACGTTAAACATATGGCACTTCTCTTTTTGCGTCGGGAGTTGCAAGCATTTTTACTAAAACGACATTTAATTAAACTGGTTTTATATTCCATTAAAACAAGTAGGTTTAAATGGAATAAAGAGAAAATAGGAAAGCTTCCCTAATAGTACGACCCATTTTATACTGAAAAATATTTAGTCATTAAATAAAAAGAATATTAATTAATATCCTCCTTCTTATAATTTGGCAACTATATGATGGTAATATAACTTAGTTATTGAGATACTTACTCAATAACATAATACTTAAAATAGCATACTTTTATAAGGGATGCCAATGCCCGATGCTGATCATGCTTTTTGGTCAAGTGCAAAGCAGTAGCCGTTCGGGAAACCTGTCTCCTCATCGCAGCTCTACGCAGTTCTAATCTAGCGCTTCGCGACTCCGCTGCACTTTCTTCAACACAGACAGTACCTGAACCGCTCTCTGCAAAATCACAATCAATAATCAATCAGTAGAAATCTGAAACATCATTCCATTGAAAATGTATGAGGAAAATAAAACTTAAAAGTTAATAATATTTAGAAAGCAGCAGTTTCTTTACCGATGATATGTTATTTTTATTTTAAAAGGTGTTGAAACATATCTTTTGGGAGCTGAAAAAAATTTTCACAGATAATTCCCTCTGACAATTGTAAGTTTAAGGTAAGTAACTTTTTAAACATTTTTTTAACTTTTTTAACATCCAAATGAAAGGCTTTTCCATCACTGTTGTGATAAAATCCTTAGCAGAAAAGTCTTCATTTAAATTAATTTGCGACATTTCACTTCACTATCCGCGAGTAAAAATCAAAATACGCGTATTGATAAGTGCATCCCCAGCAGAAAGCACTATGAAATGTGCGCGCCCGTTCGCACTCCGGACAAGTTCAAACGTGTTGAGCATTTGTCTAATACGCCGTTCATTCCGCCAGCGCAGTGCGCCGCCAGTCAGGACTCACACTTAATGGTGTAAATAGCCCGACTTTGTTTTATTAGTATAGATTATAGCTAAAAATCACTTTTACCATAGTCAGGTATATTGTCATCATCGCTACTGCTACTTTCTAAGAGTTTGTAAGGGTTGGTATTTATAACGTCAAGTGGACCACATTCAAACAACTCTTCATCTGGTGACTGCCAGGACTTTATTGGCTGAACTATAACTCTATGGCGTGGCGATATCCGTTGCAGAGCCTCATGCTGTGTAGGCCCTCTTCCTTTTTTTACCTTGGATGATGGTTTGACTAAAAACAAAAAACTGTACCTTAGTTTCCTATATCTCTATTTTATTTCTTTATTGCCCTGTCTGTATATAGTTTAATTTAATAACTTTTTTTATGATGTAATTGTGCTAAAGCAAAACACATCTTTATGATACTATGCTATAATAAGCTATCATTTAGAATTGAATTTTAAAAATAACGAGATTAATTAATAAAATTTAGAAATTATTAGTGGCATACTTTTTGCTGTGTAATGTCCATACATTATTGTTTTCTAAGGATCATTAGTTAAGAAATCTTAGTGTAATTAATAATGAGGTCACACTGAGTCAAAAATACTATACTAACAGTAAATACCTGCAGCTTTTTTAAGAGTCTGAGTGGGAATTTTTACAGGTTCTGTCTTATTAACTGCCACTTGGCTTTCAGGCAAAATTTGTTCTCGCTTGAATACATCCAAAAATGTTTCGCCTTCAGTTTTTGTTCCCACAAATGGTACTTTGCCATTTGAAACATTACTTTGAACCTGTAAGACCTTATGGGTCTGTGATATAAGCCCTCTGGAGGAAGGAACACCCGGGTGCTGAATAACAGTGATCTTCGGCTGATTTGTACAATCAACTTGATTCTGAACCTTTTTAACTTTGGCATTAGCAGTCTTTTTATCAACTGCCTTGTTAACTATCTTATGAACTATATGTGGCCTATATTGACCATTCAAAACAGATTGTTTAGCAGTTTCCTTATTTTCATCACTATTAAAAACTTCTAAAATATCAAATTCTTTAATTGGGCTTTCCAAAGGCTTAGTTTTAGCTTCATTTTCTGACAAATTACTATTTTCTTCAGTGTTACTAACAGTGATTTCACCAGCTATAACGTCAGAATCATTAAAAGTATACAAATCATTAGGATCAATCTTGAATTTTGAATGGAAGAAGTTTTCTGACAAATGCGGAACATATGCTTGTTCATCTCCTGAACTATCATTAATAAACATATTTACATCACTGTTGCATGTTCCAGGAACACTTTCAACTGCCAATTTATACTGGCTTGCACAGCTTGTTTCTGATATATTTTGGGCAATGCCACTGAAACTAAGAAGACATAATGACTTAATTTTTAAAGCAAATAAAAACGTAAGGATTATATTCTATAAAATTAATTATAATTTTCTACATCACACATGTCAGTAAATCTAGAAAAATATACACATTGAAAATATATTAATAAATTTTGATTGTTACAAGTGAAATAGCTGTTTTACTGAGTTGATTTATATGCATTTGAAAAACAAATATATTTCTAAAAAAGTTATTGCTTACCCCACATTTTCTGAAGCGCTCAAATAAGACATTCTAAGAACATTTTACAACCTAGCGTTATGTACAAAAATCAAATGCAATATGGTCATTGGTCCCTAATACAAGTCACTGAAAAATAAAAATTATTGGTTAGGAAGCTCAAAGTCGTTTATTTGTTGTAAAATACGCATTATTTTGCTTTTAGGAGATAAGAAATTTTATTTCTGCAATGACAATTAGTGACATATGTCAAATTAATAAATACTTTTTATTTTAAAATTACACGGCTTTCCACTTCTAATACGCTAAGTTAAATGCATAAAGATGAATGGTTTAAAGCAAAAAATAAACAATTTAGTTTGAGCACAAAAAGAAAATAACTCAAGCACGAAATATGTACCTACAATGGTAAATCAGTTTTGTAACACTATTGCTGAAATTTTCATTAATTACCTGTTTTAATAGCAGTTCTGACTAATGCAAATAATTATTTTTTGCAGTATTTAAAACATAAAAGTCTATTTTAGTGAAAAAGCTTTGTTGCAAAATTAATTTAAATAACATCAAATCGTACTAAATATTTGACAATTAACTAATGACATATTGATAACTTACTTGACATCTCACTTTTTGACAAACATGGTGATAACTTACTAAGTTCACTTAAAAGTTATTCTGTGAAGACTATGAATAAGCATCTTAATAATATTAAAATATGTATTAACAAAAGAAATTGAAGGCCGTTTAAATGAATTCATAAATAGTACTTGAGATCCATTTCAATTGCGTAAACTTTCAATTAAAGAAATTGCAATGAAATCAGTTTCTTTTTTTAGGAGCTACGATGCCACAGAAACATGGACACGTCAAATTTTTAACACTACTTTTCATCGAGGGTAATGAAATCGAAGGAAAAACTAAGTGCACGTTTATTCAAATTAATAAATTATATTCTACTTATTAGAGTAGATATAATAAGAATAATATGTCTGTACTGAGTATTATTAATTAATAGATAAATGGATAACGGTACTTTTTATTAAAATTATGTTTTCACTTATATTGTTCTGTTTAATGTCAATGAACAAAGTAAACAACTTTTTAATCCCATGGTCATTGATTATTATTGAATTTTGAAATATGTATTTCATTCATGGGTTGGTTATAAGTAATAACAATACCATTTATGATTTACCTGAAATTAGTTCTTAAATAATTATACAAAATTTATATACATATCCATATTTTATTTAAATTTACCGCCTTTTAAGATTTTAATTTGAGAACCCCTTTTTTAGAAGCGTTGTTGTGAATCCAATATGGCGTTAACTGATGTTTTAATATTTTGAAGGTACGTCAATTTGACGATTCTGTAATGTGTATCCCGGTAAATATCTTGTTTTTTATGTGATTAAAGTAGATAATGTTTATTATTATAAGGTTTTAGGCTTATTTTAAATTTATAAAGTGTAGTGAAAGTCTGGTTATTGTATTGTTTTGTTTGTAATTTCCGATAATTTAGTGATCCATTGTCGCACAAAAATTAAAGGAGACCCATCGATATTTACGTTTGGGCTTATCAGTAAATCTCTTCATTCAATACATACGTTGTTATATAAACGAACAATGTTATGTTTTTGTGAAGACCCGAAAGTTGAATGTAATTATAGTAATTATACCTATATTTTATAATATGCTGTTTTATGTGGTTATGACAATAATATTTTTGCTTTTTTACAGAAGTTTTATTACCAATGGGAGTTAAATAATTCAAACAGCCGGTGCATATGAATAGCGCCAGAATACCTAAGTGATTTGAGTTTGGGATTATAGTTGCGCGATCATGACTGATACTAGACGAAGAGTGAAGCTTTATGCTCTGAATGCTGACCGGCAGTGGGATGATAGAGGGACCGGTCATGTATCCTCATGTTATGTTGAGAGGCTTAAGGGTACCTCTTTATTAGTGAGAGCAGAATCAGATGGAACATTACTTTTAGAAAGTAAAATACAACCAGATACAGCTTATCAAAAGCAACAAGATACTTTAATAGTATGGTCAGAAGGTGATAACTTTGATCTAGCTTTAAGTTTTCAAGAAAAAGCTGGATGTGATGAAATATGGGAGAAAATTTGTCAGGTAAGTGTCATTTTTATATATCAATTTTTTCTTAAAGTTTTGGTTGTAGTCCCAATAATAACCTCAAATGTTATTGTCTATAGGTTCAAGGCAAAGATCCTTCAGTTGAAATAACACAAGACATAGTAGAAGAATCTGAAGATGAGAGGTATGATGAGATGACTGATAGTGTTCAACCCGTAGAATTACCTGCATGTGAAATGGGTCGATTAGAAGACATCAGTGAATTGGTGAACAGTTGTTTGGTCTCTCCTGCAAGAAAGGACAAACTAGCAGCAGCTTTAGAGAGTCAGCACTATATAAAAAAATTACTCAATCTTTTCCACATGTGTGAGGATATCGAGAATATTGAGGGCTTACATCATCTCTATGAGATCTTTAAAAGCATTTTTCTTCTAAATAAAAATACACTGTTCGAAACAATGTTTGCCGATGACACAATATTTGATGTTGTTGGATGTCTAGAATATGATCCCAGTTTACCCCAACCCAAGAAACATAGAGAATATTTAAGAGAGCTAGCCAAATTTCGTGAAGCCATTCCTATTAAGAATAAGGATTTGCTTGCTAAAATACATCAAACATACAGAGTTCAATACATACAGGATATTGTCTTACCGACTCCGACTGTTTTTGAAGACAATCTATTAAGCACATTGTCCAGTTTTATATTTTTTAATAAAGTAGAAATAGTGAAGCTAATAGAAGAAGATGAAAGGTTTCTGACAGATTTATTTAAGTTACTTATGGACAATAAGACACCAGATGTTAAAAGGAGAGATTTAGTTTTATTTTTAAAGGAATTTTGTAATTTTTCTCAAAATCTTCAGCCACAAGACAAGGATGCATTTTATAAGACACTTGTATCATTGGGAATCCTGCCAGCATTAGAAATAACACTAACTATAGATGATCAGAAGACCAAGACTGCATCTATAGATATTTTGACTTATATAGTTGAGTTTTCACCTTCAGTAGTGAGAGATTACACATTACAACAAGCTAATAATACTGAAGAGGTAATAGTTTTTTTGTTCTAATAAAACCTAATCTTGCAAATCTAAATATTTATTTAACAAAGTTAAAGTTATTTTTAGTTATTAGCACCATTTATGACTCAAGAATGGATGGAGCGATTTTGTTCATCTTTTTTTTGTTGGATTCATCTAATCTGAAAATAGCAGAGTAACTTAAAAATATACAATAATTCACAAAAAAGTGGTTATGAAAAAAAATGTTGTTTCCTCATTCATTTTGCTATGGAATTATGTTATTATTTGGAACTGAAGTTCGTGTGGTCCACTAGTTTTAAATAATAGAAGGATGTCAACTCTACAAACTCACATTTGTGACTAATCTATAGTATACATAATACATATTTTATTATTTAAATTAGAATATTTTCACTGTTCAAGAAAAATTTACAAATATAATATTAATTGGTTAAATATATTTTCAGGAACAAATGCTTTTAAACATTGTGATAGAGCAAATGCTAAGAGATAAAGATCCCGAGTTGGGTGGAGCTGTTCAACTTATGGGTGTTCTACGTATACTTCTTGATCCTGAGAGTATGTTAGCATCTGTTAATAAGAGTGAAAAAGCGGACTTCTTAAATTTCTTTTATAAACACAGTATACAAACATTAATAGGTAAGAATATATAGTAATTAATATCTGGTTCAAATAAAATAAAATTTAAAAGGTGACACTTAAAAGATAAAAGTTCAAACTTCTTCACAAGTACCTGTTTTAATGTTATTTAAATTTTCTCTTATCATCATAATATTAATGAGTGCGTGAAATTTGCCACAGTTAAAGTTTATATGGAGAACAAGTGCACAAAGCTATATTTTATATAAAATGCATTATAAATACATTAAATTATTAAAGTAAACATTACATATTACTGCTTGAATGACAACAAACACACATACATACCTGACTTACTCTTGAATTGTGGTCGAATTTCGACCAATGGGCAACCACTAGTTAATAAAAATATATCTATAAATTTATTACAGCACCATTGCTAGACAACACAACAGGTGAAAAGCCTCTAAAAGAAGATTACCACACAGTACAGTTACTTGGTTTAGTGCTGGAACTACTCTCATTTTGTGTTGAACATCATACTTATCATATCAAGACCTGTATATTAAATAAGGTAAATATGATTTTGCAACTGCTTCTTAATCACTTATCTTATTTCATAGTGAACATTACTAAAAACAAAACATGTTATTAAGGTTTAGTTTTCTTAATACATATTAGTTTTTGTTTCACTTTGATTCACATTACATAACGCAGTATATTATGGCCAAGTAATCTAACAATGTGATTCTTTATTTTAGTATTGACTGATTTAAAAATATATTGTTTTATTTCCTTAGGATCTTCTGCGTCGAATTTTGGTACTGATGAGATCGACGCATACATTTCTTGTACTTGGAGCTCTACGGTTTATGAGGAAAATTACCGCGTTAAAGGACGAGTATTATAATCGTTATATCATTAAGGGAAACCTCTTTGCACCAGTAATAGATGCGTTCCTTAGAAATAATGGACGGTAAGATTGTATATTATTAATATGCACAAATTGTTCAAGTATATAGAATAAATAATAATTATATGTCTGTTTTAGTGATCTTCATGGCTACCTAGTATCTTTTGTATCTTTAAAAAAGTCTGATACACATTTGAAATATTTATATAAATTAATTTAGCGTATCTCGAAACAGCTAATGAGACATTCAAACAAATATTTTCCAATATTGTATACATTAAAAAAAGCAAAAGTTACCGACTACTTAGTTTAAATATTGTGTCTTATTTTAATTAATTTATTGAATATAACAGATTGTAGCAAATCGGTTATTTTATTACTTTTCATTAAGTGAAGATTTATTTTTTGATTATAAAGCTTCAATATTTCAGGTATAATTTACTAGATTCGGCTATATTAGAGTTGTTTGAGTTTATAAAGCTTGAGGATATTAAGTCATTATGTTCACACGTCGTTGAAAATTATGGCAAGATATTAGAGGATGTGGAATATGTTCAAACATTCAAGGCTTTGAAGACTCGGTATGACCAACATCAAGATAAACTTAAGGAACGGGATAGAGGTAAATCTGTTAATTTTATAATTATTTTTAGACAAAAATACTCAAGTTCTCAAATCTACTTTGAAACTTAAAATTGATTGAGCTGAAAGCTTTGACCTTTATGTTTAATTTAATCCATGCAAGAGGTCTGTAGGTTTTGAAACTATGTCGCAACCTGTTTGTACCTTGTACCTTGATTGAAACAACATCAAGTAACGAGCCAGGTTATGGCTTTGATTCTCAGTGAAACAATAAATAAAACAGTTTTGAAGAGCGCAAGAATGATAATAATTCACTGAATTGACACAAACCTGTCCATTTGATTTTGATGCAGTTTGTATTAGGTGAGATCTAACTAAGAATAGGATGGACACTTTATTTTGATGCGAAGTCAGGACGGTTATGTATTAGATGAACGAAACACACGTAGATTTGTGTCTGTCTAGGGTGGCTCTCATGTCTGAATTGCCATAATCATGGAGGCTGTTACAATATCAAGCATTACCTATTTCTCATAGAAATATTTTTCTGGAATATTCCAGTAAGCGGCAGCGTAGGCGTCACAGAAGCAGTAGTGCCATCACTCCTGCGCACACGGTACCGCCGAGAGGCTAGACAGCCTGATGATGAAGAAGAGATGTGGTTCAATGATGAAGACGAGCTAGAAGATGAAGCACCCTTGGATACACCGCAAACGCACGCGCACCCGCATCACGCTTTGGACGCCCTCGGTAAGCTTGTAACAGTTTGCTGCACGTTCATTTAGTATTTACTTCTTTAGGAAGTGATTATTACGCTTTATTATTTGTGGCTTATTACAAATAAGAGGCTTATTTTTTCTAGTTTCTGCTTAAAATTTATTAATTTTTAATTTTGTATTATTCGTGAACATTCAAAGAAGCCGTACAATTCTTTAAATAACTGATAATCATACTTATTTTACTATAACTATTAAGATTTACGATTACTGATTCATACACATGTAATCTATTCCTAACTCACTTTATTTTCCTATAGGTAGATGGCAGACATGTCTTTTTTATTACCGTGAAAAATCTACTTGAAACTAAAAGGCTGTTGTTATTATATTTTAAGGAAAAATAGTGGAGAAGAAAGTTTGCACGAGTACAGAGAGCGTGAACGGGCCGAGCCGGGTGCTGAGCGCGTCTCCCAAGCCACATACAGACGTACAGGTATCGCCCAGATTACTCAGTAAGGTAATTAGTGTATCCTTCCTACCGACAACGGACCAGGGAAGCTTTGCTTGAACACGCTTTCGGCCACCACCAGTTTGACCTACGACCGTTTTGACGGTTTGACGCGATATCATGAGCTGCTGATTTCTTATGAGCTTTGATTTTTTGAGTAAGGTACTATTGCAACATGTGTCCACACAATATTTATTGTGTATACGGACACTTCATAGTTACGTATTTCACGAAAAAAATACTACCAAGTGCGACATTGAGCCAGCAGAAGACGTTTATAAACTTAGTTATAACAATTTTATTTAAGAAACAAAAAAAATGTTGCATGTGATATGGCACCAAATAAATATTCTTATTAATAATTTTTTAATCTAATAATAGTCCGGAATCCCTGGAGCATTTTTGAATTTGATTACTATCAAGCTAATTTTTCGTGAGTAGTTTCATTTCGATGAGACGCCCAACAATTTCCTTACGAAAACTCCCGATTGTAGGAGGTAATAGCGGTAGCAGGGATAAAATATGTTGATTTGATGAATATTTGTCTTACAAAATGTATGGTTTGATCAGAGTCCCCTCCTTCCAACATGTATTTTGCCTATTACAAAAATAATAATTTATATTGTTGTTAGAGGTAAACCACCAGCTCATTGAATCAAATCGCTATTTGATGAAGTTTTTGGTCGATCGGTTAGTTGGATTTGAGGAAAGTGATTTATCATAAATTTGTATTACAGGCAGTCCTCGACTTACGTCATTTCGATTTACGTCGTTTCAAGTTACGTCGAACAATATTTTGACACTATTCCTCAAACATACGTTCAATTGTTTCGATTTCCGGCACAGGAGAATTCACTTTTGATCCTAATTTTGAGAGAAGTTTAAATATTAATAACAAAATTTGTGCAGCCTATCTGTGTTACCAAGACCTGTATGATAGCAAGAAGAAAGAAGCGAAGCAATCTAGAATTGATAGTTTCTTTAAGCCAAAAGTTTAATTTATTATTTCTCATTACTTACATTTTTGATTATTAAAGTTTAATCATTATTATTAAAATTAATAACATACAAATACCAAAAATAACTAGCAGTTTCATCAGTACATATTATATAATTATTTTAAGAACTTACTTTTGATAATAAAGTATGTATATGCTTTGTTATAAATGCAGTTTTTTTAATTAGCTTTGAGTCCGTGTGGAACGTAAACCTTGAGTTTTTCATGTAAACATGAAAAATATGTCTCGACTTACGTCGTTTCGATTTTTGTCGCGTATTTCGAGAACCTTACATGCCGTCAGTACGAGGGCTGCCTGTACTATTAACTGTCAAAACAGCTAATACAACGTGCCACCGGTAAAGTTTCAAAATAATAAAATACTGTTTTATTGTTATTATCTTATTGTTGTAATACTAATGTTATAAGTGTGTTTGTTACGTGTAAACTACTCGGCAAATATTGATGATGTTATAAATGATGTCTTAAAAAAAGAATAAACTTTTACCCATTTTTGTCCTAACTAATGAAGTCACGGTGATCATTACAATTAACACCATATTTATGTAACCTTTATAGTATGCATAGATTGAATGCTTACTACTGGTGTCGCAGCACTGCAGGCTATTGGGCCTTGACCTGGTCGAGCAAGGATCTCCAGTAGGCCCTGTTTTGTGCTTTTTGCTTCCAGTTCATCATTCCCAAGACTTGCAGACCCTGCTCGTCACCATGTAGCCAAGGCAATTTTGATCTGCTACGGTTCCGTCGACCATGAGGTCTCCCTTCCAAGAGTCTCCGCGATCAGATACCGTATCTTGTTTTCCTTAATATAATGAATGCTTACTGTAAAGGTTACATAAATTCAGGTGGTTGTTTTATGACACAATGTGCTAAGAATTAAAAATCTTAAAAATCTTGTAATGCATGTTCTATAATAATTCATTTCACATAAATCCATCAATTATATTTTGCGTAAAGGAATCACAAGAAATACATTTAATAAAATTGAGATTTATAACATTAAGATGGACAAAGCAGTTCATGGCCATTGAATTTAGTCAAACATATCCTTGTTGTTGACTAAATCCTAGTCTCCATATAGTATTTTATTTTAATATATAATATTTATTCTTCTTTATAGTGAACAAGTTAGTTTTTCGCCGCATGCCGTTATTATTTGCCTTACCCTCGCAACTGCAAGCAATAAGGTGCTGAGTCGTGTCATCAAAGTCGGCTTGTTATAGATTGAAAAGCTATCACAGCCAGCCTTGATGAGCATGAATCCACCTAGTCGCTGAATCCATCAAGACTCATGAAAAATGGCTCATCCATTTAAAAGAAATGCCTTCGTCTTCATACCATTTATAGGTAGTGATAATAGATATGCAAAAGAACGAAGAGAAATGAATTTGACAGAAGAGCAGAGATTTTACTGAGGCCCTGAGTACAAAATTTTTCGAAAAATGTTCGTAACAAGTGCCGACTTGGTTAGCTTAGCATTTTGTATAAAAATGTTTCTTTTTAGATTTCTTAAATTCTCTAAGTTTTCACCATAAGATTAATGTCTTCTATGAAACATTTTTTTTATCAGGTAATATAATAATAAAATTGGGTACTAAAGGTTGTTGGATTGACTTATTTTGTTATTTAATTTTTCTAAAAATAGAAGAATTCATATGGGAACTCAAAACATATATTTTATCATTTTGCGAGCCACTCGAAATTTTCTCCATCCGTCGATGTTGTGCCGCTTAGCTTGAGTTTTTTCTAAATGCATGTTTGAGAGTTAAGTTATTTAGTAGTGGGTTATGTATTAGCAGTGCTAAAATAAAATCATATATTTAGTATTTATTTTATTTATTCATAGATGTTCGTAAATTATCTTTGTTAGTATCTTAAAACCGTGATTAAGTCCTTAGGACTAAACACTTCATCAGGGGGATGTCTAGCTTCCCTATCTATACAAACAGGATACCGTTCCAGCTCCCACGCAATCTTGATACCAAGGTTGCTGAATTCTTCCACCAAATGGCGTCGAAACTATAGAATCGTGGGAGTTGCAACGATGTCCTGAACGCAATGTAATATTGGATACGGAGAGCCCCGTTTTTCCTAAGCGAATACGGCCACAGGTCACAGACCAGCCGTATAAAAGATATAATGAACTCTTTAAAAAAGATTACCTTAACGACGTCCGTATATTTCGAAAATGATGAAAAGTTGACCCAATGTAAAACAGATAACTGGGTTGCTAAAGTATCAAAATTGATACATATTTTTGATACTAAAATCTGGTTTCCAGGGTTTGGTGGATTACGATGGCGATTCTGATGAGGAGGATGAGAGTGGGACAAGTGGCACCAGTGGGGCATGTGGGACGAATGAGGAAAGGGACGCAAAAAGACCCAGACTTGCGTAGTCCCCCTCTAAAAGATAATCCTTCAAAATAGACGGGAACTCCCCCACTGTTTCAAGGAATATAACCCCCCTGTCTCGCTCCCCTGTGCTTGGGCGTAACAGCTTGTATTTTGTAGCAGTATGCAGAACAAGTGTGGTTTTTTTTTTTGGAAATAAATCTCCACTGAATGTAATAGTCGATCTGAAAATCTATTGCTAAGTAGCTGTACGTGTAGACCCCGGTTCACAGAAGATTAAAGGGCTGTTTCGTCTTTGACGGTTCTTTTTTCGTTTAAAATCAGTGTAAAATATAAATTGTCGTTAACAATCTGTGGACTAGGGACTCAACAGCTAATGTCCAAATACACAAAGCAGTCAGATTTAGGTTACTCAAAATTTGTCACTATCATTTATAGCGTGCTAAGAAGGCAGGTATGTTTTATGTACACCATACAAATTACCAGCCCCATAAGTCTCCTGTAATTGGTTACAGGAGACTTATGGTGCTGGTAATTTTGGTATGGTTGGCCATACTGACTATAAATCAAGTAAAGTGTCGGGATGGTGTTATAATTTTTATGTATAAAAATTCCTTTTAATATGTGATACGCGCAAAGTGAGTATTTGAATTATTGTACTCCTGTCATTTACAAAGTGCTGTTATTGTCAGTTTATTTACATATTTTCCCTCCACAATATAAAAAAAGCAAGGAAATGTACACTACAATGGTTTTAATAAATACCATTTAAATTTTGAATTTGAAATTAGCATTGGCCTCATTTATACGAGTATTAATTGTGTACTAAGATCGCGGCCGACACAGAATATCTTCATGGTTATTTATGTAAGTTTAAGAGTTAAATCCTCGTGATTTATGTTTTATCTTTGACTATTTTTTGTTTACTTGCCAAATGTAATAATTTATAATACAAATGTGAATATAATTTATCCTAACGGTTATTCAGACATGAGTCTAATTGCCAAGCGACAATTAGACTCGTGACTGATTTGATGCCGACTAAAAAAGTGATGGAAATTTTACGAAAATCATTACGTTTCGGCCGCTTTTTTCTAAAATATTTATTGAACTAATTAATGAGGGTTATTTTGTATACAGTCTGAGAAACAATATGTACTCACAAAATCTCGGCATGAAATCTTAACGTTTTATAATTTAAATAATTTTCCTTTTTACATTTACCTACTCAAAGTTTAAGGCATACCATAAATCTGAATACAAGATAACCCAGGTAGCATATTTGTGCTTTATATTATATTGTAAATATGAATGAATGACACTTAAGTGTTTCATTATTATTAGTGGAAGTAAAATCTTCATACGATAAAGTGTATCTGACGGTATCACAATGTAGAACAAAATGACGGCTATGGTGTAAAGTCCAAAACATACCGAATGCGTTCTCATTTACGGATTAATAGATTTTATGATCACAGACGCTTGAACAAAAATTTGGTGCAATTTTTTACGTTAATAAAACATGTTCCTACCAAATTTTTTGTAACTTCATGCTGTTCAAATAAAAAAAGCATGTAACGTTAATGGGAACGCACAGGATGTTTCTAGGCATTTATGTTGTATTTCCATAATTAAATTTGTCAATGTTTTTATATCATGAAATCAAGTCGGCAATTTTGATACTATGATTGAAATGAAACATAAATGTATGTTAAACGGTTAGGTTACTATTCGGATTGATTGTAATAAATAAAGTACAAAGAAAATGTGAATGGGATTTAAAATATATTACTGTTAGTAAAGAATACAATGAATGTGGAGTGTAAGTATAAATGTATGTTAAGATGATACACTAAATGACCAACCATACATAGATTATTTTAAAATTGCTTCTCTGTAGCTAAATTTTGTGGTCTGATTTATAACTTTATTTAACTAACAATTTCAAAATCATCACATTGCCAGTTGCGGTCTCAAAGGCCTGATCCTCATAACTTGTTTTTTTTCTTGAAATTCCAAATTGTATTTTGTTTTATCTAAATATCAGCTTTTTTACCCTTTTGACGTCTGAATCTAAATTCTTGTAATGAGCTCGTAAATTAATATTATATAGGAACTTTATCGTAGTGAGTAATATAGTGTTTATTGGCAACATTAAATTTTTTATGAATAGTGCAATTTTTGTGATTTATACTCGGTGGACGCTCGTCTCGCATGTATTTTTTACGTTATAAATGATAAGAGCGGGTCTACAGCACTTTAACGTGTGATGTATTTTGTTTTTGATATGTCACGTTTTTTATATTCACAGGCTCTTATTCCATAAGGTTTCTCAGGCGTGAGTGACGATCTTGTATTGTAAAATAGTTGTAGAAAGAGAAATACTAACAACTCGGAATTTTTGGAATACGGGCCAATAGACACGGAGAATGCACTGAGCCATGCACTTTAATTATTGTTTTTAAAATAAGATATTTTCTGCCCTTTTCCTCCTAGGTAATGCTAGTAAAAATTACAAGATCTTATGATAATATGACAGTATTTATTTGACAGCTAAATAAAGACAGCTCCGTCCATTCTCTGTCTACCGTTCTGTTGAATATATCTAAAAAAATCTACCAGAGCTTCGTTTGATATAAAATTAATATTTTTATTTTAAAAATGTTGCTATTTTTAGTAGTGTTAAATTGCTGTTTCGTAAAGAATTCTTTTAAGAAGTACTTCGTTATAGAAGAAAGTTTCAGCGGGCTCTGGTTAATACCAGATTCATCCATATTTTATTTTATGCAAAAGCAATGTTGATTTTAAAAATATGATTATTTCTTTAAAATTACAATATACCTACTATTTAATTGTAATTTTTCTTAGTCCTTACAAACTTTGTCAGTTGAAGACCAATATTATAGTGCTATTGTGGTCCCTAGTGTTTATTACGTTTTTTGGCAAAGACGTAAAAGACCCTGACTGTACCAATTGTTGGCCCGATTTTCTTAAATATATGTTCATAGTTTATTTCATATTTTATAATTTTTCGCAAATTTTTCAACATACTATTATGGGTTTTCTGAAAATATTAGCACTACCTAACTGTTACTTCAATATTGTCATACTCGGAAAACATATCAGTTGTAACAAATTTGATCTCAAGACAAAATGTTATTGATTTAAATTACAATTTTGATACAAAATATATTTTTTTACATCATGCACAGTGATTGCGAGACAAAATTTTCTTAAAGCGTGGAATAAATTGTCACTAATTTGTAAATACTTTTATGTGCTTTATTTATCCTGTCCACGTGACTAATGGAGCGTTGCTGAAATCGCCTTATGAATAACTATCTGTTATTGGTAAAGTGGAAATCGAGCACTTGGCATCCAACTGTCAATTACATTTAATTCGTTTTTATATTCCTTGAAATGACTACCCGTTTATTAAAATTCTAGATAAAAGTAGACTAACAATAACTATTTTTTATCTGTCTAGGTGGTTGACCATCGTAAACTAATTTATACACAGAATTAAATTTATAATAGATTTAAATATTGGCGAGTTGTGTAAAATAAATAGGCTTATAATAATGCTATTATTATTGTCACTAGTTACGTAAGCAATATAAATATAAGAAAATACGATACATTAAAGAGTTATTTATTTTGACAATTACCTTTTGCCAGATTGTTATAAGATGGCCGATATTAATTTCTATATTTCGTAAAGAGCATTTTAAAGAAAACACATGAAATTATTGACATTAACTATGCCGAAATAGTTTTAATAACGGCAGCAGACAAGTTGCTTTATCAGCCAAATGTGATATTTCAAATATTGCATAATATTAATGATATTGCACTGTTGACCACAACAACAATGGAAACTAAATAATACTGAGAAATAAAAAACAATTGCTTAAAGTTTAGGGAGTGCTTTCAACTACTTCCGTCCTGAGTTTGGAAGCGAGGGCCTTTCGCAATTGCATTGCATCAGGTGAAGGGGCTGGAGCAGAGCCAGATAGTGCCGCTTGAGCCATCCGTGCTGACTTAGGTCTTTGGACCTTTGCCCTGCCTTCGCCACCTATAAGAAAATATTATACGATATTTTTTTTTAAATATTCGTCTATTTAAACTAGGTAAGTAAATTGATTAATGAGTATTGTTATACTATAATATATTAAAAACTAGGTGTTGAAGGTGAACTGGAGGTTTGATAATGTTAAGAGTTTGTGGGCTGTCGCACTTCAGGCCACCGAGGCGCGTGTTCGTCGTGGCTCGCCTACACTCCGTTTTACTATAAGAAGGCCGTGCACACCCAGACTGTGATGATGATGTGACTTGTGGTGATCGGACCTCCTCAGAGGTTTGCTTAGGTCACCAGGGATGAGCGATAGCTCTGATCCTGGAGGTTGTGACGCTGGCGATGCTGGTGTCATGCTTCTAGGAAATAATAACGGGGCCACCTGGTCCGTCAGTTAAGTGTTTCGAGTAAATAGGAGAATTGTGTTTTGAGTTGGAGTTCACGGTGGGGAGCGAGGTTAAGGCTCCCAACACCTTTTCAAAATTATAATCTTACATTGCTATTTCTTGCTGCTTTATTGATTGGCTAGTGGGTGTGTATTTTGTAAATAGGCATATCAATGGATGACGTGTATATTATGTTTTATGTTAAATGTAGTTTTCATTATATTTTAAATGGTCTCATTTACTATATTTCTAACATCAGAAGTGGGATGTTCAACAATTAAATTTCTAATAATAGGTAATAAGGTATGCTGGACCGCAAGCGGCCCGCGTGAATATTGAAAATGTATAGGTAAAAGGTAAGTTAGGTAAGGTAATGTATAGGTAAAAGATTTGATATTGTATATTATAGGTAATAAGGTGCGCTGGGCCGCAAGCGGCCCGCGTGAATATTGAATAGGTAAAATTTTCTGTTTAACCGAAATATTAGGATCAGAATTGTATTTTTGTGTGTTACCTTTTTCTACGTAAAAATAAGCTACACAATGCTGTTTTTTCCAAGTCGTGTAACCTTCTGTTAAGAATTTATTTTATGTATGCAATAATACCTACCTCCAGAAAGTGCTTCTGTTTCAGCGTCCAGTTGTTTTTCACGTACTTGTTTCTTTAGTGCCAACAGTTTGTCTCGTTGTTGTTTTAAATACTCCTGCCGTGCTTTTATCTCTTCTTCTGATACCTGGATAGTATTACAAACATGTATTATTTCTTAGTAGGTATTTTTTCTTAATTAAACTAAGTAGTTTTCGATTATAGTAGGTACCTCTGACTTCTTCGGTACGGTTACTACAGGAACCTCAATTTTTGGCTTTTCCGCTTTCGCCTTATCTATTTGTGTTGTCTCATCCTTTTTTTCAAAACTATATAGTTTCGTTAGGAGTGTTTGTTTTTCCGCCAGCACTTCTTCTGGCGGCACTGTAACTTCATCGGTTTCAAAGTCATCGAGCTTCAATCTAAATAAAAAGAAAAATTATACTTAGTTTAATATTATATTATTGTATAAAATAGCGTTTGTACTATAGTTGCAACTAGAAATGGCGAAAGTAATCTTCTAAGGTTAGGTAGGTAGTGAGTTAACCTAATCAAGAACAGATGGACCGATTTTGATAATCTTGGATTATCAAAATCGTTGGATTCGTCAAATCCGATAATAGTAGAATAACTATTAAAAATATAGAAAAATTCATGAAAAAGAGTATCTGAAGAATCGGTTCGTCATACATTTTCTATGGAATGAAGTTTTAGGTGACACGTTATTATTCCGAACTGTTCGCGGGGTCCACTAGGAGGTACTACATACTTTTTTATTTCAATCATGACATCATCATTATCTGGCCATTCGACGCTTTCGTCACTTTGTGAAGAGTCTTCAGCGTCAGAAGAGAATAAACTTGGCATGGCCCCGTAACGCTTTTCAATTAAATCCAAAGCCTAATAAAATTAAAAAATTAAAAGTTTTTGCTTGTCTTGTTTTTCTTGGATAAATAAAAAAAAATTGTTTGTTTCTAAAAACAATTATTAAATATTTGATGCAAGTAGTATGTTTCGTATTTCATGGTACGTCAAGAGTCATTGCACTTTTAATGAATAATTTATAACAGGTAGGATGGACAGCTCTCCATCGAACTTAATTCTATAACATTATTATGATTTCTGCATTTCAGTTCAATTTTTTTTATTCATGTCTCCGATGCTCTAAATCCTTGACCTACATAATATGCTCTGGTAAACAAATCCTGACTTTATGTATTAAGGCATTTTCTTCCTAATTTTACGTGTGGTATTAAATGTATGTTGCGCGGCAGGTACTGGGTTCGATTGAAATAAAAAATTCGATTGGAAATAACAGCAATATATACCTACTTATAGTCTAGACGGGGTACACAGTCTAGTCTACAGTAAACGGGGTTTTAGGTACTTAGGTTATCTTGTGTCCTAAAATTATATCGAAACAGAATGACATAACCTGCAGTTGCAATTCCACATTTTTATGAGTCATCATTTTGACGAACATTTCATAATCATTAGCGGCCCAAATTTGTTCAAATAGTCGTTTGTGGAAGTAACTAGGGAGCCCCGCCAGATCACTGGCGGAGAGACGACAGGCCGCTTCAAATTGATCAGCTGAGATACCGATGTCATCCATAAACGAGCCAAGCATCACGTCCACCTGATTAGAGATTACGTGAGATTCAACAAGGATGCATAATGATAACGTGGAAATAGGAAATTGTATGTAGGTTTAAGGAATATATTTGTACCTACCTATAGTAAAATTTTATATCATGGTCAGCCAGTTTCAGGTCAGGTTCAATTACTGAGTTCAAAATTTCAGGAGAACAATGAACAAACTAGTTTGATTTTTTGATGAATAAGGTAATAATTAATAATAATATTTTTTTTAAGCCTTAGGAAGTCAAACCTACAGTCTTATACTTTATTACATAAAGTGAAGTCCCGTGTCCCTTAGTGGGGCATGGGCAGATGCATTTCACATCTTTTTCACTGATCGATTTTTCTTTAGGGGCAAGTAGGTGATCAGCCTTCTATGTCCCTGACAGACCGAGTTTTTTTTAATTATCTCCACCGGGAATCGAACCCAGGACCTCCCGGTTGTAACGCTTACGCGCTTACCACTAGGTCAAGGAGGCGGTCAGATGGGAAAAAGGGTGTTTACCTCTTGAATGGTACGCGCGCCGATAAAGGTGCGCGGGGTATGGTAATCGAGATTATCTATAGCTTACCTTTATCTACTTTTCACGTTATTAATAAAATGCAGGTTATGAATAAAATTACATTGATAGATATATTTACCAAGTTTCTATATTCATCGTGGATCTTCTTGTAATCCGGTCTGTCAACAACTGCTCCTTCATCCGATGGTTCGAAAGCTTTAAAAATAGTATTTCTAACTTTATGATAATTTTGTTTAAGCTTATGCAATATTAATTATATTTTTACATACGCAAAGATTTTTCTTCTATAAATGTCTGTAAAGGAACATTCCACACAGGGCCATGTAGAAAACCTACTAGAGAATCAAAAACCCACGCGTTATTGTCCATATTAATGTAGCTAAAACTGGTGCAAAATCGAAAAATATCTTATAAACCTTGACGTTACTAGAATAATATTATTTGCATCCTAGTTGCTATAGTAACAAGTAAGTGTACACCTTTGAGGCGTAGTCGTTTCTATACTATTTGTGTATATTATATTAATAGGTATTAAGTTCATCGTGTATAATAATCATAATATTATGTCTGCTTTATAAGTATTAATGTTGACAAATCACAAACATAATATAATAAATACCTTATTAACCAATTAAGTTATTGAATAAATATAATTTCTGTATTATAATTATTCATATTATAACAATATTAATAGGTAGGTAAGTAGGCACAATATTGATTTCAATAAAGCCAATAATCTACTATAGTTTACAATGACCAATTAGGCATAGATTGTACATATTATACATAATATCTATAAAGATATATAATCATAGAGGAAGATTTGTTTGTTTGTTTGTTTGAATTGAATAGGCTCTGAAACTACTGGACCTATTTGAAAATTAGATTTAAATTATTCACCATTAGAATCCTACATTATCCCTGATGAACATACGCTATATTTTTTTGTGGGGGTGAGACCGCGGCGCAGTGCTAGTTAATAATAAATATTTTAAAGTTTAAGTATGTATAGCTTTCATTCTTGTATTCAAATTTTTTTTGATCTGTGGTTTTAAAAATAGTTATGACAAATAATCTAGACGTCTAATGAACGATAGGTAGTGGTTTAAATATTCCCTTTGGTCTGATCCGTCAAAATAATGACATTAGACAATATTGTACAGTTGTAAATTGTAACCAATGTCCATTGTCCATTATCATTTATCCATAGACCATAGCTGATAGGATCCACGTAGTACATATTGTCTGTGTAGGATCCATAGATGTAACATTAAACATATTTACAAATTTTATCAACTCAAAACTGAAAAAAATAAAATAAACACTTAATTATTCAAAATACCTCTAAATTACAATCCTACTACTCTAGCTAAAAAATTAACAAAATAATAATAATAATTAAAAAAAAAAATACACGTCGAATTGAAAAGTAGTAGGTACCTAATAACTGGTTTAGTTTATACTTTCTAGATTCTACATATAATTGTATAAAATAATATCTTCTTTGAATTAAGTGAAATGCTGTAGGTAGTTTTCAGATAAAATATTTCTTGAACATGTAAATCTACAATATATTGTGTAATAAAGCCTGTAAAAGTTAATAATGTCAATCAATGAACGAGTAATAGATTATGAAAACATTAACGGTTTCAGTATTTCATTGAAAGTGGAAAAACGTAACCGCAGTCCAATATCTCAACGTTTTGTAATATCTTACAAAAATAAGAAACAAAATTCATCATCATGGTCCATAAAGTCTCTTATATTTGCGATAATCTTCAATATAATAACAATGAGCTATGTTCGCATAAGTTTCACAGCTACTTTGATAATAATTATTGTAATGTTGTTTCTAATATTCTTCTGGGTGACACACAGTGTGCAGTCGGGTAACTTTTTGCCACTTACATAATACCTATATATATTTAAATCTATTTGTCCATTCTTAGTTGTAAATCTAATGTCTACAACCATCAAAATATCTAGACAATATTTAAATTTAGAAAAAACTCAGAATTTGATTTAAAAAAAAATATTTCTTAAACACAACTGAATACTTTTCTTAATATTCTACAAATATTATTCATAAATAAGATCAATTAAATTATATTGGCAAGGTGAGAATGTAATTATTTGGTATAATTTTACAGAGACTCTATTGGTCATTCCATCTGTGGGTATACAAAGCTCAGTGAAATATGTTGTCAGTGAAGAGAATAATTATGTTTCATGGAACAACATTGATGATGTCATAATTAATGAAGTTATTAAGTTTGTATGTAATTAATATCATTTGCTTTTCTAATTTATAAATTTTCTATTTATAAATTATACAGAAACATACTTTATCAATCAACGCTAGTATGACATGCTATAATTTATAAATAGAAAATTATTTTTTTTCAAAGTCAAAGTCAAAATATCTTTATTAATTGAAATCATATTTGATCATTTTGAATCGTCAATTTTTTTAATATAATATAGTTTACAAAAATAATTATTGAAATTTTTTTTATAATATTCAGTTTTATTAAGACAGAATTAGAGCAGGTTCATTCCCAAGCAAGTAGATAAACATGTATCTTTACTCATATTATAATGGGAAAAGATTTGTATTTTTTTGTTTTTAATGAATTGTTGAATTTGCCATAGGCCAGTGTATTTGATAAACATTTAAAAATTAACTTTTATCTTAAATGAAGAATATTGTTCTAATTAATTATTTATGTTATCCTTTTCAGAACAGAGTCCTTTACTACCTCACAATATTAGTTAAGAGTAGTAGTGAGACAGAATCCATAAAGTTAATGCCATTATTTAAGGTCAATATCCAGAAAAAATAATTTAAATAAAATTATTTGTCTAAGCAATTCACAAGTATTAAAAATATATTTGAAATTTTTCAGTATACAAAACCAAGACTAATGATGTTGGAAGTGATATATTCTGAAATACAATCACTTTTAATTGCTTCGAGGGAAAAGTCATTTGAATATGGTTCTGGAGATAAATAGTATAACATGATATAACTGTATAAGAATTAGCATGATTTTATTGGTGTAATTATTTTATCTTAATATTGTATTAGGATATTAAAAGCCTTATGATGCTCAAAATGAAGGTATGTAGTGATTATTGTGTAGAGCCCAAAGTCGATGTTGTTGATTTTCAATATAGTCAATCTTAAAAACTTGTTTTCCATGCAGTTTTATTTAATTAAAAATTATTTTTTAAAAAATACATCAAACTATAGTCAAAATGAACCAAATCACGGACCTCCGCCCACCACCTATTTTCAAACCCTGATTTATGTGTTGTTTTTCAATGCCATCTTATAACATTTTGAAATACCGTATTTGAAAAAGGAAAAAAAAACCACGTAAGAGTGCATATATTTCACTCGAGATGGCTCTGTATGATAATGTTAGGCGTTGTCTAAAGCCATCTATATTGTCGCAATTTTTCATAAGTAATTATAACAAGCAAAACAAAAACACGCATAAAACAGTCCCCTTTTTTGACCGGCATTTTTTATGGAAAATCCAACCCGAATTCATTTGAATTAAGACAAAACAATATAGGTGTGGTGGGATTGATACTCTCAGGATATGCATACATTTGTAGACCTCCACAAATTTCGGCATGATTTCCTATAGAGTATAGACCTTACATACAGAGGTATTCTAAACTTATATAGGAAGCTATTTTTAAACTTTAATTATTTATTTTATCAAATATAAAATAAAAATATTTATACCTACCGAATTTCGTATATTTCTAATGAATCTTAGGAGTAACCGCAACAAAAGTTTAAAAAAAAAACGCGAATATTTAAGCAAGACCTCCAAAGATGGGGTGCGCAGTGCGCTGTCTTAACTGCTTTATTATATAAACTAACCTTTCATTCCAACGAACTTTTTATAGTGCATATAATGGGTGTAATAAGTAAATATATTATAAGTAAGCATTGGGGCTGGTGCTGAAAGATCATAACTTGACATGACTAGACCTACTTAATAGTTAATTCTAAATTAAACTATCCTAGTTAATCCTAAACTAATTCTGAAACAATTTTTTAAAGTCCAAATGTATTGAATTGGAAAATATTTATAAATCTTTTCTAGATTTTCTTTTCATTTTACAGTTGTTTAACAAACCGATACAAATATGCAGTATGAACACACGTCGAGCTCCGTTAACGAAACGGCAGTTCGGTGTAGGTATCCCAATTTGTTTTGAGCTTGTTCCCGCTCCGCACTGAATATTGCCAAAACAAGGATGCAGTTTGCGCTCCATTGCTTTCCCGTAACGATATAGCTATTGATAGTTATGTACAGATATCGAATGTACGTACTAGATCGAACTTATTTTCGTAACTAAAGTCTAAATTAATTATGGAAAACTGCCACTTTGTGATTTGGTTGTAGTAGCTTAATCTAATTAATCTCACAAAAACATTCATTATAATAGGCCTCATTAGATTTCAGAATAAGTTCGGAATCATAAACGCGATCAGATAATTGTTAACAGACTAATTATAGGTTTTAACCAGGATTGGAAACCAATCAGCAGTACCGGAAGTGATAGTCTATATTTAGGTATTTGTGACCAGCTAAAGTTTTATAAATGAAGCCGAAAATAAAAAATAAAAAATTATAAGAACATCTCTAACTGGCGGGTGACCTTAACGTTAACTTTGTTCGCCAAGAATAAAACTAAGATGACATGATTATTTAATAACGCACCCTGCTCTAGAGGATGACAGATATTTCGTATAATAGAGGAAAGACCGGTTTTATTAAGATACGCTGTTTGCATTGCAAAAAGCTGTACCTATGAAGGGCTGATTGATTGCGTTGTCTTCACGCACACAATCTATATGGTAATTTTGTAGCGTGTTTTTTTGGGTCTCATCCTTATTATGGTAATCCAGGTCAACTGTAATATCCGGTAGAAAAGCTCAAGATTGGAGTGTTTTATTGAACTATTTGCTGCCTGGCTGCTTTAGCTGCGTCGAATCTAGATAAAATCACTTTTTGCTCTTTTTTTAGTTCCATCTATATCTATATCAGCATTCATCATAACTGTTTCAGCCGTGGAATAAACATTTAAGCCCACGCATTGTGAATACAGGTTAGTTAGTTTTAATACAAAGTCCAGGTTAGCATCAATTTTTTTTAACCTAGTTCAGGCAGATATCTAATATTATCTCTTAGATTTATTATATTTTTCTATTGTATCTATGTACCATACATTCTAGACATTTTAGCCAATTAATTTTGAGTTATTTCCATAGGAATTGAGGTCCTTATTATAAAACAATGTCATCTAATTATATTCATAGCGTATTAAATAGCAAATACTAAAAATGTACAATATTTTAGTAATATCCTATAAGTAGGTAGCACACCTCCAACCCTCGTCCAACAAAGTTTGTCGTGAATGTGCGAAAAGTGGAAATTAAAGTAAGTCCACAAAAATCATTACCTTGCCAACAACAGACTCCAGTTACAATCAGAAATAAAGACACGTTACAAAGTTTTTCGCTAAGCAAACTTTCTTCCCTCGGGTTATTACGTTGACAGTTTGCTTAAGGTTACCCCACGGAAAATACCTGGATTACTGAGTGTTTTTCATGATCATAAAAGGTCCCCTTGGAAATAAAATAAAATGCAAGACAGGTGATATTAGAATTTATATTATACGCATGTTAATAATGTAGATTATGTATATATATTTTTTTTGGGCCCGTGTCCCCTAGAGTATGGGGTAGATGCGTTTAACATCTGTTTCACTGATTGATTTTTTTCTTTAGGGGCAAGTAGCTGATCAGCCTTCTATGCCCTGTCAGACCGAGTTCTTTTTTATCTCCACCGGGAATCGAACCCAGGACCTCCCGGTTGTAACGCTTACGCGCTTACCACTAAACCAAGGAAGCAGTCAGATGGGAAAAAGGGTGTTTATCTCTTGAGTGGTACGTGCGCCGATAACGATGCGCGTGGTATGCTAATCGAGATTATTATCTATAGCTTACCTTTATCTACTTTTCAAGTTATGTTTAAAATGCAGGTTGTTGTGAATTCTACCGAAGTACGTTATAAATTTAAATAAATACTAAATTTATATTTTTTTTAATATTTACAAAAATATTTTTAATATTTTACTTTATATAATTTAAAATCTGGACTATTATGAAAAATAAATTAATACAATATCCATAAATCACTAACATAAATGTCTATCTGTCAAAACTGTCTATCAACGTTCTCATTTAAAATTTACATTAATTTAAATGAATATATACAATATACATACGATTGAAATATTTGCGAAAGGAATATCAAAAAATATAATTTTATTAAATCTTAATAAGATTAGAAAAAATATAAGTCCTTGATGTTACATGGAACTATATTGTAAACATATTATATTTTGTCTTAACATAGAACTTTTGAATTTGAATTGCATTTTATTAAAATATATATAGCTAAGTGTGTATAAATGTATATAATAGGTAGGAGACAGCGCTGTTAATAAATTAAAAACAATATTTCACGCTGTAACTTGGTATGAACTTTAAATTTCATATTTTTTTTAAATAAGCGGAATAAAAGTTACACTCGTCTGCAGTGCGACTGGCCCGAGGGAAATCACTAGCTTCAGTAATTATGTGTTTTGTCTCCTACGCAATTCTTTTGATACGCCATCACTATAGGTACTAAACAATTAAATGTTCCCACTTTGTAAATATTTCGTCTTTTACTTTTAAAATATTTTCTATTATTTTAACAGATAAAATTTAGAAATATTTTATTTTATTTACTTCCACTCATCTCAGAATTAAGACTGCCATTTACATTAATGATGTCGGTACGTAAATATCGGATATTTAGCTCTTAAATAAATATTTACGTTTAAATAGGTCTGAGAATAAGATGAAGTTAAATGAGGCAATTCTAAGCTTAATTAATAACAAACAGGAAAATTAAATAAAACTGTTATACTTAATCTTGCAAAACTTTTAATATTTTTCAGCAATAATTTACTTAAAAGGTTACATTACTTTTTGTCATTCTTCTCGGGAATCAACGTAGACCGGCGAGATGGTGAAAACTTGAATTGTGCGGTTTGGGTTTTTGCAGTTTCAATTCTGTCAGCATATTTGAATCGCATATTGCCTGAGTTCATTCTATTCGAGGCAGATGATATTATCGACGCCACAACGCATGAAGGGTGTGGCAATTCAGGCATTTGTGAAATATTGCATTCAGGTTTTGTGTTGATGCTATCAATGTCACTTACGTTGGTTTCTAAAGTATCGTTTGATGAAAAACTTGATCGCATTCCCATCGAACTGTCGAGTTGGTTTTTTTCCTGATAGTACGAGAATCGAAGATGTGAATAGTCGTCGATGAAATCTCCAGAAGACAACAAAGTATCATTAGGCTTCGTATTTGTTATATCCATATTTTTATAAATTTATATGCAGCGAATTTTATAAGTTGTGTTTCGTTGTTCTTTAAGTAGGTACTTTTGTTATAACATCATGACTTTGACGTTTTGTTATGTATTTTTAAGTACCCGCATTATTATTGTTAAAAATATGAGTAAGGAAGTTGTTGCCAGTTAAATAAAAAAAATTCATGGGTTGATTGATTTAAGACTTGTAATTTAATTTTAAAAATAAAAACTAATTTATGCAACCGTAATATTTTAATGTATTTTTACCATTTTATTATCAGTTGGTAATTACACTTTTTGAAGCATATTTAGTTAATCGACCTCTAAATAAAAAACGATACATAATATCTTGAATCTATATCCTTAAAGGATATACATACATATATTATATCTTAAAACTATCACTATAGTTTCAAGATATATATGTTTGCGAATCATAGCTAGTACATATTATAGCGTCGTATTTAGCGTTTGAGGAAAACCTACGACTGTAGTTTCTTGGTAGCTTCTTAATTTTTGGAAGCATTGTTTAGTGTGGATATGTTTAACTGTAATTTCTACAGAATCTAAAAAATATATAAAAAATAGGTGATTTCGATATACATTAGTATTTATTATACATGGCCTTTTAATTCTCCGCAGATAAAGCCCCAGGGACTATATAATATTCAAATATGTATATATTTTGTACTTTCAAGTTTTCCGCTCTGTTTTATTGATTTTATCACATCTTTTTGTTGTCATTATTTGAATTAAATAAGGATTTAAATTCGTTTGTGTTCGTGATGCTGCATTAAAATTTTCAATACGATAATTTAATATTAGATTTTTTTAAATTAGGATTTGAAAAAATCGAAGTATTTTTATCAGTATACATATTATTTTTTGTACTTATATTTAGACCTATTTTTAACCGTTTTCACAAAAGGAGGAGGTTCTCAATTCGACGCGTATGTTATTATATGTTTGTTACCTCAGAACTTTCGACTGTGAGAACCGATTTTGATGATTCTTTTTTTGTGTAAAAGCTGGTGGTTCCCTTGTAGTCCCATTTAAATGTGTTCAGTAGTTTTAGAGTTACAATTCGAAGCCGGTTTTTTTTTTGTTAAAATTATTACGCAATTGATCTGACCGATTAGTCATTTCAGCAGCATAGCTGTGAACACTTCGAACATCAACTCACTTTCATACTATGTTCGAGATATGATAGTGGAATTCTTTATGGTTTACATTAATAAATAAAGTAATGGATGAGTAGTAAAAGTAAAGTAGTATGAGATTTTAATTAAACATCCATTAACAATAACGTATTTAAATATTTACAAAAATACAAAAGGCTCATCAAAGCCCTTGGGGTGCGTACTGAAAACATTGGCTGTGGTCTGTGGTCGCTTTTATTAAATGATAGCAGTGAAGCCAAATTCTGAGTCAGTATCTGAAAAAACCGTACTTGTGAAATATAACTGAGCAAACTTTTCTTCGTGTAACCGTTTAGTAAATGAAAAATATTTAAGATATTGGTTAAATTAAAGAAGCCAGAAGGGAAAATGACCGGCCTGTTTATAGCAAACGCTGACACAAAATTTATACAAATTGATTCAGCCCTTAGGTGTGGCTTACACATTACACTGCGAGTTGCGTCGGAGGTCTTGGGTTCGAATCCCAGGGAAACAAACAAATGTTTCGGCGGAGAAAATGAAAATGCCTGTAAAATGAATCAGTTAAGCAGACTCGTAAATGTGTTTGCCCCATGCCTCGCACATAGGTTACGGAATTTCACTTTGAGGTGCAGTTCGAAAACAAATTGTATAGCTACTAATTAATGTGTTATTGTGTAGGCCTGATTTGTAATTTTATGGATTCTATCCTTTAAAACTGTTCATTATATTTGTAAATATTTAATCAGAGCAACAATCGTTGTTTAAATTAAACATTACTAATTCGATTTTAGACAATATATTTATTCAAATACGTCGATGTTATTAATCGATTGTTTGAGAGCATTCGTAGTTCGCTCTTTGTTTTAGCATCACGTTATAAGATGAAATACACAATACTGTTCATAGTTTCTTGCTATATTGGACTCACTCACGAATATATTGCGCCCCAGAGAATTCCAAAGGTGAGCATTTTGAATAATATAAAGCATTACATAAATTGTATTACACTATGCAATATACTACTGCATATATTAGAAAAGTTATGATCGAATGATATGTTATTCTAGCGAGTCGAGCGCATTAAATTATGGAGAATTACAGTATAAATTATTACTTTTCATTTTCTTGAAAATTACGTTTTCATGTGTGTAATTTATTTAAGTAAAATAAAATTTATTTATAGATACCTGAACTAGCGACCCGCCCGGGCTTTGCACGGGTATAAAATATATATAAAAACCTTCCTCTTCAATCACTCTATATATTTAAAAAGACATCAAAATCCGTTGCGTAGTTTTAAAGATTGAAAGATAAAGCGACTTTGTTTTATACTATGTATGTATTGTATGTAGTGATAAAATAAAATTTATTTATAGATACCTGAACTAGATATCTATTAGTTTTTGTTTTAATATTTTTAGGATGATGATACCACAACCGAAAATATGCAAAGTTCTACCCAGCCCAATCTCATAAGTACTACAGAAGCTAAACTTTTGCAAAAAAACGATACTTCTTTGAATTTTCTGAAAAACGCTCTGGAGAAAGATTTATATGCTGTATCCCAGCCAAAGTCCAGCGAAATTAACCAAAGAGCTTTCATTTATATGAATAGTGTTAGACCTCTTCATAACAAATTGTATCTGTCTCAAACTCGAAATGATCCCAAAAATGGTGGCCACACGATACACGAAGATAAGTTATATGAAGATTTCCAGGAGAAATTAACTTCAGAGCAAAAGAATAAAGATTGTGGCCGTCTAAAGGCAGAATGTAATACAAATACTCCAATGAACACTAATTGTGAATCTAATGTCAAAAAATCAACAGAGGTCAATCTAAAAAGAGATTTCTTTGAACTCTTGAAAATGCCACTATTAAGACTAGTTTCAAAAAATAAGGAAGAAAAAAAGAAAAACCACAAATTAAACACTAAAATAAAGAATATGGACACAAAAGAAGTTACAATTGATAAAGGTCTTTCTGATCAACGGAGTGAAATGAAAAATGACGACTTGACTTCAAGGGAAGTGGAAAAACTTTTGGACCAGTTTATGAATGCTTCCTTAGGCAAACCTTTACAGAAATTCGCTAACAGAGATAAAGGAAATGTTGATAGTAATATTCAAGAACTACATAAGAGCACATGCAAATGTAAAATAGGTACTTTTGATAGCGAAAATACGTTCAATAGCAATGGTGATGTTAATTAAATTAGTTTTACTTATAATCTAAGATTTAATTTTCATATAAACTCTTTTATTATCTACATTATGATGCATATATATGAAGATGATTATAGATTTTCATATGTATCTGTTTATTTATACACGCTAATATCAGAAAAGGATTTAAATCTTTTCTAAATCTGAAAAATACGCATTTGTTAAAATGAATTTGCTTTTGCTGAAGTTTTTGATAATATTACCAAGGTGCTTATTTTATTTCTCTGATCGTTGCCATCAAACTAGTACCCAAATCACAAAAAAGAAACACATTGAAAGTGCCGAAATAATTAGCGACTTTCTCACAGCACTTTCCAAGTGCTACAGCTTACAATACTAAGATATAAGCAATCTCATATCACTTTTATTTAACCTGACACACTTAGATTTCGCTACGCATCAAGGTTTTTATAGCACGATCGAGATAGGAGAGCACAAAGTTATCAGATGTGCGATCTCTGCGCGCGCAACATCACGTCTACGTCTGTCGTCGGAAGAAATGAAATGCAAACACTGAAGAATGCCAACACATGTCCAGATAACTCTCAAAAGAAATAGAATGTCCAGAGATGTCGTTTTAGATTTAAGTTATATCAAATAGGGTATTTTTAGCTAAAAGCTTTGCGATTGTTGAAAGCATTTTAAACATGTATGTATATGAGTAGCGTGTCTCTTGATGATACGTTCAAACTTTGCTATCTCACATCTAAAATACATTATTTGTATTTACTTAAAATAGACTGGAAGGAGCTTTTTGAAAATTTGGAATAAAAATGCATATTTTAGTGTCTCTGGTTACTGTGTATGAATTGTTTTTGTTCATGTAATCATACGATACGATAAGAAGGAGACGTAAATACATATAAGTATGTACATAATGTATATTTTCTCCTCAAGAATTTTATAAATTAATTAAAAATGGATATAACACAACCATCATTTCACATAGTTTAATTATTTCTAAGGTATACAACTTTCCGATACCGAAAGCTGAATGATAATGAATTTATAACGTATTAATTTTGAGTTGAAAATAGTTTTTAATTTTTTAACAGATTTCCAACTTTAACGGCATCGAAAAGCGTCGCTCAAAATCTCGGAATGTGCATATTTTATTTCTTTTGGAGTTTCGTTGAAGACTTCGCTATGTTTCCTTCTGCGCGCGAAATCCTATTTAATTATGTAGATGCGGATCATCGTGCTCGTTTACTTATTTTATGAGGGTATAAACGACCCCCTAGAGTTTGACACAGCCTTATTTATATTGCATCCAAATCTGTACTCTGAGCGATTTTCCTTAAATCTATAGGTTATTTATTTAATGGTTTAAATAACAGTATCAATAAATCTAAAATAATCTATATAACAATAGGTTTGCGCTTAATAATAACTTTTTAAGTAAGTAATATTTTAATTATGTCATAAACTCATGGTCATAGTCGCTACTTTACGGTCATCTTTGCAAAGTAGTTTGAAGTTTGAAGTAGTTTGAAGGCCAAAGATTGGTTTCTTTTATTAGGTTCTTGGCATTGCTTCAAATTTGCTTCAGAAAATAGACAAGATCAAAATAAAAACTCAATAACAAAAGCAAAAATTTATATAAGTTAGAATTTTAAATGAAACAAATCTTGTTTTTTATATACCTACTTATTTAAAGAAAATTTTTTGCACACGCCAATTTATTAAACACAGTACCTAGTTATTATTTATTTATTATATATGACGGAAGACGACTGCTTCTTTTAAAAGTCTCATCATCAGGGTCGATGTAGTTCACAACACTTCTTGGTAGTTCTTGATGTTATGAACAGCGATTTTACAAGAACTCTGCTTGATCCGAAGGCTCGATTAAGAGTGTGCATTCAGCCATCTGTTTCCCGTATTTCACTTAATAGACCATGCCCAATCTAGGCTCGGCGGTAAACAAGTTTAATAATGAATAAATTAATTTTAAACAAAAAAATAAAACCGACCTCAAAACGCACTGAAAAGTAAAAAATAAATTTTGTATTATAAATGTACTTACTATAAATAAAAGACGTAAATAGTGTTGATAAATAAAATTCATCTAAAATTCTACAAGGGCATAAAACTGTCATGTTGCTCTTTGAAACGCGGCACCAAGCCATTCAATTAATTTTTTATTAAAGTCCAGGTATATTCATTCAGTCTTTATTTATATATTTGGCACCGCCTTTCAAAAAACAACATGAAAGTTTTATGCCCTTGTAGAATTTTAGATGAATTTTATTTATCAACACTATTTACGTCTTTTATTTATAGTAAGTACATTTATAATACAAAATTTATTTTTTACTTTTCAGTGCGTTTTGAGGTCGGTTTTATTTTTTTGTTTAAAATTAATTTATTTTATACTTTTGAGTGGCTCTTCTAAACCGTATAGTTGGTTATCATACCATCAAAACGAAACTAACATGGACGCTCTGACTTTACGTTTACCTTATACACTAAAAACTAGTTTAATTAATTTAATTTAATAATTTAAAATTAATGAAAATAAGAAGACGCAAAACTGAATCGTTTAATACTTAACATTTAAGTAATATCGTTCATATAAATTAAGTTTTCATGGTGTTTTATAGTAAGCAAGTGAACGCACATTGTGATTTCCCGTAGGAACTCAGTTACTATATTCTCTCTATCTCTAGAAGTATTTCTTCTACCTTATTGATTTTACTATCATATATGACCCTTTTAATGTTTTATAAAATGATATATAAGTCATCGATATAAACTGATATTACATCGAGATATAGAGATCTAAACTGGACGCGTAAACAATAACGTATGACATGTTTTTCTCTGTTGACAAGTTTTGCTCCATAACATCAAATATATGGCTTAGATTTTCATAAAATTCCGTCAAAAGCTTGACAATATGAGTTTTAATAAAATTAATTTATTATATTTAGTATATATTTAATATAACATGGACATCTCTATTGCTAAAGCGAACTAATTGAAGATTTTTAAATTTTTTATTTTATAACCTCAATATCTCTAAAACTATAAATCAAATTATTTTGATTCTTATTCTATCTTGTTGCAAATTTAATATTTAATCGAATAACATCTAATTCATCGATAAGGATTCATAAATCATAGAGTTATAAGCAAATAAGCACGACATGGTCGCGCGGAATTCAGCGATTTCTCGTCCGATTGTGAAACTATTCTGTCAATATGCTGAAAACTGTTGATCGTAAAAATTCTAAAAAAAAATGGGACCACTTCGACGAGTTACCCTATCGTTTGATACCTCACTCATCCAAATCGGTCTACAATTGGCGACGTACGAGCGGAACATCGGAAAAAAAAAAAAAAAAAAAAAAAAAAAAAATACACGTCGAATTGATAACCTCCTTTTTGGTTTTTTTGAAGGTCGGTTAAAAAGATCGAACTACCCAAAAATTCTGTCCGAGTTCTTAAGTGAATTCCCGTAATCTCTAGTGGGGTATTAGACAGACACATCTGTTTCACTGACTGCTTTACAGGCAAGTAGATGATCAGCCTTCTGTGTCTACCTGTATTCTGTGGGTTCGAATCCAGGAACTTCAGCGTATCACGCAGAAACGAAAACCACTTGGACACGGAGGCGGTTCCGGCGGCCCGAGTTATAGGATGAGTTTTTTAAAATGAATTAAATGTTTTTAAATGCCAACCTATAATCGATTGAAGATTTTTAATGAAAACAGTTGGAAATCAGACGCAATCCTGATCCCAACTGAAGACCGGTAACCTATTTACTCCGATATACATATATACACATAGGCGTAATCATTTAGTTAATAAAATAACGGTATGTAATGGAAAATATAATACGAATTATAAAAATTGCATTCCAAATATAAACAAAATTAGTTTTAGTAATTTAGTTTTATTTTAAGTACTTAGTAAGGTTTTGATTCTGATTTAAATCTCGTTTAACAGTTAGTCGCCAAGAGTTCAATTATGAAAGTATTTATGTTATCAAACAATGAAACAGTTAATGGACTTGTACATTCAAGTTCTTAGATACTTAGGTACAACAATGTGTTATTTATAATATAATAAATAGTTGGACGAAAATATCAATTTTTCATGTCAGAACTGATAAGTTGGTGACGGAATGGGATTATCTATAACTTATATTATATACTGTTATTGATACGGATGTACAGTCCACCTGTCAGACCCTATTCATGCCCGCAACACGTGAAACTAAGTGGATTACTATATCTAAATAATCAGTGTCATTGCCAATTGGTGAATTAACAAATTATCTTTTTACGTTTCTTATTTCCCATTAGCTTACAAAACTAGCAATACTTTACATTGAGGAAGTATGTTTTAATATATATATATTTATATATATATATATATAATAATAAAACATTAAAAGTAAATATTGTGTGTACGATATTTTTTGGAACTGTTAGTGAAAGGTGTTTTAAACATGATATACTCAATCAACGGTTTTTGAATTTTGTTTATGTGTATGTTCAGGTATCACACATAATCCACTTTTAACGAAATTTAAAGAAATTTCAGGTGCTTTCAAAGGACTATATTATCCTATTTTTAAAAGTGTAATCCCGTAACTAATCTATACAAAATATTTCATTGAACGTTCCTTAAAGCTTTGCCAAATGTCAAGGTCAGAGAATATTTAAGCTTAGTTAGAGGTTTACTTATTATTACCAAAAATCCGTTATTATACACACGTATATATAGGTAAAACTTAATCATAAACAACTCAGTATCATATAGACGTGGTTTCTTATGTGAGCTAGTTATTTTACGTGTATACACAAGTAGGTAAATATATTTTAATATTTGATAACTCAAGTAGCCATTTAAATGATAAAATCCGAGAGTTACCCACATGAGTAATACATTTTGATTGACAGGTATTATCGAGTCATCGTTTAAGATTAGAATTAACTCTATGGATAGAAGCGCAACTTGTTACTACCCGAATACACAAACAAATCACAAATATTTGATTATAACAAAAACTTATTAAGACTCTTTGTTTACTGGACCTTAGAAGATCCAATTTTTATATGGGAATCCATTAAAATTTCTTTCTGATCGGCTCGATCCTTTAGCGTTGCGTAGAGATGTAGGCTCCCTCTGCATCTTCTAGCGCATTTATCATGGGGAATGCTCAGAGGAATTGTTCGGATTAATACCAGCAGCTGAGTTTCATCTTCTAACGTCAAGGCAGAATGCGAAATTTCATCCGTACCACCTCGATGTTCATCGTTCCACAACTGAGCGTTTTTCGAGGCATTTTTTGCCGCACACCACCACTCTGGAACCAGCTGGCCTCCGATGTATTTTCGAACTATTACGACTTAGGAACCTTCAAGAAAAGAGCGTACTTCTATTTAAAAGGTCGGCAACGCACCCATGGCCCAACAGGCGTTGTGGGTGTCCATGGGCTGCGGATTGCTTCTCGAATATAAGCCTCCTACCCGTTTGCCTCCTATCCGATAAAAAAAAAAATTAAAATATTTATACTGCTAAGGGTGTGTTAAAATGATACAATTGTGCAACATTGAGAAACCCCGACTGAAATGGAATTAAAAAAAAAACGGGCTCAGAAAGCGAAAAATTAGAGAAACATTACATAACTATTACTCAAAATATATATCCACTTCACGATGAGATGATAATATTATCTTAGTTGTGCTCCTATAAATGCTGTAAAAAATTAAATTTTTCACTCAGTCACAAAGTTACAACATGAAGGCAGCCATCGTTTTCTTAAGCCTCGTGTGCCTGGCGTGGGCGGCACCTCAAGTCAGGAAGCCATTCCATGACCACTTTTCTGACTTTATGGATATTATCGTAGAAGAAGCTGGACATGAGATGGAACATTTAAGGGAGCACTACCTCGAGTTTGAGGAATTTACAGCGACTCTCGATTATATGTCCGGGAAGGATTTTAATGACATAGTACACGAAATGGAACACCTGCCTGAATTCAAGGCGGTAAGTGTCGAATTTAAAAAATCTTTGGAAATCATTGATAAAATTATATCTCTGAAAGATAATAAGACTAGATTTTCTATTTTCTTTCTTTATTAAAGTATGTATATGTTAAACTAAGTTTTGCGTTTATTCTTTTACGACTTTTCTGCTTTTCATATAAAAGTCTTCGTCTTACTGCGGTTCATTTATATAAAACTAGCTGTGCCCCGCGGTTACAATTGATTTAATTTCGTCGTAACGTGATATAGCTTATAAACAGAGTAAAATAGCCAACAGCAAAATAATAATAGATATGTATTATGTACTTCGTCCGCGTGGAATAGTTATTTTTAATTTTATTTATTTATATTATATATATACTATCATCAGCTATCTGCCCAGATTAGGCGGAACAACCAGGCAGATAGACAAAAGTTTAAAAAAATGTTATTTTGGTATATGTACCGTGTATACATCCATATGCATTTAGTAAAAAGCGATTATTTTAATATTACAAACAGACTCTCCAATTTTACTTTTCTGTATAGATAATAAATTAATTATTAATCTATGAACTTTGAAATTTTTACTATGAATTTTATTAATCTATGACTATTATCATTCTAGGGTTCACCGACCATCAATTTCATAAAGAAAACAAAAAAATAGAATTTGAATATTTAACGTGACTGCTTTAATGATATAACTACAATGACATAATATAATATGTTTTCTCATAAGTAACTATAATTTCAGGTTGTGGAATTCTTGGAAGGAAATGAAATCGATGTAACTTACTTCATTGACATGTTCAACAACATCATTGGTAAGTCTAAATTAATTTTATAATAAATTTTAATAAAACAAGGATGATAGAACAACTCAGTAAAATTTGTTCTTTTTAAGCTCATTTACCTAACAAACAGTTTTATGTATCTTTACATAATAACTACAATGCGGTTTCTTACATTATCATTAAAGCACATAATCAATATTTGAGACAACCTACTCGTTTATGATCGCTTAGGAACATAAGTTAAGTTTAAATTTAGAACGCACCCTGTTCTGAGAAGATAAGGCACTTCTTTTTGCTAGTGTATATATGTTCGATGTTCTAGATAACCTCAGTTCTGGCAAGAGAAAGCGCCACGAATTAAGTGGAAAAGATATGAGTGCTTACATTAAGGATACCATTGCAATCCTCCCCAAGGAAAAGTTGGCTGCACTTTATGACTCGAAGATGGAAAACGACGAGGACTTCAAGAGGGCTATGGATAGCCTCCAGAGTGACGAATGGAATGAATTATGGAACCTTCTTTGGGATAACGAAACTTTCAAGGCCGAGGCGGACGAGCTCGCTGATAACGGAATTGAACTGGAATCGCTTTTGGCCGAACTTCTTGCCATTTTTGGACAAAACTAAACTGAGTTTATGTCAATAAATTATTGTATATGATAAGGTCTTTTTATTTTTTCAAGATGGTTGTACTTTTATTATTTAACTAGTGACTCGCCCCGGCTTTGCACGGGTATAAAACATATATAAAAACCTTCCTCTTCAATCACTCTATCTATTTAAAAGAAACTGCATCAAAATCCGTTGCGTAGTTTTAAAGATTTAAGCATACAAAGGGATATAGGGAAAGAAAAGGCGACTTTGTTTTATACTATGTAGTGACTAGTGATACGTCAAAATCTCTTTTGTCGCATCTATTGTAAATATTAGTAAGAGTAGTAGTATAATTAAAATATGGATTTTGTCTCATCAAAAAAAAAATCGAAAGTTACTACCAACTAATACCAGCAGTATTAGTTGGTAGGTATTAACATAGCTTTTAAGGTTACCTACTAACATCTAGGCACTGCTTTGGATAAAACTGAAAAAAAAATTTGATAAAATAAAACATTTCAATTATTACTGTTTGTTTAACGATTTCTAATAATATTACCTGGTATTCTTTGTTTTGTTTAATGTATAAGAAACATTAACCCTATTCAAATCAACTTTAGAGGTAGAGTTTGTATGTAGGGAATCCACGCTGGAAAGATGTTTTTGCTTCTATTTCAATTTTTCCTTGAAACTATGCAGATGATCAGCCTTTATGGTCTGGTATTTTATGCTAATGTGTACAGTGCCAAAAGATCTTAATATGTTGATGGTTTATAAAGATCTTCAATAGCTGACGGATTAGTTCTATTGATATAAATGTATTCGTTCACATTTTCGTAAAAATTCGTATCTGAAAAAGTCATTGTTAAAGAATCTTACAATATCTTCTACCGCGTATATCTTTTTACGTTACAAAAATGCCGTCCCTTCCCGTCATCAAATTATAGGCTGAAACATTGGACTTTTATTATTATTGATTATCCATTTGCCGTGGCGTGAAAGCTTTTTTAAACAGATAAAAAAAAATGAATTTGTTGACTACCACAATAGTTATCAAAACTAGTTACAAACGATCTCCGCTCGTGGTTGACTCGTCTAGCGTAAACCCACATTTAGAGGACACTCTTTAAACTATGTCTGTAGCTAAATGTTTCACGTATCTTTCATTTAATGTCTGCATCGCAGGTTCTGCGGTTGAATCTCGGAAAGAAAAATATGTTCCAAAAGCCTGAACTACATACAAGTAAAGAAAATGATCAGTGAAACAGATGGCCTTTGCTTACGGAACTAACTGTTTACGTGATTGTACTTAATATGTATCCTTGATGATGATAATTTTACAAATGAATTGCAAAGAATTCAGAAACATCAGGCAAACTAAATAAAGCACGCTCTGTGGGATATTTCGCGCAGTAATGAAATATTTTATTGCACCGCATAGCAAAAGCTGCGAGGAATTTCAACTAAGACCTTTACACAACAATGTACTCAGATTTTTACTAATCCACAAATATACAATTTGTTGTTTTATGTTTTCTCCGTATGTGACTTGTGTTAACATTGTTTTGTCACATTTTCATATGTACATTCAACTGACTAGGCTAGAATAGACTTACGAATACAGGATGAGCAATGCTAGGCTATGGCCCACGCGGATGCAAACTTAATAATTGGAACCTTTTTATACTCAGGCTTATTTTCAGGGAAATACATGTAAGTATCGTATAGTGACTTGAATTTAGGTTTCAAGTGTCACGGTTTTACAAGAATTAAAAATTTACAGCTTCACATTACTTTTGGCATTTGATTAATTCCTTTTTTTGTTTTTCTTGTGCGGGTACAGAGAGAAGAGACCAGTTTATTACTTTGGAAAAAAAGGATTATTTTAAGTAGACTTCCACATATTTTCTTATAATGATTATCTCTGTTTTATTTACTACCTTTTATTTTGGGATCGGTTTTAAAACAAGTTTCATGTGACAAATGTGTGTTAAGATAAAACTGCGTATATTAAATAATTGACATTGACATTTACTGCTGATTTTTGTAGTGATTTTTAAATGTAAAGTTATGAGTAAAATTATGACGAAATTTCCCTTTTTATGTTTGAGTAGAGTATTTTTTTAAATTGGGAATTAATAACAAATTTGTAAAATTGTTAAGAAAATCAAAATTATATGAATATTATGTAAAGTTTTATATTTTATCTATTATTAACGTCATATATAATTAGACGTTGCAAATCGGTAGCTTCGCTCAACTGAGCATTACATCCACTCAATCAAATACACGAATGATGCCGCTTGGATTGGTAGTAATTTAATTTGGCCTCCTGTGGGATATCTACAAATGGCTTGGTCTCGACTCAGCTCTCCTTGAACAATTTAATGCATCTCTTTATAAATAAAAATCTATATAAGTGAAAAACTTCAGAATAACTTCTACACTGGACTTCAAATCTTTAAAAGTGAAGTACTAAGATTTGGAAACTCGTGTATGCGGCTAGATGAATGTGTTTAAAGCGAACAACACAAATTTATCTAAGAATCGTACAGGAAAGTTAAAAATATCCATTAAAATGTTCAATGACAAAGTGATATCGATTGAGGCTATACAATACACTTAATTGTGCATTGATTTTTTAACTCTCGAGCAAAAAACAGACTCTTTTGTGTGTCGGTCCGTGTTATTGTAGCTCCTAAACCGAGGGATCGATTTAATCTTTTTTTAAAAACAAACTTCATCAAGGTGTATCTTAGCTTCAATGTATGAGATTATAGGCCTATACATATATTATGTAGATTATAAGAATAATCTCATGTTAGGGCATTAATGTTATTTAAATTTACCATTACGTTTAATGATACAATTAGGATAATAATATTGACATAATCTCAATCAAACATTGCTAATTGTAACTACATTGTAATGGTACCTAACTAGCTTAACGACTTCATTTATTAAGAACTGGGCTCGCGGTTTCGTACGTATGCTTAATTTTTTTGCAGGCAACTCTATTTCTTATATACTTTAAAGTAGTCTGAGTCTGTTACAACAGCAGCTACCTACTGTTCCCATTGAAAGGTTAAAATTGGTTATGTCTTTTAGATTAAGGTCAGACGGATAGCTATCGCTAGATACTGAAGTCTCATAAGCATTCTGTGTCTTCTAAAAGATTTTTTTTTTCCTGGGAATCAAATTCTGGGACCCAGGATCTCATTGAATCAGACGCGTAACAAACTGACCTACGTAGGTGGATAGATAGACAAACAGAAAATTACTCTATTTTAGGAATTGTGTATAAGTATTTTCATATGAAGAGGCAATTTCATTTTCATCAGAATAAACAAGAACGGACATGTTTTTCTTACGCAAAAGAAGTTTGAGGCTTGTATTTTAAGTCGGATCCAATTCAGAAATTAACTATCACAATTCTGACTAGTCTGTCAATAACTTTTGATTCATGACTCAAATAATCCACGAAGCCTGTTTTCAAAGTATTGTCCACTGTGATCAATGGTCGAAATGTATGAAAGCCTTATACGAGTATTTGTACATTTGTTTGTATGTATATATTTGTACATATACAATATTTGTTACTTTATTACACAAAAATTGCACAATAATAGCAGTATATATGTGTAATATAAAACGATAAATTGAAAATTTTTGGAGACAATGGTGAAAACGTGGTTACAAAGGCTGACAACTGAAGTATGTAACGTACTTTGTTCTTGAATAATTCCAGCCTACCAATACGAATTTTGGAACAATTCATCGAAACATTTAACGTAAATTTAGTATGAATAATCACGTTAACCCGGTAACCTAGTGGGGTGAGAGGAAGGCTTGGAAATGAGATAAAGTTGCAACCGCGCCGAGCCGTAATTTACTGCCTACCGACTTATACGGACTGTTTCAGTGCCATCCACACAAACCATATTATAAATCAGTGAAGCAGCATGATGCATATTTTCGGAATATGAATTGAATTAAAATAAGGCTAGCCTATGTTTTCTTCTGGCCTTGGATAAGAAAAGTTCCGGCGTATGACTGCCTACTTTAAGTAATTGAAGAGGCAATAAAAATAAAGCCAGTAAAGTCTTAAAATTAGTACCTACAATATTTACGTCATTGAAGTTTTTGTAGGGATCCCCATTTTTTAATTATAAATTATGGCTTCTGTTCATATTGAAATATTCCATAGGTAAAGAAATGGAATTGTTTGTAATGCGCAACTCCAAATTGAATTTATGCATTACATACAAAAATTAAGAATAACAAAATAAGTTTTTTATACAAGTAATATATGTAGTTAAAGTAGATTAGCTACTATCTGAGATTTATTAAAAAGAAATCTATGTTTATTTCTTTGTCTCATTATCTCTTTGCCAATATTCATAAAAATCAAACTTAAATCAACTACGAGGGACAGCATCCCCCTTCTTCTCCCTCCAACCTAGTAGTCTACTCGAATTCTGCCGCCCTTGGTCATTGTTTAGTCTATATATATCAAACCTATATATTGTATAACCCAGAACGAAACATCACTAGTTAGTTGCTAAGCAAATTTGTCACAAAATAGGTTTTCACTTGCTTGACATTGGATTTCTTAGTTTATTAATGTTAGTTCACTAGACATAAATCAAACATTTAATACATTTGAATTTGCTATATAACTTTAAATCTTTCATTTATCAGCACAACGTAATCTAAAACTCTTATATACTATATTTTGAAATAATTTTGAATGTACATTGACGTTATATATACGAGTATAGATTGGATTTGCTTTAAAATTTGTTTATTTTATAACGTCAAAACAAAATACCAAAGTCTCTGTGAAATCATTAATTTTACTGAAATACCTTCAGCTTTGTCACTTAGCTGTCTCAATTAATAATTCGATCCTTGATTCAATTATTTACTTGTCTGACTCCGTTATTAAGATTGGATTGTATTTTTAATTTGTTTTATTTAATTACGCTAAGTTTATTTAATATCTCATAGCCAGAAAATATTATAAGCAAAACTATAAGATTAACATAATCATCATAGTTTGGAAACTCCTTTATATTTATTAAAGTTATATGTGATTATAATTATAATAAGCTGCTGGAATCTCAAGATGTTGGTAATAAAAAATCGAGATCATTTGTTTGATAGATTAAGTTTGTAGTAATTAATCATAGAAATAGATATTTTTATATTGAATACTTAAATTGTAAGTTTGAATTCTTAAGTATTCAATTCAATAATAAGGCTCTCCATAAAAATATTTATAATTTATTGATCAATCGCGTAGCACCTCGTAGCGTTTCGTAGTAAGTAGCTACGTCGAAGCTTCATAACTTTACCGTGGTTGGTATAATGAAATCTCAATGGTTTGCATTTTGAATAACAAAACTTTGGTAAAGGAATGCCGCTTTGGGAGCTCAAATGTAATTATTTTGTTTTAAATAGATTAATTTATTTGTTACTAGTGGGCCGCCCGCAATTCGTATCGCTTCAGAGTTCCAAACTAGTTCCAAATAATAACGTGTCACTTAAAACGTCATTCAATAGAAAATGTATAAACACTTTTTTGTGAAATGTTCTATATTTTTAATAGTTATTCTGCTATTCTCGGATTAGATGAATCCAACAAATCAGACATTATCAAAATTGGTCCATCCGTTCTTGAGTTATAAGTGGTGTAAATAACCCGACTTTGTTTTATATATATAGATTATGCTAGTTGAAATTATAATAAATAATACGCGTAACTATATTTTTACTTTGTCAAAATTTGTGATTTTATCAAAACTTACTTTTTACTTTTTTCAGTAAAAGTATTGTTATACTTTTATCCAATACGCCCAGAATAAAAATAACCAGAATAAACCGCTTTATTTAGTCGAAACGAACATGCGATTCTTATCAATATAGAGAACGTGAAATTATTATTTTCAAGGATCCCTTTTTTTAAAATAATTAATATTATTATATATTAGATACAAATATGTATCGAAGATTTACATCTCAGTGCAATTATTTTCTCTGGATCTTACAGTCAAGAATTCAAATTACAAATTTCATCTGGACTTTAATAAGACTTCTAAAAAGAGTCTTTGAACTTGTATCACATCGATGGCTCCTAAGTATACTGAGTTAACTCTACTTCTAATAACTTAACAGAAAGTTGATATGAAGAGCGTAAGGTTATATTTCAAAAATTTTAACAGAATCAAGAAAAAATAGTTGACTCATTATACTTAGGAGCCATCGACATAGCCTTACGAAATACACTTTCTAATCGCTACAAGCTAAACTTCCAGATAATAATTCACGCCCTTGAGCTTCTAAAGTTTTCACGTTCGTAACTTTGTTTTATAAAGCCATTACTCATTCTTTTGTAAGCGAATGCGACGGAAAATTTTTCAGGATGAGACAAATTTCGTGAATAAATTAAGTGTTGTAATCTTGCGTAATAAAACAGCAACCGAGTTCTTTTTCTTTTGTATAAGTACCTGCCACTTGGGTTCAAAGCAGCGCTATAACTTTTTTATTAAGGAATAAACAACATTTTCCAATGTAAATAGTAGTGGGAGGTCAGCCATCTATGACTATCCAATCATGCGTAACAAATCGAAACATTTTCTGGCACTATTAGGATTCAAATCCAGCATCAGCTGCCGTATAACATACATATATTTCAGCCACTGAACCAATTTGGCTCCGGAGTTAAAAATCTACCAATATGTTTCCTTAAAAATTTTCAAAAAGAAAAAAAAATTAAGATAAGTGGTCTTGACAATTTTTCTTGGTAATAAAATTCAACATTTGGAAATCCAAAGAAGGCTGATAAAGCCTCACGGAGGGTCCGTGTTAATCTGCTTTCATTAGTCATGTCGTTTTTTCAAGAGGTCACCGTAAAAAGGAATTTGCATTAGGGAAAATAAAATCCCTTTGAGTTCGGCGCAAACAATAAGGTGCAGTACGTTGAATGCTAGATTATGCTTAGTTGTTTGATTTCTTATAAAAAACATATAGCTTTTTATAAATTAGTATTTTATTTTACAAAAGCTTCACCATTATACTTTTAAAATTGAGAACTAAAAATCCACACCAAAAACATCTAAAATATACGAAATGTACGATAACAGCAAATATTACGAATAAATTGTAAGCAAAAAGTGAAAGAGAAATTGAATTAAAGTAATAAATAATTATATGAATAAAAGCATTAAGACCGTTAAATACCGACTGAAATCATAACATATTATTAAATATACTTAGAAATCAGTAATATTTTGTATTAACTAAAACCGGGTCCGTGCCTCCGGAAGTCTGTAAAACTTTCGCGGATATTACAACTTTGTTTTAAAACGATTATTCATTCTTTTGTTAGTGACTCTTCCCAGAATTTTATGAGGCGTAAGAAAATGTTTCGCTAAATTAAAATACTTTGAACGTATTCGGCGACATTGTTCCGGTTTTTAATTTCATTCAATTAATTCATAGAACCCGAGAGAAGTGTTATTGAATTTGACACAAGTGTCTTTGTTGTGTACTAATTTTTTTCTTAATATTCATATTTTTTATTGTATTACAGTTAGCATCAATACAGTTATTTTAACTGAAAGTTTTTTGACTATGATGGCATATAATAATGCTTTGTCGTATTAAATATAATATTATACCTAATTTACATGATGTTGAGTTTAAAGGGGACCAAAAGATTAGAAAAGTTTATAGAGACGTTTATTTTTTGCGACTAGCTTATTATTCAACAAAACATAACATTTTGCTACTATGTCATTTTGCATATCTTAAATAGTCCCAAATGTATGTTATATTAAAGCACCAAAAGTACTGAATTGCAAAGTTTAAACAAAACAGGCTTCGTGAGAGGTGTCGTGAAAATCCCTACAAAATATCAAGGTACGGACAATACCCGTGCGCTCAAAGCAACTACCGGGTCATTTCCGAAGTGGCATTGTGTGAGAGTAAGGCACCGTTCACAATATATAATTTTGATAAGTACATACGTACGATGTTTTAGTGTTAAATTAGCTGAGAAAAAAAACGTGCTGACAAACTATCGGTTGCTAGTAACACTTCGAGGTCTGTTTTCTCCAAGGCAGCATGTCCATTTATTCATTCGTAACTCATCTGAGGTTACTGATAATCTGCTATAAAAGGTGAATTAAGTAACATCTTCCGACGACCGGTTGGCGCAAGGGTAGTGCTCCTGTCTTCTGCGCCAAAAGGTCCTGGGTTCGAATTCCGGTAGGTGCATATATTTGTGTGATGGGCACGAATGTTTGTTTCCGAGTCTTAGTTGTTTATAAACTTATGTCTTTATTGTGGTACGCTCGTTGTTTCTGATTGGGATTGGGATTCATTGGGATCAGAGTAATCTAGATCATTTGTCCATATTGTTATAATCTACAAGCATATTGGTTGTTATCAACATTGTATACATACAGTTAGTCTAGAATAAAATATTGTATGTATACGAACCTTAAAAATGCTCGTTCTGAAATTAAAAGTGAACTTCGTGAAGAGCAAGAGAATAGATTTGAACAAAAACAATATTCTGAGCCATTTCTGAGCACGCTTGGCTGCTGCATCTGATTATACGTGTACATACTGCTACTCATACATTTCACACTAAAAGTTCATCTTGCTGAACTCTAAGCTACAGTATAATTATGTACTAGGGGTCTTTACACAAGATAGATTTAATAATTAATTTTAAAAATAAATCATACCTACTGTTATTAAATTATGTTTTCTGTTTTAAAATGATTATAAAACAAAATCAATTATATTAATTTTTGGTTTTAAAACTAACTCGTTCACTTTTATGTTGTAATTTGATGCAGATTTATTTTTTGATTAAAACCACGGTTTTATAAAATTTAGTAGATGTTTTGCAACTCTATAAGAAATAAAAGCATAGAATATGCCATTATATATATATAAATTAGTGGCATCGTCGTATTAAATTCAAAGCTTTGATACACTGAGAAGCAGTAAGGAGGCAGAAATATTAGCCTTGCGTATGTATGCAAGTCGTGTCAGCAAGTACACAATGGTACATTCAGGTCTGCCTCTACACATCTAGATTAAGATAACAACGAATTCACTTCAGTCATTTCAAAGGGTTATGCGTTCTACAAAATTCTAGCTACAATTATGACACTAAAGCAAAATAAGAATAAGTTTTTAAAATTAAATTTTTATTTACTAATGATTCTAATATTTGAAAGCATTAATGATTTTTACCCTAACAATTAATTTTGTTGCCCTTGGCTTCATTTCTAAAAATAATTAGGGGAAAAACCTATTTAATGTTCCTTTCTGTTACAATTTTTAAATGTCCTTGAGCAAGTCCTGAATTTTTTGTAATGGTTGCTATTTAACAATTGGACTATTAAATATTAATTATTTTTATATTAAGAGGTTTAGATGTTGAGGACTCCGTACCTAATGAAACGAAAGGTTTATTCATAGGGGCTATTATTCAGGTGAAACGAATTTACTTATTCAGTGAAACCAATTAGGGAGAGCCTCTAATAAAATTGCTGCAGAACTTTATGTAAGCTCAGAGCGGATTTGAGAGATATCAAAATAAATATTTTAAAATAAATACGTAAAAAAATAAATAAATAAATAAATACTATAATATTATTTTTTTAAATACTAGAAAAACTAAAATATAGACGTTTGTTACACTTTGTACCTCAACAAACTGAATGTAATAGGATAACTTTAAAACATTTATTACTATTTTATCGTATCATCATTATTAAAGCTGGTTCAGGAATTAATTTTAGACAGCAGTCTATACTTAATTGACATTTATAAAATGGTAAAGTTCTAAAATAACAAAACTAACAACTCAGTTATGAAATGGAGGTCAGTAGGTTTCCGGTAGAGTGATCATAAGATGTTTCAATTATACCCGGAGTTCGGACTTCAGCATTAATGTAAGGACATTCAAAATGGAGGGCACGAGTTCAAAGCTTTGTGATCTCCGAAGAGTCTTAGCTTACAACTATTTATTAGCTAACCATTTCAATTTCATGGCACTATTGTTAAACATTGGCTTTGCATCGGTTCTACACTCTATTCCTACTAATTAGTCAGTCTGTCTGTCTGTTACGCTTAATAAAGACTTAAAGCGGATGAAAGTTTGTATGGGAGTTCATCATTGCCAAAGATTGCCGGAGATATAGACTATAAACACGTAGAAAGAAATAACTCTGCATAGAATGTGTATTATACATAAATATAATATATAAATAGGTACTTTTATAAATGAAACTGACAACATATAAATGAAAAAATATCAAAATTGATAACTAAATTCGTTGCTCAAAACTCAATTACGACCGATTCGATTATAACAGTTTGCAGTTACCAATGTCAAAGGATAAATTGTACAGGAAAAATATAAAATTATATTTTCTATATCATATAGAATATTTTAATTAATCCGCTAAGAATGATAATGATGAAATCTTGCGCAATTTGTTAACATTATCCAAGATGAATTCTAGAGAACGCGAACTACTTAGCACTACCATAAAAGTTTAATATTCCGTAAATCATTCTTAGGACGCGACGTTTTAATGAACTGCCTTCTTATTAATAACTTGTTGAGCCGGGCATTATACAGAAAAACTAATTTGCTAATTTAATGGTGTCAATGATAAATGATTTATGGGGAGAAGATAGTTATTTTAGTTTTATATCGGAGTTAGGACGTAAACGTGGGTAAGTTATAAATAATGCACATTATTTATAACTTACCCACGTTGAGTTATTTAATGGTCAATAGATACTTAGACGCACATGTATTGTCCTTATTTATTATTTTTTTATTCACACTTTGTTGCACTGGAGTGCAACGGGCGGCCTTATCGTTAATTAGCGAGCTCTTCCAAGCAACCCACAATTCTTGTTGGTTTGGTTGAATTTCTGCAGGCAAGTCCGTAGAACAGTGTACAGACTTGCCTACAGAAATTCAACCACGCCTACGTATCACTTACCAGAGACCGAATACAAATACAAATTTAATTATAAATTGTATTCGGGACCGGGGATCGAACCCGGTATCTCAGGCTTCGCGGTACGCTTATAAGACCGTTTAGCCATGAGGCCTCTATTATAATAATTGTAACAGTAATTTAATACTATTTTAAAAACTAAATCTGCACATCTAAATTGAAGTCCAAATTAAAACATAATAAATAAATTTGTAAATTAAGTCAGGAGACAACAAAATAGACTCAAAATAAATTTATTCCACTTTGCTGTGATGAATGGATAATCAAGGATAAAATAGAATTGGTAAAAAGTAAGTTTGTTGAATTATACTTTTAATTTATAAATCAACTTATATAACGATAATTATACAAATTGACTTTCATCAAAGTTGTACTCGATTAATAATGTCGGTATAAGACTTTTTTATGCCTTCGCCAATTGATAGATCTTCTCGTACGTGGTCTTCATTGCTGAAGGTTGTGTCATTTCTGAAACGCTTTCTAGCATTTTCATGACGAATTTATTGGAAGAATGCGTTTGTAAAAGAAATTTGTACAAAACCGACCTTAGGAAAGATGATAACTCAAAAAAATTAAGTTGATATTGGATTAATTGTGTTTATAATATCAAAATACTAATATCTTACTAAATGCGTGCAACATATCTATAATAAAAATACAATTTATCCGTCTGATTGTTTTGCCGAAATAGCTGGACCAATTGTAATGGGATATCCACTGTCATACTTTGTCCCACCACCACCACACCTTTAATCTAAATCGAATCCTTTTCTGCAACAAGAATCTCACGTTCGCTACAAAAATAAACACTGCCTAGTTAAAAGATCGTTACAATGACGACACAATGTTTATGTCCGTCTTTACGTCGGGTGATGGAGGACTTCCCATATAAAACCACGCCTAAACAAACTACGGTCCTTAACAGCCATATAAACTGAAATACTCCTGCACTTATGTCATTCAGGTTTTTACAGGACACAATATTTCCTCGTAAAAAAGAATGTTCTTTAATAAAGGACATATATCCTTTTATATGAAGCTGTACTGTGTCTGCATTTAGTTGAGTGTGTGCATACTAGTTGTGGCTCGCGACTTCCTAAAGTGATGTTATATATTTATACCTCCAACAAGTTTGATAACAATCCACTGAACAATCAAATATTGAACCTAGAAATTACGGGCATTAAAGGAAAATACAGGGACAAAAATAGCCTGTGTCATTCTTCATCCCTCCAACTATCTTGTCAAAAATCACGTCGATCTGGTGCTCCGTCTAGACGTGAAATGAGAAACTTTTTTTAAATAAAAAAACATTAAAAATTACCCCACAGGTACCGGTGGTTTACCGGTGTATAAACTATCCTATATCTTAATCCAGAGCATAATCTATTGCCAAATTTCATTCAAAACCGTTTAGCCACAAATATCCAAACATCCTCACAAACTTTCGCATTTCTAATATTAGTGGAATAATAATCTGTGATGTATTTAGTTGATACATTCATTCACGTGTCAGTAAAATGTAAAAAAGCTTTATAAGAGCGTTGCGTTCGTAACCGTCGTATTGAGCTTAACTTACAAGCTTGTTTGAGAATAACATAGTTTTACGAGTAGTCATAAGTAGACAGTAATTCTAATTCATAATAGCGCAACTATTTACTAGACTAATTTGCTGGGATCTATAGCATAATTCTCGGGCCTGCGTTTAGGATCTGCTAGGCGCTAGCTGTCCAAAAGACCTGGCTTTTTTATCAAAGTGGCCCGTAAGAATATGAATGTTCTGTCTACATCATATAATGCATAATATATAAACATTATATTTTGTGTACACTATTACCTAACTTATATTCATAAATCTATTTATATTATACTTTTAATAGACATTTCTTTTATCATTTTTAAGCCCTGATTTAAAAAGCGTGGAGTTATAATTTTTCGGACTATTCGATTAAGATAGTTTTAATTAATTAGTTTTAAAAATTTAATTAGTTCGTATTAAATACGTAATACGAACTTTTATAAAGCAGTTTTATTTAAAATCTGATTTGATCAAAATGGTTCTTAGGTACAATTATTGATGATTTGTTCATCTATTTAGGAGGTATTCTTATTTTTAATCACATTTTAACACGAGGGAGGGCTTCTAAATAGTCTTTTATTTTACTTGTAATAAGAATATGCAGAATAATAATATGTTCTAATTTCTCTGAATTTACAAAAATCAATGTAACGGTAAAAGTGTTAAGTGTTAACCTTTCACAGAGGTTTTCAAGATTTATAATTAAGTAAGGTGCCATATTTTTAGATTGATAAAATTAGTTACATTATAAAATAAACTTTAATACCTAAGTTATAAAGTATAATATTAAGCCTTTCGATTCACATTGTCTATATTCATAAGCCTCTTTAGGAACTGCATCTAACGGATCAGTGTGTAAATTTACTTAGGCTACCCCCACCTTCAATAAAGATCCATGTGACCACAAAGTGGCATTTTGTGTCCTATTTCCGGAATCGAATTGTGTTTAAACAGTCTCAGTCTATATGATCTATAGTAATTGTTCGAAAGACCAATTACTATAGATTAATTATTAGATCATGTTTATACTACTACTACTAGTCATTACTATAAATATAAAAGTTCATACTATATATGCTATTGAGCGAAAGTATCGTGGATTTCGTCGAGAAGTAACAAAACGAAACTTTTTGTATCATTCTCTTTAATTTAGATGAGTAGCTAAATAAGCAGAATTCTTTTTCAATCACAGAATATCACTGTAGCTCCAGGCTAAACCACCTTTATTGTATTTACGAAATGCTTAATATACAATTTACTTAAAAGAAACATAAAACTACCCAAATCTATTAAAATATTTGTTAACTTCAAGCGGTTATAATCTTACCAGGCTTAGCAGCAAATCTGCTAAGAAAACGTCTGACATGTCGTTCAGAATTAGGCGGATTTGCCTAATGCGATGCCTCAAGACGCAGTCACAAGCTTTAAGATAAATTGCCGTAAAATAAAGTACAAGCTCGCAGCGTTCGTCTGATGCACTTCGTAAGATGCATTGCATGAGCAGTTTAAAATTGAATTTTATAGTGTAGCTATGACAGCTTTCTGAATTGTTTACATCACGGCTTACATGCTCAGCCGAGGATGCAAGTATTTTTAGATAAGTGATGTGGCATTTGTATTCGATACTAGCCGATGTCGAAATCTTGTTGTAAAGATTTTTACAAGTGTAGTTAATTATAGAAAAACTTAGATTAGGGTGCGTTATTGAGTACCTTGGGTAATATATGAATAAATAATATTTGGTCCTTGCATATAAAATAACTCTAAAACAATTCATTGAATTTTATCTTGGTCTTTAATTATTCATAAACAGCAATATAGTGAAGCTGAAGTGGGTAAATTCTGTAATGTGTACACAGAAAAACTCGGTTTAATTTTTGTTATATTGAAAATTTAAACTATACATTCACTACGACAGATAATTATATTTTGACAGATAGTTAAATCGTATTTGAAATTTGAAAATTAGGCTCTCGTGAAGTCATGTCTCGTAAATCGAACACTGTCTTGGAAATAAGGAGCTGTGTCTATACATCGACCCTTGTTAGGCTTGACATCAACCCTCCTCACTTCCAGGTGGTATGATCTCACAAACGGGTGAAAAAGGCCCAATGTAAATAAAATTTACCAATGCTCCCGTGACTCTTTTGTCGGTGAACTTATTCAGGTACGCACTAGGATTATGGCGTATCAACCGCTTGTTACCCTTTCGATAGGGTTGTTCTAGTATCTGCTAAATTATATTTTACAAACTTAATATAGTACTTAACTGCTAATCATTACTATTTTTACTAATATGTATAGTTTTATTTGTAATTTAGAAAACTAAGTTTGTGTTTGTATGAGAGTTATATATAGAATATATAATGTTATAAAACCAATGTCTCATAATATAATGCCTCATATTAAGTATGTTATTAAAGAGTTTTTTTCTCGTAAGACATACTTTGTTATTTTTATGAGAAGTAAATTTTTATAATTTCGTATACATTAAAAACACAAAGAGTATTTAGTTATTTGTGCTATAATTTTGATTAGCTACTGATAACTAAAATATACCCTTTTTTATTTAATTTTTCTTTTATTGTCATTTAAATAAATATTAATAATATAATAAGTTATTGTGAAGAGAAGTTTCCGGTTATTTCATGTAAATCCCGAAAGCTTAAGTTCGAGTCACATTTAACAATTATTTTATCTCCATTTATATACTTATATTATTATTTAGATAATTAATTCTTATTCTTATTAAAAATTCTTTTGTTTTTCACTGACTAGTATTATACTCAGCTCAACGGTAATCACAGTGACTTTCAAACTTGATATTCGTATCAAGTAGGTAACTATTTGAAGGAAAGATAAAAGGATCGTGCACTATAGTTAGGTATCCTTATCTTTATTTCGTTTCTTTTCATCGTAACAGGTCTGTATTGGTCTGTATCGTCAATGTGAACTTTAACGTAGAGGTCAAAGGTTTTTGAGTTAAATTCGATTATCTCCTTTAAGGTTAATTCACAAATCAAAATAGACTTTTTAACTAAAATAACGTTTAATAAATTTAAATATCTTTGAACCTTAAGCCTAATAATGTTTAATTAAAAGATTATTTATGAGAATAGGTATATCAATTCTTGTTTGCGCTGAATAGTTGTCAGTCAAAAATGGCGACAATTGTCAATTTTGACTTAAATTATAATTACATGTAAGTAATTGATTTATGAAAGTTACCAATTATTAATTAAATTAGTTATGTTCCGCTTACTATTTTGATACATTACCCTAATTCCACTTATAGTTAAGAATGTCAGTTTGTTTTTAAGGCACCTCTAAATTTATTTTTAAGTGATTGTTCAACAATAAATGTTTACTAATTCTCGTATAAACCACACAGAGTTCTTCTAGCGCACAGTAATTCCCAAAATATGTCTAAGTTTTACTGAAGTTCCATACCAACTAATATAGCTTTGTTAAATGGGCCTTCTATCTTTGAAATGAACCTCTAATTAAATAGCCACATCGTAATTCTTTCCAGTCTCTACCTACCAAATACCACTTTTATACCGGGCTGTATATTACGCGGGGCTGCGACTTTATCTCAGTTTCCGCCCGAGCTGCGTTCACTTGCGATAGAATGAAAATAGCACAATAAAACAGGGTTCAACTATATCGGTTAGAGAGGCCGAGAGCCCACTTCTTATCGGAAAACTGTTACCTTGATACATTGCTCGCTTCTATTTACTTACCGCGCTCCCGAGTGGCCTCCGTGCACCTGATATTGCACTCATACTTTAAGTATTAACCATTTATTTTATTATTTATACGTGTACATGTTAAAATACAAGGACACCAGGCAGACTATATTCTATTGGTCATTTAGCTTCTCTATTGATCTTAATTGTGATATACTCGTATATCTCTATATCTGACTGGCTAAATATAAAAGTGATGAATGTAATATTTTGTATGTGTTGATATGGTACGTGGGTTCTATCCATTTGATTACCAAGTATTCAGTCGTTTCGTACTAATTTATCTTTTAGTTTAATTACGCTACGCAGAAAGAGTAACGCTCTTTCCTAAGTCGTAATGGTTTGAAAATATATAAACTTGAATAGTTTACATAAAAAATTAAAGAAAGACATTAAGGTGTTATTATATCGATATCGATTATCGATCTAATTTGTAAAAGAGAGGCGCTTTTTTTGTTAAAAATTTTAATTGTTATACATAGAATAATTTCACTTGATAAAAATTCAAAATATAACATAAAATCTAAATGAATTTATAAAAATGCCATCTAAAAATTTATCTACGTTCAATAAGAAATCATACAACCTAGGGGCTGTTTTACCCGGATTGATTTTAATAATTTAACTTGCTCATTATTACTCGTTTAAATTTCAAATATTTTTTTACATAATAATTTCTAATTTAATTACATATGTAGAGAAAAAGCATTTTAAATAAAATAAAAACCGTTATAGGTACTCATTTTTATGCCGTTTATGTCGCCCAATTGTATAGCACCACACTGTTATATGACTAACACCATTAATATCACTGCAATATTTTATCACCAAGGTTAGAGACAGACACAGAGTAAACTACTTGTTTTATTTTTTTATTTAACTTTTTTTCTCTAACAGAGCAGCATGGACGGATTGGCAAGCTTTAAGCTCGGCCAAGATTATATTTTTCCTTCGACTAGTACAAGGCCGTCTCTTGCGAGACTCGAACCTCGGTTTGGGTCGTCGTAGAGAGTGCCTGTTTAAGACCATGTCACGGTTGATACCGACCACGTAATCGAAAGCGCTTCATCAAATTGCGCCTGTGGTGCTATCTAGTAAGTTTACTCCTTGTTGAAATTAATTAACTTGCACAATAAAGTATCTAATTTACAAAGGTACATCAAAATCTTTCGTCTGCGTAACCAAATTACTTTACGCATTATCGTATTCGTATACTAACGCGTTGACCAGTAAATCAGTAAGTTTTCAGTTTTATTAAAACCGCGACTTTAAAACTCAGTATACATTGTAAGCGGTAAAACTGCTACGCTGCTGCTACGAAACTGCTACGAATACTTGAGCGTAATCGTTAAAAATGGTGATAAATATTGTTCAACCAAATCAAGTTTTACAAAACATAACTAATATTTATTTACTAAAATATTTATAACAAGGTCAATTCTATATCTATAGGTACCGACACTGTTCTTATTTATTGTAAGCTTAAACGAATATCTTAATCATATTCATTAGTCTAAGGAACGTTTTCATATTCTTACCCTCCGATTATGAGAACAAATACTTAATAAAGAGACTATTTCATTATTTTTCGATATAAGATGTGTTTTGAAGCGAGCGCAAAGCCTAGACTAGGAGTTATTAAATATGTTATAGCGAGTTTTTACTCGCATAAAAGCATTTTTGTTTAAAAATTTATATTTCATATATAAAAATCACAGAAAACTAAAAAATAATATTTTATTAATTTGAATAAGACAATTCAAATAAATATGTTAATAAGCTTTTATACATTTAAGTGTAAAACTGAATATAGATTGAAAAAAATCTTTTTAATTTATGTTGAAATATTGTGGTTTTAGAAGGTTAGCTAGTTAGAAATCTTGATTCCTGATCCACTATAGATTTAAAAAAAAATGTTCAATTAAAAATTGGGTAAGGGATAAATTGTTACAATACTAGCTCTTAATCTATGCCAGTGGTAGATATGAAGACAATTCAGTGATTATCGGTGAAGCGTTTCAGAGTAATACGAGTAAGCCAAATGAGCATTTTCCGCACAACTGTACCACCATTGAGGCTCCCTCACTGTTTTTTATTTTTTATATCAAAAATTTTTTAGTATTACCTACAGATAGAATATACCTATGATATTAAGAAATATGGAGATTTATTTGAAACACTATTTTCTTTAGGGAATGGGACTGCTCATTTTCTTTACAGAAAAGTATGTGCAGCTTTCTATACCTACTCAATTGAATTATTTGTTTTGTTCCCTCAGGATTTGAACACTGAACTTCCAGCGCAACAAGCAGACGTATGATCACTATGATGGAGAGAAATTATTTATTTATTTCTTCATTCTTATTTTCTATTTAAAGTAACTTAATACTAATACGAAAAGACTATATTTAAAATTTAAATTAATGTATATCTAAAATGAAGTCCATAATTTTAATAAATAAATAAATAATTTCTGTCGATAGAAAGGTCAAACGGCCGTAACATTTATGCTGTCAAAGGCAAATTAGTTCAGATATAATATCGATATTTTAATGACTACAGCCGTGACCCCGCAGTTTATCGATACCGGAAATGGGAAGATTAACTCCAGCACGATGATCGATACTAATAATTTTGAGTGTTAAATTGGGTTATAAATTCGTAAACGTGCTCGTTACTTTTGCAGCATAGCTACGGAAATTTCAGTGAAATCAGAATATCAAACATCTATTTTTTTATAACAGTCAAAAATATGCGCACTAATATTAATAATTATACATGAATCAGCATGACGCACAAGGATTGTGCCTATAGTCTATACGTTACTACAACAACATATTTCGAGTGAAGTACGAGAATTATCCTTAGATATATTTAAAACTAGCTGACCCTGAACTCAGTATGAACTTCGTATCGTTTCAGAGCAAATATTTTCATTCCATAGAAAATGTATGAAGAAACGAAATCTTTATAAATACTTTTTCGTGAATCTTTCAATATTTTTAATATTTATTCTGCTATTCTCGGATTAGAGAAATCCAACAAAACATAGATCATTAAAATCGGCTTCTTTTATAGATATACATAAAAAATAAGCTTTCTACAAACTTTTTGAAGCTTTTTATAAACTTAGTAGATTATAATTGCTTTTATCCACTCCAACATTTTCATTATTCACTCCATTTCCTTGAACAATACAACGGAAAAAGTTTCATCGACCTTTGACTTATGTTCTAATTTTAGTAACCATAAAAATAAACGTTTTATTTTGATTATTTATATATAAGTCAATATTATAATGAATTAATTAACATCAGAACTGAGTTTTAGCGGGGTAGAACGAAAGTTGCCGGGTACTAGAACGATTCACAAAATCACAATTTATTTTGGAAAACATTTTGACAAGGTTTAACGAGAAACTCGGCACGGTCAATGCGCTAATTCAGTTTGCAGCAATTAATATGTAGCCTGGCACTGAGTGAGCTTACCTCGGGCACAGTTTACATCTAAACAGTATTAACAAAATCTAAGCTTTGTTCTCAATAATTATGAATCCCTATTTTGGGGAGTAATTTATAACGCAAATTCTATTTTAACTGAATTTAAAAAAGGAAAGTCATAGTCATTGTTTTCAATTCAGCAGTATGTTTTTTGCACGTTTGTTATGCGATTACTCCATAGTTAGGAAGTGACGTAAAAATGTTTGACACTTATTTCTACTTAGTACCTACTTATTTCAGAGGGAGTCCCATATATAAATATCGAAATTAATTAAGCGTTTTTCTATATATATATAGTCCTACGACCCCTAGGCGGGGCAAAGGGCGTCCATTGTGCTCCGCCATCTCGTCTTGTCCTGGGCCACGCGTTTGGCCTCGCTCCACGTCATCCCGATGTCCCGCACCTCCGACAGGATAGTTCGCCTCCAAGACTGCTTTGGACGGCCTCGCTTTCTTCGTCCCTGCGGGTTTCAATCCATGGCTTGCCGAGGGATGTGACTGGGACCTCGTCGAAGCGTAATCGAAAAAAAAGCGAAGTCATAATCATAATAATCATTTATTTGTCTTTCACAATTTAACAATTTTTGACTAAAATATAATTACTCGTATATATATTTTAGCGTAACAATATTGCTTACTTAATATATAAAGCTTCAGCAAGTAAATAAGTGTACACACAGTTACACTGTTACATGTTGTGGTCTAAAAATGTGGTTGTGGAAAATATTATTTTTTGTTAAATTATTAAAAATGTAAGAGAAAAGAATCATTATCATAGTAGTGCAAAACAAATATATGCATTACACAATTATTTACAACAATATATACTTTTAATAGGTGCCTAAGAAAAATTGTTGAAACGTAAACTGCATACTTACTTGTACTTATTTCCACCGACCAATAGTCGAGCGGAAAGGACTGAGTGAGCAGAGTTGAAATAAACTCGCTCAGTTCTGAGTAGCGATACGGAGTCATTACGGAGTAGCGTTTCTAACGTGATGTTATTTAGCCTATAAACAGAGTGAATAGCGAACAGCAAAATAATAATAACAATTTATTGTTCTTTGTTTGCACGGAATACTTATTTTTATTTTATTTATATAATTACTCAAATAAAAGTAGCCTAAGTTACTCCTTATTAAATCAGCTATCTGCCAGCGAAATTCAAAATCGGTCCGGCTGTTTCAGAGACAAAAAATGTAAAAAGTGTTATTTTGGTATATGTACCGTGTATACATCCTTACGCATTTAGTAAAAAGCGGTTATTTTGATATTACAAACAGACACTCCAATTTTTTTTATTTGTATAGATTTTAAATTTAACCAAAAAAAGAATTATTTTTTTTTATTTTAGCAGGAACAAATAGTAATATTTGTAGTTATTAAAATATTTCTTCATTTGAAGTAATTAATTGTAAGAACTATTTTTTACAATACATGTAATATTTCTTACAACACAGGTAATAAACTATAAACACAACACAACATAAATAATGATGGAATGTCTTACGAGTAAGAATGTCTAAAAATACAATAGACTTGTACTGTTCCAATTAAAATCCTTTACTGAAGGTAAGCGAAGGTAACTGAGCTTGATTCGCGCACCAGGTAGGAGGTGGCGACATACATTGACTGGAGAGTGGAGCCAGTCAACCGCGAGCTTCGCACTTTGCTAAACGTGCTGTGTGCAACTCAATACGATCGAACTTCAACACGTGTATAAGTGTTTTATTGCTTATATGGACATATAATTCGGAGGTCAGTATTAAAATAATTAGAGTATAACCTTTAAGGATATCTTTTATATACTGAAAGAATATTATATCTTGTACTTAAATATTATATGTTGCACTAAAATAATCTTGTTGATATGCATTAAATATTATTCTAACTTTTGTTAGCTTCGCTACAATATAATAATGTGCTTTTTGAATGATATTATTATTCTAGTATTTAAATTTTAAGTGATAAGTAACTTTGTATATGTTGAGATCAATCTGCTACATGTACTTTAAGCGCGCTACGAATGGTTGCTTTTTGTAGTTATTGTAAGTAAAAATAATTTATATTATAACAAAAGTATACTTTAACAACTTTCAATCGGTAACTAAGACGCTGTAATGAAATTTTTATTAAATAACTGAAAACTGTCTTAAATAAATAATCAATATATTAATAATAATATTTCATAACAATGAAATACAGTCAATAGTACTGTATTTTTATATGGACGGTAGTCTCTTTAATCAACGTTCTTCCATTTAGTTAATTAAAAGTATTTATTCTTTTGTTTGATTTTCCGCAAAACTTTTCCCATTCATTTCCTATCAATTAAACATATGTGATATATAAACATATTAATGTGATTTCCACTAATTGGAAATCACTTAACCAAAATACCAAACTGTATTGTAATTTGTTTTGTCATAAATTAAGGTATACTTGACTTCATTTTTAATTATTATAGATTGAATAAGGCAAATTTAAAAATCAATTTACCCATCCAAATTAATAATATAAATCTGAAAGTAAATATCTCCGTCTCTCATTTTTACATCCGCGACAATAAACAAATAATAATTATAATAAAAATAATTTGATTTTGAAAAAAATTTAATATAAGAAAATGTTCTTATCTTATTTTAAACAAGAGTTGGGCACTCATACAAACGTAGATCAAATACAAGAGTGCTATTAAAAAGAACTCCGTGTGTGTGCTACGTCGTAGCAACTTTCGTAGCACGAACACGTACAGTATTATTAAAAAAGATTCACTATCTTTATTAAAAATGCCTGTTATATCTATTAGTATTATTTTCGATATAATTTATATTTATTCTGACTTTATTTGATTTAATTTTAATTATTTTTAATATTCTGTCACCTACATTTTATTGCAAAATGTAAAAAATCTATTAATTTAGGAAGTATACACATTCGATAGATTTATATGCATAGAATAAGACTAAAGTGTCAGCTTGCTAATGTTTTTACAAAGGAAACATAATGAAATTTGAGAAAGTGCGTGTAGTTAATGATTTAAAAAAGGCTTAAACATATCATATAACTACTTTGTACATACAAGCTATATATAAGATAGGTATATAGGAATGAAAATAGACATCAAAGAAAAAAATAAAGTTTAATGTAATCTTTTTAATCTTCTAATGCCTTTTAAATTACCGTAATTTGTTGGATTATTATGTCAAGTTTTCTTCCGTGTAAGCGTTTCTTTGAAACATTATTGACTGATTTTATCTTTTATATTCATTACAAACAGAAATACTATTGTATTATTAGTATTAAGTAAAGATGTTAAGGTACATCTTATTCTTGCATTTAATGTCTTTCTTTGTAACACGGGTTGCCTGGAAGAGATTGCTTGACTGTAGCGATGAGCGATAAGCGCACTCATTCACTAGTCACTTTCACTAGACGGCTTTTATTTTAAACCAACCTTATTATAAAATAAATTATATTATTTATGTGAACGTATAAATAAAAATTTTTTTATATAATTTTCACATCGTAATAAAATAATGATTGAACTGTGCAGATGTTTTTTTTATATTAAAAAAATTTAATCAAGGGAATTTATATAAATGTTTATTACTTTTTGTGTAAATTTCAAGTCATTATAGTTATTTGATTGTATCTAAATCTGAATATTTTTAACACTTTAAGGGTGACAATAAGTACTTATTACATACAAAAGTTTATAACACTATACATTATAATATAAAGAGAATTTTATATTTATTATAGTATTATCAGTCAGGTTTATCATCAATTTAACTAACCCCGATAAACACAAAACTTCGCGACATTGTTAAAGAAAAGTTTTTTTTTGTAAATAGTTGAAGCATGTGAAAGCATCAACTTTAAGAGTTAAATGTTAAACAAAATAATGTACGGTACGAAGTAAGTCAGGTTCTTCAATTACTCTATGCAAAATAAAAGCAAAATATATTGATACAAAAGAAGTAATGACTAGAACGGAGGCAGGTTAACAGCTCTAACAATAGAAAATAAGGCATTGAAAGATAACGAGGCTAGTTATTTTCCTGACGTGTACAATATGAACTTTATTTTCTTTAAGCTATTTCTGACAATATTTTGCAGCACCATCACGTAACGTGTCTTAAAAGCTATACGGGGACCCGATGTCTCCTAAACTACATTAGCGCTTCAGCACTCGGCACGGGTCGTTGACTTACTTTGATGAAGGATTTGCTTCTTGAGAGCTTTTGTCGAAATTTTAACAGAATTCTATTTTCAATAAATAAAATTGAGCTCTTCAGAGAGCAAAGTGATGTATATGGTTTTGCAACAGTTTTGTGGGCTCCTATTATTAAACATGGTGAAGCTTAAGTTGTTGATCTCTACAAATAAATGCCCATATTCTCCTGTATTTGAAATATAATTTTTTTATTTACTCAAGATTTGACCCTACTTTAACATCATTATTCGGTTAACCCGACGCATGAGTAATTAGGCAATAAACAAACTGGCTTTAATAAAAAAAAATTATATCCTAGAATTTATAAAAAAAATCTTAATAAAAATAATTTAGATATTGTCAATCATTTGTCATAGACAAATATTATAAAGAAAATAATTAGTAACATACGGAAATGTTCATTTATTTTCATTCTAAATTTAATATGAAAAGGTGTCAAAATGTATTACGAATGTAAAATGGGTCTATGTATTTTGTTCCAGGTGTCCATTTGTCGTCGTGTGTTCACCGTTGCTAAAAGAGTCTTGAATAATTCATTGGGATATTAAGCCGGGACCCTAGTGAAGCCGTGCGTTACATTACACTATACAATGCCTGTATTTTCATTTGAGTAATGAGGATTAAACACAAAATTAACACAGTTTTAACTTAATTCGATGACTCGAGTATAAACCTCATGATTAGTCACAGTAATACAGCTTAATAAAAAGTTGCAGTCTCGATAGTGACGATCGTAGTGATTAAACTTTGTTAAAAGAATCCGATAGTGCTGAGTCGCGTTCAATCGAAAAAGACCTTTTACAATAGATAATGAAGGTTACGAGAAAACGTGCCCTCAATGGACATACCGTTTTTGGTCTAAAAATTTTTTTGCCTTCGAAAACGATATCCTTTTACGTGAATTAGTTTCAGATTAACTCGAACAGAAGATAATTAACTCAAACGTTGCAACAGTGTATAAGAAATACTAACTTATAAATATGGTGTTAAGGTACTTTTTTGTAGTGTTGACGTCGGCAAGTTTGGTACTGGGGACTGGAGAGTGGACTGAAGATGCTGAAGATTTAGGTAAGTGAGAACTTCTACTTGACTTGTGTAAACAAAGTTAATGAGTACTTGAAATGCTTTTAGGGGAAGTCAGTATTCGTAGTGGGATACTTGCTCACACTTAGACATTTGAGAGGATCCTCAGTTTCAGTCTTACTCTACTATCGGATACTATAGTTTTTGTTGCGTTGCCGATCTTTTTGACTATTATGGTGGGCGTCCGATATCCTCACTCACTCAGCAAAACACAGTACAAGTACCGTTTCACACTGATATATTGTGAGCCCGTGGTATTGCTCCGAATGAGCTGGCCCGGTTAGTGCATTGCATAAGCTTCAGCGTAACTTTAAATAACTTTGAAAGTATAGAATAATTACTTATTATTTATCTTTTTGATGATTAATAGGCATAATATGTACATTAATTAATAATCAGCTTATATGAATGGCTCATACCAGTATCTTTATGAATAAAAAACTCGAAAATAATATTTACTAGCTAAGCAAAAGGAAGAGTTGATATTTTTACAATAAATAACTACGTGATCGTGTTTGTAATATGAAATGTACAATTTCTATTGATATTCATAGTATATGGAGACATAAATATCTCTTTCAGTACTTAATAACGCAAATAGAATAAAAAATTTATTCAAATCTGTATTTTTGCTCACAGTTGTTACAATGAGACATCAGACTTATTATTCACAAGATGTGCTGTTTGCAGGTGGAGTTGATTCGACTTTATATTCTTTCTTCATTGTATTTTATCGCTACGTGCTTTAGGGTATCTCTAAATCAGGCCGAATTTTAGGAGAAATTACACGAAGAAAATATTAAAAATATTAAAAACTTTTTACTGCGCAGAGGAATTATACATGTTTACATCTTTTATTTGAACCATTTCTGTAGCTTAACACATTTAATGTTTAATTGGTCACGAAATGGACTTTCAATTCAAAATGTTATGACATCTTTTCGACGAAAAAATCCGTTCGTTCGTTTCAAAAAAGAAAACTTTCTTTATTGTCGTTTTTAAATAGAAAGCTTTTGATCGTTGCACTTGCCAGCATTTTCATATGCTTTAGTAGAAACTAAAACTTATATACGAATGGGTTTGGCGGATCGCCAGTTCCTTTGTCTTGTTACGCTTTTAAAAGCTTCGCTTATTAGTACTTTATTGTATTAAATACTTACTATAACCAATAATATCTGTACCGTAGGTCCATTATTCAAATCAGAAATTTAATATATATCTCTCGGTGTCTCTCCAGTCATTACAGATTGGCCGTCATACTCTGAGACTTCTCTTTTTCCAAGGCCAGTCTGAATAATTGTTCACAGCTTGATCCTTGTCATGGATATTTCCCAGCCACGATGTTTAGCGTAAATACATTATAAGGATAGCAAAAGATCTTTACAAGAAATTTACTTAGATTTAAAATTATCTTATTTTATATAAATATGACACTGTTCACTATAAAAGCGTTATTTATGAGTTTATAATAAAAATATAAATTTGTAGCACTTTAAGGCGCGGCGATTGTACAGGGCGTGGAATAAAAGGGTGTCGATAGGAAATTGAACACCTTTTAAGTTGCGTTACTTAGCAATATTTTACGTGATCCCTAAAAATTCGACACTTATATTGAAATGATTAGGATTGCCCGGAATTTTGTTGTTATGAAGAAAGTCTTGGTCTTGTAAGACTTGACACGGAACTTATTTGGAAGACTGCCAAATTGATCCAACTCGTTTTAAAACGTTACTTATATATATTAAATACTCGTCTTGTGCACAATAATACTATTTTATAAATTATTTATCACGATATACATTTGTATGTACGGAGGCACTTATGTGCCTCCGTTGCTCGGTAGCCGATCAGACATCTGATGTTACAATGTTCAATTACCAAGGAAACAAATATTGTGAAATCAGAGAAAAATGTTTTTTTCTTGGTTTCAATCAAAATTATACTATTGTAAAAAAGTCAAAAATGTTTGACAACAATGGTATCTTCACATATATTTTATTACATTATTTGAAGTGCCGTCCATTAGGTAGCTAAAACAATCATTATGTCTGGGCTAAGTGTTATAAGCACATATAATAACAGGTTTTAATTTAAGATATTTCTAGACTTCACAAAGATTAAAAATGATTTACACGAAATATTACACGCAAATGCATGTCTCCAAACGTAATAAACTAGTGTATTTGCAATTTTATTAAGTGCATTTTTGCTTCAATTTACTTACATATGCAAATGGAATTACGGTTTGAGATCTCTTTACGTATGAAATTTGAATTGTAAATAATCAAGCTCACAGTATTAATTTGTACTATCACAGTAAATTTGCAAATGTAATTTTTGTAACATTCGATGCAGAAAATAGTTGAATGGAGAATGTTACTAGGTAAGCAAAATCGCTTGAAACGTTGTCACAGTAGAGCTTTTATGTATACAAATACACTAGTTTTTGTTTTATTCAAAAATAGCAAGTAGTTTTGATTTTACATGCATTTAAAGTTCATCATCTCGTGTCAGCAGCGTGACGTCACAGGCAACACAACGCTTTCTCTCTGTCTCTCTTCTCGAGCAGCGACGCGACGGACTGCGCGAGATGTTGTAAAATGTCGTCACATCGTTCTACTTTCAAAAAAAATGATTTTGATTTTGAAATTGACGTAACAAATAGTTTTTTTTCACAAAATTTTTACATTTTCAATATAGAATACGGTGGGCTAAAAATAAAAATGTATGATCATTATCCATTCCTTTTTTTCGCATATTATAAATGAGAAAGCTTATGAGGATTTTTGGATGTTTGTGACTCAATCACGTTTAAACGGCTGAACGTATTTTAATGAAATTTGGCACGTAAATAGAATATGCTCTGGATTAACATATACTTTATATAATTTATAACTGTGTTCCTGTGGAATAATTTAGAGAATTTAGTATAAAATTGTTTGGATATTGGCATGTGTGTAGTTGATCACTTTTCGGATTGTCAATGAAATATACTAATGATGTGAATTTACATAATACATTTATGTAATAAATTGAAGACGATGTCGTTTGATTTGAAAAAAGTAATTGTACACGAGCCACCCTGCGCGGTGTGCTCACGAAAACGGGCGATGCATTTCAAGAAAGTAATATACATTCTTAAGAAGAACTTGAAACACGGCTATTGATTTGACTAGTATAAAAATGAATATAAAATGTATGGGATAATGTCAAATGCTACCAAACCCATTCTCTAGTGAGTGATTAATCTAATTTAGAATTTATGGCATTTATAATGACAATGGATTAAAAGGTAGAAATAAATATTTTATTATTGTCCAATGAATTGTGATATTAGTTTTGATTATAGTACACAATGATTTTGAAATAGTAATTTCAAATATTTTACTTGATATGTATTTGTAGAATTAAATTTAAACTATATGGCTCAAAAATATATAAATAATTAAATGGAGGTATTTGGCTTGAAAGGGTGTGGTATCAAAGAGTAGCAAAGTCCCTAAAATGAATCTAGATCGAAATCTGGAATACACAATGTAGCATTTCAGATTGTTTCGTTTTTTGCACCTGATATCGCAAAGTTTTTTAATAACGTATCGTTTCAACCCCTACTTTTACTTTGAGATCACGTTTCAAAGTTTTCGATTGGCACTGCTGCTTGCCTGAATAATGTCCCCAGTATGCACGTTGTCACTACCATGTATTATTAACTTTTCCACTACCAACTTTTATATTTTACGATGTCGAAATGAAGATTGAGAATTTAACTATTAACTTCCAAAAACATAACAAACAAATTAAAATAATAGGTAATCTTTACAGGAAAACACTATATTAACTTACCGAAAAAGTCATATCATGGAAATTATAATTATATAGAAAAACTAATAAGTACAGAAAGCTTTATTACGTGAGTAGATTTTAATATAAACGACCTTTAATGAAATAATATAACAGTAGATCACGCCTGACGCTTGTTTTCCGTACAAGTTAAGCGCCTGTGTTTGGTTCTTAGGAATACAAAATGAACTTTTTGCCTATAAAAATGTGTGAAACAAGCGCACAAATTAGTCTCTGGAACTTAATTACTAAAAATAAAATTACAAATAAAATAAATTATATTATCTTTTATCCATGTCAAATAGAATAAGATGGATAGAAAATTTAAGTAACTTCCAAGTTAATAAATCTAATTATATCATACTTCAAATCACGATTTTGCAAACTAATATATCTTTGGCAGAGTTATTTATTATCAATTTTGTAAACCAATATATTTGTTACAAAGTTATAAGAAATTAAATTAAATCTATCTTTGTATTGATAATATTGTTTCACAGATAATATATAGTTAATTATATTACATAACGTTTTTTCGTTACCACAACGACAAAAGTTTATTCGTTTCTCAGACGCTAGTTTCAGAGCCGCAATTTACTTTGACAATTTTATAGTATAATTTTCTAGTATTAAATTGCAGTCTGTTCCATCTCGAACCATTAACCTGAAACTGAACAGCTATAAATGTGAAGAATACGTGACTGTATGACAATGTATTTTATTGTAACAGTCGTGAAAATGTCAAGAGGAAATTGTGTTTCTTTTGGTAAGATAAAACTGCAACTTTATTTCGATGTTAGCGCATGTAACATTGTTATTTTTAAAAATAGTAAAATGAGAATCTTAATTACTTTTTCTACAGAGTGGTCGGTTTAATAATATTTAACCCATTCAAGCTAAAACTTGTTAGGAAAGTACATTATGTAGGAAGGAAATCAAAATTAAATATCGATTTGTTTTTTTTTTGAAAGCTGACATGATCCAGATAGATTAACTACAATTTATGTCTTTTATTTCTTTATTTTGGTACCTAATCTAGGTAGGTAATCTAATCTAGTTGGTAGTTTAAATTATAATAATAATTAATTATTCATAGTACACAAATGACTCATAAAGAGCTTAAACTAAAATTTTTATCTATTAAAATCTAACTTTTCAATACTGTGTTAGTAAAATATCCAGAACATTTTAATGACGCCAAAACTTACTGACACTTGAGAAGAATAAAATGGGGCGCTCGGTTGTTATTTCAAATACTCTCACAGAATCTTAAAATTCCTGTAAGTATTTGGCGACTTCGTTATAAATCTCAAAAATTTAACTTTAAGGATATTCTGGTCCTTGAATGTGTTTGGGATTTTATTCATCTATCGTCTAAGGAAATAAATATTTTTTTCATATAAAGTTTTTACTGTAACAGGAATCTGGGATTAAATGGGAGATAATTCTTTTCTTTAAGAGCATTGATAAAAATACTGTGTGGAATTGTGAAGGTGATGTGTGAATACATTAGACTATTGAGACATTTAACATTAATAAACGTATACTCTCAATGTTTACAGACTTATGAAGATACATATATGTAAAATAACTATTGTTTAGGGGAATCCCCACTAACGGAGGAAGTATAAAGTGCTTAGACCTATCATTGTAAAGAGCTAGGTATTGTGATGTCTAGGGGAGCTTTACACTTGCAATTGAGAGGCGATAGGGTCCGTAACTGAAAAGCTTTTTATAAAAACATTGCTTTGTTCAGGTACTTGTCTGTATTTCGATGAGTAGCTATGTTTTCATCATTCACAGAAGCTATGTCCGATGCTGTAAGGCGATAAATTAATATAAACGTTTCTGTCTACTTTTTGATGCGTAAAATGGCAAAATAAAAATACTGAAAGGTACTAGAAACAATGTCTCAAACACTCTGTCACTTTCTCGCTGATATACAGTTGTTATTGCGAAAATAAGATAAAATACTTTCAACAAAGATCTTAGTTTAACCATTTTAAGGAGCTGAATGTTTTAAATTAATTGATAATAAATAGCATTCAAAACATATTTTGGACACATAGACAAATACTTTAAAATTGGCTATTATTCATGTCTTTCAGTTTACCTTTAGTTAGATTCGGAAAGAAGAAATCGACAGGGATATGGCACTTTCATAAAGAAGGTCAGCTTAATGTGCTTTCCAAATGAAAATAATTGATAATCTTTTACAGAATAAGCATTTAATATCAGAAGCGTGACCAATTTTCCCTATAACTAGTATTAAAAACATTAGTTAATGACAATACTCGCGGTGGAATTTGCAAGCTAAATGAAGTTGCACCATAAATTGGTTAGGTCAATCTCGCTAGGTATATATTGGTGTCGTTTATAAAGTTAATATCGAGTCGAGTGCAACGTCCGTCGCCGCATATTTGTTTGCCGAAAATACGCGAGTTTAACTGGCGTAAATTAATTACATGTTTGCCCTGCTGTAATTACGCAATTCATGTGCTGTTGATGCAACTCAATATGACCCGGTTTTTACATAATGCGAGCGTACTGGCATAAACGATGAATTACAAATTTAACTTTTACGCTTATGTTAACAACATAATGATTGGCACGGGTGGTCGTGATCGCTTAGCCTGTTAATGTAACTAGTTGCTGCAAGTTACTTCTGCGTAGAATTTACCGAAAACAAGCCAATCTAGTCCGTCTCTTCCCTAAAAGTAATCAAAATAAGTTCGCTTCCTTAGAACTTTCGTAATAAGTTTTAATATTTATATTAAATCTATAATATACTTTCAATTTAAATACAAACGAGATGTAAATTTTCATATTCTGATATATTTTAAATGCAAAAAGATTAAATATTTATAAAAGCAAAATAATTTGCGTTTCATAAGATTATTATTTAAACGATATCACCATTTTCAATGACAATTTTAAACGAAATGAAAACGTTTTGGATTTAAAATATTATACTTATTTAGCAAGTTTTTAAATTTACATAAAAACTGAATTTGTCTGCTTCAATGAGATGAATCCAAATAAAAAGATCATAAAATTCGATTGAACTGTTTTTGAATTTTATATAGTCTCTTTACTACAACTTTTTCTATTTAGATATTCACAGAAAAGCACCTGTCTGACCCTGGCATCTGCTTTGTTATGTCCAATGACAGTTTATGAAGTGACATTTTAAAACTTCCGCTATAAAACGTCACCACGTTTTGTTTTCTGTCACTTCTGAAGCCTTACTCCACTCTATCCCCGCACGGAATGACAGCTGACAGTATTTTTAGTTGCTCCCTTAAATTGCGTGTATTAGTTCATTCTGGAAACTGTCAATTTTTCGGTTTGTTAGTGTCCCGAAAAAATAGGAAGCTTACTAAAATAGTTTCAGTATAGGTATTTGAATGAGATTTTATGCGATTTAAAAAAATATATTTGCATTTACTTCTTGTCGATTTAAAAAACTGGAAACCTGAAACCGTGACTCCTGAACGTGGCAGACATATTTATGAGTCTGTTCCTAATATCTATGATCGTTTTTCGTCTAGGAAATTGATTTTTACATTTTATTTTTGGTTTCATCTACCACAACTGTAGCCAAGTATTTTTCGATGGTGTCTGCATAAAATATTTGCATAAAAAAAATGTGGCAGCGCCTCTAGTGGTTACGCGCAAATGTCATGGCTACTATGTTGTTGACACCTTGACAACAGTAAATTTCGATAGTAAACTCGTGGTTTAAGTACTAATCATGCCGGTGACAGATTACCAAATCTGTCAAAATCGACTATAATAATTTGAAATGTTCAAATTGCCCAGCAGTACATAAATTAGAGTTTTACTTCAAACCGTGAAGTAACGTATGACCGATTCATTTTATATTGTTCCAAAAGTACAATCATGTGAAAATGTGAATCATGTCACATTGAAAGTCAAAAGCAAATTAGTTCAATTGAAACTTGTTACGATGTCTCACTAACGGATATCCAGCCCGGAATGTAAGTGAAATGGAGCATACACCGTAATTGTCCATTCGCGACTCCATTTTACGGTGTAGATACGCAAAATTATACACTCCGGGCTGTGGTCGAATACCGGTTTGTTGGTTGGTTGTATTTTCCGATAGAACCAGCATTTTCCAATCCATTCTGTCGCTCATCCCGTTCGATAATAATTGTGACCTGAATCACGACCTGTTTGTTTGTTTTTTGATAACATACGCACTTATATTTTAAATATTTAGTGTTTATGAATCATAAATCATAAACATAAATCCCGACGAAAAAAGAGGGGTGTTATAAGTTTGACGTGTCTGTGTGTTTGAATAAATTTAAAAACTATTGCACCGATTTAAAAATTCTTTCACCGATAGAACACTGGCGGTGAAATATTTATAAAAAGTGATTAAGGGCAAAGTGAAAAGATTAATTACATTTTTTGACAGTTTATCTCTTATCTAAGTAGCGTGACTTGGATTAATGAAGACAGGGAAGGTGTTTAGACGATCGATGTGGCTACACACATAGACCTAACAATGGAGTATTTATTTTTGGTTAAAATTAATATTTCAACTACTTTCTGTTATTTATATCTTGTATCTCCACTATAATATATAGAGGACATTTTAATTTTTATATAAACAATATTTTTATATAATTTTATTTAATTGCTTTCGAATCTTATATTTTAACACTTACATATGGTGTTATAATCATTCTGATAAATTCTGATGTATAGGATTGGAACTCGTTATATATTATGTATATTTTCTAGACTAAAATTTTAAAAGATTTAAATTCTATAAACCTAAAGTTCTCTCTGTATGAGAAATTGTTTTAAAAGTCAACATTTTATTATTAGTTAAAATATACCATCCATCCCTATCTATTTTTATACGTAAATTTACTTCAAACTCACAAATGTATAAGAATTTTACTCAATTTTTTTACCTTAGAATGTAAAAGTACAAAGTTCGACAAAATAAAATTCAATAAAATCCGTTTAAATTCGCATAAATATAAAACTCGTGTAAGATTGAAAGGGGTTGTGAACTTGTCGTCTTTAGAATTCTTTGCATTCTTTTTAGAGTGGATTAAGTAAAAATAATATATTTAAACCTTAGTGTCTAGACAAAGTCGTAAAAGGGAACGTTTTACGAGAGTTAAATTGTGTTGACATGGTATTTAAAAATCGAAATTGATTTAACCTTTTCAATGTTTTAGGTATCATAAAAAGTTATAGATAAGATAATCTCAATGTCGTTGCGTGTGTACCTAAACTAGTTTACGAGTATAGCGCCTAGAAAATATTTTTTGTGTATATATTCCTTGTATGGTTTAGATTTACAACTGTGTACCAGGAGTTCACTCATATACTTCGAAACAATCAATTTCATGGTAGCAAAATAAGTTTGCGCGTGTTTGGGGCACTGCTATATATTCCCAAAACTTTACCATACTCATGGTTGAGCAGCCTCATTGAACTAAGAAGAAAAACTTGATAAATCATATATTTTGAATATTATAATACATTTAATGAAAAAAATACAATAATATACTTAATTATATTTACAAAAATACAAAATGCTCATCAAAGTCGCAGGGGTGCATACCCAAAATACTGGCTGCATTACCACGTTGTATTGCTATACTAACGCGTTGGCCGAAATATGAGCCAGCTTTCGGGTTTCCTGCGGTCTCAACTAAGCGCGTCGATATCTCTTTAAACAATCGACGCGCAATCTGGCCCCCATAGATCCAAAGTCTCTACTCCAAAAGATACGAAAATATAAGAATCTATGAGACTTTCATATTTTCGCCTTTTGTTGTTTTTTTGAATTATTATTGAAGATTAATATTTGATTATTGAATAGGACATGTCTTAGCCAAGTTATTTATGTAGGGTTTAGACGATGCTCATCTGGTTACAACAATGTTTTGTAACATTTTCTACGTCTGTAAAATAATAATATCAGTCATGGTGATTTGCGTACGTTCGTGAGCAATGAACGTATAAAATTACCTTTTTCCTTTGTATCTGTTAAATTCGTATTTACTCACTTTTTGGTTCACTTCAAATAAAGAATCTCGACAAATAATAAATATCTCAATAGGATTTTCTACATCGTATTTGTTCAAGGATCAAGTGTGTTAGACATTTTTTGTTGGAGTATTTTATAATACAAGTTATACTGACGATTTCGACTACATGGAATTCAACAAACGATTCTTAAGACATTTGAGGCAAATAGGTATATGAATGGTTGAAATTTAAAATGTTATCGGTAAAGTAATTTTGGAGATTCGCAGGAATATACAGACATACCAACGTAATATTAACTATAGACTGACTGATGATATAGATTCATTAATTTAATTTTATAGCTTTTACTTGACTTGTTTGCATGTTACAATAAAATATAATAAAAAATATATCATTTAGAAAGATCTACTCTCTGTACTTAAAATAGAATGGTTTCGATCGATCCATAGATAATAGACAAATAAACAAATAAACAATTTTATATCAGTATAGATATAAACGTAGTAAAAAATTTCTAAGAGTATTAAAAATGATTTAAAGATTTTTGATAAGCCGTAGATATTATGTGATTATAAAAATTCATAGTCAAGTAAGCTCAATATGGTCTTCTCTAACGCTAATTAAGCACTCATTGAACAATTCTAGTCTCAACATCGAGCATCTCAATTATGCAACACAATCTCATTTGATATTTTAAAAAGAAAGTTCGATAAATCTGATTTACGAGTGAAAAATAATTGTATCTATAAATAGAAGTCGAAACAAACTAAAGCGCTATATTAAAGACTTTTTCAATTTGCCACGATAATAATGGTGATCTGTTATGTAAATTGATGACACAATTTGACGAGTTTTCAATTCTAATAACTGTTATACTTGTCGTTTTTTGTAATAACTCAAAAAATTAGGTTAGTAATAAGATGAAAAAGATTTTAGGTAGTTCTTTTATTAAACCCAGAGATAATTAGATATTTGGGCAGAGTTTTTTAGTAAAATCCAAAGACAAAATTCTATTTTGACTTCAATTGTTGTTACATAAAGCATCGAAATCTAAATGTATATTGTATTTCATAAATTGGCACCAGCTTTGAATATTGAAATAAATCCTAGACTTGGTAAAATATTGTTAAAAGTATTACAAAGTGAAATAGTTGGGAAAATATTGTTAAAAGAATTACATAAAATTAAATTACTTACATAATTTCAGACGTTGTATAGCTACTATACTTAAAAGGTTTAGTAAAAATTGGCCTTGTTTCATATATTCAGTGTTATTAAGGCCAAATAAAGAAGGATTAAGGCACTTTATTATAATGTATTTTAAGAAAAGTCGCTCAAGGGTTTAATGGATGTGGCCTTCAAATTTATATCTCGCATGAATTTTGGTCGGTTAGTTTTAATTTTTTAAAGAATATTTTAATTTTTATGTGTACATTGAGTCATAATTGCTGCGAAAAATCATACAAGAAATTCCAAAAATTAAAAAAATACATCACAGTCAGTTTTTATTGTTGTTGTTGTTGTTGTTGTTTATTGTTTCGTGATCTACTGTTACATCTTCGAGTATAAGGTTTGAATTCCGTCGAAATAAACACGTTAAGGATAAAAAAACAGATTACTCGTCTTTTTTATCATCCACTATATATATATTAATTTTAAATGTATTCACTAATATTATGGTACCTATGGCAAAGTAAAAGTCTAACATTAATCTTTGAAAAATCATTAACATTTGAAATGGGTATATAAATTATACTTGTTTAAAGTTTTAACAAAATTTTAGACTCATCCTCTTTGTAGATAAATAAGTTTCTATAAACCAAGACAAAGATATGGCTTTCAAATTATAAGTTTAGGAGATTTTAGTTTAATTTAATCAGTCATTTCAGTAATTTCTGCTTAGTATTCAGTATTGAATATTAAAATCTTTTAGTGAATTCATTTGCGTAAGAGCCTGTTCCCACTTATCCAATCAGTCTTTTTTCTCGGTCAGTATAAATAGACGGATGTGCCAGAGGCAGTAGTTTGTATGGAGCTGTTCACATTATGACTGACCCGGGAAAAAAGACTGATCCGAGTTATTTGACGGACGTTTTGCCACTGCGTCGATCAGTTAAATCCTCGAAGTATAGGATGCACTCAATGTTGTCTTTGTTTCCTACTTCTTTTTCGTCTCATTCGTCTCAAATATCACCACATTATAAATCATCGTCACCGTCCATCACGTACGAAATACAAATGTAAACTGGCGGCGAGTCGAACCACCGACCTGCCGGCAAAACAGACTGATCGGATATAATGTGAACACTCAGGTCCGGCGTCCGGTTTCAATGCAAAAAGACTGATCGGAAAAGTAGGAACAGGCTCTAAGCATTTACAACATAGCCTTTGTTGTGTATTTATATATTATTTATATTAAGTTATTATAAAAACATATTTGTGTCAACTTGAGAAAAAAAATCTTAAATGAGTTTCGTTAATCTATGGACTAAAGTATTAGTATTGAATCAGCTAATAAAGTGAAGCAGTCCTGTATACTCTCTTTTTGGTGGAGAGTAAGAAAATTAGAAGTTATCATTAAGCTGTTCAGTGTTCATTTTGTAATTCATTTCGGTTTCTACAAAGTTTTCCTAAAATCTTTTAATGAGGAATTCTAATTCATGACATTATTTAGAAGATTAAATGAGCGATATAATATTCAGAAGGCTTTAGTAATATTGCCTACTTCGTCATTGTAAGCTTCAGTAAGAATTAGGATTAGCGTAAATGTAACCAAAGAGAAAAGGAGACGCGTTAGTAAAGTTCTGTAATCTATAGTGGAGCAAATACATTTCTGTATGTCAATCATTTTGATACAAAAATCGAAATTTTCAATATGATGGATGGTTTAGAACTAAAAAAACTGTTGTTTGTATTTTTTACCATGTACTGTCATGGTGTAAAAATAAACAAATTGAATAAGTCGTAACCAAAACCATTTTTCATCTGATTGATGCTACGAAAAACAAATTTAATTGTACGAAATTTATGTGGCGACGAATTTTACGCTCCATAATTTTTGGCATCACATAGGGCCCAATAAAAAAGGGCCCATTTCTTGCGGGCCAAGTGTAAGGGAAGGAAGACATCACTGTGACGTTAGTTTGATATATGAGTGGGATCTTTTGTGTGATACTCGTTAAGGACGCACAATGCCACGCTGACAGCTCACGCTCGACTTGAGATTTGCGTGCGACAATGACGTACTTTTTAGATTTACACGTTTTAAAATTGATGTTTTGTATGATTTTTGTGTTGTGTGCTCTATTATTTGCCTGTGAATCTTATTATTTGTGAGCTCCCTTGAAGTACTTATAGAGTTTCTACTGTATTACTAAAGAAAAAATGCTTCCCTCTATCTCTTTTGATTTAAATTATACTTAATTTGAACAACGAAAAGAAGCTTGTAAGTAATAATACAATTTAATACAATGTAAGTTAAAATCTATACAGGTTTGCGTATTAATAAAGGGCTTTAAATTAAAAGGCTGGGAGCATCTCGTGGTTACGGAGCGCACAAACGCTTAGAAAATAATTGTATGCACATAATTATTTGTGCAACGCCTGCTTTGTACGGTCGGACACTCGGGAACAAAGCGAGGCGAGACTTTGGCAAAGCTCTTACGGGATAAATGAACGCTAGAAGTGCCAGGATATGTTGTGGATAATCGTTTTACTTGTGATATACTGGCTTCTCTGATGCTCATTTATAATGTCGCGAGTATTTAGTTAAACTAATTACGTCTTAGCGTATGCTCGTTTTACTCATGTAAAATGTACTAGAAGAGATAAGTGCGTGAAGGTATGCGTTCTTTTCAAATTTTTAAATCTAAATAAAATGTCAATAATTCATGTTTAAAAAAGATTAAATTCTATAATGGGACTTTTAAAATGCGTACAAATAGGTACAGTAGGTAATGTGGATTATGCAGAATCTGAAATATATAATAATATTAAAACCCGACCTAAAGAGAGAGATGTTGCAATTTTAACTTGTCTGTCTTTTTTGGCATCGAAGATCCCAAACATACGGATCTATTTTGATGTAGGGTTTAAGCATTCAAAATCAACTGAATAGTCGCAGTATTACCTCACTTCCCCTCACTAACTTAAATATAGTACACCAACACATTAGAATCGCTACCATGAATTTTTATGATCAGCCTACACATTCCATCAAACGACAAAGGCCGCCTTCAAAGATATCCAGCAAGATCGGTTCCCTGCTCCGTAACCAGTATCATTAATAACTGTTATAAATTGTTTGTAAAGCCTTAGGTTATGGTTGAACATGATATTAAGAAAAGTAAATAAGCATTTACGACTATTGTATCCATAAATTCAGCATCTTTGTGGACGCGAAACCGCAGGTGTTTCATTATTCTCCTTTAATGGCGTCAACGGCGCGGTAGCAGGGTCATACGTCACGCGACTACAAATGACGTTACACGGTGAATAGGATTCCGTTTCAGGTAATATTACAATTCGTGGTTTATTAGGTATTTTCGTGTCGTTTCATTTTTATGTTAATCGTGCTTAATGTATTCGAGTTATTTTAACAAATTTTCTGGCTGCTGCATCGTCATTAGTAAGATCGGTGAAAAGAATCGTTTTATTTCTAAATCACGATATCTTTCGATATTCATTATATTTAATTATAGATAGGAATGTTACGTATTTTTTAAATTACATACCATTGAGCAGTCGATATGATTAACTTCATCCACATGATATGTGGCCAAAGAAGATCTCAATTTTATATCAACCAAAGCTCATAATAATGCAGCATGATGAGTGCAGCAAACAAATGAACAAAGCCATATTGACTTATAAAACATACTATTTGTAATACTATGATAAAGTTTTTACACAAAAACTACATCCTGGATGTCACCGAAAGAGCGTCTAAATTAAAATGGAGTTCAGTTAGATCTATCACGTGAAAACTGAACGAGTTAAAGTAAAAACTGCAGCGGTTGGGCTGTTCCATAAATAACGAAAATCCAAGAACTTATATTGACATTTCCTTACTCGTTACGTTTATTCACACAGAATCACGTACAAGACAGCTTATGCACGTCACTTATGTCTGGCTGACGAATTCCTAATGAATAATATCTTTGAAAGCTAGCACTTATATAGGCTTACTAGCGACCCGCCCCGGCTTTGCACGGGTATAAAACATATATATGAACCTTTCTCTTTAATTACTCTATCTATAAAAAAACCGAATTAAAATCCGTTGCGTGGTTTTAAAGATTTAAGCATACAAAGGGATATAGGGACAGAGAAAGCGACTTTGTTTTATACTATGTAGTGATTTAGCTTTATGTTTTCTCACTCACACCGTTAAAGTATAAATAGAATTAAATTAAGGCAACAATATATTCTATAACTGACTATCCAGGGTTTGATTCTGGACAAAAATTGCATTATCTAGTAATAAAGAATAGCAAAACAGATATATCTGTGCTACGCCAACTAAAGGATTTTTCTGTAAAATATTTAGCAATTATTTATTTTAACAATTGAAGCTTTTTGTGATCTGACAATTTTATTGGTTGTGTACGTGCTTTTGAAAGCATCATTTGATTGTTATAAAAATTCAGTACTGTTTTATTTTCAACGAGATTTATAAAGCTCAACATTTAGTAGCATAAAAGCATCAATTAATCGTTAAAATATATTATATCACGTATAAATTTTTATCATACAAAAGTGATTTCTGGAGTAAACAATAGGAATAATAAAATTTTCATCGCCTAAAATATTGTACAAACAGAGGTTTACCGAATGATAATGTTATCGAATCAAAACGAAATCTTAATCTTAATCTTAAATCTTAATCTTATGACAGCTCTTAAAAGCTGCGATACGTTTAGGTCCCGAGTTCGCTATTACAATGGTCAATTAAAAAGAATCATTCTAAGAAAATCGGCTATACATGTAGGTAAGTGAAATATTTCGTTTTTAAAAAAACCGGCGCCTGGACAAAAGCTAAGTAAAAAATAATGATAAGGTACATCAGATGTTAAATATTCATTTTATAATAAGTATAATTAAATTACAACTTTAGATCGTGGCAGGATACCCCGATTTTACTAGTAACTTGGAATTAGTAACTGCGCGGTAATAGAATGGGAATTGCGTAGCGTCACAGGATATTTATCTACGAAGAGAAGACAATTAAAAATAAAAGAGGCAAAAACTGACAGAGAAAAAGTAAAGGGCTCTGAAAAAGTTCCATTAATGCGGGGTTACAAATGAGCTCTGAACCCACGCCGGTTATCTTCATGAGAACAGACCGATGTTTGCTCAAATAAAATTGGTGAATGTCATCCTCTAATTGTTTGGTTTGTGGCTTTGAAAAATATACTGTGGTTTTAATGCTTCCGCCGTAGAAGGCCGGAATACAACGCTTATATCGTAAGCTGAGATAAATAAAGCTTTATTTTGCTTAAAAACCATTTTTATACAATACACAATGTGGTATCATAACTTTAAGTATATATGTAAATTTTCAAATAAATATTATGTAGTAGGCTACCTTGTTAAAAAAGTTATATGAAGTTAGTGTTTATGAATTTTTTATTTTTTTCAAACTTAAGTTATATTTATTTACTACAAGAAACTTAAATAATATACATATTTAAAAAAATACAAAAAGCTCATCAAAAGCGCTAACAACGCGTCGGTCGAAATTTGAATTTTTTTTATTGAAATCAGTTTCTATTTTTGCATGTGTGTAGCGCCATGTTGTTCAATCGATTAAGAAAATACACGGGGAAGATCAACGATTATTTTCAAAGATAGCACGTTGTTATTTACGGGATGGAGGGGGCGATGATTTAAGTAACATTGATAATGTTACCGCTTAGCCAACGTAAATAAGTTGTTTGCTCGGAGTTTATTTCTTTAGCTTAGGGGAATCCAATGTTATACTTAGGTTATGTTAATCGGTGATAACCATGATTTTATCCGTGTATTATGGCAAAAAATATTTGCTTCTTCACGAAAAGGATTAAATACAGTGTCTGTATGTGGTGTCGTAGTTCCTAAACGCATGATTATGATGAAGTTTTTATTTAAAAGGTAATGTGATCAAAATTATTTATTTATAAAGTTCTCTTCATTTATGAACTATTTTTTTTATGATAAATATGTTGAGAAGTTTTTAAACTGTCTTTAATTTCACAAGTAAACACAAAGTTTTGTAGATAATCATCGCGTTGACCGGATTAAGTGTGAAGATGTCATAATCATCTCAATAATGCATTATAAAATTGGGCTTAGACAGTATATTCATTTTAAACAAGAGGTACCTAAGTATAATTTGTTTGGTATTATGTAATTAGCAAAGTGTTATAATGTAATGAGTTTTTGAAAGAACTAAAAGATTGAATGATACAGCGTTTTTACACAATTATAGAAATAAACAAAAACAAACGTTTGTGAATAAAAATAAAAATTCACTTTTGTTTACTTATTATTGTAAAATTATTTGTTTGTGGAGGGTAATCTCCGGCAGCACCGAATCGATTCTAAGGATTATTTTATTGTTTGTTCCCCGGGATTCGAACCCACGTGCTACACGCAGACGCGTGAAAAACGTAACCACGGATGCGGTTAAAATGATACTCTACATTTAATACTAAATGAGTTCGTTTAACGTGAAACAGTGTTTATTTAGAAAATCTTATCCCGTAGCAACCCGTGTGTTGAACCGTAATATTCTGTTAACGTGCAATTAGGTTCTATTTCTACTTCCATATGGTCAGTCCTGTCGGTAACTACACTCGTGCACGTAAAGGTCGCATTTGCTGTTTAGTGGGAATGTGCTCTTAATACATTACACTAAAACTTTGAACGTTAGACTTTTTTAATGTTTTGTTTAATTAGTTCGTTTTGATAGTTAAATGTATATTATAGTCTAATAATTATTTTTTAAAAAGTTGCCTCTGTAAATAAAACTTCTTGCTTACAATTTTTGATTAATCCTTTTATTTGTATAAAAATAAAGCACTGAATTATTAATAACAACTGCTAAAAGTGATAAATTTTAATTTTATTTTCACATTTATAATAATTAATAATAATCTTCGTAACATATATGCATATCTATCTTTGCAAGATAACTTCTCTTATTTTTTGTGATGTGCACTCAATCTACCATAAGTTGAATTAAATGAGAGCTGCTAAATAATTCAAGATTTCTATTTGCGAAGAATTTCAACTTGGCAGGTTTTGTAGGAAAACATTCGTTTTATAGAGGTTTGATTGTTCGAGTAACATACCTAGTTCTATTTATTTTTCGAGATATAGAGTAAAATATGTGCCAAAAGAGCTTATAGAGATATTACTGATTATTTCAACCTAGAGAGGGTTGAGATTTCGACTTCTTTAGTTTCCATTAGGTTAAGTAGCTTTACCAGGTGCTGCGATTTCTGGAAACATTGCTTTTTATCCTTAAACTAAACCCGTTGTTTCAACTAACTTTTAGTACCTAGTACATTAAGAAACCCATAATAGAACATATATGTGCATTATATACGTTCTTTAAAGTAATTGTTTCTTTTATACATAAGTAATATTTCTCAATGATACTCGACTTTTGTCAACGAAACATCATACCGCAGGTCTTTGAATTCCAGTAATACGTATAAAAGTTTACACTAGTGCCATTTAGATTATTAGAGTCTAAGTGATGCGATAAAGACGCAAACGTGGGGTTGAGTGTGGAGGAAGCTCATTAAACAAGCTAGGGTTCCTTGTGGAGGCCTTATTAAAACTGTGAGAGTTCGTAAGTACCTACTTTCTACATGCCACAAAGGGACATTTACGACGGTGAACTCTCTGGTCACCTTAATGTGTTTCTTAAGCTGTTATTATAAACGAAAATTGGTAAACTTTGTCAATTAACTTCAAAGGGATTCATATTTTTTCTTAATTTTCTAGTATAACCTTAGAATATAGACCGGTAACCTCAAGGCGAGCGACAAATAGATTTCTGCGTGTATTTCATATTAATTATATTCGTTATGTTTAGGGAAAAGTAGGACAGTCTTCGATGCTTTCCAAAGAAACAAAAAAACTTCAGAATTGAACGCAGCCCCATCCGCACAATGCAACGTCAGGAAAACTAAAGTATGGTAGAGTTGTTCGTCTACGTTTAACTCTAAGTTGGATAAGTTTAAGGCTAAATGGACCCTTTTATATTATTATATGGCGTCAACAATCGTTAAAGAAAAAAATAAGGCTCCAAAGATAATTGTTTTTTAATATATTTTAATTTTAAAGCAGGAAGTTTAATATTACAGACCATTAGAAATAACTCACCCAAAAGTCAAAGCTTTCATGAATTTAATTGCAAAAGCAGAACTCCTTCCTTCATCAAACATTAATATTAAGTTATCAAATTATTTGAAAGGTATTCTTCAAACACCGCTGTACTAAGAGTAAATTAATGTCTAAAAGAGAGAAACAATCTTATATTGGTTAAGCCATTTAAATCATAATTTCTTTACATTTTAAGAGGGACTATAAATTACGTTTATAATAGGATTTTAAAGGTCTAAACAATTGCGTTTTCATTTAGGAAATGCCGTCTTTATTAAGTAAAATTTTCTTTATGACTTCCGAGTTGAATATTTTAAATGGTGTAATTCATTAAAATTTAAGAAAATGAAGGTTTATGGAAAAGTAAATGAAAAATATTCTAAAAAGATGTTAAATTACTACGACATTAAGTGCGTAGAATTAGGATAATACGTAGTCTATGCCACAAATTGCCAATTGCTAAAAGGTTTTCAAAGTTCACAGTTTATAAAAGTTGTTTAGATGATTTATGTTTGCAAGGTAATAAACGATCACATTTTGATTTTTTTTATAAAATGGGAGGCAAACGGGCAGGAGGCTTACTTAGGATAAGCGGTCTGCCACACATGGATGCCCTGGCGCTAGTTGGGCCACGAGTGCGTTGCCGGCCTTTTAAATAAAGGTACGCACTTTTATTGAAGGTTCCTAATTCGTAAAGGTTCGAAAATACTTCTAAAGGCAGCTGGTTCCACAAAGTGGTGATGCGCAGCAAAAAATGTTAGGTATTTTTTAAACGCGAAGAATCTTCTGTTACCTATAAGTTTAGTTTGTGTATTATATGTGTGTCAGAAGCTCTAAAACCAATATGCCAATTTTAATGCGGTATTTTCTTTAAGGCAGGCCAGCCTTAAAGAAAATACCGCATTATAATACACACGCAGCTGGAATATCTCTCTGAATTCGGATTATTAATTAACAGTTACAGCCGATGTAACTAAAACGTAAATTATTTGATTATGAAAATAAAGTAAATCGTCTTCGTATAAGTTACCTTATGATTGGTGAAATAGGTATTTTTCGCAAACTTAATCAACCTAACCTAACTTAAATTAAATTGTTACAATAATTTAATATCACAAATACAAAGTCATTGCACGTACGCAAAACGCGTTTTTATAATTACAGATTTTTAAAATGTTAGATGTAAAACCTTGCTTTTATTGGACATTCTAAAAGACAAAGCCTTTTTTTTCTAATTCGATCTCTTAGTTCTGAATAAACACTTACTCGACTGAGAATAATGTACTCGTACTTAGTGTGTAATAACAATAATCTGCAAAAAGTCTGGTCACGCATAAACCAATATTTTGGGATTGTGAACTAAATTTCCCATTGTCCATACAGGCCTTAACCAAAATGCTTTATGATCCGAACAACAGTTACGTGTGAACGCTTGTGGCATGTGGACTGAAGTATTACGAATGATTTAGAGTTTTCATTTCATTGTTGTTTATTTTACACTGCATTCCAGTTGACATATGCCGTAATATACTCTGTAATGCAGTTAGAAACCACAAATGTTTCGCAAAATATCATTCCAAATGGAATTTGGAACATTTTTTAATTTGTTGTAAACTAACTAATATCTTCTCTAAATCTGTAGTAAAGTGAAATCGTTTCCGTTTCTACGAATACCGTGTAAACGATGAACGAACAAGGACGTGGTCTTAATCATAATATCAGTTTGGACAAAACAATTCTAGCCGCTTTTTCTCAACTTCTTACTTTAATCTCATTAGTTGTTGGTTACTACCAAGATTCGAATCGATGGTTCTGCTCAACGGTAAAAGGTCGTTGTCCTTGCAATTCCACCATTTACACAGCATTACCTTAATGCGGCAGTTTGAGATATGTTTTGCCACAGTCTGTGAAGCCTAACCGACCTTTCACCACGGCCTTTTTCACACGTTCTTATCGTACGTGATACACTTCATCACCAGTTAGCAATCTTTTCAAAATTTGTCTTTCGTTTCAATAAATAATCGCAAATGAATACAGGGTTCATTAGGTTTCTTTCGTGCGGCACCCAAATACCGTTTGTGTACGTAGCCTTTTTCAAATGGATCACTGGTCAATTCTCAGCTCTTAAGCTGTGACGTAATTAATGATACGCCGATATGGCTCTATTTTTTCAAAAATAAGTCATTTTATCGATAATAGGGTGACCAGAGCGATGTGCATCTTTGACATCAAAATTCTCTGATTGGAAACGCATAAACCAACTTTTTGCTACTCTTATTAATACTTCATTAGGTCTATAAACATCTCAAACTTATTCCCAGCTTGTATTTTTCCTTGTTTTTAAATAAAAATGTAAAATGATTTGATACAAATAAAACAAATGAAAAAAAGCTGAAAACAACATTTTGTTTTATTTTTTCTATGTTTGGTTTAATGCGATCAAAACCAGCTAGATACAAATAGTACAGCTAAATGTTTCATTACTAATTTAAATATTATAATATACGCGATGAAACTTTTCCCCCGGTCTATTTTTACTATATGATTTTTTTACAAACAGTATGTAATTATATAAGTAATTAACTTTGAGTATTTAATAATTAATAATGTTTGATTAGTGTTAGGATACAAATGTTTGCCTAGCTTCGTTCTACACTTTCATAAGAATCATAATAAAAGAAAACTAAAAAGATCTCGTAAAGCCATTTTAACTCAATCGTACCTAGTAAATTTAACTTATTGAAAAACTTTTGTTTTAGCTTCAATTATAGGTATAAGTACGACGAATTGGTATTTAAATGGTTATATTATTAGTAGACACGGATAGAGTTTGTTGTCAATACTTCCTCGTGTTGGAAAACTAACAAACACTTTATGAATGTATACCTTAAACTGGAATTTATTTATAGTATCATAAATAAAGTCAATTCTGTCACTATTTTATAACCTTTTATAACATCATTTTAATATGTTTGAAAATATTCAATTTTACATACAATTTAATAGTCTATTGCCGAATGTAGATAGGTATGTTCATATAACTTCATAGCTGCAGAAAAGCTTTAGTGTCTGCTTTTTAGAATTTGTAGTCAAAGCAGAGATTATTTCAACTCGATAGTATAGTAGTAATGACGCCAACTTTAGGACAATTCAAATAATCAGGGAATTGGTTAGTATGAAAGAAAAAGTTTTGAAAAACCAAATTGAAAAGGTTTGGTATATTCAGTCCTCAGTCAGATTGTTGGTGGATCTGTAAATGGAAGATTTGGTCTCATTGTCTTTAGCACTATACTCGTTTGAGTTTGGAAAATAAATAAAAAACATAACTAAAAATAATAAATTAAAAAAAAATAAAGGCGAAAATATGAAAGTCTCATGGATTCTTATATTTTCGTTCCTTTTGGAGTGGAAACTTTGGATCCATGGAGGCCAGATTGCGCGTCGATTGTTTAAAGAAATATCGACGCGCTTAGTTGAGACCACAGGAAACCCGAAAACTGGCTCATATTTCCAATGCGTTAGTATAGCAATACAACGCGGTAATGTAGCCAGTATTTTGGCTTTGATGAGCCTTTTGTATTTTTGTAAATATTTAAGTATGTACATTATTGTAAATAAGCATTAAAATGATATTTTATAAAATTTTCCTAATACACTACAATTTTACAACTATCGCGGCGCTAGAGCCTATTGGGCCCTGGTCCGGTCGAACAAGAAGAACCTTCAATCGGTTCCATTTGGTGCCTTTTCAGTCCAACTTCAAATATATGACAACAAAAAAATAATGCACTTATGTCATATAAATAAAAAATGGATTAATCAAAATTGAATCATCAATTAAGGTGATTAAGTAAAGATAAAGAGGGTGATTGAAGTAAAGAGGCCCACTTAATGTTATAGAATGGAAGTTTGTAACTATCTGTCCACTAATACGTTTTTACAATCGCCCAATGGTAATAAAGCAGGGATGGGTCTCAGATTAGGGTCGTATATCATTCGCTTTGATGGCCCTTTTTGCAGTAATCATTCATTTTTCTTCCGGTTTATGGGTTGCTTTCTCTGCATTTAAATGCCGCTTTGTTATTTGGTTAACTCTTTCGTTTTGTTGGCTTTACCACGGTTTGATGGTTATTTATGGTGAAAATTGATACTTTCATTGTTTTATCAATTTATGTAAAATACTGTAACCTCATTTATATCTAACATTTTAGAGTCTGTTTCTTTCACTCGTATTGAATGTCAAACGCTTGAACCACCAGAAATTGTTATTTCTATTCGTACCAAATTCGTATGTATAGAAAAAATTTGTCATTTAAATTAAAAAATTAAGTCAGTTTTTAACTTACTACAAGTTTTTTGGATGAATTTTCGTAGATGTAGTTGGATCCGAATAACAGAAGTATAAGCAACATTATGTCATTATCCTCCGCAATTAAAATTGTGCGTATAAAATATAAACACAATTAACCCAATAAACCTACCATTAAAACATATCTCCCTACAGAAAACATTCGCTAAAATAAACCACCGTTTTAATTTTATCGTAGCAATTATCACTATACGGCGCGATGAAAGTTAGAGTGTTCGCAATAAAAAGGAAATGACAATAAATTCTCGTCACCGAAGTAACTGCGGTTATAATAAAAAAATCCCTTTAGACAATTTTCCATTATCCGAGGTCCATTGTTGGGGTCCTCTGGCCAGCGTTTTATGGCATAGAGCTGTGTCGCCGTAATTTCTTATTAAACCGCCGGGGACGCACGCCTCTAATTGATTTAGAGACTGAGAGGATCACTTTTTGTACCTACTCTTTCAATTATTTTGAATTAACTCTAAAAGCACTCTAGCTTAATCCTGCTGAATTTACTAGTTGGAGGTCTGTTCTCGTTTATAGCATAAAATCTAGCCAAAGTGTTAAGGAGTGATCAATTTTTCTGAAATATATTCGGAATTTACCTATTACAATAAGTAATTGTAATAATTGAATCCAAGTTCAGACACGCTTACTGGGGGTTTTTAAATTAATATATCTAAAAAATTAAATGAAAAACTAATGTATAAGGGACATGAATCCAGCTCTAGTACCGGGATATGGGTACTAGAATATAAAATGTATTTTTGAAATATGGTCTATCTAATACCTGCTTCTTAACATTTCGCTTTATGCCAAAATTACTTAGATGCTAATCAGGTGAAATAAAGTTACAATGCAAATAAACCGACGTATTTTTTCCTTTTTCTTGTGTTTAATATGTGTGGCTTAGCGCAAAAATCGGCAAAGGCTAGACTTAGAAAGGACAACTTCAAAAATGGGTGACTCATTGTCCTACAAAATACATCAGAGATTTTATAACATGAATTAAAAATAATAAGTAGTAGCGTAAGACTCCTTGAAAAAACATGGCTTTGGCGTTTGAAACTTTCAATTTCATATACACTAGGAACGAAAAGTTTAATTAAAATTAAACAAGCTTTATACGATCAAAGGGTGTTAAATTATTATCACAAACAGTACTCCACGCTTTTATGAGAGAAATAAATACAAGTTATTTATTAATAATTTTATATTGCAAAATTATTTTGCATGAACACGGTGTTTTATTTGCCCTTAATTTAATCTCACCATTATTTGTGAGATTTTGTTTCATTTTTGCGTTATATGTTATACTTGTAACATTAAAATTTGTACATTTAAAAAAAAGGTAGTGTTTTTTTTAGTTTTGTGTAATGCTTAAAAATTTTAATTAATAAGTATTTTATATAAGCCTTAAGTAACTATCAACAAATATCTAAAATATATCAAAAATCTTGATGTATAAACAAAGAAATTAAAGAAAATATTAATTTCCGTTAATATTTTTTCAATAGTTATATTAATTATTTTATGTTACTTTAAATACTGAAACCGCTAAATACAAATGTTTTTATGAACATAGGTAACTATTTCCTACATCTTGATTCCATGCAAACAATATTGCGAGCTAGTCATTATAATACAGTACATAGGTCAGAGACTTTAAGTCAAAATCATTAGAAGCCATCTAATAAGGCAGATATAGTTGTCCTAGGATTTTGTAGGCTTTTCAACGTCTAAGCCAGTTTCCTTGAAGCCCTTCAAAGAACGTGCTTAGTCGCATTAGTTTACTAAGATGTTTGTTCGGTTCCACAAGTGGCCGGTTTCTGCGCAACTAGGTCGTCGCTCCCGACGCATCTTCTTATAGACTCAGAAAAAGGCGACAACACATATTTCCTTATTTTAAACTCTTAGTAGAAAGACGATATTGTTTCGTCATTTCGGGAATGACAGCGCTCATCCATACATAGCAGCAGTAATAAAGTAAAATTTATCTAAATTAAAAAATTTATATGATTGATTAATATTTTTTTCAGGCTTTAATCTTTATTTTAATTTTAATCCATCATTCACAGCCACGTAAAGCATTACAATTTCGGTATTTTTAAAAATAACAGTTGCTCATCAAAACCAGCATTCATGTTTTAAAAATTTCCTAAAATGTTTTAAAAGATTTCCTTGATTCATAAATATCAGTTTCAGATGTGGACTTGTAATCACAAAATAAGTTTGGTAATTTACTAAGTTTTTTTTAAAAATAATATTGAGCTATTTTGTCATTCTTCATATGTACTCTCAACCTATGACTTTTTATACAAAACCTTATTAGAAACACCGTAGATGTAACAATAACCGCTAATTACATGTGAAGGCTCTTAGAAATATTGACAGCTGCGACTTCTTTAAATATAAATCTCAATGTCATTCAGTACATAATAATTTGAATAGAATATCATAAGCTGTCAGTGTATCCTTCATAAGGGCTCTTTCGACCCTCTCCGTCACAGGTGTCTGAATTTTAAATTTGCTCAAAGTGATATATGCCGGCGACAATACCTATATATCAATTAAAAAAATAAAGATGGTTATTGTAGGGGACGAGTTTTAATACTTATTGCTGTTTTTATCATAATGGTATAACTATAAATACATTTGCAACAATTTGGGTACGCACCCCAACGGCTTGCTGAATCTTTTGTATTTTCCTAAATATATTTAAGTACATTATTGTAAATAAATTCTTTTAAAATAATTGGAACAAGTTGCTATCTGATAATATTAAAGAAAATACATTGAGAATTAAGGCGTAAATATATTCAGATATTATTCTATGACTGATGGTTTGTAATTTTTCTGTATGTTTTATACCGATTCGATTCGAACGCTAGTGTAGTAAAACAAATAAAAACAAACAATCGCTGTGAAGTAAAACAAATAAAAACAAACAATTAATCATGAAAGTCAATTCTTAATCATTCCGAACTGACACTCGTTGTTAAACTCAAATACCGAAATTTATTATGTATGGAAAAGTGAAGAGTGCTCCGAAGGGTAATTCCGTCTTGAGTCCGTTTCGTATTTAAATTAAAAGGAGAAAAAAGTAGAGTTTGTAACTGTAAAATAAAATGATACAAAAAGCGGAGTTTCAGTCTCGTTGCAAATACTGAGAGCAAAGTTATATTCGAATCCCAAGAAACTGTAAAAGCGCAGGGAAATGTATAAGAAATGACGACTTCGGGTTGAATGAAACGTTTTGAATCATTAATTATTATATAACACAATAGATAGTGCATTCCAACGTAGATAAGGTTTCAAATATTATACTCGTGTGTTACGCGGGATAGCATTTTTATAGTAGGTTCAGCTGAATTTGAGTTCAATACAATACAGTATTTTTTATTATGTTAGTATAGACTACATTATTTAAATTAGATCGAAAATACACGTCGATAATCAAATCTAAAGAATTTGTATACTTAGTCAATTTCTTTAATAATATGTGTTTTCCGTCTTTATAAAAATTTAAGAGTGATTGAGTGATTTGTGATTCCTATATATTTCAAGAACATTTTTTAATTTTTTTTTCATTATTAATATAAAAAAATATTAAATATTTACAATAATGTACTTAAATATATTTATAAAAATACAAAAGGCTCATCAAAGCCGCTAGGGTGCGTACCCAAAATACTGGCTACATTACTGCGTTGTATTGTATGTAATGAATGATATTATATAAATATGAAGAAAAAATCTATTAAGATTTATAGCGATCCTATAGTTACAAGTATGTAATGTTAAGGAAAATATTTTTCATTTAAACGACGGAATGACCCCAATCTTTTGAATAGCTAGTTAGGTATGTCGGCTCAGAAACGAAACTGAATGGTCAGGATGATGCCAATTCAAAGGGACAAATATTTTAATATAGTGAAATAGGTTTTGATTAACACAGAATTATATTCGTACGTTACGTATCTACGTAATACGTAAACATATATATAACTATATTATAATAATAGAAGCAAGTAAAAATCCATAAAATGAAAAAAATAATTTAATTTTTAAATTAAGCGATTTATCCGATTTGGATGAAACCTAGTTAGGAAAACCCTCGATCAACTCATATTTCATAATCAGTTTACCCAAAACGTTAATGCCACAGATACATGTACATATATGATATATACATAGTCCCTTTTTTCTATTGTGTATCTAAAAATATGCAGGGAAGACAAATCTATGTTTAATAAAAAAAGCATTGAAAGGTGAAGTTGCGTAACCTCTGTTGGGTTTTGGGGTTAAATACATTATTCCATTTCCTGTACCTTGGAAGGTCAAACATTTATAAATGTATCCTGCACCACGCTTTGAATGTTGGTTAAATAAACAAATAACTTAAAAAAACGGCAGATAATCCTGATATGAGAGGAACAATTACAACAATAATAAAAAAATTGTATGAATTTTTTATTGCGACCCAATCTTTTTCTGTTCAAAATTTTTGAATGTTTTTGTCGGATCCCTATTGAATTAAAACTTTTAATTTTTCTATCTGTACAGTAAAATATTTTTCAATTTTCAAGTGAAATATAGCAATTGGTTTAGAACAAAGAATGATAAATTACTTCAACGATGAGAAAAAGTGCGATTGCAAAAAGCAAGATGGATGTAAGCAACAGCAGTAATAATGGAAAGTTTTTGTTATTTTTTAATTCTTGTTAACTGCCAGTTGTAAATATTTTACAATAAGTATTAATAAAAACATATACACCTTTACGTATATCGAAGATATAAAATTTCTAAGAACCTTAATCCTTTTTCAAAATAAAGATTTAGACCTAAAAATATCAGTTATAAACTAGTGAATGACTATCAAAATTTGAACAGTTTGAACAGACCGATGTATATTTAATAAAAAGCTACTATGTCAATATCACAAACAAAGTTCATTTCTATTTACGTGCGAGCGTAGCCAGTTACTTAATAAATATTAATATTTATTTTGAGTCTTCTATTCGTAAAATTATTGAAAAGTATGTGAATTTAAGCCTGATTTATTATCTACGTTATATAAATGAAATGATCAACGTAAAGCACTATGACATAGCAGACCTTCCATGACAATACCAAAAATATTTGACACATATATTACATGGAACATATAAAACCTCTTTTATTAAAAAGCGAATTACTGATTACAACTACTTTAATGTGGTATATATTTCTTCGTCCTCCATTCCATCGAACCGTACTCGTTTTTCCTATTTTCCCTGTGTATGTAAGCTCGTGGACCGATGCGAGTCTTTTGATGTGTTCTGCCACGGGTCTGCCTCACAGTTACGCATCGGTCTCCTTTTATAAATTTGTGTTCTTTCTGTTTACTGTTTTTTTTTTTGCATGCTGTGTTCGCCTTTTAAAGGTGTGCATATAGTTCCTAATAGTATTTTCTAATTAATTAAGTTTTTTTGGATGTAACTCCTGTGGGTGAACCCTAAATAAATTAATATATTTTATTATTCTAAATATTTTATCGATACTTCTTTATACTTTATCTTTGAAAGATAGGCATATGCTTTCGCGGACATTATTGTAGGCATACAAAGAGAAATAGACCAATTCATTGTTTTGTTATTTGCCTTTATCTTTAAAGCCTCATTCCATTAAATGTTTCCTAGCCTCTTGGCTAGGAAACATTTAATGAAAGATCAAAGTCGGCTTGTCTTTGGACAAGGCGACTATATATTATATATTTGTCGCTATATATATAAAAAAAACTCTTACAAATTAGACAAATAATCCAATCCCAGCATTACTCTATCTATTGATGGAAGCCGTTTAGTTGATTGCGAGATAAGACAGACAGATGCGGCGAATTACCTTCAGTAATGTATGTATGTTCATTTATGATATAGAAATTCTGTTTCCTTAAAGGTCGCATCAAACTAACTTGTCTGAAGGGATCAAGTTCGTGACTGTTTTAGACCCTTAAGTAATAAAGTTATTAATGGATAATGTATAGAATAGAGAGATATTGTAAGTTATTGTATCCTCAAACTAGGTCAGACTGTCGTAACCATAGAAATATTTAGGACTATAAAAATGTAAAATAATCATTAGAATATTAGAGTCTTTATTTATTTATTTAAGATAACAACTAAGCACACCAAACAAATGTAACTAAAATATTAAATAAAATTCAATAATTAATGTGTATCTAACTTATACTTTAACTTACTTAAGTATATTTTTTTTAGAAAGAACTGTTTTTATTGAGATTTAAATGAAACATATTGTTAATTTATAATGCAATATGAAATTAACATTACACTTGTTTACAAGTCCGTATGATTTTTAACTTTTATATTTTTTTGATAGCAAAGCTTAGAAGTTAATCAAATTACAACTAATGGAGCTACGCCGACTTTTGCCATTTTATGAACGTGTCCAACTATGATAATTATAAGTAGGTATATAGGCCTATATTGCTGGTAGTTACTATACAACTTTCCATAATGACTCCTGAAAATTGCTATACTTAGGCCCAGGTGGCAAAACCCAAGGGCAGGGACTTAAACGATTTCCTTCGCCTAAGGCCTGTCATCTAGTATTGTGTTTCCGGCCACCCTATTTCTATGAATATTTAAGTTGACTTAATATATTTAGTAAATAATTAATTCAACCATACATATACTTCGTTTCAAAGAACGTTAAAGTTATTTTAATGTTGCTAAAGTAGCTATTACTTACATAACTGCACAATTATTATGCTATGGAGGTACTTTAATATGTTATTAACAAAATTATAAAACCATTAGTTCGATTTCAATTTATGCTGCCATATAACATTTGTTTAAAAAACCTTAAAGAAGTCATATCTTAGGGTTTAAAGATTTTATGAAGAAAACAGAATGATTATTTGTTATTTTTCAGAGCAGTTTTAATTTTTTTTTATAATTTTTTAAATCATCGATACCTACTTCACAAATTATGAGTATTTTGAATTTTTCAAAAAGTCAGTCAATTAATTTTGATAAGACATAAAAAACCTTAAAATTGGTTATTAATTGGCTTCAGAAAAACATACAAATAAGTTGAGAACCTCCTCTTTTGAAATCAATTTTTTATAAGAATATCTTAATATATATAAATCTCGTGTCACAATGTTTGTCCTCAATGGACTCCTAAACCACTTAACCGATTATAATAAAATTCGCACACCATGTGCAGTTCGATCCAACTTGAGAGATAGGATAGTTTAAATCTCAAATTATAGTCGCAATTTTAATTTATTGCAAATTCGTTTCTTCATACATTTTCTATGGAATGACGTTTTAGGTGACACGTTATTATTCGGCACTGAAGCGATACGAAGTTCGCGGGGTCAGCTAGTATATTGTAAATAAATATGATAGAGTGAGTTCGTAACGTTTACAATTTTGATAACCAAAGCGAAGAAGTAGGTAGGGATGCTTTTTTGACCTATTTCATTAATTCAAAAGGTGTTTTTAATTTCCATTGATTAATAAAATCACAAGAATTGATAATTTTTTGAATAAGTAAGAGATGGATGATGATTTCAGAATAAAGGCGTAATAAGACAATCAAAGAGTAATAACAATTGTATGTAAAATCGAATTATTTTATTTATTGTATGTTTTATATATAACATAAATATTTTACAAACAGTACTTTCTACTGCCTTCTTTTAGAATATAGTTTTGCTTTTGTGTTTTTTTCTTGGCATTATTGCAAGTGAATTGTATAGATACCTCGGGGCGAATTTCAAAATGTCTCTGGAGCTGATAGGTGCAGTGAAATTGCATTAAACGCCGGTAACACGCTCACTTACTGACGGTCGACCCCTTAGCTTAATCTAAAATTGCATGTTAACATGTGTCAACTTTCAACTTGCTTGTATAGCAATAGTTGAATCACCCCATTTGTATAACAAACTTGAATTGTGGTTAGTAATATATTAAAAATGCCACAGAGCAGACATGTTTAAAATTATTTTTTATTTAAAATTTAATGTTGCTTTGTTTTTTATATTTTCTTATAATTAAATGCAATCATCAACGCTATTCAGATAAAACTAAGAATAATAATAATTAATACATTAGTTTATTGTATATATAATTTAAAAAAAGGATTATATTTTTTATGCAGCTATTCTGTCACACACTGCTTTATTAGTTTTTTGATTTTGATACTATTAAGTACACTGCTTGTTTTTATATGAAAAAACTACTTTATTGATTACATTTTATAGATGTTAAATAATAGTTTGATACAAAATAATATTAAGTATTAAAAATTAATTTTCTTTCTAATATTTAAAAAAAAACCGGTCAAGTACGAATCGGACTCGTGCACGAAGTATTCCGTAGCATTATCTACAAAAAAAGCAAAAAATCATGTCTGTTGTATGGGAGCCCTCTTAAATATTTATTTTATTCTGTTTTTTAGTATATGTTGTTATAGCGACAACAGAAATACATCGTCTGTGATAATTTCAACTGTCTAACTATCACGGTTCATGAGATACAGCCTGGTGATAGGCGGACAGATGGACAGACAGCGGAGTCTTAGTAATAATAGGTTTCCATTTTACCCTTTGGGTACAGAACCCTAAAAAAATAATCAAGCTGAAATTTTCTTGTTATACGATTTGATTCACTATAATAACTTTTACGAATAATTAACTTTTTAATTACCTACTGATGGTACTTTATGAAACTTTGTATACTTAATTTATTTTTTGAGGTATTTGTTAACCAGCGTTATTTTAATCAGTGAATAGTTATTTTAATTGTCAAACTCTGAAATACCATTGTTTACACTAAATTAACGACTATGAGTACACTAAGCCAAAACAAATAAAATGTTTACTTTTGTTTGCCATTTATCATGAATAGCAATGAGCGTTGACGTCACAACTTAACTGAAATATTAATTGGAATGTTTACTCGTAAAATATAAGCCAATTGCGTACAAATACGTAATAATAACGATAATTTGCATAGCAAATATCCCAATCATACTGTATGCAGATAAGTAGGTTAATTATGATGGGACAAATTTTAAAAAAAATTAAAATTTAACTGGCTAGAGATCAATTATCAGTAAATCGTAATTGGTGCAATATGCACTGAATAAATGATTGAACCATTAACCGTAGAGACACGGTCAATCACTTTAAATTGTGTAAAAATATTAAGTAATTATAAGTCTTAAAGGCACTTTTATGTGACTTTAATATGGACAAATGAGAATTTCTTTATGGCTGGATTGTAGCTTATTTCATACTTTACAATAAATAATAAAACTTTATAAAAATAAAGTTTTTTAAATAGAATAACACCACTTTATTAGATCACTAACACCACTAATATGCACTTCATATACTGGTCATAGACAGAGGGTAGACTGGCTGTTTTATTACGGGTATAAGTTCGGTAATTGAAGCTATCAAGTCGGTTATGGACCATTTAATAAAATATGTTGATACAAAACAAGTTATTCGATACTTATTATTACATTATTTGGATTAGTGGATCTAGGGAGTGGATCATTATGGTGTTACTTACTATGATGTTTCCGTGGTTACTACTTTAATTAATAATTTTTATGGTTTTTATTGAATTTGTATGAGTGACATTGAATAAGAACTTTTAATCGCAAATAATTATCCTCTTACATAGGATTAAAAGTTTTTCGAATACATAAGAGTAGACAAATAATATTATATATATAACATATATAATAATATTATATATATAACATATATAATAATATTATATATATAAAAGTGAAGTCCCGTGTCCCCTAGTGGGGTATGGGGCAGATGCATTTCACATCTGTTTCACTGATCGATTTTTTCTTTAGGGGCAAGTAGGTGATCAGCCTTCTATGTCCTGCCAGACCGAGTTTTTTTATAATAATAATAATATCATATATATAACATATATAATAATATTATATATATAACCGGGAATATAGAGCTATCTCGAGCTGTGAACGATCATAAACGTTTTACATTTTACAAAGTTATTACAATTTTGGATATATAACTATGTCGTCAGTTCTCATAGGTGTATTTCGTGATAAAGCGAACTATAATACGGTTTGCGGCAGCCAAGTGCTAATGGACATCAACGCGCGACCCCAATTTAATTCTCAACTGAGAATTTGCTTACTCACAAACGAGGTTCTGGCTTCCCTATTGTATAAATATTACAAGTTAAAAAATGCGTTTATGTTTTACTTTATGTAGGTAAATAAACAACAACTCAAATAGCCAGTTGAAGTATAGCCGTAAGTAGAAAGAATCGCATACAAAATATGCGAAAATATACAATATACTCGTAAATGCATTTCGAATCGTAATTCTTGTTTCTTTTAAAGAGTACTTATTTTGTGATTAATAATTTAAGTCATAACAATTATTCTACGTGGGGATAAAATAATAAGAACCATTTATATTTTAGGCTGAGTATACATTGATCTTTAATTTGAAAATTTGAAAATTTGAATTAAAAATGAAGATTCTTAAAGAATATTTGAACATAAATACGAAATTATTTTTTATGTTAAATATGAAAATAATTTTAATAATTATTTACATTGTCTGTCTATATGTCTATATTTGACAAACGGTGGCCTTAAATAGGAATAAATTAAGCCAACCCAAGGGACTAATTTCTGTTGTTCATCATTTATTATGGATAACAGTTTTGACGATACATATTGGTCAATCGGGTAAGCAAACTGATGTCAAATATAGAATTAAATGGACCAACTGTATATTTTCTATGAAACTAGGCTAACATTTGTTTCGTAGAAGAATTTTTGCTTTATTCTATAAACAATGGCTTTTAGCGATCCAGAGGAATATAATAGCTGATAGTTTAAAGCTTTTGTGGTTAGGGTAAGACCAAAACTACGCTACACAATTGATCCTAGGAGAAACTATGAGAACAATAATTGTTGATGTAATTTGAGAACGGTCCGGTCAATCGATTCTATTGTTGGTAAAACTATCGAGTCGCTATATCGATTTCGATTATTCAAATACAGCCACAATATGGTTGAACTTTGGCAGTTGTTTTGATCGGAATAGTTTAGTTTCTAAAGGCCCTTCCTTTAAGGATATAGATAGAAATAAAATATATTCAGTGTATTTTATGACGGAAAGTATAATTAATAGCTTAGATAAATTAATAAAAAAATAATATTTATATATGTATTATCATCTATTTTTTAATATTTAAATACATATATGTTAAATTAATAATAAGTTATTAAAAATAAATATTTTGAATAACATGTAACATTGTAAAAGCCCGTATGCTTACTAACTTATGTCTAAAAGTGAAATCCCTAGAAGACACAATTATGTACCATTTTCACAGATTTTTTATAGGAAATATAACAGCCTTATGTGCCCAGGAATTCCGACGCAATACGCAAACTCGTAATCAACTTAGCCACGGACGCGGTAACTTGTATGGGAGACTTAAGGATCCAACTTATTCAGTTACTTTTATTGTACAGTAGATTTTGAGAATTGCTTAATTACTTATTTAGCTTATTAGGTGTAAGAGTTGTCTTAATACACCTTAATTATTATATGCAAATAGTTTATGAGTGCGAATTACATATTTACGTCATAAATTGTGTGTGTCCTTTTTCTAGATTTGTATAATAATAAACATTTACTTTAAAAACACAATATGTTTATAATTATTTCTGTATTCATAAATTTCCACTCCCAACGCATAGAAAAACATTATTTTTAATGTAAACACAAACTCCTAACGCTAACTTGTTGAACGACGATGAAATACTGTAACTCCATTCGTGAGACGCAAAGTTGTGAAATTTATATTTAAGAGCGTACAAAGTTAAACTCGTCTTATAAACTCCAAGGTTTAGATACAACGGTAGCGAAAACAAGCGACGGTGAGGCGAGACACTTTACAATTTTAGAAATTTTCACACAAAAGTTGGTAATTTCGCCGGTTCTCGGACGCACGGGTACATAAATCATTAAAATTGCTCTTGTTTAGAACATTGTAGAGTTTTTAAGTTTAAGAAGCGGATTATTATGACTAAAAATCACAGCTTTTTAACATTAAACAAGCTGTAGTTATGTAAATTGCTTTAGTTAAACGTTGTTATGAATTCCAATTATACATAATTGCTTTCATTAAAATAAATAAAGTAATTTATATACTTTCAAGGACTATATTAAAGGATCTAAACAAAAGTTCAATGTTTAAATTTTATACGTGACAGCTTTACTCAACCGTCATTGTGTAATTATATGTCAAGCGCAACACTTTACGAAAATTTATTGGAATTTTCGTTAAGTATTAATTTTAACTAGTAAAATTGTATTAACTTTAACGGAAAATCGATTTACATATCATATAGAAAAAAAACATTTTATATATAAGCTCATTTCTATAAGTCAGTTAGGTTAGTATACCTACCTTAAGTAAATATACCGTATGTAACCTAAGAACTCTAAATTTTAAAAAGACTGACAAAAATATTGAATTTTGGATTTTTAAATACTTGTAACCAAACTTTTTTAATACGAATAGTATAATATTTTCAGAGCGTACTTAATAGGTATATTCTTTGGCAAACTCGATACTAATAGAAAAATGCTGAATCGATTACGTTATGGCATTAGGAGTAATGTATGGGTGCATAACTCGTGGCTCAGGTGGTGTGACAAGTATGATATCACTAGCCGGGGATTGTAACCATAAACCATAGAGTTTAGTAGTCGGCTGCAGAAACTTTAGCAAGTAAAAAATAGTTCTGAATGTAGCTCGAGTTTTATATTACGAAGTAAATAAATGGATAAATTACAATTTATCTAGTTAAGTCTATATATTAAATTATGTCTTATCGTAGCAACAAACGGATGAAATTATTAAGTATGAAAATTGAACGTCACATTACTTACTACACTACATTACTTTTACATTACTTTTTATGTAATATTAGTAATAGTACTTATAATCTATATCATAAAACGGTTGATCACACGTATAATTCAAGTTATTACGCTTAAAGTACTGAATTTGATTTCTGTGAAAACAATTAGTTTCAAAAGTATTCATGATGTCCTTTTCCCGGATTTTCAGGTTTCTGTATATACTTCCAAATTACAAGTACTGGCTTGGTGATTAAGTATACTTACTTAATTGTTGTTCGTGATTCTCAATTTAGATTTTACGAACAGAAACCTAATATAGTTTATTACGCAAAAAGTATAGTTTATACAAGTAAATGTCAAAAAAAGATGATATAATCAATAGGAGATCCCCTCCGCACTTTTATTTAGCACATCAATCTATGTCGCGTGCAATATGAACTAACATTTTACCCAACTTTTTATAACGTCATGTTGTTTTTATTGCCTTGGGTTATTACAGTCAACACAAGTTGAAAGTATGTGAAATATATTCAGTATTTTGCAACTGTAGGATTATCATCGATTGTTTTACATTCGAATCAAATAAAATATATGACAAATAGCTGTTGCCCGCATTTCATCTGCGCAGGATTAGTACTTCGAGTAGCTTTTTCTCCAATGTCTCTATCTTTTTACCAAAATTGCTTCTGCGTTTTAGTCGTGGAGGCGTAAGAGACAGATAGAGTTATTTTGAGAGTCCCTTGTTCTATATTGTGTAATGTATGTAAATTGAAACTAAATATTTTTGATGACTATCTCACTAATAGGTTTAGCATTCAAGCGTTCATAGCGTTTATAATAAACGCTAGTTTGTGAGGATAGATGTATAATATAATGATTGATGGTAATTCTAAAGTTATAGGTATCTACTACAATATACTCCTATAAACTTGTTAAACGATTTTTTATTATTGTTATATATATATATATATATATATATATATATATATATATATATATATATATATATACTATTAATACTATTAATACTATTTATATTAATATTTAGCTTGCAGAAGGCAGGAGTTTTTCCTACTTGCTTGACACTTGACGTTATATTTTGGACAATTCACACAATATCTTTATAAATTATATGTGATATTCTGATGTATAAGCTACATTATTGTAGTTTCATTAAAATCCATTCAGTAGTTTTAGGTAAGCTGAGGGCTTTATGATTTAAAATCGTCAATATATTTAGGAGTATTTATAATTGTAGCTCTTGCTGTAGGGCAAGATAAACATTACCTACCTTCATTAAATCTTGACCGGGTAAAGGAAGCTTATTAAAAGCTCATAAATATGTATAAGATTAATTTTAATTCTTGAATGCTTTTTTATTATAATTTGATCTCCTTCATACGTTTTTGCCTTAATGCCTTTTATGTTGTTGGGTTTTTCCGGGGTATTAGTTTTTTACTGTACAATGTGAAAGGTATTATCAAAAATAAAAACAAGGCAATATCGCAATACAAGTTGCAGTAGCCAATGTAATCAAAGTCTATATTTTATTCAAGATAAGGTTAAATAAATTAAGGTTTAATGGTATGCAATATGCATGTTTGTTCAACATGTTTTAATTAAAACGTTGCCGCCACCCCTACCTTTGTTAGACTTATGCATAAATATTTATAAAACATTTTTTAATAAAGGTTTCTAAAGGTATGAGGCATATCTAAATTTTTTTAAAAGATTTCATATGTTTTTCATAATTTAATATTTTAAACAACAATGAATCTTAATAATTTTGCAAAATTTAAGTAAATCAGCATAAATAATCAGTTACATTGTTTCTGTAAACTTTTATGAATGCGAATGTGTTATGTAAACTGTAAACAAATATAAAAATATATCTGATATTGTGTTTTTAATTAATTATTTTCTTTATAAGCTTTAAATTTTACCAACTTGATGGAATCGTTTTTTGTTTCCCTGGGATTTCTCTCGCCCATCGCCTCAAAAATTCACGTGAGACGTTCCAGCCACAAAAGTGACAAATTTTGAGTTGAATCAATAAACCAAAAACGTTTAATTAGTGTGAACCAGCAATGCAGAGAAATCTCAATTGATGCACGATCCCAATTTCAACCAAATTTTCACCCAGAGAACGTAATATTATATCTAATAATATTGGAGTCAATTTTGTTTAATAACTTTAGTTCCTCCCAGGGGTTAATTGGTTTGGGCGGGGAAACTTTGTAGCACTATGTGGTTTTCTGGATTTGCCTGCTCTAATAAGTACAGGTTAAGATCCCTCTATTCGGGTTAGGAGAAGTAGAAAATGAGATTTGGAATTGGTTTCCTAAGGTTACCACTGTACCCTAAGAAATTGACGGAAAAAGATTATAGTCAGTACGCATTGGAATTGCACATGTTCACCTAAATTTTAATATATCTGTTAACAGGAATGAATAAAAATGACCTAGTTGAATTTCTTTGCTATTCTTCTAAGACTTGGGCGGTTTCTTGAAGATCCTGTAAACAAGATATGAGAACTATTTTTGACTTTGAGTTGTGTTAAATCATCCATCAACCAGCAATAAAATCACGAGTTTCGTCATAATGTCCATCCAATTATCTTAAAAATATTTTAGATAGTATATAATGTAATGGTAGGCTAGTTACGTAATAAGACCAAGTTATAGTTTCATCAACGATTCGCGTAAAACCTAAATCGTGCTAATTTATAGTTGAATTTCAGATAAAATATTTGTGAAACTCCAACCGCCAACGTTATGCTTTTTTGTATAAAATTTTGACAGCCAATTGAAATTTTTTAGGACTTCAGTCGCAATCGTCAGTCTTGAAATATAATTGGAACAGTTTGAGCTCTTACCGTGGTACTAAAAACCGGCTTCAATTACTCTGAAATTTAATTACAGTAAAATATATTAAAATAAAGTATCAATCTGAGTCTGACAACAGTCAAGAAAACTATTCCTTCGTATTTTTTTGATGATGTTTACAAATGTATTTTTATATATATATTATGAACTAACTATTTCACTGGTTGTACAGCCCTTTACGAAGAAACAATTTTTTTTTTAAAGCAAAGGTTTTAAGAAGCTTAAGTTTTTTGCTACTCCATCCCACCAGCGCAGCTCTCCTAAGTTTTCTTCTGCTACCTCGTTGCGAGTTCAGCAAGGACTTAAGTCCTTACGTCTGATCTGATACAAAGACACATATAGTTAAAAATAATTTGACATTACTTTTAATATGATTATTACTTGATTATTAGCATAATATATTAAATCACAAACCGTTAACTCGAAGGAATTTGCATTAAAATATACTTTTAATACGATCAAGTAAGCAACAGATTAAGTCTCAAATCGTTATGGGTAGAGGACGGGGCGTGACAACACGTAAACGTGACGGACATGGGTTCAACATGTTGCTAAATCATACTTTGGTCACGCACGCTTTCACGCGCTTTTATGAATTCATTATTTTATGCCCAATTCGTTATACTGCCCTTAATTAAGCGGATCAAGGCTTTGAGTTTCAGCTTTGATGTGGGTTTCCTCACGTTATGAGGTTGCGTTGCTTCACTTTAAATTTATAATTTGGCATTAGCACATGTTGTGAAAATTAATTTTAACTTTTGTTTATCTCTGGGATTATTTGCTTTCTGATTTTGAACGACTGTGTTAGCTTTATTATTTTACATTTACGATATCATAAGTATATAATAATAATAAATGATGAATGTAATATGTTGATATTTTTTCATGGGCAATCTTTTTTAAGTTAACTCATGTTGCTTCATTAATTACCGAAAAAGGACAAATTTACTTATCTCCTATTAGAGAGACTCAGTTTATGTCTAATAAATTATTTCGTCCATGAGAACTAGAAACTTTGATTCATTCTACTTATATGGTTTTTAAACAATAATATACTTTTCAGATCATTAAGTTGCATTGACAGGATATACCAATGGCTGGTTGTGGAACGAAATTATTCTAGAATTCTCTTGCCATTTACTTATTAAATATTTAAAGCGTGAATTCAGTCTTAAATAATTCAGTCTGATCTAACTTGGTGTTAAAGTCAAGCATTCATTAGCACCAGACTCACTTGTTTCGCGTCACTTACTTGGCAAGATTTATGCGGATACTTAGTAATCGATACGCTAGGGAGGTGACGAATCGAGGCACATCACTAACGAACCATACTCTAACTTAAATTTGCCATCTCTTTATGAGGTAGAATAAACAGACATATATTTTGTAGATGTATTTATGGATGGTGTAGATGTATAATGGTTTGATTTTCCACCAACTTTTAGAAACTAGAGGTTTCATATAATTTCACATTTGCTTCTCCGGTAGTTTGGAATAAGAATCAGAATAGCAAATAATTTCCACTAATGAGGTCACACAAAATTGCCCCGTGTTCAGTTTTTTTTATTTCAAATTTTTATGCCTTAGAAAAAAAAAATAGATTTATTTGAATTATTGCACATACAACACTGAAATTCTTTTCGAGAAACAAAGAGGAAGACATGTTACTTTTTTAAAGGATATCGTTATGTTATTATAGATGCATGAGATTTTTTGGGATTCATACACTTTTACTTTTTAGTTTATATTACAGTTATCTATTATTTAAATATGTTTTATAAATTATAAAATATGTATATAAATAACATATATACACAATATACATTCTGATGTTCTTTTATTATGACATTTATTAAAGATTAAACAAAAGCCGTTATAAACTTAATTTGAAATAAGTGGACTATAAAATACCACGGAACAGAATAAAAAATCAATAAAGTAAATGAATATTTACTGTTTCATTTATAGAAAATGCTCACAAAGGTAATAACGTATCATAATGTAAGTAATAAAAGAAATAAACCACCTCGAAAGCACTAAAAGGAAATACATTCATATATCGAATCGCTATATACTTCAATAAAACCCGCTAGTAAAGTGAAGGTGAATTTTATATCGCTTATGAATAAGCCCCTAGTCACGTCAGACCATTCAGAGTTATGTACAATACTTCAGTACTTGCAGTTTCTGTCAAACTTTTAAGTGAAAATCGATATTTAAAAATAGTTGAAACAGAGAAATTTTAAACATTTTAGATAAGGATTGCAAATGTGATTCGCTAGCAAGTGGCGAAATTAACTAGGGATTGCAATTAAATATGATATTACATTGTCTTATGGTCTGGTCAGACAGCGGGCGGGTCGGAACGGCGGCGGGTCCGACAGGCCAAGCGCCACGATGTGTCGTCCTCTGTGTGACCTCTACTATAGTAATTGGTACATTAGGTCACGCCAGCGTCCCGACCCGCCCGCTGATGGCCAGACTATTATTATGGATGTTATTGAATCAGTATAGTCAGCATCCATACTGTGCATATAATCTGTGGTGATTTCAGCTCATTACCCTCTCAGTACCTAAGTGTGAAGGTTTTGCATTTTAACCATTAAAGTATGAAAATATGTACCACACTCATGCACTCTCTTTTTAATTTCAGAAACTTTTTTGTTTAACAGGGCTATTAAAAAGTAACTATTTAAGTTACTCAATTTTTTTGCAGCCTGAAGTAATGTTACAAATAATATATTGATCATATATTATATATTATATATATCATATATTATATATATCATATATTATATATTTATATATATTATAATATATACTATATTATTTATGCGAGTATTGTTTTTAGTGTTATGTGAAAAGAAAAAATATTCGAGTTTCCACCCAAAGTATACTTTGATCATGCTACAACAAATAGATTATTACAAAATAAAATATATATACTATATCTAAAATCTGGTGCAAAATTAGGTTTCTAAATTGTATTTTTGATAAAAGTCGACCATCATCAAAGTACATATTGTCTATGAATCTCTACTGACTAGCTCTTTGAGCAACCAAAAAGGTTTTCTTTTACTCTATTTTGGGTTAAAGAAATTGAAAAAACATATAAATTAGTATTAATTAAACAGGCTTTATATTTTAAAGTACTTTGTTACATACGCCGTTCATAATCGAGCGACCAGCAATTTGTACTAATTTTCCTTGATTAGTCAGTACTAGCACTTTAAGTAAAACATGACGCCGTCATTAAAGTGGCTTAAAACACGCGAAAATGAGGTTTCTTTAGGAAATAAAGGAGAAATTACAAAGTACCTGGACATAAATAACAATAAATTTACAGCTTTTTGATCACTGCGCCACGAGTCAAATTCATTTCTAAAAATATTTTCTCCACTGGCAAGTAGGTCTGTATCTTTGCTTTTCAAAGCGACACTTCTTTGTTATTCCCAGGACTTAAAACTTAGCATAACACTTGTCTTTTATATTTATAGTTGGAATAGATTTTTACATACAAAAATAATAAAGAAAGAATTTTTAGGATGGGTGCCTATTTATTATTTGGAATTATATATTTATATATATATATAAACGTAATACGTACTTTTAAATATTAACTTAAAAATATTTTTAAAAACATATTTAAAATATGAAAGCCATTCAATAACGGGCAACAGACGCAGCGCCGAAATAGATTATTCAATTCGAATCCATCTCACGTGAAGACTGAAATCGGTCAGAGAGGCAGCGAGGGAATGCTCCAAGCGCGACGTGACCAGACTAACTGTACAGGCTTTATTATATCATCAGCTATTCCATAACAAAGGCTTACGGCTACCAGTTAAATGTTGTTAACTAGTTCAGGCTGATAACTGATTTAGCCGTCCTTGAGATCAATACAAAGCAGTATTATCTGTACAAAATATTAAAACACGGAACCTTACGGAACTGTGTAACCTTACACGTCAAATCCCTTTTTTAATTCTTAAGGTGCTGTTGTTATCGTTCCATAAACAATAGACTTGTAGTATGACCACTACGCGAATAAAATTAAACTAAGCTTCACAGATAAAAATATTCTGAAGTGAGTAGGTGAAGTTTCACTTAAGTTGTATTTAAAATTTATTGAAACTTGTTAATGTTAAGAATTGAAACCTTCACCGATATGTTTATTTGAGCATGAAATTTTCACATAAAACAATTGTTAATTAACACAATTAAACAACTAAAATTAACTGTTGTATAGCGTTTTATTTAGTTCATTAATGGTGTTTTAATGGTCTTGTTTGATTTCGACATTCATTCTAATAAATTAGGCAGTTAACGACGATAGATATGTAGTCTGTTTAATAGCTATTTACCGTGAAATTTAACTGAAATAGAATTTCTATTCTTTACTATTAATTCCATTCTTGATTAGCTTATAAAATATAGTTAGTTATATACAGTTATATTTTCATACAATACTCAAAAGTCAGATGCATAAAAATGTGTTACCAAAGTCTAAAATCTTGATGCACTGATGTTTAAGCGTCTGATTATTAATTATTATATTTCTTCACCGTGCACATTACGTACTCTTAATTTGCAACTGTATGTAATAATAATAACATATTTTACTATAAAACATCAGTAAAATACACTGCAATAAACTATTATAATATTAGGAGCTAAGATGAAAAAAGACATTGAAGAATTATTTATATAACGGGAAAAAAACGGGATTAGGAAATATTGTTACCAAGAAAAATGTGTAGAAGAAAATCCAAATACAAAGTTGATGGTAAAATTCGCCATTGTGTATAAGGCACCTTTTTTCTCGTTACATTTTTAAACACACTTAACCATACTTTATGTATTTATAGAATAAACGAAGATCGTTATTTATATAAACACAAAATCTATTAATTATTTTAATTATAAATTGAAGACAAAATAAAAAATCCCTCGAAATGAAGATTAAAAATGAGAGTATCTAAATAGGTCAACATATTTTCATTTAGGAGATATGATTCCACAGACAGACATCCCCAGCCTCCACAGATACGTCAATCTTATACATTTATATATTACAACACACGATATACATTTATCATAATAACACCTATTTAGAAATTTACAAAGAAATGACGGATGATAAGGAAAAGATTGATATCTTTTACTATGATCTTTTATTATGATTAATAAGTTGCTGTTTTTGGTTAATGAGTTAATGTTTGGTTAATAACTTTTCTTCGGTTTCTTTTAAAGAAAGTTGCAGCTTCAAGCTAATATGAGTAAAATATATTATTAAAGTATATAAAGAATAGATAAATTACTTTTTACACATTATCGCGAGGTTATGACCTGCAGTTGGTGGCTATCAAGTAATATCAAAACTAACTAGTTCAAGAGCCGCTTGTTTTTCTCAACATATACCTAAATATTTGTTTATTATTCAATAATAAATTGATGATATTGAAACGTTAGCATTTTTTAGTTTAATATGTTAGTCTAAGGTTCGAGGACGAAAAAAGCATATGTTCTTAGAAAGCTTGCGTTGATCAAAAGGACAAGTAAGTTTTTGAAAACCACGTAACATTCGTGCTAAATGATAGAAAATATATATTATTCAAGTTTAATATAAGTATTTAATGGAAAAATACAAAATACACAAATAAACTCCCTTATTATGCGATTCGTACGACGTCATAATTATTTTTATTATCAAAGCATCTTGTAATTACCTGGTGCCTATTATTTGTATAATTTTAATATTATTATTACTATGACTTCATGCGGAAGACAAAAAGTAAATTATTACGTATTTTTCTTAATATCAATGAATATTTTCGCGTATGTGTAATAATACATTTTATTGAGTTAGTTCTATTTAAATTTGAATTAATCATTACCACAAATTAGTAACGTTTTTTTAAAGCTTTATTTTTGTGAAAATTATTACTTACCGACTTGTGTGATAAGAATCTATTGCACTATTGCATAGTGTAAATAAAAATGCTGATTGCTAGTAAAGACAACATCATTGAATCTTATATCTGAAGCAAACAATAAAATGATTTCTCCAGTTGACATTTAATACAAAGAGGTACGAATCGGAAGTGCGTTTACAACAATAGTACAATGAGGTCAGAAGCAACATCGATAAACGCTTAGCCATCTTCAACTAATATAAATTGAACAAACTGCGACAGATTTCTCCTTATTTCTAAAATATTAGTAACCTTTTTGTCACCGCCTCCGTGGTTTACGTATCTGCGTGATGCACAGATCCTGGGTACGAATCTCGGGGAAATAAATAAATGTTTAGGTTAGGTTAGGTTTTAGGTAGGCACAGAAAACTAATCACCTACTTGCCTGTAAAGAAAATGATCCGTGAAACAGAAACATAAATACAGAAACTTTTGTCACATTAATTTTTTTAAATGAAATCATGTGTTAACATGTCCATAATCAACAGCTGAAGAGGTTTTCGATAAATGATAAGTGATGGAACGAGTTTCGTGTTATTAATTAATTAATGTTTATTTTACTGAATAATGAATATCCTCTATATTAGAGAAAAAATTTCTTATAGGTAGGTATCTATTCTAGGCAGTTAAGTCAGTTGAAATGTCAATTACTAAAGGATTACTTTCGATACATATTATATTTATATATATATATATATATATATATATAATAAAAATATATATAATACATTAAAAGAATATATATTTTTATAATAATATATATAAAATAAGAATATATATTTATATATATATATATATATAATAAAAATATATATAATACATTAAAAGTTTGTGCGGCTGGCTACGCGCTAAGCTCCAAAACTTCTGTGAATAAAGGTGAAAAACTCATCCACTTTCAGTATAAAAATAGGTCTCTCGGTCTATACACTCAGTTTTTCGGACGTGAATCAAATGGATCGCGTGATCGAACTCGTTTAAGCCGGCCTGTTCGATGCGGTAACTTACCTCACTGTATGAGTTTTTATAGCTACGTAATAACTAGCTTTTCGTTCGAGACACCTCCATAATGCCAGCTTTGGTTTTCAGGTGGCATTAGCAATGTTTTTGGTAGCTCTCATTAATTTTACTGCAGGGATTTTAAGCTATGTACGGTCGGTCAAGAAAGTGGTCGACCAGCTTTGACAGTTTTGTCTTTTCATGACGTTCAAATAAAGGAAACCGTAAGATAGATTACATTTTTGGTCGACTGTACTTCATCTTCAATTAAAATATAGATTTCATAGATTGTTTTGTCTCCTCCAACCACAATTCGTAAATTGAAGGAGAACTTATGTGATTTTGTAAATTTTCAAAGAAATCGATTAGATAATAATATATTGACTTAAAAAACTAACTTAATCATTTATTCAACAGAATATATATACTATCATTTATTTTAGTCAATATATATCTACCGAAATGCTGTTCAATTTTTTTTTTCAAAAATAAAATCTTTAAAGTGAAACGATAAAAACTCTAAAATAAACCAAAAACAGAATTGCGTCGTTATCCAGGCGGCATTTTCGTACACAAATTGAATATCTGAGTGTCTGAGTGCAATGATGTCCCAATGCTACGATATTCTGGATACAATCGCAAAATTCAATGGAAATTGAATTTTTAGTTATACTCCATACAACGGAATTGCAACATTATCGTATATTGCTCGAGCACTTGATTCTGTGTCTATGCATTTTTGCAATGATATAAGTGAGCTGCACCATTCGATTACTGTGACTGGTGATTGAAATCATGGTTAACTTGATAACACGAAACTTGGCAGACATTTTATTATTTCTTGCTTCTTTATTCGTAAAACAAATTTAAAATCATTAAAATATATCATTCAAATATATATATCGTTTATGTATCGTTTATGTATCATTTATGTATCATTTATGTATCGTTTATGTATCGTTTATGTATCGTTTATGTATCGTTTATGTATCGTTTATGTATCGTTTATGTATCGTTTATTTATCATTTATTATCGTTTATATACATATTTTTTTATTAATTACAATATTTTTGTAAATTAGATAAATATTTAGATTACCTATTGTCTCCTCTCTTTAATGTTAATAATACATTTACTGTTAGTAAATAAAATTTATAATATTACTATTGCACAGTTTTTAGAATTTTTCATTTCATTGACTTACTAATATATTTCACACTGGTAGGTACTATTTTACTACTTTGACAATTTGTTGCGTTCATTATTATATAATTAAACTATTTAAATAATGTTAGATATTGTATTTATTTTTAAATGTATTTTGCTATTTCTCTATTGATATTTCATTAATCTCTACGCAAAATTGGTTATTACTAAATAATTCAGTAATATTTAGCCAATAGTTCATTTGTGATTATCTAATTTGGTGTAGCCGATATAATTTTAAAGGCTTATCTATTTTATGGTACATACATGACAAAGCACCATTATTATAAATAGTTATTTGTTTAATCGCTCATAATTAACCTATAGTAGAAATACAACAGATTGTTATTTGAGGATAGTAGAAACTGAAAATATGGATTTAATTTGAAAACATGCAGTTCTCGTAGAATTATCATATAATACACTATACATTATGTTTATAAGTATAAATGCTCTTAAAGAATGATAGGTGGGGCTATGAAATTATTAGTGTCCAATACTAATCAACCTCAAAATAAAAGCGAAAACTACATGTGGATAGATTATTGTCAAGTGTTTAAACAGAATATGTAGAATTATAAAGTAAAATTTAGAGTTTCGTTTCCAATGTTTCATGTTTTTCTTCACTGGACATTTCAAATGTCTATGCATAGAATAACTTGTCACCCACAATAACTTTATTCTTAATGCTCGTTAGTCATAATTTAAAGTAAAATTTTAAGTTGCGAACGTGTTCGTTAAAACTACTCTGAGTATTAACATGACTAGGCAAAATATTTCTAGCAGAACTAGGTAGTGGCTAATAAATTATGTATAGAGCAAAGAGGAGTTCAATTAACAGTGAGGATAAATGTTGGCGTTAGGACGTTGGTCTAGTCAGCAGTTTATATTCGTTAGAGTTTTGACGTTTTCTGTAAATTCAGCTCATACCTAATATGTACCTATTATAGACTCGAGAGCAATGAATCCAAGTCACTTAAAGAAACCATAAATCTCGGCAACTAAAAATGCTAGTTTAATGAAATAAATTGTGTGAAATAATTAAAATTACCTAAGTTTTAATACATTCATTTAAGGAGTATTTAATTATCTATTAAACACAATTCATTTCATTATGATAATATTATTAGTTTTAGAGATTTTCAGGTAACTTTAAGTGACCCGGATTCATTGCTCTCGAGTTAAGTTTAACTTAATCAAACTCTTTAGTTTCCATTATATTAATTAAAAGTGGAATTTTCACTTTAAGCTGACTCAGTGAATTGCCTAAGGATAAGGATAAAAATGTGTTATTTCATCAACCCAATTAAAAACAGTTGGTTTATTTAATTAATAACATTAATTTGGTTCATCAGGATAATATATCAGATAAACAAATAAAATATGCATATAAAAATCATATTGGATTCTTGATTTACCTATAAATTGAGCAAGCCCATTTTAAACATACAATGATTTTAATTCACATTCAAATTCAATGAGGAATTTTACCTATTAATCATTACTATTTCATGTATCCATTACAAGCGAAAGTGAGCTTTCACTTGAATCGATTTTGAATGCTTTATTTTATGCGTTTATACCACAAAATTAATTACTAAGAATGTATCTAGGCTGCTAAAGTAAAAATGAAAATCACAGTAACTTACAGTTTTGTTCTGTTCTTGTCTAGTACATTATATGTATTTAATTAATTATAATAACATAAAGAAATGACCTCGTTTTTTAGAAATGTGTAGCTAATTTAATTAGGTGCATAATCATCTAATTAGAACGGTCTGTGACTGTTATAAAATTAAGACATGTTTTAAATTAGTTCTAACATAATAGTTTTGCTCAATTTACAATACTATTGCAGATTTTAATTGTATTTTATATATTTGACGGAGTACCGGCAACTAGCTTCTTTTTAAAAAGTCTCGTCAACCATTGATGTAGTAAACACAACACCTCTTGGAAGTTATTGATTTATTTGCTGATGAATAGCAATTTTACAAGAGCTTGGTCCGAAGACTCGACCAACGAGCGAGTGTGTCCAACGAGCCATTTATTGTCAGTATTTATACCGTGCCCGACCTAGACTTGGCGCTAAATAAGTTCCGTAATGAAATTGATTGAGCTATCCGAAAATGCCAGAGTTCTAGATTCAGTGTTTACGACGAATTAAACGTTTTTGCTATATATGCTAAACTATAACCGATTAATAATTTTAAATGTAAACAATAAATTAATTGGAAATCAAATGCCATCCAGACCCCGACCGAAGACTTCATGTCGGTCTCGAATGAGATAGTAACCTGTCGTGCTCCTTTTAAATGAAGCCCGGAGGCAACGGAATGGCACTCTCACTTCGAAAAATCGCGTTTAGTTGTTTACAAATTATCTGAATGTTGCACAAGATACTTAAATCAATAGTTTGAATAAAATTTAACGCTCTGGTGTCATTGAAAGTGTACTTAGATGTTTTTGAAAATTGGCGCCGCTAGCCATTATAATATTTTTTCTTTTAATTTTGAATATGAAATTTCTTCAATCAGCAGTCTATATCTTCCAAGTTTAAATATTTTCAGTATAATAGTTTTTACAATTGAATATTTATGTTATTTTTTATTTTCCCTGTAATTAGGAAACTCTTTGAATTTGAAACTTATTATTCAGTAATTTTCGCGTGATTGTCATATAAAATATAAGCGAAAAACAGACAGAGGAAGCCTTAATGACATACCTAAAAATCTATTGTTAGCAGCATCTTTTGTACTCGAGATTTAGGTACTTATTATCTTTTGTGTCAACAGACATCGGTCGCTCACATGTTTGTATTCATTAGGTTAAGGTGTAAATTATTTATTCTTTGCAACAATTTCCACAAATTAGATAGCACCTAGGTATTATTACAACATCATGAACATACAGTATTGCAGATTATAAAATATCTTATTTATAAAATCCTCGTGTCACAATGTTAGTTTCCTTACTCCTCCGAAACGGCTTTACTGATATTTACCAAATTTTATATGCATATTCATTAGGTATGAGAATCGGCTACTATCTATTTTTCATATCCATAAGTGATAAGGGTAGCCCACCCCAAAAATTAATATGGCAAAACAACGTTTGCCGGGTCAGCTAGTGTTACCTACTATAAATTTATAAGATATTCATGTATCGGGAGATATACATATATAGCAATGGTAGTAGTTATCTTATCTTATCTTATCATCAGGGGCTCCCTGACGGGATGCACGTCGAACCTTTAGGTCCTTTTGTACTTACCCCATGCCTTACTCACTCACTCCAAGATCTCCGAAGAAGGACCGCATAAGCTTCAGGATGTCATTGGATGCGAAGTGCCGATAATCCCCTAGGTTCGGGTATGCCGATCCGAAGAGGTCCAGTCGCTTGCCAGCCTTTGAGTCACATTCGCAGAGTATATGCCTTATCGACTCTTCTTTTTCCCCACATGCTCTACATGTTGGGGTTTCAGCAAGCCTCATCTTGTAGAGATGGCTGCGACACTCGAAGTGTCCAGTCAGGGCTCCTATTAGAGTTCTTGCCTGTGATCTGCCATATTTGTAGATCATTTTATGCCATTTATTGCCATCCGTACCAATCACTGCCTTAGAGTGCATAAGTCCTCTCTTTGCTCTCCATTCGGCTTCATGTTTTCTTTCAACATATGTCTCAACCGCCGCCTTTACTGTTCCATATGACAGTCCGATGAAGGGTTCCGGTCCAATCAGTGGTTTACTCGACCCTTCTCTTGCCAATTCATCAGCCTTTTCGTTGCCATCTATTCCCATATGGCCCGGTACCCAGACCAGCCTTAGTCTGTTTCGTCTGCCAAGTCTATTTAGGGCATTGACACAGTCCAAGACTAGTCCAGAGGTAATCCTGTTGGAGCCAAGAGCCGCAAGGGCCGCTTGACTGTCAGTAAGGATGTAGATGGACCGGTTTTTCCAGTTCTCCTCCACATTCCACTTCGCACACACAGCTATGGCAAACGTTTCCGCTTGGAATACCGTGCACAGCTGCCCCATGCTATAATGCAGACGAATGTCCTTAGAGTGGATACCCGCTCCAGTTCCATAGTCTGTCTTCGATCCATCAGTGTACCAGACCAGGCTATCCCGTTCCGGAGGCTTAAATTCCTCCCTCCATTCATCCCTTGTTGGGACATAAATTTTGTAGTTCTTTTCGAAGTTGTACACTGGGAGTATTCTATCCCTTCCCATGTCCAACATTCTGTCGAGCTCATTTGTAGTCTCCATTAGCGTATGCCTTGTCCTTGGTGCGAGCCTGTTCCATGCACCCGATGCAGCTAACCTGTAGAGTGCTTTACAGGCCTCGCCTTCTATATAGAGATTTAACGGCGGCAGTTTTAGGATCATCTCCAATGCCGCTGTTGGTGTGGTAGTGAATGCTCCCGAGATCGCGCAGCAGGCCATTCTCTGTAGCTTCCCGAGAGCATCCATACATTTCACCTGCCGGACCTTTGGCCACCAAACAAGTGCTCCATAGCTCACCATAGGTCTTACCATCGCCTCATACAACCACCGTACGATGTGTGGTTTCAGACCCCACGTTTTGCCATAAGCAGTCCTACACATGCAGAATACTCTTGTGGCCTTTGTTATAGTATTTTTAACATGCGGATTCCAAGTCAGTTCCTTATCCAGTGTAACACCAAGATACTTCACCTCCTTGGCCATAATAAGCTCCGTTCCGCTCATTCTGAGATTTCTCAGTGCAGCTAGTCTCCGAAGCCTCGTGAAAGGAACTACCACTGTCTTGCCCGGATTGATGCTCAGGTGGTTAGTATAACACCAATTCTGTACATCTTTCAGAGCCCGGCCCATAATCCCCCTCACCGTACCTGGATCTTTGCCGTTTATAAGGATAACAATGTCATCCGCATAACCTACCGCCTTGATCGGTCCTTTGTTAAGATAGGATAGCAGGGAGTCCACAACCAAGCTCCATAGCAATGGTGAAAGCACTCCCCCCTGCGGGCATCCCTTAGATGTTGATGCAGATATTTCCTCCCCCATGAGTCTAGAGGAAATAATTCTGCTTTTCAACATATTTCCCATCCACTTGCAGAGCGAACCAGGAACTCCATGTTCCATCGCTGCCTTATTTATTGATTCGAAGGTAGTCCGATCAAAGGCTCCTTCCACATCCAGGAAGGTAGCCAGACATAACTCCTTCATATCCAACGCCTCTTCAGCCTGCCTCACTACATAGTGTAAAGCCGTTTCTGTCGACTTCCCTGGTTGGTAAGCACATTGCATCCTGTGCAGTGGGTGCTTCCTTAGAGGTCCATCTCTTATATATCTGTCTACCATCTTTTCCAGCGTCTTGAGCAAGAAAGATTGTAGACTTATCGGTCTGTAGGCTTTTGCTACAGTATATGTCGCCTTTCCTGGCTTGGGAATAAACGTCACATTTACAAGGCTCCATGCTCTGGGAGTATGCCCAAATGCCAGGCACGCTCTATATAGCCTGCATAGGTGCGGTCCCAGCACTGTGATTCCTTGCTGTAGGAGTACCGGATAGATACCATCTGGTCCCGGCGCCTTGTATGGCTGTAAGGAATTAATTGCCCATTTCAGCTTACCATCATTCACCACTTTTTTGGCCACCTCCCAGTCATTCTTGTAGGTCTTCACCTCCCAAGATACTGGGCATTTGGGATCCTGTTGATCTTTCGTAATTTCAACGCTCCCTGGGAAATGTATCCTGAACATAGTCCTAAGTGTTTCCTCACCTGATTCAGTCAGCACTCCATTGTCATTCTCAACCATAGACAACGGATTTGCTCTATTAATGGATAAAGCTTTTGCTAGCCTCATCCCTTCAGGCATTGAGCATATGGAGTCACACTGTCGTCTCCAAGCCGCCCGCTTCGCTCTCTTTACAGCCTTACTGTATTCAGTTAGAGCTTTATGATATTCACTGAAGTCTTTCTTGGCTTTGGCATTATTGAAGAGTTTTCTTGTCTTCTGCCTCATCGCCGCCACTTCCGGTGTCCACCAGGGTTCTCTCTGGGGCCTTGGTTCGCTTTCTGGGCAGCTGTCTGCCCAAGCCATTTGTACTCCTTCAGTTATGCGTTGAGCTTCGAGTTCCAGGTCAACTATTGAATTAAGTCTGGATCCCGGAGCTCCAAGCTCTGCTTTCAAAGCATCCCTGTATAAAACCCAGTTTGTGTTCCTAGGGTTTCTTTTGCGTACAGTAGACATTCGTATATTATCGTTCCTGTACCTAAAGCATATGTAGTTATGATCTGAAAGAGTAACCTCATCACTAACATGCCAGTTATCAATCTTACCAACAGTTCTATTAGTAGTGAGAGTGACATCTATTACCTCCCTTCTTAGAGAATTAAAGAAGGTGGGCTTATTGCCCCTATTAAGAGTAACCAAGGAAGAGCTAACCAGATAGTTCGCCAGTTTCTCCCCCCTTTCATTAGTATTGCTACTGCCCCATATCAGATGATGGGCATTAGCATCACATCCAATAACTAGATCCGTACCTCTCATCTCAGCATATCGCACCAATGCGTCCAGCTGCGACGACACAGGATCCTTCTCCTCATAAGGTAGGTAGGCTGCAGCCATGACCACTGCCCTTCCCACCCCTTCTTGGACCTTGACAGCTGCCAGGTCCCTGTAACAGTATAGGTTCAAGGGCACAGCATTTATACCATTCCTGATATAGACACATGCCCTCGAATCATTAGTAGTACAGTACGTATATATTCTACCCGTTAGACTACCGAAGCCTTTTATTTGGCCCTTGTACAGATACGGCTCCTGTATCAAAGCTATGTCATACTTTCCCAGCCGTAGCTCTCGCGCTAAGATGGCTACCGCTGCCTTACAGTGATGTAAATTAATTTGTACACACCTTAAAACCGCCATTTTTCCTTTTACTGGCGGAGCCGGCTTGCCGGCACGTCCTCTTCAGTCCCCGAGGACACCCCCAAGTCCATATCCCCAATGGACTCCACCGGTGACGACACCTCACCAAGCGCCAGTAGCCCAGCATCGTCACCCACACCCTCCGACACAGCCGGTGATAGGGCCATCTCCTCCGCTGCGTCCACCAATGTGGCAAGAGATGACGGTGGTCTTGGCGGTGGCCTGGCGATCACCAATTTGGGCATTGGTGATAGTTCGCGTGGACGCTCCAAATGCCCCTTGACCTGGCTCCTCGGTCGTTGAGAGGCAGCCGATCTGCTCCCACTCGGTACAGCCTCCAGTGCCGTCGCTGCCGTGCTTGTGCCTGCCCCTGCCACTGGCTGCGCAACAGTATCCTCAAGTATTTTGAAGACATCTGTGCACATCCCATAGCTGAGCCTGCACCCACACGACTTGATGTAGTCCGCAGAGACTCGGTCTACCAGCACAATACGCCGGACACTGCTCTCCTCGACTACCGTGTCCACCACCTTCCACTTTGCTGTCCGCAGGTTAGGGTGAAACTTTTGGAAGAGTTTCAGAACTCTTCCCGTGTCTAAGATGACGTAGTTGCGTGACTTCCACGCCATCTTGACCGGTTTCGGAAGGTCCTTCGCATGAATCACCCTAACCTTCATGCCTCCAATGGTCTCCCCACTGAGAGCGTCGCGGAGCCACTCCACATCCTTCTCTCCATTGCATGTGAAGTGCATGGCACCCGCCACCACTCCCTTCATTTCAGCCCCCGGCAGATGTGAGGACTCTTCACACTTCGCAAACATGATGGGCGCAAAAATCGCCCATCCGTCTCCTCCAAATTGCTTTGCCGGGTAGCCCTCCGGGACAACGGCCATTCTGATGGCTGATGTCGCCTTACTGTAGGAGGTAGCCTCAAGTCGCGGCTTCTTCTTCGCCTGTGCCGCTAACTCGGCCGACTCGTTGCTGACCTCCCTGTCCCTTTTTGCCGTCACTACTTCGACAGCCTTCTTCCTCTGTAGGAGCCTTTGACGTCGCTTCGCAGAGCCGCTTCTAGAGCTCTTTCCACGCTGCGTACGCCACTCTGACTCAGTTGCCACTCCAGTCATCGCTTCCTCACGCGGACCCTTCCCTTCACCCGGCCCTGACTTGGCGTCCCGAATCGAGCTCTGCCCAGTCGGACCAGGATCCATGGAGGCCCTGCGCTCAGTCACTACAACTTTCGTAGGCTTCTGAGTCCCTGCTTTAGCCTCAACCAGTGAGCCGGACCTAGAGTGACTCTGGCCCAATGCTCTCTTAGTCTCAGCCTTTGTCTGTAGACAGCTAGTAGCCGCCCCACAGACCTTTCCCTCTTCTCCTTCTACTACCTTCTCATTGTTCGCTTTTAATTCAGACGCCATGGTAGTACATTATAATTATTCACCCTCCTAACTCCCCACCCTCCACGGAGCCCTCAAATGGGGATGCTTGCTCAGCACCAGGGCTATTAGGAAGGGTATAGTGCTCCTCCGGGACAACCCACGAGACAAGCCCAGATAGTCACTCGACACGCGAACAACGTGTCTCGCTTCCACCCTCGACTGTGGGCCATCATCCTTCAGAGCACTCACCAGACGTCGTCAGAAGGACGGACGTCATAGCCGATTGATTCCTGCTGGCTAGGCAGAAACCTCCCGTGTGAGGCGAAATCCAGACCAAAGAGGTGTGTTGCCGCAGTCCCTTTGGCTCAACCACCAGGATTCTTTCATCCGCCCGTACGGGTCCCCGCGCACGGCACAAACACGCGGGTGGACTCCCCTCCCCCCCACCATCCATCACTATATTGTTGTGATAGACGGCCCGCAAGAGCCAGTCCACAAGACCCCCGCAGCGGAAAGTTGGTCATGTCAGTCAGTCAGAAGTCAGTCAGTTAGATTGCTGTTTTAGGAAGAGGAAAGGTGGGAATGTCATACATAAGAAAGGATACGCCTGGCTGAGTTTAGTTACGTCTGTTTCATAGGGAATCAGACCAATAACGGGCGGCACCACGAGAAGGTAACAAACCAGACTTGGCTTGAGGTGTAAAAATCAGACTCCCTCAAGCCCTAACCAAAGCACAGCTGGGAGCTGTCTGTGCCATGAGCGAAGTTGTGCCATATCCAGCCTTCCAACCCCATGAAATGACCAATTTCGCTCGCCCATGGTAGTAGTTAGTCACATATATAAATAAAAATGAATCACCGAAATTTATGTAAGCGCATAACTTCCAAACGACTGCACCAAATTATATAAAGTTTTTGTTATTTCCTGGAGAAGGTGGATAAAAAAAATAATTAAGAAAGTTGCGCGGAATATAAGAAAAATTAAGAAAACTTTTCCAATGTAATCACTAAATAATATATCTCAGTTTTTAAATTATTATTCTTATTCGAATTCAATATTCATAGTTAAGACAGGACAACGTATTTGGGAGCTTTCATCGAAGACGCTGCCTTATCCCTTTTAGATATAACAAAACAATGCATAACGGGATATTCCTCTTTTATAGATGTACATATTATTACATTATATATGTAATATATGTACCTTTCAAGGATAGCTTACTATACCCATTCTATCTTTTATTGGCTGTATAAAGTTCACCGGGTCATCTAGTAAATATAAAAAAAAAAATTGGCAAACCCTTTTCGTCACCAGTCTTCTCCATTTAATTAAATTGCTTTCATAATGAATAAATGTATTACACGGGGGATCCATTTTTCGTTTTTTCCTTCCTGATTTTATAATAAACGTTAGAAAAGTGTCTTATAAAGTATAAGAATTTTGAGATGATAATTTTTATGCCAACGCTCCTTTTATGAATTACTTTTTTATGCAAATTAATTCATCTTTTTGGCATCCCTAAACCTAAAATGAATTGAACTAATTAAGTAACTTAAGTTATTAAGGTCATTAAAATAAACTTATCTACACCAACAAAAATTACATATTTCTTTTAGTCATTTTAGCAAATACAATATAATACAGTATATTATATTATATACGTCACTTTTTATGATATTATTATTTTTATGATAATTGAGCGCGGATTAATGTATTTATGATATATCTGTATGTTACTGTATTTTATAATTAACTAAAAGTGATAAATATTTTGGCAACACATAGGTCTCAAATAATTACCGAGCTAGAACTAAATAATGCTGATAAAAATGTAACCAAACAAATAAGTAGTTTAAAGAGTTTCAGTACCGGTATTAATGAAAATTAAAAAAAATAATTCCCGTAACCTCTATTGGGGCATGGGGCAGAAAAATTTCCGTGTCTGTTTCATCGGTCATTGTCTTTACAGGCAAGCAGGTGTAGCCTTCTGTGCCTACCCAATCTAAACATTCATTATTTATTCACGGATTAGAACCCAGGACCTCTGGCGCAACACGCAGACGCGTAAACTACTTAACCACGGAGACGGTTATTATATTCAGAAGAATTAGTGTGATATAAATGAAAAATTTGAAAAATATAATTATTTTGATTTGTTTCAGTGTCCACAGTAGATGTTGACGCAGTGCTCGGCCGCACGGCGTCTTTGCCGTGTGATGTAACACCGGATGCCACAGAAGATAGAGTCTACATGGTATTATGGTTTAGAAAAAGTGGCGGTAAACCAATATACAGGTTAATTTTTTTCAATTTTTACCTTCAATACCAATTAACATGTAATTTTATAATGTAATTGTATTGTTTGTAATGTCAAAATAATAGAATTTCACTGAAATTATCATTCCGTCTAGGTGACCTATTTTATTTAAATAGAAATGTTTTGCAAAAAATCATAACCCACGCGAACGAAATATAGAACACCATTTATCATGTCGACGACTAATTAAAAAACTTCTAAACAATCCACTTTATTTTAATGTGCTAAAAATGTAGGTATTTAAACTTTGTTACACCATTATTTACTTATCTTAATTTAATAGATAAAATCAAATAACTTACAATATCCTTCATACCAACAAAAATATAAATCGTAAAATTAAAGGTAAACTCTGTAAAATTTTACGTATCCTAGAGAGGAAATATCATTGAATGGATGTATCATTAATAATATTACGGGCTAATGAACCTTTCGAACACCTAAGTGGATGAAAGGAAGCCGAATACAGTCGATCCAATTAGCATTAAGAAAATAACAAGGAAACACACTCAAGATGTTTTACAATGCTTGTAAATTACACTTGAGTCGTGCGGACTTCCATTCTTTATTAGTCGATTTTGTCCTTAGTCGAGCGAGCGACTTACTCAATCGTAAACAGAAAATTAGCTCCTGAAAGCTCTTAGGAGATCCATTATCTATTGTCCTGTGAAATTCAAATTCTGTGGGGAATTGTAGACCAGTATAATGAGATTCTTTATTTAGATCTAACTAAAATTCAAGTGGTCCTGCTCAACAAATGTTGGATTTTTGCATCAGTTTTATAAGTGTATACTAAATAAAAAAGATTTTTAAGATAAAAAGTTGTCAAATATAATACATAATATTATCTTTCATCAAAATCTATCCATAAACTATACAATAGTTGAAAACACAATGTTCAAAATATACGTACAGATTTGAAGAAGTTTTATTAGGGTTACAGAATTTTAAAACATCAAGTCTGCAATTAAAATACAATCTCATATTATATCATGAGTATTTTTCTCTTTGTTTAAAAACATCGATGGTTATTAACGATGTTGACTATGTCAACGACGTTTTTAATGATGTTCAGGTGTATTTTATTGTTCTGGCTCTAATTATGTAGTTATTAAGAATATCATAAAGATTTAATTGAGATATTTTCATTTATATAGTAAAATTTTATTATTGCAACTGTTTGAGTAAGTATCAAAATAATATCTGGTTTTGGGTAAGGTAGAAGGGACAAGAATTATATCAGATATAGTACTCTAAACGTTCCACTGTACCAGATGAGAAATTCGAAAAGATTAGCGCAGAATTTTATAGTGGATGGACAAAACTACGACAGAGCAAATCAACAGTGAAGCGACTAACAAGAATAATTTCCCTCAACTAATACTATTTCTAATCGTCAAGAGAAAAAATCTTCTAAAATTTGCATACGAATGATGTAATGTAATGTGTATTCACTATTATCATTATTACAAAATTCAGTATTTTCTAATTACTATGCATTTCAACTACCAAATACGTCATACATTTAATTAATGTTGTAACGTAAATGCATTGAATGCTTAATAGGTAATGTCCTGTGAGAGAATAAAGATTTATATTGCGTTAACAATAAAGATCAAATAAAATTTCTTACAAAATGTCCAGGACATAATACATACAGGACCGAGCGGAAAAATTATAGTGATCCTCAAACCACCTGACAAAGCCTATTGCTTATATAAATTAGGTAGAGGTTGGAAAATTGAGAAAACGTACTGTCCGGAAATTGGAAATCTTCATCGCCTCCTTTATCTTAGCAGTTGACAGGTATTTTTTCCACTCTTAAAATATATTTGCGAACAGTGTTCCACTAAATTTATATTTACCATAATCGTTACATAAAAATATTATATAATTGTTTTTATACGTTTAAATTTACATAGCTATAAGGTATATATATTTTATTTCTAGTCGAAGACTTTAATTTGTCACAGTTTCGACGTACGTGGGAGGTCGTTCAATAAAGCCCTACAGTGGTCTGACCCGGGGGCGTTCGGTCCCCGAGCATATTTCGCAACAGTGGCGCGGCCTGCGTCATTGACTCTCAGCTCTGTACAATTGGACGATGAAGGGGTCTACAGGTGCCGAGTAGACTTCAAGAATTCCCCTACTAGAAACTTTCAAATACGACTTACAGTTATAGGTAAGTTTACTCAAGTTGACTATAGTATATTTGTTATATTACGAGGAATGAATGTGCTAAACCGAATTGAAAAAAAGAAAATCTTGTTTTAAAATATTGTTTTCTACTCACTTCACTGCTCTTATTGAATAATAAAATTCTGTTTTTTTATATAAATATCATTTAGTGTTTAAATTGTTAAAGTATAAAAAATCTGTATTCTGACATCTATTAAGTATAGTATTATTATTATATTGTTTGAGTATAATAAAGCGACCGCCTCCTTGGTCTAGTGGTAAGCGCGTAAGCGTTACAACCGAGAGGTCCTGGGTTCGATTCCCGGTGGAGATAAAAAAAACGGTCTGGCAGGGCATAGAAGGCTGATCACCTACTTGCCCCTAAAGAAAAAATCGATCAGTGAAACAGATGTGAAATGCATCTGCCCCATACCCCACTATGACACGGACACTAGGACACGGGACTTCACTTTATAATAAAGTACCGTTACTTATGGTTAAAAACTTTTAAAAATCTATTGAATTTTATTTTAATTCAGATGTAACAGATAAAGTGATACGAAAGTACAAAGTAACAATTTATTTCGGTATATATTCAGCAGAATTTAATTACAATCTGTCATTCGGGATCCGTAAGTTACTCAGACTACGTTGATAGAAGCGATCTCGAACGATGACGTGAAATAAATCTGCGGAAGACAGGCCAAATTTGAAAGGAAATTAGATCTCAATTGATAAAAGTACTTTATTTCGCTTATCTCTAAAGCCTATCTTTTTAAAAAGTAATTTCGTTATCACGACCCAATTTGTCGAGTAAGGTAGGAGAGAAAACTTTTAAATATGACAATTCGAAAGAAAAACTTTGAACAAGGGGAAGAGATACTAAGTGTGCCTCCGATATTTCTTAAGCTTTAACATAAAAATCATATTCGTAATTATGTTTCGAGTAACTAATATAACAAGGAACACAATAGATCACCACAAGTTTGGTCAAGTATTTTTGAAACGTCTACTTTAAAGTTTGTATGAAAAATATAACAGCTACTTCACGCAAGCTTACTCTGACACTATAAGATTGACTGTGTTACAACCTTAGATGCACTAATTTTCAACTATGTCAGTATAAGAATATTATTAGTTAAGCGCGCGGAGTAGGACAAGCATTCGTCGCGGAATGGATTGGTCGTTCAGTTCTATGCGGACTGTAATTAACAGCGAAACGGTCACAAAAGTATGTACTTATTAAATTTTTAATTTGGTGATTATTTATTAAACAGCAGAAAACGTCGCCATGGTGTTATAAGATTTAATGTGCCTACAATCGTTGCAAAAAGGCTTTTAAAAGAAGAATTTGTAACGTTATTTTCGGAGTTGCAAAATGACGAAATGAAATTTTTCGTGTATTTCGTATAAAATGTCCGTCGCGTAGGTCGTCCGCTTCGCAATGATTCGGGCCTAAAGATCATGTCACTTGAATGGGGAAATTATAAATAAAATATTTTTATAATTAAAGAATTTACATCTCTCGGCTTGGTTTTCTATGCTAAAACTTAGAGGACAATAAACTTTAATTAATTCAGATCATTTTTAAAAATACATTTTTTGTATTGCGTAGTCCTGTGAGTATATTAAGTACATAGATTGGATCAAAACGGATTTAAAAATCAAACGGTACGGTACGGTACGGTTGAGATTAATTTCAACCGTAGGATTGTAGACCACATTATTGGTCAATTGTATAAGATCAATATAGCGAAATATTGAACTTAATAAGATTAGGTAAATAACCTAAAGTGTTAAACGGGAATGGAAATAAATAATTCATTGCATCAAAATATTAAAATACATATAAAATACTGTTTAAAAGGTATCTTCTTTGAAACAAATTAAGAAATATTATCTCAAAATGCCTACTTTTGCAGGATATTTCAAAACCATAAATAGATAGGAACTGAAAAACCGCGAGGTAGATCTTTGAAAAGAATTGGCCCATTCAAGACGACCATTACTCGGAGAAAGCGAGATGGGGAAGTAAATTTCTTTTTAAGAACAAAGAATTTAAAGCCTACTTTTCATATATGCAACTCCATTGAAATCCATTAAGCTCTGCCGAGAGGTAATTTGCAAACATTCTTTTGTTAGGTACTAAAGAAAGCTCTTTACGAAGTCGGTAATCAGGTGTGTTCATAACTCCGTAAAATCTCATTTCACAGTGTAATTTATTTTAGAGCGTTTATTAATTACCTTTAATAAAATCAAGACGGAACTTATAATACGCTGAATAATATCTCATTTATTAGAGGGGTAATTTGTGGAAAACAACATCAATTTACGGGCTAGTTGATTTTTTAGAAATTTATTGGGCAAATATTTATTAATTATTAATTTCACTTGCACTTACGACTCTTAGTTTCAATTATTTTGATTGATTATGAATTATGATAGTGGATTTAAAGAATAACTTTGTCTGTTACAATTTAAATCGAACCCTTATGTTTTGATTTGAAATATTTTCTATGAATTTTATTTATTATTAATTTTAGTTGGAAATGATAAAAAAGCTCTCTGTAGCAGTTCTTAATTATATCTTATAAGTATGTAATATACGATTACTAAATAATAAATTACGATGAAATGCGGCCAACACAAAGTTATTTTAATTACTTAAAAAGTATTCAAGTCAATATTATGTTCGTCAAAATTATTTTTCAATAATTATTGCATAGGACAAATATTAATTATTGCCTTTTAAAGATTCATTTTAAAGCCAGGAAGAAGAATCCTTATCATCTATATTAAAATATAACGAATATTTTCAGACATTGAATTACCCACCATGGGTTGAGTCTATTAATAATTTTTATATCCACTTGTAATAATATGAAAATGATTCACTAGACTGATTTTTATGAACAATAATATATTATTTAAAGTAAATCTTAGGAAGAAAATTAGGCTATTTCTCCTTATTCTACACAATAATCATAATAAATAAATAGGGCAATAAGACTATTGTGTGATGAAAAACTTCAATTTTTTTTCAGTGCCACCACATCAAATGCTTCTTTATGACAAGTCTGGAGCCGATGTCTCTGGTATCGTGGGACCACTACAAGAGGGCTCCACTATCGTTTTAGTTTGCGAAGTCCGTGGAGGTGAGAAACAATTATTGTCTATCTGTTTAATAAAGACCTTGAATTTTGTTGACCGCCTCCTTGGTCTAGTGGTACACGCGTAAACGTTACCACCGAGAGGTCCTGATTTCGATTCCCAGTGGAGATACAAAAAAAAAACGCGGTCTGACAGAACAGAAGGCTGATCACCTACTTGCCCCTAAAGAAAAATCGATCAGTGAAACAGATGTGAAATGCATCTGCTCCATACCCCACTAGGGGACATGGGACTCACTTTGTTTTACAATTGTAACTAAATTCGAAGTTATACACGAAATAAAGTAACTGTCTGGAAAAGAGAAAATTCCTAAGAATGAAAAACATTAAATACATTTCTACGTCTGGTTCACTGATCGATTTTTCTTTAGGAGCAAGTAGGTGATCAGCTTTCTATGCTGGATAAGCATTTTCCGATTATGATTTTTTAAGCATTTTCTATCTCTGTCGTATTTTATCAGCCCGCCATTTTAAAACTTACACTAGCTAATTTATACGGAAATATAAAAATACTTTTGCTTCATGAAATATGAGTACAAACCATATCATCAACAGCACTGAAGCCAAAGATAGTGAAGCCAACGTTTATACTTAATCCCTTCTCATACTAATCAACCCGAACACTTGTCTTTGCCGATAGGAATGCTTTTGACACACACTTTCGAAATAATATTGACGTGAAATATTTTTAATCTTGCGTTGTAGCCTTCGCGGTCACTCGCTTAGTATTATGATAATAATATTTATTATTTAAACAAATAAAAATTAAGCTATCTTTAATTAAATACAGATTATTAAAAAACTATAACAACCAGTAATATTTAACCAATAAAATTTAATTAGTTTGACTGTATTTCGTAATATAATATTATGTAGTATAGGTAATTTTAAATTACATTAACATTGAACTTCTTGTTATTATTTATTTTACCGGATTACATAGATCTAATATTTTAAGTTCGTAGACGTTTTCTTTTGTATAAATTTCATAGTAGTTAAGTGATAAATTGGATGTTGCAAAATTGTGATATTTGCTATGTAAAATGTATGACGCTTAAGAAAATCAGAAAATTTCGTTACAACACAATGACCATGTACTACTTTATGTTTTTGACAATTTAATATTGGCATCTCCTGTTGCCATTAATACAATAAATCGTACAGATTGGCCCATACATATTACATACACATTGAATTCAACTGCTGTGAATCGTATTGGATAACGTAACGATTAGATCATCAATCACAGTTTTCATTTCACAACGAATGTGGTGCAAACGATGTATCCGATAATAGTTATTGGAACAATACTATGCTATTTCAATACTTACATGAATATAATAAGAGCTATATTTCTATAAATTTAATGTGAATACTTTAAATTAGTAAAACAAGCATTTGTAGTGATTATACAGTTTCAATCTAATAAACATGTCATTTCCAATGTACAAATGATTTCAACGGAGCTTCAAATTGCTTTGAAAGCTCTATTGGTTTATTGGGCATATTTCAAATAGGTTGAATTTGACGAAATATTCAGAGAATGTGAAGCGAAAGATGTAATTATGTTAGCATCTCGAAATTCTTTTCCATAGTCTTATGACATTTAATATTATATACAAAACCTCATATTTTGGGTTTCATGTATTTATAAAAATATAGCAAAACTTCTATTATTTATAAATATTTTTTACCCCCTACGCAAAAAGAGGGTGTTATAAATTTGAAATGTCTGTGGGTCTTTGGCGTAAGTTCATCTGTTATGTTACACGTTTTCTTCATAATATAACGTAACATGTGTAACATATTAAAAAATAATAAACAATCTCTGATTTATTTTAAATAAATCTCAAATATAACTAAAGCTTGTTGTAAAGTATCTTAGTAGTTTGCCTCTTTAATCTATTCTTCGAGCTCGAGGTCTTATTATAATATCAGATGGCTTCCTGAAACAATTTTATTCAAGCTTCTGAACATAAAGTGAGGCTGCCGTTTTAAATTTCAATAGGCAACGTTCCGATGCATCTGGCGCATCACAATGTGAACTAACTGAAATTAGGATCTGCTCTTTGATTTTTCTATTACTTTACTTTATGGCACAGCGAAGACACGATGCCTTCGTATCAATTATACTCAATGTAATGCATAATGTATAAAGCATTATGCATTTTACTAGAATTTTGATTGAATTTAGTATTCATTGTACCTATTATTCGAATATAAATATACATTTTAATTATTAATATAATTGGTAACCATTAACTCATAAGTAAATTTATCACCTTGATCATAAGAAAACAAAATATTTTTTTGAAAAATATGAAACGGAGAACATATGCGTAATTCTAAACATGTGCTGTGCAAAGCGAGAACTCGTTATAGGTACTATCAGCCACTCGCTATTCTATCTTTAAACTTTGATTTACAAAGGATCGCTTTTGCGGAGGCCCGATTACTCCCTTTATAGAAACATTTGGTGAGATATTCCATTCCAATGAGTTCATTGAAAAGTCCGCAGTGTGGCAGGCTGGCGAAGCGCCAGGTCTGCGTCGCACAGATTATCTTTGCCCGTGTGCCTACCGATTGTAATGATGCAGTGGGCCAAACATACACCCTATAAAATTTCCTGCGATATCACCATTGTTTAAATTCAAGCCTCATTTTTGTATTTACAGACACCTACATTATTTCGATATTATTCACCACAGTTTTAAATAAACCTAATAAGTTATGTAAGAGGCTAGACTCTTTTTAATACGGCCTCTAATTCTGATTATGAGAAATTGGAATAAGATATATTAAAACATTCCGATTTCCCATATATAGGATAAACTTTCATCATCTAACTTTCCTTGCCCTATTATAAAAAAAAATTCTCAGTCAATTCAAAATCAAGTATAGACTTGAAAATATTTATTTACTATTTGAAATTCACTATGGTGCCATCACCTGGTCTGAAAATTCTTTCTTTCATCAAAATCGAGACTCCTTTCCTATCCTAATATCCTTTTAAATTAATTGCATTTTTTTTCAACAGGTCGTCCAGAACCTGTAGTGACTTGGCTTGTGAACGGAAAACCCGCTCTGAAGTACATTGGAATGAAGACTGACACTCATGTTATAGTAAATCGACTAGAAGTCCAACAACTAACTAGAGAAAACCTCAATACAACCTTCAAGTGTCGAGCTACGAACACTCACCTCGTGCCGCCACAGGAAAAGTCGGTGCGGTTGGAAATGGACTGTGAGCTTTTAATCCTTATAATATAGCATTTGAAACTTTCTTAAAATGTTATAAAACTTAATGTAATTTTAAAAAACTTGACTAACGGAAATGCATCAGAATAAACATATTATGCGATCAGTTTAACTACGTAACTCGTGGGAGGAAGAAAGTACATAATTATAACACCGATTATTTAATTTTTGTATATATTATTAATTTAAAATTCTGGGTAATATACAAAAATAAATATCAAATCGATGTTTTTATCAATCAATGTTAATCGATGCATTTATGTTTCATAATTTACTTCATTATGCTTTTAGTAAAATTGTATTTAATAACCAAGTCATAGTAAATGTCGAGTGTCAAATTTAGCTTATAAATATAGTTTAGGTCAAATTATATATTAATAACAAATTAAATACACATACAAAGGACTTCTTATAGCCGCTGAGGTGTTGGCAGTTTGGTGTCGTTACACTTAATTTGTTTAAATCAATAAAATATTTAATATTATAATTCAAACTTTTTGAATACTTTAATTTTTAATGTTAATTAATAAAAAAGATGTTAGGAATTGTAATTTAAGTTTGAGCTGCGAATCTATAAAGCTTTCAATAAGATTTTTTCAGTGGCTCCGCTATCTGTATCATTACTGAATCGGCCGCAGCAACTCCTTGCTGGATCACCAGCTACACTACAGTGCGTGTCTGAAGGAAGTAGGCCACCAGCACTGATCACATGGTTTAAGGATAATAGAAGCTTAGAGAAAGAGAGGGTGAGAAGCTTATACTTATTAGTGAATTTATATTTCACCGCACGACTTTAAGTGATGATAGGTGAAGTCCCGTGTCCCCTAGTGGGGTATGGGGGAGACGCATTTCACATCTGTTTCACTGATCGATTTTTTTTCTTTAGGGGCAAGTAGGTGATCAGCCTTCTATGCCCTCTCAGACCGAGTTTTTTTTATCTCCAACGGGAATCGAACCCAGGACCTCTCGGTTGTAACGCTTACGCGCTTACCACTAGACCAAGGAGGCGGTCTTAAGTGATGATACTTATCAATAAAATTGACTACGACAGTATTTGGTAATAATGTTTAGAAATATTAATAGAATAAAAATCATTGAGCAAATCCGTTTAAACTGTTTTCTTTCAACGTGTGATACTCAGGTAAATAAGACGTTTCTATATCTAAATTTAGTTTGCTCGCACTAACCTCTATAATTTGCTCTTATTTCCACATATTAAACTAAATAAATGTAATTGGGTATATCATTATTGGATACAGCCTGTTTTCTTGTACCAATCACCTATGTCCATCGTTGATTATACATATATTAACAATAACATTCTTAGATCACAGAACGTGCAAATGAAACGTGGTCAGTCAGTTCCCTTATATTCCACCCGCAACCAAGTGATAACGGCGTCATAGTAAAATGTGTAGCAACAAACCCAAGTCAGCCTGCAAAGGCGATTGAAGATCAGTTGCAGTTAAATGTTGTATGTAAGTACATCCAAAATGTTACTCTTTACATCTATGAATTATTCATATAATCATGCTATGCCTGACCTTTACTGTAGGAAGACTTTTTACTTGTCTGAGCTCACGAATCCCTCTACCTCCAGAACGGTTGTTGGTTGTTGTTATACGAAAACTGTAACAAATAGGTAAATTCTGTTATAATACATTTTCAACAAGTGACTCCATCGTCTATAATTAAAAATATAACAAATAATAAAACCAAATATCGTTTTTTTGTAATGACACCATTTTATAGTACCTAAAGACTGTAAAAATCAGCTTCCATAAGTAAACTAAGTTAGGCACTCATCTTACTTTCATTGCATGTTGGGAGGAAAGTCTTTGGTTCGTCTCTTGTTGAAACTAACCGGTACTTATGAACTTAATACCATGAACTTAACATAAAAACCTGACTACTGTTGATGTCTACGCGCCATTAGAGATTTAATTCTTATTACACGATTAAACAGTTATTGGGAGCAGTGATAATCATTCCGTCATCTTCCAGACAGTCCTTTGGTGAGCTTAATTCTGGGCAGTACCCTCAATCCTCACGATATAAAAGAGGGTGATGATGTCTACTTCGAATGTAATGTACGAGCAAATCCGAGAGAATATAAGATATCATGGTATCATAATGCAAGTATCTTTTCTTCTACATATTGTGAAGCGTGTCAAATCTAATTTTTCTTATTTTATACAATTAATATTTTACATTTAACGAAGAATAACTCTTAGTCTTCTTAATGTAGAACTCTATATAGTTTATATATGTCAATAGATAATGATATAGCATTATTCGTTCTGTTATTATTCCGTGTTTTAAATTAATCTATTTATAAGCGTTGCACAAAAAAAAAAGAAAATTCACAAAGACCGGGTTTATCGATCTGTAGTTAATGTGGCCAATGGTTAAAAATGACAGAGCCAAATGAATGTAAAAATAGCTAAGTCATTGGCAATTAGGAAACAAATTTGTCTAATGTTTGCGCTAAGTATATTCCTATGTGTGTCACTTTACAATTTATAAGTTAAATCATTATTTTGCTTCCAATTTCTTACGTATCTTTCTAAACAACTTTTGTATTCAAAGTTATATTGCAGGACAGACCTGTAATACAAAATATGAGATCTGGTATTATACTCAGTACCCGGTCGTTGGTGTTACAAAAGGTGACGCGGCAGGAAGCAGGATTATACTCCTGCAAGGCGACTAATGCGAGAGGAGAGACATCTAGCGAGGCAGTTAGATTGAGAGTGCAATGTAAGTGATCAAAAACAAATTAATTTTATTAAGAGAACTATATGTTTAACTACCGCACATGCTACGTGCAGATCAAGATAGCGTGGTCTAGAACACAACCTACGATAATTAATAAAATATAATATTCAGCGATTCCGGACAGGCCCCCAAAAGTTGTGAAATCTTATAACAAATTTGAGACAAACTTTTAACACTAAATCTTTATTTTTTATCAATACAAAACATACCTTACATCGTTTTCATTCTACATCTACTGCCTGGTACGCACTCACTCATTCCTCTTTCTTCCTACTCCCTCCTTCATAGTATGCTCCATTTCACTCATCGTCTTACGTTTCATTCCCACATGTATAACGCATAATCAAGGGACTACAAATTGTATGAAATACTATTGTGAAACTATGAAATAACTAAACACACATATAGTATAACCGTAGCTATCAGTAGATAATAAATGTAGTGAAAACCGAGCCGTTTAAAATACTAGCTTTCTAGGCCCGGCGGCTTAATAACTCATCTTACCTATGACTACATAAGCAGAGTGTAAGAAAAACATTCATTTTCCGCTGGTTTCGCAACTTAAAATATACGTGAGGATGAGTGTATTTAACGTCCTATATAAGCAATGACTTTAAGAGTTGCTGGAGGGAAAATTGAAAAATTAAAAAAAACTGATTTCTTTAATGAACAGCAGTTTTAAAACATTTATATGATGGGTACATAGATGTAGGAGGTATTAATTCACGCAGTTGATAATAGTAAAACTACTTTTGTACGGTTTCAAATTTATTTTTTCAAAAACTGGTCAGATAATTATAATAATAATAATAATTGGGACAACTCACATACATTGCTCTGATCCCAAAGTAAGTAGCTGAAGCACTTGTGTTATGATAATCAGAAACAATGAGGGTACCACAATAAATAAATATATAAGTTTATAAAAAACCAAGACTCGGAAACAAACATTCGTGCTCATCACACAATTAATGCACCTACGGGGATTCGAACCCGGGACCTTTCGATGCTGAAGGCAGGAACACTACCAATTGCGCCAATTGGTCGTCAAATAATTAAGTAATGTATTAGTAAAAGTGTACAATAGTAGTGTTACTTGATGTCCTAAGTCCCCTGGATGGGGCAGAGGCGCGGCGCTTGCTGTCTCCCGGGCCGCGCCACTCGGTTACGATTTTCGTCCATCGTCCATCGCAATACCTCGCCAGGTGTCCGACCCACTTCCACTTAATTTGTCTTACGTGTTCCATAGCATCCTTCACTTTTGTTCGTTTTCTTATTTCTTCGTTTCTTACTCTATCTTTTAATTTAATTTTAAGAAAACTTTAGAAAAATTCAAGTGGGACGTAGTATGATTAGTAATATAAAATAAAGTAATATTATATAATGTAAAGTAATGAGTCATACCTTTTTATTGTTAAAGTTTTTAACTAACAGCAAGATGTATCAATAAAGTATTATTTTCAGCATAATTTCAATTCGGACCTTAAATCAAAAGAAATTTAAACCCAATTCTCACTTGCCCCATTAAACTGGAACGATTATAAACTGACCCTCTTTACATACCAAAATACAGTTGTGGGTTTTCAGCCTTCTTATCATGATTTGCATTTTAACCATCTATCCAAACGCGTGGCCTCCCACAGTCTTGTTTAAAGTAGTAGGTAGAACAAGGAAAAAACAGCAAATAACTACATGCAAATATATTTTTACGTGTCTATATATCGATCTAATCTGAACTTTTACAGAAAGGAAAAATAAAATATTGATAATCGTTATGTTAATCAATTTTATGTTCAACTTATATTGCAAGTTTGCTTTAAATCAATTTTATTAAAAACGTACTTCGAAATACTTTTAAAAAGTCTTGTGGCGCAGGAATATCGTATTATACGAATTGGATGTTTTAAGAGCGCGCATGCATGCAAGCATCCATAATTTTGAGTTACTGTTGAAATGTGGGCTACCTCATCTTATTTACATAACCTCACGTCGGATACGACGTAACAATAAAATGTCACTGGGTATGAATTACAGGGTAATAAATAGCCATGTCTGCGAGTATGTATTCAAATGATCGTGGTTGGATCGACGAGCCGTTTCCTTCCGCTGGAAATTACGCCAGGGAAGGCGTTGCTTCCAGTAAATCATCAAAATTATTGCCTAATATTAGGGCGATTGTCCGGGAACCGGCAATCTGTTGTTTTGCGGCTACACTTTAATTCATAGAGCTTTGTTTTAGTTCGCCCGACCGGAATAAATTTCCTTTCAAATCCCGTTTTGTGTCATGTTGCGGGTGCAGGTAATGTGCGTTTAATGTTCTGGTGTGGGTTTCAGCGCTAAATGGATATTAAATACATACACGTGTATAAAAATATATAATACCTTCATGTTTATATGCAGCACAATACAAAATAATTTACCAACAGCTCACTCACGCATTATTAATACGCTTTTCAATTTCGACTTCTCATTGAATGAAAGATAATATGAACAGCGTTGGTTGGGTAGTTAATAAATAGCCGTTCATTACAGCTTAGAAATACAAAAGTTAATCCATAACTTAAATATAAAATATTTGAATGGATTCTAACTACGTTTTTAAATTTTTATTATGAAAGTTAAAGAAAGATACATCTGCGCTACAACAGAAATAAGAATACGTGTAATAATATTAATTTAAGTAATATTCTACTGAATGATTTTTCTTATAAAGACTTTTTATTTTACTTTTTATTAAAATTTTGAAATTTTAAATTAAAGCTTTGAGTAACTAAATGGCAATCGTTAGTTGCACGGGGTAACATCATATCAACATGTATTGAAGAAAATAATTAGTAAAACTGATGCACTGTCTGTCCCATGCTTCATTCAGGGCTACGGGATTAAACATAATATTTTTAAGCACTGGCGTAAATTTCAACTGGTGTTTGCAAAACAGGTAGATCAATTAAATTTATATCGCGCTCAGATAAAGAAGCGACTTAAAGTCACGGTGTGTTTCTAACCACTCTGTATTAATTGGGAAATATATACTTTACAAATTTCTATTTGATCACCTACATATTTATTTATAAATATAATCAGCCATCGCAAAAAGGGATCCCAATTGAATCTGGTTGTTCTTCTCTAAGAAGCGTTCTTAAATATCCAAAGAATATAAGATTTACGATCACTATTACGTGAAATAATATTATTATTAACATTATTACATATTATATACAATAAAAATATGTACATAATTACAAATATACAAAAGGCTCATCAAAGTCGTATGCATCACAACCGCTTGGTTTTGATATTTTTTAATCTGAATTAAGTAATTTGTTTAAGATGCTCCCGTGTGCGGCATGCCCTCGCCTCAAGTGGTTGGGGCTGCACTTGACGAGTCGTTGCATGTTCGATGTTCAGTGCACGCGGATCCTGCTGATGTCACGTTTCTATGGCAATTCAATAATAGCGGAGAAAGCTTTAATGTCTCGCCTGCAAGATATGGTAAGAAACAAACTTTATGCCACTTGGTTTTTCTCATGTGGCTACGAACTATGGATCATGTAGTTCATTTAACATTTTTACCGTCAGGAGATGATAAAAGAGGAACTCAATTAGAATCCTCTGTCTATATCAGTTCTAAACTAGCTCGCTTATATAGTTATGTAGAATATTAATTTTGCCTAGAGAAATATTAATTTTGTAAGATTTAAATTAATTTTAGTGTGTTATTTTATCAGTTTCTTTATAAATTTAACAGTAATTATGTATACGTATATAACTTCAAAGCACTTTGTTGCTTTAATGTGTTTCACTATAATTAAAACTCGATCAAATATCAAACAAGAGCTCTCAGGATCCAATATCACCAAGTTTTTACGTGTTTTCGTGGATAACCGTAGTTTAATGATAATCTGTAACAAGCACTTATTAATATAAATACATATTCATCAAAGGAGTAAATTAATCACATTTAGAGGGTTTAGTCACTATTATTAGGAAAAATGTAGAATTAGCAAATTCAAATAACATTAAAAGGGTCCATTTCATAACTCTTAAAATTAGCAAGTTAAAATTAGGTAGTTAGTAAAAATGAGGATCAATTTATAGAAACCAGTTATTTAATTATAAATGTAATAATTATTTCAAAAGCAATTTCCACTGCCATTGGATTTGATGTAAAAATAAATAATCGATATCGATCGACTTTGTAATAGACTAGATAAACAAGTCTTACGCATAACTAGTTAATAATAATATATAGTCAGTTCAGAGTTCGAATACAATTTACAAATCATTTATAAATTGCATTCAAACCGGGAATAGAACTCGGTACCCATGGCGTCACGGTAGCTTACAAGACGCTCGTCCAAGGGCCTCTTAAAAGTTCTAATAAAATAATAGTAAGTCAAATCTAATAAGGGATAGTAGTTTATTGAATAAAATCAACACATACATGGAAAACCTATAATCTTTTTAAATAACTAAGCCCGGGTATCATTATCCCAGGACCTTGAATATTTTCAGTGGGAAATATTTTCAGTTAATTTGACATTTTTTGGCTTTTCAAAAAATCTCTGAATTCTTCTGCGAAACACGCGTTGAGCGTTGGTTGATCAATTTAGCTGCGAAGTTGGATCCGAGAAGCAAGGTTAAACAAAACTAACGTCTACTATTAATGCTATAACTTATAATTCGATTAGTTTGGATAACTAAATGACTAATCACGTCACATCGTAGGTACATTAAATGGGAGCACAAGTGAACTACGATATACGCCAGCCAGTGAGAGGGACTACGGAGCTCTTACGTGCAGAGGAACGAACTCAGTTGGACGACAACTACAACCTTGCATTTTTCAGATTATACCCGCAGGTACGTCTTAGATGATTAGATTTCGCAGAAATCTCACAAATACAGTTTAACTTTTAGACAAAATAAGATAAATTATCAAATAAGGTTAGTATTTAAAAATACAAGTTAAAAAAAAATTGGTTGCCTGTAAAGTCGGTATACGGGCGAAAGTTTTACGTGACAACGACTTTGAGTGGTAAAATAATTATCTTTTTATGTCTGTCTCTCTCGCTCTTAGGCGGGCTAACCATGCCCGAGTGGAAGGGACGCGTGCCTCTCACTCGCTCTCATTGTGAGCGCATAACGTGAGCGGAGCGTAACGCAGTTTCTTGAAGTGTCACCCGGCTAACCAATTTATAAGACGTTGTCACGTCAAAAAACACCGACATGATAATCACGAAATATTTCAAAAGTGTCTTATAAAATTTAATGGAACCACATCTGAAGAATAAATATAATTAATAACGGTTTACAACCGCGTTAATTTTAGGTTATGTTGAATTTTTCAAGAAATGGGCAATCAATTTCACATTACAATGTATAATATGAGACCACCGCTGAAGTATAGGCCATACATACAAACACTAGAGAATTTTTTAAATCGGTTTACAATTAGTGGTTTCACAATATCGTAAACAATAATAAAAAAAACTTAAAATCGAAAAAACATAAACTTTCGAAGTTTCATTTTGCAACTTATATGGCGCCTAAAGACGCTTTCAATATTTAATCAACCTCTGTCATGAAATATTATTCGAAAAAATTCAAATTTTATGTGGTGCAGCTCGTCCAGCACCTCCCCGTAACTGTTCTTTATCTATGGGCAACGAATCCAGCTGGGAGGAGGACTCTAACAGAGAAGACATAAACTACCTTTCCGTACGATGCGTGACCGGGTACGATGGTGGTCTACCTCAGCTCTTGATCCTTGAAGCCTTTGATTTGGTAACTGGAGTCACCAGATTTAATGTAACGGCAAATGAAACTGGTTCGTTATGTGTTTTTAACTAAGTTTTTTTCTCCCCCTACTCCTACTTTATGTTAATAATAAAAGACACGAAAGAAAAAATTACAGCTTTGAGTAGAAAGAATTTCTTAATAATCATATAAGATAGTTAATTTGATATAAATAAAACATTCGAAATAACAGCAAACAATTTCCTACTTATTTTACTTAGGTGTAAAATTTCTTTTGTAAATTATTTCCTTTCACAAACAACATCAAATACATAATAATAATGATAATAATAACCTTATTATTTTGAAATTTGTTTATATACAATACTACTTGTGTTTATACAGACGTATGCGTAGAAGTAAGTAGTTATATAAAAATTGATGATCATCGTTAGCGGTCCATCTTTTTTTAGTCGAATTTTTATTCCGTAGCGCAACCATTATTCAATTAGGTATGACAGTGAACGATTAAATACGGTAGGGATTTTTCCATCTTTCACCAAAGGAACTTCAGTGAAAACTATCTTTATACATATAAATATTAAAAAAACACATTTTAAAATTTTCAAAAGACTCATAACGATTAGTGTTGTCAGAGAAAAATAATGATATTATTAAGAACAGGTGGAGTGGCGGTTTTTTGGATTCCTGCTATGGTGTTATGGACTAGTGGGAGTTCACTACGCCTCACTGTACATTCGCGCAATGACAAAGGCGCTTCAGAACGGGTTGTTCTACGAGCGCTTTCATATCAAGATCCGGAGAGGAGGACGGGTACAGTTTAATTATAAACTCGGACTAGTAAACTTAACAATAAGTAGGAATATTTTTAAAATTATACTTACTGTGAAGTTTACTGGTTCGAGTCTCATGGGAAATGCCGTTGAGCATGTCGTATGTAAATGGTTGAGTTTTAGTTTGCCAAATATGTCAGCGTTGATTCTGACCGACCGCTAGGGTCCAAAAAAAAATCAGTTTACATAATACAGATTACTGATACATCGGATCCTATGAAACTAAAGTTTTGGTCAGTCGTCTATTATTAGCTCGATAATATCTCGAGGCTTATTTTTTATATTATTGATTTTCTCAATCTCATTAAGATTTCTTAAATTTAACATATACCTTTATAAACGTCGCTGTTAATTATTTTCTATGAAAATCACATAGGATATTTTCAATGATAGTAATCTACGTGTCTAATAATATAGATTTCTATGTTTTCTCTCAATCAGTTATTATAAAAAGGTTATACTAACTTCAGAGTATAGTACATTAAAATAATATAACTTTTCAATTCTACAGTACGGTTGCGCAACCGAAATCTATTTTAACATAAAATAACTCTTCGAACGTGATCTCTGGTAGTTTATGCAAATAAAACCGTGCACATGCTTTCGTTATAATGTTTAATACAATTAATATTAACGAATTATGACAAATAAAATTGATATCAAAGCCGTCAATTCACTATATTTATTCGTCGTGAATACGTGAATATGTTTTTCATTAATGAATGATTCAATTGTTTTTCATAAATATACTGATTCAATAAATTACAGCAAATGAATTCTTATTTATATTTAATATTTGTGAAAGTTGAGCTTAATTATTCTTTACGGTAATTTCTTATCGATATAATATAATATATTTGGATATTATATATATAATATTGACTGTATAAAAAAGTACAGTGCTTTTATTTTCAAATTTTCTTTTTTGCTTCCACCTAAGATTGAAGGTTTCTGAAATGTATCCAAAATTCGTTTGATAACTTCGCGGAAAAATAACAAAATCTCTCATTTCTCAAACAAACTAGCAAATTAGTAATAATAATTGGGACAACTCACATACATTGCTCTGATCTCAAAGTAAGTAGCTGAAGCACTTGTGCTATGGTAATCAGAAACAACGAGGGTACCACAATAAATACATATATAAGTTTATAAACAACCAAGACTCGGCAACAAACATTCGTTGCTCATCACACAAATAAATTCGAACCCAGGACTTTTTGGCGCAGAAGGCAGGAGCACTACCAATTGCGCCAACTGGTCGTCGATATTCACAATTACATATTTTTTTCACATTACATATACTTTATACGTCTCTGATAAATACCTTCTGCAGGCAACACTCTAACGTATGTACTCGTATATATATTTCTCTCAAGTATTGGTATTAGGTATGCCTGTTACCTACTAAAACATAATATTACTTGAAAGCGCGGATTCCAGCGTGGTTGTCCAAGGGCCCTGTTGTCCGCTGTTATACAATAAAAAAACTATAAGTTTTGTAATACTCTTAAACAAATAACAACAAGTGCTAAACAACCTTCTATCTACAGCTTTTGTTAATTTAAATTTTATACAATAATTGGAAATTTTCATTTTCAATTTAAAAGAATAAAGTTTTCATACAAACGATACAGGCGTATTATGTATTATATTATGTTTTATTTAGGTATTATATATTATATAGGTAGGTACTTAGGCTTATCGCGCATACGTACGGTAAGTCGAGTGATCGATGGCGCGTAATCGAACAATTATAGTCAGGCGAGTTTGAAATTGAATTCGTCTATCGAGATTAATAAACAGTACACGGACATAGTAGTCTATTTTATGGTAACTTTATATCCTAACTCATTAGGATATAACTCTTTTATTAGCCTTATTTTTTACCTTGTTAAAATATAGAAAATATAATATTGATATAACCATATAAAATCTATTCATAAAATTCACCCCAAAAATAACCGTGAAGCGGAAATAACATGTTTTTTAATTATGTACAAATTATTTTTCTACTATTAGAAGTAATCACTATACTCACCATAATCATCCATATTATATAGTAGATTATAGACCTATATTTAAGGCATGGACTGCATAGATTTTTCCACGTATATAAAAGCATTTGTAATGAACCTTATATAGATGTATTTATACAAATAATCTTTTTTAAAATAAAAGAATTTATTTTTTAAAAGTCGCGTGTCATAGAACTAAGTAGATTTTTTGTTAGATGGAGGCCACAGTACAATGGCTGGCGTACCGCTGGGTGCCTTTTGGGCTATCGTCATTGTTGCTCTGTTCTGCGCAAGCGTCGCTGTTCTCACAGGCTACATCCTTAGGAAACGAAGGTATTTCCTATTTCTTATGAGGCGTACTTTTATTTCTAGCCTGTATATATGTCTGCATCCAAGCTAACGCGTGAAATAATTTTACAGTAACAAGAGTTATTTTTCTAATAAAATACCTGATGGCACTGCAAAATAAGAATGTGATGTATTCAATAACACTCCCCATAAATGCCATAAATTAGTAAAAATAAGCGGATAGAAATATTTAAAGGCTCTATATTTTTGTTAAGAATCATGTTCTTTTCTTATTTTTATTAATCTACTACATGTTTTCTTTAAATTGAACTCTCTAATTTTTAGGAGCGGTACTGTCACAAAGCAGCAATCTCCAGAACTTCAATTAAACGCGGCTGATGGACAATACGTCGTTGCTTACACCTTAAAACCAGCAAAACACACACAGCCAGATATTCTAAATCCTCCACCAGGTATATAGCTTATAGCATTCGCCTTCACAGCCTTTTAGGGAAAAGCAAATGAAGGAACTGTAAAATTCGCTAGCCCATGCAACGAATGAAACGTACGACGAGATACAATAAAGAAAAGTTCTTGTATTTACCTTTAACGTTTTCATATAATTTCTCTTCTATCAAACATATTTCGTTGATATTTTTTCAAACGTAGCATTCTGTATCCTTTATTTTTTTTGGACAAAAAGTTAAATTTTTAAATTTTTTTGTTACGTTCACCATTGCTACATGTTTTTGATAAAAGAAATCATAAAGTTATAATTTAGATATTTTAGGCTTTTTGGCGATATTCTAAACTATACTAGTTGCTAGTTTAAAACAAAGTCCTCTCTAATAAGAAATTGACTTTCTATTCAGGGATTATTAGAAGAAAATAGTCCGTAACTTTGGAAACATGACAGTAAAAGCAAGAAAGCACTTTATACGTATTTTGTGTTTTATTGCTGTTGGGTCTCAGGGGTACTTACCCGTGTTTGTGTTCAATGTTTTGCGTATCATCTACCAACTGAAACCGTTTATTTCATTTTACGTTTTGTAGCTTATGTGATACAACCTCCAATGTCATTTTAGAATTAGAATATATTCTCTCTATAAAATTTTAAATTTATGTGTACCTATTTGAATGTTTTTTTCAAACCATAGCATAAAAAAAGACGACAGAAATTGCCAAAATCAATCTGTCTTGTATATCTAGCATACACATTATTGCATTATTAATAAATAATTACTAAATACTATGAAAATTTGTAATTAGTAACATGCAAATTCACACTGCTACAATATAATGATGGTAGATAAAGAAAAAAAAATTGAAAACTTTGTCGGTCAAGTGCCAGTTACCTCAAAATTAGGCACAGTTCGCTAATTATTCTCAAATGAGCAATTTAAAACATCAATTAATGGCATTACATATCCAGTTGTAATTTTAAAGGGTGCTTGTTTCAGATGGGAACCCTTCAAGCGCGAGTGTAGAGGCTGTCAAAAATGGCGCACTCACTAGTGACGAGTGGGCGAGCGAGCGGAGTATCAATTCATTGGAACATCGAAATGTGAGAGAATAATTAAACATTTAAGCTGAATCCGATACTAAAAATGATTTCACTTATATGAAGCTAGACGCTTTTTAAGTTTGTAAACGGTTCAGAAAGCCTACAAAAACTTACGTATTTATTATTTTTATATATTACATCTCCAATCCAATTATCCAATGATATTTTTTGTACCTTCCAAAGGCGTGCACAAAATTTCGGGTAGTTTAGGCGAGAAAGCGTAACAAACTTACTTTCGCCTATTCTAAAAAAAAAACCCTAAAATTCGAAGTCTTTGTTTACGCAATCAACAAATAATTATTTGATCTTATTTATTTTTGTTCACAGTCATTAGCGTCACCAAAAAGTACGTCAAGTAAAGCAACGTTTAGCACAGCGCCATTAAGCAAAAGAGAGCATTTAATAGCCGAAGAAATTCCGGGTCCAGAGAGTTGTGTATAAAATCTATAATTTTGATGTATTGACTGTGAAAATTGTGATAATGTAAATATACAGATTAAGAATTATTTGATGTTTTTAATTTCAATCAACATCTAAAACAAAAAACCTCAATAATCTGCAATCATATCTGCAACCGTATATAGAACCTTCAGCTGTCAATAAGAATACAAAAAAAAAATTATATTGAAATATATACCCGTAACTAGGCTATTAGTTCGATCGTTATTCTAACGAAACTTGTTTTCTGCTAAAGTAGAGTAACCGAGTCTAGGTTGGGTATAAATAGGTATAAATACGGGCAATAGATCGAGCTTTCGGACCAAGCAAAGCTCTTGTAAAATCGCATTCCATTAGCAAATAAATCAAGAACTACCAAGAAGTATTGTGTTTACTATATCCATGGATGATCACTCCGATGACGAGACTTTTTAATAATATAATGTTAAAATTTAAACAAAAAAACCGCCTTTAAATTGTAACTCTTAAACTACTTAACAGATTTTGGAGAGGAGGGAGGAGATGAGGGAGCACACGGGAAGCACCAGCTTTCAAAGAAAAAATCATCAAAATCAGTTCACCCAGACGAAAGTTCTGAGGTAACAAACATAAAAAAACATAGCGTCGAATTGAGCACCTCCTCCTTTTTTGAAGTCAGTAAAAAGATGCCAATCGTCGATATTCCTTCATCAAAATCTAAATCCATTCAGTAGCATTTTTCTGAAAGAATTATTAATAAGTAGATTTCCTAAATTTATAGAATATAATATAAAAGAAGATTGGTCGAAAATTTTCGTGAAGTAAACTCCAGTTTACCTAACAAAAAACTAGTGAATATATACATAAATATAATATACCTACGGGAAGCTTGCATCAGGAGTTCTAGGGTAACAAGGGTTCAAATTATGCGTATCCTTATGTTTAAAAACTTTATTAAATAAAAATTAAACTACGTCAAAATTAATAAACCGTTGTCCTAATCAATGATTCTTTACCTGTTGAAAAATTTGATACAGAAGTTCTGATTACAGAATTGAACTTATAGTTAATAGTTAAATTCTAGGTAGATGAACTCGCGAGTACAATACTGTCAAAAAAATGTATTTCATATTTTACACAAGTGCCATATAAAAATGAATTTCGGCTAAGCTTCCCTTAAATAGTCAGAGATAAAATATTAGCATGTAAAGATTAGAGAATTCTTTGTGAAGCGGCCAAAATGAACACGAATTTTCCGAGTATGTGCTCGTTTACCTCATAATTTTTCATTGAGTTGCCGAGAAGGCCTCCAATTAAGATTCTCTTTACTGTTTGCTCGGGAAAAGAAAAATGAACAACGCTGGAAAGGGACTGTCTCCACATGCGTTCGCCAAGATTCATGACACTCAAATTTATCCTCGCCCTAACAAACCGTTTGTGCCAGTTTCTTCATAGCTGTGAAATATTTTGGCAAATTAAACTATAGTTTGGATGAAATTGTATATAAATATAACCTAGTTATAATAAAAAGTCTATCTTCTCAATATTGCAACTACGTAGTAAGGCTACATTTAATTAATTTAATCGATAAAATTATTTTCGTAGACGATTTGATATTCGTTATTTTAGTTTTATTTCGTTTCGTTTCTTTGGTGAACATAAAAACTATAGGCAAAGTAGTTTTTAATCAGTGAGAGCCTTGATTTAGCCTATGAAGTATTGAATACTTCATAGGCTAAATGCATTTATGTATGTAACTGTCATATTGTACTGCTATTCATATTTAAGATTCGAAATAACAATTACATGCTTGTTAGCCAACATACCTACCAATGATATAATTTTTTTGAATTCCTATTTTTAATAAAATGATAAATGAAGATAGGTCTAAGTAGAGGTGTAAACGGTAATATAAAATTATTTACTAGCATTCTACAATAAATTCACTCACCTATAAAGGTCCATAAAATTTGGTAGGTTGATTGAGTTAGTATTTTTATTGTTTTGGGCCGCGAATCAATGGTGAATGTTTGAGTAATAAAAGCATTTTATGATTGTTTTCACGGAAGAATTTGTTGCCCGTGAAATACTCTTCTACAGTCATTTTCTTCTAAACCGAGTATGAGCGACGCACTTAAGATGTATTATTTTAATGGACTACATTTTTTTCATGGTTCTGGAAGCTAAATCATGTGTCCCACTTTTATAATACGCTCGCAAAGCGGACTCTTAATTTGATGGAATAGGTATATTCTTATATGTGCGCTTTTATTCAACCATCCGTGCACTCATTTCGTTGAATTTATATAAAACTATTTAGGCTTTGGCATTTAATTTATCCTCATTAATTTAAAAAGAACATATAAAGTTTTTAAGTCCTTTTCAAGACATGCTTTTGTTGTCAAATGTCGCGAATGGAAGTTCGAGTTTAAAATGCTCGGTTAGGATAGGAAATTAGTGTTTTATTGTAGCAGTAAATAAATTCTGTATTTCTATAGTATATAGCTTCAGTCTGGTATAAACAAAATATATTTTCCCTAAAAATATATTCAAAACAATATATTATTATACATAGCCGGTGACCGGCGGCCGGTATCCAAGGACAGGGGAGATGATAAATCTTCATTTGCCTTGTTCGCACATCCGACCCGCCCCACCCAATTAGTTAACCCACGGCTGACATTACGTTCTATGTACTCGGATTTCCGCTGCGGTCACCTATATCCGTTTCTTCTTGAACTATTCCTGCAAACACTTCTGAATCTACACCAAATTGTAACTGATCGCTTTCGATGTACGAACAACTTTAAAAATTATATACAACATAATTCGTTCATTACAGCAATGAATGTAGCTAATTATATAAAGCACCTGGCAAATGTTGATCAACATTATAGGCTGTTTCATGAATAAATAATTTGAGTACAATAATTATTATTTCAGTTTCACGTAAAATAAATATTTATATTGAACTTCACAATCCGGGAAATTAATACAAATATTTTAAAGTAATGAATGCGGTACAAGATTTATTCAAATTATGTTTAACACCTTAGTTAATAAATGTTTAAGCAGAAACGTACACGACACTTCTGCTTGCATAAATATATTATTAATAACTTATAGTAATGTATTATTTTTTAACTAAAAATAGCCATAAGTTTTAATTAAAAGTAAACACCTAATGCCTACAGTAGTAAACTTTTATTATTAACCTGAAATAGGGTTTTATTGATTGCCATGCTTTTATAGTTAAACTACGGAAATAATTTCGCCAAAATCCTAAAGAAAATGAATACTGTATCCTGAATGATTGATTTGTAAGTATAAATATTCGCTATTTTCAGAAGGCAAATCAGTCAAAGTAAATATCAAAGTCTAAAAATGTTATATTATAATATCGTTAAGATAATACCGTCCTGACGTTTCAAGGCGAATAAAGGTTAGACTGAAAAAGAACTCGAATTTCGGCAGAATATGCCGTGTTTAGTTTCGAAATTGCATTGGATGGATGCCAATGTAATAATTGGGTACCATAAATACGTGCCAACTCATGAATCTTATGTTCTTTTCCCTATTCCTAACTAGCATCGTCCTGGCTTCATAAAGGTAGTCTATTCAGTTCATGAAGAACCTAAGCGTCTAGATGGAGCCTAATCAAAATTAATTTAGTCTTAGAAATATTTTTCACTCTTCTTCAAATTACGAATTCAGTATGAAAAGACACAAAACATTCCACAAATAAAATAAACTTATTGAAAAGTTTTAGATGTTTATGAATAAAATTATATATTCGGAATAACCGGCCTAATAAAGTCTTTCTTTAGAGTTAAATAGTTTAAAAATATTTGTTTTGGCTTTTATAATAGCCAACTCATATAATACTCATGTCTACAAATCGCCAGTTACAAGTTTGCTATTCTGTGATTGGTTTGTAATGAGAAGCGGTAGATAGCGTGCGTGTGTTTGACGTGTTTCAACAAAGCTATCATGCATCAAGTTATTATATACATATAGGTACTTGCAAGAACACACAGGTGTTAAAATAGGTCTTAGAAGCGTCGTCGTCGACCGCCTCATTGGTCTATTGGTAAGCGCGTAAGCGTTACAATCGAGAGGTCCTGGCTTCGATTCCCGGTGGAGATAAAGAAAATTCGGTCTGGCAGGGCATAGAAAGCTGATCAGCTACTTGCCCCTAAAGAAAAAAATCGATCAGTGAAACAGATGTGAAATGCATCTGCCCCATACCCCACTAGGTGACACGGGACTTCACTTAGAAGCGTCTGTGTCTGCGTCTGTTATCACATGTGACTAGAGGGATGGAATGATTTCATAATCTTTAAAAGAGAAAAACTGACAATAAATAAAAAACTTCACCAAACCCCATGTAAGGTTGGCAGTGGCATTTTGATTTAGTCATTTGTAAGGGTGAAGGTAACCCTTGTGAAATATATTTTTGGGACATATAAAATATATTATATATTGGCACCAATAAATATAGAAAAGAAATAAAAAATACCCTTGTTCATTTATTCCCGTAAATAACTGAAGTATTGTGGCGAAAGAAAATGGCATCTCTTCTCAACTAGTACAACCAGATTCCCCGTATCCAAAGTATTAGTGGAAGTTGGTCTATGTATGAGAGCTGGTATTAAAATTATTTTGAATGCATATTAGAGCCAGTATATAAAATTATAAAAACAACATCCTTCACACACTAGAGTCAAGACTGTAGGGTGGGTGTAAACTTGTCAGAGAAAGTTTATACCCACAGTGTTTTAAAATATTTTTATCAACTTCTTACTAACTGCAAACGTATATAGCTGACATAGTTTAAATGTTTTACTAGTCCTGCATTATGTAATTTTTCAATAAACTAAATATAACATTTGTATGGTTGTTTATACACGTGGTTAACTTGGTGCACTCATGCAATGACACTTTATCATTTAATTTTAAGCAACATGAAATACCGAGTTAGCCATGCGTGTTAAGATTCCGCCCTAAACTTGTAGAATAGTTAGCCAAAATCCAAGTTATTATTAACTGCACATAAATTGGTCCCTGGGTAGTCTGTTTGCTTAATCTTAATCAACAGCAACATAACTCAGAATTTATAATATTAGTACCTTATTGTTGTCCTCATAGCAACAAACTTACACAAGAAGAAGAAATATTATATACAAACTGGTGAGCCCATCGTGCGGCAAAAAGTAAAAGGTTTACAATTTTCTGGTCAATTTTTTAAAATGGCCTAAGTTTGATTCGTTCTGTATTAAAAGTTTATGAATGTGAATATATAAACTAAGTTTATGAATAAATCATTGAGCCATAGCGATAGATGAGGCAACCATAAATAGAAGTATTTTTCCAAAGTACATATTTTCAATCCAGAGCAGAACATTCCTTCTAAGTTATGTTTAGGTCAAAGCTCGGGAGCCCTAAAAAGAGTTGTATCGATCTTTAATGACTCACATTTCTGTATTAATGAGATTTACTTATTGAATGAGGTCGCCAGTCGCCTTGAACAAGCGAAAACTACGGCGAATATTTTCTCCTACAGTTTTTCTTTGAAGTTTGCATTCCTTTTCAATTTGGTTTATCAAGCTTTACCAATTGCATCGTATACTTAATTAGTATAATATTATATTTTATAAGTGGGTTTACCCATGTGTATAAATTTGTTCTTTGATAACGTACTGTATGCGCTGTGGCTACATAAAATAATCACAGTAGCTACTTCAAGTAAATATTTATTGAAGTTAATTTTATATATCTATTAATGTACCTAAAATATAAATAGAAAAACGTAACTGTCCAATCTTAATGAAAAATAAATACAAAAAACAAACATATTACTAAGTAGATTTTATAATGTATGTCTGTGGTTTATAATGTTGCTATGTTTGTCAGCGCATTACAATACTGAACGGATTTCGTAGTTTCTAACTAGAAGTTGTGAATACAAATATCATAAGTAAAATACAACCAGTCCAAAATTGGTGACCATTATTCTTATATGACTAAATTTCTTTGCTGATCATTGTCTACAGATTTTCCTTTTTTTCTGTTTAAAACATTCTAACCTTAATATTAGCTTCTAACATAAATATTTAAATCGTATATTGAAACAAGAATTCCTTTATTCTGAATTCTGAAAATATAAGGGGTCCGTTGAATAGTGTCTGTTTCATGTAGAAAAATTCAATCTTTTGCTTTGAAGTGTAATAAAAAGAGGCTTAGAGTATTCACATACGTATAATATATCTGATTTGATGGCTCCTTCAGGCATATCAAAGTATTACATATCCTACGAAGTTCTTTGTGAAATGGAACCTTATATTTCTTACTTAATTTTATGATAATTTAGATATTTTTCAATAAAGTAAAACTTATCCAATTTTGTAAAAGAACTTTTACAGCTTTTTTGTCGAATAGTACAATATTGTAGAATCAGTACTTATTTGTACTGATTCATACGTACATTTTGCTCGAATGAAACAGGTACAGTTAATGGACGGTTGGCGTGTTTGTAACTGATAGTGAAATTTTCATTTACAGGTTAACGATTGTATTGTTACGATATTGAAAATCTGGAATGGCCTCTTCGTCGCTTTGTAGGATACTTTTTGTAATGGTTCAGCTACAATGATACATTTAAATATATAAATTGACAAGCGATTGTGCATTTACTAAGAAATATACCTTTATACAGTTTAAACTAAACTCAAAATTCAACTTATTTGTACTTGTAGAAGATAATTTACAGATAAAACTATGTAAGCACTTGTTGTGGGTTTGTTTATTATTAATATATAGACCACTGAAGTTTAGTCTAATAGCCGACAAGATGAATACAACGTCGAAACTATTTAATAGTTATTAATGAAAATGCTTAGGTCTGATTATCAGAGAAATAAACATTAAAATACATTCTGGATCTTGTGTTATAAAAGACATAGCTAACCGAACTTTGTTTTATATTACGATTTTCGTTGCAGAAAGAGCACGTTCCGGCGATTGTGTGGACATGAAGACAGTTACATCAGTCAGGGCAGTGACACCAGGCAGGGCTCGGATATTATGCGCTGACCGATCCTACTCGCATAACACTGACAGTAACTAATAGAGGCAACGTGCTTTCGTGATATCAGGGTGTTGTATAAGTCTGAGAGCATTATTACGTTGTATGTACCCGGGCTGCGCACATGTGTACTAATGAAGAAAATGAGACCACATTATTTTAATTTTTTTCACTTTACCATAGGATTTTTGAAACATTAATTTGTCTCACGTCATCATGATGTACCATTTACCAAGACCCGTACGGTAATTTCTATAAATATATATGTATTTGAAAAATGTATATAGAACTATACCTGAATTTTGCCACTCTACGCCATTATTATATTATTTAAACTTGTTATATAACAGCGTTAGACTATAGCGTATATTTATTTCAAAGTCATCGTTCCATTTAGCTAGAATAGGATCCTGAGGTCGTTAAGGTGACAGAGACATGTCGATACAGGGTTCATATCCTGCGGAAGCAGACTACCTAAATGATAGAGTATTTTCTCACTTCCGGTAGCCATGAGCGACAGAGTTTGGTCATGATACATGTCTTCCTGTTTGTCATATTGAGGCTAAAGCTGGGATTAATCGTCTTACAAGTAAAATATAGGCATACATTTAGTGAACTTTTTTGTTACAAAAGTAAATAATATTCATAAAAAAATATATAGACTAACTACCAAGTGCATTAGAATGTCGTACATCAAAGAGTAATAATAATTTTACTTAGAATTTTTTTTATGACTTATTTATGAATCCCCAACGGAAAAGAGGATTGTTCTAAGATTGCAGTGTCTGTGTGTCTGTGGCATCGGAGCTGCTAAACGAATAGACCGATGTCTATAAGGTTTCTTCTTTTTGTAAAGTTGATATGATTCTTAGTTACCGTTTATAAAGATTTATCAATCAATCAATTCATGTGATATTCATTATTCATATATTTTATTCAAAACTAAAAAGGAGGTTATGAGTTCGACATGCAAAGGTTTTGACAGATCAAATCAGATTGTTGAAATTTTTATATAATTTAACTTGTTTCATAATTTTATGATATAGTTTGGCAGCGACTTCTAAGTATTTGCTTTGCTATTTATTATTAACTTTTTAGTACGCTTTGGCTTGAAGTTTTTAAAAATGAATTTTAGTCTTAAAACGAGATTAAAGTTTATTTCCTTGAATACGGAGATCAGAAATCACTTCTGTGTTACAACCAATAATAAAATGTTGTATATTGTGTATTAATATAATTAAATAATAATTTCCAGCTACAACAATAGTCGTTGCAATGCAACATAATAATGGCAATGCATATTGCATGCAATAAAACGTGAGCATCGTCTTTAATTGCGCCACAAATCGAATAGTTCCGCACAATAGTGCTGAGGTATTCTAACTTGTATATTATGGCCATCGCATTCTCATTGCCTCTATACAAGTCGATAATCAAAGCACACGCCTCTTAATTGTCGCTAGACCGGTATCTTCCCAAACTACTCTATTGAAAACTACGCTTACATATTGTGAACTGGCATCAAGCCAAGAGATTATCCTTACCTCCGCTGCAATATTTGTCTCTAGCATAGTGGTATTCAGGCGATCGAAAAACTTTTCTAATATTCCACATTGAAGAGCTTATGGTTCGACGATTTACATACGTCTTATTGTTAACGCGGAAAGTTTTCTTAATTTATTGATTGAATATAATCGCCATATATTTCAATAGATTTCTACACATGCAGAATAACAAGATATTAAAAGAAAAAATACTTATAATTAGGGTTAATAAAAGGTACATATAATATATAGGTACAAAGTACATACAAAGATTTAGTTACTAAAGGCACCTTCAACTGTAATGTTTGTAATTTTCATAAAATAGATTTCTTCTTAATAATTATCACTTCCTCTTGTGCTTTTTATTAGAAAGTTTTAATTACATTAAACCAACGAGAAAAATATTTATCAAACAAGAAAAGTATTAGGTCTTCTAGAAAACAAAATTATAAGATTTTAATATTACTTTATTGTTTAAAAACACTTATAATCATGTATATCAATGAGCCATTATATACAAGAAAAGAAATAAATGAAACAGAAATAATTATGATATGATACCATATAATTAAAGATTAAAATTAACCAATACTTCAATAATGTAATAAATCAATATATGAATATTTTAATAATATTTCGTAAGTTTTTACGTTTAACAATTATCAATTTCATAGTGGCCATCTAAGTGAGCGCACTAGAAGTGCAATTTTTCAAAATATTTTGCGTAAATGTTATCGAATAATAATTTCCAAACTTATTAATACATATCACCGTTTAATAAACAAAGAGATGTTTGTAACTTACCACTGCCCGTCAAAGATAAGCCGAATCGGTCCTTAAAGGGGTTTGAATAGTCAATTAATCTAACTCACTGCGATAAATCATTTCCCGAATAATACCTTATAGATTTAGTATATCAAGTGTGGTTAATTATTGGCGAACTATTCATTAATAACCAAATCTAACTAGATATATTATGATATATACTTTGAAAATGTATTATTATCCATCTTATAACGAAATAGAAAACGTAAGAGTGGATCTTATTAAATCTAATTCAGTAACAGAAACCTAAAGAATCTAAAAAGATAATTGTAAGAAAGAAAACATTTAAAATTTAAGTAAGTATTAAATATTATCTGACACATGTTCAAAATATTTAACTAAAACTTTACAAATACAGCTCCCTGTGGAACAAGCGTTTTCTGATTGCTCTGATTTTGACATTATAATAATAACCTTTTCGATTAGATCAGTTTTCAAAAAGAAAAATAAATATCAGATGAATTTAATTATTTTTAAAGCTTTGGTGTGGTGAAACCATATTATTTTATCGTGTATGAAATCTTTATATGTATATTAAGAAGTATTTTTACTTTTTATATGTTTTTACTTTCCAATTAGAACAGAAATTACATTGAGGCAAACTTTTTATTTTGCTTGAAATCCAAAATTTGTGTATAAAATGTTAAAACGAAGCTATTCTAGAAATTCGTACAGCACATTAAACACTCAAAAGAATTTACTAAGGTATTATAATTATTACACAAGTCAACAAAAAAATCTTTTTTTTGTGTCTGTTTTTTAATGACTATTGTCTGAACTGTCTCAATGAATTGAAAAATAACCAAAAAATTTATAGAAAAAAAAGTTTGCTTTTGTATTTTATACGATGATAAAAAATTACACGATTTTTGACAAATGCTTAGAGGTAACCACTCTTAAAAGTAAACTTTATGAGATAAAAATATTATTTCTTTTATTAATTAAGTATAAGAAATCAAAATCAGGTACACAGAACTCGGACACTAAATTCGTGTATGTTATTAGTCAGTCGTACAGTGGCGCCAACTAACATAATCAAATGACTACCTAAAACCAAAGTTGTAATTTTATTTTGTTCATGTAAAAGTTTTTCGTACACGGTTTGTATCTTGATCGTATAGCGTTTTCAGTCAGTGTTTTCTTACAAATCAGTTAAAAATTAATTTATTCTGAACTATGGTTATTTTTTAAGTTTACTAAGTACTTATATCATTACAAATTTATCAGAACAGATTTCACCAAGAGTTCACTGTAGAGATTTTATAATTAATATTTAAAAAATGATAAAAATGTGCAAATAAAGGCAGTAATTTGAAAGAATGCCTAATAACCAATTCTACTGTTAAGTTAGGTGAACCTATTCAGACGGAATATGACAAAATCATGTAGAGTCATGAAAGCGTGACCGACAAACAGACAGATAGATAGAGAGTTAGGTACTTTCCTGTTGGTAATATTAATTACAAAGTTTTTGTTTTTATAAGTTAGGAGGCAAACGGATAGGCGGCTCACTTACTAGAAGCGGTCCTCCGTCCATGGACACCCTCAACGCTTGTTGGAACACGCGTTCGTTGCTGGTTTTTTAAAGAGAGGTGGCTCTTTTCTTCAAGGACCTAACTACCATTCCGACTTAGGAGTCGTAATGGTTTGGAAATACCTCAGAGGGCAAAAAATGCCTTAGAAAACGCTCAGTTGTGGAATGACAAACAACGAGGTATCAGATGAAATTTTCTATTCTGCCTTGACGTTCGCAGATGAAACTTATTTGCTGGTATTAATCCAAACAACTCTGAACATTCCGAATGATAAATACGATAGAAGATGCAGGGAGGAACCTACATCTCTATGTAACATGAAAGGATCAAGCAGATCAGAAAGGATCTGTTCAATGATTTGAGTCGCTCTTTACTGGATGCGGTCAAGAGGAAGAAGCTGATATTTGAGAGCTCCCGCCCAAATGTACTCCATAAAGGGCCGAATTTGCACTTTATATTTGCAAGCGATGGCCCGACGTAAAATATTACTTCACTTTATTGAGCATTCCAAGCTTCTTGAAGCCTAATTTAGCCTTTCCCTCCAGATGATCGTGAAACTGAACGTCGTTCGATATGTTAACGCAAAGTATTTCGATACTCGCTAGTATTGGGACAGATACCCCGTTTACTGAAATGGGGTGTCTTGGAATAGAGGAGATATGACAAAATATTTTTTGCGGTAATAAAGTTAAGGTTGTTGAAGTAAGTTAGAAAGAATGGATTTTATGTAATAGTCGCGGGATGATTTATAAATAATAATTGATTTTTTAATAAACATGGAGGTTCCATAGACATTCAACCTACTTCAGTGTATTCGTCTATGAAAATTCATCACGTTCATATTCAAAGGAGTCTATAAACACGTGTTGTGGCTATTGTTACGGATTTATGAAGCAAACATCTACTTGTACAAGACTACAGTAAGGAGAATGTACGTGACTCTTGTGAGCCGCAAGTTATTTCAATATTAAATGGATGAAAATGAAGATGGAAATCTCAGCGGAAATATGTAGATTTATAATAGATTTTCGTATTTGTTTATTTTTATACAAGCGAGGATATCTAGCGTGGTTTAGTATCTGGATTCTGACGTCTATCAAACATCCTAAAAATTGCCAAATAAATACATTATTACTTCAAAGTTATATTTAATATAAAATATTCGTTTTACACTTATATATAAGATAATATATTTAACCTAGAATAAGTTAATTTACACTTGGTCAATATTATTATTATATTTATTTTTTTCATTAAAAAATTGAAACAAAAAAATTATCATCAAAATGTGGCAATAAATTACTAAAATCTCTCTAGGTATATTTACCAATATAATACTCAAGTAGCCTTAGAAATGGAACATTAGGGAGATTATAGAGCAAATAGGAGCGCACCACAGGTTCCTTCCGACATTGATCTATTGAATCATTTCACACGATTGTGTTCGGATGATCTCGATGTGGTCCTCGCTCGTTTGTTAGGATTGTATGCACCTTGCAGAACGTACCATCAAAGAATGCATACAGTAGGAAGTTGATGTTTCATAAAGGCTAATCGTGTTTTTTATCAAATTTAACACATAATAAGTGTTCTACCTCTTACTTTAAGTTTAGAATGTCACTCACCTTTAAATTATATACATATAATTAGAAAAAAAAAACATCCTTTACCTAAAATAGTCATATGAGTCGTTATATGTTCGAACAAAATAACTTCACCGTTTTCAATTGCCATTATCGAAACTTTCTTTATTTTCTCGTACATATTTCTGGAATTTCTCGATATAACACACGGCACACATCCGTTTAGTAGGCCATCGAAAGCATACTGTCAAAATGGCGTCCGCGCTGATGACGTTATATAGTCGCGTGAACCACCCATATTTATAACCGACCTTCAAAAATACCAAAAAGGAGGTTATTGTATATATAGTATATATATAGGTATTCAACGTGGTTTGTTTTGGTGATATATTTAATCATATTTTATAAGGTAGGTTTTATTAATTTCTAGATAAATTCATACAATACATTTTAACTGTTAAAGTGTTAACGAGTGCCATACTTTCTACTTACTTACTTTTACTAATATTAGAATTATATAAAATCGCAACTGTTTTTATTAGTCTGTCGCCACGTGTAATGCCATTGTTCTATTAGCTTGCACCATGTGTTGCAATGCGGCTTTCAGTACTGAGAAAGATTAATGTGTACCATTGTTTTGTTCTGTTTTTTTAAACTTCAACAAAGTGCATTCATTACAAATATAAATTCAGCAATATTGTTCAAATCGCAAAAGTAAATCCGTTTACAATTTCAATATTCAGTTTCTATTAAATATGTAATTTACAAGTCATTTGGACAAATACTAAAGCATTTAGTTACGCATCTTTACAAATATTATCAAAATACCTTTATTCATTAATATCAGCTATCAAGGTCAAAATAGCGTAGAGAAACAGCCACTTGAGATAGAAATGTCTGACCCACACTTAAGGTTATGGCACTTCACTTATCCTAAATCTTCGCAGAGTAAAGCTCGTTTTCAATCATATTATAAGTTAATAAAATTCAGAAACTACTGGACTTTTGAGTCACATAAAGTTATACCTACTTGCAAATGCGGACGAAGGCACTGATACGGATAGGTAGTATTTAAAATTTCATTACCTAATTATTCCTACATACGAGCGATATAAACGAATAAAGAATTGGTAAAAAATCTAAAAATGTACAGTTGCGTTCCAAATTAACCGAGTCGACCTTTGGAAAAGCGAATTTAAATTTTTCAGTGGATGTAGTAAAAATGTTCGTGAAACAGCTAACCTCTTTGCGGGAGCGCAGGACATTCCCGTTTATTGGTACAATGAAATTAGCATAGTAATGAAAAATATTGGTCGGCGCGAGACCTGCGCCCGGCATGTCCGTCCCAATTTCCAACCGCTCCAAATAAAACAAGAACTACCTACTTGGCCGATATTATTATATACATATTAATGAATTCACGTAGGACTATAACATTTATAAATTTATTTTTTAGATTTAATATCAATATGTTCTATTCTGCGTATATCCATGTTAACAATCAGTACACTATTTTACAATTCATACAATAGTGTATTTTAAGCAATTTAGCAATTTACTATTAAAAAAATAATATAACCCTCACTATATAAATATAAATACATTTCGTCCAATGATTTTTCTATTTACTTGAAATACATGTTGCTGACCGAACTAATCTATCATTGTATTGATTGTTGTAAAATGTAAATCGTAAATCAGAAACTGTTACAGATATTTTACCCATATTTTCAAATACCATATGCACATACAATACACAAGATGCTTTAATAGAATCTACACAGTAGAAGAATCTGTTTGTTACAGTTACATATTTACCAATTTAAAAACAAATCTTTATACTACATAGCTTGACAATCCTCTGAAAATCCCAAGTCAAAAACAGTGTGTTACGTCATAAAATTATAAACGTATTTATCCTAACATGTAAGCTAAACGTGTTTTTAGAGATTTATCTATAGACTATAACGTATGCCGTTTAACGCCGCGAAAATAAAAAAATGTCACGTTCTTAAGCGAAACCACACACAAGCCGAGATTTGTTTAATGAACGAGTTTCATAAAAGCTATTTTCTATTGTAAACAAGAAATTCATTAGCCGCTAACCTTGTACGTGCCTGTGATAAAATGGGAAGATGCTGTTTATGAGATGGCAAAGGCTGTAAATTATTCAAATTTCCCTATTATACACCTTTCACTTTTAAATGACCTCGCCGGACTATTTTTAACAGTCGTCACGTTGGGCGCCATTCATTATGACGAAAACTATATAAAATTTCTATTCGTATAAATTACATTTTATTGTTATTATTTAAATTGCAAAAGAATTTATATCTGTAATAATTTTATTAAATTACTTTCTCTAGAAATTCCATAACTCAGTTAATAAAAATCCAAGAGGACATTACATTTCTCAGAATTAATTTTTATCTTTACTTAGTAAAGCCTCTAAGGTGTGGGAAAATTAAGTTAATTTTTGTTCTGAAGACTTTTTATGAATAAACTCATTAATATTAAGTAAGTAGTCAAGGATAATAATTTGGTAAGGTCAAAAATGTTTTACAGCTACCTGACGAAGACATTCTTAGTATTAAGATTTATTATTATTTAGATTTAGCATGGTATAGCTAGATGTGTTTTGTATCTTTCAGGGATCCTAAGGAAACGACAAATATTTCTGTTTCGTAGGCAGAGAAGGCCTATCAAACACTTGCCTGAAAAAAAAAGATAAGTGAAACGGATACAGTAGTTTAACAATTTTTAAGGTTTTTTAAAAATAAAATCAATATAAACCTTGTGGTCAAGGTCTATCCCGAATTATTTTTATAATTAAATTATAGTTGCTAACTTGCTGAATTTTTTAATTTTTTAACAACAAAAATATTTTTATTTATATTTATTGATTTAATCTTTTAAAAAATATTATAATTACAAATATATTATTTTCATAAATAACGTTGTTAAAAAAATCACAATTCTGAAATAATAATTCATTAAAAACCAAATTATAATTAAATTCTCAACAATTTTCATAAATTGATTACAATTTTTCTTCGTAAATAAAATTTACAGTCAACAGAGCTGTGTCGCTGGGACCACGAAAAGATAAACAGCGATCTAGCCGAGTGCAATTAAAACTTTACCTTAACTTGTTAGCCAGTGATTTAATAGGACAAATAAAACTCCACAGAAGTATAATACAAACAAAACATTTTTATAAATATAAATTACTGACATTACTTATTGTTTTATCGAATAAAGGTTCTAAGTCCTTTTCTGTGCCTTGAAAATATGTGAAACGTTTCATTAGAATCGTTTGGATAGTTTAGGCGTAACGGGAAAGCAAAGTCATATTCTTATTTAAAATATTTGTTATGAAAACAAATTCCACCCTTCAAAAAGCTATTTAGGTATATCTTTATTACATTAAACTTCCTATTTGGTCTTATTTTGATAAAAGATATAATTTTATGTCAACATTGCTATAATGTTAGTGAATTTTAATATTTGAAGTATTTTTAATAATAGCTGTGTACCTAAGACGGTTTCAACCGCGTTAATTTTCTCGTAACGTGATGTTATTTATCATTTAAAAATAGTTTCCATTATATCTTTATTTTATATAATTTCTTATAGTATTCTGCAGATGACATGGTTTGCATTGAATTGAAATCGGTTATTTTTTATTTAAAAACATGTTATTTCGAAAAAACATTCGTTTTTCATCGTCCTAATCCTGAGGCTTGTTAACTAAATGCCTGCGAACACCGCTTAAAGGGTCGTGTGGAACCAAGGAAATCCAAAATGTGGGTGACCCAAATATTTAAATCCGCTAAGACCCTTGCAGATAAAGGGTGAATGAGGAGATTCGTTTAAGATATACACTTTGTTCAATACTGAAACTGAAACCAATATTTACTATTCGAATGATAACGTGAAAATTTATTTTAACCTAATGACTGCATCTGCGTAAAGTAAGCTAATTTTATTAGAATTCATCAAAAATTATGAGCAAACTAAAATTTAAATTTATTTAAGAAAATTATAATATTACATATTTGTAGATTACTCTTCTTTGCTACTCATATTATAAAGGGGAAAGATTTGTACTTTTGTATGTTTGTGATGAATGAATTCAATTTTTTTCTCACTCATGAACCTGTTAACACCACCATAAAGGACCTTCCTTCTGTATGACATTGATGGGATAGCTTTCTTGGGAATATAATCGCGGTGGGTTTCCTCGTCCTTCCGCGTCTGTATTTTAAAGGTGATTTAAGCCACTCGGTCACAGGTTTCCGTTACAGGCGGGTTTCTTCAGGCAAGCCTGTAGAATTATAACCACACCTCCGCAGCACTTTTGATACCCGTCCGACAAGTGGCAGCCCTACCAGAGACCGAATATAAATTACAAATCAAATTATAAATTGCATTTGGACCGGGGATCGAACCCGATACCTTAGGCTTCGCGGTAGGCTTATAAGGCCGCTTAGGGAACTCTCAAAGTCAATAGGCTATTTTACAAAATAAATAATAATAAAAACTTTAAACAATCCACTTTCCAATCTCGAAGGCAATAAAAATCTTGGATTGTAATAAACGTATTCTATAGAGCTCGTATAAAACAGTTTAAGCTTACAAGAATGAATGTGCCAGGCTCTGACATTATGAAGGTATAATGTGGTAGACATTATTGCATCACGTAGTCTCCCAATCTCAGAACTCGCTGCAACTATAAGAACGGAACATAATTCAAAGAAATCCCAGATTAAAAATCGCCGGTGGAGAGTTCTAGAATTTATTTTACGCGACGAAATTGCTAGCGGTTGGCCTTCCTTCCACACCGGCTTCCTTCTCAAATATAAATAGCATGAAATTCCTCCAAGCTACTCTGATTTCATGAATTTTTGTAGCTTCATATTCCGTGACAAATAGTTAAGTGTAGCTTCCTCTTCCTGTTTTGAAATTGCTATTTTATGCACGTGAAAATTGCAGCGGTAGCTCTTCCCTATGTGATCATTTTTGATATTTTTGAACAAACACGAATAGTGAATAAAAAATATTTAGAAAGATCTAGAGTGAATGCTGGATGCAAGAGAACCGATAGCGAGAACACGAATTTTGTACGTATATGACACGGATACTCAAGCTAACTTTGCAAAACCAATTGACATTTCATTAAAAAAATGTTTTTTCGTAGAATTATCTCGCTAATTAATAACAGAAATCATATCGTTGACCCTAAGGCACCGGTTTCCACTTAGAATTTCAATTTCTGGTTTATTTATTACACTGTAAAGCACTTTGGAGGTGCATTATTTATTATTTAAATACATTTTTGTTAGCTATATCGATAAAAAGAGTCCCACATATATTTAAGTCGTATTAATTGAGTTAAAATGTTTATTTACAATTGTTCAATAAAAGGCATCATTAAGTGAACTGTTATGGAGCCTTAAACTGCGCAGCTGTAAAAAGCGAAAACTTTATAATTGGTTGTCCTCAAAACAACCACAAGGCGATCGCATTGTTAAGGAGGTAGTTGGCTTGCCACCAACGTGAAATACATAGTACAAGAAAATCGGGTATGCTTTTAATTGTTCCAATTTAAGAGAATTGTTTTGTTTAAAATAGTAATGTTTTTAACAAAAAATTATCTTCTTTTTACGTCACATGCTCCAATAAAAAACAAATTCTTTATTACGCACTGTTACGTGTTTATTGCCTAAAAACAACTTTTAAATAGTTAGCTGTTAGATATTTTTTAATTGGCAATCGCCTGACAATTCGTTGTATCATGCAGCATACCTTTTTATTGTATGCCGCATTAGTAGTGGCTCTCAGAAGCTACCGCCATCTGATCCTGGTTTAATTAGACAATGCCTAGAGGCCAGTGCCAAGTCTCGAAACATTCGCTATTACTCGTTTAATGCCGTTTTGTTTCAAATGTTAAAATTACAATCACAATTTTTAGAATTTTTTTAATATTTCTACTTTTAATTTATATGTCAGTTGGTCACTCACTAAATGATGATACTACAATAATTAAATTGAAGACCATCTATAAAACTCTCCGACATGATTACAAATAAGAACATCTCATAAACGGATAAACCGATTTTCATAAATAGCTAAGGTCCATCTCGATCACGCCAGCTTTCATAAAAAACTGCTTAGAAATCGGTCCATCTGTACACAGACACCTCGAACTTATATTATATACCCTTATTGTTTTCGTCGGAGCTTAACAAAATAAACCTTGCTCGCTTGTTAACGAAACGTCAGAGGAACAGGCACAGAAGTGTGTTTGACTTTAACGTTTAACGTTTTTTTTATGTTTGGTAGTTTATTTATAAGACTAGTCGTGTATTTGTATAAGCTAATAGATAAGTATAGACCGCCTGGAAGGAGACGCACTTCGTGGCTTAAGAATCTTAGGACATGATTCAACCTGAGCACAAGATCCTTGTTCCGAGCCGCTGTGTCCAGGATCCAGATAGCCCTAATGATAGCCGACCTCCGGTCCGGATGGCACCACAAGAAGAAGAAGAATAGATAAGTGGGCATCCAGAAAAACTCTTATCTTGTTTATAAACGAGCTTTTGAATTTAATCATTGAAACAAAAATACAAAAAATATTCTCGTTTCAATAATTTATAATATATACATAAGTTTCTTTACGTATATAATAAAAATAAGTATTTAAATATATTTACAAATATACATATAAAAACCTCATCAAAGACGTTCGGGTGCGTACCTCGAATACTGGCTGCGTTATCGCATCGCATAAGTATACATATTTTAAGCAATTTAGCTGTTTACCATTTAAATTTTTAAAAAAATCAGAAAGCACAATAAACATAAATACACTTCGCATAATAACACTCACATTAACTCAAAATTCAAAACCACCACTCAATCGGACAAAATTTTCCCTGCTTTTATTTTATTCTTATGTTTTTACCTCACGAAACGAATGACTTATATCACGAAATATTCTAAGTACATATAAAAATATGTTCAAAGTTAATTAGCTTCGAGTACGTATAAATGCCTCAAAGGGTGAAAGTTGAGAGCCCAAAGGCTTAAATGAAGTAAGAAGGATTAGGACCAAGCTTAAAATTATAACAATATGGGTATTTCATAAAGTTGTATTTAATATCATCACAAAATAACTTCATTAGTTATATTAACAAAACCTACAACTTATAATGAACATTAAAAGTGTCTTTTATTTACGCGTGCATCATACATTTAAAGAAAACAGTTTGAAAGGATTAAGCGCAATCATTAAAAAGCATTGTAAATTTACGCTTAAGTAGCAAGCAATCGTGTACTTAATACAAACATTATTTAGCTGCCTGTTGTATGTAAACATCATATAGAAAAAGGTGCTATTGATTCAGAAGTCCCTTTCAATAGATGATAAGGAGTCTGCATATTACATAAGGGCGGGCGGCAGGTCAACATTTCACTTTGAACCTCTTGTCCAAACTTATTGTGTCTTCAAACAAGCCCGACTTTATCACTTAATATTGATGGGTGGATTTAGAATGTCTTTATAGCTTCCGGTACAACATAAACAGGTTCACGACACAAATTAACTGAGTTGTCACTTTTCTTGAATAATAAAATAAATAACATATTATTATACACTAATCTTAAACTTATTCACAATGTATAATCCAATTTTGTGAGAGAATACCGTCAGAGGCCATGAGTATTAAACCTATGGCAACAAATATCCAGCATCGTTAACATATTATACCTTGTTTAACTTACTTGTTAAGCTATTTGATAAATAAGATACTAATTCCAAAAACAACTTTAGACAAAGAAATATATTTTAAACAACGAGGTTGCCATGGGCCAAATGGCGTTGGAGATGTCCATGGGAGGCGGTCTACAATTAGCACTAAGTGTGGAATCCCTCCTGCCGTTTGCTTCACATTAAAAAAACCCACACGCTACAACTCTACGTAATTGCTTTAGAGACAAACACAGGAGGTGGTTTGTTAAATAAATAAATTTTTATAGTATCTAGGTTGTTCAATCGGTGTAATTACTCACCATATGACATTATAATGTAAATAGTTAAAAAAATTTATGTCAAATTGCCACCAGATTCATTAATATACGTGTCGTTTTTTGAAATATTAAATGCAAAAAGAGTAATAAAGTAATGCATGAAGGTTTATTAAAACACTTTGAATCAAATAACGTTATATATTTCACAATCGACACGTTACAAATCACGAACAACGTGGGCGAGAATAAAATTATATGGCTGAAAACTGGATGTTCTCGATTGGGGTAATTGGAGGCTTAAAGGAATTTATTTTCAATTTCCTATGATATGAGGTTTCCCGCCTATGAGATATTGCGCGGGAGTGATATTAAATTTATAGCCTGCCACTTTTAATTATTATTTCAGGCATATTGAGGCATCAGTTTTTATTAATGATTATGTACCTACTGTATGTTTCATCTTTTGATTGAAAAACAGTTTTAAATACACTTTTGCCATATATTAAGACTTGCGTTGCTTTTATTTTAAGAGAAAAATGTAATTTTTCATATACATTGCTGTTAATTTTAACTTAAAGTAGAAGTACCTATAGCATTAACTAATTTGCATCAGAGCCCTTCTGGATGACTAGCTGTAGCAGCTACTACGTCTGCATGGTTGATTACATGCTGCATCCTTTTTTAGATAGCTGATATTTGTTAGAAGATGACGACCTAGACATTATTTATAATGTCAGGTAGTTAGTCACATAAAATAAGTCCATTGTTTTGGAGAATAGCCGGATAGACAGACTGATAAATAGACTGACAGAAAACTAAAAAAATACTTTTATATACCTTCATATGAAATTAGTAAAAGCTGAATAGGTTATATAGATTAAGATTCTTATACTTCCTATTTTTATTGAAGAGCAGTTTATTATAGTATAGCAACCTCGTAATGGTTGAGCAGGCAAGCTTCACAAAGACTGACATTAAGTATCAGCGCGTTTTACCTCACCCACATCACCATTTAATGACATGACAAACCAGAGGTCTTGTTCTTGATAGACGTCGGAACAAATTGGGGTAAACTAAAACGGGATATATTTAATGGCTTCGTAGTGTGATACGCATACTATGATATTTATGTAGGGTATTTGACAAGTCTCATAACCTTAGTGAGGCATGTTGGCGACACTTTTCTGTACGTATAGTAACAAAAGTTTATTTTCTTAATTACCTTGAAAAAAATATACTTTAACTTTAAAAATTGTCTAAAAATATGGTTTAATTTTAAATAAGAATCTTACATAGTTATGTGAACGATCTCAACATCAAAATTTGCGATTTATACTAGTCGATAGATCTACGAATTGTCTATGGTTTGCCTACAGTTGGTCTACGCTTGGTCTACGCTCGGTGGCTACCAACCGTAGACAAACTACAGCGAATCTAAGATACAGTTACTCTAGACTCTAGAATATATAAACATGTAGTTATTTTCTTAAAAATAATGATACATCTTTACGAGTATTTCTAATTTATCACAAATTAACAAAGGTTCAAATAAAATACATTTAATAGAATAAGTTTTCTTGTAACAAGATCACCAAAAGAAATAAAAACTCTATAAACATAGGAATTGTATTAGTTTTTGGGTAGTGCTAAACTCGATTCGTTATCCGGTATCAAAGAACATTGCTAGGTTTCTAATACGTAGTAACTAGCCTAACTGCATTCTTACTTAGGGTTGATTAAACATTAATACAATGTATTTTAAGTTAGTACGACTTACGTAGCTTTACGATTATAACATTAAATGTATATGATTTACATTGATATGATTACACGATTATACATTAATCAATACGGAAAAGTCTAAAGAAAATTCCAATAAAATGATTTAGTTTTTATTCATTCATGTGTATGTTTATATACAGGAAAAACAATATTATTCGTTTTTATTGGTTTATTTGTTGGATATGTATTTAATGTGATCTCACTAACTTTAATTTTTTTTAATTATTAATCTGAAATATATAAAACAATATAAAATAGCCAGTTTCGCTAAATCCAAGACTGAATTCTGAATATATTAAATATTTTTATAAAACCGCAATGCAAAATCCATCATGATATACCGTTTTACTTTTTGAATCATCAATAATCCTGTGTTAATGAACTCTAAGTTGTTTATATTTTTACTTAAGGTTTAATTATGATCTTTTTCTAATCAGCATGAAAATATCAAACAACAGCCCTATCAAATGCCGTGAAGTTTCGCTGAAAACTAGTTTCCTTATTGAGGCATCTAAAGTAGGGTTTACGACGTGCAACGTACGCAAGTTATTCCTACTTCGAAGTAGATACTAATGTATCGTATTATTTTGTTGTTAAAAGTTATTGACTAGTTTACAAGCTCTATTTTTTAACTAAATGATATCAATACATTTTACTACTCTTATTATTAAAATATTAGAATATTCACTATTTATTATTTATATTAGTAATCATAGTTCAGATACAGTTTCCGATAGATACTATACTTTTACTGTAAAAAAAAAAATGGTTTCCAAGCATTAACCGACAAACGATATGTTTCATGTACTAATTGCCTATAAATAGATTGTTAGTATTTTCTACACTATTACAGTATTATTTAGACATTATTGTTTTTATGGAAAACTCAAAAATTTCACTGATTTAAAGAATCTTTTCACGTATAAAAACCTACCGATAAGTAGAGTAGTAATATACCTTGATATAATTTACAGCAAACGAACACGGGAACACATTATGTTTATAAATTAAACATAATATGTTTGAAACAAGAATCGGAAAAAGTTTTTCATCCGCCAGATAAGTTGGCAGTATCCGCCGACGTGAACATTTCGAGGGAGATAAATGTATCCTTCAGCTTCCAACGTCTTGTCATTTTGTTACTTGGACAAGAACTGATGTATAATATTCGGATGTTTGTCTATTTTTTATCAGTTAATGGCAACGATATAATGGATAATAAATCGAATAGATTTTCAGTAATAAGCTATTTTGACACAGACGAAGTTGAATCATCACTACCTACTAGTATTTAGAAATAAAGTAATAATACATAACAACCTGGTGTTCGCGACTCTACTAGGGTAAAATAAGTGTATTTTTAAGAGTCCATATTTTTTCATTGTCAGCATAAAATTCATCTCAACATTTTTATCGGCGTGCACTTAAATTCATTTTTTCATATAGGTATAACTAAGGTATTCTTGCCTTGAGAAGAAAGCGCTTTCAATCAAATTTACTACCCTAAGCAGTCACTGAGTGGTAAAACTACATACGTTAAGTATAGGTACCTGGACTAATAAGGCTTGTCGTATTTTCTCAGAAAATGTGCGAATTCGGCACAGCTGCTTAGTAACATAACGTAACGTAAGTGGCTCCAACAATCCGCGTCCCGTTGTGAACAATATGGATTTTCTTATAAGGTTTCACCTTTTATTTAAAAATAGTGAAAAACATTTACTTATGCATCAGAAAATGAAGCTCTGATATTTTTTTAAGTACACAAAGTTTAAAAGTTTCCTTTTCCGCCTTATAAAGTTTATGTATAGGTTTAAACTGAATTTTATTAAAACTCGCTACTTCATTAATTAAGCACAAACCCATAACAAATAATGCTTTTCCATGTTTACATACTTTACGCTTCCATTTAGAACAGTAAGAAAAAACAGGATAAACTTAAATTAATTAATATGAAACACCTTATTTGCTTACCGTTTTATTACTCGTGCACACCTGCTTTCCCGCTACGCTCTATGCCATTACCAATGCTCATTTTATCCACTTCTCAATATAAATAAATTTATATAGGTATATACTTGGTTACCAAATATATTATTTACTTATTTATATGACTATTATCAGTGGCGGGGCAAGACCTAAATTTAATGTGGGCAAGATATATTTTGCGAGGCCCCCTCATGGATGACGCAAGATGAAGGATTTTGTTGAGAAAAAAGTTTTTGAAACTCAAACTTTTATTCATAAAAATGCAAACTTGTTCATTGTAGTTATTTTACATTATTAAGTATAGGTACCTCTACTAACAGTAAAGTAAACAATTAAAGCAACAGAAATTTTCTACTTTTAGCCTTACTGAACTCCTTAATAACTGTGTAGTAATCCAGATTAGATGCTATATTTGCCTCGATAGATAAAACTGCCAACGCTGAAAGTCGTTTCTGACCCATTGTACTTCTTAAATAATTTTTTATTAGTTTTAATTTTGAAAAACTCCTTTCAGCTGAAGCTGTACTTACTGGTATTGTTAACAAAATTCGAATTACAATATAAATATTTGGGTAAATTTCCTTTAAATTATTTTTAGTTATGTATTGAAGCAGCTGTTTCACATTTCTCATGAAGTCAGGTAAATTGGGGACCATTGTTTGTAATTCTTCATATAATTCGTAAGGTTGGAAGTCACTGCTCTCACCCACTCGCAGGATTGTGTGTAAATCTTGACAATTTTTTAATATATAATCTTTTGAAAAAATTTTCAACTTTCTTATATCGTAGAGAAAACCAAAATTCTCAAAATGTTGATTTAGAGATTTAAATCTTGAATCCATATTGCTCACTATGGAATCAATCATGGTGTTAAAAAAAATTATTTCGTACCGTCTTTTGGGAGAATGTATAGGTTCATCGCTTCTTTCATAATCGAAAATTCTTTTCTTTTTGGCGACTCTTTCTCGACCATCTGAGTTTGTGAATTGCCAAATAGTTTGCATGGAAAACAGAAAACTTTATTTTGGGAATTAGAATAAACCAACCAGCGACGATGTTGAATTTCACCATTTTTTAGTTTTCTTGTAAAATAAAAATTGGAAAAGTGCCTATGATCTTCATCTTTCGGGTATTCTTCATCACTGTTTTTTAACTGCTGTGTAGGGCCGCTTTGAACCATATCATGACGCTGAGAATCCGATATGGGAAACTTCCGCTGTGCCGGATCCAAACACACAAATGCTTGTTTGATTGCATCACTGGTATCACTGCTAACTGGCGGAGAAACTACTTGTTCTTCGTGAATTCTACAGCTTAACAGGAGAGTTTCAGAAGTTTCAGAGTCTGATAGGCTAGAGTTTGATTCTACCTGTATTTCTGACTTTAGTTCGGTACTCAGTGCGTCTGAAGTGCTTTCCAAAGTTGACAGAGTCTCGGAATTGGAAATGTTTATATCTTGTGGAAGTCGAAACAATTGATTCAGATGGTTCTGAAGGAGTTTTTTTGAGAAACTTTAATTGAGAGATTTTTGATTGATTGAAATTTAAATAAAATTGAGAAATCTGTTTGGAACACAAATACGGCAAACCGCAAACTGATGCCCTAATTAGGTATATTCCTGTATGTTTTTTCAAGTTCATAAATTTTATCAAATATGGTAGGTACATACAATTTTTAGTTTATCACTTAAAGACAGCACCATGAGTTTTCGTTTAGATATTATGAGTAAGAACATGAACTTTCTTCGCAAGTGTTGTTTATGAACTGACTGTAATAAAATTGACAAAAAAGTCGGTACGCACATTTGGTTTTTTGAATAGAATAAGTTCCTCGAACTATAATAACAAAACAATAACAGACGCACATTTAGTTTGAATTAAAATATAAGAGTCCCTCGAATAGCAAAAGTTAAACACAGCGGGCGAAGCAAGGATTTCCGGCGTCATTCACCGCCCGCAACGCCAGAAAATATTACTAGATTAGATCTATAAAAAACGAATGTGGTAGGTTAGTATTGCCAGATACTTGCTAGCCGGTATTATTAATTATTTATTTCTAGATGAGTAATAATATCTATATTTGCGTTCGCGGGCCTTCGAGGCGCGAGGCCCCTTGGACCGCGAGGCCGTAGGCGGTGGCCCACGTCGCCCACGCCTTGCGCCGCCTCTGACTATTATAAAGCTATAAAGCTGGTTAAAGCTTAAATAGCTAAGCCGTAGAGTGCCGTTAATTAGTCAAGAAAACTTGAGAGCTTAAATTAATTTAAAATATCATTAGCCATTTATTTATTATTCATCTTTTATTATAATACTAAATTAGTCCTAATGCTATAATGCTATATAAGTAATTAAATATAATAAAAAACAAACTAAACAAACATATCTATTTAAAACAAAAGTTCTTAATTTAAATATAAAACTTTTGTTATTTTTAAATAAAACCAAATAATGTTGGTCAGTGATAACGAAAGCTCTAGGTACATATAACTTTGGTGACCGTTTGCATAAATTATAGTATCGTATAATTTTACTGACAATAAAGGGAGAAATAATTTTAGAGTTTCTTGTCTGTAGTTCAGTATGTCAAATTTTTGAAATAGATGTATAATATTTGTTGCGCGGCAAGTCCTGGATTCGAATCCAGAAGAAATCAAACAGATGTTTCATTCAGGAAGGCCTGTTTCTTCCCGAGAGAAAGAAAAAGTTCAGTGAAATAGTGGTAGAAATGTTTGTAACTATAAAGGTTATTGAGCTACATAGGAGCTACAGTTTTCAGTCTGTGCAAAGCTGGATTTGGTCAGCTAAGTTAATAATATTCAGATAGATATAATATTCTGAGAATATTTCTAAAAAAAAAGGTACTTACTTGACTAAATTATAACTGCTATGATTCTGTTTATAATAAACAATAGCAGAGAATTGTTCAAAGTAAACTAAATTATCCAAGTTCATGGAATGCAAATTAAACTTATAACGAAGTTGTAACCAGTGCAAATAGACTTAAACGCAAATAATTATCATTTAATACTGCAGTAATAAAATCTTGTAATATTAAGGGGGTGCTTGTAAACACTAGCCTTTTAGGCAAATGAGTTTAAGTCAGGCGGCTTCCTTGAGAAGTTAGGTACTTGGTGCGGGGTTAGGTGTGGACTTATTCCGAAGCAATTAAAACTTTGGCTCTAGCTTAGGTTGTTAGCGAAATTCGAACCTTTTTGTATTGTTCCACTCACAATTGCAAGGCAAACAAAGAAGTGAGAAGACAAAGGAACTTTACTTCAAAACAGTATTTAGTGCAGATTTTTATTGGACTTCGGAACACAGCTAAATGTATCCGGAGCGAATAAAAACTAACTCAAGATGAAATTTATAGTTTTATTGAAAAGTTCGTCGACTTACAATTCTCTTTGGTGAACTAGTGTTTGTTGCTGGATTGCTACACCGTTTGGAGAAAATAAAACTGCAGTCTCAGTCGAGTTGTGGTCGGACTAACTTTGTGACAACAAACAAAAGTTACTTTCAGTAAACTTCCTCTAAATGACTTCTTCTTGCGGTATATTTTGTATACGATTTCAATGTAGTTTCTGTAAACACTATGTGTAAATACTTTTTTTTTTTTGACTAATAAATGTCATAGTGTTGAATTTTGGACTGTCATCTTAAAGAATTAAAAACAATTTGATATATTACGTTCAATATTCAGTAAGCGACGTGGGATGAACTCTCGCTTGAGAGTTTATCATCGCGCTGTCACTCCACAGTTATTTATGGACGAGTAAACTTGAAAATATATTTTCCTCGGTGCCGGCCGCGTCCATTTCAGGTTAAAGCCCTTGGGCTCACTAGACGAGTCAAGTGTCATAAATTTGAAACTGTTTCGTGACGAAAAAGTGACCTTCACTCTCGTGATTGAACGTTGTGATGAATATGCTCTCTTTATATTAGAAACACCAATGTTTGAAGGGATGGCGGTTGTCTTCCGCTAAAAAACTAAATCTACTTTAATAAAACTTTATTGTTATTGCCATGCTTAGAAAAAAATGTTTAATTTATTCGTGGTTTTAGTACATAATATCAAATAGTAGAGTTCCGTAATACCGCATGGTGTAAGATTTCTTTGTCTGTACTTTGTATGTACATCGCATACAAAGTACAGACAAACGCTGTTCAGTTCAGTCCTGTCAGGCAGGCCTTGATGCTTGGGATTTGGAGAATGGGACATGGCCTTGGGACTTGGAGCATGGCTTGGAATAACGTCCGTGCACGTTGCACGAGAAGATCCTCTTGAATGAATAAAAAAGTACCTCGTGACCACGGCCGTTGCAACACGGTCGAAACGTCGGGGTAAATAAATAAAGTTTCTATGCGCGATAAGTCCCGCTATATTTGCTAACAATGAATTCAGTGATAATAATTAAATTGAATTCATGAAAGTATGCAATTTTTCATCAATGTTTTCTTATGACATTATCACGTAAAATTATCGTTCGTAAACCGACTTTACAGACAACCTTAGCTTAGGTATGTTGTGGTTAAAACAAGGAGCATAAAACCATTAATGTCCGAATGATAATGTCGCATCGAATGAAGGATAGTAAAATACCTAATTTAATGACACTTTGATAACTTTTATCGTAGGTTTTCGCTTCACTTGTCGCGTTTTCAAGCCATTAGTTTTATGTGGATGGCCACTGAGGAATTGTCTATTTATTCTATAGTATTTATTAGTGACAATAGCGGAACAACTAATATTGCAGCGTCGCATCGTTTGGAATCCATTCTACGATGTTCACATTAAACGCTTAGAGACCATTTACGTACATTTATAAACGGTCCTCTAGCACTTGTTCTTCAAAGACAGATTTATCTTGTTTCAAACTAAATATCTACGTACCTACTCATTACTCTGCACTCACTGTTGCAAAAACTGTTTGCTTGCACTAACTATGCTTAGTTTACATTTAATAAATTTCACAAAACATTTCCTTTTAAAGAAACAATTTTTAAAGTAGTATCGTTGGATCCAGAAATTACTCTCTAGGAACCAATAAACAATTTTACCTGTTACACTCGTATGTATGCTAAAGTGCGTTGACCATTCTCACCTAAATCGTCCGTCCAAAAATGGCCAGATCGTTGAAAAGTTTATATCCTTTTTTATATACGGAGTAAATGCCTTTTAGGTATCCTGGATGGCAAGCCACGGTATATATACTTCTTGACCCCCGATGCGAAATTTTTTAATTTATTTATACAAACTTTTTTAAATAACAATCTTCAATTACAATAATTGTCCACCGTGAGAAATATTTGAAGAAATATTTCCTAAACCAAGATCCAATTCAATTCTCACTAAAATGGATCATCAATGTATCGGCATAAACCTGAATGCACGAATGTGACAAATGACAGTCACATTTTCATTTATAACGACGCGAAATAACTAAATAGTTGGCATATAAACAATAGCTCCCTCTAATTGTAACTGATAACGTTAGAGAACTTAAATGCGTTGCTAAAGTTAAAAGGTCGTATAGTAATCAGTTACCAACCAAAAGTAACAGAGACGCTGCAGAGGCCATAAACGTCGAATCAGCTTGATATAATGGCGACAAACGACTCAGTACTCGATTTACTAAGAACAAAGGCGCTTCTAGCCCACTTTTCTTTTGTCACTGGGCGACTGTTCACACTCTATTCCCGAACGCTCTAATGAGCGTTTAATTTATCGTTTCCTTAATAAATTATTGTTTAAATTGATAAGTATTCTTAATAGCCCTGCCTAATTACTGTTTTCAAATACAATTCAATTATTGAATCGTAATGTTTTTTGCATTTATTTTTTTTATTAAATATCAGAATTTGTAGAAATACTATTGGACTTTTGTGTAAAACATTTTGCTTTTCTGTAGAGTAGTAAAGAAATGAATAACGAACGAAGGCCCAACTAATAATATAAATGCGAAAGTAACTGTGTTTCTCTGTTACGCTTTCACACCTAAACTGAAGTCGCAGGTTAAAACTAAGTATTTACATATACATAAGTAAGAGATAAACTAAGAGATACTAAAGCTTTAGAGGTTTTAAAGTTTCAAATAATTTATTTAGATAAATAAAGTCCGATTATGAGCCTTCAAAACTGTAATTCACAGAATACTTCTGTGAAAAAACATAAAAGAATGGCAAATATTGATTATTCATATGCAGAATTAACTCAGATTTCGATCCATATTTTAATTAAGAAAAGGAAAATATGATATCGTTTCAATTCTGCCTGAATTCATTTCAAATATTGCACGCAAAGTTGGTACTCGTTTTTCATACTCATTAATTTGAACACCCGTTGTTCGCGGGGAGGGATGGCATTAAACTTACATGTAATATGTTACTGTGTTAGTAGGTTATGTATTGTTTATACAAAATAAACTTATAAAATATTTTTACATCCATCGGGTTTATTACTTTTACGTGGTATTTTGAGTTTTATGACTATATTAAATTCTGTCCGAACTAATTTATCTACATGTAGAGCGAACGCTGAGTATATAAACATTAATATAATTAACTTTATTAAAGTTCTGATTTTATATATTTGTGTTGTGGAAATGTATTTAGAACTGATTAAAAAACTAATATGGGCTATTTCTTGTTCTACTCAACTTGTTTTTTTTTCTACCAGTCAAAGTGTTTTCAAATACTACTTGGCTTACTAAACAGTCGTGCAGTGACGTGACCGCATTTAAAGTGAATTTGCGTAACCTACTGAGCATGGAGATTACAATTCTGTGCCTGTTTCTATTATCTTTTTTCTTTACAGGTGATAAGCCTTCTGTGCCTACCCAACCGTATTATTTTTATTTGTTTTGACAGGATTCAAAGCCATGACCTCCGGCGTAACATGCGTAAATCACTTAGCCATAGACAATTTGGTCCTCAAAAAAAAAAGTTTAACAGAATTCATTTAACATACCTAAAGTATTATTAAAAATATTAAAGTTTCTTACTTTATTGAAGGTCTATTTATTTTATTTTTATTATAAGAATCAATTAATTTTAAATACAAAAATAAAACCCACGTCAAAACGCACTAAAAAGTGAAAAATTTCAACGATTTCTTGCCAGATTTTGAAACTATTCTTTCAATATTCTGAAAACTATTAATCGTAAAAATTCTAAAAAACCTATTACCCTATCGTTTGACACCTCACTCATCCAAATCGATCTACAGATGTCGACGTACGAGCGGAATATCGAAAAAAAAACAAAAAAGTACACGACCAATCGATAACCTCCTTTTTCGGTTTTTAAAGGACGGTTAAAAAGAAGCAATTGTTCTTTAAACAAATTCTATAGTCGTATTTAACCTGTGGCGAATTAAGTGTGGCCTCTTTATTGATGTAATAAATTAAAGAATAATAATTCAAAATTCAAATCTATATATATATAATCAATACAGAATTTGGATAAGAGCTATGATATCGTCAAATATTTTCATTATATTATATTTCTTCGACTTATTCGGCTAACCTTCAGATGTCCAGACTCGCAGTAAATTATTCTTAATATTCAATTATATACCTAATGTAATCTCTTGTATCTCTTTACTTCTTATTAAATTATTATATAAGTTTGAGACTATTGAAACTACAAAAGCGAAGCTACAAACATACCAAGATAGGATGTCGCAGCCACAGTACTAAATTATTTAGCCAATGAGCTATAAACGTATTTTAAAGCGGTCTGTTACAATATTAAATTACAAACTATATGTCAATTGCAAAGCTTCCACTAATTTTGTTGTATCCGCATTTACCGGAGACCTAATCGCGGGCATCAACTAAGAATGAGAAAACATATTATCCTTTCGATTTGGCAACGAAGTGATGTAGCGTTTTCTTGATGGCGCTGCGCAAACGTAGACACTTTTTGTTGCCGACACGGCACACCATCACGGGAAAACGTAGTTGCTGTGTCCTATAGCAGGCGGACACAGTTGCCGTTGCTACTTCTGATCAGTTTTTCCATGGACGTCAATAAAGAAACATTATCTTTGCCGGTTGTGTTGAATATATGTCGACGAGCCATCCAGTACAATTGTAAGGAAATTTGTTAATGTTGCTTCCAGTTACTGACATCGAAATCATTTTGATCGGCGACGAGTATGTGTTAACTTGAATCAACTGGACATAAAAATACTTTCGTTTGCGCATTTCATACATGTTATACAGAAATCAAATATTCTTTGGTAGCTTGTATCCGACACAAAACATAAAAGTGTCCACGTTTGCGCAGCGCCTTAGAATGCCGAGTATTTCTTAATGTCGAAATTAGTACGAAACATTCACGTAAATGGATCGGCTGTATTACTATTTCTAATGACTGTTTCCATAAATAATTTAATAGCGTTCTTATATATACATATTTTTTCATATGTTTTATTCCCTTGTACACGTTTACCATGTTTTAAATTTAGTCATATATTTATTTTAAGTATTTTAACAACTCTTGTATATTTAAAAGTCATTCATTTAAAGTCCTAAGTCCCCTGGATGGGCGTCCAGAGGGCATCAGCAGTACATCGCCATTCCGCACGGTCTTATATTTAAAAATATATATTATTGAAAACCTCTTTCATTTCTATTGACTGCGATAAAATTTTGTATTTGTATGTATTTAATCAGTGATGTTTCTTCGATTAGCTAAGGTTTAAATGTTATGTTAAAATAAATAATAAACGATTTTATGGCTTGCTAATAAAACATTTCGTATCCGTTTGTCCGGACGGGACCATTCAACTTTGCAAAAGTTCGTTAACCACTGGTTGTTGAAATTATTATACAGTAAACTTTTATTTATAATTTATAATTACTTTTCATGTAAAATAGACTTCCACAGAAGGTTACTGATATTTTTTAATAACTATTGCTTTTATTATTTATTTTCGAAATAATTCCTTCATCAATATCAGCCTTGCGCTGAATCAATTACTAGAAAATAATGATAATATTTATTCATATATATCTATATAATATAATATTTATTGATTTTTGTTTCAATAAATAACTATTCCAATAATACGTTTTTTATATCCATTTGGTCATTCAATCAATTAACATCAGCCATGATGTTTTTGTACCTACTAAGGAAACTAACGAATCTGTCAAAATTGACAATCGAACATTGAGGAAATGTCATGTTCACAAAATAATCACTCGGATATAACAAAAGAATTTATGTGAAACATGCAACGCTACCTTCCTTTATATAAAGTAAATTTCATCTTTTTACTACGGAAAATAGGCTAGCTTGAAGTCGCTGGTAAATAACTGTCTCTTAACAAAAGAATTGCGTACGGTTTCAAAGATCAAGGGCGTACTTATTGGGACATTGTTACAAAGTTTCTAACTATCACAATATCCTTTGTGCTCCACAATTTGTCAACCCTTTTTTAATAGTACAAGGAAACAAATATCATCGTTCTGCCACTTCAGGATTTATCTCGCCCGCTTTTACAAGATTACTCAATACGACATTGACAGATTGACTCACTGACTACGCCTATCTCTTTCTTACGCTTTCGTAAATACCGCCGTTTCTTTCTCTCCAGTAGGTAATTAGGTGGTACCTGCATTTGGTCAGGTCACAGGGGATACTGGATGACTGTATCTAGACACGATGCTAATGCACAAAGATTGATGAATCACGTGGCGCTCGATCTGCCAGATTATGGGTCACACGAATAAATCCTAAAGCTGGTTAAGTTTTTTTATATTTGTAGTAACCTTAAAGTGATAAATGCTATGTATCTTTGTTTAATTTTATAAATTCTTTTACTTACAGCAAACCTCTTGCCAAGTGACACTGAAATGTTATTTAGACACTTTATATATTTTGCATGCATAAGAAACACTGAAAAACTCGAGTAAAAGTAATAAAGTATTTAAATTTCTTTTGTTTTCTTCTAATTTTTAAGCATTAACTCTTTTATTTTAAATATAATATAAACTAATCTGTAGTCAAAAATGTAAAATTTTTTTCGTACTGACTGATAAGTTTTTATTAAATCTATACTTTTTAAGTAGTTTACACTGAGATTCCAAATGTAATGCAAGGTTTATAATAATATCAATTTATTTCGAATAATTAAAATCCATAGGTACATGAATTATGGGCACATGAATTTTTTAACAACACACAAGTAATAAACAACGTAAAAATCTTGAATTAGTGTTTAAAATTGTATTTTTACATTTAATTATCCGTTTTAAATTGAAATTGTGCAGCTTACCAGAAACATGTACCTATGAAATGTTTATGAATTTATTGTATTTGAAAAAAAAATACACCACATAAGAGAATAATGTTTCAAAGCTAATCCAAGTAATTAATAATCTATATATAACACATTTAATTTTGTTAATTTTCTAAAAAAATCAATTTAAACCCGTACCTATCAGTTAAAATCTTGCAATAAAATAAAATTCAAAATGTCTGAGTTTGACGTATAAATAAAATGAATTACCGTAACCCCTATGGAGTAGAAATATTTCTGTATCTGTTTCATTGATCTTTTTTTTACAGGCAAGTAGGTGATCAGATTTTCTGTGCCTACCCTTATTGACGTATTACTTCTACGAATGATAGATAACAACGTAATAAAAAGTACTCAATTCGTAAATTTCAAATCGAATAAAGCCTGTAGAGACCGGTGTTATTGAGATTACCGGGTCGCTGTAAACATGACCACTACTGACAAAGAGCAGCCGACGAAATCCTTCGTAATCCTTTGAACGTGTAATGCTTCAGATCATCAATCATTCAGTTTGATATGAACCTTAAATATTTATATGGTTAACTGACTCCCTCTGGAGTTACGGGAATTCTAAAGAACAAATAATTTATATTATGTATCAACTAGCATTTGATTAGGATGATACTTAAAGTCGGTTGTTTCATTCAATTTCATCGATTGAGGTCTTAGTAACGCCTGTTAATCTTCTCTAGACATCGTTATTTTAACACATGTTACATTATTCTATAGCTTATAATAACAAGTTGGTGCAGGGTAAAACAACCCAGCACAGGTCTTGAGAATTAACAAACAAAAACGTTGCTAAAACAAACTCTTTAGATGATGTGAGTTAAAGTTTAAGAGTCTTTATTTCTAAGATTAAAATAACAGAAACAAGATTATCGTATAGGTATCTAATAAATAATAATCGTTCAATGGCTACTACATTACCTACGATGTTAATAAGACACACGGTAAATAAAACCTCCCTTTTCGTTCGCTAATTGACAGCTAAATTCAATTTAACAACTTAGTTAGCCGTTTAAGCTTAATTTAAATTGTTATGAATCATTAATGTAAGCTTTTGCTGAAGTCAACAGTTTATTAGGGGCAAAACCATTGAACAAAAAGCAGCCTACGCTTCTTGTTTACTTGTTGAACTTAGTGCATATTATTCTGAGAACTTCTCAAAACAAGCGGCCGGCTTTCATGACATTCGCTGAAAGTGAACTAATAGTACATTTCGCTTTTAATAATTGCTGATGAATGAACTGCGTATTTTAACGTTTTACAAATATATAAGCAAACGAATCGTAAAATTTAATGAATGTGTGTATTACTACTTAATAATTGTGTTTGTTGTTATTCTGAAAGACTTTTTTTAAATGTGTAAATATGTATCGATATCTACATGCCTATATTAATGATAAAATCGTAAAATAACTGTGCGTTTGTTCAAGGTAATCTCTAAGATTGATCAAAGCGTTTTCACTAATCTGTTACGGCAAGTTTCCTAAAAAATATAGGGTGTATAATTTTAATCTTTTAGTATCTTCGCATCTGTTTTATTATTATTTTTTTACAGCCAAGGCCTTCTATTGAAACCAAAACTTTTTCTTTTTCTAAGAATCTTTTGCTCCACACGAATTTAATGAAGTGGTTGCACTTACCTTATATATACGTGTAAACTAGAAACAGCAATAAAATATCTGTTACATAAGATATAGCTTTCAATTCCATCCACGGTTCCAGCAAGATTAGACGGTGGCCGAGTGCAAACGTAAAAAGCAATCAATGACAGAAGGACGATAACGTTCGCTTGCGGAGGGAGGTCACGTAATGGCCACGGCACGATGCACACATAAATAACGATAATGACGTCACGATGTCCGCTAAAAATGTAATCGCAATGGATTTTAATAGCTTTTTAAATTGCTTGGTTTACAATAGTGTAAGATAAATCTCTACAATTATATTTATAACTACGTAGTCGTATGTTGCCAGATCGATTTGGATGAGTGAGGTGTCAAACGTAGGTAACTCTTCGAAGTGGAACCATTTTTTTTTTGAATTTATATGATCATTAGTTTTCAGGATATTGAAATAATGGGTTCACAATCGGGCGAGAAATCGCTGAAATGCGCGCGACCGCGTCGTACTTATTTGGTAATAACGTGATGTTATAAGAATCCTTATCGATGAATTAGATGTTTTCAGATTAAGTATTAAATTGGCTATATAAATAAAAGTCAACATAATAAGATTTGTAGTTTTAGAGATATTGAGTTCGCTTTAGTAATACAGAAGTCCATGTTATATTAAATTTATACTTATTGTAATACAATAATGTTATTACTATTTATATTGTCAAGCTTTTGACAGAATTTCATGAAAATCTAAGCTATATATTTGATGTTATGATGCGAAACTTGTCAACAGAGAAAAAATGTCATCCGTTATTGTTTACGCTTCCAGTTTAAATCTCTATATCTCGATGAAATATTAGTCTATACCGATGACTCATATATCATTTTATAAAAAATTAGTAGAGTCATATATGATAGTAAAATCAATAAGATAGACGAGATAGCTCTAGAGATAGCTCTCTATCTATATATACATTAACTAAATTCCTGCGATCAATCATAAGGTGCGTTCATTTGCATAATTTAAAGCACCATGAAATCATAATTTATATAAACGACATTACTTTAATTTTAGTATTAAACGATTCAGTTTCGCGTCTTCTTGATACCATTATAAAATATTGATGATACATTAAATAGTTTTTTTAGTATATTGGACTAATTTCTGAAGCAATCGCTGAAAATTTCGGGATCTCGTTGTGCATAACACTCAATGAAATGTTTTCAAATTCATTATTTATTATAATAATAATAACTAAGAGATATTATAACTAGACTAATAGTTTAAGAGATGATTAAATTAAGGTAAACTGTTATTATTAGGTTTTATTTAACTTCAAGATCTTGACGAAATTTAGTGAAATTCTAAACCATATTTTTGAGGTAAAGGAGGAAACCTTAAAATGGGGAAAAGCCGATCATAGACGCGTAAGTACGCTTTACCGCGTTTAAGTCCCTATTTCTCGATAAAATAAGATCTAACATGAAAAAAAAGCAAAAAAAAATGTTAATTTCAAATGAAGTGTATTATGTAATAGTGTATATTATTTCAACGTGACCTCGTTCAAAACTAGTTGGTAAAAGTGTGGCAGTGCCATTAAAACTTTAAGGCAAGCGTTCGTCGTTAGAGCTTTATACTTGCTATACAACGATGCAATACCATATGCAATATTTAAGTTTGAATGTCAGATTGCTTTCGAGTCTCCTTACATATTTGGAAACTTTTATTTTAGCTCGTATTTTTGTCAACTACAAAGATAGCTTTAAAAAATCTGATAAACATTTCATTTGCATTTCATTCTTCCAATTTAAGCATAAGATGAAGCACGTCTAGGCAAGGATTAAGTGAATAGATAAAGATATAATAAATTTCTGGGTTTGGTTTACAGAATAAGGAGAAGTTATGAAACCAAACGCTCTCCTCTCACTCGTTTAATACACGATTGTATGACGTGCGCATTCATGTTACATTTTTGTAGACATTAAATTATTTTTACTGTTAGATTACATTACATTTTTTTATGAAATAATAGGCCAACGGGCAGGAGGCTCACTTATGAAAAGCGGTCCGCCGCCGATGGACACCCTGAACCTCAGTTGGGCCACATGCGTTGCCGGCCGTTTATATTTTTTTATATTATATGAAATTAATATTTATTAGATATTTTATTTCACCCAGCTAATTACTTAGCATAACTGGGCCCGAAGTCGGGTCTGTGTAACGGGTAAACGCAGTCTAACTAATGACAACACAGCTAGTTACTAAACTTTCTACTACTTGTGATGTGGACTTGTTTGCGTTGTCATCGCAGAATTAATTAAATTCGAGTTTACTCTTAAGGTGATATGATATACCCTTGGTGTTCGGATGGAGTGTATCAAAAACTGCTGATCTTGTGTAGATGTTTAAAATGCATCGATTATACTCGTATTATATATGCTTAAACTGTCAATGAATAAATTTAAAAACACAATTATAAGAAAACTTTATAAAAAAGCATACTATAAAATAATGGATTACTTAGATGATACAAAAGCTTGGGAATGAACCTGCTCTAACTCTGTCTAATAAACCAAATATTATAATTTTTAGAATTATTGTTTTTATAAACTAAGTATATAATATTAAAAAATTGACTATTCAAAATGATCAAATATGATTTCAATGAATAAAGATATTTTGACTTTGACTATAACATTCTAAACCTACGGATTGAATTGTATCTATTTTAAAATTCGGATTTTTTTATTTATATACGAAACAATAATATGCCCTTCACGCGTGGGTTCTATAACATACCAGTCACAGTTATCCAAGATAAAAATGGTGGTTGGCCAACGGATGGATATGCATTCTTAATATTTAATAGCAAGGCATTGAGGATATGTGTCGTAGGCAACTCTACGACTCGTATCCATTACGGCTCGCTTTTTTCAATATTGAATACGGGGCTAAAACTGGATTAAAATTGACTACTTGAAATATACATTGTCAAGTTGTCAGTTTCAATATGTATATTTTTATTAATCAAAGGATTTATTTATTCCATAGATCACTGCTATAAAATTCATCTCTCATAATACTTATTATAAGTGATTATAAATTCACGTTTCCAAACTTTAACTAACTATAAACTATGCTTTTATATATTTAATGCTGATAAAGTTTTGAATTCAGCCAATTGTAAGCAGTAGCCATTAAACAGATTTTAAGCTACTTGCAAAGTTATATATTTGAACTTTTAGCTTTTCATAATGAGAGAGAAAATCACTTTCTATTTTTGAAATTATTTAGTTTAGTTTATTTTGACATTCTCATTTAACTTCTTATATTATGTTTGTCTTTTAATTTAGTATGTTTCTTTATCATCTACTGTCTGCCAGTAAAGACTAAACGGATGAAATTCTACCAAGATATTTTTTATTGACGATAACTTGGCTGAACTTATGCATAAAAACACTAAATTTAATATATTTAAGATAGCACAACAATTACCACATACAGATCAATAATATCCATACACAATATAATGAAAAAATATTACTAAAGGCTAATAAAATTTAAAAATTTGTAACCAGTATTTTGTGTACCCTATCAGCTTTGATGTTCCTTTTATATTTTTGTAAATAAATAAAGAAACATATTTTCTCCCATTACGATAAAAAAACGACAGATAATCGAAAAGGTTCCAGTTTCTACTGTCACACTGTTGTCGAAGGATCTTTGTTGCATTTACAAAACTTTGGCTTCAGTTTCATGCCTTTGTATTCATGACGCCTACGAAACACAATGGAACCAAATAAGCTCATCTACAATTTTGTTCAGTGAACATAGAAGCTGAATTCCACAAAGTTACAAACAACAGCTAGGTACATTGTTAAAACTATGTGTTATTTTTGCTATTACATTTTGCTAATACTTCAGTGCTCTCTACATTATTATATATGCTATCTGAAATTGAAGAAATCGATCGAATTAAAAGGTTTTTATTATTGTATGTAATTATTATTATTAATTATCTTATTATCATATGTTTATACTAACTTTTTTCAATATACAAAGCTAGTATAATAGAGTATAACGTACAGTATTTATAAAAAATATTTTCTTTAAATTCTCGTGTTGAAACCAAATCAAATATGGAAAAGGAAAATGTTGGAACACAAAACATAATATACAATGTAACGAGTAAGTTTTGTAACTCAAACAAAATGTCAATATTTATCCACGCGAGTTCTTTTAGACTTGTTTACAAGTTTGTTATAATATATAACTTCACGGTTCACATACGAGTTTAAAATAGCTCCATATTAGTAAACTTATCGAAGGTAGGCCAATAAAACTATCCCTACGCAACCTGCGGACTATTTTCTGTCATCAGAGTCGCAGTGCTATTGGAAAAGTTTTTCGATCAACTGAATAGTGCTGTCTACGTGCGATATAAACGGACAGATGGGACTCTTTGTAATTCCGAACACAACTACTGGCTAAATAGTTCTGTCTCGGCCACGTGATATCTTCAAATTAGCTGCGTGCTAACCTTGTGCAAAATGTGACTAGTATGTATAATTACGAGTCAACTTTTTATTTTAACTAATATTCTAAATTAATAGGTGTATAAAAAGTTATCAAGATGGAAAGACCTTCAGTTTTCCTACTCAGAATACCTATCACCTTTTTATAAATATTCTAGAAATGGATTTAATAATGGGTATATATATTAATATCAAATCTCCGTAATTGAGTTAGTCACAAGTTTGTCATTTAAAACGTGTTGAAGAAGGTGATCAACCTTCTCGCCCGTAAAGGTATCCGTAAAACAATCGCAGATTTTTTTTTGTCATATGGTACAAAAAAACCAGAGTTGTGGGCCACCTTTTGTTTTATAATATCACATATATACTTAAAATTGAAGCAAATAATTTTGAGGAATGTAAAATAGTACGAAACTGTTTCAAATGCATGGCTAACTCCTTTTGAAATAGAACGCTCAAATCTGTTTCAGCGAAAAAAGTCATAAACAAAGCGTTTCTTGTAGCTCACCTTTAGGCGTTTTTGGCATACAAGTGAGTTGCTGCCGTAGCCAACCCACTGACGCAAATAACATTAGCATAGTTATCGAACGTCGGGATGAGACCTCCGTAAAGGTCCCGCCGGGACTGGGACGGCTCTTAAACCCGCTTTTCCGATAATGACTATCGATGATTCCACCCCAAATGTGAGCCCAGCCACAATATTATTACGTAGTTTAGCCGTTGTGGGGAATTGCGAAATATAACGCGCGTGCCGGTATTCAGTTATTTGCTCGCGGGGATTCCGAGATGTTCCATCGTGTAAGGAAGTGGTTTGGGCGAAATTGTTATGTAACTCAATGTAGATGATAGTTTCGCAATGCGCATCTTAACTTTATCTTATACAAATTTATTACAACGGCTGCGACTTCCTATATCCTGCTTTTTATATTTAAAAATACATAAAAAAAAATCCAAGACATCACCCTTTCAGTATATTGTTAAAATTAATTAAGTTGCCTTATCTTAGAAAATTATTTCTAATAAAATTAAGTCACATGTATCACAGAATATATTTAAACAAATAATTTACTTAATGTTTCTTATAACTAAGTTTTAAAGATTATATATCTGTATTTCCCAAGCTGACTGAAGCAATTGATATATATTTTAAAAGGTTGTTTTTAAGATTTCACGTTTCTATGAATTTAAGCTGGAAAAGAACATCCTTACTAATATTATATGTAAACGCGAAAGTTTGTATGTAAGGATGTTTGTCACTCTTTCACGCAGAAAGTACGGGATGGATTTTAATGAAACTTTACAATAATATAGCAGATAGCTTATAAATCAGAATAATACATAGTCTATAAGTTATACAGATATTGTGTAAGTTGTCCATGATAATATATATAACGATATAATAATGATAAGTGTCAAGTAAGTAGTAAAAAATTCTGCCATCTGCGAGATATTCTGGCGTGCGCTGCAAAAACCGTTTTTTACACGTATATAATGTATAATGGGTTTCCATTAAGCCTGCGACAGCACTGCTACGCCTTCACGATTAAATCGGAGAATTTTTTTTTGATGAATTTTGGTATCAGAATAGATATGATCTTGGAGAAGAAAATAAGCTACTCGAAGTATTAATCCTGCGAAGGCGAAGTCGTGGGCACCAGCTAGTTTAACTAAATTTACAAGCAAAATTACAGGCAGAAGTTAGACTGTTTAATAAATACAACGTTTTCAATAATGATAAATAATGTCCCGCTTAAATGTTATATTTGAAGGAAATTAAATCCATTCATTTAAATTCACATCTAGGTGAAATTCATTAGGGTTTCTTGATTTACATTTGTCAAGCTTCTAAAATTTATCAAAGGAATGAAGCTTTGCTGAAAGGTGAGGATTCTTTTACTTAAGAAATCAAAACACGAAGTCAAAGCATTCTTCTGAAAATTTCCAATTATTAATATTTTCATAATAAGAGAAAACGATGAAATAAAGGATTGAGCGTGAGATTCAATTTGTAACAGTCTTTCGGAAAACGTTTCGAAACATTTTGTTTTGTGGAAGTTGAATTATGTTTCTTACGGGATTTCTATCGAGCGCTTGTTTGCATCGGGGACTTTTGCGTTACGCTTTAAGAAATATAGTTGTTCAGACGAAATTAATAAAAGTTTCAAGTTAACATTGTTTTAAGTGAAAACGATTTTATTCTTGTTTTTTTATTTATTTAATTTAGAATAGGCATAATTAAACTTTATGACGCGTATTATAAATTACAGAAAGTTATTTAATTACATATAATTACATTACCTTTAAAAAGGTAAGGTTTGATAGAAGTTTAATCGCTTGCTTAACTATACAATATTGTGTTAATAAATCATTAATTATTAAAAACAATATTGTAGTCGTCAGAAAAGTTATATGTATTAAATCCAGACACCTTAAAAACGTATAACGTGACAATGATAGCAATATAAACGCTTGGAGGTGCCAAAATTCGAACTGTTTGATTAAAATGCGAACACATTTGTGATTCAAATCTTCCTTTTTTACTGATCATAAAGTATTCAAATGGCCAAGTTAATATTTCCGACACGTCGACGAGCGCGGCGGCATTTTTGCCTTTATTTCAGTAACGGGACCATGGGTTTCTGATTTATGTGATGTAAGCCATCATTTATCTTTTACAGCGAGAATTATCCGATGGATTATCTGTAAGTTGCTTTAAGTTATTCTATTTACAGCCAAGTTTATTGAAAGTTTAAGAAATATCGATGGCAACCAATCACGAATGCCGCATGGAACTAAACAATACACATTCTGATTTAAGTAACCTTGAGTTCTTTTCTAACCAAAAATTTATACCATTAATTAAATTTAGTTTATTGAAATTCGTTCAGCATAAAATTATAACATACAAGAATTTCATTAACTTCAGCTTACACTCACTGTGTCAAGCAAATAAGCTTGAAAGTTGACACAGAATACGAAATTTCATTCGTATCACCTCGATGTTCGTCGTTCCACAACCGAGCGTTTTTTAAGACATTTTTTGCCGCGCACCACCACTCTGTGGACCCAGCTGCCTTTTGATGTATTTCTGACCCATTACGACTTGGGGACCTTTAAGAAAAGAGCGTACCTCTCTTTAAAAGGCCTGCAATGCACCCGTGGCCCAACAGGCGTTGAGGGTGTCCATGGGCGGCGGATTACTCCTTGTAAGAGAACCTCCTGTCCGTTTGCCTCCTATCCGATAAAAAAATGTATGATATTTTATAAGCAATCTATGTTACGGTAGTTATTGCTTTATCAATATTCAATGTGCATTCTAAAGATTTTGTGTCGAGAGGAATTACTTTATCTTGTAAAAAGAGCACACATTCGGTTATAATGAAATTTGTAAACTACTTTCATAGTCAATTTCAATTTCGAAATTTCTTTATTAAGTAACTTATAATTTAAATTTTATAACAATGCCAGTGTTAGTAATAAGTATCCTAGCAGTTATAACTATGGATGCCTAACTATGGGTTTTAGGAAACACTTGGTTTATAAAAAAACTTTTTACTGAATTTTAAGACATTTTATATGTGAGTTGCGTTCATGGTTTAACATAATATTAAGGTCACAAATATGTTTCCTTAGGAGAGGAAACATTTCTAAGTTTTTGTTAAAGGAAATGTACTTTTATAGTATTATTTTAACTTATTGTTTTATGGTCTTGTTACATTTCTAAAGGCATATTTTATGAAAGCATAAGTGTATATGATAATACAGAGTAAAAAAAAGCAATACCCTTCAAGTACGCGAGGGTTGCCATCCATCGGATAAATATGGCCCGTAGGAAATGATGAGAGTGCCGGCTATCGAGGGAGTCCTGACTTTGTAGAGTACGAAATTCAGTTAGGAAACTAATCTTTGTGAGATAAAACTTAATGGCACATTTAGAAAACTCGATAGTAACAGCTTTCAATAGATTTCAAAGATAGGTTTAGTGTTTAGAATTAGGGAGGAAAACATATACAAGAAGGTATGTTCAACATAGCTAAACTCTTGTTTCATCAGTTTGCTTACTAAATTTAAATTTTATGTAGGAATAAAAAAGTGAAAAGACAAAATCAACTGGGAAACAGATTAACTCCTCAATTTTTTTCAATCATTATTAAATATCCTCAATCTATTGTTCCTTCAACAATAAATATTTTGGAGTCCTTTATAACAGTTAATTATACTTAATTAATACAATTCAAAATCGCTGGTCTCTTAACTCATTAGCATAGCGTCGTCCATTACCCTTCGATCACTATTCACTTCACAATCCGAGGGCGCAATGGGCGATAGTCAGAAGTAATAATAATGAACAGTTATCTAAATAAAGGAATAGTAGCTTATAAAAATATTATAAGTAAACTCAAAAAACACTGGATTTAAAAAAAATGATTTAATTGATGAAGTTTCTTTCTAATTGATATACATAAATTATATTGAAGTCGCGAGAGCGTAACCGTAAGTTACCAAGTTTCTTCAACATTACTTCTTGATTTTGTTATTAAGGACTGTCTGGTTATCTGTTGTAAATATTCTGTGACGCACTCTCTTCAGTGCGTGACGTATTGAAAAGCGACGAGCCGTAAAGACGAGTATTTATTTCGTCTTGTCACTTCGTTCATTGATTTTTCCTCGATTTAAATCCATATTTTGCTTTATTGTTATAGCTGTAAAAACAAACACAAAACACATTCTGTTTATAGATGAATAGAGTTGATTAGAGATGAATAGAAAGTTATATTACATTTATAAATGTAATTTAACTTTTAAATATCTAAAGATTAGCCGCTCAGGCTTAGGTACCTGCGAAGTATTAATATTTTCCGTGAATTTTTTTATTACTTCAGTTTTTATAAACTATTTATTTAACATTTGTATATTTTGACTACAAAAATTTAAAATAAATACTTTTTGAAAAGGGCGACAAATGACAATTTTGACTTAGACACACGTTAACTTAGTTCTACTAGCAGCAGAAGCGCAGCCGCAGTCGTAATTCGTAACAAGGAAAGCTCAAGTATTACAAATAATTTTTCAACAAATTGTGTGTATTCGAGGGCAAACAAAGAACCATTTTGGTAAGTGCTTAATCGCTTTAAATTACCGATACTTTTTTTATTATGACAGCGATAGCGTGAATCAGCGACATAATTAATCGAGGGAATAATTATAATATTCTACAACGTTTTTTAATACTATTAAAAAACATAATCGGGCTCAATACACAGGTCAATATTTTATAAATTATAATATACACAGTGGATACTGGAATAGAACAAGGGTTATCAAAGGCAGGAGTAGTATTAAGATGCCTAATTAGCAATTACAGCATGTAAGACGACATATGCTTAATTTGGCTTTAAAGTCGTGCTCAGCTCCAAACTCAATATATAGAGATAGCTTATAGTGTCAAATTAGCGGGGCCTTGCAGTAATTAAACGCTCCTATTCTCTAACAAGTAATGAAACTACGCTTCCTTAGTTCAAATTAAACTAAGCTATGGAAACAATCCGCTGCATGTCAGCACTATTGACTTTTTAATTAAACTTCTCACTATCTTCACATTTCGTTTGAAGTATGAGCGATTATAAATCGAAACTAACTATAAGAATGTGTTCATAAACACTCAGAGAAAAGTGATAGCTTACATTTTTAAAGCAGGAAAATCGATAACATTTATACGTGTCATGTGGTCACTTTATGATTCTATCTATAATTAAAATGTAAATCAATATAATATCAGTGTGGTGACTTAAATGTGATTGCGTAACAAGTGACCGATGTTCGTATTTATAATCGGATTTCATAAGAAAAAAGTAGTTTATGTTCTGTTGTAAGATGCTAATTAAGGTTTTTAATTAAAAGTAAGATTTTTATGACATATTACTATGATTCTTAAGTTCAGCACGAATCACCAAGAATATATTAAGTTCCAATTACTTGTTATAACATAACTGCTGGCATATTATTGAACGATCTGTAACATGAAAACAGCTTTAGATTATCAGCAAATGAATCGTCACATAGTTTTGTAAACAGAAACTCAAAACTTGGTTATCGGTTCTTAGCCAAAGCTAATTTGTCAAATTCTCGTGGCTGGCGTAACCCGGGCTACAAATAACAAGATCACTGTAAAATTCAGCAGAGTGTAACGGTTCAGGAAGTCCTCATCTCTACGGTCGGCCTGAGTCAAAGACACTTTGATAACATTTGCCTTAGACGACCCACAAACGCAATTTAAATAAATCAAATTTGAAGCTATATCTCAAAATGCCTATTGGAGCAAATATTTTGCATAATCAGTTAGATCTACTGTGCTATGGTCGAATAATGATATAATTTTCACATTGCTTTGATTTAAATTTTTCACTTTTTCTATTGCCTTAATGAAAAACGAATTTAAAAAGGTCTGATACGTTTTTCTAAATACGCTGATTTCATAAAAAGAGGCCTCTCAATAAAAACATTCTAATTAGAAAGCTCCATCCGTCTCTATATAATAGTAATACTTATTATGTTCAGCAGTTAAAGCGTATACTAAGTGCAACAAAAAATTTATAACCTCATATTGGCATTTAAAACATTATTTAAGATTTTGATAAATATTATTAAGATTTATTTTTTAGAAGTAGATTACGTGAGACCCTAGTAAATTATATAGAAAATAGGAAAATTTTCTATAAAACAGAATCACGTAAAATATGATTTTGAGCAACGCGTCTCTTCGTAATCTAGTATCACAGGAACACCTGACGGTAGGGTTACCATATCTTACAAATATTTACAATAAAAATAGAGTTGTGCTAGTTCTATCAGGGTGCTTTGAATGGAGAATAGCATTAAACAAAATAAATCTAAATAAAAAAACTTAAAAATTCGTTAGTAGATCGTGATAGTTCGAAGTGAAAATAACTTGCATATATTATTGATTGCATAGATTTGAAGATTTTTTTATTTTATGTCAGTAAATACTTTGTATTATACTAATATTTATTATTGAATATTAAAATGTTACAAATAATTAAAGTCTCAAAGGATAGAGGAGAAAGAGAGAGAAATTATTTTCTCAGTACTATGAGATGGTTAGTCTTACGCAAAGCTTTAAATCACAGACAAGAATCACGTTTTTCAAACCCGTAAAACTGACTGTAAAACTGTGTACAGTTATGCAGTAATAAAAATATAAAACCACAGGATTTTATTCATAAAATCGCGTAGTTTATTTAAATTAAAGCATAATGTAGGTCGAATAGTTTAGCTGACACTAAGAAGGACAAATAGATATTCTAAAAAATACGATATTTAAAAACTTTGAAGCTATTAATCATATCAGCTCAACATCCTATAAGTTTTTCAATTAAGATTATGCGCAAAACTAAAAATTTTAACGACAACAAATATCTAAAGTATTATTTAAAATTGTTGATCATCTAACTCACGCAATTGTATTAGAGGTGTTAAAAGTATTGCCAACATTAACCCAGTTTACGACGCAAATGAAACACGGTAGAGAAAAAACAGAAGTCTCTGATTGAATTGTACAGCTGTTGGTATTCTTTGACAAAATTATTTCTATTGGAACATTTTGTTCGGTGAAAAAGTTAAATTGGATTTCTTATGGTTAAAGTGCCTTATGAAAGTGTCGGCGGGATGGTATTACTCTGCCACTCTGCTTTATATTATTACGACAATAGGCATTTTTACCACAGAACCAGGATTACAAATTTCGTTTATTAACTTAAGCCGGTCTTAATTTTGCGACCTTGTGTGATAAAATGTCTTTTATGCTTAACTTTATGGACAAAAATATATTTTAAGATTTTTTTACACAACAGGAATCATTTTATTTAGGCTTTCATAAATATTTTAGTGAATTAATGATATTTTTACTTTACCAATCCAAGTGTTAATTCTAATCTTCTTATACAAAAAGCGTTATAATAACTTTAAATATCTTAAAAAATAAACATAATATCATGTTCTATGAAATAATATCCCGCAACTAATAGTGCGGTATGCACAGACATATTTCTGGCATTCAAATCAAAACATTTCGTTCTTTCTTCATTCTGGAATTGAATCTAAGGCTATCCTGAAAATAGGCATGAGCTACATATTGTCAAGAGAACTTGTCAAAAGTAATAAACGTAATCGCTATGGCCACAAAGGATGGGTATTTTAATATCGCATTGTTCTAAAATTTATTTTACTTGGATCTTGAGTTTAAAGTTCACACGCCGAATACAATCCTGGAACAGACCGAAACAATTTTCAGAACAATTCCGTTTATACCCATGAATAAATGAAGAAATAATTAAAACTTTCACGAGAGTTTATTTAATTTCCCAAAATGTGAAACAATTATAAACTTGCAGCATGTATAGAGTTTAAACATTATGTTCAATAAATTGTTTCGTTCGAAGTTAACTAAAGCTGAATTTTCTGTTACTATTGAGCCTTTGTAAACACATGACGCGGGAGTCATTTGAAAATTTGAGAATTGTAATTTAATTATGAGAACGACTCTGATACTGCTACTTCTGTGTACCTACATTTTGTGATGTTTCGTTAAATTTAAGGAGGAGCCTCAAGTTAATGCAGACACTTACGATCATCAGATTTTTTGGACATTAAAAGATGCTAGAATCTTAGCTAGTTCGATTATCCTTTTGATTACTAGGCTTAGTACTTAAATTTGAAAACAATTATCAAGAAGTGAAATTTTTATTACACATTTAAGAAATTGTATCGATAATGATTTTATATTTAAATCTTTACCGTAGCGTAGACTAAAATATAAACCCGATGAACCAGTATATTAACATGTAAGAAAAGTAAAGAGCAAAAAGCTTTTTCCTAATAAAGTTATCTCAACAAAGCATTGCATACGTATAATTGTAAAAGCTTATTTTCATTTCTTCTTTAAGTACTTATATATTCATAGACGACTTTTGTGTTTTTTCATTTCAACTCGCATGACAGAATAGATGTCTACTATGATTCAGTTGATTTAGCTAAATCAAAGGCTTTATGTCTTGTCCAGTGAACGTTGAGGACTCTCAACTGTTGAGGCTGGAAAAAGTGCGATAGAGCACGGACCCTCGCTAAGACATAGGCACAATAGTTACTCTCGAATTATAACTAAGTCAAACTTATAGGTGTAGTTATAAGCTATGCGTAACTTTTTCAAAATACTAGCTTTTTAACTGCAAATTCGTCTCCATGTAAAGCAGTTAATTATGTTCTTTATATAAAACCCATCTATTTCCTATCTTTTCATCAAAATTGTTAAAATTTACAAAATATAATTAGTAACATAATATAGTAAAACATAAACAATACATTTTTCGTCTATTTTTGGTAACATCCATACCTTGTTGAGAAACTTTTGTGTACATAAATTTTGAAGACATCTAAAACAATGGGTGTGCATTAACAAAGCTTTATGGACATTATTACCTTAAGTCCTAAAACTAAGCTGATGAAATCTTACTACGGATGATACATGAGTATAAGTTCGTTGAAGGGCCTTTACGACACAGGTTTAAGGCGTATTATATTAATGTTTATTCTAATAAGTCAGCCTAAATTACTTTACTACATACCCATAGATTGTTTTATACTAAATGTATTAAGTTGAAAGAGATATATTACAGGCAGTATTGTAATTCGAGTGAAAGAAACATTAATTATCCTCCCGGAATTCGAACCTAGTATTCAGAACAATACGCAGATTCGTAAACTATTTACCTGAGGAGGCGGTTATTGCATTTTAATAAAGATTAAATTAAAAGTTTTTTTTTGTACTTGTAGATAAATTATTTTGGAGTCTTTACTTATATAATATATTAACAGATAGCTATAAAACTATATTTAAGTTAATATTTTTGTATTGAGAGGAAAACTTTGAAAGCTCAGGTAGTAAGAAATACCTATATTTATTATGTATAAAAGTAAATCATTATTGGACAAACAGCTGGCGCAGCGTCCCTTTGAGATAAACGTGAATATATCTCTAGAGAGAAATCGGTGGCCCCGTCACGGAAATGCGAGGGGACAATATTTCACCCAAACGTAGCACGCGGGAAAAATTAGGTGGTGCGCGTAACAATGAATGTAGAATGCTACGCTACGTAGCCGTGAATGTAGACACGCTACGCTGCGTCGTAGACTGTTACGCCTCTTGTTACTATAGATATTGCATTAAAAAATAACAATTAATAATTTATGTTTTCTATAAAATTAATCTAAATAAATTGTTTATAGATAAAATTTAATATTTGATCTTTAACTCAAGGTCGTCCCTAAAATAATCTGCCTTAGTGGTCGAAGGCGTGCCTTATCTCTTAAGAGCTACACAAGATACTCTCTGCCTAATATTACATTATTATCTTGTAATTTATTACTCTTACAAATTTTCGGATTCATGATACCAGTGACTGAGTACACTCAAGATTTTTATACAATGCCTTTATCATTTGTCATATTAAACTTAAGTATTAAATAAGACTAACTAAAATATATTTTCGGCAGTAATAAATCAATGTTTTTGTTTTCATAGTTTAAATTACAAAACGCCATGACTTTGCCAGTGTTTGTATAACACCGTGTTGTTTAAGTTGTATAACCCTTAACAAACAAACAAATTTAATTACTCGCTGTACCCTGCCAAGATAATGTATGTATTGAGCGTTTAACTGGCACACTCCTATCGTACGATCAAAAGCTTACTGAGTAAACTATTTTGAGTTTATGTAAAATGTTGCCATGTTTTTCGTAGTTTCTTTGTTTTATTTTACTTAGCTTGCATGGCAAACATTGTAACAAGTTCTAAGTATTTTAATTGAAATATAATTTTTAATAGATTTAACCCGTTTAATAGATGAAATTTTTAAGTTGGTATAATGATAATTTATAATCTTTTCATTTATTTAGTTAAAATTTTTTAATCAATTGTCTTTCGTAGGGTTGTAATCTTTATAACAGTATACCATATATAATTTAGTAATTAAATGTTTACAGCATAATTTTACCTACACTTACAGGAAGATTACAACAGAAACCTCTCCAGGGAAGGGAAAAAGCGTAGCAACCTTAAGTAATCCTTGCGACGTTCAGTCACAGCCTAGGCACGAGCAACAGCGTTGTCGAGAGCTGAAATTAAGTGCGCAGTGAAGAATAGGTCGCGATTGTGGAGCGCCTTGGACGCCCCACCTAGGGAAATTAAGACACTAAGTCACTTACAGATCTGCTAGATCTCATATACCTCTAATTTATGACACTAGTCTTTTTCGCGTTGGCGGTTAAAATCACTTTTATACTTTATAATATAAAACGGGACGAAGACTTGAGCGTGTTTAACGAACTGTACGTTATTGTTTTCTGTTCGCTTTTCTTTGTATAAATCTGTATTGTTTACTTCGCTGAATTTAACGTCGCCAACAAACTGTGCCGTGGGCTGAGCGATTAGCAAATGTTTACCAGCCAATTTCCATGCAAAAAAGAAATATTTATTATAAATTCCAGAATATCTGATTTCAATTATTAATAACTTCTGTGACATAACTATAGTATTTATTTTTTTCATTGTAACTGAATTACGTCTGAATAGTGCGGAGAATCCTAGATCTGATGTCCGGTGAGACAAAAATGTTAAGATTTGAAAGGCGTAGAAACTTGGAAAAGATAAATGAAACGAAGACAAAATGTGTCTACCTCACGTCTCACTCGGGGCTCAGGAGACTTCACATACCTTCAGGTTTACCTTATTTTGGCTATGCAAAATTGTATCTCAGACACCTAAGCTGCTATCTAAGAGTTTACGTTTTCTAATTCTGGTTCCATTAGATCCCATTTATTGTACAATGGCTTAAACATTAAATTATATAACTTGCAACATTCGCATTGTTAAAACATAAATTTTCTTATACTACACACAATTGGAAAATATAAGTTAACTTTTAAGGTATTCATTTATTTATTCATACTCCAATAGGTAATCTATCGTGGATTCGATCATTATTTAACTAAGCAAAATTCTAAGGATGTTTATAAAATAATAATATTACTTGGTATTCTGAATTTATTTTAAAAATAAATGAAATTGTGACTACAATAACCTCAGCTAACAATAAGATCTGACGTTTTCTCTGTCCCCTATACCATATTTTTTTACACAACCAATTCATGTTTATGTGTCGAATTTATACAGATTCTTTTCTATTAGACTAGTCGTATGCGCTTATTATATTGAGCCTGTGTCGATTTCCTTTCAATGTATTAAGAAAAGCATTTCAATGCTTCTATTCGTGAAATATGAAATTCTTTTGAATCGAATTGTGGAGTGAGAGGTAAGTAGTCGATGAAAGCCGAAAGCAGGCGATATCTCACCTTTGCAAATCGCCGTCCAATGCCGTCTCAGTGAGGTTTGTCGTTCCGGCGCGGATGGTTGCGCGTCACATCAATTCGAAAACACGCGTTCTCCGCGATTCTTGAATCGTGATGTGATTTGTTACATCAATTATTGTGCGAAGGGATACATACAAAGTTTTTATAATTGAGTTGCTTAAACATAACATTGCGTTCTGTAAGTAATAATGTTATTAATTGTTTTATTTGTGACAGTAAAAACGGACAGCCTGGTCAGTAAAACGGATATCGTTGTTTTTTTAAATATATTTTACTAAAGCTCCAAAACACTGAGCTTTTTCAACACTTTGTTTAATAAATGTAAGATTTTATATTACAGTCATTTAAAGTGCTTCCCTTACTTAATCAAAATAATATTTGTATCCGCACTTTCAAGAATAAATTTACGATTGGTTTGGTTTAACCTAACCAATTTTTAAATTTATTTAATTTTGTGACCACTCAGTGATCAGCCTTCTGTGTCTATTATGTTATGTTTAACAAATAATAATTTCATAAGGCTAACATGGATCTAAAAGGATTTTTTTCTCTTATAAAATCTCAATATTAAGACTTAAAAATCCTCAAGGCGTTTTATATTTGAATATAAAGATTGCATTAATCCATGGATTGCTTGCTTTTTAAATTTGTACAAATACTATCCAAAAGCCCCGTAGCCCGTGAGAATTTGCTCCATGTAGGGTGCGAAACGCCTCTCTTTTATCATCTTGTAAACGTTTATTTATTTAAAGCAGAGTCGATTTTGAAGGATATTTTCTGTTTGTAAGCGAATGTAATTTAAAAAATTGATTTAATAATTTCATACGTTAAATAGTTATTTTCTGTTTTTGGAAGAGGAAAGTTCTTATTCCTCCCGCCACATAAACGACTTATTAAAGGACAAGCAATACCATAAACCTTTATTCAAATTTATTAAAAATTGAAAAAATTAAAAGGTACAGTGTGTTGTGAATTATTCTAAACTAGCGACCCGCCCCGGCTTTGCACGGGTATAAAACATATCTAAAAACCTTTCTCTTCAATCACTCTATCTATTTAAAAAACCGCATCAAAATCCGTTGCGTAGTTTTAATGATTTAAGCATACAAAGGGATATAGGGGAAGAAAAAGCGACTTTGTTTTATACTATGTAGTGATAACAAGTTATAAATTACAAATAATAAAAATACAGACATGGCTTAAAAATATTGTGACCAAGCCAAAAACTTTTATAAAAAGTTCATATTACAACAGCTATTCGTTAGGAATCTGTCAATATATATTTTGACATCTACATTACTCACAGTTGCAATAGTTTCCCAGAAGTCTTTTTCTTAGTGACGTCTATACAAATTATATGAATGATAGAGGACATTTCTTATAGTTTAGTAGGGTAGTATTTCGGATAGTCTTTACATATATTCTCATGAAATACGTAAGAAATAAACCGTCTGGCTTAACAATAACTCCTTAACGTTCCGATAACAATAAGGCATGTTAACTTGAATATAAATTTATGAGACTGAATTGTGAATTGAGCTGAATAAATTCATATCATATAAATAATCATAAAATCTTTGTTATTAACAGTTTTTCTAAGCAACTGTTAATTTAAAAATGTCTACAAATATAATATAAGCTTTGACTCATCGATATAAAAATGAGCAATTTTAATTTGATACCTACTAATGAAACTTAATTCATAGTTTTGAACAGAATTAGGTAGGTAAAGTTTAAAACGTAGTTCGAGCAAAAATTTAAACGCATTAAATTCCTTTTCAAAGTAATAAACTATAATTAATTCTTAGATTTTTATTTATTTTTGAAATTAATTATATTAACAATTAAAAATCTAGCTCTCAGTCTAGCTTGATAGTACTTTGAAATTTTTGTTGGTATCTTATAAATTTTTTCAATTAAATTTTGGCTTCAATGAAGTCTATAATATACAAGACAAACTAATAAAAGTCGAGTTAAAAGTACAGGTACATATTTAAACCTCTTTTAGCCAACGGAACGAAACTCATTTTCTTTTTAGAAATACGTATTTCGACACTTTAAATAGATGTATTGACTTTGTAACGAGGGAAGAAAATGAAAAGAAAAAATGGTTATCCGGAATGAGGTTAAGATTCGTAGCGACTAAATAATCGCCTTCCCTAAAGGAATTAAAAGATTTAAATATCTGCAAAATGAGAGCCTAACTTTATAGCAAAGAAGATTATTTATAATATGCTTAATTGCGGTATTAATTCTTTACTTAATCGATTATTAGATTTTTAATGCGCAATAACAAAAGTCCTTTTAATTAGGCAAGAATTAAGCAAAATCCGGCGAGTTTTTCGTAAAATGAAATTAGTCGAAAAAGCTGCCGCCATTAAAATTACATTAGCATAAATAAGAGAAATGCTAATCTAGGGGAAATAAATCTTTGTGAAGAAATGAAATAAGCCTGGGTGCCTCTCAATGATGCTGTGACAGATCTATTTGGTGGCTTATAACTTGACTTTGTTCTTCATTCTTATATTTTTCTCAATAATGACAAACATTTTCTTTCTTATAGAACTTATAATACATTTATATTACAATTACAATTAAATTAAGGGTCTTTCAGATATTGTAACAATACAATATCTAGGCTTTTATGTAGCTTCTTTTATTTAGAACAAAATTCTGCTTTTACTATATAACATTTTAAAGGTATATATTTTTCATACACTACTTTCATACATTCAATATCACCGACTGATAATCTATTCATAAAATATTTAGAAAACTTTAATATTATGACGTATGTTTTAACAGGAATAGAAGACTGAAGAAATTAATTTGTCAACTGAGTTCTGCAATTGTTATTTAACTTAAAAGAAAACATAAATAATTTTAAGTGCAATAGGCGGCTGTATTAACTAGCATTTCTTCCATACAACCCTTTTAAAGATTTTCATACGAGATTATTGCATCAATTATGAATATATTTCAATAAATATTTTTTATTTAGTAGGTCACACTTCATGGCTCGGACTGTCAAAATTTTACTTTTTGAAAATATCTTTTATTTATTTCTTTTGAATACAATTCGACTTATTCTTTTCTTATATTTTAATCGTCTACTTTTCATACGCAGAAACTTAAATAAAAAAAGAGAAATATCGGTTCGAGGCGTATTATACATATAATATTTTATATGTATAAGCGAACTTTAAGTATCAGAGTTTATTGTTCCAAAATTTAGAACAAAAGCTAAATAAGCCCCAAGGTGGTCTCTAGAACCAACCTGTTTTTCTCTCTTCGTAAAACTTAAATATTTCTATCATAAGTTTGTACAAATACCCCTGGAGATCTGCGTATCATTTTGTTACAAAAGTTTAGCACTCTTTTATTCTAATTAGTCCTCGGGGATATAACTTGTAGCGAGGAATGCTCAGGGCCTGTCATCTAATAATATCAGACAGTTTTAATGTATGTATTTATGCTGATTTAAATGGACAGGAAATTAGCCTTTGTTTTCGTTTGTTGTTATGTGGATTTAGAATGTATTGTAAACCTTTACTGACAGATTTATTACAAATAAAAATACTTCAAAATTAGGTAACATTCATCTAAATCAAGCATTTAAACAAAAAACTACTTAAAAATCAATCAAAAAATCACAAAAGCTAATGTCCTTGCCATGTGATTTTTAAAACATTTAGTTTATTGTAGGTTTGTGGCTCAGGAGTTCACGCGTATGCGTATTAATTACATCGGAAATACATGTTTCGATTGGGTTGACACAGAAGGCTGGTCAGCTATTTTCCTGTTAAGAAAATTACCAGGAAAACAGATATAGAAATATGTCTGCAGTATGATCCACACTTGATATCACTTTTATTTAGATAAAAATAAGATATAAGACTCAATAACAAGGCAGACATACCTATTTAATATACAAGGTAGTGCAAAGATTGCTTGTTATTACTTATAATTGAAAGGTGTGCTTGTTAGGTTTCCACTAAATATGACACTACCTAATAAAATGAAATTGTAGCACACGTATTAAACATACATTTAAAATAACTTCCATTTCAATTAACCTAAATCAGTTTTAAGTATGTAGCATAACACATTAATTTTATTTCTGCGACCAACGATGACGGGCACTCATTTTCTATCCTTTTTCGTAACTTGACTATATATTTTTTAAGAATCTTTGTATTTTGCTAATGTAATTTTATTCAAAATAACTTGAACGTCTTCTCACTTAACGTTTGCAGTCAAAGGGAAATATTCGCGCTACAACGCTCCTTCATTGGTATAATTCTGGAAATGCCAACGTACCTAGCATATTTTATAGAATTCTAACCATTTACAAAAGATGCTGCGACTGAGTTAAACGTTAAACGAGCTGAAAAAATGTCTATAGGAAGACGCTCTCACTAACCTCCGTTAAAGCGATGAAGTTGATTTAAGAAATATTCTTCCGAGCTTAATTTGGTGGAAATGCCTACTCCATTTCTCCTTATATCAACCGAGTGCTTTAGACCTCATTAAAATTATGAAGATTTGTCTACCTTCTGGTGGATTTCAATTCAATTAAAAAAAGCAATTTGAGAGTTTTTCCGTCTAAAAACAGGAATTAATATTATTCCTAGACATATTCACTGTTTTTTTATGTGATCTTCTTCCACACCTAACAATTCAATTTTTTTACCTGAAAAGCTATACAGGCAGTCCTAGTACTTGCGGCATATTAGGATCTCGAAATACGCGACTTAAATCGAAATGACGTAAGTCGAGACATATTTTTTCATATGTTTACAGGATAAACTCAAGGGTTAGGTTCCACACGGACTCAAAATTTAAAAAAAACTGCATTTATAACAAAGGATATACATACTTTATTATCAAAAGTTCTTAAAATAATTATATAATATGTATTTATAAAATTGCTAGATATTTTTGGTATTTGTGTGTTATTAATTTTAATAATAATGATTAAACTTTAATAATCAAAAATGTAAGTAATGAGAAATAATAAATTAAACTTTTGGCTTAAAGAAACTATCAATTCTAGATTGCTTCGCTTCTTTCTTCTTGCTATCATACAGGTCTTGGTAACACAGATAGGCTGCACAAATTTTGTTATTAATATTTAAACTTCTCTCAAAATTAGGATCAAAAGTGAATTCTCCTGTGCCGGAAATCGAAACAATTGAACGTATGTTTGAGGAATAGTGTCAAAATATTGTTCGACGTAACTTGAAACGACGTAAATCGAAATGACGCAAGTCGAGGACTGCCTGTATTTAAATTTTATATACATACTAACGACTAAGAGCGAACGCCATTCAATCCACTACAACAATTATTATATCTGTGATACTTATTTTATATATCTACTCCTTTTATTTATTAAATTATTGTTGTTTGCATTTCAGAAATGATGATAACCAAAAATATAACCAAAAAACGTCGACGTTGCGAAAATCAATTGAATAAACCCACCCGTAGGTATCCAATTTCCGATATAAACCGAATAATACAAGTTTTCTGATGACGCACAATACATTCATATTCGCTGCCTCAGCAATTGTCTTCCCCTACCGACACGTATTACAACGATTTCAATTCATCCCTAAAATATTCCACGTGCAAAAAATAGTGGGCACCGGCCTCTAAGCCGATGGAATGAAGCGAAAGGATCCTAGGAAATATGGCGTAATATCACAACAGATGTCTGCGATAGTTATGTCAACTGGCCATCCATTCACAAAGCTAATAAAAGATTCAGCAGTGCCGTTCAGCCGAAAGGGTCTTTCCACGGCATTGGCATCTTAAACGAGAATTTTGAGGTTGTCAAACGGACCGCCAGGGTTATTGTATGAATAAGATTATATTCAAAATTAAAATCTTATACTAAAATCTGTATAAATGTAAATATTATAATATGTAAAATATGACTAAAAAATTACTGATTAACTTAACAACTAGAAGATATCGGATGATATTTTTGAGACATTAATAACTAAATATTTAATTTTCATAAAGATATTAAATAGCTCCATCATTGTAATATACTTTATACAGAAGGTACGTAGCGTAGGTACCTAATTTATCTACCTGATATTTATTAAATTATTTATTTTTTTAAATTGAATTGTGAGATAATATCAAATTTATTAAATATTACAACAAAAAATTATATTTCAATCTCTGAAAAAAAATATGTCCCTATAAAATTGGATTGAAAATAAAATCACAGAAACATAAGATTGAATGTTACTGAATAACATATAAGATCAAAATAGCGATTGGCAATACGGTATTGGAAAGGTTTCCTATAATGTACGTGAGGCGGTCAAAAACAAACTTGGGTAATAAATAAACCTATCCTCTGCGAAAAAGGCTTCCATCAGATAATTCACTCTTGGATAATTTAAAATAGCCCACGTAAAGAAATGCAAATAGCAATATTTGGTTTGGTCGATGACTTCATCATTTACTTCAAGTAGGTATAAAATATATCTAATATTGACTATTATATCGATGTATTTATAAATAAAAGGCTAAGCGGTTTTAAGGCCACAAATTATTCTTTATGAAACTGACATCTGTTAACGTTATTGGAAATTATTTAGCATCTTACAAATTTATGTTTCTTCGCACTCAAACCCAAATCTAATACTTGCTAAATGGAATAAATACCAACCTGTAAAATCAAGGCAAAATTCTTGCCTATATTAAATTTGCTAGCTATTCCAAGCAAATAATTAAGCTATTATATTTGAAAAATTGGTAAGGTTTATTTGAGCAAGTGTTGCATTAAATCTTGCTAAAATTTAGCTTCCTTAAGAAAATATTGAAATAAACGTATCGACTAGTTATTACATAATCACAACTTTCGCATAGTATAATGTGGTCACGTTTCCGAGTTCAATTTACCGAACAAATCTAGTAAGGGGTACACTTGAACTGCCCTCTGTCCTTTCCAATTGACTGAATGTTGTACAATATAATCGAATTTTTTTTTTTATCATAGCTCCTATTTTTATTAGCATAACTTTTCAGAAGGGTTCGATAGAGATTAAAGACGTTATTTACTCACGTATGCAAATAGTATTAAACTGTTTTACAAAGGTAGAGGGGAGTTAAACGGATGTATTTCGAAGCGGTTCCGTTTTTACAGATTTTTTTTAAACAATTTCGAAATTGCCACTTGCAGACACCATCTGCCTGTCTAGGCTTTTCCAGTCTAAATTGACTTTGAACAGATAAAAATATAATTAACATTTCCAAATTTAAATAATATATTACTACTAAAACAATTTATGTTTAGGTGACTCAATGTGAGCGATCTCTGTAAACATGCTGAAGAATAGCGCTACAACAAAAAAGAAACAATATATAGTTAATGTGGGTGCGAGCGTGTGAGTGCAGAATGTAACAATGTACACCGTTAAGTGGTTTCGCCTGTTCGTGGTGCTCACTACCTGCTGGGCTCAGGAAGGAGAGTGGAGTGAAGATGCAGAGGATCTTGGTTAGTAACTATTTTATTAATAAATATTTGGTACTCATCTTGTATAAACTAGGTAATTGTTATCTACTGTCACAAAGTTGGAGTATACGTTGTAAATAAGTGTGTATAACAATAACTACTTTTGTGGAGAGGCAATATTTTTTATTGTTTAATAAGCTCTATCCATGTATTTATTACAGTGAACCTATTAAAAAGTCGCACCCTTGATAATTAAAAAAAATTATTCATAGAGAACTTAATTTTTAACACGTAAACACATTATTTCTTTATTGAAAATTGCTCCATTATCTATTTCTAATTGTCATCCTGTTTCTTTAAATAACCTTAATCTTTAATAGTCCACAGTAAAAAGTTAAAAGACAAGATAGTAAAAAGTAGTAATTTGAAAGGCCGAGGTCCTGTGGGAGCCTGCGCTGGAAACCCAGAAGTTAAGGGGTTGTCAAGCATTTGTCTTAATTATTCTTAACTAGCGCCTCGTGACTCAGTTATTTCCTCTATTGTACAAGTTATTTTATTTTCTTATTCAACTCTCAACGGGTTATATAGTTTCCATCTTATTATACAGAAATAATTGTTAAGTTAAAATGTTTCATATTTAATAGTTGTAACACTTAATGTCTAGATTGTAATTAACGTAAACTGCCCTACAGTTACTTATACGTATTATGTGTGTGCTAAATCTGTAATCAATAGGTCGAAAACTTAAATAAGAAACTACACTACTACTTAAATTATAACTTACACTTTTTAAAAAACCTTTTCGATTTTTTGCTTATTATGTATTGCCGCTTGAACAGCATGGCCGCCTCTTTTTGAACCCGCGACAAAAAAACAGCGGTATTAGGTATGAGTTTCACATGTCTGTGTGTCTGTCATCGTAACTCCGAAAGGAAAATACCGGTTTTGATGCAGATTTTTTTTTGTTTGGAAGCTGAAGTGATCGATTTTAGCTTCAGTTCATGAAAATATATTCAATTATTTATGAGATATTCTTATTTATAATCCCCCTTGTCGGAGGTTTTATAACAACAAATATAGGCAGCATGTCTACATTTGTTGTTATTTATATCTATATATTCTACGCTTATCAATTAGCAGTCCATGAATACCTTGTGATGCAAAGGATGTCGTTATATGTGTGTATACTATATTTAAACGTAGGTTTTTTATTATTCTAATTCTTTACAAAGAAAGTCGTGGGCATACGGTAATAATTTCATAAAACCGTTATTTATTTAAATTTGGATATCTCTTATTGCTTTTATCTTGCGCCCTCTGAATCGACGTTGCGATCAAATTAAACAAAATCGAACAAAGTCAAGTGGGAATCGCGATCAAGCCATTAAAAGCGATTGCTTGTCGAAAATTAAAATGTTATATTCCTGTTTGTACGATGCCCGCTATCCCATGCTTTTCTGATTTTTATTGTAAAGCTCACCGGGATTTGTGTTCATACATAACAAATTGCTCACTTTAATTGGCGACGTGGAAATGATGAATTGTTTAATTCGCGTTTCAGTTGAAAGATCACATTATTATTTTAAAAATATAATAATTTTCTTCTGAAGCAAACAAAAATATTTTTGAATTATATCAATAAGTACATGATGAAACATTATTGTATAGGCGATGTGCTTCTGAAAGTCATAACTCAATACAAATAGTTCGTAAAGTTGTTAAAGAAACAGCAAAGTTTAACCACTGTGTTAGCGTCTTGATCCAAAAGAACAGCTCATTCAAGTTTGATTTCGCTGTCGGCAAAAAAACAAAGTTCGTTCCAATTAAAAAGTGCTCATGCATAGGAACTCCACTTCGATTTTATTGGAGCGATTAATTTTATTGCGAAAATTTCTGGACAGCGGAACGAATGGAAAATGGGAGTCGGATGTAGCTTCACCGACCTTTTGTGGTTCCACGATGGATGGGCTTGTTCGGTAAAAATCTAATCAAAGAGCAAGCACCCAAAAAAGTATTTAGTAATTCGAAAGTTAAATAAATGATTTATCCAATTCAAGATATGTGACTGCAAATTTTCTATTATTTATTTTGTACCGGTATACGTCAAAGAATTCCCACATCACATCCATGGCTCCTATTTCAGAACGTACCTCAAGAACTAAATAACAAAATTCATTGAAAAAGGACGATAAATAAAAAGTTTTTTTTTTCTAAAAGCATATCATTCTTTCTTTAACATTATATTTGATGAATGTATGGATAACACAGGCAATCTATACAATTTAAATATATAAACTTTGATATATTAATATTTTGTATTAGTTATTTGAATATATTATTTAATAATATCAAAGATACACTTAAATGCAGCCTTCGTAAAAGAAGAAAAACGAATTTGCACTAGAAGTCAGTTCGACTAGTTCATTAAACGTTAGTTCAGCAACTAACTGCGAAGTAGGACGTGCTAACCGAGTAGGTCATGTTCAAAGCTCTACGTGTCCCCACAATAATTTTATTAATATTGCCCTCAGAAGACTGTCACGCGCTACGTTGCTCGTATATCTTAGAGGGAAAAAATATGATATATTGAGAGAACGGGAGACGTAAGAGCATTGCAGTGCTCAGTTTAGTGTCTATTTAGTGAGGAGCTTTTGTTTATAGAAAATACTTGAGAAAATTATGCTTTAAAATGTTCGCTCAAGATTTTATTGAAGCATTTGATGCGGTGAAGAATTCAGGTTTTAATTTCTTATATTTTCTTTTATAACTGAGCATAAAATCTTGATAAATATTTTAAAAAACATTTTGTCATCGGTTAATCACGCACTGGATCATTAAACATTGCTTTACCAAGCTAAAAAAAAAAAGACAATTATGTATCAATAAGTTATTTCAAACGGTTTGTATTCACAGCCTAATTATAATAAAGAGTGGTGTTTACTAAGTGTGCCCCGCGGTTTTGCCCGCGTTATTTAGCCCGTTGATGTTACATAGACTAAAGAATACTCGTTTTTCTAAATTTATAAATTAAAACATACAAATTGCAATTAAGTGTTTATTAAAATTCTTAGAGATAGTTCCCTAAGTATAACTTAAAACGTCATGATATCCTTTATTTTATGTGTTTTAATTGTATTTTTCCATACAATTTTATACTGAAGTTGAAAAATATAATACTTGTATCTCTAAATTATCCCACAGGAACATACAACAGGTATATAAAGTACCCTATATGTTAATTCAGAGCATATTCCGTTTGCGTGCCAAATTTCATTCAAATCCGTTCAGCCGTTTAAGCGTTCATTCATTGAGTCACAAACATACAAACTTTCGCAATTATAATATTAGTCGCATTTATAAAATTAATACTAGACATTTTAAATAAAAAGCATTGCAGACTTGAATAAACAATTTTTTTATTAAACTATTGTCCATAACATTTTTAACGATAATCCGTAACGTAACTTGAAATAACTGACCTAAGCGTTAAACATGATTACAGCTAATGATGAGTCCAACATTGAGTTATAAACTACGTGAAATACCACATCAGTGCGTGTCTGTAAATGAAAAAATATAAAATATTGCTATTACTAATGTTTGCATGTTTGTACATTCCTACCGGCTGTTGTTCGCCGCAATTATGAGTGGAACAATTCTTTAGTGCCCTCAAACACGACATAATCTTAACCTTATAGCTGTGCATTAAGCTACAACCCTTAATTTAATATAATTTATATTTCCTATGCATTAGGCTTTACATTATTGAAAATTTAAAATTGAATTATGTAATTCTTTGGCGGTGATTTGACGTCTTAATTGATGTCACATCAAACTTTGAAATGTTAATTATCTACATTCTAAATTGAGTATAACGTTATTACTGAAACGAAATTTATCAACTTATTCTAGACTTATTTATTTGGAAACGTGATTTAGTACAATAAACAGTTTCAATACAATTATTGAATGTGAAAAGAAAAAATAACATTTTTTCTTGTTCTCTGATAAAGATATTATAATAGCAATATTATTTTATTAAAATCAACATAACAGATATATTTTCAGTAAATGGAAAGTTGTCTTTTATTTAACAATTTGACCTCTGCAACCTTTACAATAACTTCGCCTAGAGGCGTAGATTTACTAACATGATTTACAACAAACATTTATTGTGTTCAAAAAATGGCGACCAAATTTCGGACTTATGTGCTTGATTTTTTCTTTTATATTTGATTATAAATATAATGTTATCCTTAGATAATTACAAGTTTTAATACTCTCAGCTATTCAAACTTAATGGAAATCATTTATTGTTAATTTAACTACTAAAATTGCGAAGAACTATCACGCATTGGTTAATTCTATACAATTTGAGATGAATTGCTTAAATATCTAGTCCGCTGTATAAAAAGGAATTATAAATTCGATTTCCGAAGAAACAATATTGTTTTAGTCATGTCTAATAAGTAGATGAAATATAATAAATGAATGCAAGATGTATCCAAAATGGATCTCCTTGTTATAGAAGTAACATGAAGATGTAATCTATCTTTATTTTGACCATTCTTCACGGGAAGTAAATTGAAAAGTCCAAGTAAGTATAAATGATGGTGCGCATTACTCGGCCAGAACACGTTGACAGACTCCCGTAAAAGAGGATTATTTGATGCGGTGCGAATGGGACATTTTAATATTACACCTATTTATATTCATGCTCTTATCGCGTTAGGGAGAAATCAAGAATAAACGCGTTGGCAACGAAACAACGATATTCACTTAGAGTACTTCGAACGATAAGTGTTTCTGATATTGGAAATAAACGAAATACTTATGCCAAGAAATTGTCTTTAATAGTAAGCGACATTATTGCACACTACCGCCGCCTTTTGCGAAGTTTTTTCTTTTTATTCGACAAAAACGAATCGTAAATAGTTGTGAGAAATGGGCGCCTAACACACATAATATATTTAGTAACACTCAGCGATGGATTGAAACATGAATTCTTCATAGTTAATATGAAAAAGTCTTAGTTTGTGTGTCAGAAATGACCCAATAGGTAGGTATATCCATTTATAATTGAACCCAAATAGTTCCCTGTGTATATTTGGTTAAGGCGGTGAATTGTATGAATCATGTCATATAACCCCTGATATATTGATGCATAAATAGATGCAAACAATGATGCAAGCAACACCCTTGTTTGACGTGTATGTGTTTGAGGCATCGTATCACCTAAACGAATGCACCGATTGTGATGCGATTTTTTTTTCAAACCTGCCGTGATAGAGATGGTCTCTTGGTTAGCTTATCTTAGCTATCTGTTCATCCATTTATATGGTATTGTTATTTGTAAATCACTTTCTGAGTCATTTAATTTACTATGTTAGACTTCTTAACGTTAAGAAGTTCAACGTTTCATAGATCTTTAAACTTTATTAGTATCAAGTAAGTAAATGATACTAATACCATTTTCAGATAAAAATAATATAAAGAGGGGGCAAAAATCAAGAAGTCAGAAAAAAGTGTATTTAATTGATTTAATTATCACGTATTGATAAAAAGTGGGTTTATATTTTTTGTAATCAAACACTTTTCGCTAAGAGCGAGCAAAAGGATAAAATTGGTTAAACTTGGTAAAAGTTCAAAAGCAGGGTAAAAATGCTATTATGGTATCTCTAACTTAAATAACTATATCATTTTCCATTTTCCATCATCATGCCATCGGTTAACGATACCCTTGACTATTTAAGATTTTACTAAATATATATTATCTAAAAGTTACTTGTTGTTTGTTTAATAATAAATTCTATATAAAATTTAAATTAATTCCAGTGTCGACGGTGGACGTGGATGCAGTTCTGGGACGTACTGCGTCTTTGCCGTGTGACGTCACACCGGATGCCAACGAGGACCGTGTGTACATGGTGCTGTGGTTTCGCGCCGGAAAGAGCACGGGTGGAAAACCAATTTACAGGTACAAATATTTATATTTCAAAATGCGTGTTGTGCAAAAAAACTAACTGGTATCCGATTTTCACGCTCTTATTTTTCTAAGATGTTTTAATGAAGTTCTTCGATACACAGATAACTCCAGAAAATATAAAATATTACGTTCGCTATAAAATAAGTTATAAGCTATAAAAACAATGTATATTGTGAGATGAGTTCGCAAGTAAATTTGACTATGCAGATTTTCATAAATATGGACTACTCTTTATTATTAAAATGTATAGACGATATTATAGCCTAATAATTCAGTATTCCCATTTTATTTAATCATTTAGAAAGACCATTTCATTTAGACCTATTTGAAATGTTACGATGGGCGAGTCATGAAACGACTGGAAGTCCTTGCTCGACCAAGCCAAAGCCCAATGAACTCTATGGTAGAAGTAATATTCCCATTTCATTTAATTCTGAGGGCGAGGGACAAAAAAATTTTTAAGCTGGTTGTATCAAAATTCGATTTTTTTAACAATTTTTAATAATTATTCATATAACAACACATATATATATATCGACCCGACACACAATATTGAATCAAAGCCTAGTTATTGTTTGAACAAAATATACGCTGGAATTTTTAGTTCGCAAATTATCTTTTGCTTTTATATCTGAAAGGATATTAAATATCAAAGGCCGAGCATATAGTATTTTCGTTATTTATACTTGTTTTTTAAGCCCTCAGAGTGCTTACACAGTGCTTGCAAATACAAAATGTATTTGGCTAAATGGAAAAAGAAACGTTAAAATAAATATTTTACTGAGTTTTGGAGATATTTCACACTACATAGTATTGCTTACATAAGAATGGTTTTATTCAATCAGGTTTAAGGCTTTAGGCTTTTTTCCTTAAACCAACTGAACATAATATAAATATTACTGTGGATGTAACACTTCATTCAGCAATTAGCGTAACTTAAATAGTAGCATGTAGCAATAAAGTCAATATTTCTTTCCTTCGTTATTGCACTTCACTTGACAGTGGATAAAGGTCAAGATCTTCCACTTAGTTATAATTGAAACATATTGCACTTGATCATTCAAGCTATTTTACAGCTTAGCTGAAAAAACTGATCTATCTAATTGTTTTTTGTGTTTAAATCAAATCAGCTGTACAGTACAAACACGTAATATATATAATCGTAATAGAAAAGTTCGATACTAAAATTAACGTAATAATAAACGTGACGTGATTGTTAATTAAAACTTATATAAAATCCAAAGTTTAATTATTACAATTGCTGTAATATTTAACACTCGTCTCATTTACAGAACGAAAGTTTTCCGATAAAATATAATAATATTATAGCGTTCATGACGAAGCAGGTATATTAAGTCGTTACTTTACCTTCCATTAGGGGGCCATTAAAGGCTCCATTTTGGCAAATACAAGCATAAATAATGCAAATTGTAAAAGTTTATCTTACTGTAGCTTTATTGATAGCACATCGAACTAGAATTGCTGTTGCGCAGATTATTTCTTTATATGTAAAAAAATATTTTAGTATTGTTTCTACAGAAATTTGCCTGCTCTGTTTGAATTACTTCACTTTTTCTTATATCCGGTTGATATTTTTATCAGCACGTGTTAAATTTGTAGCGAAGTGCAACTATAGAATTTGCAGACATAATATGTATGATCCGCCAACTCATAAGTCTCCTCATTTCATAATCAACATTATAATGTTTGGTAGCATATCATATTTACAAAAGGTACAATATTAAATCATACTGTACATATTTTATAGCTTATTTAAAAACATAAATTAACCCCTGAGCCACTAGTACGGCATAGCGCAGACACATTCTTCCATTTATAACATTGGTCATTCTTTTACGGAAATGAAGGTGATCAGACTTATAAGACTAAACCGAATCATTTTATTGTTTCCCTAAGTTTTGAATCTACAATTTCCAGCGCAGAAGACGCAGACGCGTGAATCACATAGCCGCGAAGGCGGTAACTAAAACATTATAAAACTAACTAATTATCTGCTATTAATTCCAGACCGGTTACATGAAAACTAATATTAAATTATTAAATAAACATATACGTAGGATTAATTCTCGTAATGTTACTGTATTCTTTCAGTAATATTATTTGCAATTTAAAATTTTACATTTATCATAAATTTTCCACTTAAATATACTACAGTATAATTCTGTTAAAATATGTCACATAAATCTCATTTAAAGAAAAAGTACGGAACTCTTATTATATATTATGTAGAATGGCCTCTTTTATGGCCGAATGTAATGAAATTTTAAAAGTATCCTCTTGTTTATAACTTTAGAATGCGTTATACGTTCAACCTCTACGGCACGCAAATACAGATTCAAAAAGTCCATATAAACAGATTATTTTACGATTTACGCGAGGATTTCAAGTTACAGTTTACATCGATCAAAATTGTCTACACGAGCATTTTACGAGCATTAATTAAATCACCACAGCAATATTTGTTATATTTGTTAACCTCAAATGCCCCTTTTTAATAAGTTGAATATCACCTCACCACATCAAAAATATGACAGGTCCTGGGTTCGATTTTTGGTGGAGATTTTTAAAAAACCGGTCTGGCAAGGCATAGAATCCTGATCACCTATATGCCTCTAAAGAAAAAATCGATCAGTGAAACAGATATGAAATACATCTGCCCTATACCCCACTATGGAGACACGGGACTTCACTTTTTTGTCACTAGAAAAATATAGGATCAAAACTAATCGTTTTTTATTGTTCTGAGATCTCGGTATACCTACCTAGAAGACAAATGGACACATTAAGAAATATAATACATTAAACACGAGAAAAGAGGACATCACGGATTATGATGTGAATGATAGTCGCTTCTACTCCATAATAGAAGAGGTGTTCTCGAGGTAACAATACTATAATATAACAGCAATTTCAATGTGACATGGTATCGAGATTATAATCAAGCACGAAATTACGCGTCATCGTTACGTGAATAATTTAGAACCGTCTACGCTAAATTACCTTTGGCAATAACGGTGAATTTTGTGTGAGTATTATGTTTAAATCCTCCTTGCTGGTCATAAGGACTTAGCCATGTTAAATGTTTTAGGTTTAATTCAAGTTATTTAAATTTTATAAACATTTAAAGGTTAAAACTAATTTAATAAGAATTGTTATTACGAGTAGGTATTTTGTAGGTACTTTTTATATATATTAGTATAAATAATAAGTAAAGAAATTATTTCCGAATGAATGGGTTTAATTTTGTATAATCACATCAGTGTGGTCTATCAATAGAGTGCTAAGAAAAAAAGTACTTACTTAACAAAAGTATTGTTATGCAATTGTTATGTTCAGTTAAACAATACACGTTCTCTCCTACGTATGTATGTCAATGAACACGATGCAAATGCTATAATTAAAATACGCCTTGCGTCCAGTGTTTCGGTACAGCTGCATAATTAAACGCGCTGAATATTCAAAGGTGATAATATTAAGGAAATATCTTTTGTATAGAAAAAATCCTTTTGAGTTTTCTTTATTTCCTGTATTTTTCCCATTTTATATAATATGTAATATTTTCTTAGTAGAATGATTTCTTCGGTTCTGTTTGTTACTTTTTAGTCCATTGTGAAGTGGGTTTAATTTTTTTTAAAACAAATTTTATTGATTAATTGATTCTGACTGTTGATACACAACTAACTATATATGTAATTAAACTAATTTTTAATCCAAGATTTCTACAAAAAAACAAATTTTAATATTCACGATAGTTTAATGATTAACTTTGATTTGGTGCAATTGGTTAAATGCAAATTGCCTTAAGGAAAGCAATGCTTCGGTGCCAAATATTCAAGCCTCAAGCTATTGGCTATTGTGTAAATACAGAAGTGTTTAGATTCAAATTGCTACATAAATTATATGAATTTGTAAAAAATGAAACTAAACACTAGATTATTGTAGTCCGTGACAACGAGAAACGCGATTAAATGCGTAAGTTAGCGACAAACACAAAATGAAATATATTGGTGTTCCCTTTGTCGGGTGACGTTAGTATCCTTATCACAAAACAGTATATATAGGTATATATATAGTCTATGTGACAAGCTACATTGAACCAACAATTAATTATAATTCCAGAGTACAACAACATATCTAATATCTTGTAGCTGATGTATGTTACTGTTATAACAACGGTCCATTATTGGTCGTATCAGTTAAAATACGTAAGATTCATGATGGATAATAACACAATTCTAAATTAATTTGTTTCTTCCAAAAAAACTTTTTATTTAGAACTAACACGCTGTAATTATTGTCCTTGTGGATGTTATTTGTTTAAATGGTTAATAAAGGTTCTAAAGGTTTGATAGAAAAAAGTCGTTACTTCTATTAAACATTTCTGATTTAAATTATTATTCTGTAATTATTTAGTCCATCATTATTCTACAGAGCGTGTCGTAGGATCATGCTACGACAATTCGCAAAATTGTCTACAATTATCTACAACTCAATACAGTCAATAAATATTAGGTTAAAAATACAATATGTCAATTGCATTCATCCTGCACAGAAATGTTAAGCAAGGATTTCTATTGTCTCAGAAGTGCTCCCTCTACTCCAGTGGCGTAGCTACCTAGGGGCAAGGCGGTGCAGTGCCCCGGGGCCCTCAAGCTCAGGGGGCCCTCGAATCCTTACCAAAAATCTCGATCGAACGGAACTTTTGAAAGTTTCTCCCATTTTCAAAATAAATTTGACAGCTTGCAACCCGATTTTAATCATGGCAACTCAGTTGAGAAAAAATTGAAAGTTATTTCCCCTAAATTCTTTCTATGCGTTGGCAGTATTGTCAATTTGATGGATAGCGTATATATACGATAGATTTTCAAAGTATATATTTAATATTTTTACTTGATAAAACCTTACCAGTTTAGATATATATAATAGCAGTGGGCCCCATTATTTTTGCCCCAGGGCCCTTGATTAACTAGCTACGCCACTGCTCTACTCTCCCTACTAAGTGTTGTTTATTAGATATTGTCTATGTATTAGAACATTGCCCATATTTATACAAAGTAATGACTACCTAATAAAGAGCAAGCGATAATGTGGTTTAAAGCTCAGCTCAATTATAGGTTCACTTAATAATTCAACAGTGTAGTATAACGTGTAGAGATAATGATATACAGCGTGTTCCAGTTCGCAAAATACGAGAATTATGCCGAAGTTTCGTTCACTCAACGATTTTAATTCGACCTACTTACTACGCTACCTACCTGAGCACGGCAAATTTTAATTATCATGTGAACATTTTAATTAGTGACGTAATTGGTGTGATAGTTTGTATTTCTTTTAAAGATTTTACTTATAAATATTTTTTTACATCTAAGGATATAATAATCTGTGCTATGCAGTAGTAAACGAGTCAGTCAGATACAACTTTCGTAAGTAATTGAAGCCATTAAGTTAGCAACCACCATCAAAGCGTTGTAGGTATATTTTCATAAGACTACCTAAAATATTCCACTAGATTATGTAAGAGAAAGCCAACCCTTGCTGAATAACTGGTTAGGGATTTGGTCTAATTTTATACAAATAAATTCAAACAGTTTAATTGTAGATTTTAATAATTCAACATTAAATTAAAGAAAATTGATTTAAGAGGGTATGTCGCATCTGATTGTGTGATTCCTTGGAAGTCGTCACATTTATATTACACGTTCGGTTTTTTATTTTATAGTTGGAATTGCAAATGATTTTGTTGTGATCTTACACTTAAATCAATCAGTTGATAAGGTTAAGGCATAGGAAAATCTCAAATCTATATTTATTGTATTTATAAGTATGAAATTGTAAACATCAAGCTAGTTATGTAATAAATAACAAAATTGCTTGAAATTAAGCATAAGGTATAGAGTATATGCTGTGCTGTTCAAATCACGAATATCGTAAAACGGGAGCTGATAACGTCAGTACTATGTAATGTGGTCGTAAATTGTGCGAGTCATACTTTTATAACTCGCTTGTTAGTCTAGAAAATATGGAAGTTAAGTAAAGGGAAGAAGCATTTAAAATATTTCATATAAAATAACATTGTTTATTTGATTCTTTAATCTTCTTGTTTGGCGGGTCGGCTGCCTGTCAATTTTTATTCATGTATACTTGTTTTTCTTACGTCAACTTTGCTTTAAAGCATTTGCAAATTTTTAATTAATTTTTAATGGACTCCAATTGTATTGCCATTTGAATATTACACATTGGTAGACACAATTAGACTCCAACAAGTCCAGTATGTACACCCAAAATTAGTAAACTCCGTACAATGCCTATTTCGTTTGAACCATTAATCACTGCACGTCGTTTGCCCCTATTATTAGGGTAACTGCCAACGCCGCGGCTTTTAAATACTACACCCTTCTCGACAGGCCCCTGTTATTGACAGCTATAGTAGGTAACTGTATCATCAATTGAACCGTTAAGTTTGTTTTGACGGTTAATGTTTTGAGTTAGGCGCTAAGTTTGTTAATTAGAAATTAGAATTAGCATTTGATAAACCTTAAAAAGCATAATTACATCGCGTTTTAAAACAGTTTACAATATAATAGGTATGTGAATGTTGCATTTTTTAATAAAAGAAACAAGTTTTAAGTAGTTATCATAACATTTAAAAAAATATCTTCATCGTTGTTTTTGATAAAGTCAGTTGCTAATAGTATCAGTTGCTTGCGATGAACATTTTGCGGTAAGAAACATTACATTACTAACTAAAATTAGACAAAAAAACTGATTTGTATTCAATAATCCTAATAAGATAATATTTATTGTAGGTTACTGAAATATTTACAATAATATACTTAAATATATTTACAAAAATACAAAAGGCTCATCAAAGCCGTTAGGGTGCGTACCCAAAATACTGGCTACATTACCGCGTTGTATTGCTATATATAAGATAATAATACCCAACATACAAAATTAAGTTTTTTTAAGTATAAAATGACTATAAACGATGTATGAACAGAGTAAATAGTGTAAGCGTAACTTAAATTAGACGTAGAAGTGTTTCTGCCTCCGCTAACGGCTAAGCCGTCCTTGGGGAGTCATGTACGGTTAGCCACAACATAATGTGGTCTAAGGTTTAATCCATAGAATAAAGTTACCTTACAAGGTAACTCCAGCCATTACTGTAACCACAATCCGAGTTCGGTGAAATGAGACATAAATTGTTTGTGGATTTTACGAGGGGAATTTTATAATTGTTTGAATAACACTGTCTAAATAACGAGCCTTTCAAAATAATTTGTTCGTTTTTACATCCATATCGTCAAAACAAATCTTACAATAGATCTTATCTTATCTTGTCATCCGGGGCTTCCCGACGGGACGCACATCGAACACTCAGGTCCTTTTGGACTTACCCCACGCCTTACTCACTCACTCCAAGATCCCTGAAGAAGGACTGCATGAGCTTCAGGATGTCGTTGGATGCGAAGTGCCGATAGTCCCCTAGGTTCGGGTACGACGATCCGAAGAGGTCCAGTCGCTTGCTAGCTTTTGAGTCACATTCGCAGAGTACATGCCTTATCGACTCTTCTTTTTCCCCACATGCAATCTACAGATTGGGGTTTCATCACATACAATGTGTATGATGAAACACAATGGTAATGACAATAGATAGTTTATTTTTGTCAAATTAATTTTGAAAGTTACTTAAACAATGGCTAACTAATCATCTGTCAGACATTATTTTTTTAACAGATTCCCTATTAATCAACAATTCACTACTAAAAAAAGTGCGTAAGTACGTTATACTAAAACATTCAATTGGAGCATTTTGCAAAATCCAAGTAATTAGGTTTCTTTAAAAACTAGAACTTGTATAGACATTTCCTTTCAGTTTCGACGTCCGTGGGCGGTCTTTCAACAAGGCCCTTCAATGGTCCGATCCCAATGTATTTGGACCGCGGGCCTATTTTGCGACGGTCGCTCGTCCTGCATCGCTCACCCTTGATACAGTTCAACTTGATGATGAAGGAATATACAGATGCCGAGTGGACTTCAAGAATTCACCAACAAGAAACTTTCAGATCCGGCTCGCAGTTATAGGTATGTAGCTAATACACAAAATTTAATTCCACAATTTTCTAACCGTGGTAATAAAAATTATATAGCCACGCATATGGTATAATTCATGACTATAGAATTTTCTGACATGTAAATGAAATAATCTAAATATAATGTCGCATCCAGATCACAAAATAATATAGCAATTATAAATTTATATTTATCTGCAAAAATAACACTGACTTTTATACATAAATTTTCTATTCTTAATTAATTAATGAATAATAAATATTATATTATCATAGTTATATTCAGTATATCCATATTATAGTAATATAATTTTTATGATATTATAACGATATATAGATGTGTCTAATCATAATAAAAATTAATAATGAAGTTTTAATTGGTTTTGCTCATTAGGCAGCGACAATTTATTATATCTTTCACTTTTGCGGAAACAATGGGAAATGCAGCAGATGTTCGTTTTCACCAAAAACTTGAGCACAGCGTTTGCTTCAGAATATATAAGGAGTCTTATCTAAAAAGGCAGCCTTTCAGACGCTTGTGAGCGAGCGATGCAAAATAGAGCTTTGTTAAGGCCGCTTTGAATTTCGGTTAGGAAAATGAGAGGTTACACACGACCGCTCCCATCAAAGTAGCTCAAAATGGTGTTATTACAATAATGTTCCGATATTTTCTTCCATGATTCACGGTTTCGAGAATGTTATAAAATATTACGGTAAATATTTTTGAGATTTAGGTACATGGACAGAAAAACTGTAATTTAAGAGAACAGAGTGTGAAGTTATGACGTAAAATAAAAACATTACATCCTTGGCAAAAGCTACAAGAAAACAAAAACGATTTTATCAGGTCACAGAGAAAAATTCTTTTGTAATTTGTGCCGTTTGTGTTCTCGTTCTAGTAAGGAAAACTAATTTTATAGCACATTTAACTCACGAAACCTACAGTTTCTACGGACACATTTATTGTTTGCAGCAAACTGAATTGACTTACAGACTATTTTTATTTATGCCTGGAAATCCGAACAATATATACCTACGATTTTTTGTTACTTCAACGATTTAATTCTATTTTTCGTATTACTTGGACTTTATCGCACCTTATATGATTATATTCGATTTTTAAAACATTCGATTTATACACAAACCCAATCACTAAAATCATTTTTATGGCTAACTAATATGTTGATTGCTGATTCGACCACATACTTAATGCATTATTGTCTATACTCTATAAGATAAACTCTATCTACAATTACCTCTGTAATAGCTAACAGTATGAAGCTTTAAGTAATTTTTTTAACACACGTGACTTCATCTATGCAGCACAATAACATCACTCGGAAAGAATGTAGCTTTATATCAGTGAAGGATTTTAAGATTCGGCTCTTTTTATATTAATATAGATGAGTATTTATTTTTAGAAATAAGCTATATCATAAATAGTCCTAACAAAAATAACCAAATCAACGTCTGATTTTGATTTGTGGTTGATAATGACTCTGACCCAAATCTGCTCTAATATACGATTCAGCCAGATTCGAGCGTCAAGTTAATTTTTCTAGGTCACGTACGCGAACGGATCCCATTTGTAAATACCTGGGCATCAATATATTCCAGTCCAATGGATGTTACGCCTAGTTTAAGCGTGAAACTTTTAATCGGATTCATGTATAAATAAAAAATGTTCAACAATAAACGCTTGTTAATCGGCTGGAAGGATAAAATGGAAACGGTTTCAAATAAAATTCTAAAACTTTTATATTCTGCTCGATATTAAATTTGTTATTTCCTATTTTAAACATATTTCATTGTTCTTCAATAAACTATTTCAATTCCACAATGAAAAATTGCGTTTTATAATGGTTAATTAATTTTCAGTGATTAGAGATATGTGTCTAAGGAAAAACATTTAGGATGTCTTAACCCATTTCTATCTCTGAATTCAAAAACGTGAATATAACATAAATCAATTTACAAGAATTCTTAAATTACTTTTCTTAATTAAGTTTTAAAAAATTGTTCAAGATTACATCAGGTAGCTCAAGTGTGGGGATCATAAATTTCAACAAGTAAATAGTTCTCCATGGGGTAGGAGATCTAGTGTATTTTAGAGACGTCTAGAATACACTGAGTTAAAAAAGAATGGCTTCTTTTTTACCCATTACCACAGTTACCACATACTTTATAGAAATTATCGTTTCTTACATCTGGAACATAATGAATATTTTGATATATTTTGATGTCCTGTATACATTTCTTAACCATTGGAAATGCAATCAATATAGATATTTCATGATACCAAAGAAACAGAAGATAAATCAAACGTAATAACAATGTAAATTTAATTATGTTATTGGCTGAAAAACATTTAACAGGATAATGTCTAATATTTGAATATTATTTTAATGTTAACTACATGCAATTTTGTGTAAGAGCAGATTAAATGTTTTTCTTTCGTTTTTCCTTGAGGACAAGTAAGCCTATCCATCAGCTGTTTAAATATTTGCTACGGAAAACTGATACTTTCCGAAGTTTGTCAACATGTCTTTATCAACGGAAACAGGAGAAACGGAATGCCTTTTATGTAACCAGATATTGTCAACTGTCTTTGAAGTTGCGAATATCCTTTTCATTTCTATGTTATATTAAAATGAATAAAATACTGTTTTGAAAATATGAAAATGTTTACTGAGACAAATATTTAATAAAAACGACGACCTAATTCTTAAATTACTTTTAACAATTTAGTAACTAATGACTATTAGTACCTATCTTATCTTAGCGTGGCCCAATTGGCGATCAGGGTGTCCATGGGCGTCGGATTGCTTCTCGTAAATGAGCCTCCTTTTCGATAAAAAAAATATTAGGAGATTGTGTGATATGGTGTCTTCTTTGTCACCCCTACTTTAAGATATAGGTGTCAGAGATGTCCTAAACTAAACTTAGGTTGATGATAACGGTCCTATGTGTGTGAATTGTGTTCAAAGTACTTTAAAAGAAGTTATTGGTTAGTAGTAATTAACTTTGATTTTCAACGAAATCCATTGCGTGTGCTAATTAACAAATTGTTATTATAAACATAATAAAGAAATAAATTTGTGTTTTTATATAAGTGAAGTCCCGTGACCCCTAGTGGGGTATGGGGCAGATGCATTTCACATCTGTTTCACTGATCGATTTTTTCTTTTAGGGGCAAGTAGGTGATCAGCCTTCTATGTCCTGCCAGACTGAGTTTTTTTTTATCTCCGCCGGAAATCGAACCCAGGACCTCTCGGTTGTAACGCTTACGCGCTTACCACTAGACCAAGGAGGTGGTATTTATAAATATATATTACATAATATACTCGTATATTATGTAATATTCAATTATTTTTTTTAAGTAGGTACCAAGAAATAGTAAAGTACCATAACCACAATAATATTTCAGATACTTATTATTTTATTTACATTTACAATAAAACGATAGAATTTACCCTTGAAGTAGCAGAAAAATCCATAATATATATTTACTTTAACTAACACTGACATTCTAGGCTTAGTTATTTTATTTTTCTCTCACTTTTTAAATAAAAGTTGAACTACAAAAGACGGCAAAGTAAAACCTAATATTCACACACTCAATATTTGGCCTACGCCAACCGTTAAGAAATCAAAGTTTCAACTCGGAGAAATGTGATTATGTAAACTTTTAAGTGAATTGCTAACATGAACTTGCGAACTTGTTTCTTAGTAAACGGCTTAACTATAAACTTTGCTTTCATACAATCTGACTGTTCCGAGTACATAATTCTGTCTAATACATTCTGCCTTGTAAACTCTCGGCACTTAAATTGTTATATCAAAAGTTAAACTACGTACAACAACAATTTAGATATAACAAAGGATTATTTATAAATATATTTCTGTATCAAGGATTAAATCTTCACTTTACACGTAAGATTATTAATGAAACTTATTTGTGCATTATTTCATTTTATCACAAATTTATTTTTTTGTTATTAACTTTTTTTTTCGTATATAAGGCTTTTAGATAAATTGATACAGCCTTAATCAATATATCAGTCAAACAACACTTGTAAAGCTAAAAATGTGTACCCATTGCTGCTACGCCACGTTCTTTACAACACTTACGCTCGATTGGTTGTCTGTAGGTGTGTCCCACCGGTCTTCATGATATTGAGGATAAAATAATATAACCGTTCAATACGTTTGGACCCTTTGAAATCTCCAAAATGGTGCCACCTAAGTGATCATCCAGCAAGATAACCACAACACTAAGCGGGCTATTGAAATTCGGCTTGGGAAAAAACAATATAAGGGTGTTTTAATACCGAAAAGTCTCATTATTCAAGAAACATTTTGTTTATCCGTATTAAAAATTCTTTCATAATATCCGTAATTATTACTTTCTCGTTTGTAAAATGAAACCCTTTTGAGGCGCTTGACAAATTTTCAAGAACCTAAAGAAATATATAAGAATATAAAAAGCACCCTGCGAAATGCGACGTGCGGAGAAAACGCTCGCTTGAATTAATAAGTACAACACGAAATTTGAATTTAATGAAACAACTTGGTGGAAGCAGCTGAGAGAATATCGATCAATTTTTGAAATGAAACGATGTACGCCGACTCATGAATTAGCTGGTAGCGTTAAATGAATTTAAGGACAATGCTCTTACTAGTTTTGTGTTTTACTTTTACTACATTTTCTTCCTTAATAGAAACCTAAAGTAATATAGCAAAATGGACCCGAAAAGATTTGTATAACATAACATGGTAAGCCAAGACGCGGTATGAGACAGTGCTGTTATTTACAACTAATGATGACTTTGAATATGACAACAACGATACAACTTAATAATAACGAATATCTTGTAGTTTTTATAAGATGTGCTTACTAAAATTGTTTTATGTATACATGGTACCTACTCCTAATATAATATCGCTTGTAGGAACAAACTTTACATATCCGTGGTCTTAAAATTAATTGTTTTTTGTATGCAAACTTTGGCTAGCTTTAACCATTATATCTTTTCAAAGATCTAACAAATAATGTAACAAAAAGGGTTATTATGAGAAAAAAGTGAAATAATAATTTTATCTTCCTCTATTATATGAATGAAGAAAAATAAAATTGAAATTCCATAAATGGGTATGCGACCATCAAAACATCGCACGTTCACCGATGTTAGGGCTCGTTACGATCCTATTTCTTCATTGGATATCATAAAACGTCGCTTTGAAGGGCAAATTATATAAGAAGTGGATGTCGAACTCGTAAACATGTCGTACGTAAACGCGATCTTGCAATAAACTATAGTCATTTGTTCACAAGTAGAAGCCTTCGACCAGTGCTGTTTTACAAGCGTGCGTATACCAGCATGCATAATTCAAACGCCATAACTCGTCCAGTCCCTACATACTATCATATTGTATATGTGTAAACTGCATAATAATGTACAATTATGAACATCAACGTTGCAAAACAAAAGCTGAATTACAAGGACCGCTTAACGACGTCACTATGAAAACGCCGGCCATTTGATAGGCACGTCAAAACCAGTTTTCGTCTTCGTAAATGTTTTTCGGATGATATTTTATGGCTTTTGTATGTATTAAACTAAACGCAGAGATATGACTAATAGTAAAGTAGTAATTTTGAGTTTGATGACTGACATATTCCCATTTCCTTCCTAAAAATCTACTTACATTGACACTAGGAGATACCATATGCAAAGGATCAATATTTTATTCTTGTTCTATGCTAGCTATGGCGTTTTTAGTGTTAGAGTTGGGAGTAGCAAAATGAAAACCAATAAAAAGTATAAAAGATTAATTAGCTGACATGCATCAAAACGGTTATTGGTTACGGCAAAACAAACGTCATACCGGCTGAGAACGCCGTGTTTAATTGAGGCTGCCAACTATGAAATTCCATTTAAATTGGTATTGTTCCAACGGTCACTGATTCCGGTATCGAAGAGCAACTTGGCGAATGGCCTTTGTAATGACTACTAACTAGTCCTGTGGATGTCGGGATCCAATTCGCTATATTGTGGCTTACAAAGCTTTACTTTTGTCGCAAATAGTAGAAAGGTTTACGCATAAATCGAATTTTGCGGTCGGCCATCCCGTTTCGTGCGTTCCGATAGTATTGTTTTAGGTTAAATGTAATTGGGTCTACGAAGTTATTTTTGTCCGTTTCTCTAAATAAATCTTAAGTATCGAAGTGTCTTTTGTGGACGTTAATTTTATTTATTTTTTGTTATACTATCGATATCTGCCCCAGTAACATATTGAAGATGTTCATATTCATATTTTATCTTTTTTAGTTTGCTGTAATGCTCTGTGCATTACAGCAAACTAAATAAAAAGAATTTTCTACTATCTCTTGTCTAGTGCTATATATGTATACAACTGCTATGTATATATGTATAACAGATACGGATAAAAATGGCCTGTCATTAGATATAACTTAGTGGTTTCTGATTTTATTCATTTTAAGCTTTTTACAAAATAATAGGAGACTTCATATTGTACAAAAAAGTAATAAATAATACAGAAATAATAATTCTATAAAGGAAATATTAGAAAAGAGTCATTATTATTTAAAAAAATCCCAGTTAGACGTAGTTTATTCCGTTTCCACTTTATATACACTATTTGATCAGACAATATTGTGTTAACCTTTGAGAAGGGTTAATACCAACAATAGTTATCTGTTTCGGTTTGAACGTTGATATTAAATATTTTTCAATGTTATTATACTTTGTTATTATTGTTAAGTACTAATAATTGAAATGTCCAAAAAATATACCAAATAGTGACATTATCTTACTAAGTAAACATTTTATGAAAAAGTCGAAAATGATAACAGAAAGAGATAATACAAAAGAAAAATCATCAGAGACATGCCAAGAGGCATTGTTATTTCATTGAGTGATATGCAATATTTAAAGGTAGTTTAGTTAGTTGTAGTTTTTTTGCATAGTTGTAATTTTATTTGATACATGTACATACATAAATAATCAACTATAAATAACTATATATAAAGTACCAGTTTGTCGAAGCATGAAATTGTATTTGAATTTTGTAATTCTTTTGAGAAATAAATGTCTTTAAACCTCATCATAATAAAGTTTGACCTTTTTCATTTATAGTATTGTACATATTTTTATGTACATTTTTTCTCTATATAAGTTTAATATACCTACGCATATATATACGTCTGCAAAATCAGTTTGGGTTTAAATTTTGTAATTTTGAACATTTCGGTAATTAATTTCCTTCTATACGAGGAACTGATAATGATTTACAGGCTAATTACAGCTATTTTAAAATATCACACGACGACGGACACGCGAAGTATTTTCACATCTACCGTATTATAGGTACGATATTAATAAAATTGTATCGTTAGACACTTAATAAATCACTTTATCAATATATTCACTATTAAAAATTCAAAGAATGCCACTCCAATTTCGACCCTTCAAATTGCCTAAGTATTAATGAATATTGGTATATTACTTTTATTTTTTAAATTTATATTTAATTGAGTGACTCGCGTTAATCGAAATAATACTAAATGAGTGAGAAAATTAATTTAATTGCTACACCTACTACTAAATTCAATTAATGGTACGATGAACCTCAGTCATAATTCGATGAACTTGAGAGTTTAATGAGATAACTTTAAAACAGTTTATTTGTCGTAAAATGTTTTTAACTTTTACTAGCCCATTAGGTTGGCTTCGAACTGTCATAGTAACAAGTAATATTGAAAACCGTTTGAAAATCCCTCCCACCTTGATAATTCAAATTGGAATATCTCATAAATGGATTGAAAGATTCTGATATTTTGTAACCAAGATCCATCTCAAGCATGTCAGCTTTCAAACAAAAAAAATGCATTGAAATCAGTTCATTTGTTTATGAGATATGATGCCACAGACTGACACACAGTCTCATCAAATTCATACCACTTTGTTTTCGTGGGGCTTAACAAAATATAACATACCTAATACATATACTCTCGGCAAGAATCTAATTTTCTAACTGTAAAATATTTTTTAGTATCCGAATTATAGATCCAAAACATTATTGTGTAATAAATATAATATTTTGATTTAACTCTTTGTTTCAGTACCACCACACCAGTTGATACTATATGACAAGTCCGGCAGGGACGTTTCTGGTGTTGTTGGTCCTCTGGAGGAAGGAAATGAGCTGGTTCTCGTCTGTGAGGTCAGAGGTGGTAAGTGTAACCTTCTATTATACACTTTACTATTAAGGTATCAAATATGTATGATATAATATAGGATATTATGTAAAATAGTCACAAAATCCAATCACTTAAGTGGCATTTTGGCGTTATATCTTATAAAAACATGTGATCGTCAGGTCACATGGTACCACAAAATGGTATGCCAAGAATAAGGTATTATATACAGATGAAATCGTGGAGCAAAACAATAGTAATTTCATGTTTTTACACCAAACGAATAAAATTTTTATGTAGGTACTTGTCTAGTTTTAAAATAATTGCCTATTGTAAAAATTATTCAACCTATCTATATAGTAGACAAACCCATCTTATCTTATCTTATCATCAGGGGCTCCCTGACGGGATGCACGTCGAACCTTTAGGTCCTTTTGTACCTACCCCATGCCTTACTCACTCACTCCAAGATCTCCGAAGAAGGACCGCATAAGCTTCAGGATGTCATTGGATGCGAAGTGCCGATAATCCCCTAGGTTCGGGTATGCCGATCCGAAGAGGTCCAGTCGCTTGCCAGCCTTTGAGTCACATTCGCAGAGTATATGCCTTATCGACTCTTCTTTTTCCCCACATGCTCTACATGTTGGGGTTTCAGCAAGCCTCATCTTGTAGAGATGGCTGCGACACTCGAAGTGTCCAGTCAGGGCTCCTATTAGAGTTCTTGCCTGTGATCTGCCATATTTGTAGATCATTTTATGCCATTTATTGCCATCCGTACCAATCACTGCCTTAGAGTGCATAAGTCCTCTCTTTGCTCTCCACTCGGCTTCATGTTTTCTTTCAACATATGTCTCAAACGCCGCCTTTACTGTTCCATATGACAGTCCGATGAAGGGTTCCGGTCCAATCAGTGGTTTACTCGACCCTTCTCTTGCCAATTCATCAGCCTTTTCGTTGCCATCTACTCCCATATGGCCCGGTACCCAGACCAGCCTTAGTCTGTTCCGTCTGCCAAGTCTGTTTAGGGCATTGACACAGTCCAAGACAAACCCATAGTCATTATTATTGAATACAAGTGAAGGGTAGAACTTCAGTTCCAGAACACCATGTGATAGATTGACAAGATGTCTACAACACGTCTCTAATTATGTATTCCAATCAAGATACACTTGCATAACTGAATATTGTGAGCCCATGCGAGCGATGCTCTTAATTACCTTCGACTGACCTAAATTTTTAAAGCACCAAGATATGGAAATTTTCCCGATAGAGAAATATTAATTAAACAACATATTATAAAGTAAGTCAACGTAAGTGAACCTTTATGAAACGGTTATGTTTATTTAAAACTATCGACCCACTCCGGCTTTGCACGGGTATAATACATATATAAAAACCTTTCTCTTCAATCACTCTATATATTTAAAAAAACCGCATCAAAATCCGTTGTGTAGTTTTAAAGATTTAAGCATACAAAGGGATATAGGGAAAGAAAAAGCAACTTTGTTTTATACTATGTAGTGATGATGATGTTTGTTTATGATATGTTCAGTTTTAATTTGTGTTTATGTCGTTTTAATAAAGCTAAGAGATTTAGAGAAATAAACACAAGTTACTCTCAAGTGGGAGATGAGAAATTAAACCGATTACTTTGATATATCGCACTTAAACTTACCGATAAGTCACTGAGATCGCCTCTAAATGGCAGCCGTGCAAAGTTATCTATCGTCTCAAGGGTATTTGATAGCGGCTAATATTATTTTACGCATCAGACATTACGTAATAATATTAAGAAAGTTTCCAGACTGCATATTTATTATTTATTTAAGTAGCAAATGATAACAGTATGTTAAATACTAGCCCGTGACTTCAAATGCCGATAAATATTTTTATTTACTAATTTATTTTAGCGAAAAGACATGTTAGAATTCCATGTAATAATATTACTTATGAAGTTAGCCAATACATATTAAATGCAATAGTCTGATCCGTTTTTGAGAATTTTTATAAAAACTGACATGACCTTATTTTGTGCGGTGAAACAAATATTAATACACGTCATGTTTTTTCAATATTTTTAATGTAGATACTCATCATTTAGATTGTGTTAATAAGAATTTTTTTTTAAATAATTGTTTATGCTTTGTAAGCAAATGAGAGTTTAGCTTTTGTCAAACTCTTTGGAAAGTATGAACCTTCTTTTTTAAACTTAATGATTTCATTATACCATGAATACAATATTTACGTATTATGCAATATGAATAAGAAAGATAAACAATAGTTTGTTTATTATAATAAAATCTATACACTTGAATATTATCACTTCTTACATTTTTATTTATTTTAGATTTATTGATTCATCCAACGTCTTAACAAATTTTCCTTGCACTTTACAACCTTTTGACATTTTATGTAGCGAAATCTTGTATAAACAGAGTAGCTAATCCCACGTTTAAGGTTTCAACGGAATTATGCATAGCCTTCGGGCTTAGGGGGTTGTCATCTCATGCCATTTTGCGGACGAATTTGTTGATCATTACGAGGTTGTATTTAGTGTGATAAGAATTTTATCATCTCTGCCTAAAATATTCAACAAGATAAACGCACAACATATTTCCCTTTAGCTGTTTTAGATTCAATAAAATGCTATTCAATTTATGCCTAACATTATTTGTTTAATATAAGTTAAGCAGGCTTATTACGAGGCTTAAAACCTTTTCCAGAGATTTCGTAGCAGCAAACATGCAGTTTTTTAAGATACCGCAAATACTGTCACATAACAAGGATTTTAATGTTAAACCAGTACATGTAATAAATTAAGCGCTTAAAGGTGATATTGAGTGGAAATCGTGAAAGTTTCCGAATAACGAGTGACGTAAAGTGATCAATACAGAGGAGAACCGGGAGCCATGATAATGTAATTACAGCGCAAGCCGCGCCCGTAAGCTCTACACCTTAGACAGTATATTAATATAGGGTTACTAAACCCTTTATATCAATTATGTATCAAAATCATGCACAAAAAACAAAATTCAAACAATATACATTACGGAGAAAAAAACAAAGTAAATAGAGAGAAAACAATGTTGCAAACAATATTTTATTGCATTTTAGTTTTACTAAAACAAATATTTCACACAATCATTTTATTCGTACCTCCACAACTTTACACACTCTCCTTACGTAACAACTTGACCTACCAAGAAATTGGATTTAATTAATATGCATTAAAGCCCGTGTGACGAGACGTGACTCCAGTGCGAAACTAAGCCTTATTATTTCTAATTCAAGTGGATTTCATTCAAAATTACTTTAAAAATATAAATACAATGTCATTTAACTTATACGCCACTTAAGGGGGGGGAAACATTTCTGCGTGTTTCATTCTTTACTAATTTTTTTTTATCTACCAACAAAATATCCACAACTCCATCACTAGGCTAATAAATTTATTACATTTATTTTTACGAACACGGTTTTAAGTTTTTTCTTTAATAATTTTATTTACACTCTAACCAAAATTATATTATATGTTTAAAGTGCATTTCTATCTATCTTTACTACCGCAGCTTCAAAGAGATCGATTACATATCCACGTTGGACTTTTAGTAATTTATGAGAACAGAAAGAAATTAAAACTTTTACTGTTATTCAAAAATAATCATAATTCTTATAATAATTTAAGATATTTATGAATTTATTTCCCTATACCTGGTGTAATCGTTAAGTGTGCACAGGCGATTATTCCGTAACTAATACAGATATCAAAAAACTTTAACCTGATATCGAAAGTACTTTACCTAATGAGTAAAATGACAATAATAACTTTTTTTAAATAAAACGAGAAATATCCAATTTTTTTTTTAAATATACCGGATATTTTAGTAACACTGCAATTATATAAGTAGGGCAAGAGGCATCCGTGCGAGAAACAGTAGTAATAGATAAAGATAGAGACGTAAAAAGCTGGCTATTATTGGATGAGAGGTTAAAGAGAGCACTAAATAAGCCTGCATAATTCAAAAGCTAACATTTTATTTCAATCCCAGAGCGTCATTCAATCCGGATGCATAGACTCGATTCGTCTGCGAATCACAGTAACTAAATGATCGTTTTATTTTGAAAAAGAAACTTTAATGTATCAATAAATATGAATTAAAATGGGTTATATTTAGCTTAGATTTTATAAAAGTTAACTTCAAAAACACTAGGAAACTCGCACTTGACCCATTCTTAACATTTATTAAGAAACATTTCGTTCTCATAACGAGCTCTTATTCGTTTAATTTGATATTAACATTCAGCGTTTTTAAAAAAATGTTGGTTAAGAAACAAATTTGCATAATAGGTACCTACTAATATGTTTAGAAAAAGAATTTTTAAAAGTCAGAATTGTACCTATACCTAACATGTCTGTGCAAGAAGTACGATAGTTTGGATGATTAAATAAATATTTATCTAAGTAATTGAAAATCTTTCTGTATTACGCTTTCTGTATTAGAATCCTAATCCTAACTTATAAATGTGAATGCACGTTTTATTGTTACGCTTTCAAGTCCAAAGAGTAATACAAGAAAAAACCTCTTTCATTACAACAAAAACTGAATATTTAACAAGTTATATTAAGCATAAATCTACAAGCATTTAGATAGATCCAAAGTAAACATACGAAATTATAATAATTTTAGACAAATGAAACTCAATGAAATATTTCTTGACTTTTTAATTCCAGCTATCTAGTTAGTAGAGAAAGCAGTTCAAAGTTAATCGTAAATACGTTACACTATACGCCATTTAACTGCACATTTCCTAACGTACCGATATAATCTTCAACCCTTTCGCGGCTAGAGCAACTGTTAATTGTTGATCATATCTAACAAACAAGGTTTTGTATCTTAAATGTGAGGGTAAAATTTTAGTGTTGAATACTAGAAATATACTCAAAGTTTAAAAACGTCTCTTTTTCAATTTACTTTTGTTCTTTAATGTTCTGCAGTCTGAAATTCATCTATGAATTTCAAAGAATACAAGAATATTATACCATCTAAGAAACATAAATAGAAACATTTAAACTGTGTTATATAATACAATATATAAATAATCTTTGGTTAGACAATATTGAATTTGTACAATGAATATTTTTGGCGAAAATTAAGATGTCATACATATCACTACATAGTATAAAACAAAGTCGCTTTTTCTGTCCCTATATCCCTTTGTATGCTTAAATCTTTAAAACTACGCAACGGATTTTGATGCGGTTTTTTTTAGTAGATAGAGTGATTGAAGAGAAAGGTTTTTATATATGTTTTATGCCCATGCAAAGCCGGGGCGGGTCGCTAGTAGAACATAAGTAACAAAACACAAAAAGACAATTTTTTTACTTGTTCCTATCTTCTGTATTTTCACAATAAATTGCAAAACTCCTAGACTGATTTATATGAAAATAACTTGAAAAATTTTACGATTCGGGCTAACATTGAAACTATCTCTTATCCTGGCAATTCATATATTACTTATATATAGGAAAATAGGTAACTCGAAGGTAGGGTGGTAGGGAAATCGAATACTTACTAAACTACTACTTAAATTGTATACTTTATAGTATACAATTTAAATTTCTCTTAATTTTCATTCCATGTATTGAAAATACAAATATACTGAGGGCAAATCAGATATTCTACAAAGCTTGATGAGTCATTAGAATTACTTTGGCTTATTTTTATCTTAATCGTAGGATTAATACGAGGCTCGTGACGTAAGTAGTAACGTCACGGGTGTTTATTTTGTGGTCTATGTATGCATTTTAATTTTAATTAAAATTTTAATATTGTTATTTTGTTTAATGATTGAATTGGTAATCGTGAAAAAGTTTAAGAGTGTCAAATAAATAAACTTACATATATATTACTCCATGTTTTCCATGCATTCCATGCTAGAATATAAAAAAAATTATTTTGTTTCAGGTCGACCATCCCCTACAGTAATCTGGCTAATAGACGGGGTACCGGCGCCTCAATACATCGGCGAGAAATCAGATTCGCACGTTGTCGTTAACAAACTCGAGTTACCTCATGTCAAGAGATCCCACTTGAATACCACCTTTAAGTGTCGAGCGTCAAATACGAACCTCGTCAGCCCTCAAGAGAAGACAGTGCGCTTAGAAATGAATTGTGAGTATGGCGTAATTATATTCATGTTTAGGAATTAACTAAGACAAAGAAGCTTTGTCTTAATTAATTATTCTATGACATATATACTTTAAATTTCATATAAAGTAATTCTCCAAAGATTTTTCTTATATAAATGAAATATCTCCATAGTCAGGATTTATAAAAAAATAGATAAACACCTTTTTTTTTCAAATGATTCAGAAGATTAAGCTGTATTGCTACGTAAGTGCTACGGAACTTACCTACGTTGTCTATACAACGTTTGCATACGTCCACCAATCCAAATGGAGTGCTGGTCTTCCAACACCGTTACGTGAATGGTAAAAAAATATTCCATTTGAATGGATGTCGTCTAGCTCTGTATTTCCAAACGGATTCAAATCCATGCGTCTAGTACGAATGTTAGTCGTCCGCGACCAACAGTCAATGTAGAAAACGCGCGCCACACCATGACCACCCCTTAGGGAATGAGTGCAAATTGTCGGAGAATTTATGAACCGATGTCAATTTTTTCGTATTTATTGTGTCAGTTTGTTTTTGTGTTGATAGTGGTACATGTGCTGGATCTGTTAAACGTATCTATTTACACTTACTTACTTTTCTTATTGGAATATATTATTTTTTTTTTTTTTTGGAATTGCTTAAAACAAAGAATTCAGAAGTTATCTTAGACACGGTTAAAAACAAGATAACCACTATGAGAAATTGTTTTATAAAGGAATTAGGTTTTTTCTGTCTTTTTATTGAAATACACACTATTGCCACCATTTTTGTATTTATACCCATTGTATTATATTTTTGTTCCGTTTCGTACGACTCCAAAGTTCTAATTATGTCATGCGTCCAAACGAAAGTATCATCAATGGTACCGTATCTAAATAAATTTTCATTTAGAGTTCATCCATTTGAAAATCTACCAAATGGAAGTATCGTCAGTGGGTATCTTTAGAATACCTTTATTAGTAGGTAATATTATAACAATATCCACCATGAATTTTTTAACTAATTTTTAGGTGTACAAATATTTATTTATTTAAGCAAAACCTCTTCAAATACCACCTCGGTATAATTTCACGCGCATAGCAAATATTAAGAAGCCGTTCCCATTTCAGTTGTCCAATCCTTGAAGATATGAGCTGTACATTTGTTACAGTGAGGCCGACGTTAGTGCATATAGCGAAGAAGCCGGCAACGTTATCAGCGGAGCGGCATGTCAGCTTATCATGTGTGGCGGAGGGAAGCCGCCCGCCCGCCCAGCTCACTTGGTTCAAGGACAATAGGAAATTCACGAGGGGAAAGGCATGTTGTTTATCTTATTTCGTATCCTCAATCAGTAAAATAAAATACCCTATAATGGTCTTGTAACGTATGATAAGAATATTATAATTCTTATTATAAGACGAATTAATGGAACTTGATACTGAAATTGATATTACATACAATGAAAAGTCTCTCAAATAACGCCATTTCACAAGCTTATCACAAACTTTCTTAATCACGATGTATGTATGGGATTATGTGTGTAAAAAACATACTTAAAAAGAATATTACGCAGAAGATAATTTCATTTTTGGGTAGCCATTGGACACGAACATATTTAAATTTGCACAATTTTTCCCTGTCACTATCCGCAACATGAATGATTGTTCCGGTGGAATCTCTCGTATTTTATTCGCACCGGAATACTCATCGAAGCCTACATCAGTAATGAATACGTATATAAATATGTCACTCATTGTATTCATCCATTGTCGGGATTCCAATTAATTACTATACAAAAGGTATTCATATCCATGCCAATTCCTTAAACTTTTGTTCATTTTCAATTAGGAATTATTCTGTCTGTCATACTTGTTTGTTATAAGTGTCTAAATAAAATTAAATATAATTAATGAATATTGCACAGCCTTGTTGAACTAAATAAGAATAAGCCAGTTATTTTATTTTAATACTGTATGTATTATTATTGTATGTATGTATATAATAATGTATTTAAAGCCAATTTTCGATAGATAACGGAAGGCGTAAATGACACATGGGTGAGCAGTACATTGCAATTTATGCCGCTGCCCGAAGACGACGGTGTTCAGATCAAGTGCCAAGCGGACAACAGTGCTTTGCCGGGACAGAGTATAGAAGACTCCTTCAGATTAGATGTTGTGTGTGAGTATCTACTTTTATCTGTTCGTATTTATTTGGACAATCTGTCTAAAATCATAAAAATTAAAATAAATCGTAAAAAGCGCGTGTTTTTATTACTCACTCACTCAAATAAATAAACACTAATAAAAACACGCTATTCTGATAAGCGAACAGGATTCACAATTTCCTCACGTCCTTAATTTTTGTATATTTATAATTCACAAGCATATCCCAAACAAATATTGCTACAAAATAAGCAATAACCAAGCTCAACTCAACCAGTTTTCACGTTCTGACATCGTTAAGCTTAATTATCATTGCTACTTAGAGCACCTTGCAAACGACCCCTCACCGCTGAGCATACATGTTCCGTTTTGTTTCAGTAAACTTAATACCGAAGGAATTATCTTACAAGATTATATAGGTACTTGTATATGCCGTTATTATAATTAAGTTTCATTTTATTCATAAAATAAATGGGCTAAAGATTAAACCGCAGTACATTGAAATTACTTAACGTTTTCAACATTTAGCAATTATTCTATCCAGCTATAAAAAAAATTATATACAAATTTGGGAAGACAGGCAACACACCATGTCAAAGATATCCCTTAGCGCTGATCACTAACCATCAAGAGAATCCCGTTGACTGTTCTGTTATATAAAAAAGATGATACATCTAATTACTACATTTTCTCCTTAAGAATTAAACCATATAAAAACTATTTTAAAATACTAGCACTCAAGTCGATAGAACTGCAAAATTAATGATTGCTCTTTCAATACTTTCCATTCGATCGTTTTCGATTTTACAAGTCTATTTCTAGATGCAATTAGAACTTTTGAGTTGAACTTTTACTTACATTTAGTTTTGTAACACATGAATTTTATAGATCACTTTATTAAAGTCTTTTGAAATAACCGTAAAAGATTCGCAAATCAATCTTTGCAATGACAGATTCAAATTTGTATTTTGGCTAAAGGCGAGTGGCAATTTTTTTATTTTTATAACCCGCAGTGAATAGCACAGTTTTTCGATTTACGTTCTTGATTTGACAGAAAGCATCTTAACTGCAGATAAAAGATAATAAACAATTATCCTTACGTTTACCCAATTCATGTAAATTAAGCTATATAATTATTTAGTCCATAATACAAATTACAAATAAAATAAAATAATCCTAACGCAATATAAACTACACAGCAAAATACGGCCTAAGAGATAATGCTCCAAAAGTAATTAAACAATGAACCCGTTCACGCATTGCGCCCAAACACATATTGTAAACATTTTCAAAGAGACGCTTGCTGTTATTAAAGGCTTCTGAGTGAGGAGAACTTTGTAAAGCGTAATTAAAACCTTGTTAGTTTTAGCGAGTCCTCAACGTCAACATTTACCAGCCGAATACTGGCCAAAAACTAATTCAGAGTGGTGTAGTTCGCATCAGTTTAGAAGTCGAAACACATTCACAGCTATTATGCTATGTTTTACAAAACTTCTAGTTCTAGGAAAACAGTAAAATGTAAGCTTAACGTTCTATTAGAAGAGAAAATTGTTGCAGTTTCAGTTACTAACTTCACGCCTATTTACGGTACAAATGGTGAATTTTATTACTTTGAAATTTAGTTTAAAAATTCACAAAAAATCGTTTATGAAGAGAATTTGTGTCCTCATACATTTTTTATGGTCTATGGAATGACGTTTTAGGTGACACGGTTTTATTCGGAACTCTGAAGCGAAACGAAGTTCGCTAGGTCCAATAGTACAAGATAAACAATTTCTCGTGCGTTTGTCTCACAATACAAATTAATTCCGTTACGGGCCAGTCATCAAAATGAGCATAACGCTGACTCTATTACATAACGACAAGGGAAATTAATTTACAAATATAAATGAATTCTATTTACTTCTGCTTGGCGAACCGTAACGCATTTGGAGCGTGGGGAATTTCGCTCCCAGCGCGAATCGTTTTGGCAACAATTTAAACGGAGGAATCGTAAATGTTTATTTGTAGGACGTTTCTCGTCGGGTGCCGCGGGAAGTCGGGCGTCGTTATAGGTCTTTAATGGCCAATAAAGTGTCAGCGCTCGTTTCCCGCAGATAACCGTTCACCTGAACAGACCGACAATTCGATGCAATCTCGAACGAGCTGGGTGACGATTGCTATTACTATTATCGATTCAATCTATTAGAAAATTTGACGCTTGGATTAAGAGATTTGCCATTAAAGTCGGATTCTAATTTTCGGCATCAGAAAAACACGGATCATTCGAATAACGTTACCCTTTGGATTGTGTAAATAAATTTAACACTTAACTTCAATAGCATTACTGAAGACAATAATAATAGCTAGATATGTTACAATACCAATCTAATATAGTATGAAATTAAAACACTATTCTAATTTTATATCTAAAATAGAGATAATAAGAGTTATATAAAATCTAATTTTAATTATTGTAAAACGTAATTACTTAACTTAAAGATTATCTCAAGAAATTTAACTTAGGCAACTTCGTCTCTATCAAATTAATAGAATTTCGGCCCCAATGTATAGTTTGAAATGGCGAGCCTTAATCGTTTTAAATCTTTACTTAAACTATACAAGATTTACTTTACAAAAGCAGTTTAGCAATACAATCACAGAACAGTAAAATAGTTAAAACTAAAGTATTAAACTGAAAACCGTTGGCTGGAGACAATTTATTATTAGAAATTATTATTACCTTGTGTGATTCACGATAAAAAACGATAAAGTTACCTATTTAATAATTTTGTGATGAAATTAGGTTTCTATTGCGATTTGACTAAGTTACGGTAATTTTGCGAATTACTGTCGTTCAAGTCCAAATTAATCCTTACCTTATCTAGCAGATATTATTTTTATGCCCAGTATATTATAAATGATTTTCTGGGTTTCTCGAAAATAATTAGTTGAATAGACATAGAAATTAAATAAAATTTAATATACAAGTTTTAATCACCAGGCCTTTTACTAAGTTATTTTAATGTAAGCGTTACCCGTAGGTAGTGTCGTAAATCTGACACGCATTGGCAAGTTTTGAATTGATTTTCCGTTGATTTTTACTAACTTTAGAGTCCCTAATGGATCCATTAGCTCTAAGTTACTCACCGTAGCTTTCGAATTATATTAGTGTACGGTAATTACGTTGGCATTAAATAAAACAAAAAGTTTTTCAAAGTGATCATAATAGCCATTATTATTTAGAATTTAATTAAGTCGTATGAATTTTTTTACTAGGTTATTTTTTAAATTATTTATTAAAAACAATCATCATTAGACTCACGGAATAACGTTTTTTTAAATGCTTAGACTACATAAGTTAATATCATATATAATATTTATAATTTAGCTTCAAAAATGTGTATTTATAAATGTGTTTGCATTATAATGTATTTTTTACGTAAAAAAGTGAAAGTGAGATTAAAAATGCTGCTTTAAATGTATTTTTCTCTTCAACATCAAAACATTTGTATTCGTCCTTGTTCCCTAATGTATATCCTTTTTCAGATTCACCAGTTGTGTCTCTGTCGTTAGGCAGTACACTTAATCCGCATGAAATAAAAGAAGGTGATGATGTTTACTTCGAGTGTTCCGTACGTGCCAACCCCAAAGAACACCGCATCACTTGGTATCACAATGTATGTTTATCTATGAATATTAAAACTGCTCAACAATTAATAAAAAAATGTTACTTTTTTTGTTGACAAATCAAAAATGCCTCTTTATCTCAGTTGGTGCTTTTCATAAACAATGAATGAAATAAGTTTTTATATTAAATTCATAGTGTTTCGTTTCAATTTGAAGAAAATCTTTTGTTAGAGAAATCACAAAAGTCAACTACTGATTGTTTAAAAAAGATTTTGTATTGAACTTGCAGATGCATTATCTAAAGGTACTGAATTTCATTGTATTTTAAGCATTGTAATACCTGAAGAATTATATATATTAAATCAATTTAAGAGATATAATTCTACGTCTTAAAATACAATCGCGAGACCTTATTCTCTCGGGAATAATGTGTTTATATAAGCAAAACAAATGGTTTCATTACATTTTGGGTACGTTTAGATGGTTATATTTACACTTGGCTGAACTGTTGTAATCAGGACATGGCTTCGTGGCTTTTATCACTTCAAAATCAAAAACGTTTTAAGTAAAATAATAATTGTTTAGAATTTGAAATTGGAACAAGTAAACTTATCAAAATCATGAATCGTATTTTAAACCTATAAAGATAACGTAAAGTTTCGCATGTATGATATGAACACTTACCGCCTGTTATTTTTCTTTGTATTGAAAAGGAGATATGTTTGCTATTTAAAATGAAATACTGATAAAACATATTTCAGTCTGTTACAATATATTTAATTAAAGTTAAGGGCTAAATTAGCGGTCACCGACCGAGAGGCCTAAATCACCTCTAAAATACAGACTGGGAAGGACGAGAGAACTCACCGTGATTATACTCCTAAGAAAACCAATAAACAATACATACATGGAGGTGGTCATGAGTGAGAAAGACGACGCGAGAGAGAGAAGGACTAAATATTGTGACTCTGACTAAATTGTAAATAGGCTAATTTTTAGATAAATTAATATCTGGACAATAAAAACATGTATCCTTTATTTTCAAAATTCACCAATCCATCCGTAATTTAATTGCCCTTTCGACTCGAATTTATATCAAAATATTGATGTTTCACAGAATAAACTTGCTTAATAAACGATCAGTCAATTCATACCATTTCGATTCTTATTTAGAAATTCAAAGTCAATTTTCACTGTTTAAAAATTTATTAATTTAAATTCTGCTGTTTAATAATTTATAGTTTTTGTAATAGTCTAATTAAAAAATAGTCCAACATATAATACTAATTCGTAGTTCATTCGACGATAATAATGCAATTATTGAGACTGTTCGGCTATGGAGAATAGATTGTATAAGCGAAGGAAAAACCTGATAACATATTTTATTTACAGGAAAAACCCGTGTTGCACAATGTGGTGCTTGGTGTTATAGTTAGTACAAAATCTCTAGTACTACAGAAAGTAACCAGGGAGCACACTGGTGACTATTCCTGCAGGGCAACGAACTCACTTGGTGAAACCGCCAGCCAAACTACACATCTCAGTATACAGTGTAAGTTAATAAAACCCTAATCAAATATTATGCTACTCAAAATAGTGTGTATTGCTCACTTTCACGCTTTAACTGTTTATTATTCATTCTTTTCACCAAATATGAGCTTGGTAAAGAATCTTAATCATTACCTTGCAGATGAAAGTAATAATCTTACTATTATTTGTCTTATGTTACATCAGTATTTAACATACAAAAAGCAACGTATAAACCACTTAAATATATAAATTAGTATAAACAATTTTATTACTATAATGACGCGACTTAAAGTTGGCGATATCTCTTAATATTTACTAAATAATATTTTTATATTAGAAATTTAATATTTTATGTAATTTAAACATTACCTAACATAAATTTTTCCATCCCCTCACTACCAGTCACCTAAAATCAATGACCTAATAGACAGAACGGGTTTCCGATCCATAAAAACGTAGATAAAACTACTCCACAAGTAAATTGTACTTTTATCGAATTTCAATCCATTGCTTTTTGTTTTCTATTATCCTGAAACACTAATTCAGATTGAGGATCGTTAATCTCAGGATATCAATCATTCTCTAAAAGCAGCGTAGATTTATTACAAGTATTTATCGAGAGACACATTAGTTATTCAAAGATACGTTTAATAAATAACTCGAGAAAACGTTAATCCTAAGACTCGATTGGCCTTTCTTTGATATTTGTTCAGTTTTTTGTCACGTTTACAACAGCAATTTTACGTTAACGAGAAAGTGATAGTAAATTTAAGACATAGTTTATAATTAAGCACCATTACTAAGTAAAAGTATATTACATTTAGTGGATGTTTGTATAATTTCCTCATTACTTATAGAACAGAAAGAAATAGACAGCAGGCTTTATGAACGGAAGAAATATATATAGACAATTATCTCAGAATCTTAGATCACTTCTTACGCTACGCATACCCTATTTATTAGAAAATGAAATGGACTAGATCGTATCGAATCCACCACTGTATTATTAAGAACATGATTGATCACAAAGTAAATATAATAATGTCCTTAGAGAATTATTTATTCGATAATCATTAATTTGTTAATGATATAACAAAGTTTTGGTAAACAAGTGGGGTGAGAATCTTGAACCATTACCGAATCATCAATCACAACAATTTATTGATTGGACTTTGATATAATGATAAAGCTATATAATAATGCTTTACGAAGTACAAAATATTTTTAAACATCGTCTTAGTAGATATACTGAATAGGGTAACAGGTAAAATATTTTGTCTTTCTTCCGATTCATTTTAATTGTTTCTTCGGGTTTTGACCCGGACTTCGGCGCAATACGCAGACGTGGTAACTTAGGCATGAAGGTGGCTAATAGATTTATTAATACTTTAATTGGCGTTAAATCGGACTTCACAACTTATAGGTACATTCAAATGTTTTATCTGTTTTAAAAAAAAAAACATTTTCAATATCCTAACACTAACCTTTGTTCATTGTAACCTAAGAAAATTTAATTAAATTCTTATGCGAAGGGTTATTGAAATCTCACAAGTCACTACTCTCTCACTGACAGAACCCAATTACAGCATAAATTTCAAAATCCTGGCCTCTACCAAAGCATCTGACACGCCTCTTACGACTCTGCTCCGATTTGCTACAGGAAACTTAAATATCTTATTCTCTTCTATCCTAAACATACCTTACCCTAAGTATTTACACAATGTTTTCAATATTAACTGTGTACAGATGCTCCAGTATGCACGCATACGACACCGCAAGTGCTTGGGGCACAAATGGACGAAACTTTGCGTGTGCACTGCTCTGTGACAGCGAATCCACCAGATGTCACGTTTTTTTGGCAATTTAACAACAGCGGAGAAAGTCTTGAAGTTTCACCCTCGAAATATGGTAAATTTTATATTATATATATTCTTTATATAATCAAAAGTAAATAAGTTTCGTAATCTTACTAAAATCTAATCATATTTATGTTAATTTTCGAGAGTACTTCACCCGATACAAAATATAATAATACAGGAATGTGCTTAGCGGGATACATTAATTTATAAAATATTTTTATCTCTTCATTTTATATACCCTATCCCTAAAAGTAAAATTGCCATTCCAATCTAGTTTTAATGAATTAAAATCTTAGAATGAAATAAAAATAGAAACAGAAAACCTGAATATATATTTTAATATTTCAACTTCGTGACTTCTATGTAATACAGAGACAATTAGATTAGGTACGTAATCTTAAAAGTACGTTTTTAATTGTTTAAAAGCATATAAAAGGAAACTCAATTAGAAGAGCTAAAATCACAATGCGGAAAGACAATTGTAAAGTAACAGCAAAACAGCAAACAAGAAGAAAATCAAGACATCCGGGAAAATCTAATTGTGCCAAAGATACTTGAAACTTGGAACACGTCACACGTGCTCAGAACTTAAATAAGGAGAAAAGATTTCAAATTAATAACTCGCTGCTGTAATAACTTAAAGGATCTGACTTCGGATGTTTGATCTATTTCACTTTTACAATTTTCTCTCTAAGACCCTTAAATTATGATTGGCATGGTAAACATCAAGATAAATCGATGCTTGTCTGAATTCTTTACTGAATATTAGGTTATCCCTACCTTTATTGAATTTTATTATTTTCTCGATTACTTCGACTATCAATGACGACTGCCATAGTAGTGAAAATAACATTGTACTCAAGAGATTTATACTAATTAATGTGAACCACGAGTATAATTCATAGAACCATAAAGTACATAGTCACACATAGACAAACGGGATCAACAGAATGTCTTATTTCAATTGTTAATAAGTAAACGCATAAGAATTATCCAGCGTGTATAGTTTTTACTGCAGTATATAATTAATTGTAATATTTAATAGTAATGTCAATAAATGTATAAACTGTATTGCAGAAATAATTAATATTTAATGACGTAGTTTTAATAGGTTTAAGTTTGGCGGCAAACCGCCATCTTGTTTTTGACATTCATCATCTGGCAAAAATATTGAGTCTGATTTTTATATTGTGAAAGTAATAATGGTTATACTCTTATACGGTTTATTTTAATAAATATAAATGCGTATAAATGTGTATTACGCTGCTGAAGCTAAGTTCACATTATATTATAGTATGTAGGTATACTAACTCTGTAGTGTAAATTTATGACTTGCATTTTGTATAGAAAAACCCAGACGTAATACAATAAAACACGTTATAAAAAATCTTTTGAAATATTCCCGTGACCTACAAAATATCTTTAATATTCATGACATCTATGTAAGCGAATAGTTGCTGAGCTTAGCTACAAACCGCAGATCGACACAGTACGGAGCACACTGCGGTGCCAATTTATGTGCAACGTGGTCTACGTGTGGTGGCCTGATTGTTTAAATACAACTAGTAACGACAGACCAGTGAACTAATGCCAATGTTTACGTAACTTTATTACTGTTTAACCATGGAAAATTTATAAGGACATAGGACTTATTTCTTTCTTTCTATATTCTGTTTTATGGAGTAGGGTTAGCTATATAATTTCCACTCGAACATTCTAGTATGGTGACAAATGAAATATGTAAAATCATAAAGAATATTTATTTTATAGGTACAGCAAACGGTAGCACTAGCGAATTGATCTATAAACCTCAAAGTGAACGAGAGTATGGTGCCCTCAGCTGTCGAGGAACTAATTCGGTCGGAAGACAGCTTGAACCATGCATCTTTCAAATCGTACCAGCTGGTAAGTCAACTTTAAAACTTACGGCTTGCTTGTTTGAAGAAAGTAAGTATAGTTAAATAAACAAATGAATAATATACGTATTAATTGATGTATTCTACCTTGATACAATAGGTACTTTAATATTTTGTAAAATTTATTTTAGATAAAAGCTTATCAAAAAGTCAATCTGCTAACATCGAATTTTTAAAACACAATCACGAACACATTTACACATCGCTTTTGAATGAAATAAAATAAAAATCCAATAACGTTTATAATAAAAACCGTAGCATCCATTTGCATCAAATAACTCTCACAATATCTACTATATAGTTTATATCCTAATATTATAAATGCGATAACGACTTTGTTTATCCTTTCATTTATAAGCCTTTGTGACAATTTATTTTAAGAGATCTTTGAAAATAATAAGAGCATTATATGCTTATTTATCAACTAATATATTTCAAAGATACATACTTTATTTGCGAATCCATATGCCAACAAACGACAAATATAAGAGCAAAAGATATTTTCGCTACATTCCAACATTACCGAAAGCGGCTGTCTCATTATGCGTCTTAAATTCAGTGACAATGTGAATTTCTTCCTCTTATCGCAGCTTCCATTTATATTATTAGATATAATCTCAGCACGTCTGGAAATTATAACACTTAATGTCTTCGTACGGATTGTTACTTTCAATTTGTGTGAGAGAGATGTGAAATTTTTATCGTGAAAACAAAAAGCTATTAGTTAATTACGTTAATAATAAAATACGCTACGGTACCACTGTAACGTATTTTAACAGCATACGTTAATATGAAACAACTGGCGTAGAAAATTATACGTTTATATAATTATACAGAATTGTTGGTATTCTGTCATTCCGTTTGAAGTTAAGACAGTTTGGGTCCATTGAGAGCAGAAGGTATTCAAATGTGTTAAGGAATATCAACGCGCTTCGTTAAGACATCTGGCTCATATTTCGCCCATCTTAGCGATTACAACTCTATAAAGCAACTATTATCTTTAGAGCACCTAAACAATAAAATATCAATAGCGTTTATAGACCATAAAAGTACACATAAATTGAGCGCAGGTATGCCATTGGAAATATCTGACGCAGCTGCAAGAGTATGAGTTAGCACTTACAGTTATATGCAGTGGAACCGTCCCAACCCGCAGCATTTAATATCCTCAGAATTATAACATATAACACGCTAAATTGTCGACCCCTACCGCCATAAGTCACGACAAAATTAGTGAATTTAGCTCTGCACTTAATTTTCATTTCGACGCATGTTACATTTACTGCGGAGTTAGGCAACGAGATTAGCACGATTTAATTACATTATGGTAGAATATGAATATTTATAATGTTTTATGATGAAGTCCCATGTTTTAACACCGAAACATACACCGGTTTTTGTGTTCATTTGTAATAATAACGTTGTTGTTATATTATTGTACATTTTTGGCCGAGTTCGTGTGAATCCATTCATAAAATTGGTAACATTTACATAAAATATAACACCTTCTTGATCCTTTTATTATTCTCATCTTATATTTCCACTTAGCACGACCGGCGCCTCCCCGGAATTGCTCTCTGCAAGCAGACATCAATGGTACGGAAGGTCTGACAATGTTGTACGTGCGTTGCGTCGCCGGCTATGATGGAGGGCTGCCGCAATCATTTGTTTTGCAAGCCTTGGACCCTGTCACGAATTACAACAAATACAATGTCACTGTCAATGATACAGGCAAGATATAACATTATTTTATTAAAATAGACCAATGGTGGACGTAACCTAATTTTAAAAGCCTTTATACCCGCAACTTAGACGTCTTCTTCCTGGTCTTTAAAATTTGGTGACAATTGCCATTAATGTATATTATTTTTAAAACATAAAATTATATTATATTATTCAAATGGGGCAATGGCGAAAATGTTAACAATTATTATAGATACATAAATGTATGAGTCGAATCAAATAATAGCTTCCAAAATCAATCATTACAGTTTCCCTATATTCAAGATTCCTTTTAGACTATTTTGATAAGGCTGCAAAAACCTATGATGAAACCTATGACCTACTCGGAGTTAATAAATGGTGAAATAAATTAACAAACAAAATAAGTTTTTAAAACTTTGCTTATTTTCAGATGGACTAGTGACATTTAAACTGGATTTATCCCAATTATCACCTGGGGATGTGGAAGGTGCCACCGTCAACCTACTTATTTATGCGAAAAACCTCAAAGGTGATTCGGAGAAGACTCTGTTGGAAAATATTGCTTTCAATGATGCCGCGAGACGGACAGGTCTGTATGATCATTTTTTTTGAACACACCTACCATTGCTATTCTAACTACTTATATGAAAATTATATACTTTAAGCAATTTAACAATTTACCACTTAAAAAAATAAAAACCACACTAAACATGATCACACTTCGTCTAATGACAGTCCTATTTACTCAAAATTGACAACCACTACTCAGACAGTTTCCCTATATAAGAACGACTATTGGCTGACAGCCAAGCCCGCTTATTATATTAGCTATGAGTCAATCAGCGCTCCTGATAGAGAGTGGCACGGCTTCGAGCTGAACAGGCCAGCGCGCTCACCTGTCACCGACAAGTTTGAACAGGAAATCCCACCCGAGTGTTCACAATATCAGCCGACCGAACTAATCTATCATTATACTTAGTCTATGGTTCCTGTGTCTGTTTTTCAATTATATTTGTGAAATGTTGATAAACAGACACAAAATTCGTGATTCTCGGCGATTATAAGGCAAAGAGAAGCCTGAGTTAGCAAAAGTTCAGCCTTGGCTCGTATACAATCAATTTAGAAAATTATAGAAAAGGAATGTGTCCTACAAGGATTAATGATGTAGACCTGTATCTTTCTAAAAGTGTATTTTATTCGCCAGTACATACTAAATTAAACGTTCTACATTTTAGAGAAAAACTACGGTCAGTATACTTGGTAAATTCTACATAAAACATCATTAAAAGGCTTTAAACTTCAATAAATGTACGGTTTGATAGCTGTATTCAAATTAATTGGTTTCATTAACTGTTTAGTTGTACAAGGCCGTAACGTAATAGGCTAACACGCTGTTATTCAACACATTGTGTTACAGTTCAATGCATCACCAAGTAAATAAACAGATCTACAAATGTTACATAATCTCACCGTAGTTAGTCCATATAGCATAATGTTTCTGTGCGCGATAAGTCCCGCTATATGTACTAACTATAAGTTCAAATCGCGAAAGTTTGAAGTATATGGACCTCACCGTAATTGGTGGTAATTAGTAAAGTATATTTTTGATATTGATGGTTAGGCTTATATCATTACAAAACAGTATTATATATATAATATAAAAAATATTTAAATGTTAGATTTATTGTTTACAGATTTAGTTAGTTTAGTTTGAGTCCCTATCAGTGGTTCTTTTTTGTGGATGCAAAATTTTTTTGAATAGAAGCTTTTTTTATTTAAAAATATTGTTTCTTTCAATTGTCGCATATTCACAAAAACTGTTATTCCTCGAACGTTCCACTTTTACAAAAGCAATATTTTAGTCGAGTCCAGTTCGAAGCAAAAATCCTGTCGCTACATTCGGCTCTCAAACAACGTTAACTTTTTACTAACGTGAAAAACTGAAATAGAAATTTCATTTACTTTACGAAACTTTATGTAATAGTCGGGTAAATTTGGTTTAATAATTTAAACGTTCAAATTGACTTTTGACTTTAAGCTAAGTTTTTATAGGTACCTATGCTATTACATAAACTTCAGATTGAATAAAAAGATTTGCTACAAATTTGTTAAAGGCTAAGATGAACTTTTTCTATATTTGTAAATATATATTTTATGTAAATAAGTTTTGAGAACAAAAAATTTAGATATCAAATGTTTGATTGTAAGCAGATGGTAAGAACAGCATGGGAGGAGCTACTTTAGGCATATTAGTGGCAGCCGCCTCGGGCGCTACGCTGGCCGCAGGTGGTATCGCTCTAGCCGCGCTCTTTGCCCGAAGGAAGAGGTCACATCCCCCGAACAAACATCCTCCCGGGGACATGCTAGAATTGAGTGACGGGGGCCGACGGTATGTCGTTGCTTACACGATTAAGCCTTCGCCGGAATCTAAGACACCAGAGCCTCAGCCGGATATTTTGAATGCTCCAGGTATGTTCGGAGTAATACTTAAAAATATTTTCACCAACCTACAACTTAGAAAAAATCTTACAATTCTCTAGCAAAATTCATCTAAATTAACTCGCTTAAATAAATAAAATTAATAATAAATAGTCGCAAAATTTTGACTTTGTGGACATTCTACATAATTTGCGTTGTGCAAAGCAGGTCCAAAAGCAGCACCAAAAAGGATTATCAATTATTTTGTCAAGTCTACACGGACCAGAATTAAAAGTTGAAAAATATATTTAATCATTTTATAAATTCATGAATTATTGTGCAACATGAAGTATTTTATCAATTAAATTGAAACTCAGGTATTCCAAAGTTGGTATGGCAAAGTTGAAAATTTATTTTTGCAGTACATCTAGAAACGTTATTAAAAAAATATTTTCGCCGCAATGCTCTCCGAGCAGTCCATTAGAGATACTAATAAAATTTCGTCCGTGAATTTATTAACAAAAAACCTGAGAGGCTTGTTTACGTCCGTTGAAAACGGTTCCTTTATTTGAGAAAGTGAAACGAGATTTGAGAAAATCGAGCAACAAGAAAAAGCCAACTCAGTTTATACAAACTCATTCCTTTTTTTATTGTTCTCCGCATTATCGCGCTGATTTAAGTGACTGGTGTAGACTAATTAGGAAAGAGATATTTTTCTATATTCAGATGGTGAGAGTCAAAATATTCATCCTAATGCTGATGTGGACGAATGGACGACTGTACGAGATGTTAAAGGTAATACTTTATTGAATTCTTAACATTTCACTTCAACCGTTACTTGTTTATACCTAATATTAACTCGCGAGTATATTAACAAGGTTTGCGAATAAAATTACAGTATATTTTAATTATATAAAATTCTCGTGTCACAATGTTAGTTACCTTACTCCTCCGAAACGGCTTTACTGATTTTTACCAAATTTTATATGCATATTCAGTAGGTCTGAGAATCGGCTACTATCTATTTTTCATAGCCCAAAGTGATAAGGGTAGCCCACCTCTAAATTCATATGGCAAAACAACGTTTGCCGGGTCAGCTAGTTAATTATAATTCGTTTATTCTTAAAGGTGACTGGTCAAAAACTGGAGCAGTGTTTTCTGCTGAAGACTTGGCACTTCTAGATACGACTGGACAACCGCACCAAGTCAATGTAATAATAATTGTTTTAAAGAATAAACATGGATAAAAACTACACATACATACTCGTAATAGTTAAATAAATACCTGAAGCTTCCGACTTCACTTAAAAGCATATACGGGTTTCAGGCATATTAAGATATTTAAAACTCATTGAAATTAAAATAAAATTGAAAAACTTATGTACATCCACCTTTTTAAGTTTTAACCCGCGTTTTTAAGCTCAAAAGCTTGTTAAATTTTTGTTTAGTAAATTGATACAAAACCAGAAGATATCTAATTGTTTTCGGAAGCGCCATTTTCGTTATAATTTTTAATAATACAGCTAAATTTTGGTGATTTAATAGTTTAACGTTTTTATTTATTAAATATTTTTCTTACAGCTCACGCCACAAAGTGACATTACACCGCTGAGCAGACAAGAAGACTTGATAAATCAAAATCTAACACAACCTCTATTAGCTAATAATTTTAGGCCCAGTTTAAGTCCTACATTAGGTAGTCCTAACTTTGTGTGCCCAAATGGTAACATTAGCTCACCATTTGGTAGTCAAACACTGTCTTTGAGTGGACCCACCTTAAGTTCAGGAAGTCTGGCAACATCTACTCTACATAGAAAAGGAAAGAGTAATGTAAGAAGAAGGGAACATGTGTTAGCGGAGAGTCTACCAGGACCTGAAAGTTGCGTATAAGAATATGAACCTTTTGATAAACTAAGAAACAAAAACATGATTTCGAGTTGATTAAGTGTCTAGATGTATCTTCGTCTGCACGCAGTCGCGTTAGCCACGGAGGCGGTTAAAAAAATTAAATATTATAAAAATATTTTTTATACAAAACTGATATTTTTTTGTTGTTTTTGTAACTCAACAATGTATGCATTCATATTGTAGCAGCTCCATTCAATACATTTCGCATTGATATTTATTTAGTTACCGTAAATGAAATATTAGCAGGTGTAACCATCAATATATATACACTGAAACTGCTGTGTACCTATTTATAATGTTTGAAAATAAATAATTTAAGTAATTTGGATCTACGAAAATTGAAACTGCCACTTTAGAATTTCGGCCAAAGTTTTGAATAAATAACATTTAGACAATACAAATTTTCCTATAGCAAATGTAGTCGTTAATTAATAAGTTTCCTGTAAATAGTATGACGTCATTCTTGCTCAATTTGTTTCATAACTGGTTGACATATTGTACATAAATGCGTAACTCATTGTTATTTTTTTTTAATGTGTTTTTCTATTATATTATATATTTTAGTGTGCAAGCAGTGTAAATTACATTTTAACTAGTTTTTAGTTGTTAAAGACCCAAAGGGATAAACCGTTTTGCATATAACTTTTTTACCTATTGCAAGGCTTAATTGAGACATTGTATAGTTATACGACAATTATGCTGGTAGTTTTTTTAGGGTAATAAATGGGTTGTGTGTCTGTAAATATAAAATTAAGTGTAATAATGTAAAATAGCGCGTAGAATGCTTTCGTTGTAGTTCATTAAAAAGTGTAAATATATACCTAAATAGGTAGTGCCATTTATGAGGTAGGTAATACCTAATCGTTTTTATTTGTGTTAATTCTATTTAGAGTTTAAATGTCTTTAATATTGTCGAACCATATTTGTTGTTTAGCTGTCATAATTAAAAGCGGCCCTAACTAGCTGATTGTAATTTTATATTCGATAAGAAAATAAACTTTTTACAAAAAGGTATTTTGCTGTTTTATTTAAAAATCTAGTTTATATGTATATATTTTTAAAACTTACAACTTAGATGTACAGCTCACTGACTAATATCCAGAGACATTTTTCACAATTAGTGAAGTTATTGAAACGGTATACACCTGAAGCAGTATTTTAAAATAAAAAATGTAACAAACCAACGATCGAAGGCATAAAATAAGTGTAACAACATGAAACAATGAATAACTAAGCAATAAGTACAAATAACAATTAACGTTTTATATATCTATAGTGTATATAGTATATACTTACAACAACCGCAACATTTTATAGAATTTAATAAAAACATCAAAGAACCGATCACTACAATATAAAACCAAATGTTTATCTATTAAAATCAGTCGCTAGAAAAAATCTTCATTCGATCCCGGGGATAAAAAGGGAAAAATAGCAATTTATGTGAATTGTGAGCCGCAGCCGTTTGCCGACTGGCAAATATTGACACGACATAGACGACCAACTTAAATTGTTTGCGTTAGACGATACTCAGAGCTAATTATTTGCACAACGTTGAATTATTCAAATGATTGTCGATTGCGATGTTTTCTCTGTTAATTGCTAATTCTCGTTTGTGGTCAAGATCAGACGTTAAAATGTAATTATAAAGTCTCCAATTTATTTCAAACTACAGACCATGCCTCAATGATATCCGTATTTAGATGTGTTTTAAATTTCATAAAAATCAATACTTCGTATTATTCACTTGTCTTTTAATTCTATATTCTTTTTTATAATGTATGCAGGTACCTACACAAATATCACGGTTTGACATGATGACAAGAAAAAAACGTAATGAGTAGTAACAGTCCTTTGATGTACATAAACATTACAGATAAACTTATTATTATTCATCGTGACTGTCGTGTATTCGACGGACTATATTGATGGAAATAATTAATGAACTTGTAAATGCTTTATTGTAATAGAATTATAGTTAATCTATAATAACATCTATCTTGATCTTTGGATTCTAACTGTCCACATGACCGACTGCACAAGCCACAGAGTAGCATTTATTCTTAAAACCATACGCATTACGTACATTATAATATGATAATTTGGGACCTTAACAGGTTCACTTACATGGCGCCTGCGCCACAGTTCCCTGATTTCATTCCAAAATTCTAATTATCACAACTTAAATTCAATTTTTAGATCCTCATAAAAACTTCTTCTAAAAACTGCTAACAATACAAAGTTAACAACACCTAGGCACATAATCCTTATCATAAAGAAAAAAAAGTATTGTGAGTAGGTATTTGACTTATGAGGCAGGAACCTATTGTAAATAGTAGGTAACGATCAAAAATAAAATTTAAAACAATGTTTAAAAAAACATTTGATAGTGATCAATCGAGAAACTTCCTTGTTCAAGATTGCTTGCTTTAAGCTCGGAGAGCTTAAGTTCTCTAAACCCGCTCCGGTCGAGTTTGGCTCAGACAAAGGCTAAGGCTTTGTGGTGCACTCCGGCGATAAAGCCGAGTGCAGGTAAATTGCAACTCAGCGTCTGTAAACACTACGAAGTGGCAATTGACGGAATCATAATAGTGTAGACCAACCCTGATAGCCTTATTTTAAGTATTGAATGTTACTTAATGTAATGAAGTCACATTCAGAGTAATGAATACATAATATGTAAGTAACTATTTATTTATTTCTTTAATATAATATTAAAATTCAGCATAATCTTGCTTGGTGTAGAGAATGTGCCTTCCAAAAAATTTTTTTGATTTTTCTTTGTCCTTGGAAATCCAATCCAATATATGAACCTTAATATCTAACTAATAGATTTTCAGAAAGCGCCTCTAAAACAACAAACTATCAATTCTAAAACAATTTGATTTTCATTTGTTAAGAGACTAATTGAACACTCGTTTCGTCAGTTACTTTACGCAGATAAATGAATTTATAACAATAAACAGACTCCTTCGAACATTATCAAGTCTCGCTCAATATCTGTTTACCCCTCTCTGCATATTTAACAAGCCTTTTGAGGAGTATTTAATTACAATTCTCGACTCGTGAAAATGGTGTTATTACTAACCAACGCTCACTTGATATTTTTCGTTGTTCCTGTAACGTGAATGTTTATTCATGTATGTATCAACTTACCTAACAAATTTATTGCGGCTTTGTCTCCGTGGGCATATAATATAGCCTTAAAGTCTAGCTTGGATAGATTTTTAAAATTTAAAATTAGATATCGAGTTTATTCATTACAAACAATAACACATATTTTTTATAATAATAGTAGGTAGTGATTTATTTATTATAAAAGGCGCGCCAAAAAGATGGCACCATTACAAAAAAAGATACTCAAAAGGACTGAAGCCTTATTCACAGGCTGAATCATCTGCAAAGTAAAATAAAAACATCAAAGAAAAAACAGAATAAAAAAACAAATGATGCAAGCTTTTTAATTTAATGTTGTGCTAGTAGTAAACATCTCCTCAATCTACCATAGTCACTAGAAAATATATCTATACTCGACTCGTCACCGTTTTGTTTTTAATGTAAATGGGGATTGTAAAGCTTGATATGATTCCTTAATATGATTATCACATCTATTTACAACAATATCCAGTGCTTCTTGTGTACCTAACCAGGAGTTTGGAGCTGGGATGGCAGGATTAGCCACCCAACTCAATACGCTAAATAGGCGCAAGACGTCAAGTTGCGGAAATAAGCTCGCTCCTACTTATGACCCAGGAGTAATTTTTTATTATTAATTATAGGCCAAAATCAAGGTATGTTATATTAATATGCAAAATTTCTACTCCCACACTCAAAATTTTATATAAAATTAGGACGAAGGATTTTCAGAACAGGAATTCAGGTGTGGGAGGGCTTTATATAGGCACGGATTAATATGTATATTGCTAATGGAAATCCATTAATGCCACGATAAGTTTTGCTTTATTTTTGTAATATTAGATTTACCTTTCATTCACTTTATAAGAGTGGTACATCCATATAGCATACATATTCTTACTAGGTATCTATATCTTTTTACCATATATCATACTTATTCTTACTATCTATGTAAATAACTTGTATAAGACAAAATGAAAAACATAAGACCACTGCACATAAAAATTAAACACTTAACAAAACAACTGGAATGAAGCAAAAATGTTTGAAAAAACATGCAAAAACTACCATCAAATCGACTTCCGTTCATTATTTGCTGCGAATGGTGTAACGAACACTTGTTTGATTTGAAGGCTGTGCTATCAAGGCTCACAAGCTCGTTCACTTGTACACAGGATTGCTTCAAATGTATTGAAAACGAATTCTTGATTGATACGAACGTTTGTTTGAATAAATGAGCATATATTATTATGATATCGAGATATTTATAAATTACTTTAGTTATTTATTTATTTTGTAACATATGTTACACTACAAGAAAATACAATTATAAAAAAGTAAGCAAGTGTTTGGTTTATTGCGTGACACTATTTTAGTTTTAATCATTGAATTAATTTTGGTTAATATTATAGACATAGAATCGTGGAATGGTTTTTCATTTAATTTTATGGATATAAAGTCATTGGTCAAGTAAAATTTTAATATAAAAACTTTTTCAGATTCCTATTATAGTTTAATTTTATATCACTATTAAATCCATTAGCCTCCCTCCACACTTCCCGTAATTAAATCAGAATAAGTACTAACCCTTTAATTGACTCTCTAGGATAATTACTTTAATGATAATAGATATTGGGACATTAGATCTATGAAATTAGTTTCAAGTATAGTCAGGTATACAAGGATCATTCCAGAAACTAATTCCAAATCAAGGTTAGTTGCCTTCAAACTATCGTTTAAGAATGAGTGTAATCTTATAACCACGGCTAGGTCGTACGACAGACCCATTTCTACCTTCTGTCCTGCAGACGCATTAGTTTTAGGTAAGTGATTATTATTTTTAGTTAATATAGAACTTTATTTTTAGTTTTATAGAACTTTATATTAGCTAAAGTAGATTAGAATATAAATTTACAGAAATATGCAATTAATTTGTAAAAACATTTAATAATCTAAAGATATTTTGATCATCAAATTAAAAGTTTTAAATCAAAATTCCGTTGCGGTCATTGACCGTTTCATAATGTTTGCAAGACGTCCGGCGTCCCCCATAATAGACTGGGCCAGATAACAGATGTAATAACTTACATTGTGGCGGAATAAGGCGACGACACACCCGGAAAATTGTTATTTGGTCCTCCGATTAATGGGCAAATATTGTCTGAAATATTAACGCGATCAACCAATACGATCTTGTCATTTACAAACCAACAAATGTAATACATTTTCTCCAGATATTCTTATATTTACTAGTCATATTTCAAAAACGGCTATAAATTCACTACTACTAATTCATACTTACATATTGAGTTCAAATAAACAAAAAGCTCATTGTAGCCGTAGCGTTCCTAAAATACTCCTAGCATTACCGCTATACACAGCTCGATTAATAAAAACTCAAGTTATTATAACTTCATATAACTCAGAATATAACTTGGTTGCTGTCATATTAAAACATATAACTTTTCGTGATAATACATATTATCCTTGTACTTACAGCAGGTTGGCATAGATCTTTATCTGTTTCATTAATACTTTATTTCTTTTCTTTTCGATCGGCCATTTATTCTGCTTTGAATTTATAACTTCACGCTACTATCCAAGAGCCAGTCCTATTAATACTTTGTAATGACTGGCGTTTATCTAGCTTTATACTGACTACATAGGTTCATAATTACGTTAAAAACAAATTACTAACATATGGTTTAGTTATTAGTAGATACTTATAAAATCTAATTTATCATCTCATCATATTGATCATAAAAACTGCGTAACATTGAAACGTTTTATATTCCGTACGAATAGCGAGAACATAATAAATTCCCTCAATGGTTTAAGCTCAATTTTATTACGTACATAAAGACCTAAGTGCTCAAAGGCATAAGCCGTTATACTAAAAGATAGTTAACGACATAGACACAAATACAAACCAATCCAATTTCACGCTATACTCGTATTTGTTTGCAAATTTAAAGTAATTTTGTCTTTTATTTCGAGTAGTTTCAAAGACAAATCACATTGCGAGGATTTAAAGTAGAAATATAAAAGTTCCATGTCTGCTTAGTGTAAAGCCAGCCCACAAGGACGCGTCTTAATGTCTGCAGAGACCAGCTGATGGTTCGTCCAAGAGACATTACCCTTTGTCTTAAATCCCTTTAAGTTTAAACTAAGTCGAACTTTATTTCAAAAACAATAAGACCTGAAATACCTTGTGCTAATATGTCCTCAGTACTCCACGTTATTGAGGTAGAAAATGGCTGGAAATTCAAAACTGCATCAATGGAGCAATTTGTCCCCTCGTCAACGATTTAATAGTTTGAAATGATGTATTGCTATTATATATTCTAATAGTGGCTTCAAATTACGAGGCCTTGAAATGGTTATTGCGTATTTCGGTTGCATAGTATGAAATCACAAATCATAGCAACGAAAGTTAAAAAAAAAATACTTTAATCAATGTATAATTTGGATGACATTTTTGATTTCCTTATTAAAAGTTTAGAATATGGTGAAACTCATCAACATCATTAGGAAATACAATTAAAAATTATACTTATAACAACTTGTGTCCGCGAATTCTTCAATTGCGCAAAAAACGAGTCGAGACTGTTATTCTGGAAGTACTTTAAAATTAATTTGTTGATAAACTCACATTTTATTTATTTTTTTCTTATGTAACGTTTATTATATTATGTGTATTAAGTATAGTATAATATGGATAGTGTTCTTTTCTTGGTTAATAATAAATTCGTACTTTTGCCGACTTTTCTATGACAAAAATAGTAGGATATATTCAGATTTCCATGTATGCGCTCATCCCTTAATCACGCTACACACAGAATAGTTATAATCTTTATTTATGGCCTCTAAGGTTTTTCTTCTCACGCTTCTTTCATAATATAATATGTATAAATCGAAGCTTTTGTGCAAGCATGTCCTAATTAATTAAGGCGATATCGTTACACCATAATGGAATACTAAGTAAGTTTCTATCATATGCTATGAGGCCAAAGGAGATAAAATGTAGTGTTTTTTTTATTGAAAGCTCTTTAAGAATTTGTGTATGAATTTACTTACGGCATTTACCGCTAAATTATTTATCTACTAAATTGTTTAAATATCCTGAGGAGGAATGTAAAGAAAGTACAGAAGGCAAAATATTCCAATTAATATGAGCTAAAAAAGAAGAAAATGGAGACAAAAATTACGAGTTCCGAATAGATATTGACGACGTATGCTGAAGTATGTCTAAGTTATTGAAATTATAAAGTATTCCTAAGTTGAAGTGATGGAAGCAAGTATGAAACTGGTTGGGAAAGCACTGGGGAAATTATTACCATATTCAACGCATTTCCTCGGCGTACCGGTAGGTAGGCTTCGTAGGAAATTATTTGTCATATTAACGTCACTAAACGGAGTTTCCGCGCCGAAATGTTAATATATTAAATCATGCCCCAAGGCATTTTAAAATGATTATTTGACATGTTGCAACAACGAGCAGTGCATGTATTCTATAAATTCGATACATTACTATTTTATTATTTCGATATACTGATCGGTAATATCGGTTATATAAGTACAGGCGAAAAATAAAAATAAATAAGTATATTTTTTAACTTACACAAAAGAAGGGAGTTATAAGTTTGTGTCTGTTTCTCTGTGGGTCTGTGTGTAGCATCGTAGGTGCTAAACAAATGGACCTTTTTTTTTGTTTAAAAGCTACAATTATTGAAGATCAGCTGTTCATCCAATGTTCATCTATAGCTTTCCACTGTTCTACAAGAATAACAAAATTATTGAATAACGTATTAGGCCATTATTTTTATTTAATAGAATCGGTGGAAAGCTTGGCCATTACGAGAGCACCAAATCGGTTTTACTTAAGCAAGACTATTACTAAGTAATTTATTGACGTTTTTAGGGTCGGCTGTGTAGTGCGGCTATTAATCTCATTTTATCGTCAATCCGTCTGCCGTTTCAGAGGACGAACGCTAACAAACCGTTACACGTGAAAAGTGGTTGTCGTCAGCAAACGAGGAGCATAACAAGGTAACATTTTTTCCTACTTTAATTAAAACCGCGGTCGCCACACCAAACAAAAACCACGGAGGCAACGAATCAATTTCGCGTCAGGAAATTACTTTGTAAAGTTGAAAAGGGTTGCGCGATACGGTACCAAATTGAAATTCTTTTGTAGAAAGCGCCTTTACATGGCCGAAATGGCTACCTGGCTCACAATCATACCACAACATTTTTCAATAAAACTTTATGCTAGGTGATACGCGTAAAACAAACTTATTTATTTATTTTAATTAGGACAACTCATATAAATTGCTCTGATCCCAAAGTAAGTGAGCTGAAGCACTTGTGTTATGGTAATCAGACACAACGAGGATACCACAATAAATACATAAGTTTATAAACAACCAAGACTCGGAAACAAACATTCGTGCTCTTCACACAAATGAATGCACCTACAAGAAACTAAAGCGAAACCAAAGAAAAGGTTAAAATGTCAAATTAAACAGAAGCTCTTGTTGAATATTAAATAGGATACCTAATTAAAATAGAAATTTAAATATGTATTCGTTACTTATACAACAGTAACAGTTCAGTAGTGGGTAAAGCATACTAAGAATTTGTTTTATTATTTCTCAATTATTTACCAAGTAATAAAGTATTTCTGAAAATATTAAGATGAAAATAAGAAAAAATTTACTGTCTCATAAAATTTTTTGCATGAAAAGCCATCGAGAAATTTTAAAAGTTTTGAAGCGTCGCAGTTCATTAACAAAATAAGCAATCTGACTAAAAGCATGGGCCCATGGAGGTAAAAGCAATTAGAAAGTTATGGAGTGTTCTTGACGATTATTTACATATTATGAGAGAAACCAGAGGACCTTGACGGAATTAAAACAAGTGGAAGATATTTTAATATCGGATTTTATTTCTTACATTGTGCTTTCGAATAATATAATATTCCAATATTATACAAATCATTAGTGATGTCCCCAACTTTGTTGTTGCACTTCTATTCAAGAACAACTAATATATCTACATATGACTCATTATTTTAAAATAAATTTTCGTGGTTTCAATAAAAATTATGTATACATTTTTGTTTCAGTTACCCCAGAAATAAGTTCCCCTGCATAGAAAATTGAATGGTTTCAATTATAAATCCGTAGAACATTCTGATTCAATATAGTTTGTTATATTTTTCCTTTGAAACTATTACCTACATCTATTAAAGTCTTGGCACTATGAAACAAAGATAAAAAAGAAATATGGACCACTTGTAGTATCTAGGATGTAATAACCACTAAACATCACTTGGCACAATATAGCCGAGTCAATAATTGGAAAATATCGTCGAGCCTTTACGAACCCTCGCAGCGAGAAACGCTGCCAATATACGAAACACTAATCCCCGACATCCCGTTATATACATATAGGATATAGGCATATTTTATTTGTTTATGTTGCCTATCTGATGTTAATATAAGAGGCTTTTATTGTGGAAAAGATGCTGTAACCAAATCGGAACATACAATTCATATGTACATAATTCACACATGACTTTACTGCATCACTTGCATCTGTTTGTCTTTTACAGTAATTATAAAAATATGTGCATTAAGCTATAAAGTGTACTATTCTAGTATAACGAATTGATATTTTTGAGATCAAATTCTTATAGGCTTCAATACCATAACCGTAGGTATTAGTCAAAAAAAAAAGTATGTAGTCTGTAGAATATTAAAAAAATATAGAATCTTGATGAATCTTTACTTTTACGGCAAGCTTAGACAACAGTGAGTGCTATTACAAACTAAATTATGGAAGTTATTGGTAAAGATCTATTAATTGTTTATAAGAAATACTTTTTAGGGAAGAACTTCGTGTATAAATTTTGTATCGCGGCATCTGTATTTTGTGCCAATAACGCTAACGCAATGAAACAAGATTTTCATCAGCGCCTTAATAACTTAAACAATATATTTCTCGCAACATTACGTCTCGTCAGCACTTAGGTTAAAAGCCTCCTTTTGGTAAACAGCGCTTGACAAGCAATCGCTAAAGCCAGTACACGCTGTCGTTTGCCTTAATTTGTGTAATACCCGAGCTAACTTCATCACTTTGCGACTTGGTATAACTTTTGATAAAGCCGATTACATACTTAGCTATTCAGGATTCCCATCTGGCAATTGCTTTAATTCAATTATTGTTATCACTTTTTGAATGATAATTTTCACTTTCTTGATCAACCTTGAATTTAAGTGACAAGTGTAAAATCTATACGAATAAGCAATTGATTTCTTTATTTAATTTTAATTACGTAGTTATCAATAATTACATTATCTTCGTACATCGCATCTATTTATCTACAACTTTAACAATAATAATTTATACAATAAGACTAAGCAAGCAATATTTTTCAAATTATTTTATTTGAGAATCTCCCGGACTAAAAATAACATTTTTTTAAAAAAACTATAAACTGACGTCAAATTGCACGTATAAGTAGTAAATACACAGTAGCAAACAACAATTATTATTATTATACGAAGCAAATATTTGGAAGTAAGTAGGATTAGAGAGAGAGAGAGAGAGAGAGACAGTTACAGTTTGGTACCGACTAATATTTTCCTTGTTCATTCACTAATTTTAATGCACTCTGAAGTCAATTTATATTTTCAAAGTTCCCGATACAAATAAATAGGTAATTGAATTTAACATGTTAGTTTTTATAGAATGTTTTCAAAAAGTGCCTAATCCCAAGAACCTCCTTTTTTGAAATCGGCTGCAAGTTAATTTCAGCTCTTTTATTTTGTATACTATTAAAAACAGTCGTAAAAGAAACACTTCGATTCAAAGCTTCGCAATAAAGGGTATATCGCATATCGTCATGTCAAATGTGACACGCCTTTCATTTTCAACTTTTCAGACGTCATTTCTCAGTTTAGTGTCTCGTTAAATTGTGAATCTGAATTACTTTTACTTTTATTAGCGAAAACAGCGATTGAGTAACAAAATGCTCGCTTGGGGTTATAATTTATTGTGTCATAAAAGTCGTTAATTTAAAACATAATTTAAACACATTTTCACCTATACAAAACTTCCTAACGTACCGTAAATTGTTCAACTTATTTCTTAAGAATTTTAAGAAAATAAAATACGCAGTAATATTTATTCTGAAATGATTACTATTATTGTAGGAACAAAATAAGTTTTTGATAGTAAAAATAATATACAATAATATAATAATAGAAAATATGAGTCTCATGGATTCTTATATTTTCGTTCCTTTTGGAGTAGAGACTGGGTCCATGGGGGCCAGAAGCGCGTCGATTAATAAAAGGGATATCGATGAGCTTAGTTTGGATTTCAGACCACAGGAAACCTGAAAGCTGACTCATATTTCGGCCAACGCGTAAGTATAGCGATACAACGCGGTAAAGTAGCTAATATTTTGGGTACGCACCCCAATGAATTTTTTGAACCTTTTGTATTTTTACAAATATATTTAAGTACATAATTGTAAATGAATAAAATTAAAAAAAAAATAAAGTTATAAATAAAATATAAAATTCGTTATTATAACATCAAGCGTCCAACCGACGTGTTCATTAATTATGCACTTGGTAAATAACATCCAACTAGTTCCTAAAGACCCTACTGAAGCTCATACTAGCGGAATAGTCATTGTGCCGAGCACAATTTGAATCTTTAGCACAATGTTATCTGGCCGGAAACCGCAAAAGTCTCACTAACAAGCTTCCTGAGTTGCCAGACTCACGAACCTGCTTGTGCCCACTCGGACCAAAACTTACAACAACGATAAAATAATTCAATTATGCATAAGGAGATTTTTTTCTCAACAAATTTTTATACTCACTTTTTTAATCCCAGCATAAATATTTATTATATATATTTAGATAGAAAATACTCCTTTTTCACACAATTTTTTTTGCTAACTCTTATATCAATATTTGCTTTGGAGTATTTGTAACGGCATGTATCATAGAATAAAATATTTACTTTTTACCACAATATGTATCACGCCGCAAGACGCTAGACAAATTAAAAAGTATCATATGTATTTTTTAAATAACCAAATTAAGGAAAAATTTTCGTTGATAAAGATTTCATACAGTTAAAATACGCAAAAACCTACTTTGAATATTATCATAAATTCAGCGGCAGCCCTATAAAATACTGATGAGGCCACTTTTAAAGGGTACCAGACAATAAGGTCCAAGCATTGCAGTTGTAGTGAGGGCTCTTAACCCGGCCAGCGACTTTCTTATTCCGCAAATAACGTTCCAAGCCTCTATTCAACAAAAAGGTAAGCTCTCATAAAACTCTTACTTTGAATAGAAATGCTGTTAATTTACGCTCTTTACTGCTTCTCGTTTGTTTCTTGTAATTGAAATAAAAACATTAAGTAATTTATTATAAAACTAGGTATTATTACAAGCCTTTTAAATTGATTATCTGTATTGTGTTTCATGGATTGTGTTCATGAAAAGTTCATATATTTTCTTAGCTAGAAGAAACGTACGTCATTAGGTAAAAGGTTGAATCGTTGCTTTATAAGGTTATAATAATATTTTTACATTTATTAAAAAATAACCAAAACCAGGCTCATAATTTTATTGCTAAAGTCAATAAAAAGTTCTATTAGTTGTTTATTATTTAAAAAATGTACTTACATTGAAAACTATTATTGAAATTAATTAAGGTACATAATATAGATATTATGTAGATACTTCGTAGCAATTTGATTACTTTTCTACTTGTTTTAATCGAGTTTTCCTTATCTTACCTAAAGACAGTTGCTAAGTTTGTTGTGGTCGAGCCTTTCAGGATGAAAGTTTACCTACCTCAAAACAATGCTTACTATTATTGTAATAGTAATAGATGCAATTGTATTGCTTGCGAAGGGAAAAGGCTTTGTATTATACACTTGTAGTAAATAATATGATACACTCTGACTTCGCATCAAAAGTGCTGCCGTATACGCGTGAATGCTATATATATCTACACATATAAATCTTAAATTTTTTTTTTTCGCTTTCACCATTGAACCGCTAAACTAATTTTAATTGTAAAAAATGACTGAAGTTCAATCTTATCCGGCTTGCTTACCTACCCATCAATAATAATACAAAATAGTACTATAAATAGGATTCACGACAAAATAACTTTCGTTCCATATTTCTTTCAAACGTATTCAACCATAAAAATGCTTAACATAATGAAAATGGGACTTAAAAAACCGAAATGGATTTTTCAAATCCTCCATACACGTTACCATAAATGTATGAATATCGCTTTTCATACTCTTTTAAATGCTGATCCCGACTCGACCTTTATATTCGATCGAGTTCACACAATGTAATGGCTGCTATTAGGAACATCAATTTGTTGAACCGTGACGGTACACTTGTCCAACTACTTTTCTTTTACTTGCTCTGTTTGACACATTTTTCAAGGACTCAAAAACTTCTTGAAAAGGGTTTAACTACCTACCTTAACCTTAACTTACCGTATTTATATAATGTTATTCCTTTATGTTATTTTCAAATAATAGACTTAGATGTGTTCGAAACTTGTTGGCAGCACCTTGATTAAAGTGACATATCGGCCAACTGTCATCGAGGAGGTTAACAGCTCGTATTGTTGGTCGCTGCGGTTCTTTGGTGAACAAGTCTCTTTGACGGAAATCATCGGCGAGGATGTGTTGCCAATCTCGGTTAAACTTCACCGCGTTTCAAAAGAATCCCTTTGCATCCAAACCGCGCGCAGCTATTTTTAAGTGATTGAATATTAAGTGCTTGTAACTAAATCGATCAAGTGCACAAGAGGTAATATTTGGAAAATCTGGAACCTCCAACAATGAATCGTTAATAAACCGAATAATGACCGCTCACTCTCTTCCTGATTATATATCTATTTTAACTATATAAACTAAATAAATTGGAGAAATAAACAAGTATTATTATTATTAAAATGGTTAAAGTTAGATCTTTTTTAATTACATAAATTATTTAATATTATGTTAATCTCTTCTTTATGTGTAATCACTTGTTTTCATGAATAAGCCTATACGAAATTGTTTAATCTTTTGAGTATGTAAAATCAATGGTTATTTGTATGTACAATCATCGATATAGCAGAGCCACAGCTCTCCGCGAGCTATTTAAGGTTTAAACCAAAAATCTCTATTTCTATCACGCCCTAGAGCACGAACGAATGCGAATTTCTTCTTGTTATGTACTGATTGTGAATCACAATTCCGGGACCAAATGTGGGCTTGTATTTACCCGCCCGCAGGTAAACTCCGCTTGCAGTTAAAAAGGAATTCGAAGGAATTTTATCGCTCGTTAGAGACCTTAAACGTGAACCCCTGTACGGGAAAGGGGTAACCATCGAACCCGTTTGTATTGATACTTACTGAAAGCCTGACACATTGAAGAGATTAATTCTATGTAATGGTTAAATACAATACAATGTATGTCTATGTGATTTTAGACTTTCAAATTAAATTTTATAAGGTTTTTAAATTGTATTGTAAACATATTTTTACTACAGTCAGTGTAGCTGGTGATGCAGTCTCTGTAATTATTCCACATGAAGTTATTTTAGGGGGTATGCAACTTTAAATTTTAGTGTCATAAAACATTCCAAAAACACTTTAATTTATGTTGATGTTTCTAAAACCAGACTGGGTTTAATTACTCCGCAAATTATATGTTATTATATACAATTGTATTCAATATGGATTTTTTGTCTCTATAATAAAAATCTATAATGTAACCATTAGTAAAGTGAATAAAGCGGGAACATCGGGCTATCGTAAATCGTTACGATAACCAAAGTTAGACGGGCAATGATAGTGGTGATGGATCGCTTACGACGCACGCGATACCAATATTACTTGCTCATTGTACATGATCAACTTATATAATAAACTTATCAAACTTTGATCAAAACCTAACGATCGCAAGTTTTCAGGAAAGTTGGATATTGTTAACAGTATTAACAAATTCACACAGAGACAGTAATTTATTTTATATCGATTATAACTTTTTTTACGGTGGAAATATGATTGGGTGTGCTCCACCATCATCTCAAGGCCTCCTTGAGAGCTCTGTGATCAATACCTTAAAACCACCCAGAATGTTACCAACACAACCACACCATAAGCCTCGGAATTGCATTTTAAACCTGGGATATATATTTTTATATGCAAACCATTTATGAACCAATTTGTAAAATAAATTTGGTAAGGTATAAAATAAAACAAATTGTATCTTCATCAGTCACGTATAATTGTATCCAATATTTTGTACATTAATTAAGATGAACAATATAAGCCGCAAGAATTGAGCGATACGTGAGAACATTCGACCATTATTAGCGATCTTGTTTACAGTTATCAATATCATAATTTGACCTTGTTTACTGACTGAAACAAATAAATCAACATAAGTATGAGATTTTTAATTACCTTTCCAATTATCTTTATTAAATAATAAATATATGTTGTATAATTTTTATCTTTGAATATTAAGCTAAGATGAACCTTGATTGGTATTTAATAATTTGAAGATAATTGAAAAGAACTCAAACATAATTCATAAATTATTTTACTTTGACGTGATCTTAGTTTGATGGTTCTTAGTTAGAATTTTTTAATATCCGTCTTACTATTTTAATTGGCTTTAATTTCCTTTGTTCCGTTTAAATTTTTTACACATACTTGCTAATTTATTCATGAAAAACCTTTCTTTCACAAAAGCAGGGCACGTGAATATTTAATCGAGAAGACCCATAATCAATTAGTTTTAGCTTAATCATGTGAGAGGGTTACTACAGGAACTCAGTGGATAAATAATTCTTAAGGCTCTTACTTAAGGACCACCACTGTGCCACTTGCGGACTATTAAGGGATTTACTTCACTTTAAATCAAAAGTCGCTGGTCATTTAAATATGTTTAGCTTAGCACTTTGTAATTACGTACGTAACTACTGACTTAAAAGTGCACTACTTTATTAAGTGTGACCATTGTTTTAACTTTATTTGGTTTGCTTTTAGTAACACATCACTATGGTTTTATATAAACTTATTTATACTAATAAAATGTTATTAGACCTATACGGGTAAAGTGAAGCTTATGTAAATTATATCTTTATAATTACAACTCATAATTTTCTTATACATTTCAATTTACTATATTTATGCAGCTCAAATAAGCAGTTTAATGAAAATTAAACCAGATTAACCAATATGTCTTGCAGTCACACTATTAAATATTTTCTCTTCTATATAAATTATAAAATATTATTTAAGTGGCTTCGTTTTATCAATTGATAACATTGAATTTTATAGATCATAATTAAATATATTGCAATATTTACTGTAGCATTAATTGGACAACCGCGGATTCGATAATAACAAACATATTTCCCGCAAAATTGACACAACGCGGGAATTAAAATTTAATTATCCAATTTATACGTAATTTAGTTCGACCCACGGCTATACCTTTGAATAGGGAATAAATACTTGTAAAATATAATGTTTTGCTCCTCGTTATTAAACCACCGCCCTAGTATTAAAATTTAATGCCAGGGCCACAAACACGAAAAATGTTAAAAAATACTCGTATCGTTCCTTTGTTCCATTGAATAACAATGCATAGATGTGACTTTTACTTGGATAAAAACAGTATTTTAATAATATGTGAGCCAAACACTTGGGGTCACCACGGACCTTCCCCGAGGTTATTGGTGACACCAGAGGTTTGATAAACTTTTTGGAGGAGCTGGGATGGCAGGACTAACCGCCCGGCCCAATACGCAAAATAGGCGCATAGTAGACGGAGTCGAGTTGCGGAAAACAAGCCCGTCATTACTTATACTTAATATGCGTATAAAAACGAAAAGGTATTCAGATTACAAAAATCTAAATTTTGTAAACACTTTTGTCATTTAATCTATGTTTAATGAATTTATTTTCATATGTTTTGCATGAATCTCTTTCAGATGTTGGTTCCGATTTTCTGTATGCCTCAGACCCTAAGTGATGGTAGAGCTTAGTCGAGCATTTACCGTTCTAGGGCACTTGAAGAGTTTCAGTTTTCAGTGAGATAATACGTAACATGCGTAAAATATTTTAAGTACTAAAGTTCTTTGAAAAGCAGTAATCTAAAGCTAGAATGTCAAGCGATTTAATTCCAAAAAAGGTTCTATAATAAGAGGTACTATATTTCAATGTAAAATCCTGTTGCAATTGAGAGCTTTTATGGTCCGACTTTGTGATCACTGGACCCGAAGCAACCGCAACCATTTAGTAGTCTTGCATGAAGTATTTCTAATAAATTAGTGGTTCTCTTTCACAAATCGTCTATTTACATTAATGTTGTGAAAAAAAAAACTTTTATCAAAGATTCAAAACATGTAATTTTACGTAAATCGGCTACCTACACTAGAATTTGGTAAAGTTAATAGAGACAGTTTGTTAGCATTATTATCTAATATATAATGTAGTGTAATAGTAAATAAAATAAGAAGTATCTTGTTTTAAAACAATTCATTTTATAATATTTTTATTATTCAAATCCGGCTCCGTCTGCAAGTTTAAATTGTGTTACGATTTCATAAGACAAAGGCAGAACTTCTTCGCCATGAATTTTGGTCCTAATTCTGACCAACTTGATTTAATTACTATTTTAATTAATTTCAGTCCAGCGTAAATTTATGTTTATTACGAAAACATGATTATTAAGGATTTATGAAATATCAAAGATTGTGTGAGGTACATAACAATTATGATTTTGACATTGTTCAGTACCTCCCTTTGAACGCTACGTGCCTAACCGACCTTCAAAAATACCCAAAAGGATGTTATCAATTCGACGTGTATTTTTTTTTGTATCATCCACTTCTACGTCTTAGTCCGTGGATCGATTTGGACGAATGAGACGTCAAACAATAGGGTAACTCGTCAAGTGGTCATATTTTTTGAATTTTTTACGATCAATAACTTTCAGGATATTGAAACAATAGTTTCACAATTGCACGAGAAATCGCTGAAATTTGCGCGACCGCGACGTAGGTACTTATTTGCTTATTACTTTAAAAAATATGAATCCTTATCGATGAATTAAATGTTTTTGGATTCAATATTAAATCAGCTAACAGCAATAAATAAGAATCAAGACAGTTCGATTTATAGTTTTAGATAATATAAAATTCATGTGACGACGACGCCAAGCCGTTCAATAGTAAATAATTTATTTTTAGTTTCTTAATGAACACTGTTTACGTCTTTTTATTTATGTATTGAGAGTCGTATTTCATTGAGCACATAACATTTCTATGCCCTTGTCGAATTTTACATGAATTTTATTTATCAATACTATTTACGTCTTTTTATTTATAGTAGGTTCATTTATAATACAAAATGTATTTTCACTTTTTAGTGTGATTTGAGGCCTGTTTATTTTTTATTCAACATTCATTTATTATTGTATTAGTTCATAAATACACAATGAAAATCCACAAATTACAAATAATTTTTTCGTAGTCGTCAAAATATGACGCTGATTCCAAGCGAAGTACAAGAGTTTTCCTAAAATAAATTTTAAACTTACGTTAGCATGGGCTAATTGCGAAAACTTGTTATAAAACTGTCGATTATTTGAATAATAAAACGTACTTTTATGATTTGGGTGCTTTTTTGAACAGCTTGTTAAGTTAGATTTCAATGACGTTCATAAGCGGTCACGCATGTGTTATATTAAATTGCATGCATATATTATTAAATTGTTTTTAACTTTGACTTTGTAAATATACTATTTTTGGACAATTAAACATTCTCCAGGTTACAAAAAGATTGTCTTTTTTGTTCATATCCTTAGTTGCCTAAATTACAAAGCTACAACAACAAAAAAGATAAACCTAAGGCCATTTTGTATCCCGAAGATTGAAGTACGAATCGAAAGTGGAACGCATTTAAATGAATAAAAACTGTTTATTTTAAATCACAATATTTTTCATGCTCCATTCTAGGATTTTTATAAATACATATCAAGTCGTTGTGGTGACATGTATGAACTTCATTGTATATATAATGTAGATTATAACAAAGGTTACGTGAGTGCGAATTCTAGCAGAAGTTAGACTCGAGTTTACCACAAAGTGAGTCGGTGGCTCTAACATTGGTCATTGTCAAGTCGGGTCTTACAGGTTACAAGTTGGTAACTTTTACAATGGTTTCGCTCTCATATTCGTAGAATACTTATAACATTACAAATTTTGAACGGAATTTCCTGCTATTGACTTACGTCACCTAGAATAATATTATTGATGTAATACGTTACAAATTTAATATAATTATAAGGAAGTCTTGACTTACTATAATACTTATTAATTATAAGTTGCACTGAAAAATATAGTCGAGTATCGAAGACTTCATCTATGCCGGTTAAATAAATATTGTAAAGAGTAGGTATATAATTTATATAATATGGAAGAAAGTCATAATCTCGGTGTTAACTTTACAGTATAAAAAAGAAAAGTTGAAATTGTAAAGTATATTTTCATTCAAAATTACTTAAAATTAATAATTAACATGTTGCTGAACCAATTTAATTAAAGAGAAAAATTAATAAATTGTATTTTTATCACGTATTTTGTGTAAATTCAAAATGCTCATTCGAAGCCCGAATTTAAAATATTTTAAGTAGGTACAGAATATTTATTTATTAAATAACATTTAAAATTATATTAAAAAGATATAAAACTAAATTGAACTAAACATAATTTAAAAATATGTGTCCTTCAGCATTGAATCTATAATATATATATATATATATATATTTACAACGTATGTTTTTCCTATATCATAATAAAAAATACTGAATTTCCAATACATGCTGTACAGTTTATTAAAATATAGCCAAATAACAACTAATAATTTACAATATAACATTATTCTCGATATTATTTCGGAACGATAATTCGATATAATTTCGAAGGGTTGTTAAGTTTTAAGTAACTTTCTTATCCACTTCCGCCTCGAAGCGTACGTTCCGTTAATAAGGCTGTGTTAATATTACATTCTCACGAATGCTCAGAAAACTCTTATATACACAACACATATAAGAGCAGCTGTTGATATTTCGATGTCGATTAATAGATTCGTTTTCTTCTTCTTTTCTATTGATGTTTTCGTGACTGACATCTGCAACTTTGTATAGAGTTTTTTTATATTATGTTATCTGCTTTTTCATGTAAGTGGAAGGTTTAGAAATAATAAGTTTTGGCGGGTGACATTTTCAGTCGCTTTATAAAATATGTAAGACCACTCGCATTAAAGACTTAACCCAAGTAACTCTAGTAAATAATTTCTCCGCACTATCAATGCAAAGTGCTACACGATCACACATAATATAAGAAAATACTGAATGCAGCTCCAGTGTGAACCCGGGGCCGGTTCCCAATATTTTCCCAGTTTTATTACGAGTCGCCTAACGCAAACATAAATAGCTCGAAGCGCTGTGAAAAAACATTACTAGATATTACAGCATCTTTGCTTGTTTGTATTGATAAAGTAATATTTATCCCAAAAATTGTATGTGTACCCGAGGGAAGGAATCTTCCGAACGCTACGAAAACATTTTTATTTCATCTCCCATATAAACAAAATGGAATTGTGAACCGATCGCACGGCCGTAACTTTAAAAATAGTATAACGAGTTAATTACATATAACTATGGTAAAACAATTTAACTGATAATTATAACACTTAACCGTGCAATATTCAAGCGATCACTTTTTAAATGAACGATACAATTAACCCAATTGCAGATAATTACGGGCAAACCGCATGCGTATTTGAGCAAAGATAATTGTTCTCTGTTGTTCAGCGTCGAAAGCCCATGTTATATATATCCGACCAATTCTGCATTCACCTGCTGCTCGCAATGCATTATACTACTATTAGGATAGGCTTGATTAATCAAAGCATTTATCTACTGCAGTCGCTCACGATACATGTGCCAACTTATCTGTAATGTTAATCTAACGTTTGGTGAAGTCACGTCATTAATTCGTCTAATGAGTTAAACCTACTGTCTCAAACTCCCAGAGCTAATAACAAGTGTAACACTATAAATGGTACGAATATCATTCATTTTATTTAAAATACAATAACTTTATGTTTTCTGAATCCTTTCTCAAGTCGTCTTCCTCACTTATGAAGGTCGTAACCTACCATGTGTATAATAATAATAATTGGGACATCTCACATACATTGCTCTGATCCCAAAGTAAGTAGCTAAAGCACTTCAGTTATGGTAATCAAAACAACGAGGGTACCATGACTTCCTCCTGTGTCTTCATTGATGGGGTGGTTTGGGAATATCATCGCAGTACGCTCCTTCGTCCTTCCGCGTCTGTATTTTAGAGGTGATTTAGGCCTCTTGGTTACAGATTACCGCTACAGGTGGATTTCTTCAGGTAAGCCTGTAGAAATTCAACCACATTCTGTGCCACTTATGACACCCGTCCGGAAAGTGGCTGCTCTGCCAGAAACCGAATATAAATTACAAATTAAATTATAAAAATTCATTCGGGCCGGGGATCGAACCCGATATCTCACTTCGCGGTAGGCTTATAAGACCGCTTAGCCACGAGGCTCTCAAGTTATTTGAATCAATTGCGCTCAAAATAATTCTAAAGTGCCGGCATGAAGGAAGCGGTTGACAAAAAAATAAGCAACTAAAATATCTTAGCATATTGTAAAACCTTTTTCAAATTGTTCTAAAAAGTGTTTGTATATATTACTCTTATTTTTTCATACAAAACTCAATGAAAATACTAAACCTCTTATGAATATCTTGTTCGTCTTTGATTGTTCAAAGTAGTTAGTATGGGTTTTAACACAAGATTTTAATGTTTGCAAGAAGAACTGTTTGGTACATTGACTAAAAGTAAATAATTACTTTGAGTAATATATGAAAAACTTGTTACTTAACGTAAGTTAACGAATTTTCAAAGGTCCTTTAAGAGCCAGCATACTATATATATTATGCATTGGTAGCCATCACAATTTATACCAACGTTTATTCCTAAACGATAAAATTTATTTAAGTTCCGTAGGTAGTCTTCGTAATAAAGAACTCTCTTGTTATAACATAATAGGCAATAACTCATTAATACCACCATAAAACGTAACAATTTCCCGTGAAAGAGATTTTGTTGAGACATTACTGAGGCACTTAACTAGCACGAGCCATGATTTAAATGGGAAACCATTACGCATTTATGTTTAATGATAATTTGAAGCTCCTCATAATTATTCCCAATTTCTCGGCTTGAATGTCTGGTCATTAGGGATTTTTATTGCAGTGTGTGTGCACAATTGTTTTTCTCTTCCTTGTTCAAAGTTCGCGAAGCACGAAACTAAGGCTACATGTACGAAAGTTTCAATAAATCTTGGCAAATATTTCTACTACCTTTAAAAAATTGTAGTCCCTTGTCTGTTTTGTTTTAATTCAATTAACTTTTATAATTTTAATGGCCATTTGCATTAAATCATTTGCATTTATGAATATAAATAAGAAAGTAACCTAACATTTGCTTATTTTTTCGATAACTACTAGACTGCATTCTTTATTCGAAATCTTTATTCATTTGAGAATTAAATAGCAGTGTGTTAGTGAAAATGCTGCAATTCATCAGCGACTGGTTTAAATCCGTTGCGCAAAGTACATGCAGCAATTCTTTACGTGTCAACAAAGCCATACAAAGTTAATGGCATACTTAGTTGCTATTTGTTTGTTGTTAAACAGTTTTGTTATGCAAACTGGATTATTACTGCTTTATTCACGACGTAGATAATACAGTAACAAATTCAATAGAGATTTGTTGAACACATGCCTGTTAATAGCATAATTCCTATAGAAAATATAGAAATTATGAGTAATCCATCAACCGAGCCAATCAATTAGTTCTAATAGTGATAATAAGTTCATACTATGAAATACGGATCTGTTTTCTTTCATCGTTATAGCAACCTCCTTATTTGTCATGAATACACATTTTAAAACAACTAAGATCCTTTTAGACGTCCGTTTTTTCACCGGTTATCATCGGACATATCGTCCGTTTTTTTTAGTTTGAGTGCGGTCTACTTACGTTTTTAATTAAAAGGAAAAAAAATCATTTTCATTTAATATTTTTAATATTTTAAATAACTATTTTTTTATCATGTAGGTATCGAAGTTAATAAAAATTGTAGTTTCTTTCTTCCTCCGAAAATAATAGAATTTTTTATTTCATCTTCTACAAACTCCGCAAAAAGTATTAAACGCACCATTTCCTTTCCAATAAGATAGTATGCACCCAAAATGTTCTTTTACATTTATCAGTTTCTTAGACATCGCATAACTAATATAAAAATAATCGCATAATTAGCTTCACAGGACTCACAAGAAGCTAAATTTTTCTAATTTATATAAGAATTATTTGGACACCAAACGCTGTCATAATGTGCATGAAATTATTGAGTTAATATTTTATTTTATTAAAAGTAATAGTTTTTGCATTTAAACAGCTTTCCGATTACTTCTTTTTATATTAGTAGATATATTCCTTATTCACATTTTATACACCTAAACCATTCCGGATGTCAATCTATCTATAGACGAACTGCGTAAAAATCAGTTTTGTAGATTTCGAGATGATTGCGAACAGTGTGTGAAGCTTTTATGATTCTCAGGTTATTTTATTTCTTAATCGTTTTATTTTAATGTTAATAAGGTTTGTAGTATTTCTTCTGTTTACTGGCCTCGCATTCTCGTTGCAGGCTTACCGCTAGGCGTTTATAAATTAATATCACAGTATGCAACTGCAAGTGCCTTATATTTATTCTCTTTTATAATAAATAAGGGTAATTAGCGAGGACATTAACGTATACATAATATATAAGATAATATGCACAGTTACGCTTAACTAACATGTTCTGGTATTTTTAAAGTAAAACAAGTCAACTTATAAAATATGTTTTAATAAATGTTAAACATATTAATGTTTAGTAGCAATCATATAAGATCGAGTGATTCGTACACTTTTTTACATATCTCTCTCTCTCATTTTTCTGATTGTGCCACAATGATTCGCGTCTTCGTTGAATAAAAGTAGCTTATTATATTATTAGTTCAAGCTACAACTTCATCAGTTCAAACAGCAAAGCGTAACAAACAAACAATATCACTTAACCTTTAATAAGATTACTGAAGTTACAATATGGAAAATCCGTACATTTTAAAAATAAACAAAAGATTCAAACAAACATTGCACCGAATTTGATTTCAACAATTGACCCATTTTATTTACGTGTATAATTCGATTACCTATCAATAGAAATATTGGATTTTATTAATAAAACCTATCATTTCTGAGTTTTAAATATATATTTATATTTTATAAATATACTAGCGACCCGCCCCGGCTTTGCACGGGTATAAAACATATATAAAAACCTTCCTCTTGCGTAGTTTTAAAGATTTAAGCATACAAAGGGATATAGGGAAAGAAAAAGCGACTTTGTTTTATACTATGTTGATAGTGATATAGGGTTGGCATATAATATGTCATGTCAGCTGCTACTTAAGCTGCAGAAATTTAGCTTCAAAATTTTGTTTTAAGAATAACCTAGTTTATTCATTATAAACAAAAATATCATTTTTTATTTTCATAATACAATAATCTACAATTTATAAACCACATTTTTTTTCACACACTTAAATTCTAATATTGTCAGTGTAACTAAAACAAGTTAAACATATTTTATCTTTTAATTTTTATTAATAATTTTTTTTTTAATTATTTTTGTAATTTTTAATTACAAGAAAACTTAGTTTCAAAGTAAACTGTTATACGCAATAAACCATTTGCTAAGTTACTCTCAATTATAATAGAATGACAACATTAATTACTTAAAATTTATATTACATGTTAAAACTTCATCACAATAACTAGAAATTGTTTTTCAACTTCGCTTGTCATCATTACTGCAAGTGGTACCAACAAAAACATGTTTACGTCACAAAATGTAACTTTAGTAGCCGAGGGCGATGCACCGCTGACTATATATCATCGGGTCTCTCACACCCATCTCCTTACACCCTCTCTCCCCACAAACATATATTTTCACGTCTCAGAGAAGCCTGCAACAGAGAAAGAGTCAATGTTGGAGACTAAAGCTTACGAAACTGTGAAGGTAACAAAGTTTTTGCGGAAGTTAACTTTCATTGATATTATATATTTCTAACAAAATTATACGTTCTGAAAAAAACATCAGCGATGTTACTTTTTTTATTAAAGATTTGGAGAGATATATACATCTTGTCTAATGTCTATATAGCCCTCACAGATATCATTTCGCACATATATGTATATATTATTCTATAGGAGAGTGGCGAATACGGTAAGTGGCAGTATTATGTGAAGCCGATGCGGCACGTCTGGCCGCGAATGCAGTATTTGAACCCACATTTTGTTTCCACAGGAGGCTTGTGGCGGCATTTGAATTTATAGTGCAATTGAAAAAGAAATTTGTATTTAATGTGCTTTTAAATTTTAAATTCGCGACAACTTTATGACTTAAGACTGTGTTAGATATTTTATTGCAAAATTATTCTTTATTACCTTTGTCAACTAAGCTTTACTATTAATACTGCAAATAAAGGTATAGACCCTTTATAAACATATTAAAGTATTATTCAATCATCCACTTATTTAATTTGATTTAAACCATCAGAATTCATAAATTGAAACCAAAATCGATCAGCACTTCACAAATTACCCATCATCTTGCCGTTGTTGATTTAAATATATTCAAGGGCAATAAGCAAAACTTCTATTCCTGTGTGCTGGGTGAATGGGATTCATGCATTCTTCATTAGAATTTTTTACTTATATTTCAAATTCATATGACACGACATGTTAAGTACTCATCTAAATGGAAGATATCATTAGCGTATTGGTTTGAAATATTTTACTTAAAGGCTTATAATTTTCAGTTCGGCATAGGTAAAGAGTTTTTGTACCTGCCAAAACTGTATATAATTTGAACCATATTGCACCCAATGTCAGATAATAATATAAAATAGTTTGTCCTGTTGCCAAAGATTTAACAGTAAACAATTTGTTGCTTTGATTTTCGTTGGTGTAATTTTAAAAAACACCTTTGTTCTTAGGGAACAAAGGATGTCTTAATCCACGAACCTACGGCACAGTGTGGCAGTCTGTCGAGTTCACGCGATATCATGGGATTTAGTAGATCGAAAGCTTTGTGCGGCTGAAATAAAATGGCCCGTAGAGAAATCCGCATGTTATTAGGCGAATGTTAGATTTATGTCGTGTATTCAATTTGCATGAAAGCTATCGGCTCACAGGAGACGATGCTCGTTCCTTTGTGTTGCTTTGTTATATCGTATAATATGTTTGTAATGATGACTGTATGACATTAACAAATACAAGATTCCACTTGAAAAATATTAAATAATATTACCTAAAGCTTTGCAAATTCTGAAAACTTCATGAAGGGGAAGACCATAACGAAACAATTTGAATGTATACCTAGATTCTTATATGTTCTAATCTCCTACGGGTTATGCTTTTAGTTTTTTGTGAATAATATTTTTTAAGAAATATTTATTGAAAGAAGCAGTTGTATGGCAGTAATGTTTTTATTATAAAAGTGTATTTTGGTGATTCTTTTCAACTTCGTTGAACAAACTCGCTTGAAACAAACTCCTTACTCTCAGCCGTTTTGCAATAACAGTGTTTTTATGCTTCATTGAGCTTTAATGATAAAGTCAAATGTATAAAAAGTATGATACAAATTATTTTTATTTTGTATCGCCGCTCCCCAAGGTACTTAATCTTTAAGGATTTATTGAATTATTTTTTTCAGGATTAATATTTATATGAAAGACTAATCGTATCGTAAATACACTTCAAAAACCAATCCATTTTAGGCTTATGGTTTGTGGGATACACTTTTAAATCCAATTTGTAGTTTGAAGGTGAGTGAAAAAGATTCCATACCTATAGTTTTAAATTTTTATGAAAAACTTGGCTACTTCTATAGTATCAAGTTTCGATTATGGCATTTGACACATTGACACATACGGTAAAATCAAAACGTTATCATATATAATTTCGTTACGGCAATATTTATTATTTACTTGCCTATATACATATATACCATTATTTCATAAACAGCTCTTGGGATCTGAAAATAAATAAATTAATCCACATTCTACAAAATATTTTAAGCTTGTGTCGGGTACTGGAATTCACTTAACATTCTTCTCTATGTCATGCACATAAATATGAAACACATAAAAACAACAATATATCATTTTATCGCGAACAGTGACACTAAAATCATTAGCGTGTAAAAGGACGAGGGGTCTTGATAGGGTTGTCGAAATGTTAATTGAATAAAGTTTTCCTTATCAATAATGCTTTGGTTAACAATTTTACAATAACAATTCTAATTCGTCCAGCTTATATAGGAAGAACCATTAGAAGAATAATATTATATCTAAACGTCATAACGATTGCAATAACATTTCGTTTGACGCTATATAAGCTAATTATATATTTTACGTATATTATTTGCAACTCTATTCATTGATACGTCAAACAAAAAAGAGGGTGTATTAAACATTTATACACAGTGAATTACAGTTCTTGCTAAAATATAACCTTGACTAAAATCCATAATAGTCTATGCGTTTTTAATAACCAAATAATCCAGAAAACAGTGGATACTTTTATTTTAAAATCCACGAGCTTTTGATATTTAAGTTTATAAATAATAAATACCCGTAAATTATACCTGCAGCCCTATAAGGAGAGGATATGCGGGAAAGAGAAAAGGCCACAAATTATATCACAATGAGTGTCATATTGAACATTAGTGCAGAGTAACGGAGTCGCAGTACTTACCGCAATAGCGCAGTCTGTTTTCTTCGAGATATCGCTCTTTCGGCTCGCTGAACGGCTTATTAATTTTATATGATACCATAAAGGAAAAATACGGTTCAGCAATTCTTACGCTCGTCTAGATCAGGGATCCTCAAACTATTTTGGACAAGTGACCCCTTTTCCAAAATGAACTGTTACCTCAAACCCCCATGGCCAAATTACCTACTTTTAAGATCAACCACCTTATTAATAATGCTTTGCTAACTAAAAACAGCTGCTACAGTGTTATTTTGCATTCTGACTTATGTCAATAGAAGAAGACAGAGTGAGAATAAGCAATGCTTTAAGTTAGCAGACTATTATGAATAAGCTTAATAAGAATAAAATCTATTCCACACTGACTTGCCGAGTTTTTCATCTTGTACGAACTTAAGACTTTACATTACTACAAAAATGCTATTTCCTACAAAAATATTAATTATTCTTAGTACACGTAACACAACATAAATAGTACAGTACCTACCTATATTGAAAAGTAAGTTTTTATTGATAAATAAGAACGTGTTAACCACTTTGGGAAGCCCTGGTCTAGATCATTACTTAATCTTGTTATGTTGAGTGAAACATAGATAGTGATCTATTCAGGCCTTTAGTTTTTTCGCACTTAAAAACGGACGAGTTTCAATGGTGAGGTGATTGCTGGTAGGCCTTCTGAACCAAATCTAGGACGTACTTGAGAAGTAGCAAGTCAAAAGCACCCGAAATCATTCAGCATGTATGATGAATTTATTGAAGACAAATGAAGCGAAAGAGGTATGTAGGGATCATGGTAGGTCTGTCTGTGGTCGCTGGCTAGTGCTTACCTCTTTATGAAATAGATGTAATAATATCAATAAATAAAATAAAAATCGGATTTATTTGTCATTTTCTATTGACTTGTTTTTCTAAACTTTTCATATCTTTAATGAAAATAGTGAAAATATATGCATTTTTAAAAACTACTAAAAGACTAATGAACATATTTTGATATTTCTCTTTTTATATTTTAAACGCCCATGTGGATGAAATTCACAAACAAAATCTAAAAAAAAGTAATTTCGTCACCGTCAAGTTATACCTAAACGTTATTTATAGAATGTTACAAGTAAGGGTACCTTGTTCCTCAGATAACTTGCCCCAGGCGGAACATTTCATATGATCCTTAAAACGAACTTATCCAGGCCAGAGATAATCTGTGACCTGTAAGAAGCTATGTGATATATAGTTTAGTTACGTGTTATATAGACACTTTAATAAAATTCTACTTTTCCCAGAATGTAATTTCAAAACATATAAGTCATTTTTGTTCTATCCGAATAAAGTACAATTCAAAAAGTTATATTATACTTTACACTTCAAATACATTACCTCAAAGGCCCATCCCTTGTTCAATCAACGGCATAATAATTTCACATTGTAGAAACTCCATTCTCTGATCAAGAGGGGATGATTCCCGCATCTTTTCCACATCATTTGTTCGCTAACACACTCGCGGGTAACGCGTGGACCGTTAATATCCTCGCATCACTGAAGGCGCACCAATTTCCACCAACGCATTTTCTTATCGGAGCCTAATTCGTCGTTTTCGGTGCGTTAAGCTTAATCTTTAATAATTCCGTGGCTGTCTGCTAAGCGCTTTTCGTCCTAATGTTAATTAACTTAATGAAATTACTTTATCACATTCTCTGGCTTCCAAAATGAGATTGTACTGACAGTCAAGACGGTTCTTTACGTTTACTTAAACGTTTACTCAATTTACAGTATACCATATATATATACACGTTTAGACATGAAAACCTAATAAACCTTCAAAAGATTTTACTGTTACTAAAGATATTTTTTAAAATAGAAAATTGACTTTATTCATTAGGTAAGTTTGGAACATGAAATTTAAGGTAGAGTTCAGTTTTAGAGGTAGAGGTAAGGGAGAGGTGTAAGGTAGGTTTTGTTCTATTTCTGCGCTTACTTATTTACAAGAAACCTAGTAAAGGGTTAAAATAAAAATGTTAAATATATAACATGGATAATGTTATGATAAGAACTTTGCAATTATGTCAAAGAAAGTCGGAGTGCGACTGCGGGTAAATTAGAAAATTTTACAATAACCCATTCATCAATTTCATACAGTAGAAGAAAAACGCAATCGTTAGGCTGCATCATTTCCGTGTCATTTAACGTCACGTTTACAAGACGCCCCGACCCGGCCCCGGCGGAATCAGAACGTTTGTCACCGCTAACTCACGTCCTTACCCTGGCCACGAGTTATTGGAAAGAAAATTGTGCTGACTCGTCGCCGCTTTATCTCAGGTTAAAAACTAGCTCGTTATGAATCTGACAGTGCCACTTGTTAGCGCTGATTGTGAGCACTCTGCAATCTGTTACCATCATATACGTGACTTTTTCAGCAGTTATTTTAATGGTAAGTTTGACAGCTACTGCATGAAACCAAATTTATAAAGTTCGCCGTACTTTGATGTTACAGTTTATATAAAATCAAACAAAATACTCAAAAAAAATTCTAGTTGATTTCAGAAGACTTGTTTATTATGCGAGTTTGTTTTTTTACCTGCATCTACTTGTATAATCGCAGCTAAAACTTATTACGATTTTGAAGTGGTTTTTCTTATTTTTAAAACTATTATAATCGTAAGTGTTCTTATTTATATTTTATAAAAGGACGCTGTACTGAATGGAATCGAGCTATAATTTCAATTATACTAAATTTCTTTTTAAGTAAATAATAATAATATAACAACTGGGAAAACTCACATACATTGCTCTGATCGCAAAGTATGTAGCTGAAGCACTTGTGTTATGGTAATCAAAAACAATGAGGGTACCACAATAAGTACATTTTATAAAGAACCCAGACTACAACCAACATTCGTGGTCATCACACAAATAAATGCACCTACCGGGACTCAAACCAGGAGCACTACCAATTGCACCAACCGGTCGTATGCTTATATCTTTATTATTTTATAAAATTAATAAGTTGTCTTATTTCTAGATAGTAGGACTACAATGTACATTCGTTTTATTTACACAATAGAAATGCAAATAACACCCACCCAGACCGATAATAAGGAAGCCGCGATCCCTTGATTGCACTCGTTTCAGCTCGGGTTTTTAGATATAAATTGTACGGAGTCGCAGAAGTAAGAAAGCTAAGGCAATAACTCTAAGGCTTGTTTGGTTTAAGTTTAAATGCTGTGATATAATCTGAGGACAAAGGCAGCGTAGTTCGTCTTACAACGCCGGAGCCACAATGGGTGCGCGGCTATTAATTATTTGCTTCTGACTCCTTTCCGACAAAGGAGATTGCCAGTAAGATGAACACGGGTTGGTCGCACATCAGGAGCATACTTTCACTATAAATCCGTTTATAATTAGGTTTGTCTTTAGTTATTATGACCTATATATGTCTGTGTTATAAATACTAAACATTTAAAGCACCTAAGTTGTATTTTGTATATAATAACCTCCGTCTTTTAAATTCAAATTACAATTTGAAGGGAAATACTCAAACATTTTATAAATAAAGTAGGATTATTTAGGTTATTTAAACGTTTATTAATGATGTTGAAATTGATTTGGCTATTTTTTATAGTATCATAGTAACAGGTTTCCTTAATTCATACACGCTCAGTTGTGGAACGACGAACATCGAGGTGATAAAGATGAAATTTCGTATTCTGCCTCAACTTTCGAAGATAAAACTCAGCTGCTGGTATTAATCCTGTAGTGCTGACTACAATCCAAACAACTCCTCTGAACATTCCCCATGATAAATGCGATAGAAGATGCAGAGGAAACCTCTACGCAACGCCACAGAATCAAGCCGATCAGAAAGTATCTGGTCGTCAACGATTCGAGCCGCTCTTCACTGGATGCGGTATTCAACATAGTAATAGATTAGTAATCCTAAAAAGATGAAAGAGGCTGAGACTTTAACTCACTTAATGTTTAAGGTTCTGTACCAATGACTCGAAATCTATTCGCGATACTTCTAATTCAAAAAGGGTGATGGTGATGTCGGAGGAAAATCTAATACCTACAAAGTACAAGCTAATATAATACTTCAGTTATTAGGTCTTTTTTTATGTATGAAAACTATATTTAGATTTTTAATAAGCCTTCTGTTTATTAAAACCTTCTGCCTATTTTTAAATCCGTGGTTAATGCAACCTTCAGTTCAATTCGCAAAAAGTTTATCAATTGCTTTACTATTGATCGCTTAAACTGCGGATTAAAAAGATTAAGCTTTAATTGTACTTCTTGATTACTTAAACATCGTTGCTATTGTAAACAGTGCTTCTATCCACACTTAATTTTAATAACTATATTAATAAATTTCCACAAATTTTCATATTTAAAAGCTGGCACTAATAAATACACTATGTTCGAATATCGCTACGAAATACGTGATACGATTAAACTTGGTAGACTGTATAATATGGTACATATGCATGCCTTTGATGTTAATTGAAGCCTCAATAGAGCCCAGGCTAAGGATAGAGACTAGATCCATTAGGACAAGACACGGCGTTTTTATTGACTTTTCATAGCAACATGAAATTCATTACAGCAGCCTTTTACCGCTGCAACTCATCAGAAGACTAGTTTTATAGTTATGTAAGACAAATACCCTTTTAGTATTGTGGCTTTATCTGCCATATATGTAATATGCTGTACAGTTTGTGACTTTATTGCCTGTGTCCACGACTTCTTCTGCATCACTAAACGATTGAAATAAAACGTAGCCTACATCATACGGCCAGCTTGTCCAGATTAAAAAAAGCTGCAGTTAAAATGACTGAGCCGTTTCTCTAGCATTTTATTTTAAGTATACCTAGATTATTTTACCTTACAAATGTCATATCAAGGCTACCAACAGATACAAATGTAACGTATTTAGCCACATTATTATATACTGCTACCGCCTTGTCGATTTTAATTATTTAGCGTTTTAGCTTTCATCATCATCATTGGCTAAACAGTCCTTTGTGGGCCCGAGCCTCAAAAACTGCCCTGTTCCAGCCCTCTCTGTCTTGAGCCGCACTCTTCCAGTTATTTAGACCTATGGTCTTAAGGTCTTTGGTTACTCCATCTAGCCAAGCGTTTTAGCTTTAGCTACGGGTTAATATTCTATTTTATAACACATATTTTCTCCAATTAAGTTGTGTTTATTTTCACGTGTCTACAAACGGCAAACTAAAATTTAGATACAATGTTTTTTACTATCCTAAGTTCGAAATCTTGCAGAAAACTACACCTGTACGTACACATACGCCTATATCAAAAACAAACAAAACGTCAATTCCATAAAACCCAACAATTGTAAATTCGCAAATATGGCGAAGTTTCCGCGGCTCTTATCTGGCATAATCCTTAATAGAGTTTTCCAACTTCATAACACTTTGCCTACGAAGTGAAACTATTAATTATATTTTCTTTTTGAACAAGAACAAAAAGTCGAACTTCTCTTGAAGTTGGATGAAACCATTACAGCTGGATTAACGATTTTGCGAAATGAACAGTCGAATTACTATCGACGAAACTTCGCGACCGGTGTAGTGTAATTACTTCATGGTAACGATTCAGTTTCCGTTATTATAAAATGAAATTAACAGATTACTATAAATTATTACGATTAGTTGTCATACAAATATTAATCTTTTAAATTAATAACTTATCGGCACCATTTCTAGAAATTTTATAGACACTAATAGTAATTACATAAAATATAAATAAAATTCTGAGGAATAAATTAGTTAAAAACTTCATTCTTATTTTATTAAAATAGATTCTGAATTAATTAAACGACTAATGACTGCTCCGTCTTGGTCCCACAAATGACTAATTAATAACAGTTTTCTCTCCTTTCTACAGTTTTTTCAAAGTTAGCAAATCTTGAATCCGGATGGCAAAAGTTTTAACTAAATTGACATATGAAAATGTAAAAAAAAAATCCCACGCCAGGGCCACTTTAAATATCAATCTATATATTTATTAACTAAAAATGTGGATATCACTAATTCTCTAAATAATATATTAGTAGTATTCAAATTAAAGAAATTATAATAAGCTATCGTTTTTTAAATTTAAGTTCAAAAAAATTAAAATTGGTAAGTGTTTTATAAAAAATAAGAAAATGCATTTCCTTAACTTAAATACAATTTACCTATTTCAAGCACGCTTAACGAATAGATGGTCAAAATATAACTCGCTATTTTATTCAAGTAGGTATCCAAATTATATACAAAAAAAAAGTTTGTCTCGGTGGCTCGCCGCCGGTGGAAATCTATTAAAAACTGTACAGCTTTGTAGCGAGTAGCCGCTGCCGTGACGAGCTTTAAACCCTAAGCACATTCCCCATTTTCACGTTTTAGCATGAACTGAATAAATAAATAGAGCCATTGATGAACTCTCGTATCGGGCTTATCCCACTTTTAAAATTTACTTTTCGTCCTTTTATACGGGAACTAGTGTTCAGTTAACTATCGGTGTGATTGTCATGCTTTTTAACTTTAAAACTGTTTTTATTGCGTCTTTTCATTCTATTTTTATATTTGTAGGTATATTAGTGGTTAATTGGTTTATTCAATGAAAAAAATGATGATCAACTAGTATAATTAACAGATATAGAAGGACATCTTAATGTTACATTAACATTAAACTATAAAACAGAATTTCAATACAATTAAAGATGAGAAAGAAAGTCTGTTTAATGATTTTAACATGAAAAAAATACGCGTCGAATTGATAACCTCCTTTTTGGTTTTTTTGAAGGTCGGTTCAAAAAATTGAGATATTCTTTTTACTATAGGTACGTACACCACATACATATCGGCAAAGAAACGAATTGTCAATTCAATTCCTACATAAGAATCTCTTATTGTTAATTCGTACTTAAAAAGTCATTAATCGAATGGTGAATGAATAAAGGTGAGAATTCAAGTCGAAGATCCTTCCAAAGAAAGACAGTAAGAAGGAACTGCTAATGAACTGTCGGAGTTTAAGTTAGCGCTTTGATTGCGTAACCATTTTCTTATTGTACATGAAGAAACTACGAAAGCAATGTTTAGCCGTTGTCAACATGCTGCATGCGCAAAATTTTCGAAACATTTGTAACAATGAAAACGCCGTGTAGTTTAAAATACATTTCGTATTATACGGGTGGCCCAAAAGTCCTTTGATATGAAAAACATTAATTAAAATAAAACTAATTACATTATGAATTATATTTTTATTTACAAATAAAGCTTGAAAAACGGGAATTATTTTTAAAAAATACCGTCTTCTAAATGTAAGCCGTTCCGATCACGGCACTCTTTGAAACGACGTCTAAAATTGTCGATGACTGCGCGGCACATCACTGCTGAAATGCTTGCCATTTCTCTGCGGATGTTTTATTTTAGTATGTTTCACGGACTAACAAAATACGAATGCTTGCAAGCTCGATTCGAATTTATGCTTTGTACCAGATAGCGCGATTTTTTAATTGAAACACGTTTCAATTCGCGCTAATTATTTTCAGCTTCTAGATAGTATAAGCCGTGTTTTCTCGTTTGCAAATCAAATTATCACTTCGGGTCCGACTGGGTTCGAATGTTAATTGTTTATTCAAATAATGATTATGGGGGACAGTATTTGCCGTGGGTACGAAAACATGCCGACGACACACAATTTCGTATCTCAAAATTATATTTCAATGAAAGATTCGTTAAATTGACTTTATTTCGTATTCGATGTAATTTCATTTGAACGTTTCACGAATTAACTTAAACTTCTCAAATTTTCCCTCATTCGAATATATTTTGTTATATTCTCTTAATAAATACGCTGAATTTGTTATTTATAAGGTGTCATTAGGCCTTCTGAAAAAGGATGGATATTTAAAATGAGCTGGCATTTAGCGGGAGACGCGTCAGGAAGCACTAATTGGATGCCTGTTCACGCATCTAATTCTTTTAATAATTTCTGAAGCTATCCCTCTGCTGTTAAACAAATGAAGAATATGAATATGTACGTATATAAAATATGATTTAATCTAAACTTAAAAACCAACAATCACTGATCATCTCTATACAATTTATTTTATTCACGATGAGAAAATCTTTGAAGTCACTTCATAATACTACTCAGAAACACAATGTTAAAAATCTCTAAGAATAGTATTAAAATTAGACCGTTGAATAATTCTGAATGGCTTATATGCGTAAGCTTTAGAGTTTCAGCCTTAATTGAGCTGATGCGGACGGGTAAATACCAATATAAAAGCAGAATGTCGTGTGTGCTATCAAATGTAGGGAAAGATTATCCAGCATAGTGTAACTGTAATTACTTGCCTCGGCGATGCGGATTAACGTCCCTAGCTAGTTAACTAAGAGGGTAATATGTCGACAAAATAAACGGAAATTTGCAACGATTCGTCAGCCCGATCTTTAAGCTTAATCAACACTGATTGGCGTATTAAGTAACTAAGTTATCAAACTTAAAATATGTCTCGATTTTAACTTTCTACGCGATAAGGAGGGATGCAATATAAACATGATCTGTATTTCTGCCTGTGGAATCGGAGCTTCAAGACATAGAATTCCCATGTAATTTCTTATGGCCTAAGGAATAGGGAACCTCCTCGTGTCATCATGTAAAATATTAAACTTTACTAACATCGCTTCTGTTCTGAAGTAAATTTTTCAAAATATAACAACAACAGAACTTTTTCATTGGTAAGTACTTACAGTAATAGCCCAATAATCGTAATTAAAAACTAATTTATATTAATTATAAATAAGAAATAATGCAGACGAATCATAAAGGCCTCGAAACCTTAATTTTCTTAAACCTTATTGTGTATTGTTTCGCGCAATTTTAAGACAAAGCTTCATTTTGTTAATTCATTGGACAATAATGGACTTATTTACCTCATTGTCTAAATAAGAAAAAAAGAAAATTACTTTTAAGAAGGTTTTTTATATTTTACATTTATAAAGGTGTATGGAGTTCATATTAGTTATCAATATAAGAACATACGAGTATATATTATATTATATAATATAATAGATTATTTAATTATATTTGAACACTTAAAAATAGCACCTTTCATTTATATTTCATAACTAACTGTGCCCCGCGGTTTCACCCGCGATAATTTCGTCATAACGTGATGTTATATAGCCTATAAACAGAGTAAAATAGCAAATAGCAAAATAATAATAGATGTGTATATACTTTGTTCCGCGCAGAATAGTTATTTTTTTATTATTTATTTATATTAATTTCTAAAATAAAAGTAGCTTGAGTTACTCCTTATTAGATCAGCTACCTGCCTGTGAGAGTCCCGTCAAAATCAGTCCAGCCGCTCCTGAAATTAGCCGGTACAAACAGACAGACAGGCAGACAAAAATTGTAAAAAAAAAATATTTTGGTATATGTACCCTGTATACAACCTTATGCATTTAGTAAAAAGCGGTTATTTTAATATTATAAACAGACACTTAATTTTTTATCGGTATATATAAATTATTGTAAATACATACTGTTGGAGATGTTGCAAAGCCATTTTGCGTCTTATTCATTTGAATATATTAAGTGCATAATTTTTTCTAAAGATATTAATTATAACTAGATAACTGTTATATTATAATGATTTCATTATAATATATGTAATAGTTACTATCTTTATTAAAAATTAAGTACTTAATATCCAACAAAATCTAATTTGGGGAATCTAATTTGACAGGCTAAGAAATGAACGATGGTTTTCTAGTTGAAAGATTTTAGTGATTTCTCTTTATTATTAAAAATACATTTACACAGCTTCTACTAAAATGATTTTATTATGTAGATTGAAAAAAGTCAGAATAATTCTTATTTAAAATCTTTTAATACTTTTTAGTTAAGAATATACAAGAACGGATGTGAATTATATTACATAATCATCGTAACTGAATAGTTCCTGTAAATTAAGTTTTCCTACAAACAACTTCGCCAATAACAATTCAGATTCCTAATAACTTAAAGTATGTTTAAGTATACTATTCAATCAAGCACTGCCCGTTCCACGAAAGTTCTCCAAGATTCTTAGACTGCTTCCTTAATCGTGTTATTCTTAACTTTATAAAATTCGCCCGTGTGCCTGCTTTATGTTTCTCTTCCCTATTTCAGGGCTGAAAATCAAAGGAAATTTATATTATGCTTTCCTCGTCAAATTACAGATTGACTTTCTGAAATATATCTTAATAATTGATATAGTGTTAAATAAATCAACTTATTAATTTTGAAGAATCTACATTAGATAATTTAAAAAAGGTAATTAAAAAAATTAATACGCTAGAGGTCAAAAGAATAGGTTTTAAAATTAATGTCTGCGTTTCGCTCCCTAATTTCAAAAACACAATCAACGCATTTCAGTTTTTACATGGCTGCTTTTACTTCTAATTCTACAAAAATATCGCGAAAAGTGAGATTTTAACTATAAAATAAATTCAAAAAAAACTTTAGTAACTTATGTAATTTAGCTGTTTTTAAATATGTAAGTGGATGTTAAATAATCAGCCCTAACTGCTAAAGAGCTTTTAGGAGTTGAAGCTTGCGCTGCTAAGCTGTGACGTCGCAAAAAGACGTCAATTTCTATTGAAAGTTTAAATTATATGATAATTATTTGTTTTAATTAAATAAATAAATTATTGAAATGAATTAATAAATCTCCGAAGCAAACTTTCGGTAGTCGGTGCTTGCATCTAAAATATAATAACAAAACTATTTAATAACTTTATAAATTACTAGTTCTAGTTTTTATTTTAAAATTATTTTAGGATTTTATCTTAAAGTTTATCTCTGATTTTAGATCAAAATCATACTAAGGTAAATATGTATTATGTACCTTAGTATGATAGACATAAGAGGATAATATAAACACAGCATTAATGTTGCCACATTAATAATTAGTATGTTAAATGATAAAGGGTATAAAATAAGTCAACAAATAATAAAACTAATCCATCAAATCTATAATTACATTGTATGAGAACAATTTTTGCAATTTAAGTTTCTCCCTAAATGTTAAAGCCAACAGAGGAATTTCACAATTTAATCCGATTTTCGTTAGCGCTATGTAAGTAGACTTATACGAAACAATATCAGCATTGAAACACAACTTTTCCTGCTAACTTTTAGATGTGGTAGGTACATATTATTTATATTTCTATATTCAACAGAGATGTAGGTATTTAAATTAAAATGAAAGTCTTAATTAAATATTGTAATAATTTATGTGTTGCAAAATAATGTACCTAATCTTTATTTTCTTGGTCCAAAACTAATTATTATACAAAAGTAAAGATACTTAGAACTAACTTGATTGAGCTAAAAGCAATGCTTAAGAATTTTGAAAATATATTTTAACATATTAAGACCCGGAAAGACAAATATTTCAGGAGAAATATACAGAATACGAAAGTGTTTTTATAATTCTTTAAGGTTTGGTCAAGAGATATAACTAATGATTTTTTACCTTTATTTTAAAATTAGGCATCTTATTTTTATAATTAATGTTCATAACAGTTATTACGTATACATTAGCTGGTAGGTAAATCCAAAATTCGCAATAGTAGCAGAAGTTTGGTTACCGAATAACAAATGGACGTATTACTGAAGACAATCTACATTTAAATAGATTCTTTTTCCTCAAGACTTGTGCGAGTTTGGTGATAGGTATCGCTGACGACGATTTATTCTGTCGAATTTACATTTCCAAACTCCCAAGTTGCACTTTTGTATTGTTATCGCCTTAATAACGAATTGACAAACGACACTCAGTGGGATGAATATTCATTTTGAAAAGCTTGTACCTTCTAGAATACTAAAGAAACCTTGTACAATGAATCGTTTGAATGTCTGCCATATGAATCTAAATAATAGTCATCTATTATGATATTCTTAAGATTTCTATGAGTATGATGCCTGTAAAGCAAGAGTTCTCCGGATTTGAATTTTTTATTATTTATTATATTTACTATTTACTATTATATTTACTATTTACTATTATATTTACTATTTACTATTATATTAACTATTTACTATTTATTATAATATTTATTAAAACGTAAAATTTAGTATCTATAATAAAAATTATTAAAACAAAATTTTAACTGTTGGTATATTATTGAAGAGTTTGGTTTAAATAATTTGTTTATTTGAAGAGTACAAAATCTGGTTTACTCGACCTTCCCAAAAAGCCTTTTAAATGCAAAAGTAAGCAAGCTCGAGACACGCACCCTAAACAATCATAAAATCCTAAGTCAACATTGTTTATTTAATTTTTACAAATCTTGATTTTCCAGTTTAATTCACTCTTGACATAATATTGATTGTGAATTAACACTGAGTTTAATATTAAAATTGTTGAAGAAGAATTATTTATGTAAGTTCGATTATATTTTATAATTATCTGTCTCCAACACTCTTCATATATATTTTTCTATATTTTAACTCATTTTTGGCTTTGTTATAAACTTTAAAAATGTATAATTTAAGTAGGTATCGCTGTAATTGTATAAATAAATATTATTTTTAAATAAACAACTGTCCGATTTTAATAAATTTACGATTATAGAAGCAATAACGAAATAAGACATTTTAAAGATACTTTAGATAAAGATATTGTTTTAAATTTTCTTATACGTTTTTATAAAATTTTCTTCAACAAGTACATGTTATTATTATTATCGGGTAGTTAACATTGAACATATTCACCTCGTTTGTACAAATATTAATGTATTTTTATAATGTTCTGCCATTCATAATTATAATACTTGGAAAAATTCAAAAAGCTTGAAAAATGATTTTTTTTAAGTATCCTAGCCGGTATGCATTGTTATTATTACGCTTCCATTAACATTCGTAAAACAAGATCAAATTAATAGCAAAGCAATTATCTGGGCAACGTCTTGTCCATAGCAATGTAGTGATAAATCAAGATAGTGCCCTGTGTACTGTACATAGCGTGTAATAATAGCGCTGTGTACACACATAGCCCAACTTCAATTAATTACCCTTTATCCAAATAATGTTATCGGAGACAGACAAAGCTTTAACTAGCCAAAACCTATATGACTAATGAACTTTAGTTTAATAAGAGCGTGTTTGAGTGAAGTCTGGATAGCACTCACGGAAGGAACTAGGCGATTGATTTATTACGAACTGTAGGTATTCCTCTTTGAACCTGACTTAAAGATATTTAATTATATAGCTTAGATAAATAATTCCTTAATAGGCTGGCATGATACGTATGAGATGGTTTTTCTAGACTCCTCTGTACTCATTATTGGGGCTTTTTTTACTACTATGGTAAACATCAAAAATCTATTCGACTAGAAAAAGAAAAAATGCTATAAAATTATTTGTGTTTCATAAAATATATAACTTATTTTGACGAGATAAAAAAATGTTTTTTTTATTTACACATCATGACGTGCAATTGTGAATTAATATTATTCCTCGAGAATTTTTCATAATATGACAGTTTGAGTTTAGTGCATAGTTAATTCCAGTCGAATTAACCAGTGGTTGGCATAATATTGAAATTTAAAATAGTGAGATTGGTTGCGGTCGCTCCTGGAACGGGTTTGCATTTAAATAATATTCGATCAACGAAATTTCGTAAATGACACATAAAATGGATGATTGGAAATATCAGCACGTTCGTAGCCGATGTTGTAAATGCAAATACCACGTAATCAATCCCATTATTTATCATTTACATATCCTACTATCTATTATCCGTCGACGGAACGGTAATTTGCTAGCGGTTGATATTAACACGCACTCTCTCCTACGATCTGCATTTTGTTCGCTAACCATATTAATTTTTCATACACATTTAACATACACATTCCATTGTAAACAATAAATATTTTGGTTGAGCAGATACAGATGCTCCATGATCTTTTCTTTTAATATCTGTTAACTTAAAAAGTACTTCAACGTATTTATAATATTAAGAAAGACATCAGAACGCTTGCTATAATTTAGACGGAAAAGAGATTGAATACTCAATGTTCACCGATTTCATTGAAGATGTAAGTTAAACTATGCTCAATAATCAAATATATTTGCATTTCTATGACTGGTTTTCAAAATGTAAATTTTCAAATTTATGAACTCTCGCCTTATGAGATTCACCCTGACCAGCTGTTCCCGCGGCACTTAGAGGATCTTATTGAATGAAAACTTTTCATTCGCTATATCCTGTAAAAACTTTCTAAAGAATAAATTAAAACCTCAATTACGGACGTAATGTGTACTCATAATTCAATTCACGATTTCGATTTTCAGTTTTCGCAATGCAATGGTTGTCTTTTTCTATTCACTCAACCTGTGCCCCTGGATTTATTCTACATGTAATGTCAAGTATAGAGTTATATATCATTGCGTCTTTTGACACAACGATTAACAGTCCCACTACAACATAGACCTGTTGTTTGCCGCGTTTAATTAGGACAATAACTACCTGCTTAACAATCTTAACATAGTGAAGTCCCGTGTCCCCTAGTGGGATATGGGGCAGATGCATTTCACATCTGTTTCACTGATCAATTTTTTATTTTAGGGGCAAGTAGGTAATCAGCCTTCTATGTCCTGCCAGACCGAGTTTTTTTTTATCTCCGCCGGGAATCGAACCCAGGACCTCTCGGTTGTAACGCTTACGCGCTTACCACTAGACCAAGGAGGCGGTCAAATCTTAACATAAGCAGGTAGTTATTGTTCTAATTAAACTGTTCAGATAGATTCTATAAACCGAGCAAAACGCAAAAAATAATTTATAATTTCGCATTATGGGGTCAAATGTCCTTGAAGATAAGAGTTAAGATTAAATAACTGTATAAAACACGGATGGTATAAAACTACAAATTGACATCCATCTTAGGTATTATTAATTTTATTTTCAATATTAGAGTGATTCGTGAAGTTCAATATTAAAACGGTGTCGTGGTAAAATAATTTCGAGATAGCTGTGGCAGATTGCAACAGGGAATAATGTAATTTTGCATGTGTCAACACGTCACAGGCATTTTGTCAACGGCTTGTGCCGGCTTGTGTTGCTAGCTCCTCGGTTTATGTATCTGTGGTCGTCTTGTGCCACACAAGAATTATATTCTGTTAAATTCGTATAATAATAACTAGATATCACTTTACTGGTCTTGCATGCTTTATTTAATTCTTTGGAAGCTAAAGTCCTAAGTACGAATTTGGCAGATTGAGCAAAAATATGTGCTTCTTCATCACATAATATTATATGAAACTGTAGTTCACTCTTATATATATAGATATATATAGATAAATCATAAGAGTCTGGTCGGATACGTTTTGTAGAGCTACATACAGATAATATGACAGTAAAATCTGTTTTGTAGAGGTCATCTGTCTCGTAAATTTTGGACTTTCTTATGTATTATGGTAAGGTGCACCTTGTATCATCTTGATACATAATAAATTAATATTTCTAAATTGTATTGTATTATCATAGACTGTTTCGTTAAGATCTAACAAAAAATTATTATTATAATAAAAATACGTATCTATACTTTACTTGTCAGTCTATTTTGTAGGTTTAGTATTATTGAATGATGAAATCTGTGTGAAATGTGGCGGTCAAATATCTAAATCAACAATCGACCTTCAGAGGTTTGGGTAAAATTATAATACTACTTATTCATGAGATTATAGCAGGTAAGATCCCGGTTTAACATTTTCTAATGAGATCCCATGACAATATCCCTTTCACTATAACATTTCGTCGTCTTAACCGTCTCCATTAACATAATGTGTTATATCATACCAACTTCCGTAGACTTGAATCAACACAAGTGAAGCTAGCAATGGCGAATATATTCCATATACATGTATGTAGATAGTAATTAAATCTCGTTAGATAATTTATTTTACAATATTTTTATGTGATTTCTATTTTAACAAGCTTATCAAATATAGAAGCATAATTTATAATTATTATTTTGGTTTATTTATTAGATACCGTTTAGTGCTACTGAAATTAGTAAAATTTTGTTAATTATCTTGGAGTAGATACAAAATAAAATAGAAGGCATATATCATCTTGGTATGTCGCGTAGAAGGCGAGATATTTATAAAAAACAACACGACAAAATCGCTACGGATCGCCATATCATACTAACACAGGTGTTATTTTTATTATACAACATAAATCGCTAGTGTTAAAATAAAATAAAAATATCTTACCTAAATGAACCATTATAACGTAGTAGGTACTTCATTTTCGTACCTATAAAATATACGGACGTATAAATTCGGCATCGCCGGCGATTTATTTTGCGCTTTAGCGATATTCTGGAGGATCATAAACAGTACTCATCAAACTTTAGCTCGATTCACGTTCATACTTAAACCATAATTTAGTTTCACCGTTTCCACCGACTAAAATTGAAGAATTTAAAAACATTTTATAAACTTAAAGTGCATAAAATGATATAGAAATAGGATATCATGTTTTTGTCATATCAACTCAATTTTGTTTGTATCCGTAGGCAGACAATCTGATCAAGGAATTTGGCCACGACCACTTAACCATCTCAATTTGTTTGTAATAATAATACTGTTATAGTAATAAAATATACGCAAATGAATAAAAAATTGCAAGCAGGGCGCTCCTTAACTAAACTAAATTTCACAATTTCGTCTCTAAAATTTTGTATTAGAAACGAAAACAGGGAAATATCATTTGTATTTCCCGATAGAATTGAAAGAGCGACAGGAAAATATCTGCATGATGGATTGCGGCGTCAGGCTGCCTCAGTTACATTTGACGAAACCTGATACAGAGAAATGCATTAACATTCATGCTGAATCATCGTCTACGTATACAAATCGATGTAATCTCTACTTTCCTTAAAAGCTTACATGTATAATGCGTTCTCAATTTATATTCCTTTAGAATGTTATATGATTTTGTACGATGGGTGAATTATATATCAACGGAATTTCATAAACAGGCAAGACCAAGAATATCGACGAAAATTTAAAATATGTATCTAGGCAAGATAATTCGATTGTAATAGTTTATTTACAGGTAAAAAGCCGTATTATTTTTAATGGATTAATACCGCAGTCAGTACATACCTCACCGATAATAAAATTTTAAATATAGTGTATCAGATATCATGAATAATATTATACTGGCATCACAGTGAAATTTATTTTTAAAAAATAGTAAAGTGAATTACGTAACCCCTAGTCGGTCGTGTGGCAGACACATGTCTGTATCTGTTTCGTTGAAAATTTTCTTTAGGAAAAAGTAGGTGATCAGCCTTCGGTGCCTACCCAACCGAAACATTCATTTGTCCTCCCGGAATTCGAATCCAGGACCTCCGGCGCAATACGCTGACGCATAACCGCGTAACCTTACCTAACAAAGGTTTGAATTATATATTAATTAATGATCCAAAAAGAAGCATTCGTGCGTACCGATTTGATGTGTTTTTATTTGGATGTTATAATCATAATCTTACCTATGACTCAAGGAATCTACAGAGCCGTTAAAGATAGGCAAATTTTATGAAAAAAGTCTAGTTTTTTAATTTAGTAACAAATTAGCTGATTCAAATAAAAGTGCTTTGCGACGTACCTATTTAATTGCAAACATTGACAATTTCGGTTTAGTTATAATTAATTTTAATTAATTTATAGAAGAATTATTTTACTATACACGATTAAACACAGACACCCTTTTTTTCGTTTAGAATTTTATACTACATTTTAACAATATAGATGAGCAATATCTATAAATATTTATTATTTATTTTACATAAATAGTGCTAAAACTCACAATGAAATTTATTATTATACATTTTATATAAATGTTAATGTATAATTCGTATTATAATGTGACACCCAACATGCTGCTTCAAAGTTTATTCAAAAGCTTATAACTTCATCATTGCAATGAAGCCTTAAATCAGACGATATTGTCTAAAGTAATGTCAAAATAATGTCAGTTGGGCTAATTGCCGTCGACAGGTGTAGCACACGTTTGCTGAATGTTAAATCGTACTGTAAGAGCTATTGCCTTGCCTAATAGCTTTTAAGCTCATCTCAGTACTTCGCTCAGTAGATTTGCTTGAATATGAGCAGATATTGGTGTTGACACCTTAAAATAATATAAATATACATTATATGCATTATAATTTTATTCGAGTTCTAAGAATAAAAATTTGGAATTGGTTTTATTTGTTTAATACGTTTATTAAATATTTACAATAATGCACCTACTAAAAATACAAAAATACAAAAGACCCACCAAATCCGTTGGGGTATGTACCCAAAATACTGACTACATTATCGGGTTGTATCGCTGTACTAACGAATATTATTTTATTTGTTATTTTACGTTTTCTCTTTGAAATTATAATCCCTTTTCTTATTTCAGATTTTGATAGATTTTTGTTTAATACAATTTCCACGTTTAATACTGAATCAATCTACAATTTATAATACGAATATAACTCTTAATACTTAATGAAGATCATCGACCATCATAGACGTAGCAAGGAGAGTAGTTGTTCTACGCCGTAGCAGAATAGACTCTGTTTTTATGATAAAATAAAGATCCGAATCCATAGTGTGAGTACATTTTTCGTTTCTACATTTTTATCTTAAATAAACTTAAAGGTTTGACTTCAAGCAAAAGTTATTACCTACAGCTGCAAGTTAGATTCGTGTACATTCGCCCAATACATACAAAACACTGCCAACATAGTTAATATACATTTAAATTGATTTTAACGTATTCGGATAATTTATATTTTATTAAGTATAGATAGTCTTGAAATTCAAACAAATTACATTTATTAATAATTAATAAACTCATATGGTTTCACTAGGTCTTTAATAATTTATATTTTTCATCACTCTTAAACTATATGCCTCATTAGTCATTACAAGAAGATATGCTTCCAATTTAAGATTCATTAGCCGATATTTCAACGCTCGTCTGTCTTCATTGCTCTGAACTTTAATGTCCTGCCTTAATTATGTAATCATGTCATAATTAAAATGAATTGTATAATGCTCACAAATGAAAATATCATTAATGCATAATCAACATGAATTTTAATATCTTGTAAACAATGGTGATTTAAATTTTATACGCCGTTTTATGTGTATAAAAGAAAATTTGCTATGGAATCTGATTAAAAATTCTTAGACTGCATTTTTATCTTAATTCGTATAGCAATATTCCAAGCCAAGTATAAACCTGATATTACCCCAATAAAGTGCTTTTTAGTGTGTACGTTAAATCCATTTTTCGTTAAATATATTAAGAACAAATACTTGAGATAACCTTAATTTTAAAAGTCCTATATTCCTTGTTCCCGCAGTGATAACTGTTCGCACCGCTTCTTCACAGAGATGTGGCTTGCCCCAATTTTTGTAGAATCGTAAACCCACAAGATTTAGTGGACGGCCGAAGTTTAACGAGGACCCCTGTCCCACCCTCCCCACAAAAATTTAGTTTTACGACACTCGCAAGTGAGCCATTAAACAATTTCCTTTGGTTGATGGAAACAATGTATTTTTTTACGATTTTATACTATTCATAATTACGATTTTGTGAAAAGTTATCTTAAACACAACTTGGTAATTTTAACTAAATAATTGTAAAGACAGTTACATTGCCTTTTATACATTTTGATTTGGTTAAGATCTAAAGCTCTCCCCCCTCATTTGTCAATGCTATTCATTACGTGTCTCTATTTAATATTTCTACATTATTACGGAACACTCGAATAGAATGAATCAAAATCTACGGTATTGAGTGATCGTAGACGAAGACAATATCTATGGAAGTTTCCGTGACAAAACGGCTCGGAACAGAAGCCTCTCCTGTTACAATACGCTTTGTATCACTTCAATCTCTAAAGGTATTCGGATGTATTGAACTCAGGGAATTTCATCGACGTCTTCCTATTCAAATTGTATTTGGAACCCTTGTGTTATTAGGTTTTATATAAAACAATATATGAATATGACTTTTAAAAGATTTCAAAAAAGGAGGGTTTAAATTTGGGTTTTTTGTGTTTGTTATTTTGTGAAGCAATTTGAAAGATTCTAAAAATTATACCTATATTAACTTTTAAGTTAAAAATAAACTCTTACCTATATTTGTTATTTTATACTTATTTTATATAATGTAATTATAAAATCACAAAACTCTTATTTAGTCTGAAACCTCTGAAGGCATCTGTTATCGCTCCGAAATACCGTCAGTTAAAAAACCCAATTTTATATAAATTTTTATATATAACTTTAAGAGTCATTGATTCAAATTAGTAAGATAATTTTATGCAGTTTAAACATACATAGCAGATTATACAACAAGGTTAATAAGAACTTATTGAAAATAGTTCTTCCATCTATAAAGTACTTAGACTACTATTTATGAAAATAATCTATTCATAATGCGGGTAAATTTGAGAATAATTGAGAACTAGATAAAACAGAAAGCGGTATATATTATTACGTCAAGGAATTTAAAATAGCCCCCTTATGAAGCTCTGAGAGACGCTTCAGTTTCTTTACTCAAACATTTCTCTGCTTCAAGACCTTTGTGTAATTAACATGTATGCTGTCGTATTCATTAATTTTAGACGGGACATTCAACTAAAATATCATTAAAAGTAATTATTATATAAAAAGTAAAATTAAGTCAAAAAAACAATAATTGTGTAACAAAACACCATATAAAATACCACTATATTATAATTGCGAAAGTTTGTTAGGATGTTTGAGTGTTTGTTACGCCTAAGCGGTAGAACGGATTTGAATAAAATTTGGCACTCAAATAGAATATGTTATGGATTATTCTTGTTTTTTCTTTATTCTTATTCTGTTCTTTATATACCGGTAATATGTTCCTGTGGGATAATTTAAAATTTTCTTTTATTAAAAATCATTTCTTTTTGCACGTCTAAATGGAGCACTGGAATGACGTAATTTTTGACAAGGAGATAGTTAGAGGGATGAAAAATGACACAGACTAATTTATCCCGGAACCAACCCTAAGGATAAAAAAAACACTTTATTGTAACTTGTATGTTTTATTGTATAAATTTAGAGATACGAATATTCTATAGGATGAAATTAACGCGGAAAAAACCGCGGGGCACAGCTAGTCATAAAGCAATATAAATATAAACCGTTTCGGTTGGGTAGGTACAGAAGGCTGATTACCTACTTGCCTGTAAAATGATCAGTGAAACAAAAAAATGTGTCTGCCTCATGATCCACTAGGGGTTCCATGCGATCTAAATATATAAATATATTTAGATATGTATAATCATATAGAAACAATAAGAGAGGCTGCAAAACCACAACAGTTGCTTATTGGACCAGTAAATATTAATACAGCACAGTTAACAATATGTTGAACACGTAGAAATGAGAGACCTTCGAATAAATAAAATAAAAGCGACGCAAAAGCGCTCGTTTGTACACAAACTTGTTAAAAAGTTCATTATGACGCCGGAGCTAATTCTCACATATTGTTTTACATTGAGCTGAATTCATGTACGTTATTATTTTTAATAAAACCCCGATAAAACAACAATGTTTTAAATAAGGCCTGATTACGGTGAGAATCTGTACCTGTTTCGGGTTGAAATTGTTTTTCGTTACATAACAACGTTTCGGAAATGTGAAAGTGTTTGTTTAAAGCTCTCGTATGTTTAAATTAATTTTTAATTAAGTTTGTAAAGATTATAGCAGATCTTTTCCCTGCTAGAGGTTTCGTTTCGATAATTATGGTTATGCGTAAGATTAATGAAAAATATTCAATATCTACTGTCCTTTTGCTCCTTTTGGTGACTAAAGTTTCTTAACTAAAGAAGTGAAGTCCCATGTCCCCTAGTGGGGTATGGGACAGATGCATTTCACATCTGTTTCACTGATCGATTTTTTTCTTTTAGGGGCAAGTAGGTGATCAGCCTTCTATACCCTGCCAGACCGTATTTTTTTTTATCTCCACCGAGAATCGAACCCAGGACCTCTCGGTTGTAACGCTTACGCGCTTACCACTATACCAAGGAGGCGGTCGGCGGCTTCTTAACTAAAGAGGCTACACGCAATCCGCCACATATCTAATAATAATAAATAAATAATTAACATATCTCAGAAACCATCGCAAATTAATTAATCAGACAGACCTTTTTCTTGGTATTCCTGTTGTCACTTGTGAAATTTGTATTTTTATATCACAACTAAGTAATAAAGCTCTTTTCTACAAAGTAATAATTGGTAATAAAAAATATCTGTTTTCTTATTTATAAAAAACATCTAAGTCTTAATATTTATCTGTTTCCCCGGGATTCGAACCCGGTAGCTCCGGCTCAACACTCAGATGCGTAAACCACACCACACATAAATTACCAATTGACTGACTGGTATTTGATAAGATTAATACGGAAAGTATCAAGCAATGAAATCTTTAAATTTACTATTTTGTATTAAGTAGTTACTAAGTAAATAATTACTTTCTTTTCGTATTATTATTATTATTAGAAGTATTAATTTGTTATTAAATTATTCACTGTGTTCGCTTCTTAGTATTCCTACAACATTTCTTCATTATTGTTAGTAATTTCTTTAATGCTTAAAACAATAGCTCATTTTAATACCATTCTCTTGAAGATTTTTTCAGAAGCCAAGATCTATTGTTAGAGATAGAATTTATTATAATAATTTTACCGTTCATCTTATAATTTACTTTTGCCATAATTTACTCATTCGTAAATTTTTTTGAAATAAATTAATATCTAAATGGGATATAAGTAGCTAATTAATTGATAATACACCTGATACTTATCTTGGTCAATGTAAGTAGGTACTTTAAAAATCATCAAATGTTCTGCTGCTAAAACGGTACGTCATGAAGATGATGATCTCAGTACAATCAATTAAATTTATTAAAGAAAAAACTTCGTATTTAAAACTCATCGCACGTAAGATTTCCTTCAGCTATTTGTCAGCTTCGAATTCACAATCGGATTGACGGAGCCGTATCCGTGCCGATTGTTGCCTTCAACTTTACAAAGCCATGGGAAATTGCCAATATGCTCTCTTATTCAACCTGTTGCAAATATTTCTCTATTGGCTTAAGAAAAATAAAACTTGTTATTTATTTAGTAAAATGCAATCGTATACAATTCAATATATATAATTTTGATTATTCTTAATGATACATTTAATGATAAAAATTAAAAATACATACTCAACTAGTGATAGATTGGAAAACTCGGTCTACGAAATACTCTGATTTTGTCATGTCAAAAGTTTTGCAAAACGTTTTGTTGATATTAATTGACTACTTTAAATAGGTTCTTATATGGTCTCCTTAATATATTAACTTCACAACTTCTTCTTACACAGAAACAAAACAAACAATATAACGGATGTCCGTTTATCATTACTATTGAACAGGAGACGGGAAAAAGGACTATACAAAGTTATAGAATAAGGTTGAGTTTTAAACTGATTCAGCGCTACTTTATGGAAATGTAAGCTTGTGTGATTTGTGCTCATGAGATTCAATTTCACGCGCGTGTATGATTGACGGACACATTATGCAGGTGTTGGAGCTTCTGCGTAATTTACTTTTTATCTGTAGTCTCCAGAAAAGGTACGCTTACGGCAGTATATATATTATCTATGTAACATATGCGTTGTCTATGGCAAAATGCGTAATATGGGTTCTTTAAATATTTTTTATATATTTCTATTTTTATTGTTTATATATAGGTTTAAAAGAAAATGTAAACATGTTCTATAATTAGCGGCAGCTCATACTTGCATTAGCTAACGCGACAATTATCGGCGCTAATGTCAATTTCGTAGTGGGCAAAGCAATATATGCAAATGTACCTGATACAGGATAACATGCAAAACCACTCTGTTGTGGATGTCATATTTACAGACCATATATTTACTCTATTGCCTATATCTATATTTAACATCATGATCTGTTTATCTTTTGAGGCAGACGAAAATTCTTAGTGTATCAGAAATGTGATAATATTAGTAAATTACATATCAATTCTAGTTTGATGAACGAATTAAAAGGAAAAAGACCCGATTAAGGTGAAATGTGTTTTTTTTTTCAATTTTTATGAGTATTGGATATATAGATTCATTTACATCTGTTGACTAAAACCTGTTTTATCAAATACACACTAAATACTCATACAAATACTTAAATAAAATATTATTTTAATCATTAGCTGTTTTATTGATTTTGCTTGACATATTAGTTTATTATTATTAAAATATATAATATGTAATACTTGATTATTAGCAGTATGTGTGGCTATAATTTGATGACTTGTAGTTTTTATTTTATTTCGTAATTTTATATTGTAGCGCGCCGCTTCCCTCGTCCCCGTAATACCATTATGAATGGTCTCAAATAATCTTTTTGTAATCTATATTTATCTATATTCTGTGTAATGTATCGGTATCAAAAATAAATTATATATTACCTTTCAATATTTTAAAGTTCCCCACATATCAAAATTTTTTATCCCAACATTATACTGTACCAAGATTTTTCAAAATTGTCTCAAGTCTTTAACATCAAAATCAAAAACTAAGCTAGAAATTAATATAAAAAAAACTACATTTTATCAGATTTCAACAAGCTTTTAGTAAAAATTTACGAGTTAAAAAAGTTATGTCTGTATGATTGTTAACACTGTTCTTCAAAAGGTATTTGTTTTTTGTCGACCAGCGGCATTTTAATTAAAACTGTTTTGTGCTGAGCGTTTCGACCGAAATATTGTGCGAAAAACTTTATTACATTGGTTTGTATTTAAAAACCAGATTTAAAATGAAGTGCGGTTTCATTATACACAGGCATTTGCATGGTATTCATTAGTCTGACTGAGGGCGGCGCTCTAGCCATACTCACGCCCACGGACGCTGAGTTGTGACATTTCTCCCAGAAACCTTTTTGAACTTTTACATTTTAATTAGAAGTATAACTAAGAATTTTTCAATCTGAGTAAAACATGAATAACAAAAAAGTCTGATTTACTTTTGTTATCTTTTTTTTAAGTAATAAAAAAATGTATTAAGTATCTTAAATTCGTTATAATCCTAAACATAGCTAATTAGCTAATTAATAATTATTAATTGTGGTAGAAATTACCTACACCATATTTTGTAACAACAAAAAAAGTTCCGTATTGAGCTTTCAAACCCCAATTGTTTTTTATTTCCCTAGAAAACAAACTCAAGAACTTTCTACGCTAGATGCATTTAATATCCAAAACATGAGTTACAAGTGTGGTTTGGATATTTGTGATCCAATCACGCATAAACATCTGAACGGATTTCAATGACTTTATTTAAAATACTTTATATAGCGGTAGTGTTCCTGTGGGATAATTTATAATGTTATTTTATTTAATAAAACGTTTCTTATTTCACGTCTAAACGAAACTGAAGCAAGTGAAACCGTAACAGTAATAATGGTAAAAAAATATACTTAACAAAACTTTTATATACAACACCTCTGCAAATTAAAACTCAACACTGAGTAAGAACCAACATTAATATTCTCTAGAAGGACGCGTAAGGCGAAGATGTTATTAACCACTCGAGTAAAACTTAGTTACGAGACAGCAAAATGCAATAGGTAGGGAATGCGAAAGAAGTCTGTACCGTGGTTGCATTTCAAATGGCCTCGGTATCTCATGAAACTGTCATCGTAGAAGCCGCGAGGCGACTCCGACTTGCATTTTTTACATCTGCTAAACTGTGCACTCACCTCTTGATTAGCTTGGGATTTTACGAGTTTTATTTTGTGATGTTCTTTACATAAATATTTATTTTTTCGTTTTTAACAAATTTTAGACACTAAATGCATGGAATGCACTTGAAAATCATTATGTCGCAACATAAATATCTCTTCAAATTCGAAAATAAAACAAGGTCGAATACTAACTGTAACCATGATATTATTTCAATAATAACTATTAATGATGTTGGGCTTCCTTTTTTCTTTTTTCTTTAACATCGATTGTGTCATCATCTGCATCACAAAGGTGACACTTTTTAATTAGGCGACTATTTTAATGACGACGTTCCATGCTAATGAGACTAAATTAGCTGGGTCGAGGCGAGATCAGATTTTTCTTTGACGTTATAGACACGAGAAACCTTGTAAAATTAATTAAAACTCATAGTAGTTATTGAATGGCTCTTGATACAGCGTATATATTGCATTTGACTAAATGCAATATTATTTAGAAGCGAGATACTAACGTATATAATATATTTGAAACGAAATAAATCAAACTGTAGCATAGTAACTATTTGCTTCTTCAATTACATGACGAATAGTGAAGCGTTTTGACACTCCTATAATATTTAGGTACAAAATATAAGGAAACAAACATTACATTTTTTACCTGCTCAATGTCCTTTTTTGAAATAAGAATATTTTCATTTTCCATGAACTCAATTCCGATACAAGTAAACGTATCTAAGAACTTTAAAAGATTAGAAAGTTCGCATGCGGTCGTGGCGCCCCTTGCCCTCAGAGGACGCATTTCTTTGTACCTACTCAGCTTTTACCGTGAAATAAGAACCGTTTCCGGGCAGAATTTCTTATTACGTAGCTACTCGAATTATGAGCGAGTAAAAACTACGTATAATTACACGAAGAACGTTCATTACTTACGTTTTATTTTTTTATGTAACTATGAGAAAAACGTGTTTAATTCTTAAACATATTTCTTAATTAATTTTCTTTACTTTTTAGTAATAATTCATTAATGTACTTTTTTAATTTAAACATCTTATTTCAGATAATATATACTTACCACCTCATGTTTTAATAAGATTGGATTTTGCGTTACATTTCTGAAATGTGATATTTTCTATACACAAACTAATTCTCTTATAATTAATATTAAGAAATAAAATGTCAAAATTAAAATTAAATTTTTAAATAATTAATTGTGTTTTGTTAAATTAATTAAAAGTATAAATTTACAAATCGTTTAGAATATCAATTGAATAGATTATAAGCTTACACCAACACCGTATAATATTCCTGATGAAAGGTAAATAATTGTTTTCTCCCCTAAAATTGTCTGCAATGACATTTATTGGTTTGTTTGCGTAGAAACTTGGCGCCGTACCTGCCGCCCCTTTACCAATATTATATTATGGTTAAGCAAAAGTTGCACAACAGGTAATAATGATAATGGAGACTTTTTTCTGTCTCCTGTTGCTACTTTATCAAAAATGACCGCATACATTTCCACTTCCAAACTGGTTAAGAAACATAATACAATACAGAATATAACAAAACTTAGCAAGCATCTTTCCTCTTTTATCGTTTTGGTTTTAAACCAACTTTAATTTGTTTAATTTAACATTTGGTAGTAATTTTCTATTTTATTTCCGTTGTCGAATATTGTTGCTTGTAAATTTGTCTTTATCTAAATCTGTTTGTCTTTGGAAATAAAACACTATTTTAGTTGGTAATATACCTTTAGGTTTTCATCATAATAATCTTCTTAAACAATTATTTAGCCATATACCAACTATTTTACTTTCCAGAATATCACTCTATTAACTACTTTCAGCACAAAGTAACCCAAAGTCATTGAACGGGATAAAGAAGTCAAACAAAATAAAGTTGAGTCGATAGTTAGGTGAGTCCAAGTGGAAAGTTCGGCAGGTTGGCGATAAATCGGAATTTATGTGGCAATGTAGACGTTGCACAACATCATATCTCCTACCCCGGGGCTCTTAGCAACTTTGACGCACTACCATTGAAAATTATCAAGCCCATGTCAATATTACAATTCATATTTTTCTAAGAAATTGTGGATTGCAGAAAATATCGCTGATTTAAACCGAAATCGCTTAACATAATGTAAGTATTTCTACTAAATATTTTTGGTAGCTATTCGTCGCTAGCTTGTCCTTTATTTATTCACATTTATGTACTTAATATTAAATTTTCTATGTCCTTTTGATAGACCATATACATTAAATAAGGGAAGCTTAATTTAAGACGATATTAACAGTTCCTCATTATTCTAATAAAATACACGAATATGTTATGTGCCTTCAATTAGATAATATATATTAAATAACCCTTGTTGTGTAATTTCAACTAGCCTATCAAGTATCGAAATGTATTAGGGTTACATATACCTACCTATTTATCACAAATTTCTGAAGAAGTTTACTTTGCCTGATAAAAGGACAAAACTTATCAAACCCATTGCATTATTCAACTCTAAGGTAAAACGAATGGGTTTTCGTTACTTTAATGGTCAGGATTTAATTCATATTGGTGTATGGACATATACAATATTTTTTATTAATATAATATTGTTTGTAGTTTCCAGTTCCTAAGCCCATAGTTGTTCGTATAATAATTTTAATTTAATCGAAAATTTTTGAATTTGAAGTTTAAATTCCAATGATGATTAACTGCCGAACAAGCCTTATCTAGCTCGTAATTTTGAAAATGGATAAAGTTTCGAAATTTATAACTCAATACTTATCCGTGCTGTAATCTTGATCGCAGAATAACTTTTTAGTTAGACTATTTTTTAAACTTTTATAGCTTTTGTTGATATAAGATCTAATTAAAATAGATCGGTATCCACAGACTAAATAAAAATTTAGTAACGTCTTATACCAACTTCGTATGAATTGGTGTATTTACGTCAATTCAACAATCAGCTCATGATGTTTATGACCTGTGTGCTACTTAAACTAAATGTATCTTTTACTTGCATGTCACTAAAACTTATCTGAAATAAGATATAAAGACGTACTGTAACGTCTGTATCTCAATCTCTTCAACCTTAAAAATAACAAGCAGAAAATGTAAATGTACAGGAGTGATTCCGTCAAGTAGACCTCTGTTATAGAGGAAGGAAGCCTCTTGTTTTATGTATGAAGCCTTTCAATTCATTTGGCCGATATTCCTAAACCTTTGTCCTTTCCGGGTCAGTTATTTATTGCTCCTGTTTTGGGCTAAATTTACTGTATGTTTTATAACGCTACTAATGCATGAAGGTACATAATCATACGGGATAAAAATGTAAGCCATTAATGCTCAACTACATCCTGAGAGACCATGGACCGATCAGATCAGACATTCTTTGATCGAGCCACTCTGTGAGTAAACTAGAAGAGAAGAAAGTTTAAGTTGTTAGTCACGACTGCTCTGCCAAGGGAGTAACAACATAGAAGAAGATAAAAAAATAACGACTCATAATTACTACGAGTCGAAACTTTTCTATGAGACTAGATTTACGTTTCTAAAATTACGCCCTAATGTATAATCAGCTACCTGCTAGCTACCAACTATCCTTGGTAACATTGGAAAACGGCATCTCGTAGATTGTTGAACACGAGCGTGGGATTATTGCAATGTATTACTTACACTGGTAATATCCTTTACCAGAGGTTTTGCTTCAGTTAAATGAAAATAGTAAATAATGTCATTTTTAAATGAAGTAAAAATAAAAATTTAAATTGAATAGTGCGTTTTGAAATGTAGTTCACGTGCAATTTCGCATTGCATCGCTCTGCAAAAATAGGAAGTGTAATAAAATATGTCTGACAATGTTATAACTGAAATAGAGTGCACGCGTCGCAATAGAGTTTTAAAGAATGACTCTACTGTGTACTGTAACGTAATAGAAGGCTTAATGTTTCAGTTTATTTGTAAAATGTTTTCCAAATCAAGATATTGTGTCTTTGATATATTATTTTGTTTTCATTTATTTCATTTTGAAATATACCTTTAGCATAAATTTCTATAAATTTGTGTAAAATATTTTCAAAAAAAGAAAAATTCAACAAATTACATTATAATATTTATCCACCGTACTGTGTGTATTTAAATAGATATTATCATTTAAGTAGTCATATTCCAAAATATAGATCAAAGTGAATAACACACAAATATAATAGTGTCACAAAAACGCCCACCAACTTAGTATCGCGTAAATCGTTTTAAGATAGTAAGTTTAGAGATGTAAGATATACAATCACTGTTTGTACAAGACACACATTTTATTATATATCTACATATATGTAGATAGAATTGTATACATAAGACAAGGATTCCTTCTCCACCAATATGTTTCAATTTAAACTAAGCCGCTTGTCGATACGAGCTTGCCTCGGAATATCATCCGATTCCAACTGGATTCTCCGATACAAAACAAAAGCTAGTATTTCTAGTTACTGGTTTCAATCTTGTAGTATATAATAGAATTGGATTGTCAATTAATTATCTTTTTTTTATAAAAAAGGAGCCAATCGGCCATTAGGCACATGAACACCTACAGCGCCAGTTGGGTTACGAATGCCTTGCCCGTCTTTTTAACCGACTTCAAAAAAGGAGGAGGTTCTCAATTCGACGCGTATGTATTGTGTGATGATTTTTTTTATTTTAAAGCTGGTACTTTCTGTGTGGTTCCATTTAAGTTTCATCTATTCAGTAGTTTTAGAGTTACAATCTGAAGTCGGTTTTTTTTTGTTAAAATTATATTCATTGTCTTTTCAATGCATCTTTCTTGTAGATTTTTTATTTTGTAGGAATCAAGTCAATTGTTCTATTACTAATAATAAATTCTACTGCTACTTATATCAATTAGTATCTGAAATTTATATAAGACCAAAAATATCTGTAAGTTAATTTAACATTTCCTAAAATTCTAGAAAAATTTTAGATACAAGAATTATCAATTCAATTACGTTAGAAACAGGTACACGGCTCCAACAGGACGGTACGGTAAAGTAAAATACGGTATAAATAAAGCAAATTGTATACCTTATTTAAGTCAAGAATTTCTATTTTGCGCCACCATCTCGTCCACATTGTTGACAAGGGCACTTGTTACCGGTCGAGCGAGCTTCGAACCAAAATTGAACTAACTTCACACCAACTTTATATATAATATGTATTTATATTCCGTAGTATATTCTTAGTTACTACTTGTGTTGCAGGAAGTTTTCACTCACCAACGATTTTGATTTCTGAATAACGGCATTGACAATGGAGCTAAATAAATGTGTACTCGTTTAAATGTTCTATACTCTAAGAAGTGTTGCAAAAATTCGAAAATAGAGAGAAAAATTAACGGATGAATTAACTAAAAAAGAATGCAGATAAGAAGAACCAATAGCAGAAATTCAAAATAGTTAAATCGAAAATTTAGCGAGCACACAGCTTCCGAGTGGAAAATAAAAATTTTCTTCGACAAACAAGCAATCAGTAGCATTTGCGAACTGGGGCTAAGCAAACACGCTTGAGCGGCCCTGGCCCTGCCGAAGTGCTTGTCAAAGACTGCTACAATTCTCTTGTATTTTTTATTTCTTGCCAAATCGTACTGGGCTCTTGAATTGATGTTTAAACGTTTTATTGAAACGTAAAAGGTTTAAAAGCTTTAACGGAAATTTCATTCTTCCAAGACTTAATTTAATTATTGATTGGACGTCTTTGTTCATTAGTTTTCCTTTATTAAAATTCAATACACAACTCAATACAATTCAATAAATACAATACATTCTTACTAAATAGTAGGTACTTAAGTTAGTAAGAATGTATTGTCCTACAATATATTATAAACCCACCTAATTATAGAGAAGGTTTAGACCTATTTTTCAACTCGAATACTAATCAACATGGGGAATTTAATTTTAAATTTTGTGAGTTTTGCCCCATATTTCGTATATAGGTCGATGAGGTGCAAGCAAACCGTAATGTTACCTCACAGACTAGTGGAAATTGCAATAAAAATGAAAAAAAAAAGTTATTGCTATTTGATGCATTGCTGGAATTTTTCTCGCGACCCGGAAAAATTTTATCCGTACCGATTCGCATTTTCCGTATCTATTACCTTCAAAAGTTACCATTTTATTATCGTTCAATATTTAGAGATAAGTTTGAAAAATAATAATAATAAACATTTTATTTTCTTCGCGTTGCGTATTCCTTAAAATAGTTTTCTATATAAATAAAATGATATCGTATTGTATCCTGAATGGATCATATATCATTTTGAAATAGTACTAAGTTAACCTGTTCCAGGTGCAATAAATAGTAACAGTAAACTTGGATTTTTTTCATTATTATTGATCACTCCATGGATTTGCCTCTTCAAATGAATAAAAGATTAAGGCAAATTTTATTCAATATAACCTTTTTAATTTAAGACCTAGCACGATCTAATCAGACACTTCAAAGTTCAAACCAGTGACAACGCTAGAGCAGGCAAAGCGGCTTCTCGAACGTTCTGTACACAAGAATTTATTTGTGGCACAGTTCATATAAACAGCTATTTCATCTGTATTTTATTTATAACGAATGATTGGTTTTAGTTTTACTTAAATGTTATAATTGAAAAACAGCTAATAGTTTTTTATATGACAAAAAACTTACTTTTTTGTGCTTTTAATGCCTCAATAATCAAGTTATATTTTTTAATGATTGCATACTTAAAGTTTTTAAATCAAAAAAAAATGAATAGTTTCTCACTTTTTCGTTCATATTTGAGTTTTTTTATTTGAATTTATCGCATAAATCGCAATTATAATTCGTATCTATAGCAAATCAATCAAATTTTAAATTAAAAATTATAGTTTTCTCACAGCTCAAGTGAAGTCGCGTAAACAGCAGATATCTGATGAATTTGCTCAACCGAAAATGATTGTTTCCCCAGACCCACAACCTACAGCGCAGTACGCAGATGCGTACAACGTTTAGCCACGGAGGCGGTACATAATTCACACTTTGAAGTAGCTGAATTTAAACAATCTATAAGTCGTCACAGCGCAAACACGTGTATTTCCTTGCAGTATCGTCCAGCTAATCGAGGTGGCTTCCTATGCGCTGCCCAGGAAATTTAACAGCCGACTTGATCCGTTCACCGACACTCCATAACTGTCTCATAACCTACTTTATACGTTACAAGCAATATGTTTTGGATATCAAAATATTTAAAGGTGAAATTTCCCATTTTGACAAACGAAATTATGCTAGTGGTCGGTATAGAATTTAAAGTAGTTTTCTCCAATATTCTCTTGCCCTTTCTCATTTATTTTACTAAGTACTAAAATTCATTAAAATTAAAACATTACATAACACATAATTTGGGGTTTTTATATTTAATAGCTATTCATAGTCTTTTCATTAGGTGATTAGGTTCATGTTTAAAAATATACCATTTAATACCTACGAAATTTCTACATGGTATAAAAAGAAGCAAATTTGAAAAGGTGTAATAGTACTTTATTATTACTATTCGGTATTATAAATGAAAACAGCAGAAGATGTTTCATGACCATTTCTCGAAGTCATGTAGGTATATAGCAAAATAGACGTATATGAATACCTCAGCCAGTGTTAGATGTTACTATATGGCAAACAGATTTGGTATTCCAATTAATACCGATCATGTTCAACAATCACTTCATTAAATATTGAAATTTCATATTCGTGACAACATGCGATGTTATTGCTTTACAGACATTTTGATTTCATCAACGTCTCATAAATATTTCGGATACCAATATTTATTATAAAATGATTGTTTTAAAGGTAGAAATTGGCTAGTCAATTAAATAAGATAACGTAATAGATAACGTAACGGAATAGATTAACGTTATATTTTACGGCAGAAATATTTTATAATTTCTATTATGTAGTATCTATGTATAAAAACAATTATGAATCAATAAAGTATGTTTTTCTTTGTTAAATCCTTCTTTTTGGATCAATAATTAATATACAATTCAAACCTTTAACCGCCTCCGAAGCGTGGTTAACGCATCTGCGTGTTACGCCGGAGGTCCTCTGTTCGAATCCCGGGGGAACAAATGAATGTTTCGGTTAGGTAGGCACAGATGACTTGTCACCTACTTGTCTTTAAAGAAAATGATAAATGAAACAGAAACAGATACATAAAAATTCCCCATGCCCCATTCGGGGTTTACGACTTACGGGAATTCACTCTTCATATTTATATATATATATATGAAGAGTGTGTAAATTTGTGTGTAAGTGTGTGTAAATTTCGTCTGTGATTTTATTTTATGATGTAAAATTAACCTATTTGACGACCGATTGACTCAATTGGTAGTGCTCCTGCCTTCTGCATCGAAAGGTCTCGGGTTCGAATCCCGGTAGGTGCATTAACTTGTGTGGTGAGTACGAATGTTTGTTTCCGAGTCTTGGTTGTTTATAAACTTATATATGTATTTGTTATGGTACCCTCGTTGTTTCTGATTTCCATAACACAAGTGCTTCAGCTACTTACTTTGGCATCAGAGCAATGTATGCGAGTTGTCCCAATTATTATTATTGTTATTTGCCATTTACTTAGATATATGCTTCTCTGATAAGTTACGTACTAAGGTTGAATGTGCAGGGATTTCAGGAGTAATTTCTCACAATACTCTATTTCATTTCAATAAAACTCACATCAAAAATTATATTTTGGACTCGAACACGGCATATGTTAACCAAACGTAAAATTTCGATTATAGTCCCTTTTACGTTAGAACATCTTGACAAATACCGTAATAAAAGGCTCGCTGCGCGCCCGGGACGTTTGGAAAACCATTTACAAGGTTTATCGGTGCCATGGAAATAATAACTGAAGCTGTTATCGTCCTAAATTGATGTAATTTAACATTACTGTTATCGGCACACTTATCTTTCTTTTGACGCTGTATTTCAAATATGTCCTTAATCTAATCTCGAGTTTTAAAAAACTGATTTCATAGAATAGTAGTTTATTTGTAATTTTTTAATTAATGAGTTTTTACTATTATATTATAAAAAAGCATGTAAAATAAATACAATTATAAATATATTAAATATTATTATATGATAAAATATTATCATAATTGTATTTTCCGTCAGGAACATTATTCACGCGATAAAAGGTTATACATGGTGTGCGTATGGGCCATATCTCAAAGACACTCGTAATTAAGTAGACAATGAGAGTTCATATTTGGTCGGAGGGAGTGGGACCATTGTGCTTTGCTCGTTATCTTCAGACCAGACTATTCGACTTTCACAACAGAATGCTACTAGATCTATTTCTAAAATAATATATATATACATATATATATTATATATTATACTAAAACATATATATATATATATATGTTTTAGTTATACTCATACTCACCTGTTTCCAAGTTTGTTAAGAAAGTTTAAAACATAGAACCAAAAAAGAAAAAGAAAACAAACAATAAAGATTTAGAACAAAATCTCTTAACTGATTTCAAGGCATTTTGTTATAAATTGGTTTAAAGAGAGGTTCTTTAATAACCCGTGATTTATTTATTTTTACAAGCAAGCATAAAGCAGAAGTCTCCTTTCTAATTTATAATAAATACCAAAATGACACAATAACAATCTTGGTTTAGCTCCAAAACAAACGCTCTAAGGGAGCGTCTAATCTTCAGGAAATAAAAACTTGGTTTCTTTCATAACTGAACCAAAGGCAAAGATTATCTTAATTTTAGGGTCGACATCGATTCAACAGGGTGGAAGGCAAACAATCGCCTTTTGTTGCCCATAGCCATTGAAGTTCGGGTAATTAATTACACCAAGAACCGTCATTTTGCAGATTCACTGCGCCTACAACTTCTTGCCTAAGATTGACTGATTACACTGATCTCGCCCTGAATTTTGAACTACATGGTAACTTTGAACAATACAATCATAGCTACCGCGTCTTTCTTTAGATAACAATTTAATGCCGTTCATAGTTCGTTCTCGATTTGATTTGCGTTGCATTAATGCGTTCAACAGATTAGGCTTGAAGCGCTATGAATACACACCGTTTCATTTATAATCTTATATATAAAATTCTCGTATCACAATGTTAGTTACCTTACTCCTCCGAAACGGCTTTACTAATTTTTACCAAATTTTATATGCATATTCAGTAGGTCTGAGAATCGGCTACTATCTGTTTTTCATACCCCTGAGTGATAAGGGTAGCCCACCTCAAAAATTAATATGGCAAAACAACGTTTGCCGGGTCCTTAATTATATACATATGTAGATATATTCGTTATGTATACGATTTACATAACGAATTAATTTCATTAGTGGCTTCTAATAAAACGTTAAAATCCCACAATACAAATAAAATAAAATGTATTTATTTGTTTATTAATACACCACATAAAATATGACAGTAATTTTATCTTAAAATAGTCATATTATGTTTAAGAAAGTTTTGTGAGTCAATCAAATGTAATTCAAAACCCCAGTCAAAGAAAATATTCTAGCGCAAAATTGATTATATGTATGTTGTAAATGAAGAAATTGTAATCAACTATTCCACAGCCCAGGAACAATTTTGCTCGGGAAGTCGACCAATATATATATTTTTTATAGCTGTTGCTCAAGGACAAAGCAGCACATATAACATCGATATGAAATATACGTAACCGGTAACATTACAAAGAATTATAACTTAACGGAAAATTGCCATGATCATTCATTTACAAAACACAGACAGACTGGTATAATCAAGCGCCTCGTCAAAGTAATTGGTGACAGGAGAAATTACGGAACGATAAAAGTGGCGTGCTTAAAAAAAGCGGAAAGACTTTGCGGTGGCGATAGACGGAGAACAAAGCGAGCGAACACAATACCTCAACCAATCGGCACTGTAAAATGCGAATGATTTCTCGTGTTTTTGTCTGATTTAAACTAAGAATTTTGTGAAATGTACCATCAAAATATGTTAAGCTTCCCTTGTAGGTCTCTATAGAGGATTTAATAGTTAGCTAAGGCTTATTAAATATTTATATTGTTATGAGATCACTCGTTTTAAATAAACTAGCAATGGTTTTATCTATCAATTACTGTAACTTCTTACGTAATTGATCCGTAACTTTGCAACTTAACAACAAAATTATATTACCTACAAAAACTGACAAGGTTAAGTAATGTCTTTTATTTACGCGAGTATAACACATTTACGTAAAATAGTTTGAATGGTCACGGGCGACCATGGAGGCTGTAAAGCATGCGAAAAGTCGGGGAAATTTAAAACTGTTTTCTTTAAAGGTTAGAAAAATACCTTACTCTGCATAGATTTTGCTTGAACAAATGGAATTGAAGGCAAATTAAAAAATTCTTCGACATGATGATTATATATAAATAAAACTAAATAGATGAAACAGATTTTCATAAATATTAATAGGATTATTCACTACGATCCAACACGATCACGTCAGCGTTTAAAGGAAAAAAACCGCGTCGAAATTGGTCCATTCGTTCAGAAGCTACGTTGTCACAGACAAACCAAAGACCCACAGACATCAAAACTTTTTTTTCGCAAATTCATAAAAATCGACTGTAACAGTTTAATGTTGAATTAATAAGTGACAAACTAAAATCTCTACCATTTTTAATAAATCAAGATTGTATTTATTGTCTTTATTAATAAAGATTCATTTCCGGGAATGAGTTTTGATTCTTATAGCTATGATTGATAGTGATTAATTAATTAAATTGGTTTCCAAAATGTGTCATATTACTAGCAATTATAATGACTATTGGAGAACTTAAGCTAGAATCAATAGACAGCTAAAGAGAATTAATGGAAGCATAATATATAATGAATCAAGTGCGGCCTAGAAGTTCGTATATTAAGACAATTCATTTCGGTAATAACGCAAGTGAGACCGTTCGGGACCACTCACAAAGTTGGGTGGCACAGCTGTACGCTCTAAAAGTACCATTAAAATTCTACTTTCCTTCTAAATGAACAGTATTATTATTTTTATATCTTCTCAGCCTATACAACCTTTTTTCATTAGGTATTTTATTTATCCCCAACGTATACAAGCGTTTATACCCACCCAACATGAGAAAATACGACCATATTGCGATGAGGTTGCGGTTCCTCGCACAATATTTCACGTTGGTAATTAAAAAATCTTTTTTACATCTCTATTGAATTGATGTAAAGCGTTTTCATAAATTTCTTAAGACGCCTTTCAAATGAATGATGTGAGCTAATAAAGCGTCCGTGTATTTTTCAATATTCATCATACTCAAATTCTAATGAAAGAAAATGTGAAGCCCGCATCAAATCATATTCTGAATGGTATAAAAAGCGTAAGGACGAGCGCTTTCAAGATAACAGCCCTTCAAAGGAGGAATGTTAAAAACAAATTCAAAGAAAAAAAGCAAGTAAATTACAAGAGTGAAGCGCGGGTCCTTTGTCTATCGAGTGGTACTGTCAGATATCGCCCATCGTCTGATAAAGTTACTACCGAGCGTCATATTATTACGTCTGTAATGCGAAAAACCTTGGGTAATACGTAAGTCTTTATCAGTTGCAATTTGAATATTTCAGAATGTAAAATTCCTATCTCGCTATTATTTCTAAATGAATAGCGTTTTAATAATAATTTTTTTGACAAAAATCACACACTACAAAAGTCCTAACCAAGGTTTAGTGACAAAGTTTCATCTACAATACATAACCTACTACTTAGTAGTATATAACTTGACACGACAGTACATAATATTACCTGATCTTCCCAGCTTTGATATTAATTTCCAAATTCAATACACGTTGTGATTGAGTTCAGTAGGGCTTACCTTATCCAATCAGTTCAACGATGCGTATAAACGAACAAGTCTTGCTCTTTGCCAGCCCTGAAATTCTGCACAGTTACAAATTTGTAGCAGGAAAATATAATAACCATTTAAATTAGTAACTATATTATTTTATTTGATATTTCTAAGTTTCGATTTTGTCTGCGTGAAATAGGGACAAAAGAATAGGTCGTGTCCTTCATGATTTCCAAACTCCATCTACTTCTATAATAAAATTAAATAGTTCAAATTGTGTTGCAATAATGAGAAAAACCTTGCAGATATAAATTACATGTTAATATTATTTAACTTTGGATTTACATTGTGGAATTTAATAATAAATCATTAAAAGAAAAACCTGCTGATTCGACATAACATTTATCTGATTTAAAAGTTAAAATAAGTCAGGAAATAAGTAATGAACCGAAATATTAAATCAAAATCAATAAAATTTATTTGACCTTAATCATTTCTTCGTCTATTATCATTAGGTATTCATGTATTACCATTGTTATCGCATAATTAAAGTTAATCTACCTAATTCTTTGGTTCAATTATAGTCATGCCCCATAACAATCAAAGTATTTCCGCCTGATTTCATTAGCTTTATTGAATCGCCATCGATTAAAGCAAACGTTATTAAAACCATCTGTTTCTGATTCATTAAGGTTTATGTCCGGACATTAAGAATGCACGCCAAATGTTTGCCCTCATACCATTGTATCGCACGTTTTATTTTATTTTGCACATTCTTTAGCGTCCGCTGCACATTTAATGACGGTCCGCGTTGTTAAACTAACTGTTAAAATTCTTTAAAAGTGCTTAATGTTTATATTCGGCCTGACTGATTAACGTCGATCTGTACTTAATTAAATAAAACGTGTAGAAGTGTGAAAATTTAAAACGAGCCGGTTAATATATGAACTATAAAAGTTATTATATTCGATCATTTGTATGTTGCAGCAAACATATATTTTTTAAAAGTTTTTACAAGTACTATTAATTCATAAAGAAATAAATATGGCAACATAATTTAAATAATTCAACAATTTTAAAATATAAAATTCCATTGTTTTCATCCTGAAAGGAAAGTCGATGATCGAAATTCTTTAAGATTTCATCAAGTTAAATATCACACTAGGTTATTTAATACACAATAACTATTTAATAATTAAATTACTTTATGATCATAATAACCACCGCTTTGCCTGCGGTACGTAGCGCTACGATCATGCTACGCGTAAGCTACGCTACGTGCGTAGTTCATAGTGAAAGCAAATAAAATTGACATCTTTAGATGATATATTATACTAACATTGTGAGCCTATTATAATATCTATAATATCAATATTATGTAAGAGAAATATTTAAAACACATTATAATAAAATCACTGAAATCCCTGAGTAGGTGACATCTATTTTAATTTCACATTAAAGTAAGACGAGAGAAATAATGCAATAGCCATGCTGCGATTTCTATATTGCATTTAAAATCCTTTAAGAATTTGATAAAATGATTACTTACATAATAATAGTGGATACTTATGCAAAGTACGGAGTGAGAATGAGATTTGATAATAATTACCTCAGAACACATTTTCAAATAATTTTTCTCGCTGTCTGTTAAACTTAAATTTTGATCAAGTAATATTTATCTAAATAACTATGTATTTATAAAAAAATATTAATGGCATATTATGTTAGATACACGTTATTATGATGGACATACAATTTTGGGAGTTATTGCATAATAAAAGTAAGTCACGAAAAAATAAATTCATGTTGATTCGACTTGCATTTGTTTTTAGTGAACCAGTATAATGTAGAATAAGATTTTCATTATATTGATAGAAGGAGATACATATTAAAGTCTATTATAAGTATTGACATATATCTGATTATTATTATATCCCATCACCCATGTTAAGAAAATATTAAAAATGCTTAAATGTGTTCCAAGCACATTTATTTAAGTAATACCAGAGTAATGCGGTAAAGCTGCGATCTGAGTGTGAAATACATCAGAGCCTGTCAGAGTACGAAGCTAGGTTGGATTGGGAAACAATAAAAATGAGCGTCGGAGGAGTGTTTCCGACTCCACGCTGGCTGAAAGCTACTGAAAAATATACGTCGAACCACGGAAAGGGTTCCATTACTGAATTAAACTCGCTTAAAGTACTGAACTTCGTAAAACCGAAAATTACAGATAAAAACAAGCATTAAATATTTTTTCATAAAACAGCAATTGTTTTTGGGTATGATGGAAGTGAAGAATTGTTTTGACTGATTAATATTTCATCATAAATGTTTCAGTTTTTATATGCCATTACAGCTGTGTGAGTTGCCTAAGTGTATGAGAACTAGTTAATCTTCATTTTGAATCTTTTTCTGAGTTTCATTAAAATCATTACAGCGATGCGAATTTGCTTATGAATTTATAATATTAGTTATGTAAGAAAATAGTGTTGAAGTGGTGAAGTCCCGTGTCCCCCTAGTGGGGTATGGGGCAGATGCATTTCACATCTGTTTCACTGATCGATTTTTTCTTTAGGGGCAAGTAGGTGATCAGCCTTCTATGCCCTGCCAAACCGAGTTTTTTTTTTATCTCCACCGGGAATCGAACCCAGTACCTCTCGGTTGTAACGCTTACGCGCTTACCACTAGACCAAGGAGAGGTCGTAAGAAAAATAAGTATGTAACAAATGTATTTAAGGGTAAATCTTTTTTTCCGCATTTACATAATACATATATATTTTTTTAGATGTTATATGTATATGCTATATGAAATTTAAATAAAAAGTTTATTTTCCTAGGTAAAATATGTAATGTAATCGTTTATGACACAAGTAATAAGCGATGTAAATATTATAAAGTTATACCTAAGCAATTTAAATATTATCTTGCTTATAGACCATATTTATCTCAATCTTAATATACAGATCTTAAATGAAAGCTAGGAAAAATATTTATAATAAAATTAAGTAAGACGGAATAAAAAAAAATAATTGAAAATTTAAAAAACATGTTATGTCTTATGTATATTCATAAAAACACACTGTAATTTTAGTATTCAGCACCAAATCTTACAGTTCACATAGAATATAACAAAGAATGAAGTTGTATTCACAAGGGTATTCTCCAGAGCTCTTCATGTACACTCGTCACGACTCAATATCTGCTCATGGCTCTGCAAAATGCACTCGCATTGTCTTCTGGGCACCAACAATGCAAACGTTATATCGGTATATATTTGGGCTGTATACATAACTACAAAGTCAATGTATTATAAAAGTATTAATTATAATACTTACATTGACTTTGAAGTTTTATAAAATGCATAAAAGTATCTTTAGAAGGTACCTACTTATTCGTTAACTGATTTAATTTCTGTTGAGTGAGTTTACGTTGTACAAATGTAATTAATGTAAACTAGTATGTATATAATATATATAACTAGATGTGCCTCGCGGTTTCACCCGCGTTAATTTCATCGCAACGTGAATATAAAATACTCGCATCTCTAAGTTTATAAAATAAAATTAGGGATAATATTAGGGATAGTTTCCTAAGGATAACTTAACACATGAAGTCCTTTATTTTATGTGCAATGTATAATATCCAAACAATTTATACTGAAGTTGAAAAATAGAATACTCGTATCTCTAAATTATCCCACAGGAATACATTGTTGGTATATAAAGTACCTTATATTTTAATCCAGAGATTTTAATTCTATTTGCGTTAATTTCAGTTTCACATTTTGTAATAACTCCGTAAGTCTCTATATTTCTTTTATATTTTTTTATTTTCTGGGCATGAAGCTTTTTAGCCGAGGTCATCACACAAAAACTTGCATTGTTACCCTAATTATTGTAAATTTTTTAAAAACTTTGAATGTCGTATTAATTTATATGTAATCAAATCTAAAAAAAATTCAAGCTTCTAGCTTTAAAAATGACGTTATTTCCATACAAACTTTCATCCCCTATTTCAACCCCTTAAAGACTTTTTTTCGCATTAAAAAACATATATCCACTCTCAGGCTCTAGACTATTTGTGTACCAAATTTCATTTAAATCGGTTCGGTAGTTTAGGCGTGATTGCGTAACACAGAGACAGTTACTTTCGCATTTATAATATTAGTAAGGATAGTAACCAACTCAATCCCGTGAATACAATATTTTGTCAAAAGTGTGTTAAGTATTCTGGTATGTTAATAATTACAGGATATAAGTAAATAACAAAATAACGATTTTTATTTTTGCCTGTACTGTACTTTTATATGTTTTTATGTGTCGAGCATTACACAAAAATTACTAGGTTTATTAGCTCAGTCCACTTTTTGTCTCCAAAAAATTTCTTCATTTCCATGGAAAGTTGTCAAAACTGACTTACGTCCATCCAATTAGACAAAATCACAGGCATCAAGGAGGTAATATATCATATTTCTTTAGTATATATTAATACTAGCGACCCGCCCCGGCTTTGCACGGGTATAAAACATATATAAAAACCTTCCTCTTCAATCACTCTATCTATTAAAAAAACCGCATCAAAATCCGTTGCGTAGTTTTAAAGATTTAAGCATACAAAGGGATATAGGGGAAGAAAAAGCGACTTTGTTTTATACTATGTAGTGATAATAGTAGGTCATTAAATTTGGTCCGCTGAAGTTTAGGCAGATACCAGTTGACGCGGAAAATCTTTGAAAAATTGTCGTAGACTTTACCTCAGATGACTTAATAATGAGAATATAATGAACCGTTATATTATATTCATCAGGCGAGATACTTAGCAGATAAAAGGACGAACGCGACCTTCAACGAGGAGTGGAAGCCTCTGCAAAATAGCAATTAGTGGGCAGATTAATTACATAGATTGTAAGCTAGACTATCTCTGTCACAAATGGAAAATTAAAAATTAATTATTTTCTACAATTTTATTGTAGTACTACGTTGATTTAAAACAATAAAAATTCTAATTACTTCACCAATTTTTTGTAGATATCATGTGATACGATGCGATAATTGTCACTAATTAACTAAAACAATAAAAAATAGGTATTATAATGAAGGTTATTTGTATTATTTTGATACAAAAGCCTTCTAATCATCTTTCTTAAATATAGTAAAATAACTCATACCTCTCATAATCTAGGAAAGTTTTCGATACCAAATCTAACAAAACAGGTGTATCAAAATCAGAAATCGGCTTAGATATGCGCTGCATTCACTCTCTGAGACGGTGTTCGGTTGTGATAAAATGCATGACTAGATACATCGGTGCTCTTTGAGGCCCTAGAAATTTTAATAACCAATGAAAATGTGGTATTATTAATTCGTCAACAATCATATGTATTTCGTCAAATGTGTCTTTACAATATTTATCAGTGGATATAGATCAATGGGACTTCGATATGGACTTCTAATTTTCCTAATGATGATGATCAGCTATTCGTTATTATTTGTTTCAACCTTAATTCAAAGGCTTACCACACACACCATAGCTTTAAAAAGTACCTACCTATTACCTATTCCACACAATCCAGATGAAATTCAAGACGTTCCCGAGGCCCAGGCTCCGATCTATTCCTCATGTAATCCGATTCTGTACAAGATGTTTACGTATAAATCAGTAACCTGTTTCGCTACATCGCAACGATCCTGTTTACCCCAATATCAGATTGCTTCTTTTGCCAATGCAATGTAAATGTGGATTTGTATCGCTCTCGATATTGAAAGCTAACGTACCGCATCCCGCTGAATACAGTTTATATACAACCGCTTTGCGGATTTGTATGCGGTAAAACGATTTTTTATAGTTTTGATATATTACTGACTAGCACTGCGCCACGGTTTCACCCGCGCCTAGAATATAAATAGTAATCACAATAAAATTTAGCATATGTTCATCGGGGATAATGTAGGATTCTAATGCTGAAAGAATTTTTCTAATTGGTCCAGTAGTTTCAGAGCCTATCAATGTTTGCTACTTTCTTCTACCTACCTAATTCTTTCACAGTATTTTGTGTCTTACTGCATTTGAAATAGTAGATAAATTCGTACCTACTTTTTAACCGACCTTCAAAAAAACCAAAAAGGAGGTTATCAATTCGACGTGTATTTTTATTTTTTTTATTTTTTATTTTTTTTTCCGATGTTCCGCTCGTACGTCGCCATCTGTAGACCGATTTGGATGAATGAGGTGTCAAACGATAGGGTAACTTGTCGAAGTGGTCCCATTTTTTTTTAGAATTTTTACGATCAACAGTTTTCAGGATATTGAAAGAATAGTTTCACAATCGGGCGAGAAATCGCTGAATTCCGCGCGACCATGTCGTGCTTATTTGCTTATAACTCTATGATTTATGAATCCTTATCGATGAATTAGATGTTATTCGATTAAATATTAAATTTGCAACAAGAGAGAATAAGAATCAAAATAATTTGATTTATAGTTTTAGAGATATTGAGGTTATAAAATAAAAAATTGAAAAATCTTCAATTAGTTCGCTTTAGCAATAGAGATGTCCATGTTATATTAAATATATACTAATTATAATAAATTCATTTTATTAAAACTCATATTGTCAAGCTTTTGACGGAATTTTATGAAAATCTAAGCCATATATTTGATGTTATGGAGCAAAACTTGTCAACAGAGAAAAACATGTCATACGTTATTGATTACGCGTCCAGTTTAGATCTCTATATCTCGATGTAATATCAGTTTATATCGATGACTTATATATCATTTTATAAAACATTAAAAGGATCATATATGACAGTAAAATCAATAAGGTAGAAGAAATACTTCTAGAGATAGAGAGAATATAGTAACTGAGTTCCTACGGTAAATCACAATGTGCGTTCACTTGCTTACTATAAAACACCATGAAAACTTAATTTATATGAACGATATAACTTAAATTTTTAGTTTTAAACGATTCAGTTTTGCGTCTTTTTATTTTCATTAATTTTAAATTATTAAATTAAATTAATTAAATTAGTTTTTAGTGTATAAGGTAAGCGTAAAGTCAAAGTGTCCATATTAGTTTCGTTTTGATGGTATGATAACCAACTATACGGCTTAGAAGAGCCACTCAAAAGTATAAAATAAATTAATTTTAAACAAAAAAATAAAACCGACCTCAAAACGCACTGAAAAGTAAAAAATAAATTTTGTATTATAAATGAACTTACTATAAATAAAAGACGTAAATAGTGTTGATAAATAAAATTCATCTAAAATTCTACAATGGCATACAACTTTCATGTTGCTTTTTGAAAGGCGGTGCCAAATATATAAATATAAAGACTGAATTAATATTCCTGGACTTTAATAAAAAAAATAATTGAATGGCTTGGCGCCGCGTTTCAAAGAGCAACATGAAAGTTTTATGCCCTTGTAGAATTTTAGATGAATTTTATTTATCAACACTATTTACGTCTTTTATTTATAGTAAGTTCATTTATAATACAAAAATTATTTTTTACTTTTCAGTGCGTTTTGAGGTCGGTTTTATTTTTTTGTTTAAAATTAATTTATATAATATATTCTGTGAGTGATGACTATTAGACCAACCTATTTAAGACTATTACGTTAATATAGAAATTCTTATGACACATATTTACTATAGATAAACCCTTATGGATTCAAAATACTGACCCTACTTTTAATCATTCTTTTTATCAGAAAGTTATGGATACAATATTAATTAACTGCCCTTATTACCTTACCTACCTTATTATCTTTATTTAGAATGGAAATTGTAACATGTATAAGTGATGTATAGCAAGAATTGAATATATAATAAGATCGGCGTTGGTTTTATGTGCATCTTTAGAAGGTAATGAGTTTAATTTCGTTTGCCAAAACGTTACGTGAAAAAACTTTCAAAATATAGAATAACCAAAATTAGATAAACATATTAGAGCCAGTTATACCTATCTACATAAACCTACGTGAAACAACCTAAAAGAACCAAAGATCCCGGCTCACGACTGCTGCATGAAAACGACCTGTTAATGAGTAAGTAACTAACTTTATTGCTTCTAAGACACACACACACACATACACTTCTGTTAAATGCCTTGAATGCTCATAAAATCACAATGAGAAAATAAGAGTAAAAGAAAACAAAGCCATAGTAGGTACTTCATGACGTTCTTGTGTTCTAGGAAATAATCTTTACTCTTACATTGTTCTTTTATAAAACCTCTTTTGTTTTTTGTAGCAATAAGATTTTTTTTTATTTTGCTTTAAACTTTATTTTATTAATAATTTATCTTGAGTGAGTAGAAATAAAAAGAACAATTATAATCAACGGTAAGTGTTATATAATTCATGTTAATTAGTAGATTAGATACCTACCTATCCTTTAATGGATCGTACCTACCTAGGTAATGTTATGTATAATAGAAAATTTTTCTTTATATTAGAAAATTTTATAGTATGCGGATTCTAAGTAGGTACTTATCGATAAATTTTATAATAATTAAGGAGAAAACGATTTTTTGTTTTACTTACACCACTGAACACAACGATTGATAAATTTGTTCAACATTTTCTTACACTAATTAATCATAGATACCTACCTAATTTAAAAACGCAAAACGAAACAGTGATTACTTTATATAATAATTAATATCTTATTTAGATTCTATCAAACCCCGAACTTTGGTAAATCTTAAGACTTACCAACTCTCAAATTGCATTTTTAATTTCGTTTATTTAAAATATTAATTAAGTATTAGACGTAATTTGAAGTTTTGTGATTATAGTGAGATATTTCATTTTTTATTTTTTTTTACTATGTAAAGAAAACGTGTTTTGGAAATAATTTAAAACATGTTTTACATATTTGAATTAATGAATAAAAAAACTGTATATATATTTATATTATTTAATATTTTATTTTATATACACGGAACAATAACGTTTTTTAAAAATACCAAGAAAGTGATAGGTAGGTTCTTATTTATACGAAGTAGCTAATCTGGAAATAATTTTCCTCCAGATAGAGTAGGTACCTGTTTTGTATAAAATCGACTCTATGAACGTGCACTCAAAGTTCTTTTAACTCTACTCTAACAACGACGAAAAACCTTTAAACAAAGATTTTATTGTTCATCGTTCACGAAACGACTATTCATCGTAACTCATTCCAGTGCGCGTATTACATTTATGTAATGCAGGCCATATAATATTTTAAAATTATTGATTAAATATTTTCTAGTATGTAACCGAGACACATTTTATACTTACATATTAATTCGTTTGGCAGACATACTAATGTAAAGTTTTATCAATTTACTTTCTTACCTCTTGAAAAAATAATATTATTCGGTTGAATTCTATTTAGAAGCTAACAAACAAAAATATGATGGATTTAGAGAAACTTTTCATTCTTTAAAAATAGTACAGTCAATTTTAATAAAAACCGACATGAACTCATTAAACGAAAACAACTAAATCTAATCTGTGGTATTCAGAAAGATAATCTGTCAAGCTTTAATTATCTGTCTTGCCAGTTGTCAATTACAAGTAAATGTACTTTAGTTCACTTTTGACAGCAGACTAACAGTTAACATTTTCTAGTTTCCTGTTTCTACTTTTAAAGGTTTGACTTATGACTTGACGCATCGCGAAGCTGAAAAATATTTTTCGTTTTGTAATTAAAAATAATATGGATGGTGTTTATGAAGAAAATTATGTATCAACTATATTTTTTGATTTAGACAACACGTTAGTACAAACAAGAAAAGGAGACACAAAAGCCTGCAATAAGGTAAGTATTTTATTTCCAATAAGTTGACATTGCCACGGTACGGTCATTGCAACAGCGCACTGCGCTGTCATCGCCGAATCCTTAATACGTCGTAACTCGTAGGTATTGAATTCTATCACCGTTGAATGTTTCTTAGCTTGCACCCGCGTGGTGATGCTTACGCTCCAGTGTTTTATAAATAGAACTTTTAAAGTTGGAGAACGCGAGCTCAACGTCCAGATTTAGACATTTTGTAAGAGAAGTCGTGCTATTAATAAGCGTGATGTGAACAGTGTTCGAACGAATCAACATCTACGCTCAGTGAAGATCTTTTGCGCTTCGCGGTCGCTTATTGTATAAATTATAATGGGCGAGATATCGGATTCTATTAAAAAATGCATAGCTATACTTAAAGCTGCTCAAAGTGATACCGAAAAATTCGCTGCTCTGTTCATGGTTACAAAATTAATAAAAGGAAAGGATTGCAATGCAACAGCAAAGAAAGCTTTATTTGAAGCAATTGGATTTAGATTTCTAAAGAAGCTTTTAACTGGCACAAATGCTCAAGATGATTGCCCTCCATCAGTGTACAAATCAGTTGCACTATCAATACTTACCTGCTTTTGTAATGATCCAGAACTTGCAACACACCCTGAAATGCTTGCAAATATTCCAGTATTTCTTGACATAGTACAGACCTCTGACAATGATGATTATGATGATAACCTCATCATTATAAGCGAGGCTTACACATGTTTACAGTGCATTGCAGAGCATGAATCTGGTCAAAAAGCCCTTATTGAAGTTGGTGCTATTACAAAAATGTCAGAAATTTACTCCCACCAAAGTTTTCAAACAGATGAAGCTCTTAACATTTTAGTGAAACTAGTTAGTCGGTATGGACCTAAAGCATGGGGTAGTGATCCTAAACCTTTTCATGCTTTAGTCAACAAGATTGCTCTGGATTTCGCTACTGACCAGTCTGAAAGAAAATTTGAGTTAGCAACTATCTTATGTGCACTTTTATATAGTTGTAATAAAAACACTGTAATACCAGGGTCATCAGATGAAACTTGGCCACAGAGTATCTATAAAGCCCTACATGATATTCTAACCAGTAAAATTGGAAAGAATCAGAGAGATCCTTCTCTGAAGTTGGCTGCCAATATTATTGATTTGTTAGGAATTGAGTGGACATTTAATGATGAGGAAAATCCAAAGAAATTCTTCCTCTTGCTTTTACAACTTTGTGCAATTGAGATAAGGATGCAACTTGAAGATAGAAGTTTTAAACAAGCATTTTCTAATGCTGAACTAGTGACTGCTTGCTTTCTTGTTCTTGAATCATCTATTAATTACATGGCCTCGGATCAACTCGATTTGGAACAGAAAGAAAAACAATCGGTCTATACAAGTCTAAAGGGTGCTTTTAATGCTGTTATTTCAATTCTCACCAAAATCTCAAATGACAAAAACCGTGATAAACTTCCCGATGCTGAAAAGGTGTTTACATGTGCTATGGTGCGTGTATTAGTAGCTTGGCTAGCTCAAGAAACTACTGCAATGAGAGATCAAGTTTATAACCTACTCCCATTCATGTTCTGTCTTGCCAATGACTCCTTCCATGCATACAGAGCTAGAAAACTTGCAGAAAAAAATAAATCTGAAGGAGAATCTATGGACACTGATGTAAGTTTGATGGGACAGATAGATCTTTTACGTTTGATGTTGCCTGCTCTGTGTCACCTTGTTGTTGAAGATAAAGCTAGAGATATTACATTAAATTTAAAAGAGGAAGACATTTTGTATGAAGCAATGAACTTTCACTGGTCTATTGTTCACTACAAAAAACCTCCCATACCAAAATCGGAAAGAGGAAAAGCTAAGAAACCTGAACCAGAATTAGAGCCTCAGGTATTGGAAGATATGAAAGATTCAAGAGCAGCCATGGTCAGTTTATGTAACATTTTTATGAATCTCACAGTACTTGCCCCTAAAGTTGTCGAGGACAGTATGCTATTTAATACTCTCTTGAAATTTATTTTCAATAATCTTCCAGAACTAAAAAATATACCTGAAAATCTTGTTCTACATGGACACTTGGCAGTATTAGGATTACTATTGCTTAAACAACAAGGTGCTAGCAAAGTAAAAAAAAATGACTTTTCTATTTGTCGTTACATACAATCAACTATACGTTTCTTATGGGATGCTTATATTGTTGATGAGTCAAATGACCCTAGTGCACTGGTTGTCTCGATGATTTATAAAGAACACTGGAGTGAAATTGCAGACTTATGGTTTTTGGGTATGCAAACATTGAGTGCTGTTTTAACCATTGTACCTTGGATATCTGAATTTGCAATTGAAAGTGGTTGGGCAGAAGGTATAGCAGAAATGCTTGCAAAAGTTAAGATTGGCACACTGGCACCAAATATTAAATCTGCATTTGAGGACTTTCTTTGCCGTTTAGTTGATTCAAATGAGAATGCAAAAGCAGTTTTAAAGAAAGGAGGAGCCTTGAAAATGTGCAGAAGCCACAGAATGATGGATCTTGGAAAGAAATTGTTTGGTGATTGATGGCACAATTGTCATTATATAAAGTATATGTTTACTATTAAATTTTGCGTGTACCTACTTACTATTTAACAACATATCTACAGTACTATAATAATTAAAATTACCAATGTTAAAATTGTTGTTGTCAAAATAAATACATTAAACACTTATAACAATGTATTAAAGTTATTCAAAGAATCCTATTTTATTTGAAAGTTTCAAGGTGTTCATAATTTATTACTAATTAATTTTGACATACAAATAGTACAGTTCAGGGATCATCTTTCATATTATTGCACATTGTGCCAACTGGTAGGGCAATGACATGAACTGAATAGTACAATGAACTCTAGCTATTTATGGACTTCAAAATGATACTTCCTTAATTCTAAAATAAACTATTGCTTAGCCCATTCCAACACTTTTACCGTGATTATCAGATGTTATTTTTACCCCTCACAGTCTGCTAATTTTCAATCATTTGATCGAATCATTTCCTTAAATTAAGAGATATATGTTCATGTTTAGTTAAAATTATAAGCATTCAGAGATTTGTCTGTAGAAAAATACTGAATGGCGTTTTGAATTATCATTACTAAATACTAATACAAATAGAAAGACCTTTTTTTCCTAATCAACTTATGAAGCAATGATAGTCAATCATCAGTGTTGTGTCTACAGTTGGTTGAAATTTTAAAAAACGAGTATGGAGTCCCTAACGAAATTGCGACAGACAGCGGTGCTAAATTCTTACGCGCTTTCCGCGCGAGGCCTGACGATGAAACCTACGCTATTCACGAGTGGCCAGCTCACCTATGGCGCAATTGTTTACCAAAAAACTATAGACATATTGCCAGTAAGTATTCTGTTTTTTAACTTGAACGAGTCCACATAAACACTAGAAAAACTAATTTAAAAACAAAACAGTTTATTAAACTGTGTTTTAAACAAGATGGAAACTAAACGTGAAAACAGGTAAGTCACATGAGCTAAAGACTACAAGCCTAAAACATTTTGAAAGTTTGTCGAGTCTGTTCTCTCCATAGGTAGGAATGTACCTTCCTGTAATACATGAGACTTTCAATGCATGTTGCGCAGAACTTGGAAAGCTTACAACCACTTGTAAAGAAAATTATCATTGAAACCAACACATAACTAAGTCTTTCCCCATGATGCCCCTTTAGAGTTTACGGCACTTACATTTAAAATAGATTTAAAGAGATTTCTTTTTAATCTGTCATTATATACTTCTAAATATATACCTATAATTCATTAGTTTTGGAAGGAAGCTCCAATCATTTTAGCTGCGTAATTTGGCATCATGCCGAGAATGTCAGCTAATATAGCAGTTTAATGGACCATCAGACATGACTTTCAATGTGGCTTTCTATGCTTTAGAATTTACGTGTTTTTCTTTAAAAAAGCAATATTAAACGATTATTCTATTTCTTATGAACTAAAGAAACTTTATCTTTAAACTTTCAAGTTGCTTAATACCTACATTTATATTTATCAAAGACTCATAGCACGTCATTGTTGGGTTTGAATCCTGAAATCCTTTTATGATTCAATAATTACAATACTAATTTTGTTTCAGGAAATATATCTACCGAATGGTTAAAATTACGTTTTAAACATTTAGCTCTGTCCCCTGATGTTATACATCTTTTGGAAACGTTGAGGTATGATCTAAATGTCATTTTACTTTTATGTTATGCAGAAATATTATAAGCTCAATTATCGAAAGCTAAATAAAATATTTCTTCATGATGTAACTTTAAACGTCAATTTCTTTCTATAGTCTCATCGCATTTCATATCTAAAGAAATTGACATAATTATTGTACGGTAATTCTCCAAGTTTGATTCGTTACATATTCAAGGCGATTTTTAAATTTATATTATCCAGATTATCTCTCTTTATGTACCAGAAAAAAGAACTTACAACTTGGAAAATTTTCCTTGATGTGCATGGTCTTATGTGGTTGTTAATATAATTTTCTTCATCGAAATATCCATCTATCAAAGTTCATTTTCACATTCGTAAAACTGCACGCCACATAAAACTGTGTATGGGTATTTATTATAATGAGTTCTTAATGTCATTTGAAGTCAACATCAATTTTTTGTTGAGGTATAAATAAAACATTAAAGTCATACATTTATAGATATTAAAGAAGAAATGCACCTCTACAATTGATTGGGTTGGCTTTGAGCGCATGTTGCTAATAAATTACTTGTTTTTCAACAGTTCAGTTGTTGCTCAACGAGTGACATAGTGGGCGACGCGTGCCCAACACTTAGGTTTGAATTAAATTTGTAAAGTTATATGAGGATACACCAAGAAGGTAAAACCCATTGCCTCAGAAATTTTACTTTATCATGGAGATAATTTGTTTACAAAAATGTAACCGTGTATTTATTTTGTAAATTTTGTTATAAAATTTGTTTTTGAATAATTATTTCAATATTGCATTATCACACTACAAATAATCTCCAAAGCTTTTTTATGAAGTGCCTTGTTGACGAAAGATAACTTTTTTAAAGCCTCCAAAGATAACATTAAATATAATGGACGAACAACATTGCACAACTAGTATTAAGATCTGAAAATGCAAACAGTTTGAATACTTGCATTTATTTTTGCTTAACTTTGCATGGTTTTCACGCAAAAGTATGTGCAAGGTATGTACCTATTATTATATTTGCTGAGTTTCAGCATTGTTTTCAACGGGTAATAACAAAAAAGTGGGTGATGAATGACACAGGGAGGATTATCTTCTCGGTCTGATCACAAACGGACCATCTCGAGCCCAGTGGCAGAAGATTGAAAAGCTGGGTCTGCGCAAGTACTTCGACTGTGTGCTGGTCTCCGGGGATCTGCCCTGGGAGAAGCCTGACCAGAACATCTTTCTGGAAGCCTGCAAATTACTTAGCGTTGAACCCCGAAATTGCATCATGGTTGGGGATAAACTGGAGACTGATATAAAGGTGCGTTAATTATTTTTAAACTTGTTTTATTTATTTATTAAAACTTCGTTGCAATAATAATAGAATAAAAATAAGAAAATTTAAGTTAATTGAAGTGCAACGGGCGGCCTTTTCACTTATTGGCTATCTCTTGCAGGCAACCCAGTGTTTTTTTGCTTTCTTTGTTCTAATAATCATCATAGAAAACCGTTTTCATTTTATTATTTTGTAATGACTTACGTCACCAACCTAATTGTAGAATTGCTCCAGAGAAATAATTTGTAGCGCAGCCAAGTTTTTAGAAAGACTTCCTTTATAACAAAATAATTTCATCAATCTATTAAAATAAATAAAAGTAAGTACTACTTTAACTAATTTTAAAAAAAACTTTCAGGGTGGTAAACAAGCAGATTTGCTGAGCACTGTTTGGATTCCACTACACAAAGATGACCCGGAATCTGATCTTCCAGATTTCACAATACAAAATGTAACAGAGTTACCCGACGTCTTGCCAAATTCGCCAAAGCTTAAACGGTCATCCACTAATAAAATGGTTGTTTGTTAATTGTTCAAAACTTCTTTCATGAAGGTTCGAATAATTTTCTTAATTTGAAAGGGCCTTATTACAAAACATGGACTAAAGATGTTTCAGTATTGGTTGCTAGGGATACATGTCTAACTTTCATACAAAAATGAGGTTTTTCTCTGGTAACAAATCTTTAAACCGCGTTTTGGAATAAGGCAGAAAGGGTTTTCTTTTACTAACGAGTTTTAAGTTGTAATTACAAAAGTATCTACTCCTTGACTTATTATAGCGTGGACTAATATATATTATACAATGCATTAGATGAGTGTCAGTAATAATAGAGCTTTACCTTGAGATAAATCTTACAGTGCAGATATCTCAAATATAATATAATAAAATTTCTATTATCAACTCATGGTAGTTCCATTAGTTTTTTGGCTGACTCTAGACTTCATATACTGGAAATAACTTTTTTATTTTAGGCATTGTTGCAATGTTTTTTTTTTACTTAAAACGCACACCATGCATTTATGCAAATCAAATCCATATTGAGCCAATAAATAGGAACCAACTATTTGCATGTTTAATTTGTTAAGGTAATTTTAGAAAATGAGTTCTGTATTTAAGATATAATGGGGATGTGTTAAAAAATGTCAACTGTTTAAATGCATCTTGTGGTATACAGTATACACTGATACCACAAATAAAGACATGTAGTTTTGTGTATAGTTGCTATTGTTGTAAAAGCTTCCAATACCAGTTACTGAATAGTTCCTTTTTAAATAATTTGTATCTATAGAAATGTAAAAGGGTACCACGTTTGCATAATCTGAATTATATAGTACAAAAATTCAACCATCATCTTCATTCATCAAAGTGATGATCTAAAAAACAGCATTTGTGTTAAAGAGGCTATGAATGGCAGCCCTTAGTTGTTTTTTAAAATCTGAAAATTTCTCAATTAAAATTAACCAGCCAAAACTATACACTCCACATTTGGCTTTCAGCTTAAATAAAGCAATCATTGATACAAATCAATGTGGCCTTACATTCAGTACAATTTCAGATTATCTACTACTTACAATTTATTACTTAAATCATTGTTTTTACTAATCTTGGATTTTCACAAATAGGTCTTAAGTACTGGAGCTTTAATCTTCTGCATGCTTATTTCCTGTTGATTTCATATTATGTAATTTTAAGGATTAAGTAGATTGTTTTTATTGATCTGTATAGACTGTAATTGTGATATTATTGTAATAACCTTTATGGTTTATGTTGTCCTTTAAGAGTTTATAAATGTAGTTTGAATGTTAATAGTTATTAGTTTGCAATACAATTTAAAAAATACAGTTACAAAGTTTATTACCTAAATCTCCAATATAATTTATGTATTGGGCTAACTCAGTAATAGATTAAAAATTAGTCTATCTTTTGCTATTTTAATAAAACTCTTAATGTAATGTGGTGTTTGTGTATAATCATTAAACATTGTAATGTAAACTTCTTCTTGATGTTTGAAAAGGATTGCTTGCACACTTACATATTATATAATGTGGTACTTACTGCTACAAGTGATATTTATCTTAACTACAGATTATTATTTGGAATATGTAATTAATATATTATTTTCTCAGACAATTTTTTCATTTGCAAACAATAGTAACTTAACATTATGAAGACTTTTTTAACAGACTTCAAAAAAAAAGGTTCTCAATTCGACGCGTATGTTTTTTTATGTTTGTTACCTCAGAACTCGACTGGGTCAACCAATTTTAATGATTCTTTTTTTTTTAAATTTCATCAAAATCTGTTCAGTGGTGTAAGTTACAACTTGAAGGCGGTTTTTTTCTTGTTAAAATTATTAATATCTATCATATAAATTAGTATAAAATTAACTTTACTTTTTAGTATCATGCCATGCCTATATCTAAGACAGTCTGTTTCATAAAATCCTAGGTATTTCCATACAACAATATCTATTCAACATCTTATTTCTCAAAAAATTTCACTTAAAATGAAACAAAATAACTACTATGTATTAATTTATATAAATGAATAATGCTAAAACTAAATAACAGCTGTTTTTTAACTAGGCTGTTCTTAACATTTTTGCTTCACGTTTTTCTTGCAATTGTTTCTTTTGTTCTTCTATTATATTTTTCCTTTCATTTAAAAACTCTCCATACTCCTGAAATAAAATTGAATTACTTTCTTGAAAAGGTCTAAACTACAATATTTTGTTTATTTCATGGTTATGCAATCCATGAAATAAAAGCAACAGTTGTACCGGGTATAAACAGACCATCTCAAATAACAAAACTACTTTCACAGAAATAGGAGTAATAGAAATGCATTTTGAATTGTTTTTAAATCCTTTCTATAAAGCCTACATTATATATTGTTGTGTCATCATTATACAATTATTCATTCACTGTTTTAATCATTTCATTTTAATGTAATTTTTTATATATTAGTACACAATACTTTCCGAAAATAATTAATGCTTATTGTCTTTTAAGAATGAAATATCAGAAATCTATCAATAAATTGAAGGATAGCCAATGTACACTTCCTTGGCCATGAATCATTGACCTGAGCTCAATGTCAAGTTCAGTGTGTGTGCATTTACCTATGTTAAGAAAGAGTATAAGTTGGCCCTTTGATTATCAGAAACTGTCTTTTAACCCAGTATAATATATATCATACTTTTTTTAATTCAAACCATAATTACCTTAGGATCTAAATCTCTTACAACCTCAATGCCACAGGTTCTTGCTTGTGAAAGCAACATCACACAAATTTCTTTCAATGATCTCCATTCTAGAGGAGGATCTTGTGACTTTATTTTGGCTATTTCATACAGGTGTTTGATTGTTATCTTTCCGCATATTTCCTTGACTAGAAAGATAAAAGCAATAATTAAGTATACATTAAGTAATAAATAAGAGTGTAATAAACTGATAATGGTTTTACCTGGCTCCATTGCCCCACGGTTTGCACCAGCTGCTTGTTTTAAAAAATATGACGACGGAGGCTGATGTATTATTAATTGATAAGATCGGTCTGGATTCACTTTAACACGAACGGGTAATGGAATTCCAGGTTTTATATTAGCTGTACGTTCGTTGAAATCTTTGCAGAAGGCTGCAATGTTGATATTACGCTAAAAATAAATTGGTGAATTACATAAACATAATTTAATGAATCAGAATAGACTAATGTTCAAAAACACTAACCTGACCAAGCATTGGTCCAAGTGGAGGACCTGCTGCAGCTAGTCCAGCGGGTACATTTGTTCGTAATTTTGACGAATGATCTATTTTATCAGCCACCTTTTTCATAGACTTTAATCGAGCTACTGATTTAGACATCTTGATTACGATTTAATGAAGATCAACAAATAGATAGAGCAAGTACCTATTTAACAAAGTAACCTCTTCATTTTTCAAAACAAATTAGAATTCAGAAATATCTAACTGCAAGTTATCTGCAATAATCGAGTTGACAGTTTAAATTGCAATGCAAAGATAATATAACTGTTTCAATGTTCGTGTTTCTCATTTCTGTTAATATAATGTATAAGCTGGCCGTACTAATCTGTTGTGTCTTAACCTATCTTATTTGACGAAGTATAAACAGCATCTGTCATGAATATCTTTCGGTAGATTCGCAAAAATCTGTTGTCGTCAGTTTGGAATCGTGTATTGTGATTTGTCTTGTGAAGAATAATTTCGTTTTGCAAAGCAGTGTTGTCTTTTATGCTTCAATAGAAAATCTTTAGTGATAATTGTTACCTAGAGAAGTAGAATTTCACGAACTTATATATTCCACAACTATATTAGTCTAAAAAAATGCATAAATAGGAATCCATCTTATCCTTTAATATTTCTGAATCGCACAATATGTGGTCGTTTTTCTCTCGAGATCCTACTAAAGACTTTCCGTATGAGGTAGGAGATCCCATAGCTGGTCTTGAAGATAAAAGTGTTTGGTCCTTACACAAAGGGAAGAAAAGAGGGACACAGGATGAAGTGTCCTTATTCTTATTTGATGTACAAAAACATTCTGAAACTCTTTTTGATATAGCAAAAGCTTCGTTAAAACGCTTAAAAACTATAAGGCATCCCAGCCTGTTACATTATTTAGATAGCTGTGAAACTGAAAAATTTTTATACATTGCAACAGAATATGTGAAACCTTTATCTAAGCACATAGAAGAGATGAAATTGGAGGGACAACAACGTGAATTATTTTTGGCATGGGGAATTTTTCAAATTACTGTGAGTATTCATTTCATTTTAATTAATATATAGTACTCAAAGGAGATATGAACCAGCTATTAAATTTATGTATGATAATTTCTTTAGAAATGCAATGGTTATTAACACTATTAGTTATTAGTAACAATGAAAATTGAATTAATTCAAACTGTATGACTAAACAACTAGGTATGTTATCTAGTGGGAGGCAAATTGGCTGGATCATTTTAAGTACTGGAACTTAAATGTTCAGATTTTATTTATTTTTTTAAGTACAATTAAACAAAAAGTTAAATGGCACAGCCAAAAGAATATAGAAAAATAATCCAGAATTGTTATTGTTATTAAATAGAATATGTTAAATCAATTTCAGAGAGCCTTATCATTTTTCAATAATGATGGTAATATGAAACACAACAATGTTTGTTTATATTCAGTCTTTGTGACTGCTGCAGAAGAATGGAAATTAGGCGGTTTTGAATTTATAACAACTCATGGGCAAGAAGGTTCTAATATTATACCAATAAAAATACTTCCAGCACTTGAAATCTATGATCCGCCTGAGAAAAAAGATACTACTAAATTAAAGTCGGTAACTAAATGGTAAGCAATTTTTTGTTAAACAGTATATATATAGAAAGATAAGTGTTACTGTAATAACACAAATGTTTTTACTATAACACTCCTAAATTGGAGCTGTAAAAGGAATTTGATCATCATTTGAGTGACTGTAAATTAATTGAAATTAATGAGACTGTGTCAGATGGTATTTTGTGAGTGACTCAATATATTGTAACTTTTGAACTCTGGTATTTTCACTTTATTAGATTTATCTAAGTAGTTCTTTTTTTATTATTTCTGAAAAAAAAACTTTTTATAATATTATAGAAAATTTCTACTGCTCAAGCCATTGTCTGCATCAAATTAGGACTTCATTTAAAAATAAATTGCAAATAATGTGTGAAGTTAAAAACTTTACTTACAGCTCAACAGATATGTGGGGGCTAGGTTGCCTTATTTGGGAAGCGTACAATGGAACATTGAAAAATCAACCCTCTTTAAAAACTGTGGACAAAATACCAAAACAATTATGCACTTTATACTGTGAGCTAGTTAGTGCTAATCCAGCCTCAAGGCCAAATCCAGCAGATATTATTACAAGGTCAGTATGGAACAGTATGTACTTTTCAATTGGAAAGCAGATTGGTGAAGGACGATCTCTCTTCGTATCCTGTACTATTACTTCTTACTGCCTAACTAATAAACATAGCCCAATGTCTACTCTCAACTGTCTTTTTTTTTCATGGTTCATGATTCATTAGCTTACTATGGTTATAACTAAGGGGAATATTGTTTAGTCACAAAATTGGTGGAATTTTAAAGTATGTATAGTTACTGATGTGTAAATATTAATTTTATTTTATAAGGACTGTGTAAATATTTACAATATTTTTTAAAGATTACTAGATTACTTTAGAATAATTTATCAAAAAAAATTTTTTATACAAAAATGTGCTATTAAAATATTTTCAGATGTCGTAAAATAGGTGGTTATTTTAAAAATGACCTAATAGATACAATGTTGTTCTTAGAAGAAATACAAATCAAAGATAAGGCTGAAAAAGGAAAGTTCTTCTCAACTTTAAGCAATCATCTAGATAGTTTTCCAGAGGCTGTATGTGTCCACAAGATTTTGCCTCAGTTGATGACCGCATTCCATTATGGAGATGCTGGCTCAGCAGTTTTGGCACCTATGTTTAAAGTAAGAAAATTTAATCATTTAATTGTACAATTGTATGTAGTTCGTAAATATAAAATATCTTTAATTAAATTTAATTTATTGCAACTGTATTGTAAGTTTAGTACTTGTGGTAACATTTGGTTGTCAGCAACCACAATATGTTAACTTATGCATTAATTTAATTTAAGTAAATTAATGCACAAATGCATTAATTAGGGTAGGATAATCTAGTTACTAGTATATTTACAATACATAATAAACAGCCTTTCAATTGCCTTTTACTTTTTTTAAATACAACTTTTTTGTACTACAGCTGGGTAAATTACTAGAAGATGTAGAGTATCAGAAACAAATAGTACCATGTGTTGTTAAACTGTTTGCCTCCAATGATCGGACAACAAGATCCAGGCTTCTGCAGCAACTTGACCAATTTATTATGCATCTACAGAATTCTACTGTAAGTACATCAAATAATTATAACAAAAAAAAAATCGACTTCAAATTGTAACTCTAAAACTACTAAACAGATTTTGATGAAATTTAAATGGGACAACAAGGGAAGAACCAGCTTTCAAACAAAAAAGAATTATTAAAATCGGTTCACCCAGGCGAAAGTTCTGAGGTAACAAACATATTTAAAAAATATACGCGTCAAATTGAGAACCTCCTTTTTTGAAGTCGGTTCAAAAATAAAAATGCATCATATTCTGTCTATTCGTTTGAGCTAAGATGCCAACCGTATTTTTCTGTCGACGTAAAAAAGATTCCTCTAGCTAGCCCAGCTTGCTATTTTACAATGTCGTAGCCGCTGAAGATAATTAAATTGGATACTTTTACCTAAAGAATAATGAAATCATGGATACGCACATGTATTGACGGTTGAAGTCAATACATAAAAAATCTATATGCATGGAACAAAGATCTGAAAATTGAATCTATAATAACTTAAATTCTAATACTGATTCTACAGAAAGTTCAATCTAATTTGTAACGTGTTCTTGATTCACTATCTGAAACGAATCTATAAAACTCCAGGTAAATGACCAAATCTTCCCACAAGTGATCCATGGTTTTTTGGACACAAATGCCGTTATTCGCGAGCAAACAGTCAAATCAATTGTACATCTAGCACCAAAATTAAACTATAACAATTTGAATGTTGAAGTGCTAAGACATTTCGCGAGGCTACAGTCTAAAGATGATCAAGGTGGTATTAGGTATGTCATTAAAATGTTATTAATATCTGCATTATATGTATTTGTTATATTGAATATTCTTCAATGCAACCATAAAGATCGTGTTTAAAGTAAGAAAGTCATAGACCAGTTTCTGCCAAAATTTACAAATATAGAATATTATTTCTATATTAAATTTCAGCTGTATTGGAATCTTTCCCGTTCATAGATTTTTTTATTTATGTACCTACAATAATAAATGTGCATAAATACAAAACTAGAAAAGTTATTTTTTGATTTATAGAAGCAATTTTTATTAACATTAAGTTAATTAATTAAAGTTAAAAAAAATCTATGTTATCTTACAAGCCTATGTCAGTGTATTTTCTTCACTTTTTATTTTACCTTGCATGCCTGTGTATAATTTTAACAATTTAAATTGAAAAAAGAAAAATATGTATTTTAGTTATTTTTACCTAGTTGCTGCAATCTAATGGTATTTTCAGAACGAACACAACAGTGTGTCTGGGTAAAATAGCAGCGCATTTACACCCGCAAATTCGTCAGAAGGTGCTCGTGTCCGCGTTCGTTCGTGCGACGCGTGATTCGTTCCCTCCCGCGCGACAAGCGGGCGTTCTTGCGTTGGCCGCTACGCAACAGTACTTTCTGCTCTCAGAAGTTGCGAATCGAGTGTTGCCAGCATTGTGCCCGCTTACTGCCGATCCCGAGAAACAAGTAGGTATATTTTATTAAGTCTAGTCTTTTCTTGTCTATGCCCGCGTGTCTGTAAAGCCATAATGTTCTTTTGTTTTTTATAATATATGCAGAAGTCTACCTTTTTTGGCATAGACCATCACAGCACGTTATATGGATCAACCTCAATATACCGGTTAAAGCAAGAAAGCGTTACAAATAATCCGGCTTTTTGTTTTATTTGATTTTTTTGTACTAGATGGTTTGTTTATGATTTGGAATTGTTTTTTTTCATTTGGTGCCAAATTTAAATGAAAACGGTAAAATAGGTTGATAATAAACAAATTGTCGATTAAAGTTTTTAACTTGCTTAGTTTTCAAAAGATTATAATACTAAATATGGTTTTACTAATTAGGTCCGAGATGCGGCTTTTAGGACTATCAAAGGTTTTTTGGGTAAATTAGAGAAAGTATCGGAAGATCCGAGTTTGAAAGAAGGAATGGGTATGTTGATTTACTCTTAAATTTTTTATATTGAAGTTCTAGTTGAAACTTTATTTCAAAAGCCTTATGAATGTTTAATTATTATACATATTTACATAGACTTACGTTCTAAAAAAATTTTCAAATGATCTCAATAATTTTTTATTACTATAATTGCAACTCAAAAATATAGTCTTAATATATTATGTCCACCAGAGGCAGACGTACACACGGCAACGCCTTCGCTAAGCAACGCAGCCGCTACATGGGCCGGGTGGGCGGTGACCGCAGTTACTGCAAAATTCTACCGTTCTCACTCTGATACAGCAAAAGTCCAACATCCAGTCAAATCTACGCTCTCCAAACCCGGATCTCTAGGTAAGTTAAACTTAAATAAAAGTATTTTTCCATATTTCTAACTCGTAATCTGAAGGAGAGTAGTAGTGTATTATACAATTAACATTAACATGATATTCTATTTATGATTATTTTATATTATTATTTTATGAATAAATTATATCTGTCTTTCAACAACAATTTTACACGGACATCATTCGATTTTATCTTACAGAGCAACCGTCGTCGAGCAGCATGTCAACGACGACGTCATCAGTGACATCGATGACGTCACTGGAACATAGCGAGTCGGCCTCTGACTACGACCCGGAACACTGGGACATGACAGCTTGGGGCGAGATCGACTCAAGTGCAGGTACAGCCGCCAATTTTATTGACCTTTTTATAGCCCCAAATACGAACTAGCATGCCTTTCAAATATATGAAAAAGTATGTTAAGTCGCCGTCGCTGGCCACCGGTGACTGTGGTCGGTGGCCCGTTTGCGCCAAGCCTAACGGTTACCTACGGTTTATACGGTTACCTTTCAGCTTTCACCACACCTTAATTTAATTCCTAATTGTAGTTTCAGCTGTTTACAATGGACTCTAACATAACCGATAAAGACCCGTGCTGCTAATTCCTTCTGTTTCTGTTAATGAGTACAGGTCTAATTATGTGTTGTATTATGCAGTATTCGTGTATCTCATGCGAATCTTTAGCCTGTATAAGGTGATTTTGAGATTAGTTTTCCTGCAGGCTCATTTATCGTTATTTTATTTACCGACTTCAAAAAACGAGGAGGTACTCAATTCGACGCTTATTTTATATTTGTTAACCCAAAACTTTCGATTGGGTGAACTGATTTTGATGTTTCCTTTGTGGTCCCATTTAAATTTCATCAAAATCTGTTCAGCTTTAGAGTTACAATTTGAAGACGGTTTTTTGTTAAAAATTTAACCCTATATTATATTATATTCGCAATTATATATTATATATATAATTGCGAAAATATTGTAACGGCATTACTGAAAAGGAATAGTAGTAGAAATAAATGATTTGGTATATAATGTATAATAATGTAATGAGAATTTGTAAATGTGTATAAAGTATTTTAGAATAATAGATTGTAAAACTGATGTAAATAAATATACTAAAGTACCCAAAGTCCCCGGGGCGTGAGTCGCCGGGAGGTAGGCCACTAGAATTATATAAAAAAATAAAAAAAAACCCTATATTATATCAGTGTTAATGGGTTTTAGTGCATGCCTATTGCCTATAGTTTAGTTTCGCGCGTAAATTGGCTATGTCCATCAATTCGACTAAGTACAGTCGGTTGCCGACGAGACGTGTTTAAAAGAATATAAACTATTATTAACCGACCTTCAAAAATACCAAAAAGGAGGTTATCAATTCGACGTGTATTTTTTTTTTTAAATACTATAATAAAAATAAACTACGTTTAGTAGAATAAAAGTTTAACCGGGAAACAGTTGTTGCGATTACAAGCAATTAGTAATATGATAAAGATGAATAAAAATATCTGTGTTGTTTGTAGCCACAACGGGCGGTAGTGGCAAGTCAGGCGCAAGCAGCACGGGTGGCGGTGGACTAGCCGCCCTCTGCGAGGATGATTGGGACAATGAGGAATGGGGACAGATACAGGAACATCCCGTAAGTATACTTTACCGGCTATGGCTTCACGTAGCGATTTACTTGCGAAAGTTTAGACTTGCACAAGTATACTCGCACAAATTTGGTCTTTTTTGAATAATATGCATAATGTGAAAGTTAATTGCTGTGTGAGACTGTCATTAGATCCCAATCACAAAGTCTATTCTTTGATGGCCGTTGTCAGTTTATACATTTTGTAATGTGCGTAGTTATACCTCATACCTTTTACAATTAAAATGGGTCTCGTTATATTATTAGAAGTTCAAAACTGAAAAAAATATATAAACAGTATATTTAAAGATTAAAGACATTTATAACTATAATAATATGTTCTACATGTACAGTTATTTTGTATTATAAAATGATAATTATGCATGAGTTTTGCCTGAAAGAAACGTTTGTTTTGTTAAATTTACTATAGGTAATTTTAAGGCCATGTATTGCCATCTTAAATAATAAATTTATCCTTTAAGCTAAAATTAAATCCAATGTTCTAGGCGGCCGAAGCGGATTTAGCGAGTCCATCAGAGACCTGGAACACTTCGGAATGGTCTCAACCCATGCAAAGTGCAAACGCCACATTCGTAAGAAATACATCGCGGCTTGAACATAAGCCGGCCGCACATCAAAATAGTAATGACTCGTTTGGCGGTTGGGAGGACAGCGAATTTGAACCTATTGAAGAAAATGTTGATGGCAAGTTATCCAAAATATCCAAGTAAAAAGCTTAAATTTATACAAAAACCTTGACAAAGCGTAACGATCTCTTTTTTAATTTATAGAAAACAATGCGTCCAAAATGGATGAAATGCGTCGCAAACGAGAGGAAAGAAAACTGCAGCGTCAACGAGAAATGGAGGCTCGACGTAATGCGCGTGGGCAGGGACCAATGAAGCTTGGCACTAAGCTGTCCGCGCCTGCGCCCTTCTAGCTGCCGGCTCTCCCTGACGGCGAACTCAGTGACACGTGAACTTTTTTATTACTCTTAAAAAGTGGACGGAACATTTTCAACCAGTTTACACACGGGTTATGGGCTCTAAATTACAAAAGTAATTTAAAGGACGCAAGTCTGTAGTCACTTACAGCGAACTCGAAACGTGAACATTTATATTATTGCTCTTACGTATTTTAATACTAATAGCAATTCAGATATGAAGTAAGATTTAAGCACCCGCGCTCATCAATCTTTTGTGGTGTTGTATTATATTAATTAATGGAAGTGACATTTACTCGTTTTATATATGTTGGATTAATGACTTCGCACCGTTAATGTGAGCGGCTTTTGCTACGAAATCGGCTGCATGTCTCGTCAAGGCTGTAATATATGGCATAAGTAATAATAATCCTATTTTATATTAAGGTACACTTGCACCGAAAAAGGCGGTTGTCAGCTAGCTTAATAAAATGCAAACTTTTATATTATATTATAAAAAATAGGAACGATACTAATATAAAAAACGTATTAGAATAAAATTTTAAAATATAAGATTTTGTCATTTGTTATAGTCATTGAATATTTTCACTTTTACAGTATAGTGAAGTTTTCAATAAAGACTTATTACGTGTGATTCTAATAAATTGATAAAATATTTGAATTGTTCCTTTTGATCTTAATCTTATCAATTATCACGTTTCTAATCAAATTATCGAATTACTATTATCAATTATTTATATTCAATCGATGTCGAGTTCTTAATAATAGATTATATACTGAAGAATAGTAGAAAATATTATGAATATTTTGTCAAGCAGCTAAATTAATGTATCAACTTCCATGTCCTTATTTCTTTTTAATTCAACATATGTCAATATCTTTTATACAAAGATTTTATTATGCTAAGCTTACCTGAATTTGTTTGTATTATAAAATGGCTTTTTTAAATGTTTTAACGTGTACCCTTTTTATATAAAGCAGAGGTCAACTTTTTACCTGATTCCATAAAAAAGAAAAGAAGTCTCTTAATGTGCTTGATACCAAAACTTTGAACTTGGGACACTCATTTGAAAAATTATGCTCAAGTCTATATCTAATTTTACATAATATATGTATTTTATATTATATTATGTAGTTAGCGGCCTGACCCAACTTTGCAAGGGTTGCTATACACCTAATTAAGTTTAGTTTATTTTGAGATTAGAGGCACGCGGTAAGGCACTTTGTTTAATAATGTGTAATGGAAGTTTATCGAAGGACAACGTTAACAAAATCACGCAATTTTATGTATGGAAATGACTGACGCTCACATTAACTTCAAACTTTGTCCTTGGATCAATCCCCTGATATATTATACTAATTTTGACGTATAAACATCTCTTAGTAAATGTAAATTACCTTTTAATAGTGAAGTGTTTAAGCTTATGCATTCGGTGCTATAAGTACTGGGTATGCTATGATCCAACATACATCCGTGAAGTTTACATTTTCGTATGGATTTTGAATGTTCGATGTCTGATAACAAGGGAACAAGATTGTAAACTAAAGCACCATGTATGGAGCGCAAGTGAGAATAGGTGCCACTATGGCTACTAATTATACTTAGAAATTCATGAATAGCTTTTCTTCGGAAAGTTACCAAAATCGTTGTTAAAATTGGGTATTTTACTTAGATATACTCGTTTGTATATTATGTACATAATAGTCCCTTAAAATTTATTATTTTAATACGCATTTCTTTACAGTTACTGCACTTGATTAAAATAATAATAATATTTTTCTTGAACTAAGAAAATCTAAGTATTTAGACACTTGTAGAAATATATGACATCCCTGTGAGACGTCCACCAATTTTTAATTTTCAAATTCTTAAAAATAACAACAACAGGGCCATATTTTCTAAACCGATGCTGAATGAAAAGATCGAAAATTTAAATAAAATTTTGCTGAATGGAATTTCATCTTTGAATGTTTGTATTATTGGAACTAAAAAGCAAACCGGGAGATCTGGATAAAAGAGGCTTTGTAAAATTGTACATGTCGGAATGTGTATTTACATTTCTTGTAAATAAGTTTTCCAAAAATTGTGCATTTACTATGGGTCATGAAATGAAACGCAAATAAAAAGCGATACATTTAATAAATGGAATGTTAGTATGAATGTTTAAAATAATATTAATTACAATAAGCAAAGCTAACAGCGAAGACATTTGAGCAAAACTTAAATAATACTTATATGCTGAGACATCCATAATCAATTTGGTACCCCATCAAATATAATCTTTCACAAGGTGAAATATAATTTTTGATGGATAAAAAAATTGACCCTGCAACTGTAGACACAAAAACAACTAAACAAAAATCACAACAAACAATGTTTTCTTTAATATTTTATTACCTAAATCACAATAAGTACAATACAGATTATTACTTATAAAAACTTGTCTGACTGAATTACAGTAACAAATTTATAATTGCTGTGTGCCGATAATGACCGCTGTGAATGCTTTTACATTATTTTATAAATATAATACTAAATAAATACTTCATTTGTGGGAAAAATACAATGGATATATTAGTCTTTATTCAAACATTACGAACGAAAAGAATATTAGATGTTGCGTTTTATAGTTTTAAGACTCATTCATATTAACTAGCCATGTACTGGTGCAGCGATCAGTAAATTTGAAGCAATATTAAAGCGATAATTGTAGCGATGTGTTGTTGCGAATTTCGTTCCTAGCTGTCATTGTACACTTACAGTTTGGAGCGCAAGTCGGATGACCCAGCGGCTAATTGTCAGGATGGCTCTTCGAATCTGAAATCAAAATATACATTCTGTATAAAGTATAAAAAAGACCCAGGACAGACAACAAAAGTGAAAATAATTAATAAGATCTAAGCGATGTTATTTACAGTTCGATGTTAATTACGCGTTCATTTCCATATACTCACTGAACGTGCTCGGTCAGTACCCATTCTTAATGAACCTAATGTGTTTAAAAATCCGACATTAAAACATATTCCAAAATTAATTTCCTTTTAAACAAAGAATCAGTATAATAGAAAAAAAGAACATTTTTAATGATTTCATATGACAAATATTTTTGTTATATTAATTGATCAAACAAAAAAAAACAACATTATAACGATTTATATTTTAAATGTTACTCAATAATAAAATTCACCAGACTTACACTTTAACAACACAATTTGTTGTTGTTGTTCTTACAATTTAACTTACCGCATATTCATAGCATTGGAATTGCCAGCCTCCAGTTTATAACCGAGGCTGTCGTAAAACTTTATTAATTTGTCCTTGCAATCCAAAGACATTTTGTAGCAGCCTAACTCCTGTGCTAATAAAGATACCGTCACAACTATGCTGAAATAAATAAAATTACAAAGTTAGTAAGACTAACTATTATATATTATTATTAAATGCAAGATAAAATCTACCTACAATTTTAAAAAATTGGATTTATTTTATGTCTAACTCTATTATAATAATATTAACTAGTCATTAATCTAATGCAACTTAAAGATCTACATTGCTCCATATTCAAACGTTCAGAACAGAAATATATAATCATCTTTTGTCCATGGCTTCATCTGTATTTTGAAGTGATGTCTTAAACTTCCATCCTGTTACATATTCATATTATTTTTATGGCTTCATTAAGCAGGTTTAAGTTCTTAAAATATATTTTTTTATATACTCACAGTTTTCCTAGTTGTTTCCCTCTGTAAGTATCATTTACTACTACATCCTCTAGACGACCTCTCTGTAACATAAAAGTATAATACTTTTCATTTTCCTACTAGTTCTGTTTAATGCAAACAAATTATAATATGGAATATAAATTTGACAGTATATGTATATAACTTATACTTTTGTCAATAGTTTTAATTCTTAAATCCACACAAAGTAATGGGTGGATGAATGTTAGTAATGAACAGAGCATGTGTCTAAAATATACACATACCAAAGAGCAGTTATGTATAAACTTCTGTTCAACAGTGAGTGTGGCTGCACCAATTATCTTTGCAAGTCGTTTGTCCTCAATAACAGTGACATAGTATCCTCCAGACATTTTCATTTGAGTAAATCTTTCTGAAATGGAACATAGCTTATAATATGTATTATATTAACATAATACATTCTATGACCTTTTCAAATGAACTTGGTATGTAAAAGCAAGTAAAATTTAATCCAATACATATTTGTACTAGTTTTGTCCACAAATTCATCTGCATTTTTACTCTATTTCTGTATCTACGATGACGAAATTCAATAGACTTCCATCCCCTGTTTCAACAACTTTTAAGTCTTTTTTCTATAAAATTTTCTTTCCCAAGCTCTAGTATACCTATGCGTCAATTTATATCAAAATCGGTTTAGTGGTTTAAGTGGGACAGCGTAACAGAAGACGCATTTATAAATTTTAGTAGGGTTACTTACAAACTACTGCAATGTTAAAGTAAAAAAATCATTATTTGCAACCCTAAACTAGATTGGAATGCCAACAGCCACATGTAGGCGTGGCAAGGTCATCTCAGATGTGAATGTCGACAAGCTTCATAATTCATAATGTTTAATTATAAATTTAAATCACTATCTTATTTAGCTTATCATACTAAAATAATAAATTAAGACAGTTTTTTAAATTCGAAATATGTATAAAAAAAATCTACTACATAAACATAAATTCACAAAAATTAATTAATAAATTAGGTCAATAGCCATTGATTACTAATTAAAACTAGCAAGTAATGAAATGTGTACATATTCAAAATATTTAATGTGTAATATAATTTTCCGTTATGACTGAAATATGACAATATCAGGTGAATCAAAAGACATTGCCCTGTCAATGTTCCATTATTAAACCACTTCGAAAACTATGTTATTTAGTTGCTATGTAAAACTTTTTGTTGACCTCCGTGGCTAAGTGATTTACGCGTCTTCGTGTTCACCGGGGATTCTGGATTCGAATCCCGGGAAAACAAATGAATGTTTCAGTTGGTTAGGCACAGTAGGCTGATCACTATTAGCCCATAAAGAAAATGATCAGTGAAACAAATACAGAAATGTATCTGCTCCATGCCTCACTAGGGGCTATAATTCACTGCAAAACTTTTTAAGCAAAAGCAGTATTCTATGGCTTAGTGGGGAATGACAAGCTTTTCTAGGACAATAATATCAAGTTTCAAGGCATACTCACCATCAAATTGCTTTTTTGATATATTGCCTGTGTTAGTAAGTTGACTAAGTAGTTGTAAAAAACCCTTTTCATAATCTGACCTCTGGAGTGGTCTTACCACAATCCAATCTTCTCCTGGACTCGCTGCACTTATTTTTGGTTTAAATATTGCAGGACTCTTATTGAAATCTAATTTCTGTAAAATTTCTGGAGGGTAGAGGTACTCGGAGAGCTCCTCATCCTTGAGAAAAATTGAGGTGTTTTAGATATAGTAAATGCTAATTTGAAATTAAAAACTTAATCACTTAAACATACCCTGTAATGTTTCTCCATACCCATTTTTTTTGTTCACTATTATCTTTTTAAAGGTAATTATTTACATTATCTCTAAAGCACGTATAGTTAATTTTCATAGTTTATTACACTCACATACCGTATTTATACGTGGCAAGATACGTGTAAAATAAATGCAAAAGTGAGAGGTGTACCATGCATGCACATAAACGGCCGTCGGCCAAACGGCACTCGGCAGACGTCACTATTAGTAAATTTATCGCCATTCGCCAGTCGCCAGTACTCAAATACTTTTTAGGTTTTTTCAACGTAATTTCGCAATTGAGAGTTGGCAACATATTAAGATATTCTATGGTCCAAAGTGATACATCGCATCGCATCATGTTTTATATAATTTTCTAAAAGTTGTGTATGTATAAAATTATTGCAAGCCTGTCCCACTCCCCGTGTAGGTATCAAAAATGTACCTACGCACATCCGCCTATCCGAGACGGCTAGTCACTAGGGCAGTACTGCAAACTCTCCTGGTTTATCAGGATATTACATGATTTTCGGCCTACTCTCCTTCTCTACTGATTTTTTTAAAAAATCGGCTTTTTGGGAATTCACGTGCATTTCACGCTATGCAAGCTGTCATCCATCATAATTTTGACAATTTTATATCATTGTGTTATGTAGCAACACATCACATCGAACAAAACAGAACGTTTTCTTTTCTTGTCAAGTGAGGTGAGGTGAGTTTGACATCATGTTACGTTTCGTCGTTGTAATCTGTGGTTGAGTTGCCTTTGCCTAAGTCACCATCCCTATTGCTGAAATCTAACCTATGGTTTTGTGTTAATGTGTATACATATTAAAATGCATGGGTTGTTAATGTTTGTTGTGGTTTTTGTCCAGCTTTACTAACACATGTCACATACAACATTTAAAGTAGTCTCGTTTTAAAGTAGTTCACTAAAGTAGTGGTATTTCCACTAAATTGATACTGAAAGGAGCATAACTTGCACTACATAACTACTTTAGAATTGTCATTTGTTTTCGAAAAAAAACTCCCACGCAACACTTCTTTTATTTCCATTCTTATTAAAGTCAACAAAACAACACTTAAATTAATAAAACTGCATGTTAAGTAATAACTTACGTGTGAACCCTGCTCAGCAAGCGACAGCCCTACTACATTTCGCTGACTGTTTGTAAAGGGGTATGTGTGGGACAGTCTTAGATTAAGTCTCTCATAATTGTTAGAATAGAAAAAGAATCTACCTAGCATCGAGCTAGTTTAGACGTTTTTGTATTAGGATATAGTTATTAATTAAATTAGTTTCATAAGTTAATTGTAGTTTTTTTGCGACCTCCGGTGGCGACCAACATAATTTGCAACAAAACAATAAACAATAAAGTAACAACAATAACAAAAGTAAACAAAACAAATAAGCGAGCAGGCTTCTCAAAACTTTCTCATCAGTTCTGAGTTCTGACTAACCGTCTGATAAGAAACCAACAACGAGAACTATCTTTTTCACTTACGTTCAGTCGTTGGACTTATTCAGGTTCGCTCAGAGTCGTTTGATCGAGCCTCGTGACTCGGGCCGTTCGCCGCGGGCCACCAAACCCGCCGCACCGTCCGCCCGCCGCGCGCAGTTTTCGGGTCAGCCCAGTTTGCAGATATTTTGACTCGGTTCTTCCCGTTTACGGTCTGACTCGGGTTATCCGAGTTAGATAACTCGAGTCGCCCATCGCTATTCGCTACTCTAAAATCTAAATATCAAAAAATCTCGCCAATGTTTATAAACAAACTTCATACCTACATATAACATTGTGAAATGAAATTTATCTTACCTACTTACTTAATATTAATTGCTTCTTTATTTTAATATTTTGATTTTAATTATAGTCTCCTATAATGATGTCATTCTACAAATATAGTCAGTTTAAGGTTATGATAAATTATCGTCTATTTTCTGTTTTATCGAAACCAATAGAAACTCGGCCAATTTTACAAAATCTTGACCATATTCAGAAAATTCCCGAGCGATTTCTTTTTTGGGAAAGAGATAGAAAAGGTGGTTATGATACTGAAATAAAGACGACTTTTTTAGAACATGTTAAGAATGGGTTCAAAGAACTTAATTGTGAGTTAAAATTATTTCAAAAAGAGATAAAAGAGTACTTTACAACGGACCCTCTTTTGCTGGCAAGACCAGGTAAGATCCTATTAGAAAATAATATTAATGGTTGAATAATTATAAATGGTTTAGGACTTCTACTGAATTTGACCCAATAAGTATACTTTGTTGCAATAATTCATAACAGCTCAATTGGTATGTATTCCTAAATGTAGCTAAACTATATGACTTTCTATACATTGTGATGCAAGTTAATCAATGTTTTATTTAATTTATGCCTTCATTAAAGTATATTCAAGTCTACAAGCATTTGAACATGTTGCAGAATGTTGTTGTGTTGCAAATTGCAAGGATAGTTTTGTTAGGGAAGGCTATCATTTGATATCATAATATTCACTAGCTGTGCCTAGGGTTGCCAGGTCACCAAACCTAATAGCCGGACAGACCAGCCAGTTTGGCCGGACATTTGGGTAGAAAAGCCGGACACCCTATATTATTGAGGATTTTGTCTCAGTATTTATAAGTAAAGTCCCATGTCCCCCAGTGGGGTATGGAGCAAATACATTTTACATCTGTTTCACTGATCGATTTTTTCTTTTAGGCGCAAGTAGGTGATCAGCCTTCTATGTCCTGCCAGACCGAGTTTTTATTGTTTTATTTATTATCTCCACCGGGAATGGAACCCAGGATCTCCCGGTTGTAACGCTTACGCGCTTACCACTAGGCCAAGGAGGCGGTCAGTATTTATAGGTACAACAAAAAAATTGTATGTAAAATCAAGCTTTTTTGATTATTATCATAAATCTAGTTAATTTCTAGTGAAATAATAAATAAAATCGAATGCCAAATCAGTCTTAGGTAGGTACTTTATTATTAATCATTATTAAATGTCCTTATCTCTTGAACTTTTTTCATTCTGTAGTTATTTAATTTATTGATAGTCCTATGATTACTTGCTAATTAATTATATATATTTTTATTTATACCTATTTAAACATTCAAGTACCTAGACATTGTTGTATTACACAATGTCTTTCTAGCATCAATTTAATAGATTTAACATATAAGCTGCTTTTTTCCAGAACTAAAAGTATTTTATATAAAGTAATAAATACTTTTACTGATTATCATACTGCTCAATATGGTTTCGTAGTATAACGTGAACAGACAGACATACAAAAAATTTAAACAACTTCTTTTTGGGTTGTTACTCATCTTTTATTATCCCTTTTCTAGTTTCTGCTTAAAATTATCACTGTCATTGGATTGTGAATATTTATAATTTTGATACATTAGTTTATATTTAATATGTGAAAATTTATAAAAACTACAAGATAAGTCGGGATCAGAAGTATAAAATTTGAACTTTTTTCGGTAGGTAGTAGGGACCTTAGCTGGTTTCATATCACCACGCAGTCAGTTGTCATATGTCACGCGTTTGTATTCCTACGTTATTTTGACTGACACTAGCTGATTTCGTTATTCTAAACACAATTCAAAAGTAAGATGTCCGTTATTCTATTATGGTAGTTGCGAAGTGTGTGTGTATTACTATTTTCTGTCTCTTGGAAAAATAATCTTTTTTAACGACCAGCGAATAGCCGAATGTTTTCAAAATCTGATCCTTACGAATCGCCTTCATTTACTACGACCAGCAGTGCGTTTGAAATAATTATTCAAAAGGTACAAAGTTTATTTAAGCATTCAGTTCCTAAAAAGGCGTTGAATATAAACATGTCATCATCAAGAACTAGTACGGTAACATCCGAAGATAATTATATTACTCCTGTCTCATCCATGGCCGATCTGATGACTTTATCTCCTAAGAAGTCGGATGAACTAATTATAGACGAAGTTGATATAACTAATGACTATCTGACTGGTACAGATTTTGATAGTATATGTGATGTGACTATGCAAGAAGTTCCCAACTATGAATCCAACATTTCGATTGATGAAACCAGTTTGGATTTTCTGGCAAAATGTAGTGGATCAAACCGTAAACACAATTTCGTGGACAGGGGTAAGGAAAGCCTTTTCGTCAAGTTCGATCCTCTCTATGCTCAGAAAAAGATGGTTCAGTCATCTGAATCTGAAATTCAAGCTGATTCATTGGATTGTGATATTGGTTATGAAACAGGCAGCACTACATCTGTTTTGACTGATACTGTCATTGAAAATACAGACACTTCATTATTGGTGACTAACATACATAACAAAGGTTTGATGAATAAAGATAGACCTATGCAAATGGTTTCACCAGTAATTAGTTCTGACTTACCAAGGCTGACTCTGTCTCAGACGAAGTCAACACCAGCACTTGTGAGAAGTATATCTGCTATCATACCTAGCCAAGTTATTACTGAAAAATTAATTAACTTTTCTGGTAGTACACCACCAATAGCTGCCCCCCGGAGCCCAAGAACTAGTAAAACCACACATTATGAAGAACATGAAAATGGTAGACTGCAGTCCTTAAGAGCAATTTTGCACAATCAAGATCATGAAGTTTTACAACTGAGGAAAGAAAATAGAGAACTGAGGTCCATGTTACAAGATATGGAACATAACTTTTCACGCTACAAAGAAGACATGGAAGTAAAGCTTATTAAATTATCGGAAGAAAAGAAGAACCTTTTGGACAAAGAAAATCAATTATCCCAACAATTACATGAAAAATATTTAAGTAACCGTCAAATGTGTGTTGTAATGGAGGAATATGAAAAAACTATATCAGATTTGATTGGTGAGCAGCAACAAGAAAAAGTTCAATTGCTTGAAACTTTAGAAAAAATTACCCAAGAGAGAGATCAAGCTGTAAAGCACTTGGCTAGCATGGAGAGTTCCTTCAATGATCTTTTGACAAAGTATGAAAAATGCAAGACTGTTGTTATTGAATCTAAAGGTAGAGAAGATATTTTAAAGAAGAAAATTGATGAGTATGAAGGAGGAATTAAAAAATATGAAGAAATATACAACCGTCTAAAACAGACCACAACTGAAAGTTTACAGAAAGCTAATGAAACTTTAGAAAACATAAAGAAAAGTCAAAACGTTGAAATCACTAAGATGAATGCTACTATCAAAAAGCATGAGATTACGATTTCATCTTTACAAGAGTCACTGACACAAAAGACCAGGAACAATGAAGAATTAACAAGAATATGTGATCAGCTTATCAACGAAGTCCGTTAAAGTTCAATTTCATTTTTATGTAATATAAAAGTTAACTTTCCTTTCTAAATAAGTTTTGAAGCAAGTTCACACTAAATTTGTTTGCCATAGATGTACTTATTATTTTAATTTAACTAAAAAATTATTTTAATTTAACTAAAATATGTGATATGTATCTTGTAATTTCAAAAAAATTATGTGAAATTATAGTGGCAGATATAATAATGTCTACTCTATATACCTTTCTCTGTAACTATGGTGCTTTGTAGGAATTTTACTGTTTGTTTTGATTTCATTTTAAACAAAGAAAGTTAAATTTTGAATCACAATTTATAAAGACAATTAATATTGTTATTTTGTATTATTAGCTTGTATGTAATTAACATTGAAATTGATGACATAAAATAATTTTTATACAATTTTTGTTTTATTAAAGAAGTTAGCAAGTATATCTTTTATAATAATTTTGTTGTTATTTACTATACTACTATATACTTTAATATTTTCCTCTTTTTAATTTCATTTCGCTTGGTTAATTTGTAGTCGCATACTATTTAATGAAAGTAGGTAGTGTGGGTGTTTTGAGTTCTGGTGAAAAAACGTTATGGTTTTTGAGACAAAGATCAAGTATTCTGTGATATGTGTATGCATATACACTTACAGGCAAAAACTCTTGAACAATGTAAATTCCTATTTAAAATGCCTTTTTAAATTCTATTAAAAGCACCTAACCGTAATCACGCCAAATTGGAATCATGCAAAGAAGTTCTGCAGAACTAAGTAATAAGATACAGAAACCATTAAATAGTCTTATATATATATATCACGCCTCTGATATTAAATATATTGTGTTAAACGTACGGTCCTGAATTCGATATCCAAAATAAAAATGTCGTTTTGGTAAACAGAAGGTAAATACCTACTTAACTGTAAAGAAAATTAGTGAGATACACAGAAGTGTTTGCCTTATGAGTTATGAGTCACAAACTCACAAGCAATTACCAGTTTTCACTTTAATACAAATGCATTTCAGCTGCAAAATTAATTTGTTTTTTTTTTTAGGTGAAACTGATGTTTTATGGTGCTTTAATAATGCAGATGTTTTGGATAAGTTTGTAACCACAAGTGACAGTGATCATAATGAAGGATTCAGTAATTGTAAATTAGAAATGAGCCCAGCAGGTCGAGCACACTTTCATGGCTACTTAGATACTAGAGTTCCCAAAGATGGTAGGATTAAGAAGTCTGGTTATTGTTCTATGAGATCTAAAAGGATAAGGGTAATTATCTTAATGTACTTTATTAAATAGGTATGTACTAATATATAACTGGTAATCTTTGCATATTATATAACCTGCTTTTAAAACTGGTAAGTACCATACTTTTCCTTCTTGGGAGTCACATTGAAGAATGTGACAATGTGCAAGAATTAAAAATACAAATACAAATTACAGAAGGCGTTCAAACGCGAAGCAACGTATGACTGGAACATTTACAACACGCTGGTGATAAAAGTAAGAGGAGATGGCAGATCTTATTTATTAAACATTTCGTGTGAAGGATATTACGATATAACGTGGAATGATATTTATCATTACGTGCTTTATACAAGAGGTGGACCCTATTGGCAAATTGCAAAGGTATTTAATTGTTTTATATGTTAAATACTGTTTGGTAGTTAAATATATTGTAGGGGGAGATTCAAACGATTAATATCCATTACTAAACTTATTAAATTCTGGTACCGGTTCTTTGAGAAAGTACATTTTGCAAAAATATTGTTAGCGACCTACCATAATGGTGTTGCGAAAACGACTGAAGCGGCGGGCTACTATATTAAATTACGAAATAAATCAAAGCTAGATTAAGTCTGCAAGGACATTACAAATAACTACCTTTATATTTTCGCGCCAAATCTTAAGCAAATAAGCCAATGTATCACGAGGCTTGATATTTAAATTAATTCTATATGTACCTATTTGTTATTTTGATAACATCTTTTAACGTTTTTCTCGCCACTCCAGCATCAACGATGTTATACAAAGGGCGTTTGTCTCCGTTAATATGCCGGCCATTTTAGAGCCGAATGGCTTTATAAGCAGTGATGGCAGGCGTCCTGATGGTATGACACTGGTTGCTTGGAGTCGTGGTAAGGCGCTTGTGTGGGACGCTACTTGCGTCGACACACTGGCGTCTTTGCATCACCATGCTACTTCCGTAGCTGCTGGTGGCGCGGCATCGATTGCAGAGAGCAACAAAAGGCTAAAATATGAAAGTCTCATGGATTCTTATATTTTTGTTCCTTTTGGAGTGGAGACTTTGGGTCCATGGGGGCCAGTAGCGCGTCGATTGTTTAAAGAGATATCGGCGCGCTTAGTTGAGACCACAGGAAACCCGAAAGCTGGCTCATATTTCGGCCAACGCGTTAGTATAGCAATACAACGCAGTAATGTAGCCAGTATTTTGGGTACGCACCCTAACGGCTTTGATGAGCCTTTTGTATTTTTGTAAATATATTTAAGTACATTATTGTAAATATTTAATAAATCATCTTTCGAAACATTAAATAATAATAATTTTTATTCGTAAATATTTCAGATACCATTTTCTAAATTTGTCTTGGGATCCAAAGGAAGACTTCAGGACAAACAAACAAGGATGCGGTTAGACAGGGTCACTCATTTCGGAATTGCCTGTGGGGATAGATATGATGGTGTTTTCAATTTAGAAGTTGAATATATAGGTTCGTATCGTTCGTACCGGCTCTGTAATCCCACTGATTTTTTCAACACACTTGCTCTCACAAAAAGTGAGCCACTAGAGAACTTTGAGAAACACCGTACTTAGGTATATAATGGCGCTTGGAACCAAACTGTGAAATTTGATTATCATTATGCTGGCGCCAGACATGTGTTCAAAGTTGTGATCAAATAAGTGTTCACATGTGTGGCACGGGCATTTGATACTATTGTCACATATTTGATTACCTACTTATGTGTGCTTTGCCGTTCCGTGTCGGTTTTTTAACGCACATTAAAGGAATCAAAGTCATTTCAACACATTTCTGACAGATACAAGAATATGTGACCAAATGTGTGAGCAGTATTCAAAGAAGTGATCGCATCTTTGAACACATGTCTGGCGCCGGAATTACGCACTAGTGCGATAATCTAGTAAAACTTTTCTGTTAAACCTTTTTGTTCTCAAAAATCGAGTGTGTATATTTGGTGTATATTTTTAGATGCGCGTGCATAGGAAAACTTTTTATAGAGTAAACAAAACAAAACAAGTAAAAAAAGAGTTTTTCATATAAAAAAATATTTTTTCACAAGTATGTTGAAAAACATCGTATGATATACGTGAGAATAGATGATTACCGTCCTCGGCTTTCTAAATACCGCCTCAGCGGTATTCTCCAACATTACACACTTGTATCATAATGTACTGTTAATTTTTTCTTAATGCCTTCTTAAAGTATGTCAACTATAACTCTTCTAAATTATAATATCGCGATAAATAAACCACGAAACATAAATAATATTCCAGTTGCTATGAGTTGTAAAATATGATATTGGTAAATAAAAGGAACAAAGAGGAAATTCTCATCAATAATAGCAACCCTAAAATCAGCCAAAGCGCGCAGGCGGCATCAGAACTCTTAAATAGTACATTTCCTATCCTTTTTTTTATGAAAAAGGTGGCAAACGGGCAGGAGGCTCACTTATGAAAAGCGATCCGCCGCCCATGGAAATCCCTAACGCCAGTTGGGCTATCTGGTTCCACAGAGAGGTGGTGCGCTATTTATTTTATGTGGCTTTTACTTGTTTAGATGACTTTTTGATAAAATCTAACAATTTTTGAGGCTCGAAATTTATATAAATACGTTTTTGCCTTTTTCTTTTGTTTCACACTATTATAAGTGTAAAATCTCTTTATTTACTAGTAGTACAAATTTTATTCCGTCGTAATTTAAAATTTCAGGCTTAGAATACGACCCGACACATGAAGAAGAATTCGCTTATGAAATGTATAAGACGGAAAAATTTATTGTTGGCGTATGAACTCCTATATATATTCAGTCCACAACTAAGGAAAATAATTGTATATAATAATATTAAATTATAAAAAAAGAAGATAATAACCAATATACGTTTGTTAATTTATTCAATTTTTTGTCTTAATATATTGTTTTGATAGTTTTAAAAAAAATCAAAAGTCAGCAATTGAATAATAATATTAATCTTAAAATATTTCATTAACCTATTTTAGAAATTAGGTGCCTGCATTTCGATGCAACTGATTTAGCGAGAATAGACTCTCACGGTAACTTTATAATAGGTTCTTTACAAAAAATTACTGTATTTCCGCAGCGTGATCTCACTTGTGCGTGTGATTTTTGTATTGTAACGTTATTCTATATTATATCCGCCTTGTTATCAGTCCAAATACACGATTATTACCACTATTATCTATAGATATACATAGAATGATTAATCTATAGAGGCTATTCGTTTAAAGACCTGGGAAGTTTTGGCGCCATCGCAACAACGAACGCGTCATGTTTTATATTATTTTCTAAAAGTTGTGTATTTTCGAGATTTTATGGGTAAAATTGGTGGAATTTTAAGTATAAACTATTCGTCGAGTAAAATTTCCACCATTTTATTTGGGGCGCGAAATAAAGACATTAATTATTATTAAAATATACTTACTCAAATTAAGAGTTGACCAGACAAAGGTTGTCAATACCACGTCATAAAATCCCAATAAATAAAAAAAGTTTAAAGACCTATAGTTTTGACATCCCTTTCTTGTTTAAAAAAAAACGGATTCTGGCAATGTTCAGCTGTTTTGGCAGTGTCAAATTTGAAGTTCACATTTTTGTGCGAACCAAGAGGTACGAACTGTGAAACCGAAACATGAGTGTGGAATCGGATATTTTCGTGTGGCGTTAACGCCTCGATCCCGAAAATTGTTAGTTTTTTTTTACCGTGACAAAGGGTTCTTGTGAATAAGGCGCGAACAAAAGTGAATGTGGACTGTGACAGTGCTGCCAACAGACTGTTGGCAGTTGTGTCGTCAGCCGTGATGATTCACACCGCGATTTCACGACGTAAACATGTAGATATTGCAAGTGAAAAAAACTCGTAAAGTAGTTTATGAATACAATATATTGCTCCATTAAGTTGGTTTTTCGGTAAATATTCACAAGTGGTCCTTTTGCAAAAAACGGGCCCAAATTTTTTTTAAACATTATTATCAATAAAAAATCATATCACGATAAATTTGAGAAAAACAAGAAAAAACATTGCTTTAATTGTCACAAATTCGTAGACCACGAAAATATATAAAACGGAACGGTTAACGGTCGACAGTGTCAAAAAGTTGAGTTACGAATTTAATAAAATTATATCTCAAAAAGTAAATAGAACCGACGTAAAGGATTTTACAGAAAGCTTTCTAGTAATATAATATCCTACATTTTCAATTGAGTGAACGTGGCGCGATGCTCGGTCATCTATACCAAAGTACGGTCGTCGAAAATATTTTATGAGCGAATACATCGGGGAATTTATGTTTCGTCGAGATTACAACAACCACACTGCGTCTTCATGCTTTTTTCACCACAACGAAAGATTCTTTCAACCAAAAAAGCCATAGCAAATAGATAAAATAAAAACATTTTTCTTATTTGTGTTTTTTTTTTATACCATCCCCCTCAGAATTGATCGTAATATGATTTTTTATTGATAATAATGCTTTAAAAAAAATTTTGTCCGTTTTTTGCAAAAGGACCACTTGTTAAAATTTACCGGATTTTCTTATGTATAGCATGCTAGTCAAAAAGGACAAACTAATTGATACTACAATATAATTGAATTAAATATAATATTATAAAAGTTTCATTTTGTTTTAGTTAATTAATGTTAGGGATTCGGTAGAAATTAGTGGGACGGGGCATATCAGAAGGAAAAAAATCTTATGAAAAAAAAAAAATTGGTGATTAGTGCTACCTTCCTCCAAACTACATTCTAGTTGTAACTTCTGTGGTTAGTCAGACTTTACTGTCAACTATCAAGTGACAATGGTCTATCTCGAGTCGGCTCACGAGTCACGGCTGGATTAGGTAAATCATCAGTGATTTACTTTACAATTCATCGCCCATTTCGGGAATAAGAATTTATAAATAAATAATACTTTTGTAGAGCTTACAAGTGTCCCAAAATTATTGTGTGGAATTTTTCCGAAATTCTTGGTTCTCACATCTGTGATTATTTAGGTGTGTTATTATTCGTTTCTTATTACACAAGTCACTATTATTTTACCATTTACGGCTATAACCTTGTGCGTGGGCAGTTTAGAATTTTATAATCCTTAGGTATTGAGGCACAACTAGTATCTTAGATAGTTTAGCGATTTGTCATGGGGCGCTTATTTAATTAGATTAACATCATAATATCAATAAAACGTGAAGTGGGATGTTGTCAAAAGTGACTCAAGCATTACAGTCCTTGAAATTAATTATTGCGTTTTTTCCAGATGACGATGTCATCAAAAACAATCCTAAACAAGTAGGATTTTTTGAAGCAAGAGCAAATTTTATTTAGTACCATGTCAGGTACAGAGCAAAACTTATTGACCTCAATGCAACATTTGTCTGTACAACCTATTAATAGTGGTCCAACTGAAAAACCAACTCAAGTGGTCACCCCTGCTTTCAACAGGAACCAAGCATCATCTAAGATTACTCCAGTCAAATCGAGCACTGTTTCTCCTGCAATTGCTACTATTGATAGATTATTAAGTTTAGGTACACCAACACCACCTCCACCACCTGTCATACATCGTTCTTCTGATATGGATCCACACACAGTTGAACAGTTAAGAGCTGTAAAAGAAATGCTCACTGCCCAAGAAGAGGAAGCTCACAGTCTAAGAGAAATAAATCTTGAATTAAAAGAGCGTTTGGGGGAATGTGAAACAAAAATCAAGAAACTAGCAGAACAGAATGAAGAATATGCAGATAAAGAAAAGGCATTATCACAGCGAGTTTCAGAAAAGGTTAGAAATAATAAACAAATGAGTGTTGTAATGGAAGAATATGAAAGAACAATCTCATCGCTTATTGGTGAAAGAGAAGCTGAGGCAAAGAGATGGGCAGAAGAGAGAGTGACATTATTGAGGGAGCGTGATGAGGCTGCAGCCCACCTGGCATCCATGGAACATGCATTCAATGATGTCCACACTAAATATGAGAGATGTAAGGTTATCATTCAAGAGTATAAGAGCAATGAAGAAATGTTAAAAAGAACTGTTGAGGATAATACAGATGCAATACAAAAGTTGGAAGCCAGATATGAAACCCTTCGCCAGCATGCAATGCAGCAATTAAACAAAGCCAATGCAGAGTTGGACTCTGTAAAGAAAACCCATCAAGGAGAAATTCTTAAACTAAATGCAATGTTAAAGAAAAGTGAGGTCCATGCATCTTCATTACAAGAGTCACTGGCACAGAAAATTAAAGATAATGAAGAGTTGACAGCCATTTGTGATGAATTAATTAACAAGGTTGGGTAATTAATTATAATCTGCATCTTTACTCTTAAGTTCAGACTATACTCATAAATGCTATCTTTAATATAAAAGTATAAATAATATTTAACATTAGAAATTACAATACATAACCTCTATCCTATTTTAAACATTAGAACATATGTTCTAATTAAAATGTAATCAGTATATTTCATGCATTTTTGAAAGTTTGTGTTACCATTTCATTATAAAATATTATATTTGAAATTTTGTGCAATGTTTATGACAGTTTTCAGTAATTAGTATAGGGTTTTAATATATTTGTGACTTATATATTTGTTAATTTGCTTTATATTGTTAGTATTTGTTTTTATAATTGGTGCTTTGCTTTTCAAGTAGCCATATATAAGAAAAGTCAAAAATAATATTATGAAAGTATTTGTAGATGGAATGGTAGGTCCATTTCTACATAATATTATTATATAGTTTGAAGTTAAACCTGAAGGTATAAAAAGAAATACAAACTAAATAGATGCCATAATTCAACATCATTAATACTGAATGTTGACAGGTATATTTTAATAAATTTAGCTTTTTATAAAGGTATTAATTAATAGTTAGTAATATTATAGTTTAAAATTTCAATCAGGCTCTACAATGTTCATTATTTTTTTATCTAGTCGTTATTATTTGTAGCTTTGCTATACTGCCTTCTTGAGATTCTAACAAAGAATATAAATCTATAGTATTGTATATGGTTGTTTGAAATATTGTAATGGTATTATTTCTATCTACAATCCTACAGAAATATGCACTAAATAATAAATATCTATTTTTCTTAGTATTAATTAAGAATCTCCATTTAAATCAATGGATTATACCAAAAATTTAAACAATACTTTTCCTAGTATTTTTTTGTTTCGTCAGTATAGCTAAACCTGTTTGTGTGCCTTCAACAATAAAATCTTCACCATCCATAAAGTTCTTAAGGGTTAACTGGGATAATTAAGACTGGAAATTAGTTTTTTGAGTAACATGTAATTAGAAATTGTGGAAAGCGATTATTTGCAGAATATGATTTATTGATTGTCATAATTTGGACGGCCTTTTAAGTATTCCCATTTTGTTGGTTGTAAATGTGTAGTGTCTGGAAAAATAGTCTACCTAATCATCAAATTAATTCATTTTTATAATTAACACAATAAGTATCAGTTTATGGCAACATTCCAGATTCTATTTTTATAGCTTTTTGACTAAGCTCGCTCCTCATTAATTTAGACTGAAGCTGTATTTCTTTTATATAATTTTTTTAAGTGATTGGCAATTTATTTTATAAGAATTCTAAGTATAATTTTTTAATTTCATAATTAATGCATATTCATTTGTGAATAGAATGAGGAATAAAATTCATATTTTGTAACTCCATGTTTTATTTAACAAATGCCATGTAACTACATAGTTCTATTTGGAAAATACATTTCAAGCATAAAATCACTTATAACATACATTTACCTAATCTAAGGGCATTGATTTTATAAGTATAAAAAGTCAAGGATTGGAAGACAACTTATAAATATGTACCTACTTATTTAAAATCATAATTTTTTCAGAACTTTATATGTATCTTTGCTTGTTAAATAACTTATTGCAGATATAATTGTTGATCCAGCTGTGACACCAAAAAGTACTTGTAGGGCTGGGTGATCCACATAGCCGAACACTGGTGATGCTAATGTTGTGCCAACCTATACAATTTTTATAAGAACATATGCATAAAATCAATTTAATATATCTGTTAAAAACATAATAAACTTTCCATTATGGAAAAGGAGCTTTAAAAGAACAGAAATATTCTCTTTTATTCAGACAACTACACATTAATTTATATCATTTATTAAATTTTCTTGAATCCAACTCAAAACTAGTTTAAATTGGGTCAAGGGTTTTAAGACTTGATGAAAATACCAATAGACTTCAATAACCTTAAAACATAGATTAAATCGAAAACAAGTGTAATTTACCAATAAAAGCTGTATTGCAGTATTAACTTTACTAATGAATGTGGGTGCCAGTTGCGCTGTTGCATGCGTCACATCAAAGTATCGGATAAGCGTTCTCTGTAACAAGTAACAAAAATTGTACAAGCAAATTTTTTGTTATCTATTTACGGACAACTACTTCCATGCCTTAGTGGTTCACGCATGTACGTGTTGCGCTAGAGGTACTGGGTTCGAATCCTGGCTGGACAATTAATGTTTTGGTTGGATAGGTCCAGAAGGCTGATCTGAAGGATGACCTGCTTGTAAAAATCAGTGAAACAGATGCATAAAACTGCCCCATGCCCTACTAGGGGTCACAGCATTTCACAATTATAGAATAATATGCATAAAAATAAACTAGTAAAATTTCAATAAAAATGTATATTTTAAGAAATTATTAAACTTACTGGTGGGGGTAAGCTAATGTATCGGATAACAAATCCAGCAGCCACTAGAGTGGCATCTCTTGCAACAATAAGCAATGTAAGAGCTAATGGTATTAGATTTTGGCATGTAAGGGAAATAAAAAGTGTTGCTATAAGAACTTTATCTGCCATTGGATCTAAAAATGACCCCATTTTTGACGCTTGTCCTTCCCAGTTGCGTGCTATCCACCCATCAAGCTGTAGATAATGAATTAATATATAATATATACTTATTTACTATTGCATAACTAAAGATTAATTCCAGAAAATTTATTATACACTAAAAACAACTACAATCTGAAAACAGTTTTTTTGGAACTAATATTATAAGTTGTAATATTACTAGTTATAGTAAAGATAGATTATTTGAAGCAACTCAAAATGACTACATTTAGTATCAAGTAATTTTACCAAGTCTGTAATTCCTGCAAAGGTTAAAAGACCAAGGGCCAGGTTATAATCATCTTGCATTATTACATAACCCAGGTATGGAGACATTGCTATTCTCATAACGCACAATATGTTAGGAATGGTAAAAAAATTTTCTCGCTGAAAAGAAATTATCAATTGAAAAATATATTAAGTAGCTCCACAATTAAAACTAAATAATAACTTAAGGGCTTCACTAATGCAATATTTCTTCTAAAGTACTCACTTCTATAAGTTTTTCTTTAACTTTAGCTTTTGTTTCAAGAATATCTTTGATAAGAACTTCTTTCTTATCCTTGAATTTTTGACTAGTAATATATTTATGTTGTTTGATATCTCGAACAAGTTTAACACCTTTAAGTCTAAGTTTTTGTTCAGTATCCCGCATTTTTTCTTTTTTATGTTCAAAAGCATCTTTAAATGCTTCGGCTCTTTTTTCTAAATTTTTAAAGGATTTTTTAGCATCTGATGAATAAGCACATATAATAGATGAATATCCCAAAGGATATTTGCGAAAATTATCTGCTATTAATGTCACATTATTAAAAGGAAGAATGACACCGAATTGTTTACAATATAAGTTTTGAAATTGTATAAATAGCCTATTAGTTTTGAATCTCATACTGCAATACGTATGGTGTGCTAATGTAAGACAGTCACATATAATTTTGATTTAAGAGGAATTAAAATTCAGAATTAAATAAGCTCACATTTCAGATTTCTTAGTTTATACTTTATATAAAAACTTGAATTACAAAGAAACCAAAAATGGATTTGATTTTAATCAAATAAAAACTATAAATATTGCGGTACAAAACGTTTTTTTTTTTTTGAAGTAGTGACTACTGATTACAGACTACTGACTAGTGAATGGTTTTTATACTGATAGCCATTAGCCATGCCATTATCCATGGACAAATTATGCTTTACTGGTGACATTGAACTATTATTACTAGCGTATGGAACGGACACAACGAACCAGATTTTTTCGCCGTGCGTTGTTGCCAATTGGCAACATCTGGTTTAGTCACTCGCCTAACGCTCAAGCGATTGCTTGTGTGCCGAAATTGTGACTAACAAGTCTAAAATGCCGGCTTGCGTATTAAAAACGTGTAAACGTGTTGTCTGCGGTATTCTCGCGTTTGACTGAACCGATTTTGATGCGGTTTTAAGTATTGTATTTGTTACCTTTAGGAAAAGGTTTTGCATACAAACAGACTTATTTGTGTTATACATAAATATATATGTGTCAATGTTATAGCTTAATTAACAAAATTTATACATAATTGTATTATGTATGTATGAATTTTGGTAACCTGAAATAGAGCTTAATAACTAAATGTGTTAATAATTTTAAATGCATAACAATTTATTTTCATTTACTTTTCTAGCTTGCTACTTTTTTATTCACGTAACTCATTAAAATTTTGCATGCCTTCAACCAAATATCTGTGTAACTTCTGCGCTGTTAATCTATGGCAGTAACGATGAGCTCAGGCCGCGCTCCCCTCGTGCAGGCCACCCCCCTTGTTATCAAGATGTGACAGATTTTTCGTTTGTTATAGCCTCTCTTTATGTAGTAATTACAACTCAGTAACTCACTGACTGCTGACAACAATAATTATTATAGTTGCAGCGTGAGTGTCATTCCAATTCAAACTACAGTTTTAATAATTGCATGAAGCACATGGCAATTGACCATAATATGCTCTTTAATTTTAATTTAATATTTCATGTTTGTTTATATGTAGCAGGGTTCGGACTATAATTATCGTACATCACGTACATACTACATGTACGATAATTTCACAACTAAATACGATATACAGACTACAGTACACTACTATTGTAGGATTATTACTATTGTATTGCATGTGTATTCCTCCAATACACATGCCTGTAGCTGGCACACTGCCACGACCGCTGAAACTGCCGTTCCACTAACGTAAAAAGGCCGCGGGCGTTGTAGACGAATGTTACAGGTGGAACGCACATCTTGAGCGCTGGTGCTCGCAATATGATGGCATGGTGAAATAAAATATCACTACATAAAGGATTTAGTGAATAAGGGATTAGTGTTTATCTTATATGTATACTACTACTGATGAGAACATCTCAGATATATTTACAAAGTCAATATCTACTCAGAAACATACTTACTTTTGTACCAAGTTAAATTTGATTTAAATAATTTGTAGGTACTTACTAAACTGAGTTATGATTATATAAGATTTTAAAATATCAAGAAGTATTTTATTAAAACAATAAGTTACTTTTGGTTAATGTTGAACGAAATTTGTTATATCTTAGCTATTACTCATTATTATTAGATCCACTGCAATGTCAGTTTCAGGATTGTAAAGAGTTATTTCTTTCGTCGCCATCGTTGTTTTTTCGAATTCTCGCTACGTTTTGGTGATAGCCCACTCTGACCCATCAATATTTTGTAGGTGATGTGGTCGCGAACAGTGACGTCATCTATGACGTCGAGCGATCGCTTGCGACAACCACGGGCCTTATAGTCGCAACACACGCTCGGATTTATTCCGGCGGACTGGATCCGCCGACCAAGTCCGGTCTCGCTACACACGACCGGACCGGACCGGATCAGACAGTTACTTCACGTACGCCTTCATATGCACACGTTTAGTCATCATGTCGTTGGACACAAAAATAATGGTTTTTGGATGAAGATGATTTTAAAATATACCTGCAATGAACCGCGAAACCTGTGAAGATTTATTAAATTTAGTTAAACCTCTCATCACAAAGAATTATACTGTTATGAGAAAGTCTGGTTTCTGCGGAAGAGCGACTTATCGCCACGTTAAAGTATCTTGTATCAGGAAGAGAATTTCAAGAATTGAATTTTACTACATTTTATGTTAATAAAACTTTAGTTTCCAATTTGTTTATTTTTTAGTTATTATTGCATAATATATTTTACGTTATCATTTCAAGCAAATAATTGACATAATTCTTTTTGCCAATTACCGCATTCTTCGTTACAACAACAGAGCTGGCTATCGCCAACCTCGTATAACAAATGATGTAGACCGATAAGTCTCTCTCACTCTAAACAACTTGTCCGGTCCGACTCTCCGCCCTTGCGGATTTGGTACGGAGCAAACCAAATCCGTTGTCCGCTCCGTACTAAATCCGAGCGTGTGTTACGGCTATTAGGTGGAACGATACAGAGGGTGTTACAATCGTTGCGGGCGTTTAGTGGAACGTACCCACTTGCAAACAAGCTACTTGCACATGCCACCTACTTTCATGTGTATATGCTAACTGGCATGCAAGTAGATAGCACTACATTTGATTTTGTGTCAGCTACTGGCATTCAACGTGAGGGAGGGGTGGGGCTACGAAACCGGTATGCAAGGACGCAAATTGTATGAAAGTATAACTTGCAAATGTATCCACATTCCACAGTATGCCAGTTACTTCTCCATGCTGTTAATTAACATGCAAGCTACTGTTCCGTTTTACAGGCATGTGTATTCCCGCCATAACTTCTAACGTACGTTTTAAAATAATATATTGCGTATTTTTATTTCTCTTTTACGAAAAGATTAAAAAGTGTATATAAAATATTAAGTTTCATCAATATTTGTGTATTCTGTTCTCGCAAATATAGAAATTTTTTAAAAATATGCTTTTTTCAAAAAAAATTTCTTTACGAATTTGGAATACTACCGCGTTTATTACACAAAGCTAAACGTCCACTGGACGCAGTTTCATACAAAATCCGGATTTTCGCGTTGCGATGCGATCCGATGCAGCCCGTCTGGTGGACACTAAGCTTTAAGTGAAAGAGGGCCCAGCTGACAGCTCAGGTCTGTACTATACGTCAAACGTTTAGTTTGAATTCTTTTTTTATAAAAAAAAATAAAGCAGGAGTTTAGAAGATGTTAACAGCGTTGCCGTTACCATAAATTTTACACATTTTACGTACCTTTTTAGCCTCCAATGTGTCATGTGTAATGGGGTCCAGTTTACTTACCTTTTTGTTCTCATCCAAAATGATATTGTGTAACATTTTATAAACCGAAACAAAAAAAAAAGATTATATGAACGCTGCATGTTCTTACGTTCATTGCGAGAAAGCGATAGCTGAGCTGAGTTGAGTAAAAAATGCCTAAGCCCATCACAGACTTAGCTATAATATATATTAATATTTAAAGCTATTACTATACATTTCCTTTATTAATTTTATATATATTATAGCTATAATATATATTTTTATGACGTCATTAAGCTATACCGTAATTTAAATTATTGCATATTACTATATATATAGCAAGATATATTCCGACACATTTTGAATGTAAAGCGTGTTCCGATCGATCGTTCCGACGACCAGATTCTGCACAGTCATCTCCTCCACCAACCTCACCAACAGCTGTTGAAGTGTACAATTATAGCCCTGACGCAATGCAAAGTCAAAATACTGATTCGGCAGAACAATCTCTCAATATTCGTAAGTTTGTTTATTCCCTATAATATGTGATTCGATCCATTTGGTTCTAGCTTTTGTACCTGACAGGGCAACTAACATATGGAAAGCAGCGGCGGAATCGTCTTCTGAAGAACTTGTTGAATTCATAATTACTGATGGTATATTGAAATAAGAACACCCTTTATTACAAAATGCGTGCGAACAATAGGACGACCATCATAAAAATGAAGGCAAAATATATATTTCTCAGTGTGTGGTAGCTTGCTATAATATATTATATTATAGTACTGTATATTAATATATAATAGCTTAGTTTGTGACGGGCTTTATGTACCTTTTTACTCTAAAATGTACCTTTTCAGAAAAGATACTTGAACGTAAATAGCTTGACTAAACTAAACGTAAGGCCCACGGGCATATCAGAGCTGATTGTTGCTACTAGATCGGACTTAATGATGTTATTTAAAAGATACGTGAACGTAAATAGCTTGACTACACTAAACGTTAAGCCCACGGGCATATCAGAGCTGTTTGTTGCTTCTAGATCGGACTTAATGATGTTATTTAAAAGATACGTGAACGTGTAAATAGCGTTGGATATGTACCTTTTAGGAACTCAGTTGTGGTAACACTGGATGTTAAACTATAAACCATTTGCAAATTTTGTCACATACGATTTTTTTAATGTATTATAGTTATTATCTTTATGGATACGAAAATTTTGATCCATATGCTATAATTTTATGGCCTTAGTAGTTGGTACGATAGCTGCCTGACTTAAGGTTGGGAACACTGATGTCTGAATTCTGATTGTTAATAGTAGGCTGTACTCTGTAGGTACCTCATTGATCTCAACTTCTCATCTCATGAGTCAATAGTCATGACGATTGACGAATCACGAAATTATTAAATAAAAATTTATACACAATGAATTAGGTACCTACACAGTTATACTGTGCAGTTAAACCACAGAGTTAAACTAAGTATATAGTAAACAATAGTATGTAGGTACTAGGTAGTTATTTTATAAAAATAATTAATAAAGCATACCAAGGTACTATTTAATACGTACATACATAATTTATGAACATTAAGAAAAATCATTAAATGAATTATATTATAAATTTATGATATTAATCTTAGGTATTTATGAAGGATTGTGCAAATAAAATTTGGACATTTATCTATTGCCTTTTCATATCGCAATTTTATAAAGAAAAATCAGATATCACTTACACATTATAATAACAAACAATACTATTGTTTCTGTGAGACAGTGAGTATTTGGTGCAAGTGCAAGATGAAAGAAGGGGAGCTCAAATACATGCTTTATCTGCTTGAAGACCTTACGCCTGGAATATATGAGGTAATTTATTTAAGTATATAATTGAGTTATTTATTCCTTTAAAAAGCTTTTGTATTATCTTTGCTCTATTCATAAAAAAATAATGATTTTGTTTTTGATACTAATCTAACAATGTTTTTATTGCTTTAGGAAATTACACATCTGCATTTTAATTTAGAAGAATCTAGAACAATCAAGCCTTTATCTGAGGATGTACTTAAATTTTTGAAATTTAATCTACAAGTCAATCCTGTCACAACATCTGAAATATTGAAATCTCTACAAAGTTATGTAAATCTTCAAGACTTGCATAAAATTAATGCTCTTTATATAGACATATTAAAGAATGAGGTAGCAGATAACTGCACAGACAAGCTAACAACAATTTTGTCACTTACCAAATATAATCATGAGCCAAGTGAAATTTTTAAACATCTGGCTGGGGATTTGTTTCAGCAACACCGAAAACAAATTCTAATTAGTCTTGTACCATTACATAAGCCAGAGCTAATTCATACACTAACAGACCTTATCCATAAAAATGATTCACATAAAGCATTTAAGCTTACAGCTGAATATATGATAGAGCTTTGCTATGAAGAAAAAGTGCATTGGCTTTTAAAAGCTGCAGAGATATATAAACATCAATTACATGACATGAAAACCGTAACATTTCAAATCAACAACTTTACAAAACAGTTGCTCATAATGGTACTCATAGATCTAACTAATTGTCCAGAAACATATGATATAATATCATTAGTAAACCAGTTAAGTAATATATTCTCAATTCTTGATACATACACAACAACAGATAAACAGTTACAATTTTATTTGACTGAAGTTAAGAGAGAGTTGACTCTAATCAAATTTTGTTTGGAGAATAATTGCAAAATTATGACAACTTTAATTTTTAATCAGATTCTAGCATTAAGTGCCTTAACTGTTATATCTCAAGTTTGTCGACTTTCCAAGATGGATAAATACAAAGTATCAAGATTTCTGAATACAAACAATGATTTTATATCAGAGTTAAACGCCTTAGGCAACAAATGTGACAGTAAAACTATTAAAGAAAGTGGAACAAATTGGGATATTTCTATATACTATAGCTATTGTACTATAACCAAAGTAATAGATACAATTATGGATTCAGCTGAGGGTTCAGAAAATTTGGATGAAATAAACAACTCTATGGAAGATATCAAGAGACTGATTTTGTCAATACAACCTTTACCGTGTTGTGTTGAAGTAATAGAAAATATATTTTCTTGCCTATTCTTGAGATATGAATATTATGTAACTTGTTATGAACACAATCAAGATATCCCTTGTGGCACCCATTCTGAATGTTCATATTTTTATTCAAAGAAGCAAACAAAAACTTCCAGCTGCACAAACAATTCAAATTCTGGTTTCATGTGTAACTCTTTGATAACTCAAGTAATTTTGAACACTTTGAAAATATGTTTGGAAACTTTATCGGATAAAAATGACGTAATAAATTGTGTGGATACAAATACCTCAGTAAGAATGAAAAGACTTATAGATGTAGTTAATCATTCAATATGGAAAATGCAGCTTGTGTCTACACTTTCACCAGACATGACTCCCATACAAATGAAGCTGTGTATGGACTATGTGGTAGTTGATAATAGCAGTGAAGAAGAGGATCAGGAGTTTGAAATGAATGTAGCTCGTAAGAAACCGAAAGTGCGGCGCCGTCATACTAACCCAAAGCGAGAAGGTGAAAAAGCCATGTTCGCGTCAACCATTTTGGCGTCAGATGAAGGTAAATTATTTCTAATTCTAATTAATCTAAAAAAAATATAAAATATTTTCAGTGTTATCTAATTTAAAACACTGTTTAACTTTTTTTTTCAGCTTGCAGTTTAAAAAAGAATACAATTGACTTTATATCAATAATGCTTGCAAAACCAAACAGCCTGGTAGCTTTAGCACTATACCACAATGATTTTCCCAAAGCCAATCAAATTTTGGAGGTAAGCCTTGCAAAACCTACAGAAATTATTTTCAGTGTCATTATGTTAATAATTTCCGTGTTTATAATAATTAATAATTTTTATCTCTTTGATATCAAGTCAATAACCCAATATATTGGCATAACAACTTATTATTATGATAATACTAGTTTATTTACATTGCATGTTGTTATTATCAACCTAAGTACCTACATATTTAAGCATCTAATATATTGTGAAAATATTGATTAAATATATACATATATAAAGGTAATTGAAATAACAATAATTAGTTTAAATATCTTAAACACTTTTCAAGCAATTACGAAGCGAAAATATTGCAAAGATAATTTTGTGTAACAGAATACAAGTCGACTGCAAAAGGCGCTAAAAACTAAATAAATAAAATAAAAAGTGAATAAATGTAAAAAACAGAAATAAAATAATTCTACAAATCTATTTGAAGATTGATTTTCTAAGAAATTTGGTGTTAAATTTTTATGATTTTCAGTTTGATTCCTATTTACAAATAAGTATTTACTTTGTAGAATCATAATAAATTCTGTTTTATTACTTTTTAGTGAACTTTGAAGTTGAGTTACAGATTTTAAAATAAATTTTATTTTACTTTTGAGACGAACTTGAATACGGTGAGAATGAGGTCATAATCCTCTTACCTATTGGAACTATGATTAGGAATTAATATCATCATTGTAATATTTTAGATGTTTGATTTGTCGGACTCCGAAATCGCTACTGAAGTCACATTTACCGAGCAACTGAGGCACCTCATTTCAAAAATTAAAAATGTAGTTTGCTACAGAGACTGTTCACGATATCCTACCAAAGAGTTATCTTCTTTGTCTGTTGTTTCAACAGAAGTAATGGGTCTTGTAGAAGGATTTCTCGCTGCAAATAGAGCCCCGAATTCTTTTGATATTATTGAATTGGGGACACGGCATCCACATTTACAACTATACAGTCATCAAAACTCCCCATTTATAAATGCCGTGGACATTCTTATATGCAGTGGTCTAAACAGAGAAATTACCTATGGTCTTATCAATGTCGTGGAAAGAAAACTGGCTGAAGTTAGGAACAGCACTGATGTGGCTTCCGTGAAGAAAATTAATTATATACGATTTGTAGAAGATATTGCGAGCGTGACTTTTGAAGTTTTTGGAAATACAGACAAATCATTTAATTTTACAGATAACATATGTGAGTTAATAACTGATTGTAGAATCCCCATAAAGCACAAGGAATTTTGTAAGCTCAACCAACTTTCGAAAGAGTTGAAACAGTGTTGTATCGAGTTAGAAGAAATAATTAGGCCGACCGAATCACAGATCGATGAAAATTTATTGCAGAGATACCATCAAATTTATATGAATGTGGTCACCACATCCGATAAAGACATTTGTAATATTGCAGAAGTGAATAGACACGGAACAAAGAAGACAAGAATTCCGTATTTACGAAAATGTTACATGTACACAAAATCAGTGTCTCAATTGGAACAAGAAAATCTTCTAAACGAATCTACTTCGACATGTGATACTTCTTACTTTGCTGTATTAGATCGACATCTGCACGATATTTTTGGAAAGATGATTAATAATAAAGACTTGCCCATAGCATTTTTGGAACCTGTATGCAAGAAGCTGAACGTAAATTTGATACCAAAGTTAATCTTGAACTTTTGTCCCTCTATATCTTTGGTTGGTACATCAAATGAAGCCACAGAAGAGAATTTTAATAATTTACTTCATGTTGTGTTTGATTTCAAGAATCCAGAAGAAAAGCTGTTCGTTGATCCGATAGTGGACTTTGCTCCTCTTCCACGGACCCCAGATCCACAATGCTTGACGTACGTAGTGTTACATAACTGGGTTCTGGCTCACATTATCAAGAAAATTCACACGTCGTTAAATGACACCGATATGCAACAAAGTATTGACGCTAGAACGAAATGTTTGAATAGGTTCATGGACCTTGATAAATTCGACAGAACCAAAGTTTTGTTCAATGGAAACAAATATCTGGCTTCTTTGCATACTTTAATAGACATAGATAAACTTTTCTTGTATTTGCCGCTATTGTTGGAATGTGGTAAAATTCTGCAATGTCTGAATATAATAGACTCCCTTTCAGAACGGCAGCTTAAGCATAGTGCCAATTTAAATAATTTAAGGGATTTAATATTATTTAAATTGGCAACGAACCCGAAAATTAACCAAAACTGGAAGTACTGTCAGTATCTAAGATGCCCCGAGTTGAAGGTTGATTTGGTGTTGAATAATCTTAATTATTGGTCAGCTGAAGGTGCCTTAGAAATAGTTGATTATCTTAGATTCTTGTTGGATAAATCATCCGTTGATAATGAATTATTTAAAAATTGTACAGATTGGATAGCTAAAATACCTTTATATGAGCAAGTAAGATAAATTTTGTTGAATTATTATAATTATATAAATTAATTATAAGAAATACTTGTTGCAATATTTATTTTTCAGATAGCATCAATAATGGGTACCAACCATTGGTATACAATCTACGAGAAATCTATTGAAAGTCCTGAAAATATAGTGGAGGTTTTAATGGACAGTCAACAGGTAAGATTTTGTCTTTTACTAAATTATCTAAAGTCAAAAACTCAAAACCACTTTACTAGTTTCATGTTCATCTTATTAATATTTAAAATCCTTAAAGAAATCTTAAATTATAGCATATTTTATAAAATATATGTTTTATTATTTTCAGTTTAAGTTATGTTTAGACTGGGCCGACATCCATGATATAACAGAACATATGAAAAATTTGATTATAGTTAACTTGCTACGACAACTATTTGAATATTCAAATCAAGCCACGCCCGCCGTTGTTCAAGAACTTCTCGGTAGATTATCTTCAACCGAAGCTTTGGACCTTATCCTAGCAGAAATTGCAAAAGTGAGAAATGTCGAAATACTTCAAGTGTGTCTCGTTTACATAAATAATAATTCAGACTCCTTAACATCATCTGAAAACATAAAAATCGGTCTTCAAATAATCCTAGAAATGGAATCGAATTTACGTCATCTTTTTTGGGATTTAATTGAAAAACCGATACTTATGATAGAGCAATTGCTAATGAATGGTAAATTGGAAATTCTGATGGACATCCTAAATAAAATATCCCCAAACTTGAAATACGATACCAATGGAGACTATCTTTACTATAACATGAAGACAATAGATACTGTGACAATATCTCGTAACGCCGTCGATTCTCTATTAAGATATTATGCTGAGAAAGCCTTGGATTTGAAAAATCCTCGTGTCGGTCCATCTCCACCCTCTAAACCGTGGGATGATGCTTTACTGCAATCAATAGATTCTATAAACTTGGAAGGTATGTCACGACCCTTTGTAATGCCAGAACAGGTGCCTCCCAAAGATCAATGGGTGGAAGATTATACGGCAGACAGATGTATGTTGTGTAAAATATCAATTTTTTCGATGATCATACGCCGACATCACTGCCGTCGCTGTGGGCGACTTGTCTGTCACGCGTGTTCTAGAAACAGGATGCAGGTAATTATATCCTTACCAACTACGAATAATAATATTTCTAGAAGTGTAACTCAAACTCAAAAATGGCACCACGCAAATAGATACCAGGTACATATTTGCGTGGCCTTCGACCAATCACTTGCCCACATCGCCTTGACGCGACCAATCATGTGCGAACGTATTGACCTTGTTGTACACATTGGTGGGTTCATTTTTGAAGCGCTATCTGTATGAGAGTTACGTTTCTAGCTATTATTCGTAGTTTACCAATAAAATATGGTATGAAATAAGAATAAGCTTATTCTTTTTTCTTGTACTTAATATTTTTAAAAAACGTCACTGTTTGTATGTTTAGTAACGTGTTTTGGAGGCGTACGTAAACCGTCCGCGAGTTTTGAATGAGTTTGTTTTGAACCCAAAGCCGTTTACTAAGTTAGGTTGAAAGTCATCTGGATTAAAATATTGTAGTGTGGGAATGAATTTTAGCTTTATATTTTACTAGCGACCCGCTCCGGCTTTGCACGGGTATAAAACATATATAAAAACCTTCCTCTTCAATCACTCTATCTAATAAAAAAAACCGCATCAAAATCCGTTGCGTAGTTTTAAAGATTTAAGCATACAAAGGGATATAGGGGAAGAAAAAGCGACTTTGTTTTATACTATGTAGTGATCTATCAATTAGTTGAATTAATCCAAGTTAAATAGTGCTTATCATTTAGGTACCAACATATCCCAGTGGTGTCAAATTCCGTGTATGCGACGACTGTTACATTCAATCAATGAACAAGAAATCATCAACTGAGCAAGACAACGTCATAAACAGTAGTAACTCAGACTCAGCCGGCAGTGGGGTCACGTGTATGGACTGGAGTCTTTCTATTAATGCAAAAAAGAACGATGCTGTCCGTGAAGAGTTCAGCTATGAATTTACACCTAATGTTACTTTGTGCTTGTCTATAATGAAGCTACATACAATCAATTTAGATTATCCGAGGTGAGTTACATTTAATTTCATCCGATTTCAAAAGGAGGTTATCAATTCGGGTGTATCAAATGCAAAAAGGAAATACTTTTTGCATATCATATAATATTGTGAAGCGTCAAAAGGTCCTGGGTTCGAATCCTGGCAGGTGCATTTATTTGTGTAATGAGCACAATTATTATTATTGTGGTACCCCTGCTGTTTCTGATCACCATAACACAAATGCTTCGGCTACTTAAACTACTCAGAGCAATGTATGTGAGTTGTCCCAATTATTATTTATCTTGATAACTAAAAAAGCAGGAACATCAGCATACCCACCCATGTTTAACCCGAGTGGTCAAACGCATTTCTTCGTTTGTTTTCCTTTAAAAACGTTACTTTGTAGACGGTGATATGGGCCTTTTTAAATCGATTTTGATGTACCTAAGAATTAAATTAAATAAGCCGTCCTAGGCTTGATCTTAGCTATGGAGGCGGTTGCGGTATAAACTTTCGAAAATGCTTCAATCACAATTTCAGTGGTTAATTTTGCTATACTTTCTTACATCCCATGCGTTTCTGTTTCTTTGAAGAAAAGTTCTTATTAAAACTTTTATCTCTTATTATTATTTTTAATTTTTACAGATTTCTACTAGACCGCAGCGATGAAATAGCTCGTGAGCTAGCTACTGGCAGTTGTGGGGATTCCCGATGGCTTGTCCGTGCACGACGTTCACTTCTGTTGGCGGCCGCCGAGCTGTACTCGCGCGCACCTTCCGATAAACCGTAACTAATTTGAATAATGCAGCACTGTATATAGCCTGGCTTATAAAAACAAACAGTATGACATTAGCTCAATAGAGAGAACAGCTCTGAAAAAATTCTGTCTATATTTAATTCAGTACCGTTTATTTTAAGAAATTTCTTTGTTTCTTATAAGTTGACCGTGTAAATTTAATTTTATTTGTTTATATCAAATATATAGCGGAGCACGAGTGGCAGAGACGGGCGCGGCGCACGTGTCGAGATGTCTGTCTCATGCGGAAGCGATGGCCACTCTTGTGCAACACCAGGCACATCACCTTGTTCCGCACCATGGGGCACACCCCAGTAAGTGCACGTTTGCTTTGTTTCTAGTCCGGGATTCCTGGAGCATTTTTGAATTTGATTACTATCAAGCTAATTTTTCGTGAGTAGCTTCATTTCGATGAGACGCCCAATAATTTACTTACGAAAACTTCAGATTGTGGGAGGTAATAGCGTTAGCAGGGATAAAATATGTTGATTTGATGATTCTCAAAAATTTATTAATAACTGGTTTTAATTTTGTTAAATCTCAAGATAATTATCTAAATTATTCGAAAAAATATTTGTCTTACAAAATGTATGGTTTGATCAAAGAGTCTTTCCAAAATTTCACGCTAAAGAAGCCACGAGTGTTTTTTTGTGTAAGTTGCTTGTGAAAACCCTACCAAATCAGAGAGACCAAAAAGAACCACAAAACATCTCAAAGCCATATACCATATAAATCAATTATTTTTCATCGATCTTTCAATACATATTTTCAGGTCAAATAGTCCGTTCCCTTTTAGAAGCCGAAAAATGGGAGCTGGCATTAGAAATTGCCACAAAATCGGGCATACCACGGACAGGCGTGCTGGCTGCTTGGGGCAAAGCGTGCTTAAGAGCCGGTTGCTTCAAAGAGGCTAGAAGGAAATTTGCCTTGTGCTTCAAAAATACCCCCAACATATTTATTGATATGTCAGATGAGCTGGAGTATGGCAAGGAGGCAGCTGAAGTTCAATTTACGAACAGAAAATTACAAAGTTTGAGGACTGGGGAGAGGTAATCTAAAATGAGTCTAGTAGTATTCTGTTTCTAGAAATCTCTGGCTTATATCTTATAGTTCTCTGAAATAAATTATAAGTTATTATAATACTTCCTAAATCCTCTTAGGGGGTTTTATTAGAAACATGTTATTTTTTCAGATCTATCTCAACATCAAGCACACAATTGGAAGGACGTGTGCGAACACATCCACCACTCCTTAATGAAATAATCAATATGTTGGAGGAAATGAACTATCCTGTCAATCAGCAGCTTCTTGATAAAGCTGAAATTATCAAGGTAATAAAATCTTTATAGAATGTAGAATTGCTAGCAATTATTTTCTTTTTATGTAATTTGAATTAAGACTGAAAATATTTAATTTTTTAAACTATAAATTTAACTAGCGACCCGCCCCGGCTTCGCACGGGTATAAAACATATTTATAAACCTTCCTCTTCAATCACTATCTATTTAAAAAAACGAATCAAAATCCGTTGCGTAGTTTTAAAGATTTAAGCATGCATAGGGATATAGGGACAGAGAAAGCGACTTTGTTTTATACTATGTAGAGATAATTATTTACATAAATTTCTATATTTACAATCAGTACACATTACAAAGCAAACGAAACTGGGACGGGACGCTAGTTAGAAATAAATTATATAGATGACTCCTTATAACCGTTGTGCTACACAAAATTTGGCTAAAATAGTGTTGTATTTAATCATTAGCCAACGCCTTAAGACATTGTCCAAAAGTAATCTCTTAGATTAACTGCGTCGATTTCTCCTTAAAACATTCAAGGATACGTTTTGTAAATATTTTTATTACAGACGACAAACGAAAAACTAACGTCGATGAATACAAGTAAAAAGAAACTTCCATTGACTGATCCAGCTCTCAACATAATGCATATGTTGGCCAGCTTGAAGAAAATAAAGCGTGGGGATTATAGTGATTTCCAAACAGCCACTGTTCAGCCCAAAAAGTCACTCAACATACTGAGACGAAATAATAATCCTATTGAGAAATTTGATTATCAGAATAAAAGACTGGACCCGTTCTTTTATAAAGAATGTGTGTATTATCTAAGTAATTATGGATCTCATGTGGCGAATATCATGTTTTATTTGAAGCATAGTAATTTGGGCGAGGTTATAAGGTACTGCTATGAAAACATGGTGGATAAAGAGACCTTCACAGAAGCAGTGTATATGGAGTGCTTGAAGACAGACAAAGTTAATGACATGCTGAAAGCGATGAGTGATATAGATAATAGTTTGGAAATGTGGTCGGTGAGTACACAATTAATGTAAAAGATTTATTTACTCTCAGATTCCAGTTTATCTATATTTTCTTGACAAAAGTCCATTCAAAAAATTCAAACACATACATATTGGTTAAATTTTTTGAATTGACTTTGTATCTATACTTATACAATATCAATACAATATAAAATTTAAAATTGTCTTGTAGTATCAAGCAAAAAAGATAAATTTTGATCAAATTATCCATAGTAACAGCTTATTGTTTTAGTTAGAACATTGGGCTGCTTTTTTAAAAAAAAAATCTACAATACCATGTAGAGAAAATCGTAGGCGACTGACTGCCTAGTTATAGTAAATAATTGGCTAGTTATTAATCAAATAAACATTACAGGAATACATAATGCATATATGCCGCACACTAGAGGTCAGCAAGCGCCTTGACGCGCTCTACGCCCTGCAATGCGGTAGCGGACAACATGCGCGAGCGTCTGCCTCCTGCGCCTTGCTTTACTCTCGGCCAGTGGTTGGACCAACGTTTGCTTCTCTTTTGGCAAGACAACATCACCTCGCATCTGGGTTACATCACTTGGGACAATGTGTTCCGGTTGCTAATAGTAAGTTTTTAAAGAGACAAATAATGAAATAGATCGAATGATAACATCTGACAACTATCTTGACCTTCCAACTCATTTTCAAAAGCAATAAATTACAGCCGTTTTGCCAATTTGTTTGAAACCATTCATCTGACCTATAAATGAAACGCAAACCGGAAAGCAAGTTAATTGGAATTTCAAAACATTTTTTTTTTTTTTGCAGGAATTAATGATCCGAAGTCAATTCAATTTCATCTAGACAAAAATACCATAGACAATTTGATGACGACATTTTCAAGGCAAATTGAACTGACAAAGTACCTGGCGAACTGTGAAGCGGCAAATAGACTAAACGATAAAGTGCTTCATGAAATTATACCTCTGAACACGCACAAAGAATCAGACACTACTGACCATAGACCATTGACACTTTTTGGTTCTAATACAGATAAAATTAAACTTATAGCCGTGGTACTGGCAACTGGTCAGTCAATTGAAAGTGGATTTGAACTAGCTTTTAAGTATGTCTCAGTATTTTTTCTACGAATCTTTATTAATTCTATAGTTAATCTGTAATTGTACCAAGTCTAATCATCCACATGAGTCTATTTCAATTTATACAATTATTGATGTTTATGTCTTATCACAACTTTCAGAATAATAACAGAACACAAGCTGGATTCAATGAATATTTACAGTCACGTTGCAAGGTATTTGGTAGATGCGGATAGATTTATAGATGTAAAAGTGTTGGCTAAGTGCATACGAAATTCAAAGGAAACCGCTGCTAAGTAAGTTTTTTTTCTATTATGATTAAAAAGATTGTTCTTGTGTCACATTGATTACTCGATTTAAAAATGTAATTCACTCTTAATAATTATATGTAAAATATTCATAATAAAGTGTTGGTTACTTAATATTTCTCTCGTTTCGGTCTCGATATATTAATAAAACGGTATAGGAATTAATGTTTTTATTGAAGAGTCAGTTTTCACAGATTATCATAATAATGGCTAATATAATATAATATTACTAGCTGACCCGACAAACGTTGTTTTGCCATATTAATTTTTGGGATGGGCTACCCTTATCACTTAGGGGTATGAAAAATAGATAGTAGCCGATTCTCAGACCTACTGAATATGCATACAAAATTTGGTAAAAATCAGTAAAGCCGTTTCGGAGGAGTAAGGTAACCAACATTGTGGCACGAGAATTTTATACATAAGATTATATTGATATCTTGGCTATGAGCCAGTGTTGCAAGTAAATATTACTAAAACGCCTTCCTGTGCCAATAAGTAATGCACAAATTTAAGAGGATAAATACGTGCATTTTAACTTACGCTGTTTTAAAATCCACGATTTTTCAGTCTAAACGTATTTTTTTTTAGTCTAATGAGTGACCAAGTATTAGAAGCGGGAGTATTAGCTGTAGTTCGACGCTGCGAATCCAGAGGACAACTATTTGACGAACAGGCCGAGATCCTCATCGCCGATATTCACAGCATTACTGTAAAGGTATTTTTTTATCTATCTATTTAGCTTAAATTAGCTTCACATAATATTGTCTGTATTGAATTAGGAGATGCTACATTATATTAAAATTGGTTAAATATTATCGTAATTACGATTAAATTCATTTAAATATTTTTTTAAGTAAATTCATTTAAACTTTTTAAAATTACATTTCTTAATAAGTCTTTTTGGTTGTACAATGTTTTGTCTCTTTCGCAAATTCAATTCCTAATTTTGAAGGAGACTGACGAACATGTTAAAATATCTAAATTATAACGTCTTAATAATGTTATAAACAAGATCCTCACACTTATTTCTCGATATCCACTAATTTCGTTAAGTTTAATGTCGTTTTCATAACGACACAACGGATGTCAATTCCATACAAATTTGCTTTTGACAGGCTGTATCCATCACACGACACACGCTATTGTCGCTTGTCTAGAGGACTTAGGTAATATTTTTAAGTAACAAATGTTAGTAGATAATATATTTAATAAGTAGGATGACATTAGCAGAAAGAACATTTGAAACGTGATTGTATCTCTCTCTACTGGTACTAGGTACTAATTAATGTCATATAAACATTAATAATTAACAGATTTCCTGCTATCTTACCTGCCACAACGTAAGCAGCGCGTACATATTAGCTGCTCGTAATGATCGAACCAATGACCTTCGCCGAGTGTTACAAGAGGCCGAGAGATTAGGTAACGATCAAGTGCGAAATGCGTGCTTGAAGAGACTTACAACGAAAAATAAAACCTAGCTTTTAAGACTGTTTGATATTTATCTGTGATTTTATATAGGAATTGAACATATTAATTATTATAGAGAAAAGATTATATTTGTGCTATGATAAAAAAACGATATATTTAAATGTTAAGTTTTAACCTTAAAAAGTGTACTTGCATTTGTGTAAAAAGTTAATGGTAAATCTATAAATGCCTATTTGAATAAAACAATGTATTATTTTTTGTTATTAATGTGCTTGGAGCTATATAAACAATGTAGATAAATCGTGTACGAGTATATCACTGTTTTTGGTCTCAATTTGTGATAATCTTTATCAAATAAATTCTTTATTGTGAATTTTAAATGTAATAATTTATTTAATATGTGTTAAAAGATACCTTTTTCTCATAATATACTGAAATTCAGTCAGTTTGATACTAATTTTCTTTTTAACTAGTTATATCTGAGTAAAAACAACTATAACACTGGAGTACTCGCGTGTGCTGCGTTTATCACCCTCGCACTTTTTCGAATATCTTTTTGTCTGTGATTCCGTCTCTTTCTTTCATTCCAAAATAAGAAATAAGACATATTACAATGTCTTACTCAGTGCGTACTGCGTTCGCACTTCGCAATTCCCAGCGTACGCGGATGTTAGTGTAATTTAGCGCCAAAAGTTGTGTGCTACGATCGTAGTACACGCGAGTATGAATCGGGTAAGTAGATTTTTTATATTATTATTTTTTGATTCTATTTTTATTTCTATGTATTTTTCTTTGCATTTATTGTAGAAACAAGTGAAATTATACCTTTTTTATTTATTTTACTTCTTTATCAAAATAGTTTACAAGTTTTAGACAAAAAATTAATTTTGTAATTTTCTTTTTCAGAAATCCATCAGTCACGGATAAAGACTTTGAAGACATTCTCACATACAAATTTAAATTACAAGTGGCTTAATGAAAATGAAGCATAAAATACTAATTTTGATGACGAAGAAGCAGTTGGAAGTGGATCTGAGGCAGAAGCCTCCACTTCCAAGAGGAGGAATTGGTACCAGAAAATATCCAACCTGATTTGCCTGAATATGATGTTGAGACGTTTACCTCTTCCGATGACGATATTCCTCTGTCTAATGAGATCACGTAACGCTGGTGAGTTTTACACAAAGTGGAGAAAAAGACCCCTGCCAGACATGGGAAGACAAGCCCAAGACTTGACTATCCGCATACCTAGCGCAAGGGGCTCTTCTACATTGGCGTTTGACCTTATGAAACCATATATGTTATACAGAATGAGTATGACACAGATTCTAAAGAGTATTCGTACAAGGATAAGAAAACTTTTGAACATCCCAGAAGATCCAATCATTCCTGAAACTGGTAAAAGTGGAAGAGTGGGGCATTGTTACATCTGTGGCAGATCCAAAAATAAGTCCACTAGAATATGGTGTAAACAATGTGATAAATGGACATGCAATGCTCATCTCGTAAATATATGCCTTAACTGCCATGGAGCAAATCGAAAAATTGATTGTTTTATATTCTTTTAAGGACCTAATGTTAACTATTGTGATTTAAGATTTTTCAAATGTCTAAGAAATGGTTACCAATTTAAACTAAGAGCCTGATTTATGACTGAATTTGTAATTGATAATAAAGAAATATTACAGATTAAAAGCAGTTTTTAATTTATCACATCTTTTTAAGGAGATGCTAAGGTCTGAAAACGTGCTACAATTATAGATCACACGAGTGAACGGTGGTCAAAAACCACACGAGTACTGCAGTGATAATTTTGACATTTGATATAAATCATGTTTAATGGGCAATTTTAGAAACTGGATATATAAATGACAATTTGTTGTCAATTAAACAATCTATACACTACTTGTTTAGTAGGTATGCAACATAAAAAAACATGACATCTTTTCCAGTAAGTTTATTATGTAAGTTTTAAATATTAGAAAAGTGACAATCTTTTACCAGCAGCCATTAAAGGAAGACTCCAACTCTTCATATCTCTTTAGAGAGAAGAGCACATTTAATGGACCTTTACCCGTGGCTGAGGCATTGGCATGGTCTCTTTGCCTATTTGCTTAATCTTAGACTCAGTTGATATAACTTCATTAAGTTTATTACTGGGCTGTCATTGCCTTCTTCTTGGGTTTCTTTAACCTTTTCAAGCCATTAATACTGGTTTTGAGTAGATTAGAATACGCATTTGTAAAGTTTTGTACATCTTTCTGTTCAATGACTGTTGATATTTTTTTACTACGACACTGTGCCCTCACTAGGCATTTGTACTCTGGATTTGGAATAGCTAGTCCACCCTTAGGATTAGGTGTTTTGCGGCCATCATCTAGAAATAATATTTAATGTAATTATTTTCGATAATGGTAAGAAAAATAGTCGTAAAATGTGTAGTCTTACATCTTTTCATTGTCACCGTTACTGATCCCGCAGTCCTTGCATTCTGAAAAAGCTTAGTCAATTCACTTAGAAACTAAAACAAAAGAAAATATTGGTTAGTTCAGATACAATGAATAATTTAATGAGAAGATAATTATGAATGTGTCAAATTATACTCACGATGTCGTTATCTAATAAGACCATTGTTATGAATTCTAATTTTTTGAAAACTATGATGATATATCCAGGATAACTAAACTAAATCGAAGGCATTGCTTGCTTAAAATGTGTTTTTCTTCGAATTTAACACGATAGCAGCAATGCTACCAAATTACAAATGTGAAAATTACACGTTACAAATAGGTACTTCAATATGTCATCAATTGTCATAGTCATTTTTGAATAAACTAGGTATCCACTGTTTTTGACACACAACAGAAAGAGAACATTTTGCAGAGCAGATTTTGTATGTTATTTTATTAATAATAATTGGGGTAATATATTATTAAGTTGTATTAAACATTATAAAAAAAATTATTAGCTGTACGAATCATGACCATAGGTAAGAGAGTACCTTTTTTATTTTGTATTGCTTTAGAATATAGCGTTGAAATATACCTACGATATAGCAGTAGCGAAGCTACATACAAAACGATCGAAAAATAAAGCATTTTGGAAGTTCTGCCTGTTTTTTTTTTTTTTTTTTGAGATAAATAGATATCTACGCTACAATGGAGCGTAAGGCTGGTCGATTTCATTTTAGTGAAATTGAAAAGTTTTTTGTATGGTTAGTGGTTTGTTAGATATTTTGTATGGTGCGGGTAGTTTTTGTCTCAGCGCAACACTCGCGATCATCTCTCGATTGAGTGCGTCATTTCGATCATTTTGTACGTATTTTTTATATCTACTAACAGCTAAAGTAGTCTGTGAATGTAACTGACACGGTGCAGCTTTTCAATCATCAATGTAATTTGTAAGTTAATATCACTGATCAGTGATCACACGATACAATAATTAAGGAATAGTACGCCGGCTGAAACAAAAAATCGTCAGGTGCATCGTGGAGGGAGGATATGCGCCAGCTACTACTCATGTAAACGTGTAAAAAAATTCGTCAAATAAAATTATAATACACCTCATAAAATTTAACTAGCAAATGTCAGTGTCGCGTCATTGCTTTAAGATTTTATAGCAATTTTGTATTGACAATATTACTTATTTAATTAAAAGAAAATTAACTTATCATTATTATGAACTTAATATAATAATAATCGTTATAATAAAAAAATATTATTAAATTAATAAAAAGTTACTTAAATTTATTTTAACACTTGCAACGTCCCACAAGCACCAGGGTTGCGCCAGATGACGGTCTGTTTCCTTATCACCTAATCATACGAGATCTATTGAAAAAGATGGCAAGCGGTTGGCTTAAGAACATCACCTAAAATGCAACGATACCTCCCTATATATCTGAATTACATTTTTATTACGTCTGTAATAGACTGTAGACTGTACCTACCTAGGTAGTCAATAATTTTCTCATAGAAAAATAATTTATATGCGTTTTCTAAGTAATGTTATCACTGTAGGACTAGTGATGAGATTATTTAAGCTTATAATAATTTACGCCTAGGTATTCATTATTATAAGCATATGTGGTATGTAGTATTTATTATACTACATTATACATAAGCATATTATATCGATTTTAGCAAAGTATGGCAGCCATCTTGTTTTTGATCCTACGAGTCGAATCGTCACATTGTATTAATTACATTTAACTGAATGTTTATCTTTATCTTCAAAGGCCAGATTTTTCGTTTATGAAGATTATAATTTAATTTTTGGTTTGAGTTTTTTTATTACGGGATAAAAAAATACAGGGTTTTTTTATACGTTTCCGATCCCCTAATGGTTAAGATATCAAAGAATAAAACACACTCAATACTACTTATAAGATTTTTATTTTCATAGCCAAAAACCATGTGTATTTATTATATTAGTTTTATTAAAATATAATCTTTTACGTAAGCTTGTTTCTTATGCTCAAACCCCAGACCCAGTAGACGAGAATGTTATTCTTATTTCTCGACACCCACTAAAGCTGTTTTGTATGGAAATGACGTTTGGTGTCGTCATCACAACGACACAACTTATGTCATTACCATATAAATTGCCAGAAAATCGAAAACAATTTTTATTCTATTTATTTTCTTTAACTTAGATTTAAGTGCGCGTCCGCATAGCGATATTTCACCATGCGAATTTTTTTCGCGCGGATAATATTCCGCGATCGGAGGTACACCTAGTACGCACTACGAATAAAATTTCGCGCGATTTTTGTCACTTTATTGCAGTTCCCGACTGAGACGCACGTTTAACATGGACCACCGAACTAAAATTTATATACCTACGTATATAAAATGAAACGATGACATGCAAACTCTAACTTTTTAAAGGTAACAAGAAGACGCAAAACTGAATTATTAAAGACTAAAAATTAAAGTAATATCGTTCATATAAATTGTGTTTTCATGGTGCTTTAAAATAAGCGAGCGCACGTTGTGATTTATCGCACCAATTCAGTTACTCTATTCTCTCTATCTCCAAAACTATATTTACTACCTTATTTATTTTAGGTACTATTATATATGACCCTTTTAACGTTTTATAAAATGATATATAAATCATCGATATAGACTTATATTTCATCGAGATATAAGATATAAACTGGACGCGTATACAATAACGTGTTTTTGTTTTTCTCTGTTGATAAGTTTTGCTCCATTACATCAAATATATGGCCTAGATTTTCATGAAATTTTGTGAAAAGCTTGACTCTATCAATGATAATAAAATTCAAATATAAGAATTAGTATATATTTTATATAACATGGACTTCTGTATCGCTAAAGTAAATTGATTAAAGTTTTTTCAATTTTTGATTTTCTAACTTCAATATCTCTAAAACTTTAAATCAAATTATCTTGATTCTTATTTATTATTGTTGAAAATTTAATATTAAATGTAAAAACATCATCGTCGATAAGGATTTATATTTCATAGAGTTATAAGCAATTATGTAGGACGCAGTCGCGCGAATTTTAGCGATTTCTCGCCTGATTGTTATTAAATTTAAATTTGTCCCACAGTGGAGCTCTCATGTGCACCAGCGAGATTAATTGCTCTCCATCCATGTCGTCATTGTCTAGCTCTAGCTCCTTCGCGGCCCTCGATCGGGCGGGGGAAGAAACGCACGACATCCCGTGAAGAGCTCCGTTGCGACTGAATGAAACGCGCGAATTTTGTTTCGCAGTGCGGACCTAGCCATACAACTTGATACTTACCCAAAAATTCGCGCGAAAATAAATCGCACCGCAGCGCGTTCAATTTGTAATAAATCACAGATTTTTTTTTCGCGCGAATTTTTTATCGCCGGTGCGGATACTTCCATAAGATTCAAGGTGTTACAGAATTGCGGAAAAAAATTCGCGCGGTGAAATATTGCTGTGCGGACGCGCTCTAAAGAACCTCTCAGTCTCACAACTCAATCATTGTGAATAATTGTGGATGATTCTAGCGTAAAAAATTAACTCCACTTTTCAAAAAATACATTGTGTATTTACATATGTGTATATAGTCCATCTGAAAGAGAAAGGAATATAGGCGGGCCGCGGGGGTGTATAGAAAGTTAATAAATAATAATAATTTTCAGATGCCAAGTTTACTACATTTAGGCCAGAAACAGGGGCGTACGATGCTTATTCAGAGCTGTTGGAAACTTTAAAGTGAGAAAATACTCATTGTGTAGACAACATTACCTAGGTACCTACAAAATACTTACTTAGTAATGTTCAGTGTACCTACTCGTATATTTTCCTGTATTTTATATTTACCTATCTAACGATGCTTAATGTTTGCCCGAAGATCCAGTTATAAGAAAGGCAGTTGGTACTTCACCTCGTATAGACGTGCAGATGGCATCGCGACACCTCCTGGTAATACCGTCAAATTGAACGATACTGTTTAAAACGCGTAGAAATATATATTAGGTATATACTTAGGCATGCGGCATACGCATACCTAATATTTATATGATTTAAAAAATTAATTACAATAACATTGTCAAACTGATTTTGATTAATATCTAATTTAGTTTAGAATTATATTTTACCTCTAGATATTTCATAAATTCCTATTTTTAATAAGTACCTAAGCAGCAATCAGTGCCAAAGCAAAATACATATTCTCACAATACGATTTTTTTTAAATAATAAACTTATGTTTTTATGTTCTTTTTTTTATAGTCTCTACTTTTAAAGTGATTGATACAACTGATTTTAGGAGAATTATTTGTTCGAATACACTATAAATATTTATTTTAAGCGAAAAAAAAAACTTTTAGACTTGCTTGGAAAATAATAATAATAGAGACAACTTACATAAATTGCTCTGATCCCAAAGTAAGTAGCTGAAGCACTCAAGTGTTATAGTAGTCAGACACAACGAAGGTAACAAAGGTAAATACATAATATTTTATATACCTACAATCAAGACTCGGAAACAAACTTTCGTGCTAATTACACAAATAAATGCACCTACCAGGATTCGGACCCGGGACCTTTTGATGTAGAAGGCAGGGGCACTACCAATTGCGCCAATCGGTCGTCAGAAAATATATTACCTAAATGTAGTGTTTAAATCAAAATCCATTAAAAATGCTAGTAGATACCTATTTTTAAAATGTCCCAACTCTAGAATATTATGAACTCATATTTAGACTGTAGAATTTTAAAATATTTTAGTGCACAATATAACAAAATCAATACAAAGCAAAAAAATGGCTGATTATTGTATTTACAGAAAAGCATTTCGCGCAATAGAGGTCATACTAATAAAAATGATAAGATAGTACAGATTATTTATTATTTACATACTTGGAATTAATGGCGTCTGCTGCGCATGTACCTACGGTCTCAGTATTAAGTGCATTCATAGCAGAAATTCTATTATCTAATACTGACTTTATTTATTGAAATTACATAATTTGCACGTGTGCATTGTTATTTTTTATGTACGTATATAATATGAATTATGTTTTAAACAATAATATAATTCATAAATCGTGTTTATAACGTATTATTAACATTGTAAATAAACTTTTTCGACCGCCTCCTTGGTCTAGTGGTAAGCGCGTAAGTGTTACAACCGAGAGGCCAGGACCTCGATTCCCGGTGGAGATAAAAAAAACTCGGTCTGGCGGGACATAGAAGGCTGATCACCTACTTGCCCCTAAAGAAAAAATCGATCAGTGAAACAGATGTAAAATGCATCTGCTCCATACCCCACTAGGGCACACGGGACTTCATTTTAAATAAACTTTTTGCTTTTCTACAAACTGCGAAAGATAACGGTACGTAATACTTCTATGTTGCGCTGGTGACATTATTAAAGTTCATAGTACAAGGTAAAAAACATTCGACGGCAGTGTTGCCACTTTTAGATATTTCACCGTTTTTAAGGAATTAACAAGTTATTTTTTTTTAATGGGCGGATTCCACACAAAACATTGTTCGCCTATTTCTTGATTTAAATTCATAGGTCATTGCGTGGTAAAACTGGAATGATAACTAAAATAAAATAGTAAAATAAAAAGGACTATGCTGAGTGCCGATTAATAAGTATGACATAACTTTTCATTCTAATAAAGTATTGTTTTTTAAAATGTACATATTTGTAAGTATTTTATAAATAAAGTAGGATAAAATCAAATTGGAAACACTGCTAAGTGTGTTATCGCTCCCTACCCTCTTCCGCCTCCCGCACTTATGTCTATCGATCTAAGGAAATAGGTAATCGCGTTTATTTAATCATAGCATATTATGTTTACTGTATCTGTCAGACACAAGTGAATGTTAAAGCCACAAGCTACCAAAAAATTTTGAAAATTTGTGGTTTTTTTAAAAAAGATACGTTTCACTGACAGTTTATACTTCATACCTACTCCATCAATTTTACACATACAACCTTGAAAAAACACAACTTATTTGTTGAGTCATGTAATTTGTGGAACATTCGTGTATAGAGTTTTGGGTAATCCAACACAAAAAACTGTCAACACTCAACATTACTTTGTTTGACAGCAGTGCTGCTTGACGCGTCCCTGGGATTTCTTTAATCTTTCGTGATTCGCACTTTGAACGTTACGATATTTTTAATTACTTACAATTTGTAGAAATAAATAAAAATGTCAAATCAAGGTAAGGAACAATCAAATCTTATTCAAGTAGTTTATTAATTATTTAATTTGTTTTCAAAGAATACAACTAAATTTAGGTTAGACTTACGTACGCTTAATGAAATTAAGGACCTACTACTGAACTACTGTTGGGTACTCCGTAGGGTGACCCGACCACCTTAAACCTAGTGGTAAACGCGTAAGCATTGCAACTGGGAAATCCTGGGTTCGATCCCGGTAGAGATAAAAAAAAAACTTGGTGTGGCAGGACATAGAAGGCTGGTCACCTACTTGCCCCTAAAGAAAAAATTGATCAGTGAAACAGATGTGAAATGCATCTGCCCCATTCCCCACTAGGGGACTTCACTTACACGAATGTGTCATGGTTAATAACTTAGGTACTTACCTAATCCTACGAGCTGTAAAGCAAGTGTAATATCAAATATGTAATAAATCCTAAATTATTATTTTATACAGATACACATTATTTTCAATTAAAAATCATTATCATCTTATCATCTTATTTTAGATTCCGAGGGCATATCATTAACAATCAAGTACCTCTTATTGCAAGTTTTTAGAACGCAATTAGTATTCGTCACATTGTAGGCAGTAGGTTGAGTAGGTACAAACTCATACTAATTCCGAAAGGTGAGAAATAAAACTAAAAAAAGGTGTTAATATTCCGATCTTAGCCCTTTTTTAAAGCGTTGGAACAGAGGTTCTCAACATTTTTTTATAGGTCTGTTGAGATTGTCTTATGTGGATATTAGTATATAAATTTAATATTTTGCAAATATTAAAAGATCGGTCATGTGACGTATAGCATATTCAATACACGCAACCGTTAGCTGTATATATTCTGTAAAAGCTCCAAAGCGAGGAACATTATAGTTGGCCCACACAGCAACGTTGCCAAAACTAAATTTATTAGTACTTTTAAGTTCTTTCTCATTTTACCCCGACGCACCCTTACAAAGCAATTATTAACTATGACATACACAATTATATTTTTAAAGGTATTCATGTTAAAGCTGCAATAGCATCAGCCAGCATTATCGGTGGCGTATACGCAGCCTATCACCTGTATAAAGAGTTACAAAAATCCAAATTGCCCAAAGAGTGGACACAAGTTGGAACCCTTAAGAATATGTACGCCTATCCAATTAAATCTTGTGGTCCAGTCATTTTAAATACTGCAGAATGCAGTATGCTTGGCTTGAAAAATGGTTGGTTAAGAGACAGGTACATATTTAATTACATAATAATATAATTATCATACATAACCATGACAAAATATAATAATTAGAATCCTATGCGGCAATCTTTTAGGTCTTAATTAATAGAGTGGGTAATTGTTAAATATATCTATAGGATAAAGGATTATTTACAATGATGAGTTTGTAAATTTATACAATTTCTATATAGGATGTATAAATATTTTCATGCTTCTTATTGTAGCAAATATTGCGGACTAAATAATTAGAATAACACCTTGTGTATTAGCGTTATTGCAAATAGTTTGAATACATAATATCACATCACGTAAGTACACCTTTTTATCAAGTCCTTTTTTCTTGACCCTGTATTACATTGGCAGTATAAGACTCCGAAATTATTTTATTGTATTTTATCAAAATTAACTAAGTATAATGATCAATATATTGTTTTAGAGTTTTAATGGTGGTGGATGAAAAATACAACTTTATAACAGCAAGAGCATACCCAGAGCTTCTTTTAGTTCAACCATCTATCAATAATTCGGTCCTTACTTTAAATCATCGCGATATGGAACCACTGTCTGTTAATTTAGCTGAGGTGACCATTTTTAATTTAATTAGGTTATGATTTTAGAAAATATAATTAAAAGTATATTTCGCATGACGCATACGTTCAAATAATTAAGTATGTATATTTAAAGCTCTAGAGCTATTATATTCGAGAAATCTAACCTCAATATAAAAAATATCTTATATATAAAATTCTCGTGTCACAATGTTAGTTACCTTACTCCTCCGAAACGGCTTTACTGATTTTTACCAAATTTTATATGCATATTCAGTAGGTCTGAGAATTGGCTACTATCTATTTTTCATACCCCTAAGTGATAAGGGTAGCCCACTTCAAAAATTAATATGGCAAAACGTTTGCCGGGTCAGCTAGTATTTTTATAACATTCTTTTATTACTGTTTGTAAATGTTTTAAAAATTTAAGGTAATTGCGTTGCAACCTGTAAAGAATGCTACAGTTTGGTCGGTGTCGGTGCCAGTTCGTGATTGTGGTTGGGAAGCCACCGAATGGTTCTCAAGGTAATATATATAAATATATCGAAATTATAATATAAAACTATCATAAATGTTTAGCAAAATATTTTTTACAGACTTCTAGATAAATCAATCACCAACTATAGATTGGTATATTACGCATCACAAAAGTGCCACAATTTAAGAAGCACTACAAACAAGATCTACAAGTTTACGAAGAACGATACGGTATGTTTATATACCTATGTATATAAAATTATTATATACAATATATGCAATTTAGAAAAATATAGCATATACTACAAAAACATAAGATTTAGAGGGTTGTTGGGCCCGACAGACAAGTGGGAACAGGGTTTAAAAAAAGTAGGCAAACGATATTTAAAATTTACAATCCTTCTGTGCCTACATAATTTTCCAAATGAATTAACAAAAGGAATTGTGAGGTAAAAACCTATTATTTGAGAATTGTATCTTTATGTAATTTTTAGTAAATAATAAATATTTTAGGGTGCCTTTCCAGACGAAGTTTCGTTCAATTTGATAAACGAAGCTTCAGTTGGAGAATTAAATGGTCGTCTAAAGAATTGTCAAGTGACACATCGCAATTTCAGACCCAACTTTGTGTTGGACGGTGCTACAGCTTTTGACGAAGATAATTGGAAATTTGTCAAGATAGGAAATAATATTTTTGAAATTATCAAACCCTGTACTCGGTAAGCAGATTACATAAAAAAAAATCCTAGTGGTAGATAAAAGGGCATCTTAACTTTTATATTACGAATTTTTCTAATAGTTAATACAATGTGTTAATACAAATGTAACTAGTTTTCGAATCATAAATTGCTTTCAAAATATCTCCCATTCTATTTTGATCGTTCGTATTGTATAGTTTTTGTTCTCCGACGGTTATGATGAACCCTTTGTCTGTACAGGTGGTTATTATGTAATAACAAAACTATTATTATAATTTAAATATTATTAGTTATATAATAGTTTATATTATAAAAAGGATAACATGTAACAAAATAAAAATCGTGTAATTTTTTTTACGTTTTTATATAGTTTAATGTGCAAGATCGTATTAATGTTAAATAATTCTGCTTTTAACCGACTTCAAAGAAGGTTCTCAATTCGACTATATTTTTTATTTTATTTTATTACCTCAGAACTTTCGACTGGGTGAACGGATTTTGATGATTCTTTTTCTTTGAAAGCTGGTGCTTCCCTTGTAGTCTCATTTAAAATTCATCAAAAGTTCTGGTTTTACAGTTCTATTTGAAGTCGAGTTTTTTGCTAAAATTATTGTAATTTATGTCTTAAACTTTATAAAAATGAATTGCGATAGTAGAATCCATGTTGCTTTATTTTTAAATGTTAACCTTTACAATTATTATTTCAGATGCGTGCTGACCACCATTGATCCGGAAACAGGAGTTCGTCATGCAAAAGCAGAGCCTTTGGAGACATTGAAAAGGTCAGCTTCAAATAGTTTGAGAAAAAATTATTACTTATGACTTATTATTACTTTTAGTTGCTAGGGTTATCTTTGCACAACACTAACTGTCTAATAATTTCAGTTATCGCCAAATAGAAGATCCCGAGGTCCGCAGGAGTGCAGGCAATTCTCCTCGCATGGGTATACAAATGGCGCTGCGCTCAGAGAGCGGTGGAATTGTATCTCTTAACGACCCTATATTTGTTGCTTAACATAATTAATCTTTTTCTTAATGATTAAAAGTGCAACGCATTTCTTTTGGAAAATGTACAAGGATTTTATTTATGTTTTACGATGAAAACAAAAATTGACGAGACTACTTATTAAATTCTCACAATTTGTGCTGCAATATTGTTGGTATCGCTGTTGGAAATGAGAAGGCGCCCAAAAGTACCTCCACCAGTACCTTTTGTCAAATGTCCAGGGTTCACAACCACGCAACCATTCACCTCCTGGAAATAACGACTTTTGCAGTGTGACAAACCCATGATTTCGGATTTAACATTGCATATTATTATTATTGCAATTGACAATAACTTGCATCGTCAATTAAAAAGTTAACTTGAATTTGTTTATTTATAGGTGACATTTAAAAAAATCAAAAATTAAAATTATAATGATTAAAAATAAAATTTTGCATACTTCTAAACTGTTGTTACACATTGTAAGGATGCGATATGTATTCTGAAAACTTTATAATCCTATTGCTGCAAAAACAAGGCTATATAAAGTATAAGGAATTCTTCGTAAGCAAATTAAGTTTTCGTACCTTAACAAAGTACCGAAAATTGGAAGGTAGTATTAATATGTGTGGCGTACAAGGCAGCTGCGCGTGCGCCGCCCACAGTGGAGCGTCAACGCGATGCGTGGCTGGCGGCGGCCATATTGGGTAAGCGCATTGCTGATTTAATACGTGACTTGCTAGGCGAGATAGCTTGTCACCACCCATACCCCTGTGAAAGATTTATGTGACATGGTAAAAGATCGAGTTTTAGAGACAATCTTTCAACTAATCATAAAAATTCTTTTGAATTCAGATACAATTCAAGAACGCATCTGGTCTGAGAAAAGGAGCCGAGACATAAATATCTCCGATTATAATAAAGACAACTACTTTAAAAATAAAGGAGCAAAGCATTTCCAAGCGCCATTCAATTCGCTTTGACAATTTCACCAATTGGATACGTTGAATTTACGTTTAATTAAAAGAGAATTCTCTCAACGTGCTAGTTTTTTACATTTAAGAAATACATATTATGATATATTAGGAAATAATTACTAACATACAATGATCTCACGCTCAAGTCACAGAACTTAAAAGACTTAAAACTTTACACAGCCGGAGCGTTAGTTGTATTCAATTTTACTTACAGAGATATTTCCTCCTGACTTATGTGCATAAGGACGTCAGTGCTGGTGGCAGTAATTATCACACCATTTATGTTTAAGGTACACGGGTCAGGTACAAAGTGGATGTTAGGAGGCTGCTTTCTCACAAAGTAAGGTGGAGTTGGATAGATGTTCACATGAAAGGCATCCTTAAGACTGGATACTATGTATAATTTTGTGTTGGAGCTGAAAATAGATTTCTATGCAAAGTACAACTATGAAAGAAGTAGAAGCTGCAGACATGTAGAATCTCCTCCTTTAGATCCTCAAAGCGTTGCAAATTATTTACGAATTAAAATTTATAAATAGGAGAATTAGAATAAAATATTAGTTAGTTATTCAATACGTATTGTGGTAGAGGTCTTTCCGGAGAAATAATGTCAAAAATTCGCTGTTCAAGAAGCGTAAAATGCCCCACGTCAGTTTTATTATTTATCATTTAATTTGATATTTAATATTATTTTCTTAAAGGATCCCGTCTATATAAAACTTACCTAAAAAATTACCCGTTGGGTAAGTTTTAGAACTAATTTTTAAGTCATGGATAAGTGACACAATCGACTTGAAACTGTATTCAGAATTGTAGTGAGACAACATATTATAAAATAAAGCCCCTATCAACTTAAAAAAAGCTGAACGGATTATCATGCGAAGTTCACCAATATATAGTGATTCGTGAGAAAGTTTTAGGTATATAATTTGCCTAGGTTTTGACTAACATAAATTGGTCGAAATATGATGATAATTGTTAGAAGTGTCGGAAAAAAAGTCAAGCCACATATAAGTGGAATATTCATCTTTTATAGATCTACAAAAAAGCCCGCGGTGGCATATAAGCCTTTAAAGGATAGCTTACTATACCCCTTCTTATCTTTTACTAGCGGTACGAAGTTCGCGGGGTCAGCTAGTTACTTATAAGTTAAGCTAATTTTAGTTCATATACAAAAACAATTAAGATTTTTTTTTTACCTTGTCGCTGCAATTTCTCCTAAGCCATCAATAAGTTTATCAAAAAATGATTTGAATGTTTCGGCCATTGAATTATCTTTAACTTTACTATGGTCTGCGTCTAAAAACGGTCCGGTCATAATAACAGCGTGAGGTCGATGCGTATTAATGAACTTAACTAAATCTTTTAGCGGCTCATAGTTAAGATTGTTTGATGTAGTGTAGGGGCCCGCTGCTGCTATCATCGATACATTACCTGAAATATTGTGGCATAAAATTTTACAACCAATTTCAAAAAGCAGGTTCTCAATTCCGGTGTATATTTCTTGTATTTTGGTTACGCGATTTGGAAGTTAATAGTAAACCGATATGTATATATCCGAGTTCAACCGATTTTTATGGGTATTTGGTAGAAAAGTACATATTCTTATACCTAAAGGTCATAAAATATTTATCAGTCTCCTGCCCTCACCCAAATTTAGTAGGACACAGCTAGTATAAAATAAATTTTTACCTAGGTGTTCATTTAATTGAGCACTTTTTTAAAAATTCATCAAAAATAACTAAAAACGACGACATGTTAGTTTCAGTCTCTGTTTATTATTACGACAATCAGAAAAGATCCACTCTAAAAACATGAAATGAAATATTTATAAAAAAACTATACTATAACTTCAGACTACTAAAACTAATAAAGAAAGTAATTCTACAATGAAAATATTTGGAAGTCAGTGCTAAAATATAACAGAAACTTATATTATATAGAATATTTAACTCTTAGTTTTTAAATAATAAACAATTTTTTATTAAATAATAAAGGAAGTTGTTAATTAGTTTTATTTTCCCTTAAATTTTTTACGTACCAGTTAACGAGTTCATCATATCAACTTTTCTATCTGGGACTGGTTGAGCCCCGTCGTAAAATATCTCTTCCGCAACAAATTTGTTCCCGCGCGGATTACTTCCTCGCATAACTACAACTTGACCAGGAAAAAGGGCATACTGCTTTAAGCTAAAATGTTAATATAGAATTTTATTTTTTCACTTTGCAACACCTTTATGTCATAGCTTCAGCGGGACAATGGTTTAGTTGTAAAAATTGCTGTTAATTACGTTACTATTAGTAAGGTATAGTAACTTACTATAATATGTATAGTACCTACTTTTGCCTCACGCATGTGCGTGTGCGGATGTGTATCCGCAGCGTGTTTGTACACTAGGTTACCTACCACAAGTAAAGCGCGCGTCGCTTCGTGAGATAATGTTCTATAACATTAGTTTCTATAAAAAGTAGATGTGTCTGACCACTAAGGCTACACAAATGTTACTTACTTTTCAATATCTACCGAAACTGAGGTACTCAACGAATTCTCCCAAGTGCCCTGCAGCACTACGCTTTTGGCGTTAAGCCTCGCATCTGCGTCGCACTCAATACGCCCTGATACATACGCTTCCGACTGGAATTAAATTTACTAAAACTGTAGGTATATGTTAATAATTTCCCTTAATATTATATATTTCAATATGATCATGTTGTCGATTATTTATTATAATAACATTCATCTATTATAAAATACTTTGTAACTGCTATGTTGCCTAATATTAAAAATAATTTCAAAACAAAATTATACCTGTGTTTTATGTGTGACCGAAATAGATTCAACAATTCCTCTTTTCTTCATAATGCATTGCGAAATATACCGAATGTGATTATCAAACATACTTGCTTTTTCATGAAGTAACTCGAAACCAAACCTAATGGAAATATACAAATTTAAAAAACAATTTGTAAATTAAACACATTTGGAAGTTTCAACTAATTAATAATTATGCTTATTCCAGTTAGCTATCAATGACCCAGTATGAATGAAGAGTAGTGATTCCTGGATATATATTCATTCTATACTCATCATACTCACATTGCCTTTGTGTACAAATCTCCATCTTCATTAGGTAGTTGTGTGATATTTAACTGTAGCATATTTAAATTATTACACTCATTTATATCTCGTAACAGTTGGTCAGGGCCATACGAATGTACGACGGAACCCTGATTTGCTCTCGATGTGTATTGAATTGAAGATCCGCTAAAACAAAAACAATATAACCATATCATGTAACTGACTACTAAGACATTCTTCAAATATTGCATCTATGTGAAGTCTCATTTTTTTTTGTGCTTTAATTATTCTTCCACTAACTTTTGGACACTTATTATTTTAACCAGGATGTGATCAATCAGCCTAACACTTAAATAAGCCAGGATTTGGAAGAAGTTTACATATTTTTTTGATGTAATAGGAGACAAACGGGCAGGACCCTCACTTAAGAGTTAGTGGACCTCTGCCGTCCTTTTATGGATAGATACGCACTTTTCTTTAAGACCCCTAAGTCTAGTCGTATGTGTGGCAGAAAATTCCTAAGAAAACACTTAATTTTGTTTCGACAAACATCGTATAACATAAAATTTATTATTATGCCTCGACGTTCAAAGATGAAATTCAATTGCTAAAATTAAACCGTACCACTCCTCTGAACATTTCCCATGATATAGGTAAATATAATACCTGTAAGTTCTTCAAAACATGGCAAGTATGATAATATTATTATTATCATATAATAACTAAGAGACACTTGTTCCATAATAAGTATACATAACAAAACAAATATTGTGTTAATATATAATCTATTAAACAGAATTTCACAAAACCGGCGATGATTGTTGAACATTGCTATGGCATGATATGGCCCTTTAAGATATATCCATATTACCTTTTTTGTAATAACAACAAAACAATGTATGGTGGAACTGTTTCTCTTCTGTAATGCTATATAGTCCATGAAGGCATGTCTATCTTCTACTCGCCCTATACCTATTTTATTTTAAATAATTTTATAGTAGTATTAATCTTTATCAAATGGCTTGGTTACCTTTTTGTTACCTTGTTACCTACCTCATTTCATACAGAAGTAGCAAAGATTTTTAAAGGTTTCAGTTGTTTCTATAATAATAATTGTTTTTGTTGTAGCACAGTAATTATTATTCTACTTGTATTCTTGCAGAAACCAAGTATTTTGTATATAATTTAACTACTTCATAAAAAGAAGAGAGGATTAGGTACTTTGAAAATATACACATACAATAATATAATATGACTAAGATGATAAAACAATTTAATTAAATTAATTCAAATTGTATTTTTAAAATAAAAAATCTATATTTACTCACGTTGGAAAGTATGTAACAGGAGATATTTCTTTTTGTTGTATTTGCTCTGGTTCAACTTTAATTATCTGAAAATACAATTTATCAAGTTCAAAAAAACTACTTTTGGACAAAAGAACAAAAGTTTATATCTTTTAGAGGTGGCAAAGATATAAGCAAACTGACAGAACTTTCAGTTACAGTTCTAACCACCAGATGTCAGTGTTCAGGTCAAACATACTTCACTTTACATATTTGCAAGTGAAAGGTATCTACTACATGTTTTGTATCTTACAGAATCCTATCCATTAGGTACCTTATATATTAATATGAAATATTTGAGGTTTGTAGATTGTCTGCAGATTGAGTTGATGGCTGCAGACGAGTATGGATCTAGTCATGTTGATAATACATGAACCAGAAACAAACTCGACTACAAAATATCATCAAGTCAAGTCCTAGAAAAAAACAATTTTTATGTTGTGTGTAACCAAAAATACTCTTATACTTTTTATTACATTCACCAATGAAGTATTTGAAAGCAGTCAATGAGTGTAGATCTAGTCACAAAATAAAACTGTGATACTAGAAGTGCACCCATTTACTGCCAACAAAAATGTTTCTTCTTCTTATATGTGAGTCAAAATTATAGCATAATCCTAAAAAAATATATTTACAGATAAATTCCACCAACCTACCTTTGATGTTGCAGTCATATAATTGGAAAGCACTTCATTATCTGGTCTAATAAATAGGAAACTATTGTTAACAATAAAATATAAGTGTCAGAAAGGAAAAAGACAAAAATAGTAAGATTAATTTTTTCTAAACGATGTAACACTATACAATTCGAATTATTGCGCAAACTATACAACACGTGGATTCTAAAAACGTTTTAAAGGATACTGCGCTGAAGCCGCTGCACCGTAACTCGGCAAAGTTACGGCGGTACCTACATTAAATGTTTCAGTTGTAGGTTTACTACTCGTCCGTTTGGAAAATTCTCTGCTTTCAAGTAAATTCAAATTTTCAATACTTGGAGCAGCCCCATTGAGATAAGTTAAACTAAATGCCATCCACTGCTCTATGAAAGTTTCCGCATCTATATTGTATTCTTCACACAACATTACACCTACGACATGAAATGACTAGATTAACAACCTTGAATAATATTTTTCGAGCGTTAGTTTTTAATGACAACAACTAAGTTTTACAGCGCAGGAAGTTTGCAAACTTTTAACATTCACATAAGTACAAAGTTCTAAGCAAATAAAAGTTACTTACATTTACATAGAACATCGTTTTGTACTTCTATTCCCAAAAACTGAAATTGCTCAGTCACCAAATCTTGGGTAGCCATTTTCTGAAAAATTGAAACAAGAACTAACTTTAACGAATAACGAAGAAAGATCAACGAAGCGATGAGGCGAATGAAGGAAGCGAGGAAAAGAGCGCCAATCAAAAATGAAAAATATCCCTAACGTCAGCCGAGCTGTCAATTGTCATAGCAAAATTTTTATTTCAACTTTATTACAGATTCAAAATAATCAAATATTGCACATAGCCTACATAAAACATGTGGTGCTAAAATTTAAAATAATCCAGTGCAGTTTCAAAAAATTGTAAAAATTAAAACCAATATTTATAATTACAATTGAATCCAAAACGAAATGGCTTAGACAAATAATGTTGCCAGTGCAAATCGCACAGTAATAACTATTAAGTTGCTATTTTCCAAACTACATATTAAAAAAGAAAATGATGGATTGATCATTTTCTAAACAGACCCAGAAATATATCTGCCCTTTGCCTTAATAAGGGCTTTCGGTATTTCACTTTATTTTAAAAAATAATCATTTTTTTTAAGTAACTGACAATTATTTTCATTACACATGAATTAACTTTATAGTTACAGCTGTGCAAGCATGTGGCCGTGAACACAATTGTCTCGGCCGAGCGCGCACGAGCGCCTTTGATTTGTGCTGCAAAACCGACACCGCTCCGAAGTGCGGCAAGTGGTCGCGAGCGATTGCAAGTTGTGACAAGCGACACCAAATGATTTCTATACACGCTGGCGCTTGCCTTTACTCGGCCAACTAGGCGAGCGACACCGAGCGATGGCAAGACAAACATACTGTCTATACGCTGGGATTGGCCTTGACTTGGCATCGCTCGGCCAATATGTAATATGTATAGCAGGCTTATGCAGTAAGCGCTATTCATTCGCTACGAGAATAATTAAGAGTATGTCCGGGGAACAGCATGTTAATTAGTCTCTGGTAGATACTGCAACGTATTAATGATATTGCTTTTAGTTTTTATCAATGTAGGCAGAAAGGCCCACTAATAATTTTCCAGACTTGAATTTTTACCTACCTACGTAACGCTACTGAAACATATTTGATATTTTGTTTCCTCGGAGTCCGGATTCAAATCTACCTCCGGCGCGACATTCAAAATAATAAATGTACTGACCAAAATTTACATTATATGAGTTTCTATTAAGTATTCATATGTTATGCAAGTTATAGACCATAAGAAATATAACTAAGCATAAAACCTACATAATATTAGGAAGCAATTTGAAGAAAAATAAAATATTATAATTATTCCTATTGAAGTCATTGATTTATGACACAAGATTAGAATTGTTTAGTAAAAAAAATGTTTCAATATACTGCTAGTGTAAGTAATGCTTAAGATATTTATTATAATGTTTTGCACGTAAATAGATCTTACTTCAATTATGTATGTAATTAGAATTAAACTTCTTTCAGAACCTTGTGCGTCGTAAAATATTCAATCCCAGTATCATCAAATATCAGACATCAGCTAGCCTTGCTAAGCTGAAAAAATTACAAGCTGACTTTCAAGTATGTAAAAAAGTCAAATTGATACCAATTTAAAAATCTCCCAACTTGAAGATTCAAATAAGAATATCCCATAAATTGAGACAAGAAATAGATTTCCGACCTATCTGGTTCATTTGAAAGTACTTTGTTTCCTGATTCGTAAAAGTTAAAATCTAAATTCAATTAATTCACTAGTTGTTCAGTATTATGTATAGGATACGTCTTGATCAATGACCATAGTGCACAGAATAAGTTTGTGTAGGTACTAATAAGTATTTTTTTTACCTTAAAACTATACTGCAATCACTAGAAAAATTAACTTTTTCTGACTTGCAAATATTGTTGAACTGCCTTCAACAATAAGTGGCTTGTCTTGTCTATGCCAGTCTATGTAAAATAATGCGGTTGGGGAGACAGAAGGCTGATCTTGTGTGTAAAGAACAGTCAAGTATCAGGAAAAAATCAGTCTGTTCCATTCTAGGGTTTACAGGACTTCAATTTTTAAATATTGTTTAATCTTTTAGCGAGAAGATGGCAAACCAATATGGTTGAAACGTGGTATAACTGACAAAATATTGTACACAAGTACAATAGTCGGTTGTTATGTGGGAATATTTATGTGTTTCAGCATGATCTACAACAATGCTAAACCTGAATCATGGAAACAGAAATAGGATACCTATTTAATTTAAAATACATATTTTTTAGATGAAAAGAAAATTACATATTTAATTAATAACTTTTTTATTGTTGTATCTTGATTGTAAAATTCATTTCAATTTAATAACCTTTGATTTATTGTTTATTAAATTAAAAACTGTATGGATTTCAAGTAAAAATTTATTTTTGTGTAACTTAAAGAACATACGTTTCTATGTTTTAGTTAGGCCCTTCGCTCATGGAGCTACTAAAAGAGAACTAGTTACAAACTTAAATCACAATCGAGTTGCTTGAGCGTCACCGCCCATACATTCTCATTGAGTGACACACGACGCGACTAGTCAGTAACCGGTGAGTAACGCGTTAGCACCGAGAGGTCCTGGGTTCGATTCCCGGCGGAGATAAAAAAAAACTCGGTCTGGCAGGACATAGAAGGCTGATCACCTACTTGCCCCTAAAAGAAAAAATCGATCAGTGAAACAGATGTGAAATGCATCTGCCCCATACCCCACTAGGGAACACGGGACTTCACTTAACGCGTTAGCAACTGATTGCGTATAATGCGACGTGCCGGTCGCCGCGTTACTTGGTTACCGAGTTTTCGTGTTTTTGTTCTGAAAAATGAACAACCTAACCAAAAATATTAAATTTATTATGTTTCACACAGCTCTCGTGCTGCAACTGACAATCTGCAGTTCACATTATTTTGAATATATGGGTGAATCCAAAATCTGCGAAGATTCTTTTGGCGTCTATTAAGATAATAGAATACAATGTCATCGTCATCCACACTCGATCCACTCGACATGTTCGTTTTTTTCCTAATATTTCCCCTTGTTAACCATGTGAAATTGTGAGCACAAATAACAGAACTGACTGAAACCTTGCAACTTGAGTAGCATCGTGTGCGGGTACTTTCTAACTGGTTTGTAATTTGTAATTACTGATTAGTTCCATCATTTTTGAGTAGCTCCATAAGTGAAGGGCCTTAGACAAAGTAATTTCTTAGTTTTTAAATTATTATCTACTTTTCCAATCCACCTGCTTTGAAGTTAAATGAATATTTATCAAGTTTTTAACCTCTCTGAACATGAATATGAAATTTACATGAAGGCATTGTTTGAACTTCAGCAGTTACCACACTGTTTATGCAAAGATTTGCTAGGCCACCCCTAATAAGTCCACAAGTGTATGCCACATACTGAAAAAAATAACAGTTACTTTTGTATAATTATATATACCATACTTTTTTTTAATATGTGAAAGATATATAAACAATAAATAAACTATTTTAGTTAACCTGGAAGGAAAGTACCCTAAATTCCACCTGTATACTTATTAGAAAATATTGCTTACTTCTATGGTGTCAGTTTCTTACCCTTGGTGCGAATTCTAAATACTGTTGTCCATTCGAAAAGTTAGTAAGAAAACGGAATGCATTATCTTGTAACACATATACACCCTGGTGGTTGGTACGTAAATTATCTATTTGCTTTTTATATATACATGTCCAAAAATCTGTGCAAATAAACTTCATTGTGTCTAATTCATCTTTAAACCTTGGCCATTCCCTAGTTAGTCTTTCCATTATTTTATATCCTGCGGCAAACCCAATATATTCTACGACAGATAAATCTGTATCCTATAAAAACAATATAACATTTCATTAAAAATCATTGAATATTCATAAAGATGATTGATACAAGTTTTTACCTTTACCTACCTTATTACTTGTGACATCCTTTACTTGATCTAATGCATAATTTATAATTTCTGAATGAAGTAGCTCAAATAAAATATCATCTGCCATTTTCTACGAAAATAGCTTTTTAAATCAATCGTAATAGTAACAAATAAATCGTAACTAACAAATTAATCCCAGTCTCTAATATGGGGACTCAGAGCATTATGGATAAAACTTAAAAGCACAAAGCTGAAAGCAATATTATTGGGTATATTTTAATTATTTTATGCAAGGGAGGCTATGTAATTTAAATTAGCGATGGGCGTTTATATTTTAAATCGATACAAATTACAAACTACAAAGACATAACAAGAACATGAAAGACAAAATAAAATTATTTTTAGGCGATTTTACCTTAATTTGTGAACACAGACTTATTACTTATAAACTTTCTTTATCGATTCAACGATTTTACCTAAATAATATTTTGATCTACGATTCATTCATATAGATTGTAGTGTCAATTTTTTATTATTATCATCTGTGACAATGAAATACACAGAATTATGTTAGACTATTTGTGGCGAAGTGCATAAAACCTCTTTAGTAAAGAAATTCTGTTATGCGATTAGTTAATTTAAGAACACGAATTCAAAATTCAAGTCATAAAGAATATCATCGTCAAATATTTGCATTCTCTCATATCTTCAGACATTCACATATTAGGTACATTACCTTCTGATGTCCGGATCAATAACGAAATAATCTTAGTATTTTATATAATATTCTTTACAATGTAATTTTCTTTATTTTACTTCTATTAAACTAATAACAATTTTCTGGAGTATTACTGAAGTATACCATCAAATACCAAGATGGAATAGAAGCCGCATTCAATCAGCTAAATAATACCAACAAAACGGCTTCATTTGGTGACCACCGACGAAGTGCGTAACGTGAGAGGCCCGTTGCAAATTCATTGGATGGGCCTCCTCCCCCCAATATTTTTTTTATTTTATAATACTTATTACCGTGGCATTTTTCTGACTTGCCACCCTGTAGTTACGCCACTCCACCGACGCATCTTCATCGGGTTGCCACCCGACTTTTAGCTGGTGGTCTCATTTGAAATATAAAAATTGTTCTTCATAAAATAAAATTATTATCTATCTTTAAAAAATATATATTTGTTTTTGATGTGAAACATCTATTGCGCATCCGCAATCGCGCGCGTGAAGGCGAAAGCGAAGCATCCGCGAAGCATGAGTTTGGATTTAATTCGCATATTCTTCGCGGCTTCGCGGCTCGTTCTCCGAAAATTGTCGGTTTTCTGTCCCGTGACAAAGGGCTCACAGCGCACGTTCAAAGGGGTGCGGGAAAAAGAGGGATGACTGAAATAAGATTCACGCCGACGCAAAAGCCGATTTCTGGCGTGGCGACGCATGCCGTGGCGACGCATGCCGTGGCGACGCATCGCCACGCTATATGTTTGTATATATATACAGTCCGTATGTATTGATATATTATGTGTATATAGTATAGGAGCCCACTATACAACGACTTTCACCGAGATGTTTATTTGATGAAACATGTTTTATATTTAATTTAATATGTCAATAAATATATTGCATATGGGTTGTCTAACAAATTTCAGTCCAGTCATATAATTAGTTAATAATAATTTTAATTATTTATAATAAATATTAATAATAAAATTAGTTAAAAATTTAAAGTAAATTATATATTGTGTTGGCTTGATTGAGCAGTAAATATCTTCTAGATAGTGTTACAGTGAAAAGAGTCTATATAGTCTTCATATAGATCTTTTTGCTCTGTATAAATTTATTTTTCTATATGTCATTCATTTTTCTATCTATTGTTTTTTTCTATTGAACATGTTTTGTGATTGTATAATATATTATGTAATAAATATCTTTATTATATATTAAAATCTTTAGATTAAAATTTACAGCCTACATGTATATTATTCTACGAGTTGGTTACAATAAATGTATAAATAACATAAAACATTAATTCGCCCTCTATTAAATAGAAATAATAACATTGCAAATGTCATGTCAAATTGTCAATTAATTTAAATTTAACTAAGTCGGTACGTAATCTGGCAAACTATAACCCGCAAGAAATAAGATAGCTATTAGCCAATAGACTTGTATTCAGGTTATGAAAATAAAAAAGTAGCAGGATCAATTCTGTAAGTTTAGACTTAAGCGTTTATATTTTGTTATAACGTTATCTGAGAGTGAGACTATAGTGAGTTGTTGACTGTTGTAGAATATGGCGGAACGGAATATATTAACTAGATGTGTTTGTGCTATGATTTCTCATAAATTATTTTGAAATTTGAAGTCACTTAAGTGAGTGTAATTTGTATGTGAATTAAATACCATTTTCTTTTAAACAACGAAATATTTAACAAAACGAATTAAATGGATGTAAATAACTTTGCTGAATTAAAAGATGGCGATTCGACACGATCTCTAGTTATAATAGAAGCGCCATCTATAGTCAATCTAACAAATCCAAAGTCAGATGGAAATGTAAAAAAAAAGCGACGTCGCGGCAAAACAAAGCGTAAAATAATGAAGCCTTATTTAAAGATATCTTGGCAAGAAAGAAGAAGAAACGAGGCGAGAAACAGCAAGAGAAATAAACGGTTTCGCAAGATAGTTTTAGCTAAAACACAAGCACCTTTTAACAATAATCAGTTTTTGATGGAAATACATAAGCCTGAACCAGAAAATAATATCTTTAGGACCCCTTCAGCCCGGACGCGCGATTCTAGTTTCAGCATTGATTCTGAAGACAATAATTATTTTTTTTCTTTGCCTGAGGATGAAGAAGAATATTTGACTAAAGAGTTTTCCAGTGTTTATGAAGATGCACAATGTGAACGTCTATCTAATATGTCTAAAAATGAATTAATTGAAGAATATCTTCTATTGGAAGCAAAATATGACACTCTTGTTAAAAGAGCAGAACGTTATAGATCAAAAGACAATGAAGAAAATAAATGTGTGTCTGTTGCTGACAAAGATTCGAAACCAAACTCAATTAGTTTATTGAATGAAAATGAGTTTTCTGGTCCTCCAGATACAGTACCAGATAAACAGACCTTATCAGATATTTTACAGAGGCTTAAAGAGCAAGAAGAGCAGATCAGAGAGCTTCAATTAACTAATGAGAAGTTGAGAGTTGAAAATGAACATTTGCAACAAAATCAAACCATGAGTGAGGATTCTGAAAGTGATAGCTCATCTAGTTCAGACAGCTGCAGCACATCAAGCAGTAACTGTAGCCCTATACATGAACCAGATTTGGCTAATAATGAAAACCCACCTATGCAAGTCAATGGAAACCATGATTCTAATATTGAGAATGGACATCATCTCATGAATGGTTTTCATTCACCAACAGAATAAATTATAAGATTTATGTTATTAACACAATGTATTTATCACAATGAAGTGAATACCTTCAAATTAAAAACTTGCAAATGTTATTTTCAGTGAAAGAATTTAATATTCAAAAATTTGAATTCGCATGTAATGTGAAGCAACTCCAATCATTTACTTGCCATCATGTTATGAATTATAATATGAAAAAAATTGTCAGTGATATGTCACTAGATTTAGTAAAAATTCTGTGATATCAAATTGGAAGATAAATATCTAATTGGCACTTGATACATTGAACCGCTTCCGTGGCTAATTGATTAAAGTGTCTGCGTGTTTTGCCAGATGTCTTGGGTTCGAATCCGGGGAAACAAATGTTTCAATTGGGTAGTCACAGAAAGCTGATCACCTACTTGCCTCTACAAAAATGATCAGTGAAACGAATACAGAAATGTCTTCCCCATGCCTCTTTAGGGGTTACAGGAATTCATACACTTGATATATAACACAGTTTTATTCTTTCAATGCTAGTCATCTACAGAAGAACATATTACAATAAAAAATCTTTGATTTATAGAACATGGTAAATTCAATTTATTTGTATGCAGATTTAGGGTGGTGATACTGTTAGCATTGTGTGTATAATTTTAATTCCAGAAATGGATCTCACCATTATATTTATTACTTGATAATTTTAATATTTTCTAATAGTTGCCCTAATATATGTAGAATTTTGTAATTCAATGTTACACACAGTATGTGTTATATTGTGTGTAACATTGAATATATAAACTCAAAGCACAATTTATGTTAAGTATCTAGTATCTTGCACAGACATAAGAATAGCAGTTGTTTGCATAATATTATGTTAGCTTTTTATTGATCACTTCCATGTTTAATAATTGTAGTTGGTAAAATAAGAACATGTAAGAATTATTAACAAATATTTATATTTCCTATTGTGTGAAATTGGTTCACATTTTATCCTCAGAATTAAAATAGTTGTGTTAGAGTTTAGCATTATAAAATTACAAACAATATAAACAAGTGTAGTATTGTTAAGCACATTAAAAATAGAATACAAATTTTATCAGTTTTCTAAAAAGTTAGTTTAATTATTATTTTATGTTATATTATTGTAACTTAAAATTTGACTTCATAGCATTTTAATGAACCTAAATTATAAATATTAATTATAATAATTAAAACCTAAGTATAAAGGGAAATGTGTGAATTAAGAAATACATGACTTATGTAGAAAATTTTTATTGTTTTATTAAACCATCAGAGTTTTCTCTGTTTTGATGTTGACAGTTTTTTTCTTTACCTTTGCCTCTGGAGCGTGTGGATTAGTGCCTTTATAAAATTGTTTTAAGAGATTCATAGCTTCATCTGCTAAGATGCTGCCAGTTAATTTATATCCATTGCTGTAAATATCACTTACATCTATTACAGTGCTGCCTCCAAATCTATCATTTTCACAACCATAAACAACTTCTTTAATATTTAATTGTTTCAAAGCACCTGCACACATAATACAAGGTTCCACAGTTACATAAACAATTATTTCCTTAAAAATATCTAAAATATCATCCTGGCAATTATTTAAAATTTCATCTATGCAGTTTATTTCAGCATGTCTAGTAGGGTTTCGAGTTTCATTAACTCTGTTTCTGGATTGCGCAATCTTTATTCCATTTCTAACAAAAATACATCCTACTGGAACTTCGTTTGCCTTTAGAGCTTCCTCAGCAAGATCAAGTGCTTCCCTCATAAAATCCATCATTTACGTTTAGAGCATTTAAAATTAAAACCACTAATTATCTAGGTATGTTTTTATATTAGTTTTATTGAATTTGACAGATTTAGTAGGGAGGTGAATTATTAATTTACGGCCAGACACCACAGATTACCCCCAATGCAGATAATCTGTAGTCAGTGGTATAATAGAAGCAAAATTTCTTTTTAATTTTTTTGTAAGTTGCAATAAACAACTAACAAGTTAATAATACGACTCGTTAGGTATCTAAAAAGGGGACAAATGACAACCATAAACCATTGTGATTATTTACATACAGTAATAAATATTTTAAGGATAAAATATGAGTGAAGAGATAGTTTCAGCTTTCTTCTCATGTCCACTTTATAAAGTATCTGATGAGCCGAACAAAAACGATTCGCTGTGTGATGAATTTTTAAAAATAATTGATGATTACAATGAATCTCTTGTAAAGATTAAGCTGCCAGAAACAGTTACACATGTATACAATCCTACCATATATGCCAGATATACTTTTGAGATGTATGTTAGAAAATATTGTAGCACAAAAAAGAAAATTATGTTCTTTGGTATGAACCCTGGTCCATGGGGAATGTCTCAGACTGGAGTATGTACCTATATGCATTTAAATTTTAAACTTGTGTTTCATATTCTTTTCTATGATCAGCAATAAAAAAAAATTTAAACCTTTAAGTTGTAAATTCAAAAGTTTATACCTTTATATTTTACCCTACTTAATAATAGAAAAATTCACTAAAATTTAATACCTATATAATCTAAATTTTAGGTGCCATTTGGTGAAATTTCTTCAGTCCGTGATTGGCTTGGCATTGAAGGATATGTTGGAAAGCCTTTAAAGGAGAACGATGCGCGCCCAGTCACAGGCTTTGATTGTACTAGGACAGAGGTAATACATATATACAATATTTCTGTTAGTAATACTTATTTCTTTCACAGTTTTATAGGCATTGCAATATCTTATCAATTGAAAAAATTTGAAAAGGCATGTCATAAATATAAAAATTGTTTCAAACTTAAAGGTTTTTGCTATAATTTTCAGTTTCAGTCATTGAAATCATAAGCCTTTTCTTAAATTCAAAATGTAATTCTAATAGATTTTGTTGATAGTATAAACATAATAAGATTGACATTCATAAATGATTATGTAAATTGTATTAAGTGAAATAAACTATATTTTGAGTTTAATAGACAAGATTGTGGTTTTTTTTTCAGATTAGTGGAAAACGATTCTGGGGTCTATTTAAGAAATTATGTGGCTCTCCAGATAATTTTTTTGAGAAAAGTTTTGTCTACAACTACATAAATCAGCAATGGATGAATAATAAAGGGTGCAATATCACACCAGCAGATTTCAAAGTAAATATTATATATGTTTAATATCTGTAAAATTTATGTAAAACTATGATAAAAATCCTATTACTTCTAACATATTTATTATTTATCTAATACAATATATTTTTGTCATTGCCAAAATACCAATTGCAAAATTGGTTTTGTGATTTGGTTTAAAGTAAATGTATTATTTCAAAACTTTATAATTTCAACTCGGTGCAAAATTTAAAGATAATATTAATATTTACTCAAAAGTTAATTATTTAGCATGTTTCATATCACTACAACATATACTACTAGGGCCATAATAGGAACTACTCAGGCAAAAGAATATTCTGTGTATAAGAAAGTATGAAACTACTTCCACTACACAGTTCAGTCACTGACCAGCACCACTGCGTGCCATGCACGGAGCGTCAATAATTGTCAGCAAGAATATTTTGATACGTTTTAGTGGGGATAGTAGAGTGTATAGTGTTGGTTTTTGATCCTAATACATTCATAGCACGGTCATACTATACTATGGTATAGTGGTCAGACTGCTTAAGATGTTCTTACAGTGACCAACTTTTACAACATAAAAAACAGATAAACATCAATGACTTTTCTTTTTTCAGATATCACAGATGGAATCTCTATATAATGTGGGAGATGTTATATTTGCAAATGTATTAAGGCTGTATGAAGTTGAAACTGTTGTAGCAATTGGCAGGTTCTGTTCATTAAGAGCACAAAAGGCTATTTCAAGGGACATTCAGCTTAAAAATGTTAAGGTAACTAAAATTTTTACTGTCTGAATATTGAAAATGTTGTATTGGCTATTTTACAATAAAAAAATTACAGGTTATTTATTTACCACATCCAAGTCCAAGAGTTGTTAACAACAACAACTGGGAGGAGAGAGCAATATCATGCTTGAGAACTAACAACTTACTACAGTATTACTGTTTTGACAAGTGTCCAGATTAGAACAATATGATTAAAATACTTTTTTAATTTTTAACTAGAAATAGTGCATAGCTTTTATTGTAGTTTAAGCTTTTTCATTTAAAAGTATTGAAGTGAAAAGTCTAGGTTGAGGACTTAAGTTTAAGTATTGTGATAACTAAATGGATCTCATTATTTTAATTTTAATAAGACAAATACAATGCAGGAACTACTAAAACATTAACTCAAATATGTTTTATGATAGTTTTTTAGTCAACATTTAAAAAAAATAATGTATGTATGTAAAGTATGAATACATACAGCATACTATTACTATATATATATATATATATATGTACTATACTATTTTTAATTACTTACCATGTTATTCATAAAAATTTAAAACACCTCTAAATGCAGTTTCAGTTCAGTCACTCTTTTTCAAATTATAAAGCTTTATTTAAAAACTTTTTATTTAATCTCTGCAATGCAATTGCTGTTTATATTATGTTAGCCTGATTACATTAGGATTGTAGACAGAATATTGGGATGGAATAAGTTTATTATTATCAGATTATAATGTCGCGTTAAAAATCAATTACATCTTCTGTATGGAAAAGTCATGTCTCGATACAATGTAAAAAAGTACCAGTATCGAAAAACGTAACTTGTTGCATCGTTTTTTTTTTCATCGCTGAAACATTTTTTCTATTATGCTAAGGAATGTATAAACATTGTATTATAAAAGTTTGTTGTCATATTATGTCATGTCGCAATATCTGTGTCAAATTTCATCAAAATCGGTACAGTGGTTTAGGCGTGAAAGCGTAACAGACACAGGCAGAGTTACTTTCGCATTTATAATATTAAGAATAAATAATTTTAAAAAAAGTTAATTACACGGTACGGATTCAAAAAATACATTGACAAAACATGGACTAAAGTTTAGTCACAACGATTCAGGTACCTACCTACATTTCGGATTTCGGACTTAATTAAAACGTTCCGTCCCCAATTTGACGTTAGCTTATTTCAAGCCTATTAATATTTAATAGCAATGGTTCGAAGTCAGTGCACAAATATACATATATTAGCGTATATAATATTTTCTGTGGCACAGACTTCATTATTCAAATGACAGGCCTTAAGTCTTGAATCTGGAATTTAAAGTCAACTGTCATGGAATTGGTACCTATTTAGCTAATAATTAATTAATATTTGCATTGATGGGGCATTGTGTTATGTGTAATGTGTGTGAATCAAGGTGCATAGATTTACTACTCCTCTATAACTACTAACCTTGTGTTTGAATGAAATTTCAAGTTTGAACTATAGGTAATGTTTGAAACAACAAACAAACAACACAGGTCATGCCCGTCACGGGGAAAGCATACCTAGTACTAGAACAATAGGTGAACATCTCGGTAAAGTAGTTTGTGACAGCGAAAGTAGAAGTTGATTTACTGCGTGTGTTTTATCAATAAGGAAAATGTCTTTAAAACTAAGTGAGGATCTGGTACAGAATTTAACATCAAATGTAACTACTCCACTTGTTTTCCGGGGTTTCGTCAATAACTGGGCCATATGTCAGTGGGATCTAGAGAAGTGGATGCAAGTTTTTGGAGAGAAAGAAATTCCTTTTCGTTGTATGAGAAAAGATTTTATATCAGACGAACCTTGTTGGGAAAGAAAATGTAAGGTGAAGCAAATGACTTTCAAGGCATTTGTTGATAACATGAATACTAGTTCTGAGTGGATGTATTTTGACTATAAATATCTGCATCAGTGGTTTGATGGAGACAGTGAATTATGTAAGGTAAATTCCTAGTTTACATATTAACTGTATTATATAATATTTATGTAACCTATATAAACCTACCTAATATTTTTTTGCATTTATTGATAGGATAACAAAAAAATATTATTTTAGGGATTAAACTGGAAGCAATTTGGTTATGCCAAAGGAGCAGCGGATACAACTCTTTGGGTGGGCAGTGATGGATCTCATACTCCTGCACACCAAGACACATATGGTTACAATTTAATAGCTCAAGTTCATGGAAAGTTAGTTCCATTTTATAGTTGAAAATTATATGGTTTTTAAAATAATAAAAAGGCTAGGTCGTATATATTGAGTTAATTATTTTAAAGTAGTATACCTGATTTATATATAGTTTATATTTTCTAAATTTTTAGAAAAAAATGGATCCTGTTCCCACCAGAAACTGGAGGATTGAAGCCAACTAGAGTTCCATATGAAGAATCAAGTATCTACAGCGAATTAAATTTTCACTGCCCCTATAATTTGGAACCATTCAATGGTATGATTTAAAGTTACAGTACAATAAAGTTTCCTAAAACCCCTTTCTTACTATAATATCTACTATAGTAACATCTAATGCAAAAAAAGAGAATGTTGATCTAATAAAGTTAAATATTGTTAAGGTTTGACTGGTGGCCGTTTAGTTGTGCTCTCAGCGGGAGATGCTCTACTTGTTCCAAGAGGCTGGTGGCATTATGTTCAAAACATTGACCCAGTGAACATTACCCTCAATTTGTGGCTACCACACGTAAGTTGATTCACTTCAACTGCATAGAATTTTGATAAACAAGACTTTGTTATTTCCTAGGCCTCCAGGGATGTCCCATCTTGTTTGATGAAAAAGTGGTGTAGACAAACTATTTTATACTATTTTGGTTTTTGTACTAAACCACTTAATTTAATTGTTAAACTTTTGCTAAATTATTATTATTAAATAACTTCATTGCTTTTTGTTGAATTATTGTCCTTAGGCATTAAGATAATCGAAAATCCGGATAATCGAATGTATGGATAAAAGTGGGTTTTATGCATATATAGTACATATATGTTGTGTTTATTAAAAACAACAAATACATATCAACAAAAACCAATGTTTATTAAAAGATACATTTTCCAACATACAATGTATGCATTTATTTATGTACATATATTTAAAATAATTGGTCAATGTTTGTAATTCGAATAATCGTGAATCCGTATAACTAAGGGCCGGATAATCGAGTTTTTACGGTACAATCATTGATGTATTAAAAACTTTATTACATCAATTTTACCAAATCGTGGTTTTTAATACATCAATGTGTACAATTAATAGTATTTAGATGTTTACTACTTTATTATACTAAATTTCATCAAAATACATCAGTAGCAATTTGTTGTATAGAAAACAGATTGATAGACTCTTGCTCCATTGTAACCTCATTTTTAGATATTGAAAAATTGTATCGTGGCTATGTTCAACTAATGGAAATGAGGCAAAACAAACATTAAAATGAAATTAATATTTTCAGGACAAAGACCCATCAGCACATGTATCAGAGGCTCTTATAAGGATATTTATTGCCCAAATGTGCAAGGATTTGCCACTCGAGACAGCTAAAATGCTTATCAATCCAAATGAGGTACTTATTTTTGAAAATGTATGTTTATAATTTAATTAAAAATTTTGCATTTAGGTATTTATTTTAAGTTAGTAGTAATGTTTCCAGTTATGCATAGTATGGGTATCTTAGGTTTATTAAGTAGTCACAAATATGTGTAGATTATGTATATAGTATAGTTATAGTTGGCATAAACCAGAAAATATGATATAACCAGCCACAGTTTATACTTGGACAGTAAGTCGATTACATCTACAATATTACAACAAATTTCTGTTTCTGAATTGTAAAAATAGTAAACGGGTTTTAAAAATTATTAGTGATTTAAGCATATATCAAATGTGGAAGTATTAATTATTCGTCGTAGCAATTGCTTGGTATTATTTGTGAAGCATAGTTTAAATACTATAATTTATTTGCACTGACTCAAGCTGGCATGCAATTACTTGCAGTTTTTTGTTTTTATTGAGTGTGAAATGATATGCAGGTGTATTTAGGATGGATACAGTCAATGTATGATGCCGATCATTAGTCACAGCTTCAATTTTATTAATCTCCTCATACTAGTATGATTTGTAATCTATGTATAAATTTATAAAATTGTATCTAGCCAATGTCTGTAGTCTGTATCTACTTTTATATAAACATTTATATAACAGCGGCAGCAGAAGTTTTTGTCTATTTCTAATAAAAATTTCGTTCTTTAGAATAATAGTTTTGTTCTTTAAGTAATAGCTTCGTATTCAGATCAGTCCTAGAATTCGTTTTATTTGTTATTTTGTCACTAGTACAGTAGTTAAGTGACATTTTATTTCGTACAGTTATTAAAATAATACTATTCATTACCAATTTAATAGATCAGTTTATAAATTTAATGAAAAAAATATCAAAGGGGCGGCGCCAAATTGTTTCATTTCCTTTTCTACTAGAAATTATATTAGCTGTGGAAATCATGATCCTTGGGGGACCTGTTCAGCAATACTAGACGTCTTTTGGCTGAAACGATGACGACGAAGACAATACGTTTTTTTGGGGCTTTGTGAATTATACCTATATAATTTTTTAATGATCTCTTTCAATTAGTTTGACCATACAATTAGTATGACAAACCTTTTATTATAAATACAAAAACATTTGATACTTGATCATATATCTCAATAATTTTAGGTGATTTATTGTGGAATTGATGATAATATATTGTTCGACGACTACATTTTGGCGGCAAATCTACTATTTTGCGGGCAAACCTTATTATTAAAAAAATGCAAAACCAATTAAATTGGCGATAGCTTAAATTATAGCCATTTTTATTAAATCAATGTCTTCGTCGCGTGCATAATATGACATTCAATGTTTCAGGATGACATTGTGGACACACCACTCGCAGTGCTATTTCTTCAGTTAGAAACAGTTGCTAATACATATTTGGATAAGAAAAGACGAATTCGTCGCGCAAAAAGGCAGAAGACGCGAGAGGATGACACAGATTTGCCAGATATAGAGGAGTTTGATCTGAAAGCTCTGGTTGATGATCCGGAAAATAAACTAGAATTTGCTACGGACATCTCCAGTAATGACCTTATAAATATGTTGAAGGAGAATCTCAAAAAGTATGCGAATACGGACAGAGTTAACGATGATGAAGAATTGGACGGTGCTACAAGTAGTCTTTGTCTGACAAAGGCAGTTATTGATGCCTTTAGTCAGAACAATGTGATTGATCTCGTTAAGCATAATCTCTTAGCTTCACTTAGATAATTAACATGAAGTTAAAGAGTTCCAAGTACTCTTTGTATTTACCTATTTGATTTTTCAGAATCGCACGATTTGCAATATTTTATTGTGATTAATTATTTAATAATAATATTGTTTAAAATTAATAAACCATTGCAATGTATTACAGTGGTCTCTTTTTAATAATTTTGTGTTCTGTGAGACTACAGAAATAATATTATAAAATCGTTACATACTAAAAGATACATATATTTTGATAAAACGCAAGAATTTATAATATAGGAATAACAAGTATAAAAATTATTAGAATATAAGTCAAGTTTCGTTTTGATACGCCTTTAGTTGTCAAAACTGCACTGCCCTGCTAATAATAGCGGAGAGAATTATTAAATAAGTTTTATATTACCTTTTTATAATTTTTCTTTTATTAAAAATTTGCTACACTTTATAATTATTTTGTCTTAGCTGATTTGTCAGGTTTGATATAAGCTCGATAGTAGAAATCGCAGAATAGTATTACCATGAAGAGATTCTGGGGAATAAGAATATAGGCTGGTGCGCGTGGAACGGGACACTGTGGCACAATTATTACTGCCAAGAAATTAAATAGCAATAGAGTAAACTGTACCTGGAATTAAAAAAAAATAACGTGTAACAGTAACTACGCCGTTATTATTGAACGTAGAGCTCAATCGCACGAGAACGATTCGTTGTAATTAATTAACAAATCGTATTTTTTTCACGATTTGTTGGTTTTTTGACGGCGGCAACACTTTTTCATCGTCAATAAAAACGAATGGTCCTCGTGTGATTGAGCTTGAGCTTGATATGTAACTTTCAAATTTTACTGTCGTTTATACTAAAAAAAAGTCTTCAATTCAGTCATAACTACATTTAGCTCACGTAAATTTTTCACACCAAATCGGGATTTGAATTTTGTACTTTCGCCAGTCATTCCAATACTTGTTTATTCGGTGCTTTTTTTGAAAAAGGCAATCTATCGATACTTACAATTTGTATTTGGGTCACATATTTCTTCCACCAAAGTGATTTCTTGAAGGAATCGTCCAATGTTGTAAGGAGATAGTAAGAGTACATTATTACGTGCACAAACGAGTTGATTGTTATCAGCATTGTTATGTGACCACCTGAAAAGTTATGTATCTACTGTTAGAGAAAACTTGTTGTATATTTAATTGTTTTCTACTAAGTTTATGGTTAGGTTAGGTTAGGTTAAGAAGGTAAGAGATATATATGATATATGTATATATAAGAGATATATATGATATATATATAAGAGATATATATGATATATATATATCAATAAATTGGATTGCTACACGCTTAGATCATTGTTCTTAAATATATCACAAAAATTGTTATATTAAGCCTATGTATAACATTACGAACATTAGACAACGTCTTTTTTTTTCTAATATCGTAAACTAGTTACACTTTAATAATTATATTGAATTATTCTGATATTGAATTATTCCATTTAATTGTAAGCTACTATGCCAAATTATCATAAAATATAAGTGTGACATTATACTTGATGAATATTAAAGTAGAATTTTAATGAGAGAATACTATAATTTTGCATTTACTACTTAAATGAATAAATGTGAAATCCATAAGGTTACATCTAGATACTAATATTATAAATGCGTATTTCACGTCTAAACCACTGAACTGATTTTGGGGTTGGAAAAAGAACATAAGCCACTACATTGCGAAACAAAGTTTTAAAGTGCTTGAAAGAGGGGATTAAAGTTTGCACAAAAGTTCGTCATTAACGAAGATAGATGAAGATATAGAAACACGCAGACTGAGTCGCAGACTAAAGCTAGTATGTACTTTATAATTTACTAGCGACCCGCCCCGGCTTTGTACGGGTATAAAACATATATAAAAACCCTCTTCAATCACTCGTATCTATTAAAAGAGACCGCATCAAAATCCGTTGCGTAGTTTTAAAGATTTAAGCATATAAAGGGATATAGGGGAAGAAAAAGCGACTTTTTTTATACCATGTAGTGATTTAACGCATAGTTTCCAGACGGACGTGTCAATAAAAAAAAACTATCCATGATACACGACATCTGCAAAAATGAGGACCTAAAGGTGAACGTATATAAGATTAAAGCTATTTATGAAATACTAGCTGTACCCGCGACTTCGTCCGCATTAAACAGTTTTTTGGACAGGAGTTTTATTTTTTACGTCAAGTACCTATATAGATACTTATAGTAAAACATGGAGGATTCCTATGTCCTAAAATGGAACTGAGAGAAAAGTCTGACGATGACATCATCATCGTCAGACAATAACTGATAAAAAAATATATTTGATACGTCTGCTATTATTATAAGTACGTACCTGGAAGCCATTTAACTATGCCCCAAGCTACGGCAACCATACCAAAGTGATGATAGACGTGCAGAAATGACACTTGATTCTGTTTCTTCCGCAAAACGAAAAAAACCTAAACCAAGTAACATTATAAGCTTGCAAAACGGTATAGTAATAAATAAATTTAATTCATGAACTTATCATATTTATCATTAAATAATATGTTATTCTATATGTTTTTTAAGTAAATCAGAATAGATTGCAAATATAGTAGGGATTACTTACTGTGTCTAATAGATCAATAATCTTAATAGCAAAATAGACATAGCACACTTTCCAAGCATAGTCGATGCTGTGGGCCTCATAATCAAGCGGCTGACACAAAAGAGAGTAATGGTTTAGCCAACCCAAACTTAAACTCTGTAAAATTAAATCGTGGTTACTTAAGAACAAACTATCGAATGTGTTATTGTATTATAGTATCATATTAATTTACTTACATAATATACTACATACACACAGAATACAATTTGTAAGGAATTGTATATTGCTATTACAGCCCGTAGATCGTAAGCAGGCTTATTCATCATATGCTTTGGTAACCAATCCAGTACGGTAAATAAATATAAAATAATTAACGCTAGCCCAGGCCATGGTGAGCTGATTAACGGCCAATCTCGAGTCCTTTCATCTACAATTATTTATAGGTGTTTGTAATAATAACTTTTCCGTGTGATTGTCCGTGTCCTAAACGAATGCATTCATTGTAATGCGGTTTTTTATTTAAAGATTTTATGAGAGATTAATTTATGAGGTAATTAACGTACGAAACGGTTTTTTTAATTGTCTTCAATGTCATTTATTGTATTTGGACTAATGGTTCTTTGTATTCAGGAACAGGTTCTAGTTTAAAGATTGAAAAAAAAAATGCAAACTTTTTTGATTCAGGTTCATCACCTATAAAATATTTCGTGAAACGCAGAAATTTGTATGTCCTTAATGTGAATAACTTTTTACTATTGAATATTTTATGAAAGGTCGAATTGAATGAGTTAGCCGTTAGCCGGGCGCAAGCGAAAAATCGCCAAATAATGTATTTAAAGTCCGCCAAATAGTCGAGTCATTGATTATTTTTTTACTAAGATTTATTTTTATGCGCATGTTTGATTCTGTGTGGAATGTTAAATTTAAACTACAAACATTAAAGCGCAAAAATCGAGTAGTCGATTCTGGCACTCGCTTCAAATAATATTTTTTCTGTATGTAAAAGCATTTCTTAATTAAAAACTTTTGCAAAAAAGCAAAGGTTGACTTTTGCGCCCGGCTAACGGACAGTAGGTACCAAGAATCTAATATAGGCGATTTTATATGCATTAACATACTATATATTAGGTAAGTAATTATTACCTTACAGTTTTGTTTACATGTATATAATAATTATTATAATGCAAATTAATGTAGATATACGATATCAAAAATATTCGTACCTGCAATATCCTCATTCAAATAGTAGTATAACTTTATAGCTCCTTTTAAAATAACTGCCATAGTGAAGTTCTTTACAAATAAACTTAAGCCTGTCCTGTCCGTGACGCGACTAAATTTTCAGTAACACTCACCATTTCAGTTACATTAATTACCATATTAATATTACCATTTAACATATAATTTTGAATTAATGATTAAAACAATGACGTCCGTAATTGTTCGAGTAAAGTCCGTCTCACAAAAGAAGTCCCACGGCGATAAATGGAACTAATGTGACAGGTCGGCCATTTTCGTCATTGACAGGTGTTGTTGTACAATCGGTGTCATTGCGTTTTTTATTCATTTACCTTAGTCAAACCATTATTTACAATGCCTAGTTTCGAGAAAAAATATTGAAGGTGAAGGAGAAAATCTATTTTATTTACTCTCACTCCTCTTGGACTTTGATCTTATTAATTATCTTATTTTATTACTTAACACAAAAGGGAGCGAACTGTTCAATTTTATTTACTACTAGCACTTCACTCGCTAACTGGGAGGTTTTTGGGTAATCCAATAGTAAAGGCTGGCAACATTCCGTCGCATGACTGCAGTGCCGCGTCTGCGGGACTTCTTTCGTGAGACTTTAATGGTTGTATTCAATGATGTAAAAAACATTTAGAAAAAAAAACTGTTGTGAATATTCACAAACATGAAGCTACGACAGGATTTCATGCTATTTCAGTGTCGTGTGAAATGCTTTATTTTCCATAAAATAAAAACCTTTTAAGTAGGTACTAAGAGTAATAGGATGTACCTAGTAGTCAGTAAAATGATTGAGATTTAATAAATTTTCTGTCTTTCATCTTCAAATCTTACAAAATTTATTTAAAAAAATACATAGGTACTGTCACGCGACAGGTTAAAGTAGGTATAGTCAAATTCTTGGCTTCACGGTGAACAAAATAATATATGTACTACTACTTTATAAATGGGAATTCGCTGTGTCTTTCGACACCTGGGAAAAAACTGAAATCGCAAATACGGCCGTCTTCGCCGCGGTCCAGACCATTCAGTGCCTGCATTTCTGTCTTATCCAGTTCAAAGTCCCAAACAGAGATGTTCTAAAATAAAATAAGTAATAATTAATAAAACTATCAGATTACGTAGAAATATTTGCCCTTTTTTATCATACATTCTACATTGTAAAATTATATACCTACATTTGAATAAATTAACTCAACGACAGTACATAAGCTGTTTAATTTATGTATGTAGGTCATAATTTTATATTGGCAACACATTCTAACAATTATATGTATCTCTATATAGAAAACAAAGTCGGGTTATTTATCTACACCATTTATAACTAAATAACGACTGGACCGATTTTGATGATCTCTGTTTTGTTGGATTTGTTCCGAGAATAGCAGAATAACTTAACAATATATTACTTATTTATTTACTATTATATATATACATTTGCGGCCCTTAAGCTAGACACAAGAAAAAGCAGAAACATTGAAAAAAAAATAACAAAAAACATAGCTACAAAACATTTATGAACCATTGACCAAACTATCAATGGTTCAACTCTAATATTCTCTAGAAAAGTGTTGATGAAGAAAATTCGTTTCCTGATATACTTTCTATAGAATGACGTTCCATAAAAAATAAAGAATTTTATTAACCTGTTTAATTCTGATGGGATTTGTACTTTTGGGAATCGCTGCTACACCATGTTGTAATAGGAAGCGAAGTAAAATTTGAGCCGGCGTTCGGTTGTGTTTTTTTGCAATATTTCGAACAACAGGTAATTCCAAGAGGCTTGGGTATTGCCGCCTGAAAAACAAAGCTCTTTGTAAATAACATCTAAGGTTAAAAAAAATGCGATTTGATTTTTGTATTTGACTTTTTTTTTTCTTATAAAAATTGTTGAATTACAGCTTAGTCATTTAGTAACAATAAGAATGAAAAATATAATAATTTTTAGTAAATACCTTGTAAGAGTTATTTTACCTAAATACTAACTGACCCGGCAAACGTTGTTTTGCCATATTAATTTTTGGGGTGGGCTACCCTTATCTCTTAAGGTAGCGGTTGGCGCCACGACAGAGACGCGAGACCGCGATCCGAGACCGCGACGCGAGACCGCGACCGGAGACCGCGACAAGCGGGATGAAACGTTCTATGGAATTATCGTCATTTTTAGAGCTAAAAGCTTTTAGACTATATAACATCACATTACGACGAAGTTAACGCGGGTGAAACTGCGGTGCACAGCTAGTAAGTTATAATTTCGGAATAGTTATTTGAAAATCTTATGTTATCTTATTTGAAATTCGGTTTGCAGACATCCGTATCGCTTATTGATATACCTTTAATAAATTTATAATGTCAAATGAGAGATTTAAATATTTGCATTTCTTGTTTCATAAACACTAAATACATGTGATTTTCGAGCGCGACCGGAGGCACTACTTGACCGGGGCAGCGACCGTCTCGCTGTCGCGCGTCTCGCGTCTCGGTCTCCGGTCGCGGTCTCGCTCGCGAACTGGAGCTCATACATTTCATAGCGTCAAGTACTGTCGCAGTCTCGCGTCTCGGTCTCGGACGCGAACCGCTACCTTTAGGGGTATGAAAAATAGATAGTAGCCGAAAATGCATATAAAATTTGGTAAAAATCAGTAAAGCCGTTTCGGAGGAGTAAGGCAACTAACATTGTGACACGAGAATTATATATATAAGTATAAGATGTGCAATGCCAAGAATATTAGTAACAGGAATAAAAGATACCAGTATTACAATTTTTTTTAAATTTTTAACATTTATATACATATTTTTAACTCATTATACATGATACATACCCAGTTTTAGCAGCCAGCATATCAGCAAGAGCTTTAGAACCCAATGGGGAGTAGGCCACAACGGGTATTCCCAAATGATTGCATGCATTTATTAAACCGCGTTGTTGGCATAACACATGCACCTCTACTTGCAGACAAGCTGGCTTCGCCACCGTACATAGCCTTTTTAGTTGTTCTTCATTTACATTTGACACGCCCAAATGTTGAACCTTTCCTATTTCTTTTAATTTTTGCATCGCCTGAAACACAAATGGGTCATAACAATCAGCCTATTTCTTACCTTGTGTATCATACACTACAATAATTAAATCTTAATGTAAGTACGTATATGTATTTCTGGCTTTATTGAAAACTAATTCCATATTAAATATGGGTTCTCCTATAATCACTATAGTGTATAAAATTTTTAGCTACTTTAAAATTAATTTTGATTTCCTAAATCTATCTCTACTCAAACTTCTCGGCTACCTGATTCATAAGCGGTTATTTGTTTCAAAAAACACTTCTCCAGGTCCACATATTTTATTCGGCGGTCTTGTAACTGTAATCTTCACATCAGTTGCATTATTAAATGCTTTCGTTCCTATGAGGATTTTTGGATTGGGCACTTCTCTAATGACAACCTTTTTATTGAGTTTTTCAGCTTTATTTTGTTTATCGACAAGATATGCTTTAGGGCTTATTGAACCGGAAAATTCATTTGGAAGTTTTAAGGCCATATAGCGTTCATTTCGTGCGGCATTTTTGCGTGGCCTCGTTTTGATCTTCCTGAATGCGTTTTGCAGAAAACGATAAAAAACAGTTCCTTGTTGGTCTTTAATTCTCTGTTGAAAACACAATGCACTTGCCATTGATGATATATCACACGTAGAATTTGATAAACCAAATGAGACAATTTCCAAACTATGATTAGATTCTAGGTTAAACTGACATGAAAGGTTGCTTGTCGTGGGAACATCAATTATATCAATATTGTTATGCTCCAAATACATAACGTTAGATTGTTTTTCGATCTCATTTATATTAAGGTTTTGTCTGTCTTTTTTAGCAAAGTATTTAGTAACATGATTGAAAGTTTGTTTAAAACTTTTTCTTCCTTTGCATTGCAAATGTTTTAAAGGAAAGAAAAAATATTTATTTTGTTTATTCAGCTCATTGTCTTTAATATTATTCTTGTTTCTCGATATACGACTTTGTCTTGTATTCTTTACATGATTATGTTCAGATATTTCTGAATCTGCTGTTTTCATATCTCTTGTACCACATCGGGTCTACGGCTTCAATTACTTTAATGTCGGAACTTGACTTATTGTGTTGTAATTTTAATCGAACTATTATTAAATGTTTACGAAAATTAAATGTTTATGACTGTGGCATTATTTGCAATGTTTCAAGTGGTTAATTATGTAGTATAATTATTGATATTGATAGGTTTTAAATTAGTTCAAAAATTTAAAAAGGTATGTGACATTTTTAAACGTATTTTGAGCTATAGATTTCATTATGTTAGAGTAAAATGTGAGTGATCTTTTTCGTTTCAAGCTACCTTGTAACCGCATGACACTCATCAAAGAGGTATCCAAATGAATGGGGTAACAATTGTTTGGCCGTAGGTCAATACTTTCAAATGAATTATTTGTTTGCTTTCTATATATTGGGCGTTCATCATAAGATGGCAGATTTTCTACTTCATCGTCTCCTCCACAACAGCAAGGGCACGTAAATTTAGGAATAAGTGTCGTTAAAAAAGATTTTCTTTGCCCGATGAAATTCAGTCTTCCTATAGATGTTTGAGTTGGTGTTGTTACAAGTGGTTTGTTATTATGCATTTTATCTTGTGAATCTAAAGTCAAAATTTTGCAAATTAAATCAGAAGTGTTAGATTCTTCAACATTAGGTGAAAAGCTATAGCTTTGCATTGAATTGGACTCCCGTTGAATCGGTGTTATATGTATTTTAGAAGAAAAGTAATCTTTAATAGATTTATTGTAGACCCTCTCTTTAGATTTTTCTAGATTACAATTATTACTTGACGTTTTCTTGGAGAAACTACTTTTTTCATTTATTGGATAAGTGCAGTCTTTGTATATTTCATTACTGCGATAACTAAGCAGTATATTTTTATTCTCATCACATTGGTATTCACATTTTTCAATTTCACAACGCATACAGCGATATACACCCATTTCTGAAGAAGACGTAGGTACTTAATTATATTTTAATCCATTTATACATGCAGGTATAGCTATAAAATTGTTTTAAGTGTTACTAAAATTTACATTTTTTTGAATTCGGATATTAACTTAAGCAATTATAACGGTAAGGTTTTCTCAAATTTTGATACCTTCATGATAGGTGACAATTAGATGAAGTCAGTAATAGTGAGAACGTAGACGCAAAAAGTTTTCATTCTGATGAACCTTTAGAATTATGTTTATGTTTAATCCAAAGGCCAAGCAAAAAATATTTATCTACTACATACTTTCCAAGTGCTCACAATGTCCGTTGTGAGGTCTACTTTCATAGTGCCGTCCGGATTCTTAGGATGAAGATCTCCCGGGACATGTTCAAATGTGAAAGGCGTATGCATTAGATATAAATCGATGTACTCTAATCCCAAAGATTTGAAAGATTTTTCAAAATACTCATCAATGAGATCGGGTCTATTACCTGAAAGTATAAAAAAATTGAGATATATTTTAAATAATATTTTTTAAATTTCCATAGTAAGAAATTCTTAAAAGATGACCTCAAGGATTTTATTGTTACCAAGTAGATTATAAACCTTATGAAACAATCTCAATAATATACATTGTTTTCAGTTTTATTCGGTTAAAGATATATCTCAAAGTGGGCAATGTTTTCGATGAACTCTCAGTAGGTACGATATCACCAACAATCATCGTAATATTTAAAATACTTTACAAAAACCCTATACTCCTAAATTTTTCTTAGGAATCTCATGAAATCCGTTCAGTAGACAGTGAATTTTGTAACGGGTATATAATATTAAAACATTCAATAATTAAATGTAACAATTAAAAAATGCTCACCGGAAGGAGGCAATTTCGTAACCACAAAAATTTCTTTTCGTTTTTGAACATCACCGGCAATCCAGCGATTGAGCGCTCTACCTAGAGCCGCTTCGTTGTCGTACACTTGAGCGGAGTCGAAGTGTCTATAGCCTACGTCAAGGGCCTCTGCCACTGCCCTTTCCAGTTCGTCCTCTGGACACTAGAGTTAAAAACAAAACGCTTTGAAAATCCTTTATTGTTTATTGAGATAAGTACATATAAATGAGAGATAGGAACGTCTATATAGGTACGTTGTTTTCATAAAGTTGTATCATCTATGTTTTATACATTTTTTGTGTTTACGTCATCACAGTCAATGTGAAGTAAATATTAATATTTTACAATGTAGATATAACAGCGATTAAGGGATGAGAAAAATTAAGTGGGATAGATGATTTCTGTATCATCTTCAAGTGTATTAGAGAATTTAAATTCTACGAATGAAAAATGTTCCCAAGAAAGTTCCTGTCGTGCTTCGACTTCCAGAGGCCTATCTGCAATCAGTGGAGGCGACCACGATAGCGAAACGTATTCTTTTTGCAGTGGCAGGTGTTCCTGCGGGGCTGATAATGCTTATGTATCGGAATGGTGTGACAAACCCCTCGTAATTATCGACTCAAATAGTAAAATGCAAAAATCTAAATGGGATATGTTCAAAACGTATTTAAAAAAACGAATCAAATTAAAGAATCGTCGCGAAACGGACATTGTAAAAACTAACAAGACTTCGGTTGAAAAAATGGAATCCAAGATTGATTCTAATGAAGGTCAATCATCACAAATTGTTCACAAATAATTCAATCAATAAAATATATTATGTAGTGTTAATACTATATTTTAATTAATTCGGATTAAACTGAAGTTCTTCATATTCGTATTACTACAGATTCTTGTGTAGATGTTATAACATTGTACCTACCTACCATGGGAAATGTTAAATATAATTATTTTTTAAGTTATCGTTTTATTATTCCGACGTTCCCACGGTGTCATGAACCTTAAATTCCTTTTACCTAGGTACCTACTGGAACTTATTTAACTATGCTTTTAAGATAGAACCGATATGTGATTACTTAAATCTTGCTTAAAAACCGTATTTTTATAACTAGGTACTTAAATTCCATAACTATTTATTAGTTCTATAGTTTTATCAATATCCATATTATAATAGCATATATAATAGAAGGAAAAGATAATAAATATGGTAACAACCATTACTAATATATTTTTTACGTAATTTTTTTGTAATGTATTTAAAAATAAAATATTAACTATTACAATAAATATACCAAGAAATCTAATGAACGACGAATGAAATATATTTTTTTGTTGGAGATTAAGTAGATATTTCCTTAATTTACTTTTTGTAATGACTATTTTAACATAAATAGGTAGGTACCTACTTACTTGATTTTACCCTCGAGTTTTCCTACTTTATAGCCCATAACATTCCAGAGTCAAGTTTACCGTCAGTGAACAAATTTTTTAAATCGATTCGGGTTAGAATTCATTCATTGTAAACAAAAATATTAATCTTATTGTAAAATTTATATAGATAATGTAAGTATATAAATAATTAATAAACTTAATTTATAGCCATCCAATTAGGTAAATTAAGTAGTATTATTATTTATGAAAGTAGGTATAATACCTATAAGTTATAACGTTGCAAGTGATAAAAAACTTACCTGCCAAGTCCCGAAACCAATTCGTGGCATTCTATCATCGTTCTCAAGTACAAAATATTTTGGTACAGACATGATAGAATTAACTTTATATTAGTTCACTATATACACGTAATATACCTACAATAAATTTGTTTGTCAGAAGAGACGTTTACCTCTTACGAAATTACGCGGAGGTCTCCCGATTCTCGAATTCTCAACACAGAGAACAGGCTTTTATGTTGACTTTAATAATAGGTATGCTTGTGTTTGTTAGATACAACCTTGATGAATGATGCATGAACATTTCTCTACTATTATCTCTTTATTATACATTACTTTCAAATTTTAAAACATAACTACCTATCAGGTAAAATAAGTCCAGTTGTATAATAATAAGAACTGTTAAATTTTTTTTACAGTTCCTAAAAACTTTGTTCACCCGTGGTAGTTGTCGCTTCATAATATAATATCGCAAGAATTAGTGACCTTCCATGGTTCACTGCGTTCTCTGTACTTGATTTCAATATGTTTCCTACACTTGTTCTAAACACGCTTCGAATTATAAATGTAATGAATAACATTCGTATTAGGTAGGTATAAATCTCTTTCGAAATACTTACTATTCTTTTTAAATGTTTAATTTGCTACTAACAAAACAAGATGAGACCACCTTGAGTAGTTTCTCATATTCTGCGAATAAATTAACGGAAACTAGTAGCAAACTAAATTTAATGTTAGGTACGTGCATCGTAGTAATTGCATGAGCTATAATTATAGTCTCAGTCCTTGAATAGTAAATGCACCTTTTAATTGTAATAGTATTCGGAACTTGTTTGACGGAGCCGTAATTTTTATTCTATTTGAAAGAACCACAACAATAAAATAATGTGACACTTGAAATTCGGATTTTGCACAATCGCTATCAATGTTTAAATAAAAACACAATGTGTTCTTAATAACTGTGATTTTGAGATAGAGATTAGAAATGTCGTTATTTGTTTGAAGTACTTATACAATTCTCTATGTTGAGTGGTAATAAGAATGTACCAAGATATCAATGCTAAGTACCATTCTTGAATAAGTCATTTAACTTACGGATTTTCAAGACATTAAATTAACCCACAGTGTTCTAATGTTTCATCTTCTAATAACTTAGACCCCGTGATCTAGTCTGTATAGAATAAGTAGCATAGTTAGTAAGTACTCTATTTTGACATCAAAATGTCTTTCTTTTTAATTTTTTTCTGTCCTTAAATATTTAATACAGAGCTGCAGTAAAGGTACTTTTAAGCAAAATTGTTGTTACAATACAACATAAATGGATATCGATACGTTTTATTTAAAAATTAGAATAGCAAAATGTGTGCGTTATGAATTAATTATTTTCGATCCTGCATTTGGAATCATATTACAAGTCAATTTGTTTAACAAATGTACAAAAGTAGATTCATTACAAATTAATTTTCTCACATGCCCTTAAAGTTATAACATCCTTTTGTGTGTAAACAGTATCAATTCCCTATTGATGCTTATGAATGAACGAACGTCATAACACTTGCGGATTCAACGGAGCGTACATAGATTCAATGATAACAAACAAACCGCAAAATTAAGGGATGCGACCCCATTTAGAACATCTTGAATAAGGCGGGGTCTCTATAAGACCCACCCTATATTATGTAAAATGTTTTAAAAAGTATCAGGTTTGAAATGGCCTCTAGTGTATCCCGCGTCATGGATCTATCATCCTCGCAAGCAAATAAGTGTAGCTCGGACTTTAGCATAGAGAGGATTTTAAGTGATAGTTCAAAAAGGGAAGTGCCATCTGTACCAAGCTGGTTATGTTGCACCAGATATCAGCCACCACGGTTACCTCGTCAGTATTTACTTTCAAATAATATTTCATCAATTCATAGAACAACAATGTCGGTGACGTGACTCTCATTAATATATACCTGACATAGTGTACCTAAAAGCAGAGCGTTGATTTAAAAATGAAATTATGTATTAAACAGACATACGTATTCTATTATACAGACAAAATTTCATCCAGAATTAGATATGGCAAAAAGAGCACTGTTACTGACAGCCTGTTAGCTAAAAGTAATATAAGTTTGACGTGCCTTTAGTATCGAAGCCCTAAGATGAATGACCGATTATAATTATATCTTTGTTTGAAAGCTAACGTAGTCAAAATGGTTTAAGAAACATCAAGCTACAATATAATGATCTGTTCATTATTTATGAGGTATTCTTTTTTTATTTGCAATTAATACGTTGGAGGGTTTTAAGGCACAGGTAGCGCCTGCCGCTCACGTCGATCCGGTAGACATGCAAGAGTGCCATTTACGGCTGCGCAGGCGGCTGCCTTAGAAGCAGCCTACTCCAGAGCACCGTACCTTGCACCACCAGCCTTGAGAGCACTCGCTTCTGCTTTGCAGCTAAGAGACGATAGGGTAATATTTTACATGTTTAAGTTTTACATAAGTTTTATATTACACTAGTGGACCCCGCGAACTTCGTATCGCGTCAAGTTACCAATAATAACGTGTCACCTAAAACGTCATTCCATAGAAAATGTATGAGGAAAATGTTTTTTCTTTTATTTTATTTTTTCGACAAATTTTTCTCTCCGTAAAAACCATCCTCGTACTTCAAGGCATATTATAAAAAAAGGATTAGCGAAATCGGTTCAGCTGCTCTCGAGATTTGCACTTACCAACACATTCAGCGATTCATTTATATATATAGATTATTATGGTACTGAGGGTTTCTTCTTTTTTCATAACGTTCACTACTATACCCCCCTGGTACAGGTCTTTGATTTAAAAGAGGGACTTCAATCCCACATTGTAAGCATCTAATAAAGTCCTATTATCTTATTACTATAAGTACTTATATCTAGTGGTAAATTTTTGTGTATTCAGAGCACGTTTCTGATAGTTTTCACGTATTTTAAAGTAAAAATTGAATAATGCCTTCTATATTTTAATAGCAAACGATAAAACGACGGAATTTATTATTTTCAACTTTTATAATTACAAAACAGTAGGCGAATGAAGTTAGCATGGATTAAATAGAAAAACCAATCAGTAACGGCAATAATTTTGTAAAGATACACTAGTGAGTAGGGTATTTCGACGTATAAAAGAAACTATTTTCTTTTCTTTATTATTTACCATATTTATCTTTACAGATAAAAATTTGGTTTCAAAATCGAAGAGCTCGTGAAAGAAGAGAAAAAAGCACCAATATACCGCCTCCACAAAGCGCTACCTTGCTTACAAACGGTCAAATTCCTTCGTTAAGTTCCTCGTGGCTTCTTTCTCAACATAGTCATATGCAAAATAGTTCAGCATCATCGAATAAGGAAACCCATCAGAACGTTGATGTTACAGACAATTGCACTAATAATGTATACCAAAGTGATTGTGAAAATTCCAACGAAAGCTGTGAATCTCCGTTGAATGTTGATACATAGACATAAATATGGATTTATATTGTATTTCTAAGGGAGTTTTTCTAGTTTTCATAACTTTAACCAAGGTAAGTGAGGTACACTCACACATATAAGAAAGTGACTATTTATAATATTCTAATATAGTATTCGTATACAATAAACATATTTTTAAATCGATACATTTCTTTTTAACATTTTAGAACAATATTAATATAAAATTTGCAATATCCAGTTTGCAGATATGTGTAATTGGCCTATCAAAGAGTTGAGTCAACTACATATGAAAAATTTCTTTTGTCTTAAGGCATCAGAAATTATTTTTAAAATTGATAATTGCCAACATGGTCCTGAGATTACATACCTACTTCGGTTTGAGGTAGATCTGACACGTGTGCACAGATAAAATAAAAATATTTATTCTAATACTCTGTAGGTTATTTATGCATTTGGTAGGTAACTCACAATGCTTGTCTTATATAACGCAGCAAAGTAGGTACAGAATTGTATTTATCTTAAACTACAAATCAGTGATGTTGAATTTAATTAAAAATGTAAAAATGTTCTTATCTATTTCTTAATTAACACTTAATAATATGTCACTACGCCCCTGCCAACTCCGTTTTGTTATCTAATTCTTCTCTACCATCCATAGATGTGGATTTGCTTAAAATCTCATAGTGGTTGGCTTCTTCCTTAGGTGGACTTGTTTCATCCAAACTGTACCTGCGAAATTTCAAAAATTTACGGTCATAAAAAACTAGAAAGTGTTTCATTAATTTATTTATTTTAAGTAAATTTGGTTGTTTGGACGTCTGTTTTTTATCATGTGGATATGTGATTTTTTTCCTAATATAAAGCCGTTAACTGCCTGCATGTCTCACTTCGTCATGAGACATTTAATTCGTGACTAATAATAATAAATATTAGCGGGAACTATACAAATGTAATATCAACGTATCTATTAACATCATAAGATCGATAATGTCACTTAAGAAGATTGGCAAACCGCAGGCGACGCGTGCTATAACATATTACATTTCGCGGAAGCATATCAGCATGTCTAGCGTGCATGCACAATCAAATATGAAATTATTATTACGGAGGTTATCGAAAAGTATTTAACATTTTAACTTTAAACAATTTCTTTTCGACTACAACTACTGACCGGCTATCACAGGTCGATCCTCGGCGAAATATCTCTCGGGGACTTTATATAAACTACCTAAGTATTATTTACGAATCATCGCACGGTTTCGCCTGTATCGTTTAGATGTATAATTATATAGTTAAAATAGCTAATTAGTTCCGTAGATATAAAAACATAATATTTTAACCTCTTTGATAAACTCATAAAAATATATTACGTATACATAAGTCAGAGTTAGTGAAGTTAGTCATAAGTATATTTACTTACTTACTTTAATATATTGGCTAAATGCTATTAACATAATATTTTCTCTCGAAAAATATATCTTTTTAGATTTTCTTAAAATTGTATTAAATTATATTTCTTAAATAGTAAGTTAACTTTAATATTTTTTAAAATCTCATTTCTTTAAATTCAATAGCTTAAGGTCATCCAGAGATTTTTTACATGTATTTTAATGTATACTATAACTATATTGTACTATTAAATGTGACCCGCATTTTCATTCGCGTTAATTTGAGGAAAAGTCTACTAAATTCTCTAAAAAGGAATATATTTTTTCCCCATATTTACAATATTTTTCATTGATTCTCCGAAATTGGTCGTAGCGTATGTTATATAGCCTTTCTTGAATATCAAATAGAAGATAATGAATAAGATTTTTTAAATTTGAATCCACAGTTCTCAGATTAGCGCGTTCAACCGAAGAAATATGCTTTTCAACTTTATAATAGATTTCTTAATAAATATTTGCAGCACTTTTGAAACATTTCATTGCATTAAATACATGAATGCTAGTATGAATTATTACTACCCTTATCGTTACCTAGTTATTGGGTCAGCCGAGTGAGTCCGTTTTATGTCAGCAATCAATCATCTATGTTTTGATATGTATCTGTGATCTAGCTCAATAAGTACCAAATGATTGTGATATACATATTATATAAAGCAAAGTTGGGTTATTTACACCATTTGTAACTCAAGAAGGGCTCGAGCGATTTCATTGATTATTTATTGGATTCGTCAATTCCGAGAATAGAAGAATAACTAATAAAAATATAGAAAAATTGACGAAAAAGTGTTTATGAAGAAAATTCGTTTCCTCATAAATTTCCTATGGAATGACGTTTTAGGTGACTCGCTATAATATTCGGAACTCTTGAAGCGATATGAAGTTCGCGAAGTCACTAGTGCTGATATAAATGAGCCAACCGGCTTGACCAGATTGTTTGCAGAATTTATGCTAAAGTAAATATTAAATACAAAAAAAGGATATTATATTTTGTTAGACTGTGATATTTGCGATATAGAGATATGAGATTGCGGAAAAAATATAAACCACTCTTTATATTCAATCTAGTATAACGAAGGTCACGGTAAACTTGTTCGTTAAATTTTTCTGTAACAAAACCGTACTGTTCAGTTAGAGATAGCTTTAATAACAAAATGTGAACATAGGTTAATGGCCTATGTGTATGCTTAAGTCACAGAGGACATTGAAGGTGAGAAATAATAATTATTATCATCAACATGGCTGTTGATAATAATTATAATATTAAGAAAATGTATATTAAAACGTCTCCGTGGCCATTACGCGTCTGCGTGATGCGCTGGAGTTCCTGGGTTCGAATCCCGGGGGGACAAATGAATGTTTCGGTTGGGTTGGCACAGAAGGCTGATCAATCACCTAATTATTGATTAATTACCTTAGACTTTGCAATTTCTTTTAATGTTTCCACTATTTAAACCTTCCTTGGACTGCTACAAATATTTCAAAACCAAAATTAGCCAAATCGGTCCAGACGTTCTCGAGTTTTTGTGAAACTAACAAACGTCAATTCATTTATTTATGCGTGGGACACTCAGAAAGTTTTGCGAAAATAAAAATATATGTTCTATAAGTAAATATTTTTTTATTAAATCTTTTCAAAGAACTCTCCACTAGCCTCACACACACACATCACAAAGTTTCATGCGTCTGAACCAGTTTTCGAAACACTTTTTCCAGTAAGCCGTAAACACCTCATTTACAGCCTGCCCGAACGCTGACAGTGCATTTTACGGCGAAAATTGTATCACTTTGAACTGATTTTTTATTTTCTGGAATAAAAAGAAGTCACACGGTACTAGGTCAGGGCTGTAAGGAGGGCGACCCAGGAGTTTGACTAGCGTGCTGTCCAGGCAGTCCCTCGTTTTGAGCGCGGTGTGCGAAGACGCGTTGTCGTTGTGGAGCAGTAGCCTGCGGAGCCCTGTGTTTGGTCGCTTGTTGCTCACAACATAGAAAACTTCTGCCAAGTATTTGGTAGTATATTCGGCGTTGATTCTTCTTTAGTTCTGTACAAGGATTGATACCAAGTAGCCAGTCAAATTGAAAAAACACGTGATCAAAATCTTCCTCCCGCTTCTAGATCGATTCACTTTGATAGGCGTTGGTTAATTTTGAAATTTCAAACCGTCGATTGGTGCTTCGTTTCTAGATTGTATTGATAAATCCGAGACTCATCACATAAACACGCCGAGACGAGCCTGAGCATCGGTGAGGCTGTGCTGCACCCAGCGTAAAACTATCCTCCTCACGCGAAGATACACATGTAGAATTTCGTGAAGGCTTCCCGATCCAATCTACAATATGTGCTGAATCTCTTGATACGTAAATCGCCTCTTGTCTTGGATTAAATTTTCCACTGCTAGCATGTTTTCTTCCGTAACAGCCGTCAATGAGCAAGCACTTCTTTCTTCATCCCCCAAAGTTAGTGGACTTGTTTGAATTCGTTATATCAACGATACCTGGTTACCTTAGAAGGCCTTTCATCCATGAATGTCATTTAAAGTCTATCGTACAATTCATCAGGTTTCAGGCGACACTTGAAATCGTAAAACATTATAGCGCGAAAATGTTCCCAGGGCAGATCCATTTTTTTATGAGACACGATAATTTAACTTAGCTCGAAAACAATGTGGTGAGATATTTTGAAATTGAAACGTATCTATTTTTACTTACAAATAATCACATTTTCAAAATAGACTATAACTGTTAAGTCTCCCATAAATAAAAACTTTTTGTCGCAATACTTTCTGAGTGGCCTGGTATATATTCTTATATATAAAATTCTCGTGTCACAATGTTAGTTACCTTACTCCTCCGAAACGGCTTTACTGATTTTTACCAAATTTTATATACATATTCAGTAGGTCTGAGAATCGGATACTATCAATTTTTCATACCCCTAAGTTATAAAGATATTACGTATCCAAGGAGTAGTAATTTTGGAGTTTTGGGAAAATGGTATTAAACTACATATTTTGACAAAAAAGAGAATTTTTTTTAGAATGAAGAATTAAGATGATTTTAGTTTCTCTTATAATTCAGATTGGAAAGTGATAACTCACTAGCGTAGAGTTCTGCGACTGCGAGACCGTTTGTTAAAAGGTTGAATTGTTTCTAGGCAAAACTTCAATACTTTGATAAAAAAAAATTACATGAGTGGTTAATCCACTATTAAATATTTGATTCTTTTGTAATGAAAATGAAAAATGCACTTATACTTACATACAACTTCAATGTATAGAGTGTTAGTTTTTATATGGCTATATTAAGTTACCTGTACCAATGATCCGTTAGTAAAGTGACTCACCCGCAAGCTCTGAAGAAGAGTGATGCCGAAGGATTGTGCGTGAGTGCAGTGAGTCGTACGCAGCGCATGCTCGTAGCGGCGGCTAACTTCTCGAGCACACGAAGCACCCGATGGCCCAGCCCTCGCCGTCGACCGTCCGCTTCCACTTGCACCTCATAACTGAAACACACATTCACCACATAGAACATTGTCCATATTATATATCTAGTGCGCAATAGCTAGCTAGGTATTAAACTTTCTCCAAGTCGGATAGTATGTCAACGATTGTATGATGTAAGGCGCTGGCGGCTGGATAAGCTTCGAGTAAATTTACTGAGGATGTTATAATAATTTTAAATAAATAAAACCGACCTGAAAATGCACTAAAAAGTAAAAATTTAATTTTGTCTTATAAATAATTAAAAAGACGTAAATAGTGTTGATAAATAAAATTCAAAGGACAAAAAAAGTGGTCACTACCTTTGCAGTTCCAAATTGATTTCATTGAAAAGTTTGTTGGTATCTCTACATCTCTAGAACTATTAGTCTAGTTGTCTTAGTTATTTATAGAGAAAGATTCAATAGAGTTATAACTTATAAGTAAAAAAGTGAATTTCAGCGATTTCTCGCCCGATTGTGAAACTATTCTTTCAATATCCTGAAAAGTATTAATCGTAAAAATTAAAAAAAAAATCAAACCACTTCAACGAGTTAATTATATTATTTGTATTAATTGACACCCCATTAGGTAGCGAAGTAGGAGTGGAACATCGGAAAAAAGAGATTTTTGGGATATTTAGTGTTCTAATCCAGTGATAATTGGTAAATTGTAGTTTTCGAAATTCAATACTGCCAATAATGCCGGCAATAAGAGAAGGAACAAGCATAATATATGTTTAAAAAATAAGCCATTTAAACTGTATTCTAAAACTTATTAAAAAGTTGTTGCAAGACTCATTTAGAAAATTCGCTTATTTTTTTTAATAATTATATATATTTAATTATCATATAAAAATATCGAATAATACTGGGAATTAATTCATTAGTCAATAAGTTCATTATAGGCACTCGATGACATCACCGGGGTAGAGTGGCTGCGAGCTTTGGTTAGGTCTCGCCACAATCAGTGTCGAGCAGCGGAGAGATGCAGGCGCGGCTACTGTGGCTGGTGCTATTGTGCGCTGGAGCAGCGCACACGGCTCGCATACTAGCCGTATTGCCCACAAACACCAAAAGCCACTACGCCATGTATGGGAGGATCATAGACGCCCTCGTTACCAGGCAACACCAACTGACTGTAATTTCACACTTTCCTAGGGTATGTTATTCACAGATTGTTACTAATACCTTATCATTATAAACGCTTTCAGATTTGATAGGCTAGCATGAACTTCTCTTCATAGTTTTAAAATATATTAAAATAAAAGAGAAATAATTTCAAAATTTTACTTCTATATCAAACATGTTTTCAGTTTACCTAGTCAATTTAATCATATTTTGATCAAATCGTATTGCAAAAAGATTAGCTAGAGATCCCGCGAGAAATACGTAACGATCCAAACAATATCTGTTAATCGTATTCCTTTTATCTCACACGTGTCAAACCAGTGATTAATTAAAGTATAAAGAAAGTATTTCCCCAACGATTGCTCGCTACCAGCGTATCCACCCTCAGGACAATAACTTTGCAACTTCCATTGTCATTTCTATAAAAAAAATATTTCCGAAATTTAGTCATTTTTTCATAATTAGTAATGAGAAAAACTTGAAACTTTAATGAAGCTCATTTTCTGCTTACGTTAGGAAAAATGAAGTAATAAATGTAGCTAGTTAGGTCTAAATCCACACTTCTGGTATGAATTCTTCGAGCATATTATATTGTATAGTTATTAAACTCAAGGAGATAGTTGTTTTTTATAGTTATCGCTAAATATGAATGAAATTTTGAAACAATGAACCGCTGCTAGTAGACAGTATTTTGTGACCTTTGCAGTCCCACTGCTCTTATCATTGGCACGCGACGTCCAATTGTTGAGAATTGGCAAGTTCTGATAATCTCTATATAAATGTAATTTAATAAAATAATTATATCTGCCATATGAAGTCAAGCGTTAGTGCCTTTTCACATGTGCCGGTTGCCAGGTAGCCGGCGCCGGATACCCGGCGGTGAAGTGTATGTACCTTAGCTCTCACACGTACCGGCGTAATTAGCCCGACAAGACCATACACTTGGCCGCTGGGTACTCGGCGCCGGCTACCCGGCAACCGGTACGTGTGAAAAGGCACTTAGGGTCCGTAAAGCACTATATTATGGATAAAAAACTCAACACAGCTTAATAATTCACAGAGAGACCCACCGCTGAATTTAGAAGAAATAAGCTTAGCAGGCACAATACCGGAAATCGCAAATAATTTAACGAGACAAGAAAGTACTTTTAAACCAGACTTTGTTCGAAATTTAGAACAGATCATAAAGGAATGCCTCCAAGCCTGTGATGTTGTATCACGAATGCCCACAATTAAAGCATTGCTGAACTCTACAGCACATTTCGACTTAATTATCGTTGAAGTATTTGGAACTGACTGTTTTCTACCTTTTGGAAAAAGATTCAATGCACCAGTAGTCGGTCTACTATCCAGCGTAACTTTACCATGGCTTAATGATCAGATAGCGAACCCTGAAGCACCATCATACATTCCATCTTATGTGACCAGTTATGGACAGAGGATGAATTTGTGGGAGCGCTTCTTGAATTCTTTTGCAATCATTTGGGCTAAAGCCATCTATCGATATAAATCGCAATTACCTTCGCAGGTTAGTTTTAATTGCAAAAATCACAAATGGTATATAACTGATGATATCCTATAGCTAATGTTGTTTCTTTTTTGCAGGTGATAGCCGACAACTTGTTTGGGTCAGGCAATGATTTGGAGTCTTTAGCACAAAACTATAGTTTAATTCTTTCAAACAGCCACTTCAGCATAAACGAAGTTCGACCCCTAGTGCCCACATTCATAGAAGTTGGAGGGCTACATCTTAATGACGCACAAAACATGCCAAAGGTGACTTTTAATCAATACACGATTCTTCGTTAAACTACCAATTATCATAAACTTTATAATGAGAGACAATGCTTATCGATATAGTAACTGTATGACTGTATTGTACTTATGACAATAAAATTAACCTAAATTAAACGATCTTTACTTCGATCTACGCATGCAAAACACCGACACAGGACCTAAGGCCTTAAGGGCCTATCATACTAGCGAATTGCGAGCGGATTGCGTGCGGCTTCGGGGCGGAGCGGGCACGCAGCGAATACGTCGCGAAAACGCCGCGGCTGTGCAGCGGATGCGCAGCGAATTCATTGCGTGCCCGCTCCGCCCCGAAGCCGCTCGCAATCCGCTAGTATGATAAGGCCCTAAGACGATAGTCGCAGTCATGCGTAATGGTTTTGTTTTACTGAGTAATGACTCACATATAAATTCTGCGTGTATTATATTTAGTTATTAACCCTTAAAGCGATACTTTAAACATGATTTACAGTTTATAACAAGGTCGAAAATGGGTTAAAATATAGAAAAAAAAAATATGACGTGCATTGGCGACAGATAATACAAAGATGATGAGAAACGTATGTGTAAAATGATGTGGGTGTGGGGATGTGTGGAATAAGTTATGGAAATTTATATTGTGTTAGTGGGTGTTGAATCAATAATTTTGCTTCAGGATTTACGACAGACTTTGGATAATGCAAATGAAGGAGTCGTTTATTGGAGCTTTGGGTCCATGTCCCGAATAGAGACGATACCACATGAGAAACTCTCTCAAATATTTACTGCGATGTCTGAATTGCCACACTTCTTTATCGTAAAAATGAATCGCGCCATGCTGTCGAAAAATATAACGGTACCAAATAACGTGCATGCCATGGATTGGATACCACAATACAAAACTTTATGTATGTATATTTCTTATTGGGCATTTTACCCGATTTAATTATTTAATGTTATCTTATTATCGTAATATTTTTAATGAGTATTGTTTACTTTTACTTTAATATCTTTAATATTAAATTTCTTTCTCGATTAAAAATTCAGTTATTTCGAAAATATACCATAAATATAATATTAAAGCAATTTTGTACAGGCCATCCAAATGTCAAGATTTTTATATCACATGGCGGATTGCTTGGTACTCAGGAAGCTGTAGCTTGTGGAGTGCCAATGTTAGTAGTACCTCTATATGCCGATCAAGCATTAAACGCACGAGCAATGAAAGATCGCGGTCTCTCTCTTACATTAACTTTACCAGAGATTACAAAGGATTCTATTAAGAATGCTCTAAATACTTTACTCACGGATTACCGGTAAGTCTAGATAATACTTATGTATAATACATTCCTTTAGAGTACAGTCGCTTTAAACGTTTTATTTTAAAATAGATACGTATTATAATATGTAAATATTATAATATCACAACCTTAATTTCACCTAATACATTAACTTTGTAGAGGGACTATTGGTCCTATATCCAGATTCTACAGATTCAACATGTAGAAAATTATTTTTTATTTTCTTTTTGTATTATTATAAATAGATTTTTTATTAAATGTACATAAAAAAAGTTACAGAATAATCTTAAAAATTTTCAGTTTCAAACAAAATGCGCGGCGTCTTAAAGATATATTTTTGGATCGGCCAATGCCACCATTAGAAACAAGTGTCTACTGGATAGAGTATATTTTGAGGCATAAAGGAGGATCCCACCTTCGATCACCAGCTCTCGAGTTGTCTTTTACCCAATATCTTTTATTAGATGTAATAGTAATTAGCGTAGCTTTAACAGCCATGTCAATTTATATTTTATATAAACTTTTTCGATACCTTTGCACTAGGTGTATTTGGTGGTGGCCAAAGCAGGTTATAGCCCAAAAAAGACTTCTTAGAAAAAGTATAACTGTATTTCACTGTTTTCTTTGGGTATATAAAATAAAAACTAATTAAGGTACAGATGTAAATAATGAGTGTTAATATTTTTGAGTATTTATTTGTACATTGTAGCTTTAAAACAAAGTAAGTCTTAATTACAAATTTTCATTATTTTAAATGAAAATTTGAGACAAGGACTTATTTTGTTTAATAAAATGACAGATCATTGAAGATTTAGCTTCATGTAATAAACTTTTAAAATAATTTTAATACAAGATACATTTTTAGTGTTTGTGTATGTGTATGTAAATAAATATATAAGATTTATAAAATTTAGACTTTATAAAGATTTAAAAAAATAGGCTGAAGATAGTAGTATCGTTTTTTGGTTAAATTAACTGAACTATTAATTAATTCTAGTAATGGGTCATTATTACTAGAATTAATTGATTGATCTGTAAACTTCTTGACTGTGGCAATGATTTAATAATGGCTTATAAATGAATGATATCTTACCAATACAATACTGGGTCTCCAAAGTCCATATCAAATCTAAAATGTGAGAAGGCTAATAAGTTGTTTTTGTCTTTTGCAATAAGATACCAGGCTGCGTCATCTATCATTTCCTCTACTTTGCGGTCTCTGTTCCAACCCCATGCACAAGTTTCATATCTATAATTTTAATTTGCATTATCAAAAAAAGTTTAATAAATATGCACAGTTTCACAATGTGTGTGTGTAAATACTAGTTTAAATATTGCGATATGTGGAAATCTAGTAGAGATAATAAGACAATATTTTGTTCAGTATTAGGGAATAGAAAGTATAATAATTCCCATGCATTTTTACAGCAGAAAAACAAAAATTTAACTACCAAACTCACAGGGTTTTCATATTTCTTTCAGTTAGGTCTATTGCCCATTGTAAAACATTTTTGTCAAGATCAGTGACCCTCTGTATGTACATTTCTACATCCAGGTTGTTACATTTGTACACCAATAGTTCTTTACACAAGGAAGCCATATCTTCAAGTTTATTCGCTTTAGTAACATGGGTCATGCCATCGGCAATACGACGTTGCTCCAATTTGCGCGCCTGGCGTTTCTCTTTGTTTTTGTGCACTGATGATGCAGTTTTCTTCTGTAATTGTATATCATACATAGCTTAATTATAGTAGGTAGTTTTAGAAAAGATAATTAATACCTTTATTAGTAGTATGTGTGATAATCAAAGAGAATTAGTGTACTCACTCCCATTATCCTTTTTATAATTTTGTCACCAAAGAATCGGTAGAAAATGAGTAATATGAACAAGTAGGTTTTGAAAATATTTATTATTTACCTGGTTTGTTTACATTAAATAAATTTCATAACCTTTAAAAAAAATTTACGAAACATCAAAGAATAAAGATAATGTAGGTACTTAATTGACATTTGACAGACGACAGTTATTACTTACTAGTCATTCTTCTTATCTCTAACCTCTATGGAGCATGACTGATTGTGACAGTTAACAGACAATTAACATTGCAATTAATGTAAACACACCAGTGTTGGCAACGTACGATAATTATCGTACATGTACCATAACTTGACACCACCGTACGATGTACGATTGCGAGTTATTATCGTACACAAATATACGATAATTTTGGAAAATCCAAATTATTATTTTTTCTGAACAAAATCGATGATCGGAGTTTCGAAAAATGATGTGCGGGCCGGTCGGACGGTCGAGCGTAATATAAGTTCATGATAAATGTCTATTTTTATTAATAACTAACGCGTTTTATGTTATTTGAACATGTACGATAATTTTTCGGCAGACACGATAATTTTACGCCCCTGGTACGATCAGCGCCATCTCCCAGGTTGCCAACACTGAAACACACTGAGCGATCCACAGGAGTTTTGTAATTGCTTAGGAACACATACGTACGCTTATTTATGTTATACAAATATTTTTATACACAAATAAACCACGAATATAATAAATATTCTAGTTCAATGCGTTGTAAAATATGATATTAGCAAATAAAGGGAACAAAATGAAAATTCTCATAATTTTTTATGTGGCTTTTAGTTGTTTAGATGACTTTCTGATAAAATCTAACATAAATAAAGTGTGGCAGCCCGCCTACATACATTGTACTAAATTTATGTAAATAAATTCTCTTGTTTTTATGGTTTTACTTACTAAATTACCAAAACTTCCTCTTTATATCATATTACATAACTAATATAAATTGTTATAATTTTTATAATATTATATAAGCAGACCTAATTTTCTATGTAAATTAAACGGCCTAGTAATTTTTTATTAATTTTGTGAATAAACGTTAATGTATGGGAGCATATCATGACCCTCGGATGGATATCACAATCTTCATTGTGATTCGAACTAGAAACGTAACCAAAATTGTATTTGGAATACGCCAGATGTCACAAATAAGGGGAATATATTAGTTCGAAAGTAATTTTTTAATTTGTGTAAAGTACTGTTACTGTACCGATACTACCTATATTCTAAAAGCTTAACCTAGTGCCTTTATGCTTATAATATTCTTTGAACTAACCCGGGTAATTTGAAATGATAGGTACTTTCACGCTACAGAGCAAAAAATCAATACAAATTTTCACATACAGCCTGAGAAGATACAATTTTCAGTCAAGGCCTTAAAATAATTATTTTAACAATTATAGGTTTTAGTTACGGTGTGGTGCTTTCAATCTTTTAACATTGACGAACGCCAAAAATTCTCTGGAAATTTGCCAATATTAATGTCCGTCAGATTATTCTTAAACAGAGGCTTGTTTTGTGTGGCAGTAAAAGAATTTGGTAAATCAAAATCATCAATCGTACAATCTAAAACCACTCGTGAATACCGTAAATTCTTCGGCAACATGAAATACGCAAAGCTATCGCAGACTAATGATTTGATGCCCACTTTAGGTTTAGGTACATGGCAGGTAAGACATATAAAATACAGTTTGATTTGTTTATTATAATCCTCATATCCAATATGTTAGATTTGATTTTAGGCTTCTCCAGATATTATTGAATCAATAGTTTACAAGGCGTTAGACCTGGGATATCGCCACATTGATACGGCATTTAATTACAATAATGAGGAGGCCATCGGGATCGCTATACAAAAATGGATTGAAGACGGAAAGGGAATAAGAAAAGATTTATTTATTACAACGAAGGTAAATATAAAAAACTGTCACACTTATATAGTTATATATATAAGTATATTAAGCTATCACTCCCAATGAATTAGATCATTTTCTGTATCAGTAGCTGGTATAAAGATTGCTTGACGTGCATTGGCACGTCTTTACTACAGATTTGAATCTATGAAATACACACATCAAAACAGTCTAGGAATCAATACTGATCTACTTGAGTAAGTAAGCAGTATTTTGGATGTACCGGTCCTGTTTGCGAGTGGTGATAGTTCTCTATGTCGCTCAGCTATGCTGCCCATGATTCGATAGCGTGTCCAGAGAAGGCTAGGGACGCTCTGTGTAGTGGCAAGAGTGTTGTCTGGAACCAACTTGCAACATTCTGACAGCTCTCAATTCTCATATTAAATGATGTATAGAGACAATCCTCAATTGTGGCGATCGTACGTACTTGATCCCTACATACTTTCGATGTGTATATTTAAGGCAAAATAATACGAAAGAGAAAATATAATGTTTTTAGTTGCCCCACGTTGGTAATAGAGCATCGGACGTGAGAAAGTTCCTAGAACTACAGTTACGCCGATTGCAGTTAGATTACGTAGACTTATATCTGATACACGTACCATTTGCATTCCATTGTGACCCGAAAACTTTGACGCCAATTGTTAAGAACTCAGGGGAGTATGAACTGGATGCTGAGACTGATCATATTACAACTTGGAAGGTGAGATACCGTTATAAAATCTTTTTGGAAGCCAATAAAATTTTTCAGATAGTCAGGTTAATATACGAATTTCAGGTAATGGAAGAATGTCAAAAAGCCGGTCTCGTACGGAACTTGGGATTATCCAATTTTAATGAAAGCCAAATAGCAAAGATTATTAACAAAGCTAATTTTAAACCGCAAGTACTTCAAGTGGAATTACATGCATACTTCCAACAAATACCGTTAAGAAAATTTTGTGAGGAAAACGATATTGTGGTTACTGCGTATGCACCACTGGGCAGTCCCGGTGCGAAGGACCATTTTGTGAACAAGTACAATTACAGGTAAAATATATTAATCATTATTTCCATGAAGTTTTGGTTAGTAAAGTGACCGACTAGCGGGTAAGGCAATCATTTATTTATGAGATACTCTTACTGATCTCTTTGTATTAATGGATTCAATTGATGTAGACCTCTTCTCGGGATACACGTAGCTCAAGTTTTTTTTTCTCTCATACAGCCCCGACAAGTTTCCAGATCTATTTGGGCTGTCAGAAGTCAAACAAATTGCAGAAAAGTATAAAAAGACGCCGGCACAGGTGTTATTGAGATTTTTAGTACAACAGAAAGTTATTGTTATACCTAAAAGCACTAGCGAAAACCGAATTAAGGTAACATACGAAATAAGCTTTTGCTGAATTATTTTTATTAATAAACACATTGTTTAAGCGCTTTATTATACTTTGTGTCTCAAAAATACATCTCCTTACCTACGATATATTTTATAGGAAAATTCGGACATATACAATTTTGAGTTAGCTCCAGAGGAAATAAATAGCTTGAAAAATCTTGATAAAGGTGAAGGTGGTCGTATTTTCAATTTCTTGTTTTGGAAAGGAGTGGAAAATCATCCAGAGTACCCGTTTAAAATACAAGAAACATCTACTGCTTAAAGAATAGTGACATCTCTTAAATGCCATAGCTTAAAAGCTATTTAAATTGTGAAAGGCACAAAATATAAGCTTTGCCTACTTTTCCTAGTCATTTGTACCTCAGAACTATCTTAATTTTTTTAGCTTACTTTGTTTGCGGTTAACATTTCAAGTGATAGTGTCGAAAACGAATTACTTCAAAGAAGAATGTTTGAGTTTCTCTTAATAAAGTATTTTTTAGAAAAATCATTTTTTTATTGTTGTTTTGTTAACAAAATATGTAGTATAAAATCTCTAAAACAAGTACATTATACCTAAACATGAAGGGACAACGCGGTCGACAGCCACATAAAAAATGAATTGTTTAACAATTTCAATCAATTTTCGTAAAATGACCACCTTTGAATATGGTCTATCAAAAAAAATAAAAATGTTTCAAATCAGTTCACAATCGCGTCACAATCATAACACATACGCTCTGAATTGAGAACCTCATTTTTTTGTAGTCGGTTGAAATAGAAACTTAAAACTCGAAAATATCGTTTAAAAATATTAATCAGGATAATCGATACAGCATTTTTCTTTGCAAGCGATGCTGTAGTTCTCCGCGCCTGATCATTGTATGAATGACTTTAAGTATAGCTCGCTCCGGATACTTCTGTTTGAGGAAGTCTTGTATAATGGTCTGTTCGGATACTTGAGAACCGACTGCAAAACGACGTTTTAATTGTTTCTCAATTCGAGAAAGCATCTCGTGATCTTCCTCGGTGGTGAAACCTTCTGCCCCTGAAAAGTAATCATATTTGTGTGAACAAATTTAAAATAGAGCGCATTCTATCAAGAAAACTGTATTTTACATGAAACATAGGTAAGAACACTTGGTAAAATAACATTAGGTATCCACTGATTTGGGAGCCACATCGTACCATACACATGAGTTTTCTTATGTTAGATTAATTCGTGATGCGATATTTTTAATCACATAAAATAAAATTACCTGATAGACTACCGGTCATAGCCGCGTCTAGAGTGGACACTTGAAACAGACGTAATGCCTCAGTGACGTGAGATTCTGTAGCAAACGGCTGTAGTTGCATTTTTGCCAACGACTCTGATATGCGCACTATAGCTTCCAGTTGCCTGTAAAGGCAACAAAAAATAATATAATAAAGCACGAATTAGCAAAAACTGGACACAAGTATTATTCAATACACGTTAGACCAATTCTATCGAGACATTGAATATCTTAAACTGTATTGGAGAAGGCTGCGGGCTCTTGATAAGACGGATATCATTTTTCTTCATCTCAATTCTAAACCTATTTTTGGAAGCTACAAATCGTAAAACATTTATATCTTTGTACTACTTTGCAATCACCAAGCACATAACTGCTGGCCCCCTATGACTGTAATCTAATCCTACTAATATTTTAAATCCTATTGTTTTTTTTTTTTGATTAGTTAAATTTGACAGTAATGTAATATTTAATAAAAAATAAAATAAGGCTATAAATAATAAAAATTAATTGAATTTGAAAAACCATTATTGTGTTATCAAATTCAATCAACGCAGATGCTGGTCTGGAATTTTCTTACCGAACAGTGATGGGTATGGAGAGTCGTTTATCAGCTTGGCGCTCCTGTAATGAGGCCCCAGAACGCATAAGGACATATCGGGCTGCAAGTCGTTGTGCTGCAGTCTCAGACAGACGTGGACCGCACCGCGCGCGGCAGTAAGCCGAGTATCGCCGTAACAATGCTAACGGTAATTCACCTTCTACTCCCTCTCGCTCCGCTGCGTTACCGCCCATGTGTACTGATATTATGTGCTTCGCTAGCGTCTGCAATGGAGTTTAGCTTATTGAAAAGTCAGTACGAAAACTTTCTAGAAGTACCTAATATGTGGGTTGCCTGGAAGAGATCGCTGTTTAGCGATAAGGCCGCCCGTTGCACTCCAGTGCAACAGTGTGTAAAAAAATAAATAAATAATAATATCAGTCGTGAACTAACAATAACGTAGTTAATTTCATATCTGTGTAAGTGATGTTCAAACGGAAAATAGTTAAATCTTTAAAGCTAAACAACTTATCTTGAGTGTTTAAAAGACAATCATTCTAAAGCAAATCAAGTAAATTGAGTCTTTTATAAAATAATAATTTTAAGTAGGTAGCTGGTTCAATTGAGTATAAATATTGAGGGTATTAATATTTTAAATCAAACTTTAACTAGCTACACTAAACTGTCGTCTACAAAATTTCATTTTTTAATGAATTATTACTGCACAACACTATTTCTATGCCTCGCGTGGGAGGCATAGCTTTCCTTTCTTTATCCAGTGGGGTCCTTCAGGGTGACCACCACACTCTGATTGATACAGATTAGTATAGGATTAGCTTGACTTTCAGGGCGCGAGTTGGGCTCAGCGGCCTTACGATTTAATTAAGTGATTCTTATAAAGGCAAAGAAAGCGACTCAGGAAAACAACTTACAATATCTTTATTCTGGTCATGTTCATCCTTCACAATGAATATCATATCGAATCGAGAAAGGATCGTGGGCATGAAATCGATATTGTCATCTGCTTTAGTGTCGTCCCAACGGCCAAATACGGAGTTTGCGGCCGCTAGCACCGAACACCGGGAATTTAGAGTTGTTGTTATTCCCGCCTGTGAAAATATTATTACATGTAACATACTATTAAATCTTCAGCTACTGTATAGAGTATACCGGGATACAAGATCAAGTTAAAAGTAAACATAGTTAAAGAGTTCTCTTTCAATAAAAACTGACTGAAAGCCATTATTTTGAACAGTGATCCAGATTAGGTATTTACTAAAACAGAAACAAATTCTCATTTAAAATTTTAGTATCAACATTCTGAACACCTTTTATCTGATTAAATAAATGAGATTAATGCTTAAATTAATTCACCTTGGCAATGGAAATGGTCTGCTGCTCCATCGCCTCGTGAATGGCAACGCGGTCGTCCTCTCTCATCTTGTCAAACTCGTCAATGCAAACAACGCCGCCGTCTGCGAGAACCATTGCACCTCCCTCCATTACGAAATTGCGCTAGATTATAAAGAAATACACTCATGTAATTTCAGAACCAAACATTGAATTAACTGTTCAGTAGCAGTATTAAAAAATAGTCGTACCCGGCGGTTTCACTTGGGTTAATTTCATTGAATACTATAGAATACTCATATCTCTAAATTATCCCACAGGAATACACTACTGGTATATAAATTAAAACCCCTTAATCCAGAGCACATTCTATTTGCGTGCCAAATTTCATTCAAATTCGTTCAGCCGTTTAAGCGCGATTGAGTCATAATGATCCAAACATCTTCGCACTTACAGTATTAGTGGAGTAGTGGGATTAAAAATATTGTAACAGTTTAGTGAAGTGTTAAAAATTTAAGCAATTATAACTATTAAGCCAAATAGCTATTTAAAAAAATAACACAGTTAATAATAGGACACAGTGAGAAACGGGTAGTAAAGGCTCGTAAACTTAGCCGAGCATTTATATCAAGTATCTTTTAGCCACCTCTAATAAAATATATGCAGATAATAAATTAAATGCAGAACAGTGTATGTCTCATGTCACATTCGGTTGACATGACCTCAATTTTTAAGACATAAACATTAAAATACTCACACTCCCCGGATCTCGTATGACAGAAGCAGTAAGACCGGCAGCACTGGATCCCTTGCCTGAAGTGTACACTCCAATAGGAGACACCTTTTCCACAAATTTGAGAAGCTGCGATTTGGCTGTTCCAGGGTCACCAAGAAGCAGTATGTTTATGTCCCCACGACGATTTAGGCCATCTGGTAATCTTTTACGGGATCCTGGATAAGAAATTACTTATATTAAGACAAACAAGACCAGAAAATTATGCTCAATTGGTATACAAGCATGCTTTTAGGGGTTTTAAATAGCAATTAATTAAGATTCCTATTGTATTATGACTGCCATCATAATAATGCCATGCCAGTATTTCTCTAAAGAAAAATTAAAACATATTGTAAAAGTAAAACATTTTCATTTTATAATTTTTCATATGTTTAAGATATTCTCTGTTAATAAACTAAATATGCATTTGTATGTACCTCCAAATAGCAAAGAAGCGATAGCCTTCTTCATATCAACGGCACCAAATACACTTGGCGCTATAGAGGCAGCGATTCTTTCATATATGTCTGGAGATGCAGCCAGTCTTCGAAACTGTTCTTTTTCATCCGGAGTGAAAGGACTAAGGCCACCGGTTACACCTTCTTCGGCTGTTAGACCAACTGCTCGTAAGTATGATGAGCGTACCCCAACTGAACCTCTATCACGATCACCTCTCTGTAAAGGATTTATTTCAATTACATCTATATTTCACTATATTTTTTAAAATGGTATTTAAAATTTATAACATCAATAAAAAACAATACATACCCCCACTTTGGATATTTTCTTGATAGAATAAATACCAAGAACAGTGACACGTGCGCCGGGTGCTACTCGTTCACACAACATGCGGTCGCAGTAAACGGTCAAATGACGTGGCATCTCTCCTTGTGGTATGTTTTCAGGTGCTTCTTGGAGTTTTAACACCTAAATATAGAAGGAAACATGACTACCATTTGAACATATTCACCTAGCATCTCTTAAAAGTGTAATGAATGTATGAATGATATAAATGATTTATATAAAGTATGAAGTATTATTGTTATAAAACACATTATACGTATATAATAACTAAGGTTACATTATAAATTAACAGATTTTTGTACCAATATTAAAGCAAAATATTACCTGATAATCAATGCATTTACATTTATCTGGGACAATAAAATAAGGATCTAAAGGACATTTTGGCCGACCAGCTTGCTCTCTGAAAGAAATAAATTCTATTATATAAGAAAACTTTCATACCCACATAAAAACAAGACAAAACTACATACGTGTTACATTTCCTTGGCATTACATAACCTTCAAGCCCAGGTTTTACAGCTAAGTTGGGTATAATGTTACGACAAGATCTGCATTGTATAGATATTTTTGTTGCTTTAGCTTTGATTGCAGATGCTGATATCACTATACCAGGTATTTTCACTAATCTGGATACTGTTTCTGACTGAAAATAATATATTACATTTACTTGAGCGGCCACTCTTATCATATTCATATGTTTTGTATTAAAAAATAATTAGTTTGACTAACTTATTTAAATAAATTTCAATATAATAATGCAATAAACAAATATAAAATATATAAAAAGTTTTATAAATAAAAAAAAACACCTTTAGTTCCCGTAAATTAGATGGATGCGCATCTGATGAAAGTAACACTTGAATATCTTCTACTTTTTCTTCTCCTTCTGGTCTTGGCGCAGTTAATTCATCAGCCAACTAATAAAAAATGAAAAACATACTTGATTTTTCAGTACCTAATAAAATTGACAACTAACAATACAAACAATAATAAACAAAACTTAAGTATTTCTTTTAGTGTTTATATTATGTTTGAATATAGTTTTTAGTCTGAATTCTTATTCTTAAATTACATCATACTATGTTATGCTCTTAAATTAAACGAAAAAGAGCAAGCAAAGATGCTTCAAATAAAAAAATAAAGGGTACTTATAATTATGTTGAATTTTAAAACATGCCTATTATAAAACAGTAAGTATACCTCTTTTGCTGCCTCTTCAAGTATAGGTAAATGTTCTGTTGGCTTTTTATACAGTTTTTCAGCTAGCACTTCATCAAAGCTAGATAAGTCTTCAATATTAATTTCTACCCAATATTGATGGAGATTATAATTTCTTTTCAAAGCATCTCTAAACATAAATTACAAATATTTAAAAAAATTACTTTAGAGTAATCTTGTTGAGGTCTTGTAATCTTATTATTGATTTTTACATACCTGTATTTATAGTTAAAGTTTCCAGTATGAAATTGTCTAATAAACTCCTTAAATTTCTTTTTTACTGCTTGTAGGTTAATTTGATCTTGGGACTCTCCTTCTTCGACACCGAAATTATCTGAAAAAAATACCCCGGGGTCGTCGAAACCTTCCATTTCTTAAAAATTGTAATTATAGTAAAATAGAAAGGTTTGCAGTAACAAATTAAATAGTAAAAAGGTAACTTTTTTGTAGCTACAACGACACATTAGATTTCGCGCGAAAAACTGCTTACAAGCTATGAAGTATGATGGCCGTTTTGACATATTACAATAGTGATGTGAAATGTCAATTTATTCTCGAAAAAAATATAATCAAATCTAAAAGTTTTTATTGCAAGTAGTACCTGATTAAAAAGGTTTAATAAAAAAATATCAATGTTTACTTAATATATTTAAACGAACTTAATATTGGAAGGAAAATAAATATACCTACATACTTTATATGCACACAAGAAACAAATTGATTCAAAAAAGAGATCAAAAAATGTGTCACAAAAGGCAATATTTAATCAGATTCCTTCATACTGTACTTTTTACTGTCGTCACTGCTACCATCATCTACATTAATTATAAGTTCGTTTTCTAAAATATTATCTATTACATCTCTTTCATGTGGGTTGCCTGGAAGAAATCGCTGAATAGCGATAAGGCCATCCGTTGCATTCCAGTGCAACAAAGTGTGTAAAAAAAACTTAATAATTCCCTTATTAATTTAACAGTTCTATTCACAACCTTTTCCCAGTCTCCTTTAGTCACGTGTTCACTAGCTTCTTCTGATATTTAAAAAAAAATGAATTTCGAAAAACAAATGCCGAGTTGTGTGGTAAATAAGTACACCAATAATTATAATCTTATAAAAATAAAAATAAATGTTCGCGTGATCCTAATACATATATATATATTGTAAGGAGTTAGTTGTATCGGCTGGTTTCGTGAGCGCTCGGGTCGGGCTTACGATGCGAACGGTAGCCGGTATGGCTCGAAGGCCGTGCTACTCAGTGTTAGGAGCGAGTTATGACTCACAGCGAGTATTAATAACAGGCTTGGTTGCAGGCAGACAGTCATTCTGCCTTCACTCATCTCTCACTCACTCATTCTACGGTTGTTCTTCGAAGGGAGCAGTCAATAGCGACTCTTGGAAGCGGAAGCCATGTCCGATTGTGTGGTAATTAATGAATCGACATCACTTGGCGTTGAGTGACATTCGCTCCTTGCCTTTTGAAGTTTACTGTTTATTTTTTTTCCATTCATCACAAGATTTTGTAAATCTGTAACGAGATTTTGAATTGTTTTTTAATGGGGCCAGCTGCTAGCAATTGTCAAAGTGGCGCTGTCGTAGTTAGGTAATAGGTCTCTGGGCACTGGCTCAGTCTCGCTGATTTGTTTAATGTTTATTGGAAGCTCCACATTGTTACTCTTGCTTAATGTTGAAATTTTTGTCATATATTTCTGTCTGTAAATCATTAATTTACATTTTGAATGCTTATATTTTCATATTGAGAATGAATTAGTACCCAGATCTTTTTTTATGCCACAGAATGAAGCTCCTTTAATTTAAGTTCCACCACTTGCCATGTAGAATATAATATCTTAGTTAACTTTTTAGCAAGAAATTCGTCAAATAAATGAATCTTACCAAAATTAATTAATAAAAATGTTAACAATGATGACAAGGTGAAGGGACCTAGTCTAATTAAATAAACCTAGTCGAATTAATTATAATCTAAGAATGTTTATCGGAAAGCTTTATTTTTAATATTTTGTGCAATCTGCACGAGTGTATGGTGTTGTGTTTAGTTAATGTATGGAAGGTACCTACTTTGCCAAGCGATAAATTATCAATAGTTCGAACGCTTTTAAACGACAGGTAAGTAGGTGAAAAAAATTTGAATCTCGAAAATAGTTGCTATGACAACGTTGTCTCCTTTATTTATCATTGATTTCATCGTGATAAATATTAATTAATTAAAATTCTATTATTAAAATTTTTATTTAGATGTCGAAAATGAATTTAGAATAAGAAAAAAATAATTATTATAGTTCAAAGCAGATAAAGATTGGACAACATGGGCGATGTAAGTTGAAATTTTTAAAGTCCATATACAAACTGTACTTAGATTAGATATTTATTATGCTGTGTGCTGTTGGCTGTTGGAACTACATATGAAATTATTTATTACGCTCAGATTACATTACATGTACTTACATACCTAATTTATTAATATTTGATTTTCTTATATATAAAAAATCTAAAATTTACCAATATGAATTTTGAATAAGTAATGTAGTACACAAAATAAAACGATACAAGGTACCTACTTACACTACCTATATGAGCTTTGAAATTTGAATTATAACCGTTCATAAATTAGGTATTATATACGTATCTCTGACGTTTTAATTGCAGAAAGAAGATGTTGACGCACGATTAGAGTTCATGTCCGAATATATTCTCAAGTCTCTCAAACTTAAAATTGAAAAATGGAATAAGTTTATTACCGGAGATGAAAGGGTAAATATAATAAAAATAAATAATTGATGAAAAGGAAATACAAATAAGTAGTTGCGAATGTTCCACGCACGCTTCACGGCTAATTTTTAAAAATAAGCCAATAAAACATAAAAATTAATTCTACAATGAAAATATTGGAAGTAGGTAGGTACGTGTGTGTAGAGTTAAAGATCTCTTATATAAATTTTTACAATTTAAGAATGTCATTTAACCGTTGCTTAACTTCATGATTTTCTATTACTGTTACTACTACGTGTGTACACGTTTAATTTTTTGTTGAATGAAAATATTTCTAAAGAAGGTATGACTTAAAAAAATGAGAATAATCAACTACGTACCTATTAATCATTGGAACTTTTGAAGGGTTGTTTGTTATTGAAGCGCAATGACAAACTCAGCAGTTTCACAATTGAATTTATTTTCAGCATATTTTGTTCAGGTATTTTGATATGCCTAAATTCGATATAATAGTATTTCGCGTAAACACGGCTGGTCTACTCACTTGTGCTACCAACTTCCCTCCGATAAGTAGGGGAAAGATGATATATTTCCTAAGGAATGTGGACGATAAAATAACCAGCGCTAATTATAGAAAGGTAAGTTTTTTATAGATTTTTTTTTGAATGCGATAAAAAAATAACAAAAGTAGGTATAGAAATTGAAAAACGTGAGTAATGTGGGACTGTCTACATTATATTCTAAGTCCACCGCCAGGATTGCTTAGGGCGGCCACGTTTCCGCTTTCCTTGAGAATTCCAATCTAAGGCCTTTCCAATCTAAACCATAGCTTCCCTAAATACTTACCTCATTGTTTATGTTATGGATAGTCTTGTATTTAAATTTTAAGCTTTATTATATTAAACTACTTCTACACACCTTTTAGTTTCATTTATGAAAGTTCTCTCAGCGAACTCGTTGTATAATTCGTATGTTACGTCCCTATTTTAATTAATATTTGTTACAGGGTATGACTATTGGTGAATTATCAGGTAATGTGCTAATGGACCTATCCGTGATGGCCGATGAGGTTATTGGTCCACTTTTATGCAATCCTGAAAACCAAAAAGGGTGGCCCAAGATAGTGAAAAACGATATGAAGAGGCATGTTAATGAACTACGGAATTTAATGCATCAGGTTGGTTACCTTTTAGTGTAATATTATTTTTAAACGACTTAAAAAAGAAGGATGTTCTCAATTCGACTGTATTTAAAAAAATGTTTGTTACCTTAGAACTTTCGACTGGGTGTTTTTTTTCTTTGAAAGCTGGTGCTATTACATTTTCCTGTTATTTTTAAATTGTAGTTAAAAGGAGAGATGAGCAGTCAAGTAATGCTGCCGATGCCCGATGGAGTTGAGACTATATACCAAGCAGAAGCAAGGCTTAGAGAAAGGTATTCAATTTTCCTAGAAAATCCACTTAAACGCAGAACACCTTAAGTCATCACAATTATTATTTAAAATACATTATTTTGCAAGTTATCTTAGATTCTTTAAGCCTTTGCTGCTTCGAAATACCTGATTATCCAAATAGACAAAAATTGTTATCACAGTGTAAAGAATTTTAGATGAAAGATATGACTATACTATTTTTAGGAAATCCAGGTATATTTGTTTGATAATGATGTAAGAGCAAAGGATAATCATAAATAAAATTTTCAGTGATTCCGAGGATGTGGACTTATATCTTAAAACAAATATTGAAGGTGCAATAATAAAATGGGCTCAGCAAGTGCATGACTTACTGAAAGAAGATTCTTATATTGGTAAATTAAAATACACATACTTTTATTACGTTTGTGAAGAAAGTGTTTTTATAAATCGTCGTTTTATAACATTGAAATATTTAAATTGCCATATAAACTTAATTTAAAAAGATTTGGAATATGTATAGAATTTTCATGAATGTTTTTCAAAATAAAATAAAATTAACAGAGATAAATACCCAGCTATCCCGCTTTTCCTTTAAAACCGTCTCTTGAGGTCCTGGTTTTGAATCCCCGAGAAACAATTTCGGTTACGTAGCTACAGGAGGCGGATATTCTAATTGCCTGTAAAGAAAATGATCAGTGAAACATATACAGAAACGAATCTACCTATGCCCCACTATACACGGGATATTACGTCTCACTTTTTCTTTCAGCTTTCAAACGTACTAAATTCCCTTTGCCGAGCGCTGACATAGATTTCTACGCTAATCGACTACGTAACTTGGAAGGAATATACTCCCAGTTGAGAGACCCTCGCGTTAAACGCATGGCGCACTATTTGGAGGCGACGCGAAGTGTCTACTTAAGCTGCTTCAAAACCATGCTCACCAATGTTGTAGCAGGTGACATCTACATATAATATTTACGGAAATGTACAGCAACAACAACAGTAAACTCTTACAATAGTTTCGTAGTTACTGTTTTATAAAAAAGTCAGCCAGTGTACTAGTATTCAATTGCGTGTATTCTCGCCGGGTCTCTTGGATACGTTAGACTTTCTATGATTAGAGACGTGATTAAGAAATATTATTAACCCAATCAACGAATCATTTTTCAAAGAATAATGAATGAAACGAAATTTATATACCGCAAGCGTGGTGTATTCAACATATGAAACGTATATTTGTTTCAGCGGTCGTGGAGTGCCGTGATATTTACGTGTATCAGAAACCGTTACTTCAACATTTCGAGAATTTCGAAGGCACTGATTTCTCGGACGCAAAGTTTTTAATCAGGCCCATGTTCCATTGTATAGGTCTGCTATGGGGTAATTCAAGATACTACTGTAATGTAGAAAAACTTATACGTAAGTACTTTTTAGTAAGGTATAATAAAACTATAATTTTATTAATCTAAAAATTTCTTATGTATGTATATAACGCAATCGCTCTTGATAACCTTCTTATTTTTGGTAGAGTTAGATTTTAAAATGTTTGATCATTAACATCAAGATATCTAGAAATTATTATTTCGAATGAAGAACCGTTTGCCACGGTTTAATAATCAATTGATCCGTTGATCAAATTTTGTCATCTAATGAGATGACAAAATTTGATCGAGAGATCAACTAAATGAGATTTAATAGACATTAAAAATAAGCTTCAAAGTTCCGAATAATGTGTCACCTGAAACGTCATTCCATAGAAAATGTACGAGGAAAGGAATTTTCTTCATGAACATTTTTTCGTCAATTTTTCAATATTTTTAATAGCTATTCTGCTTATTCTCGGAATCCAACAAATCAAAGATTAAAATTGCTCCATCCGTTCTTGAGTTATAACGTGAAGGATACGTTAGTGTTGGCATTACTTAATTTTTTATTTTGATATTTTGCTTAGCCCTGTTACGAGAAGTATGCAACCTAGTAATACAACAATGCACAAACTCGGTGGACCCAGCCTCTATATTTCAAGGAGACGCGGATGAACAACTAATGAAAATAAGAAAAGCTCTTTCAGTTTTAAATCATTTTATGTAAGTTGAACACATCGGAAAATGCATCACCCTATGCACTGTTAACATCATTAAAGCGGTCACTTGTAGTCACTTTAAGAACAGTAGGTACTTATAATAATTGTCTTAAATTTGATTTTGCAAAAACAATGGTAAACGAAAATAATTAATTTATACTGCTAATGTGACTTAATTTTTAGAATTTTATTTTTGACAGTGAAACTTACGAGTTGAACAGAGATAAAGTGCATACTTTCTTTCCACCGGGTGTATTGCCCGTGCGCTGGTCCTTCGATTTCGACCGCGTGTTTATGCGATTTAATGTTTATATGAAAAAGCTAAAGAAAATTGAGGAAATTCTTGAGGCAACTGTTGAGATTCTCAAACTGGAGAAGATGGAGTTCTGTGGTTTGAGGGGAAAAATTCTCAGCACGGAATGCATGAAAGTAAGTTTCAATTTAATTACTATAAAATTTATTTAAAAAAACCTAATAAACAAGTTCTGTGTTTTTTTTTATAAATTTTATTTGATGCTTTTGAGTGAAACATTACCTAGTCGACTATTGAATTCAGGAACTTTTCTCCGTGAACAATGAACATGAATTTAAATTAGTTTAACATGTTGTCTGAGTATGTTTTTATTGGATTTTTCGAAATGGAATTTATTTCTAACCTGGAGTTTTTATATTTTAATATTAAGATTATATTTTTTCTGCTCAGATTCTGGAAGAATACATTATGATTTACCAAAATCTGGGAAACATAACATATGACCCGGCGGATCCTGAGGACAATCGTTTTGAGCCTGACTACGTGCAGCATATGAGTGTTTTGGATGATGTTGATCAACGGCTGGCCTCGCTGTTTAGTCAGGGATTGGATGAGTGCCATAACTTGGAACATTTCTTTAAGGTATTCAGTTGTTAATACTTTATTTTTAAAGTAAAACTACCGACACCATTATTACCGTAGATAAAAATACAAATAACCTATTTTAAAATGACAATTAATAAAAGAATAATATAGTGTTAAAATTTTAACAAAAAAAAACAGACTTCAAATTGTAACTCTAAAACGATTGAACATATTTTAATGGAACCACACGGGAAGCACCAGCTCTCAAACAAAAAAGAATCATCGAAATCGTTTCACCCAGGCGAAAGTTCTGAGGTTACAAACATACAAAAAACGTTGTCGAATTGAGTACCTCCTCTTTTGAAGTCGATAAAAAGATTAAAATTAAACGAAAAGAAATCCAACAAGAAATAATTATCAAATTCGATCTATAATTAACTAAAGTAAAAATAATAGTAACAAAAACAATTGAATAGAGAACCGCGAGCAGTAGGTACTTAAATATAAAGGCCTTTACAATTTATGTAATCGCGTTTCGTTTATACTACTGAAACGTTCACAATGAGTCGTAAACAAATTCGTCTCGGATATTACAAATTTATATTACATAATTTATAAAATTATGAAATAAATGATGTATCTAATGATAAAAATATAAGACACAACAAAAAATACAATTCGGTTTGGTCAATTGTAAAATTAACGATGCAAAATTGTTGTTCCCGGGCCGATTTTGTTTTAAACTCATTGTGAATACGCCTACTGGTAATGTAAATGAAACTAAGTGCTCTTTTTCGGTTAAAACAGCAAATATTAATATTATTATTTATTAGAAATTATTGATCTTTTATGTTTAGTTTTTCCAAATCATCGGGGACTTGTTTCACCGTAAGATTATTAAAAATGAACTGAAACCAAAGTTACCCAGGCTACTTGATTTTATGCATTCGAATCTTGATGATGTAAAGGAAATATTTGATGAAGAAATGTCGGTAAGATAAAAATCCTAATTTTTGTTTGTAACACTAAAATGGACATAAACCAAAATAAATGAGTTATTACTTTTTATGCTATTATTTAAGCTTTGTATTGCTAAGAGATTAATATAGAATTTTGAAGATAACTTGATGAAGTATTAATTACCTTCTAGGTAAGTAATCACTGAACTCTTTAATTACTTTTACGAACTACTCCTTACTTTTTTTTTCATTATAATATTTTAGAAACTAAACAAGGGTCCTGAAAGACCAATGGTAGATAACTACTTACCTCCAGTAGCAGGTATGATATGGTGGGTCTTTAAATTGCGAAGGCGCATCCAGAGTCCAATGGAAGATTTTATACTATTTGAAGACCCGTAAGTTGGTGGATAATTTATTTTACTTATAGTATCGCACATTTATTGACGCTTGCTTATTCATCTAAATAGTTTTAGACGTCGTTTTTATAAACTGTGTGTCAGTTTACATGCAGAATGTATAAAGCTCGTGAAATGTTGAGTCTACATTTAATAAAAACTGTAAAAATGAAATAAAATCTAATAATGATTATTGTGAGTTCAAATTACGAGCTTTGTTGGTAGCATACTATAATTTGGATAGATATTTATTCTCTTACCTACTCAAGTAAGAAGAAAATAGTTAACTTCGACGCAGTTTTTCAAATATACGTGTATAGTTTATAATGTTGATTTATAACTTAAAATATATTTTATAGAGTTATTGAAACTGAGTATGCTCAATATATGAAGCAAAAAAACAATGAGATGTTGGGCTATCTAAACGTGGTTGAAGACAGACAGTTCAAGCAGTGGTGTGCTACAGTTCCCAATATATGCAAGATACATTTGGCGAAAAACCTCATTTACAGAGACCCTCCGTTCGTCAGGAATAATTTCAGCCCTGAGGTATATAAAATAAGTAAAAACTTTTCCAAAATTTTGATTCTTATTCCGGGTAGGTTCAAAATTAATTACATCTTTAATTCTAAGACTATTTATCTTTTACAGTTGGTGATGTTACTTCGAGAAATTCGCTACATGAAGTATCTGGATAAACAAGGGATACCAGTTGATGGTCTAGAGTTATATGCGAGAAATGAAAAGCTTCAAGTAATTTTTTTTTAATTTAGCATTATCGTCTCTAAATATTCTTACACTAGGGTTAAAATTCAGTTATTAATTTCCAATTATCCAACGATCCAATTGAATTTTGGAATATTTTAGGACAGAGCTGTTAAAGCATTACTACAAATGCTTTTTGTAGTAGCTAGTTGTATGCAATCACGTACACCGGTAACGTCATATTGAATTATGTTTGTAGTATGACATGAATCGTCTGAATCGCGCCATAGCCTGGTACAACGCAATACGCGAAGGAAGTCACGAAACGGAGGTAGCTCTTATTGAGAAAGAGATCTCTGCTATTGACCAGCTGCTCGGAAGAGGGGTTGAAGAACTTACATGGAACGATGATTGTATGCTTAGTTTCTTTTCTTACTATTATTGACAATTTACCTATTATTTAATCAAAATATTTATAGTACAAATCCTTTAATATGGAATATAGTTATTATAATAATCACCAATGAATATCACAACTTATCCAATTTTAGTTTAAATTGTACAAATTGTAACACACGAATTTTATATCCGACGATATAAAATTCGTGTTTATCTGGAGGAAACCGTTTCAATACTCTGTTTTATAAATCACTACGAATCTAGCTCTGTCTTTTGAACAGAAAGTATTTTGTCGTTAGGTATACTTTTTGTAACATGACTATAATGTTATAACATAAGTTTATTTCAGTCACTGAATGGATGGCAGAGGTATATGCGGCGATCAACACGCTACAAGAGCGCGTGCTGACTGCACAGAACAACGTGCGTCAAGGACTAGAAAACATCGCAGCCTGGGGCGATAAGCCACTGCACAACCGCAAGGAAAACCCTGACAAGATGGAGCTACTTGCTGTTAAGGAGCGGCTACCTAGAATGGTGAAAAGGTAAAGACCAAAATATATATTTTATACTTTGAATAAAATGATGAATACAACGTAATATTTTTATTCTAGTTGGGTAAATAGAAATGTCTTACAAATTCTGCGTTTGTTGCAGACGCGCAAACATTTTGGATAGTCAAGCTGAATTCCAGCGAATATTGCAAGTTAATTACAAGCTGTTTTTCAATATTCAAGATGATGAAGAGGCACGTTTACACTGTTTTTTAAAACGATTGTTGTATACGAAGTTTTGCATAATTGCTAAAAAAAATTTAATATTGCACATAAAATCGGTACTCAAAAATATATATTTTATAGTTGGATGACGAAGAAGAGGAATTAGAAGAAGTTGACGAAGCAACACTTGACGAAGAAGAAAGAGCAGCGCGAAATCGTAAACTAAAAGAAATAGAAGAGAGGCGTGAAGAAAAGAGAATAGCAAGAGAAGAAAGAGAGAGAGAAAAAGCTGAAATAGCTCAAGCTAAGTTCGAGATGAGAGAGGCCAGACGATTGAAGAGAGAGGAAAAAGAGGCTGCTCGGGCAGAAAGACAGGCGAGAAGGGATGCAGGTAGATGCAGTTTTTTTAGCAGTTTTTGATCCTATATCTAACTAACTATATAATTTATTAATTTCGTATTTTTTAAGACTTCATTTATCAACGAAAAGTATACGTGCACATGCATTTTTTTTATTAATCAAGCAAGCAAGTAATAAAAGTAATTGAGGAATGTTAAGTTTAAACGAGTAGATTATTTATTGTCTAGTTTTTTCTCATTTGATCCTGTAAATAATTTCCAAAAAGGCGAAGAAAGTGTGGAGTCGCCAGTTGAAGAAGAAGAACAATATGATGAAGCGGAATTGGCTGATATTGAAGAAGAGAAAAGAGAAATGGAAGAAGAAGCATTTAGAGCGGAACGGTGGCCTGCTTACGTCAAATACGTTGATTCTTTAGTATGTACTTGTTTAAAATCATTAAAGTTGAGGATCCTACATTTATGTGGGACCTTTTTTTTGACGTAAGGTACTTACATTTTATTCTTGCTCTGGAATTAGATTAAAATTTTTTTGAGCTTCTAACTATTTTTGTTCTACGTGATCGTGGATTACTATTTTTTAAGTCAGCATTTTGTGACGGAGATCTTAGATTCGAATTCCGGGGAAATAAATGATTCGGTTGGATAGGTATAGAAGCCTAATAAGCTATTTGCCTGTAAAGAAAATGATCAGTGTACCAGATGCAGAAATATGTTTATCTCAAGCTCCACTAAGGGATTTCACTATATTTTTGTTCAGGTCTCTCGTCAAATAATGAAGGCAATCCAATGTAGCCTTGATCTATTTGAAAAACAGACTGACCTGGAAAAAGGACCACGAGTGCCGTTCATGGAAGTTATTGCGGAACTCAAAGATCCAGGTACATTGAAATGCTTAGATGTCATTTTACCGTATTATCTGATTTAAATGATATATGTTAGAGTAAACTCCAATTCTTTGTTCTTCCAATATAAACTAACCCCTGATTTAACTAAATACTTTATATTACAGATATATCTTTCACGCCATCGCTGGCCATAAAGGATTCATACGGTCTTTATGACACCATGATCGAAATGATGAAAGACATGTTCCTCCAAGCTACTCTCTTCCCAAGAATCGACCCTATTATACCAATAGCTTCCTATGAAGGTAATAAGGTTATTCGTGAGTAGATCACAAGAATTTGAACAAAAATGTAAACCTAAGCAGTGCGATAGAAGTATATAATATAGTTAAAAATATTTTACACAGATGATATAGCCGCTGAAGAGCCAATGATAGATCTTTATCATGAAATTGCAAAGAGGATTGAGAACAGCATTTCTGACGTTGTACAGTATGCGTCAGTAAGTATTTTTTTCACAGTATCTAGCTACATTTCTAATTCTAAAATTTTAAAGTAATAATGATTTCTTTCTTTTGCACTATGTTTAAATTACTCAACAATTTTTATAAATTTTTTTCTGTAGATAGATGATACCTTGGAAATAACCATAGGTATACTTCATATCCTATTTTGCATACCTACTTTACTATTCCTTTAAATTTATAGAAATATGAAAAATACATGCCTCTCTGGCTTGAAGATAGGCAAGAAGTATTGGCTAGTTTTCTTAAATACGGGCGAGTGATCCCACCAGAGGAGTTTGATAAATACAAATACGATTTTGGCTGCGACCCACCCGAAGCTAAGCCCAAACTTGAAGAATATCAGAAGGAGGTACTTTGTTTTTCAGATGAGCACTTTTCCATAAATTTAGAATCTTACAGATGCATTGCTACCCCGTATGTCCTCATCCTTCAATGAAATATAGCTTACTATTATCGATAATTACCTACATCTTCGAGAATCTAAGTTTTGCTAATATGCTTAAATTTAACTAATTTTTGCAATTATTTTATATTAAAATATAATCTTTTAATCTGTAATAATGCGTCTAATATTAAACAATTACAGATTGATAAATTTAATACGATGTATGATGAAGTGGCTGCCCTACCCGGTGATTATTTGTGCAACGGATGGCTAAAATTAGATTTACGACGTCTCAACCAAGCCATTATGAATATTATATGCAAGTGGAGCAATCTCTACAAACAGAATCTGAAGGATCATGTGCAGACAAGGTAGCACGCTTAAAACTCTAATATATCAAGCTATTAGCTTCAAATTCATAGACCTTACGATTACCTTAATTTGATGGAAGCAGACTTTCAATAAATAAAATACGATCCAAAAATCTAACAATGCACAAATACAGCAAATATTGCATTAGACTTTATTTCAATCCTGATTATATTTTTCGTATTCAAGCATACTGCTGCAAATATCGATGCTAAGTCCCGACTGTGTAAATAACTAGAGTCATAACTTAATTTGAAATGCTTCATAAATCATGAAATATTATGAATCATAATGGTGCTGTATTAGTTTGTTTCTTCAAATGACTTGGTTTGCCAAAGTTTCTAAAAAATATGTTTTGCCATATGCTACACCACATTCAATGTATGATTGTATGGACCAGCGACGATATAGAGTGAAGCTTATATATAATTATAAAAAATTAATAATATATTGACATATGACTTGAGCAATAATATTGCTGTAAGATAACCCAGAGAAAAAAGCCAGGTTAACTACTAAATATATTTTTATTTTTTTATAAAGTGTTGATATTTATTGATCTTACAGTTTGGACGACTTGGAGAAGTTTATAGCATACGCCACAAAGGAATTATCAGTGGAGCTTGGTGAAGATGACTACGAGGGTCTGCTTCAGGTGATGAGAGTCCTTAATGAAGTAAAAGCGAAGGTTGACGCCGGTACCGAAATGATGTTCGAGCCGTTGAGAGACATTATATACGTGTTGAAGGAGTTTGGCGTCGATTTTCCGGAGGAAACTTATGAACAGGTATGTTTAGTTTAGTTTAAGCTTTTTTCAATTGGTTAATATTGTCCATTTGAGTTTATATAAGATAAGTACTGACAATCTTTTAGCTCGGTCTTTGTTTATAACTGTAAAAAAAACTATTAAACCGTCAGTACTCATATCTATTGAACTTTTTCAGTAAATAATTATTAAATAATCACTTATGAGTTTTGATTCAAGTTGGTACAGAAAGATGATTTAATTTTTTATTAAGAATTGTTAAAAAATAATGGACTAGGAGTCACGCTCCTTTTAAGATGTAATAAATAATATACTTATATATATTTAAACAAAATTATTATTTAACTATTTTTTTACTCTTTATGCGTACTTTTGGATCAATAGAAGCCTACGAAATCATATCAGTATTCGGTACATATTTTGGTAAGCAGGTAGATTTAATGTTAAATAGGCAAGGATAAATATTATCCTACGTAATGCGTAGGATATTAGATATAAGTTATATGTTTTATGTTATACTTATTAGTTGGTTTCATGAAGTAAAATTAGGACTATTGAAAAAATATATTTTTATCACTTCAGTTGGATGTATTGCCAGAAAAGTGGCGTAACTTAGTGAAGCTGGCAACCGTGATGAAGAACACAGTAGCGCCATTGCAAGCTGCGCAGGCAGCCCTTATTGCCAAAAGAGTGGCTCTTATTAATTTAAGACTCACTATGTATCGAGACCAGTTTAAACTAAAAGAGGTACTTTGCTACATAAATATAGATTTATGTTAAGTTTGAAAATTCAATTGTCAATATATCTTATGATGTTTAATCTATGGCCTGCGACTTTATCCGCGTGTTTACCCTAGTTCAAGCCTTTTTTCGACATGTTATTTTTCCCTATATAATTTTTCATGCTTTCCTTTATATATCTTCAATAACAGACAGATAGACAAACAGAGACAGACCATTTTGCATTTATAATATTAGTACGGATTATGTAATGTCATTTTAATACATAACACCAGTAAATAACAAACATTAAGCCAATAATTATGAATACTAATTTTTGGTAATTTTAGATGTTCCTTGAAAGCTGTAAAGAGCCATATAGGCAAATAGACAATGTGCACAAAGAACTTTTAGAATTTGAAGATATTGTTGCGAATTTGAAGAGAAGTTGCGGATTATTTGATATACAACCTCCGGATGAGAAATTCCTTAAGCAATGTAGAAGAGAACTAAAACTCATCAAGGTAATACTCGAACAATGCAGGCTCATTATGCTCTCATTCAGGGACGTTGTAATAATCTTTCTTTTAAAAAATTATTTGACATACAGCAACTGTGGGATTACTACTACCTGGTAATGGGAACAATAGAATTCTGGAAGAAATCGCCTTGGAAGAAGATAGATGCTGATGGTATGGACCAAGAGTGTAAGAGATTCACGAAAGATATGAGACAACTGGACAAAGATATGAGAGTTTGGTAAGAGTAAAAAATGTAAAAGAAGTTGGAGATGTACTTAACAGCTATTAGTTTTAAAACCCTACCGGATGAAAAGTGGAACTAAAGATTGTAATAAATGTTTAATTTGATAATTTTATCTCATTTAGGGAACCATACATTTCTATTGAAGCGACAATAAAGAATTTGATGACATCGTTAAGAGCTGTAACAGACTTGCAGAATCCAGCCATTAAGGATAGACATTGGGTGGAACTGATGATGGCCACAAAGGTATTATATCCAAAAATACTAATTTTAGCTTAGATTGGTGTTTCATTGATTTTTTTATTTTATATTTCGTGTCTTTCTATAATTATTTTCAACGAGTCGAGATAAATGTTAAAAAGTTTTTAGTTGTTCATTACATTTTTATTTGAAGATAGGTATTTGGAAAATATTTATAGATTTATTATTGTACATTTTCATTGTCATTAACGATTTATAGTACTTTCTTTCATATAACTATAATTCGTTGTTTTTTACCATGCCATGTAGAGTAGCAGTTCATTCAAATCGCATTTCGATATTTCAATCCTATGCCATTAGCAATGCGAAGTAAAAAGTCAAATATTACTAAATGAAATTTTAGAAGAATTTAAGTATGTACCTTGAAGAACTAAAACCTCAAATGTTACAAATATATCTAAAACAAATGATCCAGTGAAACAGCAGTGTAATAAATATGACCACAAGACTTTAGAAGATCAAAATGACAATATTTAAAAAAGAAATGAAAGAACAAGGCGTCCAAGTAACGAGATGATCATCACAACCGCAAAATTCTAGTTATTCCTTTATATTTTCAGAATTTATTTTGTAGATCTGTAGATACATAGAGCATTTTATCATTGATTTTTGGAAAGTAAGGTAAGTTTATTTGTAACTCATAAGTTGCGTATTTGCTATTTCCCACTTATATTCTGTGCAACAAAAGCTATCTACTATACCATAGTTTTTGTTACTGGATATAAGATAATGTATTGATAATAAAAATATTGTTTTTAAACCTTTTTGAAAATTAAATGCTTACAAATAAATAGTAGATTGTTTGCCAAGGGAGCAAAACACTATTTTTGAGGTCAGAATGTTTTTTGAATCTAGAGTGTCGCTCCCGAGGTGGTGGTACTTTTAATCACCTATGAGAAAAGTAAGTGGAACTCATGAAGTAGAATTACGTTTATTTATTTCATTATCACTTGAAGCAGATATAATTTTAAAGTATTATCTTAAATCATTATTTGAACAAACAATATCTATTGATTAGAATTCATTATTAAGAATGCTTTTCGCGCGTTTATACTTTTACAGAAACTTTTTTTAATTTGCTTCGCGCGCGGATTATTTTTTTACAGCCAGTAACTTTATCGTTCTCTTTGATGATTGAATATATTATTATACTAACTTTTACACCATAGGGGTTTAAAAAGCTATTTTAATCCCTTGACCAACTTTTTGAATAGATGTCATAAAAAAAATTCGTAGGTTATGTTTTAGGTTCATTAAAAAATTGTAGTTATATAAGAATAATCTTAAAATTTAAATATTTTTAGGTTAAGTTTAATATAGATGACGATACGACACTGGCAGATTTACTAGCGCTTAACTTACATAAATATGAAGAGGAAGTTAAAACTATTGTGGATAAGTCTGTTAAAGAGGCAGCCATGGAAAAAACTCTCAAGTACGTTGACTGATAATTGAAAAAACTTTTTTTCAGTAATATTTCAATTGTTGTATTATTAAAAACCTAACAAATAAATAAGTAAAAAATAGGAATGTAAAAAGTGCCTGAAACATTAAAAATTAAATTAAATTGAGTTAAGAGTTTGTAGAGAAATGACATTTTTTAGGATGGGCTCACCGAGAAACTCAGAATTTCAAACAATGTTACTATGCTCCACACACACTGATTTTTTTTCAGATTATGAATTGTTTGTTATTTTATGGAACTTTAATTAATAATCTGAATTCAGATTCTGAATTCAGGGAGATATTTCGGCTGTATGAGGCCAGCTTTCGACGAAATTTGATATGTCTGTGGCATCGTAACTCCTAAACGAAGGGACCGTTTTCGATGCGATTTTTTCTGCGAATTTCACTTATGTAATGTATGCTGATATACTATAGCTATTTTCATGGGCTTATAACAAAATAAGTATGTTTTTAGGGAATTGGAGGCAATTTGGGCGATCATGGAGTTTGATTACACAGTTCATGATAGGACTGGAACCAAGTTGCCGAAAGCAAGTGAAGAACTCGTGGAGACCCTAGAGGATAATCAGGTACCAAATAATTTTATACTAATTTAGAAAACATACAAATAACACTGTTTGTTTTCATGCCTTATACATGAGGTATGACATTTCTTTATTATGGATTGTTAAATTCTAGAGACAAAAATCAATAGAAAGCAATCACCATATTTCTTTTCTCCTACAAATGTGTAATGTCTTATACCTACATCTTCCTTATATTATTATATCATACTTTTGACCCTCAGAACCAAGTTCAAAATATGATGTCGTCGAAGTTTATTGGTTTTTACGAGACGGAGGTAACCGTCTGGCAAAAGAAATTGGGTACAGCGGATGCAGTAATAGCAATTTGGTTTGAAGTGCAGCGCAAGTGGCAATATCTTGAGAGCATTTTCGTAGGTTCGGACGACATACGCGCCCAGCTGCCGGAGGACTCTAAGCGATTCGATGTCATCGACAAGACTTTTAAAGTAATTTTAATCTTACATATTGTTAATATTTATTTTACCGACTCAAAAAAAGATCGTGAACATCTTCGTAATTACTTATTTCCACTTGTATGTTTAGATGTTTTTTAGTTACACGGAACATAAAAATCTTGGCAAATTTCTTTTTAATCTAAGGTTGTTTAAGATTTAAATGTATTTTCAGGAACTATTAAAAGACGTCGGTAATACTCCAAATGTTGTCCAAGCCACTAACAAGCCTGGTCTTCTCGATAAGTTGGAAGAATTAATGAGATCTCTTAACTTGTGCGAGAAGGCACTTAATAACTATTTGGAGACCAAGCGTTTGGCATACCCTCGTTTCTACTTCGTGTCGTCCGCAGATTTGTTGGGTAATTTATGTTCATATTTTATTTATTATCTAATTAATATGAAGTTTTAAGCTAACAATAATTAACCGCCTACTTGTCTAAAGGTCGACCCATCTGTGGATTGCGCCGGACATATGTTTTTCATGTTTCTGTTGGGTAGGCACGGAAGAACTACACTGAAGTTACGGGACATTATTAAGGAAAAATATATGTATTTGTTCCCTTCTTAATCCGCCATTTGTTTATAATCGTCTGCATTTAGTACTTTCGTCAGTGAATAAATATATCGGGGAAATTCTTTGGCTGTATCTTTTTATATTTTTATGTGTAGTCATGGACATTTTAACAACTTTGATGTTGATCCTCTGTGCAGAAATCCTGGGCAAACAAGTGTGACTGATATTCTAAGCGGTGTCATTTCAGATATTTTGTCAAATGGGAACAATCCACCGGCGGTTGCACGCCATCTGTCGAAGTTATACGATAACTTGGCCAAGCTGGTATTCCCGAAACCCGGAAGCAAGCACGCTATTGAGATGATATCTAAAGAGAACGAAGAACACGTGCCTTTTAAAGCACCCTGTTGCGATTGTTCGGGCAAAGTAAGTAGTATTTAATACATATTTAAAACACGTAGTAAATATACAAAATAATTTCTGATATCGGTTTTATATCGGAATACACAAGTAGAATTATTTAGCGGGCTTCACCAGACTCCAAATTGCATTAATCAATAAATCAATACGCTTATTAAATATTAATGTTCCTTTAGAATTATATTGTTAACTTACGTAAATAATATTTTCGTTATAACTTATAAGTGAACTGATTGTTGGTGTGTGTGAAATTTTCGACTTTTTTTATTGGTGATCACGTTTTTGTGATTGACAAATTGAAACATTTCAAGTGTGAATCTAGGGTCTTCAACACAATACCCACTGCATTTAACCACGAAGGCAGTAATGAAGTTAAATGTGTAATCAACTTATATTTTCTAGGTTGAAATCTGGTTGAATCGTGTAACGGATTGTATGCGCTACACCCTCCGGGATATATTTGAGCACAGTGTAAAATCGTACGAAGACAAGCCTCGAGATGAGTGGGTGTTTGATTGGCCTGCACAGCCGGCTCTCGTCGGCACGCAAATTTGGTGGACCACGGAAACTAATCAGGCGTTTGAGAAACTGGAAGAAGGTATGTTTTGATTACCTTTAAAATTTATGTAATATGAATCTTTATCTGCGGTAAATTACTACTCTCATTTTACTTTCATGTAATTACAAATGACGTTTCTTTACTATTATTAATTTAAATTAGTTTTTAATTTAAGGGCAAGAAATCTTATTGGTAAATAAAGACCTACATTCTGCGATGTTTTTTTTTTATTAGGGTATGAGGGTGCACTTAAAGATTATCAAAAGAAACAGATCACACAACTGAATGCTTTGATCGTTTTACTACTTGGTGACTTAACTGTTGGTGATCGGCAGAAAATTATGACAATTTGTACGATTGATGTCCATTCGAGAGACGTTGTCGCAAAACTGATCGTGGCCAAAGTGGAGACATCAAATGCCTTCCAATGGCAAAGTCAGTTGAGGTATAAACGCTTTTCTCTATTTTTATCTTAATATCTACTTAAATTAATTTCTTTTTTCTGAATAAAGATGTAATAATAGAGCAGAAAGTAAACGTACCTACTCAAGAAGATATAAATAATACTAAAATTCAATTCTTTTTGCACATTTTTTCAGTTTTATCAACTGATTTATATTGTTTTCTTGTAGGCACCGATGGGACATGAAACTGAATAATTGCTATGCGAATATCTGCGATGCTCAATTCCTTTATGATTATGAGTATCTTGGTAACACACCACGTCTAGTGATTACACCTCTAACGGATCGATGTTATATTACTTTAACGCAGGTAAGATAAGTGTAAACGGCTTAAACGTAACCAGAACGCCATAGCTCTCACCCTACGTCTTCATTCAAATTCTGAGTCGACTTGTGGAATGTCTAGTATCCTAAAGAATGGGGGGTCGATAAACTACACATAATATAAAACTTCACTCATTTTTAATCTCAATCATAGCCTAAAATTTAAAGACTTGACTATTTTAATGGTTATCTAAATTTGAATGAACTTGAAAATTACAAAGGACTTAATATTTGCAATATTGTAATTTGTAATGCAGAGTCTTCATTTAATCATGGGTGGCGCTCCAGCCGGCCCCGCCGGAACGGGCAAGACCGAGACTACGAAAGACTTGGGAAGAGCTCTTGGCATAATGGTCTACGTGTTTAATTGCTCTGAACAGATGGATTACAAATCTTGTGGCAACATTTACAAAGGTGAGTTTAGTATCCATCTATACATCCATAGGTTCCATATTAATTGGATAACATTACTTACAAGTTTCTATATTTTACAAGGGTATTTTAAAAAGCTAAAGATTCCTGTAAATTAAAAACTTTTATACTGGTATGGACTGTTTTTAAGGTCTTGCTCAAACCGGCGCTTGGGGTTGCTTTGACGAGTTTAATCGTATCTCCGTCGAAGTGCTCTCCGTAGTATCAGTGCAAGTAAAGAGTGTACTTGATGCTATAAAAACGAAGAAAAAGAAATTTGACTTTATGGGTGAAATCATAACTCTTATACCAACTGTTGGGATGTTCATCACAATGAATCCAGGGTATGCTGGCAGGACAGAATTACCGGAAAATTTGAAGGCTTTGTTTAGGTATATAAAGCTTCGAGGATACTTATTTATAGTTTCCAATGGGAAAATATGACTTTTATAACTTGGGCATATGTTTGTCGGCTGTAGAACATATTATCTGCTATACGAGTAAATCGAGTAGCTATATATTTTTGTTGTTTTCCTTTTAAATTATTAAATTAAAATGGCTAATCGTTTTGAATTTAGATGGAGACTCATGAATCTTTATATACAGACTGCAAGAAATGCCAGTGGCAAATAATATTAATATTTTTTAGGCCCTGTGCTATGGTAGTCCCAGACTTTGAGTTGATTTGTGAAATTATGTTGGTTGCTGAAGGATTTCAGGAAGCAAGATTGTTAGCTCGTAAATTTATTACGCTATATACGTTGTGTAAGGAATTGTTGTCAAAGCAAGACCATTACGATTGGGGTTTACGCGCTATTAAGTCTGTACTTGTCGTTGCTGGATCTCTTAAGGTCTGTTCAAAACTCATTTAAATTAGCTAAATAACTGTGTGTGTGAATTACAATAACTTGAATAATTTTTGATGAATTGATTAAAAGACGGATGTGATATTCGCATTATAAATAATTAATTAATCTTGCTGACAAAATCGCGGGCATTACTATCCTACATACATTAGATCCGAATAAAACACAGCTCAACTGGTCGTTTAAACCTCGTCACATCCTTTAATATAATTTAAAATATTATTATTTATTGCTTCAATAGCTCTGCCTTTGGCAGAGTGAAAACTTGAAGTCCCTTTGATTGTTGAAACATTATATAAGATTATTTTTTGTTTTAATAATTTATGGCTTTGTGTAGAGAGGAGACCGATTGCGTCCTGAAGATCAAGTTCTCATGCGAGCTTTAAGAGATTTCAATATTCCCAAAATTGTAACGGATGATAGACCTGTGTTCATGGGTCTCATTGGTGATTTGTTCCCGGCGCTGGACGTCCCCAGGAAACGAGATTTTGATTTTGAAAAGAGTTTAGTAGAAGGAGCTATTTCAATGAAACTACAGCCAGAACCTGGATTTATATTAAAGGTAGCATTCTCTTTTTTTGAATTTTAGTCTATTACTTTTATTAGCCGAAATTATATTTCTTATAATACTTCAAGATGGTGCAACTTGTGGAATTATTTGCTGTAAGACACTCTGTATTCATCGATGGGTTTGCTGGTACTGGAAAATCGATGGTCTGGCAGTGTCTCAACAAAACATATCACATGTTAAAAATGAAACCATTCTACAACGACCTAGACCCAAAAGCAGTGACAAATGACGAATTATTTGGTATAATTAATCCTGCAACGAGAGAGTGGAAGGACGGTTTGTTTTCTACTATCATGAGAGATATGGCAAACATGCCCGGGGACGGGCCCAAGTGGATAGTGTTAGATGGCGACATTGATCCCATGTGGATAGAGAGTTTGAATACATTGATGGATGATAATAAAGTAAATCAACTCATATAATTTCTTTATATAACATAAATTTATGGTGTTAGTAATTATATAAGTAAAGTAAATAAATAATCAATACTTTTTATGATTAATGTAACTTTAATTTCACTAAATCGAATCACAGGTTTTGACACTGGCGAGTAATGAACGAATAGCTCTCACAAAATCAATGCGTCTTCTTTTTGAGATCGCAACACTACGTGTTGCCACACCGGCCACTGTATCACGTGCAGGGATTCTATACATTAACCCCCAGGATTTAGGGTGGAATCCGTAAGTATTTTTATTTTAACAAATCGTTACCGTTTCAAATGCACATGCGGACTACACGACGGTACTAACTGTTTACCGATAGTAATTTTACTTAAAACCCTACTGTTTTAACTGTTGAAAAATATATCTATCTATTAGTATGATGGAATTCATACGCAGAATATTAGGTATCTTGTAAGCCCTTGTTCAACATAATATGTTAATATCAAACTTGTTAAAATTGCACAGGTTTGTCGCGTCTTGGATAGATACGACTCGTGATGATGAATCGGAAAAGGCGATGTTAACAATAATGTTTGACAAGTACATACCCTCACTCCTCGAGTCTTGTAAGAAATATAAACGAATCACACCCTTGAGTGAATTGCAGCAAATACAACTGACCTGCTATCTGCTTGAATGCTTCCTAAACAAGAGTTTGTTACCTTCGGATTGTCCAAAAGAATGGTAATAACAATAAAAATTATCATTAGGTAACAATTGTTTGAAGAAAACTTTTACACTTTGATCATATTTCAAACAAAAAAGTTAATTAATCAATCTTATCGCTAAACATAAATACTAAGTTTTGATTTGTTTAAGGTATGAAACATATTTTGTATTTTGTATCGTTTGGGGTTTTGGATCCGGTCTGTTTCAAGATCAACTTGTGGATTGGCGTAATGAGTTCAGCAAATGGTTCTGTAATGAATTCAAACAAATCAAATTTCCTTCTACTGGTAACGTGTTTGGATTTTTCATCGATCCAGAAACAAAGAAGTGGGCACCTTGGACGGAAAAAGTTGAACATTTCGAGTTGGATCCCGAAATACCCTTACAGGTACAAAAACAAGTTACAAAAACAATTTTTGAGGTCTAATAGAGCCACGAGCCTTTTGCTCGTTTGAAAAAAAAAACCCCCTAGCAAAGCTTAGTTATCACGTATTTTTCTCCTTACTTATAAAAAAGAATGAAGCATCTAGGATTTCTAATAGTTATTGTCATTTTCTAGTCCTGCTTAGTATCGACTTCAGAAACGACACGTATTAGATTCTTCATGGATCTTCTGATAGCTAAGCAAAAGCCTGTGATGTTAGTTGGCAGTGCAGGTAGTGGAAAGACTGTCAGTGTAGCCGCAAAGCTGAACTCGCTGTCAGACAATTTTGCTATCACCAATGCGCCACTCAATTTCTATACCACTTCAGGTTCGTTTTAGTCAAATATGCTTATATGCTACGAAGTTCTATATCTTTTTTACTTACATGTTAATGAATTTAACAATTCATCCACATAAAAATTTATGTTCATGATAAGAATTCACGAAGGTATGATAATAATATATATAATATTCGATATTAAATGAAATAAACAATTGTAATTATACAGAGATGATCCAGAAGGTCCTTGAGAAGCCATTGGAAAAGAAATCGGGTCGAAACTTCGGCCCGCCTGGCAGTAAGTTCATGATATACTTTGTTGATGATCTGAACATGCCAGAAGTAGATACATATGGAACAGTGCAGCCGCATACGTTAATTCGTCAATTTATGGACTACAAACATTGGTAAGATTTTATTACGATTATATTGTAGTTGTAATTAATCTTATTAAGGTTAATATCTTTCAAAATAACATGTAGCACGAAATGACAACCTTTTTCATTCGGTAAATAATTTTCTGATTCAAATCAATAGTAATATTAATTGCTTTAGGTATGATAGACAGAAGCTGTCGCTAAAGGACATATCAAATTGCATGTTTGTTTCTTGTATGAATCCGACGGCTGGATCATTCACAATAGATCCACGTTTACAAAGGCACTTCTGTACGTTTGCAGTCAGGTTTGTTAAATCTTATTTAACTTTAAATACTTACTACACGTACTTGTACTAGGTACAGTCTAGTTCCCGCCACTTTGTTCCAATAATGTAACAATATATCGTAGCAAAATTACTTCTAATTACTGTAGTACTTTATAAGGAAAGAGACTAGCGAGAAGTCAAAAAATTCTACTTTATTATTAAATTGAAATATGATAAATTGTAATTTTAGTTTTCCTGGTTTGGATGCATGTTTCCATATCTACAAGCAAATATTATCCCAGCATTTAGCAAATCCTCTCAACAAATTCGGAATTGTAGTTCAAAGGTACAGCGAGAACCTTGTGAATGCGGCCTTAGCACTTCATAACAAACTTGCTTCTATGTTCCTACCGACAGCAATCAAGTTCCATTATATATTTAACTTGCGTGATCTTTCTAATATATTCCAGGTAATCTATTTATTAACACTTAGTTGCACCAGATAGAAAAAAAAGAGTTGTTAATATAATATGAGAGTGAATTTGTGAAACGTGAACTCTCGTAACCGATGATAGTAGGTATGAGGAAGATAGGGTCACGTTTTCATTGTCTAACTTAGGAAAGTGATCAGCACTGAGCACTCCAGATTCAATTATGGTCATAAGATCTTGCGGTAGTTTTTGGTCAGAGATTGAATGTCTGTTACGAGACCAAAAACTACGAAGGCAATTGGAAGATAAAAAGTCTTAATTTATACAATACCACGTCCAACAGACGAAGCCGTAGCAGCTCATTCTATTTAATCTATATAAATGTTGATGGATGATTTTTAGGGGATATTATTCACAACTGGGGATGCCATAAAATTCCAATCGGAACTAATAAGACTCTGGATGCACGAAGCAACACGAGTGTATTCCGACAAACTTGTCGACTCATCTGATAATGAAGCCTTTAACAAGCTTATTGTTGAAGTTATTAAAAAGAATTGCGAGGTAATTAGAATTTAAATATATTACGTTACGTACGAGTAATTAAAATGTACCTTTAGTTTTATTTTATAGCAAAAAGGCAAGTATTTCTATTTAAGGACTAGAATTTCAACTTATATACTTATACTTTTTTTCAGGATTACGATGAAAATATCGTATTTGAGAAGCCACTGATTTATTGCCACTTTGCTGAGGGTATAGGAGACCCGAAATATTTCCCCATCAGAGATTGGGCACAGATAAAAAAATTACTAGACGAGTCACTATCGTCATACAATGATCTTGTGGCGACTATGAATCTTGTACTCTTTGAAGATGCTATGTACCACATATGCAGGTATTGATTTTCTTTAAAATACTATTTGAAATGTGCGAAGTTTTAATTCATTTAAATTCATTTGAAATGTGTGGAGTTTTAATTCATTCAAACATTATTCGATAATAGTTTCGCGTAATAACGTTATGGCAATAACAAAGGAAATCAAAGACAATTCAAAAACCCCTTCGACAAAACAGTCATGTCAATTATTACAAATAAGAATAGCTCAGAAAGGGATGTAGCTAAGAACAATCTCGATGAGGTCAGCGTTTAAAAAAAAAACGTTGCAAAGAGAATGTTCGTAAATGTTTAAAAAAGAGCTTATAAAGTTTACGTTTTATTCAAATTTTAATTCTTAATTTACAGAATCAATCGTATTCTGGAGGCACCACGTGGAAATGCTCTTTTAGTGGGTGTAGGTGGTTCAGGAAAGCAATCTTTGTCGAGATTGTCTGCTTTTATATCATCATTAGAGGTGTTCCAAATACAGCTCCGAAAAGGATATAGCATAAATGACTTGAAAGTTGATCTCGGTAAGAAATATAAACTGGCTTCTGCCTATCAGCGGCAATAAAGCTCAATTCTCATAAAATATTGTAAACCTTTAAGATTGCACTTACCATAGCGTGAATGATTTTCTATTTTTTTTTTAGCCGGTCTGTATATAAAAGCTGGTTTAAAGAATATTGGCAGCGTATTTTTGATGACGGATGCACAAGTGGCTGAAGAACGATTTTTGGTATTGATAAATGATTTACTTGCTTCTGGAGAGATTCCAGAATTGTTAGCTGATGATGAAACTGAAAATATCATAAATGGAGTCAGAGGCGAGGTATTTATCCTAACGAAAAATCTATGGTCCAATAGTATACTTTTAAAATGTCTTGACGTTTTATAGTTATTATTTGAACGTTTTTTGGCTTTTTAGTTTAACTCATTTAACTCATTGTTATAATAGTGTTGAATTTATGATGTGGCTTTAAAATTTTACAGACAAAAGCATCTGGTGTGCCTGACACTCGAGAGAATTGTTGGAAGTTCTTTATCAATCGTGTTAGAACAATGTTAAAAGTAAGTCTTAAGATATTAAAGAGTGAGTAATAAAATGAAAATATTATGTTATTAATTCGTTAAAAATAATAGAATATCAGTCTAAATTAATTTTTTGTTTACAGGTGGTATTATGTTTCTCTCCTGTGGGCGCTACTTTGCGCATACGAGCGCGTAAGTTCCCGTCGATTGTAAACTGCACAGCCATAAATTGGTTCCACGAATGGCCGCAAGAGGCGCTTCGCTCTGTCTCCAAAAGGTTTTTAAACGAGGTTGAAGCTTTGCCGGTAAGAAAACTATGTTGTTTTCGCTTTTTATATCGATTTATAACATTCTTTTCTACTTTTAGAAACCTTTGCTTTTAATATATTTCCCATATATCCCTTATTATCCCATTTTTGGATATCTGGGACACGATGCTTATTAATTGACTCTTCCTAGAAATAATGTAACGGAGGTTATTATAAAATGTTTATTGTTTACGAAAATTATCGGGTAAAATATAAATAATATATTTGGGATAAAATATAAATTTATAATATAAACAAGAAACTTGTATAAACTCTCAACTTGCTCTTAATTTTACAGCGAGATCTTATAGAGCCAGTGGCGAATTTCATGTCGCACGTACATCAAAGCGTGAACACAATGTCGGGTGTGTATTTCCAAAACGAGAGACGATACAACTACACTACACCAAAGACCTTTTTAGAACAAATATCTTTGTATGGTAAGTTATTGACTGAAAAGACGAACAACTTGAAAATGATGATATCAAGACTTGAAAATGGATTGGAAAAGCTTGCATCATGTGCTGCTGATGTAGCTGTACTAAAGGTAATTATTATATTAGTCTCAAACCTATTGCATTCTCTCTGAAAAGTTTAAAAAAGTACAAAAATTAACATAAGGTCGATAGAATATCAATAACTCCAGACCACCTGACCAATGACCATGCCCTAATGTTGTCTTTAACAAAACTCATCGGGTAGGTAAGTATAGTAAAGCTTAAAATGCCCTTGAAGTGATGAGAATGCGAATAGTGTCAATTGAAGAGTAAATAAAAATGACAGACCCGGTTTACACTTATTAAAATTTATTTAATTCAAAGTTTCGATATAGGCGATAGTTTCTTTTATTTAATGGATTTTATCGTAACCCCACTTTCCTGGATCTCATAAGCTTTAGAATTATATTCTTATATTTACTCAAATAAATAATTAATAAATTTTAGGTGACGCTTGCAGAACAAGAGATTGTTTTGAAAGTTAAAAACAAAGCAGCTGAAGAGCTGATTGAAGTAGTTGGCGCTGAAAGTGAAAAAGTATCTAAAGAAAAAGCATTTGGTATGATTCCTACTATTATTATAAATTCTATCCTTTTTTACTATTAAGAAAGTGGTAAGTGACGTCAAGTAGCGATAACAAGTAAAACTTCATACAACGGCGACGACGTTGAATAGTGCTTAATAATTGGATTTTTTTTATTCGACGGAATTATTACTAATCGGAGAATGAGATCAAGTAAAAATATATATGTATGACAATGTAAATAGTGTATATATATTAGTAGTTATATGATAGTATATAATACGATATATACATTTTACGTTTCCTCCTTACTTTTTCAATCTAACTAAATATATTTTTATAGCCGCAAAAGACTAAAGATAAGATATAAAATACCGCATAATTTTTCTTGCAGCTGCGGAAGAAGAAAAGAAAGTAAAAGTGATTGAAGAAGACGTAACTATAAAAGCGAAAATTTGTGCGGATGATCTTGCTAAAGCAGAGCCGGCGCTTTTAGCCGCGCAAGAGGCTCTTAACACACTGAACAAGAACAATCTTACGGAGTTAAAGGCTTTCGGTTCACCACCAGATGCCGTCGTTACTGTAACAGCTGCTGTACTTGTGCTCTTCTCGAAAAAGGGCAAACTGCCCAAGGACAGATCGTGGAAAGCTTGTAAGGTATGTTACTCGTAATTATACAATGAAATAGGCAAAAAGTGCAAATGAAAAACTAAACGAACATAATACATAATAGAATAATTTGATTTCACGTTTATACCTTCTATAAATTCAGTAATGGACTTGTATAATACTCATAAAATTATTATAAAAATCAGTAAGCTTTGTCGTGATATTGTTGTTATAGTTAAGTATTAGTAAAATTAACTTTTACGTTTAACATATCATACTCCCTTAAAGTACGTTTATTTTTACTGTTTATAACTGGCTTTCAGTTAATGATGGCGAAAGTAGATCAATTTCTGTACGACCTAGTGTATTATGATAAAGAGAATATACATCCGGATGTCATTAAGGTAATATTTCATTTTTAGATTCGAATTTAGTTTTTAAGGCTTCCACCATTTTTCTGAATAATTTGTATAATTTTTTGTAGGCAGTCCAACCCTACATAAAGAATCCAGACTTTAATCCAGAGTTCATAATGACAAAGTCAGGTGCTGCCGCGGGCCTGTGTGCGTGGGTGATCAATATTGTGAAGTTCTACGATGTGTATGTAGTTGTAGAGCCCAAACGAAGGGCACTTAACGCCGCCAACGCTGAATTACAAGCTGCCAGAGATAAGCTGACCTTCCTGACTGAACAGATTGGTGTAAGTCAATTGAGTCGTTTCTAGCACGGTCATGGTATGATACGATGGTATTTATGAAACCGAGTGGACGTCTTGGAGTTTTTTTTGTTTTTAGAAGCGTCTTTTAATTTTTTAATAATAAAATAGGTTCATCCTCCCTTAAGGACTACTGCAACCTAAAAAGCAACATATTACCTACATTTGAGCATGTATCGTCATAGTTGTTTTTTTCAAATATCTCCATACGATTTCAGGAATTGGAAGAAAAATTGGGTGAACTTATGAAAGCCTTCCAAGAAGCAGTAAATGAGAAGATGAAATGTCAAGCAGAAGCTGACGCTACTAACGCTACTATAGATTTGGCGAATCGACTAGTTAACGGATTGGCTTCAGAAAAAATTAGGTTTGTAAATAAACTCGGTGATTATTTTCTCCAAAACAGAGTATTAGGTAAAAGATTTTATAGGCGTTGTTAACTTTCAAATTTTGTACATTGCATGTCATTTTATAATTGTTACATTCAGATTAATATTTCATAACCGCGATTTTTTAAAGTAGATAAATTCAATTGTGATTTTGTGATAGCATACTAAATCCGTCACATCATTAGATAGATTTTTATAAACATTATATAGATTTTAGGTAGGTATTATATAAAAATAGATACATAAAAGATAGTGACTGAATTACAGATGGTCCGCAACGGTTGTGAATCTAAAGGAATCAGGGGTAATGTTGCCCGGCGATGTGTTAGTGGTAACGGCGTTTATTTCTTATGTCGGATGTTTCATGCGGCGTTATCGCATGATGCTTATGAATGATGACTGGATACCAACTCTTGCTAAGACCAATGTGAGTATTTTTTAGTAAATATGTGATACTTGAAACTGGGTGCGCAGTTTCAAGCAATCCTAATAAAAAATTACTATCTATTGCCAAGCTAGACTAGTTTCGAAATGGACTTTGGATTTAAAAAGTAATAAAAAGTGAAATGATTACAGCCAAAAATAGAGACTACAGAAGGCCTTGACCCCTTGTCAATGTTGACGGATGACGCTCAAGTAGCATGTTGGAACAACGAGGGTTTACCTACGGATTCTATGAGTACAGAGAATGCGACTATTCTCACTAACTCAGCCAGGTGGCCTTTAATGATAGATCCCCAATTGTAAGTATAAAATACTTATTAAACAATCTCTATTGAAAACATTTTCAGTGTTTATATTTTTGCTAAGTACCTATTGTGGCGAATAAACTCAATTTGTGATATTTTAGATTTTTCTGCAGTTGCTATTTGTGTTATAGAATCAAAATGGAATAATCAATCATATTTTAAAACTTATTTCAGGCAGGGCATTAAATGGATTAAATCAAGATATGGCGATGCATTAGTTGTAATTCGTCTGACACAAAGAAATTATATTGACCGCATCGAACGCGCTGTCAGTAACGGAGATGTGGTCCTATTGGAGAATATAGGAGAAACAGTGGATGCTGTGTTGGAACCCTTATTGGGACGAGTGCTTATAAGGAAAGGACGTGTGCTTAAGGTGAGATTATAAATTGCTATTGATTTATCGATAATTGTTGACATACATTTTTTTCCGTTTATTTTAGTTTTCTTTCTGAGATTTTCTTGTGACAGTATGATCAGTAAGAATAGTGGTTATATTTCTTCCTATTTTGAAGAATAATTTCATTTTGATTCATCAATATTTATTTAAGCAATTAAATAAACTACACTTTCAGACTGTGACATATTAATACCTATTTATTTTCAGATTGGTGATAGAGAAATTGATTACCACCCAAACTTCCGTCTCATCATACAGACGAAACTGGCAAACCCACATTACCAGCCAGAGATGCAGGCGCAGTGCACACTTATTAACTTCACTGTGACTAAAGACGGGTGAGTTAAGTTGTACGGTCGGCCAAAAGAGTAGTCGACCAGTGTGGAATTAAGATAAAAAGTATCCTACAAACTATTCTAAAGAATTAACTTACAACAAAAAAGGTATCCGTAAAATTGCGTTGAAACGTATCTGCTATCAAAATAAAATTTTCATTTTCAATATTAAGTATTTATGATACTTCTAATTAGAAACTACCTAATCTGTACGGTAAATGACGCATCTCTTTTTTATAATATTCAATTCAATATTACAGTTTGGAAGAGCAACTTTTAGGCGAAGTGGTGAAAGCTGAAAGACCCGACTTGGAAAAACTTCGTGCTGGCCTCACTAAACAGCAGAATGACTTTAAAATTACACTTAAAAGCCTTGAAGACGACCTATTGAAGCGATTGTCGTCTGCCGGACCAGACATTCTTAGTGATTCGGCACTGGTGATAAATTTAGAGACAACAAAGAAAACTGCAGCTGACATCGAAATAAAGGTAGAAGAAGGAAAAGTCACCGCAGTCAAAATTGACGAGGCTCGTGAAAGATATAGGTAATATTTATTCTCTTAATTTATATAATATGAATTAATAAGTTTGCAGGCGTTGTTTTTTAAAGATTTAGAAATGTTAAGACAAAAGTAACCTCATGACAAGTGATTCTTAATTTTATTCCAATACGAATTTTTTTCGCCAAGCAGTGTATCGTAATTTAACAAAAATGTTGACTACATTTGTTGCAGACGTGCGGCTGCTCGTGCATCTCTTTTATACTTCATACTTAATGATCTGTATAAGATAAATCCCATGTATCAGTTCTCTCTCAAGGCGTATAGTGTAGTATTCAAGGACGCGTTGGCGCGAGCCGATACAGCTGAAGATTTGGAAGGACGCGTGCGCAATTTACTCGATAGCATCACATTCGCTGTATTCGTGTATACAAGTCGTGGACTCTTTGAGAGGGATAAGCTGGTGTTCCTTTTCCTTATAACGCTACAGGTAAGTAGTTATTAAATACCTACTATAAAATGAATTTAATATGAAGTAAAACCTGTTTCAACCGTCTCTTTAGAAAGGATAAGATTTAATTCACTCAAACTTACTCTATTTTAAGCATGGTTTTAAGATAGTTTAAAGTCAGAACAATGAGGCCAGATAAATAATGTAATGTTTACCATAGTACTATTTAGATTTCAGTTGATTGCAACTTGCCTGATCATAAACTATAAAGACCTCTTTATAGATACGTTACTTAAAAATAAATATTGCTAAATGTTATTTTATGCCACTGATAAAATCTGGCGTCCATATCACAGGTATTGCAAAGCGAAGGGAAAGTAGATCCCCGTGAGTTGGACTTCTTACTAAAGTATGCTGTCGCACCAGAAGTGTCGCCATATACGTGGCTTTCTAATAACTCATGGGGTGGTATTGTGGCACTCGCGAAGATGGACGCGTTTGAGAACCTCGATAAAGATATCGAAGGGGCTACCAAAAGGTCGGTAAATATTTTTAAAAATTTACATTACTAACCCCACTACTAGAAATAGAATACATCTCTAGTTAAAGCTTTCAAAATAACAAAATTTCTTATTAACTATGCACTGATTTTAATGAGTTATAGAAATAGATCTCTCTTGGAAAATAACATTGTTATTCTATATATTCTGTATACATACTGATTCCATGCAGTCAATAATAGTAACCTTTTATTCACCTTAACGTATAATTATATAATTTGTTAATTAAACATAATGAACATTTTTATGTACATAGATGGCAAAAATACACAGACGGGGAGGCGCCGGAAAGAGATAAATTGCCAGGAGAATGGAAGAATAAATCATCATTACAAAGACTCTGTATTCTTCGAGCTTTGAGACCCGACAGAATGTCCTATGCCTCAGGGTAAGAAACATACATACATGACCGTATACGTAACTTGAAAACTGCTCAGCTATGATCAGTAGTATGTCTTCCATCTTACCGAATGATCTTAGGTAATAATCATTGTGTTAAATCAAGGTATTTTTAAAAAAATCAAAAGTCGTCCATAGCTATATTTTATTATGTTACTTTGTCTGTGTATATATAAAATGTTTATATATTAAATATAGTAAAAATATATTTTGCCTTTTCAGAGCATTTTGTGAAGAGAACCTGGGGACAAAATATGTTGAGGCTCGAACACCTCCCTTAGAAAAGTCGTATCAAGAGAGTACGTCAACTACCGCCATGTTCTTTATCTTGTCTCCTGGAGTCGATCCGCTGAAGGTAACAATTGCCTACTCTACAAAATATTTAATTAAGAAAGATTCTGTATATAGCTCTTACAATTGCAAAACAAGGATTCTTAGTTCTTTTTTTGGTGTCTTTATGCAATTTTCATGCCATAAGCCTCGGGTGTCTGATATAATATATATGGCTCCCATTTGTTTATGATTTTAATAAGTTGTTACGATAATAAATTTATCCTTAATATCATGAATACGTTTATGAAAAGTTTAAAAAAAAATAGTTGTATATTTCAGGATCTAGAAAAATTGGGCAGAAAACTGGGCTTCTCTACGGACAAGAAGAACTTCCACATCGTATCATTAGGGCAAGGTCAGGAAGTTGTCGCAGAGGAGGCTATGGGAGTAGCCTCGGTTAATGGAGATTGGGTTATTCTTCAGAACATTCATCTGGTTGCCAAGTGGCTTGCAACTCTTGAGAAGAAAATGGAGGAAACTTTTGAAAATCCATTGCCGGCATACAGGTTGGAATTCAAGCCCAAGCATTAATATTATAATCAATGGGGTGTTATTGTGTTTATGAAATACTTTAATCTTGAACCTTTAATTATAAACAAAAGAAAATACAAGAAAAGAGTTTGTTATATGTTAACTTAGGCAGTGGAATGAATTATGCCATTCTAAGTATTCGACGTATCTTTTAAATATAACGATAATATTAAACAAATAATAATAATAATATTCTAAATTTATATTCCATATTTTTTCCACCTTTATACTAAGTTAGTAAGTATAGTTATTTTAAACAACTTTCTTAAAATACTTTCGTTTGTTAACTAAATTTAAATTAGCGGTACTCGCTATTGTCCAGTTACACACATGATTTCAATAATTTCAACCGTGTAGCAATTCCAATTCATGATTTTTATCCCCAAGGAAATTATAGGAACAACCATTTGCCTAAAAATAAATTACCAAAAAGTAATGATTCATGTATGATCATCACTACATAGTATAAAACAAAGTCGCTTTTTCTTCCCCTATATCCCTTTGTATGCTTAAATCTTTAAAACTACGCAACGGATTTTGATGCGGTTTCTTTAAATAGATATAGTCATTAAAGAGGAAGGTTTTTATACATGTTTTATACCCGTGCAAAGCCGGGGCGGGTCGCTAATACGAGTATAGTATATACCTAATAGGTAAATGCTTACCTTACGGACCGCATTTTCTCTTATTAATGTCTTATATTTTTTATTGAACAGATTGTATTTGAGCGCAGAACCAGCGGCTGACCCAGCTTATCATATAATACCACAAGGCATCTTGGAGTCCGCCATTAAAATAACTAATGAACCGCCAATCGGAATGTGGGCGAATTTACACAAGGTATATATTTTAATTCATACATATGTATTAAAATAAAAATCAGACTTATTTTTGCTCTATTTTGTTTTTGTTATTAGTACTTAGTAGGTATATTATGTATAGGTAGTAACTTTTTTTTTGTATTTTCGACAAAATTTTGTTGTAATATATGTGGTGTCTTCCTGTGAGTGTCTAACATGTGGCTAAATAAACACAAACAGTTAAAACAAATTCGGATTAGGTACGGCGACATAAAAAATTACTCATTACTTAATAAAACATTTTAAATTTCATTTTTTATTTTGTTTTTTATTTTTCAGGCACTAGATAACTTCAGTCAAGAGACATTAGAAATGTGCAGCAAAGAGGCGGAATTCAAGTCAATTCTTTTTGCTCTGTGCTATTTTCACGCGGTCGTTGCTGAAAGGCGAAAATTCGGTCCGCAAGGATGGAATAGGCGAGTACAAGTACCATTTAGATGCGTTAGACATAAAATATAGTTATTGATGTATATTTTACTTATTAATTAATACGTATAAAAACTTTTTGTACATATATACATTGGCTCTGGACTGTATTTATATTTGCTGTAAAGGTAAAATACCTTTATTGGAAGTTTTAAAATTCATGTATGTGTATAAGTTTAATAATGATTATTCAAAACAAATATTGCTTTGCTTTAGAAATTTCATTATTGCTAAATTTATTTTAGAGTCTATCCATTCAACTTCGGTGACCTGACAATATGTGTGTACGTTCTATTTAACTACTTGGAGGCGAATCCCAGAGTGCCGTGGGAAGACTTGCGATACTTGTTTGGTGAAATAATGTACGGTGGACATATCACCGACGACTGGGACAGACGGCTATGTCGGACGTTCTTGCTGGAATATATGCAGCCAGAATTGGTATGTATTTTTCTTAAATATCAGGATGTTCACAATCTAAACTAAACTAGAGTAATTTAGTTGTTAAAATCAATTTTAGTTCTGTCATATGATTTCTAATTTAGTTCGAAGGTATAGCAGAAGTCCTTTTGAAATTCTCAAGTTTCCAAACAGTAGAGTTGTACATTAGATTAGGCATCATTGTCTTTTTTGTATCATGCCGAGAAACTTCGGCAAAATTTTGCAATAAATAATTGTAAAATTTTGATAAATACACTCGCTTAATCCGTGCAACTAGGTTGACGGCGAATGTCAGTTGGCACCGGGCTTCATATCTCCACCGAATTCAGACTACGTGAGCTATCATGCATATATAGACGACTTCTTACCGGATGAAACCCCTTACCTGTACGGACTTCATCCAAACGCGGAAATCGGTTATTTGACCACTGTTTCGGAAAGATTGTTCAAGGTAACGTCCCCTGGCCTCATTTTAAAACATGTCCATCAGTAGTTGTAGGCTAATAATTGATCATGATCTCTCTGGTTTAGCAAAGTCCTATGGCCAAGCCATGACTATGTCTCTACGCCTGTTTGATGAATAATAATAATTATTATTAAAGATTAGAAAATTGCTGCAATGAAATAAAATTTCCTACAACAATGATTACAGGTGGTATTCGAAATGCAGCCGAGAGATACGGGGGCTCAAGCCGGTGGTGGAGCTACTAAGGAAGAAATGGTAAAATCAAAATATATTTTCAAATTATTATTTATTTATTATAGACTTAAGTGACGTTCAATTTGTATAGTAAGACATATTTTGTTTTAGGTCCGCTACATTCTAGACGATATATTGGACAGAGTCCCTGAGCCATTCAATTTACAAGAGCTGATGGGTAAAGTGGAGGAATTGACTCCCTTCACCATTGTGGCCCTTCAGGAGTGTGAACGAATGAACAGACTTATGGGAGAGATACGGAGGTCTTTGAAGGAGGTCGAGCTAGGGTTGAAGGTAACCTAAATTTACTCGTCTTCCGTGTAGAGATGTAAAAAATATCTCTTGTCATATTGTCTATGGTTGAATATTAAAAATTATTGGTCCAGTTGTTTTTGAGTTTATATCAAATATTCAAATCATTCCACTGTATAATAATTATACTAATACTATGTAAAACTATCAAGTTTTGCAGCTCGCTCGGGCTACACACAAGTGCAATAAAGAAAATTCAAGAGAGATTAAATTTTTCCTTTACAGTTTCACACTTTCCCCGTGAAATTTGTGCTGCGACATTAGGCAATTGCTTCTAATTTGTATAGTTCAGCCTAGAGTATTGATCTAAAATGATAGAAATAAACTGAAATTTAATTAAGACTTCTTTAGGCACAATTCTATAGTTGAAAAATATTTGCAACAGGGTGAACTGACGATCAGCAGTGACATGGAAAAACTAATGGAGTCACTATTCATGGACAAGGTACCTGACTCTTGGACAAAACTCGCGTATCCAAGTCTTCTTGGGTTGGCTGCTTGGTTTTCTGATCTCTGCTTACGGCTTGTCGAACTTGAAAATTGGTCAGGTGACTTCAATGTGAGTTTTAAGTGATGTGATGACTTCACTTTTACCTATTGATTTTCAAAAACCAATGTTTTGCAAACAAAATGGTTAGAAAAATTGCAAAGAAACTTTGAACATGAAAATACATGTAATTAGAAATTTTGAATGTAAACGGGCTCCTTTCGGTACGTTTCTCGAATATTTATGGCGATTGCTCTATTAGCCACTATTTTTGGCTATGATATGTCATACTTGATACTATCTCGGTCTTAAAATAATGAATACCTAACGAAACATATTTTTTTTGTATATACAGCTGCCGCCAGCAGTTTGGCTGGCGGGTTTCTTCAACCCGCAATCGTTCCTGACAGCCATCATGCAACAAACGGCACGTAAGAACGAGTGGCCTCTTGACAAAATGTGCCTCAATTGTGATGTTACCAAGAAGTATAGGGGAGATTTCAAGTGAGTCTACCAAAATTTTAAGTACCAACGATCACACTAAAAAAGATACGGTAGGTTTTTTTTTAGTATTTTTTTTTCGACAACTGCCAATCTATATACAAATAACTATTTAAGTTTTGTGTTTATACGTAAACCTAAATAGTTACATTTAAGAAGCAGGACTGACGCATTTTTCTTTTATTTTTCGCAGACGCCAACATAATCATTTTAGAAAATATTTAGAAATATGGTAGTGTTATTTAGTGCCTGCTATAATTTTTCGATACAACGACCAATGTAAACGAATGTATATACATTCACATGATGTATATAATGTAAATACAACATGTGAACAATAAGACATCGCATAAAATAATACTTAGCTAGTATTTTCCGAGGCGAGGTTATTATAATAATTAAAAAAATTCAAAAAGTCCACTTATGTCTAAAAACGTCGAATTTTTGTGAATAGAATATTTCACCTTGGACCTCGCTGTCTTTTAATGTCTTTAAATTTACAAAGCGCCTCATATTCAAAGTTACAAAGTACATGAAGTACGAAGATATCTTTGCCTATGGTTGATAGCGGGTATTGTAGAAACCCGTAATTATAGAAATGCATTGAAGCCCCCTTACGTGCCTTGTATCTACGATTGCTATTTTGTAAAGATCCCGGACTTAATGATTCATTTACCACGTCAATATACTATCTAAAAGACCTTGAACATGAACTAAGAGTAACGTGTACTATTATAATATACCAGATATTAATAGAACGGCTATACATATTAATTTTATCGTTAAGATAGACACGGATTTGAGTTTTTTAATTTTTCTTTTATTTACATATTCCATAAATTGAATGATTTGCCAACACCAGTTTAAGTGACACAAAAACGGCTAAAGTATTTCTATTTATTATTATAATATTATTGTAAGAATAATATATCTTTATATTATGTATATACTATTTTCAGTGCGCCACCACGTGAAGGGGCGAATATTCATGGTCTCTATATGGAAGGGGCACGCTGGGACACCGCGTCTGGGGGTATTGTAGAGTCCCGCATGATGGAGCTGTTCCCTATAGTGCCCGTTATATTTATTAAAGCAGTGACGCAGGACAAACAGGACACTAAGAATGTATATGAGTGTCCTGTATATAAGATTCGGTAAGTGAACCTAATTTAAAAGCTTAGTTTTGATTCGTACTTAAACTAATTGTAGTTAGGAGACACTATAGTTTCCATATATTAAGAGAAGTGCGTACTATATTATGTATTTCACAACTTCATTATCATTTTTAAGAAACGTTTATTTTTTTATTTTTGTCATTTACCCAATAATTCATTAATTGTTAGGTACTTATGATTTTAAACACTAAATAATATTTGAAGTACATATTTATTATGCTGTTTGTATAATACTTTTTATTTTTACTGTCTTGTATAAATGGTAAAATTCTTTCTAATATTGTATTCATCTATGATTTTCCTGAATTCTAATTTTTTTGTCGAGAATTTTTTTTAGAAGTTTGGAATTGATTTTGATTAGATATAGTAGTGACTTAAACATATCATTTCAGTATGCGTGGACCAACTTTCGTGTGGACATTTAATTTGAAAACCAAAGACAAGCCGACGAGATGGACGTTGGCGGGAGTTGCACTATTGCTAGGAGTCTAACCTAGAATGTCATTTTATGTACTATTTAACTTTTAATTACTTTATGACCTATAACTTACTGACTGTACTTGATAGTTTTCATTATATTAAAAATAAATTTTGACTTAATGTTTAACTTTTGTCTTTTATAAACTATACATAAAAATGTAACTAAATATTAAATAGGTACAAATCTAGGAATAAAAAACACTTATCAAAATAATTCTTTATTCCACAAAGACGAGTATATATACTCCTGAGTGCTAACAACCTATAAGCCGTTTCCAATATCTAAGTGTTTAAAACTATTTAACGAGACAAAATTGTTGCTACAATCTCAAACATTTTATGCTAGTATCATGTATCAAACTTCTTAAAATATTTTTTACTGAATTAAAATTGTCAATTCCAAAGTCCTCGTGTAAGTTTTAACTTTTTCGTAAAGTATTTGTTTGTAAAACAAATAATAATTTTGATAAAAGGTACTGAACCGACTTCAATTATCAAATCAGAAAGATTTTTAAAGATCTAAGCAATGACCTCTAACGGTTGAGGAAATTTTTGTTATTATTGATGGATTTATTCGCTCACGAAGATAGGATTTTCCTTGTTATGTAGGGGAAATCCTAAATTGACAGAAATCATAATTAATCAGTAAATAATGCAACATTTGCACACAACTACTAAGGGATATGAAATCTTTACATATTGCAATTTTTTCAAGTCGTCGTATTATTAACAGGTAGCCTTTGTATCTCACTATCGGGAATTAAAAACAACAAAAATAAAAACGGCTTATCCCGACAACTAACTGATAAGAAATAATAATAGTTCATATTTAAGCAACAAATATATCAGAAATATCTTTTAATAATTATATTACTCAAATTAAAGAAACTACAGAAAATAAAAAAATTAATTATTATTTTCTACATCATTCTCATAAGATATTGAAAACGACACGAACTACTTACCTAAGTAATTTGTGCCAATTTAAATAATATCTCAGGAAGACAAGTATATGTAAGTAAGTATAATCTTTAAAGATATGCAATGAAATTGAAACAAATAGAAAAATATGTATGTGGTCGTCAGTCTAAATTTATTATTGGGACATAAAAAATCACGGTCTTTGCTACTCAAATTAAGCAACTAGGCAGTGTTTTGAGCTGGATTCAAAGAACGGTCGCAATGTTATTGCCTTGTTAATGTTTACCCAAAAAAATTGGATCATGTGACAAAAATATATAAAATATTATGTTCAGCCACTCTGACCTGTTTTGAGTTTAGCTGACTTTGGAGATGCGTTGTCATTATCTGAGGGTGGTTCAGACCCTTTCACTGTAAATGTCACATAGTATCTCTTATTTTTATCTAATTTCTCGGCAGGTAAAGCGATCAGCTGCTTTTCAGTTCCATGAGCCACTTCCAGGGTAACGTGCGCTTTACCTGAACTCGTGGACGGCTTTGTATGAATTTTGGGTAAAAAGCTTTTGGACTTTGTTATTGCACTTCCAGTGGCAGGTTTGGGCATTGTATGATGGTTCCACCTGTAAGGAACTATAAAAAATTTATGAAAACTTATTATTTTCCTGATAACAAGGAATGATTTCTCTACTCTCAGTAAGGTAGGTACTTACTATATGCAGAACATGGAATTCCAGTATAGGCATGAACAGCATGAAAGCATCGGTGTGTTTTGCTTGTGCACAGGCATGGATTGTCCGGGATAGCACTCATTTTATATAACTCGCTTTCTCCATAATCAAAATCTATTGGTTTCTCTGGTAGATTGTCTAAATGTTTCTTTCCACTTTTTTGTAATTTTCTAAGATTTTGATAGAGAAACTTTTCGAAACTGCTGAATGAATATTCAGTACTGTTATAGCTACCTAGCCCCACATGAGACAGGCTTGATTTGTTGTACTCATCAATAGCCCGTTTTACCAAAACTGCCTCGTTTGCCTTACCCGTTCTTATTTGTAGACGTTTTAATTCTAATAAATGTTGAAATATTTTCCTCTCGCAGTAGTACCTGAAAATAAAAACTAAAATTAGCAACATTTGAAATAAATAATACACAATATGTAGTTAGTATATAGAGCCACTTAAAGTCAAACGAACCTTCTCATATTCGTTTGTATTCTCTGAGTAACGGATCGCATGTCAACTGCATTTTTGTCTCCTGGTTTTCTTACGGGAATTTTGCTGTCAGATTTACTGGATATTTTTCCAGCTGACTTTCGCTGCTGATAGTATGCATTTAACCTTGGACTTATTACGCACCGTTGAATTGGTCTTGGACTTGGTTCAAATCCGGAGTCCATCACCCCACTCGACTCGTAACCTCTTTCAGAATTTTCACTTTTAGATCGTATTGCCGTACGTATACGACTCCGGGAACGTCCTTTTTTTCGAAACCTTTTTCGTTTGCCATTAGCTTCTGATTGACTACAATATATTTCATTATCACTTACACTAGGAATCCTTCCAAACGAACTTTGTCGTAAAAGTTTTTCTTCTATTTCTTCATCATCATCAAAAAAACTTTCGTCAACTGCAAATGATTTCTTTAAGATACCTGGGCTTGACTCAACTGCTCCAGTGGTTTCAGATAATACTTTATAACTTTCGGTCTCATATAAACTACTCCTTCTACTAGCTGATTCACTGTCTTTTGAAGTTTTAAGCATTTTTGGATATTTTTCGGTTAGAGATAAATTCAACTCCATTTCTTCTGAAATGCTTGGTTGTGAAGTTTGAATTTTATTTTGAGGAATCTCATCAATAATGGATAATATTCCTTTATCTGATACTAAAATACTTTCACTGCTGCTTGTTTGTTTTAAATTCCTTTTCTCTTCTTTACCTGTCTCAGTATCTTGATTATTGGAGTGCTTATTTTCAACCTGAATTGCATCAATTTCATTTAATCCCTTATCTACGTCTATTTTTATTATTTCGTCCTTATTTGAAAATGAAACACTAGATGAACTTTTTTCCTCCGATATTTGTTCTTTTTTTGTATCCGAACGTGAATCAGACCTTTCTTGGGACTTATCAGTAATCATAGATTCTTTAGGTTCTGACAATACTTGAAAAGATTTTTTACGAGTTATTTCTTTAGATGCTTCGTCGGCTATACCGTCTAATGGTGAACTCTCAGTTTCTTTCTTATCTTTTTCTATGTTTCCTACTTCGTTTTCTTTGAGAGTGCTATCAAATGTATCTATTTTATCTTGTAATACTTTCTCATTTGAATCATCTTGTAATACTTTCTCATTTGTATCATCTTGTAATGTTTTATCATTTGTATCATCTTGTAATGTTTTCTCATTTGTATCATCTTGTATAAGTTCAATATCTTTTAGTTCAGACACTACATTTTCAGTCTTTTTATTTATTTCATCATTATATATTATATTTATATTTTTATTATCTTGGGATTCGGTTTCATTTTCCACTTTATCTTTCACACTTTTATGTGATACATTAAAATTAGAAGTTTCAATTGACACGTTGTTAAGTGAGTCAAGAGTTAAGGTTATTTCTGAATTTCCGTGTTGACTAGATTCTTTTTCCACATGTATTTGTGCTTCAGTTGTTACCATATTAGTTTTTAATGATACAGTATCAGTTTCTGTTTCACTCTGTGTTTTACTTTTTACAGCTTGTATAATCGTTTTTGTTCGAATGTCAGTTGTTTCTGAGGGAACATCAAGAGAAACACTTGGTTCAAGGTTTTCCGCTGACTTATTACTCTGTGTATTTTCAGCTGCTTTATACTTCACAATGTTTACACTTTGTTTCTCACTGTCGTTTTCGATATGAATCGATGTCTTTTTACCTTTTCGTTTTGTATTACGACGTTCACTAGATTCCGTGCTGCTTTCGGAAGTAGATTGTGTTCTTCTTTTGTAACGTTTTTTATGACGTTTATTTTTCTGTTTTTCTCGGCAAACAGATATATCTGATGAATTGCCTGAGCTAGGTCTGTATCTTCGATTATGCCTCGATGTCGATCGATGGCGTTTTGAAGGTTCACTTCTGGATCTACATTTACGAGATCTGGTTTCTCTAGGGCTCTTTTGCTTGCGATATCCATGATTACAACATGGTTCTAATTCAGTATCATATCCATCACTAAAACTTTTTTGTTTATTATCAATTAATCTCTCTCTACGCTCAGAATATCTACGTTCATATTTATTCTTGCGATTATCTAAAGAACTATCAGAGTTCAAATCACTTTCGTACTTAAATTTTCGCCTTTCTTGCAATGGACTTGACACCTCTACAACTTCACGTTTTTCTATCCTAATTTTGTCCCGTAAATCTATTTTTGTACTCGTTACACGTCGCGTAGATAAGCTGGAAATTGGAGTGTTATCTATGATAATTTGAGTACTTGAAAGTTTTGATGCAGGTAAGCCACCATGCATCTGTATATATTTGGCAGTAGACCGATGTCCACGAATAGTCGCACAATCTAAAGGAGTGATAGGTTCATTTTTTGACGATCTCGCTACAAAATTAACTTCTGCACCGCGATCTAATAATAACCTGCAAAGATCGGCGTTATCAGTAGCAGCTGCGATATGTAAAGGAGATCGTCCTTCATGATTTGTTGCATTAACTTGTGATGGCCTACCATCTAATAGCCATTTCACGAGTTCTCTACGACCAGACGCAACTGCTTCATGTAACGGTAAGTCGCCTTTTGAATTGCGTAGCCATAAGTTCGCACCACGAGCTCCTGAAATTGTTAAATTAAATTTATCAAGGGTAAAATCACATATGTACAGTGCAGATAAATTGGTATGTATATACCTAAAATTCGCACTGTCTCGATTTGCCCTTTAGCAGCAGCTGTATGAGCTGGACTGCGGCCTCTTCGATCCTGTCTATGGGCATCAGCTCCGTGTTCGAGTAAAGCAGACGTTGCATCCGCATGACCAAGAGCAGCGGCGTAATGTAATGGGGTGCATCCATGAGAGTCTGCTACGTCCACGCGAGCTCCACAAAGACCCACTAAAGTTTCTAACGCTTCTGTGTGTCCCCTTGCAGCTGCGCAGTGTAATGCAGTTAAACCGTCCCTAGAAAAGGATTTGTATTTTAATTAAAATTATTTATGCACTTGTATAAATAATGTGAACGTTTTGTTCTGCTTAAACTAAAGTATTCGGGCCTCAATCAATAATTCGAAGCTACAATGCCTAGTATAAACCTACGTCCTTGGACGAGCGTACCCGTATCTCATTCATAGACGAAGATTGTTGTTACTAGCTACTAATACCTACCTATCTGAATCATTAACTCTTGCCCCGGCCTGATGCAAAGCTAGCACAGCAGCCGCTGAACCTGCTGAAGCAGCCCAGAGCAATGGTGTCCGACCATCAGCATCTCTTACATCCACTCTCGCATCTCCCTCTTTTACCAAAGCTCGTAATACTTCTAAAGCTGCACCACGACTCTATATATTTTGCAATTACTTATAAGATTGGAACAATGTTAGTTAGGTATTAGCTAGGTATTAATAAAATATAATAGTTTAATAATTTGTAACTTCAAAAGTTATTTTAAGTACATACTTAGGATCAATATTTCGTTAAACTTACTCTTAAATACTTAATTATAATTAGGACTGGACAAAAAGTGGTTGGTTAGTGGTAGTATTATGATTAGTTATAAATTACTAATTATTACTTTATTATTTTACTCTACTATTACTCAATGTATTATACTTGTTGGTCGATGGCAGCAGGAGCTCCACACATCTGGGCAGCGTAATGCAGCGGGTACCCCCCGTGCTGGTCCGGAGTCGCTGCATCTGCCCCCGCTGCTAATACCGCCCGGAGCGCTCCTACTTCTCCACAGACTACATAAAAATATATTTTTAACCAATTATTAAATTGTGGTGTAAACGAATGGGGTAGATTTTATAGAACGAAAGTGTAAGTGTGTGTGTATTTGTAAAGTACATACATAGTTTATTCAGTTCACTTAACATGAAAACAGCTAATAAACAATTAATTTAGATGCGGTTTTCAGTAGCAAGCCTTATTTAGTATTTCATAAAATTTAAATCGTAATCTACAATTTAGAAGCCGTGCTGGGTCTCATTTTTAAAATTGATTTTATAGTGGTAGAATTAAGTGGAATTGAACAGCCCAAAGCAATGAAACGATTACGAGGTTATAAGGTCGTACAAAATATTTTTTCAAATGTCTTACGATTTAACCCGAACGTTATATCAAAGTCGACCTTTTCAGTTCTTAGCATAAAGTTAGTCCTAGTTATCCACAAGGCATGAGTTCAAGGACCCGACCTTGTTCACCGCTCAATACTATCGGACAGCCTTACCGAATTGACTACAGTCGCCAAGCATGAATCATTAGTTTGCATGTAATATTATATACTTACATGCAAACTGAAATGAAAATTCCAAATTTCCAACCAATTTATTTTGAACGTAATGTAATTTTAATTGTTGTATTTTCATATATGTACTAAAATTTTTCTAAATTACTATACCGCAGCTAATATTTTAACATTAAAGAACTATAAATTCAAGTACCTAGGTACCTTTTACAAAATATTAGCTATAATTTAGAACCCTAGAATGAAACCATTTTCGCGGGTTATAAATGATGGGAAGTCAATTCAGAATGTCGGCATGACACCACTGATAACAAGTTAACTGCAGGCGAGAGCGCTGATGTTCTTAATCACGACAACTTGAGTTATGAGATCTTATCATTAGCTTTCTTTAATTTATTTAGATACTTTTCGTTCTTCTACGGTAATTTTCGGATTATAAAACTAAAATTAAAAAAACTTCTACATATAAGAGGTAGGTACTTAAGTGACGGTCCAAACTCGTCATTTAACTATAAGTAAAATGAGTAGCAATATCAGTTAGTTATACAGATATGATTCAAACAGATTATTAATACGACACCATTAGAAAATATCAGCCTATTGCAAGTAATTGTTTCCTATTTAAATCTTACCAGTAGCCCAATGGACAACGGTATGATGCTCATCATCTTTTGCATTGACATCGGCACCAGCAGCCAATAGGGTTTGTACTAGGGGTACATTGCCATGCACCACTGCCAAATGAAGTGGCGTCAGACCGTCCGCATCACGAGCGTTGGCGAGGGTCGGTGCAGCCATAAGAACACGATCTGCGCACGTCGCACGCGCACTTTGGTTCGATTGACCGCTTGACGCACAATAGTGCAGTGCACACCTCAACCCACGGTCACGTTTGCGTACTGATGATGGCTGAAAATTATATTAAATAAAGCCTTCGTGTGGAAACAAGCCGCGAATTGAAAAGAAGTTCGGTTTTAAGAAAGTTTGCTATTTTTATTCTGTCTTGTACAAATAACGATAATTATTATTATTATCTATTATTAATTATTATTATTATTATTATTAGTAAAACAACAATGGAAAATCAATCATAAAATGACATTTGGGTATTTATTACATGAAAGTAGGTACCTAAGTATTTTAAAAAAGCATATTCCACATCTAAGCTATTAATATCACAAAACATTATACTTTTTTGGACATATTTATTTAAAACAAATAAACTCAATAGCTATAAACACATTTATGATAATTACCAAAGCAAACAAGATTTTTACAAATGATTCACACCGCGTTGTATTGGTTTAAGGGATTATTAACGGACATTGAAGCACCGACTACGTATTGATTGATTTCAACAGGCTACCAACTGTGTGCATAATAAGCATACCAACCACCCCGTTATCCTGTAGTGTAGCTATAACGTTTGTAAGAACCAAAATTTGGATTAATGTAAAGAAGTTGCACTTAAAATAGCATTTATTTCTGTGAGAGAAATAAAAGGATAGACTGACAGGTTGTTTACAAGGCGTATTTGCAATCCGCGTTACATCGCGTGCTCAAGTAACATGTTGGTTAGAAGTGCATCTGCATTATACATTTTTCTTTAGTCTGCTGTGCTCTGTTAACTCGATTATTTCAGTAAAAATGAATAATTGATGTAGAAATAGAAGAACTTACGTCTCTGTTAAGGATCTCGACAACAGTTTTATAATCGGCTTGTTGACAAGCATACATCAAAGGTGTACAACCCTGGGCGAGCGGCAGATTCACGTCGCTTCTTTTAGTAGCATTTTCACGTTTAATCTTTGCTCTTTTATCAATAAGATCGCTGTTGCTCTGAGATTTTGGTTTTTTAAGAATACTGGGGAAGGGTTCACCCCGGCTGCCGGGTCTGAATTTGTCCATAAGGGTTAGTGTTTGAGCGCCATAAGGCCTTTTTAGTTGATGCTATAAGCATGTGAGCCTCGACGAGCGGGCGCGGAGGGCGCGAAGTGTCGACTGAGTACGTGAGTGCTGACCGTGGAACCCTCACAGAGACTGTGGCCGCCCACTGCCCATTCGGACGAAAATGGCGTTGGGCTGCACGCACGCAACCTAATCTTATTATACAAAACCAGGTCACCGTTTCATGAATTTATTTTCAAATACCTAATTTGAAGAAAATTCTTAAGATTGACATCCTCGCCAGACACAGTACTTTTCTTATTTTGTGTAGGTTTTTTAAAAGTGATTAGGTAGTTACCACCAGGCCAATTTTTTTTTGTTTTTCAGGTATTACTTATATTCTGAAAGGCTGAATTCCTTAAATATATCTATGAATACAACAGTCAAATCGACATGAAAATAATATTGTTTTTTTTTTTAATTTGTAGATCAGACCTTAGTAATAATTTTCTCATACAAACCTTTCTTTATCCAAGGTTGAATCATAAAATGTGGTGCAAAGCACCTATTATGTATATGAAGGTGTGGTGTTGGATTGGTTTTGCTACTAACCACCAGCAGGGGTGTGCGTGACGTCACCCCATCACTACCCCCTTAGATGGTAATCGCTCACGTAACTCATTTTGAATCAGATGAAGTCATGTAGCTACTCTTATTATGTATGTTGTAATTATTATTTATTTATAGAATACAAATATTAAAATAATTGAATTTATTATAATTTGTATTCTGATACGCAACAGACAGCCTAATCGCTAATCAGCGATCTCTTCCAAGCAACTCAATTTAATTTTTAGTAAGTACTTATCTCAATCGTTTCATCAGTAATTGTAATCTCTACAATCTACATGGACTTCTAAACGAGTTCTTCGCTTTATTTTTTATCCTCGACGTAAGAGGGGTTTTCTAAGTTGTCAGTATCTATGTGTGGTTTGTGTGCATCGTAGCCCCTAAACGATAAGACCGATTTTGATTCGATTTTTTTTGTTTGAAGGCTGACGATTGACGTAGATCTCTTAGATACAATTCATAAAGATTTCTTAATACATTTACGATACATTCTCATTTGTTATCACCTTGTCGAGGGTTTGAATTGTCTTCAATTTCACATGTTGGTATGGCGTAAATAATAGGCCGAAAATTCATACCTTTTAGGTTGACCTATAAGATTAAGTCATGTCTTGCTGCTTGCTGTTACTATAACCTATAAAGACAATTCATCCAAAAGTCGGAATGAGATGATATGGAGAAATGTTATAGACTTTCGTAAAATACTAAATTATGTCTATGATAGCGATTTGCATATTTAAAAATAAAATCTAAGTTAGGACAAATCCTTCTTACAAAATGAAAATATGTATTAAAAGAAATATAAGAGTATAAGAAATGTTTATATACGTCACATTATATAATCATCTCTCAAATAAATAAGTAGGTATAACTATCTCGCAATCATCACAATTTTAACCCGATTTGTGCAATACCTATATACCTAAGATTATAGGTTATATAGGTAGGTATATACCTACCTATAATATATAATACCTATAACTTATATATAACTTATAATACCTATATGAGTAGGTATTAGTAGTCGATACAAAACTTATTGTTTTCACTATTATTAGGATATAGGAAAGTAGTTTATTATTCAAGAAAACGATTTAATATAGAAACTAGGTTACGTATCAAGCTAGTGCCTGACCTACCTTGTCTCGAAATATTTGCTCTACGTGTGTACCATGTCCATGTCAATATCCTGATGCGTAAAGAAATTAGCAGACATCTATACAGATAAATAAAATTGATTGAATGAATTGAAGATAAATAAAATAAGTTGTGAGTGTCTGATTGTAATATTAAAATAAGCGCTTTTTACTAAATGCATAATGATATGGATACAAGGTACCTACATAAACCAAAATAACATTTTTTAAAATTGTTGTCTGTCTGTCTGTTCGTTCCGACTAATCTCTGAAACGGCTGGACCGACTTTGACGGAACTGATGTAATAATAACTTAGACTACTTTTATTTTAGAAATTAATATATATATAAATAAATAATAAAAAAAACAACATACTTACTATACTATATATACTATATTACTATACTATATATGTACTTTGTATTTACTTTAAACAAAGTAAGTAAATAATACATATTGGAACGAAGTTCCTTATTTATTATTATTTTGCTATTTGCTATTTTACTCTGTTTGTAGGCTATATAACATCACGTTACGACGAAATGAACGCGGGTGAAACCGCGGGGCACAGCTAATTAGTTACCTTTTCAAAATTCAGTTGTTTAGTGGAATGCTTTTAAAAAATCTATTATCTAAAATTTAAAAACAATGCGAAAACCCAGTTATAATAAATGACAGATGTACCTGTATTCAGTTTGGTACCTACCTATATCAAGGTGAAACTTTTACAACCAAATACAATCTCAAGACGAAAAAACATTGAAGGTCGTAATCAAAGGGGGTCGCTAATCAGGGCTGATGGGCAGTAGTGAACTGGAGAACCAGTAAATGTGGGTCACCGATCAATTGCGATAGCAAGCTTGCGATTATATGGAAATTAATTGAACGAAGCCAGCGAGTTTTCTTGATGTAGGCACCGGACCACGTCCTATTTTAATTGACCCAAATGAGGTGAAGCAAAAAAAGGCTTAATGGAAAATAACTTACGTCAACTATTACGTCATTTGCTACACGGATGTAGAGTCAAAATGGATATTGGAATGATGAATATATTGCATTTTTTACAAAAAAGAAAATTATAGGTTAGAAAAATTGATTGCGGTTTTATGGAAAAAAAATATTTTTTGTAAAGACGCGTTTATTAGACTGGCTAGGATAGGATAACAATTTCAAAAAGTGTTAAAATTTGTTTTTGCCTTTTCCTATTAAATATATTAATATCTTTTTCATAATGTTTAACTTCCTTGATATATCACGCCTGATGTATAACTTAACGAAGTTGGCAGACTATAGAATTTTGATTGTGGGAAATTGTGTGGTGTCATTATTTGATTAAAATAAAAAAATCTGTCGCGAAATCATTTTGATAACGACAGCTGTTGGTAATATTTTTACTTTCATATTGAAAAATGAATAAAGTTAGTCGTATTCTTCATTTAAGCTTACGAAATTTAATTTTAATTTAGTAAAAAATACGTTATTGTAAGTAAATTACTACTAGGTAGATAAACCACTCATAACTCACCAGTAAAATAATATCCATCGTGTCATTTTAATTACAAGAGCATATTAATGTACGTCAAAAACCACTTAAAACTATTCTTTCTTAAATAAGTGTAATAAATTACAGAGAACAACAAAGCTCCCATGCACGTATACAAAATGCTGGTTGTCATGGTTACAGACGAGACGCCTACATAATTTTGCATTCGGTTCCATAACCGATTACAAAAAAATTTAAACATAGGCATCTAAGCAGGATTACTCAGTGATTTATTTATACACAACAAATAATAGTTCATTAAATTCAATTTTATTTCCTTAAAACTAAGTAATACATATATGTTATTTAATTATTTAAAATGGGGCACACACAAACTTTTCACGTGTCTTTTACAACCTGGGAGGCACTTAGCTTCTGACGCAATTGCATTGTATCTATTATCGAAATTTAGAGGTACACAGTCTATTGTAATGGTTGTAGCATTAACCCACAGAACAGATGGAGGAAACTCAACGGGACAAGGCATGGCTGAACCAAGACGCTCACACCTTCCCTTCCATTTGACAAAGTCGTCGTTGCACGGATTTGTCACACAGATTGGCGTCACTGAGTTTAATGGCAATATTAAGTGTTTATCACTGGAACATGGGCCACGTCTAAATGCCGGCCAACAGGAGTTCTTTTCAGGATAGTATAAGTATCCTGAAATAAATAAATTGTTTTACTTTGGTACCTATATAAGCTCATGTAAGCCTATGTCTAAATAAAATTCAATTTCTACATTAAATATAGGTAGGTATTAGTTATAAATTAATGTGGTATATCATAATTGCCTTTTATAAATTATCAAATGAACTACCTTCTTAAAGTTTGGAATAGCCTTCAAATTAATATATCAAAACGAAAGTTTTCATTTACGTTTTAAAATGTAATAATCACGTTATTTTTCGAAACTCTGAATCGATACGAAGTTCAAGGGAAATGTTTTATTAAAACTGGCAAAAACTTACTCGAACAATAAGCTAAAAATATAATTACCGCGTGGGAGATTTTACTTCTTAATGCAGCATTATGTATGCCTATATAGGTTAAATATAACTGTGCATTGGTTGTTGCGAAACATAAGTACAATAGATATCTAAATAACATTATTTAGATTACTGTGATAAGTAGATCTATGCTTATATTTTATTTATTTTCCATTATAAGTTTACGATATCTCGATCAAAGTAGATAGATACTCACTATCTAGTAGGTCAAGCATCTATTAAAATAAATATTAAAAGTTCATTGGCAATAATTAACCTTACCAGGTCTACAATCGCATATCCAATCATCCATTTGGTCCCCAGGATAGTAAAGCTCGTTCTCACCGCACATTGAGGGTAAATAAATTGGATAACGGTTCTGAAACAAAAATTGAAATCACAAATAAGAATAAGTCCGCATAAATGTATAAACAGATCTACATGAATTGTAGCAGAGAACCAGCTCGATTACGTCAGTTTTCAACCAAAAAAAGACAGTAAACGGTGCATTCGTTTAGGATCTACGATGCCACAGACAGACATACAGACACGTCGAACTTATAACACCCCCCTTTTTGCGATGGCGGCTAAACAAAATAATAAAAGGTGAAACAAGCTAAAGTTGACCTTAAACAATATTGCGCTAATCAGTACCTAGGTAGGTACTAGGTACCTATTTATTGCGTGTAAAGAACTAAAATACGTATTATTTTATTTATATAACGTGATTTAATATTTTTTATTATACTTTCAAGAAGTTGGAATAAATGGCCTATATTATCTTGGATAAGCGTTAACTTATATTTTAACTTTGTTAAAACAGAACTGCCTCATTGTTCAGCAATTATTGTCTGCTAATAGGTATTATAAATGCGGAGACTTGGTTTGTAAAAACATTCGTTGCTCTTTTATAATACGATATAATATTATGATGAAACATCCTAACCTCCTGAACCTTTATATGAAAAAAGGCTTATAATTAATAAACTTAAGAACCCGGGACCGATTTCAAAAATTGTGGGGAAGCTAGATCAATTTTGAGTTAACTAATTAAGTACATATAGTTATTAGTATTACTTATCTTAACCTCTGTCACAACATCCAGACGCGTACCTAACCACTTAGCCACGGAGGCGGTAGGTACTTATCTTATATATAAATAATATGTTCTCCATAACAAATACACTATACCTATTGTAAATATATAGCACTAAGATAAAATAGTCATTTGGAAGAATGATATATAGGTATAAATTATAATTATGTAATTTATATTATATTACTAGTGGACCCCGCGAACTTCGTATCGCGTCAAAGTTCCGAATAATAAAGTGTCACTTATAACGTCATTCCATAGAAAATGTATGAGGAAAATGTTTTTCTTTTATTTTATTTTTTCGAAAATTTTCCAAATTTTTCTCTCTGTAAGAACCATCCTTGTACTTCAAGGAATATTACAAAAAAAGAATTGTCCAAATTGGTCCAGGCGTTGTTGAGTTATGCGCTTACCAACACATTTTACGATTCATTTTTATATTATAGATTTAATTATATTGTTTATTTAAAACAAAATTATATTATAAGCCCACACTTAAATACCTAATAATTATTCTCTTACCTGTTTATTAACAAAATTAATATTTTCTTCAGATTCGGGAAAGCCTATTGTATCTTTTGAAATTCTTGCTGATTTCACACTTATCATAATGATTGTAAAAAATATAGTGTAATAAAACATATTCATTTCTAATAAGTATATACACCACTCTTAAAAACTAGATTACGTGCACAATGGTCTAATTATACGGGTAAATGGTTAGAAGGTAGGGATCGGAATGAATCTGCGTAATCTCCATACAATGAACTCGCGGTCATCATTTAATCAAAATAAACGGCTACATAATACGTACGAGAAACCAGTTGCGGAAATGACCTAGGATGTAGGTAGGGATTAAGTTCTTTCTTGAGGTCATATCAAAAATTTTTGAAACACCTTCTGGTGATATGTTTTGCGGTTTTAAGCTACCTACCACGTGTGTCTTTTTGGTACAATTTACAAAGTACATATTATATTGAAATTTTCAGAATATTATCTTTAAATACAGAATCTGATTAAATTTTGGAAATTTAGCATCGTGATAAAAATGTCCAGACAGACATTAAGGTTGCAGATTGTTTTTGACTGACGTAAAAATAAGGAAGGTGTAAAAAAACATTTAAAAAATTTGAAATATATATATGTACATGAATATATTTAATATATTTAATCCTTAGACCACGGGGACCTTCTTCAACACTAAACAAGTGGATAAGCATCTTGTAATTCTGTTGGTACTTGGTAGTTGATACAAGGATTTGTTGAACATCATCGTCGGTTTTAATAAGTCACTACTCCACCCCTCTCCCTCCACCCTCTTCATGCCTCAGCCCTCAGGTAATTATACTCTGTCCATTCGTTTATTTTCTTTTTGACAAATTGTCAATTTTGAATTATAGTGACGTCCTGACCGATTCGATTTGAATTAATTATCAATTTTATTTAAGAACAACTTTTAATCGATTAATTACACATCATATTTTTAGTTCAATTTACAAATATTAATTTAAATTACATATGAAATAAATAAATAATAAAAATTATAATATTTATAAGAAAAATAATATTGTCTGATTGGATGGGAACGTTGCAATTGGCAACATAATTGAAGAAGAATTGATTATTCATGTTACAGAGGACTCAACTGACGAGTCTAGTGTAAATTATGAAGAAGAGTCTGATGGGTCACAGTAATAAATAATATTAATAATTTTACTTGTTTAATTTGTATACCCAATTACCTAGCTAGTTTGTTTCCAAGATTTCGACTAGATTCCTTGCAAATAATTAACCATAAAGTCATAGATACTATTTTTATCTTTAAACTAAATTTACAGAAACAAAACTTAATGTCGATTTATTTTTGTATATGATCGATTTATCTTATTCCAAGACTTCACTAAGTGGGCGTTACCCGTCAATGAAGTACGACATTCCTGTAGCACACTTTTATGAAACTAAAAACTGTAATTCATAGACGTGAGCTGTCAAAAAGAAAATAAATGAATGGACAGAGTATAATAGACGATCCCAAAGTAATTAATGTGTCTATCTAGAGACTGCATACATGATACAATCCATATTATATAAATATAGGATAGGTACTTATAACAATCTGAAACACCGAATCAACTTTAAAGAGCCTCATATACCAATTCATCTTATATTATGCGATTCATCGTTAAGATCAATCTGAAACGATATTTAGATTTTATTAGTAAATAGGACCTCTAAAGTATATCTATGCCGCTGTCAATGTCAGTCATTGCTGACAGACTATTGATCGTCAAGTTACGTCAGCCGTCAATTTTTTTCTCGTGATTTGTCATTTGACACGAAAAAATTTCAGTTTTCCAATGATCAATCATCTTAGATCATAAATAAATATATTTCGTATATTTTGGGACTCGATTGCAAAGTGAATACTGGATAATGAAAATAAGAAAACTTACAAATAAAATCTACAAGAATATACAGTGTAGTTTAAAGAATCATTAGAACATGTAAAGTTAAAAACAACTATGTATAAAACTACGTTTTAGGAATTTAAACCACTGACGACAATGTTTACAAAAAAATCTCACCAAGATGTCAAGAAATCTACAGTTAAAATTCAAGATTCCAAAAAAGATTCTACCACCCGATTAAAACATTTAAGAATAGTCTTAGGTAAATAATTTTTTTAGTTAGCCATAAAAATTACAGTAACTTAAGACTTTCTCGCCGCAAGTCATAGCGTCTTCACTCCATTCTACATGCTAATGAGAATAACTGTAATATAATATGTATATTCTTCTATTACTAACTCTTCATTATCAGCATTATTTTTGACTTACTACGAATAGATTTTCTTTTAATAAATACCTAAAGTAATGATTGTAGCATATTATTTATATTACAGTTATTCAGGCATTCTGAATTTGTATAATTATTCAAATACATATTATTTTCAGAGCACTTTGAAGCAGACGAAGCAAAAACATACTTTGAAGCCAATTTTAGTCATGTTTATTTTATCCTCTATGATAATTTTATTTTAGCTGAAAATAACCTACGGCAGAGAGGTAAGAATGTTTAAATTGTTCTTGTAGGAAATGCAATTAAACATTAATTTTAATTGACTAAATGGTCAGCAGGTACTCTAATGTTTATTGAATATTATAGTATTTAATATTAGAGTTGTTTATTAATTTGATATGATTTAGTATGAGTAGAGTTGACATGAATTCAGTTTATATATTCCTATATTTCAGTTTAAATATAGCATGTTGATGCATTTTATAAATACATATAAAAAATTAAAATTTTAAAAATGTAAGCATTAATATTTGACTCTTACACAACTTTTTTGTTTTGCCACACAGAACTTCCGTTCCATCTTGGTGAGTTTTGGTCCTTGTAAAATCGTTTTATCCAGATAAGACTGTTATCTTATTGGCACTTTTCTATTGTTTGTTATAATTAATTCTCATCATCATCCTTAACTTTGGTTTTTCATTTTAATAAGACCATTAGTATATAAACTTTCATATTAATTTTATTCTTAAAAACAAGTTCATATTTTGTAACAGAAAAATAGCTGTAGTCCTTTACTGGGTTGTCAGCAGTCTTTTTCATGACATTACAATGTTTCATAATTATTGTGCAGCTAATATTATAATTTATAAGTATGTGCTTAAGAAAAATGACTCATGGTGACTATTCTTAACTCATTCATAATTGCCATAGAAATATTAATCAGAATGCTTAAAATTTATGACAAGCTATTTATAATAATGGAAAATGTTTATTAGAAAAGAAGTATTATTTTAGTTCACAAAGCTGGCAAAGAAGAGTTAGAGGGTGCATTATCATTGTTAGAAAAAGTTTTATGTCTTCTGCCAGAGCTGATTGGTAAAAGATGGCAACTTCACTCTTTAACAAGAATATTTTCAAAACTCCTCCATGGCGGAAATTCACACAAACTTAGAGCAGATGCAATGAGGTTGGTATTGAGCAGTTTATAAAATAATTCACCAAACACTATGAACAAATTTTGACTAATTTTGGTACAGAGATGCTGTGATTTGAAATGATTTAACAATAAAACAGACAATTTTACTTGGTTAAAGCAACAAAGGTCAAATAAATTAAATCTTTAAGACATTGCAAATTGGTGTTTTAATATAACAATTACCTATACAAGTGCACTGATGAAATTATTAAAACACAGCAATGAAAAGAAAGAAATGAACTTTTCTACTAACTTATGGTCATAATTTTGATTTTAACCAATTTAATTCTAATTTAAATAAATAATCAATATTGCTCTTTTAGATTTTTCTTATTATGGTACCAAGCCCTTGGTGATAATGCTCCACCTGAAGTGCATAGAATGTTTGCATCCCTTGTACCCGGATTACCTGACTCGTGTTTGCCGCCAATTGGCTCACCGTTTAAAACAAAAGTTTTTGATGTAGTGAAAAATATATCACAGGAATCAAGCGAATTCAAAGTTGACGATATACTGCAACATCCAAATTTTAGTTCAATAGAGAATCAAAAAAAAGTAGTTGTTGAACAAACAACTACTGGTTTCATGGGGAAATTGGCAAATGTATCAGCATCAATATTCCACGACACAAACGCATTAAATCCCGTCCAAAGTGTTGACATACAGCCTCTTCTACCCCCGAGTGCTAGCGAGAAAGTTATAGATAACGAAACGAAACATTTTTTTGAAATTCTACTTGATGGTATGGCTACATCTGTTACCAAGTTGCAGTGGAAGGATAGATCACATACCAAAGCAATGAGGAGCTTTGCATTTCTATTAGAGAAATTTAAAATATATTACTTACCAATAATATGTCCACAATATAATCATAAGAATTCCTTATACAAACCTAATCTTGGTAAGTATGATATACTGTCTACTATATAATGCTTGTGTCTTACAAGAAATTTATATGTACTGTTTCCCTCAATGGGGCATGAAGTGACATGTAAGCATGTAATTCGACTTGTGCCTATTAAAAGAGAATGTTTAAGTTTAATTGCATAGGAATTTACAATCTAAATGAACTAAATTATCATGTTTTAAACATTTAATTTATGGATTTTCAGAACTGCCCGTTCAACACAATATACTTGAAGATGACTTTGCTATATATAGAGTAGTATTGATAAAATGGGTGGCGAATTACGCCCATTTTATGAAAAAACAGGGCAGTGAGGGTGGCCAGCCTTCTTCTATGACTAGTACAGGATCCCACATAGTACATTCAAACACACCTACACCAGCCACATCATTACAGCATGAGGAAGAGACCTCGTTTACCGTGGGACATCCTTCAGACTCCAGTAGAGCGTCATCGCACGACTCCACATCTAATACTCCACATCCCAGTTTGGAATCAGGTAGATAATGTTTTTCATTTATAGAATCAGAAGTCATAAACAAAAAATAATCTTTAGGAGCGGAGTTTTGAGGTGTGTTATAATAATATTAATTTTTATTTGTTGAAACAGGATCGGGAATGTATGAAGAGTTGTCCTCAGACCAAGTAGTGCGCGATGTGTTGTGTTGTTCGTCAAGAGAACACGTTGACTTTACTATAGAGATTCTAAGACAGGCTTTTCTGCTACCTTTCTCACATGCGGCTGCCGTTAGACGGGTTATTGCGCTGTATAAGGATTGGATACAGATGAACGTGAGTCTTGATTACACTTATTATATTTAAATTCACGGTATTACGATCCATTCTTCTTTTGCTACTATCACTATGAAAAATAATGGTTACTTCTGTTATATTGCAAATTGCAATAAAAAATTAAAGTGAATAAAAATAACAAAAATTGATGTTGTTCTTGTTGAATCTTTTGGCCATACTTATATCTTATGTATGAACTTTCGCCAGTACATGGGTAAACTAATTAACATCATAAATATATTTCTAATTTCCTTTTGTTTTGTGATTAAAAATACGTATTTTGTGATATAAATGAATAAATAATTATTAATACAGGTAGCGGAAATTCCTCCATTTTTATTGGAGAATATATATGATCAGCAGGCGGGTGGGGAGCCACAGGTTCCGCCGCGAAGACTCAGGAATGACTCGTATTTGGGAGCAGTGGGCAGAGATAATGTTATGGTCAGAGCTGGCTTACAGGTCAGTTCTATTCTATGACATTCTATTGTGTAGAATCATGTGTATGAATACACACTAATAAAATTGCAATTGATTCTTTGTAACTACATCTTCCCGATGTTTTAAAGCGTGAAATGTGACCCCTTTGTTCATTAATTTCTCTCCGTTTCTGTATTTTATATGGGCAGATGAAAATAAATTTTAATTGAGATATTTAATAATTAAAGAGATTAATTATTATATATATTATTTCTTAAGAATTCTTATGAATATTGTTTTTCTGTTAGTTCTTTTGAAGCTAGTCTTTATCAAATTTTTATCTTTTGTCTCACACTTCCCACACTGACTTAGTCCTCGTTGGAATTTTCAGAACGTACTGCAAGTGTTTATGACCCAAGCGGCGAATGTGTTCGTGTCGTGTACGAACGTGGCGCCTCCGGGGGGACCACCGCCTCACCAATTACTAGAAGAGCAGACTGATACGTGTAAACGAGTACTTAATATATACAGATATATGGTGATGCATGTTGCTATGGATGACCGGTCTTGGTAAGGAAATATTAATAATTTGAATTTTTCTAGTCAATCTTGGAGAAATTAGAAAACAATTCTTACATTTATGGTTATAGTCAGTAAAGATAAATGGGGGCACGTGTGAGTTTGCTACTAGAGGCGCTTGTGTCGCGTGAGGTCCAAAAAATTCAATTTTCACTAGTTTAAGCGGATTTCGTGACATAAATTAGAATTTCTTTAATTTACCTGTTGAAGAGTGATCTCCTTCGTGAAATAATCGCAAATATAGATTATTTGGCGATGAATGTGAACGCTTTGAAAGTGGAATTAAGAAAAAGAGGCGCAAAAATATGATGACAGTTATTTATAATTAATTAATGAGATTCAAGATTCAAAACTTTGTTTCGGCACCGATCTTATAGAGTCGCCTTTAACAGCTATAATTCTGGACCTTAGTCAACAGTGGCGCCAACTGGTGAGAAAAAAAACGATAGTCCCTATTGTTATGGTTTCTGTAACTAAACTACAAATATGAACTCAATCTGACAGCACATAATTCAGTTGAGAATGTCCCTTTTTGACCACAAAATGATTATGATTATGATATATGATGTCAATAATTTGATTTTGTGCAACATCAGTGGCATGGCATTATAGCAACTATTAAAATAAGCGAAAACTTTACGGAATCTCATTAATATTTTGGTTCAGGGAACAACTTCTATTGGTGTTGCTTCAAATTACGTCAATTGTCCTCACCAAGGTGCCGTCTAAAAAGAAACAAGAATCCCTTGGTAAGTTTTTAATTGAGTTTAATTTTTTTAATTGTCATAATTTATGTATAATTATATTATTTATCTTTTTAGGAGGACATTTAGCATCGGCTTTGTTCCAAACCTTAATAGTAACATGGATTAAAGCAAATCTGAATGTAGCGGTGAAAGCAGAACTTTGGCAAAGTTTTATGGAATTGTTGACGAGGCTGACTCATTGGGAGGATTTAATTAAGGAGTGGGCTGTTAGTTTTTTGAATTATAATATAATTTAAATTTATTAGTGATAATTAATAATGTTGATTATATTACGTTGCAGTTTCATCAACAGTCGTAGTCTCGTAAAAACTAAAAAATTTACACAAACACAATATTATCTTACTAATATGTACTATAAAATGTAACGTTAAAAAAACTTTAAATCTAAAACAACTCAAATTCGAACTATCTCTGTACACGCATCAACCAAATGCTACTGAAGACATTTCGGTGTTGTATTAATGTAAAGTTTTACTATCTATTATGTATCAATTTCCGAAGTCTACATGGTGTATCACAAATCAAAGGTAGGACTGGCCGCTAGAAAAGAATAATTGATTTATAATATATTCCAGAAAACAATGGAAACCCTTACGCGTGTATTAGCGCGTCACGTGTATTCACTGGAATTGTCAGAGAGTGGCGCTGGCGGAGAACTACGTGCGCGCGGACGTAGACCCGCTCCCGTTACGAACGCGCACCGTCCACCTCCGCTTCGCAGGAATGCGTTACAGCCTGCCGATACGAGGACACCCGGTTAGTTTTATACTAAACAAATACTGCAATACTGAAAAAGCCCCATATAATATTATGTTGAAGATAATACAATTTTCAAGAACAGAGACACGTTTTGTTTATTAACATCTAGGCTAGGTCGCAACTTCATTTGGGTAAACTTGAGAGATTATTAATTTTCTATAATTTATATAACTTCAAACCCCAGATCCGGAATGAAAACAATAGTTTGTCGTTCCTATATTCTCCTATCGTCATACCAGATTTCATCTATATCGATTAAACTTACGTGGAAACAGGCTATTTCCACATATATAATTTTGTTAAGGGTTATGATAATTCATAATACAGGCAAGTCACCCCGCGTTGGTCACGAGTCCCATCCTCGTAAGGACGCAGCGTCGCGACGCCCGCTCGCGCGTTGCCGCAGCGATCCGCATCTCAACAGACACGCGCATACGCCGCAAAATTCTCAAGGTTACAACACACTTGCCTCAAAAAAATATATTTTCTTCTTATAATTATTACATATTAAATAAGTATCCAAAAAAATTGTTGTAAGAAAAAAAATACGTTCTGTTTGATTTACTGTGTAAATATTGGCGATATAACTTCTTATATATGAATTGTATTCACAAGATATAAAAATATCTGTGGAAGAGATTTTTCACACAGTAGGGCCAGGTGAGATAAATCACATTTTCGGCTTAAATAATGATTAAATTTTCATAAGGTATATATTTATCGCTATCGCTGTATGTATAAAATAGTGTGTATTTACTATAATAAAAAGTGAATTAATTACTAGGTATTACATTTTACTAGTGTCAATCTCACACATATTTTCATTTAGATATTTTATTAAAAAAATATAATAAATCGATCATCGAAACTGAGATATATGTAGCTAGATAGTCTTCATTCGCAAGCAATTAATTGATTTAATCGACAACATTTTATATTGTTTATGCAGATGAAACCAAAGAGCCTATTGACAGCAAAACACGGCGATGGTACTCCTTGGACTCGCTAAGACAAACCTCACATCACGAAGAACGGGACTCTGCTAGCGGTGAGAAATTATAAAGTTCTCATGATTATTATATTTGCTCTTCACACATTCAAAATCTAGTCTCACATTCCACGAAACCTTTTGTTTCTGTCATCTCATTTTTACTTTAAGGGACCGTCCATTAATTACGTCACACGTTTAGGGGGAGAGAGGGGGTCGACGAAGTGTGACATTGTGTGACAAGGGGTGGGAAGGGTCAAAAAATCATGAAATTCGTGTGACGTAATTTATGGATGGCCCCTAATTTTAATTACAAAATAATATTTATGTAGGGTCAAGGTCACCGTCTCCGGCGCCGTCTAGTGGCGTTGAAAGCAGTTCAATAAAAGACTCACCCTTGCAAATAGATCTAGCTTCGGATGGTGGTAATGTTGGTAAGTTATTTTATTTCGATGTAATAGGTTCTGTACAGTGGTATGGTGGTGGTTTATTGAAAGAATAAATTACGTATTATCAGAAATCGGTGCCAAATTGACACTTTTACCATAGAATCAAGTCTATCTATAATGTAGGTTCCTATTAAGTATTACTTGTTCTAAAAAAACTACACACTGACTCCATAGTGCACTAAGAATTTAAAAGTAATAAAAAAGGTATAAAAAAATATATTTAAAAGCCTTAGGTTTATAGGGTAATAGATATGTACATAACTATTTATTTTATGATTTTATTTATTTATTTTTTTGACCCCTAAATATTTGCTATACTTTACTAATTTATAGTTGAATTGAACATTCTCGAGAACAATATTAACAATGAATAGAGATTGTACGATCGACACTTCATTTCCAATTGATTTTTTGAACTTCAAAATTGTTTTCTTGTTGTTTTTGAAAGTCGGGTTTAATTATATTTATGTATTCATTGAAACATTGTTTCAAATTAATGATAAAAATAATTTTGCAGAATGGTCGGAAGCCGATGCTGGTGATGGCGGGGAGGGTATGGAGGGGGAAGTGAGAGGTGTGGGCGGTGTGGGAGTGGTGATGGGGGGACGAGCACGGGGCTGGTTACCCGACGTCGCGTGGGTCATGTGGAGGCGGATGCTGGCGGCACTCGGGGACCCCAACGCGTTGCGAGACCCGCACGCGCACCAACATCTCTTCAACTACCTTATACATCTTAATGCTACACTTATTAAGGTGCGTGTTTCATGAAATTATTATCAGATTTCGTAGTTACAGGATATATAAACAACAACTAATTTCTTAAAATTATTTTGAAGTATAGAAAGTGTTTCTAAAGGAGTTAATCTATGCCAGGAAATTACAAAATAAATAAGAAGTTAACCATTTCATTACATCGACGCATGCATTGATGCGTGAGCTCTACTAGAGATATACATAGGTATATAAATTATTATTGAAAAGTTAGCCGTATAAAAATACAAGTGAAATTAAAGGCAATTCAAAAAACTTCAACATGTTAATTACAAATACTTCACAAATCGATGAACAGATCTTGATTTTGATCACAGTTAGCTTTCAAACAAAAAAGAAACCGCATTATAATCGGTCTATTCATTTAGGAGCAACAGACAGACACATTCAATTTATGGCACCCCTCGTCTTGCCTCGGAGGGTAAAAATTAACTGGTACTTCCTAGTTAGAACCAGTTGCATTGTTGTCTGTTTAAAATTGAGCTAATAGATGTTCTTAAAAGCTCCTATATCTATTAATTTCAACAACGCTACTTTAGATGTTTGAGCGTACAATATTCGCATTTATAATATACCTGGTTTTTTTTTTAATAATAAAACAACTCACATACATTGCTGTGATCCCAAAGTAGGTAACTAAAACACTTGTGTTATGGTAATCAGAAACAACGAAAGTACCAAAATTAATACAATACATGTTTTATAAACAAGACTCGGCAACAAACATTCGTGCTCATCACACAAATAAATGCAACTACAGGAATTCGAACCCAGGGCCTTATGGCGCAGTAGGCCGGTCGTCAAAGTTATACCTTAATTGAATTCATTTCATTTGAATTACACGTAGTTTTTACCGTCGCCGTTTTTAAGTAAATAAGAAAATAAGATCTTAACTTTGAACAATGTAGAACCGATTTAAAACAATCAGTTTCTACCGTGTCGGCATTCACGGTGAATTAGGTGATTATAATTATTTACATTTATAATATAACTGCGAAACCATTACGTGTTTTACATTTCGTTTTGGCGGTCGTATCTACTAAACAACTTCTACTATTTTCTTTATAATTTTATAAACTGGGAAAATTATCACTTTTAAAGGTTTTATGGTGCTTAGTGATAACACTATTTTATTTACGCGCATTTGAATACAGGAAAAAAGTTTGGTCAAGGCTATTGTTTAATCATAAATTTAAAGACGGAGAATAATTGTATTCATTCAAAAACTAAATATAATTTAAAATTAAACCCTTCTCAATTTCGTTGAAGGTATATTGCACATAGATGCTAATACCGCTAAACTTAACTGTTTTAGAAGAACTGACCCAAGTTTGTTTACCTAATTAGAATGTAAATATAGTGGGTGTTCAACCTTAACCATTGCCACCTACGTCAAGAGACTCTGTCCTAATAATCACAAATAACATATCACTTATCATTTCATATCTCGCAATGTTCGACAGATGTTGAAATAGGATATTTATAAATCAGTGTTTATCTCATCTATTGTGTCACTTGTTTTCTATATTAAATTCTTTTGTTTGAAATTTTTATAACTCTGAATACGCTCGTGGTGTATGGTACTGCTTAGGCTGTGCGAACTGTTGTCCAATAATAAACTATTTAAACATTGCCAATGCGAAAGAGGTGCAGGAAAAAGACGGCTGCTAAGGCGGATCCGACGGAGAGAGGTGGTTTATTTTTTTTAATAAGTTTTAACTAACCGAGGGTAGATTTGAAATTCTGTTAAATATAATTTAAATGTAACAATTATTTACTTCTCTTTATGTCGTATAGTTTGTATTATGGCGTTACATATCCTAGATACTTTGTTTAATATTAATCACCAATCCATAATTGTTGAAAGATATTCGGAGGAATTTTTAAAGGTTCTATTGTTAATTTGATGGTTTTTGTGATTTATTTGCGTGTTTGGAGTAATATTGCGTTTTTCAACAGATAAGTGCTAATCAAACCCTCAATGGCAATACGGAAATCCACGTTCCTTTCAACTTGGTGGCAGGATGGTGTTTGGAAGCGGAGGCGCTTCCATCTTCACACAGGTAATTCTAATCAACTTTCATGATTCATTTAATTAAACTCGATGTAGTCGCTTTTGGTCAAATTATAAACGTAAAAAACAATTGAATGATGATAAAATGATACTTGTTTTTCTATTTTGCATGCTGTGTTCGCAATTTAAAGGTGAGCATTCTTAATTGTATTTTCTAATTAAGTTTTTTTGTATGTAATACTTATTTTTTTATTATTAAATAATTTATATTATTTTAATATTGACAATTGTCGTAACTGCTCACTACTTATGTGAAAATTTAGTTACTTATGACTGATATCAAAGTGACTTGATTATTACTAAAAGTAATTATTTTTTTCACTTTAGCTTTTATTAGGCAAACATGAGGTCCAAGTTGTTAAATAAGTAAATAAAAATATTGTCTCTTTAATAACTTAATTTGTGTAGATTTCTGTTGTTAATAAGTGTTCGCATAACCTTGTAACTTAACAGTGCATTGTGTATATAAGTTTGTTTTCGTTTCAGATTAAAAATTTCTTAAATTTCTTTCTTGGAAAGTTAATCGATATTACATTTTTTGTTATGTAATTGTATAAATCGTGATAATTTATGACACATTATTGTTTTTGTTATTATCGCCTGTCATTATTTTATAATTACAATACAGTGTTATCTCAGAGTTTGTTAAAAAATACAATGTAGTAAATAACAAATTTTGACAGTATAGCGTTAATAAAGTTAGTTAGTAATTATTCACAAAACTTCCACTTTGATTATGTTTCTGTCTAGATAAATAGTTCGACTAAACAGTCAAAAATATATCTGTAAAAATAATAAAATTATGTTACCAGGGCGGGCAAGTTACTGGCACTTCGATTGCTATGCGAGTCGACGCAAGCGCAGGGTCCGGGAGCGCCATCTTCCTGCAACAACCGGTTGCATCTGGCGCATCTAAACTTGTACCAAAGAGCACTTCATCATGGTATGTTCATAAATAGCACAAGACGTCGTTTGAGAAGAATAATTATATAAACTGTTAGTTTCTTTTTGTATGTCTCCATAGATCACTTACAATGCATGTAGATCAGTATTAGTGCCTGGGTTCGATTCCCGAGAAAGAAAAAATTCAGTTTGGAATGTATAACCAAATCACTTCTTATAAGAAAAACCAAATATTCTATGCAAATAAATTTAATTTTAATTTAAAATTAGCGTATTTTTGTAGGTCTGACGGGCGAGGATCGTTCTGTAGTCGACGTGTTAGTGGAATTCGCAGCGCCGCGATATCTTTCTTTAGCTCTGGACGGATACTCCTTATTACTTCTCGACTTTGTTCATGCTTCCACTGTAGTTCTCAATTCTTCTGATATGGGACCATCAGTAAGTTTGGAAATCTTATAGTCACTGATGCGCCTGGCATCGCACCAGTGTTAATCTGAATTTAAAGTGTATTTACTTTATTTAAAAATGATTGTATATATGTATTCTGTTTAATATTAGACCTCTTTAAGTTGATCAATATTTCTATGTATTTACTACAATTTTGTGTTATTCTAGTGTCCACGCACGGCCGCGGTTACATTCCTTGGCTCGCTACTGTCTCTACCAGATGGTCTTATGAATGCACCAATGTTGCAACCCTATCCTCATCAGTACAACACTGTCTCCTGCCCTGACTTGAAGGTATAGTGACTTTTACTCCTACATTAAAATTTACTTCTTCAAAGTTTAAAAAAAATTCTAGTTGTTCCGTTAATAAAATATCAAATTTTATATACCAATTATGGTTAATCTACCTTAGAGATCTCATATTTTAAAATTGTTCTTCGGACGTATAGCGACTTGCTAAACTGTCTAAATATTAGAATTGCATTTTTATACGTCGTTCAGTTACCACTATAAGATTATATATTGATGAAATATTTCGTTCAGGAGCACGTACTGAACATAGTTGTGCGCGTGTGTCGTCGGGAGGGTGCGGCCACAGCGCGTTGTGCGGGTGCGTGCGCGCTCGTAGCACATGTCTGCCATCTGCTAGCGACGCGCACGCACTGCGAACGCCTACCAGCCTATGTCACCTGCTTGCTGCAAATGCTCATGGTTTGTATATCGACAATTTTTCGTTATCTCTGTGACTATAGTTGCAAATACCCACTCGCATATATTTCTGCGCAACGTAGTGGACACAGCATCAATAAAATTTTGCAAATCACAAGATTAATTTTCGAAATTAATCACTCAAGCTCGCTTGTCGGTATCCATAATTAAAATATACATATCTATAGTTAAAATATAAACTTTATTTCAGATGAAAAACAAAACAATAGCCAAAGTAGTAAGTGATGCTGTGCTAGTTCTAGCAGACTACACTGATCGAATTGTGGAGATGTATCCAGGACTTGCTGGTGAGGTTCCTTTATATTTACTGCCCTTAAACAAATCGCCTTTTTATACTCGTGAAATGTTTAAGCTTAAATTAACAATTGTCCACAGAGAAAATAATAATGTGCATATGCGCATGTTTGGCCCAAATATCACACAACGGCGGGCGAGACAACGTACGGCCGCTTGCCGGATCGTTACTTCTGTGCCTCGCTGAATTCGCCGTTCGCTGCGGACCCGCACTACTCATGCAGCAAGAGCAGGACGGGCAGACTCTGCTTCTCATGATATTTAGGGTATGTTGTTTATGACATTATGTTAAAATTAAAAAAAATATTATCTGAGAGAAAACTGCTCTTTACTAGAAAAACACTCAATAAACAAATGATCGCCGTATAAACGTTTCTTTAATAAGTACGATGCCATAAATAATTATTATGGAACTGATGAATAATAATTGTGGCATAAGATTGATTCCATTGACCTTCTCTTACACTACTGAATGTTTCTTTAAATATTTAGATATTTGAAAATACTATTTTAAGCAATATTTTATTTATACTTTGGTAATACTGATGATGGGACTGTATGTTATAATGTATATGCTGCTTTTAGTCTGAATTGTATATAAACGAAGTCGCATCAGCTAGTGAATTTATAATTTAAGCTCGAAATCAGACTTATATCAAATTATATTAGCATTTAGAATTCACATTTTCTCTAATAAAAGAAAATATAAAATTAACGTCTTTTAAATATGGGGTTTTACACTGTTTAACTGTAAGTATAAACTGTATGGTAACTGTATAGTACTGTATGGCATTAAAAAAAGCTTATAATTAGCCTTTTTTAGGCTATATATCTATAACTCTCAAATATTTCCTTGTAGAAATTTTTTTTGTTTTACTTCTAGTGCACTTTTAAAAAAGTCTTTTGATTTCATTTTTAAAACATATTATTATTTTTGTTAAAAGTTGCATTTATAATTGTTATTTAAAAAAAACAAAATACAGACAACTAAACTTATTCCATTATAAATAGTTTGTCATACGTAATAAAATGCATTAATAGGAAACAAAACATTTATTTGAAGAATAAAAATCGTAAAAAAATATACAAAAAAACGTGAAAAATTCCATTAATATAATGGAAATCGTATATATTTTGACATTATAAACTGTCAATACTTTGTAAAAAAACAACTTACTCTGAGGTTAAACTCGAAACTATTGAATGACTGTTATTACATATATGATATATGTTGCTTAGTGAATAATGAATCGTGTTTCCATCGATTGTTTAAAAACTTCTTTTTAAGATGCTTTCTTGACTGAGTATTGACAAGGTAAGATATGTAATTACAATTATTGGCCCGAGTGTTCAACGCGTTGTTGCGGCTGGAAACCGTGGTCATCAGCGATGTAGGTCACAGTGTAAATGAGACCATCAGGAGCTGCGTACTTGTAGCTTCCCTGAACTTCAAGAGCCTTCACGTCTTCAGAGATTTGTTTTAGCGTTCCAGATTCCTGACGTTGGGTGCCATCACTTGTTTCAAATCTGTACGATTAAAGATAGGATATTTAAAAAATGTTGTATACCTATGCTTTAATACATCCACTCCTATATATTTTATGGTCTGGTCAGACAGCAGGCGGGGCGGAACGGCGGCGGGTCTCTGACAGGCCAAGCGCCACGATGTGTCGTCCTCTGTGTGACCTCTACCATAATAATTGGTACATTAGATCGCGCCAGCGTCCCGACCCGCCTGCTGTCTGACCAGACCATTAAAGTTACGTCCGCATATATAATATTACTCAGGATTAGGTTAATATTCAAATAATAATTGTCAAACTTACTCGAAGTTGTAGCCGTCAGGGCTAACATTGGAATCATGTTTGAGCACATAAATCGGCTCTGGGGCGGCTTGTTGTGGTGCTGCGGCTGCTACAGCGAAGAGAGCAAGGGCTACCAATACCTGAAATAATTATATTAATAAAAAAATTTACAACGCCTAATACTTAACATTCTCGTAATTATTTACAGGGGGGGTTATTAATGGGCATTTTGAGTATGGCCCCTTTTAAATTTTAAAAACCAAGATAATAATACAAAACTACTTTTCTTTATCAAGCAAATGAAGATTATGGCAGAATTTTATATAAGTTGGTAATTTAAAATGTCAATTTTGTAAAAATAATATGAATACTCACGAATTTTTGCATGATGTTTGATTTAAGTTTGTTTTTTTGGAAGACTCCTGTACAATGTACTTCTTGTGAAGACGGCAGTTGACTGTGAATATTCCTTTCTCCTATCGCATTATAAGTACATGCTCTTGCATATGTCAAAACTGTCTGAGCAGCGCGTCGTAAGCCCACGTAACATGGTGCTAATTAATAAAGCGTTGGATTTCAAACAAATATGTTCAGTGCTAAATTATATCGTTTTGCATAATACACTAGAAAATCCTTGACTTATTTTTGTCACGAAAATGTCATATCGTTTCGTTATAGGCACAACTTTTTCATATTGATCATCATGTGTGATAGTCGCAAAAAAGACACAAAAATTGTAGGTATCATGGTTTTGTCCATACGGTTGTTAATGTGTAGATGCCTATTATAAAAATTCTATTAAGTAGTGATAAGAAGCTAGTATTTTTCTGGAAAACAGATATGTTGTTCGCCTACGCAGACGATATATTTGCAATTTATTCTGGATTCTTTTCAAATCGCTGTATGAATTATTCTAAAAGGAGCCATATTCCTAGGCCTGTTTTTTTTAAATTTCAGGTTTTATATGCGGTAATGAAAGGGACGAATGGTGCGGACATCGAGGGATTAGCTTTGCCCTTGGATGAAGATTTTGATCCCAATATTCAACTTGATAATCTTGGACCAAAAACTATTCTTGCTTCGAGCATTGATGTTAAATTATGGGCTCAGACGGTAATTATAGAACTTTTATAACTTTACTTTAATAGTCTGTTAGTTACTTAAAAGCCACCGACCTACCTACCTAGTCAAATCACATAACGGACGTCGAATGTTGAACAGTTTGAAAAGATTTTTTTTTAAATAGAACTTTTACTTTTTTAAACAAATAAATGGATAAATAAACATGTTTTAATTTGGTATAAAAGTGAAGTCCCGTGTCCCCCCTAGTGGGGTATGGGGCAGATGAATTTCACATCTGTTTCACTGATCGATTTTTTCTTTAGGGGCAAGTAGGTGATCAGCCTTCTGTGTCCTACCAGACCGAGTTTTCTTTATCTCCACGGAATCGAACCCAGGAGCTCTCGGTTGTAACGCTTACGCGCTTTCCACTAGACTAAGCAGGCGGGTAATTCGGTATACTTAACCATATAATTTTAAATTTAATCATTTATTCATAGATATGCTCCCAGCTCGTCCTTTACCTGGGCCATTGGCCGTTATGGACTGGTTGTCAGTTATCCTCTACGGTCTGTGAGCAGCATGACAGCGTTCCATCTCTAGGCTCGGAACTCGGGCCTGCAGTATTGACAGCGCCTCATATACAGCTCATGAGGTTGAGTGATTCCACTTTGGCATCGTTTATTGAGTTGCCAGCATTGGATGTGCCTCAAGGAGGGACTACGCCTGGTAAAATATCTTAGATTTATAACAGATCAAGTTATTCATAAAAATTTGAAACACCTCAATAATTTAGTGTTATTTTTTGTTTCTCTCCTTTAAATTACGAATTTAATCTGAAAGAGGGAGACGAAACATTCTAACTTACAATTCAAATGGGATTAAAGGGGCGTTTTAAATTTTTTACGAATAATATGGTTAGGCTTTCAACCCTATTCTTGTTTTCAAGGTTTTTTTATTCATCGGACGTACGAATGCGTTTACCAATGTCGGGGACTCCTACAGAAAATGTTATTCATTTCACAGGGTTAGTAACATCAGACCGGCAAGTACGTGTTCTATTACGAGACATCACGGGCAAGGCGTGTTGGGACGCGTCCGCTCTTTACTACGACCCTTCAGTAACATCCACTGAAGTTGTAGAGCCACTGCCCCTACCTAAATTGTATGTATTAATATGAAAAGAGAAATTTCTTTAATATCTTAGTTTTAAATAATATTCTCTAAGCTTATATGTTCATATAGAAACATATTAATGCCTGATGCGATGGTGATGAAGGATTGGTAAATCAAAACCACTGTATGAATGATAGATAACGTTTAATGATACGTGCAATGCGTGCGGTTCTCTTCGCCGCTTCGTGCGAAATATGCGAAATGGGTCGTTGACCTCCCCTTTGGCCCACACCGCCGCGCCACGCTGGCAAGAATAGCATATGCCTGGACAAAACATGCATACATTAGGTACTGAATAGCGATTGTTATGAGTATAATAAACTTGGCCTTTTTTATCAAAGCTAAATAAAAATGAAAAAAAAAAAAATATTTCAGTGAATTATATTAATATAACAACTCCTTTAAATTTAAAACACTAACTCATACAGTACCTATGAATGTACGTATGTATGTACCTATGTATAATATTCTACATTAAGATTGAAGCCGCTATCAGAAAATAGTATAGGTAATAAAGGGCATTTTGTTAAGAAAGTCTAAAACATTTTTTTAATTAAATCGTAAACTAATTATCCTTTGTTTTTAGCGAAGATACTCCAAGAGATAACACCTTGTCATCATTACCGCCGCCATTACCACCAGATTTGCTGCCGGACTACAAGAATTCACCACCAGACAAACATCAATTAGATCATGTAAGCCGATCATCTGTTACAAAGAAAATGTATTTATTACGCTCACAGTGCCAAAATTAATGTCTAACCTCAAACAGTAGAAACATTATTAACATAAACAAACACATAATCTTTGATTTCACAATAAATATTTGATAAAGGATACCCATTTGTGCCCGCTACTTTCTCTGCGAAAGATGAAAAGTAAGAATTATCTTAAAATTTACAACAACAGCAAAATCAATTCTGTTGAATAAACGCAACAGTGGTAATAGCTCATTGTAGAAGGTATTTTAAATATTATGTTACAATGTTCTGTACATCTAAATAATGTACTTTTGTCATAAAAATTATCTTTAAATTTAAATAATCTTCATTCTATATTGTCCGTCATCACTAGTGTAACGTTTACAACCAATTCTTGATAGCTGTTAATATAATCGCAAGAAGCTTTTGTTTTGCAAATAATTTAAAAAAAAAATCCTACTTAGGTATTAGCGTACATAGGCCACACTTCACCTGAGGTAACATATGGCAGACGATTAGACGAAGCCGGGCCTTCACCATTACCACCAGGCCTTGAAGACGAGCTTGTATGCGCACTCGTGGCAAATCGAAACGCTGAGAGGCACTATCTACAGAACAAAGACAGGTATGTTTTTGTCATTCTGATTTTGTGTTGTACAGATTGGCTACGTGGCTTTTCTATTTTATTTTAATAAGATGAAAGATAAATTTATGAACAGTCATATAATAGACGTGTAATCATCAAATAATATTATCTATATTTATAAGATAAGTGTCATTTCTATCTTTATAATAGGAGGAATACAGAATTTACATTAAATTTATAAAAATATTACGAACACAGATCTAGGGCATAATAATCTATGATTCTTAAAAGAATACGGTAATTATATATACAACCTACATTCTTATGTTATTAGTTGTATGTGTTGGCATTTTTTTTTTGTTTTTCAATTAATGTACCTAACAATACTATTTCAGCGAGGAGGAAGTAGAATCCATAGAGATATCGTCGACACTTAACAGTTCAAGTGAAAACGTATTCGCGGCGTCCAGTCAGTTAGTGTCGCAGCTGGGTACTTTGGCGCCCGCTAGACGTGCGCATGCGCATCTGTTACGACGCACTGATAGGCTATTGAGAGAACTGAGGAATCTTGATGCGCAAAGGTATTTTATTTCTTACCTGTAGAAGTTTGTGTTGCCAGAAAGTATGAATAAAGTTAGCGAGCCATCCTAGAGTTGAAATCTACTTGCTATTAATTGTGCTACTCTAAACTGAGCAAGATTGTTTTTACTCGAATTTCTATAAATTGCACTTCGATGAAGCTTTCTTAAAATTTAATATCGTCTCTGTTCTCCCTTAATTTGACTGCATATAACATCCCTTTGTCACAACTGCCAAAGTGTACATTGTAACATATACCGCATATACGAAAGCGTGAACTGAATATTTAAAAATGACTAGTATTGTTGCAATAACTTGATATATTATAATTTATTTCTCTAGATGTCGTGAGACGCACAAAGTGGCAGTAATATACGTGGGTAAGGGGCAGGAGACGCGGAACGAGATTTTGTCTAATCGCTGCGGCAGTGCGGCCTATGAAGCATTTTTGGCTGCTCTTGCTTGGGAGGTATGTTACACATATATGACTATAAAATATATGTATAAAATGTAGTTAATATATTATAAAAAATAGTAATAAGAAAGACTAACGAAGTCATTGGAATTTTTATTGTTCTTAAATTTTTAGTTTTTTGTAAGCTTTTAATAATTAGATCGATTGTCTTTTCTGGTGCATTTACGTGTAAATAAATAAATTAGACATCAAATATTAGGTTGGGAAAAGAGTCTTCGCATTTTATACAAAAAGTCAGTTCATTTAATGTGATAAATAGCTGGAAAGAACATTTTACTAATATCGTCATTATAATAATTATGTCATGTTAATAATTATCTAAATTTTGAATTATACCTAACCTTTAATGTCATCAAAATCAGCTAGATACAGATATCACAGCCAAAGAGATTTCATTACAAGCTTAAAGCCTATTGGACTACAATGAAAGCCCACTTTCAAAGATACAATTCAAGACGTAACTTTATACTTGTATTAGTAATTTTTTATTTTTGTATATACTTTACTAATGTTAAAATAGAGTTGTCCAAAATTACGAAATAAAAAGAGGACGTGCCCTTGCTTAAGATCGTTAATTAACAAATTATAGGTGGAACTGGAAAGCCACGTGGGTTTCGCGGGAGGGTTGCGGGGCGGCGGAGGTGGCGGCACTAGCGCACCTTATCTCGCTACTCTTACCTTAGAAGCCCTATTCCACGTTGCCACCCGGATGCCGGCCGATACGCCAGATGCTATACTTAATAAGGTATAATCTCTAACAGACTATATATATTTCTATTCAGAAAAGATTTAATGGGTGTCTTTTTAACAGGCAAGTACTGGATTTTGGAAGGCACATCAACCTCATGTGCCTTTAAAACTCAGTACGCGAAATGCGTTAAATTAACTTCTATTTACATCGTACAAGACTTTAAAAAGTTTGAGATGCTTCAAGAGCGTAAATTCTGATTTCTTCATCATCAGACCCGTCACCTAGGCAACGACGAAGTTCACGTAGTGTGGAGTGAACACTGGAGGCCGTACAAGCGAGATACTCTACCCACACAGTTTTGTGATGTTCTCATAGTTCTCTATCCGCTACCAGGAGGCTTACTTCGCTGCACTGTCTCTAGGAAACCTGATGTGAGTATATTAAAGTATGTTATTTATAATAGTTTCTGCTTTAGAAGTATGATGATAATTGACGAAGATAATTGAATGTTTTGCGATAAATATATTTAAGATACTTAAATGATTTGTAAGAATATAAGGGGTTAGAACAACAAAATTATATAAAAGAAAATGAAATGTTCACGAGTTCAGTCTCAAACTGAATATATTGTTGCATTTTGCGATGAAAAAGTTACTTTTTTTCTTTACATACAAAAACGACAATGGATTTTTATGAAACTTAAAAGTAGTGTTTTCTAGTAATATCACCAGGGTTATATCAAGCCTGTAAATGTACAAAGAATATCCACTGTGTATTTTTAATAACAACATAACGCCTAATTGTATTCCAGGTGGGCGTTTTCGGTCCGCTATGGGAGGAATGTATAGTGCGCGTGAGTTGTTGTGCGGCGCTTGTACGCGGTGCGGCGTTTGCGGGGGGTCGGGCCGTGCGTGCAACCATGCCCTTGTATCAGCACGCGTGCAGCGAACGTGCTCGTGATTTAGATGCACTTGTCGCCAGTCATACGCATGCCACACCCTTCGAACACTTTGTTACGCGGATACGTGCGCCTCTTAATACTCACCAACAACCGACGGGTATGTATGTAAAATTTCCGTAATAATTGATCCCAAGTGTCAATTAACTAGCTACACTACTGATATAATTGTTATTTGCATTCAATATACCTGTGTTGTACTTTTTAGCTGTTAATCATAATATACATTTTGTATTTGTAGGCAAACTGTGTTACCTGTTACAGTAACATTTTGGTATGGTTAAATATTTGGTATTAATTAATAATACCTTAAAAAACCTCCACAGATCAAAGTAGCGGTCGGCTAGCTAATGCATTATTGGACCACGGAGCCAATAGTTGGTCGAGCTCAGAGCCGCATACAATATCTCCACGTCCTCTAAAACGTCTAGGCCCATTCAAGCGACCTTTACAGCCTGCGCCTGCGCCGCAAACTGCACCACCCACTATCACCGTACCCGCACCCGCGCCTAGACGTAATCGGTGAATGTAAAATTAATTATAAAATACAAGTGTCGCCAATTTTTTCGACCGCTATGAACTTATCTGCATCCATTGGGTAAGTGGGACTGATGTAAAAGATATTATTCACTCATTCGGTGAATGACGATAAATGGTGCGGTTTTGAGGAATTTCAAATATCAGTGTCAATTTGTAATGCGAGGCTAGTACATCCAAAAATCGCTGTTTATAGAAAATGATACTCTCACTCTAGAGTGAGACAAACTCTAGATTTTGCAAGTCTATATTCTCTGAAACAGACAAAACTAAAATTTGTCACTACAAAATTGAACATCAATGATTATGAAAATAAAGCTTCTTATCTTAACACTATTTTCATTAATTAACCAGATGAAGTGTGTTATAAGAAAATACTTATAATAATTTGAATGTTAGCATAGTTTTTATTTATTTTAATAATTTAAGTTTTCTTAATAGCTGGTCGAGTTAATTTGCTAGGATTTGTGTAGACTACCTTGGTCAGACAAATGCATCGTCCAAAATGAGATTTTTATTATCTAATACTAAAATAAACTTAATGAAATTTATGTACTTAATAATTTATTGAATAAGCAATAGTAATATTGAGCATTTAAATGTAATTGTAGTTAATAGGCAAGCCTTAAATTTTTATATCTGCCTACAGCCTTCAAACAAGCATAATATTAAACATTCTTGTGTTTTTTTCACATACTCTTTACATAGATCATAATGTATTATATTGAAGAAATATTAAAATTTAATTGGTTATAATGATAACAAACATAATTTTGATCTATTTATTTGCGTCACGAAAAACTAATTGAATATGTTTGTGCTAAGAAATGGACTAATACAATAAGAATAGCTGTCCATTTGAAAAAAGACTTGATCTTTAACAGACTTAGTGGCAGATCGTGAAAGATCAGTAGTTAGATGTTTACAAAGTCGAGAGTTGTAAAGATATTACAAAACTTAAATACCTACTTCAGTATTTGTACAATAGACAGCAATGTTAAATCGAAAGTCAAAGAAAACAAAGTATTATGCATCTGTACATATGTAAACTACCTATTTGTAGAGCTTTAACTGTTGTAGTGTTTACAATATTTTACTATTTATTTTTTTATATAGATAGATATTTCTATAAATATGGCACTAATTGTAATCATTATCTCTCTCAACGGCTCTACTCTTATATGTTTTTAATTTTACGCTTTTTAGATCTGTTTTTAATAGTTTTGAACACATTGATTTTAGACTTAAGAAAACTTCAAAAGTTTGGTGTCTCTTAATTTAGTTTGTATAAAAAAATTAATGTTCTTATATTTCATTTTAATGGTCATTAAATTATTATTTTATATGTTGTTTAAGTCGAAATTTATAAGATTCTTGCATTTATTGTGTTTAATGCATTCCAATTTATTTTTCATCAGTATTTTATTTGCAGTATCTATCATAATTTTGTTTAAACAATTTTAAAATTTATGTTAAGACTGATACAAGTACTGTAAAATTGCAAAGTATTAACTTTACACAAAATATACATTGGTGATGTGTTTTACTAATTTCATATTTTAGTTCATAATTTCTCTCCAAAATTTTAGCAATATTGTATTAATCATATAGTTAACACATTTTTTAACTCACAGATAAGTAATATTATAACCAAATTTTTATATAAAAATGTGAAAAATAAAGTTCTGTTACAGCTTGTTAGTTTTTTATTTCATAAGTATCCCAAAATGTTCTGGTACAATTCAGTTTTTATTGCTTAGGCAATTTATACAAGCCACCTTGCAAAACTAGTTGATGTGTTCGTACTTTTGTATCCAAAAACTGCCTTAACTCATTTAGGCTGCATTCTGTGCCTGGTGCTTGTGATGCAAACATTTTTAACATTTGATGTATTCTCTCAAGAGGTAAAGAATCTAAGTTAGTTAACATACCAACAATATAAGACCAAAATACTTGAAGTTCGCCTTCTCTTTGATCATGGGCAGAAGCCATTACACTCTCAGTTTCTTCATCTTCACACATCATTTCTTGTACTTGATTTGAATATACATTTGATTTATTTGCATCAGATCCATCAACTAAGACATAATAGTCCATACTTTTTTCAGAAATAAGTCCTAATGATTGCCAGTAAGTAATCTTTCTTCGCAATACAGTGATTGGTACTTTCATAATATTATGTAGTTCTTCCAACGACCATTCTGGTTTAGTTTGAAAATGCATAATTAAAGTTGCATTAAATGGTGAAACAGTTAAATCCAATTTTTTCTCACCTATTTCTATTTCAATATTTACATTTCCCAAATGTGGCTTCCAACTGAGAGTTCTGTTTCCCTTTAGTGCTTCATATGCTTTTGTATATTCAGCTAAGTGCTGTTTAATTTCTTCTGGTAGTTCTAAGCTTTCATCCTTGAATGGAGGCCAGAACTGGGCTGATAAAATCATTGCATTTGATATAAATTTTGCATTTATTTCTTCATAGTTCTTATCTTGGCTTATCAAGGCATTAATTCTTTTAGAGTCTGATATATCCTTTAACATTACCTCACAGAAGTGTAATTGAGATTCACCAAATCTGAGTTTTAACAACTCTAAATAACGAATTTCTTTTTCTGTGTTAATGTCACCCTGTGCCAATAATCTGTCTGCTAACAATGTTCTGTATTCATTAACAAATAATTCTTTACTGCCATAAACATTAACAAGCATTGATATAATATCACTCCCTTTTCGATCAGAAGCATTTTTTGGATCTGCATCCACAGGGTCAGGAACCCATTCATCCCAAGCTTCTTCTTTCTCATTATCTTCATCATTTTCAGCAGCAAACTTTGCTAGTTCTTCAGCAAGTTCACTGCCTGTACCTTCTTCTGTTAAACTGCTAACAACACTTCTCACTGTGTCTTCTCTATTTCTTAAGTAATTGCGTACAGGCTTAGTAACAGTCTCCAAAATTACACCCGATGGATCTAAATGTCTGAGGGCTCTTATAGTGGATATATAAGCTGTTAATATATCAGGCGTATTCACTCCAGGGTGCAACAACCTAGTCTCCAAAGCTGTTTGTAATTTCTTACATAATGTAGAACATAAATCTGTTTTATTTAGACATGCTTTGATATCATCAATGGCTGGCTGTGAATCTGGGTATTCAATAATAATATTAAATAACTGATTTATGCGCAATTTTGTGTATGAATGGTATAAATAATAACTTAACTTTTGCTTAAACTTCCGTATGGCATTCTGGATGTTTTTATTATCGGGAGGAGCTTGTGCTGAGCCAGCACAATAAATTCTAGTCAACCAAGTCATGACAGTAGTATCCAGCCAATCTTCTAAATGAGATATATGAGAAACATCAAATGCGCCCGTACACAATTTGCCAATATGCACTTCTATCTTTTTTTGAATAAAATTGGTAAGTACTTGTCCTGCCAATCTCTCTAACAATTGTAATTCCACCAGTTTTCTATTGGTGTCATAGAAAACTTTAACAATGTAGGCACAGTCATACTCTGAATAGTCAAACCAAAAACCAAGACAAGTTCCCTTCTCATCTATATCTGATGATTTCATGTGCTCAAAAACATTAAATGATAATTCGTAAAAATGGTTTATAACAATATGAAATGTAGTAGGCAACTGAGACAGTAGAGTAGCCCTTAAAAGCTGTTTAAATCCTAGTAATACATCTTTCTCCCCAAATATAAGTTTATGATCACAGCATTTATTATTAAGTATTGTTAACCTTCTGAGTATACCAGAAAATTGATTCACAGAATCATACAAACCATTAACAGCAGATTTGAAAAGTTGAAATCCTTCAATTTCCTTATCAACCTTTGTAAATTTAGACCAAAAACTTGGAGCAACATGCACCCTCAAAAACTTTTCAATATGAACCAAAACCAAATCTCGTATTTTAACTTGAATTCCTAGCCCAATAATGATTTGTATTATCTCCTCATACTCTAAATCACTGCATTCGGTAGGAAGAGTATTGGTAAGAATAGGAAATGCATATTTAATTTTGTTGAAATAACTATTTAATTCATCACTTTTCTGAGACATTTTGTAATTAGTTTTGATTACAGATAATTCTTATATAAACTTTATAATATAAAAGTTAATTCTAAAGTACCTATATAATCCAATATTAAATTTATTGTTTTCAAAGTTCAAACGCTCTTTCTTTGAAGATTGTAATTTGTACCAACCTATATGGCTATAATTATTTATAAAATAAACATTTTTAAAGTAGGAACCTAGTAGGTACTCGTCTCCAAGTGTCAAGAGTATAATTGTCCTATGTCAATTGTCAATTTTGTTTGTTTTATAATTTGTGATTTGTTATTAATGGGGAAGAAAACGCATACAAAGCTAATTGCAGATGTCGATTGAGATTATCAACATTCAACATACTACATAGTACATAGCGATAGGCCTTGGGCCGAATCGGCTTTTAGTAACTCGGATTGCAACTCGAGTTGACTTGATACAGTCTGTCTTAAGTGGCTTTCAGACTACGCTATACTATAATTGCTAAAACAATATCGCGCACCATACATTTAGTATGGATACGTTCACACTGCGCTATACTATATAGTATGGGCTTGCTATGGAGTTCAGCTGTGCTATATCGCGCGCTCCTCCTCACTCAGGCCCCGGCCGTCCCGTAAGCTACTTGCTAGTATTCTACGTTCAAGGTTCACCGGGTCAGGCCCGGCGGGCTGTGTGGCATAGTGTCAAGTCAATGGTAGTCAAATAATATTGAACTCATTCAAAAATTAGACATTAATTGTAAATAAAAGGGTTTACAAAAATAATCATTACAAAGCGAACTACTTATGTAACACAAATTTTTATATACCTACATAAAAAGCTAATCAAAATCTAAGTAATTGCACTTATTTTTGAATGAGTACCAGTCTAAAATTATAAAAATATCTTTTAGGTCTCAATTATATAAAAATAACTGTAATACAACCTTCCAAGAATAACCGTAGAATGAATGTTGCCTGCAGCTAAGACTATTATTTATACTAGCTGTGAGTCAAACCTCGCTCCTAACATTAAGTAGCACGGCTTCCGAGCCATACACGAGAAAAATAACTGTGATACAACCTAATCAACTTTGAAATAGACTTAATAGAACGTAGGTACACACGGCTACACATCAAGCTATACAAAACCAGTTTATCATGGTCTCGCTTTGTATATGGGTAAATTTGCCCCAACAGTTTCACTGTATTGAACTATATGGCTCTTTTTAAAGTGGTTCATTAAAGTAGTGGTATTTCCACTAAATTTAAACTGACAGGAGCATAACTTGCACTACATAACTACTTTAGAATTGTCATTTGTTTTCGAAAATAACTCCCACGCAACACTTCTTTTACTTCCATTCTTATTAAAGTCAACAAAACAACACTTAAACTTGTAAGAGATACAAGATCCATATCGGATGTAATCATTACTATAAATCACAATATTAAACAAATCGGCACTAATTAATTATTTCACACTAATTCTTAGCAGTTCGTCATTGAATCGGTGACGCGCCTGCGATGCCGCCAAAAACAATGAATCTTCATCTTCTTTTGTTTTAAAAATGGCCGCCTCGCTTTCACCAACATGACGCTCCGCTAGAGTAGCCCGCGCTTGTCATTTGTCACATGGCCACCCTTCAGAACCGTGCGCCGTCACGGCCATACTGACATTCGCCCGTCCTCGGGCGTTTACTCTTTCTTCTTCTGAAAACCAAACATTATTTTACAACCAGTAGGTTCTTGCTCGTTCATCCTGACAATAACCTTGCTATTTCAATCAGACTCCAATCAAACATCGGGTCAACATTACATACAGTAATTTGTATTACTACTACAGTATTGACATGATTCATCTCATTGTCTATTCTAACAACTTGGACCACTATCCGTCCATTCTAACAACTTGGACCGCTAAACGTCCATTCTAACAACTTGAGACCACTACACATCCATTTTAACTATGTACTTGGACCACTACACGTCCATTCCAACTACTTGGACCACTACACGTCCATTCTTACTTGGACCACAATACGTCCATTACTTGGACCACTGTCCATCACTTGGACCATCTCGTCCATTACTAGGACCACTCGTCCATTACTAGGACCATTCGTCCATTACTAGGACCATTCGTCCATTACTAGGACCACTCGTCCATTACTAGGACCATTCGTCCATTACTAGGACCACTCGTCCATTACTAGGACCATTCGTCCATTACTAGGACCACTCGTCCATTACTAGGACCATTCGTCCATTACTAGGACCACTCGTCCATTACTTGGACCATTCGTCCATTACTAGGACCATTCGTCCATTACTTGGACCATCACTAGGACCATCTCATTGTCCATTGGATTATCACAACACATCTGAATCGCAAGAATGTGTCCCTTGAACTAACCCCAAACAGGTATAGCCCGGACGACAACCTACGACCAGGATCGACTTAGCAAACTATCTGGACCGAACAAATGTGTCCATCCAGGCACCCATACAAGGGCATGGACGACATAATTTTCGGACCAGGATATACAACGACAGCTACATACTAGTAACTAGACTAAGTGAATAACACATATAAAAACTTGATGACGTACCTCTTTACAAATCTGAATTCTTTTTATCGCCAACGTCAGTAAATGTGCTGGGTGCTGAACCAGCCTTAACAGTTCCGGAGTCAATGGATACTATTCTACTATATGATGTTTCCGGACATCAATCATCGTGGTACGAGTATCAGTCGTTTTATTTCAACTTTATCGAGTCTACCCACTTTAGTCATCACCTCATCAGACTAATAAAATTGCGAAACCGGTTTTAATGTGTGAACTAGAGACCAATATCATTGAGTGATGATACCATTCTACGCTTTCGACTCTTATACGCCGTCCTGGCCACCCTTTCATCAGTCCCCTTACAAACCCTTAAAACTCCAAACACTGACGCATATACTCATGATAACGACAGTCATTACCTATACTTTCCACAGGGCTCCGCAACAAAATCAAATCACATGCAAAACGAAAACAGGTCGCAGGCTCTTTTTTTTTTTTACATCACTTGCACTCATCGCTTGCGGCATCCCTTAATCAACTCTCGCGCTCAGAGATGAGTCGCACCAGTTCTCATTTGAAATATAAGAAATAGAAAACCTAACAAAGTTCCACAGCATACTCTCCCCACTCTATAGCATTCCCAAACGTATTAACTACAAAGTACAAACCAAACTTTCAGGTGACTTTCGTTTGTGAATAGGTGCAATGTCATGCAAAACACGCAAAAACAGAAAGACTTTGACTAAGCCGTTTCTATCTCAAACAGTATAGCTTTCATCAACATTCATCCAAAACATCTCGTTTTATAAATAATTAATTATCTTTGAGCTTACATAAAGTATTGTAAAGGATTGTATGAAATAAAACCGTAAGTGAAACCGTACCTACAATGAATATTGACGGCACTAAGAATGAGGCAGTTACCCTTATTTTTTTAATGTTGTTTCGTCCTATGCCAGTAATAGCACAGCGTCGTTACCACTACAACTAATGGTTAGGCAGATCATTGTCAATAATAAAACAAATGGAACAATCCCACCGGAAGACATAGTCAGGGTGCCAAGTCTGTCTCTGCACCGCTTTTTGACCAGTGGCCGCTCGTTCGGTTCCCTGCAGTCTGGACAAGTCGACGATTCGTGGTCTTGTTGACCACACACGCAGCATGTAGAGGATGACAACTAGGCAATTAGCTATTGATGGAGTCTTGATACAGTCTTGATAAGTCATCATGTCTAATTTCGCTGGAACTATCTTTTCTGTACCTGCTTTTATTAGGATTAGTTTCAATTACAGAGTTGTTATAACTAGTTCTCAAATTTATTTGTATTATGTTGTCATATCCTATCTCAACCTTTTATAAAATATCTTAGAATCTATAACTTTTTAAATGATCAATTTTTTTATTTAATTGATCTTGAACTGTAACTCTTACTCACTTTCCAAGTAATTTTCATGTATAGAAGATTTTCTTCAAACAATAAACAATAGAAATAATAATCTTTTCTCCTAAGATACTAATCCACTTTGATAAATAATCAACTAAGTGAAGTCCCGTGTCTCCTAGTGGGGTATGGGGCAGATGCATTTCACATCTGTTTCAGTGATCAGTTTTTGTTTTTTTTTATTATTATCTTCACCGGGAATCGAACCCAGGACCTCTTGGTTGTAACACTTATGCGCTTACCACTAGACCAAGGAGGCGGTCAAGTAATCAACTAAAACTTAATAATCATTAATATCAAATCAATAGGTAACTCTAAAACTACAAATATTTATGCCAACCCTATATCAAAAAAAAATAGGATGATCAGAAATGTCATGTGACATTGGTTCTATAATATCTTGTACTTCCATTGAATCCTTTCACCTACCTTGCAAGACATACAAAGTTTTCAGTACCATATGTAATTTTGTCTCCAATATGTATAGCACTTCTAGCTATCTTTTAAGACTCGCCTTTATTAGCATGACCTGTATGCATTATTCTCAATATTTCAGACCCCAAAGAATTATCTTTGATACAATAGCTATCTAACAAAGTAACTTCTAGTAATTCTTAATTATTATTCTTTTACAATGACTCAAATGTTACATATTAAGATTTTAGAAATGTCTAAATGCCAGTCAGCAGTTTTAAGATCTGGAATATATCTTACTATCATATCTTAACAATTTCAACACCTTTTTTAACCCAGCACTTCCTTTGTTAATAACCATTTCTAACAACTGTAGACTATATTATGGCTTGTGGTCTGTGTTCTAAGATTATCTTCTAACCTTTAATAAATTGATGATACTTACCAATTACTAAACAAATTGTATAAAGCTCTTTTGCTCTACCTGTTCTAACAATTATGTAATTGATGATACTTACCAATTACTAAACAAATTGTATAAAGCTCTTTTGCTCTACCTCTTCTAACAATTATGTAACATTCTTAGAAATATTTTCTTTCCATCAGAAACATAACTCTATAACTCAGAAACAATATTTGTTCAACAAGGATTCATGTTTATAGCACATTCTAGAACTATTAAACTTACTTAATTGTACTTCATCAGTATTAAATTTTACTACCTTGTCCTATCCACAACTCTGTACCACTTTTTTTTATTTTACATTCTCTCTCCTTTAGACGTACACCAGACAACGTGTACACCAGATATGTGCCCAGTTCAAGATTTCTTTTTTTTTTAAATCTAACAGATAAAATAAAAACGTTCATACCTCAAACTGTAAGTAAATACTTTCCTTATCATCCTTCAATACAAATAAGATCTTTTCAACAAAAATGAAGACAATGAAACCATAGTGCGTTTTTTTTGAACTGACCCTTTTCTAGTTCTCTACTAATTTCATTGGAATGGGTAGTACTCAATACCCGGTACAATTGGCTTATGGTAGTCATGTTACAAGCAGGTCATCAGCCATCGCGCATAATTCCACTTTATTTTTACATCAAAATAGAATAAACAAGCTCCATACATATTCGGACATTGAATTTTAGATATCCATACAATAAGGTTCCATAGCCAGCTTCGTACGCATTTACTTAACTGGATTTTATCCTCCTTCACTGGGGGCAACTATTGCGCAGCAAGAATAAGAGCAAACAACTTCCATATTGCCAAGTTTTATTCTGCAACGTACGACTTTACGACACATTTAGTCCTCTATCCCACTTCTGATGTAAGAGATACAAGATCCATATCGGATGTAATCATTACTATAAATCACAATATTAAACAAATCGGCACTAATTAATTATTTCACACTAATTCTTAGCAGTTCGTCATTGAATCGGTGACGCGCCTGCGATGCCGCCAAAAACAATGAATCTTCATCTTCTTTTGTTTTAAAAATGGCCGCCTCGCTTTCACCAACATGACGCTCCGCTAGAGTAGCCCGCGCTTGTCATTTGTCACATGGCCACCCTTCAGAACCGTGCGCCGTCAAACTAATAAAACTGAAACAAAACAATAAACAATGAAGTAACAACAATAACAAAAGTAAACAAAACATATAAGCGAGCGGGATTCTCAAAACTTTCTCATCAGTTCTGAGTTCTGACTAACCGTCTGATAAGAAACCAACAACGAGAACTATCTTTTTCACTCGCGCGGCTCGTACGTTCAGTCGTCGGGCTTATTCAGGTTCGCTCAGAGTCGTTCGATCAAGCTTCGTGACTCGGGCCGTTCGCCACGGGCCGCCAACCCGCCGCACCGTTCGCCCGCCGCGCGCACTCTTCGGGTCAGCCCGATTTGCAGATATTTTGACTCGGGTCGATCCGTTTACGGTCTGTACTACGGGTTACCCGAGTTAGATAACTCGGGTCGCCCATCGCTAAAATACATATTACATATTCTCCTTCCATTTACGCTATTCTCTAATTAAATTTTGTATTACCATTAATTAATCTATTACTTAAATTTTATACATTGCTCAGAAAATATGTTAAGTAGGTTATAGGTAGGTAGGTGTCTTACATAAAATATATTTAATAAAGTACTACGTTAATAAAATTAAAATTGCTCAATTAAGTACTTAGAGCATCGTTGAAACATCAGTTTAGTTGCGTAAGTATAAAAAAATTATAATTTATAAATAAATGGTTATTATTACTTGGATAATGGATACACAGATGACAACCACTCAATTGTGCTTGTATTTGTGTTTTGATGTACCTAACTGTTGTTTCAGAAATCAGAATTCAAACCACGGTACATTTATTAAAAGAGATCTGGGCACAACGTACATTAATTAATAAATAGGATCTGGGATAAACTATCACAAAACTTCTAACTGACATGACAAATTTACCACCAAGAAAGTTTTCCACAACTAGCAAAATATATAAACAGGATTCCACGCCATTACAAATATTATTACAAATGGGATTCCCAAAGAACAGAGCGTAAGGAAAAATATTACTAAATTTATTTGATAAAGTGTGTGTGTGCTATGTTCGCCATTCTTTAATTTGAAATTCTTATCAAAATAGGAACTAGTCTATTTTTTTCACAATGATTTTAAATTAAAGAAAAATAAAATTTACAGTGTATTTGTGTAATAAATAAAATGTGTAAAAATCAATTTGATTTAGATTGAAAGCATTAGCCGCTACAGGAAATCGTAGTGTGCAACTGGCATCAGATTGGCTTCTAACACATGTAAATGATGCCTTCATAGACATTGAGCAGCCAAGAGAGTACATATTTTATGCAAGCCCCACTGGTCCACTTTTAACACAGTTGCAAGAGTTTTGGGAGAAATCTAAAGCAATTTCAAATTGGAACAGAGCCCACAACTTTCCACCACACATAACGCTTGTTTCCTTTTTTAAGGTAATTTATTGAGTATAATGAATAGAAAATACAGTAAGTCACCACAATGATAAAATATATTTTTCAAAAATAATTGGTAATGCATTACTCATATTGGAGTAAACTTGAAAATGCCCTTCATCACTACATAGTATAAAACAAAGTCGCTTTATCTGTCTATGTTCTATGTCCCTATGTATGCTTGAATCTTTAAAACTACGCAACAGATTTTGATGCGGTTTTTTTGATAGATAGAGTGATTGAAGAGGAAGGTATATATATAAAAACATTTATTAAATAGTGTAGAAATACTGTTATTTTTTAGGTTTCTAATGTGATGTCGTAAATAATTACATTTTTTCCGCTTACATTGCAAACGCAGGCTGAACCCTACGAAATTTATCAAAATAATGTGCTAAGTATTGTACACATTGAAAAGTTCTACAGAAAACTCCGCGATGGTATATGTCTATCTCTTATGGGTATCCCACAATAACATTTTTTTGTTATTTACTTTTTACGACAAATAAATAAATAACCAATACAGCATTAATCCTTATCCAATTAAATACATTGTTCATTTAATATAGATCTTTATGGCCCTTTACAGCATATAATTTAAATGAATATTTTCGAAGATATTACAGATTTAAAAATTGCGGGACGTAGCGTTTGCGGCGGTAACGGCCGGCACGGGCGGCGGGAGCGTAATCAAAACTACTGGATCGATTTTAATCATTTTTTCAGTGAGTGACATAGGCTGTATATTTTATACCCGTGCGTAGCCTGGGCGAGTCGCTAGTATTATTATGAATGAGAGTGAGTTTGCATTACTCAAAAGCCATTGTACTAACAAAACTTACCTATTTTAGTGTCACAGCCACCAGCAAGTCCTGAATGAAGAACTTAATAACTCAGATTATAAGTAATAAATAACAACTTAATACATACTAATTTTAGGCAGCAGATGACGCATCCCTCCAATTAGCAGAAGCAGTAAAACAAGTTGTTGAAATGGTTGGGCATCCACCAACAAATCAACTTAAACTCGAACCATATGTATCTCATAATTTCATGGGTCTCTTCATATCAGAAGAACATGCTGAGTATCTAAAAAAAATTGCAGTGCAATTTGTAAAAGAAGTCTCTTCAATATGTAAGTTCTTCTGCTTTTAGTCATCTTCAAAAATTTATTTGAATTTTCCTATTTTTTCTTGTTTGTTACACTATCTGGTTGTGTGATTAACTATAATAAAAAAAGGGACGCGATGCATATGGATCCATTAAAAAATATGTCTTGCTGTAGCGAGAATCTCAATAGGTTGGTACTCTTGGTACACCAATTTTGTACATCATGTGTCTGATCTTTTTCCAATAGCGATGGACTTGCTTGGACTTATGGCATAAAAATAATTCTCAATTCACGAGTTCTTATACACTGAAACACGCACATTTTTAATACATTATTAAAAAGGTGCTTGTTTGTGTGTGTGTAAATCATAATATATAATAAATGTTATTTAAATATTTCTTGCTTTCTTGCCTTTGTATTCAGATAGATTGTTGAATTTTTCTTGAAATGGTTTATATTGTAAACCTTGATGCTTGTAAATGGAATACTTATTTAAACCTAACAAATTGGTTCACTGACCTGGCTTCCATTTATACAGTGGGTGTAAAGGTGGATACATATGAGCATTTGGATGCGCTTGGTGCTTGTTTTCCATGGTGTACTATGGCTCAAGAGAAAGATATATGTAAGAATTATATGCACAGTAATGAATGCTAGAATGTAGTGTGCTTTTTACTAGTGAGAAACTAATATAAAATATGCTATTTGGACCATATTTAAAGGTAAACGTTATTTTTGTACTGAATAACTTTTTTACCTATATATTACACCGTTTATAAATATGCTTTTATAGTTTAGTTGCTAGAAGATAATGGGAGCAAGGGTAAATCTTCTGAAATGGTGCTTTTCTAAAAATTTAGCATTAAATCTTATTAATTACAATTCGTTATCTGAATAACTAGCTGTTCTTAGCGGTGTCACCCGCTCTCGCAATTTAAAAAAATTAGGTGGGGAAAGAAGGGTGAAATATTTTAAAATATATACTATTCTCATACCTACCAAATACACAAAAACTTTATAAAAAACGGTCGAACCATTTCGGAGATTTCGTGATACAAGATTTGTTATATACATAGATTTATGAATACTATCACTATTCTTATATTTATTTAAGCTTCCCAACAGCATGTATAGTATTGTTGCATTATATTAAAAAGCTTAATGAAGTAGGCAATTAAAAACCTTCCTTGTACATCTACATAACGGAGAATGATGAAAGATCTTATGCAATTTATTTTGATGATTTACTTTTTAATGCACATTGATCACATGCAACCATACAAAACATATACATTGTGTGAAGTTTATATAACAACTTCATTTGCATGCAATTAAAATGAAATTTCTTCAATGATTGAATATTAAAGCAACTTACGTCTTTTGTTATTAATTTTTTTTTTTAGTTATTTAATTTATATTATATCAATATATTTAATGTAGAAAGCACCCTAGGCAATTAAAACTGCCTAGAAGTAAAAAAACTATGAAAATTTTTCTATAATATTATTATAAATAATGATGCATACTTTAAAAATTTTATTTGTAACAATTTTATGTTTTAGCCACAAATCTTGAAGCTCATGTGAAATCCTTACATATAACATTGGCATACCATTTCGAGGTGTCGGAATTCGATGCTCTGAAAAAACTTGTGGAGGAATTAAAACCTGAGCCAGTTAGCAGTTGGGAGCTAAGACTGTATTCTCGTGACCCACGCTTTGCTAATCACCGAGTAAGTATTGTAATAATTCATAGTTTATACATATGTATATGTAATAATAAAACAGTAACAAAGTCGAGTATGAAAAAATATTTAGGTATATTTTTTGTAAATTGATTTTGTGTAGAAAACATTATATATGTGTACCTTCTTACCAAATCATCGAAATATAAAACTTTTGTATGCGTATGTTCTGGCAATCATGTCTAAGGCTCCTAAGGTAGGGTTGCCAACTCAAAATTTAAAAAAACTAGGATTTGAAGTCGGAAAAACCAGGACAATTCAGTTTAAAAACAGGACGCAGTAATAGAGTTGCTCTATACAGAGTGAAAATTGATGAAGTTATATTCGAGTAATGTTAATTATCATATTTTTATAATAAAAGTATTTGAATAACCGCTTTAAAAACCCAGTACGCCGCTCAAAAACTATTCAAGACATCCCAAGACACTACAAAAATAGTAAAAATAATATATGAACAGATTTTGATAAAATTTAAATGGGACCACACAGCATCAGCTTTGAAAGAAAAAATGAATCATCAAAATCGGTTCACCCAGTCGAAAGTTCTGAGGTAACAAACATAAAAAAACAGCGTCGAATTGAGTACCTCCTCCTTTTTTTAAGTCGGTAAAAAGTAATAATTTAAAAGTAAAAAACTGATTTAGCGAATACGTTACATAATCACGCTAATCACAAAGATTGATATACAAAGCAATTAGAATGTATAGGACGTTATCATGTTACGTAAAGGCAGTTTGAAATTTTTCATTCGTTTTACTAGGTACATAAAGTGACGCAGAGTTACGTTCCGGTAGCAAATGATGAATTGGAGCTTGTTATCGGCGATTATATTTACATCGAGGAAAAGCAGTTTGACAACAGCCCAGACGGCTGGGTTCATGGCACATCTTGGCTGACAGGTTTTTTATTTGTACATTATATAATATTATATCTCAAGTACTTCTCGTTTGAGATATGTTTTTTGTGCGAACTCGGATACTTGGTTAGTTTTTAAAAGATATTTTGAAATTGAGAGTCAATAAAAAACATTAATAATTCTACAAAAAGATTCTTGCTTATAGGGTAATTAATAATAATAAATAGCTTATATGGTTTTGAAATTTTTTAAAATTTTTAAATTAGGTATACAGTGAGTGATATCACAATTATCGCATAAATATAAATAATTATCGCGATTTATTCTGTTAGTACATATATATTTGATACGATATAACCTTGAAAGTTCATAGCCTTAAGTATTTTTAACGCGTGAAGGCCGATATACTGTGTATACAGTTAAATTCAATTTAATTCACCGAAAAAGTAATATCGTATTTCGGTGTGACAATATTGGTAGTTAAATCTGCGTCATATTTAATCGATGAACAATTGAAAGCAAGCTTTCAGAAGCGACACTGATATATTCTAAGAATTGATTCTTTGTAGACGTTGAATTGGGTTACTCAGCGTAGGCGATATATTATCTCTTACATAATATGTAGGTATCTAATGAATTTAAATAATTCTGTCAATGTAATATGTTCTATATATTGTCTAAAGACAATTTTAGATGTAACGCTTCCCTTCGCTATTACTTACAATGAATATTTAGCCGAAAATCGTACAATACAGGAGTTAGCGGTTATTTGCCGGCTGTGTGTACACAACGTACGGCCGAGTCAGACGCGTGGACGTTGCACCGTGCGATATCGTTGGGCAATAATTTAGGTAAGTAATAATAATATATGAATAAAATAAAAGAAATAATCATTAACAAAATATTATTGCTATCGACGTGTTTCTTACGGCGTTAATTAGTAACTAATATTAGTAAATCATCGAATTTTTACTGATTGTGTCATGTGTGTTTTCAAAATAAAATTAAATTTTTAAATGAAGTGTTCTTTTACACTGCTAAAATACAACCGTCAGCTGTGTACTTCAGTCATAGCTAATGAGTTTTTAGTTGGATAAATAGTGCCTTGTATTAATTTTAAATCTGTTGTTTTTAACAGATAATTATGGCTGTATACAAATATGCCATACTACTGAGCTGAACTTCAATGCTATATAAACTATTTAAGATATTATATTTTTTAACTCGGTTAGTTGTAGTGCTGCAACAACATTTGACGTGATTGTGTTGTGTAGTGTTTATTTTATCTGATTTGTTCCCTTGAGTGACTCGATCATAAGTCTCCCGGATTAAAAGCAAGTTTCCAGATGCGGATTCAGCTGAAATGACAACCTATCCCTACGAAGATGCCACCAATCTAGCTCAAGAAAAATCAGAGGAGACCTACAAGGACTGGGATAAATATTGGAAAGCAGTAAAATTGGATAAAGTGGAAGCTGGAATGTTAAATGTGATAGGTTTGTTTGTTTTTTCGAACGTTTTTTCTCATTACATAAATCAGACATAAATTAATAACATGGACGGAACGCGTAGAAGAAAAGAGGGAAGCCAAATTACGCTTTCTATGTGTGCGTATGACACTTAGGCGATTTTTTTAGGGATCATGTTATTTTATTATTACTTTTTGTTAATGATTATGAGTGCCTAAGAATATGAAAATTCCAAAGTTAATAGAAAATATGATAAATACTGAGCAAACACACTTTAATCTCTAGCTTTGCAACATATTCTGAAAAGTATCTTTTTAAATATTACAAAAGAGCTTTATTTCAGTGTTCGTAAATACAGAAAAAATACAATTAAATTTCAAACTAAATACGTACATAGTAAATTAAACTAAAAAACCATCGTATGAACATCATTGACTAGAAATAAATAATAAAATAAATAATTGATATAATATAAAATATAATCTTATATTGTTTGTGATTTATCAATTTAATTATTGTGTATTTTTAGGTGATAGTGGTGGACTGGACTTTAAATGTGGTAACGGAGACGATGCTTCTACAAGAGACTGCAAGGTATTAACTATGTTTTGTTGACGACCGATTGGTGCAGTTGGTAGTGCTCCTGCCTTCTGCATCGAAAGGTCTGGGTTCGAACCCCGGTAGGTGCATTAATTTGTATCATGAACACGAATGTTTGTTTCTGAGTCTTGGTTGTTTATAAACTTATATATGTATTTATTGTAGTATCGTCGTTGTTTCTGATTACCATAACATAAGTGCTTCAGCTGCGTGCTTTGGGATCAGACCAATGTATGTGAGTTGTCCCAATAAAATTTAAAAAAATATTGTTTAGTTTAAATAAAGAAGAAAGAAGAGTTTTTTAAGCATAAATTTCGTATATTGCAATCTTGAATATAAAGTATTTTGTATAACAATACCTTATTTATAAATTATCATGAAAACTCATAATAATGCACTTAAATTCAACATCACTTATTTGATAACATTTTTTGAGATCTAATTTAAAAAAATCGTTTGCTTTCAAATTGAATTTGGACTCATAATTAAAGCTCACATTTACTTTTTACTTACAAACTAAAAGGGAGAATTGTTTATTACTTACATTCACGCTTGAGAAAAATCATGAATATTTTTTATTCAACGAACGAACGAATTTCAGCAGTTTTAAGATATGTCTCTTTTCAGGAAGCAAAACATGCAGGTAAGAAACGTCGGTGGATATTAGCGATGCGACACGCTGAGAGAGTCGACCTCACTTATGGCGCTTGGGTACCCTACTGCTTTGATGATAATGGGAGCTACGTCAGAAAAGACCTTAACATGCCGATCAAGTTGGGGGAAAGGTATCATACTTTATTTATATTTTTAATGTAGACTGCTATATCAATTTTTACGAAGTTTAGTTAAACAAACAATACTTCAACATTTATAAATTTAAAAAATGCAATTAAGTATAAAGATAAATAAAATAAAACAATTGGGTATATAATGCATAAAGTTAGTTTAGCATAAAGTTATAAAATATGTAAAGAATTTTTAGAAAATTATATTATTCAACAAATTATATTATGCAAAACACTCGTGACGGTGAAAATAGTGTAAAAAAGTGAAGTCCCGTGTCCCCTTGTGGGGTATGGGGCAAATGCATTTCACATCTGTTTCACTGATCGATTTTTTTTTAGGGGCAAGTAGGTGATCAGCCTTCTATGCCCTGCCAAACCGAGTTTTTTTTTATCTCCACCGGGAATCGGACCCAGGACCTCTCGGTTATAACGCTTATGCGCTTACCACTAGACCAAGGAGGCGGTCGACGATGCAAATAGGTATTCAATTATTATTTCCTTATAAAATGTGATAAGTCAATAGATTTATTTTATAATATAGACGCCAATTTACGTTACGTTACGTATACGTTATCGGATGGACGCAACATATTCTGGCCACTCGCAGATAGATGGCTAAAGTTTTATATTTAATTTTTTATAATTTATTTATATTAATTTCTAAAATAAAAGCCTAAGTTACTCCTTATTACATCAGCTATCTACCAGAGAAAGTCCCGTCAAAATCGGTCCAGCCGTTTCAGAGAGCCGGACAGACAGACAAAAATTGTAAAAAAATATATGTTATTTTGGTATATGCACCGTGTATACATGTGCATTTAGTAAAAAGCGTTTATTTTAATGTTACAAACAGACACTCCAATAAATTTATCTGTATAGATTAGCTGCCACCTGCGACAGGCGCCACTTTACCTGTCTCTTTATTTTCTATACCGAGAAGGTGTAGACTTATTTTCCATTTGGTTTTTAGTACATCTCCAAAAATACAACAGCCTTAACGATAAATGAAATTGTAGGAAGGGTGGAAAAGACTCGTACGCACTGGACACTCCAATAACTCGGGTGGGGCAGTTGCAGGCGTATTTAGTAGGCGAAGGTCTCCGGATGAGTGGCGTTAATGTCAAACATGTGTATGCTTCCGCTGCGCTGCGCTCCGTTGAAACTGCTCATAGCTTCTTGCAGGGTCAGTGCGATATTTAACTACCTATAAATGAACTTACTTAGCTGACTTTTTTGTGTTTCCTTTAGTATTTAAAAACATTAAAAACCTATATTTAAAACTACATAAATTAATACTATGTAAGCGCATTTTGTCTGTGAATTTATTTTATTTTTGTACTTACTTTTTATTATTACGCTTTTCTTTAACTATAACATAGTTTCTTAAAGTAGTATGGAGAGAGATCAACGATATTGTCTTTTGTGTTTCTTATTGTTTATAATCCCCCAAATCAGGACTAGACCTAAATATCTTACTAGAACGGGTTAAAGTGTGTTCTATGAATGATTTACAACATATAAGCATTCTATTACAATATCACATCATTTTAATGTTTTTACTTGTATAACGCCTTTCTTAGACGAGTGTTAGCACTTATATTGTCATAAACAATAATTGCAGGTCTACAGACAGATCCGTCAGTAAAAATCCGCGTTGAGCCTGGGTTATTTGAGTACAAGATGTGGTACCTCACCAAAGGAATGCCTACATTCATGACGCCTCAGGAACTTCTCGATGCCGGACTCAACGTTGATCTCAAGTATGTATGATAAGTTTTTTTTTTACAAGTAGGAACTATGAAAAAATATAATGTTTGTAAATTCGTGGGAGCACTATAATTACGTGATAATTTCTTTGTCTAAATTTTTCAGTATTCATTTTCTTAGTGTGATAATAAAATTATACTTCTCGCATTTTTCTAGTTTCGATTTAATTTTACAAAATTGCTCTGGTGAATGCTCGTATGTGTATTTTATATTTATTGTTAGTAGATTACCTATTCACAAAATGGTGTAATTTTTTTTCAGTTACAAACCTTACATTGACTTAGATCCAAACAGTCCGGAGACATTAGACGATTTCTTTAAGAGGAATGAATTAGTAATGCAGTCAGCTTGGAAAGAGACTGAAGCAGAAGGTACTTTAAAAATTTTGTGATTCAACTATTATGCTTCCATGATTGCTACTCAGAATTCATTTTTATATGGCAAGCCACTTTTTTTTAAAGATAGTACGCTAAAAATTAAAATACGTAAAATTAAAATATATTTGTTTGTATAAAGTACTAGTGGACTCCGAGAACTTCGTATCGCTTCAGAGTTCCGAATAGTAACGTGTCACCTAAAACGTCATTCCATATCAAAAGTGTATGAAGAATGTAACTCCCCATAAACACTTTTTCTTGAATATTTCTATATTTTTAATAGTTATTCTGTTATTCTCGGATCAGACGAATCCAACAAATAAGATATCAAAATCGGTTCTTAAGTTATAAATGGTGTAAAATTTACACCATTAATTATAACTTATATAAAACAAAATCGTATTATTGACAGTATAATAGTATAGATATGTATATCCGTGGTCATAGATCAGACAATGATAAGTACCTTTTTGCTCAGTATGACTTATTAATATAGTTATAATCGCCAAAAAATGCCCTTTCATTTGGTCATATCAGGATAACTACATGCAAAATATTACTGTTGTATTGAATACCAATCAGATTATCTTTTTTCATATATCAAGTGTTTCATATTTTAATAGTGCCTTCAAGATTTCTTAATAATTTAATTGCTTGTCCTGTAAAGTACATAATGAAGTTGCATTTATCATATTCTGACCTATGGCCACAGATATGGTTTTCTGCATAAACGCAATAACCTAATCTGTGAAATTGTTACCAAAATCAAACCAGTTACTATATTAAATGTTAGTGTTTGAAGGTTCAGAAAGTGTATGCTTACTAGACTCATTTCATCAAGCAGATGGTTTCTTTCAGGTAGCAACATAATATTCGTCGGCCATGCGGCAACACTGGACGTAATGGTCTTAGCGTTTAAGAGGCTAGCTGAAAGTAAAACCGATGAACCCAACTACCAGATTAGTAACAATTTGTTGCGAGTGCCTTACTGTGCCCTTGGAGCTGTGCGAGACAACCCCTGGGAAGTAGTTTCTCCTCCTTGCCCTCCATCAATCAATTCCAGTTCAGCAAGATATAACTGGAAAATGCTCCTTGACATATAAACTTGGAAAACAGAACGATAATAAAGTAATTTTTACGTATAACGATGTCAATATTGTATGATTGAACTTTAGCTATTATTCAGAAATCGTAATCTAAGATAAAATGACAGTTCATTTGAACGTGAATTGATTTCACGTTCTTAATAAATTTTAAAACTAGCATAATGGACCGCATCTATAAGACTAAATATCTCTTCTGCTCAGTGGTCTGCCCTCTACGCCTTTACGATAACTGACATAATGAGATTATATTTAATATATAGTTTTTTAATTTAGTACAAATACAATAATTTTTATGAGTCTAGATCTAGATTGTAAGTATATTTATCATAAAATACACGAGATAAATTTAAACTTGCTGTTTTTTTTTCGAACCATGAAATATGTATGAATGTGGGTGTACTAAGTGCACCTTGACGACCGACCGATACGATGACTGTGACGATATTATTATGAAATATTTTTTGAAGATATATAATTAGTTTTAATTAATAGAGAAAATCTTTCATTGTCACTTTTTATTTTCCATATTATTTAAAGTAATTTATTCTAGTCAAGGTATTTGGCCTTTATTACAATGGTTAAGTTAATACAAACTTGATGACATTGTTCTATAAGTTATAATTGACTATATAAGATTATTATAAAATTATTTTTACGTCATGTTAAAATATTAGAAAGTGTTTCACACTCAAAAAGTATATGAGTAACAAAGATCGCAGTGCTATGAGTTTAGTTCATAGACTGGACACGACAGTGAACAGCACCAAAAAATATGTAGGGACCTTTTAATGTATATATTTTGATATTCATTGTTTTAATCATTATTTTTAACCTCCGACGAAAAAGAGGGTTATGGGTTTGACGTCTCTGTGGCATCGTAGCTTCAAAACAACCTGGTCGTTGATTGAAAGTAGGGTAATCAAAAAAAAAAAACAGTTTTATTTTTAAGTTTTTTATGACACACAAAAATTATACAAATATGTAGGACTAGATTATAAATTTAAAATATCTACTAAATATTTGCTGCTGCAAATATGAAATGATTTTATGATATTTTTTTTTTTACCAACAGTAAAGATTTTGAATGTCAAAGTCTAAAAATTAATACATACAAGATACGAATTTCTAAGTGTTTTCTGATTTGTAATTCATTTTTTCGGATAAAACTTCTTCGACGATCCTTTGAATAACTTTCCTGTCCTCCATCTTAATGTCTTCTGGCTTAGTTTTATCATCATAAATTTTTCTATCAATAAGCCTTGTTATTACCTCTTCCACTATAGAATCCATATTCTCTTCTGCTATGTTTTTTGTATTTGGTTCATATTTGTTTTGATTTTGTTCGGTGGGAGCAGAATTATCTACAATATTAATGATATTATCCTCACTTGAAATCGTGACAGGTTCATCTTCTTTAATTGGAACTGAAACAACATCAATCTCAATAATAGAATCATCCCTACTTTCTTGTAGAAGTTCTTCTGACTGCTGCTGTGGTATGTCACCAGGGGTGTCTATTTCTTTTTCTTTGCTACTGATGTCATTTTCAGTGAGTTCTTTAGCAACATGTTTATGTCGCTTCATTAATTCTTTTAATTTTTCTTTAGCAGAAGCAACAACCTCCTTTCTAGTTTCAGATTTTATTTTCTCAATAGCTTTTCTTTTTCGCTCTGATCTATTAAGTATCTTTACTTTTGGTATGTCCTTTTCTTGTTTTTCTATTTTAGAAATAGATTCTTCTATTTCTCTTCGAAACTCTTCTGTTTCATCATCGTCAACATATGTAACACTTTCTTGTAATACACTCTCAGTGGAAAATAAATCATTTCGATAATTTGTTTCAAAAGTCTCGATTATATTGTCTTCTGAATTATTTTCACTATCAGTATCGTATTGAATTACATTAATTTGTACTTCTTCTGACCCTGTTTCACTTAATACTACATCGCCATAGGCACTTTTACTTACGTCAGGCAATGATTGGAGATCATCTCTGAAATTTTTTCTTTCTAATATAAATAGTGCTGCCTTTGTTTTTATTTTGATCGGTGGAATTAATCTATAATTCATTGCTATGTGTGAAAAAGATTCCACACTATCCATAACTACATGAGTTTGCGTAAAGGCTTTAATGCTGGGAGAATATTTGCTCCTGGCTTCCACAATAAGATGGGTATAAAGTTGCAGTTCTTCTGTAGTAAGCGACTCATTTTTGCTATAGTCCCAATGGTCATGGATTTGCGTGAATCTCGTCACACCAGTCTGAGCTGCTAAATTGCTGATATGTATGTGTACATATGGTTCATTTTTAAGTAATTTATGTAATCTACAAAATAATTTAATGTTTATTAACTTCATGTTAATGTAATTATAAATACGTTATGTAATGTTTAAGAAACCCACCTAGTCATTGCTACTCCACCAGGGTAATTTGTCATAGCCACAAGAACTAATGTTGTTGTAAATATAATGTTACAAACAATTATAATCATCAATATCCAAAACATTAATTCATATCTTGGTGCTTTCCATCGACGGTTATATCTAAAATCAGTTTATTTCTAAATATTTCTAAGCAAAGTAACAGGTAGTTTAGTATAAAATTGCCGTTTTGAGGAACTAATTTTATGTTTAAAAAAATGCTCCTTGGTGCAAGATTTAAGAGACACTTTTTTACTAAGAAAAAATCAATTTAAAAAAATTAAATATTGACAGAAGCTAGAATGTTAATCAGACAAAATTGAGTGATAGACATGAGAAAGTATTAATCATTAAAAATATTGCAAATAACTTACATATAAGAGCATGTGATTGCTGGAGAAACATTAAGAAATGGGAAGACATAAATTATAAATCTTAATTCCTTATGTGGAAGAAATGAAAATAGTAAAATGTAGAACAGTGATGTAGCAAGTAATGGTATTGTTCGTTTATCTAAATAAGCTCCTATTGGAAGCAACACAATGCTGGGGCCAAGTCCACGAGGCAGAGCTGAATAAAAATACCAGAGAAATGGTGATGTCTGATACTGAGTTAAGATATACCTTTATTAAAGACAAAGCCAAAAACTTGATTATTTTCTTATTAAGCAATCATTCTACATTTATTCTTAAGATTAAATAAATACTGGAAAAATAAATTATACAAGCACTCATTCTGATTAAAATCTATCATAGGAGTATAAGAAATTTAAAAGGATACACCCCAATCAGAACTCCTGTTTAGAATTGTATTAAACCAAAAAACTTCAACTTCAGGCCAGACCAGTCTGCCCCAAAATATTGAATCTATGCATATGGTAAGAATCACTAAACAAATGCCAAAAGGTATGGCCACCTTAAAAAACCTGAAATTTCATTATGTATAGATATTTAATGGTATAACAACATACCACAACTTCTCTAATAAAATCCAAGGGAAGTTGTGATTCACTTCATGCTGATCTGGGAAAACGGAAAAATGAAAAGAGGTTTTTATTAATCTATATGAAAACTTCTTTTTAATCAAGTAAGCTGTAATTTTTTGGCATATTTTTTTTTTCATTTTTTCTATATGCAAAGTGCACAGCTTTTATTTATTATTATTCAGATTATGGATATGAAATGCATTATCTTTTATCTAGAGTAGAGTAAAAAAAGATATTTTTCTTACAGTATTATAGCTATTAAAAATATGAAGACAATTTTCTTTCTGTGCAGCAGAATTCTTATGATTTTAAATTTTTCATGCAATTAATTCTGTTGTTCATACAAATACAGTGAGAGCATAGAGAGTACTTACTGTACAATATTAAGCTTCTTAAAATATAGATCTATTATAAGAAACAAACCAAATAACATGGCCAGTTCAGATCTAAATATAATTATGGCTGCACCAGCTGATATAATGAATTGTTTGTGCCTTGCAGAGAGCCAACCATCAAATGCTAAAAGAACTAAAATAAAAAAGAATACTTTATTATTCTTCCTCTAAATACAGAATAGTTGTATTGACCTTCCTCTAAATACAGAAATGTTGGTTACATTGATGATTCCTCATAACTAAAATGACTGTTCATTAAAAAGCCACTTAATTCATACTCACCAAGAGGTAGTGCCATTATATTAGGCAATGGACGGCTCATATAAAACATAAAGTGGTACTGTGATACAGTTATAATGGTAAACCACCATGCAAATGAGTTCCCAAAAAGTTGTTGGAGAGTATTCCTGAGACGAGTCCATGCTGCTATCACGGTAAGCGCTAAAGTTAAACGTACTAGAACAAAAACAAATCAATTATTAAAATCCTATTTATATTTACTGTGCTGAATGGAAATTATGTAAAAGGTATGTTTTTAAATATTACATACCCACATATTGTGTCCAAAATTTATTTATACCAGACAAATGCAACAGTGCTACGACAGGTGAAGATAATATAGAAATGACGAGAGGACCCACAAACGTGCGCGGTACAACACCCGGGAACTCATTGTGATCGTACTGGAAAAAAATATACTATTAAAACATCACTACATTCGTAAGAGACGAAGAGTCCAAAATTAGAGTCTTCTTACCTACCTGCGTTAAATTTAATCGATGATATAGTATATCATGAACTGCTTGAATATTAAAGCTTTCTTCAACTTTCGTAAATGGACACAGTAATACGTGTAAACTAGACACAATATATAAAAGTTGCACCATTTCTTTATTTAAAATAACTTAAAAACATACTATACTTTTTTGAAAGAAAGTCATTATAAGTACGACGATACACAGTCTCAAAATACATTGATAATTTCTAATTTAAACATTTTCATTTTCCCTTGATCCAATTGTCAAAACTCAAAATAAGATCTTTGTCATTCAGTAATTTGGTTGAAGTTTGACAATTATTGTCAAACATTGTAAAAACTTATTTATTTTTTCAAGATATTTTTAAATTCATATCTAACGCCTTAGATTCTCTGATAAATCTGTTTATTAAAATTAAGAAAATGTATCAGTGCATTTGGTTTACTATTATAATATCTATAGTAAGTGAATTCCCGTAACCCCTAGTAGGGCATGGGGCATACATATTGCTGTGTCTGTTTCATTGATCATTTTCTTTAACACCTTCTCCCTTTACGATACGCACAGGCAACTCAAGTCTCGGAGACTAGTCGCCACCGAGTATTTCCCATACATTTCAATGACGGCTCGCACACTACGTTACTGGTATCCTACGCGTCCGCGACTCGCCATGTCAGTAGGGATGGCGATCTAAAATCGATTTTTGATACGATATCTAGTTCTAAATCCATTCAGTGAATCGATATTTCACCCTTGAAAATCGATATTCGATTTTATTTTATTTTTGGTATTAACTAAATTATTTTATTACAATTAATAGAATGTACCCGTATTATAAGAGTACTGCCGGCTGCCGGTTAAAGGGTTAATTATTCAAAAACTCGCGAGATAGCTGTATGTTTAGATTTGGAGCGACGGATCAAGAAATTAATGTTCACAAAATATACAAAAAAAAAAAACATTTACTAAGCTTTTTTCTTAAAATTATTTCAATTCGTTATTTAGTTTACTCTATAATCTATTAGATAATATACTCTACAAACACCGCATGTTTAATGGCCGAATAAGTCTCTCAATATCGAAAATAGAAATCTATAGTATCTATGTTAAAAAATGTATCATTATATATTTTTTATGCCATTAAACACAAAATTTATTTTCTCTAAATTCTCTAAATATTGTATTTTGTTGATTTATATCAGGCTTTAATAATGCAACAAGATGCAGATAGGTCTCTGGACATTTGGTAGAAAGATAAAAATTTATTATCATCATGTAGTTTTTGTGCTGCTACAGAAACTCTACAATTAATTATGTTTCTTTCAATATATTTATGAATCCAGTATTTTCTACTCTTGCGATGACGTCTTCTGTTTCTATAAAACAGAAAACCGCAAGTGCTTCTTCGTCACTGGAATCGTTTAACATAACGTCCGTCCATAAAAAACGACTTAGCACAAATGATCAATTTAGTCATTTTTCAGTAGCCTAATATGTGAGTGTCGAGTGGCGAACTAGTATCCAATCAGTATCTTACTCAAGTATCGTATCCTACAGGTATCGTAATGGGAGAAGGGCCTTACAGGCAAGTAGGTGATCACTTGATCAGCCTCTGCCTACCCAACCAAAATTTCATTAGTCCCCCGGGGTTCAAATCCAGGACCTCCGAACTCCGGTGCAATAACGCAGATGTGAGACGCGTAAATTACTTAGATGCGGACGTGGTTACCCAAGTACGTGTTTAAATGTATAATATATAGTGTAGTATATGTACCAGAATGTTGTAATTTTATAAACTTGTCACCCCATTCCTTTCAAGTTTTAAAATTTTAACCTTGACAATTAACAACAGATGGTCAACAATGGTGGAATATTCAATATTGTGATTTGTGAAAGAATTTTTTGACATTTTAAAAGAAGTGTTCGTTTTCTGAATCAAAAGTATCAATAATGATCAATATCTCAAACAAAACCAAATTCGCGATAATATTTTAGCAATATTTCGCTCCTTTTTGTCATAAAACGTTGAGAATGTGTGATGTTTGCTCGGAGTTTTCTCAGCTTTTAATAAATTGTAAGAGACTGTTTCGAAATTTAATGGTTTCATTTCTTCATAATAAAAATCATTTTTGTGAGAGTAAATGCTCTTATTTATTAAACTACAATAGCAGCAAGAACAATCTTAAACATTTTCGTTGTTTTTACAGGTGAAACACGGTTAACCGACGATGTGTCCCAATATTCATCTATAAGCCAAACCGAGCTCGATACAGTATTAAATTACATACTATCATGGCCTCAAAGGTATCTTTTGCATGTTGTTAAAATTTAAACTAGATTGTCGTACTAGTGATCAAAATTTTTTGTTCCTTAATATTTGTATAGTTTTTTGGGATCAGAGTGCAAGTGAAAGGGTATTTTACCCTAACATTTATTTGTTTCAGGCAATGTATGTGCTGCTATCGTGACGTTAAAAACTTTGAAAGATTTTATCTTGTAGTTCAAAGTATTGTCTGCCTTTCTGTGTATCAATTAAAGTTACTTAAAGATGAATTGGTTGATGCTGCCAACACTCCAACAACCAATACACCGAATAGTAAAGAGAAATCAAAAGATGAAGAAGATGCTACAACTAACACAGTAGATAGAGAGGAAGAGGGATGTTCTAAAAAGACAGAACTCCTAGACCAAAACAAAGATGAAACATTGAACACTGAAAACTCTTCCTCTAGTACAGAGAATGAAGCCTGGTCATCACAACAAAGAGAAAAACTTCTTCATATCATATCAAAAGTGTTCTTACATAACTTTCCATTGTATTTAGCCTGCAAACATTCTGCATTGAGTAGGCTTGATGATCTCTCTGCTCAAGAAATAACAAATCTTAGCTCATATTGTGACCTCCATGATACAGAAATACCACCATATCTCTTAAGGAACGTAAATTTGTTCTGTAAATTGGGTGGAGTATTTGCAATGACAGCCGTTTTTGAAAATGCAACACCAAAAACTTTACCTTTGTCAATGGCTCATGCAATTGTTGCAGCAGTAGGGAATTTGAAGCTATGGTTGAATTTTAGAGCTGCAGGACAACAATTCATGCCACTGAGAAATAGGATAATGAAGTATATGTGCAGCTTAGAGGATAAAGACTTGAGACTACCAGCAGTCAAGTCAATGGCAGGTGAGAATTTTGTTATTTTGTAAATATTCCTGCTATATTAACTAACTTCAAATAAGTGAAATTAAAGACAATTTAGAAACCTACACACAGACCCCCAGACATTTCAGACTTAAATAAACATTTCACTTGAAAAATTTAGCAAACTACCTACAACCTAAAGGCATGGCAGTTTCAATCCCTTGATTAATATTGGTCTCAAGAAAGATATGAAAGTGTGAAATAAGATTTATTTAAACTTTAAACCAACTTCAAGTGTACAAAATGTAATAAGTATTGTTTCTGTTTTATTTCTTTTTAATCTCCATTGTAGTTGTTTCATGAATTTTTAGTCTTTTGATCAACAGATTGTATAGATGTTTATTTTAAGATGGCTTGTATATACAGTGATGAGCAAAACTGAACACACTTTTGCATTTTTTACTAATAAAAATTTATTATAATTCTGTTACACTGTTATATTTAAAAATGAGTAATTACAATTCAATGATAATTATTAATAAGAATAAATACAGAAGAGAAAAATTAATTACTTAGTGTTTAGTGATAAAGCAGCGCATGATATAAGTACTCAGTTTTGCACCGCATTATTTTAGATATGTTCAATACTTCGTCCACAGTCCTTTAGCTTTAATTAAATTTAATTAAATGCACTTATTCTTTTTGGCACACTCTCTATTAATGTATTACAATATTATGGACTAATTTTCTTACATCCTTGTTGATCTCTATTCCATAATTCAGTTTTATTTGGAGAAACCTTACTATATTCAACATTTAACCTTTTTTAAAATGAGCCCAAAATTTTTCTATGGGATTTTAGTTGGAACTTTGAGCGGGTCAATTCAACACTTCAAATGATTGTTTTCGAAGCCATTCTTGAACAATGTTTGCCATACGCTTAGGATCTCTATCATGTTGAAATATTAGACCTCTCAGGTATATGCATATTTTCTATTGCTTCAATAAGATAATGATTGAAAATATTTCTGTATGTATGCTGGGTCATAGTCTCATAAATTTTGTGAATAAAACCTGGCCATGCATCCTCAAACCATGATTGAACGCCCATCCTGCCTCACTGTCATTTTCACATGACTTTTCTATACTGAAAAACCCGCTTGTTTCTAGCACCAACTGCGGCCATCGATTAAATTCGATTTGTTTTGGTTTTATCGGACCAAATTACTCTCTTCCAGTCATCAACAGTAAATGATTCATATTTTCTTTTCATATTTTCAAGGTTAAACATTCCTTGATGTTTTGTTTTGATAACATATTCCTCTTCTTCTTCTCAAACAATATAAATTTATGATTTATAAGAGTTCCCATTGCTGTCCATTTGCTAATTTTCTTTCCTGTATCGCGATAGAGTAGAATAGCAGCTTCGGATGCGGTAGAACTACAACGCGGTAGAAGCTTCTCCAGTATCGATATAACGCGCTAAATGCCGGCCCGAACGAGGTGACAGTAATTTTGATCGTCCTCCCTTTGAAGAAATCAAATTGGGAAATTTCTTTTTCTTTAAACTTTGAACGTAACTCTGACTGACTTTACATTTTTTGGCGATTTGTCTAGATGTCAAGTGCATTTTAGTGGAAACAATCACTTTCTTTTTTATTTCACTTGGAATTGGTGCCATGATTGAATATATCACTCAAAATATTATTTTTAAAACAATACAATGCAAAAATGTAATAAAAATTAAGTACTCAATAATAACACAATACAAATACAAACACTGCATCTAATCAAGTCTTTCTTAAAAGTAATAGTTGTTGACACAACGTGTACATCGCTATTAGTAATGTGGTGCATTACTGAGTACGACACTATTTTTTCGTTCAGCGTAGTAATAAAGTATAGTTTATAGACTCAAACACAGGATAAATAGAGATGGAAATGCTGTAAAATATTATAACCACAAATACAACAATATTGCCAGAGACAAAGAGTTTATAATTTTATGAAACAAAATTTTGAAAAGCGTGTTCAGTTTTGCACATAGTGTATATTTTTGTGCAGATTTCATGTGGGGAGCAGCGAAGGAGCCTTTAGATTCGCCATCATTGATAGATCAAGATGGATTGGCTCTAGCCTTCAAGTACTTTAATAGCAGTACATTGACTATGAGGTTAGCTGGTATTGCTCAGATCAATGCACACATTGCAGCTCATAATGAACTGTGTGCAGGAGATTCTGCTGTTGATGCCGAGACTTCTGGACAGCAACTGGCGTCTTGGTTATCCTACCATGATATAATTGAACATCTGTTTGGTCCTAACTTACATGTTGAGGTAAGGGATTCATAAAAAAATTAAATACTAACAACTATGATTTGATTTGTTTGAAATAGTTACCTTAAAAGTTAAAAGCAAATCAACCACATTGTAAAAGCTTGTTTGCATTGATAATCCATTTAATGAGATACACACACACACAGATAGAAACTGATATCAACCTGGATATAATTATTAATTCTCTTCTCAGGTCATAAAACAATCGCACATGATCCTCAAATTCCTTGCAGTAGAAGGTCGGATAACCTCTGAACATGTGGAGCTAGTATGGGCCGCTACTCAGCTTAAACATTGTGGGCGTCAAGTATATGACCTTCTACCTGGCTTCATTCGAGCGTTGTCACCAAAGCCATGCGCTCACCTATACAGCTTGTTATGTGCATTACCACCAAAAGAACACACTGAACAGGTGATTTCTATTTAAACTATGAAAACTTTGTAAGTTTTTTGTATTGATTCCTTCACTAAAGTGAATCAAATAATGATAATTAAAAAGAGATTGTTACTTTTGCCATTATAACATTGTTTAAACTTTAAACCTTTCAGAGTCTATACTTAGCTTCAGCATTGATGCGCGCTATGTGGTCCCGAGGGCGGGCTGGTGTTTCAGTGAGCAGTCCTGTGGGTGAACCAGCTCGTTTACCTCCACCTGCTTGCAAGCCGCACCGTTCTTCGTCTGAAGCTAGCGTTAGCATGGACCAGACAAATTCTGATGAAGATCCAGTGAGTTTTACTCTGAAAATACACAAAAACAGGACCACTGTTACAGAATTAATTTTATTAATCCAATAAAGACCAGACAAGTTTCTATTTCCTCAGATATCAAAAAATCTAAGAGTGTGTGATTGAGTGAGTGAGTGAGAGAAGTGATTTTGCTTCCAGATTTATTTTAAATTGCGTGAACTTACAATACTTTTAATTTTAAGGATGCGTTTTCGTTGACAGTTGGATGTCTGCTCGTTATCATTAACTTCAATGATTGGTACATTTTTACCAATTACTCGATTTATTTTGCTTTGTTTGAAAGATTTGAATTTAGTGATTAAGAATTTTACATATTGAGATAAAATAAATGTAGGTTCATAATTCCATGGTTAATGAAAAGGTTATTGAAGTTGTGTCAGTTACGCTTATGCAAAGTTGTTTGGCCTTGAAAAGTATGAAACGTCAAACGTTACCTCTTACAATAGACAGTCTATAGTAATAGTTACTTTTAATATACTCCTTCTAAACAGATAATTGGTATGTTTCCCTATCGATGCAAAATAGATTGAAGAAAGCGCTTTATCCTAATTTCAAGGTATTATTTATATTTCAAGTCGTGTATTTTATAAACCTAATTAAGGCTGTTATTTCCAGTGTGAAGAGCTAAGCACCTCGGGTGAGGAAGCTGGCCCCACTCCTCGAAAACAGAGCAAACATCAACGTGAGTTAACAGGTACGAAAATTAAAATATTATAAATTAAAATCAACTATCCCAGCGAAACGTGTTTTTATATTAACAGAGATTAATAAATCAATTTAATCCATGGCTTTTATATTTTAGCTGAACAAGAATGGATTAGAGAAGGTGAAGAATTGACTAAGAAAGAGTGTACTGCATTGAAATCATGTCAAAAGTGAGTACATGTCTAAATATATTTTAAAAACCCATATACCAATTCATTAATTTGTTAATAATTATACCAAATTATGGTAAGCCATAATGTCACAAGTGAATTTTAAAACTGTCTCAATTTATGGAAATCTGTTGGATGGACTTGAATTGCAGCTAAGATATTTTGTCTCGCTCAAGTTAGTTTTTAAGCAAAAACGTATAGCAATCGGTTCATTTTTTTAGGAGCTACGATGGCACAGACAGACAGTCACGTCAAACTTACACCCCTAATCTGATGTTAAAAAGTGGACATTAAAATTAGCTAATTTCTCAACAGTTGTTGTCTTGTCAATAAGGAAATGACAGTCCTGCCCATAGAATCAATTTTTTACCAGAATTTTAGGGTTTTCGGTGCTTTTCTGACCCCAGTGGTCAAAAAAGATCCTATGCTATGTCCTATAGATATAGCAAAAAAACTGGCTAAGCCCGTTTTGAATTTTTGTAAAACTTATTTAAAAAAATACTAATTACGTAACATTATCTATATGATATATGGATAGACGTAACAAGCGGGCGGGCAGCAGTGGCAGCGCAAGCAGTGGCGCTGAAGAGATGCTACGACCACGCAAGAAAAAGTTCTACAAGAAACGACACAAGCCCGGCAAGACCAGGCATTTCCGTGAGTGCATGGTCCATCCTTATTTAACATCTTATAACATACAAAACACTCATGACTGTTTTCACCAATCTAATCTTAGCTTAGGAGATTCCTAAGTGATTTGGTGTCTTCTTTGTTCCCTTTACAACAGTAAGAGATAGGTAATCACTTAGATGTCTCCTTAGCTAAGACTAGGTTGGTGATAATGGTCATCAATCTTATAATAAAATAATATTATATTTTTAAAACTCGATTATAAACATCAACAATAAAGTAACATAATCCTTATAGTGAAGAGATGAATTTCTTAATTTTTTTCAAATAAATTTTATTTCCTTTAATCGATCCCAAGACTACCGTGCACTGCGATTTTGGGCACACAAAGAAAACGGTGGCACATAAAGTCAATATAACGATTAAAATTTATCATTACATATAATTAAACCGAACATTGGCGACCGGATGGCGCAATTGGTAGTGCTCCTGCCTTCTGCGCCAAAAGGTCCTGGATTCGAATCTCGGTAGGTGCATTTATTTCTGTGATGAGAACGAATGTTTGTTGCCGAGTCTTGGATGTTTATAAAACTTATATATACATTTATTGTGGTACTTTCGTTGTTTCTGATTACCATAACACAAGTGCTTCAGCTACTTACTTTAGGTTCAGAGCAATGTAATGTGAGTTGTCCTAATTATTATCAATTTACAACACACATTTTCATTACATATAAAAATGAAAAAATATGTTCTTATAACACAGCTGCACAAATAAAAGGTGCTGAATTAGCAGAGTCCGTTTCTGATGTGGAGGAAGAGTCAAGTGGCAGCGATACGGCCCATTGTCAACTCATCTGCGATAATGTTGATGCGAGGTATTTCAGAATTATAGTTCTATTATATACAATAATTTTTCAGACTCAATAGTAATTTTTTTTTTATTTCTGAAGACTAAAATGACAGCTTAAAATTTAAAGTAAAAATTATTTGACCAGCTCAAATAAATAGTGCCGCTCTTCGATTTCTGTTGGTCATATAATAATTGTAAATAATAGATAAAAGTAAAATTACTATTTTAAAAAATTAGATACCTACTTTTAATGTATATTATATATGAATCGCTGAATGTGTTTCGCTAATTCTTTTTTTATAATATTCCTCGAAGTACGAGGATGGTTCTTACGGAGAGAAAATTTTTAAAAATTTCCTGAAACAGTCTAACAACAACACTTCTATATTATCATACAAAAGATTCGTAATAATACTTAAAAGTAAATTTGAACTTTAATACCATACAATAAAGTACATTATTCGGAACTCTGACGCGATACAAAGTTCGCGGGGTCCACTAGTAACAAATAAATATGCCTTGTATTAAATTTATAAAAATCTTTACTCTCTCTTTCTCTCTTTTACATAATCTATTTTCACTTTTTTTCAATATCCTAAGTTTCCGCTTTTTCTACGTTACGGATTTTAAACTCATTATATTATCTGATATTCGTTTTATATTAGGAACATAAGTACCTACCTAGGTTTATTTTCGGTCAGTATCGGGCGTGGCACATCACTATTTCGTACAAATGTCACGTAACATATGAAATGTCATTTTAGTCTTTCTAATAAAAAAATAGACCACATGCCGTTAACCACTATGTGTTAGTTTTTTAAAAATATCGCATATAGTTTCGATTTCATTCGTCGGTATTGTTTTTGTTCATACCTACATAATATTGCCTAAAAAAAATTAAAATTACGAATTAATCTATAATACGAAGAGTCTTTTATAATTCTATAAAATTCTAAAGATAGACATATTTAATTAAGATGAGGCATTGAGAAAATAAGCACAGGAAATTCGATTTTTTTGAGAAATTAAAGGACTTAGTAAAGTAGTTTTTGACTATATGACACTTCATGATATGGGTTTTATTTGACCAGTAGCCGTTACGCAATTGGTAAAATTTTGTAATAGAGAAAAATTATCAAAGTTACCTCTTATTAAACAAATATTTACTATTTTCTACTTAAAAATTCCTCAATAATTTTAAAATAGATTAGCCTATGCACACACTTCAATTGCATCGTTTTGTACTAGTAACAGTTTTTAATTTAAACATAAAAAACTGTATTGTCGCATACGACCTTTCTAATTTAGACGCGCCGGTGCCCGTTTTCCCATACATCCGATACCCCCTTTACTCCTGTCGCAAGCGTTCTACTTTAGATTAATTGTTTATCAATGCCTCATCTTAAAGAAGTTTGTTACTAGTAGAAGACTGTTAAATTATTGATTTGTGACTAGGCGGTTAATGGAACTTCGTTTGATGGAAAGCTACAAGCGATCTGAAGAGGAAGGCAGTGCTTCATCGCCTGTATCGCCTCATTCTCATCGCTTGCCCGACCTCGATGAAGATGATTCTGCGTGTGAGGAGGAATTGGCCAGGCTAGCTGCTCAGGTACTCAGAATTGTATATAAAACTATTTTAAGTTACTACTAACACTTCATCCGCGTGAGATACGCAATACGTATTCTCTTTGTAACATTAGTGTAGATTTTATTTATTTGAAACAACATTTTCTATCTAGTATTGAATTGGTTGATAATTGATATATATAGTGAAGAAGAAAAAAGTATTTTTGCTTAAAATTATTCTCCTAAAGGAATACTTTGTAATTTACATTTACTTTTGGAAATAAACCTTAATACAATTATGAATTTGTAGGCACAGTGTATGCCCGAATATCAAGTGAGTGGCCTAGTAGCGGGTGCTCTTGGCATGGGAGGTGTAGTCTCAGGTGGAGCTTTGCCATTCAGCGTAGATGACGTGTGTCGCCCCGGGAACACACTTCTGTGGGACTTACTGCAAGATGGTGCTATCGTAAGTTTCAAACTTTAAATAAATGAGTACTCTAAATAAGTGAGAACAACTGAATTGTGTTATACGCTCCATAAAATATTACAATAATTGAGTTCTTAGTTCTTTTGAGTCGATTATAGACCCAATATTATTCCGTTTGAAGTCCTGTAATAAAGACATGTTTGTTTTCAGGAGCAACTTGGGGAAGGCCTCGCTTTAGAGGCTGAAAAGGCTCTCTGTGCTTTATTGTGCTTCAGCACTGATAAGTTTATTAGAATCAAGTTTATTGAGGGATGTTTAGATAATCTAGCTAATCACCGGTGAGTGAGCATGAGCATTCATAAATTATATCAGTTTCTATTTATTTATAATTTAGATCACCCAACGGAACTATCATAAACACCCAAAAAAAAACCACAAAAACAAAGATCTGACTATCTAAATCTGAGTACTACTGATCTTACGAATAAAGCCAGCCAGTGAGTCATTCCATATGTCCAAGTCCTCAACCCTCGATGACAGGGAGTTATACGTTGTACATAGTCTGGCCAGAGTTTACCCCGTTCCCAGCCTAGTGCGGAAATAAGGACATCTCAACACGAAACAGGCTCCGCGAGGGATATGAATGAAATAAAAATTCATATGAATATGAAAATTCTTTCTGTACATTCTGAAAATTGATATTTTCTTATCGCGTTTAGACAGACCAATACGGCCAGCACCGTTGGAATACTTGTATAATAAATTAAGGGTTATAAAGCAATATATCGTGATCAGCATTAAATTTATATAAATTTCAGGTCTGTTGCGGTTTCACTACGGCTTTTACCTAAATTATTCTCGTCATTTCAACAACTACGTGGTCTTGATATGCATCAGGTATGTCGCTTAATAATTCCCATTAAATCATCTTTTAAATTTGACAGATTTTTACTGATACCCAGCTTTATTAGCATGGAATTTTATTAAAAAGTTAACTTAGATGTGTTCTAAACAATATATTATTAATTTAAGATAGCACGCTCTTGTTTTTATGCGGATTTATGATAATATTTTCTTATGTTCTTCTACATAAACATACATGATTATTCTTTGAGAAAGTAAAGGTTTAAATTATATTAAGGTGGTAATGTGGGCGGAACGCGAGCGCGGAATGATGCGTCTGTTCCTTGAAGACCTTCGGCACTATGTAAAGCAACGGGCCGCAAACGCGTCCCAACCAACCTCGGAGGCGCAGCATTACGCGCATATTACTGAACTCACCGTGCGTCTGCATTTTCTCACTGCTATATTCTCGCCGGTTGGATCGCCGCATAACTTTCAGTAAGATTTTTTCTTAAGATTGATTAAGAGTCATGGGTAACCTTAAAATGGCTTATAAGTTTGTTTGTCTATAACACTGTAGATCGCAAACCAACGTTGATGCGTCACTTTTTTGTTTTCTAGCTCTCGAGTTATTTTCACCATGATTCATGAAAATTGTCTGAATTGGTACATTGTATTTTTTTTATTTTTTATTTAGTCAGGATTTTATTAAGTGAATTCCCGCAACCCCTAGTGGGGCATCGGATGGATTTTATTAATTTGACAGAAAATTATTTTAAAAAACATTTCTAATTTACTTCTTGTGTCATCTTTCTGTGAAATTGCCATCAAAGTCAGTCTAGTTGTTATTTTAATGTACAGTAAAAAAAAATTATTTCTATTAATGTTGAAAATAACTACTTTTCTAATTGTTATGTATTAAATTAATAAAACCGTTTTTAGACTAACAGTAGATCAAGTGGAGGAACTGTGGCAATGTCTAGTTGTAGAAGGAACAAGTGAATGCGCAGATTGTCTTTACTCATGGCTATTATCTCACACAAAGTCTCCAGAACAACATGCTCTAGGATTAGATGCTTTGCGGTTCTTATACGTTGAGAAGATGCCTACATTGGATCCCGAGGTATGTGCTATTGTGTGTATACTATGTAATTAAAATTTAGTGATTAAAATAGGTAAAATTTTATTTTTCTATCTTACAGACTATAAGCATAATGGGCCTGAGTCTATACCAGCAGCTTTGTAACTTGGCTCGTATGGCTCTTGGCGCTGGAGATGCGCATCCGCATCATCCCCATCACCCTCACACGCTGGCAATGGACCATTTGTGGAAGATCGCCCTTAGGGCCAATAGCACAGGTATCCACAAAAAAATATATATTGTTGTTGTAATATGACCGTAATCTGCTCTGAACATGTATTCGAGAGTAGGTTTCATAGTAGTGTTCCAATATTAGCTGAAGTTAAAAATTTCGGACCCAGGAATTCCAGGGCAACAAGTTAACCACTTAGCCATGGAGGCGGTAAACGAAGAGGAATAATTCTGATCTAGGAGAATAGCATTCAATATTTGTTGAGTTGTTTAATACTATAATTTAGATACTCTCTTGTTGATCATAAAGACAATTACAATGTTAGTGACAACTCAGGATAAATATTATATAAACACACACACGCAAATAATGTTTTATGTATTTAATGTACTGCAAATTCACGCGAATCTTAAGTTATTTTTCTAAGAAGTTGATGTAAGAACTATAATGTGAAATATTACGAATTTGCAGACGTTTCTATGGGTGCGATTCAGTATTTAAACAGTTACTACATGGGCCAGCAACTACAACAAGAAGATGACTTTGTTTCAAAATGCATGTTCCATCTATCATCTGCTGCGGAAAGACTGATTTCGAAAAGTCAAGATGGCGAAGGAACATCCAACCAAGATGATAAATGCGAGGGAAAAGGGGAGAAAGTCATAGATAAACAAAATATATACGAGCATATGACGGAAGAAGCAGCGCTGCAGTGCATACAAAGAGCTCTACTTTTGTTAAAAACCCATCTTGACACCTTCAAGAGAAGGTTAGTTAATTATGAACTTTTTTCATTCATAAAAGAATTCTCATAAGCAAATGTAGTACGCTACTAGCGTAGTCTCTTTTGAAAGGGGTTGTTTTCTTAATGTCAGCTAGACATGATAGTATAATATTGTGCAAACCGTCTACTAAAAATGTGTTACATGTTAATGTGTGTGTGTTGTCTCTTACAATCATTTATTATATAACCCCATAAACCTAGCTATCATAAGTGTTTCTTCCGCATTCATTGTAAATATTTGAAGACAATAAATAATATAATATCTATTTATAATAGATACGCTTATCACATACGTCGTTGGGCACTAGCGGAAACAGGAGCGTGGGAAGGGAACGGAACGGGCTCGGGTAGCGTACGCATCACGTTGCAACCAGCCGGGGCGGGCCCACGGGCCGTGCTAACGTTGCACCATTCGGATCTTGTGGCACATTTACGAGCACATGTGCATGTCTGGTGGGAAAAACAGGTTTGTGACGCAACTAAAACTATTGATTAAACAACATTTCATTGCATAGCTAGATAAATATAAAGAGTAATTACTAATATAAATTGTAATTGAATAATTAAGTTCATTAATTATTTATTTTTAATTATGTCAATAAATTGTTGCTAATTTTACGCTGTCTTATGTTTTGACAATTTAAAGCCAAACTTTAAAATATTTGTAATTAGATGTGTATGTATAATCGTTGAACATTTGTAACAACTGGAAGTAATTATCTTCCAGTTGTTATAAATTTTAAAATGAGATTTTGTTAGTAATGAATTTTTAGATCCAGGGTGAAGATGCTGTTACCGCCTTATCAACTGATGGTCCATTGCGAATGATAACTCAAGGACAAGAATTAACCATTGATTATGATGAACGTACATTATATGATATGGGATTCAAAGATAATCAGGTGAATATTATTTTATCATCCATTAGCTGAGTATAATAAATAATACTGATATTTTAGCATACCATAGGAGACAACCCGAATCGCATCTTTAGCTCTAATAATAGCGCTGATTTAATATATGATAATTCATAGTTTAGATCGCAGGAAAAAAAAGACCGATTTGGAATAGAAAGCTCATTTATTTCCTAGTTGATAAAAAAAATCACAAAACAGACGCAATAATTTGTTGATTGGGGGTGAACGAATTTTGTTTATGAAAGATATCCAAGTAATCTCTCTCATACTATTAATAATTCATATACAGCTCGTATTCGTATCTGTGGGCGTGGGCAGTCGGGGCGCATGGGCGGAATGGCCATCTGCGCAGCCGGCACCTGCGCGTGCGCGACTTCCCACGCATCTTTTACTGGATCCCACTTACTTCCATCAACTCTTCACTCTTATGCAAGCGCTCGGGCAAATGAAGGAGCCGTCTGCTAATGGGGTAAGACCTTTGTTACGTATTATGAACATTAATAATACTATAAATTGTCCATTGCCACTTTATTCGGGAGAAAGCTATCCCATATAAATCGTAAATTTTCTGATATAAAATCCTATATTGCAGGCTTTAATATATTAGGGTGCCAAATCCGTTGAACCGTTCTGGCGTGATTGAGTAACTAATATCCATCCTCATGTATCCAAAGAATATTATTTATTAGGAGTTGCTAATAATATTATGGCACACAACTACTCGTCAGATTTTTTAATACAATGTTTTAAACTTTGAATTTAATTTCATTATTGTATGTTATTGTTTCAAGGTATAAGGTTTAATTTTTGTTTGATAAAGGGAACAATATCAATATAATAAACGTATTCTTTCAGGAACTTATGGCCCACACAAAAGCCCAGCTGCTCTCCCGTCGGGTCTGGGATATTCTTCAAGCTGTACCCCTCAACCCAACGCTTTTAGAAGCATTTCAAAATCCCACCGAAAATAAATTGCCAGAACTTCTGGACCCAACGAGCCCACAAAAACTGATGTATTCCTTACATATTATTGACAAATTGAGCTCAAATAATGGCAACCCTAATGTGAAGGAAACTCCTGGGATAATAACAGCAAATGTTGACAAGACTGACGAAAAGGCTGCAGAAAATTGGAATGAACTCTTTATAAAAAAGGGTGGTTTGCGATTGCTGTATGATATAATGATGTCTGGTGAGTTAAATTTTATATAGGACATATTTTTATAAATCTCCCAAAAATTCGAAAATTCATTCATGAATTTTGGTTGCTTCAGGAGAGTACAGTCAACTTCATAATGTGCATATTTACATTTCTTTGTAGGTGTGCTACAACGTAGTGACGATAGTGAATGGCGACAAGACTGCTTGGCATTGTTATTGCAACTGCTTTGTCGAATCGGTACTTTGCCTTGCTCGGAGTCTGGACAGACACCTAAACTTCATCCAGTAAGTTTTATTATCGTAATAAATAATGATAGATTAGTTCGAACGGCTGATGTTGTGAACTCTCTGGTTGGGTTTCATATTGGGCGCTGAACTGTTTAGCTCGAGACCGTGCCAGTCTGTATAAGTTGGAGTGAGGAGTGGTATTATCCATACTCCTAGCCAAGCAATTGCTATTTCTGCCTATTGGCAGCCAAGCCAATTGCTCTGTCCAATTGAGTAGTTAGTGGTTGTGATTTTTGAGATAATATGCGAGTCATTAGGCGAAGTGTATTTATTTTTAGCGTGATTTCTATTATTTTTTAAATAGTAAATTGCTAAATTCCTAGCAATATTATAATAATAAATGAACAAAGCAATCGTTTAGCAAAAAAAAAAATATGAAGTTTCATCTAACACTTCAATTTTAACAATACACCTGCGTATAAATCTTAATTTAAATTTTAGGCGCTGTTAGCACTGATGAGCGTAGAAGAAACAACGGAGCGACTGATATCAATACTATGTGAAGCAGCCACTGCTAAAGAACCTGTTACGTATAAAACTGGATTTTGGGGAAGAGCACAGGTAACCACCAAGCCCCTTACTAATAAACGTGGTTTAGTTTTACTTTTTGTGGACCTTATTTAACCTATAATAAATGTTTACAGTAATTTAACAGTATCAAGTTTTTGAATATCCCTAAATGTAAACCATAAGCAAAACTGGCTAAATAAAAAAAGTTTATAAATAGATATAATGCCTGAATAATTTTAATTCAAAGTTATGCTCGCTTTAAATCTGCTGTTTTTGGCTGAATAATTTTATGAACATTTACATTGATTTTATTGACTGTTAAAGTCCTTTGCGTTAGTAAAAAAAAAATTGCGAGTGAGGTAGTTTAATTATAAATGGAACATTCCTTATTTTCTTAATTGCGAAATCCAGGGTGGCTTTTCAAAATATAAATTTCATCTCTGGATTAAACATTGTACAAATATTTGTTTTCTGATTGTTTACCTTAACTGTTATTAGGTAGTTCAACACGCCATGCGTATGTGCGTGGTATGGGCCCGGGGTGGTGGTGAAGCAGCTGCGCTGGCTTGGGCGCTGAGAAAAGCTGCGCCAAGACTCTTACTTGATGATGCCGATCCAGCCGTGAGTATATCTGAAAATGTAACTGGAATATATCAATCAAAAAATTTGTTGAAATTTAAATATTTGAACTAAGGATAATAAGATTTTGTTATGTACGTTAGCACGATACAACCTCGTATATTTTTTACACACATTTAATTTGATGAATGCGGTGGCTGTTGACATTGTATTTAAAACTGTGAAGTGGAGTAGTCTCGAAATTTCCTTTATAGTACTTGGTTGCTTTTGTTAAAGGTGCGCCGCGAAGCCGGGAGTGCACTGTACCGGCTTTGTGCGGGCGGAGAAGTAGCTGTCCTAGCTCCATTACTTCAGCTTTTACTACAACATTTGCCACGGGCTGCTGATATGAGACCACATCATCAACATCACTATCATCATCATGAGGTTTGTTAAATATATTAAATAATTACATATAGCATATACATGACATGGTAATTTTATTAATTTGACGACAGATTGGGGCAATTGGTAGTGCTCCTGCCGTCTGCATCGAAAGGTCCCGGGTTCGAATCCCGGTAGGTGCAATAGTTTGTGTGATGAGCACGAATGTTTGTTTCTGAGTCTTGGTTGTCTATAAACTTATATATGTATTTATTGTGGTACCCTCGTTGTTTCTGATTACCATAACACAAGTGCTTCAGCTACTTACTTTTGCGAGCAATGTTTGTGAGTTGTCCCAGTTATTATTATTATTCTATGTATTTTTACACTATACCATTATAATATAAAAACCACAATACTAGTAAAATACACTGTATTGGGTTGTCCTGCTACCAAGTGATCTCCTCAAGGCAACCTAGTCATAAGAGAGGAGACTAGATAAGTGATATAATATAATGAGAGGAAATGGTAAATTTCGTTCATGTTTGTTCATTCTTCTATAATGTTTTTTATTGTAATGTTTCAATGCACTCGTAAAAATAATCTAATTTAATGATTAAATCCCCCACAGGTCGTGCACCATCACGCTGAAGAGGGTAAAGAGCCGTATGGACCCGCCTGTCGCGACTACTTTTGGCTTGTGTGTCGCTTAATAGATGGATTACCAGAAGATTTCTTTAAAGGTAGAAGCTGATCTGTCCACTGTTGACCTTGTTGTTACTGTAAACTTCTATGAATGTTTATAAAAATATTTTTAATTATATAGAAGGGGCGTTGTCAGACAGTGGTGCTCCCGACCTCAATGAGTTATGCGAACAGATAAGTTGCTCTTTGGAAAAACGGGAAATTATTGAAAAACGTTCCGAACCGTGCACGCCTGATGATGGTCTGTACGGGCAGCTGAGTCTCCTCACGCATCTTTTGAAACATCCTCTAACATTCAAATCCTCTGGACAAGGTACAAGGACGTTAGAAATGGTAAGTATTAAAAAAATATTTCGTTCTGTAATTAAATTTCATAAAAAGTCTTTAGTATATTTAAGTTAGTATAGTAGTTTATAATTATAATTTTAAGTTGAAAGTTTCACATGATTTTTTTCTGAAGCGATGCTAAATTCGTGGTATCGGCAAGTAAATACAAAATGAGTGAAACTTGTAGAGCTCTTAAAAAAATTCCGAAAAACAAAGCAGCAGAAATGTATTCAAAATTAGCAATATACTTCAAAAATATTTTTTTTAGATATTTGGTTTCTTGTTTGACGTCCCCAATCCAACTCAGCGAAATTTGCCTAAATGCAAGTCCCAAAAGTCTCGTGCTGCGGCTTACGATTTGCTAGTCGAATTGGTCCGCGGTGCTCCTGACAATTACATGGTACTCTACCAGAAATTAATGGAACACCATAAACCCGGTACGTGACATAGTTTCTATTAGTATTATAAATATTGATCCTCGTATTTATAGAAAAAGATATGCATGTTTTGTAATAAATAAATAGTAAAATATTTTTTAACTATTTTTTTTACACGCTTTGTTGCACTGGAGTGCAACGGGCGGCCTTATCGCTAATCAGCGATCTCTTCCAGGCAACCCACAATTTCTGTTGGTTTGGTTGAATTTTAACAGGCAAGCCTCTAGAAATTCAACCACTCCTCCGTACCACTTATGACACCCCGTCCGGCAAGTGGGAGCCTTATAGGAGACCGAATATAAATACAAATTAAATTATAGATTGCATTCGGAACCGAGGATCGAATCCGATACCTCATGCTTCGCGCGTAGGCTTATAAAACTCGCTTAGCCATGAGGCCTCAATTCTAAAAATTTAAAATATTTTTAGGGCCTACATCATCTTACCCATGGGACTACTGGCCAGCAGAAGAGTCGAGATCGGAATGTGGCTACGTTGGTCTGACAAATCTCGGTGCAACCTGCTACATGGCGTCCTGTATGCAACACTTGTACATGATGCCTCAAGCCCGCGCCGCCATTTTAGGGGCTGACCCTGCTAACAGTCGCCACGCCAGCACTTTGCATGAGATGCAGCGAATGTTCGCTTACCTTATGGTATGACTTGCATGTAGACGAATGATGAATGTTATTTAGTCTTCTTATTTTTAAAAAAAACTTAGGACTTGCACACAGACGAACGAGGAATATTTATAGTGTTCCCATTTTTCCAAAAATAATTACAAATTCAATTACTTTAAAATAAAATCAAACAATTTAATTATTAAATTAATAGAAAATACATTACTTTTATAGGAGAGTGAGCGAAAAGCGTACAATCCTAGAAGTTTTTGCAAGGTGTATCAAATGGATCATCAACCATTGAACACGGGTGAACAAAAAGATATGGCTGAATTCTTTATAGATCTCGTCTCGAAGCTCGAAGAAATGACTCCTGAGCTTAAAAAACTTGTCAAAACCTTGTTCTGTGGTGTCCTCAGTAATAATGTTGTGTCACTGGTAAGTCATCAGTCTCATTTTTCCTTATATATTATATATAAATGTACTTATCGTATTATGCCGCTGTCCCACAGCTATACTTGCATGATGGTAAGTGGAAATGCAGCCCAAAGGGATGCACGCTTGCTCAGTAAGAGGCGATTTTGTCTTTAGAAAACGCCCTTGGTATTGACTCCTTTAATGACTAAGATTTTCTCAAAAATTGTCTGTTCTTCACAAAACCAGCCCTTTTTTGTACCATTTCGTTTTTTTTTTATTGGTGATGTAAGATAATTTTTGTAGTAAATTTACGCAGTGGAAGCGCTACTCGGTTGATTTTTACAAGTTCTTTATCTTCAATTTTTTATAGGACTGCCCCCATGTTTCTCGAACTTTAGAAGAGTTTTACACTGTCCGTTGCCAAGTAGCGGACATGCGTAATCTCCATCAAAGTTTAGACGAGGTGACCGTAAAAGATACCCTCGAAGGAGACAACTGTTACACATGTTCGCATTGTTCGAACAAAGTCCGTGCTGAAAAGAGGTAACTAGATACTAATATTGCCCATATTTAAATATAAGTAGATTTTTAATCTCTGAAATTGACACAGTAATGCTTTAATTTTAGGTTTATGGTGTTGTGTCGTTTATATCGTGTTGCTTAGCATAATATAGTAATAATATGTGATATAAAATGTTACAATTATTACTACAGATATCTAAGCACTGAAGTCGTTTAAATTTCATTGAAAACTTTAATTTCAATCCTCTTAATCTTGACCTCAAGAACAGGCTGTGAGAGTTCTTGAAATACTATCTTCAATGTAACCGAATTTACAGGGCCTGTTTTAAGAAGCTGCCTCGAATACTCTGTTTCAACACGATGAGGTATACGTTCAATATGCTTACAATGCTAAAGGAGAAAGTTAACACGCATTTCTCGTTCCCGATGAGGTTGGACATGTCCGGTTATGTTGAGAAACATTTAATGCCAGCCCAGTACCAAGGTATGTTTAATCAAAGATTGATTGCACAATTCGTAATATTACGCAATATAATTGCTCGTCTAGGGTCCGCCTTACTGTTTTGCGAGTGCACCATATCTAATAGAAATTACACAAAATGGTAGACGTCTATTTGTTATTAAAAACAAAGTTTTTCTGCATCAATTTCAATATATTAATTTGATACCGTTTATTAAACCTTTTCTTTTTCTTGTATAAAGCGTCTTATCAAATGATAAAATATACTATTATTTTACTTAAAACTTAGAATCATCTTTTTAAATACTTTTTTAGAAGAGAAAAGAAAATCATCAGAACTAAGGAAAGACGGTGAGAGCAGCCCTAATACAGACAGCGATGACAACTTCGAAGAAGAGCATTATGAGTATGACTCACTGTTTATAGTTATCGCATAGTTATTTTCTAATAGGGATTATGGATTTTCACTCAGTATATGATTTTATAATAGACGTTACTTTCAATACATATTATTGTGTAAATCTAACCATATCGATGATTTTGCTTTCAACGACTGAAATAATTGATTCCAAGAAACAGAATTCTGATCCATTTGTTTGGACATAAAATGTTTTCTGTTACATGTAAAATAGTAGCTACAATTTTTGTACTTCATATTTCAAAGCTTACGATGTGTGAGGTACTCTACAGTACTCAAACTAGTACTGAACTGTGTTTATAGCTATATAAAAAAGCCTTAAATTATGCGTATTTTATAATAAAAATTCTAAAAACATCAAACATCTCCAAAATAATAATATTTTCTGTTCATTGTATCTAAATATATTATTGATAGGTACGAGTTAATCGGTGTAACAGTCCACACGGGTACAGCAGACGGTGGACACTATTACTCATTTATTCGTGACCGTGACCGGACTCGGCATGACCGGTGGTTGTTGTTCAACGACGCCGAGGTCAAGCCATTTGACCCGGCACAGATTGCTGCGGAGTGCTTTGGAGGAGAGATGACGGTAATTTATATATAGTTTTGTCGGCAAGGGTTTTTATTTAGATCCGTTTCAATATCTAGGAATCTTGTAAAATATAAGTGGATGGGAGATCAATAAGATTAGGAGAAAGAATTGAATATGGCTGGGCCACTGGGCACATACCACTCATGACTTGTGACACGTTTCGTCCACCACCAAACTCTCGATTAATGCCCACTGGGCAGATCGCAAGAAAAAAAGGAGATTAAAAAATAAATAAATAAGTGGATGGAGTTTGAGATGAAATTCTTAACGTCATACACGCTGTTTCCGTTTTGTATTTCAGAGCAAAACTTACGACTCTGTTACGGACAAATTCATGGATTTCTCCTTTGAAAAAACGAATAGCGCATACATGTTGTTCTACGAACTCAGCCCGCCGCGTAATCAGCGAGGGTCTGATTCAGGACAACAGGAGGAAGCTCAGGTTGGCATTCATTTTTGTGTTATTCACAAAAAAACTATAAATATTTTGTATTTGTCATCACTAGTAATTCACTCTTTGTTTTCCGTAAATGATTAAAACCATAGAATAATTGTCTATTAATTTTAGTTTAAGCATGACATTTTTATAGAGTAAATTTAACTGTAGATAGTACTAATAAAGTTCTTAGTTTAAGCTGTCATGATTCTAGATGCACTGAAATGAACTCTTCGTACTGATTTATTCTAAGTATAGAAAATAATTTCTTCATTTTTATCAACAGTCTTCCACTGCAGAAGAAAGTTCAAGCTCTAGCATAGAACGGCGAAATAGTGACGCAGCATCGGAGATACAGCTGCCACCTGAACTGCTTAACTGGATCTGGGATGATAACATGCAGTTTCTTCACGATAAGAACATATTCCAACATTCGTACTTTACGTAAGTAGACAGCATCAACTTTGTAAAGGTTTTCAATTATTTTGGACTAAATTGTGGATTGGGTAGATTTATTAACTTTTGGGAATATCATGAATCAATTTTTAATATGAAATATTAGTTAACACCCACTATGAATTTATTAAATTACTTGAATTTAATTGTGATGGCCGGACCGGTTACACGCCGCTATATATGGCGGTAATAGTAAAAAATATATTGAAAATTAAGATAGGAAGTGTTAATTTATTTTTATTAGAAATAATACTCCGGAATAATATAAATTCGAAAACTTTATAATGAGCTCAAATTTTTGTTAAAAGCATTTTATTTAGGCCTAAAAGTGAGTTAAATAAAATATTAAAGATTGTCTTAAATATATTATTTAAAGAGTGTAAATTAATATATTTTTATTTAGGTTTATGGGCCAAATGTGTAGTTCCGTACCGCAATCGCTTCTGACGCTTCGTCCAGAGGTCACTGAAGTGGCAGCGCGGCTCTCAACTTCATTTTTTATAGAAACTTTCATCCACGCTAAAGAAAAGGTAACTTTACAAAACTTTTAGGTTAATTTTCATAGTCGTAATTGTATATCTGTTATTTATATATATATATATTTTTAATTTGCTACATAAAACATTGAAACAACAAACCTTGTTTCAATGGTATGCACCGTATCCGCATCCGTGCCGCGCCCTGCAGCACGAACGCTTCTGCCGCGCACCAGTGCGCAAAAGGCCGCGCCTTATTTCTCGACGTCCTACACTGATTCGGGTACTCCGATTCGACCACCTATACACGTCGCGCCGCCTCTGCCGTCCAGTTTTGCAATAAAAAAAAATAGACATTATATAATGACCTATGTCTCTTTTGTAGCCGACGATGGTGTCCTGGGTAGAGCTAGTCACGAAGCAGTTTAACGCGTCCGCAGCTGCATCTGAATGGTTTTTGGGACATATGGCGGACGATACATGGTGGCCGATGCAGGTAACATATATTCAGTATTGTTGATAAATCACTCCTCAATTTCCCTTACAATTTAAGTTTTTATATGAACGCGGCGTAATTGTCAGTTAGAGTAATATTATGCATGTGTTTTTTTTTCCAGGTGTTAATAAAGTGTCCAAATCAAATGGTTCGGCAAATGTTTCAGAGGCTATGTATGCATGTTATACAAAGATTGAGGTAATATTCAAAATAATATAAAAAGTAGTTTTTATTTAATGTGCGAATTGTTTAAAAAGCTCTATTTATTTTGTAGGTCTAGTCATTGTGCCTTGTATCTACAGGGTATGGAAGAAGGGGAGGATAGTAGTAAATTGGGAGAAACAAGCTGTGTTACTAGGTTTATAAGAATGTTGTTATCTTTGGTAAGTATCGATTTCATGTTGAACGAGTGAACGAAACTAATAGCTCGAAAGAAAGAAAAAAACAATTATAAATAAATACTCGATCTTAAATTCGGTAGGGTGTCATGACATTACATTTTCTTACTTATATTTTAAGTAAAAACAGTGAATTCTTAATTCAAATTTTGAAAAACCGCGGATAAAAAACCATGAAGAAAATTTTATACAAAAATCGAGTGTGTCTCGAATCGAATGTTTTTAGAATTCTCAGGACCTGTCTTTTTTTATAATGAATCTTTAGATCTTAGAGAATTACAGACCTATTGTAAGCATAACAATAGGCTGAATATTACTGTGGTAAAAAAATGTGATTTTTAAAATTCTCATATTTTGTGATTTGTAGTTGACTTTATACGGAAATTATAGTCGTATTTTTTTTAAGATGGAGTCTGGTGCGCGTTCACATCTGCGTCACCTGACGGAGTATTTCAGTCTGCTGTACGAGTTTAGTAAGATGGGTGAAGAAGAAGGCCGATTCATGTTGCGGGTCAATGCCATATCCAGTATGGTAAATTTTTATCTTGGACAAAATTCTAATACGGTACGTTTACTATAATGTTTCCTGTTATTCTTTAAGAAACTACTCCGGTTTTACCATAATTGCACTCTGTTCCTGGCTGATATTTCTAGCCACCTACAGTTGTTTAATAAACCTTAGCAGTTATCTAAAAAGTCACTTAAATTTTAATGTTGTGATGTGATTTGTTATTATATTACAGGTGGAGTCACCAACAGAAGAAGCAGGTAGTGGAAGCGGTAGTGTTAACAATGAATCAGTGGGGACAGGAGACAAATTACGTCCCGGTGCGTTAGACAAGATGGTTGCTCTGGTTGCTGGTTTAGTGGAAAGGTCCAGAGACACCTCTGGACATCTATCACTAGCTGATTCTGATGCTAAAGCTCTGTTACACGCAAAGGTAAAATAAGAACTATTGCTTACAATTTTGATACACGCAAGGATTTTGATCGCTTTTTCTTTGCCTTCCAAATAGTTGGTTAAAAGTGATATTTTTTTCCACAGGGATTTCCATTCCTTTATCAACAAACACGGGACTGCTTGAATTTGCAACAAACGCGTTCTCTGATATTCGCATTGTGTCGCTGGAATGAGCCACTCGCGCAGAAAATTGTCAACATGATATTTCAAGCCATCGCTAAACACTCGGAAGTAAGTGTTTTAGTATAATTGTCAAAATACTCTGTAAATAATATATACTGTAATTAATGGCCTAGCGTTCTTTCTAAGACCCCTACAGTCAGTAGTTTTTCCGTAACAAAGTCATTTCCGTATCACCAATTTAATTTTAAAGAAAAGTTAGTTTTTTTCATGTACATTTGTGTTGTTGTTATTAAAGTAAGAGGCAAAAGGTTGTTTTAGATATCAATACTGATAGTCTGACCCCTTTATAAAAATTGTTAATGTCAAGCTTTAAAAGCACAAAAAAAAATCAATAAAGAAAAACATTTTAGACTGGTAAATTCTGTTAAAAACATTCAGTCAGTTTAGCTGCATACAATTAAATAAAACTTTTTTGCAGAGCTGCGGTCCTTTTTTTAAGTTGATAACGCTGCTAGTAGAAGGAAGTGGGGGTGGAGCGGGTGCGGGTGGCGCTACGGGGGGCGGTGGGCTACCTTGCTTCACGCATCTCGTGCTCGCACGATTATGGGACCTTGCTGACGTGTGTCCTCATGCTGCGCTCGAGTGGCTGGCTATGCAGGTATGTAGTGATAGGACTTTTACGCGTAGTTAATAAAAATAATGTAATTTTAATAAATCGAATTTCTATTTTCTTTATTATTTAATAATAAATTGGTTGTTGTATTGCAGAATCATATTTTTTTATATTGTTTTTTAAGCTGTAGAAATATATATTTTTGTATGAGTCTAGAATAGATCTTACTGTTTCTATATTTAAGGATATTAATTTTTATAATGTGCTTACTTTGTAGGTCTTTGACTTTCAGTAAACAAATTCGATAATTAGAAGAAATCATTATCCCTTCATACAGGTTCCCCGTAATAAAGTGGCCCACGCATGGGCTTTACGAACAGCGGATAGGTGGGTGGAGCCTCAGTTGTTAGCTGCGGGCGCGGCCCGTGTTCGTGCAGCTGCTGCGTTATTACTCGTTGCGTTGGTTCCCTCACAGCACTTCAGAGCCGGCTATGCCCGTTCCAGGCCTCACCCACATCATCCTGCTAAACTACCGGACACTGCACATCATACGCTGCATCAGGTATTGAATCTCGTAGTAGATAGTAGTTTATTTTAAGGACCCATGAAAAGCTTCATCGATTCATAAAAATCTAAAACTTCTTGCTTTCAGCTATGAAATGTTTTTCCCCTTTTTTTAAACTTCTAATTTAACTTATCTGTATTTTAGGTGTACACCATGCTGCTTGGCAAGCTTAAAGCAGCTCGTAAATACACGGATATCGCAGTACACGGCTCCATTAAGCTCACAGCATACTTTGGTGTTATGACTCATTGTGTGGTTAGCCGGGTAGAGAAACTCATGGTGAGTTGATTATGCAAAAAATGTTTATATACATACTGTAATATTGTATAACTCCCACCTAGCTGAATTACGGTTAATTATATAAACGACCGATGTTTCTGTTAGGTATGTTACAACTTTAATAATTCATGCTAGGAATTGAATAAAAGCAAATATTGCCGCCAGTATAAAAACTAATATTCCCAGCGGTTGTGGGTAATGCAATCTACAATCCTGCATGTCTTGAGTTGAATCTTCGTATCGTTGCAAGATGTACATAAAATTAATTGCAAGATTTTCGGTAATCAAGCAAAGCTAGATTAATGTCAACATGAATTTTTCTTTGAACAGTTTGGTCAATACTTCATGGACCTCTGGGATCTGTACCACCCGGGCATTTCGGAACCCTCCGTTGCCGTTCACCCAAACAAGCAAGCGTTGATAACTTTCTGGCACACCGTGTGTGTCGATTGTCCGGAGAATGTACAGCTTATAGTGTCGAACCCTAGGGTCATCAAGCATATTGCCTTTAATTATATTTTGTGAGTATATAATTACTATTAGCCACAATTTCATCTTTTTTTGTTCCATTTCTTAATAAATTTTAAGAAAATTTACAGTAAACTTTACTAAAATCTTAATATTTTTTGTTATTTAGTTTTGCAGAAATATTGTGCAAGTCAAACTTACATCGAACTTAACAAAGAGCTAAGATAGCGTTTTTGTGTCCCTTGTCTTCCTCTCTCTCCCTTTATAAGCCTAATTTCGGTGAAATTAAAAAAAAAAGTTTGTTTCAACAATACGTTGTTAGTATTCAATATTACCTGTTTAATGTATAAAACAGAGCGGATCATGAAGATGGTGAAGTGGTAGCTTACAACCGTACAATGCTGCCGCCTTATTACGCACTATTGCGACTTTGCTGCCGAAGGTCAGCCGCGTTCGCACGTACTCTCGCTCAACATCAGAACATTCACTGGGCGTTCCGGAACATCGCGCCGCATTCTCATTTATACCCAGCGGCTGCTGACGAACTACTCAGGTATAAAGAAAATTACTATAAATTAAAATCCATATTAATATTTATTCATACTCAAATTTAAATTTCGATTACTTTAATTTACATTTAGTAAAAAAGCTTAAAGTGAAGTCCCGTGTCCCCTAGTGGGGTATGGGGCAGATGCATTTCACATCTGTTTCACTGATCGATTTTTTCTTTTAGGGGTAAGTAGGTGATCAGCCTTCTTTGTCCTGCCAGACCGAGTTTTTTTTTTATCGCCGCCGGGAATCGATCCCAGGACCTCTCGGTTGTAACGCTTACGCGCTTACCACTAGACCAAGGAGGCGGTCAAAAAAGCTTAGCATTGTTGTAATTTATGCAAATTTATTAACGATACATGCAAAGATTAAGAATATTTATATTGTTATCACGTCTCTACAACGTCGTTATAAATATTTTTTGTTGAGTATAAATGAGACATTGCAATATCCATTTTCGATTGTCTTCTAATGCAATCATTTTGCATTAGATCTGTGTACATAAATATTCTGTATTTGCAGACTAGCCCGTATTCTGGCAGCCCGTAGTGGCGGCGCAGCCAGCAGTAGTAGCAGCAACAACAGCAACACAACGAACGGCAGTGAAATCGACGAACGTGAGGCTGCTGCCTTCAGACGGAGTACTTTAGCTGCGTATTTACAGGGTATTAATTTATAACCCGTAGCGTGGGGCCGCTCAAGTTACGTCTTCTCTGAGAAAAAACAGTTTGAAACATAATAAAAAATATGCGTGTTTCTTAATTATATAATATACATCTTTTTTCTCTGTTATATTCATAAATCAATTCCATTAAACTAAAAAATAATAATTTTAGTATAAAGTATTGCTTTTGGCTAACAGTCAGCTCCACGGGATACGGTTTTATTAATCCAATTATTACCCCAGTGGTTCAAATGACTTGGTCGGCCCCGTCTAGAAGTTATAGTATATGTTTCAGAAATATAAAATGTTGTTATAAGTTTTTAACATTATAGGTCTAAATGGTCGGACATCATGGACGACATTAATAGCTGCCTTCCGAACGCTCGTGGAGAATGAGGATGATCGATTGTACGTGGTCTATAATGGGGGCTTACAAATGACTTTTGAAGTGAGTAAATTGCTAAAGTAAATGTGAAATTTGTCTATTTTAATTATTATTCCAAGAAATAAAGTGCTTTTAACTTGTAAAGAGGAAAAATTGCAGAAAAACAAGAAATAAATTACAAATAATTGTAATGTTATAGGCACTGCACAGTTTACACGCGGTGTACGTAGAAGGCGGAGCGGGAGCGAGTGCGGGTTCGTCTGTAGGCGAGAGCGTACGTGGAGAGCTGACAGCGGCGTTACGTTGGGCGAGAGCGCTTTGCCGTACGCTACGTACACGCCGCGAGCCTAAAGAAGCAAGGGCATTGCTTCTGGCCTGCAAAGATTGGCCTGAATGTGCGCGACGTTTGCTCACACTACTTAACTTGCATCAGCGGTCTGCGTTGTTGCCTCGTGCAGCGCTTGGTTAGTACCTAGCTTCACACTAATTTGTAATATAAATCGTAATATTAGGCACTTAAATTTTGAGTTATTTATAACCTACGTCAGAAATTGTGGAGGTTCTCAATTATAATTATTTAGTAACAAGTGAAATTAAAGACAATAACCTTTCGACATGATGATTAAGAATATCTCAAATTTAAATTATAGTATGTAGTATATATATACTATAAAATTATAGTTTGTAAAAAAGCATTGAATTTGGTCCTTTCGTTGGAAAGCTACGATTTTGTTAGTAAATATAGTGGGACTTATCGCGCATAGAAATATTATTTATTTACCTCGACATTTCAACCATGTTGCAACAGCCGTGGTCACGAGAACAGTTCAGTTCTATTTACCTGAACTGTTAACAATGAGTGCAAATCGCGAAAGTTTGAAATTACGATGTCACAGATACGCAGACACGTTAAGCTTGTAACAACCATTTTTTTTTTTTTTTCATTGAAAGTTGAAAATACTTATGTAGAATGACTCACATTAATCATGTCGGTAATATATTTCAGGTGTTCTCCGTGAACTTGTAATGATAGGCGGTGGAGCGGCATTAGGCGCGTTAGTTCCGTTAGCAGCTGACGCGCACGAAGCAGCACGTACCCCTGCTCGCCCGCGTGCACGTACGCGGTCACACGCGCACGCACCGCCGCCTCTCTATAGACCCTACCATAAATTTATAGGTATATATGATTTACACTAATATATAATCGTTATAGAATTTCCATAAAATTTATGCTAAGTATAAAATAGTTTATTTTTAACTTAAATAATTTTTCAATTACGACACTCAACAGGTAGGATAAGTTATCCTTACATTGTATAATAATATATCGTTACAGACACGTGTTGTCGTGTGGCCCGTAACCAACGCTGCATGTCTGATCAGCTGGTGCTGTTATCAGCTCTGTGCGCTTTAGAAGCTGTGCCACTACGGTTCAACTACTTTGCAGCCTTTTGGAGAGATATCGCGAACACGCCTGTACGTATACGAATTCGATATAAATGAGTTCTTCGAAAGAAAATCTCGTTTTGAAAATAGGAAAGAATGTGTAATATTTTGATTAATATATTTAAAAGCAACGATATTGATGATAGAAATATTAATTAGTTCTATTTTTAACCGACCTTCAACAAAACCACAGAGGAGGTTATCAATTCTACCCGTAAATTTATCTATTTTTTAGGCGGACGCAAAGCTTGAAGAAATGCTTCTGGAGTGCAGCGTGTTATCTGAATACATTGATGCCGTTCTTCTAGACGAGCGAGAGTCTTTAGAAGATCCTGTTATTTACGAATTTATGCAGCATTATTATCCTAAGGTAAATGTTTACAAATTTTATATTACCTGGTGCTGGTACCCGTCATTACATGTGCATAAGATTAGAAAAAAAAATGGAAATGTTATTTGTCTGTCAATAAGTCAATAATAATATAGTATTAATTTATGGAAGACAAATAAAATGATATTTTAAGAGGGCATTACGCTAGTTTAGATATTTTTCGCACTGAGCGACATAGGTCCGTCCTCTGTATTGCGCTGTAGAAGAATAGTATTTTTCTTGATTCATACATTAAAAAATAATCAGGAAGATTCCATGAATTAGTAAGGGTTTTACTCAATAAACGTTTTTTTAAAGTGTTTTTCGTGATTTTTTTAATAAAATAAAAATCACATAATTGTGAATTTCAACGCACTCCAAGACTATCACATATCCTTCAGAATCACATTTTTTTTTTATTGTTTTGATTGCAGTAAATCCTATACTTTGACCCATTATAAAACTTGCGTTATTCGGTAAAAGGCCTCTTAATGAGTGTGCTTAAATTTTGATTTTCAATATGGTTTTTTAAATTGAATTGCTGTGAATGTTTTACAGGTATGCGGCTCCAGCAGTGGTAGTAGCGAGAGTGGAGTGATAGAGGCGCTCGTGGAGGAAATGAGCGGCCACGGACGTGTCTTGGGACGTGTACGCGCATTGCTGCTGCTGTCGGCTGGCCCAATGCCGCCTGCTACTGCCGCCGTGCTACAACGGGCTTTGGCCGCCTTAAGGTTGCGATCCTTAGATACAACAGGTATTTGTTTGAAAATCATTTTTGTATCAAATTAGATATGCTTAAATATGATTTTGAAGAGAGATAAATGGATTCATAAAGAAAGAGGATTAGGAATATCCATAGACAGTAGATTGATATTGATACATACACGCACATATATGCTTACCTCACACTTCTATTTTTTAAATATTGTAACCCTTTTTTGGTCTTAACTGAAAGAATGCTGATTTTTAAAAAGAGTTGAGCCATTGTTGCGTCTTAACCGAATTAAACATTACAAAGTTATTGTTTCAAATGCGTAGAGAATATGTATAAAATATGTATATACCTACCTATACCTAACCTCCCTCTACGTTCAAATGTCTACTTTAATCTAATAAATTATATAGTAACCATAACGATCATACTCACAGAATTATATACTCCTCGATCAGGGTTGCCAGTAAAATAAAAATATGTACCCTAAAATATTTTAAGAAATATTTGTATATTTTCGATCAGAAAGAAAAACTTCATAATTATGATAAAAGGGTTCATGTGGGTTTTCTTTTATTTATTGCATAATTGCAAATTGTCAATTCGCCATCTTCTTTTTCACACACCATGGGCAAATAAATAAATTACACAATTATTATATAATTTATCTACTCAATTAATACATTTCTTTTTATTATTATGTTTATGTGAAGATTTTGTGTCGAAATAGAAATTCTATTGAGAATGCTTTATGATTATTTAAGCTGTTTCTGTATATCGTTATTCTAATTGCGTATGATTTATGCAGAAGAGGAGCTAGTTGAAGGCGAGACATCAGCTGAAACGATAAGCGAAGTAAGCCGATGTCAATCTCCAGAGGGTAGTGAGGCTGAAGAGATTTTGGAAGACCTTCCCCCTGACTCGGATGACTCGGTTGACGAAGAAACGTCTACGCCAACCAGGCCCGCGGACTACAGCGCTCAACTGACAGAAGCTATCGAGGCTCTCGCAGATCGTGTCAGACACCTGCCCGAATGAGTGTCGGTCACCCCGTGGCGACTCACGTCACGAACACTGAACATGTTTAACATATAAAAGTGTAAGCAAGTATATACGTGAATTGGTTATCGGAATCGGACTTCAGCCGTTCCATGTTACGTGCAGAACTTGTCAATGCAGTTCTTTATAAGCTCAAATCGAAAAGTAAATTGAGATTTCACCATTTATTCGGCATCAATATCTACGTTTTAATAATCTTATATATCTATATCTTAATAAAGGATTTGTGTTCTACATATTAGTCTTGACACGTTGTTTCTAATGCTATATAGGTACCGAGTGTAAGACCACTCTCACTCACTCTCAACTCAATACACATACACTGACATTAAACTTGGCCAAGTTCACCATCAATATAGAATATTCAAGATAACAAATCCTATTCAGAAGTATGAAACTAAAGGGTTTTGTTTTCGGAAATGGACTTGTTATACCCGGTATCTTTCTTATAAAACAATTTTTGAGACGAATTAGAATTCTGTTAGATTAGAAAAAGTATGTGTAATGAATCGTTGTTGTTTACTTGTTTGATAAATTTGTATATAATGGCGTTTGTAAAATTGGTGTAAGCATGTTTTAAGTATACATTCCACATTTGACATCACAATTTACACAGATTAATCAGAATTTTTAAAAAGACTGTTGGTTTTTCAAATCAAAAGCGAAGTTTAAATCGACCTTTATGTAAGAGAAGGCATATCAAGAAGTAACTCTACGTCTTGTTAATCCCACCAATATAAAAATAGTTTCACATGACATGTATTTGCGTGCATATATATGCATAAAATTTGAAAAAGTACATGGCAGAAACCTATTTGTTATCCTCATTCTTCCCAAACTAAGTGTATTAGGATTGTCTGAAAAAAGTCAAGCCACCTGGTAGCTTTCATGAGATACAAAAACACAAGGCATGGTGGGATATTCCTCTTTTATAGATCTACAAAGTCCGCGGTGGTATATAATTGTCTGCCTTAGGATAGCTTACTATACCCATTCCATCTTTTATTTGCGATACGAAGTTCGCATGGTCAGCTAGTAACTACTTTAGTAATAATAACTAATACAATATTATATTCGTTAATGGATATAGATATAAATTTTTATTAAGACTGTATTGTGATTTTAAGCTGTAGTTTGTTTAAGAGTGTTTACGGCGGTTATTAATTTCTTGTGACAGTTATGTTCCGAGACTATGACTGGCATGAGAATATCGTACAGAAGTATCATTAAATAACTGAAGTTGCTGAATATTTCGTTATTATATGAAAATGAGCGTCTCTCTTACATAAAGTAAATGTGCGTTTCAAACTGTTTTAAATAAATGATGTAATACACTACTTTTCAAAATTATGCTACGGCTGTGAATGGTTTCTTAGTTTAAGTATCAAAGTTTAATCCCATCAAGTCCTAGATTTTGTAATTGTATCTAAGAAAGTTTAACCCGTCCAACGATATTCACAAAAGAATGTGAACTAATGACATGTTTTTCTTCTATTCACTTATAACATATTATAAGTCAATGGATATCATTTTCGAATCTTCATAAGTATTGGAATTTAAACAATAAGTCTGTAGAAAATATTTAAACTTAACTATTTTATGACAAGAACTTAATATGTATAATTCCATTTGAGCCCTGACTCTGTAAACTGCATGCCTCAAATAATTTTGATTTATATGAACTTTATATTATAATAATGAGCAAATTTTGTTTTTAAATTTATTTCACAGGAAAAGTAATAATTTATCACATATTCCTATAGTACTTAGATGTTGGTATTTTAATTAACTAAGCCTTAGAGTACTGGTCTAAGAGCCGTGGAAGATCGACCTTCACCAATCTGAAATATAATTTATAAACAAATATGCCTATAACTTGCCTATCGAAAAGAGTTCATACCTAAATACATACATAAACTTTATGTAAGTATGATTTTTTGCAGGCAAGCCTATATGATTGATTTTGTAATTAAAATATCTTACCTATGATATCAATTTCAATTGGTTAACAGATCCATGTAGTTACCTATATTGACTTACCTTTTCACATCTACTTGCCAGGTAGCCATGCACAGAAATAAGTAGGCAAGCCTCCCTAGGCATATTCTCTGTGTTAAAAGCTATCAATTGAGATAAAACTCATTCGGTTATCACAAGAGTGAAGGTGATGAAAGAAAATTGATTAAAATTAATTAAATTAAAAATAGCTATGAACACTTCGATAGGCAAGTTATCATAGGCATATTTGTTTATAAATTATATTTGATAAAAAAATGTCTCATCGAGTTATCAGATTGGTGAAGGTCAATCTTCACGGTCTCCTCTACTATACCTAGTTCTGCAAGGCTAGAAATTTGATTACCACCAACATATTCAATACAATCATTCATAGTCGTTATATAGGTATATTAAAGCTTGAAATTATTGTTTTTTGCACTGTCACACTTCAGAATATATTTCCTTAGAGTATTACTATGATCATGCTTAATAAAATAACAATGACGCTGACCGGACTATATTACTTTGAAATGTTTTGTATTACATATTGTCGTTATTGTAATTATATCTTAAAACGAAAAATAAATATGATTTTATTTCTTACACAGGAGAGATGATATGATATTTGGAATTCTGCTTCATAATATAATAGTTTTTTAGCTAGCAGTAATCACAATAAATCCATAGGTATTCACGATAAAGCAATAATTAGTCACATAAATGTTAATCTGTATGAAACTGCTACTAAATTAAGCATTTAATGAATATTATTGAATACATTGTTAGAGTCACTGTCGATTTTGTAAAAGGGTTATGATGTAATGTGGTGCTAACAATCAGTTGAGCGAATGGTTATTGAAGACAAAATATTATATAGTATTTAATTTTTTCCCGATTTTAGAACTTTTTAATATATTGTAACATATTGTAGCTACACACTGTAATTAGTTTATTATTTTTAAGTCTTAATTTGATTTTGCCGCAAAGAACATATTTGCAGTTAGATCTTGTTTAGTGATATGTACTATACTTAACTCTTAATAGAAGTTCAATTTAAAAAATGTGTTATTCTTCATTTGTAAAATTTTAAAATAAATACTGTAAATCGGACTGAAAAGCCAAAGTAAACAGTATTTTATACAAAAAAAAAAATTATTTCATATTCCTACTGCCTAATCTAAAATTATAAAATTTAAATAAAATACATTTTATAAAGAACAAGAGAAAATTTACATTTTATTTAGATAACTGGATTATTTTACTTTTAATTTCTAGGGGAAATTTTTCTATATATGTTTTAGCACAAGCTAGACAATATATTTTACAATAAAATATACTACATTCTTTATTGATACACACAGCCTTGTTGCAAATTGCGCAGTCTGACCCTATAACCAATATTTCTCCTTTCCCTGGTGGACTGAATGGATCCTTCATAACATAACTTGTGTACTTTAATTCTATGTTCCTAGAAAAAGGTGGTTGAGTTCCTCTATAGTTCACCTGCTCTTTAAGATCACACCTACTGCATCTGAATTCATAATATACCAGTTCATCACTTTTTATCCTTGGTGCATCCATTGCTCTGAAAAAAATGCATCTTAGGTTAATAGTTTACATAAAGTACTTATTTTTACACAAAAAAATACCTACATATTTTAGATCTTAAAAGAAATCACAAATCTACTATTCACTTTTTTGCAATTCTTTTGGAGCTTCCATTGGCCACCAATCTGGTCTGACAGCTTCAGCAATATATTTACCAATATTTAAATTTTTAACATCTAGAGCTTCTTTAGTTCTGACCAAGCCAATGCCATAATTAAGAGCAACACCTTTGAGCTTTCCCAAATTCAACTTTGGATTATTAGTGGCTGTTATAATTGTGCCTATTTCAATATTTTCTTTTATAGTTTCTGTAAATTTTAAAGGCATTATTCGCTTACGCACAACACCTGTATGATGAATTCTAGCAGTAAGTTCTTGACCTATATAACAGCCTTTATGAAAACTAACTCCATGGAGATAATCACAGTTCACTTCTAATGGAAAGCTTAAACCAGGTGGCAAATCATCTGCACCTTCACTTACACCAAGTCTATATCTTAAATATCTATATCCATCTTCATTACTTTCAACAGTAATATCATCGCATAAACCAGATGCAATTTGAGTTCCACTCATAGGTGCTACAGAAATTAATCTATATCCCAGATTATTTAATCTTGGGTCTTTATAGATATTTATTTTATCCTTAATATTTAAATTTTTATCAAATATTATTTCTTTTGGAGATATGATTGCCCACAATTTATACTGATTACTATCAACATTTTCAATTGTAACCTTTCTTCTCAATTTGAATACTTTTAAATGTTTTTCAAGAGAATTTATAACTTTTTGATCACATTCAAGAATAAACGATGGATCATCGCTCCATTTGTATACTAAAGTATCGAAAAGAACCCTGCCTTTGTTATTTAAGAACATTGCATACACTGACTTAGCCCCTTCTTCAAAGTGACGCATATCATTTGTAATAAGTCCTTGTAGGAACTCTGAAGCTTCATTTCCAGTAAGTTTCAGCAACTTTTTACTTTTAAGAGGATAAAGGATAGTTTTTGGAGGGTTATTAGAATTATTGTGCATATATTTTAAAACTTGTTTAATTATATTATATGGTTTTTGACCAAAATATTTGTTTACCCGATATAACATAGTTTCACATAAAACTTATTGCTAATTAAATAATATTTATTCGTTTATATCTATTTAGTAATTTTTTTAAATACCTAATTAAAATTTTAACGCACGAAAACTAAACAATTTACAAACCAGTTAACTGTAAACTCACTCTAGTCACTGTCTGACGTCTGTCACTAGTCATTACTCACTATTGCAAATTAATAATTACTATTCTGTTATCTGTGTAAAAACAGTACTTCAAATTCGTTAAAAAAGGATGGCATATCGTATTTTCGCTTAGAGAATTTACCCTATGGAGATGTTATAATATTGAATCGCCGAACTATTTTTTCTGCCATTTTTTGCGGGAGGAGAGGTTTACATGTATAGCACACTACGGCATTTTGAAAACTACGCACACAGCAAAGCTTTCTATAATTACAAACGCACACCAAAAAAAAAAACGTACTACAGTGAAAACAAAATACACGCATTGATAATCAGCGTGTATTCATTCAATCACCTCATGTACACAAACAAAGAATGCTAGTGATGTGACACACTCATCAAATGATTACATTAATCTGAATAGAATGAGAAAATACCTTCATTTATTTATTTAATAATTTAAACTTATAAGAGAGTTTAGTAAATACTAAATGAGAACAATGTATAATAATAATCTATATATTTTTTATTTGTTTTAAGATGTACTTTTAACGTTATTTTACTGAAGTGATCAAATACTTAGCGCTCGCAACATGGTTTAATTTATTACGGGTATGTTTTTATAACACGACTGCCAAAAAAGGAATGTATTTTTTAGAGTTCATGTATCAGCAGTTCAGCAGTTAGATTAGGTTTCTCATTTTATACGTGAAAGAATTTAAAAAATCGGTCCAGTAATTTCGCTCACTAAGTGTCTAACTAGTTAAACACTTATGCAAACCCACGAACAACCCGCTTTCCCGCTTCCGCTTTTGGAACCCAAAAACATAAGTACTAAGCAGTATATAATATATATATATATATACATATATATAAGAATGAATATATATTATATATATTCATTCTTATTTATTTTAAGCTATAGATAGTATTAAGTAACTTCCAAACTTGTTTAATATAATTTTGTGAAAAATGTACATAAATATTTCTGCTCGAAATTGATTTTTGTAAATCCTTTAATTCAAATGTAGGTGTTTTATATTATATTTTATGATACATACTTGCAAAATTAAAACATTTATTCATTTAACACAAAAAATTTTTTTTAATTATTAAAAAAATTTTTTTTAAATTAATTAAATATTCGTAAAAATGTATTTTTTACGAAAATCTTAAATTAACTTAAAATACGTTGTAAAAAACAAAAATATCGTGTACTTACATGTGATATGTGATTCCTTGAGCTTTATTCACTTTAGCACCAAAATTTGTGCACTTTCGAAACACACACGGCGGCATTATACATAGTTTTGTTCAACGGTCACGGACGACTCGGTCTGTGGCTTGTTAGAGGCAAACCGATTGCAACATGAGACAATTGGGTTATTTATGAATCTTCAACTCGGGCGCGGTAGTAACATATCTACACACTTTTTATATGTAGGCTAGGCTAATCTACATAAAAATTATTGAGGAATTTTTTGATCCCGTAGGTATACCTGTAAAATGTATGTTTAGTAAGAGGTAATTTTTCTTGAGAGAACTTTAATAATTTTTTCTCTGTTACTTAATATTTTAACCAATTGTGTAACGGCAACTGGCCAAATGAATGTTGAAAAAATGGGTTTGCCATAACATGAAGTGTCATATAGTCAAAAACTTCCTTCATTCTAAGTCCTTTAATTTCTGAAGAAAATCGAATCTCCTGTGCTTATTTTCTCAATGCCTCATCATAACTGTTTACGAAGCGCACGCAACGGAAACTCAAAAGATTTTTTGCCATTTTTGCAACTTTATCATTAAGGCTTCGGTCTTATTGGTCGTAGCGTGATGTTATTATAAATAAATATTTTACTTCCTTGAAAAAATTAATAGTGTCAAAAAAATTATTTATCATACATTAAAAAATCCATTTATATTTTATAGACACACCCTAACTTTTCTCTGGATACACCTCAGGGATACAGAAACAGTCATGTCATACTTACATAATACATATATTTATTTCAATATAGGTATATTATATTAATTTAATATAGGTACTTATAATATAGCAATTCAAAGCATTGCTAATAAATCCGTATTATAATTAAAAATAAAATAAAATTATAAATACATACCTATTAATATTATAAATGCGAAAGTTTGAAGATGACCTGCTCGTTTCTGACGTAACGTAAAGGCATTAAGAGCCATTTTTACTGGTCGTATCAATTCATAATTTGATACCCGGTGACCTGACATGACTGATCCATAAACATAATAATACAATAGTTAGTAGGTAAGCAGCAGCAGAGGTACCGTGTATAAGCATATTGAAATGGTCATAATAAATATATTATGTACCCACTTAGTGAAATTAGATAGTACCCTACGTCCCCTAGTACCCTATGTCCTTTCTCAACGTATTATCTATGTTTGTGCCAAGTTTCATTAAAATTGGTTCAGTGGTTTAGGCGTGAAAGCGTAGCAGATAGATAGAGTTAATTTCTAATTTATAATATTAGTATGGATTTAGTCTGAGATATTTAAGTATTCATTACTTTAAGGAAATCGATACACATAGATATCTCTGTCACACTCAAGCGCACAAATAATGACCTCGCGCTCATAGACCTAGTGACACTTTATGTGTGTCTGGGGGGATGTTTGACCCCTCCAATTGGTCTGTCTGCTGACCAAAAGTGTTGAAATAGTTCCTTAAGTGTCGTGTACAAAAATCAAAACTGAGATTGTAAGTAAGAAAACATTATTTTTTCTGGAGCTTTAAAACGTCTGGTAAGAGTAAGCACCGGCGGAAAGTGTCTGGTAACAATTATTTTTAATTTGCCATAAAATTCTTTACAACATATGTGAAACGAATTAGGTAAAGCGTTCAAAAATATTTTGTTTAAGATAAGTATTATCAAAGTTGAGCATTTTAGTTGACGTATTTTAAATGTAGCGTAGATATCTGAGCATAAGCATCTTATTCTAATTTGTATGGAGATTGGTTGCAGATTTAAGGGGTGAAGCTTGTAGCGAAGGTGGAGCCGTGTTCTGCTCGTGTTCTATGGAGACTGTTACTAGTTCTGTGGTTAACGTTGGTTCAGATTTAACAGAAGTCGTATCCCGTTTACTTGGAGAAATATTACTTCGTTGCCGTCTAGTCTTCTTCAAATATGGCGTTACTTTCTGAAAAGTGCATTGCATATAGACATTAATGAATTATAAATTTAAAATATATTGTGAATAAACTTCAAATAGATAAATATATCAATACATCGCATGAGATAAGTAGATCTGGTATAGAAATCTTAACTAACATTTATAGTTTATTTGCGAAATAGTATGCTTTCAGGTCTAAATATTAGACAAAATGTTATAGAGATAGATCGAACACTGGTGAAAAGTATATGCTTCTTACTTCGGCAGATGGGGTCGCTGGTTGCTTTATTTAGCGTGTCTTATGTCAGTTGTACTAAAAATGCAGCGACATCTAAAGATTACACTCGCTTTAACATCTCAGTACGTACCTGTTGAGGGTCATTTAAATAGACTCCAGTCCGTCGTACGTTGAAGTCGGGTGCAGCCAGGCACCGCACTAGACAAAGTGCAGCTGCGCATGCCCAACTAGCCCATACGCCCGCGCTGGCCGCCCGAGTAGCCGCCACACGGGATCCAAACGACCATGACGTAAACCAGGCCCGTTCCAAATACGGCTCTACTGACGAACAGCTGTAAAAACCAATATAATGCCTTTTGATAGCGAGTATCAAATATTTAACAATTGTTATTACAAATAAAAATTCTCATGTATGGACAAACAATCTTCAAAAATCGGTCCATTATTTTAGAAACAACGATGCCACAGACACGTTAAACCCTTTTATATACCCGTTATAGCACCCTTCTTTTTGCGTCTTTACTTGAAAGGAAGAATAGTAGGGACTTATAAATCACAAGTGTGGATTCCCGTAACCCCTAGTGGAGCATGTGGCAGACATGTTTTTGAGTCAGCCCTGATCGTTTTCTTTACAGCATAGAAGTATGTAGTACTTACAGCCTTCTGTGCCCACCCAACCGAAACATTTGTTTCTCTGGGAAACTCTGACGCAATACGCTGACACGTAAACCACTTAGACACGGAGGCGGTTGCGAGGCAAGTAGCACATGATAAGGTGGTACTTCACAAATCATCTATTCTTAATCCATAGTCATACTGTTTCTGACTTCTCAAACAAATTTCCATGTTACTAGATGTATGATGTACCTATTTGATTCTTTATCGATACGAAACCATGTAAGCTGGTATGTAGAGAGTCACTTTATTCTTTTATAAGTTTTAAAAATGATGATTTGAATAATTAGGTAATTAATCTGCGCATTAGTGCTGTTTAAAAGGCATAGAATAGTAACTTTTTTAAAAAATTTGAGCATAAATAATACTACAATTTGTCTCTCTTAAGTCTTACAGAGATTGTATCATACTTTAGGCAGTAGTTTAAAACTTATAGGGTTAACTCACGTTGTTACATTCGTGACGTTACGAAATGCTAAACAAAAGTCTGTTAAGCCATTATTTGTCTTCGTAAAGCTGAGTCCAGTCACTATCACCATTACGATGGTGAATATCAATGCTGGAGGCAGGATGCGCCATGGCTGGCTTAAGCTGGAAATAAAACTGTAATTTATAGTGTGACAGAATGTTTCTGTGTGGTAAATATGACTATTCGCTTATTTGAATCTATAGGACATGGCCCTCCAATATTCAGACCGAAGTTTTAAAGACCCAATTATAAGATATACCTTTTCAATTGAAATTGTAGGCGATGCTTTTAGGTGAAGCATGTAGAGTAGGTATGTAGAAAATGAAGAGTAGGTGTACCTACCCAGATCTAGAACGACCGCCTCCGGGACACATGGTAAACAGCGCTGCCCAGGCCGCTGCAACTATCAATGACATCACTGGCATATATTCAGCAAAATCGCAGTCTCGATTGAATAATGTCCGGGAAGTGTCAAGCACCAAGCGGCTTTCCATTGCTGGAAACAGAAATGTTGGGATGAAAAAAACATGCAACAAGTTTTGGTACCACTTTAAACATTGCACCGGTTTGATAAAGCATATTCATAAAGCAATATATTATCCAGTAGGAACTTGATAAAATATAGCAGCTCAAACCAGATTTAAAATTTGGCTTCTTTTTACTTTCCCTTTATTAAATAGATACTTAGTTGTAGATACACCGTTGTGAGTTTTATATCGCTTTAAAGTTGTGTGCGCACCTTGAGTACACAATTGGTAAGCTAGGAGATGTTAGAGATTCAGTTTCATTATTTTCGACTTAAATGACAAGGAATTGCGAATTTTTATTTATAACATTCCAACTACGTCTTCATTTGCTATGGATGTATAGTTGTTTAATGTCCATTAATTTTCTGAGTAGATTTTATTAGGTGTTAGGTGAACCTACTATTGATGAACTTACAAGAAAAATCTTTATCATCAATATCGTTTGAATTTGTTCTTGGAATCTTCCATTCCGTGTCATTTTCACTTGTTTTTCCATCTTTGAAATCAGTAGTATTCATTTGGACGGGGTCTTGAGCATTAGTATAGTTTCCGATTTGATTCAGCGCATTTTCTATTGATACATCTACCGTCTTGAAGCTTAACCGGCGCGGGAAGAGTATACAGTTGTTGTCGACTAATTCCATAGCATTTTGTAAAAACACGTAGTTTGCGATACCGAAACCGGCCGCAAACGCGTAGATGATTAAATGCCATGCTGAAAAGAAAAGATCTGGATTACTTCATAGAGCTACTTGGCATATTTGGTGTACGAGTTCGAGTTCTTAAAAATTACTGCCTACAAGGCATGTATTGTATTTTATAATACTTATTTACTTCTCTCTTAATTGTCTGTATATAGGTACCTACTAAAACCAGGTAGGTAAATTAGTCCTTGGAGGCAATATTTATTTACAACACCTCATCTAAATCTCCATTAAATAATAACAAATAAATCAACATGTGACTAAAAATTGATAACTAAAAATGTAGGTGTATATGATCGAGATATTGTGTTAATAATTATTAAACTATTATCACTTTTGTCGAGCACTGGATATCCACTTATTTATTAATATAAACAATCGCTGAAGAACAATAATAGTTATAAATATGTTATAAATATTGAGAATTGCATGTTGCAATTATTCTTAATTTTGTATAACTATATTCGCTCATTCTTAACAATGCAACGGATTCTGAAGACTGAAGCATCGTCTGTATTGTATGAGGTATAACAAGTGAAACTGAATACAATTTAAAATCTCCCAACATGTTCATCTATACACATAAATAAAGTTGGGGCGTCTGTTTGTAATATTAAAATAACCGCTTCATACAAAATAGATGTATTAAACGGTACATTTACCAAAATAGCATATTTTTTTTACAATTTTTGTCTGTCTGTCTGTTTGTTCCGGATAATCTCTAAAACGGCTGGAAGAATTTTGACGGGACTTTCACTGAAAGACAGCTGATGAAATAAGGAGTAACTTAGGCTTACTTTCATTTTAGAAATCAATATAAATAAATAAAAAATAACTATTCCGGGCGAACGAAGTACATAATACATATCTATTATTATTCGGCTGTTCGCTATTTTACTTTGTTTATAGGCTATATAATATCACGTTACAACGAAATTATCGCGTGAAACCGCGAGGCACAGCTGTTTACAAAGAATATTGCCTCAAAAATAGAACAACAGATCTCCTTTAATCTTAGCTTAGATTCATCTTGATCATGCCAGCTTTCAAACAAATAAACCGCAGTATAATCAGTACGCTAATTTATGTTAGAGATAAGGGGTTTTCCATTTACCATTAATCACGTAAGGCTTGAAAGGGGGGAGGGGTTCGGCAAAAATCACGAAATATTACAAGTGCGAGGGGTGTAAGATATCCCGTGTATTTATTTAGACATCGACGGAGACACGCCAAAATTATAACAGCCATCTTTTTGCGTCTAAAGAAAAATTATTTACTACTGAAACTTGTTAACCAACCTTTCCATGCTTTGAGCTGGCTCGATGGCTTTTCTTCCAAATCAAATTTGTTATAAAGTAGAATAGTCATTTTAGAAGTTGTTACCTGTTCACATTGTTATCTGGAACAAAAGGAAAATCTTGTTACAGGTAGGTATACAAGAGTGTATTGGAAGTTAAAAATCGGATCATTATGCAATATAATATTATTTATACATGGATATATATATATATATATATATATATATGTGTATATATATACATATATATAGTGTGTGTGTATATATATGTATGGCATATCTATCATTCCCTTTAAGGACGAAAAATATTTTCATATTTAATATCAAATTTTTCTGCAGTTTCTATAATTTAATGTATAAGTACCTCACTAACAAGTGTATTATTCGTTATTTTCCTCTAGTAAAGAAAATAAACATATAAACAGAAATGTAAAGAGGGAACTATCCAAAGTTTTTATGCCTTACGTATTCTTTTGTAATAAAAATAAACCGATATTCATTCAATTATTATCCCTAGAGAGACTGACTAATTGTATTGTTAATTAGTATAATGACCGTAAACCATAATTAAACAAGCCCATCGAAGCCTATTTTACGGATATATCCTTATTAAACATGCGACATTTTCCAACTAATCAATAACCAGCCTAACAAATTACAAAAAATTATATATACAATTATTAGTTAACATTACCTTTAACCACAATGTATATTAAAATGTTACATTGTACCTACTACAATTTAAGTACTTGTAATGAGTAGATATAATATTGTATATTGTGAGTAGGTATTGTTACATAGTTTTGAATGTTTTTGTGTCAAGGACCGAGGTCAACCTGCTTTTTAGAGTTCCGTACCCAAAGGGTAAAACGGGACCCTATTACTATAACTCCGGTGTCCGTCCGTCTGTCAGGAAGCTGTATCTCATGAACCCTGATAGTGTGACAGTTGAAATTTTCACAGATGATGTATATCTGTTGCTGCTATGACAACAAATACTTAAAAAACAGAATAAAATAAATATTTAAGGGAAATCCCATATAACAGACATGATTTTTTTTCTGTTTGGTACGGAACCCTTCGTGCGCGAGTCCGACTCGCATTTGGCCGGTTTTTTATATTAGGTAAATGAACTGTTTATCATTTTTAACTGCGTAGGTATTAGTAGACGATGAGAATTGTAAGCAAAGATTATAAGTACTTTAGGTATATGATGTTATGGATACTACTCCATGGCGCGATTGCTTGTGCGTGGTTACGTAGGAGTCAACCGCTGTGTCCTACCCACTAAATTCCCACGACGCCATCAACCTCGCGATAGAAGAGGATTAGCTATGTCAATGTCATATGCGATTTGCCGTATCCATTATTTCTGATTGTGAGACTCTGTTGTTAAGAGGGATCCGGGTCGGCTTTTTTGTCCCACTCCACCTTTTCTTTCACTTGAAGAACGGCCTCACAGAACCCTTGAAGAGTTCTCCAGGGCTCATCGTTATCGACGTCTTTCACGGCTTTTATCTCTGCCCAAGACACGGTGGCTCATTCAGATACTGATTGGGCCGCCGTGTCTTTGGCGCCGCTAGTGCAATGGTGGTATGTAGGGGCTCCCCTACACCCCCGACTGTGTGAGTGCAAGTAACTCCTGAAGCAGTTATGACCCGACAGCATCTGTAAAAGCTGAGGCACGAGTGGAGTCAGCAGCTGCGAGGCTACCTAATTAGTAATTAGCTTGTGATATATCAGGATCTCAGTACACAAGAACGTTGCTGAAATTGGCCATAAATATCGATTTTAAGGATCCAACTGAACGCAAACCAAGCACTTAACTTCTTAAATTTGTATGTAGCTATTCCACCTTACATCAATTAAAAAGTGTGATTCACTAATATCACTAATACGCACACATTAACACTTAACAAATCATCATGAGCTGAGATCATGCGTTGTGAGAGCAAAATATTAGCAAATTTTGATTTAAAAATATATAAAAATAATAGTAACAGTGGTCACAGGCCAGCTTATATCAAATTATACGTTTCTTGATATGAAATTACTAATATCTACCTACGAAGGTACCTACCTATCTACTTATTTTTCTACTTAATTCTTTCCTATTCTAACTTATAAAATATAATGCGGCCAGAAAACAATTCACAACCTGAAAAAGGTTACATTCTAAATTGTTAAATATATAACAATTAAAAAATAAAACAATAATTTAAAAAATTGTACCTACCTATCCTAAATACCATACTTATTTAAGAAAACGTCTATGGGTAACTCAAAAGCTTTTAATCGAATAAGATTGCACTATACACATCAAGGTTGTTGGTTTCACAAGTAACCCATCACGGTCTATAATTAAATTCAACTCGTAATCTCGTCAACTGTATGACGTAATTTCACATTCGGTATTGTGTTTGTGAATTGTGGCAAAGCGCGGCTAAACACAGCGCGGCTAAACACAGCGCGGCGTTTACTTACCAACTTCTACAAGTGTTCAAAATTTACAATCGATAAACAAGAATGGTTTAAAGATTTGATTCTGAAAGTCGTTCATTTTGAGGTATCTAATATATTCTATTTGCCGTCTATCTAGGTTTAGATACCTATATTGTAAAACAACCTTCCTATCTTATATTAGTTGCCGATAACTTGATAAGCTGCATGTGTACCATGATAGTAACCTTATTTTTATACGTAGGTGTGCAATTTTTGATGGCGGAATAGTTATTTTATTTATTTACTTTATACCGGTAAATCTACAACCAATTTACAGTAGGTATTTCACGATACATTATAACATTAGTAGATAACAAATACATACCTATAAGTAGTTAGTCCCTTTGTTACTCTTAGTTCATAAAATTTCAGATACCTACATGTTAAGTAAAGATACTTATACAATTTTTAAATAGATACAATTTCTCACACTTAGGTCAATAGTAGGTACCTATGCTGGGGCAGAAAATCAACTGTTGGTAAATTTGGACTCGTTGCCTTTTTTTCCCCAAGCGACGAACTCAAATTCCCAGGTAGGTGAGTATATTATACATATATTCTCTATAAGTGACTTATCGATCTGCGGAGGCGGCTGTCTTGGCTAAGGACGTAACAAATTCTGTAGATAACTTACTTAACAGATTAAGTCTCCTGTAAAATATTTTTTATCTACTAGGTAGTACCTACCAGAAAATTTATAACAATTTGTAACAATAATTATTATCCTTCTAAAATTACGTCAGGTTGTTTGCTTGATCAGAATTTCAAGGTTGAGTGTTGAGACATTAGATTTTTGAGATATATCTGCATGAAGGTTTTTCGCAGAATTTTATTGAATTATTTTTAGGTAGGCAGGTACCTACATACGAAAGTGTTATCTATATCTTTAGAAGAACTAATATTAGTCAGTGATAAGAAACTGACAAATCCCTACGTATTCCCTATTATAAGTAGGGAAACTTATAATATTATATCCCTACGAATAATACGTATTATCCGAAAGAAACTCTGTTTGTCTGTTACGCTTTCACGACCAAAACTACTGAATCGATTTTTATGAAATGTGGAGAAGGAACGGCTACCTTTTATCATCAAGGGCTTGAAGGAGTTAAAAATAAGGCAAAAACACGCGGAGTCGCAGGCATAAACTAGTTTAAAAAGGAACAGAATGTAAACTTATCTCCTAACATAATATTAATTCAGATAGATCGTACACTTAAAATATCACATAAGATATATATACCTATTATTATAATCATTACTTACTAGGTAGCTATGTAAGTTTGGGTGAACATAAAATTTTAATTAAGTAAAGAATGAAACATACCTTTTATCAATAATCATCAACGTATCATCCAATTTCTAGTGATAAAATGTATTGCATTGAAATTATTTACATTCACATTGTATTTGCGGCCTCTAGCAACGATTGCAGAGCGAAGACTGCAGGCTGCAGAGTTCAGAGTCAGACTTCAGACATTAGATTCTAGTGGATCCATTATAAGGTATTGGTCTTTGTTCTACGTAACATTTTGGCCCAATTTTCTATAGCAAATTTAAAGTTATGAAATAGTATGAGGTTCTTATTGTATATTGTATACAGAGTAATAGAGAACACGATATATTACCCGATAAAGGCTTTAACTAACCATAGGTTGTTTTGTAACATCATGCAACGATAGACATCTGTGGATAATGTTTTTTAGTAACACTGCCATCTATTGCAAAGTTTTAGAACCAAGAAAGAACACCGCCAAATCCCTGTCATTGTCTATGTCTCAACTCGGTGGGGACAAATTAGATCACAGAATATCTTCCCTTTAGTAAGATTATATAAATTGCGCGCTAGCAAACTGTTTTTTTTCACCTCGATAATTCATTAAGGGTACTTATTACTTAAATATTTTTTTAAAAGCAGCAATCTCTTAATATAAATTGATTTCATTCAACAATATTATTTTTTAAGACGACTGATAACGATAAGCTAAGAGAAATTAAAATAAAACGAAATTAATTTATTTGGATTTTGTTTTATTCAGATTGATGTTGAATATCTGATTTGATAAGTGCATCAGATAAGTTAATAAAATTACATCTACGAAATATTATGTATTATATGGTAGGTATATTATAAATGACATGGGTACCTACTTACTATACATACTTACGTAAAATTATTATATTTAATATTTATTTAACTTCGGTGACCGATCTCCACCAACACGATAAGTAAGACCTATATGCAATTCGATTTAATACTGTTAAGTGAGCTTAGAGTTAAATCTAAACCAAGCAGTCTTAAAAATCCATCAAACGCCATTAATCAACAGAATACGTAAGGCCTAACACATATGGGGCATCTATCTGTAGCAGCTAAACAACGACGTAAACAATCAGCATGGAAGAAATGGGCACAGGGTGTCACTCGAGCTGACTTCATAGCCCCAAGGCATACGGCACATACGTCTTCTAAAGTGAACAGTTCTTCAGGTGTCGCACGTCGAAACCTGGCTAATGAATCACAAGCTTCGTTGAATTTAACCAAAACCTCTCCAAACTTATATCGTCCTTGAATGTATACACAAACATATGCCACGAGAATGGCTAGCCTCCAGCGCTCACTCCATGCTAAAGCTGGGACTAAGGGTACCGCAATAAGAGTTGTAATGCTCCTCGCCCAGACTCCGCAGTATAAGGCTTCCATACCTTCGAGTCTTTCTAACTTTAGAGCAGATAAGGTTAAAGGCCATAACTCTAGGAAAGTCTTTTCTGTTAACAGGTAATATGTTCCCGTGATGAGAGTATAAATCAAAGTTGGTCTATAGTGCTCTAATCCCTGTTCGAGACCCAGGGTTAGGAGTATGAAGGTCATTGTAACGATGAAAGTGACGGCTTTGGTCCATTCGAGGACAATCTTTGTAGCGGACATCGCGAGGTGTTTCACTTGAGAATGGCGTGTGACGTTCACGTACGGAGTCCAGTCTTCTTTAGTGCAAATTTCGCGTATGTAATTGACGGAGTAAGTGATGACGTTGTAGAACATGAGAGAATAGAGGCAGGTCAACCGGCCGCTGGATACAAGAAGGCGGTCGCAAGCAGTGAATATTAGTAACTGAAATAATTAAAATTGCGTTATATTTTATGCATAATTGATACATGTATATATTTAGAGCAATTTATTACGGTAAGCCTTATGTTATACTCCATCAAAATTATAAAAAATTTAAAAGAATGGTAAATACATCTTATAAGTATGAAATCCCGAGAGCCGTGTGGGGCAGACACATTTCTGTATTTTCTGCTTTCACTGGTTATTTCCTTCACAGACAATAAAGTGATTAGCCCAACCGAAATCGACTAATTAACCAAGAGTCACTTACCTGACTGATCATAGTAGAAAGGTTGTTTAATTGTAGAAATATTCGTTCAGCTCGATCGATAGGGGCATAGGCTGCTTTGAACACGACTAAGACACGTCCCATCGGGGCTCGCAGTCTTCTTATTACTTCTGAAAAAGGAGGTTTAATTAAATAAGTTATTTTTACGTAAAAAATACTATCGATTTCTTCTACAACGGCATATGTATATAATATTATATACATATGTCTATGTAAGAAAGAGTAAAAAATGAAAACCGGATTTTGAAGGCGCACAGGAAAAGTATAGGAGTTTTACAATTTATTACTTTATGATTAAATACTTATAAACAAAATTACAAATACAGCCAAAAATATATAATTAATTAATAATTATAAATAATTAATAAATAATATAATAAAAAATAATAAATAATATAATAAATAAAATTATAATATAATTAATAAATAATATAATTTCATCGCTTCTCTTGTTTGCAACTCTAATTATTTTTAGGAACTTAATGAAACCGTAGGCTAAACGCGTAGCCCATGACAGGACGAGATGACGGAGCATAATGGACGTTCTTTGCCCCACCTGGGGGTCATAGGGTTTTCGATGTAGAAGTCAGTGAAACCGTGACTCCAATTTTTTTATTTATTTAAAACTGAACCCATCTGATAAGTAGAAGTAGACAACTTTTTAACCAACCTTCAAAAAAACCAAAAAGGAGGTTATCAATTCGACGTGTATTTTTTTCTGATGTTCCACTCGTACGTCGCCATCCGTAGACCGATTTGGACGAGTGAGGTGTCAAACGATAGGGTAACTCGTCGAAGTGGTCCCATTTTTAAGATCAATAGTTTTCAGAATATTGAAAGAACAGTTTCACAATCGGGCGAGAAATCGCTGAATTTCGCATGACCACGTCGTGCTTTTTTGCTTATAACTCTATGATTTATAAATCATTATCAATCAATTAGATGTTTTTAGATTAAGTATTAAATTTGCAACAAGAGAGAATAAGAATCAAGACTTACTTTGACTTATAGTTTTAGAGATATTGAGGTTATAAAATCAAAAATTGGAAAAACTTCATTTTTTACTTTTCAGTGCGTTGAGGTTGGTTTTATTTTTTTGTTTAAAATTAATTTATTAATTATCTAGTTTTAATATTACTATGGTTTTAACTTAATATGGTTGTAATTATACTAAATAGGGGTCAAATGTAGGTATTTTCTGTTTGTTACAGTGGAAACCTCCGTTTGTGGCTGTCACTTTGTGTTGTCCACTGAAATGTCAAGTTTCCAAGTCAATAGATTTGCATTAATTATATTTATTTTTAACGGCCTTTCCTTGGATAGTTTATACAAAAGGTACGTCTAGTAATGAAAAAGATAATTAAGTATATATTATGTATTCGAATCCATATTAGCAATATTTACGTATATGAAAAACAATATATCAATTAGAATTAGAAAAGGTTTTTTTAAGATTTTGAATGGAGTAATAGTGTGGAGTAATAAAGGTACAGTAAATCGTCAATAGAGGTACCTCTTGTTAATATCCAGTTTCGATTTTTATATAATATTATTAATAATTCAGGGATACCAAAGCACCCCAAAATTATTTTAAATCTTACTTGTCATTACAATTTTTTTTATATCTAACTTTAAAAAAATTTCAAATGGTAACCTTTTGAATAAAGCCTTCCAAGTACCAACTAGGATTCCAAGAATATCGCTTAGAGACAATTTAATATAAAAGGGTAACATCGCTTGAAAGTAAACAGTTCAGAGCTGGACTCCTCTGGAAGAAACACTTCAGTATCTCTGGTAAGATACTTTGAATTATCTCTTAGTAGCTACATACGAAAACATAACAACGTCTACATAAAGCTATATAGCTCGTTCAAAAAAAAATATAATTTAGAAGTAAATTAAAAAAAAAATGAGTCCGAATCTCGTAAAATCAGAAAATAAACTAATAAAATTTAAAAAAAGATCTTTATGATATTCATCATCGTTTACTAACGTGGAAAGTTAAGCCCTGTGTTGTGTTTGACTCCAAAAAATAAGTAAAAAGTTTGGTCTGACGCACGAATTCTGGCGGACAGCCAGCTTCCGTTGCCCCATTCAGCTTCACTTCGGCAATGACCTGACTTTCTCATACTACTCGCAAACATAAACAATAATATAAAGCAAATCATACGTTGTAATTGTTTTTAACTCCGGATAAATCTACGCGCTATTATTTCGACGATCTATCTTCTTGAATTTAATGATGTTTTCAATTTTTAGCTCTTATATAAATAGGCTGCGTATTACTTTAGTAATGTATTTAATATTCCATATCTACCTTCATTCCTAAGCTTTCTCTCAATACTTCTCTTTACTTCTAACTTTTGTAAAATTGAATTTTAAAGATCTGACTCATAGTTTTTAAATTAATGTCACATGTTTCTTCCCACTACACGTTGCTACTTACTCATAATGTACAATTATAGATATACCAATCCGTTAATACGAGTGTGTGATGTGTGAAGTCCCGTGTCCCCTAGTGGGTATGGGGCAGATGCACTTCACATCTGTTTCACTGATCGATTTTTTCTTTACGTGATAAGCATCTATGCCCTGCCAGACTGAGTATTTTTTTATCTCCACGGGGAATCGAACCCAGGGTCTCCCGGTTGTAACACTTACGCGCTTACCACTAGACCAGGGACGCGGTCGGCGGACTATCGTTGATACGAGACTGGCACATATTATACTTATATACCGATATATATTCTATTTGCGTGCCAAATATCATTCAATTCCGTTCAGCCGTTTAAGCGTGATTGAGTCACAAACATATATTTCATAATCAGAATGCTTCACGCAGACATGACATACTTAATTTTAAAACATTCATAAATAAAAATTTAAATTTCTTCAAATTATTCTGTGAAAAAGTGAGTCTTGTTAATTTACTAAAATAAAATAACCTCGTTGGTCCCGCAGAAGTTTATTAAATTCCTTAGAGGCGCTAAGGAATCATGTTCCAAGGAATCGCAAGGAAAAAGTTGGAATTTAGACAGCTATAGTTGATAAATTTCTTGTTTGTTTTCAAAAAATCAGTGAAACAGATGCACAAATTAATGTGTTTGTTGCGAGTAGCGATAAAAATATGGAATGCACAATGTTTGTGGTTCATTGCGTGGGAAGTTGAAGAAATAACATAGATCATATTGGCAGACCCTCATGTTTACGAAACGTTAATTTTTATGTTTATTTGCCGGATAACTCTATTTTCGTAATCTACGTGTTGCACTTAACAATGCAATATTATTTACAAATGAAAGTATAGATTTATTCCATTTAGATATAAGAAATGAGTTCGGTTTTGACAGAATTTTAAAAGTATTATTTAAATTAAAAGTAGGTACACTAGAAAATAGTTATAATTTGTTCTCGTCTTTAATGAAAGGTATGGTTTACATACATAAAATTACTCACTTCGTGCACATTTCACGACTGCCGGGTACCACCTGGCAGGATACCGATAGTTAGCGGAGATCAGAATGGGGACCACGAAGCAAGTGTAAGCAGCCATCAGCCAGGCTCCTCCAAGAGCAACAAGGAGCCCGCGAGGGGCCCAATATGGTAGAAGCAACACCAGAGAAATAAGCCAAACTTGAACAAAAATATTTTTTGTTAGCCGTATGAAAATATTAACAAATTTTTTACTCTTATATCGCTTTACTTATTGTCATTGCCCTTTTTATTTACGTTACATGTATTTGGTAAATTGTTTATACAATTACAATAATTTATAGTGGAATTAATTATTATTATATTCATAGGTAAACGTATTTTAAACAATACTTATTTAAAATTAAAATAATTAGTGCAAATATAAATAATTTTATTTACTTTTATTTCATTTAAAAAAGTTGCGCCTACAAGACTGCACCATAATGATCATGACAAAGAACCAATGATTATAAGCCCAAAATAGTGTCGCAATTTTAGGAAATTATTATATTTAGGGCAACAATAAATACAAAATTCACTTGTATCTTAATTTTCATCATTTAGAAACCTGAAGAAGAAATAAAAATAAAGATTTATTTACTGTTCTTACCAATATTTGCAATTTTGTCTTCAGATTTAATATGAATTTTCGAGAAAGAATCACTTCTTATTCGTCCACGAACACGAGATATCATTCCCATTATTATTGTTTACAAGTCAAAAGTCACAATAAAATTGGTATTTATGAAACAAAAATGTGAAAATGAAAACGACTTGCGCAATAATTCACGATACGGCTAACTCGTGTGAAATATAACGTGTGAATGCTGAATAATTGGGTGGGCGGTGAGACGCGCTAGGGCGGGCGGCCTTTGCGCATAGTGGCACACACTGAACTGTGAACTCACGTACAGTGCCAATATTCGAGTTATTTTTCATATCAATCTGCAGACGAAATCAGTACCATATTATTTGTAAATACGGACGCCGAACAATTCTTATAAAAAATAATATTGATCGCTTGAAACTCGTATAATACATATTTTTACTCTAGTTCAATGACTCCACGTGATTTTATTTTTATTGTGAACTCTGAAAGTTCATGAGTGAAAATAAATAATTTTTAAAATGGAATCATTTCTTATGCTTCTATATTAACAAGAAATTATTTTCCAGTTTAAAAAAATATGAATACTCATAAGTTTCTTGACGGTAAGCTGCTAGAAATAGGCATCTTTTCAATTAGCATTAGGAAATTTAAATACCGACAACTATATGAACATATGAATTTTAAAAGTAGATTCGTAACTAATAATTACCTATCTAGTCTGTGCAATGTGCATATTGCGTAGGTATTAAATTCAGATAAAAATAAATGCATATTAATATCAAACAATCCGCATTCGATGATGCATGGACCTCATTTTGTTTACGATTCTTAGAAGCTTACGATGCTTTGTCGACAGTAATTGTACTGTAATTTTATTCATATCCAAAACTAATATAAGTAGTTTGAGTTGCAGGACTATCAATGTAATATACCTAATGTGAATAGAAATCCTAACTAAAATGAGCATATTTGATATCTATACATTTTTTAAATTTGATACAAAGACAATGAACTTATATAATCCAGAAGAGCTCCTCTAATAACAATCCACTCTTGATAATTGGAGATATGTTGCGCGATCAGGCTCATCATAATTCTTTATATAACTTTATACGTAATATTTACTTTTCTTTTTTATTGAAATGATCTGCAGGACTCCAGATGAATCCTATTATCTACATATTGCTAGCCAGCACCTCATGCTTGGCGCACTACAGAGGCTCTCAGGAACGAAACCTCATTGAAAGGAAGGAACCACTACTGCCCGATGGGTAACGTCGATGGATGTTGCAGTTTTTCGCTTTGGAGTTATTTTGCACATTTTCTTTATTTTTAATGTATGTTGTATATTTTTGTTAGATGTTTTATTCAGGTGTCACGTTTCGTCCTATCTTGACTTTATCAAATTACAGTAATTATAGTACCTACCTACATCACATAGCTCACACTAAATCTAGTAATACAATTACATATTATAATAAAAAATAAGTATATGTCATGAATAGATGAATAAATCTTCACAAATTTTTGTTGAGATCTATCTCGATCAGGACAGCTTTTAAACAAAAAACTAGTTTGGAATTGATCCGTTCGTTTAGAAGCTATAGATGCCACAGACCGACACACAGACACGTTAAAGTTATAACACCCATACACCTATGAGAAGATTGCATGAAACTTGAAACATTGGAAATATGGAGAAATATAAGATATTTTCAAAATCCAGTGATCCGGCCTTTATTTGAAAAAATGTTAAGTAATACAAATTGAATTTTTTATAAGAAAATTTATAAAAAAATCGTCAGTTCTCCAATTTTATTTTAAGCTCATATAGATAGCTAAGCCATAAAGTGGCTTCAAATGTTTCGAAGTTGTTATTTGAATATGGTTGAATCGACGATGTGTTTTTTTTTATTAAATCAATTACAGAATCCTGGTAGAATGTCCCGTTTGTTTCAAAGCTCCTTGGCTGCTTAACCCAGACAACGGCAACCCAAAGTGCAACATCACAATCGGCCACAAGAGATATAAGAAATGTGATAGAGGCTCATACTTAAACGAAGTGTGTGGTCGCCGGGATTGTTTCAGAGTGAGTAGAATTATTATTTATTCTATAGTAGAAGCCATTAGGTATAACAGCGAAATTTCGTTGATTGGTCTTACAAATTATGGAAACAAAAAAATATATCTAATGACTTTTTAAATTGGCATCTTCTATATTTGGGAAAATCCTTTAAAAGTACGTTATGCACTCTGAATCTTTAAAAAAAAGTATCATAATGAAATCATAAAAAATATCACTTCTACTTTTTTTTTCCATGAAATGATCAGAGACGCACAATTTGCCTATGTCTATATTTTTAAAGTTTACACTTACAAAATATATTTTCAGGGTCCCGGTGAACGATGCACTGAAAAAATGGAAGACGACGAGTATGGAGCAAAATGCGCTTTAGGTTATGACTGCGATTTTTCGTACCACGTCTGCACCGGCATTGATTATTCGATCAGAATTCACGACCGTTTGCCGTTTCTCTTTCCACTAATAGAAGGAGGAAATAATGCGAAATCTATGTTAATGTGAATTACGCTGTCTACTATAAAGAAACTACACTTATAAAGAAATCTTGTAATAACTGCCCAATAAATAATTAATTTATACAATCTGCTTTTATATGTACGAGTATATGCTTCTATTCAATTTCTTTATCCACCTTAATTAATCTTTTTAAAAAACTTCAAAACAAAGGTTTTCAATTCGACTGTATTTTTATATGTTTGTTACCTCAGAACTCATTGAAAGCTGGTGCATCCCGTGCAGTCTCATTTAAATTTGATCAAAATCTGTTCAGTAGTTTTAGTTACAATTGGAAGTCGTTTTTTTATTTATAATCTTATGATTAACTACCACTTACCACTAATATTAAAATGCGAATGTCTGTGACTCAATCACGCTTAAACGGCTGAACGGATTTGAATGAAATTTGGTACGCATATAAAATATGCTCTAGAATAACTAGAGTACATTATATACCGGTAGTGTGTTGCTGTAGAATAATTTAGAGATACGATTAGGTATACTATTTTTCAACTTTAGTACCTATAATTTTTTTGCATATTGCATATAAAGTAAAGGATATCATATTTTAAGTTATCCTTAGGAAACTATCCCTAAGGATAATTTAAAAAAAAACACTATAGTTTATTGTAATTTATGTTTTATTTTATACATTTAGAGATACGAGTATTCTGTTAAATAACAACGTTACGACGAAATTAACGCGGGTGCACAGTTCTTAAATTATCGCGTCATAAATCACGTTAAAGGAATGTGACAATGCCGCGCATCTCGTTATGGATAAAGAGATGCCTCTTAAGTCTGGGACGCAATTGGGTAAAATTTATAAATTGTTAAAATTGTGTTATACATTAAACTCGCGTCATAGGTACGTAGTGTATAACGGTGATAAGGAACCTGCGCCATCATGAGACAAAATACTATTTTTAATTAAAATTTATTCTTTTTTTATCTTTTGATTTTTGTACGGACATGATATATTGGTTGACAATTCAAAATAAATGGTCATTGTAGTATTCTCTAAGACACAATAACTGAGAATTGAGATTCACATGCCTGTCGGCACTCGGCAGGCCAGTCCGTCGACACTCGACCGTCAGTTATCAGACAGCGGACGAGTCGGAGCGGAGGCGGGTCTCTGACAGGCTCGATCATCGGTGTCGTCCTCTGCGTATAGTAGCTTGATTACATTGATTGAAACATTAGATCGTACCAGCGTCACGGCCCGCCCGCTGTCGACCAGAGGCCAGAGTTCCAGACCATTATATTGACCGCAGTCAATCCCCTTGTTTTATTATCTAGTCTCATAAATCTTTCCCCTCTGACCAAAAAATTGAGTTACTTAGTTTTGGCGCATCTTTAAGAAAAAACCTACCTATACCTGACCATGGAGTTTACGGAGAAGGAGAATAATTTCTATGTACTAAAACATTAGCCCGCTTGTTCCTGAAAAATTTATAATTGATTTTTCTGCCAGCAGCCACGCTGCCGTCGGTAAGTAAAATCTGCGAAGTTAGCTGCTGCCTGTTTATAGGTACTATGTACAAGTAGATGAAGTTATGAAGTTAGTTGAATTGAGACAATTTAGCGAACGCAGCGCTTCACTTATTTTGTTCATACCTCTGGGACACTATTTTCTACAGCAATCGTTCTCCTTCTCTCTAACCTCCATGTACCTGACACTGATGGCAACTTGGTTTGCAGGCTTACGATCAATAATTATTAGCAAATACAGAACACTGACTGACTATTTTCATAAATGTATAGTTTTGGCGCCATCGCAACAACGAGCACGTCATGTTTTATATAATTTTCTAAAAGATGTGTATTTTCGAAATTTTATGTGTGAAATTGGTGTAGTTTTAAGCATAAACTGTTCAAAAATATGCATAATTAAAGGAAAGTGTTATAATTCAGTAAAACATGACATTTTGATGTGGTCAAAATTCCTTATACTTACGCTACGAAAAAATTTCCGCCCTTTTTCTTGGGACACTAATTTTTTAGCTTTTTTTAATTGCTGATCTGGCTTTCTTTTAAAAATTGAGTTGGCAACACTGCAATTGTCACAGTTCGCTTGCACACTGCACAGTGCACTATGGTGCATTTTAGTCGGGGATTTCTAAATTTCATTCAGTTGTATAATTTTAAGCCCCGAGTGTAGTTATGTGTTTCCGCGTAATTATTTAAAGCTGATATTCCGTTTCTTAAATCACTCGTTTATATAAATCAAAACTAGAAAAAGATAAGTTTTTTAATGACAGTGCGTTTGCTGAGTTAGCTCTTACTAAAACAATAAAATGTAAGTGGTATTTTTTTTATTAAGATCTTATTAATGGCTGCGGTTTTTTATAATATTTTTGTTTTGTAGGAATACCTACTGTTCAGTTTGCGGTTTAATTGACGAGGAGTATGATGAAAATTCTGTTATCCGACACGAAGATACTCCAAAACATATATGTAATATGATATTGAAAAACTATAACAATAACAAGTACGTACCTACATTCTTTTGTTCTTTCTACGAAAGGATAATACTGATAACTAATAATATGATTACAATGACATCCAATACTTTAAAAAGTTAATGAATTTTTGAAATCACTAGTAGCTTTCAGTTTAATCCTAACAAACAAAAATAAAAATATTTTCTCTATAAAATTTTATTTTAGTTTTAAAATACTTAATATTTATCAATTCAACAGATCACACTTCAGTAGAAATAAAGATGGTGTTGTAATTGTTGGTCATGCAGAAAGTTTACCTATGGAGGATGCTACAACTATGAAGGTTGAAAATTGTGAACAGCATAAGATACGAGTGATTGTTAGTACAATATTTTTGTTTCTGTTTATTAGCTAAAAAATTTATTTTGATGCTTTGATAAGATTCAATTTTTTTAGCGCCTTGTGCGTGGGTTTGACATTTCTGCCCATCTAAGGCTACTCTTTCAATAATTATCATACATAGACACAACTTAGAGTTGACATCAAGAGATTATTGAATAATGTATCCAAGACAAATTGAGCTGTATAATATATTTAATAACTTAGTATATTTCTTGTATAGGTAAAACCACAACAGCAAGTACAGTTTATGTTTGACATCAGTAATGATTTGAAGAATGACGATCTCCTTATTGTCGGAGTACAGCTTGCTCACCCTCAACCACAATTTCGTATGCAGAACAATCCATATGTCTTTGGAGAAGAGCCAAATGTTATTGAAAAGAGTAATTATTATATTTTATTGTTCATTTCAGAAGTTTAATATCTAAAATCATGCTTTTTAATTATTATGTCCAATGCTAAGTCTATACAGGTTTTGTTTATTTAAGCTGAATGTTCAGATATTTATTTCTTGAATATTCAGTTATACTAATTTTTTTATGAAGTTTATGAGTTTAATAAGTAAAGCTCTCAATAATAGTTTAAACAATTGTTTAATACAGTCAACCCCATCTTTGACAGAAACATCAATCAAGGGCAAAGTGAGTATAAATTTTGAAGCAGCAGATATTGGACGGTATGAAATGCCAATCATGTTTACATTTCATCGAGAAAGGGATAAAAAAAACCTTATTTTTATCAGAGAAATGGTAAGAAACTATATCATGTTTAAGTATATATTTTGATAATAGCTGAAGCACAAAATTTCATCTGCATAGAGTTAAATAAAAATTGTTTTACTTTAATTTTAAGAAATACTTCAAAATTATTTAGAGACCTTTAGAGATCAGTATTACAATTTTCATTGATTGATTAAAATGATATTATATAGCTCAATTACTTATTATAATTAATCATATTATGCATAATATTTATTAAGGAAGGCCAATCAACTCATTGATATATATGTTGATTTGTAAAGGTGATAATGTAAAATAAGGGCAACTCTGTCCTTTATAAAAGCTTATTTAAATGATGATTGATAGACTGAATGAATTCACAGGTAGTGTTAGTCCAAGAGCACAGTGAATCATATCCAAGCATAAAGTATCCATACACAAATGATATCTGGGAGAAAAGCCTGAAGCAAATTAACTCAACTTCTCAAATGTATGTATTGTGACTTAAATCTTTTGCAACTGCATTGTGTACTGAATTAATACATTGTGGGTAATTTGATTGTCAATAATAAACACATTATTAAAGCTCCATGTTACTATGTGAGGATTACACAAATTTTTAAGTGTTTCTTAATAAATTAGTCTACTTTTTCTTCTGTTTTTATGTATTATTTTAATGTATTTTTTATACTTGTGCAGACCAAACACAGGAAGTTACAAAGTCCCTAAGTTATTGAAAACTCTTCTACCTCTTGGTCTGGAAGAAGATGTATTAGAACGCTCAAAATTATCTTCAGAGTTACGTGATCAACTCAAGCTTGTTATGGTTGCAACTAGGTGAGATTTAATTAAGTTTTGTCACTTAATGCAAGCAATAAAAACATAAAAGTTTAATTTTTGGAAGTACAAATGTTTTATACTTGAGTTTTTGTTTTATACCAACACTTTTTTAATCTTTTAAATACCAAGAGTTCTTATATTAATTATTCACCGCAAAATAATGTTACGTGTTTGTTTTTAGATTTTAAAATTAAGTATATTATGATTCAGATGCTTGTACCACACACTTGAGTGGAGTTTACAGAGAACAAAAATAGTTTGTTTATATAACTAGCTGAAATGGAAATAGTAGTCACAATATATTTTGAAAACTTATTGCAGATTTATAAAATACTAGCGCATACCTGCGAAGTTTCACTACATAGTATAAAACAAAGTCGCTTTTTCTTTCCCTATATCCCTTTGTATGCTTAAATCTTTAAAACTACGCAACGGATTTTGATGCGGTTTTTTTAATAGATAGAGTGATTGAAGAGGAAGGTTTTTATATTTGTTTTATACCCGCGCAAAGCCGGGGAGGGTCGCTTGTTAGTATATAAGTATCTCACCTGCCTTTTTTAATAATTAATCATAAATTAATTTAATTATCTGTATCTCCAGCACTATACATTGGATAACACTGAGATATAATGGTTTATTAAATGATGTGTTAACTAGTTTAGAATTCTTAGTTATTATTATTAGAAATTAAATATTTAATCTAAAAACATCTCATTGATTGATAAGGATTCAAATTTCATTGGGTGTTGTACAAATAAGTACAACGAGGTCTCGTAAATTTTAGCAGTTGTTTCAGACATTTGGTCCAATATTCTAACAACTATTCAACATATAATAAATGTTTTTAATGATAACTACGTTTTCTTGGTGCTTTAAGGAAAAGTATGTTTTATAAAAGAGTTTGTAATCTCCTTACAATTTCTTCCAGAAATATCATAGAGGAGGGTTATACTAAGAGAAATTATGTGGCGTTTTTCCACCATATCTTGTGGTGGGAGGAAACTATTGCCAGGATTAACTTAAGGGTGAGGATAACCTTTTATTTTATATTAATTAATTTATTATTTCAATGTAACGAATTCATAAAATGGAAAGTAACCAATTCATATCATATCTTAGCATGGATATTGAAATCTAAAACAACTTAATTTACTTTTTTACAGTTTTATATCATAGTATATTTATTTCTTTGTCTACTTCAAAAATATAACATTTACGAGTATTCTATCTATTAATATAATCAGGCTATTATTATTACATATTATAAAACAAAATCGTCTGCCGCCTCTGTCTGCTCGCGATAAACTTAAAAAGACGATGAACTGATTATAATATGCAAAATTATCATCAATAGATAGTGATTAACGAGGAAGGTTTAAGTATATAATGTGTCACGTTTTTGTGTAAAATGGTTCCAAATATGATGGGAATTGTTGGCAATGTTGGTGAAAGTCCAACCACCTGGGTGGGAGCTTTCATCGAAAACGCAGTCTAATCCCATTGAGATATAACAAAACATGATGGATAATTCTGAGTATGATGGGATATTCCTCTTTTATTGATCTACAAAAAAGTCTGCGATCGTATATATCTAGCTTTTTATAGCGATTTTATATTTTATTGGCGAAAGTTGGTTGTATGAACTCTATTGATGAATGATGAAAACATAATATTCGAAAAAAAATATTATTATAGAAATACAACATGTTTGGTGTGAACTTGGTGCAAAAAGATCAATCATTCTGGCTTGAAGTACCTGGGCTAGCTGAGAAGCGACCTTCTTTACTACGAGGTGAGAAATTATTGTAAAACTATGGTCTTGCCATTTTATTTCTTTTTTGTATTCTTTTCTTCTCTTTGTTGTATTGGTTGGTCTTTTCAGTGTCTGACAGTGTTTTATTTTCTCGCAAACTGAATGGCTATTTAAAGATTTTAGTCTTATAAAGCGTAGCCTGAAAAAATCTTTATTTAACTCATAAAGATAGCAGAGCTTTGCACTTTTGGGCTGAGTTTTCTAATTTGGTCATAAAAATCAATATATACGTTATACAAATTCCTCGATGACAACACAATCGCGCTTTCGTGAAAGCTTTTAAAAGCTTCAGAAAGCTTTTAATTTTGAAAGGATTTCGGAAAATGTTTATGATAGTCGACTGTTTTTAAGGTGATCGTGTGTTTCTCCGTCCACAAGCCGCGTCGGAATTCCTTTTTGAGAGCACCATAAAAGATATTGACGAGAGTACTATTTTGCTTACTGGTTTAGATTCAAGGTAATACACGCATCTGAACCTCATATTATATAACTTCATCTATTTATTTTTGTCATGTTCCAATAGTTATTCAGTATGATTTATTGTTTTTCGTTTTTTATAGCTTTTTCCAGCACTACAGCAGTGAAGCATTGTTTGATGTGCGATTTCTCATGTCCCGTATACCGATGGAACGAATGCATGAGGCCGTCCACAACCTGTTTACGTCTCGACAAGACAGTAGAGTGTTTCCCGTCCCACTCAAGAAGAAAAAACCCATGAAGAAGATCAATAGGTTTGTATGTTGATATTTTTATAAGTTAGATAAGGATTTTTAAAAAAGGTTATGATAATATGTTTCTTATAATTCAAACAATAAATAAACAGTTGAAGCAAGTGCATTACATTATATCTTATCTCATTCTCTTAATTCTTTAATATTAAATTTTATAAGACTAAAGAAATGATATTTAATTTTTTGTTTGTAATGAATAAACGTATTAAACTACTGGACTAATTTTAAAAATTATTTAATTTGTAGGAAGATTGCTTAAACGAATTAAGTCGTAATATCCATAATATTAATACGCGAAGCAAAAACTTTGTACCACTTTTTACGAAAGTTGCGCGAACGGCTGATCGTGAAATTTGCCACTGATAGTTTATATGGAGAATAAGTGCATAAAACTATTTTTTTTAAATTAAAATATATATTACACACACTACTGCTTGAATGACACAACATACACATATACCTGACCTAATCTTGAGTCGTGAATTGTAATCGAATTTCGACCAATGGGCGACCACTAACTAGTACCTAGTAAATTATAATCATATAATCCTCATAGCTTCTACAACCAGCTAATAGCTAGTAACGATGAGCAGCGATCAGCCGTGGAACACATAGCATCAGGATCACACGGTCTTGCGCCTTACATCGTGTTTGGACCGCCCGGTACTGGCAAGACAATGACCATTGTTGAAGCTATTATACAGGTAAAATATATTCATATGAAATCCACCTAACATTAAATATGCATGGTTGTGGGTGTGTTCGTTTGTGGCGTTTGTGTTTTTTATTTATAAAAATCTTTGAAAAGAATTGTGTACTTTTATTCAAGTAGATGCTATCACGAGCCACTGCTAATGTTGTATAATCGCTTCAAAAAATTAAACATGCTGTTTTTTTAAATAATTACCCTATTTCTGACTTGCTAACCCTATCTGCAGCTGGTGGTGCAAAACCCAATAAACCGAGTGATGGTCTGTACGGACTCCAATATGGCGGCGGATCACATCGCTGTGCAGCTTCTTGAATATAACAAGAAACTGAACATAACCAACTTCCTCTTCCGCGCTAACTCGCAGTCTCGTGAATGGTATGTCGCTAATGCCATACATCGATTTGTGTAATTTTTAATGAGTGCAAATAAATGTATGGAACAGCGATTTTCTAATAATACATTTACTATGATGCACCTGCTGTGTTGCTTGCAATTTAATAAAAACTCACATTACATTAATCCAGTGAATAAAACGCTTCACTTTTAAAATAATAAAAATATATTTTTTACTAACAATTAAGAAGTTGTACCATTTCACGGCTGTATATTTATCGAAAATTGGAGAGAAAATAAAAAAAATTAAGGAAAAAAATTCTGTGGTCAGTAGAAATGCGTCTGTCCCATTCGACAATAGGGGGCTTTGTCCCTCGCACTTTTCTTTAAATGGAAGGGTACTCTTGGAACGTCTGCGACTCGGTAAACCTGGAGATAAATATAACTAATGTCTGTTTTAGCTTAGAAAATTCCTAAGTGATGTGGTGTGTTCCTAGTTCCCTTTACAACAGTAAGAGATAGGTAATCACATAGACGTCTTCTAAGCTAAGTTAAAAATCTATGTAAGATAATAATTTTACAGGACAGTAATGCCGCCGGCATTAGCAGGCGTGTCGAATGGTACAAGTTACGAGACGTTTTATTCAGTCAGCAACGTCCAAGTGGCTACGTATCGTATATTCGTCACCACGTTGCTTCATGCTGCAAAATATGCATCGTAAGTACAGATTTTACCATATGCTATATAAACTTTATTAACCATCAAAAGTTTTTAAAAAAGCAACAATTAAACCTCCAAAAACATACATGCTATAATGTATGGTGAATAAACTTGCGACAGAGCAATGGTTACGGAGTCAACTTTTAAAGTTACATTAACTTTCTAGTTTATTATTGAAATTCCATAGGGTTTTTACTTTTTACTCATCGAAAACTATCAAACCTATTCTTTTGAACGCTGTTTTACAACAAATATTTACGCAGAAATTCATGGTTGATATACAGATTGCGCAGCCAAGCCGTGAAAAAGCTTCAAATGTCGCATCTATTTGTGGATGAAGCTGCGCAAGCGTCTGAACCAGCTGTGTTGGTCCCTGTCACAGGACTTCTGTCTCCCAATGGGAAGCTCATTTTGGCTGGTGACCCGCAACAGCTAGGACCCGTTTGCATTTCCAAAGAAGCGAGACAAAGAGGCTTAGGTATGTACTGTTGAGTAAAACTTTTTTGACATTGACTGTAGACTACAGCAAGACAAGATAATATATTATATTTAACGAATTATCTTATTAACTAAATAACTAGTAAATAAGTACCTATCACTTATCTGTGTTTTAGTGTAAAATTTAAGGAGAAAATAAAGCAAATGATTTTTCCTCACTACATACAAAAATCTGTGGAAAATCAATTTACAAGAGTATTTTTACATTAATAACATTAGGTATACAAAAAAATTATTTCAGGTCACTCGCTGTTGGAGCGTTTACGTACGACATACGTCAACATGTACGAAACAGACCCAGATTACATGACCATGCTCGTACAAAACTTCCGCTCCGATCCTGATATATTGGCCATACCTAATGAACTCTTCTATGGAAATAACCTAAAGGTAAAGAAGAACTTCTGTCATCAATTTAAAGTATCTTACAAGCCTTTAGTTTCGAATTTCTGATAATAGATAATAAATGTAAAAGATAAAGAATACTTTTAACGGACATAGCTCAAATGATTTTTTCGTTTCTTAATATTCATTTATTTTTAAATGTTTCATTGTCAATTCATACCTACCATAAGTAAAAAATGGATTTTGATAAACTAATTCTTTTTTGATATTTTTAAGAGACATTGAGTCTCAACATTTTATTCACTGGTCTGTATTTTAAACGTGTTCTAGGCACTAGCGCATCTGGACCCGCTGAGTAAAACGAGTATCCTGGATTTGCCTGGTGGAGACAGTGCAGTTGTCTTCCACGCAGTCAACTCGCGGGAACAGAGAATGGGGAATGCACCAAGGTTGGTTGAAAATTTAGACCGAATTAAGTTACAATTAGAAACATTTTTTACTTGGCAAATAATATTGTCACTCGGAAAGAATCTAGCTTCCCATTGGCGAGATAATTTAAAAAACGGTCTAGTTTTTGTTTATTTAATGCAAACCAAAAAAAAAAAAAAAAATATTAACAAATATTGTATTTTTATAATATTACTTTTTTCAGTTTCTTCAATGAATGTGAGCTTCAAATGTTAAAGCGGTATACGCAGGCTTTAATTAACGATCATGGGGTACAGACAAAGGATATTGGAGTTATAGCACCATACATCAGACAGGTACAAGTATTTCAATTGACTTCAAGTTGAATGAGAATATTTCACGATATCCATAAATTTAAATAAACTAGCTGTTGTTTGAAATTTCGATCTCGTTATAATCTACACCACAGGAACTTATTTTTATCCAGACTAATATACTATTCCAGAATATAATCTATCTCCCTCAGAGTAAAAACCTTCACATAATATACAGGGTGTCCCAAAAATAGCACGCCACAGCGACACTGGAAGTAGGCTAGCCCTAGGTCTATTCCACAAAAAAAAATGGCTTAAGAAAAGTCTCATGGATTTCGAGATATTATAATTTTTTGAATTTTTTTAAAATTACCCGATTTTTTCGTTCTAGGTAACAAAAATCGCCACAAATACCTACTTGATGTTTATTTTTTTTATTCTGAACTCATTACTGATAGGTTTTAGAGTAAAGTAAACTAATAATTGGTCGGTAATTGGTGTTAAATAGAAAATATGGCAGTTCGGACTTTGACTCAATCAAGTGAATAAACAGTATAAAGTAAATAAATAGACCTAGGGCTAGCCTACTTCCAGTATCGCTGTGGCGTGCTATTGTTGGGACACCCTGTATTAATAGGAACAATTGGACAATATGAGGTAATGTTTTAGGTGTGTGCTTTATTTATTAGTTGAACGTACATATTAGAAAACAGATAAATGAATTCGGTCATGAGTTAATTTAAAACAAACATTGAATTACAGGTGTATAAAATGAAGGGCTGGCTCAAAAGCGTTGGCTATTCTGACATTGAGGTGGGAACAGTGGAATCATTCCAGGGTAAAGAGAAAAGAGTGATTCTGGTATCAACAGTGAGGGCAAATTGCCGCCTGCTTGAGTACGACGCCAAATATGGCTTGGGTTTCTTGGTTGACGACAAGGTAAGTCTTCATGTTTACTTTGTTCACTTAAAAATAAATGCAAAGTATAATACTTGCGGATGCAAAATCAATTGAAAAAATCGCAAAATAATTAAGGATGTTAAATTTAAATATTAACTAAAACTCATTTGTCTGAAATGGTTGAAACAAAAAAATCCACTACATCTACGGTATTAGTTTAGTAAGGAAAGTGAATACGTTTTAACGTCATTTTACCTAAATTAAAGGCTACAGTAAATATCAATATTTTTTTTTTATTCTAGCGCTACAACGTAGCATTGACCCGAGCTAAAGCCAAGCTTATAATTATTGGGAACCCGACATGCTTAACTAGAGACATCAAGTGGAGGAAATATATGGAGTTTTGCAAAGAGAAGAACTGTTACTTCGGCCATGAGTCTCAGCAGATTGAAAGATCCACTGCCCTATTGGTCGAAGTCGCAAGGACACGTTTTGATAAGTGTCGTTTAACAGAGGAGCTTAAAAAATAAATATAAATCAATAAAATTTTAACAATAGATTTTATTATGACTTCAATAGATGAAATACTTAAATGGGTAAAAAACTTAAAATAAAACAAACAATCAACATAATATATTGAGTTGGAGTTATAAAATGAAACATGATTAGTGATCATAATATATGACATTATTATTAAATATTCCTTCATGTAAAACTGCAACAAAATGTGATTGTTTGACATGTTGATTATTTGGCTTACTTTACTTAGATACGTAATAGAACATGCGATTAATAATCAAAGAAAACATGGTAATTTATAGATGTACCTCTAATATCTTCTCCTTTTAAAAATATTTCAACAAAATATATCGCGTTGAGATATTACTTCAATTTAAAACGTTCTACGTGTTTTAATAGTAATTGTAATAGTTCGTGTAAAAATAACGTCCAAATAAATGTTGTTGTCTCTATAATAAAACAGTTTTTATCGTATAATTTTCTTTCTTACCACAAAATTATGCCGGAAATATAAAATTGGTTATAATTTTACGGCTAGTTAGAAAATAAAATGTTTACGATGAAAATTTAAGAAAACTCTATTTCTACAATTTCTTCAATGGAATAGTTTTTTTCTAGTGATAGACTCCAAAGAGAGTATTGTGTAATTTTACCATTTCTTCCATTCTATATTTTTTTATAAGATATTTACTTTTAGTTATAATTGGTTCCTATATGTATTATGTTATTTTTTCCTGACTAGTTTTATTGTCAAAACAATTGTTTATTTTTCTTTTAAGGCATTTATATATGGTTTTTAAAAGAAATCAAATATTTGTATGACTACAGGGTTTTTGTTTGTATTTTCTTATAAAATTGACTCTCTTTTTATCTTTTTTCCTATTCACAAAGTATTATATTGTGATGTTTATTACTATTTTTTTCATGATGATATGCAACATTTCTTATTCAGTATTATATTCTTTAGAATATAAAAATCACGATATTTTTGATGGTGTTTTTTTTATAATTATAGGTAAAGAATTTATTTAGGCCTACTTTACAATGTGGTTTATAATTAAAAATAGTATTTTCCAACATATAAATCGATATGTACTTATACCAATTACTAATTTAATCTTTTTACATTCCATTTGTGTGCCATTATTTTTGCTCTTTGGATGAGTAGATACTTGTTGGTATTTAGTGATTTAATGAATTTGGTTCGATAATTGTTACGTGTTGATGATGGAGTTATTTATTAATCATTAATCAGCCTCAAAGTGGTCTGTTTATTCCAATTAATATTTAAGCTTCATCATCAACATATTTGTGCCAATTAATTAAGCCATACTCAGTCTTAAATAAATTTACCGTGTTGATAACCAAATAAAAAAATAAAATTGCTCACTTCTAATTTTATTATTTTTCTTGTTTGGTTATCATCAATAGTTTCGTCAAAGTATTTTGTTTGTGATTTTTAAATGTACACAAATAATAATTGTTGTTATAAGTGGATATCATTTTTTGTAGAAATAAATGTATCAAAATTTCTTCCTATTTTATTTCGTAATGATTTATAGTTAATACAATTAAAACTATTTAAAATTGACTATGTTTTGGAAAACAGCCTGTGGCTTTTAAATATAAATTTATGAAAAGGAAAGATTATCTAGGAACGGGAGACCGTTCCGTTCCTTCGGGACGGAAGCTTAAGCCTGCAATACATATTGATCGAGCTTACGCCAACGCGAGCGTAATATGATAAAATCCAAACGAAATAATTTGTGTTAACCGTCTAAAGTGCGAATAACATTCAACACATAGTAGTGTATCCATATTCCGTGACATGTAGGTATAATGCTTGGATTAGATCAATCCGTCTCAGACTGTAGGTATACTCTATAATTAGCTCCTCTTTAGGAGCTCTATAGTCTAAACCTATTCTCTCGTGTAGCAATGATAAAATATATTTTGTCAAACAGTCAGTCAGCGATAGAGATTGCACGTTCGTTTGAATGTGAGGTCTCGAAGCTTAAGAACTACATTAGCGTTAAAAAAACCGACTTTACTATAATCTCCCAAAACATACGTAGCATCTACAAAAATTTTGACGACTTTCTATTAACGTTATCTAACTTCGAATTTGAAATAGACTTATTGATTTTTACAGAATGTAGAATCGATCATAACAAACCTATACCTCAAATTTTAAACTATCAATCATATTTTACGAAGTCGCAACTTAATCAGAATGATGGTGTGGTTGTTTATATAAATAATAACTTGAAGCATAAAGTAACTGAGATACAACTAGTTCAGGCGTCTTGTCTACAGCTTGAAATATTAAATCAGACTATATTGTGCATTTATCGATCTCCTTCTAATGTTAATGGAGATGGTTTTATAAACTCTCTTAGTGCTCACCTAGAGACTATCAATTCTAACAAATGTATCATTATTGCGGGAGACATTAATATTAACATTGCTTCTAAGTCTATTGAACCACCACATGAACAAAAAAACCGCATAAGTTACATGAACATGCTGTCTGTCTACGGTATATTAGCTGGTCATACAATACCTACACGAGAAAAAAATTGCTTAGACCACTTTATGATAAAAATCGATAGAACCAAATTCCGTGCAACTATAGCTGTATTACAGACTAGTATTACTGATCATTACACGACCTTTCTCACAATAGGCAAAATTAAAAATCATCAATCTGCTATTAAAACTACCTCAATTATAAATTATGAGGCTGCCATAAAGGACCTTAATTCTAAAAATCTTACAGAACTGCTTTACTGCACCGATCCAAATTTAGTGATTGACGGCCTAATATTTAAATTAACAGAGACAATAATGGACAATACAATTATTAAAAAGATACCTAAACAACATCGTAATATTAAGCCATGGATCACACCTGGAATTCTTCGCTGTATACGTAACCGAAACAAACTGCAAAAGAAAACAAAAGACGAACCACACAACGACATACATAAAATAACATACATTAGATACAGAAATTATTGTAACAACCTTATTAAAAAACTTAAAAGACAATATGAACGAGAATTACTTAGTAAATCTATAAACAATAACAAGCAACTTTGGAAGAACATAAAAAATATCACGTACACTAGCAAATGTAACAGTAATAATTCGGAACTTATTAATGTCAAATCATCTCCAACTGCATCTGCAGATTTTGTTAACGACTTTCTTGCGGGTATAGGTGAGCAGTTGGCTAAACGCGTGCAGACGTCTGATGAGGAACGGAACGCTTATTTACGCGATTTACCAAGTCAGCCTAACTCTTTTGTCCTATTGGACACAGACCAAGACGAGGTTGGTAGTATTCTGATGTCGCTTAAGTCAAGCAGTGCTCCTGGCTGGGACAATATTCCTACTAACTTTCTTAAACACATAAGATCTCATATTGTACCAATTATAACCCATTTTGCTAACCTCTGTTTTAACAAGGGAATTTTCCCGTCTTCACTTAAAAAGTCAATTATAACCCCAGTTTACAAGGCTGGGAATAGAGACAGTGTAACTAACTATAGACCTATATCCGTCTTGCCAGCTATTTCAAAGATTATAGAAAAATTACTTAATTCTAGACTGATTAACTACCTTAACAAATACAACATCCTATCCTCTTGTCAGTACGGCTTTAGACCGGGAAAATCCACTGAAGATGCAGTTTCTGCAATGAGTTCGTTAGTGGTAGAGCAACTAGATAATAACAAGAAATGCATAACTGTATTCCTTGATTTACAAAAAGCTTTTGACACTGTCTCTGTTCCCATTCTTGTACGTAAGTTGGAAGCTATTGGCCTAAAGGGAACATCACTTGAACTGTTTAAGGACTATCTGTCTGACAGGCGACAGAGAGTTAAACTGGACACTTATACTAGCGGAGATGTTGTGGTGTCGTACGGTGTACCACAAGGAAGTGTACTTGGGCCAACACTCTTTCTCGTTTATATTAACGATCTCTGCACCATGGATATAAAACACGCCAACATTTTCTCATACGCCGATGACACTGCCGTGGTTTTTAGTGCTGATTCCTGGGATGCTGTTAGGTCTTTTGCTGAGAGTGGACTTGAACTAATAAGTAGGTGGTTACGTAATAATCTTTTAACATTAAACACCACAAAAACCAACTATATCTGTTATAGCATCTACAGCAACAAACAGCCTTCTGACGATCTTAGCATAAAAATTCACAACTGCGGTGCTGTTGGTGCTGATAGGCTGCACTGCAGCTGCCCCAAAATTCAAAGGGTCGAGCAGACGAAATACCTAGGTGTTTATGTGGATCGGCGACTGTCTTGGTATCCGCATCTAGAACATGTCATCTCAAGAGTCAGGAAACTGACATGGATATTTAAGACTTTGAGGTATGTGGTGCCTGGAACAGCTGTTGATCTATTGAACCCAAACAGAGATCTCTTCACAGAGATCTATATTTCTTTGGTTCAGTCTGTTCTAACATATTGTGTACCGATATGGGGTGGTGCAGCTAAATCCCGCTTCATTGATTTAGAACGGGCCCAACGTAGCCTAATTAAGGTTATGTATTTTAAAAAGATAACATTTTCAACACAAAGTCTTTACCAAATTAGTGGCCTTCTTTCAGTTAGGAAGTTGTATATACTTCACACAGTTTTGAGAAAGCACAAATCCATGCCTTATAACCCCGACTTTACCAATGGGAGGAGGAAAGATATTGTTGCACATGCTCCTAGGTTTAAAACCTTCTTTGCTAAAAAGCAATATGATAGGCGTTCAGTTTATCTCTATAATTTACTCAATAAGGAGATTAATATTTTTGACAAAAATTACTTCGAATGCAAAAAACTTTTAATGAAATGGCTGAAACCAAAACCTTATGACACCATCGAGACAATTTTAAGCTAAATTCCAAAAAATACTACACATAAACATACACACACTCACTTACACTCACTCACTCACACCTACACTCCCTCACTCACACATACACACTCACACATACACACACACACTCACACATACACTCACTCACTCACACATATGTACACTCACTCACTTAGACATACACCTACTGACTCACACATACATTCACTCACTCACTCACGCGCGTGCATCCCTACTTAGTTACTACAGATGTGAAAACAAAGAGTATAACATAGCTTAATAAAGTTGGTATTTATGTAGTATTAGTGCTTGCTTTTATTTTTGTTGTATTGTATTTAGCACAGATCTATACTATTCCAAGGAAGAGCGATGTCTCCTGGCACAGGCTTCTATAAGCTTAAAAGGAGGCATCGATCACTATTAATTATAAGGTTTCCTTTGGTAATGAATAAAGATTATTATTATTATTATTATTATTATTATTATTATAAACATATTATACGTATATAACATTTACTGTCAATTTAAAAGAAGTATTTTGTTTGGCGCCATATGTAGCGAATTTCGACTATAATGGCGCGTTCACACGGAGTCGTGAACTGGGCAAGAATACTAGTTCTCGCTTTGTATATGGATAAATTTGCCCCAACAGTTTCACTGTATTGAACTATATGTCTCTTTTTAAAGTGGTTCACTAAAGTAGTGGTATTTCCACTAAATTTAAACTGACAGGAGCATAACTTGCACTACATAACTACTTTAGAATTGTCACTTGTTTTCGAAAAAAACTCCCACGCAACACTTCTTTTACTTCCATTCTTATTAAAGTCAACAAAACAGCACTTAAAGTAATAAAACTGCAACAAAACAATAAACAATGAACTAACAACAATAACAAAAGTAAACAAAACAAATAAGCGAGCGGGCTTCTTAAAACTTTCTCATCAGTTCTGAGTTCTGACTAACCGTCTGATAAGAAACCAACAACGAGAACTATCTTTTTCATTCGTGCGGCTCGTACGTTCATTCGTCGGCCTTATTCAGGTTCGCTCAGAGTTGTTCGATCGAGCCTCGTGACTCGGGCCGTTCGCCGCGGACCACCAACCCGCCGCACCGTCCGCCCGCCCCGAGTTAGATAACTCGAGTTGCCCATTCGAAATCCGAGTTGCGACTTGAACTCGCAGAGCGCAGAGTGCAGAGTGCGCGGAAGTATTTTCATGTGGCCTGATTTTAATTTTTAATTTTTTAAATAATTATCAATTTCTATATAATATTTTGAGAGTTCGTGACCGATGTGTGATAATTATTTTATTGTTATGTCCTATTGGACTAGGATAAAATATTTAGAAGTGGATATTTATGAATGATCATACAAATAGGATCACATAATTTACTTTATTTAATAAAGTGCATACATACCTAAAAAAAGAGAAAATGGGTGAGAAAATAGATTTTACCGATATTCTACTACCACGCAACACTCACTTTGGAATAATGAAATTTATGACCCGGCCGTGGAATCCAAGGAAGACTATGAACTTGGAACGAGAATATTTCCCTCATGATATCAAACATTTGGTTTCTAAATCCGTTTATTTGGATTCTGTTTTAGATGCGGTATGTTTAAAAATATTATTATTTTTATGCTTTTGTCTCAATTGCTAAACTATTAAGCCTCTATACTCCAAAAACATCTTATTATTATATTTTTGATATTAAATTATTTTAAGTCTCAGCCATTGCTTTCAATTTATTAAATAATTATTCGCCTTAGTGCATTGTCTTTGTGTATATAATGTATATTTTTTTCATTATTTATATATTTTTTAAGGAAAGTGCAAAAACTGGTATATTAAAGCAGCAGTTACAAAAAGAAATTTCAAAATATATAGAAGAAATAGCTATGGATAAGCGTATGCATGTTATACGCTGGATGGGAGTTTTCTTTCTAAATGTTTCCTTCATGATGAAAACTGGTATTTTTGTCAATGAACCTGCTGTGTTGAAAGTGTGTATTAATGTAAATTAATCATGTTATATTATGTTTAAAAAAGTAATAGGCAATTGAACTTTTAATGATTATAAATTATAGTTGGTGATTTGAGGAATTGTTTAAAGTTTAGTGGTAGTAAGTAACCTGAAGAACAGCATATTCTTAATTTTAAACAGATGAAAGTATTTGTGAATAGCACTATTTGAATGTGTATGTTTTGTATATTGCTACTCTCAAGTATTAAACAATACTGGTGTACTTCAAAGCTTCTAAGTATAAACATATTCTACCAAGCACTCTTCTAGAAACATTAAGTATTTAATAAAATGTCATTACAGCTCAAAGAGACAATGGGCAACAATCCAGTTCTATTTCTGCCAACACACAGAAGTTATGCAGATTTCTGTTTAATGACTTACCTCTGTTATCATTATGACATAGAGTTACCTGCTGTTGCTGCTGGAATGGGTAAGTTCAAAATATACATAAAATATAATTCAATAATACAGATTCAATATCATGCATAAAAAACAATGGTACTGTTTTATTAATTTTTTTTAAAATGTGAAAGTGAAATAATTTTTCTGTTTTTACACTTAAAACTTGGTAAAAACATACAGTAAATCATCATTACCATTTGCACTAATAGGTATTCATGTAATTGGTCTATTTTATATCATTACTAGCTGACCCGCCAAACATTGTTTTGCCATATTAATTTTTGGGGTGGGCTACCCTTATCACTTAGGGGTATGAAAAATAGAAAGTAGCCGATTCTCAGACCTACTGAATATGCATATAAAATTAAAAATCATTGAAGCCGTTTCGGAGTAGTAAGGTAACTAACATTGTAACACGAGAATTTTATATATAAGATTCAATATACAGTCACATTGCAAAATTCATTGGCCTTATTATCTCATTGTTTCAACATTCTTTGTGTAATTGAAATACATTATAAAATAGTTAAATAAATATAATTATTAAACAATAGATATCATAACTAGGTACCTTTTTTTAGCAGTTCAGTTTAGGTTTTTATTCCCAGACTCACAAATAGTGGTTTGCTATAAATTTAACGTTTCTGTGTATATCTTTGGAATCTCCTAAACGTATGGACCGATCATGACTCGTCTTTTTCTTTTTGTTTGAGAGTTGAAGTGATCGAGAAAGATGAGAGAGATTGAGAGAAAGTGATAAAGACGCTTGGCAATAATTTCAATTTTTTTTCGCTACACTTTATGAAAATATGTGTAACGATTTATAGGGTAGTGTTATTAGTACACGTCGGGGCCTATTGTCATCATTTTTTAAAATTTGAATAAGGAATTAACTGGTTCAAAGAAAATATTCAGTGTGTATCATCATTAAAATAATAAAATACATACATTTTAACAGATTTCTATACAATGGCAGTGGTGGGTCAAATGATGCGTGAAACAGGTGCTTTTTATATGCGTCGGACACTCGTGGGTGCGCCTCTGTACTCGGCGACGTTGCGGCAATATGTCCGTACATTAGTCGGATTGTATGGAGCACCAGTAGAATTTTTCCTCGAAGGAACAAGAAGTAGGAGCAACAAAAGCTTGCCGCCAAAATATGGTTGGTGGCGACTGATTTTTATGTAATTATTAGTCTATATACCGCTCTTACTTGATTTCTTCTGCCCGAACTTCGTACCGCCAATAAATAAAAGGTAGATATATATCACCGTGAACTTTTTTGTAGATTATAAAAGATAAATATCTATGCATTGTTTTGTTATAATATTTCAAAGTGATAAGGCAGCGTTTCCGATGAAAGCTCCCAGATGGCTCGACTTTTTTCGACACTTCCAACAATTACCATCATATTTCAAACAATTTACACAAAACCTTGACATAATATTTGTTTAAGTTTATCGCGATAGTACACTATCTAACTTACAAGTTATCTAAACCAAAATCGCTTTATATATTTGATTTTAATCAGTGTTTATTGTACAATTTTACGTTGGCGAGAAACAATTTTTATTAAAGTTATGTTTTAGTAGGCTAAAGCTAAAAGTAAGAGTGATCAAGTATAAAGTTAATAAAAATAAAAGATAAACGAAAATATATTTCGATTGAAATCAGTGAATTTAGTGTCATAGGCGTAGTTTGCATCAATATCTTATCTTAAATATTAACGCAAATTTTTATCTGAGCCTACGATTTGTAATTATTATTGAAGCTTTAAATCGGACGATACAATTATCAATGAAAATCAATTTTTTTTAAAAACACGATTAACCTGTTGTCGTTCACCCAAAATTCGCCCCAACTACTTCGCCTTTCTAGTTAATAATAATAACTAATACAACTCACATACATTGCTCTGATTCGAAAGTAAGTAGCTGAAGCCCTTGTGTTATGGTAATTACAAACAACGAGGGTACCACAATAAATACATGTACGTTTATATACTTACAACCAAGATTCGGAAAAAATAATTCGTGCTCATCAGACAAATAAATGTACCTACCGGGATTCAAACCCAGGATCTTGATGCAAAAGGCTGGAGCACTACCATTTGCGCCAATCGTTCATTCAAGCGTCTTTCAATTCTTGATATGCGGAAGGTCCTGTGTTCAATTCCTTAATTCCTTGGGTAACAAGACAGGGCTTCTGCTTGGAAGACACGGAACACATGATTTGCTATGTAAATTGTTTAAAAAAAATTAATATACAATGAACTCATGGAACAATGGCAGAATTTCGCAACCTGCTTACTAGAGCCGATGAAACAATTGTATGTTGAAACATTTACTCAACCATATTAATTATAATTAATTATTTATATCCAAATTATGTGACTCTAATATTCAAATTTATGAATTATATTAATATATGGAATTCGTAAATATCCTCGGTTATATGACTTTAATACAATTAAAAAGACCAAAGATAGTAAATAATAATTACGTAGGTACATAATTCCAGGTCGTTCCACAACTGAACGTTTTCTAAAGCATTTTTTGCCGCGCACCACCATCCTGTGGAACCGGCTGCCTTCTGAGGTATTTTCGAACCATTACGACTTAGGGACCTTCAAGGAAAGAGCGTAGCTCTCTTTAAAAGGCTGGCAACGCATCCGTGGCCCAAGGCGTTGAAGGTGTCCATGGGCGACGGACTCCCCATAAGCTTCCTGTCCGCTTCCTATCTTATTAAAAAAAACATCACCCATAATAATTTCAAAAAACCAAAACTCGTCCATATTTCTTCAGGTATGTTAGCCATGACCTTGGTACCATACTTTTCCCGGGAAGTTGATGACGTCACCATCGTGCCCGTGAACATTAGCTATGACCGCATCATGGAGCAAAGTCTATTTGTATACGAACACCTTGGAGTACCCAAACCTAAGGAGACTACAGGGGTAAGATTAGCAATTAAAACCTAACCAGGCCAAAAAAAAAACCACTGAAATTGTTTATTACGAGTACAGACATGAAAATAATTAGATTTCTTAAATATTAAGTCTTCGCTTTTTTATAAGGTTTTTGTCTTGGTTAGAGGACCTTCAAGCCATATCTTTAGGTATTAGTATCTGTAGGTATTTTAATTATGTATAATATATTTTTACGTACCCCAAGTAAAAGTTAAACTTGTGGTTTATAGAGAATTTTGACCCCAAAAATTCACGTATAACTGAATTTTATCACTCCTTTAATCATGTACATTGCCGAACAGTTTATGCTTAAAACTCCATCAATTTTACACTTGAAAACTCGAAAATATACAACTTATAGAAAATAATATAAAACATGACTTAACCATTTTTTAAATCTTAATTAAACAAAGGTATTGCCAGTTACAATATTTATATGTATATCGAATGTGTCGGTCGTATATTTGAAGAGATTGTAAGACTAACGACCATAAATGTTTTCTAATTAAATAACTTATATGAATAAATGATGAACAAAGATGGGTTTATGTGATATGGTATCTAGGTATTATAAGTATATTTAGAGATATTTTTGACAATTTCATATACACAATTACATAATTACGTTACGGAATGTAAAAACTGATCTGTTATAATATAACGATCAAATAACAAAAAGCTATACACAATACATTGTATTCATAATGTGTTGTGATAAATTCCTTGAACATTCTTAAGTAAATATTAAACAATATACTGTATTATTTAGTTTACTCTTGTCATAAATACTTGAAACCTTGAAAAACTTACCTTAGATTTATTATTTTGTATATTAATTACTAACTAATAGTGATATTGAAGACAATTTGAAGAAACCTCCTGACTTGATGATGGCAAAATATAATAATATCTCATAAATGTATGAACATAATTTGATAAATTCTTGCTAAGATCCATCTCGATCACGTCAGTTTTCAAACAAAACAAACCGCATTGAACCAGGTCCATTCGTTTAAGAGTTACGATGCCACAGACAGATAGACACACCCACAGACATGTATTACACATCTGTTATCTTCGGGGCTTAAAAATAATATTAAGCTAATTTATTTCTCTTACTTTGGATTTTAGTTGTATAATATTATGGACTGTCATGTAGCTTAAATATTAGCTAGGCGTTTTATATTTGTTGTTCTCTGTTATGAAAGTAAACAAAAAGTCTGTTACAGGGTCTCATAAGAGCGTTACGCACTCTGAACGACAATTTCGGCAACATTTACATCAATTTGGGTGCACCTATGTCGCTTAAAACCTATTTGGGGCATTCTACTCTATCATCTGAGACCCTCAAACCGCGTGACCTTCAAAAATTAACAGACGAACAGATGAAACAAGTCCAAAAGGTGGCTGACTATGTGGTCACATTGCAACAAGAGAGCACCGTGGTCACAATGACGAATTTGCTCTGTATAGTGCTCATGGATAGTTTATATAGAGGAAGGGTCCTTGAACTTAGTGAAGTGGAATCGCAAATTGACTGGTTAATTGGAGTACTCCAAGCGCTTGGAGCGTCAGTATTCGAAAGGGACGTAAAGGGAAGTATTCAGAGGGTGTTGACAGTGCAGAGAAGTATAATAAAATTGGACCGTGAGAAGAAATTGAGACTGGTGTCGAGCGCTCTAATGAATGTGACGGTTGATGTTCAGAAGAAAATGAAAGGTAAGCAATTTGTCTTTTGTGCACATTATTATATACTTCCTGTTTAACCTCGTGATTAATAAGCTATGTAAGCTTATAAGTGTACTATTTAAATTATGTTAATTTAAGCAGAACAAAAAACCTAAATGCTAAGTAAGCCTTTTATAGAACCAGCTGACCCTGCGCACTTTGAATCATTTCCGTCGTCATTCCATAGAAAATGTATGAGGAAACGAATTTTCTTCATAGACACTTTTTCGTGAATTTTTCTATATTTTAATAGTTATTCTGCTATTCTCGGATTAGACGAATCCATCATATCAGAGATCATTAAAATAGGTCCAGCCGTTATCGAGTTATAAATGCTAAAAATACCCAACTTTTGTATCATTAATACAGACTAGCTTATACTCGCTAATTCGTCTGCGTGCGACGGTAAAATTTGTACTATCTCACGTTATTGTTTAGCACATATCAACGAAATAATTTGAAAAATCCGATTGGTAGATTCAGATTACAACCTGAAACAAACTTTACCTCTTGTATACTTAAGTGAGATTATATTATTTATAGGGCACATATTAAAAGCAGAAACAATGGTAAATGCCGTGCCGATAATACATATGCAGCTATATATAAATCCAGTATTACACTACTTGGTGCCACCTGCACTCGTTTATCTTTTCGTTAGCAGAGATAATATAAAGAAAGGTATACGTTTTTGTGTGACTTATTGCTTGTATCAATCAGGCTAGTCCAGTGGTCGGCAAACTTATTAAAGAGCCAAATATGAATATAACAACAATTTTAAAACAAATTGGGAGAAAAATATGCTTGTTTAGTAAACTTTTATTACACTATGTAGTTGATAAATTAATATTTATATATATTTGTGCCATAGCCGCACTTAAGGAGAAAAAGAGCCACATGTGGCTCCGGAGCCGCACTTTGCCGACCACTGGGCTAGTTGATAAAGTATACTTTGAATGCCAAACTCTGTTTTTAGTAGAACATACTGGTTGATCCTTTATTAAATATGATTTCAGATGAATTATATGCGGATTACAGTATAGTAAGAAAGCTACTAAGACATGAATTTTTTCACTTGGAGGAAAATGAATATACGGTCAGTATTAAGTACTTCATGCAATAGTTTCTCTATTTAAGGATAAAATTTATAGCAGGTGGTTAGCCTTGCAAACGGAAACATTTTTTCTTTTTTTAAATTATAAAGATTACTTTTGTCCTGTTTGTTTTAATAAAAATATTTAAGATTCATCTAATTTAATGTTGACCGCCTCTTTGGTCTAGTGGTAAGCGCGTAAGCGTTACAACCGAGAGGTCCTGGGTTCGGTGGAGATAAAAAAAAACTCGGTCTGGCAGGGTATAGAAGGCTGATCACCTACTTGGCTCCAAAGAAAAAATCGATCACTGAAACAGATGTGAAATGCATCTGCCCCATACCCCACTATTGGACACGGGACTTCACTTTTTAATTTAATGTTGTTTTACAGACATTTGACAAAGCGCTAAATTTCTGCATACAAAACAAAGTGGTTTCAGTCGGTGGCGACTTGTTGTGCGATCAATTTGGCGACAAGTTGCGCTACTTATTGCAGTGGATCCTGCTACCAACGCTTACCACATTGCTTACTTGTATGAACGTGATGAACGATGTAAGTTTAAAAAATAATTATTGTTATTATAAATACGTTATCACTCCTGGAAATAAATTGTAGCGGTGAAATAATACGGGTTAAATTATACATGTCTCAAAATCGGTTTAGCTGTTATGAGCGAATGAAGGAAAAGACATCCAGGACAAACGTATAAACCTTCACCATAGTTGGGTAAAAGGCGTCCAGACCGGAATCATCGTCCATGTCTGTTTACATCGTTATCAGAACATTGATAAGAAATGAAATTAGGACATTGAACTGGTTATATAACTTCCTCGCACGTAATAGTTAAATAAATAATTAATATTGTTGACAATTATGGATAAGTTTAAATTAATTCCGACGTGAGGTGAAAGTCACGGTCAAAGATTTCTTATTTTGTTTGATTGATTATTTTTTATTTTGTTGGATTCTCATTTTATTCTTTAATGAAATGGTCAATTGACTAGGATGTGCAAAAAATTATTCTTTAGTCAATAGTACAAGATGTCATTTGACTTTTTCTTTATTATAAACACCACCGCTCAGTGAACGTTTTCTTCCTTCTTCACTTTCTCAAGTAGAAGTTATAGTGCTAGGTATGGCTACAGTCTATATTTTCGGTGAAATATATTTAAAGTTTAACACCAAAATGCTGATTTCTTTTCATAACCTATAAATTTCACCAAAATCTGTTCAGTAGTTTTAGAGTAACAATTTGAAGTCGTTTTTTGTTAAAATTATATTTCAGTGCCATAAATGTGAACACAGGCGTGTATTAAAAAGTGTACAAGAAGTTTTAGAGCGCAAGAAATGTCATCCGTACTGTCTCAGTCTAGAGTCGGCTGGAAACTGTTTACAAGGGCTTGTACTCGTTGGGGCCTTACAGAGGCACAAAGAGTGAGTTCAACTTATTTATAAACTTAGCTGGAAGAAAATTTTCTATATAAGAATTATTATAATACGCGAAGCAAAAATATGTATCCCTTTTTGCGAAAATTGTGCGAACGGGTGATCGTGAAATTTGCCACAGTTAAAGTTTACATGAAGAAAAAGTGCTTAAAGCTATTTTTTTTAATATAAAATACATTAGAAATGTTGAATGACACAACATACACACACATACCTGATTTAATCTTAAATTTAAATTCCCATGAAAATCTGCCAATGGCAATTTCTAGTTATGTACTTGCTTTCTCATGTTGTCAACCTTTATCCTTGTTAATTTTGTATTTTTCTCCTTGATTTTTGAGTCAGTTTTGTCTATTTCTTTACATCGTTAGGTACTTATCTGAGCCAGCTGTCGCCTGGACATTAGTATGTTTTCAAACTTAATTATTTCAAAGTTTCAAAACATTCATACCAAATATAATTTTGAAACTTATTTCCATTTTTTTTTTATTTATTTTTTTTTCTCTCTTTATAATAACGTTTATTTCTCTTTAAATTTTACAATTATACAACAAGGTTGAGACCTTGAGGAGTTAACAAAATATACATTTCTTCAAAAAAATTATATTATTTTTTTATCTATTAATATATTTATTGCCGCTCGTGAAGGCCATTTAACGCATTTAACAAATATTTATAAAACTATTTTAATTAAATAATTATCAAAACTATTTATTTAGCATTTGAGAAGCATAAAGGGATATAAGTAGTAACAAAACAAATATTATTTTTAAATGTTACAATTTTTTTTTCAGAGAACAAGAGATGGTATATGAAGTGGTACCATCAGTTATGAATAACTGCCATCGATTAGCTAGCCATATATTGCCAGAAATCACCGTAGATTTTAATATCAACCCCGTCATTGTACATCAAACGCAGCGCGCGCGGTTATAAAATTTCCAAAATATAATAAAACGAAATTTTGTTTTAAAATGTAATACTTTTTTATTAACTGAAAGTTTGTTAACCAGGTATTATGAAATTGTGTTAAAATGTTATACAAACATGTTAAATAGAAACAGGTTTGGCGGATTAAAATGTATAAATTAATGTTTACAATTTTGTTACATATTGCCTTTAAAAGTTGTCCTATTTCATGTTTCCCATGTTCCTTAAAGAGGCCGCTAGCAGCATTAAATCTGCGTTCACGAATTTAAATAGTTTGATCATTTAGACATAATTTTTAGTAATTGTTGTTGGTTAAATTTTAATACGTGTTTGAACGTTTGTATTATTTCTTCCTGCGATTGTCTTAACATATGTTATGTGGCTCAGAACTTTATGCCGGCGCCAGACGTGTTCAAATATGTGTTCACGTGTGTGGTACGGGCATTTGATTCTATTGTCACATTTGATTACTTATATACGCTTTGCCGTTCTGTGTCGGTTTTTTAACGCACATCAAAGGGAACAGTCATTTCAACACATTTCTGGCATGACAATAATATGTGACCAAATGTGTGAGTCATTTCAGTATTCAGTATTCAGTATTGACGGGCTAGTTTTCCGCAACTTGACGTCTATCATGCGCCTATTTTGCGTGTTGAGCCGGGCGGCTAGTCCTGCCATCCCAGCTCCTCCAAAAAGTTAATCAAACCTCTGGTGTCACCAATAACCTCGGGGAGGGTCCGTGGTGACCCCAAGTGTTTGGCCCGGTAGTTGGCCACGCCCGAGCACTCCAGAACAATGTGGGCTGCCGTCTCTTCTCCATCCAAGCACGCTCTGCAGATGGGGCTGTCTGTAACACCTATATTAAACAGATGTTTGTTAAAAGAGCCATGGCCCGTAATTATATGAGTTAGCTTACGTATTTCTGGTCGTGTGAGTTTCATCAACTTTCGAGTCAGTCTCCGGTCTATACCTGGCAGAGCCTGCTTCGCCTGTCGACATCCGCTCACCTCAGTCCAGTATTTGTTATGCAGCTCCTTGGCGTGTTGCCTTATAACTGATGCAGGCCATCCAGAGGGAAGGGGGACGATTGGTTCTGGTCCAACCGCAGCCATCTCCGAGCCTCTTCTGGCCAATACATCAGCGGCATCATTCCCACGAGAGCTACTATGACCTTTGATCCACTGCAGAGTTACATTGATGTTATTCTTACATACCTCAGTCAGGGATTGGTGACAGTTGTATATAAGCTTTGAGGTGATAGTGTTGCTTTGTAGTGCTTGTAGTACAGATCTGCTATCCGATAATATACGGATGGAATAGTCTTTTACCTTACGGTTTAGAATCGCTGTGGCCGCCGCGATGATGCCCATACACTCCGCCTGGAAGACGGTATTATGGGCTCCTAAGGGGTCGGCTACCTGTATGTTTAGATCTTCGGAGAATACTCCGTATCCTGTACCAGATCCAGTTTTTGAGCCATCGGTGAAGATTCTCAGGTCCTTCAAATTTAGGCCTTCATTTGGGTCTTCATGAAGCTGTATTTTATACTTTTTGTCAAAGATGTATTGCTTTGGAAATCTGTCACTTACCGCCAACAGCAAAGGTTCTTTTTTCATCACCTCATGCAGAACCTTGGGGTCTGGTTCGTTACTAGTTTTCCAAAGGCCTAGAGTCTCTAACCTTACCGCAGCTGAGGCTGCCTCTTGTCTTATAAAGAGATGTAGAGGCAGAAGATTCAACATGGCTTCCATCGCTGCTGTAGGTGTAGTATTCATGCCACCGGTAATTGCTAAGCATGCTAGTCTTTGAAAACGTTGTAGTCTGTTACATGCCGTTATAAGTTTGGTGCGTGGCCACCATACAACTGCTCCGTAACATATCATTGGCCGCAACACTGCTGTGTATAGCCATAGGACGATTTTCGGGGATAGTCCCCAGGTCTTACCAATCATTCTACGGCACTGCCAGAAGCAAATAGTTGCTGTACGAATTTTCGCCTCTATGTGCGCACCCCAGTTCAGCTTGTGATCAAGTATTACACCGAGATACTTCACCTCGTTAGCTAAACGGAGTTCAGTATTGAATAGTTTAGGCAACTTATAGTTGCCAAAAACTCTATTATTAGTAAACATTACCAGTTCTGTCTTTGTAGGGTTAACTGATAAGCCATTATCTTCGCACCATTGTTCCACGATTCTCAATGCTGCGTTCGTAACTTCACATACTGTATTGACGAATTTCCCGGGTATTAGGATCGCGAGATCGTCTGCATAACCTACTGTGTAGTAGTAATTGTCATTGAGGGTGGTGATAAGGTTATTTACCACCATATTCCACAGGAGCGGTGAGATTACCCCCCCTTGGGGGCAACCTTTGGCAACTATGGCTGTCTGTGATGTTCCCTCTACGAGTAGAATGATTCTGCATTGAAGCATGTTACCTATCCAAGTTTTTAGTGTGTTACATACTCCATGCCGCTGTAGAGCATCTTTTATTTTGATGAACTTTGTCTTGTCAAAGGCACCTTCGATGTCTACGAAGGTGCCCAGACAGAAGCCTTTATCCGATAGCGCGTCATCGATGACGTTAACTACGGCCTGGATTGCGGAATCGGTGCATTTACCTTGACTATACGCATGTTGATTTGGGTGCAAGGGTATCTTTTTAAGGTAGTTTTCCCTTAGTTCCCTTTCGCACAGCCTCTCCAAGGTTTTCAAGATAAAGGAGGTGAGGCTGATTGGTCTGTAAGATCTGGGATTAGAATAATCACTTTTACCTGGTTTAGGTACGAAAATAACTTTCACCTCCCTCCATTTTCTAGGGACGTATCCATGCGCGAGACATGCCCCGAATATATTGGTCAGCAGGAGAAGGAGAGTCTCTCCCCCCCATTGCAATAGGGCAGGGAAGACCTCATCTGGCCCCGCCGATTTAAAGGGGTGAAACGTATTAATAGCCCATCTGGTTTTTTCTAGAGTTATTACCTTGTGAGCTATTCGCCAATCTTGTTCATTTGCAGTTGCACTTTCGTCCGTCCATTCCCTCTGCTGCCTGATTTCGCAGCCGGGAAAGTGGGTCTCCATAAGGAGCCGCTCCGTCTCCACTGGTGAGCTGGTGAAAGTGTCGTCTGGTTTACGAAGTGTACTTAGGGTTGGTTTAGGTTGGTTTGAGAGGACTTTCCTAACCCTGTTAGCCTGGTGCTGGCATTCAATCGCCGAAGAGAATTTTCGCCAGCCCCCCGACCTTCTGTATCTAATGCGTTTTTTATATTTACGTTTAATGTCCCTGTAATGATCCCAGTCGCTTTCAGCGCCTGTGTTCATTGCACGATTGAAGCTTCTTCTCACCTTAGCCCTGAGCCTCTCTAATTCAGGTCCCCACCAAGGTTGAGCTATTGGTGAGTCATCAAAAAAGTGATCACATATTTGTATACATGTCTGGCGCCAGCATTAAGTAAATGATAAGCGGTACTCGCGAAATTATTGTAAGCAAATTTGTCTCCCCGGGTCGGATATATATCGGCAATAGGATTGCTCCTTATTATAATGGGACTAAATCAATATCTACCCCTTCGGGGAATGAAAGGCGTGCCGATATTATAATTATTTTATTAAATTTGTCTTCCGTCTAATCACATCTCAAATTCTATGCAAGTTGCAATGTGCATTAAAAATGTATAGTATTTTGACAGTTGCATGTCATGCAATATTGTATGTCCCGGCTTTGCACGGGTATAAAACATATATAAAAACCTTCCTCTTCAATCACTCTTTCTATTAAAACCGCATCAAAATCCGTTGCGTAGTTTTAGATTTAAGCATACAAAGGGATATAGGGGAAGAAAAAGCGACTTTGTTTTATACTATGTAGTGATTACCATTATCAAACTTGAGCAATAGAAAATACATAAATGTAGTATTAATTTTTTATATTTTCTTTCACAAATGAAATAAAGTTTTCTCTTTTCATTTCAACCATCTATCTAATAATAGTTTTAAATAATAATGACGTATGTACGTATTTTTTTGTAATATTTGTATTAATTCCCGATTATAATTCAAATGTTTTTAAATCAAAATCTAGTCAAGATGAAATGTCAAATTGCGCTGATATGAAGTCTCGACGTATGTTAACTAGATTTACGTTAAATTTTAGTATACAAACTTAGATATTAGTAGAACTTTTTGTACCTGCTTGAAATTGTATAACTACAGTTCAAATTTTATTATTTACCATCAATTGCAATACTGTATTGACAGCGTTGTTTTCATGTATAGCAAGGTATAATCCGTACATTGATAAACATGTACATATTACGAATTCCGCATTACGAACTGGCGACTCGGGCCTTAAATCATCGGAATCTTGCTATCTCTTTCGCCCCTACAGTCTTACGGAGTGGGTCCCGTAGTGCTGTGCAAGTATGATACCTAGTGTCGATAAAGTGTTTCACGAATAGAGTTCTATCGAATAGTATATTTTGCTATCTATAATACCTAATGACGTACACAACACGTACAATAATTATATAATTTAATTTTTCATTATTTTCTTATTCACTAGTCATGCGTATTTAGCTAATTATTTATGAAATACCTAATAATGTCCCATTTTACAGCGAAAACATATTATCTAATTAATATAGATGATTTCACTTATAATAATTATATCGACATTAACATACTAATTAAATTTTTTATCGACACGGTTCATCTCTACGAAAAGTGACATTTATGGCCCAAGTCGCCAATTTGTGTTGCGGATACTATAGCAATTTTATAAATGAGTAGATATTTTATCCCAAAATTAAATTATTACGGATATAGCTTCTCATAATACCAGCTCACTAATATTATTATGATTTTTTAGTATTTGTCACATAATATATTATTAACGTATTGTTTTTATTACCGATTATAATGCGTATTCAATGAAGCGCGAAATGATCAAAATGTATATTGTATTTAAAACTGACCTTTCCTTGTGCTTTCATTCCATTCTAATATTACATTTGTATTTTAAATTATATCGTGTTAGGAAAAACTGATGTTACTTTTTTTGTGTTAAATTGAGCCAAATGTGTAATTTTTTTTTTTTTTTATATTGATATGATATAATAAAACTGTGATAGCTCAACTGTATTATTCATTTAAATCTACATATTAATATTTTCTCACAATCTAAACTAATATTATAAAGAGGAAAGATTTGTATTTTTGTGTGTATGTTTGTGATGAATAAAGTCAAAAACTAGTGTGCCGATTTCAAAAATTCTTTCACCATTGGAAAGCTACAATTCACCTTGAGTAACATAGACTTTAGTGTGATTAATAATATTTATATTGTAGGCGCGGGTGAAACCGCTGCGCAGTGCTAGTAAACAATATAATTTAGTTTTCTGTTTTAATGAAAAAACAATATTTTAAAATATTTTATTATAAAAGAGTGACCATAAAAATAAAAACACATTAAAACTAACTAAAAATGATAGAAATATAAAGTAAACGTCATAAATATAATTTCGTACAAATAATGTGAACAAAACTTGATTTAAATAACTAATTATGATATGTGTGTAAAGTTGGTGATTGCCGCCGCGTTATTTAGACCCGAACACGGTAATCATCAATACTCACGTGTATCATGATGTTTTTCAACACACTTGCGAATAAAAAAAATTGACTTATGCGCGCGGATCTGAAAATGACAAGCACAGACTAGCTAGACTGCTTTAATAAAAATAAGAAGTTACCTACCTCTAAAAAAAACATAAAATTTTATTTGAATGAAAGATTTATTTAACACGAACAAGTTAAAATTGTTTAAACACGAAATTGCATGATATAAGCAAGTAAGACACTAATGTATATTAAACGCGATAATTCAATGTGATTTTTTTTACGACACTAAGAACAAAAAGGTTTTATTACATTATCCCACTAGTGCGTAATGTTAATCAAAATGTCACAGTTTGGTTACAAGCGCCATTATATTCCTAAGTGCATTAAGAGTCCCTTTATGAGCAAGTGTGTTGAAAATCAAATATATATCGACTCAGTTATGCGAGCTAAGTTAAAATTCGCGGTGGACGTAAGCCGTCAAATGTAAATACATATACGAGTTTGGACATACAATATTTACAGAGTAATTTCCTATTCGCTTTATATGCAATTACATAAAACTATACAAATAGGACAATATATAAGTATCTACGTCTCTATTAAATTACAAAGAAAATAAATATTTACAACTAGCTTAAGCGCTTATTCCACTCACTGAATTCAGACGTCCTAAATGATTCTGTAAAATATCATGTATATTCAGTCAAGTGAAATAATTCTGTTTCACTTGACTGAATATAGTTACAGAATCATTTAGCTAGTTCTAGTAAATATAAAATAAATAAGTGGATTGTATTAAGTAATTGAAGGTTTGAAGTCACGGACTTTGGACGAGAGGAGTCGATCACGGTAAAACAGCAAAGGAAGTAGAAAGTACACCACTAATTTTTAACTAGTATAATATATTGCTTCGCCCAGCTCTGGTCTAACTCGTTGGCAAATGATGCACGGCACCAAACCACTGATTGCTCGTCACGGACGATATTCCAAGAGCCACGTTTAAACTTTAAAGGAAGAACAAACATCTGACAACCTGAAGCAGACTATTGTGTCTCTGGGCCAACACGAAAGCCTCAGAGTTATGATGTAGGCAGTCACGTGTGCAGCCGTAACAGCCTTTCTATTATGGTTCGAAGAGGGTAGGCACTGTATGGTTAATGGGTGATTTTCTACCCTCCTATTATACCGTGATCGAACAGTATACCTATATATTTTTTAAAGTAAGCATACTATTATATAACTGCGAGAGTGTTTGCTTTGGTCTACAACTGAAAAAATTTAGATTAATTTTGGTATATAGACGAGATCTTGCATTAAAGTACTTTTAATAACCTACAATGAAACAATCCGTAAGCTGTATTGTAAATCACTATGATATTAAGAAATTTAAAGATTTACTAAGTTAATTACTTATATATTGTAATTAATTATATGGTACAGCTGTCTTCAACGCCCGCTTTGAATTTAGCAGACCCTCTATTGGCTATTTACAAAGCATCTTTTCAAACCAGCGCCATTCACGCAGAAAAGCGTAGTGAAATGAAAATTTATTACTATTATTATGAAAAAATTAAATTACTGGCGATTATATTGAATTGAAGATTACAAAACTTAACCGACATAGTTATACGAGTCGTAGGTTTGTCTACGTCACATACCCTAAATGCTTTTCTTTAATACAAGGTGACTTTCGTAGTACAAATACCATTCGTAACTTCGGCTATAAAAGCGAGATCGTTTGAACATTGAAGATCTATTAATATTGGGCGAAGTAAGTTAAAGACAGAAATTAAGTTGAGCAACACTTAAATTTATATTGGCTTCGAAAAAATTCTTATATACATATAGCAAGTTATTTATGTATAGCTTATAAAAAAATGATTCGGAACGCGCAGTAATATTTTACTTTGGACCGTAACAATCAGTCGTAAATTAAATTAATTAACGAATTGCAATTCTTGCATTTGACCAAACATCTCATCACACTTATTTTAAACATAAACTTAAATTAGCTTATAAGACATACAAATTCAAGGAAATTGTATGCTATTCAGTCGTGATGATATTCATTCAATATTCCTAGACGAATTGTCCACGCACTCAGCCATGCTTTAGGGTCTGATTGATGAAGACAGATCTCACCTCCATGGGGCAGAGAATAAGTAAGGCATCGGGAATTGGTGACCGAATGTGGAGGAATGTCAGTGAGCTGTCAAATACTCTGTCAGGATGGACATCAACCATATCCGTGAGTTGTACCTGGTAAAGGAAACTTAATATAATTCTACGAAAACGCGTAACCACTAGAAGAGCATCAATGATCGTTTTTATTATTACAAACGATGAGGAACAGTTTTTTTTTTGTTTCCCCAAGATTCAAATCCAGGACAGGCACAGAACAGGTAATAAATGTAATACTTAGCCACGATGGCGGTTCGTGAACGAAACCCTTAAGGTCTTTGAAACCCAGTCAAGTCACGAGTCTTGTAAATTACTGTAAACCCTCTGCGCGAGGCAGACACATTTCTGCACCTTATCACATTACAGGTAAGTGATAATCATATCTGTCTGTATCTTCGAAACAAACATTTTTCCCTGGAATTCGAATCCAGAACTTGTATGGTGGCTATATTCCTATATATATATATGTGTGATATCTTGGTAGTTGGTAGGTGTAGATGGGAAAAGAAACCTACAATCGTGTATATGGCAAGTTTATATTTCGAGGTTCTCCATAGTAATGACAATTAATTAAGCATTACATCGTATTTTATAATAAGTTCAATAACCCAAATCTAAGGCACATACAGCAGGCACTATACATGTATATGTAGCCATGTCCGAAGCGTAATTCACTGAATTATGGATGTTTCAATAACATTAAGTAAAAATGACTAAAAGAAACTCCGATACATTTAAATACATATTTTATTATACTTTTTAGCTATTATTATTAATAATAATAGCTAAAAATTTAAATCGACACAATACTATGCTACCTCTTTAATTTTTACGACCGGGAAGGAAGTTTTATATGTTACTCATTTTAAAAAATATACACATACCTGTCCATCGCTAGTTGGATAAAATTTGGAAATAGCCGCATTACCGAAGCACGTGTCAATGTGCACCCGCTGAACTGTCATGCCCATACCGTGGTAGACTGATCCATCTTTATTCTGCAATAATCAATTTATATATTTTCATTTTAGACGGATCACGACGGACAAAAAAATCGTCATTTTGATGACAATTCTTAAAAGTGATAGGGCCCAACTTTCGTAGGTCGCATCTTATGTGTTGCATTTAATATAGACTTATTAAATTTTGCTTTTGAAAGATTTTTTACAGTTGGTTAAAATTAATAATATATCTTTTTTCTATACTAACTAAGAACTGTTCAACATAAATCTGACGTCCTATCCTTTTTCTAAAATGAAACAAACATACAATAACAAGACACAACATAATACTGAATATCATTTAAGTTAAACAATCAACGCCCTCAAACTTTAACATAGAAATTTATATTGCGATGTGTTATTAATTTCGACGGAAAGCATAAAACAAATGGCTAAAATATTTTGTACAATAATAAATTTGGCCATATCTTAATATATATACGTGTCACGTTGTTTGTCCGCGATGGACTCTTAAACTACTTAACCGATTTTAATCAAATTTGCACACCGTGTGCAGTTTAATCCAACTTGAAAGATAGGAGCTTACATCTTAATTTATAGTCGCAATATTATTTTATTGCAAATTCGTTTCCTCATACATTTTCTATGGAATGACGTTTTAGGTGACACGTTATTATTCGGCACTGAAGCGATACGAAGTTCGCGAGGTCCACTAGCTATCTTATATATAAAATTCTCGTGTCACAATGTGCGTTCCCATACTCCTCCGAAACGGCTTGACCGATTCTCATGAAATTTTGTATGCATATTCAGTAAGCCTGAGAATCGGCTACTATCTATTTTTCATACCCCTAAGTAATAAGGGTAGCCCACCCCAATAATTAATATGGCAAAACAAGTTTGCTGGGTCAGCTAGTATTATATAAGAGTGTACCTTAACAGCAACATGTGAACGGTACGAGGCAATTACGATGTCAGCTGCATTAGTGATGGATCGAGAATAACTCGGCCTCGGTGAATTCTCGTTTGCCGTGTAGTGCATCGCGATTAATGGCTGCAGTAACAACTGTTGGGACACGTGCGCACCCAGGGTTAGGTAACCACTGGCGTGCTCGAACGGTTTGTGCTGGAAGAAACAATTTAACTATATGTTCATATTTACCGTATACCCTTGATTAGCCTAATCCCTTATGGCGCGTTCACACGGAGTCGTGAACTGAGCGAGAATACTACTACTTAGGAGAATTAGTCGTGATCACAACCGTGTGAACTGGTTAGTCGTGGTAATGGGAGTCGTCAACGACCAAAAATAGTATCGGTGGTATTATCGGTTGTGTAAATTAAGCAGTCGTGAGACATGCGCAGAACGAGTAGTTTTCTCGTCCAGTTCACGACTCCGTGTGAACGCGCCATTATAGTATTTTGTCGCGCTTATAAATTACGAAATGAGTTTTAAAAATCACAAGAGATTAACTAAAATAGATGTAGAAATAATTTTAACAAAAAAAACGACTTCTTTTACTTTATTAACTTTACAACTACTGATCAGATTTTGATGAAATTTAAATGGGACCACACGGGAAGCACCAGGCTTTCAAAGAAAAAAGAATAATTAAAATCGGTTCACCCAGTCGAAAGTTCTGAGGTAACAAACATAAAAAAGTTGAATTAAGAACTCCTTTTTTGAAGTCGGTTAAAAATAATAAATTTAAGATATAACACGTTATATAGAAGCGAATGAATTGCAGTCAAAAACTGGAAATGAGCCAAACCAAATGTACTGAATGCGCGAATGTTCATTAATAAAACCCACCCTTAGATTTTTATAACGCGAAATCTTTACGCTAAATGTGTGTAAGCAAAAATTTTTAATTACGCAAAGGTAACTAATTTTATAACCTAAGTTAAGGTTTCTAGTTGAAACTACAAGTCGAGGAATAAAATATTTCAATCGTATAACGTATGATGAAAATGAGTTTCCTAAAGGGACGGTAAAAATAATAAATTAACGATTAATTTTTAAATAGATTTTGTATCAGGACTAAAGTAATAATTACTGAAGAATGTATTTAATTATTTGAACTCACCGAGCACGGCGTGTGCGCATGTTCAACGATCAATTTGAACGTGTGTCGTGTACGCACGTTGTCCAAAACTCCTTGGTTCATGCCGCGGTTGTCATCGCGGGATAGACGCCTATCTTGCATTATCTGGGCAAATAATTATTAATATGTAGTTAAAAAAACAGCAGAAGTACCGCATAATTTTGAGATTTTAGTGCAATCCGTGTGTAGTCAATAATGCGTATCGTGTAAACAATAAATTAATTCATTAAACAACTACGGACGGGTATGAAAATCGTATCGCACAAATGAGGCGAAACCAACACTTTTTTATGTTATGTTATGTTTGTTGCGCTGAATGTTTTTAATTATTTCGTAGAAACTTTGTTGTCTTTATAGTCCAGTCATTTTAGGCCAAATACAAATAGTGTAAAACCCATAGAAAACGAGATATTTGAAAAAAAATGTAATTATTTTTTTTCGATTTTTGTGATCTTTGACCCCTGACTTTAAAAGTTGCGACCATCGAATTATATGTGAAATTTGGGAACAGTTTTACGATGCCAAAATACAAGTTTTTATGTGGTAATATACTGGGTAGGTATGTCAATTTTCCGAGGTCAACTCCCTATAATGACTGGACTATTAAATGAAAGATTACTCATCAGCGACACATGCTGATTATTTTTAGAGTCCACCGATGGTTCCAAAAAATAACAATTTATGTTTAATAAAAATAACTTACTTCAATCTGTCCGGATTGCAAGGCGGCCATACCAAGTGGTGTGGAAGTTAAAATGGTAAGACGAGAGCTTTCATCTTCTATGTATGCGCTCGAACCCAAAGGGTAGAAGTTCGCTTGCAGGGGTAACTTCTCAAAGTACCGGCGTTTTACTATCTGAAATTTAAAAATACCAAATACCTCATCTGTATAGAAATGCATGGCCTATATTTTATCTAAATTATTCACTTAAATTCATTTTATGACATGTAAAAACAAACAAATATATTTCAAAGATCTATTCAGATCTCTTAGCATATTTTTTTAGTATGAATTTTAAATTTTTCATGTATAATGTGAGTTACAAGTAACGGTCTTTTGTAGCTGAAAACTTAGTTATTAGTAGAAATAAATTATTATTTAACCTGCATGCCATTAAGATCGGTATAGAAAACATCTCCATTCTTGATACCAGTGGAGAAACGCATGGCCAGTTCCAAATCATCAATTTGAGGGTCTATGAGGAGAGTATTCGTGACTTCCACTTCACTTTGCTGCAGCGAAGGGTTGTTATAAACTGACACCTGATAATGAGTAATATATAATATTAAATTTGTCTTATTTAGGAAATTTTGGGATCATTTCTTGGGTTATTCTGAGGAAACATTTGGTTTGGGAGAACAACATGACAATAGGCATTATTTATATTATATTTTCAATTATACATTAAATTATTACGACTACATTATCATCTCTTTTCAAATTTGTTAGAAGATTCAAATTGCAATTTTTATAGCAAAATTATAGTTTGTCCATTTTAATATTGGTTGGTTTTACTACAATTGTGCCATAAAACACAAATAATCGGTAGAAATAAATGCTTATATGTAATTTATTAACATGAGTCGTCAGAATCATCATTTATACTAGATTCGTCCGATGAGGAGTCTTCAGTAATATTAATGATTAGATCTTGCGTGCATAAATTATGAAATGCAATTTCACGGTCCCAATCAGACATTATGACACTATAACTGTCAGTCGTCAAGCTGTTAAAAAACCAACAATAAAATGGACAAACTATAGTAGAAGTAAATAATTAAGCATTCTTTTCAGAATCCATGGATAACTTGATCCTCAAATTAATCAGTTTAAATGCCGATTTGTTAGTGTTTTGTGTTGCATTTTATTCTGTTAAGGAGTAGTCTAGTAACTCACAGCTAAAAGAACGTCAGCAGCCTTCGGTCCAATGAGCGCAGAGTAAAGCGTCGCTTTAAATGGTCCTTCGGTGATAACGAGTTCGGGGTACGCATCCAGGTTGAACTGTTGCGCAGGACCATCCGGGATGAACAGATATGCACCACTGTTATTGTCTTGCATTTTTTGAGTGCCATATCTATATAAATTAAATTAATTTCGGTTTGTAATATTTATCACAATAATAGCATTTACTACAGACTTGCTTTTACAAAGAATATGCAGTACGAGGAGGCGTTCACAGAATTAAATATCTAATACTTATGAAGCAGTATGGGAATATAGGAATTACATATAACGTTATTTAATTAACAACAATATCACTAAGGTGGTTATTATTATTATTTATGATTGGGCTATCGATGTGCCGCGTCGACCAAATTTGATCTATTGTGGTAGCCCTTTATAGTTCATTACTGATTCCCGTTGAATCTAGAAACTTCCAGATTCTTTGGGCAGTAATGTCTCGTCTTGTTGCAGTACATGTCGCCCTAGGTGGGTACTTCTTTTATGCATCAGTAGTCCGCAGGAGCAGAGGATGTGCATGGCAGTTTCCTCCTCTTCATGACAGAACCTACATGTTTCGTCCTGTTTCTTAGCCAGTAGAAACATGTGTTTGTTCAACTTAGAGTGGCCTGTCAGTATTCTAATCACTGCACAGTTTTTGTCTTTTGAGCCCTAGCAACTTTTTATCTACTTTGTTGTTAATTAGAGATGGTTAGGACATAATAACTTTGTTCTCGTGTCCGTTTTCCTACTACACTACTCATAGTAGTTAATGTAAATCATCATATGATATTCAGCTATTCAATCATATAATTAATGTAGTAAAAACTGTAATTTCTAAAATATTCTATAACTCACTGCACAAAGTCCATATGAACTGGTGTAGTCTTTCCGTTGGTAGATATAATAGCTTTAATAAGGCCATGTTTGTTTGCGAGCACCCTGCTACTATTCGCCGCCTGTATCGTGACGTCATCTGACAGTCGAGCCGAGGGTTGATCCACCACGAACATTTTTGGTAGATCGATATTCCAATAGTCCGCGTTGTATACACGCACACGGGCGTATGACGTGTATCTAGATTAGAAATTATATTTATATAACAAGACTGCACGTTATCGGTAACTAAAAAAATCAAAGCTAGCTGGATAATTTATCGGCTTTTAAACAATGAAAAATTCAGTCGTTCAAGTTCAGTAATTTTCAGCTTTATTTAATTACTATAGTATTTAATAAATTTTTGTATTTATTGAAGTAGTTAAAGATATTCCAAGTTAACATTGGATTTTATTTAATAGATTATATGAATTTTGATACAGCTATTGCCCATGAGGATACAAAAATCTGGCTCTGACAAAATTAATGGCAAAATATGAATATTTTTTTATGAAATAGAAGGAAAATAAAAACACCAACTTGTTAATAGACATGCTATCCCGCAGTGCGACACTGTACACAGTGATTGCGAGCGCGTCTACGGTCACGGGGAACGATAGAAGGAACTTGTTTGATGCGAAACCTAAGCGCTTTTCGCCTGACACCACGGGGGATATCTGGGCCATTATCGGACTGCCTTCGGGATCGAATACCTGGAAAAGACATTTCCTGTAAGTGTTGAACGTCCCCACGTAAACTTTCCTAAGTACCTCTAAGAATCCAAACAATAACATGTGTTTCATAACGTATGCTCTATATAATTGTGTAAACCCTCCGTTGAAGAGACTTATCTTAGGCATCAGACTTACAATAGAGTACAGTACAATCAAATGGGTACAATTAAGTACAGAATCTTTTAATACACCGATTATCGAACCAGTAACCCACTTATTTCTAACAATAGCACCGATTTCAACAAAATATCAAGTACACCGACATATTACAACGTAAATATTTTCAATAAAGCCAATAAATATGATGTCAAATTTATGATGAATGTCAGAGACGTACCTCAACATGAGGCGAAGAAACGAAGACGGTCAAAATCTCTTGTCGCTTGAAGGCCAATGCATTATATAGCACCAATCGTCTAGATGGCGAAACTTCGTCTAGTGCTATAGTGATTCTTGCGGGAATTTCATTGTTTTTCCGCCAGATGTCGTCGACATCAAAATAAATATCTTCTTGGTTTTGATCCACAATGGCCGGCTGCTTTAGTAGATAGTATGTTGCTTGTTGAATGACAGATTGGCTATCTTTGATCGCTTGAAGCATCCTGTTAAGGAGTGATGGGTGCTAGGTTATGTCGATAATTCTGATATTTATATACAGCATTATAACTTGGTAAAACTGAAGCTCAAGGCTCTACTTTATTAATTGTAAGGCGAAATTTATTTTAGTTCAAAGATAAGACGCTGTTTTTCTTTCAAACTCAATTCGAAAAGATATAAAAAAATTAAAAAATAAATAAATAAAAAAATTAAGTTTTTGAGGATACCATCATTATTATAGTTGAGTCATTTTAATAGGTAACATTTGACGTCTGTCAGTTTTATCTTCATAGTGAGGTGACCTGCTTAAAAACATCGATTAAAGTGAATGAATCGATACGGACTTGAAACATATGTGAGTTTTAAAAATCATCAGGCGAATCCCTGTCCCATTATTATTTTTTCTTTCTTAAAAAGAATAATAAATATTATTATGTTTTATTATTATCACAACGTGCTTATTAATTTCTTCACAAGTAATCATTGCATTCGATTCTACTTATCAGCTTTCGATTTCTAGAGTAACATCCCTGGTGTTTAAAAAGAAAAAGGGTTAATTGATCAGAAATTGTTTATTATGTTTAGAATGGTTTATTTGTGAAAGCAATCGTAAAATTACTCGTATCGGTCATTATTACAATAAATATGTAATCGCAATTGAAAAAAGTTAAGCAATCGTGCAGTTCTAACAAAACGAAAAAATATATTTTATGCCCGCCGTTACAAGGTTACGTTGTTGAATTTTGATGGACGCTCAAATGTTAGTTATTATAATGACTCAACTATAGTTTAGGAGATTATTACGATATATACTGACTTGCTAGCGTAGTCAAGGACGACGTCATCCCTCGCGGTACCTGTGACTCCATCGTGGTGCTGGAACAAGGATAGTTCTCGTCTCGCCCGTTCCACGCGGTCTCTAAGCTGTAGGAATGTGATGTACGATACAGATTGCGATGATACCGCCTGAGATGTTATTACTTCTGCTGCTCTGTAAAGTTTTATTAAGGAAGATCCTTAGGAAAGAATAACAGATTTAAAAGCAATAGATACGACCACACCATGAATATTTCATAATTAAGTTAAAAGATCAAAGAGAAGCAACAGTAAAAACGAATGAAAATAAATAATGGACTAATATTTTGAGGATCAACAAGTCAAGATCAACATATGTTATGTAAGCAGTTTTCTAATTTAGATTGTAACTTGAGTGAAATTAGGATAAATTCAAAAACTAACCTCACATATGCTAAAAGCACTCTATCCATGTTTTTATAAAAGGGTCTGGAGGTATAATATCCACTCCAATAGTGCTGATTCCGATCCGCATACGTAAAGAAATCTCCAGACAGCACTGGGAAGTCCGATAGCTTCATTTCTTCATGCAGTGCTTTGAAGTAGTCATTCAGTGTGCCTATTTGAACCTATAGAATTGATAAATTGTATCATATATTGCAAATTTCTCATATTGCCTCTATTGAACAATGAGAAGATTCACGTGGAATAAAAGATAACTTAAAAAACTTTCAAATAATACCAATTACAAATAATACCTAATGGATGAACAAACTTTCATTAATAGTTGCTAAGATCTAATCTAAATAAAAAAATCTAATGTACTTAAATATATATACAAAAATACAAAAGGCTCATCAAATTAGTATTTTTTTAAATAGTTTTTAAATATCAGTCTGGGGCGCATGCAACAGCATGGCCACTCGTCTTGACGGGACACTGGCAACTGACGGCAGTCGGGCGTCGGCACCGCGAGAGTGCCTCAGCTTTGTATGAAGCTTCCCTACTACTTGTATAAATATTTTCTGTGCCCAAAGTCACACAGATACGTTAACTTATAACACATTTTAGCGTTATAAATATGATGATAATAATCATAAGGGCAGGTAATATACCTCAGTATTCCAGGCATCGTTATTATTGATATAATCGATCAGCATTTCATAGTTCTTGTACTGATGGTCCCATTCGTTAGAGCGATCGTATCGGAAGTCGTCACCGAGCGGATACAGTAACACGTTACTACGGTACAATTGTGCCTTCTTTCGCCACTGGTCCAATATTAATGACGCCCTGAAAGTATATTGTATTAAAGCACAATTCTTGAGGAAAACCGCCTCGCGGGCTAAGCTATTCACGCGCCTGACATTCAACTGAGCTGAAGATGCTGGGTTCGAATCCCGGGGAAGCTGTTTGTAGGTATAGCACCAAAGTCTGTAATTAAACTCATTAGTGCACTACTTTTTTCGGTCTTTTGTAGGAATATTATATATTATCAAAGATAAACAAAAAGTAGATGGTGTTCTGTTCAAATTCACATATAACAAAGTGGACTTGCAATGTTTATCAAGAATTAACTCTTACAATTATTACGAAAATAAAGCCATCACAAACATTTTTAAACGAAATTAATGTGGTTTGAAATAAAAAAGTTAACGTATATTTCGCGAAAGCATACCTTTCGGCAACATTTTTTTGGATTATCTTCTTCGGTGCAATTCCCCAAGGACAAGTCACTCCGTTTCCAGGCAGCCTTTTAAAGTCAAATTGACAACATATCTGTAACAAAAAAAAAACAAATATATATCTGAAAGTTTATTATCTATAAATGTATCAAAAATCCAAAAATGTTAGTCCGTTCTTAAAGTGAAAGGTCACTAACACTTGTATTTATAACTTAAGGATAATTAATTATTTTATTTTATTCTTTTTATTGTTTAAAGTAATAGCAAATAAACTAACATTTAGCTTTAGTAAACGTCATTATCATTAAAACCATATTGTGGTTATACCTTAGGATCAGGACCACAAGAGTGAGGTACGTCATAAGAATAGAAAGGCATCATATGTGTAAACATATCCGTTTTACCCGTTCCATCTGTAAACCAATGTCTATATTTTAAACAAAGTAATACACAATGCATTTTTATTTTTTAAACTCTTTCTATCTCATCAGTTTTTTAAGTAAATTGTATTACTAAAATCTTTGTTGGCCGTAATAAAAATAATTATTTCTATTGAATAAAATAAAAAATATTCAATATTTTGTATTCAATTAATTAATATTATTCCAATAATAGATTTGTAGGTACCAAGGCTCATATTCTTCACTTCACGCGTCTATATTTGAAAATTATGATTTGAACGCCTAAAATTAGGTTTCCTTCAATTAGATTGAAGTTAAATTTAAGTTCTTTTAAGGGATATTTTTAGTTAAAAGTAAACTTTTATCAAAGTAGGTATTTATTTTTTATTTATGTATTTTTTTATAAATTTTTACACTATACAAAAAACCACAATACTGGTAAAACATGGATACAGTGTGAATGGAAAATGTAATGAGAGGAAATGGAGAGGTAATGAAGGTCCCAGATGCGAACCAGATACCTTAAGAGTCAATGGTAAAATTAATTTAAAATTCCATAATAATTTTTATTCGTACTGTTTAGGTTGTTTATTGATTCGCATTAGATTTCGCAAAATGACAAAGCTAATGCTAAATTTGTCAAAATATCTAATGTGTCAAAAGTATCTAATGCACTTTGGCTGTAACATTTGACCAATTTTAGCGAATCGTTTTTCATTTCCGATATAATTGAAATCGTTGAATTTCTCACCCCATAATTGTCTCCATTTGAATTCTAAATGTCTGTCCCGCGCCAGCTCCTTTTTGATTCTGTAATGTATGCGCTGAATCAAAGAGTTTTCGAAGCCAGCGAGCTTTAGAAGGTACGGCTGAGTGCTAGAATGTCCGAATGGATCGATTGCCCAGCTGTTTTTCGGTGTATATCCGAGGTTTTCAATCAACCACTGGTGTCCGGTAGCGAGTTGTTGGATAATCGATAGCCAATGGGAATTCGCCTCATCGTTCATCACCCATCCTCCAGTTACAATTTCGATATTACCAGATTTTAATAAGCTGAAAAAATTATAAAATTTAATTTTACAGGTTCTTTAAATAACACCTATTGTTAAATAAGTCAGACATTTAGAAATCACTATTAATATTAAACGCGCCTACAAATTTCCTTTCTCCTAGTTCCCTTAGTTTTTGAGAAATAAAAAGCAAAAACCCGTAGACCATATTAGAGAATGGAGATAAATACTTATTTCTACACATGTTCACTGATTCTTTTTTTAATGCATTCATATGCTTCCCTGATAAACTCAGCAAATCTCATTAAGAGGCCTCTATCATAACCATACTTTTGCACAACTACCTACACTACTAACATTTTTGCATAAAATTGTCAATTTTGACGCTCTTATTTTTTGAAACTGAAAGCCTTTGACAAATTTGACTTATAGAATAGTATTAAATAGTTATTATTCCTTCCATAGCCGCCTCGCTTTTTACAATTTATTTCAATATATCCGAAATTCAGCGCTGATTTTCACAAATTGCGCGACAAACTGTTTTTCTGCGAACATGGACTGAATTAGTGAAGTAAACAAAATTAAATATGTTATAATGTCCATTAAATAGCGCTAATTAATTAAATAAACGAAACTACAAGTGTACAGTTTTGTGTAAGCAGTTGTGTGTGCGTGTAAGTTATATGTGTACCGTAATTTTGTGATAGGGCTCTTAAAAAAACATTAAAACATAGTTTAATATTTCAGCAAGAATTTTTATCGTTATTTTTATTTTAAACCAATATAATTTATCAATTTTTAGGATTACATTATTTTAATTATCTCCATTTTTATAATATAATAAATAAAATATGATGTTATCTTTATTAGCTACTTCTTTTAGTTTAATTTGTCTGTATGTAGCTTCTTATTTAATAGATGAATAAATTATGATGAGTTTTTTGTTTTAAAGCTGGCGTGTTTGAAATGGTCTTAACTACAATTTAATTAGATTTATTTGCCGGGGTTTTAATATAGTCTTTAATTTCACGTGTTTTATAATAAATTTTAAGCATTTCAATTGTTTCTGAGAAATTGAAAAAGAAAAATATTACAGTTTTTTCTAATATCTGTTAATTTATAGCGAAATCAACTAACTGTGATTAAGTGGATCACGCCTCTGAAAATTAATACGTTTTAATCACAGGTTTGGGAAACAGAAAACTAATCTAAGTGCTGGTAAAAAAGAGCAATGAAACATACAAAAAATGGGTTGGCTTTGTGCTGCACTAGAAGATTATGGCATTTCACCCCAGTTAAATCCCATGGAAAATGTAATACAAAAATAGGATTTACTTTGTAAATGCAGTTTTCTCTTTTTCTGTGGCATCCAAATTCCACCACAGAGACAAATAGCTGATCTCTGCCCAAATGAACTTTCGGCCATGTCCCTCAACCAACTTTTCAACCATATTTGTAAATATTGCTCTTGTTTGTGTCTTGTAGTATGTCTCAAATGTCTTAAGCCATCCTGCGTTTATTAAACAAAGAATAGTTTCTATTGTTTATGTTAATTATAATATTTCATAGACATTAAGCATGTAGAACAACATATAATATGTGAACATGATACAAGAATAGATAGGGTGATGGATAATTGAAAAAATAAGTATCAATACAATAATCTGAAAATATTCAACTGATTTTTAATGTGTAATTACCTGGATCATTATGTGAATGTGGTACGATAAACACTTTGAGTTTATTCTTACTACTCCATTGGCTTTCCTTAAATTCAATGTTCCAGCCTTGCTTCCACACACCACCATCAATATCATCAAATGTTATTCTTTCATACATTGACAACATCTAAAATACATAATACTGTTGAATAGTTTAAACAAAACTACTATCACTATAACAAAATTGTTTTATAAGATAAATCAAAATATAATGTTGCAAGTGCTAGCAACTTCATAAAATGTATACTAATATTATAAAACTGAAGAGTTTTTGTTTGTCTATTTGGTTGAACTAATTTCAGAAATTACTGGTTCAAATTTAAAAAAATTGGTTTTATAGTAATTTATTGAAGAAGGCATATCCTACAATGAAATTAAGAGGGTGAAAATGTGGGTCACAGCTAATTTAAATATAAGGTAGCCTATAGTCCAAAATCTTAGCCTTCTTTTCTAGACTAGATGAAATTTTACCTGAATATCTGTTTTTGATGTTTGTTGATTCATTGGACAGTATGACATATTTACTTTAGTCTTAATATGCATTCTAGGTGGCTCATCACCCACTACTTTGAATTCTCTTATTTTTGATTGTTTCTTTGCTATCATAGGTTTTTTTACAGCATGGATATCATTTGTTTGATCCACAATTTGTTCCATAACCGTTTTGATTTCTCCTACTACTGCATGATGTTCATTAAGTTCCTTTTCTATGTTGTGAAGTTTTGATTCAAACAAGGACCACTTACTCTAAACAATAAACTGTTATTAGTAGAGTTGATGACAAAAGAAAAAATATATTATGACACATGAAGAATCTTATAGTTAATAAAAAGGGCTTGTTATGGAATTTTTATCTAAATAAAAAATCTATATATTACATAGTAATTAAGAGATTTTTTTATTACTAAGTTACTTACATCATCAAGTTCAACCATAGCAGGTTTTATACTGGGTAATTTAAATGTGAGATCAGTGACAACATAAAGAATAAACATAAAGGCTATAATACAGGTAGCCCAAAAGAAAGCCGATAACCTTCTTATTCTCATTTTTTTCTACGTCAATTTTATAAGTTATTGTTTATATCAACAAACAATATTAAATACATAAAACACGAGCCGGTGTTCGCTTATTCTGCGTTTATCCCGATTCCGAAATTATTTTTATTTAGTTGGAGAACATTTTCTATTAAATCACACTTGATAGTAAATTACTTAAATACTTTATTAAAAATAGGTATATAAAAGAACAAGTCTGTTAAGTGTGACCTGAGAAGATCAAACAAAACACTTTTCAATATGATTTAGTTTTTGAAATGTTTCTATTTTGGAACTCTTGGATTTTAACTTCTGAGTTCTGACATATTTGCCGATTTATTTAATCGACGTCACTCTTTTTTGTCATATGTCAAATACCTTTACCATGGTCTTCTGGTTAGTACACAGAAGTAGGTATCAGCGCAGTTTTTATAAATTTGTTACAATAATCTGAATAAGAATAAGGGATTCTACAACCTACATGTTATTATTATAATAACTGTACCTCCTGCTTATAATGATAATCATCTAACACAATAATGAGTTAGATGTTTATCATTATTTGGATAAAAATTAGGAGTATCCGATTGCCGGTTGTATTGATTTTCAAAACATTGCTATCAAATGTCAAATTCAAATTTAAACGTCAAATAGTTGGTGTGAAAGATGGCGTCAAAAGAATCTCTCGATGTAAGTTACCTTTTTATTTATTTACGATTGTTTTATTAATTATAAGAACATAAGTTTAATATGCCGTAGCTGATTAGTATTCGGTTCTTAAAATAATGTATTTTTAATCTAGGATTGTCTAAGATATTAGTCGCAGTGACCACACCCTTGTAAGCGAATTAAAATCGTTCACTAAATTCAAATGTTTTATCAAATTATGAATGAAATAACGCTTTGAAATGACTTATATATACCTACTAAGGGAATCTTTATATTTTTGCTCTTATAAAAATTAATGGAAATGAGTTCGTAGGTATTTTTGTATTTGGTCTATCTAGCGGTTTTTCGTAATGTACGTTACCTATTGCAGTAAATATTAATTTGAGCTAGTACCATTATATGAGGCGATAGCTTCCAGTCATCATTTATCCCTATTTTGATACAAACACAATGTAGGTACTATAACGTTATGAGATTGAGATTAATTAATTATCAGCTAAATAACTGATTCAAAATTTTTACATTTTTAATGTTATTTAGCTTGTTTAAAATATTGTATCCCTTTAGACCAGAGGTTCCCAAACTTATTTCGTCTAACAACCACTTAGAAAATCAGTTATTGTGTAGCACCCCCCATTTTTTTTACCTTAAAAAACTCAATAACACATTAACCTTGCCTGAAGTTTAATTAAACCTATATTCTAAACGAGATTTTAACTAGAGAAAGGAATAATAATACAACTTTAAGATTAAGATTACTAGATAATTAACAATATTAAGATTTCTTTTATTCAAAATTAACAATAATCAACGTTTGTTTTAAAACTAATCTAATGTGAAGGATGAATCCATGATTTTTATCAAGTTAGTTAATATTAGGTTCCAATTGATTCAAGAACCAATTTGACCAAGCCCCCCAATTTTTTCTGGGCTCCTTACCACCCCCCTCTGGGCCTCCAGCGCCCACAAGGGGGCATGATCGCCCACTTTGGGAAAAACTGCTTTAGACTATCTGCTATTATGTTTTGAATTTTTAATGAAACAACAATATAATTTAAATTTCTCATTTTCTTTCTGTAGAACTTTAGAAAAAACATTGCTAAATTTTTTGAAGATATTGAATCACTTGATACAATTAATGAGTTCTACAAAAATTATTACATAATGACTTTTATAAGAACTCAAGATTTAAGAATCTTCAATGAATTCTTTTTAGTAATGGGCAAAAAAATATGATAATCGACATACCTACCTATTGATAAAGAGATAAATGTGAAATTGTTTTAGAAAAGAACATTAAACCTTTTATTCCAATTGTACAGAGATGTGGTTATAAGGTCACTCATTAAAAAAAATATCTAATATTTTTAGTATACCTCTGCAGCCTCGCATTGTTTAACATATGTTTGATAGCGGCGAGCGCATCAATTGAGCGCATCCGCATTTGTATTAGAGGACACACCACAGTCCAAGACACGTTCATCTTCAGCCAAGGTTAAAGAGGAACACCGTACGAAATATTCCACGGAGCCATGTTGGTTGTATTTGATTACAGAAACAGATCATTATGATCTTAAAAGTATAACATAATATGTCAGTGAAGTTGAAACTTAGTGATGAATTAATTACACGACTTTTTTCTAGTGTTTCCTACAACTCTTGAGATATCTTAGTATTGCAACCACTTGTAATTCACCAATTGTCTATTTTTTACTAGCTTGTGAATAAACGCCTAAATCAATTTCGATCAAGTGGGAAAATAGGTAACGGTGTATTCCACTAATACACATTTTATTGACGTTTCTCGATCCTCATGGTCAATATCAATAAAACATCCATACTCTAGCAAGGTTATCAGAATAAATGAATGAAAGGGTATGTACATGTCCAATTTATTTGAGCCAGATAATCGGCAATTAAGAAATATCATCATGGCTAATCCGACTGCCACGATGGAAGTCGAATATTTATTATGTACCAACTCTAAGATATACAATAATTACTGCTTACGCTTACATATATTTTATAAGTAAACATAAGTACCTTCCACAATACAGTTGTATATCATGTTACAGTATTACGTGGAAATTGATAATGGAGCTGAATAGTTCAATGCGAAACGATCATTATTATAACATTATGAATAGCCACGACCTTACTCGCCCATCCCAGTATTTTATATAATTCGCGTAAAGTAGTACAAGATGAATGGGCTATAGTAGATATGATTCTAAAATTATATGTAGCCATATAATTTTACAAGTATTAAATAAATCAGAGTATATAGGTATTATATTCTTACTATAGTTAAGTTACCTATAAATTAATATATTGCGGTCTCTTAAATCGTCTGACTTACCGTCTAGAAGTAAGGTCTTGTACGTTGACGTAAGTGATATTACTTCCCGTCGGATCTCGTGAATAAGAGCGTGTCCTTATGAAATTGTCGTGGGTGGCAGGAGCCAGGAGTTACCACAAAGTCGACCCTAACGCATAATTATTGCACTACATTTTGTAGTGCAATAGACGTATAAGATTACAAGTATGATACTAGCAGAATGTGGTTTAGAGATTAGTGTTTCGGTTGTGTAACTTGCTTTAATGAGGATATTATTCAGCTTCTTTGAAGCTACAACCGCACTGCGCACAATTACCTAAGATTTAAACGCGTATTTGGTCGTTAATAGCCCAAAAGAACAATATAACAAGGCGTTGTTAAAGAATCATGCCATTATTTGAGTTGAAATGAACATATCCTATAAAATGCAAGGTGAAATAAATAAATAGGATTATATTTATTACAAGTTTCTAGTTAAAAAAGAAGATATTTAACTGTGTAAGCCTAAAATGCTTTCGTATTACAAAGTATGGATTAATAAAACAGATATCGCCTAAAAATACGTAGACCATGAGAAAACGGTTGAGGGGATTTACTATACTCTTAAAACATTCGCAAACAGATATCGACATCGATCGATAACTAGGGCATCGAGTGGGCGGCATCAATAAATTTCACCACTCTAAATTATTTTATCCTGTGGGATCTTTATGTGAATTGTAGCTTTGATATATTTGTTGCCAACTGAAATAAATGGCAAAATGTGTTGCTTCTTACAAATTTGTATTGCATGTGATGTGATATTTTAATAAACACAAAGGTTAAGCGCTATAGTTTAGAGGTGACTTAGGCCTCTCGGCCACAGGTTACCGCTACAGGTGGCTTCTTCAGGCAAGCCTGCAGAAATTCAACCACACCTCCGCGCCACTTATGACACCTGACCGGCAAGAGACAGTCCTACCAGAGATCGAATACAAATTAATTTATAAATTGCATTTTGGCCGGGGATCGAACCGATAACTCAGGCTTCGCGGTAGTCTTATAAGTCCGCTTATATTACGAGGCTTTTAAACTGTCACAATAAATACGAAAAAATGGACGCCAATTCGCCCATTCGCCAACAATTCGGACTGATTCGTTTTGACATCGGTTTGTCGCGGACGACATCCATTCAGACGCATGAATTTCAATCCGTTTGGAAATCTAAAGCTGCATTACGTCCAAATGGAATATATTTTACCATTCACGGAACGATTTTTGAAGACGACCACTGGATTGATGGACATATCAATCCAAAGTGTCACACATCAGTCATACATCGGTCTCTCTCAAGTGACTTCAAGCGTCAATCATAGTATGTCTGAAGATAGGTATTATAATAAAATAGAAATGGCTATAAAAATCGCTATCTATGCCCAGGTTAGGAAACGTATTAGAAAAGAAATGTATTATTTAGTACTAATGTAAGTATTTTAAATTGGAAATAAATTTTAAAATACTTGAAGTTTTCTATGGATAGAAGTTGGAACGTCTACAAGCTTTGAACGTAACAAGGTCGAACAGATAAGGGTTGTATTTGCCAGACGCAAGCTAGTACGTGAGTTACATAAAGGGGTTGGGAAGAGCGCAAAGTTGCGCTCACAATGCGTGACAAACTTCAGCAGACTTGTAATAGGATGTAGATTTCATGAAACTGAGATATACTTAGATAACTTAAATGTCAGCTTATGGGTGTAACAGTTAAATATAAGCAGCTTATGTAAGATAAAAGTTATCTTGGTTTCAGATTTTTTTTTTGGTTTGGCAAGTAACAAATGTAGCTGAAAAAAATCATATTGGATTTACGTATGTCACTTGAATAATAAGAATCTGTAAAGTATAAATTATGGAGTTTACCTTTATTTGCATTGATATATTATAGTTTCTTTGAAGAAGAAGAGAAGGAAAAAATCAGTTATCAGATTATAAATGTGTAGTTTTGTACCTGTGTTTTATGCATTCGAAGTAACAGGCAGATTAAATTTTAAATATATTCTTAATTTAGATTTCACATGAATGAATCAAGGTAACGCTTCAGTAAAGACAGATTCGATTGAAATTCAATAAATAACGCGAATGTGTTATTTTCGAATAAAATTCCTAACGAATCATCGTTGGATTTTTCTACAGCGCTTTTGAACATATATCCGGTTAGTTTTTAGGTCATAGTATAAAAACTATTTGAATCAAACACTATTTACTTTCTATACGTAGCTATACAATCTAGATGACTACGAAAATTATTTATAAATCGGAATAATCCAATCAAAATACCCCAAATATAGATTTTTTTCTAATCATAGAAGGTAAAAATTAATGGAAAGAAGTCTTTAATGTAATATTCTCTTGTAGACCTAATAATAGAATGAACATGAAGAGTATTTTTATAAGGCTCAACGTCTTAAGCATAACAAATAAATTATTACTGTATTTGTGATATGGTTATGATAATTGTGATTTTCGTTGCTATCGAATTACGTCCGTTGATAAGAAACTACAAATATAATATAGTAAACAGCTCTCACAATAACGAAGTGACTCATTACTGCACGTGTAAAGAGGAAACTTAAATTCACATACTTTTATATATTTATAAGATAGAAAACACTTTCGTGTGAAAATTAAACCGACTTATCACGTTTGCGCCTTTATATTTGTCATTTTTTAGCAAAGAGGTTATCAGCTCGACCTGTGCATTTTTTATTATATTCTGCATGCAGCAGCAGGGTATAAAAATATGATTGTTTTTAAGTAAAAGCTTGAAGGTATTATGTATTATCGATTAAATGTGGTGAGACCGCGAAAAAGATTAACAGGAAAGTGACAGGCCACAAAGATGCAGTTCGAAAGAGAATATGGTTGTACCTACAATAAAAAGTTAGTGTCCCGGGCAGGTGCATTGGTCGTTAAGCGGGTCGCGATCGATCGGACTGCGTACATTGTTCTACAGATAGGTGTATTTGTAGCGATTTCCATTTAGGTCGTCATGTGAAAATGCTTTTTCTTTTGCGTGGAAATCTAAAACTAGTTGAACAGAATTCGATTTCCTTATCTAAAAGAAACCGATGAATGTTAAATTGTTTCTGCTTAATATCTTAAAATTTGTGTTAATCAGTGAATTCTAATTTTTCATTTTTATCCATAACAGATGGAAACTAGAAACAATTTTAAATGAAGAAGTCGAGAATTACACCTTGTTTTCAATTTTAACTAATTTACACAATAGTTTTTATTTTCGGTTATATAACAACAAATAATGTTTCAACTCATAATATTTAGATGTAAAATGCCAAAGGTCGTTAACAAGTATGTCGTGACATTTTTCTGAAATAGACTAGGTTTAATAATAAAACTGAAGTGTTGTTACAAATGCTTTTTTTATTCATTAAGTTAAGTGTTGCTTAATTAAGATATTGTTTGCTGATTCAGGTGTCTTTATACGACCCAATAGAAAGGTCAGCTCACTTACTAGATTAGTTTTGTCGGTTCAATATAAATTAGCAAATTTAATTTAGGCAATGTCTTAAATTTCCCGTATACTATAAATAATTCAGACTTATTTTAAACATTTTGTCAAGAAAAGGCATTAAATAATCAATTGATTCGTAATTTTAATTACGTTATATTTATACAACAATATAAGTTTATTCTAGGCAATTAGTAAAAAATAAACAAAAGTGAAAAAGATGTTATTTCAAAAAATTATGTTAAATTTAAAGACGTTCAAAATATTTTGTTGCCAAATCAGTGCTACGGCGTAGCAACGCCGTAGATAGGTTACGAATCATTGTTATATTACTTTGACGTAGTTATTATATAATATTTGTTTATATTAATATTCATCATAAAAGTTGTTATATTGAAAACAAATTCAATGTACGGGTTTATGACTATTTGCCAGTATTATATTTTATTCAAGACACCTTCAATACAAGATTCTAGATAAGAATCGGATATAATTTAGACATAATATCGACTATGAACTTTCATTAGTTTATTTTAGAGGTGTTAGTACTGTGAAATTGTAGAGGGTGTGAAAGTGTAAGCATGAGTCCTTGAAAGAAAATGAAACAATATATTATATAACCTTATGTAAGTAGGTATGCCGCTATTTGCCGGCATTACCTGTACCTTTGATACAAATTGCAAACATAATGTGAGCTCTCTAGACGATAACGCAACTTATTTTATTTTGCCTATTTTGTTGCGTGCCAATAAGTCATAATAGTGTTTCTGTAATATTTACTTTTTTCTGTCTGGTAAATTCTTAATTTTTTGCAAGGGAGAAAGAATTAATATAAATTGGTCTATTAAAATGTTCCTCTAAACACTGGGTAGTGCTGTCCGCGTGATGTGAAAATATACGTATTTCAAAGTACAATATTACTGGCATATCACTACATAGTATAAATCAAAGTCGCTTTTTCTTCCCCTATATCCCTTTGTATGGTTAAATCTTTAAAACTACGCAACGGATTTTGATGCGGTTTTTTTAATAGATAGAGTGATTGAAGAAGAAGATTTTTATATATGTTTTATACCCGTGCAAAGCCGGGGCAGGTCGCTAGTAAATAATATAAATCTATTTGGTAAGACGGGCCAACGACCATTATATTATCCCAGATTCGCTATCAAAACGACTTTATTTCGGAAAATTGCGTCAATAAAATTTTAATCGTAAGATCAACCATTTTTTACGTGTTCCCTTATTGTTAACAATATTATTTTACACCAAGTGAATTTTGGTTTTTTAATTGTTCAATAATATAATAATCAGGTACCGTGATTTCATAAGCGTGGATAAAGATCTCCAATATTAATGGTTTAGGCATGAAAACTCTTTCAGATCCATCTTAAAACTGGTATGGAAAAACCTTACAGCATTCCGATCGAGATAGGAAAGCGGTCGATGTGCTAGTACTCAGGAGCTTTTTTCCGTACATTGGCCCTAGCACAGCTCGCTTGTATTGATTGGGGTGCCTTATGTAACAAAGTTATATAAGGATTCTATAGAACTTCAAAGTTATGTAACAATTATTTTGTCGGCGCGGTTACATTTTCGCAGCGCTTACATTTTTCAGATATAACCCAGTTATCCAGATTTCAAAGCGATCTGTTTTTTTGTTAAAATATCTGACTTTGTTGTTTACGTCCACGGTCCACTCACAATTATGGTTAGAATCAATTCTACCTTTGCATTCCAAAAGAGAAAATATTAAATTTTAAGAGAAATGAAAGCGATCTATTCTATAATATATCTATATATTAAAGCTTTTTTTATCGCTTTAGTATAAAATGAGACCGTAAATTAAATAAATATTAAGCTTTGAAGCTTTAAAAAAATAAGACCACTTACGGCTATTTTCGATATAGGTACGTTATACTTTTGTTTCTCGTTAGCATTTGTTTTAAAAAAAAACCCTGGGTGGTTTCTGTTTAAAATTCATGTTCTTATTACTGCGCACAGCTTTACTGATGATCACATCATTTTCTTTGTAATAAGTTTCTTTTATTCTCACCGTCGATTAAAGTTGGTTTCCTAATTTTTATTTATCCATGTTTTTGGAAAAATCAGTCAAGAAAATAATAAATTTACATACTCAGAGTGCGGTCCCTTTCGTTTGAAAAACACATAAAACCCAAACACAGCAGCCTCCACATAACTTCGTAAGAAGTCGTTAGTTTGTATTAGCCTTTACTATTTCTTACTCGTGATTTAGTCTAGGTACTTAGATTTAAATAAAAAGAATCATTAGTATATCATCTCTGTACTAAAATCATTATTAAATCGACGCAATGCTTTAATTAAGCGTTCAATTATCTCTTAGGATTAGCTTTTACAGTAAGAATATCGTTTAATAATATCATATTAAGTTACTGGAATTAGCCGAGGGACCCCTATCTCGAAGTTTCCATGAATATTCAAGGCGAAATCAAATTTTCAATTGGAAATGAATTTCAATTTGAACAGACTAGAATTATATATATATGAAAGAGAAGTTGCCGATGAACTCATTTCGAAGTTTATAATCAATCAGTCAGTGCTCTTCCTCACTTTGCAATTTGTTCCTAGCTTTCTGTTTACAATATGAAATTGAATCCCTGGAATCCTGCACATTTGCTACTAGACTAGTCGGAAGTTTTTGTGGTATCGTCTTATTTAAACTGACTTTGAAATTCAAAAATGGAGGAATCCGTTTTCAAACTTCAGTATTATCTCAAAACTTTCAAAACGGGCCTTGCCTTTTACAACAAAAATTATTTAAAAAATTTATTCACTTGCTATTTACTAACATTGAAATAAATTAAACTTACAATTTAACACCATGCATACTTATATACAACGCATAAAGCAATTTTTAATTGAAATTGTCATAAATTACCAAATTAAATACTAAACTAAACTAGTGGGGTATGGGGCAGATGCAATTCACATCTGTTTCACTGATCGATTTTTTGGTGATCAGCCTTCTATGTACCAGACCGAGTTTTTTTAACTCCACCGGGAATCGAACACAGGAGCGCTTGTAACGCTTACGCGCTTACCACTAGCCCAAGGAGGCGGTTTAAATATTGATTAATTGTAATTCATGTTGAAGGACGCCATTAATTTCTAATGCTTTAGCAATAGGGTAAATGAATTCATAGTACATAATTATCTCCAGATTTGACTGCACTGCACAAAAGGATATATTTTCAAACCAAATCTCCTTTGGGCTGTCTCTGCATAACACGGGCGTTATTGCTTCTTTTGAGCTTTGAAATGTATATTAAACAATAACAAAATGTGTCATCTTAGACACAATATGACTAGGAACTCTGTCCCCTTCTTTAAATAGAAAAATTACATTTTATATTTCGCAATTTAGAAAAACTGGTTAGTATTTGATACTACCCAGATGTAAATATTGAAAATAGGAAATGAACAGCCCGAAAGTTTTTCCAAATGTAACTCCAACATTAGTTATCATTAGTTTAAACTGGTTATTACAGGTACCAAACAATTGGTTTAAAGACGAGTAATTCGCAAATTTCATTCAAGGGGCACGCCCAGTCGCCCACACACAATTACCCAAGTTAAACCACAATGAGGAAAGAACCTAGCCGAAACATGAAACGGTTAGGATGGTTATTACTCTTTTGTAAGACCTCTTTTAACGGACAAATAAATTTGCTTTAAAAGTAAACCCACTTCCTTATATGTTGAGTTCAAACACAAAACATATGTCTGCCGAATCGAGTTTATTTTAGTAAAAAGAATTCATAACGATTAACGCTAATTATGTTACATTTATAAACTTTACTTTATAAAAATTTATAAACCGACTTAAAAATGCACTAAAAAGTAATACATAAAATAATACTGTAAAAGTAAATCACTACATAGTATAAAACAAAGTCGCTTTCTCTGTCCCTATATCCCATATATATATATATGTATTCTTAAATCTTTAAAACTACGCAACGGATTTTGATGCGGTTTTTTTAAATAGATAGAGTGTTTGAAGAGGAAGGTTTATAAATATATTTTATACCCGTGCGAAGCCGGGGCGGGTCGCTAGTAATAAATCAAACAGAAATAATAATTTTACAAAGATAAGATTAAGATGCCTAAGGGTTAACCCTTAGATTTTACTTTCTGTTCCAGTTTAATATCAACCAAACAAAAAAATAATCTTGTTGTAACACAGTTGTATTAATAATCGCATAACAAACGTACAAAGAAAATTTTAAAAAATTACTCCTTTTTTGAAGTTGGTTGAAAATATAATATATATATATATAATAATATAATTTTTTATATTTAGTTTATTATTGGATGTTCACAATTTTAGAGGAATGAATTAGTATAGTCATAGTCTGGTCAATGAACTGGTGTCAGGAACGGAAGTCATGGTGCACACCGGCCGACGGACCTGATGCGGATTACACTGGTACCGTGCAGATGAAAGATAAACCAATTCAAGTGCACAATATTGAATAAAGTGGCCATCGTCTGACGTAAGCGTGAACAAAAAGAACCATCGTAGCTTTAACATCATTTTCGACTCTTCATATTATGTTTGATATCTTTTTGTGTATTTTTTATGTCAAGATTTCGTTCTTTCCTACTCATTTCCTCTTGGTTACTTAAATAATAGAAGCTCTTAACAATATATAACTAAAATTAGCTTGTTGATCCATTTTTTAATTAGAGCCTTGCCCTCCCTTTTGTGATTTTTTTAAATTATTAGAGATATTTTTGACTTTGATATTGAGTCTGTTTGTTAAATATTTTATTGTATAAATATCTTTATGGAATTAGTAGATCTCAAGTCCTCATTCTATTATCTGGGTAAGCGTAACCCGTCCAATAAATACCTTTGCGACTAACTGGAGCTCATAATTGAGTTATGTTGAGCACGGCAATTCTCGCGTGCACTTAGCGCTAAATCAATGTTAAATTTGTGTCATGCGATACATCTTGGACTTTATTAGCATGTTCCTCACCCGGCTTACCGTTCTCAGTAAAATTTGCTAGAAGTTCATACCCTATACCCTATTATAAGATATTTAATTGTCACATGTCGAAGATATTCCATTTTTTAGAAAGTATAATTTTTGTATCCCTCTGTATAAAATGTCTCAGAATATCAAAATTATGAACATTTTGACGTTCTTGTCCTCATAACAGTTATTAAGCATATAATAACAAGGACAGGAAAAGGATATTTTAAAAGCTATTAAAAATCTAAAATTAAACCTTGTAGATTGATTTTGCCAAATGATATTAAGTTTCTTGGCATGGAATATTATAATTTGAAAAATACCAAAAGTTTGCCATGACTCGTGACTTGGCGTTGCATTTGCAGTGCTTTCCTTATTGTGCTTTAGCAACTGCCAAGAGCATTCAACTTTACCCCAGTTGAATACTGCGACTGCGCTTTATTGCTTTATCTATTATCTGCAGTATAATAATTGCGTCCCGGGAAATGCTTTCTTATCATTTCTCCTAGTAATATCAGTTCAATTACTCGTACCCAATAGGTATAAGAACTGTACTCATTTAGGGATTTATCGGTAACTAATCAGCTTTGAATCATGCACTCGCTCACCACAAGTATCATGTGTCCAATGTGTCAGTATCATTTGTCTTTTAGGTGTTTGTAGAAAAATATGATTAATTATCTTGCAAGTAGAGCTATTGAATTCGTTTTAGGTATATTTAGATTTTAGAGCAAATACATGTATTTAGTGAAATCAATTTAACACCAGATGACCTTTTATAAATATTCTAATGGAATGGATGGGGAGGTGTGCAATTTTTATAATATTTCAAACTATAAATCTCATCTTTCCGTATTTTAAGAAACTTCCTTCATATTCGCTGTCAGACTGTAAATTTGTGAAATGTTAGTGAATCAACAGTACTGGCGTAGCAACGGGTTGCTGTTTATTTTATTTACCGTTACGTTTACATTAATATTACTGACTAAAATTATCTCAGTGTTTACATTCCTATTTTCAAAAGTAGGAGAGCTATAACATCTTAACTCTAGCAGGTCATTATATTTAGGACAATATAATGTATGTCAGAAAGTCATAAAAAAAACCACTACTAATACGGTGACTTAAACAACTAGTACTAGAAATAAATATATATGTATGGCAACTTTTATAACATTTCAGCTCTGTAGTCTGTACTTAAGTAAAGCCAAGAAAATAAATTACTTTATTTCACTCTTATACCGACACAATTTTCAGTTGAGGAAATATTATGAAATCTTGTCAAATTTGACCATAATATTGTATATTAAGTTTTCCGGTTTCGAATGGAATAATGCCCAATGCTTACAAAATCCACAAAGCAGCTTCTATCAAAAGAGTGGTAAACACAAATTTCATTTGTTCAAAGATAAAAAATTGTGTATTTTCTTATCATAGCTATGCGTATAATTGCTTTAAATTAGTCTACATCGTGACTAACAATTATCACTAGTTTATCTTTTGTATAACTACTTTATGTAAGAACAAATATCGAGATTTACGCTTCGGTATGGATAAGTTAAATTTATCTTAGATATTATATGGCAGCATCCAATAATATCCATCTTGATGGATCCCGCTCACGATCTTTATGTAATATTGATACTGTGGTCTTGAGTTTGTACTGACGTAGCTGTTTTAGCGGTAACCTCTTTAGAGCTGTTTGGAGTGGCGAAGGTCTGTCTGGGATGATGTGTTGTATAATATAAGATATATATAAGAAGATATCTCAAAGCAAACTATGACTACACAGGTAAACACGATTTTTGAGTCCTGAGTTCTGTGTACCCTCGATTTTGATTTCTTATACCTAATTAATAAAAGAAATAATATTTTTATCTCATAAAGTTTGCTTTTAAGAGTTGCATTTGTCAAAAATCGTATATTTTTTATATCATCGTATAAAGTATAAAAGCAAACTTTTTTTTATAAATTTAGTTTTTGGTTATTTTTCAATGTAAACATTCAGACAATAGTCATAAAAATCAGACACAAAAAAAAAGATTTTTTTTGTTGACTTGTGTTATTAATCCAACTTAAATGACAGGTATAACCTAAAGCCTGCCTAGAACACAATTTAATGACAAAGAAAAATATAGCTTGTTATAAAAATTAAAGTGTACCCTCGTACGCTCAGCCAAAAAGGCTGCAACTAAATAGGTTAATATTATCTTAATTAACTCAAACTAATTATGCAGACTATACAAAACTGCAGCATTGAAGAGCAGGATTTTATCCTAAGTTGCATAACCCATTATATATTTTATAACATAAAAGAAGAAAGCTTTCCATTACTGAATTTTATTGCTACGTTTTAGCACTAAGTGCTTTACTATTTACGTCACTACCTATAGCCATTACGAGTTGATACTCGGTTTATTTCTGAAACAAATATTACGTTCTAGGTGTATGCGGATTTGGAATTTATTGCTAAGTACAAGTCTACATAAATTATATACAAAACAAAGAGGGAACATTTTTATTTCTAGCTAGCACATGCTGCGAATTCGTCTCGTGTATATATAGTTATATTAATTTTAAGTTTGACAGTACAAATAGTTAAGCTGTTACTATTTTCCTTATTACTATTAAATAAGTAATTTGAATACATTAGTTGATGTTAAAAATGATCTTTTCTTTCCGTAGTGGTTTCTTACCGACGAAGTCCTTCCTTATCTTATTCCAGAGAACTTAAGAAAAATATCACTCATACATAATCTTCTCATCATTAGGTATATAATCTTTGAATAGGCATGTTAAAAACTACGGAGGCATTTTAAATACAAAAATATATATATTTTTATTAAAAATATTCGCATAGTAAAGAAACACGGATTTCGGTCCATTGTTCACATTTAACATAATAATTTGAAAGTAACATCAAAATAATAAAAAGTTAAAATTTTACCTTTACTCTAGAAAGTTGTTCATCTATTGTAGCATGATGTAAAAAGTTTTACGTACCCGTTTTTGTTAAAATGCAAATTTTCAAAATTGGCTTTGTCTATTTTGACCTACTCCAGATACCACTGCTCTATTCTACTTCTATTTTTGGATGAAACTATTTTTTTTTATTATACTGTTATAGTAAATTATAACCGACTACGCGAACAAAAGGTTGTCAGGTCTTTCTGTAAGATTGTGGTTCGATCAATACCTTAAAGTATTTGCTTTTGATTTGGCCTTTGATTTCAACCGTCAAACATAATATTATTGAGATCTATCTCTTGCGATTTTGACTAAAAAAGGTAGTGTAATTTCGAAAAAAATCCATTTTTATAATTAAATCGGTAGAAATAATTTTTACCCGTCTCAAAGATGGCGGGCGGGCGGATTCAGCATTTTGTAACAAATGAGACACTTGAGACTTGGCCGTTAATTTATAAGCCCATTTTTATTCCTTAAAAGATACCTACCACGACTTATCTTGTGGTAGGGAAGTAGAGACATTCTGTTTTATTTAGTATAGACATTGAATTCTGTCTTCGAAAGAACAAAGAATATTTTAACCGTGAAAATATATTTCATATTTAAAACATTAGCGTTTACATAAAAATGATTTGAAGCCAAAAGAGAAATTCTGTTTCAGATTATAAAACAAATCTTATGAGAATAAGGATACATTGTTACCTTCTACTTTTATAAATTGTATGTATTAAAAGCACAAATTTTGTTAATGTTCTTAAGAAATGAAATGGATTAGGGTGTTTAGTCCAGTTATCCAACCTTTTGCTAGTATACTTAGCTGTCTTACTACCTTCTCTAAAAAGTTAAGTAATAGCTATTCAAATAATAATAAATGTAATGTTGGTTAGTCAGTACTCAGTAGATAGTAAGATATCTGGCAAAGGCGCAAGCGGGAGGGCGACCGGCGCGCGCCGACTATTGATCGAGGGAAATGAAGCCCGGGCTGACCCAAATAGAGCCTTCGCCTCCCCCCACTCAAACCATTAGCCCCAAACCGCTCCACGAATTTTCATATGCCGCTCCGCGAGGAATGTCTCGTACTCGTTGTTACATAACTATGGCGCCTAGATTTATTATGGCTTGCAATATTTGTCCGGTTCCCACTTTTACCTGGTTAACTTTTTGTATAGGTTTAAGAAGTAATGATAATTATAATCTAAAATTAAAGTCATTATTAGGTTAAGTGAATAAAACCTATTTTTTAAAATTTGTAATGTATTAACATAAAAATGACATGATAGTATTGTACAATAAGATACGATAATTATGAATGCAAAGATATTATCCAAAAGCCCACTGAAATACGATTTAAAGCTCTCTTTCGTAGGATTAAAGCTTAATCTAAAAAAAGCATTTATAAATATTAAAATGCTAATATTAAAAGGGCAATTTATCAATAGAATAAAATAGGCAAGCATAATACGTAACTGACCTAAGCTACGGTCTGGAAATCCCATTTCGTGCGGTGCATGCGTACTTAGGACCCTATAGGGGTCGACGTTGCACCGTTATTGATTAATAATTTACCCTAGTTATCAAGAAATCGACCTTCAACCTCTTAAAATAGCTATCGTAACGCAAATATTGGTCGAAATAGAAAATTTTCACCTTGACAAAAAACTGTTAAGAGCTGAAATGGTAAATTATTTAAACACCAGTTCCTAAAGAACTTTCACGCTATATGCAAGTACAGAACATCAATCAAATCTACGAGGCTGCATAAAACCTTAAACAATTAAATAATGCGACATAAAAGAATCGGCTGTAGTTTCGTTTGTTATATACTGTAAGCCGAGATTTTCTTATAGATGTGTAAGAAGTGCAATGTTCTCTGTTCTATCTTGATTTCTGAACTCTTTACCCACTAAAGCTGCCATAGTAAAAAAGCAACCTTAAGCTCTATTACGTGACCGAGTGGCTAAACTAACGACCTGAAAACCACGTTCTATATTTGCTGTCGCGTAATTACACCAGACGTCAAGAGCCGGAAATTACTATCGCCAGGTGTCTGCTAAGGAATACGTTCGAATTATGGTACCAAACCATCCCAATAAGAATTATGTAAGAGAATGGAGGACATTTGAATTTTGACTTCCCTTAATAATTCTATATATATACGTAGTCAAAAGAATTGGCAAATGTCTTAAAAGTTAATTGTCTGCTAAGTATAAAAATTTATGTTAGAGACAGATGATAAACGCTCTGATTACATGTGTTCTATTTTATTTGTACGCTACACTGTAGTTAAAGATTATTTTTTAAGTTATTTCAGTTGAAAATAGAATTGAATGCATTTTTTTACGACAGAAACTCCTTGAAACTTTAAAATAATTGCAGAGACACCCCTTTTTCGTTCGAACCCCTAAAATAATTCAAGGACAAACGTGTAACTATATAACGAAAGATGTATATTTTGCAATGGATTTTTACCCTACTAGGTAGTGCCTGTACAGAAAGGACCATATAAAAGCAATTTATTTATATGTATATCCAGTTTATTGCATTATCATAATACTAATGTAATAAAGTGCGGGGCAATCATTCGCTCGCAGTAAAAACACTTATGAAATAAATACACGTTTATACTGAATATAGTTACATAATTTTAAATTATGTATTTATTTTTCTCATCAACATAAACTATGCATAAGTCCGAGTACATCGATCTATCGCTTTATTTCGGGAGTATTGTCAAATGCCACATTAAATATAGACTATGTACTTAATTATTAGCGTCTCGTCTATTTAGTTCATATGGCAATGTCTTGTAAAATATTTTGAAAGCCATTAATTTTTCTATATAGAGGGTTTGTATTCCTCGTGTGGATGACTATAATTGACTTCAAAATGATACTTTGTACTATTTGGGCAAGATTTGACAGAAAGATAAGGCTTGATAGGCAAAGAAAATGGTGTCGATCGACGGCGGTTGTCATCGAGTCGGTTGTGAAAGGTTACGAGCGGGGCGGGCGGGCGACAGGGCGTGAGGCGCGCGCAGCTGGGTGCGCGCGGCGCTCGTCGGCGCTAGCATCGTGACGCAGTGTGACGTCAGTGCACCGGCGACTCTGTAGGCACAATTCCTACCGTCAGTCGCCGCCCGAAGCAGGCCGCCCAAAGACGTGCCTTCGTCATCCGTTGCACTTCTCTCATACCGGGTTTTAATTTCGCATCACGATGACATAGCTCCAGTGCCGTGCGACCGATCGACGTGGAAGCGCACACATTTTTAAGTTTTTTCGTTGGAACGAGGAAGCCGTAAAGGTCTTCGTTTTTGCAGAACTAGGGACGACCTACTCCGCTCCATCGAAGAACACAGCGACCAGAGGCGGCTTATTCCTTTAAAACCGCCTTTTCAATACACTTTCGAAAATGGGCGAGGTGAGTGCACCAATGCTAAGAGGATTGGTTGCCTATTGTAGATTTAATTTGGATTTTCCTTTCATTTTTATGTGAGTGCATGGCAATTAGAGTAGTTTCATATTACAGCATCCATCAAGTAAATTTTTGTTACATAAAGCCATAAGATACATATGTATTGCATTCCACTAGCTTCTGTAAAAAACTAGTTTTGAAGTTTTTTTTCATGAATTACTTTTTTCAAATTAGAATTTCTTATGAGTAGTTTGAAGTAATTTGTTATAATTTGCTAAAAAATGCTGTATTTAGTAATGGAATATTGTATAAGGAATAAAACATTGAAAACGGCGCCGGCGAGGTTGCGTAACGCTTCGTATTGATCGTGCGGCAGGAGACACTTTGGGTTGAATTTCTCATAGTTAGCTTTCATATTTTATTAAATTTACCAAATACGCTTCTAATAATACACTAAAGCCAAAAAATTCATTAATAATTTATGAATTGTCCTAACATTAGCAGATTTGAAATTCCAAATAAAGATTTTTCCATTTTAAATTAAATTTAAATTATCAGTAGTATTTTTTTTAATTCGTTAATCTATAAAAAAGCAGCGCTTAATATAATTGTGAAAATAGTTGAGAGCCATGATTGATATAATTCCTCCAAGGTGTTCTGAAGGAAGTGACTAAACAGGTAGTCGCGGGAGGCGGTTAGAACCCGCGTTAAGTGTAAGAGCACCGAAGGTTTATTAGGAAATTGCCTTGTCATTATGTCATTTAAATCGCATAGAGTGCCGTCGCTCTATTGGAGTATTTCCTTTATCCTTTATGACGATAGCACGCACACAATTGTTCTAGACCAAGTCCTTGGTCTTTATTGCCCAAAATTTGTATTTTACATAATTAAAGAAAGCTTTCTTTAATAACTTGGTGGTTAAACGGCGTAACGTGAACATCCTATATCTTTATACAAAGACAAATATCATTTATTTTACCTATTCAAAAATTTACCAGGAAGGTAATTTTTTTCTATTAAGAAATAAAATATTAGAAAACTTCCAAATGTTCACTCACTAAATTCTAAGGCTTAGACATTATGACAATTGTCATTCTAAATATTAAAAACTCATTAGATTTTTTATAGAATCTTACAGGTGAACATTTTAAGGTCTGTTAATCTTGAAAATTAAAGTCTGATACACTTATTAAAGAAGCTGTATATTCAAAGTTTTTATCTTTTTATTAGCCTGGTTGTTTTTTGTCAATTAAAGCAGTTAATATTAATAATCATGTGGTGTAATTGTCTCTTATCGTTTTAAAATATTTATTGTTTTCAGTTCAGTGCTACCAAGTAACACTTTGACCGTATATCAACAATTAAAGCCAAAACAATTATGTTATTGTTTAAAGTACTAAAATGTTTATTTATCAAAGTAGTTGATTACCTTATATTCATAATTAATTTATAGGTTATTACAGGGGGCATTAAACAAAATTATTTTCTTCCCACTCCCTTTTTATTGGATTAATTATTAATGATTAAAAGTATCGGTTTTACACTAGATTTCGTTATTCAGAGTACCAAAAAATACACGCGATTCTTTATTCGAATAGCGTTTTGGCACAGCAAGCATAATCTCTACGTCAAAGGCTGGTTCCGACGCGACATTAGTTAAAAATAATTATCTCATTCACATGTTTCGATAGCTACTACGATAGTAACCACAAAATTTCGGTATAAACCGGTGCCGTGACCATGGCAATGAATTTCTCATCGATGAGTCTTTGTTATTGTTCAATTTTTTGCAAGCGTTTGTACCACTGTCTACTGTTTCTGTTTTTTTTTTAACATCTCCATGCATGATATTCACTTCGTGTAAACTATTAAACGCTCTTTGATAAATTCCTTTGAAATAAAGCAGTACCTATTGAATAGGCTTCTATTGTGTGGACGTTATTATGCATTGACCCTAAAGTGTATTTATCCCCGTGTCACCTTGTAAGTTTCGCTTTGTGCTGGGCAAAACCAGATTCGATTTTCCATGAGATATTCCGGTTTAACCTTTATGGAGATTATGAATGCGGTCGCTAGGGTCCGGGGGTGGCAACCTTGTCTTTTAGCTATTTATGTCGAGGGTCGAAGCGGGGGTTGGACCCAATGCGCACGCGTGCTGGCCCATGCTTATGTAACACAGATCACGCCTTCTTAAACCGTGTACAGTTTCCACTTTATGTATGAATATTGAATCATTTCATCTTGTACGTCGTATTTTAGCTGGGAATCGTAAACGGTGTCGTTAAATTTTAACGTTCACGGCGGCTCACCTATTCCTCATTTCTTAAACTCGCGTCTTTAATGAGTGTGTCGCTTTCTGAACATACTCTGAGGACGTATTGTTACTTGAAGTAGCCTTCACGGATATTCCTAGCTCGTTTTAATGAGGGCTTGGACGAAAACGTTTATCAATTATCGATGGTGATGGCTGACTTGTTTACCCGTCGTATACGCATTTAGAATCGGTCGCACAGGACTAGAAGGTTCATTATTAGACCCATTAAAATGGGTTTTATTTTCTCAGATATTCTTATAGAAAGGAACATTAAATACACGTGGAAATAATATTGTCATTGAATTGTGCATGGGTGTATGTATGTATGTGCGTTACTCAAAAGTGGCTACAGTTGCTCGCAGGTTCGCACACGTAACTAGTTCATATCAATTGAACGCCATTGAGCCAGTGATCCCTAGTAGGACCACATAATAGTTACCAAGGTTATATCTTTAGATCACGCTCATAAAGGACTTTTTTCACGATGGTAATCTGCTAAATATTTAAATAAATTTTTAATTAAGAAGTATAAACAGCTATATTTTTTTATGTTAATCATGATTTTTATTTCCTAAAAAAAAACTTAATCACAAAAGTAGGTAATATAACATAGCATATATCCATTATAATGTGAAAACGCATGGTTCTTTTTGTACTCATATTAGAATCTTGCGCCGTCTCAATATCACTTAGTTCTCATTGCATGGCCTTCGGGCCCCTAGTTACCTAGTAGATGTCTAGCCCCTAGTTGTGTTTTACAGCATGGCCGTACCGACTCGTACCGCGTCGCAACCATCGGCCCCATTAAGGATGATAATAGAACAGCTGATGGACATTACAAGGTTTTTAATTTGCATTTTCATGTCATTTCAACCTATGGCGATCGATGTTTTGAATGCATGTTATTCGATCGTCATTAATGCATGCTCATCATACCATTGATAAAATGTTATCAGTGTACATATAATTTTGGGATTAATTTATATTATGACAGGAAACGGTTTATCACGTACAGTGATAGCATTTATTGTTATGCTTTTATAATTTTTTGTTATTTTAATATGCTTAGTTAAACTTGTAGAATTTATAATATTCAAATAATAATTGAATGAAAATTTCTCAGACACGACGAAAACCTCCCGCGAAAAAACGGAAACCCGGAGATTTAGATGATCTTAAGCAAGAATTGGATATCGATTTCCACAAAGTTACGCCCGAAGAACTCTACCAAAGATTTCAAACGCATCCAGAAAATGTAAGCATAATAAAAGAATTCTTAACATTTATCAGTCTATGAATGACAATTTAAAATAATTTCGTTTGTTAAAGGGCCTTAGTCATGCAAAAGCGAAAGAAAACTTGGAAAGAGATGGTCCAAACGCACTCACACCTCCAAAACAGACGCCCGAATGGGTAAAGTTTTGTAAAAATCTTTTCGGTGGTTTCGCGTTGTTACTGTGGATTGGTGCTATTCTTTGCTTTATTGCCTACGGAATCCAGGTCAGTATTTGTATTAGCTATAAAAAATCTCAATTTGCGGCATAACCGGAATTAAATAATTGGTAAAAAAAATGAAATTCGTCATATTCTTTTATTTTGTTCATGTTTCTTAATTTTTTTATCAGGCTACGTATTAAATCTATTTGATATTTCAATTGTTGGTTTATTATTATTTTACAGGCGAGTACGGTAGAGGAGCCTGCTGACGACAACTTGTACCTCGGTATTGTATTAGCGGCTGTAGTCATTGTTACGGGTATATTTTCATACTATCAAGAAAGCAAATCATCGAAAATCATGGAGTCTTTCAAGAACATGGTGCCCCAGTTCGCAACCGTGATACGTGAGGGTGAAAAGTTAACGTTGCGAGCTGAAGATCTTGTGCTCGGTGACATAGTCGAAGTAATAACTATTCAAAAATCTCTTGATTATGCTAATAGTAAGTAAATAGATTTTACAATTTTCTTTTCTTTTTAAGGTTAAATTCGGTGACCGAATCCCAGCTGACATCCGTATAATTGAATCGAGAGGATTCAAAGTGGACAACTCAAGTTTAACCGGTGAATCGGAACCTCAATCCCGCGGAGCTGAGTTCACGCACGAAAATCCTTTGGAAACTAAGAATTTGGCATTTTTCTCTACTAACGCTGTAGAAGGCACTGCAAAAGGAGTTGTAATCTGCTGTGGAGACAACACTGTATGTTCTCTTCTTTTGTACTTGAAATAATCCCTATAACATATATCTTTTCTCACTGGTAATTTTTTTATAGGTCATGGGACGTATTGCTGGTCTGGCTTCCGGCCTGGACACTGGAGAGACCCCCATTGCTAAGGAAATCCATCACTTTATCCATTTAATTACCGGTGTAGCCGTATTTCTTGGTGTCACGTTTTTCGTTATTGCGTTTATTCTCGGTTACCACTGGCTTGACGCTGTAATTTTCCTTATTGGTAAGATGAAATAAAAAAATGAAATATCTATCCTAGATTTTTATATTTATTTCTGATGAACTTTTTTAATAATCTTTGTACTCAAATTTCAGGTATCATTGTAGCTAACGTACCAGAAGGTCTTCTGGCCACTGTAACAGTATGTCTGACTCTCACTGCCAAACGTATGGCTTCCAAGAACTGCCTTGTTAAGAACTTGGAGGCTGTCGAGACTCTTGGATCAACGTCCACTATTTGTTCTGATAAGACTGGTACCTTAACCCAGAACAGAATGACCGTCGCTCACATGTGGTTTGATAACCAGATTATTGAAGCGGACACGACTGAAGATCAGTCTGGAGTTCAATATGGTACGTGTACCTTATAATGAGACCCTAAATCAGTTAATTGTTAATACTTTGACTAATTTTTTACTTTTCAACAGACCGAACTAGTCCTGGTTTCAAGGCTCTTGCTAAAATCGCAACTCTGTGTAACCGCGCTGAATTCAAGGGTGGTCAGGACGGCGTGCCTATCCTGAAGAAGGAAGTGGCTGGTGATGCCTCTGAGGCTGCTCTGCTGAAATGTATGGAACTTGCTCTTGGAGATGTCATGTCTATCAGAAAGAGGAATAAGAAAGTCTGTGAAATTCCATTTAACTCTACCAACAAGTATCAAGTATCTATCCATGAAAGTGATGACCCCAGTGACCCTAGACATCTGCTGGTGATGAAGGGAGCTCCTGAAAGAATATTGGAACGGTGCAGCACTATTTTCATTGGCGGCAAGGAGAAGGTATTTATGACTTGCTAAATGCATGTGCATTAAATGTCCGTTAATCTTAACTTTTTTACTGTTATTAATTCTATATTATATTATTCTATACCATATATATAGAATTAGTAACAGAATTTCGCAGTTCCACATGTTTCAATATGTTACAACTAAAAACAACCATTATTTTTACCACAGGTTTTGGACGAAGAAATGAAGGAAGCATTTAACAACGCGTACTTGGAATTAGGAGGTCTCGGGGAGAGAGTACTTGGTTTTTGTGACCTGCAGCTGCCTTCGGATAAGTATCCCATCGGCTTCAAGTTTAACACTGATGACGTTAACTTCCCCATTGACAACCTTCGCTTCGTAGGACTCATGAGTATGATTGATCCGCCCCGTGCCGCTGTGCCTGACGCTGTTGCTAAGTGCCGATCTGCTGGCATCAAGGTAAGTTCTAGGTTCTATAAAAATTAAAATATATCTTTAATACAATTAGTATGGAATTTCCTAAGGGATGCCAAGTTGGTCCATGAAATTCCATAAAAGCGAATAATAATAATAATTTATAAGTTACAAGATGTTGAAAACCTATTTCCTTTTTAAAAAATTTGATTAGTTTGTCAAAGGTGGAAATGTGACGTGTTTGTTAATCATACAACTGTATCTGTTTCACTGATCACCTGTGCCTAATCTAACCCAACCAAAACGTTTGCTTGTCCCGTTAGGATTCGATCCAAGACCGCCGGCGCATCACGCAGACGCGTAAACCACTTAGCCTCGGTTAACCAGATTAGGATAATGTTAAATTTAATATGATACTTAGCTAAATGTTGATTGCTATTGTCTCCGTTTAGGTTATCATGGTGACTGGAGACCATCCGATCACAGCCAAGGCCATTGCCAAATCGGTGGGAATCATCTCTGAAGGAAATGAAACTGTTGAAGATATCGCTGCTCGCCTCAACATCCCCGTTTCAGAAGTTAACCCACGTGAAGCCAAGGCTGCTGTAGTACACGGAACTGAGCTCAGAGAACTTAATTCCGACCAGCTAGACGAAATCCTCAAGTAAGATAGATATTAGAAAGTGAGCTTGCTCCTTGATTAAGTTGTGATATGATACAAATTATAAAAGAAATACAAAATTGTTTCGGAATGATTATTTTTATCAAAATGTATAAACGAAATTACGACCATAAGTTAGTTCATTTTATACGTAAAATAATTTTGAACCGATTTACAGCCAATGTTGCTAATTGCTATAAAAAGGTTTAATGTAAATTTATTGTGCGATGTAACGAATACAATATAAAAAATGATATATCAAATATTTTCGAAAAGCATATTTATGTTGTTACTATTACAAAACTTGTAATTTTCACATCATTTTTTTAATGCCAGGTATCACACCGAAATTGTATTCGCCCGTACGTCACCGCAACAGAAGCTGATCATTGTTGAGGGTTGCCAGCGCCTTGGTGCCATTGTGGCTGTAACGGGAGACGGTGTTAACGACTCGCCTGCTCTGAAGAAAGCTGATATCGGTGTTGCCATGGGTATCGCTGGATCTGACGTATCGAAGCAGGTAATTTTTTAAGCTAAGCATCGATGAAAGATTTTTTCCATGTCGTGAAAAAGGCTACTATTAAACTACTACTAAATAATCTCAACTGAAAGGTAATCTTAGTTAAGAGATTGTAATAGTAAAGTGATTTGTTAATTTTTTTAATCTCGCAGGCCGCCGACATGATCCTTCTGGATGACAACTTTGCCTCAATCGTGACTGGTGTTGAGGAAGGTCGGCTGATCTTCGACAACCTGAAGAAATCCATCGCTTACACTCTAACCTCCAACATACCAGAAATTTCTCCTTTCCTGGCTTTCATCCTTTGTGACATTCCCCTACCTCTAGGAACCGTAACTATCCTTTGCATCGATCTTGGAACTGACATGGTAAGTTGAATCTTATGTCCACACGAATATGAACTGATATTAAATTGCAAACATACGTTCGTATTTTTAATTGTTATTAATAAAAGCGCACGGGGAATTTCTTTCGGGATTTCAATTAAAGTTGATTCGTAATTATGTATTCACGAACCCACGTGTATAATGACGTATTGCGAAAGAGTATTAAAGATATCGAACGTGTTACCTTGAAGCATAATCACAGGTTGTTCAGAAAGTAACAAAAGAGTGATATTTTCGCCAGTTTTAAAAATTTTAATTTATTTATTATCGACCTGTTATTACGTTTGTTTTGATAATAATATATAAAATTTACTGTATATTTTCCTTAGAGGTTTCAGCAAGATATCGAGAATAAATTATATTACTTATATTAGGTACCAGCTATTGCCCTTGCGTACGAAGAAGCCGAGGCGGATATTATGAAAAGACCGCCTAGGAACCCTTTCTGCGACAAACTAGTCAACGAGAGGTCTTTATAATTATTAATGTGTTGCCCTAACTGACAAGTTTTCAGCTAATAACATAGGTGTTGTCTCGATATCGTCCGTGCGTGTGTTAATCCGTCCGTGTAACTATTACTTGGATTTTGTACAAATTGGCTTATAGTATAGTTACACAGACTTGTATATTATAAGAATGTTTTAAGGTTTTTTAAATGTAACCAACTAATCTTGCTCGAAAAGGTTTGCGTAACATAGTATATTTTATTAATACATATATTGATATTGCGAAAAAGTAGGACTTGCTGTATAGGTAATGCAGTTAAATGAATTAACCCTGAGAAGCCCAATAGTTGAAAACACACACAAATATTTACAACAGCCATTTCCATCAGTGTCACCATCATCCAGCCACGACGAAGTTAGGTCTCAGACGCCATTATCATTCACCGCTCATTTAATTTTTATGTTTCGGAAAACAGCAGATGTCATTTTTTGTAAAATTTCACTTATTTTTGGTTATAGTGTTAAGTTACGCGAGTGGTTGTAATCACACGTCACGGCTGCGGCGTGGCGTGTGTTTGCAATGCTTGGTGAATGTTCGGTGTTGTACACACGTGACAATGATTGCACCACGCTTTGTCGTTCGTGCGCGTCGGCGATTGTTTCGCCGTTCGCTCTCATAGCTAGTATTTGTGTAGGTGCCCGCCATTTCCCTGGCTTACGAGGAGGCTGAATCTGACATAATGAAGCGACAGCCGCGTAATCCTTTCAATGATAAGCTCGTTAACGAGAGGTAAAACCGCGAGCAAACAACGCTCGTAAAAAACTATTATTCTTTCTGCTATTGCTTGCTATACCACGTAACAATCTTCAATATTGTGGTTCGGTTGTTGCCTGTTCCACGAACGGTGTCCCGTAGGATACATAGTGGATATTGAAGGCGACAAACGCACAGCTCCTGTTTTTCTGCCTTGCGTTGTCTTTATATTTTTGAAATACTTACTAACCTCCCCCTATTTTTCTATGTAGCTCGTTGTGGTTATGGAATAACGTGTTTTTTTTAAGGCACCAGATTACAAACACATTATTCCATCTTTCTTGTGTTTTTGATATTTTCTTACTTGGGTGTGGTATGTGCTAGTGGTAGAAGGTAAGTGTTCGTTGTTTCTTCCTCTGTCTTTGCCATATTTGTGCCATTGCATGTATTTTGATATATGTACATCTTTTATTAAGTACCAATCGTTTTTTTTTAAATATTTTATCTAAGTATTATCGTCTATTTAATATATTTCTTTCTTCATATCCTCTCCATGCACATCGACACAATCGCTATCATTCTTAATTTTTCCAACATATCACCGCATTATAAATCATGGGTAGGTTTCTTATCAATTTAGAGTAAACACTTGAATATATCTAGGGCTCACACCTTTTACTAGAATAGTATATTTCTCTTGAGATGTTAAGCTACTTGACTTTCATACACGCTATATATATCTATATATTTATTAGACAGTTAATGAAGATATTATTTAGTGTATATTTTATGAAGTTGATCGAAGCTACATTGGGTGTACAGGTATATGTTTATGTAATAATTGTGCGCGAATGTCGCGCTAGTATTGGTTTGTCCTGATCGCTTGGTGTTTAATAAGGTGCCTGCTATATCGTTGGCGTACGAGGCACCCGAGTCCGATATCATGAAGCGGCAGCCGCGGGACCCTTACCGCGACAACCTCGTCAACAGAAGGTTGGCTAGCACCCGCCACCGCGCAACCCGTGGCAAAGCTTTTAGTTATCATCATGGGTGTTGACGCAATGATTAGCCCACTGTTACTACATGCAATCTTCTAAATCTATTCACGATACAAAAACCTACGTAATTGTTTACATTTTCTACGTATATTTCTATACGTCGAATAGTAAATAATTATGTGGATGCCTGATCCACGGTTACCACTACCTAATGTGCCATGGGAGACTTCACTGACGCGTAATTATTTCATTATAGAATATTGCATAGTGGTTATACTATATTGGTTTTAAAATATAGGTACCCAAATTTGACAAGTGTGGCTATTCTTGGTTAAACAGTTCCATTAATACGAGGATGTGGAAGAGTGATTACGGGAGGGTCACAGAGTAGGACAATAAAAGTTAACCAACAGTCCATGAATACAGTTTTAGTTCATCCTTCTTTTTGAGTATGTTTTCTATATCACGAGATATTAATCTTCTAAATATTCCCTATTTTAATACTTAGAATGGTATCAAATAGATCTTATAGCAATATAGAATAGATTGAATTAGAATTCTATATCTATAAAATCTCACTCTTCCATATTTCAATAGAAAAGGGCAATGAGCAAGTGAAATGTGAAGGAATGCACGTCCTTAGGGCGCATTTAGTGGAAAAAATGTGTGTTGTGTTCCTAGAGTAGACAATAGACTTAGATAAAAATATATTGTTTTAAAAGAATGACTTAGGCGACATCGAGCGTAATGTATTTATATAATTTTATTTATTTTATCTACAAATTGTTAGTATATGAATGTTTAGGCACATTGCTTTTACTATCACAGAGCTCAAGCGTATACGAAATACATTCTATTTTTAACGCTTCTAAAGATCTGCTTTTGCGCCTTTTCCCTTTACTTTTTTATTATTATTGCATGTATGGAGATATTAATGTAAGTAATCAACTTTTTATCGCCTAAAAACCACAAAACCAAATGTATGCTTAAATATGACAATTGTACAAAATATTAAGTGATTACGTATTAGATATTATTTTTAAAACTAAATTTAAAGGGAGTTTTAAATTTTGTCATATTTAACGATTTGATACTGTTTTTACTGGATTAAATTCAAAATTCTTTTTATGTCATGACTTTCCGTCTTTCTAAATGCATGTTTTAAATTTAGCAAATTAATTAAGCCACTGCGCTAAGCAACTCGTAACTTTTTATCGTTTGAGTTAATAAGTCAGTAATTTCAATTTTAAATTTAATTAACGTAGTTTTCAGTTAATTTATTTCATTGAGATAATTCTGCATTCTGTTCTCTAAAATTAATTAGACCAAGCGGTTTCTGACAAGTTATAATGAATGCTTGACTTCTAAAGGCTTTTTTTCCAAAAATAGCTTTTTATTCAAAAGCAAATTTTAATTCATTTTTTAATATCAATAGGTTGATTTCGATGGCTTACGGCCAAATTGGAATGATACAAGCCGCCGCTGGTTTCTTCGTATACTTTGTGATCATGGCTGAGAACGGATTCCTGCCTTTGAAACTGTTCGGTATCAGGAAGCATTGGGACTCGAAGGCTATCAATGATTTGACCGACTCCTATGGTCAAGAATGGGTATGTTTATTCTAAGTAAATTATAAGCCACAAATTTCACAGTAGGATACTTCTAAATCAAACTAACAGAACAGTTAAAATTGGTTAATATATTTATCTTTTACTTTCATTATTAGGACTTGATTTAATAAATGGTGCTCAATTTCCAGACATACCGCGACCGTAAAGCCCTGGAGTATACTTGCCACACAGCATTTTTCGTGTCTATCGTGGTGGTGCAGTGGGCAGACTTGATCATTTGCAAGACCCGCCGTAACTCCATCGTCCACCAGGGAATGCGCAACTGGGCCCTAAACTTCGGTCTGGTGTTTGAAACTGCCCTTGCTGCTTTCCTGTCCTACACCCCCGGTATGGACAAGGGACTCAGGATGTACCCTCTCAAGTGAGTAATTGTGGGCAGTGTAAATGAAATATTTGTCCCTTCGTCTCTATATTTAAACATGTATTTGTGGCGCGACGCAGGTTCGTGTGGTGGCTGCCGGCCATTCCCTTCATGCTGTCAATCTTCATCTACGACGAGATCCGGCGCTTCTACCTGCGTCGCAACCCCGGCGGTTGGCTCGAGCAGGAGACGTACTACTAAGCTGCCCTGTCCACGCGTCGTGCAACTGTTAGTTATCGCGTTACCTTCATTTGTGTTCTCGTCCCAGACTGACAGAGGTTGCGGTGCCGTTCCGGTATATGTGTAATCGCTGTCGTTTTTGCTTCTCACTGCTTGTTGCCGCGTATACTGTCAATGTACCTGCCGGCCAGCGCCGCCGATCGCGCCCGGCCCAACGCTCTCCAGCCGGCGTTATCTATGTATATAAAATGCACGGTGTATGTGGTGTTAAAAATAGCAGTTTAATAGTTTTCAATGTGATTTTGTTTAGAAACGTTACGATTGGAACTATCGACGAATCTCGTTCGGGTGTTTAGTTGAATCTCAGTGTTGCAAGGCAGAGGGCGCCGGGCTCGCAGCGGAGCGCGCGTCGAGTGCGTCCCATACGTCCCATACCGAAACGTGTACCGCAGAATATCATGCACCAGTTCACTATCGCTCGTAAATATAATGTTATACAGTTCTAATTACATTGTTTTTCACCTACGCATTAAGAAATATAAGCATCGCCGACAAAAAAGACGCCCTTCGCGCCACCGCTCGGCGGCCAACGAAAGCATTTGTTGTAAAATTACATTTAAGCCATTATATTATTTTAAGTAAAGTTAGATTAAGTTAAATTTTTGGTGTGAATAAAATTTAGTTGACGATTCAATCGGATGCGTGGTGTGTGAGAGGTCGATGTGGAGTGCCTGGTTTAGTGTACTACCGCTTACTGTTAGGTAGGTAGTTGAAATTTTGAAGCCATATTTTCAATCGTAAAGGTAGATATAAAGTAAAGAAGCATACACAACGCGACGCTTGCGGCGGACTCCGCCGACACGACGCTTTTCTTTTTCTAAACTAATCAGATCATTAGATTTCATCATGTTTATAAAATAGGCTGCTCATGGTAATTATGTAAGATTTTATTTCTTAAATTAATTAAATGATAATAAACAAATGTAGAGAATGCGTAATTAGAGATTTTTAAAATTATACAGTTATGATAGTCATCATGTTTCAGTCGACACTCGGCTCTTCAATGAGCGCGTAGGTTAGTTGACGTGCTGTGGTAGGATAAAGGCGGCCGCGGACGCGAGTCGGACAGGCTCCATTGGGAGGACCGAGTGGACGATCCATTTCAATTTCATAACGAATACATATAACATACTATAATAATGGTTACAGAAGTAATATATAACATTATAGTAACTAATAAATCTAAATTATATGAAATGTCTATAGATTTAAATGTTTTTTTCTCTAGGGTGATCTTTTGTGCTTGTTCGATTGGAACGATGTACATTTCACTGACAATAGTCGTTAAATATAATTGATATTATATGATCGGATCTTTGTAAGCTGTTTGTTTAATGTACGTACACTGTAGGACTAACATTGTTTTGCGTTCGACAGTTCTTTACACCTTTTCTTTTTAATAGTATTACTCTGTTGGCTAGGTGCGCTGTAAAAATGTAAGTGTTAATAAAAAAAACATTTTCAAAATATTATTGCGATGTTTCATTGCTATTAGCTTTTAAATCATTAAATTATTTAAATGCTAAACCTTAGTATGATTTGGACGCTCAAGTATATTCCCGCCACTCCTTTTATCCCAATTTCCTACCAATCCAAAGTAATTAAAGTAGAATCAGGTTGAGAAATTGATTGTACCTCTGAAAACAGGTATAATATATTCGGTGTTGGCTTCTGAATGAATCACTTGAAGAAATAATGTTGTAAAAGCCTGTAACTAAACACATCTGAAATATTTTTTCGAATTTTCTATTCCTATTACAAAATTATTGCGTTGACCCATACAACTGTCCTATTACAGAACTAATAAGCACCATTTTTTTAATAATTTTACACTTTGTAATTTCAATTATTTAACTATAGATAATTATATATATTTTTTAATCAATTTGAAATAATTATCTGTCATGAAATAACAAATATTTAGATTTGACGTAAAAATATCTATACAATAAATATAAATCGTCAGTAAATCTGAGCGTTTTTTGTAATTTTGTGGTTATGATTGGGATTTTATTTCTAAAAATTTCATAAGTGGTTCAAAATTTAGTGGTCGCTATGGGCCTTAGCACTATTTAATGGATATTGTCACATATATTTCATTTTGTTTATTAACTCCACTAATTCAATCCACGATCTCAAAAAACAGTTGTCTCGCATTTTATGAAAATCATTCTGCTGAATTTCGGACTAGATTTAATAACTATTTTATACTATTCTATAAGTCCGGCTTTTAGTTTCAGAGAATAAGCGCGCCAAAATTGATCATTTTATACAAAAGATAAGATAAAAATATAATAGGCATGTTAAATCATATCAAAAAGAAAAAAATATCAGATTTAAGAGAACATATAAGCGAGATCCATGCTCGGCAATGATGTAGGTATATTATAATTATGTATTGATTATCTTATTAATAACAACTTAAGATTATTATGGTGTGAAATATGACAAGTGGAGCTGAGAAGTACTCTATTTTACTGATAATATAAATCACTAAAAAACTAAAAATACTAATTCATACATGATGCTAAAAAAACTATTTTGCGTGTAAACTACTAAGTTAGACATACCTACGTCAAAACTCAAAAGAGGTTAATGTCGAAATTTTCGTATAGATTTTTAACTATTGGAGGAAAGCTTTAGTTCACGTAAGCGCTAACATTTTTAATAGAAATATTATTTATTAAACGCTAGCTATCGAAAAATGCTTGACCAATGTGAATCTACTCTATGGAGTACATTATAAGATGAAAGATCTACACACACCATAACATATTTAATTAGTAAGTAGTTGTATATTAGTTTAAAACGCCATCTGGCGTGTAAATTCAAAATTAGAATGTGATTAGGGGTGGCGTTTTCCATTTAAACTGAGTTTCAAATCTTAGCTCTAACCTATAGGTATATTTAAATGAAAATTTGTTTTATTTTTTTAAGGTTTTATTATCTTACTCAAAAGACTAAGTTAGTTAGTTCCAGTTAGTAAGTCTCGAATTTTTTACATTTATTTAGTAAGTCTTTTTGAAAATCACACTCTCACTCACAATCTTCCTTAATTTAAAATAATTCGTCTGACAATTCACTAATAGATAATATCAAGTCCATTTAGTATGACTATTTGTTTATTTGTAGGTACACTGTTTTTAAATAATTTAAAGTAGTTACATAATGAATACAATATACTTACCTACTTCATACTAATATCGGTGCAATTCTGAGTATCTTGGTACATTGCCAATATCCTGATTACCTTCTTGATACTATACCTAACATAATTTATGATGTTATTTGTTTTTCTATAATATTGCATGCTTTCCGGAAAGTCGTAACACATTACACAGTGTATATTTTTAAAGAGATTCCGAGGACAACAATGAAAATTGTGAATTTGTTAATAATATAGGTATTCAAAGTTTTTAGTAGAATAGATACACTGTATATTTTTTGTAGAATAAATATAACTGAGGAATTGTAACACACATTGTAAGGCTGAAAAAAACATCGAATATACGCATCAATGCTATTTTTACATCGTTGGTACCTACCAACATACCTATGTTTCATGTTTTAGTATGGTAGAGTTGGGTTAATCTAGAATGTATGAGATTGATACAAAGTACAATCAAACATTTACGTACGTGCCCTCGGCCTTGTAGTCCTAGTAAAGAAGGTCCTTCGTCCTATCACCGCGCAGTATTCCACACGCCCCGTCGAGCCCCTCACTCAAAGCGCATGTGCAAGTCTGACAACCCCTGCCAACACATTCCAGCTTTTCCCCGAAAAAAGATTAAATTTCTATTAAGCTTTTCAAAGCTTCGAAATATGTAACAATGGACTAAGCCAGAATGGTGGCCAATATCGGCACTGTTAACCAAGCAAATGGTAAATAATATACAATTGTTAGCTCGTGTAGTTTACCTAAAGGTGAAAGTGATCCATTGGTTTTTTTCGTTATGCAGTGGAAGCGACGGCGTATATCAGTGCTGTTGCTGCTTTTGCTGTTGTTCTGCTGGTGCTGCTGTTATTTCTGGGCAAGAAGTGGTGTTACACGGTAGCTGTCAATCGGAAACGGTGTAATAGTACTCTCAATGTAAACTCAGATGTTGACCCTGGACTCTCTCTTGACAATGCACAGTGTGGTGAGAATTTATTTATTACAAGTAGAAATAGTACTTAGATCCATTAATAAATAATTTTATTTACTTCAGTTAGCTTTAGATCGTTATTTAAATAACTCATTAGAGATAGTAAAGTAGAAAAATTTGTAGTTTTTTGTAGATAATGAAATACTTAATAGTATTGTTGAAATGAGGTAGGTATTCGTTTGGTTATTGATGCCATATTTTCTAAATATATAGCTAAGCCCGAGGGTATTGTGTCCGTAATAATAGTAGGTAGGTAACAGTTAGGTCTGCTTCAATACATTCTACGAATAATAATATGTTATTACTACGCAACGGATTTTGATGCAGTTTTTTTAATAGATTTATTGATTAAAGAGGAAGGTTTATATATATGTTTTATACCCGTGCAAAGCCGGGGCGGATCGCTAGTGTTTATATAAATTCAAGTTGGAACGTCTGTGAGCTTTAATAATTAATTAATGCGTGGATTAAAGGCTACAGCTACAAATAGCCTTACTTACGCAGCGAGTAAGAAATACTTTAAACAAATTTCTAATTTTTTAAACATTAAAAATTTAGCAAAATTATGAAAATGAGCGTTACGATGCCAATTCCATGAAATATTTTGATTTCTGAGTAATTGCGTAGAATGTTTAGAAAGGCTTTCGTTATTGATTTTATATGTATAGGTTTAGATGTTTCCGTATTTATTATGCACTGTGTATAGATATTGTATTATTAGGTAGACTAATCCTAGTTGCTATTTATATTTAATTCGATTGATTTGTCCGTATGTGTGTTGTTATAGATACTTTATCAAATACCATCCAATACCCCGAAAGCACATTCACGTTTGAGGCATCGGACTCTGACGAAGAGCTGCGCTTGCGCATACAACAGGTGAGATTTTTATTAAACGATTAGGATCATTGGTACACATGGTGCGAAATAAATGCAGCTCAATAAGGTACCTACTACTATAATATGATTACATTAAAAAGAATTCCGTTTTAATGTTAATACATTAGATTAATACTCTAGATTAGATAGATGAAAATGTGATTTTATTTATATTTTAAGCTCTAAATTTGAAATAAGCTTTATACCGAGAATAGCTAGTCTTATTTAATGTATTTTTTTTATCAACTTTAATTTGTTTTTTGCTTTTCTAACGACAACACATAGTAGATATACATACCCACCTACGTTTAAATGTTTTGAACAGTGCCTACCAAAAGAGGTACTGTTGTACAAATACTACTACTGAAATATTACTGCGATGAATTTCCTATGCCTTACTAACGTATAAGTTAATGTATATTCTTAGTATCTAACCGTTTCAGATAGGTATATCAAAAGCATCTGTGGCTTAATGACTAAACATCTAACATTGAATTCCTACCAACACATTACAGATACTTCTGAGAAGACTACATAAAATTATTCAGTCGTATTTATTCTTCATTATATAAAAATCTAAACTGTAGTATTCGTATTTTTTGTCGTTGGTGTTTAGCACTTATGGTACGAGCACATTTGTAAACTTGATACTTGAAGAAATTCCTAATTGATACTATGATTCAGAAACATTTGATGGATTTAAAAAAATTACAGGATAAAGAGGAGGTTGAATGTCACTATGAGGAGAAGAATGAGAACCAGCCAAAGGTTGAAGTGGATGTTATCGAAACTGCGTTAAGAGAGACCAAAATTCGTGAAACCAAAATCGATGATATTGTTACGCAGAAAGCTGAATACATACACACGTTGGAGGCACAGAGCAGCGTCGACAGCGATGTGATAGCTCACAATGTATGATAACGGATATATAACTATCTTCAGTGGCGTAGCTAAGCGTGGGCCAAGTGGGCCTCCGCCCACGGCTCGCACTTAAAGGGGCCTGCAAGGCCTCTTCAAGTACGAAAGCAACCTTAAATTCCCCATTTGATTTTTAATTAAATAAAAACCTAAAAAATATAGCCCACACTCGTCACAGTCTGGCAACACAGCTTAGCTTTTCCAAACGTTCCTTTACATGCATAGGTACTTCAAACAAAACAGTGAAGGTGGTAAACATTTTAGTTAAAAGTAAGGATATCAAAAATTCTAGAAGTAGGTAATTCAGAACAAGATAGTTTATAACTTGTAGGATCTGGATTAAAGTACCATAATATTATACGCTTCATAAAGACACGGTGAAGCATGTTTGGTAAGATAGATTTATTGGGTAGATATTGGAAACGAAAGAAAAGGGGCCTCACTGATGCCACTTCGCTCACGCCTATAATAGTCCACGCTACGCCACTGACTATCTTTCCCATTTTTGGCGACTAGCACTGTAAAAATGTATTTTTAGGATACATCTCTCTTGTGTGGTGAGAGTGGTGGTTCAACAGAGCGCGGTTCGGTGGAGTTAACTCTTTTATACGACGCCCCCGTGCGTAGCATGACTGTGCACGTCCTACAGGCACGCTCTTTGCCGCAACGCACACAAGGACAGATCTTGCAAAGCCAGGTATTCTTATTATTTTTTTAATATGTATTGTCATATTTCATTTGTTTTCCCGGCACTCCAAACTTCCAAACTAAATCCTTCAGCGACACTCGCATTGAATGTCAGGCATATAATCAAATAAACAGAGACGGAGGAAAATTGCTTTGATTTGAATTGTCAAAAAGCCTACTTATTTGCTTTAAGAAATGTGTATATAATTTTCCTGTTTAAATAGTTAACAATCGAGTTAAATTTACTATTCGAAACTTACAGGTTCGCATTGTACTCCTGCCCTTAAAGAAGCAAAAATACAAATCAAAAATTCGTAATGGAGAAAATCCACAGTACATGGAGAGCTTCGTCTTGCACAAAATCAATCCAGGTAATTTTAGTATAAAAAATCTACCGAATATAGAATATTGACTATTACTTACGTGTATTATTATTTTCAGAGGACGTACACGGTCTTGGTTTGCGTATACGTATATATGGTTGCGAACGCATGCGCCGACAGCGATTATTGGGAGAAGCAAGCGTCAGTTTTGCGACCCTTAACTTTGAACTTGAGAACAACTTATGGCTGCAATTGATGCCAAGACAACATCACCATCATCAGACAACTATGCAGGTAAAAATCCTTAGCGGCGATAAGAATGATTGAAGTAAAATTAATAAAATGTACGCATGTGTGTAGCGTGGAAAGTCCTGGTACTCCTAGTCCATCATAGATCTGATAATCAAAAATGAATGAAATAAATGTGTCAGTTCCATGCCTTGATAGCGGTGTTTCACTTTATTGAAACCTTTAAAAACTATTTTCTTCTTTTAAAGCTGCCAAAGGTAGAACAAACCAGTACTGTAGTGGGAGTAATAGCGACACCCTCTATAGTCCCGGCGATGTCCCCGGGGGGAGGAGAAGCATGCAGCTTGGCCAGATCGGACTCAGCCTCATCCTGCTGTAGCACCAGATCAGCCCCGGAATTACTTCTCGGCTTGCAGTATAATCCTACTACGGGCCATCTATCTGTTGAGGTGAAGTTTTTAAAATATTCAAAATAATAATTCACTACAAAATTACTTCATAATAAAAAAAAAATTACTACTAGAAATTAATGAAAATTAAACCAATTTTAATGTAGCTTAGTTTTAATTTACAATCAAACGGATCAGTGGCAATACAATATAGTATCCTTGATTACTTACAGGGAGGCCTGACATATATTATGTTATAAATTTATGAAATAAATAAATAATTATTATATTATTATTAAAAAATATATAGCAGGACCCCTTTTATACTTTTAAAATACATAATAATCTGTAAAGGTGATGTAGTAATAAACATGAAGTTTCTTTCCTAAACCACACTATCGTCCAATTTCACTTTTAAATTATATTAAGATAGATAATTAAATAATTTATTTTCTTATTTAAACCCATAGCATATCATGAAAAATTATTTCTATACCTAAGTAATAAAGTAAATTTCAATTATACATCTTGTTAATATTTTACAATATAAATAATAATAAAACTACTTATAATTTTATCATACATAACTAGTTTATAAAACTCTCCTGGTTATTTTTCTAGATAATAAAGGGCACTCACTTTCGGAAGCTGTCTCCGAACAAGGCCCCCGACACCTACGTGAAACTATGCCTCATCAGCTCATTGGGAATGGAGATGGGCAGATGTAAGTCGACCACACGCCGCGCTCAGTCCAATCCTCTTTACAAGGAAGTCTTTATATTTCAGGTAGGTATAATTCAATCATCAATTAAATTATTATTTTTTGGACCTTAGGTTTGAAATGATGAACGAAATATCTTATATATAAAATTCTCGTGTCACAATGTTAGTTACCTTACTCCTCCGAAACGGCTTTACTGATTTTTACCAAATTTTATATGCATATTCAGTAGGTCTGAGAATCGGTTACTTATTATTTTTCATACCCCTAAGTGATAAGGGTAGCCCACCCCAAAAATTAATATGGCAAAGCAACGTTTGCCGGGTCAGCTAGTAATATTATAAAGTGAGTAAAATAATAGGCGAGGATAATTTAAACGGAGAAAGTACAATGTAAATTCATTTTTTCAATCGTCTTATATTCCAGTAAATGGCTTACTGATATAAAAATAAATCTAAAAAATATATGTTTTATTCAACGACTTATAATTTTTTCTACAACTTATACACATTAAATCAACAGGTGGCGCTATTCCAACTAACAGAGGTAACACTTATGGTGTCAGTGTGGTGGCGGCGTAGTGTGAAACGAAATGAGATGGTCGGCTGGTTCTCACTAGGGTACAGCTCATCAGGCCATGAGCAAGAAAGACACTGGCAGGAACTTTGCGAGCGACAAGGACAGCAGGTAACTTAATATTTAATTAATATATGGTCTTACTGGGCTCGCGTGGCCTTAGAGATTTACTTTTATTCAGCCCGAATAGACAGACAAACAAACAAATTTAAGTGACTTTTTAAAATAACTTATTTAATAGTGTCCGTTGCTCGAAATCTTATCAAGAAGACTACTCCAAAATTATCATGCTTTAAATTCATACCTAATATTATAAATTCGAAAGTAACTCTGTCTGTCTGCTACGCTTTCACGCCTAAACCACTGAACCGATTTTAATGAAATTTGGCACAAACACAGATAATAAGTTGAGAAAGGACATACGGTACTAGGGGACGTAGGGTACTATCTATTTTCACTAAGTTGGTACACAATATATTTATTGTGACCATTTCAATGTGCTTAATCACGGTAACTCTGCAGTAAGTGCTGGCTTACCTACTAACTATTGTATTATTATGTTTATTAATGAGTCATGTCAGGTCACCGGATACCAAATCCAGTCACTTTTAGGTACTTGATGTAAAAAATAAAACTCCTGTCCAAAAAACTGTCGGACGAAGTCGCGGGTACAGCTAGTAATACATATATCGAATTGTATAATCCGTATTGTAAGTCCGTGTATATTGTATAAAACTAATTGCGTTTCAGGTGCAGCGCTGGCACGTGCTTTTAGACTCCTGACGGTTGTCGACTTAAACCTGCGTGTGAAGCGACCGCGTAATCTTTCCTCGCCAATTATCATGAGACCGGCCGCACTTTGTGCTTTTACGTTGCGACCTAAGAGTTGTCCAACGTCTGCCGGTCTCTTATGACGTCAATAGATCTCCGATTTTCGGACAATGATGTTGCAGAATCGTCTGCCTTTGCTCTCTTTGAGAGTTCTTTTTGTTCTTTTAACTATGGACTTATACAAGGAACTACAATATCACGGTTTTTATTATGGCATTAATGCATTGTTAAGTATTTGTTATATTTAATAATTCTTGCCTATTCTCCCATTGAATGGGATCGGCACAAGTCACAAGAAAATTTTTCTATTCATCACTAACTTCTTTCTTATCTGAACTCACAAAATCCACTCACTATTACTGCACTCTTTCCTATTTTTCTTTCACATTCGTAACTACTCAATACCGTGTAACGTGTATCTTGTCCTCACTCATCACATGACCCCTTGAGAGTTATGGTATTTTAAACTTTCTCTATTCTATTCATTCCTTTTCTCTTCTAATCAAACCACACTTATCCACAGCCAGTAAAATTACCTGTCTTCTGTCTATCTTGAATAGAATCTTAAGGAAATTAATTGACATATTTTTAAAGAAAATTTTGGCATTCGACTTTAGTAAATCCATTTCGACTTTTGAATGTGAATTTACGCTACTGGTATTGTAGTTCGTATTGAATGTGGTTTACGCCTCGAATTTTGACGGATATGGAATACATAATATTCATTGTTTTATATTTATTGGAATTTTGAACGTTTATTCTCTTCACTTACAAGTGAAAATTATTATTAAAATAACTTACATGATTATTGACATTCTTAAAACATTTTGTTTGAGAATTGTCCTTACGTAGGTATTTTAAATAGGATAAAGACGACTTGGAGCGCACAATACATGTGAGATATGATTACTATAAAGGCATATTTATGAATGGTTTATACCTATTATATTTGTATACTGATGACGATAACTTGCCAATAAGGTACCTTTCGTATTTTCATAATAAAAAATATTTAATCTATTATTACATTACATTATAGTATTTTAATTACCTAAATAAAATCCTTTTATTCAATACGTCAGTTTTTAAAAAGATTCTGGATTTTCTATTCTTTTATAAAGGATTTTATTAATATGATTCGATTGCCGCTTATTTCGAAACTACTATAGAATCGTTATACAGTAGGTAGCTATCTATATATATATATATATATAGTAAAATAATTAGGTACTTACTTTATAGCGAGTATCGAACAATCTCTATTCTCTTATAAATTCTCTAGAATATCGCATGGACGTAGGGTAATAGACATCTTTGAAACCAGATATATATTATTTAAAATAGGTGTCAGCAGACAGCAAATGTTAGTTATATTTTAAATTTAAAAGTTACTTTGTTACTGTGTATTTTATATACGTAATATATATGAAATAAATAAAAGCCAATCGCGTATATCAAAAACCTTTTATGGGTTCAATTTGCTCGCAGGGTACGCAGACGCGTCATTTGATTATGCCATTTTACGCGCGGTTTACACAGAATAGACGTGGCGAGGACGTGCGTGCGAGCGTGAGTCACTTTTGCTTCACGTGGGTTACTGAGTTTGTTTTTAACCGACCTTTTTTAAAAAAAACAAAAAGGAGGTTATCAATTCGACGTGTATATTTTTTTACGCCATAATTTTCGTTAACTCATCAATCATAACTTGACTTTGCCCATAGAGAACCTGAAATTAGATTACTTTTATATTAAACTAGGTTTAAGAAAAAATATGTATTATAATGAAAATTTTATATGCGTTAAAACGCTGATCTAAGTATATAAAAAATGTATCTTTTATTGAAAATATTATTTGTTGTTATTGATCAAGTAAGTTAGGATTTCGTGGCGAATTATTTTTATTGTATTCTGACCGCCAAAATATTTATACTATAGTACCTAAGTCCAATGAGATGAGATAATAACAAATTTTAGGGCTACATAACATTTTTATTAGAAAATATTGGGCAAATGTTTATTAATAATATTGTAAATCTTCATCATCATTAACAAGTTAGAGTATCTTCTTTTTTTAGTAATTCGCCTTTAAAAGGTGCAGTACCGACTAACGAACGCTTTCTACGTATCAAACAACGACTGACAATATATCGATCGCGACGAAACAACTGACGTAAGGAACGATCTAATAATTGCTTGCTGTCCCAAATCGCAATTTTATTCAGTAGAGGTGGTTTTGTTTACAATGTAAGTTCTTTATCATGTCTCATTGGTCGTACTTTAGGTACAGATACCTAGGTAGGCCACAGATATATTTAGTCTAAAAATATTTATACATATAGACTAAAATATATTTTCACTGCATTCAAAATAATTATTTAGAAAATATTTTGCTAAATATGTGCTTTTTTCCAATAGCTTGCGATATTTTTCCTTATTTTTGCCGTATTGTATGATTATGGCACAACCATTTTCATGGTTAAGTGATTAATGCGTCTCTGTGTCGCGCGGGTTTGAATCCTGGGGAAACAAAACAATGTTTTGATTGGATATGCACAGAAGTCTAATTACTTACTTGCCTATAAAGATTAATCAGATAATAGAGCATGCAGACCACAGACACTCTTTCACTTTATAATTTATATATAAGTATGGTGTAGTGTCAAAAATTAAGGAAATGTGGCATTTAGCTACCTAATGTTGAATCCTTTTTATAAATCTTCTATTGAATAGTTTCAAGAACTTTATTAAAGAACCTTAAATCTTCTGTATCTCATAGAGGCTTAAAACCGACCAATAAAATTTAAGATGTAGCTTTCATATCGTAGGTAATATTTTATCAAATTGATTCTGCCTCTTGATGTACAATCTGTGATGATAGTTTTATTAGAAGCTTCAAGCTAATGATTTAATAAATAAATGAGTTGGATGCAAAATTAAGCACAATTTTGCATAGGTGTTTTAGTAGGTTTCACTACATTTTTAGAATCATCAGTATGTTTTCTTATTTCGGAAGCGCATTGATATGAATGGATTGGGTACATATAATTAATTTACAATGTTTAACCCTACATAGCCTCTTAAATGATACACACTTTGTTTAAAACATAATTGCAAACCTATTACTTTTTGTTGTTGAAATGTTTAAATATTTATATGGTTTAAAATATTGTATAGTATGTATTCAAAACCTTGTGTATATTGATGTATTTTGTTTAAGAATATAACCTATTATTCATATAAATTTGAAAGTACACTACTTGTATTAAAAATCATTAAAAAAATAATGTTTCTGTAATATCACTCATAAAATATATCAGTCTACATTTACAGTTAAAACTGATTCTCTTTGAAAAATTATATAGCACAACAATATTAAATTACAATATATGTAGTACATTAATTAATTATTATAAACAAATTCATTCTAAATACATGATGTTATATAATTTCTTTATTTAATTTACCTGAAATGTAGTAGGATCTTACTTACACCATCTTAAATGGTTGTCGAATTAGATAATGGGACAAATAAAAAATTGTTTCATTAAGAATTTGGATAATAATAATATTGTCTAATGGTAGCTTTGGGATACAAGGAGTAAAACAATTGTTTACTTAAGAATAAGGCATTTATTTCTTAAAATTAGTTGAGAAAAAAATTCCATAAAATTAGTGCACATTTTCAGGTTGTTGAGTCAGTAGCAACCCAAAACGTTTTTTGATTGTTATTCTTTCTCTTGAATATTTATCTTCAGGTGAAAAGCGAGCTGTAAACATGAATTTCATTTTACTAATTGATTTATATATATTAGTGTATTTTAGCTTAAGAGGCACTTTTCACAGGGTTCTAAAGTATTTGCCTTCAAAACTTTTGGAGATATATATCTCCCAATGTCCCAGTTGGGATTAACAGGACTTAATTATTAATTAATGTGTGTAAATTTTAAATTAATTTACACATATTAATTTGAAATTCAAAAATAAAACATAAAATACCTGGATGCGCTGATAATGTTGGCTTTCCACTGGGATCTATTGTCTGAAAGGAGTAGTAAGTATGAATAATATTGTTAAATTAATAAACTAGGTTAAAACACGTGATGATACATACAGCTAAAGTGTACTGGCGCTCACCATTCTCATTTAAAAAGTATCGTAAATACATTATTGAATAAGTATTTATTAAATTTTCTTTATTTACTAATTAAATACCTTAAAGAATTTATGAGAACATAGAAAATTAGAAATCAAAGAAACAAAATACAGAATAACACTAACAAATATCAATATTCAATATCCTCAGTCAAAATATTTTTTTGTTTGTCAAAAATGTCAAATGTCAGTTCACTTACTAATCTGTGATGCACAGTTGACAACTTTCAGATATTATGTAGTTTACGAATAAGTACAAGTAAGTTGTAGCTTGAGAAATCATACTTTTAGATGGTCATTAAAAATGACATGGTGATTTTAAAAGCTTTATTATTATATTCTAGATAATTTAAATGAAAATTAATTTATATTAATATCATGGGCGTGTAATAATATAAGTATATAACAAGGTTTGCAATATAAAAATATAATATAGTGCAAGGATAACGTTAACGAGACCTCGCTACTTTTTAGTATGGAAATGACATTGATGTTCTCGCTGATTTTGCAATACCTAATGTCATCTTTCAGGGAGATATGCAAGGATAACTATCACAATAATCACAATGTCAAAACAATGAGGATGGGTAACCATATAATTATGATAACGACTTTATGTCGGCTATCCAAGAGAGAGGAAAAGGAAAACATAGGGGGTGATCCAAGGACAATGTTAGCGGATTACGCTGTAGAAAGACCGTTTTTTTTATATTGTCACGTATTATCGTATTGTCGCGTACCAGAATTAAATTAATATGGTCCAAAAGTATGTTTATGTATACAATGTATCTTACTATTACAGATACCTTTCGACGCATTGCAGATAATTAATGTGGGAACTAACATAGTTTTAAATTTTTAATTAAATACATACATAACTATAATCTAGAAACACCATGAATGTACATTTAATATTTTTCAGAAATTTCAACTGTCATGGAAAATATATTTAATACAGAGCCTAGACAATCAATTAAGAACACAAAGGTGATTAAAGTTTTATAATTACTAGACAGTTTTTGATGAACTTAAGTAGGTATAGTAAAAGATTTTCTGTCGGCAGCCGCCTTCTTCAGGGTAATTCAAAAATGTCCGATGCGATAGAAAATGGGAAGATAATATTGATTGTTGAATTTATATTGAAGGAAATTTTCACAAGCAGATGTTATTTCAAAAGATATAAAGTGTGCTTGGGCTAGGTACTTTCTGGACATTAGGTAGTTCATTTAATGTTAACTAGGACTAGACTTTATTTATAACATGGCAAATGTATTGTTTGAACGTACCTACTAACCTTTTTAAATTATGTTTTATATCAGCTTTTTCAAAAATAATTACTGGCTCTTTGAATACGTACAAAAAATAAAATTTAAGTATTTTTGCAGTTTGTAAAGAAATTCAAGAGTCTAAGTACTAACTTAAATTAAAAATTTTGGACTCAAAGGTCCAAAATTCTGGAAATAAAGAGGCTTTTATTATTATTATTATGCATCATTAATTTATAAGTAGGTTTGTAAAGCCACGTAGTCGATATCGAATCGCGCTGCATTAGCTAGTTTTTAATGAGTATACACATTAATTAAAACAATTGTTTTTTAATTAATTTAAATACACGCAAACTGCTTAATAGAACTAGGTCATGCAAACTTTGTTAAAACTTATTTATTCAGTCTGGTGGTGGACATCATGGTTGCCAATTTTAAAGATTTTTTCAGAAAATTTTGTCTGGAAAGTAGTTTTCTCGGGTTCAAATATTTTTATTTGTATCCAGATCCATTTAGCAGGTACTATGTTAAATAATTGTTGAACTTTATTTTGAAATCAATTCTCCATAATATTAATAATTAAAATATTTTCCGTATAATTATTGAGAATATGCACACAACGTCAGTGAAATTACAAAGAATGTTTAATGGTATCCTAATTGCAGGTGCTACTGGGCTGTGACGTTGATAGGAATATTTTCTGCTGCCGTGGTGCTCACATCGTTTCTCTACAATCGCTTCTTAGAGATGCCCACGCGAATCACAATTGAAAACCAATACGAGTCGGTGCATAATATCCCATATCCATCCATTGCTGTTTGTTCACCAAACCAAATAACTATCAATGCTTTGAAACATTTCAATAGGACTCTTGTGTAAGACTAGTTACCTACTATTATATAAATCACTAAAAGAATTAATAACGATCCAAAAAAGTTAAAAAAAGCATACATTTACACGTAGTAGAAGTGAAACTTTCAAAAAATTTAAGAAACTATATAATCTCACTAATTTTCTCCCACCTTAAATCTTATGAATTTATGTGTCTCTCTTTTTACTGTCGCTTTTTCGTTTCATCAACTTCCAAATCACGACTACGCTAAAGAAGTTTTCACTTCAAAACCATTCTCACTTGCGACGATATTCTAAAACGTAGGTACGTTTTACTACTTGATCCCTAGACTCGATGTGTTTATTACACACATCACGATGTATTATTGATGTATTATTATTTCTGTTTTATCTTTAACTTTTATGTACACTTTGAAGTCGGTTTATCGTTTTAAATAAAGTGGGTCTTACTCGTTGTATTAGAAGTGATTTAATCAGTGCATAATTTGCAATAGATGTATAGAAAGCGCTTCATTTTTTCCAACAATATGAAATCTAGATAGAATCTAGAAATCAACCTTTGTTGAATATCAGCTTTTATCATTTACCTAGTGGGCTGGTGAAGATTTGAAACTGATTAGGTAAAAGAAAAAAATTGTCGGTTTCGTCCAAAGGTAGCGGCGGTCGGTAAGTAGATACCTAGTGTATTTCCATAAATCTACTCACGGTCTCTTTGTAGCTTCAGTGCGACTTGCAAGTATAACATTATTGCCAATGGCAAATAGATGTTTTAAAGTTCGTATGAAAAAAACGTTCCCTTAGCTTCGAATAAATTTCAATATATTATTACTTACATTTCGTTTACATACTTGCAGGGATGGAAACCGCACTATAGACTTCAAGAAAACGCCGCCATTATTCTTAGGTTTTTATCACATACTCGGTGATTTGGATCCAAGTATTATATTTCATGTCGAAGCCTTAATTGAAGCTAATAGGTATCACGTGAGTAATATTTTTAATCGACCCGCAAAAAACCAAAAAGGAGATTATAAATTCACGCGACCACGTCGATGGTTTTGGATTTAATTCAGTATTAAATTTGCAAGATAATTCAATATAATCAAATAGTTTTAAATCCATATATATGTTACGGGTAAAACTAGAAGATGGAGTAAACCTAGGCTTACCCGGGTTGGGTAATGTTAAAAAATTGTCTAATTAATTAGTGAAATGAAAATCCAAGGGTAATTTAAACTTTTATTTTTTGAAAAACATACAAAGGCGAACGTAATCTCTTGAAGAGCATAAACTTAATAGATATGTATTAAAGAATAGCAAAAACTAATAGCGGGCTGAAACATGATATATTTAACAGAAACATATTAAAAGTTTGTATGAAAATTAATTCAAAGTACTTCCGATCGTATTTATTTGAGTAAGATAAACTACTGTGACATTTTGAATTGCAAAATTTTCCTGCAGCTTTGCATGAACACTTCTTTGCAGTACATTTTGTTTTGCAATTACACATTTATTAACCCTGGCCTCCTGAAAGCGACTGTTCATTTGCAAGCTCACGTAAGCTTTTTTTCTGGTGATATATTTTCGATATCAATCAGTTTATCATGACACATAGAAAATTGATTCCTTGAGAACATTTCCTCAATAATACCACGTTCGTTTCCTAGCTTATACAGATCATCAGCTTTTTCTACAACTGCCATAAGCACGATACGAAACTCGCCTCTTCCTCTATCGACATCTGGTATTTGGACTCTTACCGTATCTCCAACAGAACATGGAGGAAATTTTAAATTAGATAAGGCTTTCAGTTTTTTAGCTTGATTTTCTAAGCTCAATCGGGCAGATAATCTATGTTCATTTATATTTTGTTGAGTGTTACAAATTTCACACAAGTTTATTTCTTGTGTACTTGTGACTGGGTTCATACACTCCATTTCGTCTTACGAAAATTACGCAACATCTAACATTACCCAGCCAGAATAGGTAAATCTAGGTGAGTGTGGGTAAACCCCGAATTAAAATTTATTTCACTTATTAATTCGGACTTTACCCAAGAAGCTTGGGTCAACCCGGGTAAACCTAGGTTTACTCCATCTTCTAGCATTACCCGTAACATATATATCTAAATAATAAGACGTAAATCAATTACTTAAAAGTGAGCAAATATTCCAGGACTTTAATTAAAAAATAAATTGAATGGGTTGGCGCCATCTTTCAAATAGCAGCATTACATTTTTATGCCCTTGTTGAATTTTACTTGATTTTCATTTATCAACACTGTTTACGTCTTTTTATTGATAGAAGGTTCATTTATTATACGATTTTTTTTTCACTTTTAACGCGTTTTGAGTTCGGATTTTTTTTAATTTAAAATTAATTTTTAATTTTAAAATGCGATTTTGACTGTTCCTGTATGCTTCTACTGTAGACGTATTAAGTATTATATATATTTAAAAGTCGCATAGGACTACATATTATAATAATTAACCCACGACGACAAAAGAGGGGTGTTATAAGGTTGACGTGTGTGTGTTAGTTGGTTTGTGTGTCTGTTGTGGCATCGTAGCAATTCTAAACGAATAAACCGATTGCAATGTGTTTCTTTTTATTGGAAGCTGAACATGGAAAGGGATCTTGGCTATTGATGAAGACTCGTTCTATCTTTTATTAAAAATCCTTATATTTGTAGACAACACGGGAGGTTTATTTAATTGTCTTCACTAGTATAAATTTATTTTTAGTTTTTAACTATTCTAATATGAATCATTTATATTCTAGGCTATTGATTTAATGGCTATGGCGGCACAGAGCTGCGAGGAATTTCTAAAACTGTGCTTATTTGAAGGCAAAGCTTATCCACATTGTGAGACGCTTTTTTATCCTGTACTAACAAAGATCGGTTTATGTTGCGTATTTAACAATATCTATCAGTTTAAAATTAAAAATAAAAGGTAAGTATGACTTCACAAAAGCCTATGAACCTATAACTTACGTATAAACCCTAATTAGTTTTGATTTACCCACTGATCGTTTTTCTGTTTCCTCTGATGGAATCTTGGCTTTGCCTGCAAATGGATGCTGTACCTATCTATGGTGGTTGGTCTAAAAGTTATTATTATTAATGAATTTGATTTGAACAGGAACGAAAAAATTAAAAATTTCAAAGTTCGCAGAATAAATGAGAAATATACAGGTTTAGATACGGCTTTAAGGGTTGTTGTTGACTACAACCCCGAGAATGCCGTCGATCATACTGTGGTCGACGCAGGGGCTACTAGAGTGAGTAGATTTAGCTCACTTATAATCTTAGCTTTTTATTTTAGTGCTGTTTTGTATGGCAGTTATGAATATAAAAGTTCTGTCAGCAGCTAGTGACTGTAGTGCAACTTTTAATTTTAACTTAGTACTTTCATGATGCAATTGCATTTTATTGATGTTACTTGAATAGTGATTATATAATTTTGAAATTCTAAACGCATTAAACAGCTAAAACAGTAGTAAGTACAATAATTACTAAAACAATGAATTATTTATAGGTCATGATAATGGGGGCGACTGAGTTTCCAGCGGTGTACGAATCGAATCTGGCCCGCCCACACACAGAATCATTTCATATCTTGCATCCAACCTACACTTACTGTTCAGAGGAAGTTGAATCACTTCCTAGTAACAGGTAATTATGACGATAAAAGTTTTTAAGACGTGTAAAATCGTAAACGAGGCCACCATCTTGTCAATAAGATGGCGCTCATTTGATGACAATGAAAAATACATACCTACATCATATACATCTGATGACACTACAATATTTTAAGGCGCTGTCCTCATATGTAGTTTTCATTTATGTAATATATTGGAATTTATTACAATTCTTTTAAGCAATTTGTCACCCTGCCCATTGCAGGTAATTCCAACGCATTAAGCAACTTACCACATTTTATGTTTTCATTAATTGTTCTATATTCTAAAAAGCTTTGAATAAATTGTAATTGTGTTATTTCAATTTTGAATAGTCGTAAGTGTTTATTCGCTCACGAGATGCGTGTGCCTCATTTCGGCGAGTATGACAGTAGCAATTGCAACCTGATGTGTCATGTTGACTTGATCGAGCGCCATTGCCACTGCCTCATGCATTACGTACCATATGTGAGATATGATCGCGCCTGCAATATCACCAGTATTCCCTGTATTATAAATGTTAAAGGTAAATATTAAATTCAGAAAATACCCAATTTTTATTAATTTCATTATTCATCGTGATCATTATGAGTTGTGATGCCAACAACTCATAATTCTTTCTACATATCTCTCTCCAGTCACAAGTTAATTTTCAAAACAATTTCAATAGTACTGAATTTACGGTTTGGTTACAATTTTTTTTGACAAGATTATCCAATAGCTTACGTCTCTAAAATCTCCAATAAAAAAGGTCATTCCTTAGACTAATAGATAGTATGTCTTTCATTAATTATTTATTATTATATATTTTGTGTTTATTTTTAACACTGACCTACAAAAACTTCCAAAAGAAGTTATCAATTCGACGTGTATTTTTGTAATTTAAAGTTCAAATGAGCAACTGGCATGGAGAGAACGAATGTGACTGTGTACGCGACTGTGAGTCGTATGACTACCGCTCAGAGATGATCGTCGGAAATTTAAATACAATAGAGCACCTCGTAAACGACCCTTAGTAAGTTTTCTTCATCATTATTTCATTCAGTTCAATTACTGAACGAGTTTAGAATTTTTTCTGTGATAGGTTTTTTTCCAATTTATTTATATAATTACATCAATAAGTAATAATATTTACATAAGTTTTTAAAATAATATAAAATTAATAAATATAATAATATAATAAAAAAATAAGATAAAATCTATACTTTTAATAATTGCGAAGAAAAATTACTGTACCTTTAAGTGATAAGAACCGAATAAGTGACCGATAGATGATAAGAACATAAAAAAGAAAATAAATAAAAAGCAACATTTTTAAAAAAACGAGAAACTTTTTTATAGAAAATTCATCATGATATAATCTTGTTCTAGCGAAGGAGTTGTGTTTAATAATAGTACTTCAATATTATATTTCTTCGTTCCGAGTACGTATCATGTTAAGAAGAAACAGGAGACAGTTATGTCACTTGTCATCTTTTTTTGTGAGATATCTTTTATTATATCAATCCTACTTAATCCTAATAAATTTTTCAGCATAAATTATCGAGATTTTAACGAAACTTAAATTACACATCCTGGTAGTATTTGATGGTAAAGTTTTGATGATTGGTTGACGGAAGAGTGATGTTGCAAGATTGACGTTTCTGTGTGTCAATCTGAGGCAGACCTTTAAACGAGTAAACCGAAAATGATGCGGTGTATTTTGTTTGACGTGGTTCTTAGCTACAATTTATGAAGATCTATTAATTAATTTATGAGATATTTTTTGTAATTAGTTTTTGATGCGATAACGTCTTATAAATCGACTGAACGCCGGCTGCACGCACGTAAAAGCATGACTTATTGTCACGTTCCGCCTGAGCCGAGCGTGCAAGCGAGAGCGCGGAACAAGCGATAGAGAGGCGATACAAACGGCCTAAGCGTAATAATTCTTCAATTCAATTTATAAACGTATGCAATTGTTCATCAATGTTTTCTTATGAAGTTATCACGTAAAAATATCGTCCGTAAACCGACTTTACAAACAACCAATTTTTATCGACAAGAAATGACCCTTCAGTGTGAGTTGTTAAATTTATACTAATGACTAGGCAGTCTGATCAGCTACTCGATACTAAAATAGTAACTAATTTTTTTTCAGCAAACCTAGGAGGAGTATATGGACTATTTCTCGGCTGCAGTCTTATAAGTGCCTTTGAATTGATATTCTTTATTTATTTGGCAATTAAAAATAAGTTTAAAAACAGGGTCAAAGTTCGACCACTTAACTACATAAATTGAAACACTAGTGCACATTTAACTTATTAATCACTAAAATTATTTAACTAGTAAAGCAAATCATTTTTTCTTCTTCAAGTGCCTAGAGGTTGGCTGTCAGTTTTGTCAAGATGCATCATGCAACACTTGCTTCACATGATTAAAATATATTTCTGTGTGCAAAATAAGTGCTACTTTATTTTATATCCTATAATAATATATAATCCTTATTATATATTAAAATAAGTCATTATTCTTTCGTATTGTTATCTTTACAGATAAATAAAATTGGAGTCGGTTAGGAATATTAAAATAACCATTTTTTACTAAATGCATATGGATGTATGCACACGGTACATATACCAAAATAACATTTGTACAATTTTTGTCTGTCGGTTTGTCCTGTCTAATCTCTGAAACGGCTGGACCGATGACTCACTGACAGATAGCTGATGTAATAAAAAGTAACTTTTATGGTAAATGCTACTTTTATGTTAGAAATTAATATAAATAAATAATAATAATAAGTACATAGTTAATACATATCTATTATTATTTTGTTGTTCGCAATTTTACTCTGTTTATTGGCTATATAACATCACGTTACGGCAAAGCTAGTTTAAAATATGTGTTTTGGGTGTAAATACAAAATAAAAGACACTATCGGGTGTACATAAACAAATCTATATTTTCTGATCCTGATACAAATTACTATATCTGGCGGTAATACAATTTTATCAAATATAATATTGCTTTGCTAACATTTCATTGCAAAAATACAAAAGTATTCTAGAACGGCGTTATAAAAACATTAAAAAATTACATCTCATTACAACTATATGTTCTATTATTATGCATAAGTTTTTCAACTAAAGTAGGCAAATCGCACCATTCGCATTAAAGATACATTTAAAATAAATACTCCGCGGACTAACCAATATTAATACTTTTCGGAAACGGAGGTTAACTTAACCTAAAAATAATATATCAATATTTGGCTTAGATTTTAATTACATTACATCTATGATAAAGCACATAAAATAATATTTTGGTCTAAGTTATGCGTATCAAATGTTAAGTGCCCTGAGCCTAATTATTGCTTTACATTATCAGTATTACAAAATCGCGCCCTTATAAAGCCTTATACGATCTAATTCTCAACCATTCAATATAATTTTAAATAAATTTGGACTACGGGCGCGGAATTACTAATTATTCATATAATCCTCCCCACGGAGCGCTCACTGGACGTATCACAAATAATATCTAAAAATTAATTTATTCTACCAGTACCTTATCCAATGGAACGGTAAGACATTACATCGACATTGAGCTAACTTACATTCAATATATTAATTCATTAAGTAATATTGCTGTTAGTATAACTATTGTTATTGAATTTCTGAGGGTAGACATAGGAAATGGCACGAGGTTTATTATGACAAGATTAACCGAGGATCATATTGTGTTATGTAAAAGAACTTTTACATATTTAAATCTATTCTAGCCTTGCTAGATTAAGCACAACTCGAAAACTTCCCTGAAACGCTTCAAATAAAACTCTGTTTTATTTTACATCACAATTATTATTAGCAGAAATACAATTGTATCATATAAAAATATTCTCATAGGCTAATCGAATTGACTCTAGTAGGCATCGCCGCGCCGCTTACTCTAGTTACAAAAATACAAAGCGAATAGTGAGCAAGTGATGACCCCCGACGAGTGAAGAGAAGGAAAGGGATAGCCGATCAACGGAGGTCAAGAGACAGAGACAGATATAGGGGGAATAAATACACGTACGAACTAGGTTCCCGGCGGACACGTCTTACGTGAACCGCAGCGAAGGCACACAATTGCCAAACGGCTATTAAAATGACCAAAACCGTCCCAAGCACTACAAAAGTACTACTAAAACGCTATTGCATATTATATTTGTGCGTAATTAACAAGAAACCTACGCGACTTGAAAAACCTAAGTTGATACCCTATTAGCATTACAAGATGACATTTCTAAGTTTTCTGAGAATTTTTTTGTATTCTAGACGTCAGTTGGCTTTCCTGTCTCATTTTTACAAACGAGTTAGTTCAAATGCTAAAACGGGACGAACGGTTCTACTGCCGTCTACGATGCGGCTATAAAAGCTGCTCTGAATACATTTGAATCTACCAAGACTGGATATTAAAACCATACGAAAAAATTCTTTTTCTCATTTGCTACTAAAGCTAATCCCGTCAATCAATAAATATCTAATTTTTGACATATCTTGTTTACGCTACCTTTGTTTTATCCACTCTTGTAAAAAATATTTTACTATAATGTTCAAAAAATGGTTTTTTTTATCATACCCACTGTACTAACACTTACAAGTGTTTGCGTTGGAAATAAAATATTAATTAAACATGTCTTAAGTTTAACATTAGGGTAGTGCGAACTTTACCGTGCAGGTAACGGTTATTGCGTAGTCACACCGCCTACTGAGCCAAGTTCTCAAACAGCTGGTAGGCGGTGTCCAGGTGCTCTCAGAGGCTGACAAGGCTGTTATGGGCATCTGGTGATGCTAGGTCAGGGGCTGATCTCTGCTGTTGAGAGCAAGGGTGTGGCTGAGGATGTACTGGTGTCAGTCCAGTTCCACCTTCCATCAGGCTGTCGAAGTTGAACGGGATCCCATTGCTAGGAGTAGATATTTCGATGCCGGCGATTTTGTTGTTGCCTAATGCTTTGTTATTGTGTATCTGAAATTATCAATAACATTATTACTAAGTAATCCGTATGTAGATGTCAGCCACTAATCAATATATGTATAATTACATATTAAATATCCCTGTTTTGAAATAGCATAAGCTATTGGGACTCCGCAGTGTGAACTATTGAATTGTAGTAGATTACGCGTACAAAAAGGAAAGTATCAAAATCCGGTAAGAAATTGTTTTTTCTTGTCTGTAAGAAAAAGTGATCAGTGAAACTAACGTAGAAATGCTAAGTTTAAAGATCGAGGTATAATTTGCCTATAAATTATATAATATAAATTACCTGTGCGGGTGTAACACTAAGGGGCACTTGTAGGAAGTTAGGTCTGTTTGGTCTGCTTGGGACTGGAGGTGTGTCCAATGATGTCACTGACGTAGCATTCGTCACCACTGCTAGATTCGCTGCCGACAACATTATCCTGAAAAAGACAATTCGTTATTTAAATGTGCCTTTTATTTCTTACATAAATAACTACATAATGGGAATTTAGAGTAAATGGAAAATGGAGGTACTTACCACTCTCATACGAGAGTGAAGGCCTCAAAACATTTAAGATTAATTATTGAAAAGAATCAAGATTTAACATTCTTTCAACTACGCTATGGTGGTTTAAAAGATATGCCTCAAATAATAAACGAGTATTAAAGAAGTGTATTTAAATTTCAGTTTAATTTGAGTTAAAGAAAATCAATAGTTTACAGTTAACAATATGCTTTAAGAATCGCGTTACACAGGTAGACAATCTATAATAATCATAAAAACAACATAAATTGCAGGTTGCATTCATTAATTATGTATCTTTATGATTTTATTTTCTGGGAATTTGGCAAAAAGGTTTTATTGATGATGATGATTCTCACCTTTTGTCCGGTGTCGGCGTAAAGATATCATTATCTAGAGCAAGTACGGGGACGGGGTCGATCGCTGGGTCCATGATTTCCACTTTCACTCGGACACCGTCATCTGGCATCTCCGGAAGCATGTAGGGGTCTTGAAAGGGCTTCACGTCCGGCGGACTAGATGACCTCTTATTTAACCTGCATAGGGGCATGTGATTGTTGAGTATCGCTTGTAGGTGATCTCTATCAGAGTTAAGCTTTCTGATCTCGTCATGCAGCGCCTGCTTTTTCTCCTCCAGCCTGTCAGTTTCCTCTTGAAGCTCGTTTGTGTGATCAAGTCTTCGTTTTCGGCACCGAGCGGCTGCCATTTTATTGCGTTCACGACGAATTTTTCTTCGTTCTTCTTCCTCTGGCGAGATGTCCTGTGGGGCCTTGGTTGGGCGGCGGCCCCCCATATTACGGCGTTTAGGCGCTGGTAACCCTGGACTACTGCTGCTATCGCCACTGGCCGATAATGGGCCCGGCGACACATGGAGAGGCGACGGACCCGAATCACAGTAGCCGACCGAATTCAGGATGCCTGAAACGAGATTGATCTTGCTTAAACAAACTTATGAACTAGGACTAGGATTATCAAAATAACGATATACATAGAATATAAAATAGAAAACGTGTTTGTATCTGCAATTGAAACGCAAACCGGTTTCACGTGGGATTTAGTACAATTGACATTTGCATCGACATCGAAATGACACTAGATATGCCGTCTGCAAGGAATGAAATAGCAACCTAAAACTATATTACAGTATCAATTGGTAGAAAATAGCCCAATATTGTTTAGTAATAAACACCCAATGACGCTTGGACTGTCGAATTGAATGTGTCGATGATTAAGTAAATATCACACTCCTGTAATCATTTATAGCGCTGAACTGATTTGATAAGCAATTCGACTTATTACTTACGGTTCTCATTTATGATCCTGAATGAGTTTAATATGATTACAATGAAACTAGGTATTAAGTATAAACATTTAAGAAGCTTACCGTAATTGGGCTGCGTGACTGACGGTGGTACGAAGCCCGCGTGGCTGGCCTGGTCGTTGTGGCAGTTGTTCAACTCGATGTAGGTCTGCTCGAAGTTTCGCAACTGAGTGGGAGTGATGGTCGCCGTTGTGCGGGTTGGGACCCCCGACTGGAGGCCTTCGAGGTTTGCCAACTGGAATAAAGAAATTATATTTTAGCTAAAACAAAAGACTTCTCTTAATAATTAATAGGAATTTGTCAGGTAGTTAAAGATTCGTTTATTTTAAATCCCCGAAAGAGAAGTGTTAAAAGTTTGACGTGTCTGTAGCATCGTTGCTCCTAACGAATGGACCGATTTTGATGCGGTTTTTTTTTGTTGTTTGAATATTGCAATGAAGTTTATTTCGTCCATTTCTTATACGTTTTTATTTTTAATCATCATGTCGGGGTAATATCTGAATTGTCTTCACCATTGCAAATTGCAACATTCATATTTTCATAACATTATTTAGGCCTCATGACTATTCGGTTTTAAAAGCATACCGCGAATCCTGAGGTATCGGGTTCGATCCTCGGTCCCGAATAGATTTAGAGACCGCTGATTAGCGATAAGGCCACCCGTTGCACTCCAGTGCAACAGTGTGTAAAAATAAAAAATGTGTGACAAAGTAGCAATACGTTATGCATATTTATAGTGAATATAAAATAGCAATTCCACATTCCAACTGTACATTCACAAAGCATTAATAAAATATGTAACAACAAACATTATTTATTAAACAACAAATTACGTGAAATAAACAAGTGATATTACGTATAGACTATAGAATGAAAAAAATATCAATCCTCAGTTGCTTATCTATATTTTAGGAAATAAATTTATCATAGAACTTTAAGATTAGTAAAATCTTTGAGCCGTATGCAATAAAAATACTACCTATGTCCTACGATAATAATGTGTGTACCTAGATAAGGATACATTTCATGTATGCATTGGATCTATACACTTTGAAAGTAATAAATCTTTCATCGATCATTCGTTCCAAAACCTAAAATAAAGCAACTTGCTCAAATAAATTTCGTTTATTATCTTAAAGATTAAATATACATTACATTACATTTAATATGACTAAAATGATGAGAAATTCATATAGGGTTTGTAGTTTGTAACAAGTTAGTAACTTATACACAAATTTCAGTTCTACAAATAGTTGAGGCTTAAGAATTGTAAACTAAATTGGCGACCTAGTTTTATCGTCGCAGCAAGGTAGGTAAGCGGGGAGTGAGATACTGACAGGATTATTTCTACCGGAGTCTTACATTACCAGAGATTATGTATTTACCTGTTGGCACCACAGTTCTGTGGCCAGGATGTTGGCGAACTCTAGTGGGTCGATATTCTGCATCTCGTCGGTCAAACTCAACCACGTTATAATTAGACGCTTACTCTATTGTGTTGCGCTTTTTGCGATGCGACACCTTCGTGGTTAGAGTTTGTTAGTCGAATTGTTCGTTATAATCCGCTCTCGCAAATAGTTGATTGGGGCACTATGGCTTTTATTGAAGACAATGGGAAGGGGTTCAAGTATTGTGGGGCAGATCAGTATCGTTAATCGCGATCGCGATGAAATTTCGTATGCGCGGGAGTGCGGGTCGTTCGTTCGTTGTGCGCGGCGTACGGCGGCCGGCCGCGGCGGATCGCGCGCTACTGCCGCGCCGCTCTTCGCCCGAAATCTTCGCCCACGGGCAATTTTCAATCATATATTTATAGAACACTCCTCAACTCCGGAAATATTTCGCATCATTTCGCAGCATGCGGCTAGTTATCAAAGGTAAAGAACACATTGCGCAAATAGATCAAATTGCCGATAACAACGCTTTTGCAATTATAACTTCATGGTCAAGATGGTTACAGCTTAAATAAACATTTTTCATTAGATTTATCAAGGGAACGAAACCATTTTTTTAAAGGAAAACATAAATTCACCCTTTTCCTACTGGAGGAAGTACTGCTGCTTAGCACCAGTCTGAAGAATTGAAGGTTCAGTAAGAAAGATATTATAAAATAATTGCTTGGAAGTAGATGCTGTTGGTGGGCGGAATGGATAGACCTTGTGGCAAGGACGTACTTCTTAGTTACCAGTTATTATTCGTGGGCGCTGAATTTTGATAATGATCCTTATAAGGCGATGAATAAGAAAATGATAAATTATTCCTCTATTTGGTAATCTTGGTTTCTTTCGCCTTCATTGGGTTATACATAATATCATTTAACTCAAAATTCTTCAGGGTTTCGGTAATGGAATCATAAATAAATAAACAAAAAATTAAGGATTGATTTTAAATTTTTAGCTGACTATGCCTTGGCAATTTCAAGGCGGAGAGATTCTCGAGCGTTATGATTGTGATCTAAAACAAATGTAACTGAACAACGCTGATGAACGCTCCGGAAGGCGCGCACTCGAGCCAATTACTACAATTGTTTAAATGAATTTCGTCTGCGCAAGCGCAGGCCGTGCGTTAATTGGTCACGGTGCTTACCTAGCAATTACCAACCAAAATTTTATCGACGCAAACACTTTTATAATAACTATTATTTAATGATATCAAAATTAAATATCACTTTACGTTTCGGTCGATAACTTTATATTTTATCGAATCCTTGGTCCAACAAAAGAAATTGTTTCCAAGTCAAAACTATTTCGACAGCCGGTAGTGATGTGTAGGAGGACTACACCTAACTACAAAATTTTACTATCATTTTGCAGTACATATACGCCTTTTTTGTAGACTTTACAATATAGTCTTTACATATGGATATTAATCACTAGATTATGGCAGTAATCAAAACTGGGTAGGTATGAGGTAACACAAGATAGATTATGCTATAAGTCCCGAAAAAAATTAAGGTTTTCGGAGAGTTTTATCGCAAATGAAGCCGCGGGTACCTACTATACAATAAGACAAGCGCACATACCTACACAGGGGCTTTGTCGGTGGATTTGAAGTATTATCGCACCACGTTGCTCATGAGATCACCGCTATATCTAGTTGTGACGTTTGTGCTTTAAAATAGGCTAAACGTTGACAGAGGCGTTAATCGATTGCATTTACATAATTATAACAAAAATTATTTAAAACCGATTTACAGTTCATAGGTGTAATGATTCATGACAATTCACTGTATCACAATCCATAGTTATAGTTTCGTAACATTTTGTTACTAAGCATATCTGTGCTTGAAAAGTCAGGAGTTATCATCACCCGTAAATTAACACAGGTAATCTGACAGGTAATCTGACACGTAATTACAAAAACAAAAATGTAGTTGATAGACTTAGCTGAGTTATGACGTGACATAACTCAGCTAAGTAAACATTATCATAATATTTTCATAAAGATGATTTATTTAAATTTAATTTTAAGGTAACAGTAGAAAATAATATGTTACCGTTCCCAATATGTTAACCACACCACGTTATACAATACATACCACCACTAATACTGTATAAGTTATCTATTATACTTACTGAAAATTTATAAAAAATATATAAAGTTAAGGTAGATACTTGTTATTTGTAAAACGCGTATTATCTATTGCAAATATAATATATCAGATAAGACTGGTCCACTTACACGTGCAAAACCCACCCATATTTAACTCTATATTTAACATAACACAGTTTAAACATATTTCATTATATCAACGAGGTATTTATTAATATGAGTTATTAAAATAAAAAAATTCAATTCATTAAAAAAATTAAACATGTCAATACGTACATTTTTACCGACTTCAAAAAATGAGGAGGTACTATGTTTTTTTATACGCTATGTTTTTTTATGTTTGTTACCTCAGTACTTAACACTATTAAAATTTCATCAAAATCACTTCATTGTTTTAGAATTTAGAGTTACAATGTGAAGTAGGTTCTTTTTCAAAATTTTAACACTAGATATATATTATAGTTATAAAATGTTTTTTCTTCATTACAGTGTGAAAAAACATTTTATAAATAAAAAAGAGCAATATACAAAAATAATAGTATGTTAACATGTCATAGTAGACGGCACTTGATTAAAATATATTTCAATAAACACAATCTAGGTACTTATATTGTAAAGGAATATTTATATGCGCTGATAAACAAAGTAATGGTAATTAATTCTAAATTTGGTCTTCTTATACGCATAACGTATTATTTCCTTCGACCTAGAAAATAATATTTTCCTTATAATTAAAGATTACACGTATTATTGTATTCATAAACACGCTCTAACATCGTATTAAGCAATGATACGTCGTAGTTCCTCAGAATTAAATTAAACAGAACAGCTCAACGACAACAAGACATTTAATGTTATAAATAGAAAATAAAATACTTTAATTTAATACTTTGGTAGTATCTAGTAGTAAATACTGCACTACGCTTAAAATTACAATGAAACAGGGGTACCTAAGGGCTGGCATGTCCTTGTGTCATTGAAGCATGTAAGTGAAAAGTGTATTTCAATGCCAAATATGTGTTTATCACGCTTGATGCGTACTATCCTTTTAAGAACGTGTTACGCGCGTGATCATGTAGTCACGCCCACAACGATACACAAAAGGAAAAATATTTGTTAGAGCTAGTTCACTTGAAACTAAAGGAAAACATCTAATTATGTCGAAATTTTCCCAAATTACATTATTTAGAAAAGTATGTACTTAAAATCAAATATATATTTCAATATATAATAAATAGTTTATTTACAGTCTGTTAGATAAGCCAACTTATTATCTAGGAGGAAGCATTGTTTCCACAGAGCTGTCGAACTTATCGGGCTTGTTCGTGAGTTACAAGCAACGAATATTAAATTCAAGGCTTTTCCTTTAAAAACTTACGGCACTGTCTTCCGTGAAAAGAGGAACGAGGTCAACGCCCGACTGTGCCATAAAATACGTAAATTTTCAAAAAACAAACACAGAACGGTGTGAAGCACTGCTGACTCGAGGTAAACATACCTTTAGAAACACTTCATTTGTTAAGAGCGAAAGAAGTACCACGTAATTAATGTACAAACTGAGAAAAATTACACACAACTAAAGATACACAATAAAAATATGATATAGAAAATGTTTGAGGACCACTATTATTCCCGAAATTTAACAACTTTGTACGTTATCAGCCTCGATAGTAATATGATAAGATAACGCCTTTTTAACGTTTTAACACATCGAGATTCTATAAAATACATCTATACACATTTGATACACTATAAAAATCTTTTTGCACTATACCTACATCGGGTGAACACAATCATGTCACATAAAAAAAGTACAAAATCTGTGTACAAATTTCATTACTAATTATTCTATGAATTAAATGGTCCATATCAATTCAATAACAAAAGCCAGGCAAATTAGGGTGTTCATTCGACCTCCAGTGAACCTTTTTCAACTGGTCGATTGTCTGTACTCATTAACAAGCAGCTAATTGCCAGTACTTGCCAGCACCAAGAACACCTTGAAGTGATTTGGATAAACATTTAAAATAGGATTTTTAGCAAGTTTGCTCGTAGATGGATTTGAAAGTTTATCGAATTCGTATTATGTATTTGTAATTACTCGCATGTACTTCATTAGTTATTCCAATTTGAACATTAAAAAATATCACTACGGGTACTATTATTTTTAGGAATTACCCATGTTGGTAAATGTTTGTAAAAGTAAAAATAACAGCATTGTCTATTTTATTTTGTACATCGATATCAATATCGTATAATTAGGTTATGTTTAAATGAGTAATTTGTGGAACGATTTTAGACAACTTGTTCAATTGAAATCAATGCAAATAAAATCTTCTATATAATATATAAAAATCAATTGCTGTTCGTTAGTCTCGCTAAAAATCGAGAACGGCTGGGCCGATTTAGCTGATGATTGTCGTAGTCCAGGGAAGGTTTAAACGGTGAGAAAATATGGAAAAATTGCGAGGAAGATAGTAAAAACAATAATTTAATTTGACCATATAAACTGTTCTACCTACTTTAGCGGTACGAAGTTCGCCGGGTCAGCTAGTTTTAAATATATTCGTTAAAATGGAAATAATGCTACTTGTGTGGTTTGGCAGATAAGCAGACTCGATTTGTTTCATACAACGTAAATGAGTCGATCGTTGAGAGATCAGTATTCACAAATAATATTAAATGCAACATACGCATACATGGAACACATGCAAGCAGTATGCGGCGCCTGCAGTCTGTCGCGACATTGACCGCCACCAAGCGAATAATAAACGGCTTGGCAGCTCGCCAAAGCCCTTCCTACCTTTGTTAAGTGCATCCTACTGTATCTATAACGAAGAGTTAACTGCGAAAAATCGATATGTGATTGTTTGAAGCTGAGAAACCTGCCACGACTTGACAATTACTTTTAAAATTTTTAGATATTAAATTTGAATAAACTAATCTATACAGCTAAATAAAATTGGAGTGTCTGTTTGTAATATTAAAAAAAACCGCTTTTTACTAAATGCATATGGATGTATACACGGTACATATACAAAAATAACATTTTATATAATTTTTGACGGGACTTTCACTGGCAGATAGCTGATGCAATAGAAAGTAACTGAGGCTGCTTTTATTTTAGAAATTAATATAAGTAATTTAAAAAAAACTATTCCACGCGGACGAAGTACTAGGTAACTATGTAATTCATATCTATTATTATTTTGCTGTTCGCTATTTTTACGTCGAAACATAACGCGGGTGAAACCGCGGGGCATAACTAGTAAATTAATATAATTGAAAAATAGTGGTTATAGAACTTTAATAGTAAAGGAAACAATACATTGCTGTATAACTAGATACCGCATTTTGTTTTTCTGTGAAATATTATGTTGTTTTCTTTAACAAACCACAACATGAATATGGTAATGCATTAAAAGGAATTGGCCTTCATTTTCATGAAAACCGTAGCGAGCGTTTCTTGGAAAACCCGTGTGAGTCACCACTCTCTACCGCGGGTCACTACGAGCATTCGGTTCAATTCAAAAACTCGATTACGTATGATTCATGCGAACTATGAATCAGCACACGACAGTGAATTTTCACATGAAAATCGTTTCACTAAAACGATTTCTCTTTTGATACGTTGCCAACGCAAGGTCGGAAAGCTGAAGGTCAACCGACTAGGAAGTGAAACAAGAAAAACTTCTCAGTAAAATGACGGAAAATGCGAATTAAGTTTTAATGTAAATATGTTTATTGCTTAAAGCTGTTAAATAATACGACACTTTATACATTTCAATCCTTTGCTCTAGCTGCAATTTACATAATATTACATACCTGTCAAATCCTTTTTACATAAAGGTGAATTATATTCCTCTCAGTGTAAATGAGATACAACATTTTGATCGTTGTGATCTTTCAAGTTTCATTTTTTCATTTTTAACTGTTGATGTTTAGTCAACAGTTTTTAACCTCTATAAGTATTTTAATATTGAGGCTGTGTTAATCTAAAAGCCGCAAAGTATGGCGCCGGAGCTGAGGACCGGATGTTGTCAGGAAATGGCGCGCATTCCTCCTCGCGCTGTGAGTTGCCAAACCACATGTTTTATTAAAAAATTGGAACATATAGTTTGTTTTAATACTACCACGTATTATGTAAACATAATATCGAAACCTGTGACAAGTTTTAATTTGGAACTGCAATCATTTTATTAATTTATTATTTTTATTTTTTAAAGTAATAAAATTAAACAGAAAATTCAAACTTAAACATTTTGATGTATTTTTAATATATAATCATTTATAAAAGCAATATTATGAAAATCAAAGACACGGGCAAGTAAATGACAATAATTATATGTACCTAGATACGATAGGGCTAATTTATTAAGATTGCATGCAAATCTTTAAGGGCACAGGTTATCTGTTTCCAAGTTTAAGATTGCAATTTTATTGATTGTTGTGATAAAACCGCACACAGCTGCGCAACTAAAACAAAGAACATAATTTTATTATCCTAATATAAAGCTTTAATTACTATATTTACTTCTTCCAAGAACCGTTATCACAGCTCCTTTGTCACAGTAAAATGGGAACTTTTAAAATTCATTAAATATATATATCGATAAAATATAAAGAATTAGATTTGTGATACAATGTTACATATTGGTGATAGTGTATGAAGTGATGATAATAGCATAACCAAAATAGTGAAAAGTGAAGTCCCGCGTCCCCTAGTGGGGTATGGGGCAGATGCATTTCACATCTGTTTCACTGATCGATTTTTTCTTTAGGGGCAAGTAGGTGATCAGCCTTCTATGTCCTGCCAGACCGAGTTTTTTTTTATCTCCACCGGGAATCGAACCCAGGACCTCTCGGTTGTAACGCTTACACGCTTACCACTAGACCAAGGAGGCGGTTACCGGCGGAGCATAACCAAAATAAGTTGCTGAAAAGCTGTATCAGCTTTTTCACGACCTATATAGTTTTATGAATTATATATTTTTTAAATATATGCGTTAGTTTAATAAAATTTCATCACGACTCATTGAGCGTGGCTTTGGTAAAATCGCATTGTGTGCGTTATCTCTAATTAATTATCATGTGGTTATTATTTTTAGCCTCATGTGCCACGGATAAAGCAGCTGATAAATATGTACTCTGTGCAGTTATATCTGAAATTGATAATAAAAAATAGACGAAAAAACACCAGATTTTATTGATAACTTAGATTGTCTTAGACGAGTTATCTTTTGTTAAATCATTTTAATATATAAAACACATTTTCACCTAACATATTACATTACTACTGATCATTGATGAACTTTAAAATATAAAAATATTACTTTTATGGAATTAGCTTATCAACAACTTTTTCAAAACGGTATAATTAAAATCATTGCGATACATGCACGAAGTCCTACCCACACCGAAGTTCTTGCTTGTTTTATTTTATTTAATTGCGTCGCCCACATGAGTACAAAATATTTTTTTACATGGTTAGATCATACTAATAAAGAAATGAGGTAAAATTGTTTGTCTGTTTAAAGGGATGGCTGATCCAAGGATATATTCACCCTGAGACAGATGGATCACGATCACAAAAGCTAGTCTTTGTTAAGATTTAATAATGCTAAACAAAAAGCTATACAAAAAAAGATTTTTAAAAGATACCTACATACTAAAATAATGTTTTAATGAGGCGTGCTTACTTGAGATGGGTTAGTGAAAAAACAATTTCTACGTGTTACCTTTCGTTTCTTTCAAAATGATTATCAATATTATAGAAAATCAATATTTTTCATACGGATATCGCGGTGTACCAGAGAGATGTTGTTAACGTTTTCAGAATTGCAATGACTCTTTTGTCGGCAAAAATATACTGGTAGGTACCTACTTTGTAATAAACAGTTACAACGTGCAGACAAAGCCATTGTCTCGAAGACTAAACGTTACCTTGAGCTGAGGGAATGTTTAGGAAAATATTCTTATTATTAAAATATTAAAAAAATATTTTTACACGTAAAAGCTAAGCCTAAGCGATTTTTGTTGCGACGTTTTTGTGATAAAGTTCGTTTGATTGGTTTTCGATTTTTTTGGTACTTATTCTAGCAACAGTCTTTCTTAAGAGTGATAAAATACCTTTAGGTATATAGATATTTAAATATAAATGTTACTCTATACATTACATTAGGACATAACATAATAAACTTAATTTTTAACAGCAAAATAAAATCAACAAAATGCTACTATACTTGCATTCTCGCACAAGTCGACCTTGGTGAGGTTTGATACGATTTTATATAATTATTTTGTATACTTTTATGTTATATTCTGTCCAATACTTAATATATAATATGTATATCTTATATTTTCGAAATTTACTAACTATTTTAGACCGTAAACTATAGGTCTAATAAATACTAAGTATGTAATATTAATCTTGATAATATGTCGAATTCATTAAAATAACAACAGTGACCATTATATTTTAATAATGGAAGTCCTTAATGTTACAACATATTTTCGTGTATTTTTAAAATAATTTATTCTGTTCTATAATCGTTGTCAATTAATCTCATAGCATTCACATGCCATATGAATTCAAGTGAATTCCTATATTATGTTTAATTTCATTACAAGATCGTTATATTATAATGCTAGGCTACCTTTCATTGTAGCCACATAAACAAATTCTTATTGCGTTTAATTTTACGAGCCATTGCCGCGGACGGTCGATGACATACAATAATGAGTTTCACATAATTGAGGCCCTTATTCGACGGTTGCAATTTAAATTATCTACCAAATTTACCCGGCCGTGTTAATAAGTCTAGATTTACAGAGCATTTGATAGAAGTTACAAAATAAAAGGAACCAACGAGCTTCAAAAGTTAAAGAATCTACCCTGGACTATTGAATTTCATCATCCTCTTTACTTATGGATTAGGTACTTTGCGAATTGCGATGACGTATCAAGAAACAAAGAATGCAGGTCAATATAGAGTGCCTGTTGCAGGGCGAGGGCTGCGTCAGTTTAACATCAAGTTAAAAGGTGATTGAAAATACTGATACCCTATCTGTTACCAAAAGTAATGATGGAAAGGAATGCAAAAATTGTCTGCTTAACAAAATTTAATTTGAAAGTCGTCGCGAAGGAAATTGCATTCCAAAAAACATAAGTCTTCAATTAGGTAAGTAGGTAACTACTTATGTTCGACAAATTTTCGTTTGTATTTCCATCATAATACACGAAACCCGTTTTTGAATAAATCTCTACGTATTTATCTTGCCATGCACAGAAAAATACTCGAATGAGACTGGTAGGTACCTACCTACTAAAAATATTTATAATCGTTGCCAGTCTGTTTATGACTAGCAAAAGGTCTGGTAATACTAATAGCCGCCAGCCGGGCTTATCACCCTTCCACGAAAGCAAAGATAAGAACTTTCATTGCAAAATACTTCAAAGTAACCTATCATCGAAGGCATATGCAATAAACTATCGGACTGATAACGTGTAATAAATGATATATAAGTTTAAATACTAATAGGAAGAGTCGGCTTAAGATTAGTATACATTGCAAGATATTTTTTAAATAATATGTACCTATTGAATACGACAATGTCATTTGTTTTTTCCTTTTTTTGATAACATTTCTTATACAAAATTAAAAATCCATGGATTATACCGCAACTAGGTATTTAATCTTATAATTACATAAAAGTTAGTTATAAGCTATAGAATATTATAGTAACTTGATTAATATTAATACAACAACAATTTACTAAAATTTAAAAGAAAAAAGTACCAATCAGACAAACAGTACTACAATCCTTGGGGCAGAAGAGAAAAGAAAGATGATACAAGATTTATATCCTTAAGATGAGGCACTTTTATCATGTGCACACACGTGACATAACTAGATACTCCTCAGTACTCGGTGGGTACAGTGATGATGCAAATAATCTCGATTATGGCAAGGTTGACGTCGGTCTGAGGGTTCGTTCAACTGACCGCGAACGATGACACGAAGCGCGCGCGCAACAACGCACCATCACATGCGCGCCAGACAACATCGCCAAAACTTGGTAACCTACTTAGAAACATCCTAATAATTTATATTTTATCCCTTTAAATTTAGGTAACAACATTATGTGTATACTTATAGCCAAATGTACCTTCTGAGGTAATTTTCCAGCAAAATCAATAATCATGTATCAACAAGTATCAACATGAGGAAAACGCTTAACTTAACTATGTAGGCCATTAATTTACCATTACAGTACTCAGCTCAGCTAATAATAATAATTAATAGGCATTAATTATCATTTTCCACTTACCAAATAACTATGATAAGGCAATCCAGTAACTTAGTGCACTTCACAACACAAACTTATGCGTTTTCAATCCAACTTGAAACAACAAAAGCGAACGCGTGTGCACAACAAAATCAAGTAACTGACAGATGTCGGTCGCGGAAAACCCCTATGCGTAGAATGTAAATATTGCGCTTCGACTGGACAAAGGTTTTATCTAAACGGGTGTCAGTGCGTGCAATACGAGAGTGACGGTCAGCGGTAAAACGTTGAGTGAGGCTCGCGCGGCGGCCTCGCCGGCGTCTGATAAGCCTGGCGCGACGCCCTCCGGCGACGCCTACGCCCCACTCGGCGCCGCCGGTGCATCGTAAAACACACCACCGGCCGCCCCTCGCCACCCGATGCCGCTACTGCCGAAGTACCGACCAGACATGCCCCCGCGCAAACGCAACACCAACGCACTGTCGCAATACATGCAGCAGAACTTTCAACTCCTCAAAAAGGCGAACTTGCGACACCTCGTAGCCTAAATACCGAAGTCAACATTGAGGTGCAACCAACAAACCCTTATTGGTATCCACCTAATTGAACGCCGAAATAACAGTCTGCCCCGTGACTACGTACACAGAATAAATGACGGAGTTCAGAAAAGCCAAACCAGGTCTAGGTTACTTTTATATCAAGAGCCAGGCCGAAAATATTGAATCAACGTTAACATAATATAGAACCTTTTTTACTTCTAAATTTTTTAAAAATGTATTAGAAGTTAAAAGCTGATTTGCTTTTATATAAAAATCTAAAACAAAGATTGCAATAATGTAAGATAGAGAGACATTGAGGAAAATTGTTAATTTATAATAGGAATGCAGGACAAGAAAGAACCGCTAGTTACCTAGCATAAATATACGACATTTATGCTATAGACTACATACATCCGAAATATTAATATTATGTAGAAACAGTAACGTATTTTATAGTCTATTCCAGGTAATGGATATTTTTCGGCATATAAACAAATAACAACGAATAAACAACGAAACCGAGTGGGAGTAAATTGGTTTCAACGTAAGAACAGCAAATTATATCGTCAGTCAAAGTGGTAAAATGGTTGCATTAACAGTCTTAAGTCTTTGAATAAGCGGTATTTTTGTTTTTGAAAGAGCAGACATTTATATTCTAAACTCAGAAAAATCATAAAACACTGAAGCAGATTTAAATTATAAAATGTACGATGTTTAAAATGCAGTCATAATTTTTTACGAGTGCATTACTCTCAAACTGACAGACTTGTGCGAGAGCCTTCAAGCAAGAGTGGTCACACAAATAAAAATATTCAAACATTGTATTTCACACACCACAAACGATCCCATTAAACGGTACTAAAATTTTAATATTGAACGAGCTATAAAGGACAGTTTTCTGACGTTCATAAATTAAGCTCTTTCAATAAGTCAACCAAGAAATCTGGTGAGATGCATTAGGCCCACATAAGTTACGAGATTAATCTTTTCAAATAATTTGACCTTTTCATCTGACGAGGGTTCATTAAATAATGGCGTCCGTATTGGAAGTGCGCTCATTGTGCCGTCGATCACGATTTTTGTTGTGGGAGTAAAATTTATTCAATATAAATCCTGTAAGTCAGGGATGAAGGTAGATTCGAGTTTACAGACACTGGTCCTACATTCCTTAATCAATCACAATATGTTTTGATATTATTAATCCCACTGATATTTCATTCATGCATATCTACGTATAATATTACATTTGTAAGAAACTGTCTTTACAATTAGAGAATATTATGAAAAACTTCACATCCCGAGGAGAGCGACATAAGAAGCAACTTGATCGAGTATTTTAATTTTTTGTTACTTAAGACAGTGACAAAAAAATAACAAATAAATATAAAGTTTTGGTATGTTTCCGAGTTATCTTATATCTATACAAATTCATATAATATACTCAATAATAATATGATAATTGCCATATTTTATTTGTATATGTCATTACTTATACATCAGTTATAATCAGCTATTGTTCAAATATTGTGGAATCTGTCGTATTCTTTAGTGCTTATGAATGTGGCCATTGTCTGCCTTATGAGGTGAACAATTCTATGTAAATAGGGCACATAAATGTAGGACATAAGGTTTTATAATAATCAAACGCACGTGCACTCGATGCAAGTATGACATCCTTTAATAAGGCAATCAAGGCGGAAACGTGGAAAATGTCAGTAATCTACGGTGCTCTAAGCACGACTCATGACCATAATCGGAACAAGGACTTAGCAGCTGTTGTAAATATCGGCTTCAAGCTCATTGTGACGTAATTTTACTGCAACAAAGAAATAATTGCAGTGGCAACTGATAATCCTTTGTTAGAAAATTATTTTAATGATGTGATTTATTTAGTGTAACTGTCGTATAGTAAGTTCGTTATACCTAATCCGTTGATGGTCCCGCCTTCGTATCCGAGGAATCAAAAAATGTGAGAAGATTTCAAAAAATGTGAGAAGATTCAAAGGACTGATCTGAAAATTATCAGTAAAGCAGACGTTTCCTCTGTGTCCCGCTTTTTAACCGATGCAAAAAGGGGCGTTATAACTTTGAAATGTCTGTATGTCTGATTGTAATATTGGTACAATCAGACACAAATAAATAAACGGATTATATTGACGATTTTTTTGATTGAAATCTGACGTGATAGAGATGGTTCCTTAACTATTAATCTATTCATGAGGTACCTTATTTCTAACTGACTATGCTCCGCCGTTTCAGCCGCGTTAATTTCGTTGTAACGTGATGTAGTATAGCCTATAAACGGAGTAAAATAGCTAACAGCAAAATAATAATAGATATGTATTATGTACTTCGTTTAATTAATTTTTTTGTTATATATTTCTATTAATTTCTAAAATAACGTTACTCCTTATTACATCAGCTATCTGCCAGTGAAAATCCCGTCAAAATAGCTCCAGCCGTTTTAGAGATTAGCCGGAAAAGACAGACAGACAAAAATTCTAAAAAATGTTATTTTGGTATATGTAGGTACCATGTTACATACATTCATATGCATTTAGTAAAAAGCGGTTATTTTAATATTAAAAACAGACACTCCAATTTTATTTATTTATATAGATGTATAGATTAACATGTCGGGGAGATATAAAATTGTCTACAATAACAAAATTGTTTCTATATTAATTATTATTGCGTAAAACTTTAATATTTAAGTCTTATTTTGAATTTGCTTGAACATAATTTTTTCTACTTTAACACAAGCATAGATTGTGCACGAAGTGATTGGACAAATGGACAGTTGTCGAACAAATTAATACAAAAAGAAGCTAACAAAATATTTCAAGAATGTCAAATATGTTCACATGCAGTCCAAACTTATGAGTCATTCGACACCCCGAAGTGAGTATTGTCGTAGGTACAAGTATGTACGTTACAAATCAATCTTTAGGAGCTCAAACTTTTGTATTTCATTGTTGTCGTTGTTTTTAGCTACACGCTATTAAAAGAATCGGTTTCTAATGTTTGTCGCTGTATATTGATTTAAAACCTTTGACATTTGAACATTCGGGCATATTATGTACTTTTGTTGCAGCTTGTTAAAGTACATAATTGTCAAAAATAGTAGTAGTCAGGAGGTACGGGGTTTCCAAATATTTATTGTGTTTCTTATACTGTGTTGTTTACCTTATTTGTTCAATCAATAGATAAGTATAATAAAGCCGATATCAACAGGTACCCTTTTTCAAAGTCATATAAAAAATTATGATTAAAATCATATTAAACTTAAAAACAATCGTGATATTGTCATTATTGGAGCGAATCAATCTTTAAACAAAATATAGTGCAATAAAATAATTTAATTTATTAACGTACTTAATGCGTCCAGGTTGAGATTTCGTTGAATAAATTAAATAGGGATGCATCGATATGCCTTTTTGCCGATACGATACTCTTATAAAAATATCGTCGATACTGATACCGATACAAACTCTTAGTGAATTAAAATTAAGGTAAAATATTATATGAAACACAAGTCTGGTTAGTTTTTAATTTCTATTATAAGAATAAAAACAGTTACACTTTCAATGAGATTCAAGGTTTAGCTAAATTAAGCAAATGCAAATTAAGCATAATAATTAAAGTGTAATAATTAAAATAAAATCAATAACTTTTAATAATTAAAATTAACAAGATTTTTGTATAAAAAACAGAGCATTGTCAAGTTTTTCGGTGAAAGCCGAAGTCTGTCTGTATAAGACCTGCGGTGGAAAATAATCTCTCAGATGTATCGTTGTATCGGCAATAAAAAATATCGCTGATGCCGATATATCGGCAAACCCAAAGTTTCGCCGATATATCGGTATCGGACGCATCCCTAAAATTAAATAAATTACAACATTTTCCCATCAGTTAAATCTGGTATTGAAAGATATTATCAGAAAATTTTATTTGAATGAAAGTCTTATTACATGTCCTACAAGTTAAAATTGTTTATTTAAACAAGTATGACACTAATTTATACTTTAAAAAGCGAGGATCCAATGTGATTTCATTTCGTATCGAAACTTTTTGGAGAACAAAGAGGTTTAACAAAAAGGTTTTACTACACATCTACTATACTACATTATCGCACTCGTGCGTAATGGTAAAGTGTTATGCGATAAGAGTCACTTTATGAGCAAGTGTGTTGAACTACCTACCTTTACGGTAGTAGCAATAGAATTTTAAATGTCAACCTTGTAACAAGCAGTTCAACAGGGCTCTTAAAAAAATAAACAAGACATTTAAAAATTGATAGACAACAACGTGGGTGGTGTGAAACTGACAAATTGTGGCCAGCCGAATAAAAAATCGTACCACCGCATCGCTCATCACACAACAAAAAAACTTTTAGAAGCGTGCATTAGATTTTTTGCTTTCAATTAATTTTCTAATTTTAACAAGGTGCTTTTTATTTTTGTTCAGTAAAAAATATTACAAGTTTTATTGATATCAAGTGAACTCCCGTAACCCGTTCTGTATCTGTTTCACTGATCATTTTCTTTAGAGGCATTTATGTGATCAGTCTTCTGTGCCTACCCAACCGAAACATTTATTGATTTCCCCGGGATTCGAAACCAGGACCGCCGGCGCAATACACAGATGCGTAGCCCACTTAACCACGGAGGCGGTTACCTAAGTACGCATACAAAATGAGTTGCGTTTAAAAATGTAAAGAATGCCACCGATATGTAAGTAACTTTTACCGAAGAACAAAAGCTCTTTCAAAGTGTTTTAAATTATCTTTATAGTTTTGTTAGAATGTTCGTAGCAGAACAACAATGGACAACACTTTAAGTAATGGGCCGAAATGGATAACATTGGTCAAATTATCTCCAACGAAGGTAATAAAGACGTCACAAGGTTTCAACTTGTGCAACCGAAGTGTCCACTTTATGGTGACTACTATACATCTAATAATTACTTAGATATTTTTAATGTCTTCTATAAACATTAACGTTACAATAATTATAATTGCTGTTAAAACTTTGTAACAAGTAAACAATATACTCCACATCTGTCTGTCTGATAGTGCAAAATTCAGTTATGTAAGGCAGACACATTTTTGCCTTTAATAAGCAAATCGGTGATTAGCCTGTAGTACCTGAAACTTTTTTCTTGTTTCTTGGGGCTTGATTATCAATAGAGCTAAAGGAATATTGATCTGGTGTTGAAGATCAGTTGCTGTAGGAAACAAAATTCATATTCACTTGAGAATAAGTTTTTTGACGTGATAACGTCTTATAAATCGATGAACGCCTGTTGCACGCACGAAAAAGCATGACTGACATGAAAGCCCAGCGTGCAAGCGAGAGCGCGGAACAAGCGATAGAGAGGCACGGTCGGCCTAAGCTTAATAATTCAATTCAATTAATAAAAGTATGTAATTTTTCATCAATGTTTTCTTATGACGTTATCACGAAAATTATCCTCCGTAAACCGACTTTACAGACAACAAATTTTTTATCGATAGCCCGCGGGTCACGACACACGTTATATTTCGTATCAGGATAGCAGAAATGTAAAAACAATTGTGAACTATGTACTTCCGATCGCGCGACATCTTGGCTGACTCATATTTCTTAGAAGCGTGACACACGAATTTAATAACATAATATCTAGTCGCTATAAAGACCGTAGAAAATACGTAACGTAAATCAGTTCTATTTTTTATAATATTTTGAATGTTTTGATTGTAATTCAGAATCCGACATAGTAACTATATCAGTTCTTTATTGAAATCATTACCTATTTCATGGTTAGGTACGAAAAACAATATTTTTTACTTAGTTTTTATGTTGGAATCATTCAAATAAAAAATTACCTTTCTCTCTTATTCATTGTAATGACAATTCAAAATAAAAACCACATGACACATCCAACATATTTTAATACTATCAAAAGACTCCGTAATGATAATTTTTAACATAATATTGGCTACTCTAACTCTTTATTGGCCTAAGTATTAGGTAGGTATATGTGTAATAATAGTTCATCTTAGTAGTTAGTTTTGTACAATTAGAACAAATTGTTCACATCCGGCTTTTATTGGTAGCAATATATACCGTTTAATAGGTGTTGGCTAACAGAATACATCTGCCGCGACTCTAGCTACAATTTGATTTTACTTTAATGCCTTATTATTACTTGCACATTCTTATCTCTGTCTTTTCTCTAAGGAATTCTTAGAATAAAGTCTGCTTTATTTTAAAGAGAACATAAATCTTATTGTTTATAGCAAGCGCAATGAGGGGAAAATGTCAGAATCATATCAGTGACATAAAACAACAATAGCTTTTATTCATTACAAAAAAAAAAAACACAAATCTTTCCTTTCTATAATATTAGCCTAAATAAAATGTAATTTAAATTTTTTTTATAACTTACCCTAGAGTCTAGACTCAAGACTACAGAAACAATATAAATCGAGGTAATATTGCATCTTTATTACGAAAACAGGTAAACGAATTGGTGGCATGTATGTGGGAATTCCCAGGCGGACGTGCGTTCTTGGAAGTAAATTACGGCGCGGGCGCAGGAGAAATTTCACAAGCCATATGTAGGTCAAGTCAGCCGGACTTGAAGTTTTCGCCTCGAAAAGGTTAACTTCGCTAACACCAACCGGAGCCAGTTCTTGCGCAATTGATCGACTCGTTTTTCAGATCCTTAAATATCAGTTGTTTCTAGAATGCTACTGAGACCAACCTCACAATTAAATTGTAAAAACCTTAAGTTAAAATCGTATCGTTTGTTTTAGTTTGTGGAAATACAACTAATGAAGAAATAACCATTAATCAGGGTAGTTAAAAATCCAACATATTTCCTACTTTAGTGATGGAACAACTATGCAATATTGTTCAAGATTGCGTGGTATTAGGGTGGACGAGGCAATATTTAAATATAATGATAAGAAATTGATTATTCATTTTTTACTTTATATCGACTTTATAAGTAATAATTTAATTATGTAATCATGTGTACACTTCTACGTTTGCCATCTAATTTCTTTATATAGTAGTCAAGCGTTCGCCTGTAAGGTGAAGAAATGTAAGGTGGAGATGCAGGCTATGGTGGTGAGGAGTCTATAACTAGAAACTAGTAGGTACATAGTTTAAATTCAACCTGCTAGTATTCTATCTTAGTATTAAACATATTTGGGAAATACCCAATCTATATTATCAATTGCGGTCTGTTACGTCACCAAACTTATAACAACACTAAGCATATTATATTGAAGTATAATAATAGGTACTACTTTTAAGCCAAATGTCCTATGTAGTATAATTAAAATTCGATTAAGTCATGTTTCATAATATGTACGGAATATATCGTCATCTATATAAAAGAATCCATGTAAGTAGAACAGCTGCCAACAAGTTCGAGGAACTGCCCATACCGCGGGGGTGAAGAGAATCAATTACGTCACACGATGACGTCATACATTCGTACGATTTGTGACGTATCAGTACTATGGTCCATTCACTAGTATTTGGTAACGTGTAAATTGAGTTTAGATCCGCATTTCTTTAAAGTATTGCACCATATTTAAACAGACGTCTAAATTACGAGCCTATGCTTAACAACAATAAAATATTTTAGACAATCTTTGAATACATCTATTGCTAATCTAGTAACAGGAACAACAACTTTCGATTCGCCAACCTTGAAACGTTTTAAATTAAAGGCCGATAATGATAACTTTATCAAATGATATCACTTTACGTTTATATTACACCAGCGCCATCTATCCCACGCCTAAGAAATTATATAACGATTACTGTTGGGTATCGAGAATTATTATCGTTAATTAAAAATTTAAAATCATATTTATTTTACTTTAAGCTTTTCCCAGGAGTGAACTTTGTAAATTATACCTACTCAATAAGTTAATATTGCTATAACGATAGTAAAATACGCGTTGCCTAAATTCTAGGTTGTTTCGACCGAATCGAATACTATCTATTACCTATTAAATGTAAGGATAAAACGCTACTCACCACAGGCTTTGAATATTCGTCATTCTGGTAGTCAAACATCGTAGCGAACATAAGACTATCGTCCTGCTCGCTGCTGATAGGGTGGTATGGCACCAACTGAGACATGAAGACAGATTTCACAAATGTCCACAACCAATGCACCAAATAACGATATGAAAAAAATTAATGAAAACACTACTGATAAGAGTGACTCATAAAACGCGTTCGCGTAGCTAGAATGTTTAGTATCAGACTGAGTCAGCACTCGCGGTACCAGCTAGTTTTGTACGTGAGTAACCGCGCACGCGCATTTCGCGCTTCACAAAAAGGTAGCAAGCGACAACAATTTTAGCAATTCAATTTCTGAGCCAAAATATTCAACCGTTGTCCATGATTAAACGGACGTTTCCAATGAATCTTGAATTAGTCCATTGAAAAGTTTTTAGAGGACGCAATTTTATTTTTTTGATGTGTAGGGGGGGTCAGTGTAAAGCTAAAACCAAGTTTGTGGGGTCGCCACCCTTGTCCCACGGCCGCCATCTTGAAAATAGGGGTTGAAATGGTTTTTACGGTATATCTCTTAAACTATTAATTAAATAAAAAATTTTTTTAACATTTTCTATTGCAAATTAAATTCTCTACAACTTTGATCCAGTAACTTTTTGTCGTAGAACTATAAATAAAAAAGTTATAAGTGAAAATGTTCAGAAATTGGAGAAAAAAATTATATTTTTCGATATAACTTTTTTTTAAATCATTTTACGAAAAAATTATATTTAACCATTTTTGTAGATCGTTTTTTGAGGAACAACTTTTATAAACAATTCGAGAACAATTTAATATTTCTTGTAACAAGATGGCAAACAAAAATATAATATTAGAAGAAATTAAACAAAATTGAGAAAATCGGATAATAACAACTTCAAAGAAACAATGTGCAACAAACATAAGATTTGAAATATAGGTACCTATATTAATAAAAGATACTTTATATCTCTATGTTATTAAAAAGTTTTAGCTCAATTTTTCCCATAAAAATCAACATTGCTATCCAGTATTCCATTTTGGAGCGAATACCGGCATCGCATTGCGATTAAGGTTCTACAGAATAAACACATTCACAAATCACAATTATTATTCATATTTTGGTGACTGAATTTTCTAGGCTACATACCAGCTGACACTATTAATTCGATATGGTAATGTGGGTCACTCACTGTTTTGTATTGTATTTATAAACACTAGCGCGTAATATTACATTTTAATGACAAATCAGCGATATAATAAACATATATTATAAATTATATTATGCCTAATCTATATCGATGTAACAAAAGAACATTTTCTTCGAAAACAAGATTATGACATCAGCAATGCTAATGCCTACCACTAACCAACATTGCCACCCTCAAATGCAAAAAAAATTTTAGATTACCTAAAACGTTAATAGGTAATCAATCATCAATGAAACAATGTAATTTAAACCACTTTATGTATATTTCACATAAATTCAATAGTACATTTGTTTATATTAAATATTTACAGTAATGTACTTAATTATATTTACAAAAATACAAAAGGCTCTTTAAAGCCATTAGGGTGCGTACCCAAAATACTGGCTACGTTACCACGTTGTATTGCTATAATAACGCGTTGACCGAAATATGATCCAGCTTTCGGGTTTCCTGTGACTGTGGTCTCAACTAAGTGCGTCGATATCTCTTTAAATTTTAAACAATCAACGTGCTTCTGGACCCCATCGACCCAAAGTCTCTACTCCAAAAGGAACGAAAATATAAGAATCTATAATACGTTTAATAACTCTTTATACAAAAATAATATCTTTAATTATTTAGCCATAGACGTAATGTGCTTATGCGAAAATAATAAGTTGCCAGTCAGTCTGACAAATTATCGTATTGTTATTTTCATGAAGTACCTACCTACCTACTCGTTTCCACGTATTTGATAAGGCGGTTTCGGAATAAAGAGCTTAGGTACTATGTACATATTATAGTTAACCTAAACAATTATAGGAATTGCGTAAATACGTAATATCTATCGTACGTTAAAGTGAATATTCGAAGAATCTTATAACTTTTTCTTATGTAGGTTAGGTAGTAGCTTATGATTTTTTTTAAATTTTTACAAAGTGAAGTTCACAGTGAGGCGTAAGGCAAACGTATGTCCACAGATCAGTTTTCCTTTACATGCAATTTGCCTTGTGTCCAAACCGAAACATGTTTTGGCCTGGAAATCGAACCAAAGGATTATTTTAATGGTTTATTAAAACAGTACCTAATTAGCAAGAAGTTTATTTGTATTGGGATATTTCATTTTGTAGAATCGATGAAGATAATGCATTATTTAATAAATATATATCTACAAATACCGTACACAAACTCAATAAGTTCAAGGACGCTGTTTGAACCAGACGGTCACGCGATCTACCCTGTTCCCGTGAAACGCGATGATAGACGATAACATGGAATACGTATCCATGGCAGCCTTCAACAACAATTCTTACTACTTATACATTTTTACTTTTGTAGAGCGGGAATTCCAATAATCGATCCACTGGTTCACAGAAACGTACAACATTAGTACACAGAACAACTGTATCGCGCTGAATAGAATAAAAACGTACCAATAAAACTGCAAAAACTCGTCGAACCCACGAGGTTTTTATTATATAAAGTAGATTCACTCACTAGAGTTGTAATTAACTGATATACAGGTTTTTATGAGCTATATAGATAGCTTTAGAACGGATAGGTATAGTGAAAATAAAAATATTTTTTTTAGTTCCGATTGGAAATGAACATTGAATAGGTAGGTAGGTATATCGTGTAAAATATATAATGTAACATCGAAAGAAAGGATTATGTCTACAAATGCTAAATAGAAGTGTGTTTTATCACAAGGGTCTACCCTTCTTTATTTTAGATTTCTTGAGATGTTATGATAATATTTTATTGTTGGCTATATTCCAAATACCATTGTAACTTTGAAATTTTCGCAAATAAAATAGGTATAAGATGATATACCTATATGGCCAAAATATCTATGTAGGTGCTTAAAATTCCGTATTTATGCTTAGCAATAATAATATATAATAACCATTCCATGTCTAAGTAGTTTACGTGTGTACGTGTTGCGTCGGAGGTTCTGGGTTCCAATCCCGGCTAGGTAGGTTCCCGGTAGGAACAGAAGGCTATTCACCTTCTTGCCTGTAAAGAAAATAATCAACAAAACAGATACCGAAATGTGTCTGCCCCATGCCCCACTAGGGGTTGAGTCTAGTCAGCAATAACAGGAACGTGTTTGCATTTTGTCAACAATTATAAACAGACTACCAATTACTATCACTAAATAATAATATGTAATTATTAATTATTAGATTGAGAATTGAATTTTTGTTAATTAGCTTGGTTACAGGTAAATTTCCATTTCCCTCGTCCTCATTCTTATGACTAAAATTATTTTAATAAAAAATAATATGTTTTAAGACTGGTAGGTTTTTAGTAAATGCGCACGCACGCGCAAGTCGCTTCGCGATTTTTCCGCGAATAATAATTGACGTCAGATGGTCGCCGGTCAATGCCTATTTGCCAGAATATTTTCCTCTTATTTACCCATAGTACTGTTTACTTAAGTAAACCAAAGTAAGTAACCAAACTTATAATTTATTTCAATTAATCCACTCCATAACATAGTAAGTCATTGCTTTATTAGTTACTTCTACACAACAGATGCAAAATTTTGTGATACTGCATGTTCACTAGGATTATGGAAATGCTTTTGTGTGACAAGACAACTGAAAAATTATTAACATTTTGCAAATTAAAAAAAAATGTATCAAACTTTTAGATTAATATAATCTTAAATATTTTAAATGCTAATATAATATATTCATACTAAATAACAAAACTATAACTTTAGACAATTTTCTTGTACAGGAAAATTTATTTAAAATAACATGGTTTAAATAATAACATTCTGATATCACAGTATTTACTACACAAAGTGCACCTGTTTCCTTAACAAAACTTAACCCTTTACCGCATGTCGTGGCAAATTTGGAACACTTTGAAATCTAGTTGAAATATCCAACTTGTGACATCTATATGCCGTGATAAGAAGTATAAGTTTTGCCTAGTGTGTACCCGAACGTTAAATGGCAGTAACAACCATTGATGTTGTCTATGTTTATATATTTCATTGTCCGATGTCCACCAACGGCTATTCCGTGCAGAGTGTTTAGTTCTGTTTTTTCTATCACCAGTTTTTACGATTTTGTAGGCGAATATAAATATAATTTATGTTTATTGAGAAAGAAGAATGGATTCAAGAAGATTTTACGGCATAACGCGTGAGTAAAATTACCTGCTTCCTAGTAAAAATAACTAACAAACTTTGTTCCTAAATTGGAACACTATACAGTAATGGTAATATGGACCGCACAAATATGGAACATTATGATGTAAGAGTTATATTAACCGTTGGTCAAATATGGAACTATATGCACATGGTACCTCATAAGAACAATAAAATAAAACAATTATAATATTACTCTTCCAGTGGTTTTAGACTGATTTACGTTTGTGGCATGTGTGGGTAGGTTTATTTCATGACGCTTTTTTATTTTACAGGTAATAAAACAAACAACGGTGTTTTGGCATTTCCTGAAGACTCCGATACCACCACGCGTAGAAGAGGGAGGCCCGTTTTTGACCAAAACATAGAAAATGTTAAAAAACCAAAATGAAGGCGCTTGGAACTGCCACCTCGGGAAGTGGCTGAGGACGGGATTGATCATTAGCCTTGTTGGGCAAATGATCGGCAGCGTTGCAAAAACTGTGGCCAAAAGTCACATGTATGCTGCACTAAATGTGCGTGCTACTTTTGTTTCAACAAAGACCGCAACTGCTTCAATAGTTTTCATGCTACCACAAATTAATAAATGGTTTATTGTTTAATTAAGTTGTGATTATTCATAATTATACTTGCGCAGGTTAATAAAAAATCGATATTTTAAAAATACTTATGCTGTTTGCTTTATATCTATCGATAGACCGACATTATACGACATATCACGCATAAACTCCGGGTTATTCTATATATGTATATATATTACAATTTTATTATATATTACCTATCTCAATTACCTTATCGCATACTGTTCCAAATATGGACACAAGTATGATGCAACCATGATAGCATGATGTTCCAAATATGGCACAAGGAGTTTTTCTCGAATTTTCTGGAATTTCCATGTGTTATAATTTTTTAAATATTTATTTTGCGTATGCTTAGTAGTAATACATATCCTAAATTAATTTGAAGGAATTCTAAAAATCCATGCGGTAAAGGGTTAAGCATGAATTGTTATTAAAGTTTATTATTATCATAATACTTAAGTAATTCAATAAGCTCGATATTGTTCTGAATATGGATTGTGATTGCATGTTGTATGTTTAACCTTTTTTACTATATATCAATTGCATAATATTTGAAATATTGTTTACATGAAGTAAAATTTGAAACCAAATCTATATTAAAAATTGTTTAGTTTGGTTGAATGCGCTAATGGTTTGAATTTAAAAGATATTTTTGTGTTATATAAACATCAATAATCTATTTGTCAAGGAAGGCAATATGTTATATAACATCACATAACAATCTATAGGTGTGCAGAATCAATGAAAAATATGGCAATAATGAGAAAAATAATTCCTTTTGCGCAGCTGAAATAGTAATAGTAAATATAGGTAGTATGTACATTATGTGTAATTAAATCTAATCTCAGACTCTGCAAAAGCACTAATTGACAGTCATTATGCTATATATTTATGTTAAAATAACCCTTACAAAAAGTTTGGCTACACTAAAATGGCTAAACCAATTTTGATATTTTGCCTAATATGAGATGCATTAAAAGGCTAATTTTTGTCTTAGCAAAGCCTTATGGTATAAATCTGTCTAGAAAAAAATGTAACAGACATACCGTGAGTAGAACACGCGAGGACCTTGATGAAATAAAGTCATTTGTGGAAGACCCTTGTGAAGACTGACTATCACTAGAAAAGTCTGAATGATTAGAATGACTGTCACTGATTTCTAGCTTCATGGTCATAACGTTTTTTTTTTGTTTCTTTTAATAACACAATCACTTTACGTAAGTTATTTTTTATCACTGCGTAATAAGCGGGTTATCACTCTCAAAGTCAAATTGCAAGTTTCTAAAATCTGACAGCTATTATAATTTATAAACACTACAACTTCAGCTATCAGAGAAGAATACAACAGTCATTAATTGTTATCAATGAAAATATAATGTCGCGTTAAAAAGTCAAGAACTAAAGTTAGAACAACAATGATGACTCATCAATGCAGTTTTTTGCGATGACGTCAATCGTCATCACTCATAGTTGTCTTGTCTGTTTGGGGATGCCCTTCTCTTGAGAACCTGTGTTTTGAAAAACTAAACGATAAAACGACCAAGAGTTCAGTATGCAAACTGAGATGCAAATTGCAAACCTACTTTTTTTCTACATAGTTTTCTTCATTTGTGAGTGTGGGGTGAGTTCACATTCTAAAAATAGAGATTGGCCGAGTTTGGCGTGATATTTAACCAATCGCATATTATTATTTTCCAGATGACGTCATCGCTACAATACAGAGTAATAAAAAAATAGCAGATTCAAGTATCTACGAACAGAAACGATTACACTATTCTACTAAATACTCTCTGGGACTAGATACATGAACACTAACAAGAATACGCAATTTTTTTTGTTTCCAAATGACTGAAACTCACGTTCGCTTTACTACACTCTACTCTGGCATTTTGTAAAACCATACAAACAGTCTTTTCACATAAGAAAACTCAACTTAATGCATTAATATTCAAACCAGATTATTTTATGTGTTTTTTCTTTATCACTAATTTTTTTTTTCAAATATTAATATATGTAATAGTATAAAACTTAAGATTTGACATTTTCAGAACAAATAGAAAAAGAAGTCTTTACAATCTTTCTTGCTCTAACGTTGTTTGGATTGTCCTCTCTCCATGTCCTCCTCCTATAAGAATAAATAAATTTATTTAATCTTTACTAAAATATTAATGTGAAAGTAACATTGTACTCAACTTTGGAAACAGACATAGACTATATTTATTGCGAAAAAATAAATGTAGCTTATAAAGTGGTTAAAATAGGGGTTGAAAGTTTGGAAGTTCGTCATTGTTACAGATAATATAGAGTAAACCAGTAGGCTGAGTCATGGATAAAAGCTTTCAGTCACATAAGGTTGAAGTTTTTCCTTTTCATGAGGAACGTTTAAATGAATACAAAAATAATAATAAAACTATTGAAGTAAAAAATTGCACGTGATTCACATTTAACAGACTAGGATTTATTAAAACCACAGTTAAGAGCTATAATTATCACTTTTAAATTTATTATGTCAAGAATCAATGTCAAGCTGTACCTTAAATGTTAATTGTCATTCATTTTCACGCTGTACTTTCAGAAATTTAGTTTTCAATTTTTAAAAATAAAGATCTTATAATTTTGAACGCAAGTTTGTTTTATTTAAAATAATTTTGGAATTAAAAAATAATCGATCGTAAAAGAAAAAGCCCAATAAAACTGACATTGTTTTGCTGTTGCCTTCAATAATGCAATTAAATAACATTCCAATATAATAAAATCCGAATAAATTGTGGGATTGATCGTTTTACTGTAATTTTGTATTTTTTTTGGTCTGCTCATTATAAAAACATTAGTGCAAGTTTTACAATGTCATCTGGAAAAAAGTGTAAGCATTGTGGATCATCGGAAATAGAAGTTGATCCTGCTAGAGGTGATGCTGTATGTACAAATTGTGGGTCAGTTCTCGAAGACAGTATCATTGTAGCTGATTTAGAATTCCAAGAGACGGCTCATGGTGGGGCATCTGTTATTGGTCAGTTTGTATCTGCAGAATCAAAGGGAGGAGCATCAGGATTTGGAAGAGGTTTGTTCATATTCAATTTCCTGCAAATATTAGTTTTTTTTAGATCAGAATCAAAATCTTTTATGTTTTCAGCATTTAACTCTGGTATTGGTCAAGAATCAAGAGAGGTCACTCTAAGGAAAGCAAGAGATGGTATTACAGCTTTATGTCAACAGTTGCGTTTAAACCAGCAATGTATAGATATTGCTTGCAATTTTTTCAAGTTGGCTCTTATGCGTCACCTTACTATTGGACGACCAGCCGCACTCACACAGGCTGCTTGTGTTTATATGATGTGTAGAACTGAGGGCACAGCTCGTATCCTTTTTAAAAAAATATTTGTTGTATTTCTTAATGCAAATGTATGATGCCCCACTGTGGTTAAAGGACTTCTCTTTGTTAATTATTTAGAAGTTTTTGCTAGTATGATAAAGCATGCAGCAAGGCATTCCTACAACTTCTAATATTTACTTAATTAAAAAATAATACATTTGTCTAATTTATCTAATAGCACCAACTTTAAATCATAAGAAAGTAAAATTTTATCATTTAGCCACAATAATTTTATGAAGTCTGTTTATATCTTATATTATGTAATAATAATTTAACAATACTATTATCAGATCTATTAATTGACATAAGTGATGCACTGCAGATATGTTGTTATCAACTGGGTCGCACTTACTTCAAACTTTCGAAGACACTTTGCATCAACATTCCTCCAACTGGTAAGTACTATTATTATTATTCGTGTTGTATGTAACACTTTGAAACTTAGAAAATCAAAAAACTGGGCAACTTAGCTCATTAGTTTGATACATTTTTTCAAGTGTCCATTTACATAATTACATCACTGCATTTGATGGAACCACTGAGACAAGCACTTTGCCCACTTGTCCACTTAGCCCATGCATCCATGAAACATTTTCCTTGAAGATTTTTTTATTATTTGGAAATTTAAAAAAATAATTGGTTCAGGACTGTATGGCAGATCACAGATAATAAGCTCATTATATTCTATTTTGACATTAGTTTTTTCATTTTGTGCCTTAGTGATTTTTTTTCACAAAAAAATGTTTTTCATTGGTTAAAATTTAAATTCAGTTAAAATAATTATTATTACTAGTCAATTTATATCTGCAGATTTCCTTGAAACTCATTTTCTTTGTTTCTGTAACTTCTTATAATAACGTATGTTACTTCGTTTTCTGTAAAATATTGTGGTTTAGAAATAATCAACTCCTGCATTAAAACTTTCACCCATGTTTATTATAGGTATATTGTTTTTCTTCACTATTGTTCGAGTATTTTAGGCATTACTGTACAAACTCACATTTATAATGTTAGGTGCATATTACTAACTTAATGGTCTAATTTAAACAATCTTAATTTAATCTAATATTTAATTTGAATAAATTCTAAATAATAGGTACTAAGCAAAACTTAAAAAATTTCAACATCTAGAGAGCCTTTATACATCACATCACATTATAGAAATTAAGTTAATAATGATTAAAATTACATAGTACATTTACAATAATTTAACATTTTGGAAATGATTCAGATTATTTTTTTGTTAAGTCCAAATGTATATAGCATTGGGAGTGGTAAAATTTGATGATGTGCTAAACAGAGTAATAGTTTAGTGGACGTTTCCTTATTGATTGTCAGTCGTCATTTGAACTCGCATTTACAAGTGACGCATTCATTGTTGGGCCGTAGTAGATCAGTTCCGGGATTTGTCCTCCTTGTACTCCTGTTCCATTAGTACTCTCGGAAGAACAGTGAAATTGGAATGTGACTGTCCCCATGTAAACTTCACTCAAGCCCTCTTGGCCAAAATAACTAAGTTCGCTTCCATCAAGAACAGCAGAAGCTGTGTAGAGACATTCAGGTTCAATTTGTATTGGATTTTCAAAGTAAACGTGGAATGTGCTACTTGATCCATCAGAAAAGAATTTTGTATTATTTTCGGCAAGCACTCGTCCTAATCTTTTCAATTCAATCTTGACATTGTAATCTGCTGCACCATTTGAAGACCCATATAGACCAAAGCCTACAACAAATATTCTCTTATCCACACAAAACTGTATTGAATCACACCTTCCTCTGTATCTCCATTGGTTGCTTCTGTATGCACAGGATTGGAATCTGTGACATATCTGAAAACCAAATTAAATTAATTCATTAATTAAATTGAAGAAATTAAATAAGTACTTATATTTTTATAGAGAAAAAAAATATTTACCTGAGCCTTTAGCCCAGCTCTGGCTTTAATTGGATATGACAACTGTGGTTTAGATGCTGCAGTAAAGTGTAGGAAAATATCAATTGTTTCTTGAGGAGTAAGAATTCCGAGTTGTGCAGCACTATTAGCAAACTCCTCTAAAGTCATAGTGGGAAATCTGATTAAATGTATAGCACTGCCAAGCATAGCCCTTTTATTCGTAGGTGTGGGTTCTATTTCACGACGTACACATTCAGCTTGGGCCCAAGCTAAGGCAGCCTCAAAAAGATTGATTTCTTTGCAATTTAATGTTTCTCTTGCTAGTACTGATTCCAGAGTTGAAACATCAATATCAATGAATCCATCTGATGTAAGTGCCATTTCAGCCTAAAAATATTGGTTAAGTAGTTAGGTTTGGCAAATTAAAACTGCAATACAAATTGTTTTAATTATTTATTTCCACAATTAGTTCTAATAATAATTACAACATTTAGACATTCATTGATTACATGCTTTGTACAACATGCAAATAATAAATCTATTCAAAATGTATTGCAGTTAATATTAAAAATTTGAATGTTTTAACATGGGCCAGAAAACTTATATTTATACAATTATCTTTAATAAATTACAATGATTGTGCAACCCAAACAAGAGCAATGCAATAAATTCACAACATTAATGAAGAATTAATATTGTTAATTACTACAGTTAGTAAGTTTCATTGGGCAAGTTATTACATTCAGGGCTAGAGGTAGAGAGATTCTCACTAGAGTGTGATAACTCTATTAATAAGTTGTTATAAGAGAAAGTTGGTCCAATAGAAAAAGTCATGAGATTTTCTGTAGACTCACATACCTGAGCATCAATTACTTCCCAACACCTTTGCATCAAATCTGGTTCTTCAAATAATCTAGATTGACTTAAGAGCAAACATGCATTTTTTGCTGTGAGACTAGTTTCTAAATAATTAACACATGCTCTTGCTACATGCGGTACAAAGTACTTCTTTGCCACATATAATGTAGATAGCACTGTATCAGCTTCCAACTGAATTTCATCACAGTATAAATATCTGTAATTTGAAGTTTTTACTTTAATTATAAAATATTGAATAATGTATACTATGAGTACAATCAATAATTACATAACATACTTAAGTAAAGTCAAAAATGCAGATGGTTCCACATCAGGTACCTCTATTTCTTGCTTGCATTCTGCTAATCCTCCATAAAACATGGCATAAAATACTGAGCTGCCAGTCGCTAAGACATATTTGTGAGCTGGTATAACTTGGGTATGACCTGAAACATTAATATTAATATTTATTATTTATATTTACAAATTATTAGAAACTTTTATGATATAACATGTCAAATAGTTTTTTTTTTACCTGGAGGTCCCACAATAAATGTCACATCTGCCATAAGTTGATTATTGAACATGGCTGCATTTCTGTCCCTAATTGTGGCTTTTGTTGCTTGCCAATTAGGGTCTATTGTGGCTGTGCCTGGTGGAGTTGTAGGCAAGGCAGTAGGTGACGGGGTCGAGTTTGTAGAGCCGCAGGGCGACGAAGGTACACTGTAGCACTGAGATACCTGCGTCGTGGATTCTCTTTGAGATATTGTGTTAGGTGGAGACACTGATAATCCTCCTCCATTGTTGATATTTTCAGCTAAAAATACATAATACACACCATAACACAACCAAACGAACAAATGATATAGTTTTTGCTAGAATATATGCCTCTTCATAAAAAAATACTGGTTTTTAATGTTTTACACAACCTGTTTCTATTGGCTGAAGGACTACGTCATAAAATTCTCATTTATATGACCCTCACGATAAATCAATATTAATTACAATTCGTATGTCAGAGGCTTACCATTCATCCAATTATTGGTTTGAGCTACTGACAAGTTATCTCTACCGTCTTGTAACCTTTTTGTGGGCTTTAAAACGATTCTCGAGCACAAATTTGACATTTTCTTAACACTATTTTTCTAAAATAAGAACTTATGAACAATATTTTTTATAAACAACGCCAGACGTGACCTCGTTCTATTATGTATTAGGTGACGGTAAGTGTCAAGTGGTGACATTTGGTTTGGCGTTCGCACTACACAGCGTACAGTGACAGCCGACAGCTGTCATTTTCATTTATCAATTAAAGTAATCTGTTAACTGTTTGGAAGCTTTAAAACTACTTCGCATTTTCGCAACAATCATTTATCACTTGTTTTTCAAAGAAATTCTCGAATAATGGAATTATCAATCTTATTTAATATTTTCTCAGTTTAAATAACTTTAAAACAAAACAAAGAATTATATATAAGCATAGATAACATTTTTGAACAATTAGACCCAAATTTGAAATTTACCTTGTATTTGGGGTCGTATTCTTTGTAAAATTGGACGCCTTCGTGGTGCCCGCTGAGCTGGCTCTTGACAGTTTAGTTCAGAAAACCGACCATCTTCATCAATGAGACTTTCAAAAAAATCCACACTGCTATTCATTGATGACCGAGAGTAGAGCGCATACCAAACTATACTGTAAATAAAGTGATTATTTATAATGTAGGTAGGTATATAATATTTATGTAGTTATTTTTTTACCTCAAACAGGTTATTTTCGTAGCATTTTCTTTAGACTAAATTAATATGTCTGTAAGGGTCTAACAAGAAAACTGTCTTTATAACCTTTTTATGGAAGACTAGCTGTGCCGTGTATACATTCATATTATGCATTTAGTAAAGAGCGCTTATTTTTATATTAGGTACCTTAGGTACAAACAGACACTCAAATTTTATTTATCTGTTTAGATGTCTAAAAAGTAAAAACATCTTATAAATAAAAGTGAAAAATTATCAGTAATAAGATAATTTTATCAGTCAACCAAGGTATAGATTTTCCATTAAATAAAATCAATTTTAACAATAAGTCATTATAATGGTCTATTTATTTTGTTATTGTATTACTTAAGTACATATAATATTTTGCTGCCGCATAAAATTAATTGAAAATGTGAAAATATATTGCAATTTTTGTTTAGTTTCTCATTAAGAGTATTTTAATACAACCTATTTTTTATAATCAAAACAATGTTCATGGATTAATAATATTGATATAGGTCTATTTCTAGCAACATAACAGATAGTGGATAAATTATAATAAATAAATTAATTATAATTATAAATAAATAAATTAAATAATAATATTAAATTATAATAATTATAATATTAGGTAGGTAGTATTAGGCATAATTATAATATAATTATTAGTGGATATATACGAGTAATTATCTATGCTATTCCATATGAGATTTGCAATCACTGCTGCTATAAATTTAATTAATCATTATTATTTGTCTTGTTTAAAATTACACAAGTTTTTTTAATTAATCATCAATCTCTGGTAATGCATGGAACTTCGAGAAAAACATTGTTTAAAGGAGATTGCTAATACCAAAAACTTCTGTTTACCCCCGACGGAAACAGGAGGGTGTTACATGTTAAACGTGTGTGTCTGTCTGTGCCATCGTAACTTCGTGTTTTTTTTTTGAAAGCTGACGTGATCGAGATGGATTTTAGAAGAGATCTACAATTTATGAAGATCTCTTCATCCATTCATGAGGCCATTATTTGCAATCAACATCTCGGTGGGGTTTTTTATTTTTAAATTGTTTTCAATGTCACGTGTCTATTTTCCACCTCTAAACGACTTTATATTTAAAATTTAGATCACTCAATCGTAAGTTTCAGATTATATATATATTTGAGATATAGGTAAATAACAAACCGGTAAATAAAGAACACTAAGTCCGCCTTAGTAAAGACCCAGCGTAATAATATTTTTCCCAAGACCACAGGAAATTTTTGCGACACTACAGTTGCACCACCCTGCATTTCATTCTCTCAGGAGACACTGCATATTCACTAATCGGAGTTATCACACACTAGATACACACCACACGTCGCCGTAGCGCGGACACGATAATATAATAAGTGCGCCTGCACGCTCTGAAGCAAGCCTTACGCAAGGCTGGCTAGAGCATGCCTGTCTCCGAAATTTCGATCGAGAAAGTGCATGATGTCATTACCTTATCTCTAAAATGCAATATTTATTGTGAATTTTATGTTGCTTTTAAAATTAACGGTAGGTAATAAATATTTTTTTTAAATTAATTTAAACATTTTGAAATATGGATATTGCATACTGTTGAATATATCGGTAAGCACATTTTATACAAAACCGTTGAAATAATTTACTTACACAAATTATATCTACTGCTTAAACAAAGGATATTTTTGATTCCGTTAAATGACCTTATTAAATCGAGGTTGCGACAGACGGCGTTTCATTGTACTTCCATTGTTGTCTTTAGTAATAAATTATGATTTATTTGGACATAATTTAATACTCCGGTCCAATTATTACAAGAAGAAAATTAGTACCTATCGTCTAGATAAGAACCTTAGTTTGTCCTATTTTTTTTAGTAGATACTAGTAGTTTTGCTGTACCAATATAAGTATAACCTCTTTTAAAGTTTACAAGTATTTTTAATATAAAGGTTACTTAACTCGAAATAATCTTAAATGCTCTATCACTTTCTCACTGACATGTTACAATAACAATATAAAATACTGAGCAAGGATTTTAATTGTGTTCATGGCTGTTCACAGGGCGGTGGCGGCCGTAAAATTATAATAAGGAATTGCGTCTCAATTTTAAGTATGAATCTATATCAGTATTTCCCAAAGTGGGCGATAACGCCCCCTTGTGGGCGCTGGAGGCCTAGATGAGGGTGGTAAAGGCCCAGAAAAAATTGGAGGGCTACGTCAAATTGGTTCTTTAGAAAATTGGAACCTGATATTAACAAATTTGTTTTTTATCATCAGATTCATCCCTAGATTAGTTTTAAAACAAATTTTGATTATTGGTTAATTTTGAATAGGTAAAAGAAACTCTTAATTTAGTACAGTTGCATTATTATTGCTCTCTCTGGTAAGAAAAGTCTTGTATAGAATATAGATTTAATTAAACTCCAGGCGATACTAATATGTTATTAAGGTGTTAATGGTGAAAAAAAATGGAGGGTGCTACAAAATAACTGTTTTTCAAAGTGGGCGTTAGACGAAATAAGTTTGGGAACCTCTGATCTATATGATCGCAATAATAAAGACTCACTCTTTACTTATTTGGGAGAACTTTGCCGATGAAACTGTTCTTGTGAATTGTGACGTCAGCATAAAGGCTATTAATCGTTTACTAATTCAACGCACGTGGGTGTAGCGATAAACAGACAATAAACATGCAGTTGCTTGGCAGCATGAGGCTAGATTCAATTCTTTATTTTCAATTTCCATACATCGCCATTCGATCACTCAGGGACATCCGTGTTTAGTTTGAGTAACGTGAGTAGACTTTAATAAACGGTTTGACTATTATATTTACTAATCTATAGATTGTTCCGGTTTAAACAAAAACTAGTTCTTCTTGGGCTAAACACCTATTAGATTCAAAAGTGCGATGCGCATATATTATTTTAAAAGTCGTAGGTAATATTAATAAATTCGTTACATATTAAATGCTCCATGAATTATATTCATTTTAAACAGTATAGGATTCTGATATACAACGACCTTCACCGAGATGTTTATTTGATGAAACGTATTTTATATTTAATTTAATATGCCAATAAATATATTGCATATGGGTTGTCTAAAAAATTTCAGTCCAGTCATATGATTAATTAATGATTAAAGAAAATTTTATTCAAACATTTCACCGGTTTGATTATTAGACAAATTCTATACCAATCGAAAGTATGAAGCCCATAGAATGCAAACGTTAGGTTGACTGGAGGGGATGCAGGGGGCTACGAAACCGGCATGCAAGGACGCAAATTGTATGCAAATATAACTCGCAAATGTATCCATAGTGTGCCAGTTACTTCTACATGCTGTTAACTAGCATGCAAGCTACGGGCATGTGTATTCCCGCCATGACATCACGTTACGACGAAATTAACGCTGGCACAACTAGTGTTGTAGGTATATTTTAGAAATTGGTATTAAATAAATGCAATAACAACTTGTTGCAGAATATTTAAATAAGTAATATTCTTACTCGTTGTTACGTAAATGTAAATGTTAATACAATAATTACTTGCCTTACCTACCAGTTTTAATTTATTATGAAAATATCTGTAGTTTTCGCAACTGGACAGATTAATATTTTAAAATACCTATCATATTTGATTTACCTTGTAACTGTAAAAGAAATGGTATAATATTATAGAAATAAAAGTTTTTTCAAAATCGGTTTAAGTAAATACTTACTATTTGTTACTAATTTTATTTTACTTACCAATGATTTGATATCTACGTTTTTTTTACTAGTTTTTTCGCTAAAAAATATACCAACTTGTAATAAATGTCTTAGGGGATGAAGTATGAGCTAATTCCTGGGTAGTTTGACTCGGATCGGCTTCCACTATCTCCTTCAATTCAGTGTTATTCCTCTGTATGGTCGGTCTTCCACGTCGAGCGTTCTTCAAGTCGAAGTTTCCATTACGAAAGCGTTTAAACCAAAAACGTACGGTGCATTCATTAGCAGTCTCCTCTCCAAACGCAGTGTTGATATTGCGAGCCGTTTTAATCTAGTCACGTTAGCATAAAATAGGGGTAAACCGCGGAATGAGAGATAAGAGGCTAGGAACTCGTATACATCCAAATACAAAATCAAATTATGTAATCCAATACAAAATCTATCGCAAATTTTATGCTCTACAACTTAGTTAACAGATGTTAACATCATTGGAGCCATAGAAACCGAGATGATCGCGAAATCCAGATTTTTTTTACGTGTGATCTTGAATAACTTACGACGCAGACACTACCAGACTTTATGAGACTTTTGAAACAAATTTTAGAACGCCAAAATGAGTTCTATACGAGTTTCCAACTTGTTATCTCTCACAGGAGTATTTCTGCCGCGTTAGTTCCGCGTCGGAATTCGTATTCAAAAATAACTCGGATTTTCGAAGTTTCTTTCATGACTTTCATGTCTAAGTTGAATAAAATAACAATTAAAAGTCGAAAATCGAATGTTGCACATTTTTTAAAAGAAGTATATAATATCTTGTGAAAAAAGTTTCACTCGAAATCCTCACACCATGAAGGTTTCATATTAATTCAAAGTGTCTATTAGGTACCTACTATATACAACAGCAATTTCATACTTTAACCCCTAATATACCTACGGTTCTGTACCTATACTTTTAAAATTATGAATACACCGTAGTGTTACTGAATAAATTAAAATCGCGAATTATCTTAGTTAATAGAATCTTAGTAGTTTTTACTCAGAATAATATTTACATAGTAGGTATGTATTTGTGAAAGGTTGTTATGTAATAAGTTTCACCATTAATGGCGTTTACCGGCGCGCTGCGGCGCCGCAATACGAGGTAATGTGCTCAGACTCATGTATTGTATTGTAGTAAAGTTAATTCTTATATAATGTAATTATTGTTCTCAACTCCTAAATATGCATTTTTTGTTTGTGATTGTTTATGATGGGAATTTGTTTTGTTGGCAGTTTAACTTATTCATTCTCATTTTGACTATTGATGTCTCCTTGCGCTGTTTCGTCTTATGCAGGTACTTACAGAGCAAGGAATCGCTAGCGCCGAGACGAAAACTAGAGACGAAACTAATAATAATACCGCGTGTCTAGCCGGGCCGGCTCTGTAGGCGAAAGTCGCATACTTGCAAGTCGACCGTTGTAGAGTAAACACGTAAAAAAAAACGTAAAAATGCCCCAGTGTGCAGTGATATGATGCCATAATTACAGTAAAAAGTTAATAAACAAAATTCTGATGTAACATATCACAGATAAGTAAAAATTTGCAGATTTTTACATATTTTAGAATTACCTTGTAACACAAAATCTCAACGTAAACGGTGCCGCCCGCTGACACGTTGTTTTGTATGAAATGTGTTGAGAAAGGCGCCTCTAGTAGCGCGCGAGCGACTCAAATTCGTTGCTCTGTGCAGGTACTCCAGTACAGAATATAATAGAAAGTCAGTTTATTTGTTATCTATCCAGTTTAAGGCAATTATACTTTTTTATTAGTACAAAATGTTTACATATATGTTACCTATGTATTAAACAATAGTGAAGATATATCGACACCTATGACCCTAGCGGGCCATCTATAAGCTATTATCATACGTAGTTATCAAAGCCCAACGAGCTTGTAATACAAAGTACACAATTCTCGACCGACCGGCAACTTATTCGTGGTAAAAACTTCTTTAAAAGATGCAGACGTATTACAGGTTGATAAATTTACATTTACATATTATAACAAGAGATCGTTCTTGAATAGAAATAAATCTTATAAGAATCTAGTGCAAAAAAATATACAGGGTATATACACTCTGATACTTGACGAACCACGACTAATTTAATGATGTATCATTTATCAGAATTGTTTGAGCAGTCCAGTTTCAAGCGGCAAGCGTAAATTCTCAGCGTGATAATAAAATCCCATTTACAAAGTAGCCAATCTCATTATGAGGCATAAACAAACTCCAAAGTTAAGATTATTATTGAAATTGGACCTTTATTACTGTACCTGCTCAGAAACTAGAAGAAAACAAAAAAAAAATACCACATTTTTTCATATGTATCCATCGGGAGTCGGGACTAACGCGCTATTGTATTGTGAAACCTGTCAATAAATGAATACTTAAATATTCTAAGGACGAGTTAACACATCGAGACTTATTAATTAGAGATATGAGCCTAAATGTGACGAAACTATAAACGAGTTGTTGAACTTTATGTGTCAAGGGTATGAAAGTTTGCGATACGCAAACTTTCGTCTTACAAAATATTCATTAAAAGACATAACATACGGTATACAAACCTATGTAATATGTATAATTAAATTTCAGTCACCTTGGAGTAACCAAAGTTGAGTTGTTGAATACTTTATACATAAATCGTTATTAATATATAGATAGATGTACTAGCTGACTCGGCAAACGTTGTTTTGCAATATTAATTTTTGGGGTGGGCCACCCTTTTAGGGGTATGAAAAATAGATAGTAGCCGATTCTCAGACCTACTGCATATGCGTATAAAATTTGGTAAAAAAAATAGTTTTTAATTTACTTCAAAAAAGGTGGAGGTTCTCAATTCGACGCGTATGTTTTTTTTAGTTTGTTACCTCAGAACTGTCGACTGGGTGAACCGATTTTGATTATTCTTTTTTTGTTTGACAGCCGGTGTTTTCCGTGTGGTTCCATTTAAATTTCATCAAAATCTGTTAACTAGTTTTAGAGTTACAATATGAAGTCGTTTTTTTGATAATTTTAACTTTAAATGAGTTTGTAATTAACAGGTCGGAGGTATTAAAATTCTTAGAATTAATATATTACAATACACGAGATATATTAATTTTTCTTGTTTGCAATAATACTATATCGTAGTTAAACAGGTATCTATTACTCTTTTAAATGAACGTAAAACATTGAATGAGACAAGAATTCAATGCCCTTGTTAGAAATACACATTTGCATACAATAATATTTTTAATGTAAATTAAAGCAATTATTTCTCAAACAATCAGTTTAAAGGTAGATTTCCGACCTGCGCGGCTCTATCGCAACAGACGCAGCGTCAGAGCCGCTGCGACAGTAGTCGCAGATTGACTTCCGAGCAGCGCGTCAGCCCCGCCGCCACTCCGGTGTCTGTTCCAGTTGTTATTCCATGCCTAACGGTGGTGCAGTTGTGTTCTTATAATTATCAGAATGAACCGATCAATCAAAAACATATTTCAATTAAATATTATTAAATATAAAAATTTCACTCCAGACTTTGTCCTTTTTAGGTTCGTTTTAGTAGCCTGCTTCACTTAAATCGTACGAAATTGAATTCTTCGACACTAAATTTATAAGTGTTTCGTCTTCCTCACCAGTGAATATGTTATTTCAAATTTAGCCTCAAATTCACGTGTGATCGCAGCGATTCCGCGACAGTGCTTGCGCAAACATGGTATGGCCGCTGTCGCTCGGCGACACTGACGCAGCGTCACTATCGCGGCGACAGTGACGCTGCGTTCGAACGTTAGTTCATACGTTTCCGTACTGCATAATACTATCGCTCTATCGCTGCGTTACTGTCGCTGCGTTAGTGACGCCGGAGCCGCGCAGCTCGGAAGTCTACCTTAATATACTCTATGTACATATAGGGCATTGTTACCCAACACTGTCTATGAAGCAGTTTTTGGCAATTCGTTGTTTAAGACGGCTCAAAAATATTGAAATTTATTTTATTTTATTTTATTTGGAATACCAACAGCAAAAACAATGAAAATATACCAAACAAAACAAAAGATCTTAACAAAGCCATTATTAACATTTCCATCCATGCCATTTCATTTCCTTATCCATCCAGTCTTTTAATAATTTACTGACATTTTAATATTTTTTTATTGTTTTGGTTTGCTATTTTACCTTAAATATTTGCTCTATACGTTTCAGATCCCTGTATTTACATTCTTCGATTTGCATCTCAGCTGCAATTTGAGGATAAACAGCATGAAGTAAGTATGACGGCGTTGCGGCTGGTGCAGAGGATGAAGAGGGATTCTATTCACTCTGGACGGCGACCCTCGGGTGTTTGTGGAGCTGGTTAGGGTTACCATATTTCGACTAGAATCTAGTTAACTTTAATATTAAATTAATATTAAATTATCATTTAATATTAAAAGTGAAGTCCCGTGTGGGGTACCCCTATACCCCTAGTGGAGTATGGGGCAGATGCATTTCACATCTGTTTCACTCATAGATTTTTTCTTTAGGGGCAAGTAGGTGTAGCATGTCTTGGCAGACCGAGTTTTTCTTACCGGGAATCGAACCCAGGACCTCTCAGGTTGTAACGCTTACGCGCTTACCACTAGACCAAGAAGGCGGTCGACCTTTATTAATAATTAACCTTACATAATAATTTAGTCCTAAATATTTTTGCTCTTCATTCTTGCCTTTGTTGGTTAAGTGGTTCACATAGCGTGTTGCGCTGGAGATCCTGGATTCGAAGCCCGGGGAAACCAATAAATATTTCGGTTGGGTAGGCACAGAAGGTTGATCACATACTTACCTTTGAGAGAAATAGTCAGTCTAACAGATGCAGAATGTGTGGTTTATGCCCCGTTCTGGGTTTATGGGATTTCATGTAACTTAGTTCTTGAAGACTGATATAGAATATTTGTTTAATCTCGCGTAATGCTAATATTGTAAATAAATATTCCAGCGCTGCTCATAGCGGCCAGATTGCACAATTTCTCGCGGACACCTGCAGACGTTGTGCGTATCGTCAAGGTACACGAAAGTACGCTTCGTAAACGCCTAATAGAGTTTGGTGATACGCCGTCCAGTGCGCTGACCCTTGACGAATTCATGACAGTTGACCTAGAAGAGGAACAGGACCCACCGATATTCAAGGAAGCAAGGAGACGGGATAAAGAACGACTGCAGAAGGTAAGTCTTCATTAGTAAAATTATTTACCGCAGAAATTGGTGTCTAATGTCCCTTAACCCGTTAAGGCATATTTCTGTGTCTGTTTTGCCGATTATTTACAGGCAAGTAGGTGATCCAATTTCTTTGACTTATAACCAGATTTTTTATTTTGTTACTGTGACAATCATCTCTAGGATACTGAGCCACGAGGACCATATCATTAAGTACTTCTACAGGGTGTCCAGTAAATAGCAGGACATACTGCAGGGGGTGATAGCTAGGGTCAATACCTACCAAAGCAACACAATATATGTTCAGCAAAATCTTACAGATTTACAGTTTTACAAAATTTTATTTAGAAAATTGTTCTGTAAAAATTTAAGCAAAATATATTATTTCATGAAAACATTCTTGTTTTTGATAGAAAAAAGACTTCAGTGAGTAAAGTTTTCACGAATAATTTGATGTAAAAAAAATACTAGAAAAAGAATTTTTCATTACGAGATGCTTAAGAATTTGTTTCAAGGTAGAGATTTTTCGATATTTCGGAAAATTTTGTAAAACTGTAAATCTGTAAGATTTCGCTGAACATATATTGTGTTGTTTTGGTAGGTATTGACCCTAGCTACCACCCCCTGCAGTATGTCCTGCTATTTACTGGACACCCTTGTATATTAAGCTGATTCATTTTTTTTTAAATATATTTAAAATCAATATTACTGGTTCAGCTTATGGAAGAAGAAGATGGTGAAAAGGAGCTAACAGATCTTCAGAAAGAGATAGAAGAACAACTAGAGAAGGACAACTTAAAGAAGCGAAAAATCATAAGTATTCCAACACCAAGTATTAGGAGTGTTGGTGAGTTAAAAGAAATATTAGCCTATGGTTGATAGAGCTTATTTTTATTTTTTCAATTTAAAAAGATAATTATTCTTTTATGATTAAAGACACTATTAAAATTTATTCAGAAAACTATACTTGTTCAAAATGTACAAAAATAATTAATTAAACAGAAATAACAATTCTATAATGTAATAACAAAGAAGATTCATCTTCAACTATTTCCAAAGGCCAAGGGCGATCACTTATTTATATAAATTTCGAGCGTCTAAAAACATCCCTAAACCCAAAAGTACTCAAAATATATGTTAGATTTTATTAAAGTAATCTAAACAAGTAAAAGCCACATAAAATAAATATAGTATTTCAATAGTTATTGCAGTTCTGTATTGCCGCCTGCGCGCTCCGGCTTTTAGTGTTGCTATTATGTAAGAGAATGTCCACTTTGTTCCTTTTATATCTCAATATCATATTTTACAAGTCATAGCAACTGGTTTGGTTGTTTATTGGTTTATACAAATATTTGTATAACATAAATAAGCGTTGTGTTCCTAAAACACGTTTCTGTTTCGCCAAGCAATTTTTTAACTCCACTGATTCGCTCAGTGTGGCAACATTAATTAAACTGTGACATCAACAAAACTGTCACTGTCACAAACACCGACAGCTCAGATGCTTCCGAGCTATCTGTGCTGTTGTTCCTGTGCTGAGTCGTCCATTCCCTCAATTATAAAATCTTCAAAATGCAAAATATTGAATTCCCGGCCAGCCATATTAAAAATATTTTAATGTTAACTAAAATGAAATATGTGCGCTCGCCCTTGTTCTTTAAAGTCGGTTTATAGTTTTTTAAAAATACATTTTAAATTGTGCTTTCGAGTGAAAAATTTGCGACTGCAATGTAACATGTCGTCTAGGTTTTTTAAGTTTTGTTGAATTTTTCAAAATGTGCCCAATGAATTTCAATTAAATGTATTTAATTACCTCTGAAATACGAACTATCAAATAAAAAACGCATGATAAAAATCCGTTCACATAGCCTTCACAATCGCTTATAACATAATATCATCTTCATAAGTATTCATATTTAGGTTTTTGTTGAATTTTTAACTTCCGACGAAAAATGGGGGAAGCGGAGGAGAAGGGGGAAGTTTGTCTGTCTATCGTAGCTTTTATGTGTTTTTTTACTGACGCAATCGAGATGGATGGGAACAATTTATGAATTACATACACGTATACAGTACTGGGCAAGAAATAATGCACATCGACCTCTAGAAAGAGATATTCGACTTTGTAGAGCATTGTCCCTTTCGCACCCTTTTTTTGCCTTCGTGCGAAAGGGACAATGCTCTACAAAGTCGAAATTAGTCGATTAACTGTCTCTTTCTAGAGGTCTATGTGTATTATTTCTTGCCCAGTACGCTACTACACTTTCACGTGTTGAAAAACCTCTAGTGTCATCATATATTTGAATGCTTCTATTTTCGTTTAACAAGTCGACCTGTTAAATGAATTTTTTTTCGCAATTATACGGATCTGACAGTACAATACGGTATATTAAAGGTGGAGAAGACGTAAATGAGGACGATGAAGCAAGTCGGTTCGCAGAAGAAACAAATTTCAGCCTCATCGATGAATTGACGAAACAGTCAATGACAAAAGATTACAGTAATCTAGAAATTGAAGAAGAGAGGGAATTGGGTAAGATCATAAATTATCGTCTACATATTTATAACAAAATCGCATTAGTTATATTATTAAGAGAAATTCTATTACTCCTCGCCAGTATTTACGCGAGCAAGATACAACACATTTAACTCATTTGTGATTATTTTTCTCTTTGCCTGTCTTTCATTATTCTCAAGGAAACTGCCGAGTAGTAGTTAACTGTTTCCACTGGTATAAATAAAAAAATATCAGTGTGTATTTTCATTTGAAAAATGAAAAATTTATAATACAGTTTTCCATAGGAATAAAATTCTTGAATGTGCTTGATTATTCAAAGCACTTGATTTGAATAATTCATAAAAGTAACTTATAAAGTTCCCCGTGTCGAACCCAGGACCTATGGCGCAACACGCAGACGTTTAAACCACTAATAGCCACGGAGATGGTTGATTATGTTGATTATAAAGGCACAGAAAATGCTTGTTAAGAAAATTATCAATAATGTAAACCGAAAAATGATCTGGTCCAGCCTCACTAAAGACTTAATTCATTTGACCATGCCCTAGGGGCCTAGGAGAGACCGGAGTTAATCCAACTTCACAATAATAATAGGTCCAGAAAAGGCTGTAATTGGTATATCCCACCGTGAGGAGAAGACAGACACATTTCTGAAGCCGGAACCCAAGAACCAGTTCAATAGCAATCTAACAAATGCTGACGATCTGGTATTGGGAGATGAAGATGAAGAATACATCGATTCGCTCATCATGAGCGCTGATGAAGTAAAATATAAGACAAAAATGTGGAAGTCTATTAATGCTGGCTACCTTCGGGAACAGAAGAGTGAGTAAAACTAAATATTACCTATGCATATGCATACTAACTTTTAAACTAATCAAATACTCAAAAAAATCTGACCTTATCTGAATCTCTTCATCAGCTACTATGTCCCGCTGTCGTGGAAAAGTCAAATGATCGACTTCTTTGCTACCTCGAAACTCATAAACCATAACTAAAAAAATCTATTATGAAAATTCTTTCTATCATCAAATACGTACGTAGTTTTTGTGAAATTTTCAAAACACGAAATTTTATAAATAATACATGTTACAGTAAAAGAAGAACTCCGCGCCAAAGAGAAAGAAGAAGGAAAAGACAAAAAGAAAAAAGTTCGGGGTGCATATAGGAAAAAGGTTAACTGCAATGCGGCAACTGCTGGCGAGGCAGTTGGAAAGATGTTGGCGGAGAAAAAGATGAGTTTGAAGATCAATTATGACATCCTCAAAAGTTTGGATCAGCCCGGTGGTTCTATTCCTATGACCTCAAATGATCCACCGGCAGAAGATAGGTGAGATGTGTATACCGGGTGTAATCGTTAAGTGTGCACAAGCGATTATTCCGTAACTATGTATTACAGATATCAAAAAACTTGATATCGAAAGTTCTTTACCTAATGAGTAAAATGACAATAATAACTTTTTAAAAATAAAACGAGAAATATCCAAAAAAAAATCATTAAACACTCCCATACATTTAGTATGAGACAGTAGAAAGGTTTCCTTATTTGAAGTGGAATAGAAGCTACTCACCCTTATTATTTTATTTTTCAATATATCATGATTGTTGCATCTACAATTTTAATGTCTTAATAGCCAATAATAGTGCAACCCCTTGGCCTGCCAGATCTCCGGATCTCACGCCTTGTGATTTCTTCCTATGGGGATTTGTCAAAGACCACGTGTACGCTGTGACCTTTGTGCTATTCAAACCAGTACGTTGTTATTTGATTTCACAGAAGTCGAACCCGTAATTTTTGATTCGATTTGACTTTATTACAGCTCTACTTTTGGTGCAAAGACCCAAAAATCTTATACTTTTTCTGTTAGGTACCATTACTGTGTTGCTTCATAACTTTTTTAATATACTTACATTTTATATAAACATTCATATTCAGTAACTCGGCTCAGTAGTTCATAAATAGCTGATACTAAATTCTTTGTACGGAAAGTCTTGGGGTTCATTTCCGGGGAACAAAACTGGAAGGCAGGGTAATGAAATGTCCGACATTGGGAACACTCGTTTATTACTGAGAGCATGATTCATTCATACGATATATTCATTCACTTCATTTTTTGTAATCACTTACAGAGTCTTCGAGATATAACGTTACATGAAAATATGTATATATCCAGCCTTATTTTCATTCTTATTATAAGTAAAATTCGCAGGTGATTTAAATTGTAACTTTTGCAGTATACCAAAGAACCCAGTGGAGAGCAAAACACCGGGCCCGCCTCCCTCTAAGAAAAGGAAGAAGAAAGCTATGGCTGCTTTACCTTCGGATACGGCGGACTCCAACCCAGCTACGCCTGCAACTCCTGCAACACCTGGCCCAGGTACACCTGCTCCGGAAACGCCACAGAAGGATATTATAGGTTTGTACTTTGCTATAAGCTTAGTAACGGCACAGAAGCAAAATGACCACTCTGGGTAAATTTTGGACATCAAACGTACTCCCACAAAACTCGCTTTATTTACGAGAAACCATTTAATTATGTCAAATTATACTTGAGTGGTTAACTTTATTTTGAGCGAGTCTTCTGTCCGTTGATAATTTTAAGAATTAAGAAATTTATTCTATGGATTGGAAAGCAATAGAAAGTAATGGTTAGCACTCAACGCTTCATTCTTTGGAAAGATATAATTAAAATCTTGAATGTAAATTGTGTTTTGGAGACAGGAATGCAAGAACACACAAGACTTAATCAAAATTGCTTCAGGTGTATAGATTAACAAATTAACTCTTTATATTATTAATTTGTATTTGCATATTCCAAATATTTTTTCCAGATGCTGACGATTACGAAGAAGACTTAGAGGCGGAGGTGACTGAAAATGACGCGGAAATGTCTTTAGCCGCCATATTGCAAAATCAACAAGAAGATGAGTATTATGACTATGAAGAATATTAGTTATTACTCATTTCCTGAATTCGAATCCCGTAGAGGCAAAAATAAAATTCGGTTGGATAGGGAGCCATCCATAAATGATGTCACACAAATTTTATGATTTTTTGACCCCTCCCCCGTCCTTGTCACAGCTGGTCACATTTGCAATTTTATGTTTTTGAGTATTTCGTTAATAGTGCAAAGTTCGTGTTTTAACCAGTAGATTTGGAAATGTGACGTCACTAAATTTAGGACCCCTCCCACCCCCTTGTCACACAATGTCACACTTCGTCAACCCAATCCGACCCCTTTAACGTGTGACGTAATTTATGGATGGCCCCAAGGTACATAACGTTCTGAACAGAAGCAATGACGTTCTTGAAAGAACGTCTTTCTTTCGTTTTTCGTGTATAGATGCCCTTTTACGTCCCGCTAATGATTATTTGGTTCTGTGCAGAGAGGCGTGAGTGCCATTAGAATACGTCTTGATCTTCTAAAAATATGTTAAAAAATCACTAAATATTTTAGTGACTAATTATTCACCTTACTATTACCTATTATTTAACTTACTGAGGATCTGTATAAAATATCATAGTAGAATTTGTAATTTCTTATAAATATTATATTATTTAGTAGGATTTGACTTCTTAGTGAATTTTTCCTATTTTTAATATTTATACATTTTTTTTTTTGTTTATTTTGTGATATTTGTTAGGAATTACATTTTAAGTATTTTTTGTTTTCTAAGAAACACTGTATAGTTAAGTCTATAAACTTTTTAGTTCAATTTTAATTATTGTAAAAGAATGGGTTGTATGTAAAGTCAGTTTACCGACGATAATTTTACGTGATAACGTCATAAGAAAAAATTGATAAAAAATTGCATACTTTTTTGAGTTATTATCACACGCTTTGCCGATCGTGCCTCTCTATCGCTTGTTCCGCGTTCTCGCTTGCACGCCCGGCCCAGGTGGAACGTGACAATGAGTCATGCCTTTTCGTGCGTGCAGCAGGTGTTCATCGATTTATAAGACGTTATCACGTCTAAAGCGTCACACTTTTATATTGTATCATAGTAAACATGTCAAGAATCTTGAGCCTTTTGGTATTTCCATCAAAGTATTATGTATTTTAAAAATGTAGATGTTTGTAATGCTTGACTTATTAAATGACCTTATCTATTACATGTGAACAATGGCAATTACTGAAAATCTTGTATAAACTAGCTAAAATATAGGTATGTAGTTTGTAATAATGTCAATAAGCGCCACTGTAGATAAAAAAGAGTACTTACGTGGTTTTTTTTTGTAATTATGGTTTTTATGATTAAAGAAATGCTTTCTGCGACAAAATCCGTGAGATGGTTATACAACTGTCAATGTTATTTTCGTGTAAGTTTATCGGGATCAGAAAAAATGTTTCATGAGATCGTACCCAACAGAAACAGGCATGCAGTTATCCACCTACAATCTCATTCTAAATTTGATTTGTGAAACGTAATTATAGTATAATGTAATTTACATTACAAAGTCGTAGTAAGAAAGAGAATCAGGTGAATAACCATACGAAACAACATCACTGGCAGTGAAATGTACTTCAAAAAACCGTGTCGTGCTAATTTTATCAATGCAGTGAATATATAATACCTATAATTTGGCTTGTCTAGCAATTCCTTCGTTTTAATTCCTCTGGACAGGAGTTAATGTGAGTTTAAGTTTGTTATAATACCAAATTCGTATCAGCTTACTAGTTTAAAAAACATTATTGCCACAGAGTAATTGAGCATTTTTGTCGTAACTTAGCTTCTGCTTGTGCATTTCAGTACTTGGTTGAAAAATAGTGATTCGGTCTATGCTCTATAGTCTAGATATAAACTATAGAATAGTCCTCTAGAGTATAGTCTATCAGGTAAATTTTATATTTAGTTAAAAACTTAAAAAATAAAAAGTTATTAAGATATTGTCTGTTCTTTATTAGTATTCTATCATTTTATTATAGCAAAACTGAACTATTTATCTACATTATTTTACTTTTTTTTAAATCTTCAATCATTCAGCAGAATTGTAGTAGGTTTGGAACAATTTATATAATTAATAATAAATTTAGTGGGAACACTGGATTTCCCTAATTGATTTATTTATACCTAGTGAGATTGCCCACACGCGCAACATTATTTGAGAAAAAATGAAATGAGAAAATTGGATATAGAATGAAGGTAAATGTACCCCTAGTTATGGGAAATCGATCTTCTTCGATTAAAGAAAAAAAAGTAGAAACATTAATTTAAAACAAAATTAAAAACTAAGGTAAAAAGAAAAAAAAATGAAAAATTACGTTAATCTTTCTCGTCTCCGCTTAATTTTTAAAATAGAAAACTGTATGTCTGTTCTTTTGACTGATCTTAAATACTCAACTAAATTTTATAGATCACGACTCACTAGCAATGAAGATACTAAGTACTTGAGGTATTTTAGATTCAAACTGATGACGTAAGTTTAGCTGCATTGCGAATAAAATTCTTTTTTTAGCCTAAATCATTATGAACTGTTTGTTAAATGTCTTTCTATAAATCTTATTATCTTTAATGTCTTGCTAAACGAACTTGTCGAAACATGAAACTGATTGTGAGTCAAGCCAATAACCTTAAAGTCTAAACTCACAGCAGCTCACAAGTATTACTTATTTTATTTTGGTAAATCATATGGAAAGGTTACTTGTATATTCGTATTCGCGATTTCATTTTTGTTTTCATAAAACAAAATAATTTCAATTATTGTTTAATATTACTACGACAATATGGGTTTCATTTGCCAGAAGCAACTTAGAAAAAATAAAAAAGTTGTGAGTAATAGAAGATTGTTGAAAGCAGTAGTGTATATTTTTAGAACTCATAATAAAAGTTATTTTTCTCATCAAATGATTTATTCTCCTGGAAGTGAAAAATATGTAATTAGGTAAGTAAGTGTATTTCAATAAATTCTATTATCTACCTAATTCTTATTTTTGAAATAGGTCTACCTAAACGGATACAATTATTATTATCAAAACATAAATTAATGTGAAAATATTATATTACTAGCAAAGATACTAGTTTTAGAATAAATTGTTATCATCTACAGTAAATCCAATTTAGTAGGCCACATTTGACATATTTAGCTTCATAGTGAGGACTGAGGTGACATGCTTAAAAAATTAAATTTAATAAATCGTTAAGGATTTCAAACGTCTCTGAATTGAATGCATTTATTGTGAAAAAGTAGATTATGTTCTACAATTTTTATTGAGTTACATTAAGTCAAATTCCTTTCTTATTATTATTTTCCATCGTAAATAATATAAATTTAGGAAACAAAATAAAACAGGTTATGTACCTGTTTTATTAGTATATTTAACAAAAAAAATATATTTATTCTGATGAACTATATGTAAGTACTTATAACTGTCACTGTAACTTATCACTGTCATCCTTGCTGTCTGCACTCAAAGATATAATTAAATCATTTTCAATAATGTTATCTATTTTTATATCACGTTCAAAATTGTTCAATATAATTGGGTAACATCCCTAGAGTTTAAAAAGAAAGAGGGTTCGCGACGTAACCTTGTAATGATGTTCAGTTTTTTTGGAACAAGAATTGTTTGATTTGTTTAATTGGACGTTAGGAAATGTATGAGCGCCAGTTCGCGAGTGAGACCGAGACCGCTCGTTCTCGCCACACATTCGCGCGGTCGCGATCTCCGGTCGTGGTCTCCGGTCGCGGTCTCCGGTCGCGGTCTCCGGTCGCGGTCTCCGGTCGCGGTCTCCGGTCGCGGACTCATGTCGCGGTCTCGGGCGCGAACCACTACCTTTACAAGGTTACGTTGTAAAATTTTGATGAAATGTCAAATGTGGCCTATTAAATTGGCCTTACTATAATAATTAATAACTTATTAGAGTTTAGGGACCAATGTAGTAAGACCAATCTTAGTAGTAAGAAAACAACACACGTATTAAACTCTCGGACGGAAGTTTGTTATTGGTAATAATTGATGTAATTCAAGATCACAGACTTATCTCCGAAGAATTTACCTAAAACTAAAACCAAGAACGAAGAGCACTATTATGTGCGTATCCATTAAATGAAATTTTTTTCCAAAGGTCATCGGGCACACCTGTATAAATAATGATTGTTAGCGATAATGCACATTACGCATCATGTACGAGGTGTGTATAAATTACAACATTATATGCTTAAGTCATCTTAACAGAATAATAAATTAATAATAATAATCACCTTTTTAGAGCGTTACAAATTATATAATTAGCGGTTCGTCCCATTTGTCCTTAAAGCTTATTTTTAATTGTACATCATCACAGTGGGAACGGCTCGTCAGACGTCCACAGGCGTGCCTCGATCCGGCTTGGCGTTAACATGGTCTTAACATATACAGTGTACACTCTGAACGGACGGCTCTAGCCATTGGCGTCAAATTTATTTTACTCTGTGGCTTTTAACAACATTGACGTTACACTATCTTTCCGATTCGGAACAAATGTGAACACTTAACAGTGAGTAGTGACGACTGAAGTGTGAACACAGACCAAAGCAGAGATTTAAGTTGTCTGTTGTTTGAACAAGAACTCAAACAAATTATTGGATTTGTGATTGAGATAAATTTAGATAAATCGGTTTATTTCTCAGAAATTAACGGTCGTGCGTTTTGGCGGGATTATTTAATGATTAAAATTAAAATCTATTGTAAGGACCCATAGGTAACTACATGTTTTGTAAAGTGGAGTGTGCGGACTGCGGAGTCCAGGGTTAGTGTTTTAATGAAGAGTGTTGTGTTTATCGCTCTGTAGCGATGTGTGAAGTAATTGAATTGATTTGATGGTGTTTTTATGAAATTCATGGTGTTTCCTAAGTTTTTAGTGGTGTTTGGAAAGAATATCGCGAATCATAGATTCCACAACAGAGCAGACGGATTCTACCATGGTCGTAAAACGGTAAGTCCTATACAACGTGGTTCCTTACGGTAAATGTGTTTTCATGTATAAAACGCGATCAGTTATTCTGAAAGAAGGATTTCATTAGAATACAAAGATAAAACATATTAATATAATTGCTATACATCTCATTATATGATATGTTTACATCGCGTTGATGCCTGCGTTTCAAGCATACGTAGATGTATACGATGTTGAATGTTTGAACCTGTTTGTTTACGTTTTTGTTCCTTATTTGTTGCCTGTGGCTAAATTTAATCTTCAAACAAAAAATAACCAAGTTTATTTAATGAAAAACAAGAATTATTCTTCTATTATTCCTTTTTTGTGTCCTTACAATAAGTTATATATAATATCATACCTGCTTTCAATTGCTCCACCTCCATTGTTGTATAACTTGGATTCATAAATTAATACAACGGCAAGAAATGATAGAACTTTTATATTGAATATGACATCAAAGAGAAAAATTATCACTGAATTAAGTACCTACCTTGACATTATATTTTTTTTATTATTATAGTATTGTATCTCTAAAGCAAAAATGAATGCAGCTGTATATTTTATCTGAAATTACTCCTATTTTTGCAAATATTACCTAATTACCAATAAATAAAACTGCTTTTGTAAATATGATTTGTTTTCACCGAAAAATATTTAAACTTAAAAAATTATGGTTCTAATGTTTAATATAAAATAAATGAACAATTACTAATTGTTAATATATTAACTTGTTCATTTAAATATTAATTATATAAATCTAAAATTTTTAGCTTATTGGATACTAAAACATTTTGCATTGTCTCAATTACTCTATTTGGTTCATAATGATAGGCGAGCCAGCTATTGCTTAATTAAATTTTTGGGTGAGGATTTTGAATAAGCCTAATAATAAGCTTATTATCTTAATTCTCTATAAATATTTTTACAGCATTCTTTACCTATGTAATATATAAATACTATTGGTAAATTTTCTTTACACACAATGTTTTGTCCAAGCTATATAGATGTGGATAAAACATTATACACATTATTATTTTAATATGTAGGTGAGGTTATAGGCTAATAAGATTTATATAATTTAATATTTAAAAGTATCAGTAAGTAAGTAGCAGTAGGTTTCTCAACATTTAAAGGCATCTTTTAATTATTACATAGACATACTCATTTAAATGCCATAAACAAAAGATAATGAAGGAAGTTGCAGTAAGAGAAGTGTATAGCAATACATATATATGTATTATATGTGTATGAAAATAAAAATGTACAAACTGTAGGTATTCTAATATTGTTATTTGCTTTAATATTTTCTGTAAATTTCTCTTGACAACCACTAATCAAACTTTAAATTGCCTTTAGTTTTAATTTATAGTTTTACTCCAGTAGGTACATTATTTTTCATAAAGATAAGAAAGCCTCATATTTATCAATAAATTTGGTAAAAGATATTTTATAATAATAGGCATATTGCTTTTCATAAATTTATTGGAAATTTACATGTACACATACTTTCGGTTAATAATAATGATAATAATAATTAATAATTGGGACAACTCACATACTCTGATCAAAAAATAAGTAGCTAAAGCACATGTGTTATGGAAATCAGAAACAATGAGGGTACCACAATAAATACATATATTATATAAGTTTATAACCAACCAAGACTCGGAAACAAACATTTGTGCTCATCACACAAATAAATGCACCTACCGGGATTCGAACCCGGGACCTATTAATGCAAAAGGCAGGAGCACTACCAATTCCGCCAAACGGTCGTCAAAATCGGTCGGTTAAATGGGATATGAAACGGAAAATATGTTTTCGCGGCTGTATAAAAAATTTATACCAAGGTCAGGTAACATTTTTTTCATTTTAAGATTTCCGTTCGCGTGGGTCTCCCACACCTGCCCTTTCCACTGACGGACACCTGCGCAGCAGATGTTAAATTAGCTATAGTCCCTATTGCAATATTACGAACAGCTGAATTTAAACCCGTTGCGTAAAATTTGTTCGTGAGGTAGGTATCTTTTTTTTAGACGTTGCATATTATGATAAAGTATTTAGTGTTCTATTTTGCTATATAGGAATCTGTAGCTAGGTAAGTATAAAGTTTAAATGCAATAAACACATGTAACAAAAAAGTCACATAAATGTTACAATATGCATTAAATTCCCTTTACTGTACCCAATTCAATTGAAGTAGGTAGGTTACCTATTTGAAATGCCTTTAAATAGCATTGATTTTGATAAATTATGAATCAGTTCATACATCATCCTGAACACATCAATTCCAAAATCCAGTATACATACACGAATCTTGTTCACGTTTTATGTATCATTTTGGAGTTCATTAACCCACGGCTACTCCCGATACTCGGGGAGTAGGTAGGTACCTACTGAATTAATAACGTCAATTGAGCACAATTTTCAGATTTCCTTTGTCTTGTCTCGAGGAAATATCATTATCGTGTTTATGTACGTAGTTGTCTCGTTATGACGATTGATAATTTTATCTTAACAGAGGTAAATGCGAATTTTCTAATCAATATGAAATATTATAATATCTAAAAACGTAGAAATATAATTTATAATGCCATATATCCATATAATATGAAGTTTTATAACTAATTTTTACATTATTATCTTTGTTGTTAGTGGCGAAGTTGAAATGTATTTTAATATTTGTTACATAATACCTATATACCTACTGTAGTCTTGACTTTCCGGTAAGCCGAAAGAGGAACAGTGGATTTGTTATAAAATGTTAAACGCTACCGATTGTTTTTAATTTAGAATCTGCGATTATTCTTTAAGGATAAGGTGTTTGTATTTGCAAATAATCGTGTAAAGGACGCATCGGTATTGCGGTAAATCAGCCGCAAGGTAGGTTGATAGTTGATACTTACATAGATCTACAAAATTCCATAGTTGTGTATCAGTTTGTAACTAAACTTGTGAAATAGATATTAAGTGAAAAAAACCTACATGAGAGTAGGTATTAATATATTGTATTTAGTGAATTAACATCTTTCATGTTTCAAAAAATTTGAAGTTTTCCGTATAAAAAAGTCGATTATCTGTGAAGATTGTTTACGAATAATAAAGTCAATCATCTGTGTAATTTTTAAGGTTACTTTGCGGTGAATTTATCTTGGTACCGTCGAGGCAATTGAAGTAGAAAGTTGATAAAACTACCTTCAGATCGTGACCGTCAGAGAAAGTAAGCGAGACATTAAGTAATATTAGTTACTGGATCAAATGTAGCGGCATGTTTAAGAAATTCTGTTTGTAAGTACAAACACCATCGCTATTATATAATATTAACTTTAGTTATTTATTTGTATTAAGTTCAGATTATTAATACATTTTAGAATTTGTCATGACTTTCCACATATTTTCCTTCACCCGATTCCCTTTTAGGCCATATCAAAGGGCAAAATTACACAGCAAACCTCTTAAAAGAACTCAATTTATAGGTACCTAAGGACAGAATAGATATATTTATAGTTCGCAAATTTATGACTTCAAATTCGTTCCTGAGGTGACAGTGAGTCAGTAATATCTGTTATTGTAGGCGCGTCTTCCGTTCTTCCCGCATTCTACTTCAATGTTTTTACGTCAAACAGGATGCTAAGTAGCAGTTGAACACGTGCTTCGTTTTCAAATATTACTACAGTCTCCGTAAGCGACAATAGTAAGCGATTCTTGGAATATAATCGCTTATATTTCTTTTGAATTTTGTGTCTCATGTATTTGACCTGTTTCCATTTAGAATTAACATCTATGTATAAATGTATTGAATTAAAGATATGAATGATCCATATGTTACTACTAAAAGGAAAATTCATGAATTAGGTACTAGGTAAGTTAAAACAACGAAGTTCTCCATTTTCACACATTATAAATAATGCATATATCCATAGCCAGCACGAAGTTCGGTGGATCAGCAAGTTATTTATGTTGGAAAAAAGTTCGTTGACCTGTAGTAGGTAATTAATTTATTCATGGTTCATAAGATATTATTAGTTTTAATTTTTTCATCTACATAATAATATTCTTAATAAATAATATTCATATTCTAATAATAATTCATCGTTTAATATTATAAATGTATTTATTATTATATTTTTTAATATATAATGTAGGTACATAATATTATATTAAATATGTATTTGAAAATGCGAGTAGCTTTTATCAAGCGACCTTCATTATATTTTACTTTTATTATTCGAATTTATGTTGGTATATTTATATAATATGTACTGAGAACGTATGATTTTATTCATTTTGCCACTAACTTGGTTGTCGATTGATTCTTTACGGAAAAACCTAAAACTTAGGTTTATGGTCACTACAGTTCGCTATACTTTTGTTTAATCTAGGTAACTCTTTAAAATATTTATTAGTTTTGATTTTTAACGTGAAGGTAATTTCAAGGATTACCTTTTCCATTGATACTTGGAAATGTTTTCTTTGTAAAAAAATATTGCTACTACTGTCACTACATACCTAGTTTGGTGATTTCATGTATATTTTGAAATTTCGCGGTTGTCATAGTCATAATTTGAAATGTTTATTAACGGTAATATAATGTTTTTTCTTATTAAATACTTCAATGTTCTTTGAATTCTCTTGTCTCGATTTTAAACATCGTGTTATGTTATAATATTATCTTTTATTGGCTTTCACTCGTGACTTCGTCCACGTGGGCTTATACAATATTATATCCCACCCCGTGACCTTTCAGGAAGCTCTCCGTCAATGAGACTTATAAATCACTCATTTTATAATTTGTTGTTACAGAATCCTGTTCTACAGATATGCAAATACATATTATGTATGTAAATAATATTAGTATTAATTTGTGAGAATGCACTGACAATAATACAGTAGTTACAATCAACAATGATTGTGACTTGATATAGACCGTACGTTTTGGTATATTGGTGAATGTTTTAATCGACTCGTAATATCTAAGAATAAAACACGGAAATACCGGGTACCAATCTAGATTAGCGTGGTAGATTGTTCTACAATTTACTGAAATCTAAAAACTTCCCTAGACGAATGCAATGCTTCTAGTAACTATACTCATACGGAACAATCTTGAAACTTAATTTCATGGAATGTAGTAATTAGTTAAATTATTAATTATTTTAATTATTAATTAATTAAATTATTAATTAGTTTAATTATTAACTTATTTATTTATTAACTAGTTTAATTATTAATTAGTTTAATTATTAATTAGTTCAATTAGTAATTAGTGTTATTATTAATAATTTATATTGTTAATTAGTTTAATTATTAATTAGATTAATTAGTAATTAGTTTAATTATTCATTAGTTTAATTAGTAATTAGTTTATTTAGTAGTTAGGCCTAACCAATTTTTTTAAGAGGTAATGAAAATTTACCAATTTATCTTTACCATTGATCAAATAATTGTTTTTGATAAAGATACGATATCTTCTGTAAATATAACTGTCGTTGTCTAGTGATTCCGCGTGGCTTAATCCTATCAAATAATTGTTTAAGTGTTCCGTAAAGGGGGATTTTATAAATATAAATGTTTTTACAGCCCAACGTATTTATTTGATCAAGTCGCATGACTCATAATCTAATCGGCGGCCTTATCGCTAATCAGCGATCTCTTCTAGGCAACCTAATTTTTTGTTGGTTGGTTCTACAGGCTTGTCTGAAGAAATTCAACCACATCTCCATGCCACTTATGACACCCCGTCCGGCAAGTGGCAGCCTTACCAGAGACCGAATACAAATACAAATTAAATTATAAATTGTATTCGGGACCGGGGATCGAATTCGATACCTCAGGCTTCGTGGTAGGCTTAGCCATGAGGTCTCATATTTCTATATTCTATTTGTAATAGATTATTATATAGTTAGCCCAAGTATCAATAATCAATAACATCTAAATCACAAATTGTAAAAGGATCATTGGATTAATTATTTGAAACATATCTAATAAATCTAGGTACTATGCGATAAAATTAAGAATAGCAACGCAAATGACCTCCAACTCAAATGTGTTACTTGAAAACTTATGTTTACAGAAAATTCTTAATAAATCACTTATTTCTCAACATTAATTTAATATTTTTTTATAAATAGAATGAAAAAAGTTTCACATTATAACATTATTTTATTAGCTACGCTTTACCATGACGTCTCTCGTTGTATTTACGGAAAAAATGGTAATGCATGACTTGCTTGAAATTGATATTGAGTACTATATTCCGATGGTTTTTATCTTAGTAAATGGTTGAATACCCGCAACAGTAATTATGGTTAGGTAGTGATTTGGGGGAGGCGAGAGGGCTTTGACCTATCTTGATTCAAGGCGATCTCGGGCATTTTTCAACTTACATCTATACAGATAAATAAAATTGGAGTGTCTGTTTGCTATATTAAAATAACAACTTTTTACTAAATGCATGTGCATATTATACCAAAACAACATATTTTTCAATTTTTGTCTATCTTTCTTTTTGTTCCGGCCAATCTCTGAAACGGCTGGACCGATTTTGACGGGACTTTCACTGGCAGATAGCTGATGTAATAATGAGTAACTTAGGCTACTTTTATTTTAGAAATTAAATATTTAAATAAATCCATAATACGTACGTACGAAGTCCATAATACGTATCTATTATTATTATTTTGTTCGCTATTTTACTAGATAACAGTTTATAGGCTATCACGTTACGATGAAATCAACGCGGGTGAAACCGCGAGGCACAGCTAGTTAATAAAGTCATCCTTATTCATGCCCGTTTTAATAGTCACAAAATTGTATTGCCTCACTTTAAAACAAATATAGCTACGTATATGTTTCCTTATTAAAACACTTCTGGCGAAACGCGGCTTATTTGTGTCATTCTGGTATGTACTTAGTGAAGTACATAAGTGCTATGTGTTTAGTGCTTGAGTGACCCACTTTTGCTTTATGGAAATGCAGCTAGGGCCGATAGCCTATCTTTACGATCGATAAAACACTCGTTAATAACAAAAGAGGCCACAGGTACAAATGTTTGATATGTCTGTGTGTCGGTCTGTGGCAACGTAGCTCCCCAAACGAATGGATCGATTTCGATGCGGTTTTTTATTTTAAAGTTGACATGATCGAGACGGATCTTAGTTGTTCATCCATTCGTGAGATATTCTTATTTATATTTAACATGTCGGGGTTTTTGTTTTGATTGTCTTCAATTTTATTTATTGAGTTAAAACAGTGTCATTAACCCGTTTTAGAATATATCACATAGCTTGATAAATAAAATGCGTTAAAATCCATATACTTAACTCACAAGAACATTATATGCATTAAAAACCGGTTTCCATGACGATCATAATTTACTTGAGTTGTTTTGACCCACAACCACGCTGAACCAGTTTCTAATCTTACACTTGACCTCGGAATATCAAAACCTTGGAACGGAAGTGAGGAGTTGTGGGTGGACTCGAACAATAAGTGCGATTTTTCAAAGGAAGAAAAGTTTTCTGGTACTGTTACGTCGCATTGAATACATTTGGCTGGAAATAAACGGCTAACATCTGAGCGTAATACTTTTTATTTTTATACTAGTTGTTGCCAGCGACTTCGTCCCCATCAATTTCTGTTATTATGATCGCGATTAAGAAGTATAATTTTCCCCGTTTTTGCAACATTTTTCTGATCCTTCGCTCCTATTGGTCGCATCGTGATGTTAAAACTTAAAGCCTTCCTTGATAATAATTATTCAATTCGAACCTTTAGTTCCTGAGATTAGCGCGTTCAAACAAACAAACTCTTCAGCTTTATAATGTTAGTATAGATGTATCTACCTATGAAATTACCTAGTATAAATCTGTAAAAATAAGATTTTTTCAACAAATCTACATATTTACCGCTGTCATAATACACGGTGGTAGACAAATACATTCCTTAGTACTTGCTGACCCTAATCCTTATGTTGTTAAAATTTTTAACACTTAAACTCATCTCACACTGTCCTCCTACTGATGGGATGTATATATTTGGAATCTAGTCGCTAGGGTTGGTGTTTTCTCAGCAGACCAATATTTAAAGTAGATTCTCCTGTTTCAGTACTGCAGACAATACGGAGTCACCAATTCTAGAGGAAGCCGGTGAGAGCGGCTCAGAGCAGAAACCAAAACCACTCGTCAAATATGGAGAACTCGTAATACTCGGGTAAGTTATCATTGATATCGCGCCGTTTTGCTTATGATAGTGTTCAATCGAAAACTTTTTTTACTAATCTTTAAAAACGGCGACTACCTATATATAATATATTATCTCGCATGTTACTTTACAATTCGATATTTTAAGTGCAGAACGGAGATAGTTTTAACCTATGTAGCAACAACTGTTTCAATCACATGTCGCACATTCAGAATATGAATGTGCCATTTCAGTCTTATAAACATTCCGTAGAAAAAAAAACTCCATCTTAATACGTAGGTCCTGTACATTTATGCCATGTTATGTAGTGTGTAGGGTCCAGAAAAACTTTTTCCAGAAGAACAGTTTTGAACCTGAAAATAATTTTGTTGTTACTTTTATGTATGTAAGGTTTTTTGTAACGATTTCCATAATCAATCCATCTAGATCGCACGGCGCGTGCGCAAGGTTATGTCCGATTTGCATGAGTCCACGGCCTGATTTTAGTCTGGAGTCTAGACTATGTAAAATATGCTTTGTTGTCTAGCTAGATTTCTAAAGTAATTTTAATATGATTGAGACATTTTATTTTGTACCGTTAAGTGTTAGTCAGTGTTCCTGTATTTAGTGGCGCTTAATAGAGAGAGAACGAAATATAAATATTTAAAAAGAATTTAGTCGATTATTGTTATGTTGATTAGTTTTTGTAGTAGTTGCTACTTGCTTGGTGGAATTAGCCACATAAAAGAAATAATACATAGAAAAGATTAATATTATTTTTGTAAATTTGAATTAAATAAGTCAGATTAGTTTTAAACTGAAACTATATATTTACCTTTAATTCTGGGAATTAATTAATTTTGTCGGTTTTGAAATTTGATTTGGTAAAGTGTATTTATTGGTATTGCTTATTTTCAAAGCAAAAAGCAGTGAGTAATCAAGTTCTCAATGGAAATCCCGATAACTTTGTTGATTTCCAGTTTTGATTTCCTACTAAAAATAATTATTATACTTAAAAATAAGATAAAACGTAACCAGTAAGATAAGAATTACTCGCAATTTGATGCCATATTAAACACAAATATTTACTTAAGTCAGATCACAGGAAATGGAAGTAAACCTAAAATCAAGACGTGAACTTCTGTGTAACCCTCATCTCTCATGGGATACAGGAGGGTAAACACATGAACCCTACTGAGTTTCTTGGCTGTTTGAACAGCTTGGCTTTGGCAACTTGACGGCTGGGTTATTCTCAGACGTTCTTGGTAAATTTAAAACACGTTCTTAACCGATTTTTGACTATACGTTAGGCCTATTTATTTACTTGATTTCTAGAATAGAAACCATTCTTTATGTCCAGAGTTGCACATTGAATCGCCGAATTGAACGAAATTGCATTATAAAGGAATCTCGGAACGGAAAAACAATGTCTTTTTATTAGTTTTTATTCTAGTTGCACGATGATTAATTATATTACAAGTATGTATATAAATTGATTAATTTATTAGGGTTAATGAAAAGAATTGCATTTTTGTTTGTAATGAATACTCAATAATTATTGCAAGTATTTTGAAAAAAAGACAAAATATGGAATGAAGCTAATCACTGTATAGAAAGCACATGCGACAGCGTTTTAGTTACAGGGGGCTTGGTTTCTCAGGGATAAATGGGTAAAGCTTAAAAACGTTCATTTAGTTTACTTGTGAGAGCTTTATGCATTGATAAGAGTTCAATAGAAGGTGAAGTTCAAAATGTCAGACATGTATAGCATCACAATTATTCTTAAGTTGTTACATTGTAAATACTTGCATTATAAAACACATAGAATCAACTTGAATACTTCAATATAAATAAAATGTATGACAAAAACATGGGAACTACAAATAAAAATTGTCGACATACATTACTTTAAAAAGTACCTACCAAAAATGCAAAATTTCTAAAGTCGGTTAAAAAAGATTTTAAATGTCGTCAAGAGGTCAATAAACCCAAAAAGTTTAAACAAAAATTAATACAGTTATTCTTGGAAGTAAAAAAACTTTAAAATTTCAGAAATATTATCATCAAAGCACTATTAATCTCAGCTGGATCATTAATTATTATGAATTGCATATTCTTTCATGTGTTTAGTAAAAGTTTATGCTTATACTTTGATATTTATTATTTACGTACAGACTCGTTAACAGTAGAAGATAAATTCAGGTATATAATCACTAGTAGGTATAATCCGCGTCGTTTGCAGAAAAAATTCGGAACATTAATTACATAGTATAAAACAAAGTCGCTTTTTCTTCCCCTTTATTCCTTTGTATGCTTAAATCATTAAAACTACGCAACGGATTTTGATGCGGTTTTTTAATAGATAGAGTGATTGAAGAGGAAGGTTTTTATATATGTTTTATACCCGTGCAAAGCCGAGGCGGGTCGCTAGTTAATTATAAATTAGTTATTTCTACGATCTATCTTAAACTTATGATCCTTTCCTGTTATAATCCTTTTAATAATTATGTTTAGGTATATTATTACAGTTATTTCAATTCTTCAATGCAACTCATATTTGCTTCATGGAAATCATCATCTACACTTTCCTCGTCTTAAAATAATCACACAGTAATATATATAAAACTCTAGCAGAAAAAACACAACCGCGCGCATCTCTTTTCCAAAAGGTCGCGGGTCAGGTTTATGCTGCGTAGTTATTTCAATGCTATAAGCTAGTGATGTTAATATATTGTACTAACCCACAACTGTTTTAACTTGAATTCTAATAGTCATCCTACAAACTGTTAATACGAATCGCCGTTATGTCATACGACTAATTCAATTATATAAAACTATATTTAATTGTACTTGTTTGTTTGTGATGTATCTGTTATGTTTCTTGTGTAAAAAATAAAGTTGAGTAACTGCGCGATTTAACACCGAAAACGTGGTGTTGCCTTTTAAATGAACTAAGTTTACATAACATGAATTGGGAACTCCGTATGCTTGTGTTTATCTTGCCTAGATTAGAGCTATGTAATATGTAAATGCGTTTGTTTCTCTTCCTTTGTGTGGAGCGGCATTGTGAGATAATTTTGTCAATACCCCTTTAGTTACGTATATTTTTTTAATTAGCAATGTTATATAAAACTAACTATGTACTTTGATTTTTGCTTTTGGCATAAAAATTTTCAAAAAATATCGTTAATAAAACATATTATTATTACAAAAGCTAATAAACGTATATTTTAAACGTGAAAGTTCATCTATGAGGCCATAATTTAACATTCATACTGTTTTTGACTGTGTTTTGTACAAAAGCAAAAGGCACAAGTAGAAATGTCGTGCCTACCAGACTTTAAAATCTATTCTTAATCGGAACTCTTGCGAGTGCAGTTGTAAAGGTTGTCTGTAACGCATTATGACAGGCGTTACGGGGCCTTACACAATAGCATAAAGGCCGCACTTGTTCGGCTTCCCAAGCCGCATCCAGCCCGACATTGTCCAATTTCTTGTCAAGTTGTTACTGTAATTCCTCTTCGTATATGGGAAATAAAAACGTTGTGAATAGCGTTCATTGTCTTTGCCCTAGTTAACTAGTATAGGATTGAGCGAAGCGATAAGCGGTGATTTTAAAAGGTGCTATTTTCTTAATTCACTTCCTCATAATTATTATTTGTTACCTCAGAACTTTCGACTGGGTTTTGATGATTATTTTTTTCTTTGAAAGCTGGTGCCTCCCGTGTAAGTTAGGCTCTTTTAAATTTCATCAAAATCTGTTCATTAATTTTAGAGCTACAATTGAACTCGGTTTTAAAAAAAAAATATATATAGCATCTAAGATGGAACAAGTGAAATTGAAGAGAATTTAAAAAAAAAAACCCGATATGATTAATACAAATGTAATATCTCAAATGGATGAGCAGATTTTCATTAATTCGAGCTAAGATAGATCCATAAGTAAACGTAGGTACCAACGAACGAAGTATGTATTATATCTTACAGCGCCTCAAGTGCTGAGGTTCAAACTGACATTTAACCAGAGATTGATAAATTCCACCATGCAAGTAAGTGAAGCGACAGCGCTGTCGCTTCACACTTCACAAACGTCATGACATCATTCAACCGGTGAATGCAAGAACATCCGGAGATTTATTGTTGAATAGGAATATTTAACGGCCCATCAAATTGTCTCTATGATAATTTCTAACCATAATTGGTTTTCCTCGAACATTATAGCGGTTTTGTAATCGTGGTGGCACTTTGTTCTGCTTTAATTAACCGATCTTTAAAAAAACAAAAAGGAATTTATCAATTCGACATGGTATTTTTTTGTGACAACGAAATTATGCTAATATTTTTTGTTTCTATTTTTCAAACATGTTCCTGCGTTTGACATTTGTTTGTAACTATGTATTACTAAGACAGTCTGACATTTGAGAATGCATAATATTTCGCTAAGCTATCTAACTTAACCACGAAAAAGTGGCATGTTTTATAATTATTATACTTTATTGTTTTTGTTTATTGATAGATGAATCCTCGACAAAAGCTACTTCTAGTTATTTTTTATTAATAAAATAAAGTCTGGTTATTTACACCATTTGTAACTCAAGAAGGGCTGAACCGATTTTAATGATCTCTGTTTTGTTGGATTCGTCTAATCCGAGATTAACAGAATAACTATTAAAATTTAAAAAAATTCACGAAAATGTGTTTATTAAGGAAATTCGTTTCCTCATACATTTTCATTTCATACAATCTATGGAATGACGTTTTAGATGACACGTGACTTTAAACACATAAGCGATACAAAGTACACGGGGTCAGCTAGTATTAATATAATAACTAATCGTGGGTACCGTTTCAAAATTTAATTTAGGCACTGAAATTTCTAATTTCTAAAGGGAGGTTTGACGTATATTAAAACTAATTAAATAAATTTATTCGGACAGTCCTATTATGTATTCATTCTCACTAGTTGTGGTCAAGTCTTATTCAGTTTCTATTCCATGCCTTTTCTCGTCCGTCGTCGACGCTATAATTAACACATAGGCCATTTTAATTAAGTAAATGGGGCATTAAAATCTCTTTGTTCCGTGTGTGTTGCAACGGAGCGTCATCGGGTGGGTCGTGAATCGTGATGTTGTTTTATGGCTTAATTATAAATAATCAGTTTTTAATACTATTCTTTAATATTATCTCGGTATATTTAAGGGACCTAAAAATGCTTGGATCGATTTTAAAAGTTCTTGCATTGATGGGAAGCTAGACCTTACTGTGTGACATAGACTATATTGTATGGACTTGCGGACGAAGTCATGAGAAAAGCTAGTAACATAATAGTCTTAGCTAAAATCGTTAATGTTAATTTAAATACGTTTGACGGTTCTAAATTCTAACTATATTACGTTAATGTCTCAGAACTTTTTTCAGCAAATACATTTTCTTACAAATAAAAAAATATACGTCGATTTAACCGTCCTTTTTGGTTTTTTTGATGGATTTGTAGTTTCATTTTTTAACCTGATTTGTATAGATGCAATCTCAAACTGCAATTTTAAAATGTCTTGATATCAACGCTACAAACACAATGGGTACGATATACTGTTCCTGTATCTTTGCAAACCAACGTAGCTAAAGTAAATTAATATGTAACACAACGTTTTCCAGGTACAACGGATTCCTTCCGGCCGGCGAGCGCGGTCGGCGCAGGAGCAAGTTCGTATTATACAGACGGCCGCAACCAAACGGCGTGCGTAGGTCGAAACACTACGTTGTGAAGACGCCGCACAGCAGCAAAGCGATACTCGACGCCAGCCAACACTCCATATCCTACACGTTAAGCCGCAGCCATGCTGTCATCGTTGAATACACAGAGGATCCCGATACCGATATGTTTCAGGTGAGTCAGCTTATCTAGCTTCATCTTTATAACTAGATTTTTCAACTTGTATGTACAGTATCACTATTACGTTGAACTAAAATAATAGAAATTATGATGCAATAATAGCATTTGAAGCAAAAATTATATTAGCTATACCTATCTCAGATATATTTTTTTTTTAATTGAGAGAGTAATTTTTATTTAAATGAATTTAAGTGCACTTATACTTAGGTCACCAATTCGGCTCACTTCTTATGCATCTATTATGACCGTTATTCATTTATTATACATACGTCTCCCGTGTATGTCAACGATCCCGATCCCACCCCCGCAAATCGCTTATCATCCGCCAGACACCCCGTGTTTGTTCCGTAAAGTACGACAATATGCCTTGCGATCACAAACAATAGCCACCCCATTTCCAGCCGTTCTGCGTTTCTACGGCTCACTTTCATTTTTACATTTCCAATATTATCTCTATTTTACAATAATTGCAATTTTTAGTCATTCAATTACATGATACAACGTGTTTTGAGATTCCGTCACAAGCTCTTGTTGAATGATCAACATAATTCAATATATATTTTGTTTGGCTTACACGATGTTGTTGAATATTCACTTATGCGCATGTGTATACTAATGAGTACCTAATTGATATGTTTGTATATAATATAACAATGTATATGTTTGCATGATGTATAAAAAATATGTTAATAGAATTTTTGTATTGGTAAATTGCCAGGACGTGATGTAAGTAATAATATAATCAAACGCGCACGTATATTTGTTTTGATCACTGGTTTACGTTATTACATGTGATATAGCGTATCTAATCGCCCATATGGGTTAGTGCCCCCAAGTGAGAACAATGCGTTGGTCCTTAGCAAGATGCGCTAGCATGGACAACGACCCTAGCGCAACATCTTAAGTAAGTGATATCGGACTTGGCTACTCATTGCACCCACTTTTTATTGATACTCGACAGAGTGGTCTTGTGGAACTTTAAATTTACTTTTAAAACTCTCCTAACAGTACTCCAGATTGTAACGATCTGTAGTGTTTTTAAAGATACGATGTTTTAGCAAAACCTGTATGAATTAAGCTGGAATGCAGTACATTAGTAAAAAAAAATCCGTTTCTAAAATAAAGCCGTGTTCACTTTTTATAATTGTCAAACTTTGAATCTTGAAAGTTCGCAAGTTGTGTTCAATTGCGAGCAATTCCTATGGGACGAAGTTCGTTGGCTCTCGGTCGACGCACCGCTCCACATCCTGTTCATTCGATTCCATTTCATTGTTGTCACAAACGTGCAGACCGAACGAATGAAACTTAATAACGTCTCACAATTACAACCTGTTTCCTGAAAGAGATCCTTGCGGTGTGAACAATATGCTTTGTTCATAAACGAATACATTATCTAGATTAAATATTTCGAAAAACACTTGTTTTATCGGCGCTAGCTCTTACACGATAAGAGATGACCGATTTCAAAATTCCCACGACGTAAATACTAGAGCTATGATTGATAACAGCTAAGATAACAATTTTTAAGAAATACATAATCAGAATGGCGGGTTTTAATACTTGAATGAATAAACGGCATCCGCATTTGACGCATGGTTCCTCCGCCTACGGGCTGGTTAATCACGACCCACTAACCCGAAACTAGTTAATGACCCCACCGAATGTTCATTAATAAAATGTTTGTATATTTTTATTCTAGTTTAGATTCGGCGTTAGGAACATTTATTGCCCTGTTTGATATTTTGCAGTATGTATTTTATATCACAAGTTTGAATGAACAATAGCATTTCTGGTTTATTGCCGCTTTAGCCAATTTTTAGCTAAAATTCAGTATTGATAAGCGGGTCAAAAATAATGAATATAGCTTTACTTAGTTATTCTAGAGATTGATCGGTCTAAGATCGCGAAACCTTATATTTTAAAGCGTTTTCCGATCTATAAGACTAAAAGGCCTCATTATGCCTCACCACACCTATGTGTCACCTGTGTCACAATATGGAAATGCGATTAATGATAAATTGACGTAGCATGTGACGTCATGATCCGATTCGCAAGTGGGGGTGTTGTGACGTCAGGGGGGAGTAGCTAACCGGCCCGGCCAAGGACGTCTCCGTGCCGACGGTCCCGCAACATCGCATAATCAATATCTATAAATCAGGTTCTCACTTTTCTAGTCAACTAAACAAGAATATTTTGCCTGTAAGCCATTATTTAATTATGTACCGGTCGTATCAACCCCTGAAGATTGACTAATCTCCTTATTTCATTGTTGAGGCCCCGAGGTTCATTGATTGTAGATTCGCTAAAAATTGAATGAACAAAAAGAACTGATTTTTATTGTGGCTGGATTCTAGTTGGATCAATTGGCTATGCTATGATTGATAATAAAATGCGTTATGGCCTTTTTATGGACAGTGCTAAATTGATAGCAGTTTTTATGTTCGTTTAACCACCAATTAAATTCAAAATTAAATGTACCTATGTGAAGAAAAAAAATATGCGCACATAGTTAATCTGATTGGATTTTTTATTGGATTTTAATACAATTATTGTAATTCTTTCTTGAATAAGAAGTTATTATATAAAAGCGAAAACTATCTGTAAACGTTTTTATGTTTTAATCGTTGGACAAATTGTATGCTACTTGGTTGAATTTTTTATATACCTGGAGACAAATATTCCATGTGGAACTTCAAGGGGCTATGGAGCCTCGGTGTGAGGCTGGAACAAATCTTTAGTTAATCTACCTGTCTGGTGATAAAGTAGCCGAGAAAGGTAGATAATGATCCTTACAATTGATTTGTTTCTATGCCTCATATAATTACCCAACTCTATCCGAGTAAAATCACAGCCATTTTAGTTGGTAGTTAGTTGATGATCGTTTGTTTAAATGATTGCTTTGGCTTGATATTCTCATACAAATACTTTTTAGGTTCTTTCTTAGGTTAGTTCTTTCTCTAGATTTAGCAGAAACTAAATTTAAAATTTTGTAGAATCTATCATCTCCAAAAATGAATCCATGATATAAATTAATCATATTTGATGCATATAGAGTACCAATAGGTACCTTTATAAAAGTTTAATACTGATAAAAGCAAGCATCATGAGAAAAGTTGCTCGATAATTTTCTGGCTGTCGTCCAGCCAGACACGAGCGAAAGTGCACAGAATCTACATTACGAAAATCTCTTCATGAGCCAAAACTTCCAATGTCAATGCTATTGTGACAATTGTGTAATTTTTATTTTCGTGTACTTATGTTGAAGATTGCATTATATAGCATCAGCTGATTCCCGCGTCTTCGGTGCTAGAATAAAAAGAACTCTCTTTTTCTTTTCTTTTACATAAAAAAATATATGCGGAAGTAGTAGAAATACAGTTTCCCATCAATTTCGTAACAGTAATAGACCAAAATCATATAGTTGAATTGATAACTTCCTTTTATGAAGTAGACTGGAAATATTTTACAGATACTTTTACTGTAAAAAAACTGTGAACTTACTTAATGAGCCGAGGTTTAAGATACACGTTAATTTTTATGAATGAAATAAAACCAGAGAAAATAACTATGAGTTGTGTCCTTCATAAAACCAGTTGGAAACGTCACCGTTTGTTATTTCACGGAAGCTTACTATTTTTAATGTATTCACACACTAGTTACAAGTTGTAACTTGTTGTATGTTTGTTTTACTACCAGGATTCGCACCGTAGAATTTCGCCTAAAGTCATTTATGAAAGATGCCTGAGTATAAATATGACCATTTTTAACTTCGTATTTACTTTTGTTTGCTTTCACCGTTTGAGAAAAAAATAAATTCTATGACGTTATTGAATACTGCTATATATTATGTGCAATATGTTTTTACCATTTTACATCGTCAGTAAAGTATCTTTTTCGAGTCAGTGGACAAATTGGAATTTACATTTACTTTTTTTAAATTTGTATTCTTAAAGTTTTGGATTGCACGAAGTTGTCATATCGGTTATCCACACGGAAGGAATGCGCTATAGATATCCTTATTGATACTGCTGGAATCGCATTTAAAACAACCAAGTTTTTTGTTGCATTAAGAAAGTTGTACAAATTTGTAGACTTGTAGGAAGTATTCGAAGTTAATATCTTTTAATTATCCTGAAGAATACCTACTAATGTCGATTCTAGTAAATGTTTTCTAAATGACTTATTGTGTGCTAATGATTGTATATGCGGAATCCATTTTACTGTCTTTTTACAAACAGTGATCGTATAAGCCCAGATACAATATGGCACAATGGCCGTTCCTTAATATAAATTCAAGACCTGTAATTTTTATTTTGGCAGCAAACTTCGACCTATTACAATTTCATTATGGGTACATATTTAATATTTATGTTTAGTTGGTTTTAAGTTCGCTTTTTTTAATTTATGGCGTTGTATATAGTTTATGTCACTTGTATGTGATTTGTCGTGTGAGGTTTAAAGGAGGGTGCAGAGGCGAGACAGTTCATCGGGATTTGGCCCTTCAGCGAATTCTCTCGTTATTCTGTCTAGACGAGTTTAACATTGAACTATGTAATATGAAACAGACGCGGGTCACTTGATTAGAAATATAATTACACGGTAAAAGAACCATTCCCGTTAAACTTATCAACAATTTATCTTTAAAGACCGTTGTACCATAATGAACGAAGTACATAATTTAATGAAAATACTTTAAAGGAGACTGGGGACCACCCGCGACCTCTTTTATGATGATTGTTAGGACTTGAGGTGGGTTTTTGTGCGTATCGATGCTGTCCTAATGATGATATGGAAAGTCCCATATACGTAGGCAGCAGAGTCTAAATGCACTTCCTCGTTAACAAAAAGTTTTGTGTTATAACAATCACGCACTTTTTCGAAAATATAATAGAACAAAAAAAGAAGGTTGTTGAAATATTTAAATTTTTTCATGTTAACGTTACACATTACAATGTTTATTTTTTCAAGTCTGCGAATCCTCTCAAATGCTCATAATGTAGATCGTCATAGGTAACTCTTATAATATGCAGTTGACCTCTGCCTTAACTCAATTTACAATAGTCAATAGCAAAAGACTCGACTGCTGATAAGCGAGCTTCGTTTACGTTAATTGACTGCGTATTTAGTTCCTAATTCCTTAGCACTGATAAGCTAGCATTGTTATTAAACATCGTGTTATTATTGTCTGATTATTTTCCAAAGTACGCAATATTTTTGTAAGATTCAAGCTGTTAAACAAACAATGTCGATAATAATTACATAGATCTTTAGCTCTGTTGCGCACTGGTAAATGAAATAAGATGCATTTTTATTCTGTACGGAATTCTTATAATGAACGCATTTCAAATGATTCTATAGAACGCTGCCATAACGAGGTCATACGTGCTATGAATACTTTGTGCTGCTTTTTGCACGCGAAATATTTGGATTATGCATATAATAAGATTTGAACCAAAATTAATATTTTTATATGGTATGGTAGATGTTTGACATTCTCAGAGAATGTCTTTTTTTTCTAAGTATGCGGTATTCGAAAGAATAGATAACTATCATTCTTTCGATCTTCAAGCACCAAATGGTGATTGATAAAGAGGAGAAAATGTATCATAATATGGTAACGTATCTAATCAGCCTTTTATTTCTCTTATCTAATACAAAAACCTAGACAAAGAATAGACGTCGTCATCCCTTTCAGTTCTTTTTATCGCTACTATATTTTAACAGCCTTGAATTACGTCAACCTCTATATTATGTGATATTATACAGTCTTTGTTTGTACAACAATGGCGAGAATCAGGATAGACCTCCACTCAAGGTAAGGTAACGATAAAATGACGCTTCAAAATTTTTTAACCACAACAATCCTTTTAATATTATTATTTTTCTTTTTTATTCAGTAAATCAATAGGATTTTTGCATCTTCCTACAAGATTTAGGCCATTCAGTAAAACACAAATTATTAAATTTTTAGAAGACTGGCACCCCACCCGCTAGCCTATTGGCATTGTACGCTAGCCAAGTGTACTCCTGATATGTTAAAGTAAATAGTTTAGGCACAGTGTTTCTTTTTCTGTTTATGCTTAGCAATAAGATATTCTCATACAACTAATAATTTTAATGAGTAACGACTAAAGATGACGTGTTCATTCATCATCAATTTTTTTTATTTTTTCTGCTCTTTCGTCGAAATGACCGGTCGTGCTGCTGGGATTCCCGTCCACAAATATTATTTAGAAATGAAAGGATAATATAAGACTTAAATATTTCATAAGAGTTTCAATATGGTTCGTTATAAGGTTAAGGAAGTGTTTTTTCTGGTTTTGTTTATGGATTATGACCGGAAGTGACTTTTCTGGCTTTATTCCTAGGGACTAGGAATCATAGTAAGTAGGGTCATAGTCTATGATCCTACTTTCAGCACACTAATCGTCCTCTGAAAGCGATCAAGCAGTAAAAGCAGACGCCAGATTTGCTTTACCTAAAAATAAAGCAAGTCATAATTCGCTCAGGAAGCATTACTCGAAAATTTCTTAAACCTAGTCCTAGCTGTGTTTCATAAAATCAGTTTCTCGGTTACCCCACCATGTACGCTAAGATAGTAGATACCGGTAGATAAGATAATATTGTTTTATTTTGTCTTTTTCTACAACGTGAAAGTAGGAAAGATTTTATTTTGAACTTTCACTACAATAGTCTAGACTAGGAAGGTTATAGAGTAAAATATCTGGTAGTAACTCTATACCCAGGTAAATAGAAATAGTGATAGTTCAGACACGGCTGGAATCGCGCGGGGTTACCAAGTAACTGTAAAAAAAATTATTTAAGTATTTAAGGAATCGTTTTGACGTAAACCGTGCGATTACGTCTGAGGGATTATTTAAATGTCATGTCGGTGAACAGGAAATTTAAATTTTCGATGTCGTTCGGAAATTGTATATCTATGTAATATGTTTTTGATATTCATCATGGAGTAAAAGAAATTTTTTTAAGTCTAAATTTAATTTTAAGTTAAGCTATTTATCCTGTACCACAACGAGACTCGAGATTGATTTTAAAAGGTGTACTTAAGAAACTAAACTTTTAAATAAAACCTTTTAATAACGCCGATAAGCAAGTTATTTTATCTCAAGAGAACTTCAGTCCCATCTACCCGTAGTAATAGATCAGCATATCAAACTCTTGAGCTCTAAAGAATATTCTTTTAATGTTCAACACTGGAGCTAGTGACCCAATTTGCCTCTTAGTATCATTTATGCGACTCGTTTCACGTCTGTTAAGTCAGCCTTTTCAATTTCCCCGCAGCTTTTCATTGTATTTAATACATTCTCAGCGAGGAAGCATATTGACGTTGTCAGGGTTAGTGATTCTGAGGGTACAACAAAACCATATTTCCCTTCCATCATATCTGTGTCACGTGTTCCATTATGTTCAATATGCTTTCTGTTATAGAAGCGATTTGAAAAGTTCTAGTTTAATAAAGCCTGTCATGTATTTAACTTGAATTGGACATGTTAAACTGACATAGTAGTTTTCTTTGTTACGAATAACTAAGTTTATAACTAGGTAGGTATATAATATTTAAGAAATACTCAGTAACAGTTATACCATCAAGACGTATCTAATTACATATCATTAAGACTAAAGCCAATCCGTTTTTGATAGGGCCTATTAAATACTAACCGTCACCGTAATTTATTTGTATTTTGTATTTAATGTATGATATAAACGAGGAAAACATTTGTGTCTAGATTTTATTTCAAAGAATTTAATCGTTTTGTACGATTTAATTACGAATCGAAACAGTTTAATTAATACCTTCTTTATCAATTCCAAACAGATTTTCCAATACTCGCTGACCTCCGATTCATTATCACTAGAATAGATGTGAATTCACACTAAGTATCTATTAAAACTGGACATATTGCACAAAGGAATCTAAACCGTTATCCACAGAAATTTGGAGACGTCAGTGCTTAATGGAGTTTTTACAAAATAACCAAAATTAATAGCAGGTAGAGAGTAACAAATTTGGATTTTCTAGGAAATCAAGAAGGCGCATCTGTCTTTAACAGAGTTGCACCTTTTTCGGCTTGTTAAGTGACGGGTGTCTGGCGCCATTCCTGTAATTCTATTCATCAAGCCTCTAAAAGCTTTTGACAATGATGGCGAAATATACGAGTCTTACTTTTTCTCGTTTAAGATCCTGTTTGATTAATGGTTTGTAGTCGAGAGAAAAATGTACAATCCCTTTAAATAAAATTTAAAAAATATAACAAATATATATAATATTTTATTTTCTAGGAAAAAATGTGTTGAAAACTTTTTAAAAGAAGCTTTTTGTATTGGCTAGTAATAGTCTGGTCAGACAGCGGGCGAGTCGGGACGCTGGCGCGATCTAATGTACCAATTACTATAGTAGAGGTCACACAGAGGACGACACATCGTGGAACGTGGCTTGTCAGAGACCCGCCGACGTTCCGACCCCCCGCTGTCTGACCAAACCATAAGTCTTCTTGAGACAAATCAATGAATACAAACTTGGCAGGGTTTTATGTTCTTATGGCCACCATAGTAAAATACCTTACATTATTAAAATCCTGTGACCCCTAGATGGGGCAAACCGCAAAGGGCGTCTATTGTGCTCCGCCATCTCGTCCTGTCTTGGGCCACACGTTTGACCTCGCTCCACGTCATCCCAATGTCTATAAAAAATGTCTAAATAAAAATAAAATCTTATAAAAAGTATCAATCCCCACGCGCCATTTTCATTATTATAAAATAAAGTTTATAATGTTACCCTAAAGTAAAAAAAACCACTACGTTAACAATTTTCATATATAATAACTTTATAACCCGCTCAGCACGCTAATAATGAATTCTCATACAACTTTGTGACCCGCTCTCGGCGACGACGATAATGACGTCTGTTCTGCCTCATTATTAAAAAAAGCTATGACGTATTTTCCAAGCAGGTATAGTACAGTATAAAAGTATTTTTAACCGACTTTCAAAAAGAGAGGTTATCATTCGACGCGTATTTTCTAGTTTCTCCAGTTGTTTTTGAGCTTACCTATTCATTACAAACAAAAATGCATACGTTAAAAGAAAAACCTCTATAATATTAGTCATGATTAGTTTAATTACTTAAATTTTAATGTTGCGTCTAGAAGAAAATGATGTCGTTTAGTTGAAAATCAGTTCTGATTTTCGTGACATGGTCGTTGGAATCGATTTATTGTAACGGGTTCTTCGCAAAAAAGTAGGCGAACCGTTAGCTCGGTTTGGCCAGTGATAATATCATTGTAAGATCTGTGATTTACTCATTCATTGTTTGAACTAAGGAATATTTCATCTTCACAAGCGTATGAAAGTACCTAGTCTTCGTCAAGTTGGTGTAACATTTCGTATATGTTAACGGAAATGTATGTAATCCGTCACTGTATACAGTTCCTAGGAAATGTATGTAATTCCTGAAATCCTATACATTATATCGGTATGTTTAGGTATGTATTTTGAAAATTTACTGAAGACACACTTTATTTGCATATAATACTCCTGTTTATATTATAAAAAGAAAAAAATTGTCTTTTGTTTGTAATAAATAAACTCAAAAATACGGGACCGATTTAAAAAAAAATCTTTTAAAGAAATCATCTCAGAATCTTTACTTAGTGGCATAGGCTTAGTATAATACACAGGATGAATTCACGAATAAAATATAAGCTAGAAATCTTTTTATATGCATATATTATACGCATTTGTTGCTAAATTTTTAATGGATTTGCGCAAACATGGGACATGGATGCTCCTTACATATGAACTTGCGGACATCAACTGGCATTTTATAAAAAACAAGAAGTACATTAAATTCTGTTTCTGTTTTTATCTTCATGCATGTAGAACGGCGGATTGTTTTGGTTATCACGCATTACGTTTTCAAATTAGTTTTGCTCTGGCAACTTTAATTATTACATTTAAGAGAAAGTTTAATGTAATGTTTTATCGTGCTTATATAAATCGTAATAAAGCCGTATTAAAACTGTCATCCCCAATTTTTAACTTCAATGTCACGAAAAATCAAGCTTCTGATTTAATTATAGTTTTATTTATTATGTGCTCTTAGATTGTGTTCTTGATGAAATTAAAGTGGTTCGGAATATTTACAAACCTTTCTTGGGCAGACAGCTTTTTAAATTTGGTGCTAAAATGAAATATTGCAATTTATGATTTCAAAAATTCTATAATTTTTAGAAAACTTTAAAATTTAAATGTTTTGTTGGCAGTGAAACGATATTGCGTGTCTATTTTCAGACCTTTTTTGATAGCTTTGACGCTTGACATAATATAATTTCAATATAATACTTAGGTACTTAGAAATAAGATATTCAAACTTTGAATTAAATAAATACATATATTAAGACTTTAAACAATCGTTGTTGTTGAAATAATCACGCCTCATATTCTATTATTGGTGCTACGAATTTATAATTATTTTGATAACGAATTTCTAACAAAAACAATGTGACCACTCTAAGATAAGTTAAAATAATTATTTTTCATACAATCATAAAATTGATTGTAAGAGAGATGAAAAAGATGTTGAAATTTTAGAACAGTGTATTGTTGATATAGAATTTATTAATTTAAGATGTTAAGGAGATTTAATACAACGAAAATTAACTCTTAAAAATAATTCTTATGCTCAGTTTTCAAAATTGCCTGTTTGACTAGAAACTAGTATGCACTAATTGACTGATTGGAATTTATCATAATTCCAAGCAGTCGTGATGGCGTTTTTATAAATCTGATGTAGCAATTGCCTTGTTCCGTTGCCAGCTCTTGTCAGAACAGGGTTTATCCAGACATGAAATGGCATGGCCTTATAATCATTTAACTCACATTCTCTATAAACGAGTCACGCGATGTCCACATGCGAATATATACATAACTTATATGTTATTCTCGATAAATCTTACTTAAATCGATTTACAATTTTTATACTTTTCTGTGTCTTCGAGCTTTATCGCTCAAAGCTGAGCCGTTTTGCATATTAAGACGGTCTTGGCTGAGGGAAAGAATATTGGAAAGTTTGTCAAATCATATACATTATCATCCTATTTCTCGTATAATAATATAGTAAAATTTTAAACCAGTTTTAATGATGGTGGATGAAGATGGTAATGAAGATTAGAGAACTGACACGAAACTTTAATAATACTATTTCTTGTTTTTTGTGCAAAGAAAACTTATTATTGAAAAAACCTAAACATGTATTTGCCTCATAATTTAATCTAAAAATATTTTTTCAAAAGTAATAAACGCGTCGAATGTTACCTCGACCGATATTTAAATGGCTTCTTTGACACAATAGAAAACGTAAACGGCTTAATGGATTTTAATATGATGGGTGTTCTTGAACACCCTATATTAATTGTGGTGACAGAATATTTAATCCCACGTTCTTTGAGGTATGGTATTAGAGGCTTAGGACATTTCTTATATACAAAGCATAGAAGTCAACGATTAAATGCGCCTAAAATTCTTCCCATATAGATGTATAACGTCTTATAACGACGTCGAAATGTTGCCATGTTACAAAATCTATTACGTTATAATTGTCACTTGGTCGACTTTCGATGAAACAGTTAATGATTTTAATTTTTTAATAAAGATATGTTCTATCTATATATTAATACGTGAAATGAAAATACGTTAGAAATACATTAAACGAATTAAAAGAAACATTACACACACTACTGCTTGAATGTCACACAACACACACACACATACCATAACTTACTTACTTTTGAATTATGGTCTAATTATGGTGACCACAAGAATGGTATAGTAAGATAACTGGGCGATGTGCATACGAGATTCTTAAAAAATAGGGTGGCTGTAAAAACAATACAGGCTGAAACGAGAAGAATGTTTGTCTGTATGTTTGTGATACGGTTTTAGGTGTCGTATTTTTGCTAGTGTAACTTGAACATAAAATTAATTGTCTTAAATCTTTTTTATGTTATTTTTTAATATTAATTCGGTGCTTTTTAATGCCATTTTTGGAACACGAGTTTACTTGACAGTGGGAAAGTCTGCCTTTAATGATGCGCAGTCAACGAATTTGTATCTTTAAAATTCCCATTTTTAATATAACAGTTTAAATAATAATTAATAAGTCAGTCGAGTGAGAAATATATTTTATCAACATCAATATTGGCTGGTTAGATCGTCATTTCGTCAAAAAACGTAGAATTTAATTTCGTAATCATTATTATATCATATCACCTATTAGACGTATAGTCAATTTGATTTCCGCAGCTATAGGTACGTAATGTATGAAAATTTTGTTTCAATTAATTTCTTAATTATGTCAATGAACGTTCGTAACAGAAATTTACACACCTAAAAATATAATTTACACGTTATAATAATTATTTTAAATATTTAAATTTAAAGTAGGTATGCACCTACATTAAAATACCGGAATATATAATAAATATAACTGACCTTTATAGAAATAGCCGTTACGCTTTGGCCATGTCTTGGAGACTTGAAGGTGTTGTCGAGGCTAAATTATACCAAGTACAGTAAGACTGAGGAATCGTGATCGCTCTGAACTTCTATTTAATTACCTACAGTCATGGGCCCAATTAATGCTCCTTGCATTTCGTTTGAGAAAAACGCTTTATTCTAAATAATATTGAAAATTGTGAAAGAGCTTAGTCGAAAGTATAAGTACAAGGCAATCTATCTCTTTTTTGGCAGCTCACAAACCATTGCATCCATTTTGAATTGTATTCGAAAGAAATATAATTCTCTATTTTTTGAACACATTTCTTTTAAATTAATTTGGTGCGAAATTACTATTCTGTGAAAGAAATAAAAATTCAGGTAAAGGTTTTGATGTATTTACATAGTAGTTGACAATCTAAAGAAATGGTATAATTGTTCCACGTTTTATGCATAATGCAAGCGTTTCTTTTTGGGAACAAGATTTTTGAAAAGAATAAATTATGAAGTTATTCCTTATTCACTTCCTTTATGAATATTGAGTTTCTTAAAATGTTAATTAGTTCTCCTTAAATCTGCGGTATACTTGGATTTTTTTTGCATCGCAAATATATATCCTCAAAATTTTAAGAAATATATCGGATAAAAAAGGAACTTGTTCCTATATCACCCTCTCAAAGCCTACAGATTTTGTTATTAATTTTTTTTTTCAAGTTAGCAAACAAAGAAACCTTCACATAAGAAACTACAATGACATTCTGCATATATATATTGTGAATTGTCTTTCTTTGTATATTAGTTTTGATAAACCGATGATCATAAAACTTCTTATTCGATCATCCCATGCCCACTGAATGGCCACGAGGGCTATAAATTGAATGAAAAGACATATTATGACAGTCATCTGTGAATATATTTATGAAAATCTGATATATGTACACAAAATATTACCTTGTTTAAGAAAAATAGCGATAGTCATAAATTTAATATTAGGAATAAACTCGCTGTTGCCACTTTTATAATAAACTCCCAAGTGATATGCTTAAACTGTCAATAAATATAAACACAATTAAAAGAAAACTTTATAAAAAAGATTACTATAAAATAACGGATTACTTACAGGTAGATGATAAAAGAGCTTGGGATTGAGCTTGCTCTAACTCTGTCTTAATAAAACCAAATATTATAATTTTTGTAATAATTATTTTTATAAACTACAGAAGTAAGAAACTACTAAGAATAACTAAGAAGAAGAAAAAAATTGACGATTCAAAATGATCAAATTGATTTCACTTAATAAAGATAATTTGACTTTGACATTATAAATTAGGTGGAAAATGTTAACTCTTATCATGTTGGTGATAGGATAGTTTGCAAAGAATAAATTACAACCTTGATAGCTTTGTAGTCGTTTAAAGAGAAATGTAATCTATACGACAGCTTTCGGATGTGACGTCTCTTTCTGAACGTATCTATAATATCCCTTATAGGTGTAAAAGCCTCGCAGTTTCCCCGGGAAACTATCAGAGCGGTGCATTCACTCAGCGGAAACGAGTGACGTAATATAACCTTCACACTCGTCGCCCATCGGAGCCAATTGCTTGAGAATTAAAATTATTCGTGGACAACCTTGAAGTGAATATTGCATTATGGATATTTGAAGAAGTTTAAGTAATTAATAGAGGTTATAACTTTCAAAGATTTAATTTTTGTAATAAAAATTGTACAAGACAACGGAGGGCCCATTGTTTTGTAAGGTGATTGGTCATGATTGTGTTGTGCGTGACTTCATGTTCATTGATTGAGGATCCATTGAGACAGAGAGAGGAACTACAGATTACTAGTACATAGTACTTTAGTGTAGAGAAAACGGGTTACTTTTAAGTGATCACTTTTAAGATAATCCGATATTTGTAGCTTGGTAGGATTTTGAGGATCCGAAGTGTTAAAAAAATTTAATTATGGGTACATTTCAGACAAGTATTCGATGTATAGAAACAGGTATATTAGTTTTTAGTTATTATATAGTTTTTAGTGTATATTTTCAAAAATATATTTGATTGCAAAACTTATAGCGATTTTAAATTCTATTAATTCATGGTGAAAACGTTCTTCTTAAAAATGCATTTTCCTTCAGATTAAATTTTAACATTTAAAGTATCGCATCTCAAATAAATATTATAAATGCGAAAGTTTGTATGTTTTTTTTGTTTGTAACTGAATCACTCTTAAACGGCTGAAAGTATTTGAATGAATTTGGCACGCAAATAGAATATGCTCTGGATTAACATACCTATAGAGTACTTATTATATTATTACTTATATATTACCGGTAGTATGTTCCTGTAGGATAATTAAGAGATACGACTATTCTATAGGCTATTTAACATCACGATACGACGAAATTAACGCGGGTGAAACCGCGGAACACAACTAGTCTCAAATAAATAATATAAATCTTTATATTTATAAATTACGTGTCATGTTGTTTGTCCGCGATGGACTCCTAAACTACTTAACCGATTTTAATCAAATTCGCACACCGTGTGCAGTTTGATCCAACTTGAAAGTTATTAATTTATTGCAAATTCGTTTCCTCATACATTTTCTATAAGTGAAGTCCCGTGTCCCCTAGTGGGGTATGGGGCAGATGCAATTCACATCTGTTTCACTGATCGATTTTTTCTTTAAGGGCAAGTAGGTGATCAGCCGTCTATGTCCTGCCAGACGAAGTTCGCGGGGTCCACTAGTATTATATAAAATTTTAGATAATTTTATAGTATATATATACAAGTTAAAAAGTAAAGTCATCTTTTCAAATTCTCTTATGGTTTTTCCAATGTTGTGTTTCATGCATGGAGGTGGTCACGACCCTCACGCGTGTCAGATAGGAATATGTAAACACATTTATCACAGCCTTTCTGGGAATTTGGGTAATGTGAAGTCACGTGTAGGAAAATTGAGAAAAATATTAGAAGGGGTGTGCGTAAAATATGAATCGAGTAATTTTGAAGAACCTCGCAGATCTTATTTCTCAGAAAATTGATAAAAATGCATCTACTGTATGATAATATACAACGCTACTATGTCCCCGTTTACGGCTGGGTCGTGTATTGATCAACCGTCTCATAAATTATTATAATCTACGTGTTTTTCTCAATGTTGTGCCTTATTCATAAAAATTTAAAACTTTCAAACCGATTCGTAATTTTTGAATACCACTGGTAATCTACAACCTTCTTACTTAATATAATAATTTTCAACTTCAGGGAGGTAAAACGGTAAACTTTAATCAAGGTTTTTATTTATACGTTAAATAATAAGAAATCTACCACCACTTGCAATATTTTACGTATACGATAAAGTATTTTACGTTTAGATGAATATTATGTAAAATATTTTATTCTCTTATTGACGATCTTATCGTAATAAAAATGTACTATGACTTCAACGATCTTTAAAATAGATATCACATTGACAAAATCAGCATTGAATATATTTTATGGCCTCTGGTAAACTTACTTATTAATTTAGATCGATGGTGTGTAGTGGTGAATACACTGTGATTTAATAGTTACATATTGGTAAAGATTAATCGACTTGTTTCAGATTGGCCGTTCGTCAGAGTCGCCAATCGACTTTGTCGTCATGGATACAGTCGCCGGTGACAAGACAGGTGATACCAAAGTATTGCAGAGCACCATATCACGTTTCGCGTGTCGCATCATTGCGGACCGCAATAACGTCAACAACTGTCGCATATTCGCCGCGGGCTTTGACTCGTCTAGAAATATCTTCCTTGGGGTATGTATTTTACTTTGTATTTAACTAGCTTTTACATGATTCCATCCGCTGTTTGGATCTGAGCTTTACCAAAGTACTCGCGTACATTATTTATAATTTATAGCTTACGAGTTATTCCTAAGTATATTCTAATCTACTCTCATATTGCACTTATTTCCAAGAAGTGCTTCTTGCGTGACAAAGCAATAAACTTGATTACAATTTTTCGCATTTATGATATTAGCAGGAAGTTGGACCAACATAAGCAATTACCGCACAAACCCTCCTTCATTATCTAATAGTACATTGTGCATCAAGGGGAGAAAGTAACCGCTTCTGACCGAGGGCGTAGGCCTTAATACACGCGAGATTGGAATCGCCTTGTCTCTCGAGTGATACATAATGCTTTAAACTACACCTACGAGGAAAATAAAATACAATTAATTAAACCGTAGATGCATTAGACGGAAAAAAAACGCTCAGGTGAAGGAAAAAAGTTTATGTTGAAAAATTTTAAACGACAAGCTTTTTGTATTCGCTAGTAAGTAAGACAAATCAAACGAGCTCTAACTTTATAGGGTTGCAATGTTTTACTACAGAGTTCAGCACGTTAACAATTAATTTTCATATAACTTTGTGACCCGCTCTCGGCGATGACGACAATGACATCTGTTCTGCCTCTTTATTACAAAAGCTATGACGTGTTTTCCAAGCAGGTGTAGTATAAATTATATGTTCATTTAACCACAACCACTAGGTATTCCTGAACGTAATCCTATTAGCCATTTGAATTTTTCTCTCCGTTGAAAATAAGGTATATTTTACAAAGAACTGTGTTTATACCCGGATATCGTGGTTTGTAGTATCATTCCCAACCGTAATTAGAGCCAGGGTTAGCTCCCCTGAGGCTTCGTTCAGCTTATAGAAATGTGATCTTAGAGGGACTCAATGTTGACTAGAGGAAATACATCTTTGGCTGTGAGTGCATCGATTTTATTTAACATTGGCCGTGTGAGTTGTTTTTCTTATTGCTCGGTCTTGTCTATGAAGTCTGAATTTCTAAATCTTTTAAGAAGAGATAAATTCAGCTCAGGAAAGTTACAGGACAAAACTTAGTCGATTTCATTATCATTTAAAGAAAACTGAAAATTTATTAGCATATATACAACAACATTCTTCGTTAATTTTTCCTTTTTTAATACTCATACAGTAAATAAACTACACTATAAAATTATGTGTTGACAAATAACGATAAACATTTTTTGTAGATTTTGTTATACAAGAATTATATTCTAGTTTATAGATGATAACTTGTACATTTGCTTTGATTTATCTAACAGTCTAATTCGTTCGTTGATTTGTAAAGGTAATTGACTACTGAATTGTTTTAACTTTTGCCAGACATTGAGCTCGATAAAGATTTGGTTTTACAGTCAATAACAATAAAGTTGCAAATTACAGCCTGTGTGTAACGTTGTCAAAAAAATATATAATATAGAGTTAAAGTTTTCAGTCTGATTTGGATAAATTTTAGTAATTATAGACCACTGAAAATCTAACTAAGTTATGCGCGTCAGTTTTCACTATGGATTTTTATAGGTTTTTTACCGTTTGAAAACTGATAGCCTCATAGTGTTGCATGCTTACAATGCGGCGCATTTTTCATACAAATATTCAAGACTTTATCGAATAATATTTTACTTATTTCTAATTCTCAAATTTATTCTAATTTTCAAAATTAACGATTTCAGGAGAAAGCAACAAAATGGTCTGAAAACCACGAAATAGATGGTTTGACAACGAATGGCGTGCTAATAATGCACCCGCGAGGCGATTTCTGTGGGGGCAGTGCCACCTGTGGCCCTTGGCGTGAAACATCAGTCGGAGGCGCTGTATTCTCACTTAGGGAGAGCCGCTCTGCGCAGCAAAAGGTATATTGCAACCCAAAAATAGGTTACTAAGCAGAAACAGGATGCAAAAAATTACCCCAGAGAACAAACACAGTATGACAATATTACAGAATATTAAAAATATCGATAGATGCATTGTCGTCGTCCATATATGCATTTGGTAAAAATCAGTTATACAGATTTTTATTATTAGATAATTATTACATGGAACTATGTAGGTACTGTTGTTTATTTCCTTAACTTAGTTATTTTTGAGTCGGAGATGGCAAAAGAGTGCGCATTAAACATTCTGATTTGCAAATACAGTAATGACAACGATTAGCATTATTATCTAACTAATAAAACAATGATTATGTAATAATTAATACATGACGGCAATTATATGTAGATAATCCTTTGAATAGGTACTACTGAATACATTGTTCTAATGTTTTTACTAGAAGGATTTTTTTATCTAAATATTACCTCAATTGATCACGCATTAAATTTTCGAGGTTTATAAGACTGAAGGTTGGTTTGAAGCCCGAAATGTGTGACGATAATTACACATTTCGAGCTAGTATTAGTAATGGAGTATGCTCATTAGGAATGCCGGCATAAAACTTTTGAAATAGTTTCCAAATAGCAAAATTTGAGCTTGTTGATTTTGTGTTGTTTAAATTTTTGTTTTGCCATTAAAATTTTCGTTACGCTATTGTTGCACAGGGTCTACCTTGTCAGGAGGAAACGAATGTACTACGAGATGGGACTATGATAGATTTATGCGGGGCAACACTTTTATGGCGGAGCGCGGAAGGACTGAAAAACTCACCGGTAAGGAAACTTAGTGGCGAATTAAGACTAAGAAAAACTAAACACGTGCATAGGGGCATGCGCGCATAGCGTACTACTGTTTCCGCGTCAGTTTCCTGCTTCTAGAACACTCATCGGTTGCTTGACTAAAGCTCGACATTTAATGGAAATTTACCAATTTATATACCTACTTTTAACCGACTTCAGGAAAGGACTGTATTTTTGTATGTTTGTTACTACAGAACTTTCGACTGGGTGAACCGATTTTGATGACACTTTTTTTCTTTGAAATTTGGAGCTTCCCGTGTGGTCCCACTTAAATTTCATCCAAATTTGTTTTTAAGAGTTACAATTTGAAGTCGGTTTTTTTTTGTTAAAATTATTATAGAAAGTGCCGCCTCGGCGATAGCCCTTCAGTTTATTCAGCTTTTACTCATCACTGCAACGTGATCTATTTGTGACAGTGTTGGATAGGTTGGGGCATATTTGCTTACTTTTCCAAGTAAAGCCCATCACAGACTTAGATATAATAAATATTGATAAAGGTACCTTAATATAATATAAATATGTAAATTTCATAAAAAAATTGATTTAAAATCTATTAAATTTAAACCTAACTTTTTCTGTAGACAAAACGCGACCTAGAAGCGCTAGTGGATGAACTAAACGCCGGCCGACCGCAATGCCCCGTCGGACTGAACACTCTTGTTATACCGCGAAAGCTGTCTTCGGCGCACCAAGACCTCAATCAGCCCTACGTATACCTTAATTGTGGACATGTTCAAGGTAATTTTTAACTTATTAATCAAGCAAAGTAATACAAATAACAAAAAAAAAGGAATATTTCTAGATATATGTGTATAGCTGCCTCAATTTAACTAACATGTAGTTTTTAGTGTTTAATATGTTTATAGGTTAGTTTCTTCTTTAGGAAGGGAATTTATAATTCTAGGTAAAACGTAGTTTAATAATTTTCTTTTTTTTTTGTCGATGTCGATATATCGTGATATTAGTAGTAATAGAATCTGAGTTCGTAAATTGAAAGGTTTTTTTACACTTTTATATATGCCTTTATGAATAATACAGCAAGGCTTTGACAACTCAGAGTCGCGACTTACATTTTACTAGATTTTTAAACATTTATTTTACTTTGCAATGAAATTAAGCTTTAGTCTATTTTAATTTTACTTTGTAAACTTATGGACGCAGTTTTGGACTTGTTTTCAGTTAGGGACACATTCTTAAACAGTCTAAGAGACTTATCGTCTAGTATATCTCTTAGGCTCGATCGTATGAATAGATTTTTTTGACTATGACTTCTTTTTCAGGCGAACACTCTTGGGGTGCGGAGGGCAGCGAAACTGGTGTCCGACGGTGCCCCATGTGTCTGACAGCGGGACCCGTGGTACGCGTTTGTATGGGAATCGAACCCGCCTTTTACGTCGATTCGGGCCCTCCGACGTACGCTTTCAACCCTTGTGGACATATGGCTTCAGAGCGCACTGTCAAGTGAGAATTTTGAATTTTATAACACCCATTATTCGCTTGACTGGAACAGAATCTTTCCACGTGATTTAAAGCCACTTTTATAAAGTAAAACGGTTTAGAATATACATATGTAATTATTTTCCCTGGAATCGGATCCAGGTCAAATCGTGCCACGGGCATTTAATTTCAAAAGCATTCCTTACTATGGAGCTGGTTGTCAGCTAAATTTATTTGCAATAAAAATGTATGAATAAAAAATTTGTTGATTCTTGGATGTTTATCCATGTTTTGTGTTACAAACACTACTTAAATTGAATATAATTATTTCACATTTAGATGGTTACTTTATCAGCAAATAAATTATTTTAAAAAATAAGACAGCTTCAACACGAAGGGAGTCTGCAGGAAAAAACTAGTAATAATAACAGATGTGCTGGATAACTTGTAAAAAAAACCATTTGTGGAATTTTTGGCTTGAATAAGACTTTTTATGTAAATCATTTTAAAAAATTAAAATATACTCAGATACTGGGCAACGGTGGACATTCCGCACGGAACCAACGGCTTTCACGCGATATGTCCGTTCTGCGCTGCGCCCCTGCAAGGCACACCTGGTTACGTGCGACTCATATTCCAGGACAACCTCGATTGATTCTCCATTCGAAAGGTACAGTTGTTAAAAGCTATGTTAAGTGATCGAAGTGCCAAATATATTATAGAAAGGAGGAAAGAACATTTAGTTAGCCTGCAAGCTAAAATACATAAATTTTCTTTCGTTCTAGACTCGAATCATCGAGTTTGACCACACTTTATCGCGATCCGTTGTTAACTAAATACAAACCGAAACGGACATGAGAACATAAACGATAAATTGAATAATAATTATAATAATTGGGACAACTCCCATACAGTGCTCTGATCCCAAGGTAAGTAGCTGAAGCACTTGTGTTATGGTAATCAGAAATAACAAGGGTACCACAATAAATACATATATAAAACATAAACAACCAAGACTCGGAAAAAACATTCGTGGTCATCACACAAATTAATGCACCTACCGGGATTCGATCCCGGGACCTTTTAATTAAGAAGGCAGGAGCACTACCAATTGCGCCAATCGGTCGTCGATGAACAATATCCAAGTTTAGTTAACGTGGTCATAGATGGTCAATAAAACAGATGCAGGAAAGTATGTCTCATGCTTTACTTGGAGACAAGGCGTGAGTGTTTAAATAAATAGAAACGTGTGTTAATTTTAGATTTGATAATAATAATATTTTTTGTAATAAATATTAAGAATTCCAATGTTTATAATTGTTTTATCTCTTTCAGGTTCTCTTATATCGAGTATAGAGACCATTAAGAAGAAACACAGCAGTTTATCGTTTTTAAATATTAGTTATGACTGCCCTCAGTTTATTAAGCGTATTTTCATGATTGAATTCATACACAAAAACCGTACGGAATCTCATTTTATTTTAATAAAGGATGCTTTTGGTGATACATAATATGTAGAAAAATATAGTACAAACATCACTTGCCTTGTATTAAAAATATGTTTTTCGATGTCTTTAATATAGCAACAATAGTTTTAATACCAGAGGCATCCAACATTTAAAGTATTTTTTTATTGTCTCACCTTCGAACGAAAATTTTGATAGGTCTTATGCAAAATGTTGACATATCTGATTCGAACTTTTATTTGACAAATTTGAGCTAACAATATATTCTTTACTTGAATGATGAAATTCGTATTGATTTGAGACTCATTATATCAGCTTACTCAGCTCACTTCTTTATGTCCATCTTTGCAAAAGTATGTTTTGAACGCGACACATTTGTTTCTTAGTTTTTTATTCATAAACATTGCTTAAACCTTACCAAATGAAGGTCTAAATTCCTTTTTTTATATTATGTAAACAAAACAAAAAAAAGTAATAATATATGTGTAAAATCAGGTTTTTAGAAGTAAGCCATAGTTTTCATCACACTATCAGCCAATCAGTGGATATTTGGCATACAACATACTATGTAAAGATGGAAGTAAAGCTCTCCATCTGTGGGTTTGAGTCTCAAAGTCGTTACAAATACTGTCACCGTTCTTCATTCAAAAATACACCTTAGTGTAAGAGCAATAACTTCAATATTCTTTTTTCATTAGGAATTTCAATATAAATAAGCAGTAATGGAATTTCTTTTAAATTTCGTTCCCTTAATAATATGATCAACGATTAAACAACAAAGTGTACATTGGAACAACTGTTCCTTATCGTTTTCATATATTCCTGACTACGAAATGTATTTAAGTAATGTAAGATAAGCTTTGTATATTGCTCTCAGAATGGACTATAACATTTTCTGAAGATTATTTTGCTAACCGAAAGTGTATTATGAAATGTAAATATAAGTTTAATTTATGTTATTGTGTGGCTTAAATTTAGAGCATTAGTTCCTTGGAATTTCAATGATGGTTTAATATAAGGTTTTAAATATGAAATTACAATATGGGGCAGTAAATACTATTGGGTGTAAGCCTAAGGTCAGAGTTAAATTAAATTGTTTATACATATATTAATACAGATTTATAGTGTACAAAAACTTCTATAATTATTGCATCATAAATACTGTTATTTCAATGTGTGTATAATATAGCATGTTGTATCTTTACCTGTAAACAAGGCGCTTTTAAGAACATATGCAAATTCAACAGTATTGAAAGATCATAAACCATACGTCATTGTCAAACTAAAAGAATAATTTCTATTGTAACGCGTCAGTCCGTAAAAATTTGAACTTATAGTGAGCCACGGACAATTTTGACTGTAAGCATAAATTGACCCTTAACATATAAGGGAAATCAAACTATTATTTAAATAAGATTCTCGATGACGATTAATGAAAAATTAATCGACGAAAACTGTATCGAAGTTACAATGTGTCATAAAATGTATGTCAACGCCATCTTGGTATTAACTAAGATGAAGTCGTATACCGTATTTGTTTGCTCATCCATTTCTGATGCAATAATCTTAAGATATTTTTTTTAATGAGTTAAGCAAGTAAATGAAAATGCGTGATTGGTTTAAGCCGTTTCCGGTTTGTTTTGCGATTTTTTTCTTCTTTTATTTACAAGCATTCTTAGGCAAGCAATTTTAAGACATAATGTAACAAATTTGGTTTGCAAATTAAAAATTAACTCAGTCAGAAGTAATATACTTACCTTTTGTTCTATAATCTGAGAGAACTAAATTCATGTTCGTAATATAACGATCTCATATTCCGAGTTTTTAAACACCGATATATTTGCATCTAGTTAATGAAATTGTATATACATAAGTTAGATCTAGATTAGCTTACATTTGAAAATTAGTTTTTGTACAATTTGAAACATAGTAGACGTAGAGTTGATCTTTGATTTAATATTTTGCTGTTGTGGTATATAATGTATATGGGTCTTTATTTGTTTCAAGTCTTCTTTATTAAGTACCTAACATTACTAGAGTGAACAGTGAGACAATATTGTAAGTATATCGGAAAGTTTTTAATAATTTGTAATGGTGTTGCCATAACCAGCTGTCCACAATTAATTTTCAATCTCAATTTGATTGTTTCAATGGATATGGTATAGCCCTGCTATGTAGGCATTACTCTCAATTTCTTTAAGATAATATGTTAAAGCAAAAGTGATAAAATTGTAGCTTAGTGTACTTTGGCCCTTGCAGTTAAATAGATATTATACCTAATATGTATTCATAAAATCTACCTTCAATTTAGTGTTCATTTAGCTTTTAATCAATTTTATTTTACGCTTCTGTGTTTTGCAAAGATTGTTTGTTTAGCACTACACATGGTTATGTCACATCGAACTACTGAAAATGGTAAAAGTGCTGGTTTTTATAGAACTATTTGAATTCGTAAACCTTAATATTATCGTCGTATATACTTGAGGTTGATACATTCGTTTTCAAAACTTAGGTCTCAGTGACAGTTTCAATACTAGATGATAAGCTTCACTTAAATGAGAATAATTGAAACATTTCTTAAAACACTGTTATTCTTAAAAATAATTGTATCAATAAGCCTATTTTATAGGTTTTGTCTCGACATTCGTAACTTGAAAGAGAGTGATAAAACATATTATTACTTAAATGGCTTATGGTGTTGTAGATACATATTTTTTTATTAATAAAACAGTTAAATTTTATAGAAAAAACTAGCACCTTTACCATCAGTTTTTAGAACTTATTTGATAATTATTGACCGAAGTGACACAACCTCTTAATATTAGTCGTAAATAAGAACTGAATGCTAGCCTTAATTTTATTTATGATAAGTGCTAAGTCAATAAAACACTCTTTTGAGTTAGAAAATTATAATGTTGTTTATATTTCTTACAATACTTTAGCTTTGAAATATATTAAAATCAATATGGTAAAATTAAAACATTAACTCTATTATTTTATCTAAAATTCAATGAATAACTGGAATTTTTAAAAAGATTTAAATACAAATATGGTTCATGTGTGATATGTGATGTTAAACTTGAAAAGTAAAGTACTCGTAAAGAATTCTTAAATATAACTATTATATATTATTTCTAAAAGGATTATGTAGTGTAACGGAAGATTCTTACAATTATGTATTTTAAAACCTATTTTATGTCTCAAAACATGTTTTGCGTTTATGACTCGGATAAAAATGGTTCTTAGGAGGACTAATAACATCGCAAGTTACTGACCAAATGGTTTAATTTGTGTGAATTTTTCTTGCTTACTTAATGTAAATTCAACTTTGTAGTGACTAAAACTCTGACATATTGGTCATAGGCTGTAGCAACGGCTAAACCTAAATGATCCCGATTCCAATCAAGAGCGTTAATTGGCTGTGAGCTGATTACCATTCTTTGGAGTCGATTAAGTTTCCCAGGAACACCCACAGCTACACCTTGACCATCCACATGATAGCGTTGTTCTGGGTATTCGCTTGAACATTTGTAAACATTAGCATAAATTTTAAACACTCCTTACAGCTTTTAAAATATTATCAAGGATTAAAGGTAGTTAAGCTAATTCTATGATATGCTCTAAGCTGCAGATTAGTTTTGTCTGGGACAGCATGCATAGACGCTATGTTAAAAGCTCTACACATTAGGGGCCTTATTACAAAACATGGACTAAAAATGTTTCAGTATTGGTTGCTAGGATACATGTCTAACGTTCATACAAAAATGAGGTTTTTCTCTGGTAACAAACCCGGCCTATCCTTAACCGCGTTTTGGAATAAGGCAGTATAGGTTTAACTTTTAATCTGTATCCAAACACTTATCAAAATTGTTTTAGCAGTATATGGTACAAAGAAAAGCTAAACAATAACAATAATTTGAAACTTACTACTTCCATAAAGAGACTTGTCCATTGCCAGCACAAGTTATAAAAATGTCGCGATTTTGAGGCAAATGTTTCGACACCCATACAGTGCCACTTTTTGTTGAATTATCAAGAACCTAAAAAAAACTACATAGTTTTCAATAAGAAACCATATAACGCTGGCAAACTTTATGAAATTGAGATCTTAGGTATTGAAAATAATTTCAGATTAGTAAGGAAAAGTATAAAATTTTACCTGTGCAAATCCCTTTGTTGGATTTTGAGTTCTTACATCAAACACATGAAACTTGCCTTCCAGGGTAGTAGCTACTAACTTGTTCATGGGTATGTCTTTTCTATCAAATTCAGCAGAACAAACCTAGAAAAAAAAAATCAATATTTAACAAAACATGATAAATTAAACCCTAGAAGCTAGTTTTCTATAGGATTATAGACATGTACCCCATTCCTCAAATTGCATTCCCATCTCAAAGACATTGTTCGGAGATCAAACATTTTGAGATCACCATTATCATAGCCAGCGATTACAATTCTTTCAGCATCATTGAAGGAGTTACCAAATGCGACAGCCCAACAGTCACGCTTAGTTTCCCCCTGTATTGGTTGCATATTTGCAACAGGCTTCCCTCTTTGACGAGGATCCCAAACTTTGACAGTACCTAATATAAATAAAATATCAATACATCTTATTAAATATTTTACTACAAGGAAAGCTACAAGATGGAAAGTTATTTACCATCTCGACTGCCTGTGACAATCTCTGGTGCACCACAATTGATAGTGTTGCCACCCACACCATCAATTGAATTAATAATATCTGTATGCTCCTTAGTTATATAAAATTGGCAAGTTTTTTCTAGGTCCCTAAAATTTTAAATACATTTTGATATAATAAACCAAGAATATAAGTATAAAAGTTATGTAGATATACCATATTTCTAAAGTGCCCTTAAAATCTCCAGTAGCTAGTCTTCTCTCAATATCACTACTTGCTCCAAATGTACCACATTTGTATGAATTAGGTCTCTCTATATCCTTAATCTTATTTATTTCACCCGATGTAATTTCAAATATTTCTATAGTTCCGCTACCCTTAGGTAAGCAGCCGATAACAACAAACTTAGCTGAACACGGAATCCATTTACAATCGAAAAGTGAGTGATTGAGATTATGCTCGATGTGAGTTATGATTTGAGGAGTATCTTGATGTTCCATTTCAATAATTCCTTAGCATTTAAAAAGCACCAATAATTATTCTCGAATAATTAATTAAATTTAAATAATTAAAAAAGGGTTAGGTACTCAGCAGTCAGAATTAGTAACTTGTTTCTTGAAAATAAAAAATTTAACAAAACAATGTTGCTATGGAAACCATACTCCATTCTTCTTTTTAATTACACAGTTCACTGTCAAGTGTCAAGTGTCAAATAATATAGTCGCGATACAACACGGTAATGTTAAATGTAGCCAGTATTTTAGGTACACATCCGCACCTCAATGGCTTTGATGAGCTTTTTGTATTTTTGTAAATATATTTAAGTACATTATTATAAATATGTAAAATAAAAACTGTCAAATTAATTTGTTTTTTGGTTCGGCTAAAGGGCAGGCTAGACCAGATCGCCTAGTCTAACGTATGACGTTAATAAAATTATTCTTGCATTCAATGTAGGTACATAGCAAATTCATGACATTGTTGCTAAATCAGAACCCATTAGAATTTTTTATTAAGTTATCCTCTTAATATGTGGTTAGAACCTTGAAATCTTCTCAATCATGTTCCAACTTCCAAACCCAAATTTTTTTTTAGATATTTTTACTCTATTAAATTAATTATTTGTGATACACAGTATATAATAGCGTATCATAATTCATACACTATTATAATATTATGTACCTATAATGTAATATGTCGCATTTTTCATTTGTATTTACCACAGACTATGTAGAGTGATAGCAGTTTTGCAGCATATTACTACCTGTGGAAATTAATTACTGTCGTTTTATCGTTTGTCAACGTGCTGTCAACGTTGTTGTCAACTTTCAATGTGATTTACGAAATTACGATTATTTGAATTGGAATTGTGTGGATTTTACAAAGTACTATTTAAACATAATTTATATTAAAAATTAATTAGTTAATGTAAATAAAACATATGAGTACCTTTAAATAAAAATAAAAATGTTAAATTGAAATACTATCCAACTTAATTTTATGGTTATCTTTTCATAATATAATAATAACTGTGCTAAAGATAAATAATAAGACCAAACAATAATAATAAAATTATATATACCTGTTTACAATGAGTGTCAAGAAAGATAAACAGAGTGTAAGTACTTTTGTTTATTTTCCCAAAACACCTATATTTGCTATAATTTTGTAACATTCCAGAAAGCTGATATTGCCAAACAGTTTGATTTACCTGAACGTCAGTCGAAGATCACCAGTTTATTGAATCAAGCGGGTCAAGCGTATTGCATATGTCGATCTTCAGACAGCTCCAGGTTTATGATGTAAGTAATTAGCGATATGTTCATCACAATACCTTAAAGTTAATACATTAGGTATTGGTTTATTATCAACAAACTAAATAAGTGCAAAATATTAATCTTTCATCCTCAAACATTTGTTACTTTCAGAGCATGTGACTCTTGTGAAGAATGGTATCATGGAGATTGTATAAATATTTCTGAAAAAGAAGCTAAATATATCAAGAACTACTTCTGTGACCGGTGCAGGGAAGAAGATCCTAGCCTCAAAACTAAATTCAGACCACAAAAAAGAGAAAATGATGGCGACTCAGGTATAATTATTGTTTTTTTCGAGGTTTACTAAAATTAATTAAAAATACTTTTAAAATAACTATTACATCCTTTGGGATTGACTCTGTGTATATGTGTAGTCTGTAAACTATTAGTATTAAAGTTCTCATAGTTTATATCATTTTAATATTTATCTTAATAGGCTGGGATGAAGGAAGAAAGAAGAAGAAAGAAAAAGAGTATTCTGAAAATAAATCTACCAAAAAAACAACAAAAGATGGGTGTGGAGATTGCCCAGGATGTTTACAGCTAACTGATTGTGGACAGTAAGTTATATTTAAAAAAAAACCAAACTCAGGAAATATTATAACAGGTTTTATTATTTTACTACTTAATTTATATGAGATATTGACAGCTATTCTAAAACAGGAATCGAAGAGAACAAGATTGGTGTTGTTTTTGGAATATTAGGCTTGAATGGGTAAGGTTTATTATTAATGTGATTTATTTATGTAATGATTTTAGTTGTGATGCCTGTGAAGACATGTATAAATATGGTGGCAACAACAAATTAAAGTTGAAATGCCGACAGAGACTGTGTGTTAAAAGTAAGAAAAGCTCCCGAGTGTCCAGGTACCTATTTTCTCTATCAATTGAAAAATCAAATATGGCAGTTCCCATACACATGACTATTTTTTTTGTTTATGATGATGAATTTCATTAATCCCCCTTAAGCCTAAGTATTCTATAACCTAAATATCAAGCAACAAATAGTAAAATATTCAAATTAATCAAGCCATTTATGATTTTTCACTGGACCAACAAATTTTCATAGATATAGCTCTTGTTTTTTAAATTAAATTTTAAAGCTTATTAAATCTACAGCAGTAACCGCATAAAGAAAAAACATCATGAAAGAGAGGTATATGAACCTGAGGAATCCATAGCTCACCTTCAAACATCTGAACCAAGGCAATGCAATGGGCCGCAATGTACGCGAGCTGCTCTATATGGGTCTAAATATTGTTCTTCTCAATGTGGTATGAGGTTGGCTACAGCAAGGATATATCAAGTGAGTTCCATAATCTTATATATAAAATTCTCTTGTCACAATGTTAGTTACCTTACTCCTCCGAAACAGCTTTACTGATTTTTACCAAATTTTATATACATATTCAGTAGGTCTGAGAATCGGCTACTATCTATTTTTCATACCCCTAAGTGATAAGGGTATCCCACCTCAAAAATTAATATGGCAAAACGACGTTTTCCGGGTCAGCTAGTATTATATATTATTGTACTTCATTCTAGCAACCCTAACTCTATTAATCTCTCTCTCTTAAAATCTCTTAAATCTGGACCTGTGGTTTAGCTCTGTGTTACTTTTAGGATAACTTAAGGTATAAAGATCTTTTATTGTATTATTAAGAGACATCCAAATAAAATGCAACTTTCAGGTCCTACCTCAACGGATACAAGAATGGTCTCTATCAAGCTGTGTCGCTGAGCAGCATAATCGCAAAGCGCTTGAAGTGGTCCGAAGTGGTCTTGCTAAAGCACAGGCAGCTCTTAGAGCGCTAGACAAGCAACATTCTGATTTAGATGCATTGCTGGAGAGGGCTAGACACGCAACCATACAACACAGCGATGAAAAGGTAAATTTCCTTGAATCATTTAAGAAATAGAGATGCACCAGCAAATATTTTTATAGAATATATATATATATATATGAAATTGTGAAAGATTATATAGCAGCAAGCAGCAGCAAAACAATCGTTTTTTGAGACTGAATAAGACACTTTAAAACTGATGAACTGAACAGTTATGTCGATTGTGTCATTTTTGTTTTTTTAGTGTTAAAACTACAACAAGGAAAATAAGTGAAACAAAACAAAACTGCATCTGTTCCTCAGTTGGTCATTTATCGACGCTAATAGGAAGGTCTTGGGACTGATCTTCAAAAATTTTCGGTTTTTAGGACAGTACTCTAATGTTATGAGTAAACGTAACAATGTTCTGACGATGCAAAAATAAATCTATGCTAATGACGAATACATTTAAGATTTAAATTTTTTACAGGAACTGGACGATGAGACGTCAATGTACTGTGTGACTTGTGGCCATGAGATACATTCTCGTACAGCGGTGAAACATATGGAGAAATGCTTCATAAAATACGAGGCTCAAGCTTCGTTTGGCAGTCGGCATCGCACGCGCATCGACGGACAAAGCATGTTCTGTGACTATTACAATTCGGCCAATGGGACATACTGCAAGCGATTGAGGGTGAGTACTTTTAGCCTATATAATATGGAATGGATATGTTAAATTTAATATTATCAGCAACTTAACTTCATCTCCGATCATCTCCTCAGACCACCAACAATCCTTTATAATATTTACCTCCCACTTTATATAAAAAAACGTATTCCTAGATCAAAAATTATCTATATATATAAAAATGCTGAATGTGTTGGTAAGCGCAAATCTCGAGAGCAGCTGAACAGATTTCGCTAATTATTTTTTTATAATATTTCTTAAAGTACGAGGATGGTTCTTACGGAGAGAAAAATTTGTAAATTTGTCGAAAAAAAAAAAATAAAAAAAAATAACATTTTCCTCATACATTTTCTATGGAATGACATTTTAGGTGACACGTTATTATTCGGAACTATGACGCGATACGAAGTTCGCGGGGTCCACTAGTTGTTACATAATTAATTAATTTTTATATCAATCGAATTATATTCTCATGTTAGGAAGTCATTATTAAACAAATCGACCGAGACCATACAATACGATTTAAAAAATGCATGAGGAAAGAAATTTTCTTCAATTTCTTTTAAATAGAAATCGTCTTGAGCATCGATTGTCTTGAGTTGTCAAAAAGAATGTCAAGTTAGTAATTTTTTATATTTGCAATTTGCAAACAAGATTAACATCCGTTAACATTTTAGGTGATGTGCCCAGAGCACTTCAAAGATCCCAAAGTGAGTGATACTGATGTTTGCGGCTGTCCGCTTGTGAAAAACGTCTTCGATCTTACTGGAGAGTTTTGTAGGGCACCAAAGAAGTCGTGTCTCAAACATTATCAATGGGAGAAACTCAGGAGAGCAGAAATAGATATGGAAAGAGTGCGGCAATGGCTGAGATTAGATGAATTGGTTGAACAAGAAAGGAGTATAAGGCTGGCCATGGCATCTAGGTGAGTTTCATGATATCAACATGGGCGAATATTGTGTTTTAACAATTTGAAAAATTGTACATAGAAGAAAAATTTACTTGTTTTCAAATATAATTAAAACCTGGCCCAAAAATAGTCCAAATTTGCACAATTATTAAAAAACAACCATTACAGCTTAATATATTATAATCTTAAATTAATCGGTGGTTTTTTAGAGCTGGTGTGCTTGGTCTAATGCTGCATTCTACTTACAACCATGAAGTTATGGAACGCATCGCAAAAGCCAATGAAAATGGAAAACTCAAGGAGAACTCTTGACATCGGCGGAAACATTCTTTTGTTTCTGATCAGATTTTAATTAAATAGTAATATACAAGGCAAAGATGTTTGTGAATTTTCAAGACTAAGTAATTAAGGATTGTAATTGTTTTCAAGTTTTATGGATTTTGATTTATCTCAATCAATCTGTGAGTGAAAATGAGTCGACCTTCTGTGAGTAGAATTAAAAGTACCAATCGGTTTCAATTCCATTTAACTATTTTGCTATTATTTAGGATTTGTGAGAATATGAAACAGGTTCAAATAAAGTATGTTAAAGCAATGAACAGCATATATAACGGCATAAATTAAATAATTTCTTTAATTTTGAAAAAAAAAACTTACTTTTTAAAGTAAGTTCAAAGTTTAATTTATAAATTACAATGAATAAATGTTGTTATTGATTACAGATTTGTAATATTCAAATCAGAGAAAATGAAACCACTTCATGGTTTTTATGACTTGTGTTAAAGCAGTCTTGAAAAAAATAGTCTATAATTTGATGTAATATTTTTATGAAATAAAAAGCTACAATTTAAGAATAAATTTTGTAAATAAAGTGTTTCTTTTAATAAGAAAGTTCATACATTCTTAAAATAACGCATACCTTATTCATTATTTATATTAAAAATTAAATAATTTTTTTTACACGCTTTCATTGGTTCAATTCAATCATACAGGTATCAGATATAAATCGTATAGGACCTGGGTACAATTCTTAGAAGATCAAAGAAATTCCATTTGTGCTCTTAATAAAAAAATTATATTACAGATTTAACGCAACTTTACATGTGCACTGTGGAAATGATAGATTTGAAAAAGTAACGAAGAATTATTATAATATTTGATATGACAAATTCTCCAGTTTCCAATTCGAAATACGTACCCAATCCTCATTCAGAGCGCAACAATAGGGTGCCCAAGCGTAAGTTATCGCATTAACTTCGGTTCCGTTTAATTAAAATCATATCATATTAGTGCTGCTTTTTGGAAGTTGGATTCATTTTAGTGACATAATATGACATGCACATGTGCTTCACCTCCTTAACTCGATTCTTTCCTTCCACTCCCGCTTATTAGAAAAACGTTTTAAATTTCTATAAAATAAGGAATACATTGTCGTAAACTGAGAAACTTCTACAAATTCCTACCCATAGAACTATATATATAGCTTTGGAATTCCCCTTCAAATGATATCCGTCTTGTTCGTTTTCTTACCTCTTTCAAGACTCCTACATAGTCATTAGAGCCAATGGAGAGGTAATAACTGTGAAATTTTCACTGTGTTGTCTTTCTTATGACTGGATTACCTGGAAGAGATCGCTTGAAAGCGATAAGCCAACCATACTGTATCCGTGTTGTACCTTTTTTGTACCATTATTTTTGGGTTTTTTAATTTTAGGTAAAAATTCATAAAATAAACATTTATCAATTGCTAGAATTCGTTACATTGTAAAATACAATTAAACATATGTTACCCATGTACCTAAATATATGTTAGATATTTTCATATTTTATACCTAATCGTTAAAAAATTAAAAATGTTACCTTCATCTTACTTCAATGGAGAACTTTACTAAGTAGAAAATTATTATCAATTAAATGAAAATAGTTATTTAAATCAAGATGCGCATACCTACCTATATGTAAACAATTTACCTATTAAATTGGTTTTAGTTTTTCTGTGTGCGTCCAAATTTTTTTGGATCTTAAAATGTTTCAATAGATTTAAAAATTGAAAAAAAAAAAAAAACAATATGAATATGAGATAAAAGTTTTAGTAAATTAAAGTAAGTATCTACCAATCGGCGAAGAAAAAGAAACTATAGAGGTTATAATAAATTTGAGAATTTCGTTTTTCATTATTTTGATCATGTTTTTAAGTATTTAATCTTCTAGGAGTTCTAGGCCTTCGGAACCGATTTTATTCAGAAATCTAATAGAACACTGCAAAAGACACGGCACAATGGCTCAATCAAGAGGCTAAGTGCGTATTACGCCCCGGAAAACTAAACTAAACTAAGACATGAATGCGTGAGTATCTAACACGAACCATGGCGCGTTCAAAAACAATTAGAAAACAATTTCTGCTATTTATCATATCAAAACATATTTAAGTCACCCCTTGAGCGACACGTGCGGTTTCACCCTTCTTAAATCCCGTCCCCAATTAATTGAAGCGTGTAATTCGGATGACATGTTTTGCTAAATCTCATAATTTGATACAGATTAAACCCTCCGTTCTTTGTATCAAAAGTCAAAGTCTCGCAATTTCATTTAAGAAATAAACTTTTAAAGAAGAGGTTAGAAAGAATAAAAATAGTTTTATTTATTTACTCAGACCTACGATATGCATGCAACTGTTACGATGGTTTGCAAGATGTACCTTATCTTACCCTTGTATAATAAATATGTAAAGATACCTAAGGATAAGAGTAATTTAAACTATTTAGATAAAGGTTTAGCTTCTAATTGAAAACACAGGATTTTCTGTTTGAACGTTCAAAAAAGTCGCTAATTATTAAGTAAGTAGTAGGTAACTACTTAGTAAAATTTTTCATACTATTCTCACGGGCAAAACCATTGGTCATTACTAGCCCAGATACCATTTACTGACTGCTGTGCTACGGAGATGGGGTGAGACACTAAACGCCCTCGTAAATCGGATTTACTCCACTTGCACTAATTTTGTGTCAAAAGTGACAAATATCTCTAATAAGCTGAATCCGTGTCAAATTCGCCATCTGCTTACACCCCCGGTCACGCCTTTTGATGCGATTGAGCAATCAATAATATTTTTTTTGCAATAATCAAACTAAATTGTATAAGTAATAAATTTTTATAGTAAAAAAAGTTTCATTATTTCTTGCTATATTTAATTGATATCAATTTGTAGATACACATTATAAATTTAGTATAAAATTATACAAAAAAATATAAAAACCTACCTACTATTTACAAAATATCAAAATAAATATTGGCTATGGAAGACTTAAAATTGTGATATTAATAAATAATTTTGCCTTTTTGTATTGAATGTATCCAGGAACCTTTAATGGAATTCCGGTAGCAAAAAATTCTTTAGGTTTCGATGTTATAAAAGTGGGCATTGGCTGAGTTTATATTGTAAATTCAATTAAGAATATGAATATAACGGATTAATTATTTTTGGTTAGTTTTAAAATTTTAGAGAAATACGTTGTTTCAGAATACAATTTAACAATAAAATTCGAAAAAATATTACCTATTACAGACACCTATCATTTATCTCGCAGAATTTAAACGTAGATAAGCACTATAAAAATGATTTTTTTAATAACTAAAAATTTTATTTTTACTTACCGGAAAATAGATGTGAAAGACGTCAATATAAGATACGCCCGTTGCACCGGCTGTGGCCAATAGCGAAAAGCCACCCTCTATCCACCCCCATTTTAACCAATCAGATTCATTAAATCTGGCGACAGCATCCAGGGGGTGACTTTAGATTGTACAGTACGAAATCAACCTAAATATACTAAAGCACAGCAGTCACTTTTGCTCGTTGAGAAATATTAATAAAACTGCCATATTTCGTTATGAAATCTGTGTTATTAATTTTGATTTAGTTCAACCCTGTGCTTTGTGCGAACTGGTCTAAGTTTCTCGGGGTGACCTGGAACTGGTCAGCCAATTTTCGTGAGGCGGTGTGAGGACCAGGTCTCAAGATTCATTTCCCGCTGATGTCCTACGGCAGTGAGACGCCGCACATCTGGAGTGGCTCCTCAGTAAGTACCTCTGCATTTTTTTAAACAAAATGCTATTCGTTAGCTATAAACAACAAACAGGGGTAATTAAATAGGTAAAGAAATGGCCAACAACAAAAGATCACGTGAAAAATTCAAATATCAAAAAGTAGTAATTTTGTCGACTGTCGGATAATGTAGGCATGAAAAATCTTATTTTTTACAGTCAATAAAATTGTGTTACAAATAGTTAATTCCTAAAGCTGGCCGAGGAATCCCCTTTTTCTTTGGAATGAGTTACCTCTTGATTTAAATTAATTCATTATTTTTAGGATCTTCTTACGCTCCTACCGTAATGACGATTTATCACTCCTATTCCAATCGTTTCCTTAAACATAATTTAAAAAATATAGGTATGTTATTGATGAGACCTATGATTAACTGTGTCTTGTACCTACAGGGTAGTGAGGTCTCTCCCTACGGGCCTCTGTGGGACGCTCCACCAGCGCCGGTCCCATATCCGGACATTCTGGCGTTTCCACCTGCCGACCTTGGTACGTAACTGAACCGCTTAGACCATAATAAAATACGAAAGCCACCCTGTTGGTATTCCAATGCGGTCGTGGCGGCAGCATTTGAGGTAGATTTCGTAGGGAATCCTCTAACGCTCTAGGAAGGTGAGACTCTGGAGTATTCAATTTGAGTTTAATAAGTAGGGACTATCATTTGAAGGGACTAGGCCTGTTTTGATTTTCAAGTATGAAATCGATTGCTTTTATATACTTAGATACATACATACTCTACAAAAATGTGGATTTTTGATATATGAAACTGAAAGATTCGCGCAAGTTCAAAATAAAATCGAAAATATAATATTAAAAAATATTTAAATCAATTTAATATCTCAAATTACAAAATTTATTAATAAAATATGTTATTTTTATAGGTTATGTAGGTTGATCAAATTGTAGTGTATTTTTTGATTTTATCCTTTTTTAATTCATTTACCTAATACTTACTCATACTATAAATACGGCATACCTACTACGGCTTCCATGGCTCAGTTGGCATTTGTGAGTGAAGTCCCGTGTCCCCTAGTGGGGTATGGGGCAGATGTATTTCATATCTGTTTCACTGATCGATTGTTACTTTAAGGGCAAGTAGGTGATCAGGCTTCTATGCCCTGCCAGACTGATTTTTATTTATCTCCACCGAGAATCGAATCCAGGACCTCCCTGTTGTAACGCTTTCGCGCTTACCACTAAACCAAGGAGGCGGTCAGTTGGCAATTGGTACCTAATATACTGATTTATTCAATACCTTACCTTCTGTTCGAATGAAGATTTAAAAAAGGCTTTTCGATTTTCAAAGCTAAGTATACATGGCTAATACCTGTTATAAAAATATCATTTTTTGAGGGACACAGTGGCTGCCCAATGCTCTTTCCGCGGTTACTTTTCGAGTCATTTCGAGTCGTTTATAGGTACCTACCTATTATAAGTATGTGAAACTGATTACTGAACTAAACTTACATACAATTACATACTACACTGTTTTTACATAAATTAATAAATAACTATCTTTAACTGGTGACTTCGTTCGCATGGGTATAAACAATAATAGGTATATAGGCTATGTCACTTGGGAGAAAACTAGCATCCCATCAGTGAAAAATTTTAAAAATCGGTCCAGTAATTTGAATATCTTAATAAAACATACTTTACTATGTGAGTGTATATTTAGTAGCTTTGGATTTAGAGTAACGGACTTTATGGGTACTAAATATAAACTTTACAAACTTCATGTTCTTCTAGGGTTTCTGACCAATTTTATCATAATAATGAGAAAGCCAAAGTTTTGTTATTTCTTGTAACAGTATGGTCGGCGGCAGGATGCGGAAGAGGTCCTCGATCGACACCGGGCGGAAAAAAGCCGCGCCGTCGGGTCGCATCCGTCGCACAACGACGCGCCGCTAATATACGAGAACGAAGGCGTATGTTTAACCTCAATGAAGCATTTGACAAGCTAAGACGAAAGGTATACCTACGCAGCTACTTCTACGTGGTCTTTTCAGTATTTTGTTGGCATAGACATAAATATGCTAACGATAATTAAAAAGTAATAATAATTAGGTCCATATTTGGCGGTTATGTAGAAATTATTACTGTAAGTGAACCTTGACAAACAAAGCCTCGCGACATCTGTGTCTATATAATATTATGTTCTTAATAAATTCAACTGATTCCTAATGGTGGTTTAAAATTATAATTAATTACGATTATTGTTAAAAATATTTATAAAAAAATAACCTCTTATCTAAATCTCGCAACTCATTTGAGATATAACATAATAAAGTATGGTATGATAGCGTTTCATTAAAATAGATCTATTAAAAAATCTAACATCATAATTGTTACATCTTCGTCCAAACTTCTATTAAATTTCTCACAATAAAAGGTTAATAGAGAAGCAGTAATGGTTTTTATCAAATTAAACAGGTGAGTTATCATAAGAATTTTACGTACATTAGGTATGTTAGCCCTTACCTCAATTTCAATTAATATCTGAGGTGTAAGTAATAGTAAAATTAAGACTAACATGTGTAAATAATAATTAGGTTATATAGGTACCTATTATTAACTAAATACATTTTCCAGGTACCAACATTTGCGTATGAGAAACGTCTTTCACGAATTGAAACGCTCCGATTGGCTATAACCTATATCAGCTTCATGTGTGAGCTGCTGCATGGATCTCCCCAGCCACACCACAACTCTCACTCTACATTGCATTCAAGGCAAATCTTCGATACTGATGTCCCTTGGTGCGCTTAAACCCGTAAGAAAAATCATACGGTGGTTTCCTTTATAAACCAACGAATTTGTATTCAACTACCAATCATAAACATAATTCCAAACAATCACATACACACACACACATTCACATTGTGTAGTTTTATGAAACCACGATGCAAGTGAAACTTTTGGGATCGTAGGTGAATAACTAAAAATTTTCGGAAAATGATTCGAGTTTTTGCCCTCGTTGACCGGTTTTTTCTTCTTAAAAAAATGGCTTCTCGTGTAACAATAGATTCTGCCAATGTTCGTAGTTGTGAGAGTAATGAGTATCAAGTATCTTTAAGTTTTGAACATACTAGTGATAAAGAAAAATGACGTAAAAGAAGCAATATCGTTTGAGTTTTCTTATGTACAGCATGCTAACCGGTTTATTTGACTCATTTTACCCCAATTTTGCGGCCGGCCGGCGATGTACTGAAAGTTTCACTTTAATCAGTACGTTTCAGCTTTAAATAGTATGTGAAGCACAAATTGTAGTCATCAACAGAAGGATCGTGAATCCAGCAACAAAAGTTTTAATTTAATTTAAAGTTTAAAATATGTGTGTTTGCCCTACGCATACGGTATTATATCTTACACAACGCACATTCCACAATTAATTGAAAAAACTTACAACTTTATAAATTAGATTATGATTATTTTGTTAGTAGAGTAGCGTTAACTTTCCCAAGTAATGAAGTACTTGTCTGAGGGCCAAAGATAGATTCTTCAAAGTCCCTATTTGGAACTTGGAGAAGCAAAGCAGCACGGTTTTAAAAATAGACGGTGGATGTTTCTGTTGTAATATATTTTGTTTGTATAGAATTAAAAGGCGGCAAACTCTCTTTAGCCGGGTGGCTAAAAATAGAGGTACCCAAGGATGTTATGCTAATAGACATAACACCCTATTTTTTAAAAAAATAAGTAAATAGGGATATTACTTGGATTAACCTTTAATGTCTTCCATTAATATAAAATAACTGTTAATTCTTAATATATTATAAGTCATAATTTTTGTTTTATTCCAGAAAAGATTAGAATGATAATTTTTGTTTATAAGTAGGTATATATTTATTATAATTTATAACAAACAAATATTGATTGAAAACCACTGTCACTTTCCAAATCATAAGAATTTAAATTCTCTCAAACGAATATTAAAATGTACCTACTGAAAGGCGACCGTGAGAACCCCGGTGCTTTTGAAAAAGTGATCACGCTCTTTTATCGTACATAGATACCGCATGTTTTATGGAAAATAAGTGTAAGTACATATTATATAGTTTCAATATCCTTGCACTAAACAAGTGTGATGAAATTCTGGCCTTTTCCGTATCTGTCAGATGTTTTATTTTCCAAAGTGCATAATATGATGCGGTACTGAGATCAGCCGTTACACTAATATGCGGTCTCTTGGAAATTCTCGTCCAAAGTTAGACTCAGAATCATATTTAAGAACTTCTCCTTTTATGATGACCTGTCTGTCTAACTTTCTGGTGCTAGGCAATTGATGTGAATCATTTCGATATTTCTTGTAGCGTCACGCCATCTGCATTTCCAGTTTCCCTGTGTACATTAAGCACAAGAGATATAGAATCTCTTGAATATAGAATGGTAGAAAGAAAAAGAAAAAGTCATTAAAAAGGACCGAGAATGGATTGAAATATGCTCGTTTTACTAAAAATTGTCACAACCTTCTCCGGTCTTCCCTACGCTCAAGTTTATCTAAGATTCAGTAATGGACGCCGTCAATAAAAGCTATCTGTTATTTTTTTTATAAATACGACGTTTAGGTTGCCTTTAACGACATAGTGTTGAAGACTGAAGTTTTCCAAGCATGATGTTATCATGGGAAATCGAAGGCTTCTTCGCAAGTCTCAAATACTGTGTTTTGTAATATGCTTTTTCTTAAAATAAGGATTTACGGCAACAAGTAAATATACTGACAAGTATTTTTACAACTTTACGATGTAAATATTAAAAATGGGTTTTACAAGCAGACGAAATATTTAATTATTTATATTTAATTAACCGTTGACCTCTTTATTAAAATATTTTGGAACAAACCAGTATGCAAAATCCATGTAAATATATAAATTAAAATTATGTAGGTACATAGAAAATATGTTGTGATGTATGTTTTTCACATTATGTATAAAAAACATCTTACTTATATACAGATACTTATAAAGTTTTTAGGTTACAAGGGACTTGTAAAAAGTCCAAAAGGTCATTTGTTTTTCAATTTAAGGTCTTAACATTACAACGTGAGGGAACTATTATAATTTCAAAATATATACTTACCATCAACTCTTGTGTAGGCATTTGCTACAATTATTTGTTTAAATAAGAGAAACCAAATGCAGTATCCTCCTTAACAATTACAGCATAAAGCATAAGGAAAATGGTTAATCTATGTAGGTTTTTTAACCCTTAACTGTAGTCGTTGGTCCAGTGGACCCATGTACAATATTTGAACGCGCGTAAAGAATAATATGTGTGTCAATAGAGATGATGCCATAGAATAGTGGTTGAATACAGAATTAGACAGTGAAGATGAAGAGATCGACAGGAATTCACACACAACTCTAAATTCTGTGCCGAAGAACAAATCTGTTATATGTACTTGTTTCTTTCATGCACCATGATGTCAATGATACAACTAACAAACCTGAAGAATAATCTTTATTATAACACCACAAAAAACGGTGTCGATTCAGTCGAATGTATTCGGTATATTCAAGTAGTCGAGTAGTTGGCCGATGATTTTTTTGTATAGAATATTAGACATGAATGCACTGAATGCTTTTATAATCCAGCAGTCATGCAAGATCTTCAAAGATGGCAAAAATGATGTTTTTGAAAAGACTTGCTAAAATTTTGTGTGAACTTACATAAAAGAAAGATGTTATAATCAAAGGCTTCCCACATAACTCAGGACAACTGCTACAGTTTTATAACTACAAATATCACCATCATCATTATCCGAAAGCAATGAAAACCTGACTTCTAAATGTAGACAGCCTATTTGTATGATATTTGCAAAAATGTATGCAAATTATGTTTATAAATTGATCATAGATTATGATGCAGTATATTTTTTGGAAGAAGGTATGTATTTTTTGTTTTTTTTTATTATTTTTAGTCCCACCCACCACTGCCCCATGGGGCAGACACATTTCTGTATTTGTTTCACTGATCATTTTCTTTACAGGCAAGAAGGTGATCAGCTCACGCCCATGAAGTTTCGTATTGTTTAAGTTAATATTTCATATAAATATGTAATACTGTACTTCATGGACGGGTACCGCCCCCTTAGTGATGTGCCACACGTTACGATTACTACGATTGTGCCACAGATTACAAATAATCGGTAGAAATAAATGCTAATATGTAAATAAGGTGTAATATGCTGTTTAATCAGGAAACCAACAAAATTTCGAGGTTGAAACCAATAAATTAAAATATTAACATTATATAAAGTTTTACTTTCTTCTTAGTTTAAGGCATACAAATAAAACAACTAAAATTGTTCCATTCCTTTTTAACCGACCTTCAAAAAAACCAAAAAGGAGGTTATCAATTCGACGTGTATTTTTTTTTCCGATGTTCCGCTCGTACGTCGCCATTTGTAGACCGATTTGGATGAGTGAGGTGTCAAACGATAGGGTAACTCGTCGAAGTGGTCTCATTCTTTTTTAGAATTTTTACGATCAATAGTTTTCAGGATATTGAAAGAATAGTTTCACAATCGGACGAGAAATCGCTGAATTCCGCGCGACCATGTCGTGCTCATTTGCTTATAACTCTATGATTTATGAATCCTTATCGATGAATTAGATGTTATTCGATCTAGTATTAAATTTGCAATAAGAGAGAATAAGAAAATAATTTGATTTATAGTTTTAGAGATATTGAGGTTATAAAATAAAAAATTGAAAAATCTTCAATTAGTTTGCTTTAGCAATAGAGATGTCCATGTTATATTAAATATAAACTAATAATAATAAATTAATTTAATTAAAACTCATATTGTCAAGCTTTTGAGAAAATTTTATGAAAATCTAAGCCATATATTTGATGTTATTGAGCAAAACTTGTCAACAGAGAAAAACATGTCATACGTTATTGTTTACGCGTCCAGTTTAGATCTCTATAGCTCGATGTAATATCAGTTTATATCAATGACTTATATATCATTTTATAAAACATTAAAAGAGTCATATATGATAGTAAAATCAATAAGGTAGAAGAAATACTTCTAGAGATAGAGAGAATATAGTAACTGAGTTCCTACGGGAAATCACAATGTGCGTTCACTTGCTTACTATAAAACATCATGAAAATTTAATTTATATGAACGATATTACTTAAATTTTTAGTATTAAACGATTCAGTTTTGCGTCTTCTTATTTTCATTAATTTTAAATTATTAAATTTAATTAATTAAATTAGTTTTTAGTGTATTAGGTAAGCGTAAAGTCAGAGCGTCCATGTTAGTTTCGTTTTGATGGTATGATAACCAACTATACGGTTTAGAAGAGCCACTCAAAAGTATAAAATAAATTAATTTTAAACAAAAAAATAAAACCGACCTCAAAACGCACTGAAAAGTAAAAAATAAATTTTGTATTATAAATGAACTTACTGTAAATAAAAGACGTAAATAGTGTTGATTACTTACTTACTGGCAGCCCTGATCGAGGAGTCTTATCTCTGGTTGCATAACAATATCTTGTTATTCTAAAAAACAAACTCCACTTTTCAAAAAATATATTATATATTTACATTTAACATAAGTATATATAGTCCAACTGAAAGAAAAAGAAACATAAGCGGGGGCGTGGTTACCTAGGGGGTACCCAAAATTTCGTCAAAATCAAGCTGCGCCGTACCGTTTTCTCAGAAAATGGAATAACATGTTTATTCTATTTATTTTCTTCAATTCAGATTTAAGAAACTTCGCAGCTATCCTTACCGAATTGAATGTGCTTTTGAATCATCGAGAATAACTACTGTGGATGATTCTAGCGTAAAAAACAAAATCCACTTTAAAAAAAATACATTATGTATTTACATAAGTATATAATATAGTCCAACTGAAAGAGAAAGGAACATAAGCGGGGGTGTAATTACCTAGGGGGTATCGAAAATTTCGTCAAAATCAAGCTGCGACGCACCGTTTTCCCAGAAAATGGAATAACATTTTTGTTCTATTTATTTTCTTCAATTCAGATTTAAGAAACTTCGCAGTTATCCTTACCGAATTGAATGTGCTTTTGAATCATCGAGAATAACTACTGTGGATGATTCTAGCGTAAAAAACAAAATCCACTTTAAAAAAAATACATTATGTATTTACATAAGTATATAATATAGTCCAACTGAAAGAGAAAGGAACATAAGCGGGGGTGTGGCTACCTAGGGGGTATCGAAAATTTCGTCAAAATCAAGCTGCGACGCACCGTTTTCCCAGAAAATGGAATAACATTTTTGTTCTATTTATTTTCTTCAATTCAGATTTAAGAAACTTCGCAGTTATCCTTACCGAATTGAATGTGCTTTTGAATCATCGAGAATAACTACTGTGGATGATTCTAGCGTAAAAAACAAAATCCACTTTAAAAAAAATACATTATGTATTTACATAAGTATATAATATAGTCCAACTGAAAGAGAAAGGAACATAAGCGAGGGTGTAGTTACCTAGGGGGTATCGAAAATTTCGTCAAAATCAAGCTGCGACGCACCGTTTTCCCAGAAAATGGAATAACATTTTTATTCTATTTATTTTCTTCAATTCAGATTTAAGAAACTTCGCAGTTATCCTTACCGAATTGAATGTGCTTTTGAATCATCGAGAATAACTACTGTGGATGATTCTAGCGTAAAAAACAAAATCCACTTTAAAAAAAATACATTATGTATTTACATAAGTATATAATATAGTCCAACTGAAAGAGAAAGGAACATAAGCGGGGCTGTAATTACCTAGGGGGTATCGAAAATTTCGTCAAAATCAAGCTGCGACGCACCGTTTTCCCAGAAAATGGAATAACATTTTTGTTCTATTTATTTTCTTCAATTCAGATTTAAGAAACTTCGCAGTTATCCTTACCGAATTGAATGTGCTTTTGAATCATCGAGAATAACTACTGTGGATGATTCTAGCGTAAAAAACAAAATCCACTTTAAAAAAAATACATTATGTATTTACATAAGTATATAATATAGTCCAACTGAAAGAGAAAGGAACATAAGCGGGGGTGTAGTTACCTAGGGGGTATCGAAAATTTCGTCAAAATCAAGCTGCGACGCACCGTTTTCCCAGAAAATGGAATAACATTTTTATTCTATTTATTTTCTTCAATTCAGATTTAAGAAACTTCGCAGTTATCCTTACCGAATTGAATGTGCTTTTGAATCATCGAGAATAACTACTGTGGATGATTCTAGCGTAAAAAACAAAATCCACTTTAAAAAAAATACATTATGTATTTACATAAGTATATAATATAGTCCAACTGAAAGAGAAAGGAACATAAGCGAGGGTGTAGTTACCTAGGGGGTATCGAAAATTTCGTCAAAATCAAGCTGCGACGCACCGTTTTCCCAGAAAATGGAATAACATTTTTATTCTATTTATTTTCTTCAATTCAGATTTAAGAAACTTCGCAGTTATCCTTACCGAATTGAATGTGCTTTTGAATCATCGAGAATAACTACTGTGGATGATTCTAGCGTAAAAAACAAAATCCACTTTAAAAAAAATACATTATGTATTTACATAAGTATATAATATAGTCCAACTGAAAGAGAAAGGAACATAAGCGAGGGTGTAGTTACCTAGGGGGTATCGAAAATTTCGTCAAAATCAAGCTGCGACGCACCGTTTTCCCAGAAAATGGAATAACATTTTTATTCTATTTATTTTCTTCAATTCAGATTTAAGAAACTTCGCAGTTATCCTTACCGAATTGAATGTGCTTTTGAATCATCGAGAATAACTACTGTGGATGATTCTAGCGTAAAAAACAAAATCCACTTTAAAAAAAATACATTATGTATTTACATAAGTATATAATATAGTCCAACTGAAAGAGAAAGGAACATAAGCGGGGCTGTAATTACCTAGGGGGTATCGAAAATTTCGTCAAAATCAAGCTGCGACGCACCGTTTTCCCAGAAAATGGAATAACATTTTTGTTCTATTTATTTTCTTCAATTCAGATTTAAGAAACTTCGCAGTTATCCTTACCGAATTGAATGTGCTTTTGAATCATCGAGAATAACTACTGTGGATGATTCTAGCGTAAAAAACAAAATCCACTTTAAAAAAAATACATTATGTATTTACATAAGTATATAATATAGTCCAACTGAAAGAGAAAGGAACATAAGCGAGGGTGTAGTTACCTAGGGGGTATCGAAAATTTCGTCAAAATCAAGCTGCGACGCACCGTTTTCCCAGAAAATGGAATAACATTTTTATTCTATTTATTTTCTTCAATTCAGATTTAAGAAACTTCGCAGTTATCCTTACCGAATTGAATGTGCTTTTGAATCATCGAGAATAACTACTGTGGATGATTCTAGCGTAAAAAACAAAATCCACTTTAAAAAAAATACATTATGTATTTACATAAGTATATAATATAGTCCAACTGAAAGAGAAAGGAACATAAGCGGGGCTGTAATTACCTAGGGGGTATCGAAAATTTCGTCAAAATCAAGCTGCGACGCACCGTTTTCCCAGAAAATGGAATAACATTTTTGTTCTATTTATTTTCTTCAATTCAGATTTAAGAAACTTCGCAGTTATCCTTACCGAATTGAATGTGCTTTTGAATCATCGAGAATAACTACTGTGGATGATTCTAGCGTAAAAAACAAAATCCACTTTAAAAAAAATACATTATGTATTTACATAAGTATATAATATAGTCCAACTGAAAGAGAAAGGAACATAAGCGGGGGTGTAGTTACCTAGGGGGTATCGAAAATTTCGTCAAAATCAAGCTGCGACGCACCGTTTTCCCAGAAAATGGAATAACATTTTTGTTCTATTTATTTTCTTCAATTCAGATTTAAGAAACTTCGCAGTTATCCTTACCGAATTGAATGTGCTTTTGAATCATCGAGAATAACTACTGTGGATGATTCTAGCGTAAAAAACAAAATCCACTTTAAAAAAAATACATTATGTATTTACATAAGTATATAATATAGTCCAACTGAAAGAGAAAGGAACATAAGCGAGGGTGTAGTTACCTAGGGGGTATCGAAAATTTCGTCAAAATCAAGCTGCGACGCACCGTTTTCCCAGAAAATGGAATAACATTTTTGTTCTATTTATTTTCTTCAATTCAGATTTAAGAAACTTCGCAGTTATCCTTACCGAATTGAATGTGCTTTTGAATCATCGAGAATAACTACTGTGGATGATTCTAGCGTAAAAAACAAAATCCACTTTAAAAAAAATACATTATGTATTTACATAAGTATATAATATAGTCCAACTGAAAGAGAAAGGAACATAAGCGAGGGTGTAGTTACCTAGGGGGTATCGAAAATTTCGTCAAAATCAAGCTGCGACGCACCGTTTTCCCAGAAAATGGAATAACATTTTTATTCTATTTATTTTCTTCAATTCAGATTTAAGAAACTTCGCAGTTATCCTTACCGAATTGAATGTGCTTTTGAATCATCGAGAATAACTACTGTGGATGATTCTAGCGTAAAAAAACAAAATCCACTTTAAAAAAAATACATTATGTATTTACATAAGTATATAATATAGTCCAACTGAAAGAGAAAGGAACATAAGCGGGGCTGTAATTACCTAGGGGGTATCGAAAATTTCGTCAAAATCAAGCTGCGACGCACCGTTTTCCCAGAAAATGGAATAACATTTTTGTTCTATTTATTTTCTTCAATTCAGATTTAAGAAACTTCGCAGTTATCCTTACCGAATTGAATGTGCTTTTGAATCATCGAGAATAACTACTGTGGATGATTCTAGCGTAAAAAACAAAATCCACTTTAAAAAAAATACATTATGTATTTACATAAGTATATAATATAGTCCAACTGAAAGAGAAAGGAACATAAGCGGGGGTGTAGTTACCTAGGGGGTATCGAAAATTTCGTCAATTTCAAGCTGCGACGCACCGTTTTCCCAGAAAATGGAATAACATTTTTGTTCTATTTATTTTCTTCAATTCAGATTTAAGAAACTTCGCAGTTATCCTTACCGAATTGAATGTGCTTTTGAATCATCGAGAATAACTACTGTGGATGATTCTAGCGTAAAAAACAAAATCCACTTTAAAAAAAATACATTATGTATTTACATAAGTATATAATATAGTCCAACTGAAAGAGAAAGGAACATAAGCGGGGGTGTAGTCACCTAGGGGGTATCGAAAATTTCGTCAAAATCAAGCTGCGACGCACCGTTTTCCCAGAAAATGGAATAACATTTTTGTTCTATTTATTTTCTTCAATTCAGATTTAAGAAACTTCGCAGTTATCCTTACCGAATTGAATGTGCTTTTGAATCATCGAGAATAACTACTGTGGATGATTCTAGCGTAAAAAACAAAATCCACTTTAAAAAAAATACATTATGTATTTACATAAGTATATAATATAGTCCAACTGAAAGAGAAAGGAACATAAGCGGGGCTGTAATTACCTAGGGGGTATCGAAAATTTCGTCAAAATCAAGCTGCGACGCACCGTTTTCCCAGAAAATGGAATAACATTTTTGTTCTATTTATTTTCTTCAATTCAGATTTAAGAAACTTCGCAGTTATCCTTACCGAATTGAATGTGCTTTTGAATCATCGAGAATAACTACTGTGGATGATTCTAGCGTAAAAAACAAAATCCACTTTAAAAAAAATACATTATGTATTTACATAAGTATATAATATAGTCCAACTGAAAGAGAAAGGAACAAGCGGGGGTGTGGTTACCCAAGGGGTATCGAAAATTTCGTCAAATTCAAGCTGCGACGCACCGTTTTCCCAGAAAATGGAATAACATTTTTATTCTATTTATTTTTAACCGACCTTCAAAAAAACCAAAAAGGAGGTTATCAATTCGACGCGTATTTTTTTTTCCGATGTTCCGCTCGTACGTCGCCATCTGTAGACCGATTTGGATGAGTGAGGTGTCAAACGATAGGGTAACTCGTCGAAGTGGTCCCATTTTTTTTTAGAATTTTTACGATCAATTGTTTTCAGGATATTGAAAGAATAGTTTCACAATCGGGCGAGAAATCGCTGATTTTCGCGCGACCATGTCGTGCTTATTTGCTTATAACTCTATTGTTTATGAATCCTTATCGATGAATTAGATGTTATTAGATTTAATATTAAATTTGCAAGAAGACAGAATAAGACTCAAAATAATTTGATTTATAGTTTTAGAGATATTGAGGTTATAAAATAAAAAATTTAAAAATCTTCAATTAGTTCGCTTTAGCAATAGAGATGTCCATGTTGTATTAAATATATACTAATTATAATAAATTGATTTAATTAAAACTCATATTGTCAAGCTTTTGACGGAATTTTATGATAATCTAAGCCATATATTTGATGTTATGGAGCAAAATTTGTCAACAGAGAAAAACATGTCATACGTTATTGTTTACGCGTCCAGTTTAGATCTCTATATCTCGATGTAATATCAGTTTATATTGATGACTTATTTATCATTTTATAAAACATTAAAAGGGTCATATATGATAGTAAAATCTATAAGGTAGAAGAAATACTTCTAGAGATAGAGAGAATATAGTAACTGAGTTCCTACGGTAAATCACAATGTGCGTTCACTTCCTTACTATAAAACACCATGAAAACTTAATTTATATGAACGATATTACTTAAATTTTTAGTATTAAACGATTCAGTTTTGCGTAATAAAATTAAATTAATAAAATTAGTTTTTAGTGCATAAGGTAAGCGTAAAGTCAGAGCATCCATATCAGTTTAGTTTTGATGGTATGATAACCAACTATACTGTTTAGAAGAGCCACTCAAAAGTATAAAATAAATTTATTTTAAACAAAAAAATAAAACCGACCTCAAGACGCACTGAAAAGTAAAAAATAAATTTCGTATTATAAATGAACTTACTATAAATAAAAGCCGTAAATAGTGTTGATAAATAAAATTCATGTAAAATTCTACAAGGGCATAAAACTGTCATGTTGCTTTTTGAAAGGCGGTGACAAATATATAAATAAAGACTGAATGAATATTCCTGGACTTTGATAAAAAAATTAATTGAATGGCTTGGCACCGCCTTCCAAAAAGCAACATGACAGTTTTATGCCCTTGTAGAATTTTACATGAATTTTATTTATCAACACTATTTACCTCTTTTATTTATAGAAGCTCATTTATAATACGAAATTTATTTTTTACTTTTCAGTGCGTTTTGAGGTCGGTTTTATTTTTTTGTTTAAAATAAATTTATTATAATATAGATTTGTGTGCTTTACCAACCACCCTCCATAAATATCGTAAAACCAACATTCAAGTTCACAATGGGCTTAATTATAAATATATTATATTTTGATCAACGTAGGGATAGCAATGCAGATTCGCGTTTTGTATATAAAAGAATTTTAAAAAAGCAAACAATTCATTTTCGAATGTATAATATCTATTATTAGTAGTGAATTCAATTTTGGATTTTATTATATTACGTTTAGCACGAGCCGAGCACAAATTCGTTTAGTGTGGAGCGACAAACAAGCCCTGAACGAGCGCGATTCGAACATTTGGTTCGTGCTCGATTGTGCTCCGCCAAATGTTGATTTTTTGACGAACACAAAAGGATTTGTAACGAGTTCGAGGACAAATTGTTATCGTGTAGGTTCGTCGTACGTCCACATTTGACGCCGCGAACCAACGACGTCCAGAACGGCTCCTGGGATAAATGGGTTATAAGCGATTGTAAAAAGAAAACAAAAGGCAGTTCAACGATTTATTATCATAAATAAAATTTTAAATTCTTTTTACACGGTCTCTGGACCAAATCTCAATGTTAAAAGTTCATAGAATTAAACTTGAAACTATTAAAATTCTTAGATTAATAACCATACATATCACCTGCATACAGTACTAATGTTTTTAACAACAAGGCCATTTGTGAGAAATAATAAATAAATATTAGGAAAATCTAAGTGCTTTAAGGCTTCAAGTCGTGCCATCTCTATTCTTTAGTAGCGAATTATCCCGCAAGCACGAAAGGGAGACTGCCACTCAGACTGACTAACCTGCGAATCATGGACAAAATAGTGGTTGCGTATTCCGAAAACAAAAATACACTACATAGTATAAAACAAAGTCGCTTTTTATGTCCCTATATCCCTTTGTATGCTTAAATCTTTAAAACTACGTAACGGATTTTGATGCGGTTTTTTTAATAGATAGAGTGATTGAAGAGGAAGGTTTTTATATATGTTTTATACCCGTGCGAAGCCGGGGCGGGTCGCTAGTCAAAAATAAAATGAGAAAAAGTTGGTACGTGTACGGTACGGTTTGATTTTTTTATTTTTGTGGCTAAAAATTGCCCGACTAACGTCATAAAATTATCGTATTTTTTTCCTATTTACCAAATATTTTGCGTCATATAATGATTATGAAAATAATGGCCAAGTAAAAAAAAAAATATATATATACCGACATAGTTGTAATGCAGCTTAATCGTATGTCAAATAAAAAAATTTCAAATTTAGAGAAGAAAATCGGGGAATACGTTAGTATGGAGAAAATGCTTGAGTCACTTCCTGTTAATTCATACAAAATTGCCTTCAAATTTTAAATTAAGTTTTAAGGAAACACAATATCTTATCTAAACTTGGCTGGATTAGGTGTTGTAGGTTATTATTTTAATATTAAACGGCACTCTCCCTATGCAGGGTTAAGGTAACATCTGGCGGAGGGGGCTCCCATTCCCAATTGAGTCGGGCCTTCAATCGTCTGTCTACAGGCGGCCCCGACTCTGTAGAACCATCCGAATATCCGCTACTACAAGAACGGAGACTGCGCGATACGTGGACTTTATGTTCTGATAACAGGAATTTTAGAAATTAAAACAATGTTTCGTATCCTTGAAATATCTGTGGTTTCTTTTTTTCAGTTTTACATCAGCAAAAAAATCGTTTCTAGAATTATTGTAGTCTGTTTAAAAAAAATTACTAATACTTTTTAGAATTTGGCTAGTGAATAGCGTTTTAGTGTCACTTGCTTTCACACTAATGTTCTGGAGTACATTCTGTTCATATTTCACAACTCAGACACCAGACGATGTAGATGAGCTTACCTACCTCCTATCGTTTCCAAGTAGTCTCTAGCAACGTCGTCCAGCTGTAACACTTGGATGACTGGGACTGGCTTGCGCCTGGACCGGCGGACCAACCGCACTAGAAGAATGGTAGATGCGATGAATACGATTACCAGTACCACAGCTCCCATCGATATACCCACGTCCTTGTCTGAAACAAAATGTATAAACCTAGCGTCTAAAATAACTTTGTTAAAAATAATTCAAGAACGTAGAGTTACTCGATTCCCAGTGGAGATAAGAATCTCATATAGTAAATAAGGGAATAAAATATATTTCCAATCGTACAAATAAAAGGAGCACAGATATTTAAAAGTACATTTCGCAAATTATTCCTAGTGTGCTTAATAGTTAATATACCGTAAACTTCATTGTAAATACCCAGCAGAATATTTTTCATCCAGAAAAGAGTGTAATTCTGAAAGATTTATACTCTTTTCTGGAAGAGTCGTGAGGTTTTATAATATAATTACATACATTTCCACCACGGAATTTCAGCTGTATCCAACAAATTTACAGTCGGCCGCAACAATAGGGCTCTTGAACATCCATATCTGTTGCATGCTGATGCTGCTGCTTCATCACCCATCTTCAAGGTTCCCAAAGGACCTTGTACGAGCAATGGGGTCCTTCCACCTTGAGCAAGCGCTTGACTCACTCCAAAGTCCATAGGACCTCGCCTCTCCAGGTATAATGATGCATTGGATGTGGATATCCTCCAGACAGATACTTCGTAATAAGTAGCGTTTTCCACTGAAAATTTGCTATACATTTCTAAACGGCATATGTTTAATTAGTAAAATTATGTAAAATAAAAATATATGCTCTTAAATCCGTTCAAACATGGTACATTTCAGGGTTCATGTATCCGACACAGTAGTTTTAATACAGGCGATTCGTAGTACGTAGTTTAAACTTTAAATACACATGTTTATTGAATTTTTTTTTTACAATGGGTGTCTAAACTTTTACCTGGCACACATCTCATTTGAAACTCCTCATATTCATATGCCAGGTCACAGTGCTGTGGCTGTGGTGGTCTCAGCTCTTCAAGCGAGACGACTTTCTTGCAAGGCTTATCCTGCGATGCTATACCATTTCCAGCTTCGCAGCTGGCATCTAGTAAACCTGATAGACTCCCGGTAAGCAGACTTAAGGGAACTATAGGTGACCCAGTTGTTAGATGTTGTACATCTTCGCCAAGTGGCTGGATATGCCAAAAATATGTATCTGGCTCTGGGAAACCATGGACATTGCACTTTAGAGTTTCCTTGACTAAACTGATACCAGCGTTTGTGCATTCGGGAGGATCTAAAATTTTTACAAGTATGTAAAATACATAAGGCAATCAAAAAAGAATACTTAATTTTTAACTACAAAAAGTGTTAAGAGGGAGTTCCGGTTTACAGTGCCCTTCAGGCGCATCTTTTAAACAGGTACTTAAAGTAGTGTTCACAAAATTTATGTTGAATATTTTCAATAAAAATTAATTTGAAATACCGAAATCTTGATTTAATCATCGTTATGGATTTAAATTACGAATGAAGATAACAGTTACACAGTACGTAGATATTTTTATAGAGTTCAATAAAAAGGCAGTGTGTTTTGGTTTCCAAAAAAAAATTATACAATACTGTTAGACGTTTACCAATTTACCATAAAAAAATAATAAAAACCACACTAAACATAAATACTCGTGGTCCAACGACTTGCCTATTTACTCAGAATACATAACCACTGTTCAATCAGATAGTTGCCCCTTCTAAGACAGATTATTGAATGGTACCGTTCTAAGAACAACTAGCGAATGCTCCTTCTAAGAACGATTGTAGACTAATAACCGGCAACCACTCCCGCTATTTATATTAGGTGTGAGACAGAGTGGCACGGCTTCGAGCTGAACCGGCTAGCACGCGCACCTGTTAAAGAAAAGCCAGCCGACTCAACAACTCCTTACATACATACAACTTACAATAAACAATAATGCTGGTAGTCTCAGATCTGGTTTCACCGACGCTATTAGCGGCTGCACAAGAGTATCGCCCTGCGTGATTTCTCTCTGTCTCAACTATTGTCAGATTTTGTGACTTCGTCTCCCTTCCCCATTTGCTATTCGGTTTTATTTCTATATCCTGTAATTATAGGAAGTACTGAGTCTATATATGTTAGCTCAGGTTCACGCGATATTAAATTTGTGGTTCACCGCATGTCCTAGGTTTGAATCCAGGGGCAATATTTTTACGTATTCTGAACATTTAAAAACAATAATCAGAAAAATAGACAAAAAATGTGTGTATCCCATAATGTAACTGGGGTTAAGTTATTTCTTTTTTTTAAAATCCTATTTTGTCCTATTTTTTTATCCTAATTTTCTATCAAATTACGGAATTTTCACTCGATTGCAGTAGTACTGCAGTAAATAATTGTATTTGGCGAATTATAATGTATTATTACATATATAAAAGAGTTATCAATACTTTATTCACACTAAATATGGTAAGCAAAAAGTCTTTGAACACTCGAAATTTATAAAGTTAATAAAAATAAATTTAGAAAATTACAAAAAATGTTATAAATTTTTTTAATTTAATTTTTTTTAAGGCACGTGACATAAAACCATATACCTAATATTATGTACTTGCCATTTACTTTTAAACATAATATTTTAACGGCATCGAAATTCGAATTTACAAAAAATTGTTTATAAAATTTGTGTGACAAATATAATACATTATTATGTAGATTATAAACATAACTGAATAATAATAATTATTAAGTTAAATCAAAATTATTTTTCACTTTTCAATTTTTAATTTATTAACCTCTAAATATCTGAAACTATATCTTATTATAAATAATTATTGTTGCAAATTTAATACTAAACTATCTAAAAACACCTGCTTCATCGATAAAAGTTCATATTTGATAAAGTTAGAAGCAAATATGTATGTATGTAGTATGTTCGTTTATTTTGATACTTGTTACGTCATTGGATTCACTCTGGTTGTGATGCTGAGTACATCCTTATTTTACACCATATTAATTATTTTTGGAAAAATAGCTCTTGTTTTAAATATAAACGAATAATTAGTCATACTATAACTACTTCTGGTACCTACTTACATTAAAATACCATGTATAATTGTCGACCGGTGGGTTTGCCTTCGTCTCGCAAGTTAAATGCAAAGTATCCAATTCTATAACCTCATTTAGTTTTCCGCCTCCCTCCTTTATTACTTCTAATAATGGACTATCTGCCAAAAAATATATTAAGTACTAGTGATCAAAATAAAAGAATTAACTTGAACTGGTTTTTTAGAATGGATATGAAATTTGAGCAGTTTGTAATTTGTGTTATAACCTAGAGTTAGTTAAAATAGAGGGTTAGTTATAGTTTACCGGCGAGTTAATCAAGATACGGATGGTAGATGGCTTACGGATAGCGCACACTACATATTTGGCATTAAACTAATCTATAATACTTATTATTTATTACGTATACGCATTTAGCTACTAGTTTTTGGATATACGACTCGCATTTAACAGCCTATCCAGATGAGGCGCTTTACGCACGAGTCGACTTGCGCGTAGACACACGCGCGTTCCCGAGATAATACAGCTACATACATTCCGTCCAGATGAGCGGCGCGCTTCGTCACTCGCAAGTAAGACGCTGGTAATGAGCGCGACTCTCGATTCGCGCGTATTACGCGCGAGCGACTCTTGAGTCGAGGTACTCGGGCGCCAAATGCTTCGTCCGCCGTCCAGTATTACGCGCGTATCCGAAGTGAGTTGATGTATTAAGGATGTATTTAGAATATTTTTTTAAAATGATTCACATTTTTTTGTTAAATTGATTCTTAGGTACAAAAATTGGGTTGATATTAAAATAATAAAAAGTATTGAGTACCTCAAAAATACAAAACTATTATAAATAATATTATAACTGGCAAATCCCTCTCTGTGAAGGAACGCGCGTAAGCGTGCTATCTGGACGAAATATAAATTGAAACGCGCGAGTCCGTACGTGCGTAAAACGCCTCATCTGGACAGGGTTTTAGCCATACAGCTACAAAAAAAACCTATCAAACATTGTAAATTACTACTGTAGCGCCATCTAATAATAGTAGAATATACTTACAGGTAACATTTAACACAACCACATCAGCTTTGGAGTTTCTTTCGGGTGCCATTGCAGTGTTCGTCGCGATACAAGCAAGTGTTGCACCATGATCACCAACAGATGGCGTTAATTCTAAATATGACACTGCTATACGAGATGAATTGATTACGCTCTGAAAAAATACAATCAACAGATTATACAATATTTTTCTGATCTCTCGTTAACATAGACATATTTTTTTAGTTTCTTTTCCATAACAAAAGAAAAAATAGTGGTTGTTATTTTTTTTACCTGATTACTGTGCTGCGACAAGTGTCTATGATCCAGCCACCAAAGAATCTCTGGTGGTGGGTAAGAACCGTGAGCTATACATCTCGCGATCGCGGTTTTTCCCGCTTGTATGGCATCCCCATTGGTGCCACGTACCCAGTGTATTGACACGTTGTATGCAGGCACTGAAACAGTTCTAATTATTTATTCATTTTAAGACTAGCATGTGCTCAAGATTTCGTCCGCATGAATTTACAGATTTATAATGCAAAGAAACATTGCCACTACCTAAAAATGAACCTGATTACCGCATGTATCATAATATCAACACCTACTCACCAAGACTCAACTTCGATTATTCCAGAAACAAAATACTAATTACTAAATATAATATGTTTTCGTATTTACAATAAAATATTTGTATACAATATATCTAACATAAACTATTCTTATGTATTCTTATGTATGTATCTTATGCGTTTTGGTACCCTTTTGTATACAAAATCATTAATCAATTATTTGCAATTAAAGTAATAATTGTTTTCTTCATTGGTATTATAAATATTTTATTTTAGAATTTGTCCTCTAGGCACCGTATTTTATCGTAATTGGGCTCTTTGTAATACATTTTAAACAAAACTTAAAGATTTCAAGCGTGTTGATATTTCTGTCTGCAAGGACAACTGTTGACGATATATATAAAAGTAACTCTAATCGACACCTTCATTTTGATTTTAACTTACAATATAATTCAATATTAAGCCCAGTTATCACAGGTTGAGTAAGATGGGTGTTGCTGGCTCTACAAGATAAGGACCGCGCGTTTTCCCGAGTGAGAGGCAAATAGAGTTCATTCTCCCTCACTCTAGGGATGTCGCTGATGCCATCCGATGCATCTACCAGGTCTTCCCCGGAGTACCAGCTGATACGTGGTGGAGGGCTACCTGGAATATTATATTGGTTTAAGGTTTATCTGTTAATGAAGATTTATAAAAGGCAAAAAAAGTCTCTAGTCAAAGTTATTCTAATGCAATATTTTTGAATCATACAGAAGATATAATTGTTTACCACTTGAGCCGGCTTTCTTGGTACTTATTAATTTTAAGATAAAGAAAATATAAAAAAATATACACAATTTAAAAAAATGGTGCAAATATAAAAAAAATTATTCACATGTGTTAAATAGTTTATCGTCTTAACATTTTCTTGGCCTCTTCTATAGTATGTCCAAAGAGGCCAAGAAAATATTAAGACTAAAGTAGCCCGAATACATAGCATCACATAATTGCTGATAATTGATCTAGTTTTAAAAAAATATGCGTCATTAATATTGTTATTTTAATTGGCTTAAGCTGTAAATAAATAAATAGAAAAACGTACAATCGAATAAAGATCTCGGTTGTAGTCGATAAAAAGTATAGCTTACCTCCGATAACGAGACAACTTAAAACCAGAGTGTCGCCTTCATGATATGGCCCTATTTTATTCTCCACTTTGTTCCCTAACTCGTCCAGAAAAAACGGTTGACTTGGCAACACTGAAAAAAGCATATTACGGTTGACATATTTCGCAGAGAATAGGGCTAGGTATTCCAAACCCAATTATTTGAAGGCAATAATACATTAAGTATATTTTACTATATATCTAAGCTTTAAGGTACTAGAGCTAGTTATGGATAATTCTCCTCATCCTATGGATATTTATTGATACGTGGCCAAAACTATCGACATTATGTTTGAAATAAAAATAAATATTTAATACAAAAATTTATAGGTGCTATTTATTTTTCATGTCATTTAAATTTTAAAACAACCATCAGACCGGGTGTTCAACAACGGAAATACATTAAAAATATTTGACAGTTGTTTATAAAATACACATCTTTTGTTCCCAAGTTCTCCTGTAGTATATAAATGTAATAATATGTACCTACCTATATTGGATACATATTTCATAGAATAGAAATATTTTAATGCAAATCTTAATTTTAATGTGAATATTCTTATGCACCCCAACGGTTGCAATGATCCTTTTGTGTGTAAGTAAGTTTTTTTAAATGTCTGTAAATATGAATGTGACGAGTAATGTTTATTTTATGGAACTATAATAACAGTGCGGTCCTTGGCATTTATTCTGTAATCAAAAACATATTAAACTCTATAGAAATATTTAATTTACAATATGTACCTACATACATACATCATTAAAGCATAAGTTTCGTGCACATAAAAAAACAAGGTTTCTTGCCGTATTTGTCTGTTCACGGTATTCTCGAAATCTCCTAAACGGGCTTGAATTTGAAACAGTTATAAGTTGCTGTAACCCTATATTCTCCATAACTATATAGTGGATGTTAAAATAACGTCAGGAAATTTTTAAGCATTTTTCATTACTTGTAATTAAAGCAATTTAGTCTTGTGAATTTTTGATGTAAGTTACTGTGAAGTTGCTGAGTAAGGTTTATTGATCCGAAACTAAGTGTCACCGAAACAACGCTGCAATTACGATAGTCATTCTAACCTATTATGATTTTGTATTAGGTGGTGTTCCACTTCATTTGTTTAGAATTCGTGCTTTTTGTACTTAAGAGCGTTAACGCCAAGCGCGCGATGTCAAGTTTAGGTACCTAATTCAGTACAACTTTTACCTACACAATCGAAATATCACTGTGTGCATAGCGTTTAATCAAACAAACTCAATTTTGATCCTTTCGAATCTAAAAAATAATAATATTTGCGTGCACAGGTGACGATAGTGATTTATCAAGACCTGCTACATCTTATATTAAATTAAGTAATTAAAAGTAGAGTACCGAGCGATACGTTCCTTGAAAGAAATCGCGGCGGACTGATTTAAAAATATTTAATATTTACGCGCACAGTTTTATACTAGTTACAAAAAAATTGTAATGAATTCAATAAAATTCAATAAACTTAATACTATCTTGCATGTTATAAAGAAGATATTATTCTATTACAATACACCTTTCTTTGTAAATTTTAATAAGATTTATTGGAGGTAATAATGAATTTAGCAACCGCTTTTTCTTGTTAATTTCAGTTTGTTTATTGTTTGATTTATTATGTTACGAGTTAAAAATAAAAAAACCTCTCTCATTATTCTGCACAAGGGTCTAAACAATTAAGTAAATAACATTGCTTGTTTGTAAATTTTAATAGTGTTTTTGGATATTTTCAGCTTCGAAATGACCACTGTAAAAGGAATTTAGAAAACACTGTTCGTGTATCTGGTATTCACGAATACTCTATTAATGTAAAAATATTCTCACTCAACTTTTGAGATCGATATATTTTCTACAATAATTAGTAATTCACACTTTCGTTAGATACGTTTATGACGAGTTAAATTGTTTTAAAAATTACGCTTTTCGGGCCAAGAAGTCAAAATCGGCGTTAACGCTAGTTTTCAAATCATCAGACGCAGAGCTTCGTCAATAATCCGTTATGACTACTGCTTTCACTTTATTATTTAATTAGGGATAGGTATTCTTTATATTAATCAAATAAAAACAATGAAAAAAACGCTACACAAAGTTAATATAGTAAGTTAATAATAAGTCTACATTGGCGTGTATAATAATAACTTTTTACACATAAATTATTAGCAACAAAACGCCATAAAATTTGTATCTTCAATCTTTATGCTAAAACTTTGTGTTGTAATTCTGTGCGGAATAATTTTAACATTATTCAATTTGATAATTATTAGTTGATAACCGAAAAGATAGAGAATTTATCAAGTCAGCTTATTTTGAGGTGATAAAGCAATATAAAATTATATTCCATTCATGAGATATTCTTAATTAACATGTCAGGGGGTTTCGAAAATCTCTTCAATGTCACTTGTTGGTTATTTAGGTTGAATTTATTAGCTAATATATTCCAATTCTAATGAGGGAGAGAACAAAAACCGTCTCCTCTTTGCATAATTTCACGAGAAGAAGAAGAAGAAGACACGAGTTTCATAGAGCATTTAAGGGCTACTTAACCCAGCTTTCGCAATTGTTTATGAAGTGGTAGAAAGCTTTGAGTGTACGTCCTCGGTAATAAAAAAAAATACAATTTGAGGGTACTAATGCTTATGCTACCTAAAAGATCTCGAGTAAGTGACATTTATGGAGCAATTATAAGGCAATTATGAATTGAAGAAACAGTGTGGTCTTGACCCATTTCAAGGTGCTCTCTCGGGGTTCAGAGCTCGCTAAATTTTGCTGAACCTGTTTGTATGAAGTTACGTATTCAGCGAAAACTTTTATTTTAATAAATGTTAATATGGATCAGTGTGGCAATCCATACTAATATTATAAATTCGAAAGTAACTCTGTCTGTCTGTTACACTTTCACGCCTAAACCACTGAACCGATTTTAATGAAATTTGGCACAAACATAGATAATAAGTTGAGAAAGGACATAGGGTACTAGGGGACGTAGGGTACTATCTAATTTCACTAAGTGGGTACATAATATATTTATTGTGACCATTTCAATGTGCTTAAACACGGTACCTCTGCAGTAAGTGCTGGCTTACTTACTAACTATTGCATTATTATATTTACTGATCAGTCATGTCAGGTCACCGGATACCAAATTATGAATTGATACGACCAATAAAAATGGCTTTTAATGCCTTTACCGTCAGAAGCGATTCATGTAAGGATTGCAATAATGTTTTTTTTTACAAAATCTGTAATTGTCTCTTGTTGCTACCGATTGATTCCCGTTTGATTTCACACAAACGTGTGGCCATTTTGGACCGAAATTGGGAATCGATAGATGAGTGAATTGGAGTCCTAAATCGTTTGTTTAAAACAATATATAATTTAAATGTTCACATAGACGTGTACATAAGATACAATTCTGATATGCACAAGACTAATTTAGTTAATAAATTATCATCGTTAATAAATCAATTATTTTAGTCAGAACTAAAACAAAAGAAAGAAAAATCTTCTTAATTTTATATTTCTTATTTTGACATCACTAAAAATAAATTAGTGAATTTTAGTTTAGTCAAGTATAGAGAGTTGTACTTGAACATCAGGATTGCCACCATTATGTATGACATGCCTAATTTCCTTTATTACCAAAACATTTCCTTCTGCTTGGTTTTTCTAACTATTTTAAATTTCCCATGGTTTTTCCTTTCAAAAGTTTAAGTATCAACTTGGGAACAGGAATCTTGTCAAGAAAAATCCCACAATATCCATTGCAACTTGCACTAAAACGTGCCAAAATTACAAATGATGCTAGTGAGTTCTAGAATCTAGTGAGTTGAATTGCTTTGACTTCTCTTCGAAACCTTAGATGAACTTTAGGTAATGATTTAAACGGTTAGTAAAGTTTATACATATTATAATTTTCAATGCGAAGAGTCACCAAAACGTATTCTTAATCGACCTTCAAAAAACCAAAAAGGAGGTTATCAATTCGACATGTATTTTTTTCCGATGTTCCGCTCGTACGTCGCCATCCATTTTTCTCATATAAATAATCCAAGTTCAAACAAGTGTTATAATAAGTCCACCGCCTTTCAAAGAGCAACATGACAGTTTTATGCCCTTGTTGAATTTGACATGAATTTTATTTATCAACACTATTTACGTCTTTTATTTATCGTAAGTTCATTTATAATACAAAATTTATTTTTTACTTTTTCAGTGCGTTTTGAGGTCGGTTTTATTTTTTATTTAAAATTAATTTATTATTCTGTAAGCTAAGTATTTCAGTAAAACACCACCGACTTGAAAAAAGCTTTGGTTGATAACTTGTAAAAAATTACTTGACAATATGTGATTCAAGTAAATTTGACTATCGAGATTAACAGATACCTGATACTTAAAGCAATAATAGCGCAAGGAGTATTCAAGCATGTGGATCGCCATTTTTATTTCTAAAACGTCATAAATTTTATATGTATCAAAACATTCTGTAGTTAATTATAACTAAGTAAAAACACACATTGTTCACCATTTGTTTTTTTATTTGGATAAGTTAAATCATTAATTAAAGAAGATATTTTATGTGAATATTGTTGTGTACTGCTATAACTCAACGAGTAGGTTTGATGACAATATACCTAAGACAAGTGACTTGGTATGTAAATGAGACTAAAAGGGAAATGAGGCTAAACACAAAACGAGTTTCTAGACGCCAGATAATAATAGCTTAACTACATAAAGCACAAAATATAATTAATTAAAAAGTAATTATTTATATTAAGTTTTGGATGTATTATATATACTATAACAATTGTTTGAACTTGGAGTTTTTATATGAGAAAAAAATCTAGAGAACTATGGCGAAAAATTCTAGAGAAATAAGGTACTTATATAGACAATGTGCATCATTCCCCATCGCACCATTTATTGAAATTATTTTATTCATCACAATATTATTTCTTCATTATTAAAATATGTAATTTTAACTATTTTGTAATAAAGCATGTTATATCTCAAGATCAAACCACTCATATTGAATATTTTCTTATTATTTTTAATTAAAGTTATAAAATCAATATTTGTCCTTTTGTATAACATTTTTCATGTATCGTGTTTTGATATAAATGATGTTCGCGGCGAACTTCGGACTTCTACACGTCAATAAATCAGTTTTATATTATACTTACCAATAATAGTTAAATTAACCCCAAAATTCCTGGTAGGGGCCAGCAAGAAGTCCACCCGGCAATGGTAGAGGGCCTGGTCATCCCCTCTCAAATCAGATATCACGAGTATGGTCGGCTGCTGCAGTACATCCGCCTGCACTCTGTTACTGGTGTTGAACGATAGACTCGACCATTGTGTGCCTGATCGAGCATCGTAACTGAAACCCAATTGTGATATTAAGATTATGAGGAAATTAAGATAAGAGATTGTAATTTTTTTGAGATAGCTCTCAATTATCGCCTCTGTGGCTATGTGCTTCAAGAGTCAGCGTGTTGCGCCAGAGGTCCTTGTTTTAATTTCCAGGAAAACGAAGACTAGTTTTGTTTAGATAGGCACAGGAGGCTGAAAATGTTCCCGTGTCCCAGAAGAAGCTATAGAAGTTTTAATATTGCCGTAATTTTTGTACTGATTAAAAAAACTTTGGTTCGTGTTTGGAGTTGTCACTCTAAGGGTTCCAGCGTGGTTTGTTATCAAATTCCATATGTGATGATCTATATATAATAAATACATATAAGTACGTAGTAAGGCAATGCAAGTTGACAATAACGAATAGCAATCCCTGCGAAACAAACGAAAATACTAGAAAAAAATAAATAAGTAGGTTTAGGATAAGTTTACAAAACAAATCAAGCTCACCTATAAATAGGTACACTGTCTTTATACCAGACTAGCAGCATCAGTTCATCATCAGAACTATTTGGCGTCGAGTCGCAGTATAGCGTGGTGTTTCCGCCCTCCAGAGCCTCCTGTCTTGACACTGGTCCTGAAAAAAATACGAAAAATACGCGAATGTTTGCAGATAAAGGGCACCTCTTATTTACTCACATGTCTTGGATTTTGTTTGCAATATCTTCACGAGAAAAAAAAGAGAAAAATAAATAGGTTATTAGAAAATTTCCTACCAGAGCCGGGTACAGCGTAAGTCTACGAGAGAACCTGAAGTCGTCGAAGCCTGAACATTTCACGTCACAATGACCCGGTGGCAGTGCTTTTATGCAATAACTTGTGGTTTATAAAGTTAATGGAGCCATTGTCGGTACAAGTAACTTTACAACTTCGGGAGTTCCTTTGCATATTATGGTGGCAAAGCGTAAACGACTTTAAGCATTGTTCTCTTGTGAATTAGACACAGCGTTTATTCACTTAGAATCTTGCGATGTGCGATACTTAGATAAGTAGAGAATTCTGAATTTAGAGGATTAAATTTACAACTAGAGTCCTAAAATAATGCGAAAACCTCTACGTATTATGGTCACAACTGGGGATTGTGGGATCAAACTTTTACTATGGTAAACAGAGTTACATTCATTTAAAGTGAAGTCCCGTGTCCCCTAGTGGGGTATGGGGCAGATTCATTTCACATTTGTTTCACTGATCGATTTTTTCTTTAGGGGCAAGTAGGTGATCAGCGTTCTATGACCTGTCAGACCGAGTTTTTTTTAAATCTCCACCGGGAATCGAACCCAGGATCTTGCGGTTGTAACGCTTACGCGCTTACCACAAGATCAAGGAGGCGGTCAACGTTGAACATTCATTTCAACTTAACTTTAACGCTACGCTTTAACTTTATAAAATTTCAGGCCTGAAATTAAATAAAGTTAGTTAAAGCGTAGCGTTAAAGCGTTACAGGAAACTTACTTAGACGTTTTGACGATATTGACATTTTCCAAACAGTACCTCTCGAAATCTTTGATAATAAATTTCCTTAATACATACCATAACCAGTATTATTGAAGTGAAAAATTCTTTAGCTTCGTTGTGATATGAAAGTCGATGAAACGAAAAAGCGACAGTAAAAAGAGACAGACTCATAAATTCATAAGATTTAACGTGGGAGAAAATGAGATAGGAAGTAGAGATACAGTAGTCCTTAAACATTTTGAAGGTTTTACTTCTACCACGTGTGAATTGCATACATGCTTTTTTTATTATATATCATTTATTATTCGATAGTCTATACAAAAAACGTCAAACTTTATAATGAAAAACCGCTTGACTACTCTTAATACTAAATTAAAAACTTGATTATAGAATTCGCGACCTATGAAAATAACATTAAAACATACTAACATTACATTGAAAAATCTGCCAGAAGCCTTGTGGTTACGCGCAGACTAACTATGGGATTGAGAGTTTTGAAACGGTTTTGTACCAATCGAAAACTCTGATAGTAAACTCAGAATTAAAGTACCGTTAATACACTGGTATTGACAGCAACAATGTTTTAAAGGAGGTTAAATCGATCAAGTTAACAATAAGGTGTGTGATCCTATAAAAAACATTTTTTACATCTCGAGGGACGTTCCTGAATCTACGAGGTATATTTCAATTTTGTTTTGGATTAACATATTATTAAATATTTGAAATACAAATTTGATCAATCCATAACTAAAATATTGTTGAATAAAATATTGTAGAATTTATCCGATGCTTAAATGGTGATGATATCATAGCAATCACACAGGGTTTTACCCACGAACATTTTAATTTGTGTTCCAAAAATGCAGTGTTAACAGAAAAAAACGTTTATAAAATAATGCTTGTACATTTACATGTAACTTGTGTTGTAAGCAGCCACGAGGAGCGATCATGAAGCCTCAATTTACCAAAATGTGTACCTCTTTAATGGATTAGAAGAATTTTTTGCCATTATACATACAAAAACTATTTTGACCATAATAGTCTATTCCTAATTTATTCGCAGTAAAATTAAAGAAATGTGAATGAATCAAAACAAAAGAGAATTGCCGGGAAATATTTACCTACTTAGTTGTCACTATTAATTTGAGCCTAAGACATCTGAAGCTTTTATAATTTATAGAACATGGGGGATGTTCTATAAATACCTGAAATCTCACCGTCAGCTCCAGGTACGAAGCCACCAATCGCAGTAAAAGTGGTGATGAAGCATAAAAGCGCCGGCGAGACGCGCATTCTACGGTCCATCCATGCCTCTGCACTACTCTCTCATAAAGGGGAAATCTTGCCCATACTTTTGAGCCTTGGATCTGTAGGAAAAACGTTGTATGAATTAATTAAAGAAAAAGTTTGGGTACAAGCGGCTCTCGGTAAAACTCGACTCTAGAACTCTAATCTAGACTAATTGTAAGTAACATAATATACACAAAGAAATATAGGCGTTATCGTCGTTAACTTGTTATGGTTTTTTTAAGGTTGGGTAAAACTTTGGGTAAAACAAGGAACACGTAAAACTAACCGTTCAATATTCAGCTAGGAAAAATATCTTCCAAAAAAATTAAAACTTGAATTTACCTCTTAACGAATTTAAACTCAATTAAACCCTTATACGAATAAAATAGAACTTGTTCAATTAAATAAAATGTTATAGTAAAACGATTGAAACGTAGGACCCGGTACAGAGAATAAATAATACTAATTTTGTTCTTCCTATTTTGGATATATATAGGTATAAATAATTTGTGTGGGAAAAGAACTTTAAAATACATAATTCCATCGAAAAAGGTACGCGAAGAGTTAATAATTAAAAATATAAACTAAAGAAAACCAGACAAATAGCCATAATTTATTCAAAATACAAATATTATGCACGTCAACAATATCCTGTATTCACGATATATTGCCTGCGTCAAGGTGGCTACTTGTTATGCTTATTATTTAAGATTTTTGCTGCACGTAGGTACTGCGTGTATTCAATTGTACCTACTGTTTGGTTTTAACAAACTTTTAAAAGACCAAATGGTACCAAAACTCTCTCCATGAAAGGAAATACAGTAACATAAAGCTACCCTACGTCGACAAAGACGCGTCGAACGTTCGGCTCCCCCATTCCAATTTCCAGATAATCTAAATACGGTTCATCATCACTACATAGTATAAAACAAAGTCGCTTTTTCTTTTCCTATATCCCTTTGTATGCTTAAATCTTTAAAACTACGCAACGGATTTTGATGCGGTTTTTTAAATAGATAGAGTGATTGAAGAGGAAGGTTTTTATATATGTTTTATACCCGTGTAGAGCCGGGGCGGGTCGCTAGTATATTAATATATATTGTTGTAGGTATTCATCATATTGATTTTTGTTATTACATATAACATTTATTTATTTACAATAATGTACTTAAATATATTTACAAAAATACAAAAGGCTCTTCAAAGCCGTTGGGGTGTGTACCCAAAATATTGGCTACATTACCGCGTTGTCGCTATACTAACGTTTATATTATCAGATGATATGTACTTCGTGAGGTGATAGAGATCGCAAAAGCTAAGTCACGCGTTGGCCAAAACTGATGACATCGCATAGTCAAGTAATGATAAAAGATCAAATATGAATTCTTGTCCGTTCTTACAACCTCTACGTACAACTTTAATATATATTAAAATGTAAAGTTACGACTACGTGCGGTCTATGACTGTGAGTTATAGTGTGGTCATAGTTTAGTCATTACTTAAAATTGTAACTGGCAATCAGATAACCGAAAACATGTTCAACAAACAATGCGACGCGGTTCGATAATATTATGCGGATGGCTTTTAACTTGCTGATTTGATCAAGACCTTAAATGTTACGTAATAAATTATAAACCACAGACATAGCTAAAGTCTTTCGTTTATGTTTTACGTTTAATTGATTTTATTTATTGTTTTAATTAATGCATGCTTCTTAATTGAAAAACTAAGTATTTTCTTTAACGTTCTTCATTCCAGACACAAGAGGGTCCACAAGCACCATTTTCTGTAAACGTAATTAGTTGAATTTGCTTGTGAACTCTGTATATTCCGCTGCGATTCGCGCTATGGAGCAATCGTAGCACAACGTGAGGTGACTTCACCTTCACCCAAGTTATAAAAAAATACCATAAAGTAGATATACTTAATTAGTTTAGTAGTACTTAATTAAGAGAGGTTCAGAGTAATTTTATTTTCTTTTATCACGAGTGTTATTTTAAGACATCAGTTTTTGGGTCATCAAACCTCCTTACTAACGTGCGCGTGAAATCGACCGTAAAACTTAAAAACTACGTAGCTTCATTTATATTTTAAGATATTAGTATATTAATAATGCTATTTACAAAAAAACATGTTATTTTTAAGTTATTTACTTGTATATTTCTTAGTGAACCCAAAAGCAATAAATAATTATGTTGCATTCATATTACAAAGAGGAAATGCCAAACGGGTCATTTTCGGTATAATGATGTGGTCTACAATGCCTCAAATCCGTTTCCACGGAGATTACGGTGACTCATGTTTCCTAAGAAAATTAGTTTCATAAATTTTGATTGCGAAATACTTATTTTGTATCAATCATCGGGCTCAGTTATTGAGCAAAACCATACAGGACCTCAACAAAGTAAATTTCATTTAAGCTGATGCTGATTTTAGAAGGTAACATACAGTGGAATAGAAGAATTAGCTTTTACACGCTAGTCGCATGGGCTTATGCAATATTGTCCATAGCTTATGTTCTTTAGATAGTATAGTGTTAAAATTTTAACAAAAAAACCGACTTCAAATTGCAACTCTAAAATTCTAGACACATTTTGAAGACATTTCAATGGGACCACACCATCACCAGCACCAGCTTTCAAACAAAAAAAGAATCATCGAAATCGGTTCACCCAGTCGAAAGTACTGAGTTAACAAACATAAAAAAAACATTGAATTGAGTACCTTCTCCTTTTTTGAAGTCAGTAAAAAATTATAGCTGCCCGTATATTTAACTCTTCTATGCTTAAAGCGCTGAACAGAATTGAGTTTGGGTACGAAAGCTGATTTCATGTTTGTAAATATAAGAAAATTACCTTAATCATAAATTTGCTTACAAAAATTGTACGATAAGGTATAATTATTACGAAACTACCATTAAGTCAACCCAATAATGCGACTGTACATAATATTAAACAAGCTCAAATCAAGATTAGCTTCACAAAGTGATTAAAACGAGAATATTATTAACTAAAAAACTTTCAATCATCAATCAAGTAGATTTTTTAGTAAAATGAGCTAACTAAAGGATTTAAGGTAGTTCCCCTCCAGGGCCCATAGATTTTTTCCACCCTGTATACTGAATGTATCAAATATTTGCCTTATTTCTTATACAACTGCTATTTATTTATACATTGAAATTACTCTACATCGTTATCAAAATTTGTATCAAAGTCAAGAGAATTATTGACAAACATATTGTGGTTGGTCAATATTCTCTGTGGTTTTAATAAGCTAAGTTTCTTCCAAAGGTTAAAGTATAACCTAGGTTGTCGAATTGATCCCAATATAAGCTGAATAAGTTTGGAAATGCGAAAGCTCTTAGGGATTTAAAGAACAAAGAATGTCATTATTTATTTACAGCATAGTACGTCAAACAACCAACTTAAAACTTTCTAGTGTTACCTCAAACTAAAACACAAGCGACTTATGTACTATGACTATTGAGTATTAACTGTGCGATCTGATGTGATCTTTTCGTTCATAAGCGATAAGTAATGAATTAAAAGTCATTTAAATTAAGACTAACTGCCTTCGACCTACGTGGGTAAGTGTTTCAGGCGTTAGCGTATTATGCCGAAAGTCCAGGCTTCGAATCCCGGGTAAGGAAATATTTTGGTTGACCAGATCTATTCTTTCTAGGCTAATCACTTTGCTGTATAGAAAATGATTAGCAAAACGGACGCACAAATGGATTTTCACTGAGGGTTACAGGAATTCATTTACGATTACACAAAAGAGAGAAAAATGTTGCTCTTTGAAAATTTTAACTTTACTTTTTGAACAAAAAGAAGCAACTGCAATAATAAACTATTTTATCAAAAAGCTTTCTGAAGGGAACCAAAAACCAATTACCTCTAAATTATGACATACTCACAAAAAAAAAATCTTTAAACTCGGTTCATATATTTTGCCAACATAATTAATATGCTAAGAATCTGCGCGACTTATTGAAGAGATTTAATAAGTACTAACGTGCGATATAATGTGTTAATTAAATTCGTTAAATAAACATCGAATAGAAGTCCGAACCCCTTTGAAATGTGTCGAAAGGTATTAAAACAATGAGATTAATGCCATTAATTAAGCCACCGACCCACGTATATTAAATCGATTCTATTAATTTTCCCAATTCCACTATCCACAAGTTTGATGTAATATTCAATTAAGATAAACCAATTTCACTCGCACGAAAACTATCTGTTATTGTTTTATTATGAATGATAAGTTTTATAAGTTTAAAATTGGGGCAGATGCTGGGCGCCGTTCGCAATTGTTTTTGTTTAATTTAGCTGATTGAGTTATGTTGAAAAACACTAAAGTCTAAACCATGCAATAAAACACAATCTTCATTGAGTATTAATTTATAATGTTTATTTCAGGTCAAAACTCATACGATTCTTTAATTCCTGTCATTACCTGAATTGTTTTCTCAATAAGAGAAATTTAAGAACTTAAAATAAGTATACCTCAAAAAAAGTGAATAAGTAGCCGCCACGTAACAACAACTCGTTATACCACACCACAGTATGTTACTCATTTATATTGTATAAAATATTATATTCTAGTTTCAAAATACACGATAAATATACATTACACAATATACATACAGTATGCAGCTACTTGCTCTCTCGCCATTTTCCTGACTAAGAATCTTCAAAAATAGATACATAAATTTTAGCTAAAATCCATCTTGATCTTTCGACAAAACCACATCGAACTCGGAGCATTCGTTTAGGTGCTATGATGCCAGAGACAAACACAAATATACGTCAACTTATATCGTCATTTCTTTGTGTTAGGGGTTAAAAATTATAGGATAACACAGCTTTTCTAAGAGAGCTACAGATATACCTCAGCGACTCTAGTCAACATATTTATAAACATATTTTATCTGGATTCCAATCAAAATAAACAAGTAAAACAGACCCGTATTAAAAAACATCTTATTCAAACTAAGGAATAATATGTACTGATGATAAACAGAAAATGAATGAATAAAATACTCACAATAACTTCATGCGTATTGTTTTTCAAACTTAAATGTATGAAAATTGTTCAGAATTTAACAAAAGCTTTTATAAAAAAATAATCAGTATGAGTAGTCCGTAGTTTTGTTTATAGATCTATACTAGTGTTTAGCTCATAGGTAATGCAACTGGGAGTATATTTTCAATTATTTCAATTATATTCATCAAATAATTAAATATTTAATATTTCTTGTAACACGCAACTACATATAAGCTTAGTCATCCTTTATAAACGTGTTTCATATCCATTACAGCAGCTTCTACACCACATCCATTCACGTGGGTATTTTCCAGAATTAATAATTCAAAACCAGCAGACTTTTTGGCTAAATTGATCTAACAACGCCTCTATGCGTGTTGCGCGGGCAAACAAAAAATGATCAAGTTTTTAAAATTTGCTTTAATCATGTCAGGATCACCAAGCCACACTATTATTGGCATATCATATTTCAGTTTTTGTTGTATGATTTAAATAATAAATTAATAAAAGCAGAAGCAGATTATTTATAAGATAAATTATACAGGGGAGAAAGGCTATACACTATAAAGGAATGCAGATTTTCAATACTTCATTTCAGTTTCATTCTTCCAGGCTCATTTCTAGGGGGTTAATGAAATGCTTGCTGGCTCTTTTATTTTACTGGCCTCTAAATAAAAAATAGAATGCATTAAGACAGATTACACAGTACATTTCTACAATCCATTTATATAAATGGATCTGTACTACTTCTATTAATCCATTAATATAAATGGATTATAGAATACAGATCGAGTACTGGTACTGTAATGTGTGTTCCTGTGTGGAATACCACCAAGCAAAAAGCGTATAATCGTGTAGGTCATTTTGTACATCATTAAGCCGGCAAGACCACATAATTGGCTTAGTAATAAACTCATTCGCGTCAACATTCATTTCATTGCTGTAAAAACAAGTTTTACTAGTGTATAATGATGGTGATATGTTATTGTAGTATCCGAGGAACAAAATTCAGCCAGCAAAACACACCTTTGATTGTTTTATTTTTGATTTCTTTTATATTGATTTATTGAATTTTTTTAAAACGTTCATATATCATCACTACATAGTATAAAACAAAGTCACTTTTACTTCCCCTATATCCCTTTGTATGCTTAATTCTTTAAAACTACGCAACGGATTATGATGCGGTTTTTTTTAATAGATAGAGTGATTGAAGAGGAAGGTTTTTATATATGTTTTATACCCGTGCAAAGCCGGGGCGGATCGCTAGTTGAAAATAAATAGAAAAAAACTTAAGCTTACGTAGATCTAATAAACGTAATAAATACGAGCGAGTGTAATATATAGAATATAAATATAATATAATAGATAATTTTTATTTAGTGGGATTCAATATTCGCTTGTTTTTAAAAGCTGACGGGATTTTTTCATTCATACATTTATGAAATATTCTTATTTATAATCTTGTCATAGGAGTGTTTAAATTGTCATCTATTTCAGTTGTCTCTACAGTTAAATATATGATCATAATATATGATTTATACGTAAAGTAAGGTTTAAAACAAGTTTTGTGACGGAGGTAGTTTTAAAAGCTGTCCAAATATTGTTAAGCTCTCGCTCTTCATCTTTGAAATACTTTATTAATAAAAACTAAAAGAAGATGGTCATACAGACCAGGTGAACATTATTGAAAGAAAGACAATTCTTTTCTATTTAATTTGAATTATGTCTTTAAAAACTTACATGATCTTATGTTTTAGTAAAAACGGGCATAAAACTTTGTCGTCTTTTCGTTTTCCAATTGGGAATTGAACTATGATACAGTGAGAATGTGAAGCGTCTGAATCTTATTACTTTATTGTATTCCTAAATCGTTATTAATGTCAATTTCTAATAAAAAATATCAAAAAAAATTATACCGCATCTACCGTATGAATAAATAAAAATAAATGAATTTCGACTATCAATCTATTTATACAATACATAATACGAATATCAACCGCGACTTTCATCTTTTTTCTTTCACAGCAGCCATCGCGCAGCTCCGTCCTGTGTAGCAATCGCGGAATCTGACTACACGAATACCGTGTTGCTGTACAGATGTGAGACGTGGAAGGTCACTAAAGACATCACGTATCGACTCCAGGTCTGTATCAATCGCTGTATTCACCGTATTCTCGGTGTCTACTAGCCCGAGAAAATCTTCAACGTGGATCTGTGGGAACGCTGCGTTGAGACTCCAATCGATTAAATGTCGCAAGTGGGACTGGATCGGCCACACGCTTCGAAGAAATTTCCAACATATACCGAGGCTAGCCCTAGACTGAAATTTTCAACGAAAGCGGAAACGTAGCCGCCCTAAGCAATCCTAGCGGCGAACGATCACTGCTGCAGTTAGTATGACTTGGAGTGAAGTAAAGCGCGTAGCTCATAACCGAGCAGAATGGCCCATATGTGCCCTCGGAGACATCCAGGGGACTTAGGACCTTAGGTCAAGTCATATTTTTTCTTTAAGTCTTATAAATGACCTGATGCAGGAGATACCTTGTGTAGAGATAAAAATAAAATTTTCAAAATTAAACAAAAATGTTACTCTTTTGATTGATAAAAAAATATGGAGAACATTAACATTTTTCCGTGTTACAATATTTCCGACATCCCGGTCGTTAACCTCTATGGTCAAGGTAACAAGTTATAATTCTTGATATATCGGACTAAAAAGTTCAGTGAGTGCTGAATACAGTAAAACGCGAGAATTTGTTTATGTATTACGACTGTAAACACATGTTTTATTGAAAAAAAGAATTCGTTAATAACAAAAGAATAATTTCATACTTTAGTTGCTATTAATATGTTTTAAATCCATCAGCAACTGAAGCAATTATAAAATAATTATTAATTATTTAAGGATCTTTATTATTTCAAGTTTAAATATGCAGTATTAGTGTCACTTCAAACTGTAAAATTGGAGAAGTTAAGCCGTGTTAACGCTAACCGCAGAAGTGGCAGTGGATTGAATTACGGTTTTTACTAATATGTATTATTTTCTCATATACCTACTAAACTCTAAAGGATATGTTTCATCCGATTGCAAAAATTACATAAGTAAGTTTATAATATGATTGTTTTCAAAATCGGTTTGAATTATAACGCTTAATCACTTTTGGTTAAAATAATAATTTAGAATTTTGTTAAATTCTTTTGTAGAATTTGTAGCAAAACATCTGTAAAGCAAAATTCATTCGGTGTTTAAAACGTTGGATAACAATTTTCAAGAGTTCGTCGAAGGAATTTTGTTGAGAATTTATGCGAACATAAAATTAGTAAGATAATTGGTTTTAACTATCACCAATATGCGATATTTTAATGGTTTCTGCGTAAATGTGTTTAAAAGGTGTTTCATTTTGCCGACTCTCTTGTAAGCATTTCACATACAGATAATTTTTAGTTAATGTCAGTTGTTAAAAGTTGTTACTGAGCATTACTAAGAAATTTTTTCTAATGGTAGTGTGGTGTGGTGGTGTGTTCTAATTGTAGAGTGAGAGGGCTTTATTACAAAACATGGACTAAAGATGTTTCAGTATTGGTTGCTAGGATACACGTCTACCGTTCATACAAAAACGAGGTTTTTCTCTGGTAACAAACCCGGCCTAAATTTAAACCACGTTTTGGAATAAGGCAGAGTTTAATATATTTAAAAGAAATCCGAAATCATAAGTTTTTTGTGCGATGGAAAACGAATGTTATAGGTATATTATAAGTATATTTAATGGCATGCTAAAGAGAGGGCTGATGGTAGCAGAGGAAAGATTTGGTATAAACTGATGGATAAACTTCGAAATCTGCACTTCTGCACACTGGGGAAGTATGCAAAATAATGTTGAAACATTATATTAAAAACAACAATGATTTAGAGATCGTAATCGGGCCCAAGTATGTCTATAAAATTGACTTTTTAGTATGGTAGGTTTTATAAACCAGGGCATCAGTAATTAGGTTACTCGCTAATTTGTGTGAAAGTGCAATTGACATTGCAGATGTATTTGGAATCAGGAAAGCATGCAACCTGATCTGGTAATTTGCGTCTCTAATGGCTCTCGCTTCGAGGACGTAATCGATATGGCGCTGCATTTAAATTTAACCCTCGTATATTTGCTCAACCTTCCTGCTGACAAACTATTCGAAAAACAACTAACAAATTCGCAACTTTGTCAAATGAATGTTGGTTGGAATGCTAATATGCCGTAGAGCGATTAGGGAATGATACTATGCCTAAAGCTTAAAAAAATTACTAGCTTCTAGTGGTCCTCACGTTCCGTCAGGAGGAGGAGACTTAGTGCAGGGGAGAGCGTGGACCCGTTAACAGAGAATAAGACGATGAAGTGTAGTAAACAGAATTATTAAAATGTACAGTCGGGGTACGAAAACCTTCGTCGGTTATTAGATTCGTTTCTTTATTAAATCATCACTCTAGTGCCTTTTGAAACCAAAGTAGTAAGTAGACAATGCATAAAAAAAATTACTTGATAAGATAATAAGAGTCAAAATAGTATACTATACCCCTCTGACCTATAGGTATCTTCTTCAAAAAAACTTTGTAAGAGTTCCAATAAAATATATTCTATTTAAATGTCAGTGTCAATTTTTTATTTTTTTTGTAAATAATTTATTGACATGTTCGGGATCAGTCTACGTTACCGGCTTTTCCCTTTGACAGATTTCACTGCATAATTCTTTATTGATTGACTGGTCACTCAATTAGCCACTAAGTCGATTAGCAAGTTATAGCAAACGTCAATGTTCTAAGTAAGTATTTCGATTGAAATTAAACGTTGGCAGAACTGATAATTGCCTTGATGATGCAAGCAAATGTTGAATTAAAGGTGACGAACCTTTTCTTACCTCGACCTTACAATAGAATAAAAGTAAATGAGTCAACTCGTACTTGTCAAAAATTTAGGTAAAAAAATAAATTATTGCCTTGTCATTACATCATTTGTTTTACATCACATTACAAAATCAATGATTGAAGTGCAGTAGACTCACATTGATAGGCGAGCCGTCGGAGGCCGGAGTAAGTTTCAAAGTTAAATATAATTAACTGGAAAATATTCCAAATTTTCATCATAAAATAAATAAAAAAAATTGAATCAAAGGAACCTCTTGTAGGTTATAAAATTTAGACTTTCGCGATTTGAACTCATTATTATTAAATATAGCGGGACTTATTGCGCAAAGAAACATATTTATTTACCTCGACGTTTCGACCGTGTTGCAACGGCCGTGGTCACGAGAAGAACTGGAGAGTGCTGTTAGTGTAAAATGAGGGTATCGTTATCTACCCTCATTTGATGTTGAAGAAACGCAGGGCTACTGCGGCACACAACACTAACGGTGTGGACAGGCTTCTCTGTACCTACTCTCCGATCTCTCTCTTGTAGGTTTTATGATAATGATTTTTATGGTGTAACGAAATTTAAATTAGTGTAATAAGACTTTTGCATGTGAACTATAATATGTGAATTTTCACATCCGTGACTGACTTTTAATCTAAAAGTCTGAAGGGTGAACTGCACGGAGGCAATTGTCAGCCTACTCTATGCATATTCTTTTATAAAATATTTGTTCATACCACTCATAAACTTTTGGTAGATGCAAAAATATATGCCAGTTTATTTTTCTTTTGCGTATTGTTCGGAGTTTTAAAATTCTATTTACGTTCCTACTGTTTACTCAGTGCCTTCATGAAAATATATCGCGTTTTATTATTCAAAATAGGCTGGACTTTTATGGGACATAATAATAGAGCCCCAGCTACAATTTCATAAGCCTTTTAAAGCTAATAACAAGTTAGTTAGCACCGAACTAAAATCAGAATAGAAATTGTAAGTAACCGATTGCCTCGTATCTGTCACATGGTGTCCCTCACATTCATGAATATGATATAGTGGTGATTTTGCTTGACTTTACGAAGCATGCGAATTTTTTGAAGAGGTTCTTTTTTAAAGCATAATTTCTGATAACGTAAAGTTACGACAACGAATTAGTATTCATAGTCGCAACTTTGCGTTCATCTTTAGACTTATCTTTCAACAAAAATTCAGGAACGCGCAGATTATTCAAACAGAAGAGCAACCAAAAAAACTCAGTCGGATGTAATTTGCCAATTAATTTATTTTAATTTGTAATTAATTGTGTAGCCCCAGTATTTTGGGTACGCACCCCAACGACTTTGATGAGCCTTTTGTATTTTTGTAAATATATTTAAGCACATCATTGTAAATATTTAATAAACATTCGCGGACTAAGAAGTGATTTTAAGTCGCCAAACTTTTATTTAAAAATGCATTATGGCTTTTACTTAGTAAAGCGAAATTTTGCAGGTTTGTATAATACCTAAATAATTTATTATGCAAGCAATTGTAAATCTTAAACCTATTCATGTCTCTTAAGGCACGCAAGCCCTATATTATTTTTTATAATATAAATAAGGAATAAGCAACCGGCGAGAATGCAAGTGGCTTTGCAGTCTCTGAAAAAACAACGCGTTCTTTAATTTACATTTATACTTTGCAATATGTTCCTATATTTTTATTACCTTACGAAGGGCAAAAATATCGATTCATGTGTGTCATGTGTCCTTGAACAATATTATTTATAACTAAAACAAGCAAATAATTATGTATTTTATTTTACCTTCAACGGTAACGTGTTGATGTTCAATCCTTTTAATATTGCTTAAAATAATTATTATATTACATCTATATGAATTGAGGAGATAAATTTATTATTGAAATCTAGATTATTATAATAATTAGGAAATGGGAAACAATTTTAAGCCCAATTTTGGAATTTATAGGAAAATACTTCAAAAATTAATGTTTAAATGTCGCTTCACGCATACGGACACACACAGTCGCGTTTAAAATTATAGTTATCTATATTTTCTAATCATGACTTAGATTCTAAATCAAGGATTTTTAAATATTTTGTCAGGTTATATGCGTGTATGTAAAAATATGAAAAAACGGACGGATTTTGACAATATTTTCTGTATTCATAAATAGACCTTGAAAATCGACGTTTCTTAATTCAAGGAGATATCAGCTAGTTGATAATAATAAAAATGTCGCTATATTTTTAAAGATATTTGAAAAATCCTATAATCTCGTCAAAGCAAAACCAGTTTTTGGTGAGATATAAAAATCCGGTTGATAGGTCAAAGAAGACTCTTGACATTTTATTACAATATTACAAATATGTTGCAAACAATTCTTGCGATAATGTGTGAGGACTTAAACATAAGTATTTAATATATATTTATTTATTATTACTAGTTCATAATAGACCGCTGCAGTAAATAAATCAATAATATATGTCTGTAAATAATTTTAGTTAGTATTATATTTTTCAGCACTTCTAAGATATAATTTGTCATTTAAAGTATAATTTTTCTCGTACAAGTGACACCTGCACCGGCCTACTTAAGGAGCGCTCGGCTTTGTTTATTTTCAAAGAGGAACATAATAGTTCTCTAGAAAGAATGAAACGGTTTTACAAAGCCGTCTGCTTCAGAAAATGTATTGTTTTAGATCAAACATGAGTCGGGTTTTACGATTACCCGTATTTTCTAAGGGCTAATGAAATGTAAGCAAAGATAAACAAAACCTATACGAATATGTGAAATATAATTAACAGATTTTAAACCTTGTAACCGCATAAGCTTAAATAAATTTAAAATTTTAATCTCGCATTGGAAAACTGTAAGTATTAATTATTCAAATTTAGTGAGATTATCTATTACAGATTTTATATTTTCTAGTAAAACTCGGCAAATCTTTAAAAACCTATAAAAGGATTCATTTTTTATATAATTTTATAATAGGATTTTAATACAAATTACATAGTCTCAAATTTTGTTCTTATAAGTGTCTCCCTTAGAAGGTTGATCAACACAAGTGAAATTGAAAACAAATTCCCGCGACAAGTTTATTATAAACAAGAAAATGAATACTAGTTATGACGCTACAGACACACATACACATCAAAAATATTCCCCTCTTCCTTTTACATGGAAGCTGCTACAGCTAAAATGAATAAGTTATTCTAGAATCTAGCTCATATTTCTTGCTGCCGCGACCGAAATAACATCTTGTAAAACCAAAAAAAAATATATAACTATATTATTAAAGGCATAAAACTATATAAGGCTGTTGTTCCCGTAAACAAAATACTGAAAAAAATGTACATAAAAAAACTTTTTTATTCTTTGTTGCTCAACAATATCATGTTTGTGATCTGAGTTTTGGGGGTTGTGAATTGTGATCTTCAGTGATCTCTAACAGAGGGCTGAAACCGACACTCAAAGCTGAAACTGCGTTATTAACTATTTAGCACATCACATAGCAATCTAGTCAGGATCACTGAACATGTAGGTCACCACAGTTACATCTCCTATGATTTAATATATAGAATTGACATCTAAATCCAAACTATGTATATTAAACGTAACAAGCTTGAACCACACCGATCTGGATGAAATTTTACAAAGATATAAGTAAATAATGAGCTTGGCAAAGGAGAAAAAAAGGATAAGGACCTTTTATTGCGTAAACAGACTTAAAGCGGTTGAAATAGAAGATGAAAATCTGTCACTGTCGAAGATTGCCGAAGATATAGAAATAGGGTTAAAACTAGTTATTTATATATATATATACATATATATATATATATATATATATATATATATACATCTTGAAGGACATGTTGCGTCCTACATGGCGTTATTTACCGATGATGCTGCGTCCGACTGACTTTGTGCGTCCCGAATACGGACGCAAGATTGACCGACCCTCATTTTTAGCCCAAGGGTCCCTTATGATAGTTAGAATGCAAGGGCGAAAAATTGGCATGGACGTAATTTCAGCACTACAATGCCTTTTAGCGTATAATATAGTTCCGCCATCGTCCGACTGAAATTTGGAGGGAGCTAGTGTTCAGCGTATAATTTACCACGTATACTTTGAGTTCAGTTCACCTATCTTATCGCGTCCATTGAATATCGTACTTAATTTGTAAAGTTTTTATCATGTTTTCGTGACAACAATCTTGCGTCTCTTAAATATTCTTAAACGGGCACTAGGTACGGTGTCTGAGGGGCCTATTCGGGGTTCACGAGGTACGCATGGCGCAGGGCGGCGGGCTTCAGCGCGCTCGCGTGCCGAAAAAGATAGGTATGAGACACCTACGTTCGCAATGAATCTGTCCACCACCTTGAAACAATGCTGCAATATTGCAATAATGTGTGCATTAAAAAAGCAAGGGCCTTACATGGAAGTAGATACTGGCAAAATAGAAGCCAACTTAAGAACTTTGATTCAACTTATTGAATCAAATTGGAAATATGATGTGTCTACACAAGCTGCAACAGATTTAAACAACAAAAAGTGGAATAAGATAACTATTGTGCCTTTAGCAAATGATTTAAAAATTCTTAAAGAATATCTAAATAAAAAATCCTTGGATGCTGCTATAAAAATTAAAGAAGGCTTACAAACTACTGGAACATATATACAACTTTTAGAGACTGTGTATTGTAGGGTTTTATTATTAAATAGGCGCAGGCCTGGAGAACTTCAAAGAATTACAGTGCACGATTATTTAGAAAGCGACAATAATGATAATAATAAGTATGAAGAATTTGATCGTGCCCTTACTGCCTCAGAAAGGATTCTGGTAAAGAAATTTAAACGTGTTGTCATTAGAGGTAAACGCGGCCGCGGACTACCAGTTCTGTTTAATAAAGAAGTTCAAGATGATATTAAATTATTATTATCGATTAGGCATATTTTTTTTGCTTCGACACCAAATCAATTTTTGTTTGGTAATCCCGGTTATAACAATACAATTTATGGCTACAAAGTTTTGGAAAAGCATGCCAAATTATCAGGGGCGAAACATCCTAAAGCAATATCCTCTACAAGGCTAAGAAAACATTTAGCCACCTTATCACAGATTTTTAGCATGTCTGAAAATGATATGGAGCAGCTGGCTACATTCATGGGCCATACTAATGAAGTACATAAAAAGTCTTACAGGTTGCCAGATGACGTATACCAAACTGCTAAAATATCAAAGCTTCTCATTCTTATGGAAGATGGAAAAGCAGACGCTTACAAAGGAAAATCTCTCGAAGAGATTGATTTAGATTTGAATGAGGAGCTAATTGAAGAGCCCGTGGGCAACAACGAAATTATAGACTATGATCCTGAACCTGAACCTACTTTAGATGCTAATTCTGATTACGTACAAACACATTGTAATTTAAATGACTTATCTCAGGCTGGACCATCTGGTATGCAAAATGATTCTCAACAACTTATTAATGAACCCGTATCTCAATTAGGTAACGAAAACAAAATACGAAAAGGAAAAAAAAGAACGTTGGTACCTTGGACAAAGGAACAAAAGGACGTAGTTACAAAATACTTTAAATTTCACATAAAAAATCACCAACCGCCTAAAAGAAATGAACGTGAGAAACTAAAAGAACAACATGTAGATTTACTTAAGAATAAAGACTGGCTAAAAATAAAGGTATTCGTCCAAAATATTTACTCTAAGGCTAAGAAATGAGAGAAGAAAATTTATGTTTTAAAATAGTATGTTTTGTTTCAAATATTTTTACTTTGTTAACCAATGATTAAGATACTTATAATTATGTTTGAATTGATGATTAATACCCGGTTTTTGAGGTCCGTATCAGCTGTTTATTTATTCCATAACTTTATCTGATGTTTAGCTGTCATTAAACTTTGTTTAAAAACGATTTTACTGACATAACTGCAATTACATAAGCAAATGCCTTTAAAAGCATTTTTAAACAAAGAACTTAATAAAGAATTAAAAAGGTTGTCTGTTTATCGAATTAATAATTAATGAAGAGATATCTAACAGTACCTCAGAAACCGGGCATGAGACTTTTAGTTGTAGCCACTGATTTATTTTAATTATAATATAAAAATACATTTTCCATTGTAATGAAGACTGATTGATGTTCATAATTAAGTTTATTTTGTTATTAGGCAAAGGCAGAGCCCGTTTATGTTTAATTATTTAGTATAAATTGTTAAAATGTCAGTTAAAATGTTTTGATTTTTATGTTTAGATACCCATTTTTTTTACAAAATTTTAAATTGAAAAAGAAGCTGCAGATGGAGTTTAGGTTGTAGATGGAGTTTACATTTCTTTTAAGTAGATATCTAAAACAAGAATGACAACATTGGGTTGATAAAAACCCTACTGATTTCTTTTAATTATAATATTAAAAAAAATACATGTTCCATTGTAATGAAGACTGATTGATGTTCATAATTCAGTTTATTTCGTTATTAGGCAAGGCGGAGCAAATTTATGTTTATTATTATGTCAATGTTAAATTGCATTGATTTGTTGATTGAAAAGTTTTTATCTTTACTTGTCACTTTTGTATGCTAACTATTAATTATTTATTATCTGTGCCTGGAGTCATTATAAGCCCTTATATAGGTGGAAGCCTCTTGGCTGATAAGCTGGATACAATAATTCAAAAACAGTATTCGGAACTAATCTGAATTCAATAGTAGATGGATGTCATTTAGTTATTATAATCATTATGATATATGCAGAGCATTATACGGAATTGATTTAAACATACAGTTGGATGGAGGCGGGAATGTGCATGCAGTGTTTTGAACGTATACGCAGGTATTCAGTGTGCAAGAAAGATTTAAGAGTGAACGGACGCACAAATTCAGCTAGAAATATTTAATTTGAATATCACCATTTAACGTTTAAATGAAATTTGACGTCGACTACTGATATGATACTGATTAAAACATCTTACATACGCAATGAAAACATTAAAAATCTCACTACATTCAGTGGACGCCGCAGGGTGGTAGTTTGTAAAGACGCAAGAAGACCTTCGCGATTTATATATATATATATATACACATGGCAGGTCCTGATTACAAGACTACAAGAGTCCCGGAAACGTGGCAAAACTTTTAAAGCCTATCAAGTGTTATTTATGAAGTCTATACACGACAGCTCGTGTCATGATGTTTTTACGATAAGAAAAACTGTATTTGGAAACTAATTGCATACGTTTGAATGTTAAGCTGTTATTGTCTATAACAACGGGTTGTATAACATTTAAAATAATCTCAAGCTATATTTGTAGAACCAGTTTAGATAATTAATTTGCCATAGGAATGAATTTTCATATATATTGTGTATACCGATGATTTTAGAGTTTTTCGAAACCTACTAAATTCTTATAAATAAAGCTTTACAATAACTATATATTATCTGTTTATTTGTTATCTTCAAAGCTGACATTTAAAACAATGGCTCAAAATCGCTCACTGATCGAAAATACTACGTTGCGATGTGATTTTTAATATTGCAATTTACGAATTCAAAGTTGTAACGTTCCTCAGTCCAAAAATAGACGATAAAATTGGATTTAGATTCTTGAGTGGCAATTTTGAGTGGCAATTTTGAATACACAATGTAAAATCGACCTTTCAGCACCGGAAATGATTTGGAATCGTGAATACTTCGGTGAAGATATATTTACCACATATGTATATATATAAAAGTAACCCGGATTTCAGTACGAAATATTATATAGAGGGACTCCAATGACCAAAGGGACGCTGGGTTGACATAGACATATCGACCTAAACAATATCTCGTTTCTATATAAAATTTATTTGTTAAAATATTTACAATTCTCGAAGACATATGATGCATATTTGGGTAAAGTGAAGATTTAAATTTAAGATTTATTTTTAATATAATTGTAAACAATATGTATGCCTCGTAAATTAATTTAGCTCTAGGATGTCGTGAATTAATAAATTATATCTAAATTCCACATGTTATCTGCACCTGCTGTGATATGTATCAGTGTACAGTACCCAGTACCCATTCTAATATCTAATGCGTCTTAATGTTAACTGATACCCATGACTGCCTATGACAGTTTGAAAGAAAATAAATATAATCCATTCATAATAATATATTTTATAGAATATCGTTCAAGTAATAATATAAGTGCATAGTTATTTATTTCGGGTGCTAGGCAAAATTTGTTTAAGTGTACACAACAAGGCACAAGCTTTACCTAGTGTAAGATTTTTCTTGAATAGTTCATGTGGTGATGAATCTCCAGAGAATGTGTAAATAGCTCAATGATTTCTTGCTTAAATGAAGATTTTTACTACTTACCTAATACTGACTCTACTATTTAGTGTGCCGACGAAAAGTTAGCACTATGGGAAACTTATTTAAACACAAACCTCCATTACCATTATTGATGACCTTTTCAAAACTTTTATACTCACCCTAGCTGTTAACGATGCATAATTTAAAATTCTCAAAAGACATGAAAGGGCACAATTTGTGGGTATTGGCACCGGAGCTCGTTAATACTGTTTGTTTAGCGTTGATTTACGAAAGCACTCAACCTATGTTACAAAAATAAAACGGACAAATATTTTATTGGAGCAAACAGTTCTTATTGGTATTCCCTAGTGAAAAGATTTATTGACAGGCCCGGCCTTGGGATCTTGTCTATGATTTGTGGTTCTATTACAATCCTGTTTTATCCCATTACAGTAAGGCTCAGTGAAATAAAACCTGTTTTATCATGATAATAAACTTTTTCTAACATCACGTTTTATTGGAATGGTGCGGGTTCTTCGCAAGTTTTGGTATCAAACTTATGTAATAAATCGGGTTTTTACATAAAAACCTTTACCTAAAACTATGTTTGGGGGTCAAACATTGTATAATTAAGGTAAAAAAACAGTATCATCGAGTTGTTTGAGCATAATCTATTTCGTTTTGCAATTAGATAATATTTCTAGAATTAAACTAAAAATCAAATTGGCCATTCGTTAATAGATAAGAAAACTTCAGAGTCAATTCCATGTAACTGCTGTCTGCTTCAACCTTTTCAAAATCTACCAAAGATTACATTTAATAATTGGGAGAGTGATTTTACGTTAGCATCAAGTTATACTGCGACCTCTGCTTTTGACCTTTACTTATTAGAACACATTTTTCTTCCATAAAACTATAGTAGGTACTCTAATTTAGAAACGTACCGTTTCGTAACGAACCTTTCCGAAATGGTTTTTTTGATACCAAAGCGAAATAATTCGAAAATACGGTACGCAACTGCATGAACCCATTTTATTTTTTCTATCGAACTTTCTACCATGCAGACAGAAGCAAAAAGCCTTGACTGATTGATTCATCAGACGAGGCCGAGCCAGGAGATTAAAATTCAACGGTATAAGTGCCGACTGCTTTCCCGTGCATTTGTAATATCCAGATTCCTTAGCTAATTAAATTGGTTAATTAATTTTTGACGACTCAAATAAGAGAAATTATGCCATCCACTTCTAAACTTTGTTTATATTTTACAAATGCTTCGATTTATGTTATGCCACTTTTACGTGAAATTGTTGTTGCAAAGAGAAATAAATCTATTGAACAACGTTTAGGGATAGTGTTTATTTTTCGACTTTTACAGAGTAGACTGTCTATTCTATAACAAAAATGGGTGAATGAACACAGTGTAATGTAGCCTTTGAGACACGTCTAATGGACTGTGGAGACCACTTTTAGCCGACAAGACATATTAATTGTTCTTCGGCATGAAACTTACCTACTGAAAATATACTTGTATTCGATACTGACATATAAAATATTGAAGTTTAGCTTAATGATAAGACCAAAAGTTTGGGTATGCCTATCCCCAAAAATGATATTACTTTCGTATTAATAAAATTTTTAACCCAAATCAAAGAGATCAAAATGAGAATTCAGTTCGATTTTTTCAAACGAACCATCTGCTCCACTTTGGCTAGTTTATTCCTGTTTAAGCTTTGAAATAGAATTCTTTCTAACTCAGTTTCATGTTAACTGACGATATACTATATTGAATCGTGAAAAAGGTCTGAATAAAAGTTGCTTCTGTCAAGAGGTATAGAGAAAATATAAACAAAACGTCAAAGACAAAATTATCTTCAACATCAATATAATTAATTAATTATTGTTTTTATCTATCACTTTCAAAAAACTAAATGTTATTGTTAAACTAATGTTTAATGTATTAAGCGTCACAAAAAAAACGCACCTTAGTAATAAGGTGTTCTTCAAGGCATATCTCGGACATAAAGTGAATTCCCGTAACGTCTAGTGGTGCATGGGGCAGACAAATTGCTGTATATGTTTCACTGATTATTTTCTTTACAGGCAAGTAGGTGATAAGCCTTCTGTGTCTATCCAACCAAAAAATTCATGTGTTTCTCCGGGATTCGAACCCAGGACCTCTGGCGCAACACGCACATGCGTAAACCACTTAGCCACGAAGGCGAAAAAAAGAGAAAAAACAATAGACATTGTAAACAATTTCAAAAGCAACCGAATTGTTAGTAACAAATACCTGCAAAGAAATATCTAAGCTAAAACAATCTACAACCAGTTTTCAAACAAAAAATCCGCATCATAATCCATTCGTTTCGGAGCTACGATGCGACAGACAGATACACAGACACATAAAGCCCGTCTTTTTTGGTCAGTGGTTAAAAAAATCAATTTTTTAACCATATTAAGTGTTCCAAAGTATGAAAGCTAGAAATGGCGTTCTGTGGTCTATAATAGAAGATTAAGCTTAGAATGAAAAGTATGAAATGAATCGATAATACGTAACGTTAATCGATACATTGAACTTTGCAAAATATTCGCAGTAGCGTAAAAAATATACTCTGAATTTTAAAAATTTGGGAAAATCTAAATTTTAATGAGTTCTAATTTGTATTTTGATGTTTTTTTCAAAATAGGTAAACATGGCATATATACAAAGTTTGAGTTATTAGTATAATTTTAATGAGACTGTTACAATGTAGGCAATGCATAGGCATAAGTATATATGTATATTAGCTTATTATGTCTGACTCATATTATATAGATATAATATAATATAAATAAATGTATGTAATTAATGTCATTCACTGACTAAACAAGAAATATTGAAACTTAAGACGATACGAATTTGATGTATGAAGCTGAATTCTGTAGGTAAGATACGTTAGCTATAAGCTAAGAATGGAATTGGTGTCGCTAATTCCGTTCCGGGACCAGAATAAGGGAGTGTGAATTTCGTGCCAGATTAAGGTATATTGCGTATTTAGGGTAACAAATTATACAGTATAGGTATTTTAATATAGCTCTAATCTATACATTATGTAAATAGTACATTACCGTATAACAAGCTTTTTTTAGAAAGCTGGTTCGGGTCTCTAGTAACTGAGTGTCTGAGTGTTAACAAATCATTCATCGATAAAAAATCTGACTCAATAGATTCATATACTCAATAGATAAATTTTGGCCCCAGGGTAAGATTTGATAAATCACCAGCTTACGAAGGTGATGTCATAATCTTTTTTAGAACGGCAATGACTTTTGATAAACATCTTAGCAGATCTTTACCTCATATTTCACTTGACTTTAAACTGTGATTATGTGGGCGTGAATATTCTTAATCATCCTGGTGAATTCATAGAAAAATACAAGTAGAATTGATAATACACTCTTGGTTGTTAAAGGTCGATAAAAAATCACAGCTTATTCATTTTGAATATGTATTTTTGATTATGATGCATGGCATCTTTTAAGTGTTTATGTTAAATTTTAACCTGGTTTTAAGGAGGATATATAAATGATATTTAGATTTCTTTATAACATACTTACTTAAGTCAATAAATCTTTTGAATCAACCTTAAAATGAACAAGAAACAAGATAAAAAAATTAAAAAAATTGAGATAACTCTTTCCAACAGTTTTGATTTATCATCATCATCATCTCTGAGCCACGTTGACGTACGAGCGAGAAATAATGTATTAAAGTATAGCATATGCAATGGGTAAGCTTATGTAACTTAGAATATAGCTTTCGGCTTCCCAAAATCGGTCGTTTATAATGAATAAAATATTTGAGAAATCTTGAACATGGGTTTATCAGTAGTTCGTATTAAGTAGGTAAGATTATTGTTAATGAAAAGACCCTTAAGGGAACAAAATTTATACACTTAAGTACTTACATTAAGAACGTCATCTCAATGAAAATCTACGATTCCGTCCAATTTAACAAAGGTCTATTTTGAGCAGTCAGCGAATTCTATTAAGCGAATGATTAATGATACTGAATGTTGGCTAAGTGTTCAAAATTGGAAATGAAATTATCGTTTTCTGATTCGGTTTTTGATGGTATCAAAGGAAGATGTCAACATAATTTATTATTAATACATTTCAAAAACTTAGATTACTTATGTTGTTACACATTTTCTAATATATGTAGATAGGTACTGTTATTTCACTTGTGTAATAAAAATCTCAACATCCCTGGTGGGGCATGCAGATACATTTGCACCACGGTTTACTATGCATTTACCGCGGTTTTATTCATCATTTTTTAAATATGCATAATATAAGGGTGAGCAGCATTCTGTACCTTAAACAGAATCATTCTTTTGAAAATTTATATATTCCGCACGAAATAAATACATAAAAACATAAATAACTATTATATATATTTTAATAAATACGTGTCCACAATTAAGTACTTAAAATTTTGTATTTATCGACATGTCTGATCGCTTTGAACGTTCAAATTAGTTTTTACGAAGAAATAAAAAAGATACGTTAATTTCGCATGTAATGATTTGACTTGGCAATTATATAGCGATCAAATAACAATCCGTTGCAAAACCGTTAGGTTGAGTATTCGAAGAAAAAGTAGGCGATGGAATTTGCAAAAAGCATAGAAGTCATTGGCAAGACGGTGACCTAAGATTTGTGAAATTGATTAAACTAATGGTACTTAAAATTCGCAATTTGAATGGAAAAAGACATATTTCATGACTCCATGAGTGTCTATCGTCGCCAGGCGATGGATGCTTTGCGCGGTCTTAGAAATTAGTAATTTTTATTTTTTGGTCGTTCTTTTTTTTATTTCTCGATTTGAGGTTGATTTTGTGTTCTGTTAGACTTATAAGTACTATTATTAGTACCCATGTTATTATCCAATGTGTTTAAACAGTAGTATGTCTATTGTTTATGTTTTTTAGTTTAAGGTTAGCATGTAGGATGTTTGGGTGCAAAAATACAAAAATAAAATATCACAAATTTTGCATCGGATAGCTGGAAGTACATGCAAGTTGAAGTAAATGCAATTACAAATTTGAGACTACCTTACACGTAACATGAAGGTAAATTTTGAAAAATGTCTTGCTTTTCCGTAAGTACTTCAATGTACAGCAAACTGGTCATAACGAGTCGATATCATTATTACAAATGAAATCGGAATATAATAATAATTATATTTCAGTGAAGGAGGCATTGGGGTTGATTTCGTTATAATTTTAACAATACTAATCTTTGTCTTTTAAAATTAACTGTAGAGTGATTTCTGAAAATGGTCTGACAAATAAAACATGAAATCATAACTGGATTCTAAGTTGCTCTGATGCATACAAAATGCATAATTTAAATCTCAACTTTGATATCTTAAAAGGATGTTCGCAATTCAATTTGCTTACATTCAGGAAGTGTATTTCGCATAGCATATTTTGATAAGCAATTTCGTTGAGTAAACTTGGCAGAGTCAATATTATTTATTTAGACTGTATCTAGTGAATTACTAGCGGATCAGTTTGACTTCGTTTGCGTAGAATTAAAATAATATAGTGTATATTCTATATTATTTTAATATTCTATATTCTATTAAAATGTCCTATTTATAAATAAATAAACAAAATTTGGACGCATCGACGCTTGTGCGCATCGACGAGCTTTCGGAAGCTTCAAATTATATTTTAGTACTGTTTATTAGTTAAGTGTACCAATAATAAGCACACACGCAGCGATAATAAGAGATATTATATTAAGTAATAAATATAAAAAATAAAATAAAATAACTAAATTCCATCCATTTATTTACATTTCAGTGAAATTTATACCAAAAAAAGTATATATTTTTAACCCATTTTAAAAGAGGATTATTTTAGAAGATAAAAAAAATCGACGTCAACAGAAAGTTTTTCACCGTCACACACATTTCACAAATTTTAATAAATATTCCGTGACTTTTTATAATGTCATATATTGTATGAGTGGCAGAAATAAGACCATGTCAATTTTCTTGGGTCATGTCTAGAAATGTACACAATAATTCGTTACGTTAGTCATGTTATCTCAATTTTATTCCGGTTTCTAAATTTAGATGCATTGTACATTCCTTGATTAGGGTATTAAGAGAGTGATGGATGGGATAAAGTGTTTATTAAGACGAATGGCGGGTGAACGATACATGGCGTGTACTACACTGAAATATTTACGAATAGGTAAGTTTTAATACGAGTATTGAATGTTTCTATAAACTAGATACCGTAGCTACGTAATTAAATACGTGGAAATCTTCAATTATTCCTATGTAATTTATGTCAGGTTCCGTGTATGTTGCAGGATAAATTATAGGATTTTCAAGAAATGTTGAAAATTTCAATAACATCTTGAAATTTCTCTTACTAATTTGAAAGAAATTATCCTACATTAAAAGCTATGAAGGCTTTCCTGAGCTGATAATTTTTCAGTTCAGAAATATAAACGAATTCATACTTGATTATCAAACCAATATCACTGAGTTCCAGTTTAAATAGTTACCGATTCTTTAACCTCGACAGTTCAATTAACTTGCGAATTCACGTCATGCTGTGCAAGAATGGGTCAATTTTGCATTATCTACCAATCGCAGTGTACATATGATATGTGATTACAGAAACTGTAGCAAAATATATGTTTATAGACTTCGAAATGAGCAGGTGGATGGCATGATGCAATCCGATTATTTACTTTTAGTTTTACAAACAACTAACAACGATATAAAATACTACTAATTTGTATGAAAATAATAAAAGATACTTGATAGTGTTAATTCAGGAGAAAAAATTGTCACTCAACGAGCATTGTTATTAACTTAGTAATCGAAATAGAAAAATTTTCATTTAATTCTGTTGCCGCTTTGTCATTATTACTACATATATTTTGACTTGGTTTTTATATACCTAAGATTTCACAAGGAGGATCTCATAGAACATTTTTTTTGTATTATAGGGCAAGGACTGCGAGATTTGGCATTTTTTTAATTTTATGATTTTGATGGCGAAATATTTTTCGTTTCGACTCTCATATTATGCCGCAACGTAATTACAAAGAAAATCAAGTACGCAACAAGGACGCAATTCCCCGAAATGATTTTAAACATGAGAATTTAATAACAAGTTAATTAAGTACACTGTAAATATTTTACTTTTTCATTGTTAAGCAGCAAGAAAACCTTTGTGCTAAGACCATGAATAACAAATCTTACTTAGTTAACAGTAGATATAATTTTATGAATATCCATTCAGACATTTTGGTGACTGTTTCACTCATATTTATAACAGACGTGGGTGAAAAATCTTATTTTTTCGTTAAGCTGGTATATACCCAAAGCTACAAATATCGTATGGTGTACAAGTTCCTGTAGGTATGTAAAAACATCTGGTATATAATTAGTTTTTTCTGTAACTCGTTAGAAAAACTTTCATTAAGATTCATTGAGGCTTCACTGGATTTTGAGCAAACATATTACATTCCTATGATTGGTATTGTGATAAACACTATAGACTAAAAACAATTATTTTTAATATTAGTAATATTGTCTAGCTACCGTATTGTAGGTATATTTATATCTGTAAGAATCGATGCGATGCCTGCTACAAATGGTACCACAAATATATAATTATCACAAGAATCGTTGACATTAAACGTTACAACAGAACAGAATAACTCAAATTGTACAACTGTACAATAAAATTATAAGGTACATGTGAGAATGTTTGCCCGTGACAATAAAATAAAAGTTAAGCCATGCAATTTAATTCGAACGCATAATTAGTGTATTTTTGTAAATAATACTACATACATAATTGATGGTTTGACAGTGACAACGATTGAATTTTTAAATGTCAGTGTTGGAATTACGTCAATGTGTGGTGGGTAAAAAACGTTAGGACTATAAGTCAACGTTAGGCTACATCTAGATTTAGCCGGCTATTAATGGTTGCTATAATGGGACCGCAAGTAAAGCGAATCTGGTCACTAGAATTAATCTCATTGATTCAAATAGCTTCCGGACGAACAACATTGCTATGTAAGCTGTAAATAAATATATGAAGTGATCATTGTATCCTTTGGCGTTATGTAAAGATGTAGGATCTTCTACCGCATTTATTATGAGGAAAGTTCTCAGGAGTTGTTCGGTTGAATACCAGCAGCTGAGTTTTATCTTCAAACACCGAGGCAGAATATTATTTCGTTTCGTAGAATAAATAAAATTATCGTACGCGCAAAATTGGCTGGACCAATAAGAATATTTTTTAAAATATTAATTCTAGTCGGAAAGTTCATTTTTATAGATAAAAATTATTTGCACGGAAACACGAGAAATATACAAATCCCTTCAGAGCTATCAATTCTACGGAAGATGATCTACTATAAACGATAGTCGATTTTTGCAGATTTATATTCATATTTTTAATGTTTCAGCAATATTACTTGTTCGTGAAAAGCACTTACAAACATTATCACTTCGTTCCGACGTCAGACACTTAAAAAGCTTACCATTAATGGAGTTCAGCTTAGCTTTAGCTGTGTGAATATAAAGAATGTGTTCCAGAAACTACAATAAAGTTTATCAAAATCAATTAAGAGAGCGATAGCGAAAAATCTAGATAATTAATTTAGATAACAGTTAATATGTTATCTTAATTAATTAAGTACGTTACGTACGAATATAGTAGTAATAGACTCTCACACACTGTGCCATCATGACATAACTTATTAATAATAACTAAAGGTCCTTGACTTCGTGTTTATAGATGTACTAGCGATCCTCCCCGGCTTTGAACGTATATAAAACATATATAAAAACATTCCTCTTCAATCACTCTATTTATAAAAAAACCGCATCAAAATCCGTTGCGTAGTTTTAAAGGTTTAAGCATACAAAGAGACATAGGGAAAGAAAAAGCGACTTTGGTTTATACTATGTAGTGATGTATATTATTAAGTAGCAACTTTTTACTACTAACATGCGAGGCACAAAATTTCTATTAATTAGTGTATGTTATGAATATTAAATCCTCATTAAACCAAATTAATGAAACAATTTTATAATGAAACCCACGAAGAGTCAACGCAACCTAAATTATTTCTGCTCAGTTAACAAGCTATTTACACGTAATCTGAGACAGTATCGAAACAGGGACGCTAAAAGTAAACTTCTTGGCAAATTAATTTTCTTCTCAATATTCGCGTAGGTCTACGAATAATAATAATAATAATATGTCTAGAAACATAACTCTCATACAGATAGCGCTTCAAAAATGAACCCACCAACGTTTGACCTTGACAAACATCAAGGTCAATACGTTCGCACGTCAATACGGTCGTGTCAAGGCCATGTGACCAATCACAAGAGACCAAGACCACGCAATTGGTCGCGTTAAGGCGATGAGACGAGAGACCAAATATGTACCTAGGTACATATTTGCGTGGTGCCATTTTTGGGTTTGACATATTATTATTCGTAGCTATACAAAATTAGCTTCTATGCGGAGATGGTCTGCTAGTCGTAAGTCGTTCCTATCTTATACTTCAAAACTATTGTTTAAATTCAATGGCGATGTTTAGAGTAATTGTGAAGTAATCAATAATAATACCAAAGTTGAAATTTGTTGTAGAAAATAATTCGTGGAGTATCTAATGACGAGATAATAGATATTTAAGTAAACAGTTGCAAATATTTAATCTTAAACTTTAAAGTTGAAAATATAATTAATTTTAGACAAGTTGGATTATAGCTGTACCACCCTTGTCGCCAACACTACCTAGTTTCCGCCCGAGGTGTTGTTCTTCTTCGTTGATGGATTAGATATGCAAATTTTAATCTTATTATTTATTCGTAATTCTATTCCTATTATTGTACCTACATATTTAAAGGATAATATGGGATGGTCAGGTTGTCGTACTGACGACTTTGAGATGCCAAATTGTTTACCGATAGTTAAGAGTTTTACGACGTTATATCTTTATAATTTTTATCACTTGGTCGGCTAGATTTTCAACGACTGTATAGGAATAAAATGAGACCCAATTTTTCCTCTACAGTTCGGCTCTGTTACAAATGTAGATAATATAAAAAATGTTTGTGATAGATTTGGGGTAAATTAAATGTAATCATTTCATTAACTGAACGAAAACAAAGATTTAGCAAAGCAGGCGCAGTAAATACATTTTCATTTAAAGAGAGAGAGCGTACTTCTTCTTAAAAGGTCGACAACGCACCCGTGTCCCAACAGGGGTTGAGGGTGTCCATGGGCGGCGGATTGCTTCTCGTAAGTGAGCCTCCTGTCCGGTTGCCTCCTATCTTATTTTAAAAAAACTTACTTCGAGAGTTTAAAATTTTTAATTATTTTTAGTAGGACTAAATACCCCTAAATACTTCGACGTAAGTATTTAATTCTTCACAAATAGATTCAGTTAAAGAGCTATGAATCTAAAAAAGAGTTGTTTTACGAGTATCCGTCGCTACTTTTTACGACACACGCAAACACGACTTAGGATTCTTAAGCACACTATAATATTATTTGCTATATTGTATTGCTTTATTACGTTTAGGTAGAAACATGGCTGATGCGCATGTTACTGCGTGGAACCGGTATAAAAAGCAGTTTCATTAGTTTCTGTTTGAAAAACATACAAAGATCAAGATATGTTCAAACATTTATTCATAAAAACTTTATTTGTTGTATTTCAATAAAACTTTGTTATTGTATTAATATAAAATAAATTCAAAATTAGGACAAGAAACGCTTCTTTTTTGTGTTATTATAAAGTAATTACCACAAGCCTTGATAATTAATTTAGGTTTTAATATCAATTTTATATAAGAATTTCTTTTCAACATTACCCAACGATCAACAAGAAAATATTTTCGTGAAGAAAATTTCAGAAAGCTTATTTAAATAACTCACTATACAACTCGATTAATTAACTAATCTGTATCTTTCATTTACCTACCTTTTTATTTAAAATCTTTAGTTACCGTCTTATTTAGTTAAAAACTTAAGGGGCCTATTCTAGGACAATGTAAATGAGGTCTCGCTATTTTTTCTGTAGAGAATGACATTGACACTCATGTTACACCTGTAACACCTGTTGTAATTTCAGTCCAAAAAAACCTGTCTTTCCGCAGCGTGATTTCGTTATTGTTGTTCTTGCATAGGCCCCTTGCATTACTTCGTTGTAGCGATACTAACGTATAGGGCGAAGTCTCTACAAATAAATCTAAGGGTAGGTACAGTGGTGTACTTACACTAGGGGCAGTCGGGGCTAGTGCCCCGGTCGGCAAATTTTCTAGGGCAGCAAAATTTGAAAAGTGAGAAAAAAAATTCTATACAATATATAATTAACTAATTCTTTTAAATAAACCTTTTATCTTTCAAGAAATATTATTTAAGTATTATGTATCAAATTAAAATTTTGTATATTATTATATAGGAAATTTAAGTAAAAACTATTCAAATAGTTTAATTAATTTATTTCCATAAAGGTTTGAAAAAATTAAAGTTTATATTTTTATTTTCTGGAATTGATAAATTTATGTAGTTTTTTTGAAGAATTAAAAATATTTTCAAATTATGTATGTCTTTTTGATAATAGAAACTTTTATTGATTAATGATTTTTTCTAAAATTGGAGAATTATCCAATAACACTAATTGATTTTAATTAAAAATAACAATTTTATATTTTTGAATAAAATCAACCGTCATTGACAGTTGATTTGATTCAAAATCAGTGACAGCATGTGTAGTTGACAGTCTATCAACTACACATGCTGCCACCTACAGTCAGTATACAAATGTAACTAGGTTTCTGCAAAATAGTTTCTTTTATATTTGACGTTTAGATTAATCTAACCTGCAAAGACTTTCAATTTTGTTGAGCATAAATCGGAAATTAATTTTTGAATATGGCTAATGGACGCAAAAAATTAAGTGGATATGAGTACCGAAAACACGTTTTGGACAAAAGTAAAAAGGAGCAAGAGGTTTTGAGTAAAACTCCTAAGTTGGATGATTTTTTTAAAAAGAAAGATATATAATATATGAGTAAATAAAGAATAAATATAAATAAAACATAATGTATAATAAATAATAAATTTCCTGCAATCAATTAGTTATTCTAATTCTTAAAAAATAAGATATCAAAACTATTAAAATAAAATTTAAGTCATAGGGCGGCATTTTATTCAGTGCCTCAGGGCGACACAAAATTAAATCCGGCCCTGGGTAGGTACCTATACGAAAACACATAAATTCAAAATCCAAGTTAGGGAAAATTAGAAGTATGGAATACAAAGTTTTACTATAAAGCATCAGCTTGTGTTTAGTGTCGGTAAATTCACATATAACTTGAATAAACAGATATGTTACCTACTAAAAGTAAGAGAAACACACATGAAGGTATTCCCAAAATACAGCGGCAAAATCAAAGCAACATTTACAATTCCTTTTTGTTGCTCAGTCATTTCCGAACTAATAATGAATTCATAAGTTCGTAACGGCCCGTTTAAATAAACATTAATGCCTCTTATGGCTTACAACATGTGTTTTTGAAAATGTACCTACTTAGATGATGTAATTAGCTTTCAAATACATTTTCTTGCTTTGTGAATAAATTGTAGGAACATATAAACATTTTTGTTTTATACTTTGTAAGATGAAAAAATGTAGTTTCAGTTTTTGATCAATAATATTATTGTACATAGAGACTAGTGACTTATTATGGATTTTATATTAATAATGCCTTTCTTTTAAAAAAGTTTAATTAAAGCACGTTTATTTATCACAAATTTGCAATTTTTTATTAAAGACATTAGGTTCGTTACCTTAGTGTGAAATTCGTACACTGAACTTCGACTTAAGTTAGCATTCTAAGTTATTTCGCAAATCTCTGCTTACTTAAGATATATTGAAATTTAAACTTTGAACAAAAATATGATTCATAAACCTACCTTTACACGTGGACTAACAATTCTACATTTTTGTGAATCTAAAAAGTATAGAATCTATAAATTTGAGTTAACAATGAGTTTTAGATAAATGTGTAATGTGTATCTAACAGTTAGGTACCTATTAGTTTATTAAAATTAATGAAATATTAAATATCCTTTGAAGTAGACAATTTAATAAACAAATCGGATACGGTACCTATGTATTCGTCATTTTAAATCTACATAATTTTTTTCCGATTGGTGGAAATACAGGTCGTGCGTAAAATAATATTAAAATAAAATAACACACACAATACACACACACAGAAAAACTTTATGTTCACACAGAGATTCATTCCACGTCTTTAAAAAGTAGATCAATCAAGGGATATAAACAACAGATTTGAGTAACTACCTACATTACTACTTAATGATTGTTTTACATGGCAACAAAATTATATGTATACCTTTATATGTAGTTAACTCAAAGGTTCAAATTAACAAGTGGTAATTGTTTTAAATAATATTTTTTCAGATGAACCTTTTTTAAATGGATAAAATTTTTAAAAACTTTAGTAGCAAATAATAATTAAAATAATAGTCCACGTAACTTCTCCTATATATGGAAATTTTATAATAAAATCGAAGGTAAACTACATAATATTTAAATATAATTTAGCAAGAAACGTACTGCAATCAGCATCCTAAATAATAATTAAAATAACTCACCAATCCTTTAAAAGTATCCTCATATAATAATTATAAAAAAACTCAATAACAATTATTTAAACACAAACACTTAATAACCGATAAATATTGTTTTTGAAGTTTCTACGCACGACTTCTGAGCTTTAACCTTAATTCTACACGTCCAACCTCTACGGAGTAAATTTTACACTGAGCCTTAGCTTACCGAATACCGCCGAAGGGCGCCGCACCGCCTGCAAGCTGCTACTGCGGACTGCCTGCCGAAGACTTTTTATTTTTAATATACACGATATAATATATATGTATTTTTCTTATTTCAAATAAGCAAGTGTTTGATTGCTTCTACAAAGCTACGTAGCGGGATGATTGCTACTTATTTTTCTAAGTTAATTGTGACTGGTATTTGTTTTGCATTCATTTTAACTTGATTCGTAAGTAACACAACCAATTTTTGAAATATGTCAGCTAATTGATTAATATATTAGTTAATATAAAAAATAATAACATTCTCGATTCAATAATAACATATGTTTATTACAAACGATTTAGAGAAATTAAAATTTGAACTTATACGAATTTAAATTGATCGTATTACCTACGAGTTTCATAATAGTAAAACCTATTTGTAAAAGCACTTATAATATAAGATAATACATATATAATAAGCATGTAATAGGTATTATTATTATATATTAAATATATATTCTATTTTATATTATTATTATATATTTGAGTTATTGATTCCAGCTTTTGAAAAATTACATTCGCCAAAAGAGAGCTTTTTTCGCCGCCTTTTTTCTCTAAGTTTTATCGTTTCTAGTTCAAGAGTACTGTCATCATTTTAATATCAGATTAATAATCAATTACTTACTTATGACTTAAAAATAATTTTGAAATCTTGTCCATCGAGATTTTTGTCTACGAAATTGCAATTAAATCGACAGCTATTCAATGTCATTTTCTAATTACACAGATAGAAAACAAAATTGTGTTGAGGTTTAAAGTTAAAAGGTGTGAAGTAAAGGGCGTAACTAAATGTTTAATCTTAAATGACCGTATCCAAGTTTTCTAGTATTTAAATGAAAATAATTAAAAATGTAATTATAGGGAGTTCTGTTGAAATTTTAAAATAGGTATGAAATTTTCTCTAACAAACACAAATTGATAATTTAGTGAAGAATGTAGGGTATGACCTTTACGTAAACTTGAAGGATTTTGATTATAGAACTGGGTCTTCAGAAAAGTTCACAGTAAATCTTGTTTTACTGTTTGTTGGAGGCATAACAAACTTCAGGTCTGATTTAAAGGTCAGATTTTGAAAACAACAAAGCCAATACAAGTAATTACTAATCAGAATACCTCATTAATGGCTGAACAGATCTCCAACACGGCCAGAATCCATCTCGAACATGTTAACCATTTTAGTTGTCACAAAAAACCACATCAAAATCGGTCAATTAACTAAGAAGGTACGACTCTACTTCTCTCTAGACACAGACACATTAAATTTATAACACCCTCTTCTTGGTCCAGACCGCCTCCTTGGTCTAGTGGCAAGCGTGTAAGCGTTACAATCGAGAGGTCCTGAGTTCGGTGGAGATAAAAAAATACTCGGTCTGGCAGGACATAGAAGGCTGATCACCTACTTGCCCCTAAAAGAAAAAAAAACGATCAGTGAAACAGATGTGAAATGCATCTGCCCCATACCCCACTAGAGGACAGGGGACTTCACTTTTTCTTCGTGATCCGAAAGCGTATAATAAGTAGGTAATATTAATTATTGTGCTACTCTTTTTGATTGATCTTAATAGAATAAAAATGCTTTCACATGTTTGTTGCTAACCACAGGATTTACCAAAGTTAATTATACTCAGCATCTTATTGTCTATTACTTTTATTACTTACCAATAATTAATAGCAATAGGTAATAGTTTGGTAATAATATATAATAACATCAGCAATTGCGTGGTGATTATGTTCTATCCGATTTCCTCTTTGTAAAGTTTTTGTATGAAAAACGTGCCAGCTACTTTCGTACGTGGAAATTACTTTCGAACTTATAAATCATATATATTCAATATTTCCTATTGTCTTTTGTAAATACGCTACCCTCCGAATATTCATCAAAATAAAAGCTTCAATTAACGCACAGGTAGGTATTTTCTGTCTTCTCACAGTAAAGTATTATTTAAGACTCTAATATTGAACTCTACCATTGAAATTTTGATTACGATTTTTAAATTTTAATGTACACAAATCTCAACAGATGATAGAAAATTTTTGCTGATTGTTTGAATGAAAATCGAATTATGGCTGCTGTTGCCTTTAAGTGTAACAATGATGACGATTTCCTCTGTTTTCACTAATGTTCTCGATTAGCGTTCTTTTTATCTATAATGGGGAAAATCTGTCATTTCTTATCATTTCTCTAGTTTTTTGACATCGCCTGCTCAGATGCGTGTCGTATCCATTATTATAAAGCTCGCGTTAACTTTTTCAGTCAATAATTTCGGCTTTAATTTTTTTCCGTTTTATATTTACTTACGATTAATACGACTAGAAAACAAAACAAGCATTTTACGCGTTCGGAAGATGCTGTCCTAAAGTAATAGAGGCTGTTTGCTTTAGCGCAATGTTGTTGCTACGAAAATTGAGGAACTAAACGGTACTACACAGCATAAATTAATTTCATATATACGAGAGAGCTTCGCAAATATACTGACATAATGCTTTTCAGAAAATTATTTTATATGAAATTTATTTACTCAAATACGGCGTCAAATACACTTGATTTAAATGCAAATAAGTACCTAATTATATAAAATTTCGTGTCAGGTTGTAATTTTAAAATCATAGCTAAAGTTTTTCATAGAGTGAATTATTTCAAAATAATTTCTTAAAAGCAATTGACAGAATAAACCATAGTTATAACATAATTTTGAAATTTTTTATTTTTCTATTTGTCTAGTTGCTCTTGCTGATCAAAAATGGCTGGACAGAATTTGCTGAATTACCCGCGACTTACTCGGCGAGGCTTATGTCTGTTTTAAACTATCTAATCTTAGCTTAGAAGGTTCCTATGTGATGAGGTGTCTTCTTTGTTCCCTTTACAACAGTAAGAGATAGATAATCACTTTGACGCTTCCTAAGCTAAGATTAGGTTGGTGAAAATGGTAATTAGGTTTGATAAAACGCGCTTTATTTTTGGCCATCCTTTGGGAGAATAAGCTAGACAAGTTTATAGTACTTAGATGACACAATAAAATTATTTTATTACGAAGGAATTCTCATTTTTCTCACATGCATATCACCCCAGTCGGCAATTGAGGCCATAAGGTCGCAAAGAAGAAAAAAAGGCTGTAACAAATAAGTGATAACAATACATTTCCAACGTCACGCTGTTTCGTTAAGGATGCACAGGGAGTGTTCCATTTATGGCCTCATTAATTTACGACAATGGCAGTTTGTCATTCATCTCATTGTCACCCCATTAAGTGGCAACTTGCGCTGAATGATTGATACTAACCGAAAATGTGGGACACTAATTATCAGCAGCTTTAACGTCATACTTCAATGGATAATGCTTCAATTATTTGAAATCTTTTGTTGTGTTTCCTTTTGCCTTTTCACCAAACAACCTTTTTTTGCCTTATTCAAAGCTAGATTACATTTAAACAGCTCAGATGGTCGCGTTTGCTCAGTAGCGCTCAGCTCCTGATGACGATGTCCTGGACTCCATTATTTTGCGAGGTACAGAAACTTAGGCTTGTCTGTTAAGAAAATGATCAGTGAAACTTATGAAGAAATATGTTTGCTCTATGCCCCACTAGAGATTACAGGATTTCATACACAAAAGGAGATGTTTCATACATATCAATTAATAGAAAAAATTATCTACAGGCTTCATCACTTTCACTCATTTTCTTATAGCACGGAGACATACTGTTTGTATACATCGACACGCAACAAACAAATGTCATTTTCCATCTCAAAAGAGTTGTGTTGACTGAAGAACTTAATAATTGCTAAATAGATTTTTAGAGAATTCAAGACAGGAATACTTGGGCAAAAGTTAATGCTAATTTACTCGGATGCATCTGCTGGCAGTATGTTCTATTTAAGATTTCGCTCCGATTGATACAAAATATTGCTTCCATTATTTAATTTGCCCAGTGAACAATTTTACGACATAATCTATCAACTAGAATATTCAATTATTCAAAATATCCATTTATTTCCGCACGTATAATTATCATTTAACCGTCGAACTATAAATGTATTACAATATTACCTTTATTAGGTATTTATAAATACCTAATTATCCCAGCAGGCGTTGTGCAGAGTCCTATCTGCCGGTTATTACCAAAATATAAATAGGTATGTATTTCATATAGTAAGGTAAAAAAATAATTCTATATAAAATCAGCTAATTCATAAAAAAACCTTAAATTACCTTGTAGTTAACAAAACAAAAGTTTTAATTAACATTTCCCATTTGATTTCCGGTACTGACAAACGTGTAATTGACAGAACCTTTCTCAAAGGTTTAGACCTTGACAGAATTAATGAATTGAAACAAGGCCAGTGGTCAAAACTTAAAATAATCGGTCGAACATGCAAAGGACTTTCAATGGAATGATGTTTTTTGAATATTGAAATTTCGAATTTAAAATTATAAAAATATATTACAAATTTGTTTTAAAATCTAGATGTAAAAATAAGACTATACAACCTACCAAATATATTGCATTAGAACTCAATAATTTATAAATTGTCATCATTGTTTTGATATCATTAATTAGAATTAATACCAATTAATTGTTTCTGTGTAATGAAGCCGCTTGGCTGATTAATGACAGAGTAAACATTTCCCTTTAATGAACCTGACCGCGCACAAACACAATAAAACGAGTTTAAAACTGAATAATTCTGTTTGAAGTCTTCCGTAGCACAGTTCGACATGCATCTGTCATTCTGTGTGTGTAGACTGTAGAAGTCCGGGGTTGGGTTCTAAGAAAGTAAAATATTGGACAAATTGCAGTCCAAACAATGGAGGCACTTTCGGCTCACCTATTTCAATGTTTGTCTCTGAAAAAGATTATCCATGAAATGTATATATCCGTTCTCTGTAGTAATGGAACTTCAGTCTGTTATGAATATAGACGTAAATTGAAATCACTTATCAAACCAAACTATGTGCTATATTAAAACCTATTAGCAAAGTTTTAGGATAATAAAGATTAAATATTTTTTGTAATTTTTCTTTTGACTAGATTTGTTTTAAATTTAAAAAAAAAGTTTTACCTAAACAACGATTCCGTTCAAAAAATTCTTTGGTTTCGTTTCGTTTCATTTTATTCGGCGTACATTTAAATGTGTATACTAGTGCATAATAATAGGATATAAATGGTAGAAAGGTTTCGTAAATATATCAAAAGCAATAGCGTTTTCCATTCGGCCATAAAAGCTATTACCATAAGGTAAGTTTTATGTAGAATTAACCTCTCTGCATCATATTTTGCAAAAAGTGGGAAAAATAAAGGCTCTAACTCCTCATACATCATTTTAATAGAGCATTTACAGTTAGGCGTTTGGGGAAAATGGCGTAATTAGCGTAAGAACTTACCGTTTTTCTTGAAACTTCTATTAAAGACTGCGATTAATTGCAAAAGAAAGGATTTGAGTAAATGCAAAGAAAGTGTTTCGAAAAAGTAAAATGAATTAATAATATAGATTTCCTCTTTGTAAAGTTTTTGTATGAAAAACGTGCCAGCTACTTTCGTACGTGGAAATTACTTTCGAACTTATAAATCATATATATTCAATATTTCCTATTGTCTTTTGTAAATACGCTACCCTCCGAATATTCATCAAAATAAAAGCTTCAATTAACGCACAGGTAGGTATTTTCTGTCTTCTCACAGTAAAGTATTATTTAAGACTCTAATATTGAACTCTACCATTGAAATTTTGATTACGATTTTTAAATTTTAATGTACACAAATCTCAACAGATGATAGAAAATTTTTGCTGATTGTTTGAATGAAAATCGAATTATGGCTGCTGTTGCCTTTAAGTGTAACAATGATGACGATTTCCTCTGTTTTCACTAATGTTCTCGATTAGCGTTCTTTTTATCTATAATGGGGAAAATCTGTCATTTCTTATCATTTCTCTAGTTTTTTGACATCGCCTGCTCAGATGCGTGTCGTATCCATTATTATAAAGCTCGCGTTAACTTTTTCAGTCAATAATTTCGGCTTTAATTTTTTTCCGTTTTATATTTACTTACGATTAATACGACTAGAAAACAAAACAAGCATTTTACGCGTTCGGAAGATGCTGTCCTAAAGTAATAGAGGCTGTTTGCTTTAGCGCAATGTTGTTGCTACGAAAATTGAGGAACTAAACGGTACTACACAGCATAAATTAATTTCATATATACGAGAGAGCTTCGCAAATATACTGACATAATGCTTTTCAGAAAATTATTTTATATGAAATTTATTTACTCAAATACGGCGTCAAATACACTTGATTTAAATGCAAATAAGTACCTAATTATATAAAATTTCGTGTCAGGTTGTAATTTTAAAATCATAGCTAAAGTTTTTCATAGAGTGAATTATTTCAAAATAATTTCTTAAAAGCAATTGACAGAATAAACCATAGTTATAACATAATTTTGAAATTTTTTATTTTTCTATTTGTCTAGTTGCTCTTGCTGATCAAAAATGGCTGGACAGAATTTGCTGAATTACCCGCGACTTACTCGGCGAGGCTTATGTCTGTTTTAAACTATCTAATCTTAGCTTAGAAGGTTCCTATGTGATGAGGTGTCTTCTTTGTTCCCTTTACAACAGTAAGAGATAGATAATCACTTTGACGCTTCCTAAGCTAAGATTAGGTTGGTGAAAATGGTAATTAGGTTTGATAAAACGCGCTTTATTTTTGGCCATCCTTTGGGAGAATAAGCTAGACAAGTTTATAGTACTTAGATGACACAATAAAATTATTTTATTACGAAGGAATTCTCATTTTTCTCACATGCATATCACCCCAGTCGGCAATTGAGGCCATAAGGTCGCAAAGAAGAAAAAAAGGCTGTAACAAATAAGTGATAACAATACATTTCCAACGTCACGCTGTTTCGTTAAGGATGCACAGGGAGTGTTCCATTTATGGCCTCATTAATTTACGACAATGGCAGTTTGTCATTCATCTCATTGTCACCCCATTAAGTGGCAACTTGCGCTGAATGATTGATACTAACCGAAAATGTGGGACACTAATTATCAGCAGCTTTAACGTCATACTTCAATGGATAATGCTTCAATTATTTGAAATCTTTTGTTGTGTTTCCTTTTGCCTTTTCACCAAACAACCTTTTTTTGCCTTATTCAAAGCTAGATTACATTTAAACAGCTCAGATGGTCGCGTTTGCTCAGTAGCGCTCAGCTCCTGATGACGATGTCCTGGACTCCATTATTTTGCGAGGTACAGAAACTTAGGCTTGTCTGTTAAGAAAATGATCAGTGAAACTTATGAAGAAATATGTTTGCTCTATGCCCCACTAGAGATTACAGGATTTCATACACAAAAGGAGATGTTTCATACATATCAATTAATAGAAAAAATTATCTACAGGCTTCATCACTTTCACTCATTTTCTTATAGCACGGAGACATACTGTTTGTATACATCGACACGCAACAAACAAATGTCATTTTCCATCTCAAAAGAGTTGTGTTGACTGAAGAACTTAATAATTGCTAAATAGATTTTTAGAGAATTCAAGACAGGAATACTTGGGCAAAAGTTAATGCTAATTTACTCGGATGCATCTGCTGGCAGTATGTTCTATTTAAGATTTCGCTCCGATTGATACAAAATATTGCTTCCATTATTTAATTTGCCCAGTGAACAATTTTACGACATAATCTATCAACTAGAATATTCAATTATTCAAAATATCCATTTATTTCCGCACGTATAATTATCATTTAACCGTCGAACTATAAATGTATTACAATATTACCTTTATTAGGTATTTATAAATACCTAATTATCCCAGCAGGCGTTGTGCAGAGTCCTATCTGCCGGTTATTACCAAAATATAAATAGGTATGTATTTCATATAGTAAGGTAAAAAAATAATTCTATATAAAATCAGCTAATTCATAAAAAAACCTTAAATTACCTTGTAGTTAACAAAACAAAAGTTTTAATTAACATTTCCCATTTGATTTCCGGTACTGACAAACGTGTAATTGACAGAACCTTTCTCAAAGGTTTAGACCTTGACAGAATTAATGAATTGAAACAAGGCCAGTGGTCAAAACTTAAAATAATCGGTCGAACATGCAAAGGACTTTCAATGGAATGATGTTTTTTGAATATTGAAATTTCGAATTTAAAATTATAAAAATATATTACAAATTTGTTTTAAAATCTAGATGTAAAAATAAGACTATACAACCTACCAAATATATTGCATTAGAACTCAATAATTTATAAATTGTCATCATTGTTTTGATATCATTAATTAGAATTAATACCAATTAATTGTTTCTGTGTAATGAAGCCGCTTGGCTGATTAATGACAGAGTAAACATTTCCCTTTAATGAACCTGACCGCGCACAAACACAATAAAACGAGTTTAAAACTGAATAATTCTGTTTGAAGTCTTCCGTAGCACAGTTCGACATGCATCTGTCATTCTGTGTGTGTAGACTGTAGAAGTCCGGGGTTGGGTTCTAAGAAAGTAAAATATTGGACAAATTGCAGTCCAAACAATGGAGGCACTTTCGGCTCACCTATTTCAATGTTTGTCTCTGAAAAAGATTATCCATGAAATGTATATATCCGTTCTCTGTAGTAATGGAACTTCAGTCTGTTATGAATATAGACGTAAATTGAAATCACTTATCAAACCAAACTATGTGCTATATTAAAACCTATTAGCAAAGTTTTAGGATAATAAAGATTAAATATTTTTTGTAATTTTTCTTTTGACTAGATTTGTTTTAAATTTAAAAAAAAAGTTTTACCTAAACAACGATTCCGTTCAAAAAATTCTTTGGTTTCGTTTCGTTTCATTTTATTCGGCGTACATTTAAATGTGTATACTAGTGCATAATAATAGGATATAAATGGTAGAAAGGTTTCGTAAATATATCAAAAGCAATAGCGTTTTCCATTCGGCCATAAAAGCTATTACCATAAGGTAAGTTTTATGTAGAATTAACCTCTCTGCATCATATTTTGCAAAAAGTGGGAAAAATAAAGGCTCTAACTCCTCATACATCATTTTAATAGAGCATTTACAGTTAGGCGTTTGGGGAAAATGGCGTAATTAGCGTAAGAACTTACCGTTTTTCTTGAAACTTCTATTAAAGACTGCGATTAATTGCAAAAGAAAGGATTTGAGTAAATGCAAAGAAAGTGTTTCGAAAAAGTAAAATGAATTAACTTTCAATTATATTAAAAAATTTGGTAGGTTGCACACTTAGGAGACGAAAAGAAAGATATTTAATTTATTTTATTTGCCTCCCTAATAGGCAAATCTTATAACATTTTATTTAGAAATACAAATTACAAAAATCATATTTTTTTAATGTAATCCCGTTTATGATGATACGGTTACATCAAGAAGATAGATTTTCAACCACTGACGAAAAAATAGGGAAGTGAAAAGTTTAACGTGTCTGTGGGTCTGTGTAGCTTCCTAAACGTATGGATTGATAATGACGCAATTTTTGATTGAAAGCTTAAGTGATTGAGACGGATCTTAGCTTCAATTTAAGACGTATCCTTATTTTTTACTATCGTAATTAACTTAATATTAAACTAAATAAATTAACTAGTTCTAAAACGAGATGCAATCACCGGGTCCACGGAATAGCGAAATATGTTTTTTTCAAAAAGCTTATCTTTTTGAAAATTTTGGTACAGATGTGACTTTAAGGTGACTTATTAATAGTGCACAAATATTTATTTGAAAATGAGTCCATTTATGATTTTATTTAATGAATGTTCTGTTATAGTGAGAGTACGTGTCTTAATAGTAAGATTATTCACTATGTAGTTTTTATTTAAAACAATAAACTAACTTTTGATTAAAGCGTGCTATTGTTTCAGAATATTAAAAGGTTGCTTTCATAATACATTCTTTACTTTAACAATGAATTAATTTGTTCATGATAATATAGTACCGGGAAGTAATGTTCGTTAGATAAAGCATTAATAAAATGCATGTCGTTGAAAACTATGATTATATATACAATATTCTTATGAGAAACTTATTACTTCTATACTTATAATGACGACTGATGACGAATGTGTTTTTAGGCCACCGGACATATGTTCTTATGTAATTTGAGTTGAATTTTTAATTAAAATGAAAAATTTTCATATTCATTAATATAAATGATAATAAAATAAAATAAAAATGATGTTCTACAAACTTCAAAAAAGGAGTTTGAAATATTTTCCTTTTCAATAAAATAGTATGCACCCAAACTGACCTTTTAAATTTGTCTGTTTCTTAGAATTTACATAATATAGAAACCGCGATTGTTTACTTTTTGTAATAAAAATATAAATCCGTTCGAAAATTTAACTTTTCGGCAAAAAATTGAATTCAACAAAGGCGTCTTCAAGTCATAACGTGACTAAAATATCAAATTTTAATTTTTATATCTAGATGCTACTAAGAAAGCGCAAGGTTGGATAATAGGAAACCAGAAGCTTGAAGAGGCTAGTATTATAGACAAAGAAGGCTGATCAAAATTACTTACCTGTAAAGAAAAAGATCAGTGAATTAGATACAGAAATGTGTCTACCCCTGAACCATTAGGGGTTACAGAAATTCTCTTTTTGTATTATATTTTCTTGTCCAATGCGACAAAATTTGAAAACGTTTCTCGCTATATCAGTTTAATGTTCTTTCTAAGATAAAAACTCACATTATGAGGATTTTGAGTATTATTTTTATGTATTTCTTAATATTTTCTCAAAGCCCCTTTATGACTACGTGTATATAATTCAACTCTGTAATACTGGACTCACGTTAAAGCAGCATAGATTCCATCTTGTTGTGTTGAGTAACCGAATCTCCGTGTTTCCTTTGCAAGATGTATGAGGCTCAAACAAAGCCTTCTTGTATGAATCAATACTTTTTACTAATGGATATAGGCGTATCCGTCAAAGGTAATGGACGATAATGTATAGATCTCAAATTTAGCACTCATTACTACCTACGTTTATTTGGGATACCTTAAATGGTCTTCTATGGGCTTTATAGCTATGACCTTTTGATGTGGCATATTTTTGGAGTATATTTATTATAACAATAACATTACAGAGTTGCCGTAATTATTTTCTGCTTAAAAAAGTGAAGTCCTAAAAACGCTTCGGAGATTATGGGAAAAACTAATTTTTGTACCCGTTTCACTGATAGGTCTTACATTAATAATGTTTTATACGTATAAATTTTATAGGTACACAATAGTAAGTAGGTAACTTATAGTATAATATAAAAAGTGAAGTCCCGAGTAGACTAGTGGGGTATGGGACAGATGCATTTCACATCTGTTTCACAGATAATTTTTCTTTAGGGGCAAGTAGGTGATCAGCCTTCTATGTCCTGCCAGACAGAGTTTTTTTTATCTCCACCGGGAATCGAATCCAGGACCTCTTGGTTGTAACGCTTACACGATTACCACTAGAACAAGGAAGCGGTCTATACTACAATATGTACCTTCAAAAACTTTATAGGAATCCATCTGTGCCAGACGCAAAAGTGAAAGCCAACATTATTTTTTCAATTCAAATCAAAATAAACTTTATTCAAATAAGCTTTTACAAAGCACTTTACTACAGAGCCTGATGCTACATATTTGAAAACAAATTTGATTACAAGATAACTCAGTCTTATATGAGTCAAACTCCATCTGTAATATTACAAGAAATTAATGAGGGTATCGAAAACAAACAAACGAAGATAGTTTATACAGCGAACGGTTGTCGGTCGTCAGTCAACAAATTAGTGAATGAATGTCAATAGCGTTGCGCTAACAAGCGATTTTCTTTATTTTCGGATCTCTTGACTTACATTCTTTGTAATTATTGATGGTCATTGTTAAGTTTCTTAATGCTATTGTACTTGCAAATGAGCTGTTAAAATACTATACGTGTACAGATAATTAAGTAATTTACTGTCTATATACTGAACGGATTCTCATAAGTTAGGAAAAAAGAAGAACTGGACTTTTTGCCAAGTTTTATGTATACCAACTCGTAAGGATTTTTCTAATTATAGACTACCTCCGTAGTATCACGTATTGGGCATTCGATGAGATGCGCAAAGTTTATTTACTATTCGATAACTATCTGCCCCAAGCCCCAAGTTACTTTATGGAAAGGGATAAAGGAAAACCTGCTTCTAATTCGTATACATCTGCACAAAATAAAATAAACATAAAGCCAACCAAATTAAATGGCCACGCCAGATGTCACGAAATATTTTTTGTAAATTTAATTAACAAAAATTATTTTATAAAGGGTTTGTGTTAAGCATATTTTGTTTTATTTGTCAGTAAATGGAAGAGACTAAATTAAAAAACCTACTCAACCAGAAAAAAGATGATCTCCAATCGAATGGAAAGAATTGAAATACCGTAACCTCTAGCAGGTTCCCTAGGGGTACGGGGGACATTTCTGCGCAATATTGATCGTTTTATTTACGGGTAAGTTTGTGATCACCTCCTCACCACCTCCGTGGCTAGTAGGTTCACGCATCTGCATTTTACGCCAGAGGTCCCAATTGATTAAATATGACCTAGGACATTTAACTGACCTAGAATATTTAATGTTTTTACTACCTAACACACATCACAAAAAGTCCGCGTTCACTTGGAAAAGTTGAGAAATTTTTTCTCGTATCAAAATATAATTAATGATTGCATTATTTATTGCTTTAATATGAAAATCTTAAATATAGAACACAATTAGCGTTTCATTTATTTTTAAACATTTATGCCAAATAACAAATATTACACCTTTTTTATGTATATAAGTAACTTTAATTTTAATTTAGATGCATTTTTTAGCAATTATTGTTGTAGGTATTGGCTCCCATTGTAATACGTGTTTGAATGTTTGTCTATTTCTTCCTGTGATTGCCTTACCATGTGTTATGTGCCTCAACCAAAATACATAAATAAATTCGCTGGGATTCGAATCCCAGGGATTCAATTAAGTAGTAGAATCAATCAGTGGGAAAGTTTCATCATCTACTTGCCTTTATAGAATATAATTTCAACAGTTATATATAAGTAGTATCTATCCCATGATCCTCTACTTAGGTGTTACAGGAGTTCAATTTATTAATCATGTTAATTAGGTACAGAGAAACTAAATAACATACATAATACTTATTCAATTGCCGGCAAACAGCAGGAAAGAAACACGAACAAATCAACGGGCGGTCGTTGTGTCTGGTAATTGAATTATGTGACGGTAAATTAATAGATTTCAGACTCAATAAAATTGTTTTAAATTAATTCGTGTTATAACATTTGAAAATGTTACAAAGGCAAGTATCTAACTGGACGTGATAATATAATATATAAGTTAAAACTACCTTTTAATAGCGTCTTCTCAAAAATATAAGCGCCTATGTCACTAGAGAAGCGTCCAGCTTTCATCCTGTGAAATAATTTTTAAAATGAGGTCTTTTATTAATGAATTTATTACAAAATAATAAATTGAATTTAAAACCCCAAGGCTTGTTAATTACAAATAAAAATACCTGATAAATGCATAGATCTTCATAAATTATAGCTGAGTTCACGTCAGCTTTGATAGAAAGGTAAAAAACTAAGATAGAAAAATATAAATCTTTTATAATATTTTTGTAATATTGTATAAAAGTTCCTCTGAACAAAGTGTCATATAAAGTATTCATAATTCAATATTCAATACGAGTCAAGGCAAAAGAAAAATTCTGTTAAAACAATTTTTCATTCGGAAACAATGCAAAAACTTTGCCTAGTTTGTTAGACATCGTTCAGAAAACGTACCAATATAGAACTTTAGAGTTCACATAAGACAAGAAATGAACAATAAAGAACATTTTAGTGCCCTAATATTTTCATTGGTTCGTTTCGTTATATTTTGTTTTTTTGTTTATTGCACAATCATAGTAATTATTATTGTTTCTTTAATTGAAGAAGTAATTTGTTGTGATTGTGGTGTATTTTTCTCCATGATTGTCTAATGTGTTTTTCATAAATAAATAAATCAACAGATAGTGTGAGATAGCAGAAGAAGATTATGGGGATCATCTGCACAAAAACTCCATAAATTACAAATATAATGTATTCTACTTTAAAATCAATCTAATAAAATATACTAATACTATACTATATTAAATATACTATATTACTTTTAATTGTACATATTTTATTGTATGTTATACGTCAATACTACTTTTCTATTACATTCAATAAACATTTTGATAGTACAAAAATAGTTATACAATAAGAGGTTTTATATATATAAGTTTCATTATTCTACAACAATATGCTTCCACACACTTATATGCAAATGCCCGTTAAAATAATAATATTTAAAATATGTACCTATAATTTAAACAATCGAAACTACAACGTGATACTGGTGCAACTTCAATTTGAATTAATTTAACCAATAGTATTCCTAAACGAATAAAACTAGAAGCAACTTCAGCTCGTGTTCATTATGTCACGAATGGTGAGAATTTAATTTAATTGTTATTAATATTAGAGCGGAGTAATTTGTTTGTTTGTTGATTGAAATTTAATGCAATTGTACCGACAAGTAAATACTTACTTAAACAATATCGATTTTGTTTCGTATTTCAAATAAACTAGTAGAATTCTTGAAGTTGAATTACTGAAAATAGACAATACAAGAAATTGAGAACGACTATGATCTAGGAATTTACAAGGCAAAATAACATATTTTATATTTTAATATTAAGTCATATTGAAGACAATTTAAAGACATCGATATGTTAATTACAAATAATAATACAATAAGCTTTCAAACAAAAGAAACCGTCCATTCGTTGTTACATACGGAGCATTGATGTATCATAAACCCTAATCAATGATAAGGATACAATTTCACAGACCGACTTATATCTGAGCTCTTATTTCGTTGGGAGTTTAAAAATAATAATACAAAATCCAATTTTGATTTGTACGCAAGCACAAATCGAGGGATATTTCTAGTTTTATTGTATAGAACTCTTCAAACCAGATTTTGACATTATAATTGTGGCTCGCAGATGCAAGTCATCGTATCGAACAAGCCTATTCTTTAACAATTTGAACTATATAAATGAACCCTTTTTATTATATTTGAATTGTTTTATTTTATCATTTAATTGCAAGGTTCTATAATAAGGTAATTATAAAAAGTAGGAATGTCAATTAAGGTCAGGTCCATATTGTTCTACGCAAGCATTTTAAATTTCATAATTCTAGTTCTCAATACTTCTAAAGGAGGTTAAGAAGGTTTTTACATTATTATACTATCTTAGCTACGTATAGTAAGTATAGTGTATTGATTACTTTATAGAGCACATTCCCATTACATAATAATATTATAGTTTAATGACTATTTGTATTTCTGTATTCCATATTTATTAAAAACATGCAATTTAGCGAGTACCTACATAGCATCTGCATCCAGTTTTGCTACCGTACATTATCTCCTTTTGTTATTCTACTTTTAAATTTCAACGAGAACAGAGTTTAATTCCTTTCCAGTTTCTTTAAATTTAATCTCTAATAAAAGTTATTAGACAAAAGGTATCGTCATGTTATAAACTGAAATACTCACTCATTAAGCAAAGCTCTATCCTATAAAGGTTTCTATGAATAAAAGTCGGATGAATCCCTACGAATATTATTGATAAAAATCTTAAATAAATTTTAAAAGCCTATGATTACTAGGTATTTTCTGATTATGTGGGACAGTTATTCTGATAATGAACTCATTATGCATGAATTAAAATGCAAGAATGTAATGTAAACCAAAAGATTTACATTCTTAATCTTATAATGAGGCGTATATAGAGATAGAATTTTGGAATCAAATTGCCTTACACATTAGTTTTTATTGATACTTAGCACTGCATACCTTATGTTTAACATTAGATGGTTGTTGATATTGGGACAAGCACAACCTATACCAAAAATAATTACCTGTGTATCTTAAATTAGTTTCAATTTTTATATTATTGTTATGGCAATAAAGTGTTAATAAACAACCAAATAAGATGTTACTTTTCATTATAAAAATTTATGAGAGTTACCGATAACCACGCCGCGCTATAAAATAACCTCCGAATTAATTGTTTAAAAGTTGACAAATTCACGTATAAGCTTATTGAACTGTAACTAATAATTAATATTATACTTAACTATAATTGTAAAAATACAAAATAGTTTCTGGTAGCATAACGAAAATTAACTCTTACTGCATGTAGAGATCTTTCGATACAATTTGAACGGTCAGTTAAATAGATAAAACAAGTTCTCCGCCGCATTTATACAGCGATAAAATAGTTTAAAATAACAGTTTTTTATCTCGACTTTTAACTGTATTTCTATAGCTTTTCATTCCTTGGTTGATAAAATATTTAAAATATAAATCAATTTTAAAACTGCAAAATGAACTTCTCATCTACATACTTCCAATCTATAGATTGCGTCGTCACTTAGCATCAGAGCTAATAATTTTTGATTCTAATGGAAACAATGATTTGGATATTATTCGATGGCGCCACTGAATTTGTTTGCACAACACAAGCACCACCCGCATCTACGCGTAAACTTACATAGGCATTGATTGACAGTTTTCAAAGAACATAAATCCTATCGGAAATTTCAATAATTCACTGCTGGTATAGAGAGATGAGATATCCATTATATGTCTAGTATATGTTAAAAAATATAGAATGTTAAGAAAATGACGATTTTAAAAGAATATATTTACACAATTTAACAATTACTAAATAAATTACGGCTATTAAGAATCAACTCTAGTAAGCGCTTAAATATTTAATTGTCTTAAATGACATTAAAATATTTCTTCCCTATGTCTAACTTGATGACGTAGTTCTGGGTCAACAACCTTTCTAAAAAACTTGTTAACCCGTAATCTTTACAATATGTAGATATATAGAAAACTTTTATGACATTCTTAATAAACATAATATACTTATACACATCACATAAATATGTTTTGGAAATATTAAAACCTATTACCATTTAGTTTTTTTATTAATTTTGTATTCTTTACGAACTTTTAGGCTCGTTAAAGTTCCTTGGAGTTTTGCCTTAAATGTCGACGTAAAATATACTAAAAATAATATTGTATAAGCCGACTCATCTGAAGTCGGGATTAAAAGCTAGAATTGTATATCTATTGAAATCTTTGTTATTCTAACTTCCTCCACACCCTTGTACAACTGTAGCTTGTAATAACTGCTTTAGTTTATAAAGCCGGCATTGTCTAATTTCTCTTTGGTAATAAAAGAGGCCTCATGGCTAAGCGGTCTTATAAGCGTACCGCAAAGCCTAAGGTACCGGGTTCGATCCCCGGTCCCGAATACAATTTATAATTTAATTTATATTTGTATTCGGTCTCTGGTAAGGCTGCCACTTGCCGGACGGGGTGTCATAAGTGGTACGAAGGAGTGGTTGAATTTCTAGAGGCTTGCCTGCAGAAATTCAACCAAAACCAACAAAAATTGTGGGTTGCCTGGAAAGAGATCGCTGTTTAGCGATAAGGCCGCCGATTAAGAAAAAGCGTGTTCAAAAACAGCTAATAATTGGGAAACCCGAAAGGCCCCATAAAACATTTACGCGCTGACCTCGGAGACCGTATTCAATAAATGATCGCCTCAAGTTAAGGGGAATTCACGCTTGATTTGCGAGAAGTTTTTGCTGAACTTGAATGAATTGTTAAGCGTTTAGTGTTAGGTGTAAGCTTTTCATCGTCTGTTCTTCACTATATGTCACTGTGACGTAATAAAACTGAAGAATTATCTATAAACTTTGTATGGGAACACACTACACATAGTGATAAGTTACCACTGATTATTATTTGCTTATATTTAAGAACGTAGGCGATCGGCCTTCGGAGCCTTCTAAATCGAATAATAGCTTATAGCCCAAAATATAATTGTGTATTGTGAAATACCAAATCTATAGATTTATAACGTATGATGTATGATTTATATGCAGACAAATTTCTGCATCTGTTTCGCTAATGATTTTCTTTAAAGATAAAATTTCTCGATTTTCCAACTAAGCTGTGTAAATATAATTATGCATCTGTCTCAAGTATGGACCACACAGATCTTAATTACTTGTTCACTTATATGTCCATTGTTATTGAGAAGATTAATTTTCATTATTTCAACATAATAAATTGGTTCTCACAGTCGAGTAACAAAACTCATAAGTATTATGTGCCCGAAAAGTTTATTATGTTCATAATATTATCATTAAAACTTGTTCTTACAAATCCATTCGACATTTGACGAGAATATAATGATATGTGTTTTATAACTATGGATAATTATTTTCAAAGTAGTTCTACTCTGTCATTATCTTGGTTTTAAAAAACTTAGCATGACGGTTTATGCACAAAACATATGAATGAATAGAAAATACAATATACAAGTAAATTTTAGTTATTTTGAGAACAAATCAACATTTCATGTATTTGTAGATACCTATTAGTGTTTTAGAAGGTTAGGTTTTGCAAAGGTATGGTTTGAAATATACATTGTTCCCTAAACCTATTTAGCATTATGTGAAATAAAAGTCTCCATTTAGGTAATTCCAGTAGGTATATTACAATTTAGCCTAATTAGTAATAAATAGGCTAGAGTCTAGACAAATAAGTAATTTATTTCTAAATTAACTTGCTAATGTGAGCCAAAACCCCTTGAGGCTCGCTCTGACATATTGCGTTTGTTTCACAGATTACGTTATTTATGGAGAAATAGGAGATCCTCCGATTCGCCTCCCATCCCATCGCTTTGTTACGCTTCCGTTATTTCCTGGAATTCGAACCTCCAGAACTAAGACATGGAGGCGAATATTTATTGTTATTTGTTTACGTAACGAACTCGAAAGTCATCATCTTTATTATTGAAGAAAATGACTCAAGAGGAATGAGAGAGAGGAGGAAAAATGTATGTTGTAATATTATAATATTATGATATACGTTGCCCAAGGCTGTATAGGCTATAATAGCTTCACAATAGCTGCCATATTTTATTGAATGATTAATATGAAATATTTAACTGACACACAATCAAAAATTAACTGGTTGGTAGTAAAAGAGCCCATCTTAACCAGTCCAAACATTTAGCCCAAAGACACAAACAAATTTTACTCGAAATCATTTCAACTTTATTTATTTTGAGTTTATCTATATGAAAATACGGTTATTTTTTATAGTATTGGGTAGTGTTATTATAAAACTATATAAGAGAATAAACCTTAAACCCATTTTTGTGTCTTTTTAGTATCGAGATCTATCATAAAGTTTGACCCACAAAACCTCCCATCCTAAAACTAAATATGTATAATATTATGTTCCCTGAGGAGTTAGGATCTGATTTACTAACCAAAATTGGAGTTGAATACTTGTAGATTTAAATCTAAATTGCTTTATAGCAATAAAACGCGGTAATGTAGCCAGTATTTTGGGTACGCACCCTAACGGCTTTGATGAGCCTTTTGTATTTTTGTAAATATATTTAAGTACATTATTGTAAATATTTAAGAATTCTTTATAGGATCCAAAGTCGTCAACTAGATTATCTTTTGTCCATATGATTGCTTTATATGTTATATAAATAACAAAAATGCTGCGCTAGACTATCTTTCAAAAATTACAAATACTTTACACAAACATAGCTTTACAAAAACTAAGGCAGTATTGCTTCAGAAAAACGCGTATGAGAGGACGATTTTTTTTTTGTTAATTTCGAGATAGTTTAATAACTATTCAGAACGGTAACAAATACAATAAATCAAAAATCAGTTAAATTGGCTGCAGCCGTCCAGATATAATTAGTGGTGCTACTTTGTTTTATATAAAAATGTAGCTATGTGGTATATAGTGTGTAGTATTTCATGAGGCAAAATATTATTAGAAACCTTAGTCTATTTCCATTTACAACCGATTATTACATACCACAGTTAACAGAGTATAGAGTAAATAAATTATAAGTACCGAAAGTTCTACCAACTTCAACAAGAGCCTTCACATCTGTAAACAGTACCGATCAGGCTGTCTACACAGGTTCTTAATCAGTTGCAGACTCGTTTATCTTAAATTATACATTTCAAAATTAAATTCAGTTTCTTGTATTCTGTTTTAAAAACATGTAAATATTGTATAAAACTTAAATTAAATTTCGAATCAGTAATACCATTTTTATTATATAACTAGCTGACCCGGCAAACGTTGTTTTGCCATATTAATTTTTGGGGTGGGCTACCCTTATCACTTAGGGGTATGAAAAATAGATAGTTGCCGATTCTCAGACCTACTGAATATGCATATAAAATTTGGTAAAAATCAGTAAAGCCGTTTCGGAGGAGTAAGGTAGGTTTTATAGGTATATAAGATTTTAGGTGTAGGATAAATATTATTTTTTTTTTGTAAATTTGTTATAAATCCTATTGAATGATACGTTCTAGAAAACGTCACAGTAAACATCATAATGGAACGGGTCATAAGCGAACTTTTGATCTATTTTTATATGTGATATACAATCATTGACAGTTGTTAAGAAAATAAACTTATTAATACGGCCTTTAATCTATCGTCATCAACGTACGTGTGTGTAAAACGCCTGCTTTAATCACGACCAAACAAAGAGATGAGAATTTATAGCATTAATTAATAACAATTATGAGATGGTTAACCAAGAAATAGTGTTATAGTAGAAATAATATATTATGTTTTAACTTAAATTAGCTGTATTATTATAAATTTAGCGTGTTATTTACTTCCAAATCATATGAGAGCAAATTAGCGAAACAACTAATTTTCCAACGTGTATTGTTCAAAACAATAATATCTCTATTTCTAGTCCAAGGATTATAATATTTTATTTATTACATATTATTAAGTATCGGCTTCATGATTAATCTTATATATAAAATTTTCGTGTCACAATGTTCGTTCCCATACTCTTCCGAAACGGCTGTACTGATTTTTACCAAATTTTATATGCATATTCAGTAGGTCTGAGAATCGGCTACTATCTATTTTTCATACCCCTAAATGATAAGGGTAGCCCACCCCAAAAATTAATATGGCAAAACAATGTTTGCCGGGTCAGCTAGTAATTAATATATTGATAGCAGGCGATCAATACAATGACTTATTTATTTTAAGACAAATATAATCAAAAAGTTTAGAAAATATCAAATTTTGGTATAGTTTGTTCTCTAGTGACAAGTCTACTAATAAACAACTGTTTTGTTTACTCGATATTAATAGCATGTTTTGACTTTTGGATATGGGCCGCTTTTTCTTTCAACATTCGCAGTTCGTTAAATATAGACTATTGGAATGATGGACGTAAAATTATGTAAGCATTTTACTACTGGAGAATATTAGAATATTTTGCGTTTTTTAAATATTCGCTCGATTTTTCCCTCATCTGCGATAAAACGTGGCGTAAGTTAATCCAGGCTATCTGCCCGATTTTCACACAAATCCGTTAAGTGATTCAACGGGTAGAACTAAAACTGAAGTATTTTATATTTACCTACCTGTAAACCTCTGTTCACTGACAACTTTTCGATGAAATCGCAAAAAATATATAAATGGGATAATCGTGGGATATCAAAGCGAAATATCAAAATGTTTTACAGGTGAATAAATCGAAATAGTGAAATTTTATTTTTCAGTGATCACATCAACGTTGTTTATTTGAGTATTTATTTAATTCAGTTAGATTCGTCGCTTGGCTACACTAAGCAATTATCAAAAAAAAGTAAAACTTGAAAGTGGTGAACACAAATCTCGCAAAAATATATACCTCAGCTAAATAAAATTTTACGCTTTACGTAGAAAAAACAAATTAAAAACTGAGCGAATAGCTAGAAACTCAAAAAACTAATAATATTATGTATATCGCAAGCCAAAACATTGAGCATTATAGTGCAATAAAAAGCAGCTGCAGGCTACTTCATGGCGGCGTCCACTTATGATTATGGATTTACTCGTGAGCTATATTTATAACCATATTGCGAACGTGTTTAAAGGTTGGATTATATAATTGAGTGCTTTAAAATTAACTAGTGTTTGAAATTCGACCACAGTTCAAGAGAAGTCAGGTATGTGTGTTTATGTTGTGTATCATTCAAGCAAATAGTGTAATGTTTATTTATTATAATATAATTATTTTAATGTATTATAATGCATTTTATGCACTTCTCCATATAAACTTTAACTGCGGCAAATTTCACGATCACGCGTTCGCGCAATTTTCATAATTACTTTGTACCCACAAAGTTGTTGTTTGACGTATTAATATTATGATGAAGCGTTACCAAAACAATGATAAGCAGAATAAAATATACGTAATTAAAGTTAGTTGTATGGTGCGATCAAGGGCGGATCCAGCTTTGTTTCCAGGGGGGCGTCACATAGTCGTGGTCAAGTCACAAGAAGTTATAATTTAATTTTATAATCATAGATACAAGTAAAAAGTAGGTAATTAATGTAATTTTAAAATTTTACAAAATATTAAGTATATTAAATTAATTAAATATTGAAGGTATTTACATAAAATCTATATTGTGGCAAAAAATATATAAAACCATTGTTTAACAATTTCAATTAGTGGTCCACCTAGGTCTTGAACCCAGCCCAGGGGGGGGAGGGAGGGTCGCGACCCCCCATGACACTCCTCCCCTGGATCCGCTTTTGGGTGCACATATGTGGGTACTGATAATATAACGTAATCGTCACCTCGCGAAGGTCACCTGGTTCAGTCGTCACTCTGTCTATTGGTGAAATCCATTTATTAGATTTTGATTAAATCACATACAGATAGACAAACTGCACCGGAGTCTATTCTATAATCATCTGGTACTGATATTTAATTCCATTAAAAGCCTCACGCCATATAATCCCTACTTTACATTGTTATTGTCCGATGTTTTGATACTTAGCTGAACCTACTGCAAATAAGTGTATGATTATTGTCTCGTTTGTGTCTTCTCTATAATTTAGCGAAATTGCATACTGTCCTTTCTTAGTATTTGCCGATACTGTTGTTTTATGACTTTGTCCGGAGCTTCGTCTATCTATTCAATACCATAAAGAAACAATCTTTGTATTTTTAACCGACCTTCAAAAAAACCAAAAAGGAGGTTATCAATTCGACGCGTATTTTTTTTTCCGATGTTCCGCTCGTACGTCGCCATCTGTAGACCGATTTGGATGAGTGAGGTGTCAAACGATAGGGTAACTCGTCGAAGTGGGTCCATTTTTTTTTAGAATTTTCACAATCAATAGTTTTCAGGATGTTGAAAGAATAGTTTCACAATCGGGCGAGAAATCGCTGAATTCCGCACGACCACGTCGAGCTTATTTGATTATAACTCTATGATTTATGAATCCTTATCAATGAATTAGATGTTATTCGATTTAGTATTAAATTTTCAACAAGAGAGAATATGAATCAAGATAATTTCATTTATAGTTTTAGAGATCTTGAGGTTATAAAATAAAAAAAGAGCAACATGACAGTTTTATGCTCTTGTTGAATTTTACATGAATTACATTTATCAACACTATTTATGTCTTTTATTAATAGTAAGTATATTTATAATACAAAATTTAATTTTTACTTCTCAGTGCGTTTTGAGTTCGGTTTTATTTTTTGTTTAAAATTAATTTTTGTTTGTAATGAATAGATTTAAAATACAATAAATATTACAAAATGCTTTACGTAGAAGGATTTACTTGCGACCACTTCGATTATAAAAACTATGTGGTGACCAACTTGGATTAAGCAGTTTACAGTATTGACAAATGACATGCGAATAATCTAAGGAATGGTTAAAATACCCGTACTTGGAATATAAATGTAATCGAAAAAGTAATATGTTTACTAACATTCCTACTAAAGAAGTACTTCACTTTAAGATAGCCGTTCCATCTCGATATAAAGTGAACAAAACTAGGTTAAACTCAGACAATATTTATTGTAGATACCAATAATATGTTCATTACAGTCGACATACATAAAAGTTCGTAGCTATAATATGTGACAATAATAAAAAAGCTACACGCTATACATTGGAATAAATTAAGCAATTAATTACATAAAAGCAATAAACTTTATCTAAAAACTATTTACTAATGACCGAGAAATTAAATAGAGTCCGATTTCTTAATAATTTATAATATTGTCTGATGAGTTAAGCATGTACGTTAATTAAAACATTCTAACTGGTACAGTTAAGTTTGAGTTTCATTTCGGATTCTTTAAAAATATTTTTTAATGTATATTGCTTCAGGTAAGTAGGTACAGATATATAAATTATTATATACATTATGCTCATTTTTTTAAGGTCTGTGTATTAAATGTTACTTTTTAAAGCATTCTTTATATATCATTATATATATATAAAACAGAGTTATTTACCCATTTATAACTCAAGAACGAAAGGACCGATTTTTCTGATCTCTGATTTGTTGGATTTGTCCAATCCGAGAATAGCAGAATAACTGTTAAAAATATAGAAAATTCACGAAAATGTGTTTATGAAGCAAATTCATTTTTTCATACATTTTCTATGGAATGACGTTTTAGGTGACATGTTATTATTCGTTATATTGTTGTGCAATGAGCTATGTGCTATAATGCTATATATTATAGCGTAGTCTTATATATATAAGCACCTTTAAGCATAAAGTTCGTGAGGGCCACTACTTCCTTAAAAAATAAAGTATTTTCTATAAAAATACTATATATTTTATATAATATGTATTTTATGAAATAGCTTTTACTCATGGCTTCATAATTGGCTTCATAAATCTTATCTTAATTATTAAACAATGCCTCACAATAATTAATTGTATAATTTTGAGGTTGATTTCTGTAGAAAAGTGAATTTATGTGACCCAGTTGTAATTAATACCATCTACGAATGATGAAACATTCAAATTAAAAATTAATAATTGAATGGCAAATAAAGTATTATTCTACAGCTCTTCGGCGCAATCTCATTAATAAATTCTCGACATGAAAATAAAATGTACATAATTATGTACTTCAAATATAAGCTTGACCTCATTTTGTCAACCCACCTGTCAGATCTCTTCAAAATCACCCCTTTCTGAGAAATGTGATGAGGCGTGTCTACCAAATAACCTATTCAGAAAGAAACTAGAGCGGCTCACTAAATAAAGAGCCCAGTCAAGATCTTTAGAAATAAAGAGATTCAAATAAAAAAGGTATGCTTCTTCAAAAACAAATGTTTCATTAAATGGTGCAAAGGTTTAGAATTTTGTAGCTGAATGGAAAAATTTCTTTTCAAATTTAATTTAAACGAAATAGAAATTTACTCACTAAAGCCATAAAATATGTACTATGTAAAAGACACCGTGAAAGTCTATATATGTATATAATTTTTTGGATATTTCTCGTTTTATTTTTAAAAAGTGATTAATGTCATTTTAATCATTAGGTAAAGTACCTACTTTCGATATCAGGTTAAACCACACACACAGTCACACTTAACGATTACACCCGGTATATACATCGAAACATGTACACCAGTGAAATAATTATTAAACTAGGTATCCTAGTTTATAAATTTTAAAATTTGTTTAAAAAACCCCACTTCATCAATAATCAATTTATATGATAACTTCAGTAAATATGGACTATTTTCCAATAACTCGTTCTTATTTATTAAAAAGACTATAGATAAATTGTTAAAAATGATGCTACTGTAAATCTGACAGAACCTATACGCATCAATTACGGCTTCTTTAAATAAGAATTTTATCCAACCATCTAATAAAGCTCTAGAAGCTGGATAGGAGAACCTCATAAAGTAATACAGTTCTTTTAAACTATTAAAAATTTACTGAACCAAAAAGCTAAATCTTTTTTTTATCAGGATGTGTCACTTCTATACCTTTTCACACACTACTTTACTTACGATACTTCTTTTCATCAGGTGAAGTTTTTGAATCTAGTAGACTCCACAAGATCAGTAACTCTTTTAAATTACTATGTACGTCTTTATGACAAACTTCCAAGCGAAATCTGTAATCTACCCTTAAGTTAATTTTATGTTTATGTAGAAGACAAGAATGCTTGGAATTAGATCCTTCCGACTCCCACATATAACGGTTATAAATCTGAGTCTGTAAAACGAATATTGTATAAAAAAGCGATAGCTGGGGAATTTTTCAGCAGAACGCAACCCCTAGAATCCGAACCGCTAGTAGCGATTTTACATCATTTAGATTTAATCCTACCTTTAACATTAATATTGACTTGCATTAAGTAACTGTTAACCAGTTCTACAGTGAATAAATATTTGTTTTGAGTTTCAGTTTTTAGAATGAATTCTAAGCAAACATAGGTCAGACAGATTTTTATCCGCGAGCTAACAACAACAATGTTGCTGTCAGTCTAAAGATTTGATACATACTTTCGTCGGAACTGAGTTTAAAGATAAAATCTAATAGCAATTTCAGATTCACAAGCACTTTGACAGACTTCATACGATAAAACATACCTTAACAAATGCCAAGAAAGTTTGATGAGTTGTCAGAAATACAGTATAACGGGTATTGGTTGAGGATGCACTAGCTATTTGTTTCTATAGACGTAATGTATTTTTATTTACGTTTCCGGATCCATTAAATGCTTAATTAGTGGTTTAACATTAATAAATAAACTTCATTTTCTAAAGTTCCAGTATCCTTTCTTAATTTCTCCACAATAGATTTCTCCATGATTAGAAATTACTTGCAAATGTAACGCGAAATTTTACTATCAATTTAATATTTACCTTTACATATTTACAACGCAGTGTCATAAAAATCGCTCGACTTCCTTTAATCATTATTTTGAATGAAAGCGTACATTTCAGTTGTATGAAATGTAGTAGTGATTGCAATCTGAGCTCCCAATCATCTCCAAATAGCGAATGTAGTGCAAATGGAAGATTACAATTTTCGTTTCGTAAAATGGATTTAAAGCTTTGATAATTTAATCCTGTTTCAATAATAGTAGCAATTTTCATCTGCATAGCACGGGCACCCACAACGAAAAAATCTAAATTTCTATTATCTACTTAATAACCTTGAAATCTATGTATCATTCACAAGTTTTAATTCCGATAGTGCAGTCGCAACATTGTAGATATTAATGTAATTTAAAAAAATCTGCTAAATCTTCTACCATTTTTTAAATAATAATTCCATAAAATATATCAAAACTGTGCATTGTTTCCTAGCAACAGCTTAAATACATAGGAAAAGCAGAAATACGTCAAGCTTTGAATCTATAAATGTTTGAAAACGGAACCACACTTGGGTTGCGCCACTACATTGTTGATTAGCAACACCCAACACAGATTACAATTTTTCTACAGTAGGTTGAAGCCATGAAAAATTAAATGTTTTTGCTAACGGTTTTATTACTCAACATTTTCTATAATCTAGCTTTATGAAATGGTATTCTGAGAAAAATATGTTTAATGGATTATAAAACCCGCGTCTTAATAACAGTTATATATAGTTTAAGTTGAATGCATAACAAACAAAATATATAATTTATTAATATAAAGTAATATTAAGCTTCATGGATTTTTTTTCTGGAATGGAGTTACTGTTCAGACAAAGCTGTGGCCAGTGTAACTAAATCCAGAGCTTGGTTATTTAAAATGCTTCATTGATTTCCTGCTAATTTTGGTACATCATTTTGTATGTGGTTTACTCATATTGTTTAAACGGCGCAATAAAATAATTGGGACAACTCACATACATTGCTCTGATCCCAAAGTAAGTAGTTGAAGCACTTTTGTTATGGTAATCAGAAACAACGAGGGTACCACGATAAATACATATATAAGTTTAAAAACAACCGAGACTCGGAAACAAACATTCGTGCTCATCTCACAAATAAATGCACCTACCGGGATTCGAAGCCCAGACCTTTTGATGCAGAAGGCAGCAGCACTACCAATTACGCCATTCGGTTGTTTCCGGATCTTGATTGTTTATAAACTTATGTATATATGTATTTATTGTGGTACCCTCGTTCTTTCTAATTACCATAACACAAGTGCTTAAGTTACTTTCGGTTTAACTGATTTAGATAAAAAGCTAACAACATCTAACAACTACGAATATTTATTTTAATAAGCTGTTTTTTTTTTTGCAGTTACAATATTTAATGTTAAATAGTGCCATTTCATATTGGTTCATAAGTTTTTTCGACCTTAATAATATCGCTTACCAACTGTATTGTCTTTCCTTCTTTTTAACCCACGACAAAAAAGAGGGGTGTTTTAAGTCTGACGTATCTGTGTACCTAGGTATGATTGGTGATATGGAGTTTGAAATGAAATAGTTTTTGCCTTCCACTAAGAAAGAATTTTTAAAATAATTTATTTCGCCTTCCACTGAAAATTACTCGCTAACCTGGTATATGACTCTTTCAACTCGCTCACTCCGCTCCGCTCGTCTCTGCTTTGGTGGAAGCACATGTATGAAAATCATCGTTACGAGTATAGCTGAGTCCGTAATGGGTCCGTTTCGCTCGCAGTGGAAGGCGGGCATTAGAGAAGGCCTTTGTCGAAAGACGAGTTGTTGAAACAAACCGGATGCCGAATAATATTTAGTTTAGTATGTAAACATAAATAATTTAGTTTAGAATATAAATTTAGTTAATATGTTAAAACAGCAATAAAGGCTTACTTATTTAATTTATTTATTTATACTTAATATTTAGGGACCTAAATTAATGCTACAAAAAGTTAACTTATAACTTTGACCATACATCATACATGCCTTAAGACACATTTATCTAGAATTAAAATAACTTTAATAATAATTATTAAAATAACTAAAACACGTACGTATGTTTACATACGTGTCTTATTCGTTGTGATCTAAAATGCCTTTATAATATAATAATTACATTGTCCATTAGACAAGTTTCATCTTCAAAGCTAATCCTGAGAGAGCTTTCAAAGCTGCTTTCGAGTCGATACAAAGTACAAAGTAACTTATGCGGTCTTAACATTTGTGTCCGGTAAGATTATTCTTACATGTTATGCTTAACGTGGGCCCCAAACTGTTTCAAAATATTTTGGTAGTCTATTATTTCTAAAACCACAATAAAAATAGGTTTATATCAATGTAATGGAAGTATAGAAATAGATATTAAAATGTCTGAAAAACATTATAAGTATGGAAACTAGTTTTAAACTATGAAATATTAACAATATCGATTGATAAAAATTTTGTCCATCCAGGGATTTTAGCGATCAGTTAACAGATTATTGTATTTAAATTATTTATAGTTTTAGTTGTAATTTAAGATTATGTGAAATATTTTAAGGAGCTGTAAGAGAGTTATGTTCAGAAACTTTAAAGTTAGTCAGGCGTGTGGTCAAACACCTCACTCAGAAACGAATCTTGACCTACCGCAGTCGATGTACGGCGCATACCTTGGCAAACAGTAAACTTATTGATTTTAAACCGATGAAAACTCATGAAAATTCCAAATTCCTTTGTTAGTGAATTTTTATTGTTCAATATCAATGCGAATTATACCTTATTACTCTGTAAAAGTAGCCATATGGACTAGCTCTGTGATTGGTGTCTAGTGACCACATAATAAACTCTAGAGCAGTGTGTGGCCACTTCAGCTTTGACCACTGTAATTTAGTAATTTAGTTTAACTTGTGATGTATGCAGTATAGAGAAAAAAAGCTTATGTGTGCAGTGAAATAATATTCTATTTATTCTGAAAATCACCTTCCAGATAATATTTTTTAAGATGTAGGTAACATTATGGAATGCAAATGGTTTAAAAAGTATCTAATAATTGCGTTAATCCGCTATAAACTAGCATTTTTTAATTTTATTTCTAACACGCTGTGTAATCAAAATGTGTCGATGGTTAAGCTATGACTACATAAGTACTTGGAGAATGTATTCTCGTATTACCAATAGGTTAAACATCTCAACAATAACAAAGCTACTTGTATTAAGGTGATGACAAAACAAATAATTATGCATTTATGATTTAGCACCCATTGAGTAGGTATTCGTATTGACAACAATGATAAGTAGTTTGTTGTGACGTTTCATAACCCAATGCCAAACTATAACCTCACATCGTGCTTTATATCTACTATATATATATATATAAATTGACGTCCACCCATTCGACCTCCAAACAGAAAACATTTTTTCTCGTTTATTTAGACAAGACCAACATAGCTTTATAATTAGTTTTGATATGTTTGTTTTGTTTACTCCTTGCTACGCGCGTTAATGTTTAGATTTAAAGTTAACGATTAATAATTCAAATTCAAATCTTGCAGAATTTGGAAGTGAGCTGTGACATCGCAAAAATATATAATATTCATTCTATCACATTTCTTCGTCTCATGAACATTACTTTCCAATTTCCTTCTTGTATATTAATTTATGATTTATAACTGTGTATTTATACTTTTAATAAAATATCAACTATGTCTTGGGAGTTTATTAATCTGCAGTAGCGTAGCTACAATACACACCAAGATAGGATGTCGCAGCATCAGTAACTTTACCAAATTATATAACCAAAAAGAGCTTCATATTCATTTGTTAAATTATTATTTATACAATTTTTTTAAGATTGAATGTTGTAATGTTGTTTCACGCTTCATAGTGGAACATTTCAGGTAGCCAACACCAATATTACATCTAAACAGAACCTAAACAATAAACATCGTTCGAACCACGCGTCATCTAGGCATGTGATTTTGTACCCTTGTTAAATTATTCAAAATAGCCCAACTAATTTCGATAAAATTTATATGCAACCACTTCTGAGGTTATTGATCTATTGACTAACAAGAATCATTAAAATCCTATCATAATTGGCCAATCAAAATCCCATAACAAACATATTGATAAAAAATATTGATAACCTTTTCCTCAATTGAAGTCTGTTGAATTGGCCACGACAAAAATATAAAAGCAAAATTCATGTTAAATATTTCGTTAGACATATAAATTTCATAACAAGTCAACGCATTGCATATAAAATTGAACACAGGTATAGAACGACAATTTAAACTAGGTCAAAAGGAAAGCTTTCCAAGAATATTTTCATACAAATTATAATCCTCATCACCCACAAAGGAATATGATAAAACTAAGTACCATACACTTGTGTGAGATTAAAATTTCATTTTATGTTTAACATTTTATATTTTTATTGTACATTATTTATAAAAATTTAATACAAAAACGCATTACTTAATATTCCTTACTGTAGACCTACGTAGACCAATGTAGACCTACGATTCAACTTTAAATAATATGTGACGCTTTAGGCACTGTCTGTCTTTACATGTGAGATAAATTGCCAAAAGGAATACTTTTACAAGACGAGGACTTTTACATGAAGTTGAACGAAAAGCAAATGCAAACATCAATTTTTCAAGCTGCCATTCGGGCGTTTCTAGTAAATCATAGTAGCAATTTGGTGAACTCGAAATGCTATTTTGTATGAAATAACTGATAAACGTTTGAAAATAGCTTCGTGTATCTGAATGTGACCATAAAGTACGAGAAGAATGGATAGTCCCAGGGCAGTTATAATTCACCAGTCGGTCATCGCTCTCCAGGGTTACCACTTTAATATAATAAATAAACTCTGAACTCATCAAATATCACATTTATATACCTTATATATTATATATTGGTTGTGTGAGGATTTTTGTTGTATTTTGTTTTAAAATTCCAAAAAATCAATTATCTAATATTTGTTTGGTTCTAACATTAACAACATGGTAATAGCAAATAAAATCATACGGCATATCTATTAATATTTCCTTCACTGAAAGACCTGCTTTTACACTTTCCGTTAAAATTATCACCGTATGCAAGACAAGGGTATCATGTCGCACGGACCAGAATTCCAGAAATCAAATACGACCAAATAGTTTCCATATCGCAGTGAATCTGTTAAGTAGGTGAATTGTGAACTGACAGATTTCTTCTAAAACTATGAAGACAGTTTTATTGGCAAGCGTATATACTTATATGTTGGAATAACACATTGTAGGTGTATTTCCTTTAAAATTTCCTGAGTTAAATTTAGATTGTATTGTTGTTTTTGTAGTTATTCAGAATACCACATGAATACTTTTTCAGTGCTACCCCTGCTGTACTGTCAAGGCGTATTTATGGAACTACAAATCATTGTGCGTGTGCGTGAACAGAGACGTGTTCATATAAGCAATTATTCTTTTTGCATGAGATTTATCACCCATTTGAGTAAGCCTGCGCTAACTGTTTACAAATGGACTCCTTGCATTTGTTTTTCGTTTAAAATCTGCATTGTTGATTCAAATATAGCACTAGGGGAGCATGTCAAATATAATATTTATCAAGTTTTATTCACAGTGGCATGTTTCAGTAATGTATAGGAAATATTTAAATATGTAACGCAACAAAGTAATTGATACAATGATTTCAAAGATTTTCTCACTAAGAAACAAACTTTGAAAATAATACTTAATCATAATTAAATTCCTTTTCATTCATTAAAAACTAAAGCAAATTATGATTTCTACTAACTAAAACTGTTAATTATTAACAAAGGAATAATAAGACGTAATTTTTGTAAAATAATATTATATTTTCCATTTAAAATCAATTTATACATCTGTGCCTTCTATAAATAAGTTTTTAAGGATAGATTATTTTAAATGCATCTTTTATTTCCTGTTTATCTCAGGTTAATTGACTATGAACGATGTAAAAAGTTAATAACATCGTTTATTTTTAAGCAATAACTACCATTATTCACAACTATTATAAAATAATTACCTACTAAAGGCGATTCAAAAATCGCGTTTATAATCTATGCTTCATAGGATCATATTTTTAACTGTGTGATTTGTCAATAGCATGTCAAGTTGACACATACGATATTTGAACGTTATATGGTTAAGTTTTTACGCTACTTTATTTATAACATTACATATATCTAGATTTGAAAGGTTCTACGTAAAAATATGCGTTAATATTTATTTAAATAATCTCTTCACATATTATAAAAAAACTTCAAAAATATCCATTTTTTGTTCAAGACATACTAATCCTACTTTCAAATATTACCTATAGGACTGTTTAAGCTCAAAATGTATGCCACCGTCAGTAGATTTAGGTCTGTTTGGGCGAAGTAAACAAACCATTCGGTGATGTAAACAGAAGTAAGTTCCGAGATCTCCATTACGAAATGAACTTTGATGTGAACATAGCTTTAAAAGCCCTTACACAGAGAATTTGAATTGTTTCTTACCATTGTGATAATTACTTGCGTATCGGATGCTAATGGCCCGTGAAATATCGATTCGAGAGGTGTCAATATAAATGATGTATGCGCGATTGCTTTGATGTGCGCTGCGTTTGATGGGAACGTTCTTTATTTTACCATTGTTCCATTTTCATTTCACTGATTCTGTTATTTTTGACGACATTACATTATTGTATTAAAACATAATAAATAATAATTAGAACATGTCGCATACCTACATTTCTCTGATTCCAAAGTAAGTAGCTGAATTGTGTTATGATAATTAGAAACATCGAAGGCAGGTACCATATACCTACATAATAAATAAGTTTATAAACAACCAAGACTCGGAAACAAATATTCGTGCTCATCACAAAATTAAATGCACCTACCGGGATTCGAACCCAGGACCTTTTGGCGTAGAATGCAGGAGCATCAGCGCCAACCGATAGTCTAATTATTGTTAAACTATACTTTAACCTTAACATATAACGAAATATGTTCACACTATCTGCGAAATATATTCCTCAGTATTGATAGAGCGCTCAAACAAGTATCTGTTTAACTAATAGTTACTAAGTAGTATTTTGTGTTACACATCTGTTTTTTATTATGTTATGAAATTATACATAATCTGTTGTAACACTGTATCGTTAAGGTGATTTTAAATATCGAATCGTTGTAACAGTTCGTAATCGCTGGATGATTGACGAAAAAAGTTTAATTAGGGTTAACACAAGCTTCTACCGTGAGCGTCTAAATTAAAATCCTGGCGAAACAGTGTTGATTTTATAGACAGAGATCGTTTATCTAATCGTTTTTATGATGATATGGCAACTGTAGCAATACATAACTATGACATTACCGGATTCCACAGATTATTTATTTCTGTAGAAAACAAATTCAATTTAGATAATAGATTTGAAGTAAATTTGTAAGTTTCCTGACAACGTTACTTGATGTAAGTATGAAGATTCGTTGTGAAATCTACTGAGTTTATTATTATTTTTTACTCACGATTTATAGTGTCTACTCTCATCCGTAAAATAATTTAAAAAATCTTATCAGAAATTGAGCTTTTCCATTACAAACAAAAAAATCTTTTCTCTTTATGATTTCATAAAGTGTTGTATATAAAAATGTAAGTTTAAATAACTTAAGTTACTCAAGCAGTAGTGTCTGTAATGTTTATTTTATTTAGTTAATGTATTTCTAAAGCATTTTATTCAGAAAATATCTTTTTGCACTTCTCCATATAAACTTTGACTGTATCCAATTTTTCGTTCATCCGTTCCTGCAATTTTCTTAAAAAGGTGTACACAGTATTAATACCTATATAGATGTCTAAAGTATTTATTACAAAGAAGTTGACAAAAGCTTCTTAACTTAACGTTGGTAAGTAATAAATATACACCTGAGGCAACCCTAGCAATGTGTATCTACTCATGCCTAATTTTTTCTAAAACTTTAATCAAAGCAACGCTCGAAGCTTTAAAACATTCTATTGAACATTTTGATAAGCACATTTCATTGATTTAATAGCGTTACCTGCGTAATAGTCGTAAAGATTTTATTTGACATGGTTTTAAGTTCTAATCAAATGGCCGTAATTAAAATCCATGTATAATTTTTTTTCTTCAATTTCCCTTGTGAAATCAAAATAAATCGGGCGGTACCAAAACTTGAATTATCCTTGGAATAAGGTTTTTTATTCTTATAGGTAGGTAAAGGTAATTAGAGTTTCTTAAAGATCTTGGAAATGTGTGTGAAATTTATTTTCACAGTAAATGGAATCAACTAAGGCCAAATATCAACCTCTAGGTATATATTATATAAATTCTTAATACATCTTACCTTTTGTAGGTACTAACTTTGAAATGTTACGCTGTCCAAGCATTTGACATAGGTATCGTAGGCACTTTGTAGTCTACAAACTATCGAGAAAATCTATTTAGATCCACTTTGATATAATTACTACGGTTTTATGTTACGATCTTAGGTTAGATCCGAAAAAACAACGTTTTGATTTGAATTGAGTACAAGGCTGCTTTTTAGAATAATATTAAGTATATTACGTTCAATTTAGATATTTTAAATAAAAGCGAATTAAGAAGACTGCTGATTTAAATAATATTGCCATTGGTCCAAGGTCAGAAAGATACTCCGACTCCTTGTGTTGTATGGCCCTGTAAAATTTGTTTTAAGGTTGAATGAATAAATACATTTACCCAAAAAAACTGGTTGAAAATGTATCGGATAAGCCCAGATCCATAAGTATGACTATAAAATATTTACTGATATATTTATTAGTTACATTCAAATTTATAATCATTTTTAATATTCCATGCGATTTAATACGAAGTTGTCCCAAAAAGTCGCATACACACGGTTAAAATTAGGCGTATTCGTTCTCAGGTAGACCTGCTTGCTATACATTGGAAAAGTGATCTTTATTATTTACATAATTATAGACGTGACTAGCTATAATAAATGCTTCCGAACTGCCCCGTTTATTGAGTGCCAGCAAAATAGAGTAATTTATAAGATCTTATGATAGCATTGATGTTCAGAATAGCAAGCCACTGCATTAAAAAGAGAACCAAGAAGCAAGTAATAATAGGCTTGATTTAAGTTATTAGATATAGTAAAATAATATGGGATGTAAGAACTATTTCAACTTAATAAAACAACACAGAACAACATTCCGTAAATAAAACATACCTGTTCAAAGTGCCTAAATATATAATTTAAGCAAAATAATAAAAGCTTTGGATATTTAAAAATTACTTACCTATATATAATACATATATGTTTGTAATAAAACTATTAATAGAGATGTAGTTAGTTATTCTAAAAAAATTAAGTTCAACTAGCACTGTCTTCGATAAGGTTGCCTTCACCCTGACAGGAGGCAGTTAGTTTAATTTTATTTAGCCAAATACCTATGCTTATAGCAGGTGAAAATCGTTGATCCGTAAATAAGCCAATAGTACTTTTTAAATTGTAAATACCTGGAATAAAGATAATTTTATTCATGAGAACGTAATTATTCTCAAACTTCGAGTAAGCCCATTTCCTACGGTAACTCGAGGATTTGCATTTTATTTTAAGTAAATATTTATATAACATCACCTCACTCGTTTTCTCTTAATATGGTCTAGAGGTAAACAATGGTTACGAGATTATTTTATATTACATATAATTATAGATTAGGTTACGAGAAAGTAAGAATGGGACGGGCTTTGGTATGGGACGTCACCTGCGTCGACAATTTGGCCTCGACACATCTCCAATGGACTGGTATAAAAGCCGGTGCAGCAGCTGAGATGGCTGAATATAACAAAATTTAAAAATAGGTCTCTCTCCTTCAACTATAATTTCATGCCCTTTGGAGTAAAGACCTTTGGGCCATGGGATTCAAGTGCTCAGACGCTCGTAAAAGATGTGATCTGTGCCTTGTAGAGTTCACCGAAGATCCCAAGGCTGTCGCTTTCCACGCTCAGCGCCTTAGTATTGCAATCCAGTGAAAAAATTCTGCAAATTTTTTAAATTATTTTTAATTTTTGAGTTATATGGAAAAGCTAATTTCATTATATTTTAGAGTATTTTGTCTTTCAAATTTTTATTTTATTATATATACTTAGTTATTTCATGTAATAATTGTAAATTAATTAATATAAGTAATTTTACAATCAAAGTTGTGTAAATTTAATATAATATAATTTTAAGTTGCAATAGATTAATATATTATGTTAGTATAGATAGATTATAATTGTGTGTTATTATTTATTTCGAGGTGGAAATGTCGTTGACGCTAACCCTACACTAATAAGGATAACGGAAGTAGCTTTTCTTCGAAGGGCTTTTGGTTCGTAATTGGAAAAGATGTTCCTAAGAAATTCCACAGGAAAACATTAAAAAAAGAATATCATCTTCTTCTACGAGATATTAATATTTTCTCAGTAAAAAGACGGTAGACAAGTTTAAATAGAAGCATTTAAAATAAGAGAGGTTCTCAACTTTCAAAATCATATGAATCTCGAAAGAAAAGTACTTTAATAATGAGCTTAGACCAATTTAAAGTTTTATTATACTTTCGTTCATTTTTATCTGGTAATTTATTTTACTTGCTCCCGTGTTAATACTTGTATATTCAAAAGGATATTTTATTGAAGATTAATCTATATAATCCTTACTATTATTATTTATCTATAAATGCGAAAGTAACTCTGTTTGTCTGTATGTCGCGCTTTCACGCCAAAACTACTGAATGAAATGAAATTTGGTACATAGATAGTGTAGAGCCTGAGAAAACACATAGGCTACTTTTTAATGCGAAAAAAGGGGTAAGGGGTTGATAGTCGGCGATGAAATGTTGTATGGAAGTATCGTCCTTTTTAGAAACTTATTTTTTAGGTTGTTGATTCGACTTAAAATTAACGCGGATGAAACCCCGGGGCACAACTTGTTTTATATATATCGGCGCAACCAGGTCGCAGGTCTTCAGTTGGGATCGGGATGGCGTCCATTCTCCAATTGTTTTCATTTAAAATCGGTAATAGTTTGGCATTTAAAAACATTTGATTTGTTGTAAACACTCGACCTATAACTAGCATTTTCGGGTAGTTCGATCGTTTTCATTGCAAATGATGTTTATTGCCGACTCTAGGTTAGGCGGGGTATAATAGTTCACATAACTATAGTTCGCGCTCTTGACGAGAAGAACCTTTTGTCGCGGAGCAAAAAACCGACAATAAGCAGCGAAAAATCCACACTCAATTTCGCGGCTACGGGAGCGGTTTGCGCGCGGGTGTGGAGAGAATAACAGTTTTTGAGACATATTGTACCAAAAACTGTTATTTATTGTTATATTATATTATTATTCATGTTGTTGTGTATGTCTGTCTACCCCGGAAGGACTTTAAATGTAAGACCGTAAGCAATGAGTTATGTTACGAAACTTAGTTTAAAGTACGAATTTAACACACATAATATATCTGAAGAATTTACGTTATTAATTATTAGAAATTCAAGTTAACTGAGTAAAATATGTATAATATCCTTTTTAAGCCTTATTTTAATTACTCGAATTATTAAAATTATATGGTAAAGATACAATTGACGACTATTTAATTACACAGGCTTTTTAATAACAAGATACACCTAATGTTTGAGAGAGCTCTTTTTAACCATTTTTTACTAGAGTACCTACTAATTAAGTTGGTATTAAAAAATTAATAATATAACATTTACGCTCAGTAAATGTTATATTAATTGTATTTGCAGAGATGAAATATAATAGGTAGATATTATTTCATAAAAAAAAATTATATTGAAACGTTTTTATATTGTAAATTATTATCAATTATTCAGATAAAACAATGAATAAAACATGTTCTTTGTTAAATTTTGGCTCTCCAGGCATAATTTCCTTATTCCTCACACAGCCTACTTAAGGCACCCTTTTCTCTTCAAATTTCATCGTCACATTATCGCCGGCGCATCGTTAACAGAACCGTGAGGCCCTTATTATATTCAATTACTTGCAATGGTTATTTTCTGGCAGCATCTGGCCGAAATAAAAATGTTTAAAACTTTTCATTTAACGAGAAGAAATTGAGTTGAATTTATCTTACTTGTTTTTTGTAACCCAATGAAACGGAAAATTATAAATTAAAGCCTAAAATAGTCTGAATGGACAACTTCAATCAACTTTAATGAATTTATAAAATAATTAATATCCAGAAAGTTCGCAAAAGTTATTTTACCCCTACAAAATGAGGAGTATTATAATACTTATATTTGATTTGGATCTTGGTACTTTATCTACTGTATGATATATTTTTATTCTAGATCTATTATGCTATTTAATATTAGGCATTATGCATAGGAATCTAATAGGCACTTTAAAAGTAATAACGCTAACTTGCTAACGTGTCTGACATTTCATGATACGCGGGAGTTTCTTCTTTCGAAAAAGTCTTTCGCTTCCTAAAAAGAAGTAAATGATGCAGAAATACGTGAGACATAACAATTAGTGGAGTATCAGCAGTCAGCACCATGCACCACTAATTGTAACTTTAATATCTTTTCCTGTAATTCAATTTTTAATACAATAATTAACTCAATTCGATGCTATGTTTTTTTATGTTTGTTACCTCAGAACTTTCGACTGGGTGAACCGATTTTGTTTGAAAGATGGTGCTTTCCGTATGGTCCCATTTAAATTTCATCAAAATCTGTTAAATAGTCTTAGAGTTACAATTTCAAGTGGTTTTTTTGTTAAAATTTTAACGTTACATTATTGTTCCTTACGAGACTGTTAATTATAGTACGCATAATAAAATACAGAAACTAGAAACTGTAACCTAATAGGCTTATTAAATCAAGAGCATCTGAAAATTACTCCACATTACACAACTTTTCTTTTGTTAACTTACAATAGACTCTCGTGTCCACGGAACATATTGAAATATAAATGTATGAAACATGTTTTTTGAAATAACGTGTTTTCTTAGGAATGAGTGTTTTATAACAAAAAGAGGACCGAATATGAAATGATGTTGGAAAAAGGGCTTGTCTTGCGATTGTTTTAGGTTCAAAGTGTGCGTAACTTAATTAGTTGAAATTAGATTCATCGATCGCCGAAGTTAAGCTACACTAGCCAAGATCTAAACCTCAATCGATATTGTGACTATTCAGTCACACCTGCACCTTGGAAATTTTTTATACAATAAAAATATAGGTTCCTTTTTATAGTTATAGAAGCAGCATTTCGGGTGTTAACCGAGCCTTTTTCATCTTCTCAGCTATCATCAATAAATCCATTATCCATTAATGTAAAAGTTAATATTAAAACTCAAAATAAAAAGTATATTAGCTATATATGCAAATACTACAAAATGATCCCAGGAAAAGTACTATTTATTTAACAACAAAAACATTTAGTGATCTGAGCATCAAATTAAAATATTGCTTAGTTAACTAAAGCTTAGTTATTAATCATAACATAAGGGAACGTCCTACATTCTGTTCATACATATTATTTTATATATTCCTACCTATTAGTAGCTATGAATAGATATGTTTTATGTATATTATGGAAGTATATAACTCATCGTAGGATACTCCAGCATTCTTTGGTTCTCTACCTGTCAATATAATTAAAAATGATTTCACGATGAAAAGACTCGTTACCTGACGGCTGCTCATTATCATGATATTTTATCGTAACGAGCTTTACGGATGGAGATTTTTTTATATATTTTATTCACCGGGCTGTAGATGTAAGATGGAATAAATGGGTGTTTCTGTGAAAAAACTCAAGAATGGCTGCAATAAAGTTGGTTATTTTTAAAATGGCGATAATCGAAGACGCAACTTTTTGATGTCGCACAAATTGAATTCCTGCAATAAAGCCATGCCATCAACGCAAATAGGACATTGGAAAGTAACACTTGTAACCTATCAATCGAATTTATATATTACTAACGGTTGCCCGCGACGTTTTTCGCTTGGAAATGTGAAATATTGAAAATAAATTTAGAAACAGACAACGATGTAACAATTCAACCCACCTAAAAACCCTCAAGAAATGTATATTCCAACGATTTTATTATAAAAATTAGGAATGGTTTTATTCGAAACATACTGTATGATTTTGAAATTAATTTTATACTGCATTTATTGCCAATATTTTCGATAGTACCAAAATTATCATGCGAGTTTTAATTTAACGCTTACAGAATGTAATTAACGACAATTGATTTTACAGTTAGATTGAGGAAGTTGATTACCGTTTAATTGGCGCATATCCTACTTAAATGTTTTTAACCGACTTCAAAAAAGGAGGAGGTTCTCAATTCGACTGTATTTTTTTAAATGTTTATTACCTCAGTGCTTTCGACTGGGTGAACTTTTTTCATTGAAAGCTGATGCGTACCATTTAAATTTCATCGAAATCTGTTCAGTGATTTTAGAGATACAAGAAGTCGGTTTTTTTTGTTGAAATTATTTTCTGTATAATTAGTTTGACGAAATTTCGAAGTGAAGACTTCATACTTGATATCCTTTAAAAATTGTACAAAGATTGGGGTTATCACTTTCGTCTATTCACTCTATAGCAAGAGAATTAATCTGTCGAATCGCTTGGTCAATTACGCGTGATCGAAGTGACTTCACTTCGCAATCCACAGCGAGTTCGTGTGAGATGTTATTTTATTGAACGACGGATGAATTCGGGCGTTATATTAATAATTTATACCCTAATACATAGGTGAAAGCATGAATATTATGAATGTAGGTGGACGGAAATAAAAAGTATAAAGTGCGCGCAATCAAATAAAATAAATGAAATAAGTAGTTGACTGTATTATTATGTAAAATCGACGATCCCCAATGAGTTCTGTTAAGATAAAACCAATAAAACGTAAAACTCATCACTTCTCGCCTTCGCGCACTACACAGGTCTGGTCGGACTTCACCCACGTCGATGATGCACTTGGAAACTTGATATAAGTATGTATTAAAATAATAGATATTTCTAGAAAGAACGGTCTTGTTGTAATGTTGATGCGTTGATGAAGATAAAAAAAAGAAGATTCCAATGACGTCATTTAATTTTGAATTTTTGGTTTTATTCTTTACGCGCCCGACCAGAGGCGCAACGAAAGCACTATTGTTATTATAATGATTAGGTAGGTACTTAATACTTCTACCTAATCGTAAAAACTGTTTATATTAGATATTATTATTTTTATGTCTGACATAAATTATAATTAAGCATGCCAATTCATTTTATTCAAATCAAGACATTTAAATCTAATGTAATCTTATACAGAAAAATGGTGAACTATCCGATTGTGGACGATAAATTTCCAAAACTTGTATGTAAATGATAACTTTCACTAAGCCCTATTGACTTGGAAACGATAAATTTAACTCAACTTGGATCATTAGTTTTAGATGTTTTTGATAACGGTAATGCGGCGCTTTTAACAACAGACGGTAAAAATGTTATTTGTAATTTCAAATGAGTTATACTGTCTTTGAATCACCTGTTTGAAGTTAATTTTTAATTAAAACTGTTATTGTATTAATCTCAAATATCATTTAAATAAATATCACCTACTGCCTATTTTGCCTTTAAAATGTAATCTGTTATTTGATTGTTTTAGAACATGTATATTTAACAATTTACATTCCTAAACTTCAAACTTTCGCGATTTGAACTCATTGTTAGTAAATATAGCGGGACTTATCGCGCAAAGAAACATCTTTACTTCGACGTTTCAACCGTGTTGCAACGGCCGTGGTCACGAGAAGAACTGGAGAGTGCTGGTGCACATAATACTTTTGAACTGAGATTTTTTTAAACTGTCTTTTTCATCAGTTCCGCATTAATTTCGAAAAAAAATATTTCAGGTATGCGCTACTTACAACACAAAATAGATTGATGAAGATATTATAACGTAACTATAAATTTTAAATCATTATATAAAAATGTAAAAATATTTTATTTACAATCATTTGAATAGTATTTAGGAAAAAACTCTATATTTACACAAAATATCTAAAAAATCTGTCACCAACTCCGTGACTAAGTGGTTTACGCAGAAGACTGATCACCAGTGGCGTAACTATACCGTTCGAGGCCCGTGGCAAATTCATCGGATGGGCCACCTCCCCCAATATAAAGAAGCTGAACCAACAATAATATTTTTTATTTTATAATACTTATTTAAACACTTTTACTTGTAAGAGTACAATAATAAATTTAAATATAATTATAAAGATATGTATAATTGTATCTACATCAAATGTTAACGTTTAACAAAAAAAGTTACGTAAAGCTTTTATTGGTTTTGGTTGTGTTACAAGCAACAATCGATATTCGTTAATTATCTTTCGGTAAATACTAAAATATTTATCGGCACTCCAATCTACGGTACGCTTTTATGTTGTTAGAAACTTCAGAATAACATTAATTAAATAAAATCCTGCCTAAGAAATGCGGCTTACGAGATATCTGAACTTTGTGTATAATTAAGAACATTATATCTTTTGTAAAATCTACGTACCTACTAACATAATATAATTTTTTATCTTACATACTCAATTTTTTTAAGTTTAAAAATCTATAGACCAGAATCACAATTCTGATGATATTTCTTCGGCTGAGATTAATCTAATCAGTCTAATCTGTCCTCAGCTGTGGTTTTAGGTATGCTTCGAGACACCGGTCAGTACCATCAAAGAATTATTAAGGAAGCTAGTGATAGTTAACCAGAGTTTAATGCTAAAGTAAAATTGGCAAGCAAGAGAATTACGGGTATCTATAGAGCCGGGATGAAACTTTGGAACGTAAAAAGCTGTTTCCAAGTTGATATCTGTCATTTACACTCGCAGAATCTCGAACTTTTGCTTCATAAAAAGTCACATAAAGGATAGACGTATTATAACGGGGTTGGTGTAAGTACAATTTTATACACGTTGATAATATTTTTCTAATTGAATTATTTTTTTGGGTTTGTAATAATTATTTTGCAATTTATACTAAAACGAAAGCTCGCATTGAAATATCACCTAATTTTTGGAAACTACAGAATAGCGAGATACATATTTTTAAATTAAGTATGTTAACAAAAATAATTGATTTTCTTAAAAATATATTCTACACAATAAATTTTACTGGATTACACATCGATCCCATTTATACTTGATCGCATTTTTACACTTCGTGTGCGAAGTACTTTACTAGTCATAAAGATACATTAATTTTATCCTCTCATATTACATTTTGTACAAAATGATCTCAACTAAATTCGTTTTTCATTGTTAGTAAAGGATCATTTTACGAGCCAGACGAACTCTTGCCCTTTTAGGGTTAAACCGTAGTTACACAGACAGCTGAAAATTTCTAAATTAAATTGTTCAGTAAAATCATCATCAAACTAGATAGGGTTACAAAATATAAACAGCTTATTCAGTCCGAAATAAACTGAATTAATGAATTACCAAATTAAGCGCTTGAAAAACATTACCTCGTTATATCCAAACTTAGTTTTTGTAAAAGAAACAGCAACATCTAGAATTTAGGTTTTGAATTTATTGAGACTTAAATTATAGATCTTGGACCCATTTTAATAACATGTAACGAATCCTTCATAATTTTATGTTTTACGTATTTTTATGATGGGGACTTTAATAGGCATTTTACATTGGGCAGAAAACAATGTCTAAAGAAAGTCTGTATTTTTTTAAATCTAGCGCTATAATGCACTGGCACAACCACAGTACTGCAAGGAGATGTCAATTGTCATTGTGTGGTATATTGCCCTTCCGGGTAGCCATGTTCCAAAAAATAAAATATGTACTACGAATACTGTCAATAACTTATCGCGTTTAAAAACATGTTTGTCATCCTCTATAAATACAAATGAATTATTAAATTTATATATCACTCAATAGTTGTGAAATTGTTACCTACATGATAAAGGCTGATTATGAGCGACCATGATAGAATTTTCCGTAGCCTACTGCGTAGCTCTAATTTTCATTTAACAAAGCATTGTAGCGGTGAAACGAATAAGGAAGTAGTATTAAGCAAATATTAGTTTAAAATAAAATACAAGCGTTTTAAAAAATAAATTGTAGTAATAAAGACTTCATGCGTCTTAAAGTACTCCTAAACAGAAAATTAGATCTATAGATATGAAAGGAAAATAAAGACGATTCCCTAAGTGATACATTAATTTTCAAACAACTGTAATATTTTAAGACCGCCCAGATGGACTGAACTTAAGATCTGGAGATAAAGTAAAACTAATTTATTTGACTCATTGCTCTGGCTTGACCCTTAAAGCCTTCAAAGATCGAGAAACGCGATAAAATTTAATTGAATACAATTATTATTAATTATTTTAACACCTTATATATATTTTACCTTGTTTTTTTTATAACTTCGAATTGTTATTCTGTTTAATCTTAAGTTGACAAGGGAAGTAACGAATCATTCCCAACACGAGTGTCATCAGACTACTCAACGGGAAGTCTCAGTAATGCTATCTGTATGTAACAATGATTAAGGGAATAAACAGTTTTCTAATATATATTTTATTTTTTTATGTTCCAAAGTGATAAATTATTTAGGAGAAGAAGTTCCTCTATAAATGCTAGAACAGTTACTACCTTCCTACCGGTAATCAAAAGTATTTAAGATAAGAAACAATTTAAGCCGTTGTTTTCATAAAGTCCATTAGTAAAACCATTACGTCTGATTGTGGCACTGAATCCAAACATAATTAATCAACCCTTGGGATACTGATATCGCCGATACTTATTGTTTGAAAATCGACTTGAGCCATCACAAAGCCACTGGGGTTTTTGGGGTTTAAACTTAATAACTTGTATATAGTATAAGTATTAAGTTTAGTTCATCCAAAAGAACCAACCAATCAGACCAGAGATGCCAGATCTAGCCCATCTAGCAGGTGTCTTGAGCTTTTTGAATTATGAAATGGCAAGACACTCAACAATTTTCCTATTCAAATAAAATATATAACCGTAAGTTTCCACTACTTTTGTTCTACATATATGATTCATGAGTTACACGTGACCCTGATAGTATCACATACAATGTATTCAATTTATTTTTCATCAGCTCTAAATTTACTTTTATTTTCGTTATTTACACTTACTTTAGTTGTACAGTTATAGATTTAACAGAAAGTAATATAGATTGGGCGCAATTAGCGATATTTTTCAGGCAACTCCTGTTAGGGGTTTAAAATAAAAGAAGATCATGGAATTTTTTTGTGAAATTACAATCAAATCTTATGTAAATAAACACAAGTACGTATGACACAGAGATATAATTTAAATGTAGCTATAAGTAATATATAATTCAATAATTAATGATGATTTAATTTGTACATATTGTATGAATATATTGATGATATGATTATATTTTAAATTTCCCTTATAATACTTTCATAATTCTGACAAGTAAAATTATTTCTTTAAGACAAGGTCTTTTATGATCAATCTCATGGAATACATTTCGAATGTACTTTGACGTAAAGTCAACTTTTAATTAAAAATACAATTCAAAAACATCAAAAAGATGTATAAGAATAAAACAACAAAATTTTTGGCATTTAAAAAGGTTAGGTTAGGTTAGGATAGCTTTAAAACATTATCGTGATAAAACATGAATTACAAAGTGAATTCACTACTTTGCATACAATAATAGACACTTAAAACTGAGTAGAACAAAGTTATATAGCTCTCATTAACTTACGTAATCTGATTACCACCAACAAAGCACGCAGCGGAAATAATAAAACGATATTCATCTATTTAATACGTTAAACCTTGTCAAACAGGTAATTAGCCAGAGCTTAAAATATTTAAAGCTCAGTTAAGAGAAAATTGTATTGTGGGGATTAACTTCAGAGCTCTGCGTGGCACTTATGATTAATATGTTATTAAGTAGAGATAAAATAGATTCAGGTAGGTATTACGTTCTAAATACGTGATTAGGACCCAGTAAAACCTTCGATAATTTAATGATAAGCTTGGTGTTTAGTAAAATAATTCATAAATTGTTGATTCAAATAAAGAGCAATGGCGTAGACATTTTGCAAGTGCTACTGATCGATTTCTTAGACAACGAGGTGATCAGCTTTCTCTTCCTTCCACTTGGAAATATTTTTATTTTGTTTCTCCGTAATTCAAACCATGTCCTGTTTCGTGTCGTTCCACACGGTTTACCTTAGCGACAACTTAATGTAACTCTTTCACATTACAATTAAAATTATAAGTGAAGTAAGATTTGTTAGATGAAAAACTTCATAACTAAAATTTAAACATAAGTACTTTAAGACGATATACTCAAAGGAAAAGCAGTAAAAATCTTTTATATAATTGCATCTATTGTTATAAGTACTCTAATTTTATCGAACATTATTGTCACCGTGACGTCGCAGTCACGACTGTGACGCAAGAATGGTGAATTCCATTGTAGAAAGTACGACCATCGCATTTCCGGTCGATATTATTGTGGCTTACTTTTTCGATCTATGCTGTAGGACGTTTACTATGGTGTTTCTACATGGAACTTACTTCCAAGGTGTTCAGGTTGACAACAAGAAGCTTATTTTTTATTTATCTTTAAATAAGTTGCAAAGTTACACAATATATTTACTACCAAAGTTATCGTGTTGCATTGTTTCTTTACAAAAAAATGATGCACTATTATTGTTGTCCTTAGCGTTAAACTGTTTCACTGTTATTGATAAAAAATGTAAGATAATATACACTATTTCGTATATACTTACAAAAATGATAAATTCGAGAAAATTTATACATTTTTCCTTAATAAGGAATTTTCTTCAAAACCTGTCTGTGAAATAAAGCGGAATATTGCGGGACAGTAACATTTGGCAAGAGAAGTCACACAGGAAGGCTTTTATGTAGCAATGTTATAGGTATGTATAGATGTCTAAAGTTGTCACCTTCTTAGGATTGTTTACAACGCTTAAAACAGAAAATAAAATTTGCATAAACGAGTTAAAATGACGACGTTTAAGACCAATGCATATTTTTGATAGTTTTTTTTTTAATGATAAACTTAACTGAGTTTAGTTACGTACCTAAATGAAACAAAAAAATATTGATAACTTTATGTTATGTCATACTTAAAAGCCTACTGAAATAAGCTTCAGCTTAATTTAAGTTTTTATTAATTGACTACCTTTAAGCTATGAATCCAGGTGTCGCTGAGTGTCAATTTTTAATCACATCGCATCTATGGTGATTAGAGATTTGATTTGCGAGTATTTCGCGTATAGTTAAAAGTTTATCGCGATCAACTAATCCAGGTAGATACCTGGATAGAAATATTAGGGCTTTCACCAACTAAGTTGATCGCAATAAACTTTTTGGTCGGTTATCAGGAGTAAACGAGTTTAGCCAGTATTTCAAATCTCATATCTAATAATAATATCTAATAGATATTAGATCGTTATCATGGATACGAAATATGGTGTTAAAGAAAATCACGTCATCCACGTACACTGAAAATATAGCTTTAAAAAGATTCAGAGCAATAATTTAAAGGATAAAATCTCAATTCCGAGTTTGTTGACTATAACAGTAAATTTCTCTTTGGCGATTCGCCAATACCATTTAAAGACAATAAAATATCTTAGAACTTTAGTTAAGTGTTTCTTAAACTACAATTATCGTCATTTATCACTTTCCACATTTGATAAATTTTCCCATGTTTTGTTTGGTGACATTTTTATCGTTCCAAATTTAAGCTCGGCTTAGGCTGTTCCCTTTAGCAGTTCTTGCAGTTCTTAATTCTGACTTTAAGGGCTACAAGATCTGCTAAACATGGAAAAAGGGCATAATCATAAAACAAAACATAATTATATCCAACAATCTAGAGTGACTATAAAGTATAGGTAAAGCTAGTTTTCCAATAGTTTTCGTCCTGAATTGGTATACTTATTATTTATGAACCTCTTTTCTATTCAGTGTGCAAGGAATATCCAACTTAAAGTAGGCAGATACAGAAGTAGGTTTCGTAATAGATTTAGAGTTAGGAAAAAACTTGAGAGAAACGATCTGAATGCTGAATACAAAAGGCAATAGCAACGGGGCTTGACTACAAAATAATTTAAATAAGTCTGCAATGGCTAGTTACTTTTTTATTTACTTTTAAATTCGCATAATGGCTTTTCAAGTTATTTTTAGTTAGTCCAGATCGCAATTTTTGTTCTTGTATTTACTTTGTGCTGAATACACTACAATAATTATAACTTTATTATGAACTCCCTGGCACTCGAAAGAAGCATAATTATTCCCACCGACACTTTTATTTTTTCACTTCTTGAGATATACATTAATTATTTTTATTTTATCCTACATGGTACTTACATACAACTAAGGAGAAATAAGATTCAGTCAGTTCATTCAAGTTACTGAAATTGCCTTACATCCCAGCAAATTGCTAAAGGCCTACATAACAGGCCGTAAAAGGACATGGGGCATTTCACGAGACCGAATCGTATTGTTTACCAGATACTAGAAGGCATGAAAATGGAGTTTTATTAAATAAATCTACTTTCTAAGTAATTTGAGTTAGGTACTGTTTAGTTTAATTGCTTATTAAAATATGCTTATATTTATAAGCAATTAAAATATATGATATATGTATTATTATTTACTAACTATGTATTTCTTATCTTTTAATTATGTTGTATACAGTTAAAAGATTAGGTGTTTAACATATGATTATTACTTTAAAATTTGATTTTTGTTGTATCCTTCACTCAAACTCAAAGAATATTAAATACACCAAAACACAAAATACACCATACAACCAGGGCGAAAAACCGAATAAATTTGGAGAAAATATAAAAAAAACGATAAAATATAAAGTTGCTATTTAAAATTCGCAATTACAATAAAACGTAACAGGTAAGTTGGTATACGATGCGGAAAAAGCTGTCCGCGACATAATAGGCAAATTCCAACGTGGTGCGAACACTGAAGATATTTAAATGGTTACTTGCATTTCCAGAAAACGATTACTGCTTCTCATAAATTGAGGAATTAAACAAAGGCGCCGCGATGCCGGGGTCTTCATTAGGTTCAGGCTTCGGAACGAATTAGTTACAAAGAAATTCTCTTATTTAACGATTCTGGGTCCTTTGCATATAGAAATATAACACATTTTTCTTTACATCTTTTCATACCTTTATCCTGATCAATTAATAAACGTATTACCCTACTCTACTTATAATATTATATGACACTTAAAGGCTGTTTTTTTTAATATGGCGCCCAAGCAAAGGATACAAATATTAATTTTACAACGTCTCGGTTTAGGTCGTAGGAGATAATTTTTAATATTTTTAGCATTATGTTATATTTAAATATACATCTAGCATAAGGAAAACAAAATAAGCACTAAGTACCTACTTTCAAAAGGTCTGCTCGCATCGTCACTTAAGTTCGTGAAATAAAATATGTACATTCTTTATTTTATTTTGGAAGATTTCAGTAGATCATGCATTAATAGGCTTAATCAAGTAGCAGACCTAACTGATAACCGTAAGCCTATAATTTTTCTTTAAAAATCTCTAGTTCGTTTATTAAATTCGCAATCTTTTATCTTATCAATTACTCGAGGAAAATCTAAGAACCTTTGTTACTTGTAACATCGTCCTAATAATAATAACATTATCTTTTATTTGTTACTAATTAATTATTGATTAGAATCATTTATCTCACGAGGGCGATCTTTCTGATAGTAATTAATGGTTATCGATTTAAGTAACCTTTGGTGCTTTATTAATGACTAGCTGTGCCCCGCAGTTTCACCCGCGTTAATTTTGTCGTAATGTGATGTTATACATAGCCTATAAATAGAGTAAAAATAGCAAACAGCAAAATAACAATAGAATATAATAATAAAGAATAATAATATAAATATGATACTTCGTCCGCGCGGAATAGTTATTTTTTTATTATTTATATTGATTTCTAAAATAAAAGTAGCCTAAGTTACTCCTTATCACATCAGCTATCTGCCAGTGAAAGTTCCGTCAAAATCGGTCAAGCCGTTGCAGAGATTAACCGAAACAAACAGACCGGTTAAAAGATATTGTATAATGTTATATATAATATTATAAGATACATTATAAGCGATGTTTTTATAAAAAATAATACTTTTCTGAAAACGATACAACTTCGCAAGGTTAAAATTATCGATTTCAGAGCATTAACTGAAATTTTAAAATTTAACAATAAAATAAATTCATCTATTTGTAAGAGATACAAGATCCATATCGGATGCAATCATTACTATAAATCACAATATTAAACAAATCGGCCCTGATTAATTATTTTCACACTAATATTTAGCAGTTCGTCATTGAATCGGTGACGCGCCTGCGATCCCGCCAAAAACAATGAATCTTCATCTTCTTTTGTTTTTAAAATGGCCACCTCGCTTTCACCAACATGACGCTCCGCTAGAGTAGCCCGCGCTTGTCATTTGTCACATGGCCACCCTTCTGAACCGTGCGCCGACACGGCCATACTGACATTCGCCCCTCCTCGGGCGTTTAGGTACTCTGTCTTTTCTGAAAACCAGAGATTATCTTATAACCAGAACTACCTCTCGATCATCCTGACAATAACCTTACTACCTCAATTAGATTCCAATCAAACATAGAATCAACATTATATACAGTAATTTGAATTACTACTACAGTATTGACTTGATTCATCTCATTGTCTATTCTAACAACTTGGACCACTATCCGTCCATTCTAACAACTTGGACCGCTAAACGTCCATTCTAACAACTTGGACCGCTAAACGTCCATTCTAACAACTTGAGACCACTACACATCCATTTTAACTAGGTACTTGGACCACTACACGTCCATTCCAACTACTTGGACCACTACACGTCCATTCTAACTTGGACCACAATACGTCCATTACTTGGACCACTGTCCATCACTTGGACCATCTCGTCCATTACTAAGACCACTCGTCCATTACTAGGACCATTCGTCCATTACTAGGACCACTCGTCCATTACTAGGACCACTCGTCCATTACTAGGACCACTCGTCCATTACTAGGACCACTCGTCCATTACTAGGACCATTCGTCCATTACTAGGACCACTCGTCCATTACTAGGACCATTCGTCCATTACTAGGACCACTCGTCCATTACTAGGACCATTCGTCCATTACTTGGACCATCACTAGGACCATCTCATTGTCCATTGGATTATCACAACACATCTGAATCGCAAGAATGTGTCCCTTGAACTAACCCCAAACAGGTATAGCCCGGACGACAACCTACGACCAGGATCGACTCAGCAAACTATCTGGACCGAACAAATGTGTCCAGTTCAAGATTTCTTTTTTTTTAAATCTAACAGATAAAATAAAAACGTTCATACCTCAAACTGTAAGTAAATACTTTCCTTATCATCCTTCAATACAAATAAGATCTTTTCAACAAAAATGAAGACAATGAAACCATAGTGCGTTTTTTTTGAACTGACCCTTTTCTAGTTCTCTACTAATTTCATTGGAATGGGTAGTACTCAATACCCGGTACAACTGGCTTATGGTAGTCATGTTACAAGCAGGTTATCAGCCATCCCGCATAATTCCACTTTATTTTTACATCAAAATAGAATAAACAAGCTCTATACATATTCAGACATTGAATTTTAGATATCCATAAGGTTCCATAGGCAGCTTCGTACGCATTTACTTAACTGGATTTTATCCTCCTTCACTGGGGGCAACTATTGCGCAGCAAGAATAAGAGCAAACAACTTCCATATTGCCAAGTTTTATTCTGCAACGTACGACTTTACGACATACATTTCGTCCTCTATCCCACTTCTGATGTAAGAGATACAAGATCCATATCGGATGCAATCATTACTATAAATCACAATATTAAACAAATCGGCCCTGATTAATTATTTTCACACTAATATTTAGCAGTTCGTCATTGAATCGGTGACGCGCCTGCGATCCCGCCAAAAACAATGAATCTTCATCTTCTTTTGTTTTTAAAATGGCCACCTCGCTTTCACCAACATGACGCTCCGCTAGAGTAGCCCGCGCTTGTCATTTGTCACATGGCCACCCTTCTGAACCGTGCGCCGACATATTCATAAAGCATTGTTTTCATTACTTTATCAAAAAATACCACAGAGGTAGAATAAATTTTATAAATTAAGAAAATAAGATAATCAACGAATACACAACTGGTGTAAGAATGTGAACTGGTTTTTATATGTTTTGTCACTAGATGTCTCTTCTACCAGTTTATTATGTAATTATTCTGTATTATTCTGTAATTTCACTAGATTTCTCTTTGAATATTATTAAAGTAAACTTTTTATGTTATGTAAATAACATAAAAAGTTTATACTTCTCAATATTAGTATAACAAAAAAATAGGAAACTTTAATATTAATTTTAATAGATCTAAGACGAATTTAATTGTTATTTTAATCTGGCAATTTATGATGACAATTTACATTGACACTAGCGATGGGCAGAGTCGACTTTTTAGTAACTCGAGTTGACTCGGTTACTAACTCGAGTTGACTTGATACAGTCTCGCGTCGTTCGTTCGAGTCAATAAATGCTCAACTCTGTGCATTGTTCCGCGGGTTGCTAGTAGCGACGAGTCAATGAGTCAAATAATATTGAACTACTTAAAAAATCAGACATTTATTGTTATTTATTACCGAAGCAGAATTCGTTAGTAATCTGTAAAAAATTACAAAAACAAAATTATCTACCAGCTACAATAGACACACATCTAATGTTTAATAAGTATGTTACACACATCAAGTAACACGGTCACATAGCAGCCACAAGAAACTTATTGTCACAAAATACAGCACACTACACTTAAAATTGAAAACAAGAGCCACGCGTGCTTTTAAATCTCATAAGCGCATACATCAGCATACGTACGCTCATCTCTCGCATGTGGATCCACATCATTCTTACACACAACTACTACTACAACTACTTCTACTTTAGAATTGTCATTTGTTTTCGAAAAAAACTCCCATGCAACACTTCTTTTACTTCCATTCTTATTAAATTCACCAAAACAACACTTAAACTAATAAAACTGCAACAAAACAATAAACAATAAAGTAACAATCATTACAAAAGTAAACAAAACAAATAAGCGAGCGGGCTTCTCAAAACTTTCTCATCAGTTCTGAGTTCTGACTAACCATCTGATAAGAACAACAACGAGAACTATCTTTTTCACTCACGCGGCTCGTACGTTCAGTCGTCGGGCTTATTCAGGTTCGCTCAGAGTCGTTCGATCGAGCCTCGTGACTCGGGCCGTTCGCTGCGGGCCCTCAATCCGCCGCACCGTCCTCCCGCCGCGCGAACTCTTCGGCTCAGCCTGGTTTGAAGATATTTTGACTCGGGTCAACCCGTTTACGGTCTGACTCGGGTTACCCCAGTTAGATAACTCGAGTCGCCCATCGCTAATTGACACTGACGTTTGTGCTTCAAGGCAGACTCGAGACTGCTAACTGCACTCTGCAGCTTAATTCTACTATTCTACTGCTTCTACTGTGTATTGTGCAAGTTCACGACAACAAATTTCAAAGTGTAATTGTTTTATGTTTGTGTAGTGCATAATAAAATGACCTATATTGTGTTTTGTGACACTTAATTTGTGATAAATAAGAATAATTTATAAACAAAGTTAATCGTGAAGAGCGATATGTTACTCTCCTTGGCAGTGTTCTAAGATTGTGTTCATATCGTCAAGTTTTTATAGTCGAATTCCCAATGATAAAATCTGAAATGGCTTCAAAACCAGTAAATCAGAAAAGACGGTAAGCTATTAATGATTAGCTGTTTATTACGAAACATAAATCGTCGGAATTATTTGTACAACACTCATGTTTTTCTCCTCAATATCCCTGTAAAGAAACAAACTTTCTCTTTAGTCCGAAGTAATATAAATTGTATATTAGAATTTAGTCAATGATACAGATATTGTAGGTTTTCGATAGCGATTTGATATTGCTTAATTCAATGTTATATTGAATCAGATTGTATACTCCATAATAGGTAGGTACCTGGTACATTAACATTTCGTGCGTAAGCATAATATGCGTGATAAATATGTCTACTGTCAGTTGTCAGAGCACTATCTATATAATTTAGTGAGTATATATTAAGTTTCATTGCTCAATTCACTCCACATGTAATTAAGCCAACAACTTTAACATATAATATTTAAAATGATCTGACATACATTTATAATAACACTATTGTTAAAAGGCAATTCAACTAATTTTGATAAAATTTGATATGAACTAACTCAAAATTGCCAAACTAGATAACACTAATGAAATTGAACACAATTTTAAAATCTTAATAGTTAACTTTTAAACTAACAAATAACTACATATTTTATAAAGAACCACATGGTTGCGTCCATTTGCTTAAGAGTTATGATGTTACAGACACTTCAAACTTCTAATATCCTCTTTTTGCATCAGGGGTTTATTATTTGTCCTAGAAAGTAGATTCTTCTATCTTGACACTTATGATGACTTGCCAGCTCCTTATAATGAAATTAATTATATTAATATTAAAAATATAGTTGGGAAATGAGTTTAGATTAATTAATATTGAAATATTGTACATTATTATGGGTTAGGGATTAAGTCACCTGCAAATATGAAAGCTCTGTTGTAGTTAACAGCTACATGTGAAATCCTGTAACCACTACTGGGGCATGGGGCAGACACATTGTTGTACCTACCCAACTGAAACTTGCATTAGTTCCACTGGGATTCGAACCCAGGACCTCCGGCGCAACACGCAAACGCATATACCATTTACCCACTGAGGCGGTTGAGCTATGTAACAGCTACATAGGTTAGAATAAAAGTACCTAAAGAAGTTTCGTTTTGCGTAACAGGCCAAGCCAACATGAACATTAAAATGAGGTCAAAAGTTTTAGAGGGACATTAATAGCCGCATAAATGCAAAGGAATTTTCCTCTTTGTTTTACTAGACTGATCCACATCTTGATTTTAGATCTTGAACTGTTTTACTGATTGTATAAACAATTATATGGTCCAAAACATTGTTAATAAAATTATGTTAAATATTATTTTTGTAAACCAAATCAGTAAAGGAAAGTCAAATGATATTTATAATTATCCATAATTTCAAATGCTTTTTTGATGGTTTAATTAATGAAAGTCGTAATTACAAAATTAGTTTGTTAGTAAGTAAGCATTTCGTAGTGTAGACTTCAAAAATAGTACTATGTGTTAAAGTACTATTCTTAAAAACTTAAAGTTCCTATTTGTAGCCATAAATTACCTGGACAGGTTTTTGGTAGTTCAACTTATGGTTTAAAGGCAAATATTTTTATCACATGCGATGATAACGATTCTAGAAGTTTCCGAGAAAAGTTCAACGGCTGACATCAATTCATTACGGAACTCACGTGGTTAGGCAAAACTATGTGTAAACTATTTATAATTTCTAAAAATGTTAAGTAGGCATTTTTATAAGTGGAGCCTTATCACGACAAATGTGTGAAATCCCATGATTACTAGTGAGGCATGGGGCAGGCAGATTATTGAGTCATAATTACTAATTGTGCTTAATTTCTTCTGTCAATGTTTTATACATGCTTAAATTTGATACCACGAAAATTTTTACTCTCAAGAGTCTATGGCTCTTCTGTAAATCTTGCCAACCTCATGTCCAGAGGAATTTGGAGGAAGGAATTTTATAACAATCGCAAGATTTCATATTCTTTTAAGTAAAGATTTTAAGAAAGTATTATGTATGAAATAAAACAACGCGTGTGGTCGGTAGCATGACAATTTATTATGTGTAAGAGATATCTACCTACAACCTTATTCTTACAATAAAGTAGGGTAACTACCTACATTTAACTAACACAAGAGAAAAATTTCGTTGAAATTTGCCACTGCACTTTAAACGTCTAAATTCTAAACAGTAAAAATGTAGAAACGAGTATAATTAAGACTGTCCACACATCTGTCTCTGAATTCAGTTTCTTAATTCAGAAAGTCCAGAATTCCATATCTACAATGTCACTGCTCCACACACCTTCTGACATTGTTTCTAATTTTTAAGTTTAGATTTAATAATTATAAAATGTTTGAGGATTGAAACTTGTGACGCACGTAGAAAGAATTAGGTTAACTAGCTAATTATGTAGAGATAAGCAACTCGTGCTCTAAGTTTATTTGCAATTGCGATATAAATTATGCATTTATTTTTCAATGCAAGTATATTGCTGAAGTTTACCAAATCAATTCAAATGCTTTTTATGAAAATGAAAATTCACGCATATTTTATAAATTTGTTATATTTTTACACGTTAGATTTTTCTTATGTATTTAACTGTTGAAAAGTAATATTTTATTTAAAATATGTATATATGTTATTGTCTAACTCAAACTTCAGTAACATTGATACCTACCTAAGATTACACAACTGTATTGGCCTCATCATTCACGACTTTTGGCCAACATATTATTCAGCCGTCATAACAGCGTAAGGCCAGCGCTACACTTGGGAACGTCGATAAATGTCATTGCATATAAATTACAAATAGCGGGCACACTACGGGGAAGATCGGACGTTCTGTCGCGGACCGCTCGCTCTGAGCGTCTGCTCCGTCCTCCGCCCACCGATCTTCCGTCGGCGTAAGATCGGCAACGCGCATTCCATGTATTTGTATGCATCGCGCCATATTCGGCGGATAAGGCCAGCGCTACACTTGACGGAAATTCCGTCGCCGAAATTGTATCGACGGAGTTACCGCCAACTGTAGCGCTAGTCTAAGATTCATTAGTAAAATCTGAGATAAGCAAATGTAGGAGCCTAGTACCTTTTTTATAGAATAAGAGGCAAACGGTCAGGAGGCCTACTATGATTGGCATAATAGAATTATTGCTTTGTCATGGACCGACCATTGCAAATAAAAGAACCTTCGCCTGGTGGGTGTCTTTTATACGTAAACATGTTTTGTTTTAAAAAGATTTGTCTAGATTCTGTAATTTCTATCTATGGAAACGGCCACGGGAGTTCGTTCTAGACTCGTGCTTGTTTGACTCTTGATTAGCACTTACTTAAATATTTTATTCTTAACTATATTAACATTTCAGAAACTGAAAATGAGATATATTTATGGTTGTTCAGTTTCAGTACAATAGGTAAATGTGTAACATTAAATTCTGATATTCTTGCATGCCAACAATTCATTGCACACTTTGTAATGACAAGTTAATCCTTCAGTACATTGCAGTATTAATACTTCGTTTTTATAAAAATCTAGATTTGGTAATTTAGATAAGGACGTCATTTATTAAATGAAGAAAAACTGTATAAGTATATTTTTATTCAAATTTTATTTTTTTAATAAATACTTTTATAACGTGAGGACGGATATAATCCTCCGTATTTGCTGTTATCTTATGAAAATACTTATCACTTTTTGCTACTATCCGTATTATAGCGAGCATGATAACTACATGATGTGTCCTAACTCCTATCAGTCCAACGACAATTATGTAGTCCGATGGACTGCTTTCAAATTCTGTCTTAAACACGAGACTTTCACCGAAATGTATGTGAATGGTGAGCCTTTGCTCGCCTGCCCAGTTTCCGACCAAGGATGGGACGGACAGTGTTCAAATTTCCTGTGGCAACCACAGGCACCGGTGCGAAACACGTGCGACTACAATGCTTGCAACGTGGTTGGTGATTTTTCTAATCGGCGCTATTACCTTAATGACAATGAAGTTCAATATTTTCTTCAGTCCGTAAATAATGTGCAGTGTAGTGTCCAATTTAACGATGTCCCGCGTTTTCCTCAAAAGCCTGCTTCACAGTTCATCCAGGCGTTGCCTTGCCACCAGAAACAAGAATGGGATTACAACAGCATGTGTTATAATGTTGGCGATGGAGCTTGCCAGTTTACCAATGTGGTTGATCTGGAAGACTTTATGTGAGTTAATAAAAACGATTTAACTTTATTAAGCCATGATCAGCCCATAAAGATCTCGGTTTGAAATAGAGATGATCACTTATCAGTCAGTATTGAATGCAATAATTTTGTCTTAACACAACGTATCGGCTGTCATAATATGATAAATTATTTATTATCTGTTACATATGTTATTTCATTACTTTAATTCTACATTGCAACTTTGTTACATTTTCGTACATAAACGTTATCAATTTTATCTACAATATCATTTTGTAGGTCCTCACTTGCTCAGCATATTACTGTTGACAGTTGTTGACACTTGATAATTGGTATATTTAGTTTCATCAAGAGATTTCTAATCCTTTCTATTTATTTTTATTATCTTCTTATCTTAAAAAATCGTTGCTTGTTGTCTTCATGATGAATAAAAGGAAAACACTAGATATAGAAGGAAATACCTACAGTAGGTAATTTAGTTACTTTTTATATAAATTTTATTAAGTTAGTTAACTTAAAAGTTATCTTAGATTGATGTTTCCAAATCTTAACCACATTATTGTATACATGTACATTGTACGTGAAATATATAAATTTTTGGTTTTAGTTACTAGAGTTCGATTTTAGTCACACTTTCTACTTAAACAAATAATTTCTTTGGAATTATTCCGAATCAGCTTTTGCTTCTGTTAATTTCTGGAAGAATGCCAAACGCCTGTTTATCAGCTGATTCGGCCACGTGAAAATGCTTTTATCTTGTGATTTCACACATACATTCACTTATTGATGCCTACTTTCAAGAAGTGAATAAACACAGTTGACTTTGTGTCTGATTAGCGTGTTTTTCAAGTCAAATGTCTCCGCCACTTGAGGTAGGTACCTATGTAAATCGCAGTTTTTGCCTAAGCTGCCAAATAAATTTTAATAACTTTACATTAACATTATGTCAAACTAAATGTACGTACATACTTGTATGCGACTATATAGCTCTAATGTGACCTTCCACACAAAGTCATAATACTACGCTAAAAAAACTAATATAGTCTCTTTAGTTTTCTTGGTATGAAAGTATGAACTATATTGTGTCAATCTCGATTGATTTCAGTTGTGTATCGATTGGTTGTTTACTTGTCATCTGCTAATCTTTTTTTGCTCCTGCCTTCTGTATGTGCATTAATTTGTGTGACGTGCACGAATGTTTCCGAGTCTTGGTTGTTTATAAATTTATATATGTATTTATTGTGGTACCCTCGTTGTTTCTGATTACCATAACACAAGTGCTTCAGCTTCTTACTTTGGGATCGGAGAAATGTATGTGAGTTATCCCAATTATTAAAAAAAAATTGCACCGTACCGTATCCAACTTAGAATCCAGGTATAGTGAGCTATAACCCTGCACCTATAGCGTCTTATAAATGTACGCATTATACACGGATATTGGCGCATAAAAAAGAAATGTTTCAAATGAGTGGCATTTATTTTATCTTCCTGTTAAAGTAATTTAGCGTTATTTATGCAGTCAGTAAAGCAGATTAAAGAAGTTATCACTGGTATAAATTAATAATTATAATTACAATTGGTAAAAACAATACGAGTAGGGTTTGCAAAGTTAGCGTGGGTGTAAATGTCGTTTCCATGCAAAAAATAAATAAATATCCCGCAACCATCCCCATCGGTACTGTTTGATTTATATTTAAGTGGAATAGTAATAAATCAACTCAAGTATCCAACGTATAAAACGAGGTTCTATATCGCAGAATACATTAAAGTATTGTTTACTCATGCGTGCCATGAATATATTATGACAAAGTATATTACAGTAGTCATTATGGCAACAGTCAACTGACGCTCTTAACTGTAGAGTTATTTATGAACTTCTAATCGTTTTATAATAGAGAAGCGCAAATATTAAAGATTGAGGATAAACAACTGGATGAATTCGATTACTTGAGCAACAATTGTTTACATTATAACTATGTTTATCATTCTACATACATAATTTGCAAACCTTGCATAGTGTCACCACATTGTAAGGAGAGATCACTAGAAATTCGATATCCACGTGTACATCAAAGACAGACGTTCCATTTTAACTTCTCGATGCAATAAGACGGGTGTTATAAGTTCGACGTGCTGAGTCTGGGTCGGTGTGTCTGTCTGTGTTATCGTACATAACAAATAGACCGATTTTAATGCGATTTTGTTTGTTTGAAAACTAATGTGATCGAGATTGATCTTAGCTACAATCTTTGAAGATCTGTTAATCTTTTTATGAAGTATTTTATTATTAACTCATTTGTAATTAACTTATACTTATGAATAAAACATGCCTACGGCCGTAACATTTGCCGTCGAGCAACATTTAGTATATTTTAGCTGCTAATCCAATCTTATTGTCTTGAGTGAAAATATTTTGGGATCTCCTAAGCTAATATGCGTTATTGTAAATAAACAGTAATGCTATAATAAAATTATAGCTTGTAACCACTCGGTAACTAAAATAATGTGTAAATGATCATGTGAAGCTATACGATGCAAAACGCGTATTTAACGGATGTTCAGTTCTACGTAACTGATCCTCAATTGGAAGACGGGGACGCGATTATTTCACCAATCACAATTGCCGGCTCACGCAGATAGGTATCGTATTTCATTGCGAATATTATGCTATCATCATGCGCTAAAAATGAAACTAGACTAAAACAAACATGATATAATATTCTTACTTGAAGTATAGGTCGCGTCACGTAAAAATAACGCTTATGGTCGTGATGCGCATTACACGATTTATAGTTATATTTGGTGGTATGCCCTTGTTGAATTTTGCATTAATTTTATTTATTCACACTATTTACATCTTTTTATTTATTGTAGGTTCGTAAATTTAATATTTAATCTAAAAACATCAAATTCATCAATAAGAATTCATATATCATAGAGTTATTAGCAAATAAGTACGACGCGCCCGGTTGTGAAACTATTCTTATCATATTATATAGGATATTGATATCCTGAAAACTATTGATCGTAAAAATTATAAGAAAAATATGACCACTTCGACGAGTTACCCTATCTTTTGACGCCTCACTCATCCAAATCGGTCTACGTAATGCGACGTACGAGTGGAACATCGGAAAAAAAACATGTCGAATTAATAAACTACTTCTTGGTTTTTTGAAGGTCGGTTAAAAACTTAAGTCCTCTTCAAGAGCTTTGTATGTATTTAAATTAATTAAGTAAACATTAATTAAATGTGTGGCTTTTACTGCGATGTTTTTTATGGACACGGTCCAAAGTTGGATTAAAACCGGTTTCAAGGCATCAAACATTTTATATAAGAAATAAAAATCAACAAATACATCGTCAGGTTCATGACGAAATGACATTATTTTGATCTGTTTACGATACCGTGTTCTTTTTATGTCCTTACGTTGAAATATCGTTTTAGGTTATTAGTAAGAGAGCCCGGGATGCTAAATTTGCAGTTACTAAAATCCGTAATCTTGTTAGGATTTCCTTTAAAAAATAAAAAATCAATCGCACTCGAGTATTTCGAGGTGACTTTTGTTTACAACTTTGTGACTCGCCCATTTCCTTATGTCACGCTCAAATTGTTAGATTATTGAAATATAATACACTTTTCCGGATGTACTTAACTTACTTTGTCTAATGCACGCGAGTTTTTCCGAGTATCGTTTTTTTTTACTAATCTGATGAGCTCCTTCAACGCATCCGTCTATATTAAGGGTTCATATATGGTAGGAGTAAATTACAGACTGCAAAGTTTCTCCCCATATGATTTTCTGACGCGCTCGCACAAAATCCCCGCTTCCCTACTAAATGGTTGAACTACATAAACCAAGTATTATAGAAAAATTAAATAAGATCCAATACGTTAAAATACGTATTTCCACCTCGTAAAAAAAAATCCTTTCGTTGAAAATTTTATCAATGAGAAAAAATAATATAAGACATGTAAGTAGAAAATATTATATAATCCTACATAATATTATTATTAAGAAATTATTGTTAGACAAATTTATCTCACCGTTATTCACATCAGTAGCACATTTAGTGAATTATGTAGAAATTAATTAAGATAAGTGATTTGGTGTATTTTTATGACCTAGGACTCTATATTAAATATTTTGTAAATGTGATAACAGGCGTTACTAATCTCAATTGTGTATAACTGCTACTCAGTTATACACAATTAAGAATTTAGTATAATTTTAAGTCACCTACTCACAAATATTTTCTTTATATAGTTTTTATTTTATTTTTATTTACTAGTTTTTAGATGCACTGGAGTCGGTTAGTGTTTTTTTTAATTCTGTATAGTTTTCATGATTGTCCCTTTATTTATTAAGATATGTGATTGTAAAGAAATACATGGATAAATCAACGAGCTACCGTTCAATCAATTAAAAACAGCTAGCTGCGTACAAGTTTTTACGTCACGTTGCCCACTGTAATTGGTATATTTGTATATTTCAGCAAGATTCCAATGTATTTTCCTCAATCCATTGCATTCACACACGATAACTGGTTTATCGTTTCCGAATTAGAGCATTTTCATGAATGTTTAAATTATAGTGTGAATGTGAAGTCCCGTGTGCTCTAGTGGGGTATGGGGCAGATGAATTTCACATCTGTTTCACTGATCGATTTTTTATAAAGAGGCAAGTAGGTGATCAGCCTTCTAAGTTCTATGTCCTACCAGACCAGTTTTTTTTTTCTCCACCGGGAATCGAACCCAGGTTGTAACGCTTACGCGCTAAAAATTAGACCAAGGAGGCGGTCAAATTAAAAATACAAAATCAATACATCAAAATTTTTTTAAATACATAATTAAGGCAAAATGAAATAGTACTTAAGTATGTACAAGTTTTTTGGTCGCTTGCATTACGGTCTTTAATATTTCTCATTCTTGGAAAAAAATCCCGTTGTTGAGGCCTGTATTCTATAATGTGTACGTACAGTCAATTTCAACTTCTTCAAGGACAGCGTAGGTCACACTGTTTTAGCCAGCAAATATGATAACTTGCCTTCAAATACACTATATTCTATGTCTTGATTAATGTCCGCATTGTGGTGTAAATATAATTAAATTATTGTAATATTAACTTCATTTATATTCGTTTTTATTTTATCGATGCCATAAGTAAAACTAGCGAAATCAATATTTTATTCACGTCTTGTGTTGTTGTGCGTCAGTTCACATTGTATTCAAATATTGTCTTTTATATTCCTAATTTCGATTGGGAAGTTTAGGAGAGGTGATAAAATTTTAAATTCAATATTTGCTATACATAATTCGTCTGCATATTCTTTTCTTCGTCTCTTATAATTTAAATGTTTGTATGGATATCAAACACTCGTTAAACTTTTACGTCATACTAGTTCTCTACACAAGGAAAGTTATGCACATTATATATAAAAACTGCCGCGGTTTTAAGAGATGGTTTGTGTCAGTAGTCTGTTGCTTATCAGAATGTACAATTTCAGGGAGTTGTTGCGACCGTTGGTAGTAATCAGCTTCGCTCTACTTAAGTAATAGATTCGGTGCATCAAGTGTTTTAAATAATGAAGAACTATAATTCTAACAAAGAAAAAAAAACTGACTTCAAATTGTAACTCTAAATCTACTAAACTGATTTTGATGAATAAATGGGACCACACGGGAAGCACCAGCTTAATGATTTCTAATATTTATGTTGAATGAAATGTGAAATATAATACTTAAAATATCTATGTATGATTTTCCAACCAATTTGTGGTGAATAAATAAAAATATATATATTTCATTATAAGTATGTAGTACGGAAATTAAGGTCTCGTAGCGCCTTAGCCAAATACGAATATATAAAACCAGCTTATTTAAAAACCACTAAATTTCAAATGACGTTAGGTGTACTATTGTCTAGTCATTTTGATAGTTAATTTTTACATTGTAATTTAAAATAGTTTTATTTTATTTTTACGAAACACGTCGGTTCACAATGGCGACTAGCAAACGTTAGTAAGTACTGAAGTTTCTTTAGTTGACGTATTTTTAATAATTTAGGGCAATGTTATCGACGTCTAATGATGTTGATGAATCAGGCTTATGCAGTCAGATATAGCTTAGTATTTGGTGAACTTGATTACAAGTGACTTGTGTATTTTGGTACTTCTGTAAATAGAAACACCAAATAGATGTTTAAATATTGTGAATATTGTGTTGTATATTCCTTAGTGATTCTACTAAGCGCTAAAATAATTATTGCAAATCAAATGCGTCTTCGCAAAGTGTTTTAAAATTCCTATCTGGGTGTTCCAAATTCAAAATGTGTATCCCGGGCTTGTCCGACGACGATTTTGATGAGCGAATTAAGTTATATGCTGTAACTAAACGGTTGGTATTTACTCTCTTATAAACTCATCTCAAATTTGATTATTAATAATGATTAAAATTATTAATCCAATTTTGCTCCAAATCGTTAAGCTTAGGGGCTTAGCTTAAAGCTTAATAAGTAGAGGAATGATACGAAGTTTTTATGAGGATATCCTTATAGTTTTTCTATTAAGATTCACGGCAATCAATGAAATACTTAAAAAAATACACGTCGAATCGGGTCGGTTATTAAAAATAGTTGGCTCTCCGATATTATAAACGAAATGAATACTACGTTCACATATTTTTTTATCTAGCAATGTTGACTGAAATCTGTTCTTGCTATGCTTTCACCATAATTTTATCTTCCGTTTTCACTGAACGTGTTAAATAAGTTAGTATTCGTGACAATTTTCATTGGAAATGAAATAACTATATTAAAATATTATTTCATAACATACGAATAATAATGTAATATGCATAATGTTAATAAACTAGAAAAAAACCAATTGAATTTAAATATCTTCCTTGACTTCATATGAATTAATAGTTTTAGACGCAGATTGAAAATTAATGATGCAATTAGCTTTAAAGTACATGGTAGGAATATTCTAGCAAATTTTTCCGTATGATACGTACAACAAACACGCATTGTATTCATTATTTACTGTATTGCATTAACGCCGCCTCGACTTTACAGCTGAGTCTATTGTTAATCGACTTTTTAACCGACCTTCAAAAAGAACCGAAAAGGAGGTTTTATGTTCCACTCCTACGTCGCCGTCTGTGGACCGATTTGGGTGAATGAGGTGTCGACACTTGTCGAAATGATACAATTTTTTACGATCAAGTTAGATCAATTAAGTTTCTAGGATATGTTATGGAATAATAGTTTCACAATTGGGATATAAATCGATGCAATTCACGCGACCGCGTCATACTTATTTGCTTATGACTATGATATATGAATCCTTATCGATGAATTTGATGTTTTTAGATTTAGTATTAAATAAATATGCAACAAGAATATAAATCAAGATAATTATAGATTGATTAGATTTATAGTTTTAGAGATATTGATGTCAAAAAATTAGAAAAACTTCAATTAGTTCACGCAAGAATGAAATGTTTATCAAAAAATGAGGTGTTTTTAAATTCATTATTTAATTCGTAATATTAATAACTAATAACTAAACTAAAGTTTTAGAGATGTATACAGTATAGGTAACAACGAACAATAATTTTCAATTACTTCATTGTGAACTACAAACTGTAATATTTTCATTTATCTAATTATCTGGTATATTTGGAAGATCTTGATGAAATTTAGTGAAAATCTAAACCATATTTTTGAGGCAAATGAGGGAACTTTCTGTACGGGGAAAAGCAAATCAGACACGCGTAAGTACGTTATGCCGCGTCGTATTTAAGTCCCTATTTCTTGATAAAATTATTTTATTTATAAGTTATGAGCTGAACAAAGTTGAAGTTTAATTTAAAATTTAAATATATTTTTTTTACCTATTTAATGAATGAATGTATTTGTATGGATTCTATAAGAGATCGTTTGATTTACATTTTTTTAAACTACTGACTGCTTCGCTTAGTGACCTTATCTTTGCGGACTTTGCACAACTAATAATGAATTATTAAAATGAATGAGTTTGATTGAATATATTAAATTGAATATACCTACAAAGTGTTTTGTATATAACTTAAACGTGACTAATGGCTAGATTAATATTAATTAAGTATGTTAAGTTATTTTTATTAGGTATAAGTATACGCGTCACATGTTATGTTTATCTAAGTGTCGGTTACACTAAAAGTTGTGTATTTTATAATCCTTATTAATATTATAAATGCGAAAGTAACTCTGACTGTGTGTTACGCAATCACGCCTAAACCACTGAAATGATTTAAATTAAATTTAGTACAGAGATAGTCTAGAGCCTGAGAAAGGACATAGGCGAAAAAAAGACTGTAAGGGGTTGATTGTTTGTACGGATATCGAAATTACTTCATTTTTAGAGCTAGAAGCTTGAAACTTATTTTTTTAGGCTTTTGATTAGATATAAATAAATACGACATGCAAAGTTTGTAAAAATTTTACCCTAAAGGGGGTTAAAGTAGAAGATGAAGCCGTCTATTAGCGATAAATTAAAAAAAATATGCGATTATTGTGCGGATTTGACCCATAGAGTGATTAATGAGGAAGGTTTAGGTATATAATTTGTCAAGGTTTTGTGTAAATTGGTTGACATAATGTGATAATAGTTATTGGAAGTGTCGGCAAAGTCAAGCCACTTGGGAGCTTTCAATGAAAACGCTGTCTAATCGCTTTGAGATATAAAAAAACAATGCATGGCGGGATATTCCTCTTTTAAGGAAATATTCTGCGGTGGCATATATCTTTTAAGGATAGCTTTCTATACCCATTCTATCTTTTATTAGCGGTATGAAGTTTGCCGGGTCAATATAAAATACACAAATGAGTTCTCGCAAAACATTTTATTTTAAAGTATTTCTCAATTTTCAAACTGAAGTCACGTTATTAATAAAATTTTAAAAATTCAAAAAAAATAAAGCTTTCAAAAAAAAGCTTCATCAAAATCGAGTCACTCAGTCGAAAGTTCTGACGTAACAAACATAAAAAAACCAGTCGAATTGAGTACCTCCTCCTTTTTTGAAGTCGGTTAAAAATAGCTAATATGAAAACAGATCTAGTCAATCAATCAATAATTCAGTTAAAATTATATTATTTGAATTTATTAATTTGGAAGATTGTGGGTAATTAATAATCAATACTGATTCTTCTCCAGGAATAATGAAAAGAGGAAGGAGAAATCTCGTGTGGCAGCACGATGTCGGCGCACAAAGGAGATGCAAATCTTTGCCGAGCTGACCGCAGCACTTCCAGCTAAGAAGGAGGAGGTGGAACAGCTTGACAAGGCGTCTGTAATGCGGCTAGCTATCTCATACCTTCGTGTGCGTGATGTAGTGTCTTTGCGTAAGTAACCGCTTGCTTGAACATACCAGACGTCTCGGCGTCGATATTAACACATGTAAACCGTATTCTGTAAAGATTGATCGTCAGTTTCACGTGATATATCTTTAGTATAGTAATATAGTATATATAAGGGAAGACAATAATAGAGACGGAATAGAGGTATTACAGAGTAAATCAATTAATGCTGCGGTTGGTGAATCCAAGTAGCAACAGAGAAAAACTTAAAAAAAGATGACAACATTTATTTAATCCATTTCAAGATAACTATACATTGATAAAAAAGATTAGGTACATACAGTAGTTTGCCTGTAGAAACATAAAATTACATTGTTGCCTAGATTCTCAGATAAATATAATAAATATATTATATGCATGACTTAATAATAATTTATTATTCAAATATTATACAGATTTACCTTAAATTCCTTACCTTAGTATAATGACTATTGGGGTAATAAAAATTTATCTATAACGTCATAATATTCCAAATTTTTGCCTACGCCTTACCTCATACAATTAATATGACTTCTCTTCTGAACTCTTTCCGTCGTTACGTTGTCACCATTGAACCGATTTTGACAAAATTTAGTACAGAGTATTATATTACGGAAAAAGGTCTTGAAAATATTGAAATACGGCAAACACGCGGAATGGTCTAGGCTTTAGGTAGACTGCGAACGTGAGACCGGGTGCTCCTTGAAGAGCCGGGTACCATCTATCTATTTCTTATTCATAAGATCGTGTCAGTTTCCTAGTAGCCATATACCTTCCTACGAAGTATTGTTTGGCACGCGTCATGCTGCTATATTTGCATCTTTGACCACAACTAGTCGCTCATTTATTTATTTTATAATTGCCACGTAACATGTCAAGACAATCACAGGAAGACAAAGACACCACACACATTCAAACCTGTACAACATAACAATTGCTAAAAACATTACGTCTAAATTAAAAAGAAAAGCATACTACTAAAAACAGAAACGATATAAACATAACTAATAAATTAATTTTAAATAAGAAAGATAACCTCAAAATGCACTAAAAAGTAAAAAATGAATTTTGTATTACAAATTAACCTATTATAAATAAAAAGACGAATAGTTGATAGGTAAATAAAATTAATGTAAAATTCAACAAGGGCATACAATTGTCATGTTGCTTTTTCAATTTTTACTTAATTATTGTTGCAAATTTAATACTGAATCAAAAAACATCTAATTCATCGATAAATGTTTATCTTTAATTGAGTTATATGCAAATAAGTACGACGCGGTCGCGCGAAATTTAGCGAATTTGAATTTGAATATTAATTTATAATTACCAAGTTTATCACAATCATTGCTGTATGGATGTCGGGAATCCCTCATAATACATATATAAAATTTACCTTGTGGTCTGCTCAGAAATCTCGTCAATACAATATTTGGCTTCCATGAAATGACTCTTGCCGTCGACAGACTTCGAATACGAATAGTTAGACAATTGACATATCTTAAAAATGTGTTACTGATGGGAAATTTAATTCTGATTTATATGGCCTATGGCCATCACGGACATATAATGAAATATATAAGCAAAAATGAATAACTGCAAAGAGATTAAACACGTCAGAAATGCAGTTTTTAAAAAGATGTAATAGCAGAATCTAATGAAGTTTCATTAGATAGGTGAGGTGTCAAACGATATTAGGTCTAAAATCTAAGCTCGGTGCTAGTTATGATGATCAGCTACATGCTAATAATTTGAATTTAAAAATCTCATTAATGAATCTGTCACTTTCAGTACCAGCCGACACGAATGCGCCGGCACTGCAAAGCCCCAAAGGTTTGGAGGAGGTGCAATCTGAATTGTCCTACATGAAGGCTTTGGACGGCTTCGTCATGGTACTCTCTCAGCAGGGCGATATTGTGTACTGCAGCGAGAATATTGCTGAACACCTGGGTGTGTCACAGGTATGACAATGAGATCTGCCCAGCAGTGGGATAGCTAGTAATGCTAACGGTGTTGCCCGTAGTTCACCCAAAGCGACTCACTGACTTAGTCTTGAAGCATATAAACCCCATCTTCCTCCATATCTATAAACGATGCTTAGCTTTGATCAGTTTTTGTGTTTTATCCATTATGCAACAACAATAGTACGTTAAATGGAAAAATGCAAAGCATTCGAGACATTGCGTGAAAGGAAATCACATGTTTACATTATAACAATAAAGTTAGGGTAAGCTATAGGAGCCTTATTACAAAACATGGACTAAAGATATTACAGTATTAGTTGCTAGGATACTAAACCCAAATTATTCATGTTTGTATGAACGTTAGACTTGTATCCTAGCAACCATTACTATAACATCTATAGTTCATGTTTTGTAATAAAGCCTAGGAAGTTTAAAAAGAAAAACCAGGTTATAAATCATCCAAATATATAAGACGTTACTGGTCTTTATTTAAAAAAAATATAGCTCACATCAAGCAAATGCAAAATATCTGGTAATACGACCGGTTCTCTCACTCGTTCTATTGTTTCAGATCATGAAAGAAATAGACCAAAATTTTGAATGGCATATGTAGGTTACTCGTAAACAATGATTATCCGGGTTTAGGCCACGCACTTATTGCCGTTATTTATAACTCGCGCGTGACTAGTACTGTGCTTTCTTGTATTCTTCGACACTTCGATTGAGATGATCTTGATGCAAAACTGGTGCAAGATTTGTATTTAGTGTTGCTTTTGATACAATTTTAATTGACAAAAGTTTCCATATCTAAGCTAATATTATAAATCTAATATAAAGAGGAAAGATTTGTATTTTTGTGTGTATGTTTGTAATGAATAAACTCAAAAAGTACTGTTGCGATTTCTAAAAATCTTTCACGATTTGAATACTACATTCACCCTGAGTAACATAGGCTATATTTATTGCTAGAAAAGATTAGGGATCCTTATTAAAACTTAAGTAACGTAACTCAAGGTGTAAAAAAAAGTGCCCTAAAACTTCTTTCGTCGCATGCGCTGCGGAAACTATTGACATCATAGAACATTCATATCGATAGAACAAAAGTACACTGTAAAAAAAACTGGTCCAAGCGGTGTACGGTGTTAAAAATTCCGGTGTTAAATTTAACACCGAATCGGTGTAGCAGTAACTATGTACGTGTTTATGTGTGTAGTATATACTTTTCTATGCTAGCCATAAGTCTGAAAAATAGCTCTCCTAATCTTATGTCCACCTGTGCGAAGCCGGGACGGGACGCTAGTAAATAATAAAACTGAAGTGTCTGTATGTCTCTGCGCAATGTCTGTAGTGTTTTTCCGATGAATTTATCGTCGGGACTTTTTTAACAGTTATTTCAAACCGGCGAATACCTGATTTCATAAGCAGTAATAAAGACGCAGTCATAGGTACTTAATAATAATATCGTTCAATTGATTTCAAAATATATTATATTATCAAAAAATATTGATTCGTGTCAATTTGGAACGAATTATCCTTATGACGGTTAATGTCCCTATAAGAACAGTTCATACGACAAATGTAATGGTACTTCGTCCAAGCAATGATCTACTCGTTCAGGTTTTAATAGTAGTAGAATAAAAAATCTGTCAAACGACCATAATGCCGGTATTAAGAAACTCTAGGACAATTGCAATTGCCTCAGAGCCCAAGACTACGAAAGAGCTTCATATTTTTTGGAAAAACTTTTCCAAAAACGGCTTCAATAATTACAAGATTTCACTAAAGTACCTACTTATCCTTCGCGGAATATATTAGGTATCGCGCTTATATTTTAGGTATATACCTAATTTATAAATTTCGAATATACGAAAACAGAACATTTAATTTTTCATTTTTTCCGACACTTCCAACAATTATCAACACGAAACCTTGACAGATTATATACTTAAACCTCCATCATGTGTCACTCTATCTATTGGTGAATTATGATAATCCGTTCAGTAGTTTTCAAGTTTATCGCGAACAGATGCGGTGGGCGAGTTTGTTTTATAATATGTAAGTGATATTACAGCGAATAAATAATATTTAATTGATACTAGATACAATATGTGAACTCATAAAATTCACACGTTCCTATGAATATGTATAAATGATTTTTTCTAAAAACAGGTTTTTGTACACTCTGTTTAATATTGATTACCTACCGTGTACACTGTAAAAAGTTTTATCTCATTTTTGTAGAATTTTACATTAGAGAAAACGCGAAAGACTTCACAGATCATTTGGAATAAGTAATTATTGATTATGAACAATGGGTGGTTTTAAAGTAAAAGCGTTGTAAATGCATTAATGCACCTACCTGTACTGTATGAGAAGCAAACTTGATTGATTATTATTAAAGCTTTATACTAAGAACATATATAGACAAAAAAGATTTCAAATAATAAAATTCGTTATATGGTACTCGATTTTTATGCCGTTTATAATTAGACCAACGCCACATTAAGACAGTAGAATGACTGTTTAAGCTCATTTTACAGGTTTCATAATCTTACACATTAAATTTACTGTTTATACATATAAAATATTTAATATTATAAATGTTAATGACGTATTTGAATTATAAAAATATCATAAATAGAATTAAAACTACTATTAATAATTACTTAAATATTAATTTATTTACACGTGTAAAGCAAGTTAAATGAAGTGAATGTATTAAGTGCTTCTCATGGCCAAAATAGCTTAGCTTAATCCGAGGATATCGAGTTAAAGATATCGTATATGAAACAATTCAACTAAAAAACCGTTAAACTAAAATTAAGTTTTGAAAATTATTAAGAGCTGATTTTTTGTCTCATGCACTATCACTACATAGTATAAAACAAAGTCGCTTTCTCCTTCCCTATATCCCTTTGTATGCTTAAATCTTTAAAACTACGCAATTGATTTTGATGCAGATAGAGTGATTAAAGAGAAAGGTTTTTATGTATGTTTTATACCCGTGCAAAGCCGGGATGGGTCGCTAGTTTATATATATAACACTAGCATATAAATAACACTAGCATATAAATAACACTCTACTATATAAAGTAGGTATCCTATATGTTAATCCATAGCCAAAGAGAAAGTCACGTATGTGTGTGTATGCTGTGTGTCATCCAAGCATTAGTGTACGTAATGTTTATTTTAATTAATTTAATGTATTTATAATGGATTTTATATAAAAAATAGCTTTATGCACTTCTTCTCTACATAAACTTTAACTGTGGCAAATTTCACAATTACCCGTTCGCGCAATTTGTTTTTCACGTATTAATATTATGATTATCCAAAGTTTTTTGTTATGTATTTATTTATTTTTTCAGATGGAAGTAATGGGCCAAAGTGCATTCGAATTCAGCCACCCCTGCGATCACGATGAGATACGAGAAGCGTTGCGTGCCGGCAAAGACGGGCGGCGAGACTTACTCCTCCGCCTCAAGTGCACCATAACAAGCAAGGGGAGAAATGTCCATCTCAAATCTGCCTCTTATAAGGTACATTCTTAGTTTATCTATTTATTTGGATTCATATTTGAAGTGAAAACTTCTTTAGGCGCGTTAGCACTTTTTGTGGGTACTGAATTGAACTGAGCCGTCACGCTCGGCTATGTAACGCTCATTCGGGTGAAGTCGGCTCGAGTCGACTAAGCATGAGAGCAATAGTCAGCAGAGCGAGAGAGAAAGATCAGTGGCGTAGCTAGGCGTGGGCCAAGTGGGCCTCCGCCCACGGCCTCGCACTAAAAGGGGCCTCGCAAGGCCTCTTTAAGTACGAAATTAAACTTAAATTCGCCATTTATTTTTTAATTAAATAAAAAACTCAAAAATATAGGTTACACTCGTCACAGTCTGGCAACACAGCTTAGCTTTGCCAAACGTTTTAGGTACTTCAAACAAAACAGTGAATGTGGTAAACATTTTGGTAAAAAGTAAGGATTTCAAAAATTCTAGAAGTAGGTAACTCAGAGTAAGATAGTTAATAACTTGAAGGATCTGGATTAAAGTATCAAAACATATTACACTTCATAAAGACACGGTAAAGTATGTTTGGTAAGATAGGTTTATTGGGTAGATGTTGGAAACGAAAGAAAAGGGGCCTCGCTGATGCGACTTCGCCCACGCCTATAATATATAACGCTACGCCACTGAGAAAGATAGTCGAAGCGTCACTGCAATACTCGCTCGGCAGAATTCGACTCCTATACTCAATCCAAACTAACTTATACACAATTATAATTTAGTATGTTGTAAAAGTTATTAATTTATCAATATAGAACGCAAACAACTTGTATTTCGTATTATCAATTTCGCCTTGTTGAAGTTTTTATTTCTGTCGTGTGGTCTTAAGCACACACACATTTTTTTTTTCATTTTTTTATTCCGTAGACTAATTGCCATCTTAGCTTATACCAATAAAATTATAAAAATATGTGTCTTATATCAACTTTATTGATTAGAATGGAGAATGTTCACACATTTTTATTTTTAACCCGCCGTATTCTCTATTGAAAATGGAAAAATCGTGTGAAAAAACTATTTGATACGTCACTTTGTACCCGAGATACAGAATTTTAAAAGTAGGGCGACGTGATGTCATTTTACAACAGCTCGCGCAGTCCGTCGCGTCGCTAATTGAGAAGAGAGACAGAGAGAGCGGAGTGTTGTATTATGATGTCACGCTGCTGATACGATCTGACGAACTTTAAATGCATGTAAAATCAAAACTACTTGCTCTTTTTGAATGAAACAAAAACTAGTGTATTTGTATACATAAAAGCTCTACTTTGACAAAGTTTCAAGCGATTTTGCGTACCTATTAACATTCTCCATTGTTACGACGCACTCCCATGGAAGTGCCGATTATACTCCTCAAAAAGATACACAAACGGGTTATATTATGTTTTAGGTTCTATACAACCGAGCTTTGCTGAGTATTTTCGTGTTAAATTGTGTGTTAAAATTAACTGATAATTGAGAAATCGCTGCCCAAATTAAATAAAATTATCCACATTAACAAAACTGTTAATAAGATATGAATTCCTAAATGGTTATAACAATTGGGCAGAGATTTTTGTCAATGACGACATTTCATATCACACCATCCGTTGTGTACACATTGTAAATGGAACGATTTCACCTATTCTCAGAATATGTAAATTTCATAATAATTTACCTCGAATTGTATTTTTCCTAGCATTATTTTTAATATTTTCTGTTAATATATAAAAACGTGTTTACAAATTAGCAGTTAGAATTTCTACGATTCGTAACGATTATAACTGGTTTTTCTATATAGAAGGCGCTTGTCTTCGATATTATACAAACCGGCATTGGCATGGTTTTGTTTAATTTTTCCCATATCGAAGATGCAACAACTGATTAATTATGCAAATTAGTGACCCTGATAAGTAATATCTTAATAAGATGACTGTCGTTTGCATTTAATTAAAACTCAAAACCTTCCTCTGTCCTAAGAATATTAACATTTGACAAAAACAAGACAAATTTAAAAAAAAATTATGTCATAACACAGGTAATCCATCTAACTGGCCACATGCTGACAAAAGAAAAGCCCGTTATCGATAATAACAATGAAATGGAGAAAAGTGATGGCGTCAATAACATAAATGGCGCGTTGATCGCAGTTGGGCGGCCTATACAGCATCCATCTAACATTGAAATCCCACTCGACAGCAAGACGTTTCTCACTAAGCATAGCTTGGATATGAAGTTTACTTATACCGATGAAGGGTATGATATTTTAATTTTACTTAAATATCGCAGAATTATTATAGATTGTGTATTTGTGACTTCTACGGAATTATAAATTATACTCTTTGTTTTTTCACTCCTTTAAATCACGTAGTTTAGAGACATAAAATTCAAACTTATTTTAAGTGAGTTGTGATGTTTTATGAATAACTATTAACTCGCTATAGCTTTTGAAAAGGACATTATATTTTGTGTTGTGTTAAGATTTTCTTAAAGAATATTAAGTCTGGTTGAAGTATTTTTTCAATTTTAAGAAAGGAGGTTCTCAATGTTTTTTGTATGTTAGAATTGATTCTTCTTTTATTTGATCATACTTTAGAGTTTTTCCCTTAAAAATGTTATGACTGCATTTTCCTAAATTTATTAAGAAAGAAACTAATAAACCGAATTGAAAATACAGTAAAACAGAAATAATAATTATACAAAGAAAATATACGGTTCATAGTTTCTAAAAAATGCATTTTATATATCCCGGCTTGATATGATTCTTATAAAATTACCAATTTATAGAAATATTTTGTATGATGATACGCCGATTCATATTTTATACCTATGATTGTTTTTCTTCACATAGATGGCTAACAATTTTAACATTTTGTGTTTATACTTTTCCGTAGTAGTACGCCAAGTGGTCGCTAGATGGCGTATTATTAAAAATCAACATTATTACCTGACCAAATTTAAGTTACGCTTGATAGAGTGAAGTTTCACCTTCGTTATTATACATGTTTGTTGGTTGTATAATATCAACAAAATATCACCTTCAAAGGTTTTTTGTAGGTTAAATATGATTGTGTTTAGTTCAGTAGGTACATGATAAACTTACAACTCGGTCGAAATTGATAAAAGTGCTGTGATTTGTGCAGTGTTTTCTTGTTTGAATGTGTTAATGTTGTGTTGAGTTTTTTTGTGTTGTGGATCTTAAAAAATGGCGGGGTTTTTAAATTGTATCGAATCTGTAAGTAGGCTGGCTTCCACTTAGAATTTTTAACTTTTGCAAGTTCTAATATCTGATTAGGAAATCGTGCTACTGAACTAAATTTATTTATAGTTTATTATAGTATTTAAAAATTTAAAGGATATTGCAATAGGTCATTCAAGGTTAACTTAGTGAGCACCGGTAAACATAACCTAGGCCTAGTAAATAATTAATGGTAGGTCACATTGTTAGACTAAAGGTCTAGGTATAATGGAAAACATTAGAATGTATGCTACTGAAAAGATATTAAGATTCAAACAAATAAATAAAAATGATTAATTTTTTTTAAATATTTTTTTTAATTTATCCCTAGTAGGATATAGTAAAATCGAACCAGACTTTCCGCGCAACAACCTTTAAAGTCTAATTTATTATTTTATTTCCAACTTAGGTGTTAGGTTTTTATCGTGATTATGCCAATTTGATATCAATCTCTACAGAGTACATCTTTTAAAATATAATATATGTACCTACATACATGACCTAGTTAGATACCTAATTAAAAAAAATTAAAAAAAAAACATTTTACACAAAACAAATCTTAATTGATTTTCAAATCTTAGTTTAAAATGTCCTCATAACATTGAATTTTAAAGCTTCTCCTATGCTATTTAGTATTTGGTCCTAATTTTACGATTCGTTGTTCCAGATTGATGAATACACTTGGATTTGAAGGTGGGGAGTTAAACGGGCATTCTTTATACGACTATCATCACGCGGCCGACAGTGCATCCTTGATACAACAATTCAAATCATGTAAGACAGTAATAAGATCAAATTCAAACATTTTTATATACAAGCGCCATCTATTGACAATTTGAAAGTTGTTGTAAATCTGCAGTTGAGTTGAACTAAACATTCTTGTTGTAATAAATTAATTTCACTGTGGCAACTAGGTGGCGCTTTTTATGATTTTAGGAATTTTATATAATTAAATATTAGCATTCTGCCTTCGAACATACCCTACTTTGAGCCTTTCAATACTGCAAAGATGAGAAGTCTGCCTTTCAAAGAATACTTTGGAAAGGACGTAATAAGTCTGCTAACGATATACAATTATTTTTAAAAGCAGTTAATTTGTAGCATTTATTATTAAATTAATGATACTTGCAAATTTAATACATTCTGTATTATTCACGCATGTATTTATTTTTTGTATGATTCTGTATTAAAATGAATTAAATATTCAAAATTTTGCGCAACACAATGCCAAAATGGACATTAAATTTAGATAAAAAAAATATATACTTAAAAAAAGAAAATAATGCTCAGATACTCATTTAAAAAAAATTGTTTTTCATTACCAGTGCGCCTTCCTATATTACAGTTCAAAGATATTATAAATATTTTATTTAAAAATCAGATTTTCAATTCATTTACCTTATTGATAGCTTTGTTTTAGGACCCGAAAGTCTGCTAAACAAAAAGTAAAAATTGCTGTGATTTTAGAAACATACGCGTCAATTTTATTTATTTGTATAGATTTCAAAGCAATTGCAAGCACCCGAATCCTTGAACCGTGTTTGCCTATTCACAATATATTGCGATCGTTCACAATTTGCCAATTGAACATAATGTATGGCCAGCTTGTTACGCAATAGTTGAGTCTCTCTCTTTGCCTATAATATCTATTATTCCTCCCACGCGCTCACAATTTGCCAAACACTGTGCCACTGACTCCTTTTGTCTTTTAGCGCCGATAATAATAGGAAAAGATTTGACACACGGAAAAGGTTTCCGCTATTTCAGCCACGTGGTTAAGATCATGTAGGGTTCTTATTGAACTGTTTTTATTTTCAATTTTTCGTTGTAGTGGCAGATTTTCCTGGATAGAAAGTAGCCTATGTCTCGAACCGAAGAATAAGCTATTACATACATGTATATACACATACATATACAAATACAAACAGACAACATTCTAAAAACTGTTGATTTATCTAGTTATAATAATATCAAGTTTGTAACGTCTACAGTTTAATATGTACCTTATTTTTACTAGCGACCCGTCCCGGCTTCGCACGGGTATAAAACATATAACCTTCCTCTTCAATAGTGATAGAGTGCTATCTACTAAAAAACCGCATCAAAATCCGTTGCGTAGTTTTAAAGATTTAAGCATACAAAGGGATATAGGGACGGGAAAAGCGACTTTATTTGATACTATGTAGTGATCGTAAAGTTGCATACAAGTTGGTACTTATGCATTTTCTTCTTACTTTTCGTAATAATCTGAACAGAACCAGTGCACGAGATGTTTTGTGTTTTATTAAGAACGTCGCTTGCGTGCCGAGGAATAAAGTCTGTAATTTAATTGTTCAGGAGACTGGCCCAGAAACTAAAATAAATTCTCTTACAAGAATTTATCTTGTAAGAGATAAAGTTTTAATCTGTATCTTATTGTAAACCGACCGCCTCCTTGGTCTAGTGGTAAGCGTGTAAGCATTACAACCTAGAGGTCCTGGGTTCGATTCCCGGTGGAGATAAAAAAACTCGGTCTGGCAGGGCGTAGAAGGCTGATCACCTACTTGCCCCTAAAGAAAAAAAATCGATCAGTGAAACAGATGTGAAATGAATGCATCTGCACCATATCCCACTAGGGGACACGGGACTCGGTAAATATTTAATAAATACATAATTACAGAATAAAAAACCTTTATCTTCTATCCTTCTTGAAATGCTAATTATATTCTTAAGAAAGCTACGCGTTGACAAGGTTGGTCGATTGACGCAAGAAAACTCCACATTTCTGTTGTTGTTTTCCTAACTTCCTGAAACTTCGCTTATTTTCCATTCTATATTCTATTTTTATTTCTTTGAACATTTTACAGAGATATGCTAGAGATTCACAAGTTCATGACATACCTGAGCCAATCTAAGTTAGCCTAATAAAATGTTTCATATATAATCTTTGGTATATAGGTCACGAATCATGGCGTACTTACTTCTAAAACCATTACATAATACTCACTAAAACCTCCGGTGATGCAGGTGTATTCTCTAAATCACCAATGATTGGTGGATTACGCGAAATCGATAATAAAAGTCTAATGAATGGCTATATATTATAAACCCATGTGGACGAATTCGTTAGTGAAACCTAGTGCGGAATAAATTTGCAAGATTCGCAAGAGTGAAAAGGAAAATTTCAGTGCCAGTTGTAACTTTGTGTCATCTTTTCTATATATCAACTTTTGTGTGATTAGTTTTCAATTTATATTTTCTTTAGATAAATTGTCTCTTGTGTATGATCCAACTTATTGTTTCAATAATAACCAACCCGATAGCACACAAAATTTGGAACCTCGTAATAATAAGAGAATGTTTAATATTCTAAGCAGAATAGAATTTCTTTCGAATACTCCGGCCTTGTTACCTAACCGAGGATAAAATATTAGCTCGGGTCGCGTGGGTGAATTCGTGTCGGTTTATTGTTACGAGGCAGACGCTTGGGAATATTGACGGTGTTATAAAGTGATTGCCTGTTAAGTAATATCACATAATTGACATAGAGCTTAAGTAGTCTATAATGGAAACATGATTAGACACTTGAACTTGTATTGTTAATCACAGCTGCCTATTCTTAGTCTGCTGTCTGCAGCCTATGCTTATGTTTCCAATTCCAAATTTCTAATGTTGACTAAATCCTATAAATTCATAAGTACCTAGGGCCTGATTAACTCTTGGGCTAATTAGGCTGCAGCCTAGGGCGCGAGGATCGAGGGGGGATCGTGTCTTCGTATGCACTAATCTAGCATCATTGCATCTACCCGTAACACACATGGCGGGGGCGCGTCCTCATGATTAGCCTAGGGCGGTCAAAACCCTTCATCAGTCGCTGTACATAGGTACATATATTTTTGATAGGAGGTACCTACTTCTTAGCTATCTAGGTAGGTTAGGAGTGTCTTTATGATGTATTTTCATCATAACCCCTTGTTTACGATAAATGACAATACCTCGCCTATCACGCTTTATAACTTACAATAATAACGCGGTCGTAAAGGAACGTAGATATTAGGATTGGAGGTGATAGCGCTTACAACTATAGAGTAAAAATATATCAATAGAATTAATATCTACCTATATATTTTTTTTATATAATATCATTTGAAAAGGCGATGTATCTATGAATTTGCATCGAAACAACTTTAAAAAAAAACTTTTAAAAAGTATATTTTACTATATGTTATTAACATTTTTAATATCGTCTTTTTGGATGCCAAAATAAAAGTTTATTACTCTGAAATGTTGAGATTTTTCCCTTTTTGGGTTAATTGACTATTACAATAAAGATATGTTTTTGTTTACTTTTTCGTCAGCGGAAATTACCAGTCGGTTTTGATTTTTTGCAGATCTTATGATTAATGGTTCCAAGCTAATTATCCTCACGCTACATCTCGTTCGTTACGCGATCTCAGCTAGTCTTAAATAATTTTGAAAATTATGTTTGTACCAATATATCTTTATTTTACTGCGTCAACCTAAAAGCATTCTGCGAAAATGCTGGAATTGCATTTATGTTTAATTGTGGCTGTCGTATTATTTCATTTTAGGACCGTGGGCGATGCTACCATTTTATATTGCGGCTAGAGTAAATATATATTATTATGTTATGTAATAATATGTATTATTATATTTAAAGTAATAAGTATGGAAATGGGGTCTCTGATTTTTTAAATGCTATGCTACTAATTGAGTTACGAAGTATGTCAAGTTAAATACACCTGCCAAGTTAAATTATTAATAACATTAGTGAAATTAATGACTATTTAAACAAAATATCACACACGAAAAACGTCCCAATTCAGAATTAAATTACTGAGAAATTTGTAGAACTTTTTGTAATGAATCGAATATAATAGTTTGAAGTGCGTATAAGAACTATTTAATATTAAGTAAGGTGACATTTATATAGGAGACGTAACGTAAACAATGGAGGGTTGGCTATGGACTATTTATAAATACATACAGCCCTACGTTACTCCGGATAAATGATAAACTCAATTTGGGATGCTACAGATTCCTATTCCATGAAGCCGTTAGCCGATCACGTAATCTTAAAACTATTAGTAGGTACCTTATCGGAGATCCTAATATAATTTTTTCATTATGGCAACTGTAGCGGCCGTCGTTGAATGTCAATAGATATTCTCGCTTCATTTTCTCATATTGAAATAATCTCGCTTCGCCTACACATTCTTCATCAAGAGGTCGTAAATTTACTGCATTTTATATTAGCAAATTCTTAAGAAGAAAAGCGTTATTGTGTCGCGAAATAATTTTGCACTTCAACATTATTATTCAAAGGAATGCTTTACTCGATGCCAAACCACATACTAACCTTTTACTATAATTTCATTTAAAAATACACCAAAATCCAAGAAGATAGGTACAATCAGCACTATTTTCATAATATCTCATTCCTCAGGGTAAATCATAATAACTTTGTTTGTTTACTTTACGCGTCTACTGCTGGGAAGATGTTATTCAATTGATATAAGATACCTACCTACATAGGCCCCACGAAAATCCTTTATCATTTGCAGTCGTAGGTACAATACTTTCTCATAGAAAGACTCGTAGTTCTCCAAAATAAATACGAGGTCACGGGCGAAGTCACATTGCAGAGGCATCAGCTGGCTAGATGAATGAGGTATAAATATACATAACCTTGCCTGCTACCTATTCATACATAAGCTGTGATAGTTCATAATAAGGGGTCTACTGTCTACAGCTCTTTATAATTGCGTCCATGACCAGGTGTTTCTATTTTATCGTATAAATTATATATAAATGATGTACCTACTACATACGTATAAATATGCACACAATGCAATTTTCAAGATCTTATTCTGATTACGAAAAATCTTGTAATGAACATTTTTCGATTTATATAATAACTAGATTTTTAACCTTAATAGATTTCGATGTTATATAGGTTTTTTTCGATTAGATAATTGTTATGTTGGCTTTCTAAGCAGCTATATCAATTATGTACAAAAAATAATCTTATCAATCACGAATTTATGAATTATATATACTATCAATGATAAGAAAAACGTAGTTTGATAGTATATCATTGTGTAAAATTTCACGCGACGTTGTAGTGATTCGTTTTATCGATGACGCGATTTGCGAATTAATTACACCTATAAATACGAATTTACGAAATATTTAATTACTAATCTTTAAATTAACGTTTTAGTTTAACGGTGGGTCGCGTCAATGTATAGGACATAGTTTCGCATCAATCTTTATTATTTTATTGTAGAAATATAAATTTCAAATTTTATCAAAGGTAAGTTTCAAAGAGAATGGTTTAATTTCAAATAAAGTGGTGGTGTGAAGTAGGTTTTAATCGATTAGTTTCTCCTTGAAATGATAAAAAAATTTTGGATAAAAATTAAAAATCTTTTATACGTATTCATGATTGGAATAATTAATACACACACAGTATATACATAATACCATAAGATCCGCTTTTTTATATATTATTAGCGTTCTGATCCTAAATATTGAAGAACAATAAAACTTCGATAGAAAAACATTCAAAATAAGTGACATGACACACTTATAAATATTTTACTAGACGACCCCTCGAACATCGTCGTATCACTTCAGAGTTGTCACCTGAAACGTCATTCCATAGAAAATGTATGAGGAAACGAATTTTCTTTATAGACATTTTCGTGAAATGTTTCTATATTTTTAATAGTTATTCAGCTATTCTCGGATTAGACGAATCATCAATATCGGTCCATCAGTTCTTAAGTTACAAAAGATGTAAATAACCGGACTTTGTTTTATTTATATAGATTTAGATATATAAAAATGTATATAACATATTCATAATATTAATACGTGAAGCAAAAACTTTGTACCTACCCCTTTTTACGAAAATTGCGCGGACGGAGGAGTATGAAATTTCCCACACTTATAGTTTACTAGCGACCCGCCCCGGCTTTGAACGGGTATAAAACATATATAAAAACCTTACTCTTCAATCACTCTATCTATTAAAAAAAACCGCATCAAAATTCGTTGCGTAGTTTTAAAGATTTAAGCATACAAAGGGATATAGGGGAAGAAAAAGCGACTGTTTTATACTATGTAGTGAAAAAAAGCGACTTTGTTTTATACTATGTAGTGATATAGAGAAATGGAGAATGCTAATATTTAAAAATAAATATGCATAAAAATACATTTAATCAATAAAATAAATATTACGCACATTACTGCTTGGATGACACACAGTATACACATACATACCTGACTTACTCTTGAATTGAGGTCGAATTTCGACCAATGGACGGCCACTAGTTTTTATAAATAAGTACTAAAATCTTTTTATATCTTTAAAGAAATACAATTTAACGATCTCAAAGAATAGCATCGTCCAGTGATTAAAGATTCTTGTAGTGACAATTCTTGTGTGACAAAGGTTTAATACAAGATTAAACAGCTGCGTCCGTTTAAATAATCTAGCGATAGGGTGTAAACACTATTTTAGCTTTTCATCGCCTTGAACTTGAACGTATTTTGTAAATACACAAATAGATTGGGCAGTACCTATCTATCCATACGACGCCCGCTTGTTTTCGTGTTTCGTTCTTCGATGGCGGCAATAATATTTTTATTTTTCACTGTTTTTATAATTGTTCTAAAATTAAATATTGTGCAATTTTCTTATTATTCTATAATTGTTGATGTTTTACTAGCGGAAGATTAGTATTTTTATTGCTAATGTTAAAAGGATTTTATATAATAGTTTTTAATCAATATATGAGGCCTCATGGGTAAGCTGTCTTATAAGCGTACTGCGAAGCCTGATGTATTGGGTTCGATCCCCGGTCCCGAATACAATCTATAATTTAATTTGTAGGTATTTATTATATTACTATTAAACCCCGCGAACTTCGTATCGCATCAAATTTCCGAATAATAACGTGTCACTTAAAACGTCATTCCATAGAAAATGTACGAGGAAAATGTTTTTTCTTTAATTTTTTTTTTAGACAATTTTCCAAATTTTTCTCTCCGTAAGAACCATCCTCGTACTTCAAGGAATATTATAAAAAAAGAATTAGCGAAATCGGCTCTCGAGATTAGCGCTTAGCAACACATTCAGCGATTCATTTTTATATATATAGATTTGTATTCGGTCTCTAGTAGGGCTGCTACTTGCCGGACGGGATGGTGGCACGGAGGTGTGGTTGAATTTCTATAGACTTACCTAAAAAAAATCAACCAAACCAACAAAAAAAAAATCGGTTGCCTGGAAGAGATAAGGCCACTTGTTGCACTCCATTGCAACGAAGTTTAAAAAAAATGTAATACAAACATCGTTAAATAGAAGATTGGCTATTATTTAATGAAAGGCAAGTCTAATTAAAAGTTTAAAGAGCGTCTTTGGAGCATCAAGGGCGTTTGTCCAATCACGTGAATCAACCATGCAAAAATAAAACTCGAATACAAATAGAAAAGTGTTAATAACAATCAAAATTAGCGTTTCTGTATTGGAAAATAGATGTTTCGGAAAGAATTATAGGAAACTTAAATTATGTTTTGCAGCTCACACTTCAAATATTTATTTTTAATAAGTTAAAAATGCAAAGTGGTAATTAAAATTCAACTGTCATTATTTTTATTTAATTTATTTCGATGTGCGAAATGTATTGTTTAATTGATGTGCCAGTGCTAAACTTGAAAACTGGACTGCTTGAATCTGGACTTACTATTCTCAGAATTGGGCGAACCATTTGAATAAATTGAATTAAACGGATGCAATATTAACCGAATTACCATTACAATAGGTTTATTTAAATCAGCTTGTTGATCTTTTTAGGGCCTTTTGGTGTACCCTTATTGGTTGATTTGAAGGTAAAAGGCACCTTTATTTATTTATTAACACTTCGTTGCAATAACAATAGGATACAGATAATAACTTAAGCTAAATGGAGTGCAGCGGGCGGCCTGCTTTATCTTAGTATTTGTAATATATATACTCCTCACCGTTAAGATATCTTATATATAAAATTCTCGTGTCACAATGTTAGTTACCTTACTTCTCCGAAACGGCTTTACTGATTTTTACCAAATTTTATATGCATATTCAGCAGGTCTGAGAATCGGCTACTATCTATTTTTCATACCCCTAAGTGATAAGGGTAGCCCACCCCAAAAATTAATATGGCAAAACAACGTTTGCCGGGTCAGCTAGTAATAATATAAGAATATTATATTATGGATAGGTACATCATCGAACATACATTAAATTCTATCAAATTTCGTAAATATTTCTACAAGCAAGTGAACTACAAATATTCCCAGAAATCTTTCAAACCATTCCGATTGTGCTCAAGTTAAAAGGAAGTAATTCAAAAGGTCTTTGAGTTGGTTTTATCTGAATCATTCCCCGGAAGCCTTTCATTAAAATGCCTTGTCCTACGTCGAGTATTTGAGAATGAAAGTGTATTTAATCATAATGCAATCCTCTTTAAATAAGAAAAAGAGATTCTAAATTTGTATGTTTTCACTGTTAGCTCAGACCATCGTTATTATAATTAACGCATTTGAAACTATTTTACCGACTTCAAAAAAGGAGGAGGTACTCAATTCGATGCTATGTTTTTTTATATTTGTTACCTCAGAACATTCGACTGGGTGAACCGATTCCGATAATTCTTTATTTGTTTGAAAGCTGTGTGGTCCCATTAAAATTTCATCAAAATTTGTTCAGTAGTTTTAGTTACAATTTGATATCGGTTTTTTCTTTTTGTTAAATTTTTTACAGTATATTATTATATTTGCCGTAATTTTACGTCCTCATAAAAATATAAATATTTTTAATGACAAGTATGAGGTTTATCTAATTAATAATTAAAATATGTGTGTGATATTTAAATATGGACATAATATGCTTGTCGTTGCATTCGGTACCTTTTTAAATTAAAATTGAAGATTATTAGCAGTGGATTGTCTCAATGTCCTTGATTAGAAGCCTCTGAAAGGTTCGCGAAATGGCTAGCGCGTAAGCCCGTGCGCCTGATGGAAACCCGGCTAGGAGTTTTATTAATGTATGAATATGACGTCCGTATTTTCCATTTCGGTATCATATTTGTCTGTGTTAATGTTAATTTGGAATTCTGTGTCTAATTGCTTTGCTGTCGCTCGTTTCATATAAGGATCATTAGCGGTTTTGGTACATTTAGTTTCCCGTAATGCGAAGTCACCTCACAATTTATGTTTACAAAAGCGAAAAAGTTCACCAATAGGTACCGTCGCAAGAAGATTGTCGTTTCGCCTGACGTCAAACAATTTCATTTTAAATTACAATTAAATATACTGCAAAGCGGTCATTTTCAAGAGTATTTAACCCAATTCACTTTTAATGTTTCCCGTTTTTTTGTATCGTAAACTTTTTCCAAGTTATTATACTTTATGTTTTATTGTAATGTACCTCTTGGATTTATTGTGTTTTGAGTATTTGAAATCTTTTTTATCAAGAATTTTTATGTAAGTAAAGAAGTAGCAATTTTTTGTAGTTTTGTCTTAGAATACACAGATGCAAGTTCCAAAACAAGGTCATTTACATGATGGAACTTATGAAATATGACTATTGCCTACAATAAATAACCTATGGGTAAATGGGGTAACTATTTAGGACTTATTAAGAAAATAATAAAATTAATACGTATAAATGTATCTATAAATGTAGACTAAGGTTAAGGTATCGTACTTAAAAAGTATCCAATTATTTAATGTTTAAAAAATTATAAATGATATCTGTGGGTTAGGTATTAGTTATTTGCGGCAGTTCAATGAACCACTCAAGTATTTTTATCAGTTGTAATATTGTCGCAATAATGTAGATTATTGCATTGGTATTTAGATAAATGTGTCTTGGGGATTTATTTTCGAGTGTGCGAGTGAGTTCCTTATTTAAAATTTATCAATTCAAACAAGAATGTAATAATTTTTGTTTTTAATGTACTTAAGATGTCAAAGCTAAACCTAGTGATACGTTTGGTATCATGCCAGCTGGGCGACCAGCAACATTGTAAAAAATATATCTCAATATCACAAATGTTACTAAGACACCTTTGATTACAGTTTATAAATACACCTTTAGTATCATTTGATTTGAAGCTAGGTGGGAAATTTGAAACGAATATATATTATAGTCTTTCCTTTCTCGCGGCACTGCTACTTGTCAAAATAACATTACCAAGTAGGCTAATAGAAACATTACTCTTCCACCATTCTCTACATTACTACCCACACTCACTCACATATGGCCCAGAGTAGAAGAGGCTGGCAATCTGTCAGACAGGTTTTCCTAGTAAAGAGACCAGTCTCTCACATAGATGGTTATCTTGTTGTACTTAGATTAAGCATTTTTTCTTTTTGTAATACATGTGTGAGAGAACAATAAAGATTTTTATTTATTTATTATATATTATTTTATTTATTATTATGCACTTTGAAGTCGAGTTATAGTTAATTTTAAAACAAATTATATTTAATGCTTAAAAGCGGAACATTTTCCAGACCGAGAATAAACATTGAACAGAAATTGATATTAGAATGTCGTCTGTGTATGTCACTTATAGTTTGATTTAAACTTTTCAATAAGTTACCAATCAACATCAATAAATTTATCATCTCCAAAGAGATTCCAAACGTATAGTCGAATTGAGAACTTCCTCCTTTTTTAAATTCGGTAAAAAGACCTTCGACGTTGTAATAATATATTGTTATTCATATTAGGTATCTATTGTTGGGTTAATAATCCTTTCGAACCCTTCTGTTGTCCTGGTATTAATCGAGACGGATTTGTTCATGTTTTAATATCATTATTTATGCCTTGAAATAAAAATTCCTCACGGGATAAATTGTACCTTTTTTAACGTTATTAAAAGATCATATTTTTAGATTAAGCCTTGTGATTAATCTGAGATAAATGTGACGGATCATTTGAGATAAATCCAATCTGTATAATTGATCTGAACTCAATTTCCATTATTCTACCATTTTTATCTTAACAATTTTTTTATCAATTTTGTTTGCAGTGTTTTCAAAGGGACAATGCGAAACTGGACAATACCGTTTCCTGGCCAAATCTGGCGGCTACGCCTGGGTTCAGACCCAGGCAACTGTCATCACAGACAAACAACAGAAGCCTATCAGCGTCGTCTGCGTCAATTATGTAATCAGGTAAGTTTAGTTTTAAGGAAAACGCTGTTTTGTGCAAAACAAAGTGACCAGTGAATAATTCCGAGGACGTTAATGTTTTCAAATTTAAGGTAAGTACAATTTTTATTTTTTTATCGTTATAATATGGTCTATCGATCTAATGGCTTTTCTATTACCCATAAACATAGCTATAACAAATATTCCTTATCACGATCACTCGGTTTCAGTAATTTTGTTAGGGGCTCTTTCATGACTTTACTGCATAACGGCCAATCAGCGAACGTCAGAATGTAAAATATTACTTGGAAAAGATGGAGGTCTCGTAAAATTTGTAGGCGCTTCAGCGCCTTCGTGTAATCAACACGAGTGTTTCTGGGGCAATCATAATATTTATAAATATTAATTAACGTAGTATAATTAAACAAGGTTATGCTTCAATACTGCACAATGTTAGCGTCCTTTTAGAAATACATATTGTCTTTTTCTGAAATAATTGATATCCCTCTAGGCCTGTGATCTCGTAAAAACGCAAACTGTTAGGACCCGAAATAAAGCCGGGTGATAAGGGAGGCTGGTTCCAAATCCTTTGATCACAGCGTGGTAGCGACTTATGTAACAATTTACCCAAGAGAATCACGAGATTTTCCTTCAACTAAACCTATGCGTTCAAGTATACATTCGAGGTAACGTCTTAAATTATTCCGTAAAACGTAGTTTAAAATTATGTCTAAGCTATAACTAAACTTTCTCCGAGATCTTAAAAGTTAAGATGGGTAAAACTCGTTCAAGTCAATTAAGTCTCGTTTCTAAGGAGAATCCACAGAGACTTTATTAAAGCGATGCCCGGATTAGAGATACTTTTACACGATTTTAGGTCGTTTTTAGGTGCCGTTGACGTTTCATCATAATTTACGACTTTATTATGTTGCTACAATTTTCCCTGATTCTTCATTGTAACAAACAAGTATATTGTGTAGTCGTTTCATCTTCTACATATCTTTTTCTTGAGTTCCTTAAGTTTAGAACCTCGTTCGAATATTGAAAGTTCCTTTTGGGAATTTCAGTTAAGCGAATAGTTAAACTTAAATTCGAGTAGTTTGTGTTCGGCTGTTCTTCGTCTCACGGGACTAAATAACTATATGAGAATTCTTACCCTAAGTTTGCCTGTCTGCGACTGGAAATATTAATATTAATTCAACGTCTACTGTAATAGAAATTGTTGTGTTGCTTTGCTTAATATTCGGTACCAAAATTCTTCATCAGCTCCTAAAACTATTTCTGTGTCGTTTCGTTTTTATGGGCCATAGTCAGCCCTTGGGTTTTGTCCACGTCTAGAGGTCACGAATAAAATTAAGCACTTACTCGTATACAGCATTCAATACTGTAGTGTAGATAATAATGTTATCGTTTCGATTATCGGTTTAAATACTAGTCATGAATTCGAAATGTGTTAGCAAAATTACTATTGTATTTAAAAATATTACAGCAACCATATGATATTTCAAACATTGAATATTTAACGTATTCCGGCCAATATAAACACCCGTTCTTAACATTGGAAAAACGTTAGTTAATAATTTTAACATTTATATATTTATAAAAAGCATTGTTGAAATAATAAATCGGCTGGCCGGTAATTAATAAATTATGAATAACCTTGAAATGGCTCATAGCAGAACTTATGACTGATCAGAAAAAATACATACCTCTCGAATTCATTAACTTGTGGTCGTATTGTATTTTTTTAAAGCATATCTTAGATACCATACAGCCATAGGTTCTGCATTATTTTCAAGGTTACCATTAATTACCGGATACTGTATTTACATCTCCGGCGCTTTACGCAGATGAGTGATCGATTTAGCCGCACGGTAAATAAACTTAATGTCAGAAAAATAATATTTGAGCAATCAAAATTATCTTTAAACATTGTCTAACAAAAACAGTACTCTTTACGTTCTACTTGTAGGGCGAATGCATGCCATTCCTTGAATAAGACCGATGGCAATAATGGAGACTTGAGATATGCCACGTATACTTGGCTCGTCACTTCACTCGAGTCAATTTCTTTGCCAAAGGTTCCGCGTTCTGTTGGGTGGGTGTTGTTTTTGTTTCCGTGTTTTTCTCTATAGCTTCATTACAAGTTTACTATCCTTATTAGGTTTTCCTGTTCCTCCGTTGAGTTTGCTTCAAAATGTGTCTAAATATAGGCACGTTAATTACTACTTGATGAACGTTTATGTAACAACTGGTCTTATCTCCGTTGACTTTTAGATAAATGTTATAGATGCTTTAAGGGTTATCTAGAATGAATTTGTTGTTATGCACGTCCTTCCGGAGTGATATTAGATAAGTCGGTCTATTATTTATCATAGCAAACCGAAGGCAAAAGGGATGCGTTTCTAAAAATTGTAAACCAAATTGATACTTGATATTACTTGAAAGATACTTAATATGAACCTTTGTACACATATTTGAATCTAAATTATGTATACAACAACATCGTTGCACAATTAAAATCTTTTTCCTAAACATATTTATATTGTAATATACTCAAATGGATAATCTATCCTTCGTTAATATTGACAATTAATAAGATATGGACATTAATAAGGTCGCACCTGGGCGAATTCGTGTCTCGTTTGATGTTTATTTTTTATAAATTATGTAGGTCAATGTAAGTGCGTGTGACGAGTGCATTCGAAGGGTCGCGTACTATTATTAGATCACATTTGTGTCTTGGTTGTTGTATCCAATATCAAGTACTTATTACTTTTCATATAGTTAATTTTATCGTGAGTTAAATAAATCAGGATAACTGTATTACCAGTCAATAAATGTCGTCATCAATTTATAATTCTCTGAACCAATAAATTTTCCTTAAATTTCAGTTTACGACTTATGCAAAAGGCTACTTCAAGATGCTTGTTTAATCTTAATTATATAATATCAGATACCTACTTAGACTTGTTTTTACAAATATATAGCTATAATAGAGATAGGACATCATCTTCAACAATTTAGATGTAAATTGAAGAAAACGGGCCACCGCACACTACAATCGGCAATCTGTATTCATTGCTAAAGTGAATAAATTTCAAAGCACTCTCATATCCATTTATTTTATTTTCATAAATACAAAACACACAATGCTATTTTGATTTTCTTATTTATTCCATAATAAATTAATTATGAAATATCTAAAAGTTGACCAAAATAATCTACTATTGTTTTTTTGATAAATCATTACTATTACTATATACTGTTGTACGTGGCTTATGCAATGCCTATGACAATCGGAAATACTTACTTGCAACGTTAAGTGTATTTATATAATTTGAGGAGGCAATTGAAACACGTCCATATCTAAGAGAGACCCGTTTATTATTAACTTATTCTAAATTCTAATACATATATATACCTACCTCAAACTTCTTTCAATTTGAAAGAAGTTTCAGGTTCAGTGGTTTTTAGTGTAATATTTTCTTTTTATTATATTAGTATAGGTATTAAATATCTTAAGTATGTATTTCATTTCATTGCGATGTAGGGTAATAATATATCTAAGTTTAAACATAATACTTATATGTAAACCATTTTGCTTTTAAGTGGCATGCAAAGAATAAAGATAATACTTATCTATTAAATATAATGTAATAATGTACTGAGACTTCACACATACAAATAAAGCATTAATAAATTATATTCTAAGGCAAAAATAATAATCGCTACCTATTATAAAACGAAGTCGTCCGCCGCGTCTGTCTATTTGTTCGCTATAATCTTTAAAGTTAATAATCTTTAAACTATTGAACGGATTATGATGCGACGTGAGATTCTGCAATAGATGATAGTAATTCATGAGGAAAGTTTATGTACGTATATAATTTGATAATTGAATAGATTATTAGTTGAAATATTATTGATTGAATAGATCTAGTGTAAACAGTTATGTTACATTCATATTATACGGTTTAGGTACTTACAGTTTGCTCTTATTTAGATTTATAACATCTAAATTACGTCCATTTTGTCATAACAAATATAAGGACGTAATTTGAGTATGTATTTGTATAGATTTATGTGTTTTTTATACGTTAAAGTTCTAGGTAATAATTCTATCGCTGTTTTTATATTCTATTCATTGAAATCATCTACTAATATTTGTTTAGGACAATCGAAACGGCACACAAAAAATATGTTTACAGTTTATTCGTATGAGTGTTACTTATGTGTGGTCGTAACCGATTTTATGGGTCTACCAATCTGAATAGTACTTTCATACTGAGTTGTTAGATTGGAAACCAACTTTAGGTATATCAACAAAATAATAGATTATTTCAATATAAATTCCATAGATCCTTATAATGTCTAGGAATGCGGAACTCGCGGATAATTGCTAAAAATGACAGTTTAAAATTGTTTAAAATTGAGTTTTACAAATGTGTAAAATTGAACGTCATTTATAAGTTAGTGGGTTAATGGGGGTGAAAAAACGAAGAGGTCTTTTCTTGGAGCCAATTAAATAATGTCTATATTAAGAAGCTTAAAAATATCTCGCTATTCCATGTCATATACCAATAAATAATAATCATTTAAGTGATTTTACCAATATAAATTGTCACCTGCACGTCACGTATTCATTATTATCTCACATTTAAACAAGTTTTGTAATTGTGGCAAATATATTGACATGAATGTTTCAGTACCTAAAGAGTAATACGGTAGAAAATTTAAAGCATCCCAAATATACAATATTAATTTATTTTTAAAAATATTTTCCATACTTTGATCATATATTCCATAAAGTCGTTTATTTGTTACGCTTTCATGTTTTTACCGTGATTAAAAAAATGTTACAATAAAGGTAGATAGTTTATACGAAGGTTTATTATCAAACCATACACATCTATCATTACAGCTAAAGCCAAAGCCGTAAAAAATAAATCATTTTAGATTAAAATAATGCCACAACTAAAGACCGCCTCCTTGGTCTAATGGTAAGCACGTAAGCGTTACAACCGAGAGGTCCTGGGTTCGATTCCCGGCGGAGATAAAAAAACTCGGTCTGGCAGGACATAGAAGGCTGATCACCTACTTGCCCCTAAAGAAAAAATCGATCAGTGAAACAGATGTGAAATGCATCTGCCCCATACCCCACTAGGGCACACGGGACTTCACTATACAACTAAAGAAAACGTATCCTTAGACTAGAGAATTTTAATTCAAAGGCTCCGTCGATACTTACGACGTTAAAAATGTTAAATCTTTTAATAAATTACTTCGGTTAAGTAGAGTTAGTGTGGAAAAAACTCACTATTACATTTATGTTGAGATTTTCCATCAACCCAAAAACTTGCAGTAGCCAAGCTTAGCGGTCGTTGGTTTCGTAAGCACCCATGCCCTGCAACCGGCCTTCTCACTTCCCCCCCAGGTCGTTCACTCTAGTACTAGGTACAAGAGCGTTGCAGTTACCAAGTTGAATGAGGAGTGGGTGGGTTCCGGTTATTGGCCCGGTTGCGGGTTTACTGAATTTTACTATTATAATATGCCAGGGATAAAATGCGGGTAGAGGGAGACGAACTTTAGGATAAAATTGTTACTTCATAAAATTAGAAATAGAAATATGCATAGAAAAGTTTTAAATGCATTATTTTAATGGTAAATATTATATTGATCGATTAATTCGTTCAATATAATATTTATTCGAAATTCATTCGAACGTGTCGGGCGATTTTTACCGCCTACAAATCTTTGAATTTTTTCTTTCATTTGACTCACAACCGATTGATTTTACTATTTTTTACTATTTGTCTATTAATAATTATTATTTAATCTGTTCAACATGGCAAAATTAACGTATAATATAATAGTTATTACATCAAATTATTTATACAAAGACAGAGGCACTCGCTTGCGTCTTTGTCTGCGGAAACGTAGAACAAAATACAGGTTCTTTTTGAAGATTCCATTTCTGTCTAGATACTTACCATAATTATTAGAATAATTAGGTTCAGCGGCATTGACGTAAAAACCATCAAGCAGAACTTATAACACTCGTCGTAAATACAATTGTTTAAAAGTAATAAAAACTTAAAATATGACAATATTAAAACAAACATACATACATATTTGTTTTGTTGTAATTTGAAACTGAAATGCATTGTTTCATGTTAAAACACCACCATACCATGAATTTTTTTACCTATGGTTTACGTTGCGATGTCGAATGTATGGCATTTGCTGATTACTGCAGTATACTGCACGAACTACATAATTCTTTTGATTAATTAGTCATATTTATATGTATATCAAATTTTACTAACATCGCAAAATAGTATTAACTAAAATTAAATTTCTGAGTGTTCAGTACCTACTTTTCTTCTTCTAAGAAAAATATTCTCTACTCAATGATTTTGAATCGATTAAATATTGTTGTTACATTAAAATCTATTAAAGTTTTAAACCTCTTTATACTTTTTTCAGGGGAAGTTACAAATGAATATTCTTTCAACTTATTTTTTCTTTCAATCAGGTGATAATGTTTTTATTTCGAGTCCGTTGTAGACTTGTCATTCAGGTCTTGTCTGAGCTGGTTCCGGTTTTCAGATCAATATTTTTTTAATCCTACCGCGTACTTAAAAATAGTTCTCCTTACCTGGGTAACAAAATTTCGTGAAAACAGTCACTTAAGCAGTCGCGTACATCAACTTGAAGTTTCTATGTACTGTCCACATAAAATACGTAACAAAAGTATCGTATTACACATACAATTTGTGTAATTGTATGTTTGACCTTGACACGGCTAAGTATAATATAGGTACTTTTGGAAACGCAGAAATAACCAAATAGGAAATTTTATATCAAACAGCAATATGGCGAAATCTAAATTCGGAAAACTTATGACGCAAAGCGCAGTGATGTAATATAGGAGTACACGTTGCAAGAGTCACGTAGTGGGCCGCGCGGCAGGAGGATCAAAAACAGGGTGGAACAGGTCAATGACTGGACCAAGAATGCCGCCGCTCATTGTATAATGGTTTGCAATTACGTACGGGCTTTATGCAATGCATAACGGACCTTCAAAATTGTTTGGTTTTGATGACAAATTAATATATTATAGTACCTACCTGTATTTAAAAAAGTTTCAAGTTCTTTTATGTAGCCGAGATGCCTTGCTTATTACAAGTTTTATTTCTATAAATATCATTTTAGTTATATTTTCGTAAAAAGCTGGTTCTGTCTCATAATTATGATGTTGCTACGCACGAATATTGAACACATTAAATAATAATACTTGATCATCAGCATTTTTATTCTATTTGCTTTGATTCCAACTAAGTACGTAGTACGTCTAAGTAGGTAGTTGGATTTCGAATACCTAGGTAGGTAATACCTACGTATTATCAAGAAATAGTCATCGTTACACTCATCACATCCGCTATGGTTATTTAATCTTTGCACGCTAATACCATGTTTAATTGTCACTGAATAGGTAGGCGTGTTTTAAAATTTAAATCTAGGTACGTGTAAATGAAAATGAAGAAATGCATTTTAAGAACGCGAATTTCTGTTGAAATATTTTCGTTAACATAAGCTGTTTGTTTGAAAGGTATTTTCAACCGATTTCAAAAACGTGGAGGTTTCAATTCTTATGTAACCATACCTAAGTTTTTGTATGTTTGTTACGCGATTGTGTAGCTTATTATAAACTGATTTGATATAGGTATTGTTGTTTTGCTTGATAGGTCATACTTTTACACCACTTTTTGAAAAAATCAACCAAAAAGCTATTCCGATTTCAACAAGTAGGTTATTTTAATTATTTATTATTTTAATGATTAATCATTAACTAAACCTTATTTTTATTTATTACTTTTTAGTGAAAGTTGGTATACAGTCCTTTTTAATAAACTTTATTTAAAGTGTGGTTGAGTGGTTTTTTAGTTACCTACATATTATAAAAACACGAGGAATCCTTAACATAATATGTATAACGAAATACTGAAAATATGTTTTGAGAGGGTAAGATTTCATAATGTTGCTTTAGAAGTAAGGATTGTTGGTAGGGTTTCGTTTTATTTCGTCATCATGACATGTGCATGCTAAAATTATTAGTCACTGCTATCCAGTTTAAATTGAATCATTCTCTTCTATACTCATATTTATGTATTCAAAATACATTTTATAAGGTACCTATTTGTAGGTCATAACTACAGCCATATGTTTATATAGTCCTTGCATATTTTGTCTGTTTTAAACAGTCTTAGTAATGCCTATAAAAAGATTACAAATAATATTCTTAGAGCATTTTTTACACATAGTTGAGGCACAGATAAACAATAAATCTAAAATAGAGTGCTTGCGCCCCGCGCTCTGCACCCCCTGACTATTATTACGCAGAGACGTACGCGTCGAAGTCGCACTGCCCCGGCTGGCCGCGAACGTAGACGTCTTGGAGTCCTTTTCAACGACTTTCTTTTTTTTCGTCTATGGTACTTATTTACATTTTAATATGAAAATATATTGTGATAACGTAAATATATTCTAATTATTTATTACAACTTCGTTGCAATGTTAATATTATACAAATATGAAAACTTAAGTTAATTAGAGTGCAACGGGCGGCCTTATCAGCGATCTCTTCCAGGCAACCCAACAAGGAAAATAATAAAAGTAATAAAGGAAAGTGCAAGAAATGCAAAAACTAGTAACTACAACATAAACAAATAAAATACAATTAGGTACCTATATATTATGGTAAATTGCTAAATTGTTTAAAGTATAGTAAGTTTATTTTGAAATAAACAATGTATGCATCTGTAGTAGGTCGACATAAGCTAAGTGGGCCATTAAAGATTGGTGTTGTGTTACGCGGCTAAATTGTGAAGCAACGTGGGTTCCAATATCGTATTTCTGATGGATTGAATGGATTCGTCAATCTTCTACATAATATGTACCCACTTATAAATATATAGGTAACAAAATGCGTACCATGAAGCTCGATGGAGCTCGGGTGAACGGAATGTACTCGTAGAGTAGGGAAAATTAAGGAGGCATTATTAGGGCAACTTAGTTTTAGGAACGATACTCGACGGTCGTAGGAAACACACTGTATAAGGAATGCTTTGAATTGTGATATTATAAAGCTATACTGGTGGATAAATAAATGTAAGCGTTGTCTGAGTTTTCATACAGTAGGTACCTAATAATTGAGTACCTACTGTAGAGGTACGTAAATTCCGTCTAAGTTACTAAAAAAATTTAAATGAATAAATTCAAACGCGAACTAGTTATTTTTTAAATTCAAACTACAGCAGTAGTTACACTAGTAGGTAACCATAATGTGGATAGGAGGTTACATATTTTTCCCCAATGATTTATTTTTAAAAATTGTATATCTATCAAATTGGCTTGACACTGAAAATTCAACAACTAATCAGGTAGGTACCACTAAACATAATACACAAGTTTCGTTAAATATTTTCCTCTTTCGATACACCTACGTATGGAAAGTACTTACCTCTTTAAATCAGCATATTACTTGAACTTGCCGATGACGTTGTCGTAATAAAATTGTAATCACTTATTATTAATATTCATTATTTTATAGTTGTAGTTGCTACGTGATAAATAAGTGGGTATAAGTCACACATTTATTGCCCGTGTGTAATCGTATCATTTTTAACCGACCTTCAAAAAAAACCAAAAAGGAGGTTATCAATTCGACGTGTTTTTTTTTACGCATTTTTACACATATAATATAAACACTATGTCTTTTTATTCATATAATTGGCGCCGCCGTTCAAAGTGCAACATGACAGTTTTATGCCCTTATTAAATTTTACATGAATTTTATTTATCAACACTAAATTGTATTTTTATTACAGTAGGTTCATTTGTAATACAATTTTATTTTTCACTTTTTAGTGCGTTTTGAAGTTGGTTTTATTTTTTTATTTAAAATTAATTTATTCATTAATTCTCTTGTACGGTGTAGGTACCACATATCAAAGCATGAATTTTCACTATTTAGTTGTAATTCAATTAATCATAATTAAATTTCACTGTGTACCTAATGTTAAAGAAATGATATTATGACGTTATCTTGTCATCATCATAAATTTATAGACTGCTATTGGAAATTGTACAATGAAAATTTCTTTCAGTAAAAAACAACACCTAAATCCTAGGCCATACAATCATTGTATTGAAACTTTTGGAAAACGAATAGAAATTAGTATTTTTTGTTGTTTTTATTTATTATCAATAAACCAATAATATTAATGTATCCTACTAATTACTATCAAGCGGTTATTAGCTGGGAGTATCTACTAATGCTTATCTATGTTCCCCACAAGAGTGAATATCACTTGATCGGTTACTGATCTGGATTCAACCTGTCCGTGATAACACAGGCAAATTGCGAACTCTGTTATCTCATCGCGTGTTTGGCGAATGAACGAAGCGGTAACCCTCGAATATTTATCATCGCCTTACCTCGCTTCACCATGTACCTAGTGTATTTAGTTTGGTCGCGTCACAAACTCACAAGTGCGCCGGTCGCTACTCTCCTCCAATCGTAGCTCGCATATCATTCGCGCCACGGACTTCATTCAAAGTGATCGTCTACGTACAGCTCAGCAAATCGCCGGCAAACTCCCTAACTTACACTCGATCAGCTGTTTGCAAATTTTACCTTTCTTTGAAGAAAAAATTACAAATTCCAGTATCAAGATGGTAAGAAGTGTTAAAACGTGTCAGTGAATTATAGTGAATAGTGTATTATCATATTGTGTCGTGACGGTGTGTTGGCATTGCTTGTTTATTACCTAATCTCAGTTACGTACGAATTCGTAAAAACATCAATTAATTAGTAAATAGTGGATATCAACATTAATAAAATGTAGGTTCTCGCTAAGTAAGCTAAGCTAATCGTGTTTCGATCGTTCATCGATATCTTTAAAACAATAGTTGCTGTATTTGCATGAGGCTCGCGTCATGTTTAGTTTTAGTCGTGTTGTGTTTTGCTGCTGGTATCAGCCAGTATCTATTTGCGATTAATGCTAGTGAAGAATGTTGTTTTTCTCGGTGATATATTTGCGAGTCGAACCAGTGGCTAGATGCCCAACATTGCGGTTGATGCTTCGAATGCGTTTTGTGAGATCTGCTAAAATTAGTTCTAGCGTCCCCCGCCGTCTTCAGATGTTACATAAGCGCGCCACCATCTCGGCCTTGACTCCCGCGCCGGTCTCAGCGCCATTTTATAACTAGTGTTTAATGCATCGATATTATAATATCGTATAATTAATGTTACTTTGTTGATGCTAATATTCCGCGTCACTTCGAACTTTTCCACTACTTTCTTATCAATGAGTATAGTTGAAAATAGCATCAGTTAAACGTTCTAGCGGCTTTCGATAATGAGATATTGCGCCCTTGATTGTATAATTCTCATATCTTATCAGAATCAAAAAAAAAAAAAAATTGTGGAAATATTCCGATAATGTTCTGTCTAGACTGGCTGACATATAGACACAATTTTAATCAAATAAATTTAAATTGCTTACCTACCTACTATTTTTTAAAATTATTTTCACTTAATAAAAACACAAGACTTATTTTAATTAATTTTGACATATTTTAGAACAATAAGAATATTATTAGTTTTTCAATTGGTATTTTTATACGGCATCGCATTTTCGCTTTCTAAATCATAACAACCTAGAAGTTTCAAGGCTGTGCCCTCGACCGTGGAGATGTAATTATTATTGTTGAATTTCGTTCAACAATATCGTGATCAACGCCATCACGGCCAAGGTCGTAGAAACATCTGCTCCAGTTTGTTTATCATATTATATAGACGAAAAATTACAATTTCTCTAATTACCATCAGGTGATTTTGCGGCGCAACGCTTGCTCAGTTTTTGATAAAATTAAATAAATAAATAGGTAACAATTATAAATGGTTAAGTGGGATTTTTTTATAAAATCAAAAATTATAACGGTCATTTATTTAACGTAAATAAATGTTACTACATCACAGCAGATCGATTAAAGCGCTAGTCGTAAGTTTAGAGCAAGTTCAGCGTTTGTACTTAAACAATATTTTATTCTAAAATCTCCAACCGGCAATCGATACCTCGTGTTGTCCCTGCGCGCGCATTCAGTTTCACTAACTTTCTGTTGAATGGCCGCCCGAAGGAAACTTGGGAAGTTTGGCTTCGGCAGGGGGAGCAGGCAAGGTCGTTAACAAGGCCGTACTTACTATGATCATTGCATCTCGTTCATATCTAAACATGCCACATCCGTCTCTCTCACTCTTATAAATTCACTTTCGAAAAACACGTTTATGCAACGCCGTAACACACCCCCTTGAGGTTTTGTCCATCTAGCATGAGTCGGCGATTTTATTAACCGACCTTCATTGAACCTTCTATTTACATAAAACTACTCCGCCGCGCCGCCGGTTACAAATTAATTTTTCGTTTTTTTCGATTTTGGTATCAAATTATTTTGTACATAAAATTATTTCTATACTATGCAAGCGGAAATTTACATATTCATTTATAAGGTTAATGAAGACTTGAACCAAGCCGTCAACAACATATTATTGCGCGGTTATCGATAGATAGATTCGTATTCAAATTACTGACGTAAATCATAAAACAACACTTGTCCTTAGTACTGCTGCCTGGGGTTATCTTCGCACTTGACATTTATTAATTAATCTAACACTAATGTTAATAGTTATCCTATTACGAATATTATCATTGACAACTACCGCGTTCTATTTTCTGTTGCTTCATCGCTCTGAAATGTTGTGTGAATTGTTTTATTAGATAACATTTAAGTAAAATCTTCTGGAATTTTTAAAGTGGAAAAGGCCTTTAAAAGTTCTGAACCGATAGGTATTATGAGGTGAACTTTGTAGATGAATCATATTCTAATGGGAATTCATCTATTTCCTATAATTGTATAAAGAATTCAATCTTTGGATTTTACCTTCAAACGTCCACTGTTAGCCAGTTTAATCGCCGTCCTTGAATATAGTTCACTGACTCGCTTGTGTGCATTATTGACATGCCGGTTTATTATAGTAATATGTGTATTGTCAGTATTCTAACTTACTTATTATTCCTATGTATGTGAAACAAATTAACAGTAGTCTATAAAGTAACGCGGCTATTACTTTACTCTATATCTATGAAAAATCCATACTAATTCATGATACACAATCATGAATTAGTATGGATTTTTCATATTTTTAACTAAAGCCATATGAAACGATAGACCATTGTGTATTTTGTGTTTTCGTTATCTGTATAAACTTTTGTTTTTCGCCAGCGGTATCGAGTGCAAAGATGAAGTATTCGCTGCACACCAAGTGCAGCACGCGGACCTAAAACCTGTTGTAATACCAACCGCAGCTAGAACTGCTCCCGCGCCCAGCTGTGTGCCAGAACTGGCTAACGGTGCCATTGTGGCAACGATTCTTCCGGAGGAGGAACGCCCAATACCTGTCACGGAACTAATATTTGCACCGAGAGAGAAAGAAATGAACAAAGGATATCTCACGTTCTGCCAAAACGAGGGATTTACAAGTGAGTGGATGTCCAAACGCAACAGCTTAGGTACCTTTGCTTGCTTTGCTTTAATATTATAAACGAACCATAGTAATAATTGCCTTTACATTATGCATGTTTTAATTTCAGTGCTAAAAGACGAGCCTGAGGATCTCACACATTTGGCTCCCACGGCTGGTGATGCTTGTATTCCTTTAGAAAACAGTCCTTTTGATATGTTTGACGAGTTCATACTTAATGACAATTATTGTAGCCTATTGGGCGATGATCTTGCAAATGGGTCACCCGTAGACTCTTTGATAGCAGATTCGTTGTTGTCATCTCCTGAACGTCAGGTATTTTAAAATATATTGCATTAATAATTTTTCAGACATTAGTTTGACTTATCTCCATCAAAACTTAAAATATTTACCTATACTTTTAAGGAAATTGAATCCACCGGCGAACAGTCCTCATTATTAACTGAGTTATCATTGGATGCGTATGACAGCGCAAGGTCAGACAACGATATTGATGATGGAAGCTCTCCATTCATTCCCATCAATGATGATTTACCGATTATGGAGCCGGCAGTAATGTGGGGTGCTTTACCCGACAATGTGAGACAAGCAAGGCCTCAATTATCAGAGACACAGACATCCGCACCAGCGTTACAACGTTTGTTAGCTGCTCCCCCCACAGGGCCACCCCCACAAGATCTCATCACAAATATTTATTCAGATCCTGGTTGGTTATTACTTCTTCAGTAATTTAATGTTAAGGAATTTGATCAGTGTTTAACTTTAAATGTCCTTTTCAGCACTTATACCAAGTAAAAGTATATCATCATGGGATACGGGTGTAAAGAGGGTTCTTAAGCAAGAGGAAGAGCCCTGTGCAAAACGTGTGAAACGCAGCCCTTCTCCCACGCCAGTGCCCGCCACACAGTCGTCATCGAGCGTCCTCAAGAACCTCCTGGTGAGCGGCTGTGACGTTGACGCTGGATACATCTGTATGGTTCAGTGTCGACCGCGCCAAAAGTCGAAAGCATGAGACGTACGCGTCTCTTTTGAAATAAAAAACTGTGATAATGTGCGTCCAGTGAATTATAAAGGGTTGCCTCTTGCATAGGAACCAATATCAAAGGATTACGAATTAATTTGAACCAGTGCCGTCATATATTGTGATATGGTTTACACGCGATTTAAGTTACAATCTGAAAGCTATAGTTCTGTGCAAAAAGAGGCAAAGGAACGGAATAGTGAATGAAGGACTTCCTTAGGGCTATTTAGCTAAGTTAATTTCCTGCAGGCTTGTAATCTCTGCCCCTGTGGCTAACTCGTTATTCACGATAAGAAATACATTTAGCAAGTTTAGTATTGTAGTTAAGGTTAACGCGCGCATATCTTTGTGGTTATGAGGAAAATAGAGCTGTTTATAGATTTATTAAGTTACCGTGCGAACGAACGTCGTCTTCTGCACGTCCAGTCTTATGTTTCTAGTGTCGATTAGTTAGTAGGTTTAATTGACTCGTTGATCGTTATTTATGTTAGCTAGATAAACTTTAGTTAAGTTGTTTTTATCTCGAGTCTATTGTGGACTAGTTAGTGAGCCGGACGTTGTCTATTCAAAGTTTATGCAAGTTTTTTGGCAGTTCGTGAAGTAGTTTTGTTATTATATACTGTTGTCACTGCCAAATGATATAAAGTACAATTTAACGGAACAAATCTATCATGGACCTCTTTAGCAATAGGTATATAATAGTATCTAATAAATCCAGTGTGAGCCTAACTGCATGACCAACACGAATGTAGCGGACATTCAAACCTTGCAAACGTGACGAATGCACGTTACAATACAATATTGTGTTTTGCGCAGTTTCTATCGAGTTGAGCGGTATCTATACAATCACAAAATATTTTCCATAAAGAAGCACATAAATTTGTTACTTTTTGACGCAGCAGTTGTATTGTGACACATTTATATGCTTTCAAATTTTGTAACAAAGTTTTTAAATAGAGGTTTTTATGTATGCAGATACTATATCATTGTTATATATTTATAGTCTAAACAGTTATAGAAAAATATTTTTCTTCCTCAATATGGTACATAATAAAATTGAAAATATTACAGTTCATCTGATTATTGCTAAAATGTTGCACATTTATTTCCCCTTTCCGATTCCTTGTTTCGCTTGAGAGTATTAGCTTTATAATTAGTAAGTTTATGAACAAGACATATTTTCTTCATATAGTTCTTACATAGTACGAGTTATCTATAGTGATAAGAGTGACTATGAATGTGTTTAGTGTTTTCAGAGTCACCTTGATTTTAAAATTATCTAAGAAATTTATACATTGCAATAACATTGCTTGAGTTGAAATTAATATTTATTACTGTTTCATCCAAATACTTCTGAACGGCATTTATGAAAATACAGTAAGGTAATAATATTACCTACAATTAATTGCGTCACTTAAGAATGAATTATAACTGAAAAGAACAGCCAAAATAGAAGAAACTTAATCGGCCTTTTTGCCATATTGCTTACAAAAAATATAAAATTAATAATTATTGAATTGAAGGAAATCATTTAAACTCTGGGATATAATTTTAATATGACAAATTAAATATATCGTTAGTACAGTATCCCAGATTACAATAAGTTGTACTGTGTACATCGTAGGAGACAATAGAAATAAAACAATTTACATACAAGATTTTATACAGATAGATTACAGTTACAAAACTCGCAGGAAGCTGATAATTGGTAAGTACGAATGTTCGGAACACAATTATTAATGAAATAGACGAATACATAATAATTATAAATGATATTAAAATTATCTCAACACATTTTTCTAAGAGATTTTCTCATAATTGTCTTATTTTGTATAAGTTACATAGACCGGTAGAAAAATATTTTAATTTATTCTACAGCTTCATATACGTGACGTACCTACTCGTATTACGAAAAACAAATTTTGAACCGAATATACTTATCTCAGAAACGGCGACTTACTATGTATTATTTTTTAGTCTCATTTTACCGGAGTAATTTTCTAACTTATAATTATAAATATTACATGATAATCATATGATTTATTAAATGCAAAACATTCAGATTGCAGTAGTATTAAATAGTCGTTTATCATCTATACTATAATAAAAGGAATCAATATTTAAAGAAACATCTTTAGTATTAATACAAAACATTACATTAACAGCAAATGATTTTTCAAGCTTACTGTATATTCTATGTTGACGCTAGTAGATTTACTACTCAGAGGTCTGAGTTCTGACTGAACGGCTACTAGGATACTACCCAATTTACCACTAGATCTTCGTATGTATCTTTGTTACGCTAAACAGATTTTAATAAAATCTTCTATTTAAGGGCACTGGGCCTCCTGAAATTAATATTCCAAAAATATTAGAATTTAGATTAATTAACCGCCTTTAAAATAACAAGAGGAGGTTATCAATTCGATGTGTGTGCACATTTACTTAAATAAAATTACAGTCATGCCTGAGAAAACATGGAGTAGATATTATTTTTGCGTCGAATCGTTTTAGGTAGATTTATTAAATGAATTATTCAAAGAACAATGGGTAGTAATCGACCAATATTGCTTCGTGTCCTTCTAGTGATCCAACTATGTACCTACCTACGTTAGCCGCGATTACATTCGAGTAAAAACTTTCCCACGAAACCGTAATTTTAAGAGATTTACTGAGATTTCTATAGAAACAGTTGTTTCCAAATGTTAGGGAGGAAGATAGGTGGAATTTTTAAGTATTCTTGAGTAATTTTCAATATTCACTCTTCTATTCATAAGAACCTATCACGGAACTCAAAAGCATAATCGGTTTCAGCTACGATATTAAAAATCTATTTGCGACATCGTAATAGAATTTGTAATTTTTTTATTCCGTGTCCTGTGTGCTAAGGTGTAAGAAAAGTAGCAAATCATTGCTCTGAGATATTTGATAATAACTAACAAAATTTAAATTTCCATTTATAAATATCAGTTAAGATCGCCCGAAGGCTGCTTAAACTAGCCGTAATTTTCACGATATGAACTGAAATCAATTGTTTGCATTTAAAGGAATTTGCATACACAATTCGTTTAGAGACTATTTATATGCAATGGAAGTAGTTAGTTAGTCGAATAAGTCAACGTTTAGAAATCGAAAAATAGTCGGACGATGGACTTAATTCGCTACCATCATTATCAGTCATTAATGTCTTGACAAATTTTTCTTGATTGTGGTAGTTACTTGATTCTTATAACTAATCATTTGAAGTAACTACTAAGTTCGATTGAAAAATAGATTCAAATATGTTCAGATGTTGGGCATGTTATTTTTAAGTAATCTTGCAATTAATAATTTTCCATTATAGTAGGAAGGTTTATAACGATATTTTAAATCGTGAGCATGTATTCTCTACAGGCGACACAATAAAGAAACAATATAGTTTCATGAACCTTAATTGAAAAAGATTAAAACGATGACAAGCGTCAGTTCGAAATGTGATACGTAGATATATTTATATATTAATTTAATTTAACATGTAACTATCAAATAAAGATGAAATATCTGAGTTATGAGTAGGTATCACCTCTACCTTATTGTGTACTAGTTGTGTCCCGTGATTTCACAAGTGTTAATTTCGTCGTAACGTGATATTATATAGTTATAGCCTATAAACAGAGTAAAATAGCGAACAGCAAAATAATAATAGATATTTAATGTGTAGGTACTTCGTCCGCGCGGAATAGTTATTTTTTATTATTTATTTATATTAATTTCTAAAATGAAAGTAGCCAGTGAAAATCGGTTCAGCCGTTTCAGAGATTAGGCGGAACAAACAGCAGATAGACAAAAATTGTTAAATTTTAGTATATGTACCGTATACAGTTAGTAATAATCGGTTATTGTTTGTTAGAAACAGACACAAGAAACTTACGAAACTTGAAAGTATTTTACTAAAATTATGATTCCGTTGACAATAGTCCATTGTTCTATCCTATAGGAAAACGGAAGCTAATAACGTATCACGTGATAAGAAAGCATCATGTGATGTAGATGTTGTAGATTTATGAAGGGGCGGGTCTAGCGATGATACGGGACTGATAGGATGGGCCCACAAATTGGTACAAGACCGCAATAAACGATGAATGAACATGATAGCGAAATTCTTGAACTCAAATATTAGGTACTTAAGTGAACTCTATTAAGGAACTATGTATTATTAGAGTGGTTCACTGTGAAGTGTTGTTGATAGTAATTTAAAATTATATCAGTCAGTAGGGGTATGAAAAAAATTAAATCGTAAAGCATAGCCATCATTCTGATGATGACATAAGAACCAGCGTTTTGACATAAGAACCATGTCTTTTGTAAAACAAATGAATGTTAGTCAGTGTTATAGTAAAATAATAAATAATTTGTTAATCATTTATAAATTGTTTCATAATGTATTATAATTATTTATAATTTAGGTAAATAAGGCTAATACTCTATCCTCATAAATATCCTATTACAAACCTCACAATGTGCACCAATTTACGCAATATAAATAATAAATATTACGTCTAGAAAACCCAGTTCAGTTGACTAATATATTATTAATATTACAGGATATGCCTGGCGCGAAGCAAGCGACAGCAGCAAATTATCGTCTCGTCCTAAATCCACAATCACCGTCCAGCCCTGTGAACAGAAGTATCCCAATTTCTGTCATAAACATAATAGAAGCTGATAAACAGATGCGTGCCAACACACCAACACAAGTCCCAATTATTCGCTCGAACCCGCCAAGTAATCCCATGTCTCCCTTGAGTCTTAATATCAGTCAGTACTCCCTGCCGTCTAGCCCGAATTACAGCCCCGCGGTCAGTCCGATCCAAAAAGATCAAGTCTACTCAACCCCTCAGTCGCTATCTCCGGCAAGTAGCTATCACATTTACAGTCCCAATAGATTGGCGTCACCGACCGGCGTGCTCCAAGGCTACGACCCGTATCTTTCCAATAAAATGCAGGCGAGCCCAGAATTCCCGATGCAAAACGAAATGCTACTTGATCCGAATGTATCGCTCACGTCAAACGACTTTTGGCCAGATACTGACGTCATACAGAACACGAGCGATCTGCTCACCGCTTTTGACGACGTTAAATTAGTGTAAATGTTTTGTAGCGAGTGATTTCTTTACCTATCCGTATTGTGTATCGTATTGTGGAAGTGATGAATACAGAATGCATTATTTCCTTACGTTTTATTAGCATTTGTTTCACGACTTCACACAAACATTCCAATATGTTATGTTGCTTGAATTATTACTTTAACACACGATGAGAATGCTGTTTTGGCGGTCCTGTTAATACATATTACAAATATGTAAATTAAACGAACGATAATTTTTTTGTAAATATTGTTCTTCAATGCTAAAGCTTTTCAATACGGTGTTTAAATGAGATATTGATGACCACATATGAGCAGACTTTTAAAACTGTTATTATAAAAGCATAATATTTTTAACATATTATCATCTCTATTATCTCGATGATCTATCATTATGTGTCAAAGTGGTATTCGTTTCGTATCTTCAATAATAATACATTTAAGATAATAATAGAAGTCACTCGAAGCAGGGTTTATATAAAGTATGCTTCCAAAATGAAATTTATATATATTTTTACGTGTTTTATAGTTGTATTTAAGAAGGAAATAAAAAGCTCCCTTGAAAGGCCAAGGGAGCCTTTTTGGTTATAAAATTATTTCAGCTTAAGTATAGTATAATATTATATAAAATCATATATTTTCTAGGCTGTACCGGCAAGACCGTATGTGTAGGTACCTATACCATACATATTATAAGAATAATTTAAAGTTACTCTTATCGAAAGTGACGAAACGTATCCATTAGCTATTATATTAAATAAAAAAAAATTTATATCAGAAATTAAAGGAAATAAATGCATACGGTCTTGGGGGTATAAACTTGTAATAATTTTTATTAGAGTAGATAGGTGAAAATGGTGTAAGAGTTTTGTTTACCGCTGGTAATTTATAATTATTTCATTTAAAGTTAAGCTTTTATTAATAAGGAATGTCACCATTTGTAGTTTACGTTAAGTATGATCAAATATACTCAATAAAGTAAGATGTGGCACTATGCTTTAATGTAGACAATAGATAAAAGCACTTATTCGAACTAGGATCTCTCCTAGTCTATTTTGCTGTGCCAATTTTTGTTTACATCTTACGTACAAGAGAAATAATAAACGAACATTTAAAATGTGACGTTCTGGTTCACGTAAGCTACATTTAGAGTTCGGATAATGTTATACGTCAACGGTAATTAACAATAATTTAGTTTAATCATTATGTATTTGGGGTTTCGTGTACAGAAGTACCAATTGCTACTCTCGAATATGTTGTTTTTCAGTTTCATCCCCTTTTTATTACATAATTTTAGATAAACCACTAATTTTTAATCCGGTTTACCTTACTTTAAACAGAACAATTGAATAGTTTTGCCATTTTCTATTATAGGTATTTTTCTTCAATGTGCAATAATGCTATGGTAAAAAAGTGTTAGCAACGTTTTAAATAACTAATTAATTATATCTAGTTTAAATAAATTAATCAAGGCTCCCCATAAGTACAATAAAATAGTTGAATGCAATTCTATAAATGTTTGACTTTTATAAAACCTCCATGGAGTTTATATTTGAATATCTACATATTATTATTTTTATGTTACTCTAGGAAAACATGCTATAAGTATATGTTAGAAATAAAATTATTATTTTAATCTTCCTTGTTTTGTAACAGTAGTTTGAAAATATATTACTTATTCAATAATGAGTAAGTACCTATGTGTTTATGGCTGGTTGAGCCTATTTTGTTAATATGTTTTTTTTTCATCGCTGTTATCATTTAAAAATTATTCACGTAACTGTGCCATAGTGTTATAGTTTATGTAACTATATCTTAATTCGAAAATTAATAATTTCTTAAATGGACATACATAAAATCATATTATTTTATAAACATATTTGAATATTAAATTCTGACATATAATCAATGTAGTTTTATTTAAATTTTTGTATCACCAATCTTCTTAAAATCACAGTATTTGGTAATGATCTATACAATATAAAAGTATAATTTATAATTAGGTATCTTAGGGGCAATACATATATTTAATAACTCAATGTCGGATGTCCCGACGGCAGCTGATGGCGCTACTAACCAAATCGATATCAGCGCCATCTTATAATATTAGTATAAACTAACTTAGCTACGAAACTATAAAATGCATGCAAAAATCATTCATAAATTTGATTAATCATTATTATTACAAATTTATATAAAATATAAATTTTCTTATTTATTTTGTCAATGACAATTATTTAATTATAATTTATCAGTTTTATTATCCACCAACTATCACTGTCAAGTCCTCAAATGTCAACCATTGACTGATTAATGAATAAGTACTGAAATCTTAAGTACAAATGTCAAATTCTTAAGTCTCAACTCTCAACCGATAGCGGATAGCCAAATAACGCGAAGTGCGAACGAACTCGGCTATTAAACGAGGTTTAATTAATTCAAATTAAGTTCAACTGCTTTTATTTTTGTAAACATTATTAAAATGAAGTAGAACTTAAAATCACGGTTGCTAATAAAGTGTGTGTTATCCGTTCACCGCTTCAATGGCTTCTTCTTCAAAACAAGTGAACGGCAATTCATCGCCGAGCAACGGTCCTTTGGGAAAGCGAAAAAAATCAAAAGAAAGTAAAAATTCCTATTTATCTAAATGGCTCGATAAAACTATGCATCACATTCATGACTCCGATTTCGATAACCAGCGACCGAATTTAAATTGGCCTATGTGTCCGTCCCCCTTTGTCTCAGGATACGATTCCCATCGGTTTACGTACGGATCGAATGAGCCGATGTCTTTGCCAGCCTTGCCTATCCACTACAACCCTATGATGCACCACTATCCAGAATACAGACCAAAGTATTGTGAAAACAAAAGTATTCAGGTGCAGCGACCTAGAATATGCCGGCGAAGTAATAATAGAGCTGAAGAACTTTCCAGTACTCCAGCGGATGTAGCAAATCAAAATTACATGCAACCAAAGAACTTTTCTGACAGCCAGGACTTCACAAGCTTACCCCCTATTGTCACTTCTACTGGTGACACAAATTCAAATAGTGATTTATTGAATGATAAAGATGATCCCAGTAATAATAGAAGATACAGCGATCCTTGCATGGGAGGTATGCCAGATGCAGAAGAACAGGCCAATGGAGATACAGATTCTGAGTCTAGCTCTGCTCTTTCGGGGAGTCAGGTTGGCAGTAGGCTGCTATCATATTTGCTTGATCAAATAGCATCTTTAAAACTAATAAACGAAAGACTTAATAAGGAATTGCAAGAAACAAGGGGTAAGCAGACTAGTTAATTTGGATTAATTGACTAAAGGCTTTATTTTTCTAATATATTTAAAATTATCTAATTATTAATTTCTAGATGATGTCATATTGTTTTTTACTAACTTTATTCCAGCTCTAATTAATTGCCTTTCTAGTGAAAGAAATTCAGCAAAGCCAATTTCCCTTAAGAATTTCATAGTTAAATAATAAACAACTTGGTAATTGGCTTATTGTTACTTAACCTAGATTCACATTGTATATAATTAGATTTACAATTTTCATCACCACACTGAATTGACATTTATTTTAGCCAACATCAGATCTATAGGTATTTTTATACATTTTTTACAAATAAATTTTAAATTGTAGAAGTTATATGCTAAAATCAGGTTCAGGTGCCTTTAATAAGTTAATGCCAGGAGTACTTCTCATTGTATATACTAAATTAGATTTTTGGTCAGATATGCCTTAGCATAATAATGCAACATATTTTATATAAAAGATAATAAATTTTACATTAGTTAAATATATTCCAGTAAAGTTTTAAGACAGTTGTATGTTTTTCATCTCAGTTCAGCCTTAACACCTACAAAATGAGGTCATATTATGGTAAAAATAATATGATACTTCAAGACATCCTACACAATGCCTTATGTAGCGAATTAATGACTTGGTTTACATTACTTGTCCTTGAAATGTCAACAGATGTATCAATTTTTATTGAAATTTTTTCTATATTATTTTATAATTCACCTGTCATATAGCAAATATCATGTTTCTCACCTGTCTTATTGGTATTATTTTCTTTGTCAAGGTCTCTTATATTATGTGTATCAAAATTCATCATAGGCTTACAGCTTATTGTGACGAGGTCAACAAATCAAGCTTTTTATTAAAACAAGATGAAATATGGATAGGAAATAGTGAATGCTTAATTTCATAAAACGATGAAGTATTTTTAATTTTTCTGGGGAAATGAATGTCTTGTGGGCATAAATTAAGTTTTTGGATATTTTCAGCTGAATTGGACAGTTATCAACCTCAAAACTTTTTCGCAAAAGGTGCAACAAGTGTGGGTGCTGGAGGTATTTACTTTTTTTATATTTTTGAGTATAAACTCAAAATGTCTGTAAAATAATTTACAAAGACATTTTTTTGTATCTACTTCTGTTTATCAAGAATTAGCTGTGCACTGTACATCCGCGTTAATTTAATCGTAGCTTTCAAGTTGTATTTATCTAGTATAGAGAAAACTACTGTGTAATTTCACTGATAGGAAACTTTCTTCTTTTTTCACGTACGACGTCTCAACTAAATCCTAGTTATTTTAAAACTATTTAGTAGCAATACCTGATGAAGAGATTTAATTATTTGCATTTACCCATTTATTGTACTTATGGTATTATAATAAAATGTACATTATATTTTTTGCTTAACATTTTGGTTTTAGCTTACCGTTAAGTATTTTTTCGTACCATCCAATCATTTTTACCTAGACAATCTACGGAATATATTATTATAGCACTATAAATACCTATGTATATATAAATATATAGGCACTAAGTAAGATTGCACGTTTCGTTTGACCTATTCTGATAACCCCACCGCTGATATAATCCTTGGATATATGCAAGATTTTACTATCTATACATTATAATATTGTTTCTTAATATTATACCTACTTACTTTGTTTTCTTTCTCATAAAGTATAATAATCTACTCTAAATATCTTATTTAGAGTAGATTATTATACTTTATGAGATGTAGATGACTATATTTTATTTTTATAGTAATTGGCAATCGCCCCTTAACACAAGAGTAACTTTTGGCCCAAAATCTGAATCTGACAACCAGTCGGATTCGGATAATTCATTTGTATTTGATAGCTCAGGGGCCCGACTACAACCTCATTGTAGTTTCTATAATATTGTTTCTACATCACTTTGGTAATCTATCTGGTAACACTACATACCTACCGTTTGGACGTTTTGAAGTGCAGTCGATATTCAATCTGTACTGAATTTGTAATATTTCTGTTGCTAAATTATCAGATATTTTAGAAGCGATTCTTATTAAATTCTTGCCTCCGTTATCCTCTGGACACGAGGTTGACATTAGCTAAATGTGAATATTTTTAGGTTGTTGTTTAAGTTTAAGCTTCGCGACGTCGCTGGTATGGCTCGTAGTGTAAATAATAACAATTGCACATTAGGTGGATTATCTGCAGATCATCGATAAAACTGTTAACGCGAAGTAAACCAGTGTTACAGTTAATACGAAAATCCGCTTTATAATACCGTCGTGTTCTCATTAATCGCATAATTAAACAGCCTTACTTATAGTGCGTGTGAAAATATTCTTTCACTAATGACCAGACTACCCAACAACTACAACTTACATAATTATTTTTATTTTAAATTATGATGCGCTCCCTCATTTCCATTCCATTAATTTCGTTTGTTAAGTACTTTACAGACATTCTCTATAATAAAATGTTAAGTTTGATTCGAAAAAATGTGCTTAAAAGCTGCGATATTATATATTTTAGGATAGGGATGAATCCGATACCGATACCGATATATCGGCGATACTTTGGGTTGGCCGATAAATCGGCATCGGCGATATTTTTATTGCCGATACAACGATACATCTGAGAGATTATTTTCCACCGCAGGTCTTATACAGACAGACTTCCGAATTCAGCTTTCTCCGCAAAACTTGAGGATGCTCGGTTTTTTAAAAAAAAATCTTGTTAATTTTAATTATTAACAGTTATTGATTTTATTTTAATTATTACACTTAATTCTTAATTTTAATAGCTAAACCTTGAATCTCATTCTGTCTGTATCTGTTTTTATTTTTTAATAGAAATTAAAAACTTTAACCAGACTTGTGTTTCATATAATATTTTACCTTAATTTTAATTCACTAAGAGTTTGTATCGGTATCAGTATCGACGATATTTTTATAAGAGTATCGTATCGGCAAAAAGGCATATCGATGCATCCCTATTTTAGGATAACTTGATTTACTTTGAGTGAAATAACACAATAGACGCACTGACATACCTCGCTTTTTTTATTATCTAAAATCTTAAAATAAAATTCTAGAAAAGCTGAGTGAATGTCATTGAAGCGACTGAAATTCGGTTGTCTAATATATTGTGGCAAGTTTCCTATAAAATATGCATTTCATTGCCACTGTTTAGTGACGCGGATGAATTTATCCTGCACAGCTTGTTCTTAAATATTTCCTTAACGGTGCATCCCCTCCGCAGTTAACTTTTGTGGAGAAACAGGCATTAGGTAACTATCCGTAACTTTTGTGGTTACTTGTTACTATTTGCTGATTGTTACTCATCGCATACATACCAATAATATAAAATGACAAAGAATAACTTTCGGAAACAATTGACTAGCACGACAATCGACATATGTTCTTCAACTTTACAGGTAACATCTAACAATGTTATCGATTGTTAAAGAATGTTCTGGGCAACGTTGCTTAACATATACTAACAATAAATAACTTTGCTGTCGGATGTTGCTAACACTTGAAACGTTGATCTACAAAAAGTAACCGCGTGTGTGGATGCACAGTAGCTATTAACTACTAATTAAATTAGCCAAGTATATATCTTGGGAAATTTCTTGGCGAAATAATCCCTTTAAAACAATAAAATTAAATACATTCTTCTTCCTTTCTCGGTGTTAAATTCTAAAAACTGAAATTCCAAATGAACAAGAAAATTGGTGAACGATGAAAAGTTTTGTGTACAAAATATTATCGTAATGTTTCAGGTGGGCAGTATTCGCCGGGCTATCTGACAGAGTTGGTACGGGAGATAAGAGATGCGACGCGCATCAGAGAGGAGGCAATGTATGCGCGCTTGCGCACACTGGTGCTTGATAGAATTGATGTAAGTGATATTAGATATTATTATTTATTATGTGTGCATCTTTTTATTGGTGTTACCCAGACACCAAACGAGGCGTGTTAAACTTTTGATTCGTGTATGAGCTATCGTAGCATCCAAACAGGTAAAAAATAATGTTTTTTTTTAAAAAGGTAACTTGATCGATATTTCTTAGTTATATTTTTAATAGGAATATAAATGACCTTTGGGTGTGTATCCTAAAAGAGCGCAGACAACAAAAGCCATGGACATCGTCTTAAATCTATTCAGATCTATTCATTCTATTTACATAATTACGCATTTAAAAAGTTATTATTTGACTTTGCTCCTAAATGAACATTGGCGATGCTCCAAGTATACATCTGCGTACCTTAATTTTGTTACAGTCGACACTAAAAACTAAAGTAATGAGATTATTCGGTTATTAGAAATTTATTTAAATATTAAAAAAAAATCAATGAAAAAAGCCACTTTTAGCCCAGTTTCTGGTTCTTGAATTATCAAGCATCGGATTTTAAAAATAAGGCGGATCATGCATGAGAAAGACGATCAGTGGCACAGACGAAAAACTTTATCTGCCCCATAATTTCTCTGGTTACTTGATTTGAAGTTTTTTCGGCTACAATAGCTACTGTAATGAACCAACATATTTTAATTATTCGGCACAGTGTTCTCAACAAAAACATCATTATTGTTATGAAATATAAACAAAAAGCCTTTCGGTGAGACTACTTTCTCGATATCTCATCAATCACAATTTACACAGTAGAAAAGGTAACTTTCTCACCTATTAAATTTTGTTACGTAGTTTCTTCAAAGAAAAGTAGTCGTAACTTATATTTATTCTCAGTTGTCCATATAGCATATCACTGTATCAGTCGTTCGCGTTTTTTTATCCGTATGGCATTTTAACATTATAGTTGTAAAAATATTGATAAAAGTAAAGGTTATTTTTGTAATACTCTACTTATTCATATTTTTATTTTATTCTAATATGTGAATTCCCGTAACCCCTAGTGGAGCATGGGGCAGACACTTTTCTGTATCAGCCTTCTGTGCCTACGAAACCGAAAAATTTACCTGTGGTCATAGATCAGACAATGATAAGTACATTTTTGCTCAGTTTGACTTATTAATATATGTATAATCGCCAAAAAATGCCCTTTCATTTGGTCATATCAGGATAACTACATACAAAATATAACTGTTGTATTGAATGCTAATCAGATAATTTTTTTTCATATATCGAGTGTTTCATATTTTAATAGTGTCTTCAAAATTTCTTAATAATTTAATTGCTTGTCCTGTAAAGTAATGAAATTGCATTTATCATATTCTGACCTATGGCCACAGAATTTTTTTTTGTGCTGTAAAGGTGCATAATTTTGTAAATAAACAATGAATAAAAGGACGTTGAAATGTGTCCGCTTCGTTTTCCGTAAGCTACAGTCATGTTCTATTAGACTAAGCAATGAAGAAGCTATTCAGGGCATCTCTAATCATCGTTCACTTTGTTTTGTTGTAATATCGTGACCGTAATATCGTCGATAGAGAAAGCGAGCGTTACGCTCTCATTTTACTTTCAGTCATTTATTTACACAAATCCATACAGCGATTAATTAAAGTATTGTATATACAAGATTTAAGTTTAAAATAATGGGTTTAAACGTAGAAAAAATATATAAGAGCATTGAAAACAGACTAATTTATAAAGATGAAAAGAGCGTAAAGTGAATCTTATATGTCTATTCAATGAACATCTGCCCGAATGTTTTAAAACTAGAATCGTTATTCGAATGGTAGCTTACGATTTAAAAAATCTCTCGTCATCTTCGATAATCAGACAGTAGACAACAAAAATCTATACATTTTAAAGTTTTAAATATGTTAAGTGCAACCTTGCAACGTCGCATGTGGGAAGAAACGATATTTTATTGAGTGATCTACATAACGAGGTATCACCTACACGTATCCACTGATTTTATTTTTGTGTTTTTAATAGATATAAACGCTCTCTGTTGTACAACATTTTTCGCGTTTCCTTGCTATATGAAATTTTTATTCTGATGTATGTACCTGCCCTTACGTATGGTAAAGGCAGATACAGATACATTTTAGCTTTTGTCCGTCCCTGACAAGTGTCGCCCCCTCGACGGCCAAGGTGTGAGTCACCTGAATCAAAGCTTGCCAAAAACGATAGTCTATAGTTGTGAAGGGTTTTCAGGCCAGCCGCGAGATTCCATTCATACAATAAACAATAGTAAATGAAATTTATAAAATACCAGATCCTTGCCAGATTCAACAGAGTTGCATGATCATCATTGAGAGTGAGATCTCTCCCACGTGTCTCTGGTCACTTACTAAACCTTTCCTATGCCTATACAGTTTTTAACTGTTTTCGAAGCGATATTAATATCTGTTTTATGTTAAATGCCGAGGATTTTAAGAAAACAAATAAATTTGAAATACAAACATTTTTATCAGCAATATTGTTATCGCACCGACGTTTAGAATCTGATAAGATAATTTTTGTACTAATCATACTAATTTTAAGCTTATTATTTCGCAAGGTATATTTATGAAATATTATATTTTTTAATATATCACAATGAAAGTGACCCTGAGGGTTATCCCTATGAATTACTGCATTATTTATGAGTGTTAGTAAGTAATGCACTGCTGCAACTTTTCTTTAAATTTAATTAACTAGATTTAATGATGCACCAAATTCTTTCAGTCGTTATACAAAAGTACAACGTCCAAGCTCAGTTATTTTCTTAAACAAAAGTATCTGACTCAAATGAAAAGCAATAGAAAATATTACATAATAAATCCTCAAGATGTAAGTTATTCATGTGTTTACTTATTTTTCCTTACAGAGCGGGTCAGCGTCAGCTACGTCTGAATCAAAAGTTGCTGAACGAAATCTTGATGAAATCAAGGTATGTGGTTTATGAGAAAAGCGCCATCTCTTAACTATATATGAAACTATCATAAAAGATGTTGTCAGTCGAGATTGCATATTAATTGTAACCTTTTTGGTTCACGTCGTTATAGTTTATGGTCTGCTGTAATAGCACCAGGTGGAGCTAGTTACAATTTTGTTTTATAAGTTTAAGAGGTTTCGGGATGGTTTTTGTACAATGAATTGTTCAATGTTTGATATTACAATATTTATATAAAGAGTACGCGAAACGTATTTTAATGTATACAAATACAAATATAATTTCACAAAAAAATAACTAGAAATTTACAAAAGTAGCGCCATCTAGCGAAATTTGAGTTTTATGGGACCGGATCGAACCACCTTAATTTAAATTAAAAAAAGAAACAACACAATTAGTAACATCTATTTTATACATATAATGTACATAGTATAAAACAATGTCGCTTTTTCTTTCCCTATATCCCTTTATATGCTTAAATATTTAAAACTACGCAACGGATTTTGATGCGGTTTTTTTAATAGATAGAGTGATTGAAGAGGAAGGTTTTATATATGTTTTATACCCGTGCAAAGCCGGGGCGGGTCGCTAGTAATGTTTAAAATAGTAATATATACTAGTGGATCTCGCGAACTTCGTATCGCTTCAAGTTCCGAATAATAAGGTGACTAACCTAAAACGTTACTCTATTGAAAATGTATGGGGTAACGAATTTTCTTCATAAATATTTTCATTTATTCTGCTATTCTCGGATTAGATGAATCCAACAAATCAGAGATTATCAAAATCGGTCCTTTCGTTCTTAAGTTATAAAATAGTGTGAAAAACCTGACTTTGTTTTAAGTATATATTATATAGAACATTAGGTATATTCAGCATTATTAACGTAATTAATAAAGCAACCTGGCTGAGTATTTTGGATGTTCTTCTGCGACTTACCTTTTACAATAACGTTAAATAATAGCCGTGTTTAATAAGTTTATCGCCTTATAAAGCCTATTTTAGTTTTGGAATAATAAAACTTGAATTAAGTAGGCATTGTTACTTAAAAATATACAGTTTAAATAACATAAAATACACATACTTTAAACTATTTCGTCTTATTTTAAAGATTTTTTCTCCTTGGTTCACGCAAAATCTTACGAGGCGATTTCCATGAATTTGTATTAATATTTAACGAATTAATCTCTATAAATTATAACAAATGTTTATCTTTATTATACCTAGTTCAAAATTTAATTTTAGAAGCAAAGCTAAAAATACCTTTATTATCACGTAGCAAGAATACAAAAAACATTGTTACAGACCGATGTTTCCATTTTTCTTATAGCTGTTGTATTTGCGTAGCGTTGGGTGGTCCGCGAAGGGCCCTCCACTCGTCTTCACGTCATACACCTCTGTTTGTTTGTTCGCGAAACACCCACAACCCGTGACTGCGCTAAATCTTGTCAAATTCTATTTATTTTTTCACACTACGTGTCAGACTTAATCCAATTAGTATCTGTGTTTATTATAAAAAATTAAAGATCTACTTTTTTAAAATTTAATACATATTTAATAATTATAACTGTCTGTCCATGGCCCATATGGCAGTCTATGTCCCTCAAGAAAGTTGCCATCAGTGAAAGAAGTTTTTAAAAACCACTCGGTCGGTCTAGTTGTTTTCGTTAATTCATTGCAAACAAAAATATAAATATTTTTCTCTTTATAATATTAATTTTTTGAAAATTTAATAATCTGAAAGTTTGGATCAAAGTAATATTGAATCTTATTTTACCTACTCATAGTTGCCAATATGAAATAAGAGATCGTCCATTAATCACCTGATATTTTTAGCTACTTCTTAACCCCCTCCCCTCTCTGGTGATATGTGGTGAGGTTTTAAGCTACTCCTCTCGCCTACCCAAAATCAGGTGTATTTATTTGGCATTTTATTAATTAAGCATGGTGATAAAGATGTCCAGATAAACATTAAGGTTGCAGGTTAAATGAAAGGTTGCAACGAATAATCTTAACAAAAAAACTTCGATTTGTAGCTCTTAAACTACTGAACAGATTTGATGGGACCAAACGTGAAGCCAGCATTCAAACAAAAAAATAATCATCAAAATTGGTTCACCCAGTCGAAAGTTCCGAGGTGACAAATCTAAAAAAAAACATACGCGTCAAATTGAGAATCTCCTCCTTTTTAAAAGTCGGTTAAAAATAATTACACGTGATATCTCATCGCTCCCCTCTCCTCTCCTTGTGATATTTCGTGAATTTTTTGATGATTAATGAACGTTTAAACTAAGTTTATGTAATTTTCTTTCAGCAATATGTAGAGAAATACCGTATTAGGTTATCGCAAAACAAACGATACTTTTTTAAACCATCGAGAATTTACTTTAGAGTTAATCATCATAACTTTACTGTGTCATTTATAAGGTTTTAGTTTATGTTTAGTATATATTTTTAAGTTATTATTATTTATTTATATTAATTTCTAAAATTTGGCTTACTAAGACTACTTCTAGCCTAAGTTATTCCTTATTACATCAACTATCTGCCAGGGAAAGTCCCGCCAAAATTGGTCCAGCCAGTTTCAGAGATTAGCCGGAACGAACAGACAGATAGACAAAAATTGTAAAAAAATAATGTTATTTTGGTTCATACCTACCGTGTATACATCCATATGCGTTTAGTAAAAAGCGGTTAATATTGCAAACATACACTCCAATTTTATTTATCTGTTTCTAAATTTGCCATAAAATCTATGAGTAACTTAACTTTACCCCTAAAATGTTTGTAATAACTGTGATATTAATAAATACATGACAGCAATATCTATTCTACATTCCATAGAAATCACTAATTTAGCATTACAAAAGACATCGGTATTCATAGATACATTTCTCAACAATGCAAGCCCCGTAGGTATTTTGTGTTGCAGCATTTGTCAAAGTAAATAAACAGTCGGGGGTTTGGTACCAGCTCGCGAACTAGGGATTATAAAATCAGCGTAGAGTCGCTAAAGAGCGGAACGCATCGATTCACCTAAATGCGAGGGCATTCGTACGTTCGGCTGCCTTTTGTGGCCTCCGGTTACACCGTAGCGTGTTTTTTGAAAGTGCTTGTAAGAACACATAACAGCTGATATTGTTACATGAAATGATTAAATTCAGTTAGCAATAGTGTTCGGTCTCTAATCTCTAGACTTTGGGATACTTGCCTTGGTTTGTAATATACTATGTTAAATATATGGGTGGTTTTAGCACTTGATTATAACTTTATGTGCGTCCAAAATTGCCTCAATGCCATATTATAATCCGTTTGAATATGAGCTTGGACTGGCGTTGGTTTGAAGTTTGAAGAATTTCTATTGAATCCTTTTTTTACTGATGGAGGTTTCCGTCAACTTTTTATTTCTTTGCAAGCATTCGAGTTTAAGTTAAGCTGGATATTATAGAATAGTTTTTGTCAATTGTAAAAATTTAAAAAGGGCAAGTATCCGTAACAGAAACACTATTTTTGTGTATTATTTTTTATACACATTCTAAATAATTATTGGTACACATTTTTCAATTAAAAAGCTTAAATGAAATGCGGGGCAACTGTTCGGCTTTTACCTTTTACATAGTTATTATGAGTTTTTTAACAAATTAATAATTGAATAAAATTAGAAAGTTGAGATTGTCAGGGTAAAGTTGAAGTTACATGCCGGTGTAATGCCATCCGTCGGTGTTTTGTAGTTCTCCCTACACGGGGCATTTGAAATATGAACGGGTGCGTACTGGGAGGGGCGTTGTGTAAATATTGGCAGATGTGAGTGGATGCAGCGCGGCGCCACCCTGTGTGACGTCACCGCAACCCGCGCTGATTTGACGTTCGCCGTTCGATGTTTGAATCGTGTTACGTAGTAGTATTATTCACGAAATATTTTATACCATGTATTTTGGTAAAAGCTTGAACAGAACACTTCAGCAGGAAACATTTTATAAAGTTATATACCTAGTCCAAATCAGAAGAAGAACATAAACTATTCTATTGCTAAAATGAGTTCCAATTACAGACTTTATAAAGTTATTAATTACTGTTTTTCTTTTATTTCTAAATAAGCTGTACCCTTGAATTTTTTACTAACCTTTAAAAATATACACGTCATATATACGTGAAACTTGTTATAACATTAGAAAATCACATTTCAATCGGTTGAGTCGTCTAATATTAGCGAGAACAAACATGTCTTCTCTAGGATTTTGTTATTCGTTAAATGGTTTATTTATAGTTTTTCTTATCAACCTACTCACCAATAACTAAGATCATTCTTGCAAATTAGTTTTATTAACTTAGTTCTTCAACTTAGTTTTTATCTAGAGTCTATATTAGGAAATGAATCCCTATTTCTCTTGGTCACAGAATTACGCGTGAATGACTGGACCAATATCGCCAATTATTTATTTGTTGTCTTTGTTATAGTCAGGAGAAGGTTCTTATGAAAGAACAATTTAAGAAAACTTTTCTAATGCAACCTTAAAGCGTTTAACATAACTGTCGGTTGTTTAAATGTTTTACTGTCATAATTTATCATTTCTTAGTACATATTTCGTTCGCTATATTTTTAAATCGAATTCATAGTTAAGACATTACACCGTCTGTCGGGTCAGCTAGTAAAATATATCATGTACACTAGAATGTGTACCTTTATTTAATGTTGATGGTTAACAATAAAGAACTTTAAATTTAAAAATTAAATTAAATTAGTAAAATATCCCAATAAGAACCAGAGGCTAAAATTACCCGTAGCTACATACCAACAAGATTTTCTCATGTACACCATCTACGCGTGGGTGAAGCGTATGCGCATATAATTAGCGAGTCGAGCGCAACGGGCGTAATAGGTTAATTGACGTGCAAAAACGCGTAGGTAACACGCTTAGCACCTGATACGTGCGCTAAGTATGGTTACCGGTATGTTTTTTATCACAGATTTTATATTTAGAGGTACAAAAGGTACCTATATATCAAAACCAGTGTAGTTCAAATACTGGCTGGAAATAACTTTTACATATCTTTTTCGCCTTTTCCACTTTCATTACAAAATATGTGTTAAATAAAAGTACCTATTCTGCCTTCATTGCCTTTTTTATATGTTAGCGGAAATATGATGGTTTTTTTTTAATCGGATAGGAGGCAAACGGGCAGGAGGCTCACTTACGAGAAATAATCCGCCGCCCATGTACACCCTCAATGCCTGTTGAGCCACGGGTGCGTTGCCGACCTTTTAAATAGTTTTTAAATAATGGTGAGACATCACCGCCGCCCATAGGCTAGGCAGTAGTGCATCAGCATAAGCTTCAGCGTGGCTCACACGTGGTCACGGTAGCGTACAAGACAAAACCTACCTCTCAGGTCATAACTTAGATATATTTCGTTTCAGGGGTTGGATTATTTTGTAGAAAATAAAGTTGTGTAAAAAAGTCAAATTTCAGAAAAGAAACAGTTTTTAACAAATAAAAAAAGTAAAAATATATTTAATTAACTTAATATTAAAAAGAGAAATGTTTGTTATTTTAATGCATTTTTTAATTAAAAAACCCAAAAGCTACAGGTTCGAGTTTATTTTTAAAAAATTACGGAAAAATGTTTATAAAGATGATTCGTTTTCTGATACATTTTCTATGGAGTGAAGGTGACACGTTATTATTCAGAACTCTTATGAGATCGAAGTTCGCGGGGTAGTTAAAAGCTTACTAGATTTCTCATACACATCGCGCCTTGTTAAGTATTAATGTCGCAAGTTAGGTAATGTAATGCAAATAGACATAAACAGGTTCATAAGCGGAATATAATTGTTAGCTGACTTTCGCGTACACGTAAAGTAATTAATAGTTTGAGAACGAGCTTTCGTAGAGAAAGACAATTTCTCTGACGGACGTGACTCGTTTTGAGTGATCATAAATATGTGCATTATTGTATCTGATATTAGTATTTACATTTACGCTCTATCTTTTAAAATAAGAGGCCTTATGGCTAAGCGGTCTTTTAAGCGTACCGCGAAGGCTGAGGTATCGGGTCCGATCCCCGGTCCCGAATACAATTTATAATTTAATTGGTATTTGATCTCTGGTAGGGCTGCCACTTGCTGGACAGTCTCATTAGTGACTAAAAAAACAAAAATAATTGCCTGGAAGAGATCGCTAATTAGCGATAAGACCGCCCGTTGCACTCCATTGCACTCCATTGCAACAAAGTGTTTCAAAATAAATAAATAAATAAGATGTTTTGTCTACAACAGTTGAACTGTTGCGGTAACAACGAGCTTAAAGGCTGAACCGCTCAACGTTATTTTCACTATTCGATATTGGTTTATCCATTTGTTGCTCTTCTTGTCGGATATTTTGGATCCTAGCTATAAAAGCATTTGTTCTCATTTTATTATTAAATATTATATAATGTGCTCTTGTTAAATTGCTCTATTAAATAGATGTATTAGAAACGGTTGTTTCGAGGGGAAATTTCTGTATAAGTGAAATATGATAGGTGTTAAGTGCACGGTCAGCGTTTCGTGTTCGCGAATATTTTAGTCGAAATAACGGCTTTGCACTCGTGACTGCAGATGCTGTAACTTGGCTCTACCTACGAATCATTATTTCTAACTAATGCCTAGGCTGGGCCTACTCTAAAACGCCTTACTCCTTACTCTATCTGGTGTAAGGATAAACAGTGGTATTTTTTTGTAAGATGCCAATCACTCAAGCTAACTCACTTTTGCATTCATTCAGTTTTTTTTATAATTGGGACAACTCACATAAATTGCTCTGATCCCAAAGTAATTAGCTGAAGCACTTGTGCTATGGTAGTCAGAAACAATGACGGTACTTCAATAAATACATATACCTATCAGTTTATAAACAACCAAGACTGCGAAGCAAACATTTGCTCATCACACAAATAAATGCACCTACCGGGATTCGAACCCGCAGCACTACCTATTGCGTCAACCGGCCGTCAAGTTAAGCTATCGTATTGTTGGAGAAATTCTAAATTACCTATTAGTAAGGTGGTTGGATTCTGAAAAGGAAAGTGCTTCATTATACTGGGACGGAAGGATAGATTTTAATATTTTCTAATATTTTAACAATATTTATTGATCAAATTATTTTGTATTTAATGATATTCGAAAGTATAGTAACTTAACGCATTTAGACTACGAATCAGGGAACTACTGATAGTAGGAATTACGATTTTTATATTGAATCCTAGAATATATTGAGAATAATGAGAGAATACAATTAAGTTATGTATTACCACGCGTTGGTTACAGGCCTCTCTGCGGGCGTCGGAAGCGGACAAGCGCTGCATGATGGATCGCATTAACAAATTGGAAGACGAATTGAGACATCTGAGACTGACTAATGGGTAATTGTAGGAACATTTCATATATTAAATTTAAAATAAAGATAGTAAAAAAATTAATATATGTACCTACCATCCTTACTTTAATATTATAAATGCGAAAGTAACTCTGTCTGTTGCGCTATCACGCCAAAGCTACCGGACCTATTTAAATGAAATTTGGTACACAGATAGCCTGAGAAAGGACATAGGCTACTTTAAAAAAGGGTTAAAAGGGGGGATGAAAAGTTGTATGGAAGTATCATTTTTAGAGCTAAAAGCTTGAAAATTATTTTTTAGGTTGTTGATTCGATATAAATAAATATGAGCTATATAACATCACGCTACGACAAAGTTAACGCGGGTAAAACCGCTGGGCACAACTAGTTCATTATAATTTAAAACACCTCAATAAACCTTTTTTTTTTGAATGTTTGTAAAATGAGTGATTATGAAAAAGAGGATTTATTATCATTTATTATCATTATATGTGAAACCAATCAAGAAGTATGTACGTTTAAGTTTTATAATACAAATAAAAACTAGTTCATCAAATCGTTTCACAAATGACGGACAAATTATGTGAAAACTTTTGATGTCGATTAAAAGCTCCATCATCGCAATTCTTGCCTATATCGAATTACCTATATCGAAATAAAACAGTTGAACGTTTTCTTAATAATATCACTATTAAAAGCAGAAATTGTCTTAGATTGGAGACTGACAATAGAATTTCAAATGGGACTGGTGAAGATGAGAGCGAACGGGTGCGTCTGCGCAAAGAAGTTTCGGAATTGCGCAAAGGGAAGCAAAACGCTGACGAACGCGTTCTCAAGTGAGTATTTCAATGAATTACAAACATATTTTGTCAAAATTTAAAATAGATGTAATGGCAGATTTAAACAGGGTCAGTAGCTGTCGTCAGTGCTGGCGCCGAAAACTGACTCATACGATTTACACGCAGTCAGTATTTCGTATTGTATTGAAGTCTTTACTGACGCGACAGTGCTATACTGACTTGAAATCAATTTACACGATGGCAGTGCCAGGTCAACACTGACTCGGCAGTGCAATGACGTTAGTTACTGACTCAATGTAAATCTGCCTTAACATTTTAATTTTGTCTCATAAGCGGTTAAATTGATTTTGATGAAAGAATTCGATCATTGTGAGTTGAAGTCACGAATACACAAATGTAAAATTTGCGTCTGAAGTAGCAATTAATATAAGTCAAAAGAATTCTAGTCGAAATTCATAGATCGCACCTTAGCATTACATTTCATACTTACAGTAGGTATATACGAATAAATATATTTCATATACTTATACCGTACCATGCCAAGTAAAAAAAATATTTATAAATTTAAAAATAAGTCAAATAAAAATTTACTTCGAAAATATAGAAGGAAAGTCGCAACTATGATTCTGAGCGTAAAACTTGTCAGTTAAAAAGTGATCCATTACTTAGACAGACTTTCATTAAATGTGGTTCATCAGAGTATATAAAACACACACTTCGCATCTGTAATGTGTTAAGAAATATATAAAATTAATTTTAAAGGTTCCTTGTTTATCTGCTTTTAGATTCTGTGTTGCTAGCTTTTTTAGTTATACATAAGTACACACTTTTTGATATGTTTAATCTCTACATATGATAACTATTACAGCCAGAATAATTATATTAGAAATCTATTTGTTTTCAATAATAAATTAGATCATAAAAGCATTTCGCACAAAAGACAGTTCTTGGTGATTTAGACGGGAAGCGGAAGTATGACAATACATTACTGATAATGTGCGGAACGCTTAGTAAATTTTTTTTCTATTTCACAGCTTAATACAAACATATCTTAACCGCATGCTTTTTTATTTCTTTTGCACTGCACCTTACTGAGATATTTTTACTATATTTCAAGGCTAACCTCACTTCCAGACTAGAGCGTATTATCACACAGTTGCGGTCCAAATGCAACGGCATTTTGAATGGACCAGAATCGATACCCAGCGATCAAGATGACTTGCACCCGCGCCGCACTAGCGTCAATTCTACGTTCATATGCGGGCCCGTTACGGACTTGTAGCGAACGGAATTTGGCCACTTTGCCGTCAATATTATTGCTGATTTTATTCAGTCTGCATATTATAGACTTTTCTTGAACAAGCAATAATCTATCGTGTTATTGATAAAAACTCATAATTAATTTATTTTAGTTAAAACTCTTTCTAATTACGAACAAATTTCGGAAAGAGGTAAACTGTCACGCTCACTAAAATGAACCCCTTTATAAAACATATTTCTCCGATTAGATATGTTACCACTGAATTAGTAAAAAAATTTAATCCCCGTACATATTAATAGAACGTAATTTACAATTTTCTTTCTAAAAATAAAGTAGCTTAGTGCGTGACTGTGTAACTAAAATGGGTTTATTACGAGTTATTAACCCTCTTACTTATAAAAGTTGTTTAACTTTAATCAATGTGTTAAATACTCTTCCATTTTGCAAATCTTTTGAAATGATAAAATTTGAACAACTTTTATGAGTAAATAACTTGTGATTGAGTAACTTTTATGAATGTCGAAAAGAATTGAATTTTCAAAATGTGGTTGGAGAAGACAATTTTAAGAAATTAATTAGTTAATTTTTTTGTGATGTTTGTATTTCAGTTAATTTTGTAGTAGTAAGGTGAAAATGTGTGGTAGGTAAATTCGTGTTGAAAAATTATCTTCATGTTGCTTTTGGGAACGTGAACGTAAAATATGAAATAGATTTTTGTTGAAAATTCGTTCGAAGACATATCGGCTATATACAATTTTTTTATATCAGTATAGATCTCCAAGAATTGGAGAGGAATTAAGGCTAATTTTGTTCGAATTATTCTTGACAAAGGCAAAATTACGAAGCCTAATTGAATGTTGCATAATGCGTAAATTTTAACACCTCGTTTGGGTAATTTGTCAGCCTACAATGCTATTTGTTGAGACATTATGTACATAGCTTAAGAGCTAAACGGACTGTTTGCTGAATAATAAAACCGTCACGCAAATATGATGCTTTTAAGTAAATCACTAATTAGTAATTACTTTAAATTCCTACATAGTTATTTCTTTGAATATTGTCTTAATCGTGTATATGTCTAAATGTCAAATGTTCTAAAGTTTTATATGTATTTTCCATAATAAGTAGGGATTCCAAACTGTGTAATTTGAGGAGGAAAAATAGAAAAAATATTAGTTCAGACTTTTTAATTAGTTCCACATGATTTTTTAATGATCAATATTAATCTATAGCATCAAACTTTTTTATTGAATATATTTTTGCGTTATATGTAATTGACAAGTATTTATAATCAGCAATCTCTCGGGCTATAGTTTATATATCGGCGACACATGGATTGTTGATATTTGCAATTTTCAAGCAATTGCCTTTGACACCTTGCCTTGGTTTGTAATGCCGCTGTGACCTCTGTCAATGTTTTCCTAAGACCTCAGTTTCAATGAGAATGCAATATATTTTACATAATAGAAGATGATAACCAAGTATCGTTATTTTTTTTAAATGTATTTATTTATTTATTAACATTTCGTTGCAATAAACAATAGGATACAGATAATAACTTAAGCTAATTGGAGTGCAACGGGCGGCCTTATCGCTAATCAGCGATCTCTTCCAGGCAACCCAACAAGGAAAATAAAAAAGTAATGAAGGGAGAGTGCATGAAAATCTTTGAATTTCTTTTCCAAATCTTTTGTTAATGTGCTTTTTCGTGAAGTCAAACTTGTACTTTAGTCTACACAACCATTCGTGTTTCGTTTTACGTAATATATCTACTTACATAGAAAAATTCTCTCATCCATCTGCTTCCCTTAAATACATTGTTAAACTTTGTTGGTCAAGTTTGTGGGTTGTGAATGTTACGTCGCATTTTTGTAAGGTTTTGATGACTTAATGACATCAGTTCACGTTACAAGATTTATAATTTGAAGCGAATATATTGTAGTGGCTTGTAATACAAAATTGATATAAGAAAGATAAATTATTGGTTCTTATGTTATAAAAATCTTTTGTCTGGAAATGATAACTTAAAAGGTTTTTTCACAACCGTTCGCGTTCCCAAAGTGATAATTGATTGATTGCCTCTACATCAAGCTTACGTCATACTAGTTAATACGGACGATACAAAAATACGGCACGTTTGTCGTATGATTGTTATACAACCTGTGAGAAATACTATGGGTTTAATGTTCTTTTTGTTTGGGCTGTTGACTGACAACTTGCCTCTTTGACTATGTATAGTTCTTTCGTGTAGTTGAAATTATTCAGTATTCATACTCAAAAGGTTTCTTTAATGGAAATATTTTTTATACTTTTTCTAGATAGGTACACACTAGGTTCTGGGTGTAATAATTAAGATATAAAAAATGTAATAAACGTGTTTAGATCATGGTGAAGTAATCGTGATGATCTAAATTGATGAAGATTTTGAATTATTAAATTAACTTAAATATGTTATTAAATTAATGTCGTTGTGTCGATTTTTTCTAGTATGATGAATGGTTTTTCTGATTTGATGAAACAGTAAATTATAATATTAGGTCATTACATATGAAATTGGCGTTTTGTATGGAAAAAGTAAAACCACAAAAAAAGAATATATTAAGTAAATCGACGTATGTAAGTACCTACTTATATTTACTATGCAATTACGCTATTTTATAAGCAGTTCATTGATTCTGAAATCCATGAAAATATGAAAATCTAAATTGTGCATAAACAGTTGAATCACTAAATTCAAAACACAAATAAATAAGCCTAAATTTGAAATTTATTTTCATTTTGAATTCCTACCAAATCTTAGATATTTGAGATCAGTTGCCAGTTCAATAAAACGCCAATTTCATATGTAATAACCTAATATTATTTGGTCATTGTACTTAGAAAACTTGACTGTATGTATTTAACGATTTTAAGTAGAGGCTCAAAATAATAGAAGAGTGCTCTCTAATATATATAGACAACGGTAGGTACCAATTCTTATGTACAAGAAAAGCTGTCTTAACTTGACCAAACTAAACTTCTCTAATTTAAATTTAGTGATTTCATTTCTGTCTATTATAGGACAAATTTATTTTGACATAACCACATTACTTTAGTATAATATGTGTACATAAGAATTGACGCAAATGTCAAACTAATAATTACTCAATGTGAATTATAAATGAAGCAATATAATCGTTCCTATTTTATTAATCACGCATAGCATAGTTCAGTTGTAAAGCTGTATTGTTGAATTTTCATTTTTGTCTACCCTTTAACGCAATACGATCCTCCATTGATTACTAAAACACTAACCACCGAAAAAATGCTTAATTTTATTTATTTTAATACATAAGTGACATACCAAATCATGTAGTTATTAATGTAGGCGTAGTTTAACTAGATTGTAAAGTAGTATTAATGAACACGAATTATCAAATTTATAAAATGCTCAAATAAGGTACTTCTATCTTTGTTACGCTGCACAAAGGGCCTAGTGCGATAATGCGATTCGCTTTACTAACAGAAAATTGTGTTTCATGACTCCGTAATTCAAATAGTGCCAAATTATACAGTCGCTAAAAAATGCTTTGTACGGAATTATCATATTTAAGTATAATATTGTTTTTTTTATTTACGTCCGACGCTACACAAGGTGCTAACGCCATACGCCGTTGAATTAAGGAAATAATGGTGCGTATTGTATATAACACGTTTAATATATTTGTCTTTCTTTCACGATATTTTTTGTTTCAAATTATTTGTGCACATTTTTATAATATATAATCATGTAAACAATAAAGAACAATTCTGTTAAAATTTCAATATTCATTGATTATGTAATTTTGTAAAGCTTACAGCGTTTGCGACTAAAAATGAGACGCTTATAGTCAACAAAATGGCGATTTGTAGAATTAATGTATCTTCTTCTGACAATTCGTGTTTAGATCATAAGATTTTTCACGTTTAGAATATAAATGTTGGTGCCTTACATGAAAATATTGTCCGCCCGAATAATTGTCTGTTGTTAAATTTGTGCCATTCTTTTTATTTATCGCTTCGTTATTTATGTCTTATTTAAAAATTAAATTATACCATTTAATTTGACACGTTTTGCTGATGTAATACTCACAAATTTTTGTTTGAAATGTTTATAAGTTGCTTTAATAAATGATAATGATTAAAATTGTCTTTTTTTTGTTCATCCTTTTATGATTTTGAATTTTAGAAACATTGTTTGGTTGTAGGACTAACAATATCGTTAAGTAACATTTCGAGACCCAAATTTAATATAATTTTATTTAACATAAACGATGCAATTATTTTAATTTAACGAGAAAAAATTTCCAACCAAAAACCTCATAGAGTGCATATCATTAAGTTCTGCATTTAAGTTACATCGGCCAGCAGCGAACAGAACTACGCAGGTTTATCTAAGACAGGTATGGTGGTTATGTTATATATCCGAAATATTGCAATAAGTTTTCGGTAAAATAGCTTTTTAATTACTATCGTAAATATTATGTATGTTGCTATGTTGATTGTAGCTTCTGATAATTTTAAGTCAATTTTCTATAAAATATTGTTACCTATTGGTATATAGAGAGAACTCTATATATATCAATTTTCGCTATTTTCTTTCTTATTACTAATGCTTTAGTAATGAGGTTCAATTGAGTTTAACCCTAACCTTGCGAGTGTAATTTAGTTGAGTTCAACAGGGGTATTGTTTCCATTATTTTTGAGCGTTTTCAATAAAAACAGTAAAAGGGCGCCTGGTCACGTGTCTGCCCGTGGCAGTCACGTGGCCCCATCTCGCGGATGGGAACTTCCGTGTCGTCATGTCATAGGTCTGGGAAAACTTGTTAAATTTGTCACTTGCTAATCAGTGATTCATGCCGTAGTTTCACTAAGAACAAATTAAAGTTCCTCATTCAATTTTCGCCTTCAAAATCCGCCTGCACATAAAAACTTATGGCATCTCTAGATGTCTTTGAATGCCATTTTTTATGTTAAAATAGCAAACTTACAGATTTTGTATGCAAAGATGTTTCATATTATCAAAGGGCCAGCAGAATATTTGATGAAGTCTTGACGCTTTTATGTATTAGGAATTTAGGTAGTTGCCCACTTATAATGGAAGATCTGAATCTACATTGTGTTATATTTATTTTATGTAATGTACCTACTTCCACATTTTTATTTCCTAAATATTTTGATATTCAAAATTAATATTATTTTAGTAGGTAAATATTATTTCTGTGATATAATTACCTATATCTGTATGCATTTTTTTTTAGTCATGGCTGATGCTACTAAAAAATACAGCAATAATACGAGAAGTTATCAACATAATTGCTTCTTATGCATAGATAATATTTTAAACCGATTACTAGTATGGGCAGGCTTATAAAATATTAACGCGACCGCAACGCGACAAATTGGGCGCAAATCAATGTCTGATAGAGACGACTCGCGGTGAAAAACTCCACCTCATTACTGAACATGAATTAATCACGGCCGATTCCTTAGTAAGGGATGTGTGTCGATAAACTTATCGATAATATGAATTCCCTAAGGATGTGTATCTATCAACATTCACTTCAACTAAAGAATTTAAAGGAAAAACGCTATTACAATTATATTTGAACGTGATATTGAATCTATCAAAGCATTATTCATTGTTACTTTAGAAATTCTATCATTTAATTATCTTGAACAAACTATCAATTAAATGTGGAAAAACACAATCTTTTTATAAAAATCATAGAATTAGTTCAAATTATCGAATCGCTGCAATCCCTAGCACAATGAATATTGTATATTGCAATTTGAGTAATTTGATTAAGCTCTACCTGCGTGGAAAGTTGTTGAACTATGGATGAGGGCGCGACCATATGATGGATGTCTGAATTTAATTTAATTATAAAATAGATGCATCATTTTACATCATACTTAATAGTAATCATAAACAAGGTTTTATGTCAAAATAAAACAAGTAAATTTAATAATTTAAATTAATTCTATTTCAAGATTCTTTTTTGTTATATTAAGTAATAAAACTTTGTGATATGTACCTACTAGCTGACGCCACGAACTTTACCACATCGAGTTCCGAATAATAACGTGTCACCTAAAACGTTATTCCATAGAAAATGTATGAGGAAATGAATTTTCTTCATAAACATTGCCGTGAATTTTTTTATATTTTAAATACTTAGTCATTCTGCTATTCTCGGTTTAGACGAAACCAACAAATCAGAGATCATCAAAATCGGTCCAGCCGTTCTGAGTTATAGATACATAATAGATAACCCGACTTTTCACACATATCAAATGTATTATTTTTGTTTGAAACATATTGAACTGTCAACGTTGCAAGATTTACATACACACAAGTAAGGTTATAAAAGTTGTTAAAATGCTATCTAAGCTGATGGGCAAAAATAATAAATATCAGGCGATTCAGGTATAGTGTGATGTCATTATCATTTAAACTAACTTAAACAGCACCTATCAGCCCGCGCACGCTTATTTAATCAATCAAACAGCCCCATAGCGCTTATCACAAAACGCATCCCGACAAATTACATATTAATACTTGCAATACTAAAAAGCTCACGTCAAAATGACAGCTAGCTCCTACCCTCCTAATAAAAAATGCTGATGCTAGCGGAAGTCGGACGTGTGCGGCGAATATGATTATAATTATATTTTTACAAGTATTATTTTAATGTAGGGTTGCGTGGGAGCTGGGGAGGCCCATGTAGGGCATTAAGCGGATGAGCGTAATGCACAGTGTTGCCAGGTGTCTGGACATAATTTGTAACGGACACTCACAAATCAATGACCAAATTTACAGCTTGACGTAACTGATAATTTTATTAATGAATTGCTGGAGTTAAAACGAGTCTTTTTGCACTAAAAGTTAGCTTAAGTTTTTCAGCTTTTAAATGGCACAATACGTATTTTTTTTGTAAATAAACATTGGTGCATGTCTATAGATAGTTACAAAATATTTAATAAATCTTAAATAATTTCTGATCTGCTTTGGTTAAATTCAATACAGACAAATGTTGCTTCGAAAGTCCAACATAAGTCTTTTAAGTAGGTACATTTTTCTAAAAATTAAATGGCTGTTTTTGTTTAGCTGCTAGTTTTTATGAAACTACTTATAGCGGTCGAGCGAATACCGAATACTAAAATAAATTAGATTTTTCATGGGAAATGTATTAATTCGGCCTCTTCAATTTAATCACTAGTTCATTATCCAAGTCCCCAATACAAATAAATCGCAGTTCAATTACACAGCGTGTGACCCTATGGTTATTTTAGATTCGCGTATTGTTCCTTACTGGAACTATATTTGCATCTATAATAACTTAAACCTTATTGCATTTGTAATAAGGGTGAGAGCATTACGTGGAATTGGTCAACCGTATCCTTTGGAGTGGGCACACGGAATAGACACGCGTTTTTGTATTTTTTATTTGGATTTAATTAATTATGATTATGATGCATCACTTTCTTCATATAGCTAGGTTATTTTGTAAGTTTTTTTTACAAAAGATTGGAGCAGACCTGGCTGCAACGGATGTTTTATCACTGTGTAGGACAGCGGCCTCGAAGGTTAGCGATCCTTATGACGAGAGGTTGCCTTAAAGTGATCGGTCGCAAACCTCCCGAAGGAGACGATACCTACTTAAGAAGAATAAAATTTAAATTTAGTTTTCCTTAATTTCTTTAAATACTTAATTTATTTCTTTAAATACTTTTTTTTCATCATTGGATTTTCTAAGGTAAAGGTAGATTCTGTATGTACCTATCCTACCTACGCTACATCATAGCGTAATATTGTGTTTCTACTTGCTTGTCTTTCTCATCTTACCAAGAACTAAGGTATGACAATAAACAATTATTCAAATAAAAATATTGTTATAAAACTAACAAAATATCTTCAAAAATCACAAGCCTACGTGATGTAGAAAAGTTTGGTTTGCCGCGAGATGGCGACCACACACGGAGTGTTTGCTTTGCCCCCGTTTAATTCACCAAATAAACACAAATTAAAGATTTTTTATTGGAGAGGATTGATCTAGTTCCTGGTGAACAACGGACGGACAGATTATGAGTAGATTATAGCACGAGATAAACACTATCTAACGCATTACAGAAAAGGCAAGACGACGTTGTCATATCTTAAAAAATAAATTATGAGAAACAAACAAATCATTTTAAAAAATCCAACCCAATTTTTGTGTCTTAGCTCAATATTACTAGACAGTAATTTATTGATTATTTATCGGCAAGATGTAGATATTTTATAAAACTGAGATAAAATATGTTTACATAAAATAATTGCATAAAAATTCTACCCTTATCACGCCCATAAACCTAAATCGGCACCTCAGTTTTATCTAAATTTTCACTTGATATGACATAGTATTAAGCAGTAGCCGATAGTTTCTTGAATACAAGTTTGAGAGACGCTTAAAAATAAGCAAATTCTTTATTTCAAAAATAAGTATTTCACTAATTTTTTGATGAGTTTTTATTTTTATACAATCGCGATGATGTGGTGCATTTTTAAAGAGTAAACCGAAGCACAAAACTAGTCAATAGTTGAAGGACACTTGTACTCGGGTGGTCCGGTACAGACGCATAGAAAAATTTCTGGAGCCGAATTTCTTATTTAATAATTATAATACTACTTAAATATTTCTACCTTTGTCAATTTAATTTCCTATAATCTTAATAAAACAATCAATAAGGTATTCTTGGCATATTTATGGCGCAGCTTTCATATGGTGAGTAAAAGAATTAAGTTAAAAATATTTTTATAAGGTAAATATAAATAATCTCGTTTAAATTCTTTTAAATTATTTTATTTCACGTGTCTATTGCTTATACAATACTTATGGCAAGAGACATACGGGCTTACTGAAGCCCGAGATTTCGATTGCGCGGGGAAAAACATAGCCTTTGCAAACCCATGAAACCGTCTGTGAAGGCATAATAAGTACCTTGTCTAAGTTATTTAAGCAATATATAATGTAGATGTAAATATAATGTATGTATGTATAATGCCTAGTTAAGTATTCAGATTAAACTTTACTACACAACAGTACCAGTTAGAACAAGTCGCGAGTTTATGATGGTTTTACTGCAAGAGCCACTTAACGGCCGCCATGGCTACCGTGTACTTAACCACCCTCCCCCCGCGTTAATTAGATGCATCCACCCCCATATTACATTCACGTTAATATAATATCTTCAAATGTTGTCTAGTTCTTTCTACTTTCGTTTTTTACATAAATTTTACAGCCACCTACCTGTTCCATAAAACAACTATTTATATTATGAGAAAATTTTCCCTCCCAGAACTAAAGTGACACTTCATGATTTTATTGCTTATAAAACATAATACGCCCTGAGCCACAGAGCAGTGGATTAAGTACATCCCTCGAACCGCAAATTAATTCAGCATTACGACTGCTAAATATTCCAATCTGCCCCGATACAGACTTAAGCCACCAATACGAGGGAATTAGGCATAATAAAGTTCCCAGGAATCCCCTGAGGCGGCCACTTGTCCGGGATTACTTGGCCCATAACGTTTCGCGTGGTCGCGAATTGAACGGTAAACATTGGGTTATATGGCTCTAAGATCAACATCATAGTTTAACTCTAACTTAAATCTTATAATTATTATACAATTGTTAATAATAGAGAAGGTTGATTTTTAAACAGAATATATAGAATATGCTAGAAGTAAAACGTAAAATAAGGTAAACTTGTAATTATAATATTATTTTTCTGATTTCAGAGCTCCTTGCCCACCGTTTTTCAATAATACCATTATCTTAAACGGGTTTTATTACCTCATATTATATAATTACTAAGATTTAATATTATACTTTAATATCTTACTTTTTTATTTCCTAGTATCTTAACACCAAGATTTAAGTAAACGTTAAATGTAGTTTTAGTAACAACTCGAGCCGCTAACCATCTCCATGACAGTTGACCGAAATGGTAAATGACAGTTTAATCAAGATGCTGTCAACACAGTGTCCAAAACACCAAGTCAATTAACTTGACGTTCCAATGGGCTCTGCAATATTATTATTATTATTGTTAGCTTCTGCGGCATGTAATCCAAGCAGAGTGTTCAGGTCTGTGGCATAAGTTTAATTGTTTTTTAAGTACGTACACGCTGTTGATTCTATTGTGACTTGAAAGAGGGTCTATGCTAGTCGCGTGGGAGGATGCCTGAGGAACTATCGCTATTTGCATTATATTGTATCCATATCCAAAACATTTGTGTTTTTCATTACTTTTGTATTAAAATCAAATTAATAACAAAAGAAATTCATAGATTTTGATTAATCGTATGTATGGTAATTGGTCACTGTGTTTTATCTACTTAACATCTTAAACGTGAGCATTGAGGTCACGATTTTTTTACACGAATTAAATAATTTGAATTAGAGGCTACTAAACTACTATATATTATTAAACGCTAAATCGTAAACCAAAAATAGTATTTAAAAATGTTTTTAATATACCTATTGGTTTTGAGATATACCCACGACCTTGTATGACTCAAAATAACATATTTTAAATAATTCGTCATAGTTAACAAATTATTAGACGATTTTAATCTGTTAATCTGTTTCTTAAATTAAACTGAACAAACGAACTTCTCCAAGTTATTACTATTAGTATATACATTTATTCGCCTTGCCAAAGATCTTGAATTACAAAAAACGGGTAACACAAATGAAAAAATGACAAAATATTATTTCGCCCCCACTAAAGTCACGTATTAGAAATGCTATTTCATTATCGTCTGAAAAAGTAAAGGAAACAAGCTCTCAAGGGAAGCTTTCATTACCTGTGCGCTGGCGCACCCTACCTGACCTAGGAAAACATTGTGCGTTGGGATAGAAAGGATATGACAGCATGATCGTGATATCAAAACGTAAGAAATTTCCTCACGACGAAAAATAAAACAGATAAAAAGGTCAAGAAAAGTTTTGTACGCCTTTTTGCCGTTTATGAATTAATTTCAATGATTTGTGCACATTTTTATTACATAATCACTACATAGTATAAAACAAAGTCGCTGTCCCTATATCCCTTTGTATGCTTAAATCTTTAAAACTACGCAACGGATTTCGATGTGGTTTTTTTTAATAGATAGAGTGATTGAAGAGGAAGGTTTATATATATATATATATATATATATATATATATGTTTTATACCTATATATATTATATGTATATTTATGAGTCGTAAATTGTTGAATTACCAATATTTCAAACATTTGTCTATTATTATAAATATATTACATGAGGTATAATCATTATGTACAAACACTGAAATTGAAGGATACAACAAACACGAATCTAATAATATAATACATAAATAGTATAAGTAAATGTGTATTTTCCGAGGCAAACAGGAAAAGGTTAAGTGCTGAGAAAATTCACAGTTTACAAAAATCATTACATTTTCATAAATGATATATGGTATTTTCCTAAATTCGTCTTCTTAATTTACAATACATATAATAATTGTCGCTAATTTCACTAAAATAAATTTTGCTTCATTAATTTTGTACAAGAGTCAGAAACAATCAATATAATTTTTTCTGAAAGTTATTTGATACAATGAAACATCTATATTAAGTTAATTTTTGGGCTAAAAAAGTTTTTTTTAAATTTATTTACGCCTTACAAAATGAAAGTGCAAAATTTAAAGATATAAAAACAATTACGTTTTTAAGTTATTTAGTACTGTTTTTGATTTTCAAAGAACCATTTTTGAACCACACGTTTTATCCTAATAGGATCGTTTTTGGACTTATCCATATAATATTCTTGTTACGATGTGATATTTTCATATTTTTGAAAGTATTTTTTGTACGACATGCTAAGTGGCATGGTGGGACCACCCACGGACTCAAGAAAACCCGTCAGCTTTTTAGCAATGAATTTTATAGTTCTGTTTTATGAAGTTCCCATGGTTACTAATATCGACGAAAATTGAATACTAGTTTTAAATACCTACTTGTATTATGTTTGTCTAAAAATGAAAAATCGTAATATTAAAAATGTGGCGATCTTCGTATTAACATTTAAGAATTTTAGAATAAATTTAGAATTTTTGAAATATTTACTACCACTTTAATCTTCTTCATGACCTTTAAGACCGCTTCCTTGTCCTAGTGGTAAGCGCGTAATCGTTACAACTGGGAGGTCCTGGGTTCGATTCCCGGTGGAGATAAAAAAGAACTCGGTCTGGCAGGGCATAGAAGGCTTATCACCTACTTGCCCCTAAAAAAAAATCGATCAGTGAAACAGATGTTAAACGCATCTGCCCCATACCCCACTAGGGAACACGGGACTTCAAAAAAAACAACTTTAATCTTCATTAAGAATTTTATTATAAATTTTGTAAAGATTTTTTTTAAATAGATCTCATAATAAAACTTAAGTTTAATTTTAATACATTTTGTGTTAGCATAACTTATTACGATGTGGCAAATATACGGGTCGCGAATAATTCTCTATTATTTTTTGTAATTTATACCTACAAAGATTTGTCTATTTTAACTTGTAATGAATAAACTTCAAAACGTTTTGAATTGTTCTTTCACTGATCAGCTACACTCTTCCAAAATAACATACTTGTACAATAAATGCCCACTCCAAATAAGTCGCAATAAAATAACTCTACTTATTTCAATAAACAAGTATTCTGTAGGTATTCTGTTTACGTATTCGAATATTTTTACCTACATTCATTTGAGAAGGTTTTAAGTGATGTTTACTTAGCATTAATTTACAGAGCGTGTTCACTTAGTAACCGCAAACCAGTTTACCTTCGGCAGTAGTTAAGAAACGACGATATATAACCACATATTTCATCTTAGATAATTCACTACTCTATATTTTAATATAACATAAAACCTTCCTAACCACAAGTCATGCTTTCGAAGGAGTACTTTCCTGTAAAGAAATGATCAGTGAAATACGCAGAAATGTTTCTGCTTCACGAACCTCGTTTCTCCTTTTTTCTTTAATAAACAGAACTTCACCCCATTAAGCGTATGCCACTCGGAAAGAGCCATATTACTATCAGTGAAAGTTGGTCTAGAAGTTTTTGATTCTACTCATTACAAACAACATCACAAATCTTTTCTATAGAAATATAACGTGTGTTGTGATCAGTTGGAAATAGTTTATATGAATTTTAGGTGTTACTAATAACAATAAGTCATTAGTTCTATGAGTTCAACAAAAAACCTTTGCTTGAGATTGTAAGATTTATCTATTCATCATAATTCATAAGCAAAACCTCACGTCACTTTCAGCTCAATCTTCATACAATGAAAGTTGCTGAATATAATTACGTGATTCTGAAGCTTAATCTCGGCTTACCTGTTCTAACCCGTCTTGTCTCATAATATGTTGTTCTATTTTGACGGATGCGGTTATCTTGCCTTTGTTGAGGTGTGGACGTGTTAAATGTACCTGTCTTTGGGACTAAGTGATTTCTTTACAAGCTATTTCACATTAAAACGTGATTCCGAAAACCTTCGATGTGGTTATAATATTAAGTAAAAAGACAAATTATAGGTAAATGGAACATTAAATTAAATGGAAAGTCAACATTAATCTAAAGTTAGATAGTTTGTACCGACACAGATTTGTTATTTTCTATATTTGTCATTATTTTACTGTGAATCAACTATAAATCTTTCGAATTTCGCATTCGTTTCGCATACGTTCACTAACAGTCAATTTTTCATATTTCAGTACGTCTTGTTGTAAAGTCAACTTTCAACCCAAAATAAAAATTTATATACCTAAGGCATTACCTAGACCAGGGGTCGGCAGTCTCAATAATGAATTATTCCCAATCACTAATTTTTATTCATTCAACTATAACAACAAATAAGATTTACTTAAATGAAACGCATTTTATTTTATTTAAATATTTAAATCAGTGGTTTTTCATGTCAATTATTAATACCTATACTACAGAATCAGCACATTTAAAACGACTGTGCCCATTTTATTCCTACTCTGATATTTAGTAAGGACCTAATCATTAATTTTGACCGCCTCCTTGGTCTAGTGGTAAGCGCGTAAGCGTTACAACCTGGAGAGGTCCTGGGTTCGATTCCTGGCGGAGATAAATAAAAAAAAACTCGGTCTGGCAGGGCATAGAAGGCTGATCACCTACTTGCCCCTAAAATAAAAATCGATTAGTGAAACAGATGTGAAATGCATCTGCCCCATACCCCACTAGGGGACACGGGACTTCACTTTTTAATCATTAATTTTATAGGGATAAGTATAAGGCGGGCCTTTACCTACAATAACATTATACAATACATACAATAAGATGATAAGAATCCAAACGATCAATTATATTTTATAATAATAGCGGTAGCGAAGTTCTTAATACAATATGCAATACTGATCCTACAATGCAATATAAAAATATGGCGCAATTAAAGTTAAACTCGCTCAAACTTTCGTTCAATCATTGCGAAATCTTCAATATTAACCCTATACGGTCAATAATAAATTATTATAAATAATGCACAATTCGCAATATTGCGCAATATAATAACCGTCTAGGGCCCGCCTAATATCACAAGTTTACAATTTCCAATACAACATACTTGGAACTAGACTAGACTCAGAGTCTTTATAACCAACTGTCCGTAACAACAAATAATAAATGTTTCGAAACTCACCTACTTACACTTATCACAAATAAACAAAACATTTAATTGGATAAACAACAGTCAGCTGGGATGTCTTGCAAACAATGCTAATTAGTCCCTCATAATCTAAACGAACGGACTAAAGTTCACTAATTATATAATGAGATACGTTAATTATTCTAAATTAAGTACCTACTTTGTAGTAGTATTATCATAAAATAACATGCACACATTATGGATTATTTTTGAAACCATTACTTCTATACACTAAGGCTAGCTTTTTCTCGTGACTTCGTTCGTGTACTACTATATTAAATAGAGGCTGTACTCAGTAAAAGTGTAGCTTTCTATCAATGCAAGAATTTTTAAAATCAATTCAGTAGTTTTTGTGTCTATGCCTTATAAACACATAAAAAACAAATCTATCCTCTTTATAAGTATAGATATATTACGTAGGTATACTCTGCATAACCTTCTACGCGGCTAAAGGGTTTAAGCATCTGCGTCTTGTCGGCAGTCCTAGATTCCAATTCAGGAGAAAATACAATAAAATTCAAATTAAACAAGTAAGCGGTTGTGGCAGTATAACGCAGCGAATCTAGTCTGTCTATGCAGACAAAGTCACATACACAATTTAATTGACTAGTGAAATTGACAATTTGAGAAATCCCCGTCATGACAATTTCAAATAAGAATATAGACTGATAGATCGATTTACATCTGGATCAAGTAGGCTTTTCAAAAAACCGCATCGACATCGGTTCATTCGTTTAGGAGTATCGACAGAAACGTTAAACACACATCTATATTTTTGTCAGGAGTTACAAGAGCAGAGCTGTCAATTACAGAGTATGTTTTTCGCGGATTTAAATAGTTGTCTATAATAATGTGAACATAAACATTAATATATGTTCTCTGCCTTCCTACTCCCATATAGATATAGAATTTCAGCCACTCCCAGCTAATATAATTGAAAGCGGACTCCTGAGATGCACATACAGGCAATACATCTCGCGTTACTTGGGGAGTGGAACAAGCCTCCGCCATTAGCTCGATTCCGGTGTCATGTTGCATACTCCACTTGGCTCCCTTGGTAATAACCGCTGGATAAGATCATTATGTATAACCTATTATTCTCCGTTGTAGCGATTCACGCGTCTGATTTTTACGGGTGGCGTTGGATTCGAATACCGAGAATAAATGTTTTGGTTGGATTGGCAATGAATGCTACCTATCAGGAAATTGTAATGTAATTACATATCAGGAAAAAAAGCATGTGTGAAATTCACAGAAGTGAAACCTTCCAAAAATTTTAAAAAACACTGTATATTGCTTCCTATCTCATTTTCTCCCACGTTAAATCCTATGAATTTATCTGTCTGTCTCTTTTTACTGTCGCTTTTTCGTTTCATCAACTTTCAAATCACAACGATGCTAAAGAAGTTTTCACTTCAATAAATGTGTGGCATACATTTCTGGGAGCTTGCAAGAATTTAACACGTTACGCGTCTATTTTTCTGTGTCTACTGATCACAGATTAGAACTAAAATATTAAAATATTTAATAAAATAAACTCTTGAAATGTTGTAGCTAAATTGCAAAAGATGTCGCTGATGCACATACTTTACATCGCGCTGTCCAAGTTCTTTCATACAAATGTAGATTAATCTTAGAACTTTGTGATTTGTATTTCGTTTTAAGATATGTTGCGATCCTAGTTTATTCACGTTATTATCATACATGCTTGTTCTCACGTTTCGGCGAAAACCAAAATTACAAATGATTATAATTACTTATTGGCATCATCTACTAATTACTACATATTTTATTTAAAGATTTGTATAAATTTAATTTGAATTGGTGATATGACAATATCTAGTATGCCAATTACCTATGTCACTAACAAGGTATGGAAAGAAAAGTTGAAACTCATTTGAAATAAATGCTAGTTAAAGAATCGAATGCAGATCATCTAAATAATTTTAAATAGTTTTCGAATTTTGAATGAAAGAAGAAATTGTAATAAATCTCGAAATGTGACTGTACCTAATAGAGATGGAAATATTAAAGAAGTCGAATATTTAATAATCTAGGGTACTTAAGTACCTACCTAACAAGATCAAAAGGCAACTTAAGATTATGCATACCTACCTATTAGCTTTATAGTAATTAGTTCCTGAATATTTTTAAAATCATAAATACGTTAATATTTTCCATATGGATAGGCTATGCCCCGCAATATCCCTGCGGTTATAGTCATAGCATTGTGAAATGAACTATCCTAATCAAAACAAATCTTTCATTTCGAGCCCGTAGTTCCTTAGATTACGCGTTCCACCAAACAAACCTCCAAATTTGTTATTCGTTTCTATTGAGAATCTCCTTTTTTGACTATAGTTTTAAAATACAATAATTTTAAATTTATAAACCTATTTTAGTTACAATATAGGTAAGGCTAAATTTCGCTACAAACATCTTAACTGATTTTCCTACCGTGTCGTAATTTTATTGAAGCAATTTCATTATTTATAACCTAAATATACCTTTATTATTTATAAAAAGTGCCACATAACACATGTTAGGACAATAACAGAAATAAATAGACACCCAAATATTCAAACACGAACTACAATGGCTCACAACAAAACAATTACTAAAAAACTATATTTAAATTAAAAAGAAAATAATAACTTCTACTAATAAAAAAACAGAAACAATATAAATAAACTTAAATGGTATTAATTGTCTAATATGAAAATCTCCCATTTCTTTATCTGTGTAGTAGGTATTATAAGCATTAGGTAGAAAAACACAATAACATTAATAAATAGGTACTTATATTTCTTTGTTTGATACACTTTACACATAAACTTAATTTAGTTAATTTTTTATTCTACATGGCAAAACATGACTTTTTAAAATATTAGAAATAAATTAATACGAAAAAGTATTTTTAAATTAAATTTTTTCTTAAATAAATATTTAAGAAAATATATACATAATAGATATTATAAATAAATATTTATTTATTTGAAGAGTTGTAAATTATAAATGAGATGCGATATAAATCCTCTATGATAACTTAAACGACTGTATTATTTTTTTACTATATTTGTTACGCAATTGTAAACCGATTTAAAATAATATTTTTTATCTAATAGGTCAGAAGTCAGTGCAAAAAATGTAACAGAAAAAAATATTAAGGGCTGGCTTCTGTTTTATTTGCCTTAATTACCTAATAAGGTACTTGTTCGTGTTTATACGGTGTATATTTTGTGTATATATATTTTTAAATAAACATTATGATTATATTGATACGAGGAACTCAAGAGCCCCCAAGATAAGGTTGCGTTAGTGCAAATGAACAGTAAGTATAACCATAACATGTAAGTAGGAATACGTGCGTTAGATATTAATTTATTTACAAATGATTACAAGTTCCAAAGTTCGACGCAGCGCTAATGTATTTGTTTTGAAGTCAATTAATTAGGACTCAATGACTTTTAATAATAAAATTCTGTACTTAAAACTAAATTTTTTCATAATATCTACTTAAATAGTTCAAATTAGCTTTTAAAAACTATTAACGTGTGTTCGAATTGTATTGTTTAATTAAGTTCAAAAATGTCTTCAATAAATATAATTTTATCCGTTATATTTGATAATTATCTTTGTTAATTGTTAACATTAAATATAGACTACAAGAAATTTCTCTTAAAAATTTAATTATCCTACTAGATAGGTTTTTAAATTAATCAAACTTTTTCCTATTCATAGTCCACAAACATTTCCTGTTTATCACAGCGCAATTTTTTTCATATAGACGCGATTTACATTATTGTTCGTTATAGCACAAAAAGCTCTTAATGCGGCTTTTCCGTATCACTGAAATTCGCTCGGATTTAATCCCGTAGACGTTATAAAAACGCATCGTTTCAGAAACAAAGAAGCATCGTTTCACGTATTATTAGGTATATGAAATATAATTCCCGCGAACATTATCCAAAGCTCTACACAAGTACACATACCAGTTAACACACTTATGATTATTCCATGTTTTTATCTTTCCGAGCCATAGTAATATTAGAGGCGGTCGGCCGCGCTTCGCGGTCGAGGGGTGACGCGGAGCGCGGCGGCGGGGGGAAATGCGCGCGCTGGCGGGGCGGCACCGGGCAGGACCCGCCTCTTGGCGCCCATCGCGGAGCATGGAGGGGAGCCCGAGCCCCCGGCTTCTATTTACTCTTTCAATCAGTGCGAGTGTTTGCCCCTGGCCGGCGTGCACGCGCGGGTGATGCGCTAGCCATGATCTCGCAGAAGCTGTCGTACGGCGACGTGCCGACGTCCGCGTCGCTGTCCACGCTCTCGCCGGGCCTTGCGCCTCCCTACGTCAACGGGATGGGCTGCATGCCAGCGCAACCGTACCCGAACCTCTATTCCAACAACATGGTGGCGAGCGGATCCTGCATGGGATCACCAGGCGTAGGCTACTCGCCACCCAGCACCATGGCATCTTGCATGGGTGGCGGCGGTGCTGTGCCCTACGGTGCCTTACCCCGGGAGCAAGAGGCTGCTTCACCCACGTCAGCGCTTCAGCGGGCGCGCAATGACAAAACTTACCGTCGGTCCTACACTCATGCAAAACCGCCTTACTCCTACATATCCCTCATCACTATGGCCATACAGAATAATCCATCGCGAATGCTAACTCTCTCTGAAATCTATCAGTTCATCATGGACTTATTTCCGTTCTATCGTCAAAACCAGCAGCGCTGGCAGAACTCTATCCGGCATTCGTTATCGTTCAACGATTGTTTTGTTAAAGTTCCACGGACGCCGGACAAGCCTGGGAAGGGATCTTTTTGGACGCTTCATCCCGACAGTGGCAACATGTTTGAAAATGGCTGTTTTCTTAGGCGGCAAAAACGCTTCAAGGATGAGAAGAAAGAATCAATAAGGCAAGCGCAGAAAGCAACGCACCCTCATGGCCATCACGGCGGGCACGAGAAACGTGAGCATTCTCATGAGAAGGCAGTAGGTGGCGGCGAGGACAAAGAAATGCGCGATGAACTGCTGGCGCAGTTGCATGCTGCTCCTGAGCTTTGCCTGCCGGAGCATACGCCTTTATCGCTGGAGCACTACGCGCAGCTGAAACAGGAGCCAACGGGCTACGCGCCCGCGCCACACCCGTTCAGCATCACGCGGCTGCTGCCCGGAGCCGACACTAAGACGGACTTGAAGATGTACGATGTTAACTATGGCTATGGCCACGCGCCGGCTGAAAACTATTACCAGTCGTCACTGTACCACCATCATGCCCACCACACGCAGCCGCCCTTGTGACAGTATCCGCTGGCGTAGGCCCGCGGCGCCGCCTGGCCACGCCGGGTGACCGCCCAGATGCCCTCGGTGTCCAGCGATCTAATTAACTTCAAGTCTCATCTGACGGACTCCATGTGAGCGTGTTGTGTTCTTGTGATATAGAGCCGCCTGGTCTTTATATTGTGTAAATATTTTGTGCGGGTTTGAGTAGATATGGACGCACCAAATTCCGGGCGGCGGCCCAAATAGGCCTAATTGTTAGTGGACTCGGAAGTGTCCTTTGTAATTTTGCACCGACGCCCATTCATATACCATAAAATATGCTTAAATTACGAATTTAAATCCTACTAATACGTTAAAAATACTATTTTCATTATAAAAAATTTCTCTTTTTCAAATATACCTATCTATTAGTAAGGTATGTTCAAGTGTATAAGTTTTATCCGCCCAAAACAAAGCTTACAATTGATTTAACATATTACGCTATAATATCAGTGACGCGATCAATATGATTATAATCCTTATCGAATTATTATCAATCAATGTATTGATTTCATTAAACATAACAACGCGCGCGCGTTTAATTCTTTTATTTGGGTAAGTAAAACGAATATTTTAACACCCACAGTTTTAAACTTAATGATATTTTTGTGCGATCCATATTGGTTTTTAGATGTTTTTATTATTTTATAGTAAATCTAAAATAAGATATAAAAACCATGATAAAAGTATCAAATTAGATTTTAAAGTAGTTAATGACGCAACCAACGATGAATTGGGTATGTACGAATTTATATTAAGTGTTTTTATTTATTATTACTGTATACAATGTAGGAGAACAGGTTTTCTACAATATAAAGATTTGGTATAAGAATGCGCGTTTCGGGTGATGTCATATCTCGGAAAGAACTGTGCAATGTTTATTTAAAATGTGTAAAATAAATTTATAGATAGACGAAATAGTCCTTCGACCATCGTATAGGTGAAGTTAAGTCTTGTATATATAGTATTAAGGTAAATTTATATACTACTTTAAATATGGTATTTGGTGTAAGATAGGTACCTATCTACGCTTCTGCACATTCCACTTAAATATATATTTATATGCAAGTTTCAATTTAGCATTTGATTACTATTGATAAATATACAAGAGATTTCAGAACCGAAATGTAAATGTTACCAACTTGATACTCTTTATTAAATCTTAGGTTGAGAAAATTAATTTCTTTGATCAATTTTCAAAACGCGTCTCGTCAGGCCACCTTGAATAACTTATTTTGATGAAACCTTGTCTTGACCTTCCAAGCTATTGAGACTTGCTATATCATGATTGAAAATGTAACGCATCTAGTAAAACAAGAATAAAATGCTGAGCATGATTTATTCAACGGTTTATTCATTATTAATAAGAGGAAACCTCTTGTAAGTTTGTCATATTAGCGTCATATTGTCCTTTAATATATAGTTATGCTAAATTTAATCTTGTAGCTATAAATACATATTAATATCATATTACTCGAATCTAGATAGGATACTTATATCATCTGTTAGTTCCAGAGTTAATAAAATTAAGTTTACAAAAAATTCCGTGTTTTTATTTCAGTAAGCATAAATATATAATAGTTGAATACGATATAATTACAGTACAAAAAATACACGAAATTGCCGTCACCATACATTTTTCATCTACACTCAAAATATGAATTAATTTTGTTCGATTGTATTTGGAAGGTTTACGCGTACCATGTAAAGATAACTAACTGGTTTTTAAATGGCTTCCAGTTTTATAATAATGCATATTAACAAAAATGGAACAAATTTAAATTCGCTGTGTATCTTCACAATACATCAAAGCTTCGAAATGTTAGGATAGAATACACAAATAATAAGTTATTAAGTGAATTGAAATAACAAACAAAATATTTATTACTCTTTTTTTAAGCTTTTAAGGATGCTGTACAGAACAAGGTCAAAATAACCCTTTGAAGTGTACCTGCCGGCGCCCGTAATGAGTTAAACAATAAATAGTTTACTCTTAGTGACGGATATTTTCACTTTTGTTGCACAAGGTTCCGGCTTACCCACGACAGTCGTAAAGCAATAAACAGCACAAAAGGGTTAACGTGTGGATGCTGGTGTTAATTTGTCTTGTGTCGGCAACATTGCCAACTTTACACAGTTTTATTATTCAAAAAATGTATACGTATATAAGTGATCATCTGTGATTTTTCCATTTTGTCATCTATTTCAGGCCTTTTTAAAAATAAAATGTATATTAATAGCTTTTACCCGCGAATTCGTGTTGTGGCAATACAATACATTGTAGGCTATAGCGTATGTCACTCATTAAGACTAGTTTCCGTACAATGCAAGAATTTTTAAAATCGATCCAAAAGTTGTTAATTTTATTCGTTACAAACATACAAAAATTCAAATTTATCGTCGTGTACATTATTGACGATAGTAGGAATAATATATAATCTTATATTACCTGTTAAAGGATCCAATCCCAAGGTGTTTTTGTTAAATAAATTTTCCTGGCATTCAAAAGCAAAAGTTATTTATTCTTCGTTATTATTAAGGAAATTTTTAATATTATTTAGTAGCATAGTTTAACGTTTTTCTATTTTTCTATTTATTCTTAATTGTTATTAGGTACATAATTAAATGTTATTATATGTTTCTCTGTCTAGCACGGACTTTCATTTAGAGAATGTTCATACAAAGTATCTAAATTATTAATTAACACTAAATAATATTAAATTTACAAAAATTCACATTTTCTTTTTTTTAATAGCAAAAGGAAATGACGTAATAACTATTCAAAAGCGAAAAGTTAAAATTATTTACACTTTGTATATATTTATAAGTTACATTTTATATTGGAAGTCATTTTTCCTTTAACAAAATTATTAATTAGCTTTAGTTTATAATCCCAAGATAATAGAGTTTAGATGTGTCAGATGAATGAAGTTTTTTCTCGTATCTCTGCGGGTGGTTTATGGTATCTATAAAAATAACCACTCGACACCTCAGCCTGTTCATTTTACATGTGAATAGACTATAGAGCCTTCATTCATAACAACTTTTTGATAAATGTAGATTATTAATCATCGCCATTGAATTACAGCATATAATAAAAAAGTACTTCTCATTTGTTGTATACAAACTTTTAAAAAATATTGATTTGATTTGATGAATTATCTTATATAAACTAATTAACCCTCTTGAAAAAGCTTTTTATAAATGTATTTGAAAATATATTTAATTCTTTAAATTCTATGCAATAACTTAGTTTACTAAAATTAGTACGTATAAATAATGTCAAAAAATAAACAAAACAAAAATCAGGACGATTGAAGGACAAAACACATTAAATATCTATCTAAATATAATTTTTATACTTGAAAATATTAATTGAACCATTAATTCCCATGGAACAAACTTTAACGTGTGGGCGCATTTTATTTATCTGTATATTGATTTTACTAACTTGTTATTGAGAGCTACTGGGCTTCTAACGACCATTCAAACTACAAGTCATCAGATCAACGTTTAGACAAGGTTAAAATCATCGAACAAAAAAGATAACAGGCTCTATGTCAAGACTATAAGAGCCTCAAAAAAGGTTTTAATAGCAAGGTTATATTGCGTGATATATTATTTCATATTGAATCACTTTTTAAACTTTTTTCGGTTTTGTAAGTTTTTGTGAGTGCGTGTGATGTTATGTCAGTGAGGTCCCTTGTCGACCTTTTGTGTGTTTTGTACGGTGATAATAAAAATAAAACACTTTCTTTGTTCGATGTAACGGTGTACGAATGTTGAGTGGATCGGATATTGTGTTAAATAAATTTCTTAGTGACAATTAAGAACATTATTAGGCCACACATGGACTCAAACGGAAGCACGAAGAAACTTCTGAATAATATTTTCTTATATTACTTTGAGAAATTTCAAGCATATATAATTGTTGGTATATATACAATTATTATAAAGTTTGATTTATTGGTCTTTCAATGGAAATAATAAACATCCAGTTTAGGTACCATATTTTAATAGAAATAAGAATAGCTAAAGTTTCATCATAATCTGACATAATTTATTATATTTTTCTAGAACATTCCGAAACCCTAATATCAATTTCGTGAGCGATCTTGTAGCGGGCGACAGAATTGAAAACTATTTGTTGAACAAACATCATCCATCACAGCGCCGCACTTAGCTGTATTGCGGGTTCACTGGACCTAGGGTAAAAGTGAGTCAATTCGTCTAAATTTTGAACCTATTACTTCTATGCTGTTTATACGTGAGGAACGTAGTAATTCACTGGAGTGCTTTTTGCTACCATCAGTTTTAAGGAGCTATCGTATTGAATAATTTTAACTAAATTTAAAAATTCATTGCATTAATAGATAAAACAACCTTACATCGCCTAACTACGAACTACAGGCATTTAAATTTGTTGAATGAGTGATATAAAGGTGCTAGGATTTATTATTTAACTGGCCAGATGTAGGTTTCAGTAGGCTGTGTGTTACTTTTTTATTTAAATATTTGATCATATTTCATTGATTATAATTTACTGCACTTCTGCATAGTTTTTAGATAATTATAATTATTGGGTGTTTCAAAACTGTTATTGTGTAGCTGTCTCTTCTAAATTTAAATTCTTGTATTTGTTCTATTCTATATTTATAAATTAACTACAGATATATATGCAAACATGCCTGTGTAAATCTATAATTCCTATAAACACTTATCAATATGTTTTGTTTGAATATATCCTTTTTTTATTATATATATTATTCTGTACCAAAATTCTTCAAATACTAGCTCACATGTTTTATTGTTAGATATAGTAGTTCCAACCATTATTTGAATTTAGGTATGTCTACTAAAACTAATTGTTAATTATTGCCAAAAAAGGCGGCTGTTCTCAAAAAAAAAAGTGAAAGGAAATTCTTAGAACATGCAAGTGATATGCAGACATGTTTATGAAGTCTAATTGTCCACTATCACATTGTATGCGCCGGGCGAAGTCGTTGACCCCGGCCGCCATCTTGTATTTTCAAATTACATCACGCCACTGTTATTAGTGCTTATTCTTCACAAATCACAACCTATTTCAGTATATTTCATTAAAAATGTAATAGAAATAAATCATTTGAACAAAGATCGTTAGTCGAGTGGATTGATGGTTCTGCAATAGGAATGCGGTTGTAAAATTGGGATGTTAAAACAAAATGTCTTACATGCAATGCTGTTTTAAGATCAAAAAGGGGCTTATTTAGCTAAGAGTTATTATAATTCGTAGTAAAGTTAAAGTAACAGTTAATATTTGTTGTCAATAATTACCTACATATTAATGTTGCAAAGTCAACACTAAACGGCGTGTACACCATTTATTAGATCAGAAAACTGTATTGATTCACAAAACATTTGAAACCTATTTACTTGTAGCGTTTTGTAATTGAAGTTGATTAACTACACTACTTGTTACAATGTGAATCACACTAACGGACAAATAAAGTAGTATGTTATTTTTATTAAATTTTTGCAACAAAAACAAATCAGCTATTTATTTCTTTTAAATATATAAGAGATTATACCCATAGTTGAAACAGAATCGAAATAAATAAAAAAAAAAAAAAACACTTCTGTAGACTCAGTAATTATTAATTTTGGTTTTTTTTTAGTGCACTTTGAAGTCATTTCATTGATTTTTTTATAAATTTTATAATTAGTCGATCTATCCATGTGCCTGTTTCACTGATCATTTTCTTTACAGGCAAGTAGGTGCTCAGTCTTCTGAGCCTACACAACCAAAACATTAATTGTTCCACCGGGATTCGAACCCAGAAACTCCGGTGTAACATTCAGTAGCGTAAACAACTCAGCCATGGAGGCGCTTATTAGGTTAAAGTAATTATAGAATTTGTGTAAAAAATGTCATAATTCCCCAACGGATTGACTGTGCATTCATTACACGCGAGTGTATTTAACATTTCAACAAACATTTGACAATATTTGTACTTTTCGTTAGTGTTGATTAAAGTACTTGAAATGTAGCGGATCATCAAAACAAAGATTATACAGTATTAGCTATTATAATTTGTATTAAGCAAATTAGTAAAGATACACAAATAACAACAATACAAGAAGAAGTATCGAGGTTAACTCATATTAAAAATGCTAAAAGATATAAACTGACTGATCGTAGTCACGTGCTTAAGAGAGAGGTCTTAGGCACCTGTAACCTTCTGACCTGGTACACCTATACCAGGTATGTCTGAAAACGCTAAGAAGTGAAGTCTATGTATTAATCTTTATTTGAGCAAGGGGATACATTTTTCGCCTGTTTCTTGAATAACTTTTTTTCAATTTTCTTTATATACAAATAAGTAAAAAAAAAATTGTGCCTTAGAAATTGATTACTTTGAAATCCGAGAATCAGATCGCATACCAACTTAGCTAAGAAGGTAAGTAGTGTAATTATATTCGACATAAAGCTTAAAGTTGGATTTGCCCTTGAGATATAAATGTCCGATACCACTAGATAGGTACTATTTTGTACTAGGGCTGCAAATTTGAGTTTTGAGAAGAAATAAAATTCTTCTCAAAACTTTTACACATATTTATTAAAAAGATAAAATCATCATGAAGTTTGATATGAATGTGTACCTGTCAGCTTAATTTTCTATACTAAAAAAATTAGCTGACAGTTTTATAAAAAGAAACTACTTAAAGTATTTTTGTGATAAAACTCAAGAATTACTGGACCGTTTTTTAAAATCCCATTATTTTAATATATTTTAAGAGCATGCGAACGATGTTAAGTTAAGGCTAGTGCAAAATATAATAAAATAAATTCAAACCTTATAAGTAAGTCTAAGTATATCTGCTAAACCTACGCTACGCTAAGCCGATTATACAAGTTCAGTTCGTGCACTTTCCTGCTGAGAACCTATTTCACAGTACAAGTTCCTCTTAATACCTTACCTTCAAAAGCCCTGAAATGTTCTTTACAATAATATCGTGTACTAACTACAATTCATTAGCATGTTGGATTTGCTAACACAACGCCATGGTTTTGCACTTACCCGTTCTACGTAAAACCACGTTAGATTGCTTCGACACGACTCTGATTAACATATTGTACCTAATGTCAGTAGGTACTTGTGTAAATAGTTTACTTAGTTTCCATTCCATATCCATTATTTTTTCATGTTTATGTTAGATAATTTAAGCCTTACCGCATATAACGACTAGAAGCGCTCTAACAAATCTCATAGAATTATTTTCCGTAGGTATATGATATCTAATACTTCACCAAAATCTTGGTAGCCGTAAATCTAAAAAGGGGTTGCTCTATGCTATCATAGAGCGTCTATACGCTGTGAGAAAAAAAGGCCGAAATCTCATTGTTCACTATAAAAAACGAATTAATAACCTTTTTCAATAACAATGGTAGCCAGCCCTGTTCGCTAACGTTTATCGTCTACGTATTTGCTGATTGTCGCGGTATCGACTCGGGGTCAGTACCAACGATCGATATGCTATCGAATAGTCGATATTTTTATTTGCACAGCTCCATCAATGAGAGTATCTTGCTTATTTGAGCAATAACTTGTTTGTTAAAAGCTGTGAGCACCTCTCCAGATTGCGCGATTTTTTATCTATAAAATTGATGGCAAATGAGCAACTGTTTTTATCCGACTTCGAAAATAGAAGAAGACATTCGTCATAATTGTATGTTCTTGGGCGGTCGCAACTACTTTTCTAAATATTTAGAACAATTTCGTTTTCGAAATCAATATGGATTTGTTTTTAAATTTTATTTCTAGTGTCTTAGTCTGTCTGATTTTTTCATTTTTCCAGATGACTTCGGTGTAATTCCACGGAGGTTTAACGTTTAAAACATAAACAAAATTCTATCCTCTGTATGAATATGTATTCTTTTACAAGATCCGAGAATTGATCCAACAACTAGTAAAATAGGTATGAGTTTGTATTACGAAATAAATTGCTAGTGAACTCATTAAAAAGATGACGACATTGTTCAAGTATTTGCAGCATACTTATCATAAGATACAAGCCTTTGATAAGGAAAAAACACATTTTATTCCTTTTTAAAGTATTCCTTTTCATGGAACTTTTGTGTTAGTGTTTTAATATTGATTATTTATGTACTTATTACTTTCATTATAAGTCTGTATCCTACTAATAAAAGAATCTGAGTTTGTTTACATAGTATTTGTTTTGTGAAAATGTTTCATGATCTTTCATGAAAAATTATAAACAGTGAAACATATAAAAAACATTGTAAAATTATAACTAGGAAAAACTATGGCGTTTACTATTGCACTATCGTTACATTTATTAAGTTTATATGTTCAACCATGTGAAGTCACGATTCCCACGATCGCAGCACTTAAGATTGTATTTCAACTAAGTAATAAAACACCACTAATAAACCACATTAGCTAAAGGCCATTATTAAAAAGTATCGGATTTCAAGGCAGCGCGGACCAATCACATAGCTGAGACCATTGTCCAATCGGAGGGCACTTTTTTGATGGATTTAATGGATTGTTCTTCATTTGATTTATGTTCTACTTTTGTTTTTTTATTAGAATTTAAAGCACATGATTATATAGGTGTTCTTAGTTGGCGTGAACATGGACGCTTACATATTATTTTTACATCTTTTTCATGTATTATTTTTAGAAATGGATCTTCAAATCGAATGTATCGAATTACAAGTCTCTAGGATTCCAACAATATTCTAATTGGAACGACACTCCACTGTGGCGTTTAAGAAGCATTTGTTTTTAAATTACATATAAATTCAATGCTGAGTATATTTTATATAAAATCTGTTTTTAGATATAACTACTTAAATAATTTATGCTTATTTTAAAAAAATCCGCTTGGTAGCTTCGATCAAGCACCTGGCATTAACATACTGCGCGATAAATTGTGGGTTTAGTTCGTGGGGAAGAACAACCTTCCAAACCGAAACATTTTGTTTTTTCTAAGGCTGTCCTAGTTGCTTGATAAATGCGCGGATCGCGGCGCGAGTGTGGTGATCTCTTGTCATCAGAGAACGCCCCTGCCTTGTAGTCCGCTATTATGTAAAAAATAAAATAGATGATTAGTGAAATAGAAGCAAATTTTTGTCTACCCAATGTTAGGAGTTATGGGAATTTCCATTTTATTTGTCGTATCGTGTTATAGTTTATATATGTATAAATCTACTACTACTATAAGTCGACTCACTGGTGTCTTCGCATCTCCATACTTCTGTAGGTGCTGGTGGCGCGACATCGATTGCAGAAAGCACCAAAAGCCGAGAATATGAAAGTTTATGTGATTCGTATATTTTAGTTCCTTTTAGGGTAGAGACTTTGGATCCATGGAAGCCAGAAGCGCGTCGATTGTTTAAAGAGATATCGACGCACTAGATTAGACCACAGGAAACCTGAAAGGTTCATATTTCGGCCAACGCGTTAGTATAGCGATACAACGCTACCTGTAGTCGGTATTTTGGCTACGCACCCCAACGGCTTTGATGAGTCCTTTGCTCTTTGTAAATATATTTAAGTACTTATGTTATCGTAAATAAATGTTATTAAACAATAGGTATATAATATCGCTGGAATTATAATATACGTAAATCGATTCCTCAATTCCCCTACAAATAACACTAAGTACACTATCGCTTGAAAGTTAACACGTAATTTAGTTAAGCATAGGTAGGCATAGTTTTAAACCTCATAAATCCCAAACATAATTATTTAGCTTATAAAAATTAAAAACAACAGAGTAAACTATTATTTAAGCTACTAAATGCTTGCTTTATCACAATTACGAACAAATTCTATACCGACTCATAAAGAGTCTAGATGATCCATGTATTTATTAAAGATATTAAGATTAAAAATCAACAACTCATAATTTTATTTTTTATAGTTATTATGTCAACTCTAAGCCAACCGACTCCGTAGCTAAGTGGTATACGGGTCTGCGTGATGCACCAGAGGCCCTGGGTTCGAATCCCAGGGAGATAAATGAATGTTTCTGTTGGGTTAGCACAAAGACTGTTCACCTTCTTGCCAATAAAGAAAGTTATCAGTGAAACAGATACAGAAATATGTCTGCCTCATGCTTGGTAGGGGTTAAGGGAATTCACTTTTTAAGCCACAATGAAGTCATGTGTGTTATGTACCAACGATATTTAAACATGTGATGGGTATAATATATTGACCTTGATACATCTTTAAGTGTATGCTTGAGTATAATATCCTAAATACTCTAATACCAAACTGATAAATAATTAGGACAAGAAATTTTTTTCAAAAGTTTTAACTTCTAGTACTTAAGTAGCTGTGTATAATTCCGTGAATAGGAGCATGCGCAATAAGAATAGTCAATACTAGAAGCATTGCGTGCCCGAGCTGCTCTGAAACATATCCCCATGTAGCCTTATACATAACTTGCAATATAATAAACATGACTCTTCCTTATATAAGACGCTTCCTTTGTGCAATCTTAAGCTCAAATTCAGAGTCGCGACTTTACGTCTAAATCAAATCTTAATTTATAAAGATACAAAGTATGCTTTGCTAAAGATTATTTTTTTCTAATTAAGATTCAACATTATTTACTTTAAGATTTAACTAATTTAAGATTCTTAACTGCTTTATTTAAGATTCATTAACAATTCTTAAATGTTAAGAAAAATAGTCTTGAAGAATGTAGGTATAATTTAGATGAAATGATGATAAGGTAATGATTTTAAAAGTAACTTTTATATCAAACGAATTTTGAAATGCTATTTGTGAATTTAAGCTGCAGGCTTTAAATGATTTGAGTAATTATTTGTACTAGCTCCTGGACCGAAATCATTTGCGTTGAAATGGTAGTATAATATCTGTATAATAGAATAAAATGGCAATGCAACGGGCGGTCTTATCGCTATTTAGCGATTTCTCCCAGGCAACCCACAATTTTTGTTGGTTTGGTTGAATTTATGCAGGTAAGCCTGTAGAAATTCAATTCAATTCAACCGGGGATCGAACCCGATACCTCAGGCTTCGCGGTAGGCAATAAGACCGTTTAGCCCTGAGGCCTCAATATATTCAATACTTACTATTACTAGTTTTAAAGCACCTATGTGAACGAATCCCATATCCCTGGGTATGGCCTAAGTAAGCATTTAACTTTAATTTTCACTCAGACAACAATTATCTTCGGAGCATTGGTATCAAATTTGTCATCTTGTCAAAGATTTATAAGACGCGCAGTAAACATGATTTAATTTGTTACAACTTTTTTTATTTCAGTATCGTTATACTCTGATGAAAATTAAAATTTTATTGTATAATGGATTTATCAGAAACTTTATAGACGTTACAAAGCTAACAAGTCTTGTTGGCTCATTATTGTTCAAGTCTTAACTGAGATTTAATATTAGCTGGCTCATTTTAAGTCGCGTTGTACGAGTAAAACAATTTTATATTAAAGAAAGGATATTTAATTTACAAAATAGTTGACATAAGAGTTCATGAAATTTCAATTCAAAAAATGTGCTTAGAAAAAGGAATGTAAGCAGTTAGAGTTGTAACATTTAGGGGCAGCGCAGACGACAGACTAATGGCGCGGTATATAATTGGCTGATGTATGTTTAGATATACAGAAATTGCATTTAAAAATGAAAAAAAAAAACTAAGACTCAAAAAATATATGCGATTTGATTCTATTGTAGCGATTGCGAAGTATATATTTGTAATATAAAATTAATTTTGGTAATTTAAGATTGATTGATAAACACTAAAAGACTTGCCGTAATTTCCATTACGAAATCATCGTAAGTTTAAATGTGACAATCTGTTAAAAGAAACCAAATAAAGTTTGAATTGGTCGTTAAAATAAAAATGAACAAAGAATTTCCGACTACAAGTTTCTTATTAACAAGATTACACAATCATTACAGTGACGGAGACTTCAGAATTTTCATAAGTTCAATTGAACGGAAAAAATCGGCCCGGACTAATCACGACACGATTTGGTCGGCGTTATTCAGAAATACGCAGTTTTTTTTTTCATTAAATGTAATATTCAGTTATATTCTCTAAAACCGTCTGCTAAATGGCACACGTCTCATATTAAATGCGTATCTTTAATCTCCGCGAATTTTAATGGAGAAAATAAGTATTAAAATATTAAATAATATTCAGCTATTCGGAACGGAGGCAAATCCAACAAATCAGAGATCATAAAGATCGGTTAACCCAACTTTGTTTTATGTATTATTTTTATTAAGTTTAGAAAAAGATATTTTTCATCAGTAAAACTTTCACTTCGATTTACAAGATTTGTTACTTGAACAATGGAATGATGAATGAAGAAATACGTGACAAAGAAGTATGTTTTTAATAGGTATGACAATACATTATGATATACGTGTGTAAAGTATGAAAACCGTCAAGGCGGTATTAAGACCCGAGCCGAAGGCAAGTGGCAATATACCTAAGTGCGGTGCGATAAAAGTCACCTTATGAACAAGTGTTAGAAAAATAATTATACAATATAGAATTGTAAGCTTGTGGCTTAATCTCATCCAAGCTAACAATTAAGGCGGATTAAAAATACTTCTTTATTCACGAGAAGATGTTTCCTTCGGAGATCGGTAATTTGTTGAAATTTTCTTTAAAAATTTTCACTTCGATGTCCGTTTAATAGAGTTCTTTAAATTATGTTTATTTTTACTTTGTAATTCGATTGAACTGATAATTTTATAAAAATGTTCCTATTTAATATTGGCGGTACAAAATGTGAGAACATTATAGTAAGTAGATGTGTAAAAAACACTTTTACGAAATTTTAACATATACCAAATAATAAATGTCTATTATATAAATTTTACTACTTCTAATATTCAAGTAAAAAAGTTTCAGTTTATAAGTTACAGAAGGTGATATTTATCCATATATTATTCATACTTATAAATTATTAAATTTTTATTCCTGATAAATCTTTGCCTTCTCTTGATACACTGTATTTGATGCAATATTCTATAGTCTACAGTTCTACATTCTTTACCACTGCAAAAAAAAGCACATTTGCTTTAGCGTCACAGTTTAGATAATTTATTAGATTTCGTTGATATTTCAACTACGCTATAAAAATTGACTTATCAAAATAAAGTATGTACAAAAGCAAAAAGATTTTGGATTATTTATACAACAATCCAAAAACCTTAAGTACAAATTAAGTACAACTTTAAAGAAATTAAAGTCGTGCTGCCTATGAGTTTGAGCCTAATCTGCGTCCCCTTGGGTACTTTATCAGTTCTCATTAGATAAGAGCGGTGACATCCCGGAACCCATGTTCAAATATAGTTATCTAACGACGCAGGCGCATTGGAGGAAAAACTAATAAATTAGAACAGTTGTGTCACAAGGAATTCATTACAATGAAAACCAGTAGGCGATAGACTTAAAGCGCCTCCGACTTCTATACCTATTTTATCGCAAATTCGTACAATCATAAAATAGTGGAAACATTGTTTTAGAAGAGGTAGGTACTACACTGACTAACCCAATATTATTTAACTAAAGTCACTTTGGAATTTCCTATTTCTAAGTGAAAGATGATAAAATGTCACAGTATTATTGCATTTATAAATAGCCATAAACTACAGTTTATATCAAAGGCTATCAACAGTGACTAACAAAAATATCTCTCACGATTCAAACTGTCTAGATTAGTCACGTAGTTTTAAGTAAATATATGCTAATTCATATAATCAAATTTATATTTAACTGAAAGTATATCTTAAGGACCACCCGTATACCCACTCAATGTTGAACAGAGGTTAATTATGTATAAGTGCTTCAAGTATATACTAATATAAAAAGCCTTATGTACAAGACACATCGCAATGCTGAGGTCTCATCGTGAAGCGTTACGCGCCGATGCCCGCCGCCATCTTATGGAGGCCTTGCGTGTACCGACAGATAGTCACTATTAAGTAACAAGTATTTATAGGTTGTAATAATAATCTCTAAATAAAAAATTCTTGATTGAAATATATTCTACTGTGTTACATGCGATCAAACTGTTCAGTTGGGAACAATCCCGTGGGAATTTACAATATAGCTTTTTTATTGTAAACTTACATAGAGTATCAAATCTTTTCTCTTACATTATTTTAAATAAAGTTCTATAATTTCTACACACAGTTCTACAGATTGTAATCAAATAGCGATCCAATTAAACTGGATCAGGGACCATCGTAAGTAATTTATATTGAACAAATTAACGATAATTAGTGGTCACCCATTGGTCGAAATTCGACCACAATATTCAAAAGTCAGGTATGTATATGTGTGTATGCTGTGTGTCATCCAAGGAGTAGTGCGCGTAATGTTTATTTTATTGATGTAATGTTTTTTTATTAATGATTTAAAAAAAATAGTATTCTCCACTCCTTCTCTATATAAACTATAAGTGTGGACAATTTCATAATCCTCCGTCCGTGCGATTTTCGTAACAAGGGGTACAAAGTTTTTGCTTCACGTATTAATATTATGATAATATAGAAATGCAAATAACGTAGTACGAATTTTCGCCTTTAACAAATATCAATATTTATTGTTTCTCGCATCTTTGCGGAGACACATTATATATTACTTATTTACTATATGTCACTCGGAAAATATATATTTAGGGGTAAGTCGAGTAATATTTCTGTTGACTGTACATCGGTAATCAGACCAAATATTTTCGAAATCGTCCGCGAGCCGGTTTTCGGAGTTTTTCGTGTCGCCGCTCGCCATCTCAGTTGAACAAATAATGACAAGTGTGCGCTTCAAGGAAACACCGATTTGGAAAAAATGCTCTTCGGCAATCGAGTTATGAAATTTTCATTTAAGAGGAAAATTATTAATATCAACCGAAGTTATAGAAAAGCAAATAAGGGACAGATTATACATATAAGAGATAAGATATTTAAAAATCTCCTTGGCTTGAATTCACAAATTTATTTACAATAATGTACTTAATTATAAAAACTTTAAAAAAATACAAGGCTCATCAAAGCCGCGGGGTGCGTAACCAAAATACTAGGAAATCTCTCGTAAGCGGATCCATCTCGAACATGTCAGTTTTCAGACAAAAAAACCACATAGAAATCGGTCCATCCGTTTAAGAGATATGCTGTCACAGACCACATCAAGCCTCATTCTTAGTCGTAGGTAAAAAAACAACAACAAAGAATTAGGATTAATTAAGAGGAAACATTCCGCGGCATTATTGGTAATAAAACTGCTTTTATATTTATTAAAATGGGAATCAATATTATAAAGCTTAAGAATTTATTTGGTTGAACGCGCTTATCTCAGGAACTAATGATTCGTATTGAAAAATTATTTTTGTGTTGGATTATTAATATCTTGTTAGAGTCAATTTCGAGGAAGACTGGGTTACGTAACATCTCGCTACAACGAATGAAACGAAATGAAATCGCGGGGCAAACATAGTATTTTTAAAATATTTGTTCATAGATCGTGTATCTATTCAAAGTGAAGATAATGTGATAAGAGTCAAGTGATAGTTGCCAAGTGCAATCCACCTTATAGATAGAGAGTTCGTCGTCCGATATTGATGCAACTGACACTGAAATTAAACGGAATTCTAACGTACTTCTCTTAGAAAGCTTTTCACGGTTGTTATTTTATTGAAAAGGGTTTTTTTAACTGAATAGAAGAAACAAGCTAGGAACACGTCCGAGTTAAATAAAGTTAGAGGTGGCTAAAATATAATAACAAATAGGTAATAAAATAAATATAAAAAATATTATTACTTATTAAAATTACTTAAATAAATATTAATTACTTTTTAGTATATAAGTCTGTTTATAGTTTTTCAATAGAATTATTTTCTGTCTATTTTATGAAAGAATAAAAGAGGCCACTATATTTAGATTTTACCTTTACACATAAAAGTCATATGTAGAAAGCAAACCAAAGACTATTTCGATTACTTCATACAAAGCAGGCATTAAAAATGTACAGACATCTCCGCGCAAATTCTTTGCAAAGCAAGATTATAGCGAATTGAATCATTTAATATTCTCTCTGTCGTTACAGCTCGCTCTGATGTTCTTATTATGTCAATAGATGCTGCATTTTATTAGCCAACTATGAGTCTGAACGCTTTGTCTTTGAGAATACTTGCAAGTGAAGTTGAAGTTTCAGACAACTTCCTGTGACCACATCGGAAACACTTGTATAATTTCTAATAAGTTTATCTTGTATTTTTCGTATCATCTATTTAATTATTTCTTTTTTCTTTTCTTTTAATACAATCATTTTTTAATAATACACTCAGTATTACTCAGTATTATTTTTAGGCCTACGCGGACTAAAGATAAGTATCGTACTTCCGAATGAGACAAAGAGCGGACACATTTATTTCTTAAGCTTTTCCTAGGACTTAAACCCATGAATGATGAATTGAATGTCAGTCACGTGACCAATTTCGTTACGGAAGATAGTTGAAGTTATCGTAGAAATTATTAAATCCAAGAATGGATTCTTTGAAAAACGTTGGAGTTAGGCAAATAGCGTTTCAATATCGTCCAGAGCCGACCGCGACAAACAACGAGATTACACTACGTCCGAAAACACACAAACGCCTAGACCTTCATTCGGAATTCTCAAAAACCGGGCTGTTGCCGTTGTCTCTTCTATAAATATTTACCCTGGCCAGTTATTGGCGAAGACATTCGCTCGCACACGTGTTTTCACAAATGCTTTTCAAAAAAGCTATTTTATTACATTTCATTACAATAGCACAGACTAAGCGTCACAAATTATTTTGAGTCGGCTTTGTATACTTACCTTAAACTTTGTGATTTTTTAAAAACAGCATAACAACAACATCTTGATATTTATATTAATAGGGAGTCAATATCTTTTAAACGATCCAAACTTTTTAACTTCGGAGAGTTAAGAATCTGTTTTACAATAATTTCAATATGACCTCTTCAAACATGTTTAGATTGAATTTTATTAAACGGTGCCTAACTATATTGACCGTATGTATCTATACTAATTCGATAATGGGGCGTACGGCGACACATTTCTGTATATGTTTCAGTTATCGTTTTCTTTATAGGCAAGTGGGTGATCGGCCTTCTATGCAAATCCAACCGAAAAAAAAACATCTAATTCGATAATTGCTGTATTAAATACAAAAACTACATCTAGTACTAAGTAGATGAGTTCTAATATATCTGAAACTAGTTTTATTTATGACTGTACTCGTTGAAATCTTTTCACAGTAAAATAGACTTCGCGGATGGACATATTATGATACTGTAAACTCAGACACAACCAATCCTTTCAAAGAATGTTCATCGTCAACTGTGAGTAATCCACGTGACATTTATATATATATATATATATATATATATATATATATATTAAGATATATATGATGTAACCACTTCCAGTTTTCCTAACAATCTTCGTCAATGAATAGATAGTTCAAGTCTTTTACGATACACATTTATAGCTCGTTAAATTTATCTATTCTTAATAAAAAGTTAGTGGTAATATGTTTATAGAGTATTATCCATAGACACAATTCTAATTAAGCTCTTTTCTTGTGGCATAAACTATAGCCTATTTTATCGCAATTGGAAAGAATAAATCGTACACAGCACAGACAAGTGAGTGTTACCTATTGCAACGGAGGTACTCAGTTTGAATCCCGAGTTAACAAATAAATGTTTTGGTTGTACCAACAAAACACCTACCTCACTGTAAAACCAGTGATCATTACAGACAAATATGTTCCCCCATGCCTCAAACGGCAATAAGCAGCTATATACACTGCAGAAAAAATGTCTGGAATCGTATTTTGTCTATCTATTGTCTGCCTGATTATATTACCCCTGCTTTAATCATCCTGTATTGATGCGTTTCTAAAAAATGCGTGCAAACAATCAATAGACATTTACTTTCATTATTTTCTAAATCATTAGGTATATTTTAACATTGCATTTAACCAACTAAGCACTTTGGAATTTAATCGCGATGCCATCCCACAAAGTGGTTTAGTACATAATATCACATAGACATTCTAGTTCTGACCAAACACCATAACGTGGTTCTCCGAAGCTTGTATAGTTAGCAACTACATGTGAAATGGAACTTGTGACAATACAACATGTCCCTAGTCTTATTTACTTTGCCTCAAAACTGTTAGGATGTCATCACCGTCTTTTTGCATTCGCTGTCTACGTGCAAGTTACATAATTTGGCTTGTCTGTGTTCTAACAGATACAATTATTTTTGATATTACAAAATCAAATACATATGTTATGGTAAGTATGATAAATTGAAAATAAGTAATAATTTTACTTCATGATTCGATAAACATGAAAATTAAATTAATATTAATCACTTTCAGCAGTTGCTATTATTAATTCTCGTTGGTAAAAGTAAAAAAAAACAAGACTCGAGTTTATTCATCGAATAGGTATTTATTATAATAGTACAGTTCTCAAAGGTATAACAACTATAAAAACATTCAAATTATACAAGATAGACTCAAAATCCACATTAAAATATTTCAGTTGTAAACAAATTGTTAATTGCAAATAAACTCATTTGTGAATACAGTTGATTTGAAACGCTATGCTTTGTTGTTTGTTTGTTATATAAGTTGTTACCACTAATAAATATAAAAACACAAATTTAGTTCAGGCTAACTGCCTTGGCTCGATGTACTTCTGGTAGGTACTCGGACCTTAACGCTGTCCCATATTTTGGCAGCTGGAAATTTTGTATTGAATCGTTTTAACATTTTTTCAGCTTGCTTCTGGAATTTATTTTTGAAAACTATTACATTCGTCGAAACTTAGGTTAATTTATTAATAATCATCGATAAAAGAGATAAATTTCTAACTTTTTCCTCTAATTTTGAGAATTATTAGTAATGATAAATAATTATTAATAATTTTCTAATTGTCACATTTACCATTACATACATTTTAGTACGTTTTGTGTCTTTAGTGGGAGCTAAAACTCGAGAGACAGTAAATAAAGTTTCATAAGATCTCGTGCATTGGATAGATCTTCAAACTATTTTTTTAATAAAAAAGGCGGAATAGAAAAATTACTTAATTTTTGTATCCCTAACATAACTCTAGGTTCAAGTGTATAAAAGCTTACCTGTGAAAATGATCAGTATATGTAAAAATGTATAGTATACTTTAAAAGTCTTTTGCTTTAAATACTAAAAATAAGCTACGAAAGTGCTACGACTCGTAGCAATTAAAAGCTTATTTTTAAACTACTTGTTTTTAACTATTTTTAAAGATTGTATTTAATAAATATTGTAGAATTTTAAATGTTATAGTAAGTAATAAGTTTTGAATGACCCTTTTGTTTTTAAAAGCTTAAAGTAAAAACGCATCGTACGTTCACTAAGTGAATAACAAGGTGCTAACCCACTTGCCAACTTTAATGAGATGATGCTAATCACTGACAAAGGAAGTGGCACAGTCCTCTCGAGGTTCTTAGCTGGCTTAAATATGACTCAGAGTCAACCCTCAGGTCAAGAGAACAAACACTGATTTAATTAGCTGTAAGGCCTGAAAGTGATTGAATAAAACTAGAAAAATCGGGCGGTCAACCTTTTTCATTATTATACATCTATGTCGAAATTGATATATTTTGTATTTCAAATGTTTTTTTAGCTGAAAAAAGTATGAAAGTATGTCTTGTGTATACTACGAGAAACATTTACATATAATATAAAGTACAAAAGGACCTGAAAGTTCGACGTGCATCCCGTCGGGGAGCCCCTGATGATGAGATAAGATACATAATAAATATACTAATAATCTTATAAGTTTACACAATTTATTTAATAACACTAGTGTTCCTTTAACATGAAACAATGTGCTCGCATTGATACCTTGCCATTAATGGGCAATGGCTAAAGTACCGGACTGTTTTGTAACATAGATAGAAGCTAAGACAAAAGCTAAGCCAGCTACCCTAGGACTTGGAAAATTCACATTTTAGAGCTGATAGTATTAATCAATATTCTCTCAGAACGGCCTGTTGAGTGGCACAAACATGGCGGCCGGCGGCGCCCTTTGTAGCGCTAGGCTCAAAGCCCAGCCATTGCGGCTTTGACGAAATTGTCTACATACTGCAGATTTTCCACTGTGTAAGTGTAAGCTATGTTTTATTCATACAGTGGCGATGTCTTCAGCGATGCCTTCATTTGTTTAACTTTCGAATAACTTGGAATATCGATGCCTTTGTCTTTTGTTTTTGAAATTTAACTGTGTATATCATTCAATGTATCTAAGTATTAAGCATGGGTACCTCTGCAAACATACCTGTAATATTTGCGGAGGGCTAAGCTCCGTTAATTCACCGGAACAACTGCCTGTCTATTTACCTATTCTTATGTTTTATTTATATTATTTTTAAGTACATGTTAATTTAACCCTTCAACACTGCCATACACATTTATTTTATCAACAAAATAACCTACCCATGCAACATCGCTGCGACAGTAGGTACCTACTTAGATTTATATTTTGACTAACTGGTTTCGTTTTTGATTATATTTCTATTTTTATCACTAAGTTACTAAAACATTTGTGTACCTATTTTAAATATGAAATTCCGTTATATAAAAAAATATTCCAATTTTAAATGTTCGGTTTGTAGCGCCATATTGCAATAACTCTCTAAGCACGTTTAGAAGAGCGCTCGCGATGATTTGGGAATTTATTAAAAAGCACACAATGCGAGCCACTACACTGCGATCGGTCCTCTCCTATTTTATTTTTAATATTAAACCCGCGGGCGACTAAGCGTTGGCATAGACAAATATAAAATTTAGATACGCCAATTAGGTAAAATACAATAAAATATCATATCTCCTAAAAAGTTATAAATATCATCCCTAATCAAATATCTAAAAATGTTTTATTAGTGCCTAGTTTAACATAAAAAACAAACTTCTTGATTTACATAAATTTATTTCGTACATAAAACAACAACAAATTTAACAATAGTAATTATTTTATATTTTACTAACTGACCCGGCAAACATTGTTTTGCCATATTAATTTTTTGGACTACCCTTTTCACTTAGGGGTATGAAAAATAGATAGTAGCCGATTCTCAGACCTACTGAATATGCATATAAAAATTGGTAAAAATCAGTAAAGCCGTTTCGGAGGAGTAAGGTAACTAACATTGTAGCACGAGAATTTTATATATAAGATTTAATGAGATTTTAGTACCTACATGACGAGTGGAAATCTTGAGTTTGGACTTTGGTTAAGTATTATTGGTTAGGGTCAGCGTATAATATTTTTATGGAAAATGTGACAGCACCTGTAGTCGTTACACGCAATTCACTTTTAAATATCACAGTAAATTTGTTGAACAGAAGCTAACACCTTTCGATAGGTTTTTTTAATATCTGAAAGCTGTCAATACTGTTGTGGCCACGTAAGTTTGCGCGTAAGCACTAGGGGCGCTGTCACGTTTTTCATAAAAACAATTAACGTAGACGCTATCAAAAATACTTTACCAGAATTGGTAGAGCTACAGATAACAGTGAAATTAAGATTATGCTACTTAAACTCATTCCAACCCGATGAACTGAATTTGGAGTATCTTCGTATTAATCTTTGACCGTCCCGTGCAATCCTGTCGAGAGCTCTCAGAGGCATTATTAAGATTCAGATGACGGAGACTCTTCATCGTGCCTTCAGCCGGTGGAAAGCTGAAACAATAATTATGAATTATGTAACGTGAATTACTAATTTACGTGTAGCTTTTTTCACATTTAAATAAATCGAAAGCTTTTTAAGCTTGGCCAAATACGAATCTGGTTTAATATGTATTCCTATTTAATAATTGGTACGATAAAGGTAACAAACTTGAGTGACCTACATTCAACAATTGATAAACGTAATGGTTTAATAATTACTACATGGAAGACGAGTGGTGAGGTCTGCAAACAAAGTTATTGACAAACATTCAAGTATAAATGAGCTTACAAGTTTTTCATATGTAGAGATCCTTATCAGACCTTCATAGGCAATATGGGACATCGCGTGTTGGACTATGTCGTGTAAATAATACAAATCATAAGAATCAGCGATTTTGTTGATAACATGCACATAAACATCAGTAAACTTAAAATACTTGATAATATGTTATCGCCAGATTTTCATTTGAGAAATTAATTTTAGCTTCACAAAAAGGATTATTTTATGGAGGTTTTCAAGTATTTAATTAATTACCAAAGTTTCGCGTAAAAGCAAGTTCAGTTTCATAACCATATTATTTAAAATATCACCCAATATTTTATTCGCATTTCTTCTAAAAACCAAATGTTACAGAAATGGAAAGCTTTAATAAGGTTTATCTGAAGTTTAAAATCACTAGTTACACACCTATAGATAAAATTTTAAAATGATATAAATAATTTAGATTAAAAATTGAGTTACAGTTTAATATTATCATTTTTAAATGTTACGACATATTTTAGACTAGGTTAAAGGTGTATCTCAGGGCGAGCTTGGCTTGGTGGATGTACTCAATAATTTCTGGACTGCATCCAATCCAGGACACTCTTGAGACAAATGAAATTTGTGGTGAATGAATGTGTATAAGGAATAGTTTAAAATAAGTATTCTCTATCTAATCCTTCGGTGGTCTAAGGCTTCGGTTAAAGCGGTGTCAATAATGAATTTTAGGTATTTTGAAATTATTCTTAGTAATAAACATGAACAGGTGTTTGACCCTGACGGCTAATAGTTGAAAATGTAAAGTTCTCAAATACACAACGTAAACACTACGCCATCTGTCGACTTTTCGTGCACGCTCGGAAAAGGCGGTGGGGCGTAAAGTGCCCCTTAGCTATGAACGCTTGTCAACTATCTACAAGTTTATTAAATGTCGTGTAAAATGTACCAAACATTATTAATGATATATTACTAGATAAAGATTCAGGGGCACATGAGTAGGTAATTAATGTACCTAGACAAAAGCAGCTTAAACATTATATTAAGTAATTAATTATTACTACGGAATATAATAAATCATTTAAGAATTTTTGAAGACGAGGTTCAAATAATATTAGAGTCAAGCATGTGTTTATTATGCCATTAACGTAGGTAATACGAAGGTATTGGACTTGCATGTCTGGGAAGTCAGGACTCACGAAGATAGTTTAGATTGGAAGATGAAAAGCTTTCTGTAAAATCACTATCAACTAGCCTGTTAAAAAAAGGAAATCAGTGGAACATGTAAAGGAAGTTATCAGCTCTAAGTCACTTTTATAGCACTTTTTCGGCCCTTTTACTACACTCACTCTAAGAGTCCTATGAAGTTTATATACGAAACCATTGTAGGACAGGAATAAAATCAAACTCAAATAAAAAAATCTTGCAAAGAATGTTACAAGACCGAGGAATACATAAAATATATAATTAGGAGTAAAATATTTATTTCAATAAAAAATGTTTAACCGTATTGTGCATGATTGTCTTGCGAGGGAGGGTTATATTGACAGGTTCAAGGAGCGCCTGCTGCAATAACATGGCGATTTTGCTGCTGTCAAACCACTTGTTCTTTTATACCAACTATTCAATGGCGAACAATTATGAGACACGCAATATACTCAAAGTAGATTTTGAGTAGGGGCTTTTAAAGGTAACGTTATTTATATAATATTCTAAGTTAGTATTATTTTTATGACCAAGTGACAAATCACTGCAAAAAAATCAAACATTTTATAAAATGTAGAATCATAAATTAGAAATAAGTAGTTGGATGATTTTTTCATTGCTAATATCTAAAAAAATATGAATGTAATATAATCATATAGTATAAATTTATATACTTGTCCTGACTTACATAGTCAGGACAAGTAAATATAGATTTGTTTCCAATGAAACATTTAATCAATTGATATCTAAATTAAGCATAAAAAAGGCTTTAATTCTAAAAAATAATAGTTTTTGACATCATAATAATTAGTGGCAATGTAAATAACCTGATAATCAACCGTCAAGTACTCCCAAAGGGGTAGCGTGGACCCCATGCCGTGATACAGGCATGAAAGACCCATGGGGGCTGGTTTTATTACTTCAGAGACTAAGCGTTGCTATTCCCAATTGATTGTTCTGTTAATTTTTAATGATATGATTTAATTTTTAAACGAATTTTTAGACTAACGATGCAAATACTAATTAATTCATTATTTATTTTAATCACTGAATTGAATTTTAGTTAGATTGAAATTGTTGATAAATCCATACACAAATTAAGGGTATATTATGACCATGAAAATATTGCACTATTCGCCAGCACGCTATGGCGTAGATGCTCAACTAATTCATACATACAACGTGAGTATTATCATTTGTATATTTTTATATTATATGGAAATAGTTACCTACTTTGCGTTATAGTATAACATTATTCGGTTAACACATTTACGCTTTATCAATAAAACACGAAAAAATTCTATATTATTCAATGCTGAAAAAGGCTGTAGGCTCAAAAGATTCAATGTCGTGGACTGCCGTAGCCTGGAGGCTTTGGCTGTTTCACTATTTATTTTCTTTATAAGCGAATAACTGTTTTTTTCAAATAAACTTTTTTTGAGTTTTCCGAGAGTGGAACATTCAGCCTAGCGGTCTTTTAATACAAGGGCGATGATACTACGAATGTGGTTTAGAATTATTAAAACGTCTTGATTGACACTTGCCAGCTGAATATCACGTGCTATTAAATAATAGAAATATATTAATATGTGCAAAACGTTTTGTTTGGATTCAAAGGGCGCCGGCATATGGCCAATATTACATTTATTAACTCTAGCTGTCAGTCAATTTAGAGTATAAGCGGAGCATAGCCGTGGGGCAAGATTATGTCATCGATTATACAGAATGTTGTTATACAATTAACCATAGAGAAAAAAAATCAAATTTCAATTTCAATTAATTCATAAATTGATTTGATATTAAATTGTGTTTTCTTTATTAATCAAATTGAATTGAATTATTGAAATGCATAATTACCACCGAAATCAACTGTTGAGGTTCAATTCAATTATCAAACTTGTTCGACCTACATATTTATGTTGTTACTTTAATGTACACAACCTTAGAGTTGGCCCTACATTTCCTAAACATAAAATTTGAAATAAATGAATTAAAAAGGCAAGCTAATAATAATTATTGGTTTTATAATTTTAACAAAAAAAAACTTCAAATTGTAACTCTAAAACTACTTAACAGAGTCCCCACGGGAAGCACCAGCTCTCAAAAAAAAATGAATCATCAAAATCGGTTCACTCAGTTGAAAGTTCTGAGGTAACAAACATAAAAAAATACTATAGATAATAATTAACTAAATAACAGCTATTCAAATCAACTGGTATATAACTGGTTTATAAACGATAAAGTTCCATGTAGATACCTAAAATCATACATAAAAACATCAAGATGGTTCGGTTTGGTGAAAAACAAAATGTCGATATGAATTTAAGCCAACACACCCTATATAGCTTTATGCTAAGTACACCGCAGGCATTTATCTGACATGCATTGTATTGCCCTCGCGACTCCCGCGCACAGCTCATAATGATTTAGTTACCCGTGAAATTCTGCGGTAAACACTGTTTTATGTTCATGCTTCAGCGCATAATATCAATTATGATTGTATATTTAGTACTTACTGATTTAAATGTTCTTTGATAGAATTTACCGGAAGATTGATCTCTAATTTAACTAAGACAGTAGTTTTCTGTATTTTTCATTTCGATTTCAACTGGTAATATTTTATTTTTACAGCTAAAAAATTAATATCTATCATTTAAGCAGATACCGCCTTCGAGGCTTCGTGGCTAAGTGGTTTACTCGTGTGTATTGCGCTGGAAGTTCTGAGTTCAAATCCCGGGGGGAATAATGACTGTTCTGGTTGGGTAGGCATAGAGGCTGATCACCTACTTGCCTGTAAAGAAACTGATTAGTGAAAGAGGTACAGAAAAATGTGTCTACCCCATGCCCAACTAGGGGTTATGGGAATTCACTTTTTTTATCTAAGCAGGGAAAGTGCTTTTTATTTTAAAGTATTCTTTATAGAAAAAACAACATACTGCATAAGACAGGTTGTGAAAATAGAATCCACCAACTATATATAACTATTAGCATTGATACGGCAAGTTACAACCGTGAGCAAATCTCACCACTTATGACTCGCAATGACTAGTGATACTTCTTAAATAAATGATGCCTTCCTGTGTGTTAATAAAAACAAATAAATTAAATTGAAGTTGTTGTAAAAAGAACCAATGTTCGTATAAAATGCTACCTTTTTACATAACATAATTGGTTGTGAAATATAAATGACTATATTGAATTTTGAATAATTCTCGATATTTCGATAAATGTGACAATCACTGAATAACCAAAAATAAAATGGATTTCGTTTTGTTTTTTTGAAAGTTTGGAAGCCAATTACATACAATTTGAATCGTACTAGAAGTAAACTTAGAATCCGATAGTATATAATCTAATAAAAAATATATTGTGCGCTATTTCCCAATAAACTTCACATACAAAATTAAACTTAATTAAATCACAATAGTAGAAAAAGCTCCACAAATGTTCGCTGTATAATAAAATAAAATCTGTATGTCGGATATTCCACCCCAATAAAATGAAACAACGATAATTTATTCACCGGCAAACTAATCCTGCGAAACGCGTGATCGGAACGCGATCAAATGCGAACAATAAAAATCTCAGAAATCCCGCCCTCGCAATACAAGACCTAAGGGGATATTTACATTTATCTGTTAGGTGTAGATGATACTTCATTTACGAAGAAACGAGGACACGAACTCCTACTTTACTTACATCATGAAAAGCTTTTAACCAAGCAACGCAGTGCATCCTTCAATAAAAATAATCAAATTTAAATAGCAATAATATAATACCACACCAAAAGCTAAAACATAACATAATAGATATAACTTTTTTTCAATACTATCTGAATTAATTAAAATATCATTTTATATATAAATTTCTAGCGATATAATTATACAAAAACCATAGATAAAATACAAATGTTCTAGTATAGCCGGTCCCTTATAAAGTGTGCAATATCGACGGGGTGCGACCGAAAACAACACGATTTGTATTTATATCTAAACCGTTCTTTTGTCGTGCGATTAGCAGCGTATTGTGCGAATGTGCGCAAGTGATGGGGGACTATTTCGCCTAAACGATATCACTGCCTCAATTAAAATAAAGACCCACAGAAACATTTTATTTTAAATTATTAAGGAATATAAAATGTAATTTTTCTCATCGTGTTTCAATTGTAAAATATTTAACAGCGTCGAGACCGTCAATGGATTTAAAATTTAAATTAATCTTCGTTCCATAACTTCTTTTAATTGCTCATTAAAAGTTAATTAAAAGTAATACATAGAAATAGTTTAAACTTATGAAAAATGACCTTTTAAAGCTTTTCCTGTAAATTTAAAATTTTCTTTATAAAAATTTGAGTCGTTGTTCTAAACTATAGGGGTTAAAACTATTTCTTGATTCAATGAGCAAGTGTTGATAAATTATAATACAGTTCAGCAGAGTGTGGGTCACGCACAATGCCTGCTAATATGAGATAATCCCTCCCTACCCTCAGACCTCACTTGCGAAATGTTCTATCAATAGGGGTCAATGCATTTAATTGCACATTTGTTTATATGACTAATTATTTCTTATTTAAATGTTATCGTGTAAGGTAAAATAACGGATTTTTTATTTACCTACAGTTATTATGTTGGTAAAAATGCGACTAGCTTTTACAAAAATGAACCAGTTTTCGGGTTTTCAGAAGCCTGCATGAACTCTTAATACACGAGTAGAAAGATTTGTCTATTGACTTTAACTGGCAAGTATGTGATCTGTATTTTGGCTCCCAAACTGAAACTTATTTCCCAAGATAGTTGTATTTTGCGGTACCATATTAAGCTAGATTTATCACTTAACATTTTCTTTATTTTGTGACAAGAGCCATTCAAACTGTAATATGTTTTGTTTCTCTGAGAAACTAACCCAGTGTTTGCCGCGCTTAGCAGTAAGCACAAAGTTTGGGAACTTAGCTTTGGAGGCGATGAACTCGGTTAAACTACAACGACATATGCAATTCTATTTATCTTCAGTGCTATTCAAGGTGCAAATTCACACGCACGCGTCTAGAAAGCTTATAGCTAAATATCGAACAACATATTTGCTCGTGATCCAATTATGTGTGCACGCGACAGTAACAGACAAACAGCAACACGAGTGACATATAACAGACAACTGATAAAATAACTCTAATATAAACTATAACTGTATGAATTATAAAGAAGCTGAAAGCTGAATAAGGTGCGAAACTTGTACACTTTGCCTTTTAAGTCATAAAAGTCTAAAATATATATTTTTTTACATTCTTTCAACTCGATCCCTGATTTGAAGAAGATTTATTAACATACTATGTCTAAGAAGGTCTGTAGGGGTGTTTTTATAACACGGTTAGTGGTTAACCAGTAGAAACATTGTGTCTATTCCCTTAAGAAAATACGTCATATGTACCTATAGATTTAAAGTATTTAAATTAAGGTATTTTTTGATAAATAAAGTGGATCAAAGATGAGGTATTTTTGTAATAAGTGTTTAAATTATCATCAATTTATGTCTTGTCTTGCAGTGATATGTTGTTTGCTGGATCTTGCAAGAAATAATAGCTTTGTTAAAAGTGTTAACTTTATAACATATAAACTATTAATAATATAAAAAGTAGATTATAATTATATAACAATTATAACAATTTCATTATATAACAATTTGATTATAATTATTATATCCTTTAAAACATTTCTAATCTGAAATATAAATCCGAGTAACAGTTATTTTACTTTGAACTGATCTTAGGACTTTTACACCTAATTTCAAATAAGTAAAAAAGATCTTTAATATTTATGGGTATATTTATTTATTTTTACTATAAAAAAGAAATGGACTGGGCTTTTTACGTAACATTGGAAGAGTAACAAACTTTTTGAGGTGAAATTTTAAAATATCCTATATAAAAGTGGAATCCAAAACTTTTCAAAATCTTCCGAACAGGACATTTGAGACTTTTTAAAGTCTATTTAAATGCAAACAATAATTTAAAACTGCACCAGTAACAATAAATGCTTTCAATTATCGTACACTATCCCTAAGGAGTAAATAAAGTATATTTACACAACAAATACCCACATCAAATCAAAAAACGCATTCCGGGTACTGAGGGATGTGGGAGGGATCTCTGAGGAATATCCTGTTTACGCCGCATCTCATTAAGAAAACACCCTCCGAACTTTTTGGACCATGAAAAGTAAATACTACGCCCCCAAAACTATTTTTTTAATGTCAAGAAACACGATATAAACAAATAGCTTCGCAAAATTGTAAAATGAAGACGGGAATAAAAACTAGTGAGTTATAAACCAAAAAAAAAACAGCCTTTACCCCAAATATTATCTGATTTCTAGTATTGTAGAAACACTTTGTTAAAAAGTGCTCGAATTTAGCTGATATGAAGAGAGCTATAGAAAGCATATATTAATATTAGCTTCTATTATGATTATATAGATGTGGTATTTTTAAATGTTAGATGTCAAAAACCGACCAAAAGGTTCAATAATTAGTTATTACATTTGCTCATTTATAAAAGTCGATAAGTATAAAATAAAACAACTGATTCTAAAACTTGATATAATTATGAACGCAATAACACCCTAAACGTGCTAATTTGGCAATAAATAAATCCTGCCATGATCTGCCCGTTATCACCATAAATCTTAATAAATCCCAGGCGACGAATCTGTACAAATCAACGTACGAACATAAAATGTCCCGTAATAAAGATTTACTCTGAGGGGAATACAATGTTACATATTGCGCAATGTCGTATGTAACGTATAAATTGTATCGGTGTTCGGCCTTTTTTCAAAACATCGTTGTAAAAGCTTAATGATGATCTGTGTTTACTAGAGTTTAAATTTAATAGTTGGGGCTGTACCGATTTCCACTAAAATATTTTGCACTGCAAACGGACGTATTGATTTTGAAATTTAAGTATTTGTTGTAATGTTTATAGATTGGAGTCATGGGTTTTGTATTAATTCAAACGATCACATTTGGAAACATTAGATTTAGAATAATACAAGTGGACAAGCAATGGAGAAGTTTACCTTTTTTTAATGGATACATTATAAAAATTAAGCTAAAATAGAAAAAAAAAACATTTAAAAAAATAAATAAAATATCTTTATAAATGAAAAAGTTTTGAGACTTTGAATTTGCGCTTGCAAGAATAATTTGTTACACGTGGATAGATCAAATGACTTCACAGGAGAATCTAGAATACGTAAACTTCAATAATCTTTTTCTAAGTCATTTATTGATGGATTTCAAAAAAGTTTTACTTCAGCAAGTTCTTAATAAATCCAAAATTGGAAAAGAAATACCTAATTTGTATTAATTATATGTTAATATTAAGAACCTATGTTGTTGTATCTATGTTGTACCTATTGTTGAATGTGTATGTATAATTAATAATACTCTAAATAAGTGAAAAACTCATTTTGATCCAACATATGGACTGTATAATGGCAGCGTTCCGTTATTTCACTTACTTATAATTAACAATACAACTTTTATTCTTTTCATTGAGTATAAAAAGCGAGACACAATTCAGGGTAGCATCCCTACTTATTAATGTATCTCAGTGCGCAGTAAAACGGGTTAATTTGTGTAATAAAACAGAACCCAAAGTAATGAAACGCTATCTTCTCTCTGTGATGTCGCCAAAGTACGGGCTCCTTCATAATTACGATTCCTGAGTAAATACTTAGATTTTAATGAATTTTTCCTTTTATCAACCTTTTTGTTTTCACTGAGATATTAATAAGGGCCAATTTAATATTTGCATAACGTGAAATGCCTATAAGTTATGAATTTAAAAAATTAAGCAAGCAGAAACTGATGGAAATACCTTTGTATGGAATTATTACTACATCTTGGACAATCTGTCTCTGGTTTTCCATTCACATTTAAATTAATGAATGTTAACGTGACGTTAAAAAAATATATTTCTTAAATTTTATCAAAGTTGTTAAATTAAATGTTAAAGAGATTACATAATTAGAATGTTATAGCAAAAAACAAAAGGCTAAAATGTCCTTAGAAGACAAATGCGTATGTTGTATTGCGTATCTAAAGCTATAGGATGAAGACAGCTCGTCTGGTCTGTCGTGATAGGGAGCCCGTGCTCGCCCGCACCGCAGTCGGATTATATCCCCTCTCAAAGAACCCTAAACTTCCCAAGAAACAGCCTGCGTCATACTTAGGCACATATCTATCTATACCTACGTAATGTGATGTATACAATAATAAATCCTTTACGTTTCGTTATTTCAAAACATAAGATAAGTAGCTATTTTTTTTCTACTACATAAAGAGTATTAATATAAACTTTAATATTTTGACTGTTTTTTTATTACCGTGGAAAACTAATACGACCTTAAGTGATGAAGATGACGACGGAAAAAGATCATGAAAACAAATTGCAAAGCTTCAACATATTAATGATTCATAATTAAGCTGCCACTCACTCGTCTTGTTCAACAAGTGCAATTTTATGTGAGTTCATGCATTTTTAGTTGGAACTCAATATTCATACAAGTTTTTTATTAAAGACAAGATTGGGAGTCTCTTTTCATCTGGAGAGAATTCATTTTTCCGGAAGAAACAAAGTGCTGTTTCGTTAAAAGTCAAGGCATAAAGCGTTATAATCTCTTTAGCTATCGTATTTAATGCTGTGTTTTGTTTGAGGCTGTTTCTGACAAATCAGAGACACTAGGTATCAGTGACGTTAAGTGTTTCAATCTGACACTAGCAACAATGTAGCACGTATGCCACTCGCGCACTTTTTATTAACATATTCCTTTTAATATTGTGGCGTGTTGCGAGCGCACGCGTCGGTGTTTGTGCCACGCTTGTGCCACGTGCCATCTCAAGAACCACACCTACCATCACTAATTTTGACGGAAATTCTGAATTGTAAATGAGGGTAAATATTACTGGACTGTTTGATAGGAAATGGTTTGCTCATTTCCAATTGTAACGGGTTATTATGTATTTGTTTTAACCCTACCAGTTGAACCAGTTCTCAAAAGTGTACCTACATGTTTAATAACGCGGTAATTTATAATGGTCAATCGTTATGAAATGTAACTTAACCTCAACATTGACGTTGCCTAATAATTTTTATTTATTTAAGTTTTTCTATTTTAAGTATTTTTTTACCATATTCTTACCCAAAACTCATAAGCAAAATGATGTCAGGTTTATTCATATTTCATCTGTGTGCACAATATGTATTGAGATTTCTATAAACTTCTTGAAAATATTTCTAAGCCGTTGTTAGTTGAAATATAAAACTGCTTAATAATTGTTATTGTGAAGGTAGTAACTACTTTGAGGCAGGCAAAGATAATAGAAATATAAGGCAAAAGATTAAAAATTATGGCTACCCCAAATTTTTCCACATAGTATAGGGTCACCACTGATTGATCCGGGCGAGGTCCGCAACAATGCGTGTTTGTTTTCAATTACACGCGCACCGCTCAACTTCAATACAATGATAGACGGTCAAGCGTGAACATATCAGCTCTAAATAGCTGTGGGCAAATAATTTCTATATTTAACACATAGAATTGAAATTTTAGCATGTAGCTTAGCTTATTACGACAAATATATATTATCACCTGTGTGTTACACCTAACCACAGTAATGTCGTGATAAATAATAAAAAATCTAAAAAAAAATATTTAAAAAATATTTAATTTAAACTTGTTTATTTTATATTTATGAGAGAAGACAACTATTGCACCTAAAATTATAACTGGGATTAGGAAAAGCAGAAAAATCGCACAAATAGCAAATCGCAAAAAAAAACAAAATACGTCTATAGGTACGTTAAATAAAATGTACTCTTAATTTGAGCTTTAGTATAAGCGCTGTGAAAGAATATATTTTTAAATATAAATAATGAAATAATTGTGCAAGTTATAGTCCGAGAGAACCAGCTCGTATCACGAGCGGCGCTTATTTGAAACATAAATATTTGCCGTCGATGAAACTTTTCCACCGTCTCCGGGCCTTTATTAATATTTTATTATTTTGTCTTGTACCCCGTTTCAGAAATTTTCAACTTCCCTTGTTACAAACTCCCTTTCCTAAAGCGATTATATTTTAAATTATTTTAATTAAAACGCTGTACAAACTAATCCGAACTCCGACTTGTTTCTCAGAACATTATGTACACTTCTATATATAAAGGATTTCTATGTTATTTCATAAAATTATATACTACATATAATTATTAGTGATTGCAACCGTCCGGCCACTTTTTTATATGTAAGCATCGTACTTTTATGCAGTGTCAGCACTCATTACCAAGACTTAGCTTCAGCTTTATATAATCGTATTGTCCTTGGATTATGGATATATATAGTAGATGAATGATATTACATGAATAAAAAAAACTTTGTATACCGTTTGCATAAAGATTAACGTCACAATGTAGTTCAGTTTGAGTACCTAAAATTTTTGCTTTTATTAAATCGCAAATGCCGCAAATATTTATATCCATAATAACACTTAACACGTAACAATAAAGGCTAAAATATAATGTTAACAATCCCAAAATATGAATTGTGAGTTGACGCGCGATTTTTAAGGGCTCTCCATGTTGCTAACATGTGACATTGCAAGACATCGAGTGGATTTCAGAAGCGAAAAGCTCTTTTATACATCTTTATTTGTAACAATAACTGAGTTTATAGATTTGTGCATTGGTTTATATATTTAGTCCCAAAAGTAAATCCCGATAAATTTCCAATTAATACATAATATTCCATAGATAAATATCATATACATATTGAAACTACAATAACAATGTCATTGAAGTCTAAGTGAAATGATCTAAATTAATACTATACTCGTAAGTAGTAAAATATATTTCGATTTAAAGGCTTAATTATATCTAGTATACCACAGATATACGAGTCAACTTTCTAAATAAACATCCAAATGGAACATTTTAAAGTTCATTAAATTCATAGTTTAAAAAAATCAACAAGGATTTTTTTAATTAACCTCAAATTATAATAATAGAATACTGGTATGTATTAAATATGATAAAATGCCTATCAAGCCTAGGAAAATCTGATAACGCACCATAATCCCCATATTTCACAATGAATTTATGGGCCCGCTAAACATGCCACGTAAATTATCTGTAACAAGCTTACGACACAATGTGCGCTTTAAAAACCTTTTATTTATAACGTACGGGAAAGTCAATATTTGCGTTGTTTCATCCAATTTTGTCATTTGTCTTATCGAAACGAGATCGAAAAAAAATACAAAAGAGGTTAGTACGCTAAGGTTCTATTGTATGCACGTGACGTTGTCATATTTTTTCTTACTGGCCAGACCTATTATTATTCCTTTCTTCATTCACCTTTGTGGAACTATGAATCTTTCACAATGCGTCAAAGAATCTACAACAGAATGTATTCAATACGTATTTTGGATGTATAACAAACTGACAGCGAATGTAAATAGTATTGTTGAGTGTTGTCAACTAAAAATAACAATTTGTAACAGATATTTAATATCTTTCGAATTGAAAATGAGAATCTTTTTGTAAAAGATTTATTTAATCATGACATTAATTAAATAAATAAATAATTAACGCCTACTTTCTTTAGATATTATTTAATTATTTTTATTCATACTGTCGTCATCATTACACATCATGCATTGGTTCTTTTTTGCACGTATCCTATTTTAAAAGAGGCTATGTTATACGAGCTTGTCTAGCTCTGTTTGTTCTCGTTTTGTATAAAATATGTATGTTTGTATCAAATTTATAAGTTTTAGTAAAATGTGTATAAATATTATTACGCTTCCATAATACACTTTATTTCTAGAACCTTAAAAATATAATATACATACATTCGTTGTATATTTAATGCCGTTGTATGTATATGCAGTGAGCGTTGTCTTCGTTTCTCCACGGTAGCATAAATGTGTCATGGACAATAAAAAACCACAATGAGAAAGTACGATGTACAATTATTGAGAAATTTTCTTCCTTATCCCACCGAGATATGGTTTAAATTCATAATTATTTAATAATAAAGTGTTTTTTGTTTTAGTTCCTTACGCAACTATCACGCGTGATGATACTTCGTCATTTTTTATGAATGTGTATTCTAATATTAGGTTTAACGCATGAGCTCATAATGAATAAGTCTACTTAAGTCTACTTTATTGTCGTAAGTTAGTAAAATGAAAAATATTATAACTTTGCCTTTGCAGAAACACAAAAGCAGCAAGGATAAGGATAATTCCAGTTAGATATATGTATAAAGATAGATTATACATATAACTGGAATTATCCTTACTCGAGAGACTTTTGTTTTGTATATTTTATGTGGTGTATGCAGTAAAAGTCGTCTAAGTTCTTATTCTTAAACCATAATATATTTCATTGCTAAAGTTGTAATTATGTTAAGGATTTAATAGTCCTAAATATATAGTAAGTAGTCTCCAGCGCACAAAATGGTTTATTAAATGCAATAAAGATTCTAATTTCCTCTAAAGAAATGAAATGTATGCCATAGTGATAGTTTTTCTTAGCTATCATTATACATTTGATTCGCGCTTTACAAGTATATTGTTGAATGAGCACACATCTTAAATATGTATTTAAAATTTTAGGAACCCTTTCATCAAGTACAACGTTGAATAGAGCTGACATGCGTAACGCAAACACAAGTGCACTGCGCATTCCTAAAATATAACAAAGTACCTGTTAAATGAAGAAAACTACTTCCTGTACCGACAAAGTGTAGATTCGCCACGCCCAAATCAAAATATATTATAGCTAATTCAACGGAGAACGTCGGATGTGATTTAAAATTTAAAAAAAAAATTGCATCGAGGTTCGCACAATCAATCAAGCGCTAAGCCAATAAACCTCAACGATGCGCTTTTGAATTTAGGATTCGATTTTGTATCTATTGTCGGTTATGGCCGGCGGCGCGCGAATCTGCCTTGTCAAATTGCACAATGGAAGCCGGAAGCGACCGCCGGTGTCTCCTGAATAGACTCGCCGTTCAGGAACTATCTAGGTACCGTGTGCATATTCAATTTAAGAACAAAAGTTTAATACTAGATCTTTTCGAGTAACTTGTTTCTATGATAGTCATATAGCTAACATGAAAAAGTGTTTAAATATAATATAGTTTTGAGACTATTTATTTCAGTGTTATATATTTAAAAAACTTTAATTTTTAGCACATCTAAGGTAGTTATATTAAATTAGGTAAGGCATTTATTAATAAGAGTTTATACGGATTATATTTCTGTATATTTCCTATCATGAAGACCATACAGAGTATAGAAACGGCCGAAATATTGTACAACAATACAACGCCCCCCATTCAAGCCCGAAACTGCTATTGTAAAAAACTCCAAGGGTTACCAGCTATAAAATTAAACATACCATAAAAGGAAGTAATAATGAAATATGTATTACACGGGTATAATGTTGTTAGCTCCCGTTTAGGAATGAATAAGCTTTTTGATAGACCATTTGACTTGTACCTTTTGTGGAGAATTGTCCGTGAAATCGTTAGAGATACCATAATTAATTTATTTCCCTTGGGATGATTTGGAATAGATGATAGGTTTAATAAAAATCCATAATTTAATAATGAAAATGTCTGATTTTTAAATGGATACCTAATTAGTAATCAGGAAACAAAGCACTTTAAAATAAATTCAAGCTACTGTTGACGTAATAGTTTATTTACTACAATGTATAAAATTTGAGTAGAACATCACAATTATATCTCCTTCTTAATTGTGATTGTTGACTCAGTTCTATAGGCATTTGACATGTCGGACCTTAATTTTAATGTCACCTTTAGACATCATACTACTTAACTGTAAGGAAGAATTATCAGACAAAAAGGCTAGAAAATTGCCTCTGTTGTGTGAAGTCACTTGACAAGTGAATTTAAATGTAGGCCTGAATAATTTGACTTTCTCTTGTTTATCAGAAAACGTTTTTACTGTTCACTTATGTGTTATGTGATTTCCGTAAAAATGATGCCATGTTCAAACCGGTTAAGTAATTAGGCGTTAATGAAATTTCGGCTTTTAGATAAAAAACCGGTCATCTATTTTGTTCACATTCATTTGATCTACTTTATAAATAATATTTCTATATTTAAAAAATATAAAAACCAACATATTTCTGATATATGTAATAATTATAACATGTGAAGACTGAATTCTCGTTACCCTTAGTGCAGGGTTTCCAACCAAAAATTTAAAAAACTAGGATTTGAAGTAGGAAATACCAGGATAATTAAGTTTAAAAACAGACGCAGTAATAGAGTTGCTCTATGTAGTGATAATAGACGAATTAATGATATTCAAGTAATTTTGATAATCATTTTTTTTTTAAATGAAAGTATTCGAATAACAAGTGGCGTGCGAATTTTAAAATACATCACTTTATCAGGTCGCTTTGTAAACCCAGGACGCTACCTAAAAACTATTCAGGACATCCCAGGACACTACAACTTAGCAACTCTACCTTAGTGAAGCATGTGGTATTAAACAGTAAAAGTTGTTTCATTGATGTTTTTCATTAGCGAACTTGAACAACGCGTATTAAATATATATAAAAACGCGTTGAACGAAGAATCATGTATGCTCTATCTCTGATCGTTAGATCTAAACGCACCCCGAGAAGAATAATCATGGAACTTGTACGTGAATCTTTTACGTGCAAGTTTCATGACGAGCCGACGGACAATGTGTTTATAATATTAATTACTTATACATGAATCATTGTACATTGCAAGATAAAAAACTATTATTAAGCCTGTCACGAGGCTGGGTTGACATTAATTTATGACTAAAAGTGACGTTCAGGAAAACGATCTACGGAATAATGTCAAGATAAATAAGACTGTTATCACAGATAAGTTCCCTTGATGACTTTGTGGAATATTCCACTTAATTATAAATAAATTTTAATTAATTTACGTTTTAAAAATTGTTTTGATAAATTCATACGAATAGAAATAGAAAATCAAATAGAAAAAAATAACAGCTTATTACCCTTAATTATTTATGATGTAAAAATTATATTTTTGCTAAGCGCAAACCTTACAAACTGATTGGTTTATAACATATTTTAAATCTTTGATAAAATGAGGTTGAAAAGAGAAAAACTAGAGAAACTATATTTTTACAATATTATTGAGTTTGGGAATTTCAAATCGTCTTTGAACTATTACTTAATTTGAATTTGATCTTTGATGCTTCAAAGAGAGCGAGCATCAACAAAATTAACATATATTTTTCTGTGAGTATGATGAATGAATTTTAAGGCCTGAATAGCTGGATGTGTTTACATTAATTAGAATACCGGTTGGCGCTATAGGTAGTGCTCCTGCCTTCTGAGCTAAAAGGTCCTGGGTTCGAATCCCGGTAGATGCATTTATTTGTGTAATGAGCACGAATGTTTGCAATAAAAAAAGTATTGCAATAAAGAAAACACTAATGACTTCCTGTATTAATATATACAGAGTTGACTTAGCAAACACTGCACTACAATTGAGACACATTACAGAGATCAAATATTAGTTAAATATTGATATAGTCAAACAGAAGAAGTATTTGCTATTTACCGCCTAAACAATGCTAAGACTCGACAAATTCATTTAAAAGACTATTTATTGGTCGTCAACAGAATGCTGTTTGTTCGAGATAACAATAATTAGTTTTTTTTAAACACTCGGTTCTGTTTTAGTATATTTCTATATACTAAAATAGAACCAAATATTGTTGAGTTATTATTCTATTTTAGTATGCTCATGTATCTAACACTTTTATCAAATGGGTAATTGAAATTTGAATGTTACCGAAAATTTAAGACTTTTTCATGTCAGCCACGTCAACTAACATTCTATTCCTTTATCCTTTCTATTTAGTTCTATAATAATTGAGTAGATACATCATTTAAACTGATTTAACGATTTAAACATAAAGACATAAACACTTATATTAAATCTACTATATAATAGTAGTTTTCTTTTAAATTAATTTGCCTTTGGGTAACACCCAGGAATTGCAAGATCCAACGTAGGAAACATTTTGGATTTTCCAAAATGACTAAGGACCAGGAGCTTCTTTGACCTTAGGATGTCAAAAAAGCTCCGTAAGTTAGTTGAACATATGGAGTCCGGAGTACGTATTATTGTTTTGACTTCGCGGACAAGTAAAAAACTTTACTTTCAAAGTATAGTATGCTCAATATCCTTAATAATAAAAATCCGCCCCACGGGGAATAATAAAGAATAAAGAAAATTTCTATATTCTTTGGAGTACTCGTAAAAAAAATATCGTTCATAATACGTTAATAAGCAATCATGTATGTGATTCGATTGAATAAAGATATTTGTTTTGACTATATTATATGAATACATCTGCTTCCATGTACGCTAACGACCTTCAAAAAAACTAAAAATGTGGTATGAATTCGACGTGTATTTTTATTTATTTCCAAATGTAATTTTCCATAATATTTGTCCGTGAATCGTGGACTATGGCCGCCGTATTCTAACATATTCAGTAAACATAATTATTGTAAGTCGCACATACTCTGTTTGATCTCGCTTATTCGTTAATGTTGTTGCTACTTTGATATATGATATAATGTCTAATTGGTTACTTATATATGCGCAAAGTTAGTCATTGTGTAATTTTTGTTAGCTAAGTAGGTAATGCTAGCCGACCCGGCGAACCGACATAGATGTGTGTCTACGTGTGTCCTAAACTTATGTACCGAATATGATTCAGTTTCTTGTATTTAAAAATAAAAATATACCTGATCGAGATGGATTTTAGCTACAATTTATAAACATCTCTAAATAAAGTTCATTCATTTTTCAAGTATTTTAATGCGTAATTAACAAATCGGCTCTTAAATTATCTTTAATTCCTTATCGAGATTATAAAACACAAGACATTTTATTATATTCACAATTGGCCGACTTCATAGCGCCAATAAAAGATAGAATGGGAATCGAACGTTATATGTTTGACAGAAAAGTAGGTAGAACAATTTATGTATATGGGAAAATGAAATTTTTGTTTTTACTATCTTCCTCGCAATTTTCCCAAATTTTGTTACCCTTTAAACCCTCCCTGGACTACAACAAACATTTCAAAATCAAAATCTGCTAAATCGGACCAGCCGTTCTCGAGTTTTAGCGAGACAAAAGAACAGGAATTGATTTATATATATTATAATATAATATATATATATATATATATAAATCAATTCCTATATATTATATTATAATATATATATTATATTATAATATAATATTATATATATATATATATATATATATATATATATATATATATATATGTATAACCTTTCTTCCCCTGTATCCTTGACTATTTCGAAGTAACAAGACAATAATTCATTGATAAATGCAAAATAAGTGTTCTTCTCCAGAAATCCTACCTTGAATCTACATGTTTTTCAATGGTATTGAAAACATAACGCGAGGTCACTAAATTAAATTCCACTTAATTTTCTTTCGTTTTAGCGGTGGCCACAAAACTGTGTCCATAAAAGAGAACGGCATCCAGGTAGGATCAATTACACGTACATGTTAAACAAATAACCGTTAGCTTCAGTGTGTTACATGAATCTTGCGGACATGAATTGAAAACTCAAACATCGGACTTGCGCTTTTGGCAATGGTGCTTCGTTTGAATGCTAGCCAGTAAATAGATATATGTGAGTAGAAGGCTTATTTATGCTTTTAATGTTGTCAAGTTATTATTGTTTCAAAAATATAATTTTAATTTTTCTTTCCGGTAATCTCTCAACTAGAAATAACAAAATGTAAGAAGTAATATTGTAAAATTTTCTTTTGTGAGCAAGAACTCTAGATGTTACTATTTTGTTCTATTAAAAATGTTTTCTTAATGGGACAACAGATTAACAGCATACTATCTTATCACTGACCAAATAATACCAAAAGGATAATGGATCCGTTGTACTAATTTTTGTTAATTAACTATTAGTAATAAGTGGATGTTTGCTTCATATGAATAGGTCAAATCTTATACCCGAGGTTTTGTGTGTTACCTAAATTCATACGTTAGTGAAAAAGCTTAAAAAACAAACTTATATGGCATTTGTAATATACGATAGAATATGAAGCGTCTATGGTGAGGTGTAAACGAAGCACCAAACATAAAAGGATATCTGAGGGCTTACATTATATCAGAGCTGATAATTAGTGCAGTGTGGAGTCCCACTCGATTCATTAGCACCGCTGAGATGGAACCGACTCATGAAAATTACCGGGAAATATTTAAATTTTTTGACGCATATTTTTATACTATACCGTACAACAAGACAGGCGGGTCTCCTGATAAGAGATCGCCGCCGCCCATGGACTTTTGTTGCGTTATCGGCCTTTTTATTTCTCAAATTATTATGTTATTATGTTCCTAATTAAGGTATAATAACCCAACTTCGATCTACTTCGTTCAGTTGGGTGTCAGAAGGGACTTGGCAATCTCCCTGTATCTTTTTAAAGTCCTAAGGGGCCGTGTGCATAACCCGGATGTTTATTGGAAAGAATGGGGCTAAGGGTACCGGATAGGTGAGTAAGTCGGAGAAGGCGGTCGCAATTGTTAGCTATGCCGCGAGCGCGTACCAAACTTCTTAGTGAAGCCCCAGTTACGCGATCCCTACGGCTTCTAAACTGGATAGAGTCTGAGTTGGACCTATTCTGTTGCAGCCTGGCTGACTTCACCAGGTTAACGCTTTTTATCATCTGTTATGGAGTATAAATTGAAGCAATTTTTTGTGTAAATTGCATTGTATTGAAGCTTGCTAACGAATTAGGTCATAACATTATCCTGTCATGTTAGTTTTAAAATTGAAATGTAAGTTTTTAAAATATAAACAAAAATATTGCAAACACCTCATTCATCATCTTAAACGACATAGTTCCTTTTTTAGCTACAAGAAACTAACAATTCATACTTTCACTACAAAGAATTAGAATTCCTTTTAAAAAGAATCTACAATGACCTGTCGTGTTTGTTTTTAAATTACACTAAAACCCCGAAAATTATCAGTTCTAGTGACAAATTACATAAGTGGCAGCGAAAAGCGGCAAATATAAATATTATGTTTATATATTGATAGAGTAGAGCGTTCGTCAAACAGTGTGGTGTACGGTGCCAATATTAACTCTAGTTATCAAATGCTGAACCTGGGGAAGGTCACGGTCAGCTTTACACTGTCAATATTGAAAATGTTTTTCAACTGCGCTTTGACATAATTAACATTTACACTTGCGTTTGCTGGATATCATATGCTGATTTTTAGAAACAAATAAAATTGCTCAATCTATCTTTGCAATGATGGTATGAAGATAGAATCAATAAAATAACCAAGTCTTCTTCAATAAATCGTTATTATTGAATCTAATATGTATAATGTGTATTAAAACGAATACTTTGGAAACCATAGTATTTTCCAGCATAACATCCAAGCGAACAAAGTTGCGGACAACAGTTAGTATAGGCATAGACAATGTTAAAATATTTTGTTCTGTAAATACAAAAACAGTAAATACTACCAAATAAGTAATGTTTTTTTTTATATTATCAATGTTTTAATTTGCCTGAAACGAGCGAAACTGTCAACAAGTTTATCACTACGAACATAAGCACTATTTACTGCGCATATACGCTATCATTATTATGTACGTAACTACTTCACGAGTATATAAGAACAAACACGAAAATAGAATTCTCTGACGCAATTCTTTCTTTGCAGTCAATTCAATATAACCTTCAGTATTATACAGAGTAAATAATATTAAAGAGATATTTATTTACCTACTTTTTTTCACCTTCTCGTAAATAACACATGTTTCATACTTAAGTAAAAGATCCAAAGATCGTGCTCCTCCGAAATAGAACCTATTCTTGACATTGGCCGCACAGGATAATCTTAAGAACAGAGTATTTACATCTACGACAGAGGATTGTAAATTCGGAATAGGAAGAATCACGCATATTGTCGGCAAGCGTATACGACATAGTGGTTATCTGAACTTAAAAACGATTGTCTCTTGTAAGAAGGCAATAGAAGTTAATGCTGTAACAGTCTCAGATATGCTTCAAGTATATCACGACAGATTTGCACACGACAAAGGCATGTGTGTGGAACTTGGTAGACTTACGGCTCGATGAGAAGGTTTGTGAAAGATGCATTTGGCAAAACGCATAGGAAGAAGTTTGGAAGGGAACGAAGGAAGCGCATTGGAAGAAGAGAAAGAGCAACCCAACTAGGTGAACTTATACACAGCGATTTTTATGAATTTTTTATGTGTATTTGGTATGCATAGGTCGTAAAGCATTTTTCACCCTCCTACCCCTACCTAATTATTAATCTCGAGAGCAGGTGAAACCGCTGTGCACAGCTAGTATATTTATATTATCTATGGGAAATATTTGAGGACATTTAAGGCAAAGTTTTGGATTGTTTTGATTTAAACTATGATGTTATATGTATATATACTCTAATATTGTAGCAAAACTTTTAGCATATTTTTGAAAATAGAATTCGAAAATAAACTACAATAGGAGTAATTTACAAAGTCGAACATGAAACTAATTCAAACATTGCACTTGATAACCTCTATGAATGATTCGTTATTTGAGACTGAATTATATAAATAAAATGGTAACTACTTATATAAAAATCCACATAACTTAATAAAGAACCATTCCAACAATTTTTCAGGATTAATTTATCATTAATGATAATTAAATCTGCGTAAACTCCTTTAGTACCCCAAAATAAACAGTTAATAATAATTGTGTATTTAGTATATCAAGGCAAACTCTTGGATTACATTGGCTGAGTTACCAAATATTTTCTGTGCAAGCGGTGTGTGTGCGCTGGGTACATAAAATGTGTGTTTGTGTGTTGAGCATATATTTAGCTGGCTCAATACGACCTCTTACTTCACTGTATTTAATGACTTTTTAAAGATACTATCATAATATGTACTAACTCCGTGACTAAGTGGGTCACGAGCTTACCATTCGATGCGAGTATCGCGGTTCTGGGTTATTTCTAGCTGCTACTAGGTACTGGTATTCTAGATGTAATTATTACATAAAGAAGTTTCTATTTAATGACCACATTTTACCTAAACACAAAGGTTACATACTATTTGAGACACTGGTTAAATTTGTTCGCGGTTTATTAGTAGATGTGATAAAGGATATAAAATTATCTTCGGTATAAAACTATAGATACCAATTAGTAATACTATAATATATATAATACTACTTATTGTTTCTCATTAATTTTCTAAGTAAGCATTCTTGTATAGTAACGTCTAACGTGCCTAGTTTGATATCTAAACGACGGTGAAGACAAGAAAATGGATGAGTTTAACACGCGAGGCTGCTGAAAGCAGGTCAAAAGTTTACTAAGGCTTAATATTCTAGGCAATTACAATACAGTTGGTACTATAAATAAACTGTGTAATTAACACATGTTTCTACTGGGTAAGAAACAAGACGCAACATGCAGGTTCTGCCAGGAAGAGGAGGAAACTGCCATGCACATCCTCTGCTCCTGCGGACCATTAATGCATAAAGGAAGTTCCCACCTAGGGCGACATGTACTGCAACCCGACGAGGTACAACACATTACAGCCCAAAGAATCAGGAAGTTTCTGGATTCAACGGGAATCAGTGAACTATTAAGGGCTGCCACAATAGATCAAATTTGGTCGAAGTGGCAATTTGATAGCCCATTCATAACATAATAACATAACAATAAATAAACGGTGAAATACACATTTATTACTATATATCTGCTTGTAGAAATAATTGAAACAGTATAAAAACGAATAGAAGTCAGTTAAATTAGTAACTAGTATTTGACGTTCAAAATGATAAGACAACTGTCCGGTGAAGTAGTTTAAATAACTGAATATAGCTTCAGCCCATTAGTATTCAGCCAATTAGCGCAGTAGGTACCTACTCGGTTTGAGTAATTCAATAATAATGATTGGTCAATAAGGTATACCAACAATCCCGCAAGTCAAATCTTCCCAAAAATATTATCAAAATAGACGCAGAGGAGTTTTTAAAAAAATAACTCTTTTTTTTCTCATTTTTACATTCACAGATTTTAATCCTCGTCGCAAAAAGAGGGTGTTGAGCTTGACGTTTCTGCCTGTGACATCGTTGCTCGTAAACAAATTGACCGATCATTAGGTCTTAGGAACTATTGGTTTAAATTAAAAAAATATGTTTGCATTTGATAGTTATTTTGAATGCATTCTTCATAGTTACATCTTTATAAATCTTTTCAAAACTCCTTGAGTTAAGATAAATATCCATTTGCAATGAAACAGTCGGAATAGGCAATGTAATAAAAACGTTTAATTACTCAAACAATATAATCCTAATGTCCTCATTTACATTCTGACCTTTTTAAAACAGGTCCACATAAAACAAACTCTTGCGCAGGCACGACCTCCGCAAACATGGCGGGCGATAAGACGGCGGCCATCTTGGATTTACATCGAGGCCAAGTCTTACTGATTTTACGAGCTTGTTTTACGTAGAATGAATTTTAAATACCTATCTTAATGTATAATTAAAAGCTAAACGCGTTGTTGCGACAAAGCAGTCCCCTATCCTTTTTTATATTGTAGCATCAGCTTTTTATGCCTTTAAATCCACTTTATTTTAACATCTACTTTGGTTACATAACCACTACAATATAATATTAAATACCACTATATCTAATTTATATGTTGTCATATTCAATTCATGTCATTATGATGTGCTGCCCGTAGGTATTAATTTAAATTCGTTTTATAGATACTAATTACTCAATAATTATATTTACGCTCCTCGAATCCGTATTTCCCTTGTCTCTTTAGGCACTTTATGCTATAAAGTGTCTGAAGAGTAAAAGTTCCATAAATTAAAATCTTTGCGGTCCTGCAATACAAAAATAAAATCCACATACAACTTTTATAATTATTTTTCATTCTTATACTAAAAAAGCATTTAAATTTTATTAATTTTAAGTAAATATAGGGCCAGATTTACTTGCGATTTCGCCTGCGTAGACACCTACAATATAGCCTTTGTCGCTAACTTCTCATCGTTGAATTTTTAAAATCGATCCTTTTTTTTTCATTTATTTATCAAAATTTAGAAATAGAAATCTTTTTTTCTTTAAAAAATTAACGTAGATAAGATAAATGAACGAGTAATTGGGAATTTTGCATAAGTAAATTCAGACATCTTTAAGTTTGACTTCTGAATGTATTCCCATGATTCATATATTTCACAATGGCATAGATTTGCAATGTACACATGCAATTATTATTCAGTAAGATAAAACAGTTATCTCTAGTAGAAAAACAGGCTAATCCTCACGTCGAGAAACGAAGAACAAATTTGCTGTATCAACAATCAACTGGCACCTAACTTATAGAATAAGGCTATCCGATACGTGGCAGGTTATGAACGAGTGATTTTCGGATATCACCAGTTGAGTGCTGAATTTAAAATAAATAAGTATTTGAATATTGCAATAGTAATAAACAACCTTATAAATAAATAACCAATCATATTTAATAACGTCTACCTCGACCTTTTTTAACCGACCTACAAAAAAACTAAAAAGGTTATAAAATCGACATATTTTTTTTAAGAATAAGTAGCCATACTTACGAAGTTATTTCTAACCTATGTCGGCAATTCGCGAGCATTTTGAAAAAATAAAGATTATACAGATACTTTGTATATAGTTACAAACCATAAAATGATTACAAGACTTTTTGGCTCTATTTTATAATTATGATGAAGTAGATAACTACTACCACAATTTTATTAGAATTTAAATTTCCACGTAAATTATTTATTAAAATATTTATGTTTATTTCCATACGTACCGTTTTAATATTTGTAATAAAAATACATGTCTTTTCCATCTACAAGTAATTACTATATCTATCTATCTACCACTATACAAATGCCGTGGTCGCAGCGATGCTTCTATTCGTGTATATAAGCCTTATGCAATAGTCACCAGCTTACACGGCAAATATTTCAACAAAGATACAGGGGCGCTCAACTCTTACTTGTACTAACTACCCCGTGTACTTTGGCTTTACGAGAAAGCAGTATAATGTCTAGTCTAATACGTCTTTTAATTGGTATAATTTGAATTGAATCCCCGATTTGATAGTGTTTGTCACAACTTTATGAGTACATATTTCACGACAGTTTTTAAATTTATAATTATGTGTAAATTTATAAATTGTGTAAATGTAACTTTTTCATAATTTGATTATATTATAAGGCATAAATAATAATTTTTCGTACGGAAGATTTTTTATGACGTTAATTTAGCCTATATATTCAAGTTTACGTGAAGTACGCTCAATAATTAAGACAGAAACAAATCAAACGTTTGTCATGAAAAGAAAAATCGCTGACTAATCGTTGTGAGCGTGGTCCCCAAATATTGGTGTTTGGCAAAGAAACGGAGCCGCAAGCCAACTTGTTTGTCTCTCTGTGTGACCCCAATCAACTGGCTTTTACATGTTACCGATTTTCTTGGCGAACTTTTATTAGTGGCTAATAATTTCAACTACCTACCTATGTATTTCCTATGATAAGTAATGTTCTTTTGGTAACTGATAATTGAATAAATTTTCACTTTCATGGATTATTTTAAGTGTTTTGCGTTAAATGTGTTTTTTTTTTACAAATTTGTATTATTACAATCATAATCTATTAGGGGATGGAAAAGGAAATATATGAATAAACCAGGTATAAACTATATAACTATTGATCCGCAAAAACTCGATATAAGTAGTTTAAATCCTATCAAAGAGTAAAGTTAAATAACAAAAATTTGCCGATATACCCGATTTATTCCTTTTAGAATTGATATCAAAAACAATCCACCATCCCAACTAATATTAAAATTCATTCTGTGAGCGTGGAAGCTTTAAGTATCGTAACTTAATATTATAACCTCGAAAGTGAATTTGTATGTTTGCTACACAAAACATAACCAACAAGTAAATTCACTGTCATGGGTGCAGAAAATATCATATGATCTGCTATAAAGAATATGTAGTCAATATAATGTAGTAAAAAAATTTAACTTCTTCATTTTGGTATGTTAGGATAGGCTTATGTAAAACGAGATTTAAGATAGAGCCAATAAAACAAAACTACATCGCAGCGGGATTCCAATTCGGCGCCACTTTCCAATTAATCCGTTAACAGCGAGTTAAAAATCGTTTAAACGGTACGTGAGCGGGCGGGCGACCAATTGAATTATTAATGCAGCCTCCACAAACGCGAATACATATTTACTTGTCCTGTAAATAGATGCGCACACGAACACGCGTTCACAGTATCCGCAAACTCATCAGATAAAACTGATTGACAATAGTATTCAAGCTGTCTACTTCACTTGACAGATGCTTCGTATAAATTTACAATTATGTTATCTAAATATTAATTAACAATCGTGACGTTAATTTGTAGGGCAAAGCAATACAAAGATTGCTAAAGGAAACGCGTGGGCACTAATTTTTAGCACATTTCAATTAACTTTTGAAATTTAAAGTTTTATTTTTTCTCACCTATTGTAAATAATCATATAAATTTAAAAAACATTTATTCCAGCGACAATTTATAAATTGATAGGATTTGTTTATGAAAAGTCTTTACCGCATATTTAATGTTAGTGAAGTATGTAAAAAATTTCCATATACATTTTCGCGTTCTGACAAATCTAACGGAAAAGGTTGTAGTTTTCCTGGATGCGCGCGCTGCCGTTGCATGTGTGAGTTCTACGCATGTGTGCTTCAGGGTTGGCCTTTTGCGAGGGGGAAAGTAGAGGGAGGCTTACTTAGAAGCCGAAACCGTAGAGTCGCTCTCTCTATTTGCCTTGTGCAATTAACAGTTCTATATGAATATTCAATGGCCAACAAGTTTTTATTAATTGACATACCACATATTTGGGATTGAGTTGATCTAAGAGAAAGCTGAAAGTGGTTGTGATATTTTTTTTAATAATTTGCATTGAGGTCGACTTTTAATTGATTGTTTGAAGGTGGAAGTTATGTATATAGAATTATTATAAGTGATTAAAAATATGTATTGTTTTTATTAACATTTTATCACATCTCGTGATATTCAAAACCTTTTCCTCAAAAATATTTTTAATTTTAAATTAATTATTTTCAATTACGCGAATAAAATACATTGAAAAACAGTCTCAATGGATTCAATTCATCCGTCGTCATGCAGGCCCGCGAAACATCATGATACCATTATGACATTTAAGTTAAATAATCGTAAAAAAATTAAAAATATACGCTCTTTGATCCATTCAAACTGTTCTATTTAAATTAAATCACTATTTTAAAAATAATATTTAAATTGTGTATTAAAAGCAACAGAAATCATATGTTTTTATAATTTCATACCTATTAATAAAAACTTAGGTACCTACTGTTTTGTACCTAGAGTTTAATGCATAAGTTTATTAAGAGACTTTTATTACTAATTTCATACAAACGGCTCCACGTATCCCGCGGAAAATTTAGTTAGAAAGAGACAACATTGCGTGTAAAGAGATGGCAGTAACGGGGATGAGTCTTAAGGTGAACATTGTACAATGATCTAACAGCCAAGAATTTACTAGCATAATTTAAACTTTAACAGCTTGTGTTATAGCATAAAATTGTATTGAAGATTTATTGTATGAGTTTAGTGCGTGTTGTATTAAGGCAGAAGAGTACGGACAACAAATATTGATTCGGAGCCTGGTATGCGGAGAGAGGCGCGGAGGGCCCATAATTTGGACTAATTCCTTTAATGTTGACACAGGCTTGTCTGCCATCCGGCTCGGCCACGGTACTTTTCTTATCCAACTTTTTAATAGCAACTGAGAAGTTTTATAACCCTTGAAGCCTGAATGATTGATAACACGAATCGTGGCACTATTGAACACGCTTGAACTTATTTTTCCCTCATTGTATGCCTACTATCTACAAATACCTACTAATACCTACCAAAATGGTGAACAAAATCTTTTATCGCATTTTAAAACAAATCTTTTATCTCATTTTAAAACAAATAACAATTATGTATAGAATATAACTATCTACCAATACTGTACATATTTGCAAAATACCTACAGCATGAGAAATGAATTATCAAGATACCGCATTGGTTTTATATTAAGTACTAAACTCTGTTCATATAGAAATAAAATGTTAATCCTTCATAATATTAAAGCAAATATTAGTAAAATAGAGGAGGATCAAATAAAGTTAGAGTCCGGAAGCAGTGAATCCGCGTATTGTTTGCGAATCATTAAAGCAAATAGCTTCAAGTGCATCCGATTCACTGCTTTATCGAAAATACTAAAACTAGGCCCATTACTTTTATTCAAAATTTTGCTTTTTTACTAACAATTGTGCTTAAATTAGGTATCTACAAATTTATAAATTAGGTATTTACTTAAACTTCACAACTTTTAGAAATCAAAATTAATTGTATGTAATACACACATACACACAAGTGGCTGTATCTTACACATTATACAACATATATAACTTAAAATAATTAATCATTTGAAAGAAGAAGAACGTTAAATGAAAGTCCTGATTAATGTTTGTAGATATTGAAACATGTTCATTCCTTACCAAAAGATTTTCATTACGAAATCTCATAAAAACTACAAAGGATCGGATGATCCATTCAGAAGAATAAATCATTATATATTTATATGCAGCGCCCTACAGTAATATTTTTTATTTATAGGTCTGGATTGCCCGCGGTGCTAATATCGAGTAAGATGTCGGGGCTTGGGCTGCGCCTGCAGGGTTATTTTATGCACCAGTAGGTACATTCAACGTTTATTATGTGAGATTTATTTGCGGAAACGTTCAAGCCATGTTGAGATTTTGATTTGGAGATAAGCTAAGTGGGCGTTTATATTTAAAAATCTGAAATGAATTATGTAGGAGTAATCTTTACTTAAATATGGTTTTAAGTTTATTTTATATTTATATTTTTAGTTATGTAAATAGTATAAATATAATACTTTGAAATCATAATAATGAATGTGAGTTGTCCAAATTATTATATATAGATATATATTATTTTGTTTGCGCAGAATTCGTAGATTGGAAGTTAATAGTTGATAGTTATCGTTGAATTCGAATCTGGGTTCCTAATATATTATCAGTAAACTCAATAGAAACACTCAATACGTAAAAAATAAAATAAACTATTGAGATATAAATACTTTATATTATAATAATTCTAAGTTAAAACATGTCTACGCCATAGTGCTACGAATATGCTACGAAACGCAATAACGCTTAAAGATTAAATCTTAGTAAATTCTTACCTAAACCATTAAGTAATTAATTATAAGTACGTAGGCATACCAAACAGTTCAAGAATTCTCACTTAACACAATATACGGCGTTTACCTTCGAAGTTGAGGCTTAAACGGGCCGAATCCACAATTTATGTAAAACAAGTTTGCCAATGTGCAAACACGCTAGTTGTTAATACTCAGCAAGTATTCAGCTCTAAGTAGATTAAGTATTGGGTTCTAAACCTATGTATGGTATATACCATTATCAGTGATAATTTTAGAGCCTCCATTTGGCTTTTAAATGTTTTTGAAGTCGCCGCAACTGTAACTTTATTGATTTGAGCTAATGCAGGCTCAAAATAAGTGCCTTCGAATGTGATTTTAGAAATAGTGGCACGTATTTTTTTATTTTATACCAAAGCACGTTGGATAAGTTTTGAAAGGAGGATATATAGGATTTTAAAAGTCTTAATTTCAATTAAAAAATAAAATTTATTTTAAAAAAATATGTGTATTACCTATTGCAGTGAAAAAGTTCAAAGAGATTGTTAGTTTGTTTCATATATTTTAACGTTCCAAGTAGGTAGAATTTATTGATGTACTTGGTTTAAATTTGAAGAAATCATTAAAATAATAAAGAACACTAAAGTTTATGCAGACAAAGTCCGGACAACAACTATCTTATTATTTTTTATGTTTAAGTTACTTACAGTTTGACTTTACAAATAATTGATTAATCGAACTCGCCACAAAACGAAGTCATTCCCAATAAACTGCGTATTTTATGAGGTAACAAAATAAATTAGGCCGGATAAGCTTTTAATCAGGAAAGGCGAGAAATAATGGTTTCCCCTGTTACCCACGTAAGCCTTAATGCCCTAGCGTTCCCATCGTCCATAAAAACCCATAAATAAACCAGCCAGCGTAAACATAGAAAGTGTGCAAACAACATAAAACACGGAATGATTGCAATTAAAAACGCATCGCGGTCACGTGACAGCCGCCATCTTGGCACAAGCCGATTTATCGTGACATTTATTGATGTTAATTAGGAATTAATGGCTGATCCCTAGAAACAAAATGCTAATTTATATCAATTTTGTAATACTATAGTACTTTGAAATTTTAGATAGATCAAAGGTACTTTTAGAAAACTTCTCAATATTATAGTATTTAAATCAATATCTATAAATTTTAAAGGTTATTTGAGAGTAACTATCCAAGTTATGAGAAAGTTATTGCGTTAGTTCATAGCTTATGAAAATAACTATATAGTAAAAATGATCAAAATTTTAATCGTTTCGTAGTAATTTTTACATTAAATAATTAATCAGTTATATGGATAGCTATATTTTTGACTTAAGAAAATTTCGCATAATTTACATAATCACACACCACGCCCGGTTGAGAACAGAAAACAAAACGTCAGTAGCACTTAGTATGTGCACATGAATCTATGAATTATTCATTTACCTACTGCGTGCCGACGGCAAATTTAATGTGGACATCGATGATTTTACTGTATATAGCTCAGTTGGAGCTTAATAATATGGGATATAAATATATTGACAGAACTTAATAGTAGGTACGTAAAAGTATGTAGGTAAGTTTGATTTGATTACTTAGTTGATGGTTTTATAGTATCAAATCATAAGGAACCTTCTATATTTAAATGGAAATTATAAGTTGTTTAAGATAATAAGGATTATAAGATCCTTTCACATAACATTTGGTTTCGTTACTAAAAAGTAAAAACCGTGTCTTTATTAGTGCAAAACACAGGACAGAGGACTTACCTACATGTGGATTCGAAAATGTTAAATTCAAACACTTATATAATAAAATACAAGACAAAGACAAAAAGTGACGATTGTAAATAAATTAGAGATATAATATATAACCTCTTCTAATTACACTTTCTGCAAATATATGTGAGAGTGATGAGGCATATTAAAATCATACTAAGTATTTAAATTAAAATACAAGACTTATTAAAATGAAATAAAAACAAAACGCAAAATATAAGTAAGTTTAAATATGGTGTATCACAAAGAGCGAATCAGTGGTCGTCGATACCTTTGACATAGTTGAGATAATTCCGTAAGAACTGTGGTGTGTCAGTCTTTATTTAATCAAACAATCAATGGGTGCCCTTGAGAGGATAAGTAAATATCTTCTGATATAGCAAGAGAAAAAAAGGGGGCAAAAGAATATTATACTAAATCATAAATCACAATATATAGGTACTAATATTAGAAAATATTATTCGCTGCGTACAGATAGGTGTAACTTTAATTCGCGAAGAAACGTTAATATAGTATACTCAAATAGTCACGCGCTTACACAGGCCGCCAGATCAAGACCCGAACTCATGCTAATGTAGGTAGTTTGCTCGACTTGAAATCATTAAAATAATATTCGTTCCCCGCAATTAAAATATTCTTCCTGTTTCGAGCTGACGGATGTGAGCTTTTTACCTAGTATAGAAAACAACATCTCTTTGTTAGGTATATCTTGGTGTAATATATTAAACCTGAACTATACATGTATATGATATGTAAACAGAGCATCCGCCGCACCGCTTATCGCTAAACAAACTACGGCTCGCTCGTATCTTAAAATATTTCCATACAACGAACGGCCCAACGAATTCTTAGAACATGATACTAAATTGAACCTTGTTGGAAGATTTACTAGAATTTTGTAGAACTTAATAATACCTATAACGCAAAGCGAAAAGATTATTGGGATAATATACTAGCGAGGTTGTTTGAGGGGTTTGTGTTATAAAATTCAAACTGTAACTGATTGAGTAGGTAGGTACCAGTATTGTAATCATAAATAAAATGAATACTTTAACGTGCGTTTGTTTAATAAGACTCTTTCTTTTTAAATGCTTATAATTCTTTTTATATGCATAAATGTTATCAACTTTTTGTGCCAACAACATTGAATTAATTTGTTTTTGTTCTCCGGAAATCAGACTTAGGCCTTTTATATAAAAATAGCAAACATATTAAGTATCTATCTCAGTTACCGTATCATCGAGCATGTATACTGCTTACATAAATTTCTATAAAGAAAAAAATGAATATCCATTCAACAACTTGGATATTATGTTGATATATAGTTTTTTTTCTCGGATATAAGTAAGCGTTCCGGCATCTAGGCAGTTAATTCTCGTAGTGTTATGTTGAAAATTTTCTTTGTTGATAATACTGCAAACATGAAATAATACTTTTTCACATAAAGGAAACCATAAATTATGACAATTATCGTAGTGGGTGCGCCAAAATGGAAAAATAAATGTTGATTGATGATAGGAATGAAGAAGTCACCTACAGAAGGTCGGGTTGTTGAACGCTGCAAATAATTCTAAATATTTGCATTTAATATTTATATTTGGTTTCAGAACTTACCTACCCTATATATTATTTTCTAAAATATTACCTAAGTAGGTAAACTATTATAGTTGTTAACATGTTAAAAATATATTGAAAATTATTATTATTCAATATAATATAAGCATCCTAATGCTCTTATAACTATTATTTTTCATACTTTGAATTATTCTTTAGAAACATCAGCTAGTACCTAATTACTTCTAAGTTATATTATCTCCTATTGTAAATCAATAAATTTATTTACTTCTAAATTATAGAAGTTGAACGTTCATAGCCCTTTACTATCTAAGCTTTCCTCAACTACGTACAATCCTTACTAATAATATAAATGCGAAAGTAACTCTGCCTGTCTGTTGCGCTTTCACGCCAAATCTACTGAACCGATTTATATGAAATTTGGTACACAGATAGTCTAGAGCCTGAGTAAGGACATAGGCTACTTTTTAATGCGAAAAAATGCTTTAAGGGGTTGAAAGGGAAAGATAAAAGGTTCTATTGAAGTATCGTCATTTTTAGAGCTAAAAGCTTTTAGGCTATGTAGGTATATAACATCACATTACGACGAAGTTAACGCGGGCGAAACCGCGTGGTACAGCTAGTTAATAATAATTAAAAAAATAGTCTGACCATAGCGGTACAATCGTCAGATCGTTAAAACAAAAAAAAAAATATTTTCCAAATCGGTTCATTAATGGTACCTTAGGTAGAACAACTGAACCGAATTCAAAAGTTAAGATACTCAACCTTCACTTTTGAATCGGTTGACAACATTAAATCTCATTATGTAAATTGTTTTGATAGATCTAAAAATCAAACTTTTTACAACTTTATTTTATTTTATAAAAATATTTTATCGGCGTTCCTCGCCCGACAGATAAACCATAAGCTAAGTAAATAATATCCAACGCATCTGTCACCTTTCTACGCCTGGGTCTAGAGATAATTTTAGGAACTTATTGGTAATAATCAAAAGTAAAATATTTTTAATAGATAAATATGTATAATATTGAAGTTTCTGTAGGCCATGGACCGATTTTGATCTAAATATTTTTATTTGTAACGGATACTTGATTAGTCCTGAGTTTTTACGAAAGAAAGTACTGCCAGATGCCCCAAATCCAAAAAAAATCAAACAAGATGTAGAGCTGGATTCTTCGTTTATTGATAAACCATTGAGCCACAGCGATACTTGTGCTATGATAAGTACCTATATCACAACCTTATCCCGTTTATGTATGTAATAATTAAGTAACATTTTAATGATGCACAAAAGTTTTCTTAACGCAGAACGACAAAACTATTATATATAAAACTAGTAGGTATAACACTTGGCAAAAGCGGCTTAAACGATTCAATAAAATCCTGGACAGCAAAGAATAGCTCAGGAATAATCGGCGGGCAGCCGAGCGCCCTTCATTTGCTTAGCTCGCGACATGGAATCAAATGAAAAAAGTTGTTCACACAATCGCACGGGCATCGTCCACAATCTATTTGGGAAACAATTTCGCGAAATGCCACAATTTATTTAAAAATTACGCCCTTGTTTGTATGGACAAATATTGACGTGTTTGGCTTATGATAATGGCAACTCTGAGCATCAGGTAGAATACGCACTGGCTAGCGACAGTATTATTTACCTGCACACATAATATTATTTAATATTTACCCTACCAATGTAAAATAAACAATAAAATATTTGACAAGTAATAGGTAGTCTTATTTAAAATTTTACAATATTTACTATAATCGTAAGTGAGCCTTCAGCCGTTTGCCTTCTATCTGATAAAAAATAAACGTATTTTTAATCAAAAGCAAATTTGTAGATTAACCACTCCAGTTCAGTCGGTTTTCACTTTACGTCGAAAGTAAAATGTTATCCTAATTTACAAATCAAAACCTCTTGTTTGCTAAACTCAAGTATTAAAGTAGTGATTGTCTTAATGAATTTATTTGTTTTGAGTGGCTACATTGTTAGACTACGTCGAGTAAACTCCTCGATCAAACGTAAAGTCGAACCGCAAACAATATCATCATAGTATTTGTACTGAAACAACAAATTTGTAGCTAGCTTTAAATGCAAGCCCAACACACACTCAACGTGTGTACTGAGACAATATGTAGGCGACTCCGGCGCGATCTTAAGCAAGGCGACAAAATGAATCTCCTCCGCGACTGATACGGTCCAATTCAAACATAGTCAGCGCCATTTTGTTTTGACAAGCGACTCCTATAGTCGGACATTCCAAACTAATTTCAACTCAGCTTCAAGGGATTAAAACTGAAATTGATTTATCAGGACGGAGGCGTAGAAACATTCGAAATTAAGGGTAGACCAGACACGATTCTGTTTGCAGTCTAACGTGGTCCCTGGACAAAGTTACAAATATTTGACGTGTCAATTTTGTGAATGTTGACCGAGAATTGCGGTTAATATTCCCAACTCGGGCAAGCCGGTACGCGGCCGCTCTTTAATTAAATGGCTGGAACAGTCAAATTGTGGACTCTCTTTTGTTCGAAATATCAAGTAATAAACTAAGTAATTATAAATCAATATACCACCCTTCTTTAATCATAAACACTTGTAAATGTAGATACAACTTAAATAGGTAAATAACTTTTAGTATTTACCTACCAACATCGGTTCATTTTTATTTCTAACTTTTTTCGAATACAGTTCAGCCTTGGTTTTTCTTTATTTAGACCTTGGAAATTAATTGAATACGTCAATTATTCTCGCAACAACTCCAATCTAAAAGCAGATACATTCAGCAATTTCTGAACAATAGCAAACAATCGGTTGTTATAAAACGTAGCAGCTTGTTAGGGCATATTGCTCGTTACCGCGCCGCTATTTATTTTTGAGTGGCAACATCGAAGAGTTCATAAACAAAAAAACACTTCGGCGACTGTTTTCATTGACAACAATGCAAAGTGCGCGGAGTGTTAAGAGAGAGGTTGAAGTAGGCACTCACTTTCGCGACATAGGTATCTAGTAGGGGCTCAGTACAGTATTTTCATTGTGTGCTTTTAATTTTGAGTGCGCGAACTAGCTAGCTCTCCCGGGACGAATGTTTGCGAGGGTAATATTTGCTTTCGCTGTATAATTCAGCCGCCCACCATATTTGCCAAAGAGCAATCATTTTAATATCGTCAGGCCTCACATTAGGGCCCAACCGGATACTCTTTGTTTTATGGATTAATTTTCCAATTTTAATTAGGTAAGCTTTTATAGGATGAATTAGAAACTTTTTACTTACTTCCTTTTATAAAGATAACTACAGCAAAACTTTGACGATCTGTTTTATAAAAATTGATTATACCTATGTAGGCACCTACATACTAAATTAAATTTATTCTTAACTAGCACTGCGCCGCGGTTTCACCCGCGCCTACAATATAAATATTATTAATCACAATAAAATATAGCCTATGTTCATCAGGGATAATATAGGATTCTAATGGTGAAAGAATTTTTCAAATTGGTTTAGTAGTTTCTGAGCCTATTCATTTATTCGAACAAAGAAACAAATCTTTCCTCTTTATAATATTATATCCATAGATAATTGACGTAAATTGTAGAGTGTAAACAAACTTCAGCATGAAGGAAAAATTACGATTTTATCATTAATTGAATTAATCTAATAGAGTTAATAAAAAATAACATGAAGTTAAATATTTTAAATTAAAAAATTGTCATACGCCGCACAAAATGAAATAGATTCAAATCAAAATAACAGTTTGACATTTTAATACTCTATTATCGTTGAATGTATGACTTCAGAGTGTTATCAAAGAACTAGAGTGGAGAATGATTTGTGATCTGTCGAAATTCATAAAGATATAATTTAAACCTTTTAAATTTTTTCTTTTTCAAATATTATTGCATTGATTTTTTACACTCCACCCATTGTTTACGTTAATAAAAGTTATGTAATTAAAACATATGTACCTACCTACTTTTACTGTCGATCAAATTTTTTACTTTCCTTTTTTTCTTAGAAACTCATACATACATCACTGCGTTTCAAAGAGCAAAATGAAAGTTTTATGCCCTTGTTAAATTTTACATGAATTTTATTTATCAACACTATTTACGTCTTTTATTTATAGTAAGTACATTTATAATACAAAATTTATTTTTTACTTTTCAGTGCGTTTTGAGGTCGGTTTCATTTTTTTGTTTAAAATTAATTTATTTTATACTTTTGAGTGGCTCTTCTAAACCGTATAGTTGGTTATCATACCATCAAAACTAAACATCAGTTTAGTTCGACGACTAACGAATCGACGCTCTGACTACGCTTACCTTATACACTAAAAACCAATTTAATTAATTTTATTTAATAATTTAAAATTAATAAAAATAAGAAGACGCAAAACTGAATCGTTTAATACTAAAAATTTAAGTAATATCGTTCATATAAATTAGGTTTTCATGGTGTTTTTCAGTAAGCAAGTGAAGGCACGTTGCGATTTACCGCAGGAACTCAGTTACTATATTCTCTCTATCTCTAGAAGTATTTCTTCTACCTTATTGATTTTACTATCGTATATAACCCTTTTAATGTTTTATAAAATGATATATAAGTCATCGATATAAACTGATATTACATCGAGCTATACTCTATAGAGATCTAAACTGGACGCGTAAACAATAACGTATTACATGTTTTTCTCTGTTGACAAGTTTTGCTCCATAACATCAAATATATGGCTTAGATTTTCATAAAATTCCCTCAAAAGCTTGACAATATGAGTTTTAATTAAATTAATTTATTACAATTAGTATATATTTAATATAACATGGACATCTCTATTGCTAAAGCGAACTAATTGAAGATTTTTCAATTTTTTATTTTATAACCTCAACATCTCTAAAACTATAAGTCAAATTATTTTGATTCTAATTTTTTCTTGTTGCATATTTAATACTAAATCGAATAACATCTAATTCAGCGATAAGGATTCATAAATCATAGAGTTACAAGCAATTAAGCACGACATGGTCGCGTGGAATTCAGCGATTTCTCGTCCGATTGTGAAACTATTCTTTCAATATCCTGAAAACTATTGATCGTAAAAATTCTAAAAAAAAATGGGACCACTTCGACGAGTTACCCTATCGTTTGACACCTCACACGACCAAATCGGTCTACAAATGGCGACGTACGAGCGGAACATCGGAAAAAAAAATACACGTCGAATTGATAACCTCCTTTTTGGTTTTTTTGAAGGTCGGTTAATTAAGAAATTATGTTATTACTACTTAGGCTCAATCCATGCTGCGGTGCTATCTATATTGTATTATTGGAAATGTGGAGACTTTAAACCTGTGACATCTAGATATTATATAATATATCTACCATCTGTAGTAAACCTAAATTCTATGGTAATGAAATTCGCGCCATCTAGTTTTGACGTACTAACTACTTAAGGGAACAAAGTAAAATCGAAACTCGAGTCTTTTGGAGTAAAAACTACAACACAGACCAATATTTAATAAACTTATATTTGGGTTTCAAATTCAAGTCCTATCCTAATCTGTTTACAGAAATAGAAACGCCAATATTTATTAAAAATATTTATTTAAGTCAGTAAATCTTACCTTAAATCTCTTTATAGTAATGTCAATCATTAGAACTTAAAATAAATTTATGTAAAAAATCAATACGTACAAAAATTGTTTTAAAACCGCAAACCAAATCGAATAAAATTAACCTTACCCCACAATTGCGTATTCTAAGAAAGAAAAGAAAGGACAGAATAAGAACAAAAATAAATTATGTATATCCATACATCACGTCATGATTGTACAAAAATAGACTCTTACGTAACTATCTGTAAACTTAAGACTATGAATATTAGACGGTACAATTATATGGCAACTTAAACATCCATTCTAAAACTTTTCTTTGAAAAGGTTCTTGTACCCGATCAGTGACTATCGTACCTTTGATCTTTATTTAGATTTAATAACAGTTAAAGAGAAAACCGAATGTTAGTAAACTCTAAAAAACATTTGAACCTACCATAAACAATAATTATGTACTTTTTTATAAGATAAAAAAACTGTAATATTTCTAAAGATATATAGTAACAAACATAATTTGTACAAAAATAAACAGATCAAAGATTCTCTTGCATTGCACTTATAGAATAATGGTCCCTTTTCATAAGTTAAAACTTACAAATATGAAAATTTAAATAATGTTACCCTTAACCTATAATTAGCCACAATATTTAGAATTATATGAGATTTATTTTTAAAGATTTAACTTTAAAAAAATATTTTCATGATCAGTATTTAAATAAAATGTTACCTCATAGATTTAGAGACAAAAGCAAGCTTTTACATACTTTTAAATTGTCATACAAATACGAGTGTATATTATTAATTATTAGTGCTTAAAACTATTAATATAGGTTCATTTATTCAACAATCAGATCAAATCCCTCAATGTCTTCGCACATTGAGTTGAAGCCTGCTGCCCAGTTCTCAGCTTCTTGCTCCTGAAAAATAAGAATATTATGTAATACATTAATTATAATACTATTATAATTTCTCTTTATTCACTTCTTAAATATATATACAAGGTGTTAACTACCTAATCAAATTTATTTATTTTATGTGTAGAGTACATTGACCTAAGACTATTTGCAAAATTTAATTTAAATACAATAAGCTGTTTGGCTATAGGAATTATTTTTCACTTTTAACAATAATAACACGATGTTTGTTCCAAGATGCTCTCATTCATAATTTTTACGCGACGTTGTCATTTTGTATAACAAGAAAGTGCGAAAAGGAAAAAATATATTGTTAGCTCGAAGAAATGGCGCGGTCCAAAAAACTACAGCCACAGCACAGCACACAAGACACACTTATTAGTTAAAAGCTAACATGCCCTTGAACCATGTTCTAACTTAAGAATATTTCATTCACCGTGAAGTTAATGGGTCAAGGTTAATGATTTAAACAGTTTTAACTCTTTTAAACAAAAATAAAAAAACTATTTAATTAAAACTTAATACGAAAAAAATATGAAATAATCTACACGGGTACACATACTTTTTTTATTTTATACACATACGTTTATTTTCGTCGCATTCATTCTGATTACTAGATTAGTTGCTATTTTAATAATCAAGTATGGCTAATAAATTTAAACCGTAGAAAAAAATTCATCTTATTGTCTTATTTTAAACAAAAACATAATTCAGGTTATAATATTATTTTCAAAGGTGCATCAACTGTATAGTGTATAGATATAAGTAGAACATAAATAAACTTAGCTATGGACGCTAAATAACTCAAGAATAAAATGTTTTTTTAATGAAGTTACTTTTACTAACTTCAATAAAATTGTTCTTTTATTTGTATGCAGTTATCCTTACCTCTTTCTTACACATCTTTTCTTTCTTAGTCATCTTTTTTATCTTTGTCCTTTTAGGTTTGACACTGGGCAATTTAAAAGATAGGTCATCTAGATTTTCCTCTTCATCAGAGTCCTGCTCCTTATTGTTTGTAACATCACTATCAGTGTCAGAATTATTTTGAAAAACCATTTTTTTGGGCTTTCCATAGCTTTTACGAGGCGGCTGGAATTATGAAAACAAAAAAAAATTATTAAAGAAATTATGTGTGTTATATTTGTGATAACTGATAATAATTAACTTCAATTAATTATGATTTTATGTAACTAACTGATCAAAACCATTTGAATGAAATAAAGATGTTTGATTTAAAATAATTATATAAACTTACAACTATAGCAGGAAAACAAATACAAAGAATTTTATAATAATAAAAAATACCTGATGGTAATGATGTATTAAATCCAAATCTTCGAATAAATGTACGGACTGAGAATCATCATCCAAAGTAACATTTGTTGTTTCAACATTAGCTTGTATTTTTTCCTTATCAGGAAATACTGGAGGCTCAAATGCTGTTTTTGGATCTTCAAAATCATTATTTAAATTGTCTGAATTAAGTACTGGCTTAGATTTCATTGAAATAGGTATAGGAGCTCTAGATAGACCCTTAACATTATTAATATCCTGCAAAACAACTCTTGAGCGTGGTCTTAATTCTCTCCTTTTGTCTTTTTTAACTGGAGATATATTTTCTTGATTTTCATCCCCAGTGTCATCAAAGCCAAAGAATGTGCCACGCTTTGAAGATTTTTCTTTCTCTGGTGTTTTTAATATTGAGTTTTCCATATCCTCACCAACATGATTTGAATTTGAACTTTTAGAAACTTCTGTTGAATTGTTCTTTGATATACTTTTACTTGGACTTACATTTATTGAAGTATTTGTGACATCTTCAAATATAGAATTTGCTTTGATTGGAGTTGATTTCATTTTCTTTTTAATGCTACGTTCTGCAACTTCTTTTATAAATGAAAAAATGCTTGTTTGTTTAAGGCTTGTTTCTTGAGGTGGTGGTTGGTCATCAACAGGTACAATATTGGTATAGACATGTTTCTTTTTTATATCTTGAAAGTTAATAAAAGAGCTTTCAACAGCTGGTGTCATATTTGGCTTAACATATGTGTTAACTGGCCATTTTATTGGTAAGCTACCAAATTCAACTCTCCAAGGGCTGGCAAGTGGATGCCTAATTGATGTGTTCATACTGCTACTTGCCACTGGCTGGTCATCAAAGAAGCTTATGTCATCTCTCAAATTCAAAGGATCTTTATCAATAACCTGTCCCTCTTCTGTGGTGGTTTTAGGTGTATGATGAGGTGAATTCACAGGTGAATAATCTATAGTGTGATCAGGTTCTTGCAAATCTAAGGCAATATCTTCAATTCTTACAGAATTATAATTAACAGCAGAGGGTATATTATTGCTTCCTTCATTTATAAGAGTGTCCGTAACTGCATAATTTTTCTCACTAACTTCCTTCAGACTTTTTCCTTGATCATTTATATTTTTATTAGGAGGCTTAGAAGTTGTTACTTGTACATCTTTATTCAACTGAGCATTTGTTGCAACAACTTTCTTTAAAGTAGCTAAAGCTTTAGCTAAATTTTTCTCATAAGTACTCTTAACAGCAGTTTTAGGTTTTGGCTGTCTTGTCTTAACAAGTCGCTTTTTTTTCTTTTTCTGAGGTGGGGGTTCCTCACTTGGGTCAAATGTAAATTCATACGGGTCAGTTTTACTTGAATTTCTTTTGAGAGAATTTTTAATATCATCAAAAACTCTGAAAGATTCCAATGGTTTCTTTTTAAATTTACAAGACAGAGTTTGCTTTTCAAAACATTTATCAATTTGTTGCTGCATTTTTCCATTATTGTTGGAATCTGAAGTAGTTTTAATTTTTTTGTTAGTGACTTTTTGTTTAAGATGTTTAACATCTTTTGGTACTGGACTTGGAGTATCAGCAAGTGAATAGTCAGACAATATAGCTGCAGTGTGTTTAATAGTCTTAATTGCAACAGGTGTACTGGCATTTATTGGCTGCAATGGAATAAATTTATTAGGACTAATTGAATGACCTTCCAACTTTGATGGTAATTTACAAACTCTCTTAGGGCGAGACTTTAATATACTATTTTCTAAAGCCTTTGAAGTAGTTTTAAGAGATGTTTTGGTTGCGGTTTTTTTTTTAGTTAATATTTTCTTAGCTTGTGATTTGATAGGAGATGGAGTTGGCAAATCTTGTACAGAATTTCTTTTCGATGAGTTAATTAACATTGAGTTTCCAATATAGCGTTTAGGAATTTTCCTTTCACGGCGGGACCTTTTTAAGTCATTCGATTCGCTGGTCATAACCTGTTGTTTGTTTGTCGACAAATTCGCATTATCATCCGACGCTGAATTTGTTTTGTCAGCCAGCGCTTTTCTTTGGGGCTTTTTTAATTTATCTGACGATTTATTTTTCCCTTTAATCGAAGCCCCAACATTTTCTTTAAAAGTTTTTAGTGTTTTATTACTTCCTCTCGTTTTTGGCGGCATATCACGTCAAATATTCTTCCATCTACTACAAATATAAATTGTATATTACAGTAGTGACTGCGACACGAACAAAATTAAAAACACAATATCAATTTAATTTTGTTTAGTATGGAAAATATATTATTTTAATATTTCACCAAAATTAATTGTAACTTGATAAAAATCAAAATACCAGCCATGTTTGTTTCTTTTTTTTTAAATTTAAATAATCTACAGCACAGATAATATTAGAAATCAAAATAAGACAGGTTAAACAATAATCGGTAAATGAATATGAGGAATAATATATTTTCAAAAGTGCTTTAATTATTTTGAATGAAAATCGTGTGATGCTCAACAAGAAAATTTACTTAATATATAAATAGTCTAAGAAACTTAAAGAATATTAAGCTTCTGGATTTGACTATTTCATTCTTCTTAATGGAAATTAAGAAGTTAAGTGCAAAATTAAGTTCAATAAAAATACAAAAATGTCATTGTATTGAAACCAAAATATATTAACAATATTCTAATGACCATAATTTAGATATTATTAAGTAAGCATTTGCTTTAAAGGCGGTATGGTCGCAAAACTAATCTATCTATTTTTAGGGCGAATAAAGAAAAATATAAGGTCACGTATGCCCACTAGATAAAAATAATTAAAATAATAATTGATAAGGATTTAATAAAATAATTAGGTATTTTAATAAGTGTATGTAAATTAAAACTTGTTCAATTCAAGAATCCTATTGTTCAACGCTAAAAAAGCATAGTTAACTAATAATCGGTATTTGAACTACTTGCAAGTTGCGATTATTATTAAATTGCATAGTGCACAACACTATTAACCGGCCAGTCCACCGTTTATTTCAAAAATAGGTTCGTGCCCATGGAAAGGTCACCAAAATTAGAAGCATTTTGAATATTGTAACTGTTAACTTTTTAAATTTGGTGAAAACAATTTATTATAAACGATCAATTTGTCTTGTTTCTATAATCGTAATCCAGAGTACTCGTCGTCCAGAGTAACAAAGGTAAGGAAAATTTTCAGTAAAAGTAAAATTTCTTGCCTTTTGACTTATTACCGCTAAATAATTTGTGCACTCGAACTAGTTTTATTACATATTAAAATTGAACCGTGAATATTTGGTCTGTTGTTTTCTATAACTACTTTAATTTGTCTTAACTAGATCATTAAACAATAGCTATGTCATTGTTTGTGCGGCAGGTGCTTTCTCAAAGTAATAAGAAGTAGATAAGTTTATATATACAGAAAATTATTATAATTTTGGTGAAGCTCATCCTTTTTCATTTGCAGAAGTAGGCATTGTTCCCGTGAAAATTATGACCAGAACTCGGGCATGATTGTTAGTCGTCTAAACCCTTGATCTGAATAGCAGGAGATACAACTAGATATAAAGTATAATTTATAACTAAAAATGGCTGAGGGAGACTCAAATAAATGCACCATGGATACTGTACAAGTTGCTCTGAGAATCAGGCCGTTAATGGAACAGGAAATAGAAAGGGGCTGTGTTGAATGTGTTGACGTGATCAATGGAAGATCACAAGTGCAAGTGAAAGATTTAGCATTTACTTATAATTATGTATTTCCACAGCACATAACACAATTAGAGTTTTATGACACATGTGTAAAGGGATTCATTGGAAAACTATTTGAAGGTATGTTTTCATAAATATTACAAAGTATAATATTATAAATGCAAAAATGAGTTTGTTAGTTACACTTTTAAGTTTTAAGCTTATAATGATGAACCAATTTTGTTTTTTTTTTAGTATTGAAAGAAGAGGAAACTTGAATTGAGCTAATCCTCATTATAACTAACTATAATTTTGTTCAATTAGGTTGTCCTTTGACATAGGCCTCCTCAAGAAGCTTCCATGTTTCCCTACCCCGGCTAGACCGCCATCCTTTTGGTAGGTCATCTTCCCATCTTTTTAATGGACGTCCTCTAGACCTCTTCCCGTCTCTAGGATACTAGTACAGCACCTCTTGTCCACTTTACTCTCCTAGAGCACAGTATGTGCCCTGTCCAGCGCCACTTCAACCTTTTAATTTTGTCATAGGCATTGGTTACTCTCTCCACCTGTCTTTTAATCTTATATGCAGGTTACTTCTCTCCATTCGTCGTTCTTATTATCTCTTGATATATGAGCGATATTCTTATGAGTTTCCTTTTAGCGGATAACAACTTGTATCTACCCTCAAATATAAACCCCATAATGTATGTTGCCTAATTGTAGGTATTATTCTGCAATATAAAATAAACTTAAGAAATTAAATGCAAATGCTACACTTAAGCTTGAATAAAGTTCAAATTTTTGTCTATTGTCATAATAATGTATCTAGTTACTTAGTTTTAAGTATATAAGTTACGTAACACGTATTTATAAAATTATCGTTATAAGTTTTTCGATTAAGCGCTTAGCTTAAAAAACATTGTCAAAGTTTGTTTGTTTGTACGTCCTAGGATTAAACTAACACTGGGAATTGTACTGTAAATTTGTTTATTATGATTTAATAAAGATGTTTTGAAATTGAAAAATTGATTCTCTCCATTCGTTGCTGACAGACTTTTAGTCTCTCACAAAGTGACTTTGTTAGTCCCCAAGTCTGGCAGCCGTATATAAGTACTGGTAAGATGCTGGTGTTGAAGACTTTGCGTTTGTCAGACATCGGAATGACTTTGTTCTTCATGATCGCTTTAGGAGAGATTATTTGGCCTAAGTAGATGTAGTCGTGTACATAATCGATTTCCTGTCCATTTATAATGATGGTTTGTTTATTCCCATTTGTCATTATTTTTGTTTTTCTCGCGTTCATTGTAAGCCCAGCTTTAGCGCTGTGCAATTCCAGCTGATGTAGCATTTCTTGAAGAGCTTGTGGGTTCTCACAGAATAAAACAATATCATCAGCAAATCTAAGATGCGACAAAATACTACCATTGATGTTGATACCCCCATCATTCCACTCGAAATTTCTGAAGATTTCTTCCAGTACTGCACAGAAGAGTTTAGGAGACAGAGGGTCCCCCTGCCTAACACCTTTTTGAATCTTGAATTCTTCACCACTGGATTCCAGCATTACCTTTGCAGTACTGTTCTCATAAATAATTTTGATAATTCTTGTATATTTGTTTTCTATACCTTGTTTTGACAATGTTTTGTATATATAACTATGTTCTAACGAGTCAAAGGCCATGTTATAGTCAACGAAAGCAAGATAGTAGACTTTTCGAAATTCGGTGTACTTTTCGATAACTTGTTTGCCTACATGCATGTGGTCTATTGAAAAGTCCGTTCTGAAGCCGTTCGTTTGGTAAGTCTATTTAAGATTATTTTAGAGAATATTTTATATAGGTTACTCATCAAACTGATTGGTCTATAGTTCTCCATTTTATCTTTATCACATTTTTTATGAAGCAGAATTATGGTTGACTTTGTCCACTGTTCAGGTAATTCTTCTTTTGTAAGTATCTCATTGAACAGCTTAGTTAGTGATTGCACTATTGCTTCTACTTGCCCCTTCAAGAGTTCATTTGTGATTTTGTCTGTTCCAGGTGCTTTGTTGTTCTTTTGAGACATAATAGCCCTCCGTGTTTCGCTATCTAGTATTGGTGGAACTTCTTCACTATCGACTGAGAAGCCTAGGTTTTCTGGTATAGACTTACAAGCTTAGTATAGGTTTTTGTAGTATTCGGTCGCAATTTCTCTGATTTGTGGTCTTTTTGAGGATACACATTGTTGGACGTTCTTAGTTTTTCCGGTCATCTTTGGGATCCATGTGGAGTGGTCTCTGAGCTTTTTCATAGCTTTTTTAGTTCCTCCAGTTTTTTCTATTTCTGATCTAATTGTTTTGATTTTTCAATCTCTTCTGTGTTTTCTTTTGCTTTCCGTTATTTCCTTGCTTATTCTTTCAATCTCTTTTTGGTTAATTTTTCTATCCTCGAACATCTCTTTTCTTTTTTCTAACAGGTAAAACAGGTTTTCCGTGCAGTATGCCTTATTTTGTCTTTTTTGGTTTCTCGGGTCTTTTCCGCTCTTCTGCTAGACTAGTTAAATTAGATTCAGTTTTGTTATATTTTGTTTGTAAGTTGCGATTATTTTTTGAATTTCTTCTTTCACCTTCCTGCAGAGGTTGTCCGGCAAGGGTAGCGGGTATTTGAGGTATTGGCGTTTTTATGTGCTTTCTAGGTTTCGATTTGTTGATGGTGTTTAAAATAGCTCTGACCATTCTATGGTTTGTACTAAAGTTTAATTGGTTAAGTATACTTACATCATTGAAGTTTTTAGGAGCATTTGTTAAAATAAAATCTATTTCGTTTTTAGTCTTGCCGTCTGGCGATATCCATGTCCACCTTCTGTTTTCTTTCTTCTTGTAGAAAGTATTCATTATTCATAAATTATTTTCCAGTGCAAAGTCAGCCAGCCTTTGACCATTATCATTCCTGTTTCCTTTGCCGTGTGGACCTATTTTATTAGCTTCTCCGTTCTGGGACGTTTTCCGAGTTGACTGTTGAAGTCACCCATAATAATTTTTGTTCTGTTAGTTTCATCTACAGTTTCCCGCAGCGTTGTATAGAATATCTCTTTCTGTTCATCTGTTGCTAACTCAGTCGGTGCATATATTCGTACTATAGACCATATTTCTTTCTAGCCTTGTATCATTATATCCAGTACAGCAATTCTTTCAGATTTACTTGTAAACTGTATTATGCTTTCTTTGAGGTGTTTTTTTTTACTAAGAAACCAACTCCATACTGTCCCTTAGTTTCGCCTTTATAGTAGAAAATATGGTCTTCGTATTTCTTCTCCTAGTCGTCTAACCTCGCTGAGTCCAACAATATCCCATTTGATTTTATATAACGCTTGTTTTAGTTCTTCAAGACGCTCATTTGACCGAAGTCTCACATTTAATATTGCTATTGAAAAACTGATTTTATTGTTTTTACCGTTTCTACATAATGTTATCGCTTCCTGAGGGTGGTGGTCTGATTCCCCACGGGGACCAGCCGGATTGGGGAATGTTTTTTTGTATTTTTATTGGTGTTGTGGTCTCCGGTGATCGATGGCTTTATGCTATTTTTTTGTTTGCTGGTGCTGGAGAGATTGAGGGTGATGAGTTGCTTCTCCCTCTCATCACGTCGTCGTCGTCTCATTCTGCTTGTTTTAGATGAAGCATAGTAATGTTTTCGTGGTTGTTGGGCCTTTGTGTTATTCGGTGATAAAGACAATTCTCTTTTTCGTTTCTCTTGTTCAGGCTTTTCTTTCTCTTATTGTCAGTTTGTAAATTTCAGGTTACAATGTCACAATTCTTGCATATGGTCAAACTGGATCTGGGAAGACTTATACAATGGGAACTAATTACTCTGGATCATATGGAGACTCAAATAAATTAGGTATAGTAAAAACTATTTTAAAAACTATTTATTAGTGCAGTTTTAACTGGATTGTCAAATTGCTATACTATTTGGATAGTCAAAGTAATAGTTTCAGGTTTGTAAACCAGAAAAATGATGCTTGCGTATTTTAGGCATTTGCTTGTTAAGTATTAGTGATTGTTTTCACAATATGTTCTTCTCTGTTTTAAATGATTTATCTTTTAAAATTTTCAGGAGTTATACCTCAAGCTGTTGCTGATATATTTGATTTTATAGAAAACTATGAAGACCAATTTATATTTAAAGTATCAGTGTCCTTTATGGAGTTATATCAAGAACAATGTTTTGATTTGCTGTCTGGAAAAGAGCGAGCTCATAGTATTATTGAGATTCGAGAAGATGCTAATAAGGGAGTGATCTTGCCAGGTATTAATTACCTAAAGAATATCTGTTTGTACATTAAAAATGACATTTGGTTTAGTTTATATTCTAAGAGAGAAATCCAATTACTATATAAATAGGATATAATTAATTAATAATTTATTATTGTTAATACAAAATAAGCATGCCAATGTCAAGTTCAGATTTCATGAAAGAAGTTTCTTTAAAATTCCACAGAATTTTGACAGAAATTTTACAGTTCTCTCAAAAGAAAAACATTTTTTTCGGTTCCTCTTGATTTTTGTCGGTTGCTAGTGTTGTTGATATTAATTAATAACAATTGAAACAGACTGATTTTTAATCCACTGAAACCATATTCCATAATTTTTTTGACAGGATTAACAGAAGTTCCAGTGACATCAACAGCTGAGACAATGTTGTCTCTCGAGAGAGGATCATCCGGCCGTGTGACAGGCTCCACTGCTATGAATCAGGCATCAAGTCGGAGTCATGCTGTTTTTACTATTGTTATACTCAAAGAGAGCCGTACTGATAAGTGAGTAGTAACGCAGCTGTTTTCCTTAGTTTAGGGATGAATACATTTAAATGTAAGTTGTTACTAGTTATTCTAAAGTAATCCTAAGTTATTGTAAAAATAAAGTTGTAGGTAGATACATTTTTCACATAACAAATTGTCATGCTACCAAGCACATGCGTTGTTTCATTTAACACATAATAATGTGAAAATTATATTGAATCAAATCTTACTGTCATATTTCGTCATTTTTATATTTTTTGTATGTATAAAAATATATTATTGTTTTTTTTTTAAAATGTACAGTGTAATGTATAGCAACGTGGTACTTTACAGAAACCTAGCCACATCCTCTAAATTTCATCTGGTCGACTTAGCTGGTTCCGAGCGCATTAAAAAGACGAAAGCCAGTGGAGAGCGGCTTAAAGAAGGAGTTAAGATTAACCAGGGTCTTTTAGCTCTTGGTAATGTTATTTCTGCATTAGGAGATGGTACCAATAGGAGTTTTATCAGCTACAGAGACAGCAAGCTTACAAGGATGCTTCAAGGTCAGTCGGATAGTGTCAATATCACTACAAAAAAATATATATATTAAGGTTTTTAAATTCTTAAATATTTCTTTAACTTCGAAGAATAGATTGTAGACTATTTCTAAAATTAAATAAGTATGTCAAGGCAGTTTGTTAATCTATATATGTACATACTTCATGAATCTGTCACTCGTAAAGTTGCTTCACCTATTTTGATGAATTTTAGTATAGGAATAGACGCGACTTAACACCCTAGGGTTATTTTAATACAAAAAATGTAAGATCATAGATGACGAACTTCTTATGTGTAAATGATACAACCGAATCGAGAACTCCTTTTTTTACTGTATTATAAAAGGTGTTTTACTTTTTTCAGACGGTCTTGGTGGCAATTCTCTGACTCTTATGATCGCATGTGTAAGTCCAGCGGACTATAACTTGGACGAGACTGTATCCACGCTTCGGTACGCGGACCGAGCTAGACGTATACGTAACAAGCCCGTTATTAATCAGGACGCTAAGGCAGCGGAAATTGTACGGTAAGTAAGATTTAAAAAACACTAGGTCAATAATCTTATTCTTAAAAGGAAATAAACGTTTGGTCTTGGATGGATATGTTATAATTATCAAAATGAAAAATAATTGACTAATATTCTTTTATTACTAATGCCATAATGTTTACAAATATTTACGTCGAATTTATTGAAATATTCAGATATTCGTGCTATACAAACCGAATGATCGCGAGTTTATTAATTAAAGTGTAACATTTTCATCCACAGTTTAAATAACTTAGTTAATGACTTGAGACTGCAGCTCCTTGGTAAAGCACCAACAGTAAGTGAACATAACAATAATCAATTACAAGAAGAGCTAGAGAGAGAACGAGTGAGATACCAAGAGTTGCTAAAAAAACATAAACAAATCACTGAACATTTGGGCAACATACTCATTGAAAATACCAATTTATGTGAAAAGGCCCTTCTAGCAGAGGTAGCGAAAGACAAAATAGAGAGAAAATTAAATGAATTGACTGAACAGTGCAATCAGACCATAGAAAACTTAACTATGGACAAAGATGATGATGACATACAAAAAACAAGTGTGATGGACTATTTGAAAGAAATAAAAACGCGATTAGAAGATATGCAAACATTAAATAAGCAAACAAACGATGAAATGATTGACCATGAGATTAAAGTTTCATTTGTTAAAGATAATGGAAATGATGATGGAGAAGATGTCATTATGAGCGAAGACCAGGTGGTGATGGAAGAAGAAAAACGGGCAATGGGTCAGGTATGATTTTATTTGAAAGTTATTTATTTTATGTGATATGAGAACTGTAGCCATTAACTTTCGAAACCAATTGCATGTTTTAAGGACACTCATAATAAGATAATTCATAGAAGTGGGAGTGCCATCCTGTTGCCTTTGCGCTTCAGTCAAAACGTGATACCACGACTGGTGCAGTACCACTCTCCCACACTAGACCGACGTGATGTGGGGCCATTTGCATTGCACTTGGTTCTCGCATTTCGTTCGATTAGTGGGAGTACCGGAAGCCTAATTCTTTAAAAAGGTTAGCAACGCACCCGTGGCCCAACTGGCGTCGAGGGTGCGTTGCCGCTTATCCTAAGTGTTTCTACTGCCCGTTTGCCTCCAATACTTAATATAAAAAATAAACAAAAAAGTAGAAAACAGTATCAAAGGAGCATAAATTGATTTAACATTCTATAAGCTTCACACAAAAATCCTTATAATATAGAATTTAGCGCATCTTAAAATTTAAGTACAATTTTAATTAATTAGAGATTGTTGTACCGTCAGGTGGCATTAAATCAAGAATTACAAGAATTAAACCGCGAAATGGCTATCAAAGCCAGTGTAGTCCAAGCAATTTTGCAAAACAACCGTGAAATGCTGAGTAATCATGAAAATATGCGGGAGAATGAGGAGAAAATTGCACATTTGGAAAAGGAAAAAGAAGAACTTCTGCAGCAGTTGAAGAATACCAGAGTAAGTTATAAGAGACGACCGTTTGGCGCAATTGGTAGTGCTCCTGCCTTCTCCATCAATAGGTCCCGGGTTCGAATCCCGCCTAAGCTGCCAAATAAATTTTAATAACTTTACATTAACATTATGTCAAACTAAATGTACGTACATACTTGTATGCGACTATATAGCTCTAATGTGACCTTCCACACAAAGTCATAAAACTACGCTAAAAAAACTAATATAGTCTCTTTAGTTTACTTGGTATGAAAGTATGAACTATATTGTGTCAATCTCGATTGATTTCAGTTGTGTATCGATTGGTCGTTTACTTGTCGTCGGCTAATCTTTTTTTAATTTGACGACCGATTGGCGCAATTGGTAGTGCTCCTGCCTTCTGCATCCCCGGGTTCGAATCCCGGTAGGTGCATTAATTTGTGTGATGAGCACGAATGTTTGTTTCGGAGTCTTGGTTGTTTATAAATTTAAATATGTATTTATCGTGGTACCCTCGTTGTTTCTGATTACCATAACACAAGTGCTTCAGCTACTTACTTTGGGATCAAAGCAATGTATGTGAGTTGTCCCTATTATTAAAAAAAAAAGTTACATATCTAAATATCTAAAAATCTCGTGTCACGGTCTTTGTGTCCGTACTCCGAATCGGTGCAATTGATTTTTATGATTTATTCAATGTGTATTTGGCAGCGTATTTGGTACCTTTCACCCTACTATCCCCACATAATTTAAAAAAAATCGTGAGAGCAGGTGAAACTGGACAGCTAGTATTAATATGAGAATGCATTTTGTTTGCTACATACGTTTTAGACTTTATACTTTTAAACCGATTTTGATAAATTCTATCACTCACATGAAGTTGAGTGTTTACAATATGTTTTGGGTGTTGTATTGTGATGATTAATATTAGTTATTATAATTGTAGTCATACCATAATTAAATATTTACATAAAATATTTCATTATGATATTAGATCTTATTATACAAGTTTGTTTTATAAGGATTATTAGAAAAATATCACACATCATAATTTAGCATTTATAAAAAACCATTATTTGAATTACATGCATGCTTTTTATTAGTCTAAAGATCCATCCCATGATGAGAGACGTAAGCAAGTGACAAGCCTGGAAGCTGAAATCTCGGAGCTTAAGAAAAAATGCCAGCAACAAGCCAACATCATCAAGATGACACAGAAGAATGAGGCTAAGATCACCTCACTTAACGCTGAATTACAGGCTATGAAGGCTACTAAGGTTAATAATTTAAATATAATTTATCTATACATAATATTAACTCCATCTTTACTTCTCCTAGTTAATTAAATCTACCATTTTCAAACAAAAAACTATGAATATGAAAAGTTATCCCAACGAGACCGTAAAGATTTAGAGGCTCAGATTAGTGATTGAATTAATATTATCGCATTGATAGAAAGAATATATATTAATAATACAATATAATAAATTTACTAACATTATTTGTTATATTTAAAAAATTCCAAATCTTAAAAAGGTGAAGATAATTCGACAAATGCGCGAAGAGGGCGAGAAGTTCCGGAAATGGAAGGCGGAGAACGAGCGTGCGATGTTACGACTCAAGACTGAGGACAGGAAACGGGCCACTGCCATGGCCAAGATGTCGTCGTTACATGCGAAACAGCAGAATGTGTTGAAACGGAAAATGGAAGAAGCTGTAGCAGTCAACAAGAGACTAAAGGTATGCTATTTGACGCTTTCTCTAAGAAGTTGGGCATAACACAGTGTTTTGCCGAATTTCCTGAAGGAAGTTACAACATTCTCTTGGATTTGTTTGTGTTTTTATGTTGTGTTCTAGTTGATTCGCCAATCAGTAGTACTACAATAGAAGATGAAGGACTGTTTCAGTCAATAAAGGCATATTTGTCATTAAAATCGTGTTCTATTTTCTGTTTTTGATGTTTCACCAAGCTGCATTTAAAAAGCTATCGCGGTCCACCCACATGATCTCTTGTAAAATTTTATCCTTAATTCTCTGTAATGCGGGTTTTTTTGTGTTGGTAGATTGTATAAAACTGTAATAAATAATATCGTTTCCAGGAAGCCCTTGACCGGCAAACTAAGAACACGATAAAACGTAATGCTAAAGGGAAAGTTAAGACTGGTGCTGTACAGCAATATATTGAACAGCAATTGGAAATGTATCTTAGTATTGTGGAAGCCGAGAAATCACTGGAAGAACTTATGGAGTACAGGTGAGATTTGAATTAATCTATTGTTATAAGAAAAATCTTTTAAATTAATTCCAATGGAGTATGATCTGTAGTAGCCTTTATTTCTTTTTCCGGAAAGCCAAACCAGGCTCTCATAGGCTGAGGCAACAGTATAGTGTTGAATTGTATGTACAAAACGTGACCAAGTAAGGAGGCGGATAAATAAAATTACTTTATTGAGGAATTTTAAATTTTTCAGAGCGTGGATAACTGAGCAAATTGAGTTTATACGCAACAGTCCAGACTCAGATGCCAACCGCGAGAAGCTAGAGGAGCACGAAAATGATTTGGCATTGCGTAAAGCCCAGATATCTGATCTACAACAAAAGATAATAACAGCTGATCAAGGCAAGTTTTTTAGCTTTTTTAAGGCCCTGTGCCCATATTATCACTTACTACTTGTGCAATTTTGCAATTTTATTATTTATTCATGATTCAAAATTCAGAAATCTAAAGTCTCACTTAGATAGATTTTCTTATAATTATTTTAATTTTTTTTTTACCATCGAGGTAAAATTTATTGTCTCCTTTTGAAAGTTCATCGTATTGACGTTATAATAAATATCTTAATACAGAAAACAAATCTCATACTCAATGGGACAAAATTCAATCGCTGCTCGAGGCTAAAGTGGCTCTCAAGTGCTTATTTGAGTTACTCGTAGACACTAAGAGAGATCTACAGAACCAGAGCAAGAAAGAATATCAGGCAAAATACGAAGAGATTAAGGACTGTTATGACCGGCTCAAAGTAAAATATGATAACAGCGAGGAAGAGTTTGAGAGGCAGCTGGCGGCGATCAAGGCGCAGAATGATGAAAAGGTAGATTAGAAATACTACTTAGGCTACGGTGACATAATCGTGTCGTCTGGGAGTTTATCCATTCGGTTTAGAATTTAAAATTAAAAAAATAACCAGCTAACAGAGTTATTTAGTTATGTTAGATATCTATAACAATTGACATGATCTGTGTAGGCGCATTTAAATTTTTAACTAATTTTATGGTTATTTATTTACAAGCTAACTTAGACCACAAGATTATTCGTAATGCATTGTTAACTAGCAGTGACTTCATATCGCTTAAGAGTTCCGGATAAGAATTGTCACGCAAAACGTCCATTCCATAGAAATCTAACACTTTCGTGGATTTTTCTATATTTTTAATTGTTATTCTCGGATTAGACGAATTCAACAAAATAGAGATCATCAAAATCGGTGCATCTGTTCTTGAGTTATAAATGATGTAAATAACTCGACGTTATATATATATAATGTATGTAAATACTTTCAGGTTTCCACTTTGCTGGAACTACAACGTGGAGTAGTGAATGGTGACAGAAATGAAGCATGCCGAAACCTCCAAACTATATTGCAGTTTCAGCAAGACAAGTTGGAACAACTAGAACAAGAAAATGTATGTATTATAATTGCAAAAAAGAAACAACACTTATTCAATAAATCGGAAATAAATTATTTCTTAAATTAATGTTTGAATAACCCTATTATTATTTATACTAATATTATAAAGCTGAAGAGTTTGTTTGAACGCGCTAATCTCAGGAACTACTGGTTCGAATTGAATAATTCTTTTTTTGGATAGCCCATTTATCGAGGCAGGCTTTAGGCTATAAAACATCACGTTACGACGAGATTAACGCGGGTGAACCGCGGAGCACAGCTAGTTATTAATAAAGTTAATTAAAAACTACTGTTAAAAATAAAGATTTAAATTTCTAAGTGTTATTAGATTCTTATTATGTGATGTAAAAGTCTAAAGTACTTGAGTTCAGTTGTGAGTTTGTTGTGAACTGATATTATGAGAACATTTTAATTATCTAATTCGATGAAATTAATTTTAAATAATACAAACAGTTTTTTAACAACAAGCTTTAACAAAATATTATTTGTTATATGAGGATATTAACTTTTTGAAATAAATTCAGAAAAAACTCTCCGACGAGCTAGATCAACTAAGGGCTGCTAGTTCTAAAGCGAAGAAACGTAACAAGGCGTTGGAGGCGGTTAAGAAAGTGGAATACATCGAGCCGACTGATGAAGAAGACGAAGATGAGGACTTTGATAATGATCCGGACTGGCGCGCCTCACCACTCACTAAGCGTATAAGGGTAAGGATAACAGAATAACCTTTTTATATAATGATATGACGGCGACGATTGAATCTGCGGACTAAAAGCATAACAATTAGTCATGACATTGCACACATACCGCTACAATATGTTATCTTTATAATTCCAGAACCAGCGCCTAACAATGAACTTCGCAGAAGCGAACGTGAAACCGAATCGACGTGGCGATTCATTGTCGTACTGCACCTGCCGTGGCAGTTGTTGCACCAAGCTGTGCGGATGCGTAAAGATGAGCCGCGGTTGTCATCCGAAGTGCCGTTGTTCGCAACAACTTTGCAAGAACCGACGGGTGTCGTCCGATAGCGAGGATAAAGAAAACCAGGTAAAACAGGAACTGGTACCAGTCCCATTTTGATCAGTGCTGGGCCTCAGCATGGAATTTTTAAGTCTGTTTACACATTGGTCTGTTAATTGTTTTAGATGACGCATTGATGATATATCATTTATTTGATATAGATGAACTATAGATTTTTACACCTTGGTAGATTTTTGGCCAATGTTCTGAGGGCTTAGAGCTCAGATATAGTCAAGGTATTACAATCTACCTCTTTACTGATTCCTTTGCCTTGGGTGTCGAATCCGGGACTACGCTATATGCATTGAGTGTCCGATTAGATATTTATACAATACATATGAGAAGCGTTCAAAAAGTACTTAGAATGAAATAGAATTTCTTAAAATATTTTTTAAGAAATTTCTAAAAATAGTTTTTCATACATTTTCTGTGGAATGACGTTTTAGGTGACACGTTATTATTCGGAACCCTGTCAATGGTCCACTAGTATACATATAAAACAAATGTTTGAAATATACGTTTTAATTTTCTTTTCAGTCACAACAGAGCCTAAATATTACCCCAGTATTTTTCGACAAGAGGTTAGTATTTTTTTATATTAAATTTACATTGTTTGAACACTATATACCAGGTTGTAATATTCAGTTTCACTTAAAAAGCCACACTCATAAAAAATAAACTTACCAATTACAATAATACAGTCAAACGGATGTTTTGAGAAAGGCCTCGAAGTCGCAAAGTGCAAATCTAACTCTACAAAAATTAACTATTGCATTTATATTAATTATTTGTCCGCATCAATATCATTTCTGTAAACATGTTTGCTATAGAATAGAAAGTGTTCAAGCAATGCATAACTATTCAAAGATGTGTATACTAAACGTTAGTTTAGGTTTGAAATGTCCCAGGAGCTGAAAGATGCCTTGAAAGAACCCGAACCTGAAAGTACCAAACGTCCGATACGTCCGATGTCCGAACCGGTCAAGGGGTCTAACCGCACCCAAAAATGGATGTTAGCACTGCTGTTATATAACACATGTGTGGCCCCAATGTCCAAATACTGTGCCAACAGTATATTGCAGTACGGAATGGACGCCGCCAAATATAATGTTGTATCGAATCTTATTGACTTCGTACTTAAAGAGGTTATTCATGATTGCAGGCAAAGCAGACTATGCTCTTACAAAACTTAATAATTAATTGCAATTTTTTAAAATACTTTTATTATATATGATGAAATATACATATTTGATTTTTAGTAGAAATATTTTGAATGGGAAAACGCCTATGAGGAAAATCGAGGCTTTAACCTTCCTTAAGAAAATTACTTGAATTTTTTTGACTGAACAATATTAATTTTTCTTTCAGTAAAGGTCATTTAATGAATAATGTATTAACTTGTAAATTTTTTTCAATAGGCATACTGAAAAATATTCATTCTATAAAAACCTGTCTGGAATTTGGCACATTTTTAAAAAGAGGGAATCACTTTAGTGCAATTTGTAAGTGCATAGGTCTGCATGGTGTTGTTCCGTAAATTTATATTCAAAATTTATCATAGTGTAAGAAATAGTTAATCCATTAATTGTATTGCAGATCAAATTATTCAAATAAACTGTTTAGTAGTTTGATACATTTCGTACACGCATGTATAGATTTCAATAAACAATTAGGGCTTCTATTTATTAGAAGGACTCCATTGAGAACCACACGTAAATAGCAACTGCATCATAATCAACAAGGGTGCAATCTTGTAATCTTGATCAGGATGACACTATTTTACCATCAATCGTATCACCTATCCTAACGACATTAAAACTTCCATGTCTAAAATGGCTGAAAATTTATATGGGAATTTGATGATATGAACGCAATTTTTCCACATTTTCTCATCGTTTAAACCTCTGGACTACGATAAACATTTAAAAACCAAAATCAACTAAATCGGCCCAGCCATTACGAGTTTTAGCGAGACAAACGAACAGCAATTGATTTTAATATTTTATATATAGATTCTAAATATGGGTTAAAAAATAAATTTCTGATACAAAATTTCTATCTGCCCTCGACGATGAATATACGTCCCATAATTGTGATCAATGAAATTAAGTCATGCTCATCGTACATAGGCATATGTATGTATTTATATAATTTGATAGATTTGTATGTGATAAAAGTCCTGTGGAATATGTTGTTTTTATAGTCTATATAATATGTACATGTCTAAATTTTTTCAAAGGGCCTGTTTCACAATGTAAAAGTAAGTTCCGAGGAGCATACTTTGCAGATAATTTGACATATTTTTCATATCTTAGCTGTCAAATGAAGTGCTTACTTACACATAACTTATTTTTCGATTATGAAACAGGCCCTACTAAATGACATTTTGTAGATCTGTGTATTTGAGGATAAAAATGTTTACAGAAATTTTTATTACATGCGTATAGATTCCTATTGTTGATTTGTAATTTTAATAACACCAATTACAATAAAACATACGGTATTTCCTTGTTTCAGAGATCAACACCATGATTCGACGTATGTTAAAACATCAAAAAGTTTCTTCTTCAACGAAAGTGACTAGATAAATTATTGCAGAGGTAAGATTTTAGAAGTTGAAATTTACGTAACATTATGAAATCCTCGCGACTTTAATAGTAAAAAAAGACCGCGTTCAAAATAGAATTAATGAATGCATTTATTTATTGCTTTATTATTTAAAAACACATCATTTTAATATGAAAATCTACATATACACCGCAATTCACCAAAATCTGTTTCTTAACGAAATCTTAATAATAAACCTTCAAATAGGTACCTATGCACATCCCCACCACAGTAAGAATAATAATTGATATTCATTTTAATCTAGATTCAGAAACATAACGAAAAATTATTAACGTAGTAATGTTGTCAAATAATTTGGGCCTTAATCTTTGCTAACTATTAAAACAGTTTCTTTCACTACTCAATCAATAATCGTACAACATAACTAAGCTGCAAATGAACGCTTTTTATTACTAAACATTACGTTACACCTATGGGGCGACGAATTAATTATTTATTTTCATGTAATTTTAATGTTTTTTCAGATTGATTTATTGACTTGGTGATAACCAAAAGCGATGCGTCTATGAAATAATGTTAATTTACTAAAATTCTAAATTATTAATCATTTTTTTATTGTGTTAAATTGTATTGTAGTAATATTTAACTATTTTACTGGTTAAGAATTTGTGCATAATTTATTGAGTTCTCAAATATAATAAACTTAATATTTTAAGCTTGTTTTATTTATATCAAGATTATTTCTTCCAAGCAGAATAACTCTTTTCTTTCAACTATAACAACGAATTGTAATAAAAAGTTGTATAAGGGAAACTAGTTCATGAATATTATAATAAAACAAAAAGCCAACAATCACGCGGTGTTCCCAGGCGGTCACCCATCCAAGTACTGACCGCGCCCGACATTGCTTAACTTCGGTGATCGGACGAGAACCGGTGTATTCAACGTGGTATGGACGTTGGCGATTACTATTATAAATTTAAGCAAGTGATTGGACGAATTATTTGCTTTAATTTTTTTTATTTAATTTTAATTTTCATACCTGCTTATTTTAAAAGAGAAAATGTTTCAAAGCTAATTACTATATCTATCTATTTCATAGCAATAGTGATCCGGAATACATTTTTAATGACTCAGGTATTCTTCGCATCCTCTTTTAATGCATATTAGTGAACACCTTGACCGCTTTTGAGCTCATATTATCCTGTCACTTCAGACGTCACCTGACGATAAATGAGTCAAAAGAAAGCCTTCGATTGACATAACTATCGTTACTCATACTATGTATTTTTAAATTATCTTAGCTATGATAAAGTTCGAATTGCAAATTTAAAAACGATTATCAATGTAAACAATATCGAAATTTAAAAAAAAAAACACTTATTTTGTATTTGATTTGTCGTTTGTAATATTTTTTTTAATTCTCTAAATTTTTTCGTTACAATACAAAGTAAAATCAAGGTTAGTCACGCAATGGAGATCTCATCATTAATTATTGTTTGCTAGCCAAATCAATCTTTTATAAGATTTTTTATACCAATACATATTCAAACAAAAAAAAATGTAAAAACAATAATAATTAATAATAATTAGTAACAAATCGTCAACTATACCGGGGTATGATGTTATAAAAAATACTACGTAGATATGTACCTACCGAATTGAAATCTTTTTCTTATTTGAAACAATTATTTAGAATATAAAATATTTCTTCTACCTATAGCAATCAAATATTTTATTTTTAGTTATGTAAATATGTAGGTACCTAGTTATTATGTAATTAAATAATATTACAACGTATTTTTAAAAATCCCTACCTACTTATCCTTGCTTCCCTATTTTTAGTATTATAAATGCAAAAGTAACTGTCTGTTACACTTTCACGCAATAACCGATTTTGGCGCAGAGATAGACTAGCTGGTTGAAGATTGACGAAGTTATAGAATAAGGTAAACACGTGGATGGAGTCACGGTAAAAGCTAGTTTAAAAGAAAATACGCGTCTTATTTATAATCTCTCTTTTGTTTTTTTTGAAGGTTAATAAAAATAAACAAATGTTCATATATCATCTCTAGTATTCACTTGATCTGTATAACTTACAAGTTCAACTAATCTACGGAAAATTAGATATTTTGAACGAGAAACGTTAGTAGTGAATGAGATGAGTTTCGCCAGTCGAAGAAAGGCCTCGCTTTCGATGTTTACGGGGAGAAATCACAGACCGGTCGGCAGTCGGCAACTTGGCAAGTCTGAAGCCAGTCCCGCGCGCCGCGGCACATTAACTGCGTGTGTTTAACGTTTATTAAACTTTTACCGACCCATTAAATAATAATCTGAAAATATTGTGCTGTGAAGTGTGTGAACATATTTTTGAATAGAAAGTGTATTGGGAATATTTTACGTTAGATACAGGTATGTTGACAACTTGATGCGTGTTATAGCGGTATTGTGATGCGAGCTTTCATAGTTCCGACATTCCGTCTGCTTTTGAACGTTGAAATGCTTCCTGGATTAGGGTATACACACTTCATAATGTATTTTTATCAAAATGGTTTAAAACATACTTAAGTACATTTTAGTGAACTGAACACAAAATCGGAAGAAAAATTTAAGTATTAAGGTTCTAGCACCTATTAAAAAAATAATGATATCGTTAGAACCTACTTAATAAATGTATTAGCATATAAGAATAACAGTTAATAAATTCGAAAGTATTTTAAAGAAAATGGTTCACGCAACAGTTTCCGTACGATAGAGTTCAACGAATGCGCTGCGGTTTTGAATGTAAACTCCAGATATTTGAATTTTCATTAAAATGCTTATTGCATAGAAAATAAAATTCGGTTTTGATGTCTTAAATTATTAAAACATCAAAACTAAATTCAATCATTGTATAAATTCCATTATTATTTTCAACTCTTTACAGCTAATTTATTTCCTTGCCATATCTATTACCCTTTAATTTTGGAATATAAAAATATTTTTTATAGGTAGCTTCGATCATTCTGTACCTAGTAAAACTTGTAACTACGTAACCGAAATCCCATGATGATTTATTGACATAATTCAGTTTTTTTAGATTAAGTTTTAACACCTCTATGTGAATGATATGGTCATCAAAGACAACCTTTTATTTACAATAAATGTACGTATTTATGTTCAATTAAAACTAAGAAGTTATTAATTTTATATTGAAACAGTTTTGTGTGCCTGTCATTGCTTTACACACACATGTTTAAAATCATGTATTTCTATTAGGTACTTATTAACCTACTTTATAATATAATGAATCGTTTAGTTACGGTTTCTTCGAAAATTATAATACAATTACTTCAAGTGTTAATAGAATAAGTTATTAGCAATACATATTATGTCGGTATAATATTGTTTTTTCAGATGTGAAATATATCAATGTGGATTAAACCATAATTGGATTGCACAAAATTGGCTTAAATAGGTAGGTATTTACGCTAATTTGCACCTAATACTTTGACAACTAACATGTGAATGGAATCATGTTGAAAAATTAATACCTACTTACCTACCTACCTACAAAGTAATTTTGTCTTGATTAATTCTACTAAAAATAAATAATTTATTCTAAATATTTTAAAATTAATTGATAAAATAAAATAATTAATATTATACCTAAGTATAAACACGAGGTAGGTACGTTTAGGGTACGTTACTATTTTTATTGAAAAATAAAGCAATAAATATATAGCAACCTACTTTTATTAATTATTACAAAACTTTTCATATACCTATATACCTACGTAGGTATAATACATTTAAGTAATAGTATAAAAAAGTTGTTTTGTTTAACAAAACAGCTTAACCTTTCCATATTAGAGTACCTACCTAATGCTATGATTAAATCCAGTTAGTAGGTAGGTATTTAATAAATGTTCTTTTCTTTAATTCTCATTTCTATGTACAAATTGAAGACAAAAATTTAACATTATTATTAAGACACAATAGTATTGTTTCATGTCAACCATATAAATTCCATCGAAATCATTCGGTCTGAATACAATAGGCTTATCATGTATTCCACACAAGTTTTAACTTCTAAGTTTACATAACACGCGCTTACCAATATAGGTAGGTATGCATTCTAGCAAGTTAGTTTACATGGTCCATTTAAAAAACAGAAAAAGTGCTGATCCTAATATCTATAGGCTCTACCTTTAATGTTTTTTTCTTTCTAGTAGAATGTATTTACAATATGTTGTTGCATATTAATTTCGATATTTCTCCGAATAAAATAAAATTTTCTTGGATTGTATAAAATCCGGTGAAAAAATTGACTGTGTGAGTGTGACTTAGTATGGCTTAATAATAATTAATAACGTAAGTTGGTTACGACTTGTGTCGCGACCGGTGATGCAAGATCATTGTTAATGGCTATGACAATTTTATTTTTGTGCGGCCTCATGGCTAAGCGGTCTTACAAGCCTATTGCGAAGCCTACTGATTTTGTTCGTTCGATTTGGTTCGATCCCCGGTCCCGAATAAAATTTATAATATAATTTGTGTTTGGTTTCTGGTAGGGCTGCCACTTGCCGGACTGGATTTCAAAAGTGACACGGAGCTGGTGTGGTTGAAGTTCTACAGGCTTGCCAGAAGAAATTCAACCCTACCAATAAAAATTGGGTTGCCTGGGAGAGATCACTGATTAACGATAAGGCCGCCCGTTGCGTTCCATTGCAACGAAGTGTATTAAAAAAAATATATATATATAAGTACATATACTTATTATATATTCGTCTTTACCTTTCTGATTTATTCAATTAAATTAAAAAAGCCTGATCACTGCTGTTAAAAAAATATACCTTAAATTAATTAATACTTTACATTTATCTTGTGAAGGAATAATCTCGGTTTCTAATGCTAGTTCACGTGAGCATTGAAAGTGTGCGATCAGATGCAGAGAAAGTGACCTTCTTGCATTGAGATCTTTGCAAATGTTGCTTACCTATTTACTTTTACAAAAAGAGTTAAAAAATAATCTCACAACGTGTGTATGTAAGACATTGTGGCTTCGCTCGCGTTTATGTTCCTAAATTGTTTTTCTTGATAAATGATGCCCTATATCTTCTTCTGTGCCACTGACAATGTTTTAAACAAAAAAAAGTGATGACATCTAAACGATCAAAGAACATTTATCGGTAAAAATTAATGAGTCAGATTGATGTGAACTAAATACAAGTTTGTACAAGAAAGACCGACCCTGGGTTGTCGGGAAAAGGCAAAGTAAAAAGTTTAGGTCCATGCATTAAATTTAACCAATTTAAGTATCCTAAATCTCTCAAACCTATGATTTCGCAGACGAAGACTTGGGCTTAGTTGACAAATAGATAATTCGTGTCTTAGAAATACTATATATCGATAATTTAAAAACTTTCCATAGAAATTCACTTTCGATCAAGCAATATAGGTAGTTAAACTAACAATGCTTATTTCCAAACAATAAGTTACGAAACAACGATTAGATGAAAAACCTCGGCGGCCTTTGAGTCGTGTGAATTTACGCGCGTCTGTTGAAGTTGAAACCTTAAATTGCTTAATAATCGTAATGAAATCACAGTTTTGTTTCATTAAACATAATTTTGGTATTATGCTAAATTATAATCCAAGAAGCTAACTACTAATTACTGCTTACCTGTAGTGCATCTTTAATATAAAACCAACAGTAGTTTGAGTACGTTCGTAGGATCTATTATTATGTAGATATAGAATTTTACGTTTTAAAAGACTGTGTAAATAAGTATGCTGCTATGAAAATACTTATTTTTTTCATTATTTAATACGAAATTCAGCTTTATAATACTATGGCATGTATATTTGTGTGTTTTAGTCATTATTGGCAGGTGATACTGTGCCTTCCAAACAGAAATATTGTTCCTCTAAACAAGAACCACCCTAACAATATGCTTGTTCAATAAGGTATTGAGGTTCGGAAGGGTTTGATATTATAATTTTATCGAAAGCGATAGAAAAAGTACTTGACTCCAAATAGGTTTTTGCGGTAAAATAAACAATGGCAGGCCTGAGAATGCATGAGGAAATGCGGCGTTTGCTCGATTTCACGTCACGTGGAGTGAGTTCAACGAGCTACTTCACACAACTGTGAGAAACTGTATCGCTAAATCGTTTGTTTTTGCTTACTTTTTCTGTAATTGTTTTTAAAGTTCTTGTATCTTTCGTGAGTAACATTTAATTTAACTTATTATATTTAAATTTAACGATGCCCACTACTTCTGTGTAGAACTAGGATTGAAGCAGTAATTAAGTACCTTAAAAACATAACATTAATTACATAGTAAAATTACTATCCACATAAAAAAAACAACAAGAGACATTAACGGAATCAAAAATATCTCCCATCATGTTTCAAGTGGTTAAAAGACTTTTTTAACACCTTAAAACAATATGGTAATTTTAAAAACAGTACAAAATTGCTATTGCTTGTTTATGATTTATTGAAACTTCAAAGTGCCAATAAATTGATAACGTAAAACAAACAGTTATTCGTCAATCGAACGTATAAAAACGGTATTTGTAGTTTATAAGTTTTTGTGCGACGACCTCATATGAAAGTGACATTATAATAATATCACGCAAACAATAGAAGGAGTACCCCTACGTAACATTGTTCATAATATAGTTACGTCAGGTTTACATCATACAAATACTATTAGTTATTTATTTTCTTTAGATAAACTGCTTAAGATAAACTTTAGAATATATTGTCTGAAAAAGGCTAACATCATAAAAAAAATGGCGTCAAAGCTTATTTTCAGCTTCGATAGTCATCTGTTTCTATTATAAAAGCAGAAAAACATTTTTAAAAAAAATACACGTCGAATTGATAACCTCCTTTTTGGTTTTTTTGAGGGTCGGTTAAAAAGCAAGCATAATATATTAATACCGAAATAAAAGGGCAGATTAGTTAAGTCCTCGCACCTCTTTAAATTTTATTGTTTTTTTATATATTCGTAAATAATACAACGTTTTATTTAAAAATTATCTCATAATTATCCATACGCATCCATAGAAAAAACCTAACAACGTATCCGGTATATAACAATTAGCAAATAAATTAGCTATTATCCTTCCTTTAGTTATTTAGAAAATTATCCTAAAACACATCTAAGTAGAAATCGCTGTGAGACATTGAAATACTTCTACGTCCAAGCCGGAGGCACTTATAACAGTATGATTTACTGTATTTACACCTTTAATATTACGTTTGTTCTTGTTACTGTTATTTGCATTCATGCTCGTTCTTTCCTGAACATGGCCTGTGTTTTAAGTATTCTATACGAACTTGTTTCTCACAAAATAAACATGAAACATTTAACAATAGGAAAAAAATAGTTTTATTTTGATCGAGTTTTGAGGGGCTTTTAACTGTGGTACAAAGATTGTAATCTCCCCTAAAATTACGTACTCATTGTCTTAAACATTTTATAAAAGTTTCTGTAGACTACCCCTGAGTTTCCCGAAGGGCATTGAATACAAAAATTAACTAATCATTTATCAAATCTATTGTCAATAGTAAATTGAGTTGCACAAAGCTCGATTAGTTAATTTCATTTGATCAATTTGTCAGTTAACAAAAATCTCATGTCAAAGTACATTTTCAGTTTCTAGAAAGCTAGTTAAGTCATAATCATAGATTAAACTAAAGTCAAATCGTATGTCAACTAAATATTGCATCTCGGCGAATTAGCTATTAAATAGTTTTTTACGCGCATCTAATAGTTTTTCTACAGATATTTCCTTCTGAAGGTATATAAAGTGTATTTACTAAATTAATAAAGTTGTTAAATTCAAAGCAATGTTAGTTGAATAACGATTTGACAAACCTTTCAGCATCTGGGCAATATGACTATTATTGTTGGATTGTTTATCGAAACTTTTGCCATGAATTTCGTTCCTAGAATTAATCTTAACTTAATTCGAGACTTCATAGTTCTTTGTAATTTCACTTAAAGTATTTTTTATTTATACATAATATGTATTAGAAATCTGTATACTATTCATTGGATTAGAATGTATCTGACACATTAGAATATTATATTAGGTTAGGTATTATAAGTTGAGGATTCTCGTATATTGAAATAAGTATATATTCAATCTTAAATACTATATACAATTTCAATTTGGCTTCTTATATAAATCATGAGTACTAAATGTTTTTATGACAACAAAATATAGCCTAACTCACTCCGAAGGGGTTATAAATGAACTTATAGAATCGGATAAGTGGATGGATTTATCTCATTCTGTGATAACCCTGTACAACCAATTCTTACTATTAAGTTATAAAAGTAAAGCTAAAATAATGAAGAAGGAACGATTTTTTTTTAAATTTTTAAATTACAGGCTCCGTCATATTGAAACCTGTAACCTAATAAATTTAATATTGACTCAGATGGCGTTTGCGCGGTGATGGCGATTCGCGTTTACGCCGTCTTATGCGCGGTGCTGCTGGTCCGCGCCGCGTGTTACACCGTCGACTGCAACCATGAATACACAGACTGCGATACTGAACTTAGTAAGTATTATTAGTTATTACTCAATAACCGATTTATAAAAATAATTATTTTGTTGGAACGGAATATATTCTTTCACTGTGATTCTTTCAGTCGAAGTTAATTCGAAATTACATTTTTTAGTAAAAATATTAAAATATATCTTCCATATTTATGTAAAGGGTCTTATGTAGTTTTCATTGGAGTTTTTTTATGTTTAATGTTACAGAAACATAGAGATGTCTTATGATATTCAGGCCTCACATTTTACTTTAAAAGAATTGCGCGAATTATACAAGTTGTAAAGCTTTCAAATTTAGGATATCTTTATACATTTACATATTTAATAATTATTAGTACTTACATTTTTAATCCCGTCCAATCGTAATTATTTAAATATCTACATTTTTTATAGAACAATCATAAGATAAATCTAAGCAATTTATTAAAATTTTAAAGGTCCATGTGAGGAAAATTTTAGAAATTCATGAAAGATTGCTGTTCCAAAATTGCTCTGAACTTGATACCATTCTTTGTTAAACTGGGCACGCAGTCCACTACAATTTTAAATAATATAGCTAATGGCCTATATTCAAAATTGACCAAATTTGTTTTACTAATTCGCCACCACTTTCGTGGCTAAGTGATTTACGCGTCTGCGAGTTCGAAGCCCGAGGGGACTAATGAATGTTCTGGTTGGGTAGGCACAGAAGACTGATCACCTACTGGCCTCTTAAGAAAATGATCAGTGAAAAAGACACATCAATGTGCCCCATGCCCCACTAGGGGTTACGAGAATTCACATTTTTAATAGTTAGAACTGAGTAGTTAACTACTCAGTTCTAACTATTAAACTTAAAAGCTTGAAGGCTTTAACAATGAAAGCTACCATAAGAAATATTCGTATCATGATCTAATTTTTTCATATAAAATTGTTAAACCTACATAAGATGTAGGTATAGATCATTCTGATATGTCAAAGTTTATGGTTAAACTTAAAATTAATTATATCAAAGCATACATATTTTGAAGCTAATAATAACAAAAAAGTACAAATACACCGTATCGACATCGCTTTGCCGTTATTCGTTGTAGCATTTTTTGTGAATGATTCCCTGATCATGCTAATAGGCTTTTTTGATGTTTCCGTTACACTCGAAGGAGCTTTAGAGAAATATTTTGTAGATCTATAATTACAGTGCTCATTGCATACATCTGTATAGTAGTAGGTATTTTTAATGAATGTTTCAATAAGTTTAAATAGGTTACTCTAATTTTTATTTGTGTCTATTTAAAAATTTATTTAGAATTGTCATAATACTTAAAAAAGCTCAAATTAGGAATAACTATATTAAAAAGGAGTCCCCGATTTGGATTTGGGTAAATGTAGCTATAATGTTACTGATATTTTAACATTCAGACAGATAAAATCATTTATTCGTAAGTTTGATTATAAACTGGTCGCATAGTCGTGACTTCACCGCTGCCTTTTTGGGAATCAACACATTCCATATATGAGGCTCGTTTTGTTTGATTAGTTTTTGTTGAACAATGTTAATATAATCTTCGAAAGTTCAATGGCTTTGAGATATATTCTATATAATAAAAAAAGTTTTTAGATTTTTTAAAGTGATAATGCATCCTGTTAGAATTGTTGCAAGGTTTTAATCTATAGTTCGTAAGTCAAGGTTGCCACTTAAAAGATGAAAGATTGACAATGAAACATAACTAGGTATAACTACCTACTTCCATGATTGTATTTGGTGCTTTGAGCGAAGCGAAACTAAAAACACATCGTGAAAGAACACATTTGAATACTAATTTATCGCTTAGTCAATCAATATGTTTTTCATCCACCCACACCGTTATATACTCGTATAATGCATCCATAACATAAGTCTGATTTTTTTTAAAATAAAAAAAATATCAAGATTCATAAAAATCTATAAGGTTGAGGCAAAATAATATGACCCAATATTTCTTGTCTTTCATAATAAGTCTTAGTAGTAATTCGTAGTTCAAGTGATAAAACATATCTACACTAATATTATAAAGAGGAAATATTTGTATGTTTGTAACAAATAAGCTCAAAAACCACCGGACCGATTTTAAAACTTCTTGCATTGATAGGAATTCTTACTGAGTCGCGGTTAAACGATAGTAACTAGATAATTTAGGCTCATTGAGATGTTCTAGATTTTTATAAATAACAGGGTAGCATTGTAACCGGACTGTGAATGTAGCGGTATTCTAATTTTATATGTGACAACATTTACAAAGCTAGGGTTTACAACACTGTTATATTATGCAATATAATAATATCTACTACTAATATTGACCGGTGACTAAGTCCTTAGAATCTAAAGAAAACTTCCCATACTCTGTCTAAAAAATCTAAATAATCTTATAGCAAAAAATATTAATTTGAATATAAAATATATTTTAGGTAATCTAATAAAAAACAAGAGAAGTTTTCGGCAAAATATATCAAAAAATAGATATAATATACCGGTGGTCTATGTGTTTATTTATGTACTAGCGACCCGCCCCGGCTTTGCACGAGTATAAAACATATATAAAAACCTTCCTCTTCAATCACTCTATCTATTAAAAAACCGCATCAAAATCCGTTGCGTAGTTTTAAAGATTTAAGCTTACAAAGGGATATAGGGAAAGAAAAAGCGACTTTGTTTTATACTATGTAGTGATGATGTATCAATGTCAAATTGGGCACGCTATCAAGTCCTATTCATCTGAATAGTTATTCTAAGTTGGTCGATAAGCATCTCTCATTACAAGATCCAAAATGATTTATAAAAGCCATTTGACACATTTGAAGTGAACTCATGTTTTATTATGACCTTGTCCCTCTTAAAGATGTGATCGACCGAGACACGTACCTAAGCGAAAGTTAACGACCGTGGTACAGCCTCTTTAGCCCATATGCTTAAATACATATATACCAATTAATAAAGAGATTACAATGTTTGCATGGGTTCTCAGGATTCAACTACTCGTTTATCAAGTCTTTAATTCTAAGAAAGCTAGCCTTCTTCGTGATGAGTAACAGTTATATTACAAAATATAACATTTGACATGAACATGGCTGGCCGCTGTTGGGTGTCTTAAATCTGAAATAGTAAAATTGTAATTTAAAAAAAAAGTTTTTTTTTAAATATTAAAATATTATTATTTTACGCTGCTCACTTTAAAAACATAGTTATTGATCTATTAATAATTATCATTTATTACATTATCAATTAATGATAATTATTATTATTGCATTTTTTTTGTTTTTACATACTTAAAGAATACTTGGTGCGCCAAAATACGGGCACGCGGTGGCCGAAAAATAAACCAGCTTTCGGGATAGGTACCCGTGGTCTTAACTAAGTTCGTTGATATCTCTTTAAACAATAAACAGGATTCTGGCCCCCATGGACCCAAGTCTCAACTCATTAAAAAATTAAAATAACATAGATCTTCATTCTTTCGCCATTTGATGTTTTCTGCGATCGATGCCGCGCCACCGAAGACGCCAGTGAGTTGACGCAAGTAGCTTCCCACACAAGTAAATGTCTTACCACAGCTCCAAGCAACTGCTATTATACCATCAAGACACATGACGATAACTTCAATCGATTCAATTTATTGCATTTGCTAAATCCGTCTTTATAATGTCAGGGTCTTCGTCTAGTATCATAAAAATGGCAAAACATTTTGCTATCTTGTTTACCACATCTAATTTATAAGTTACCTAAAGGATATAAATGGTATTTTTTATTTATTTTAAAGCTGGAAACTTTCACGCACACTGTTGTTTTAATGAAGCCTTTATTAGATTATATTCACTACAACCTTTATCTACAAAATAGCAATAATTTTATTTAATAGGTATATAGGTAATTTATTTAATATTTACGTATGTAACACCCAATAAAATCCCTATACAGTCTCAAAACCATGTAAAATTGACCGGTAGTTCACATTATACCAACTTCCTCGATTATGATTTTTGAAGCTTCGGATGTGCACTTGTAGTCTGGCTTCCTCTGTTCAGTGAATTGACTAATAAGTTATCATTATCGACTCAATAATCCCCGGGTTAAACATTTTTAACCGACCTTCAAAAAAACAAAAAGGAGGACGTGTATTTTTTCCGATGTTCCGCTCGTACGTCGCCAACCGCGATTTTTTTTAATTAATTCATTAATAGTTAATTAAATCTATAATTTATAAAGGCCTCTTTTTCTATTTTGGTTTACTATCTGCTTGAATGATTTTGAATAATCTTGGAGCCAAGAAATACATTTTTTCATGTATTAAAAAATATTTGTAAACATAATTGAGTATTTACTAATGTGGTGATCGTTTTGTTACATATTTCATTTCAAAGTTCAATGATTTTTTGTAAAATAAATAATAAAATATGTAATGTAATTTTTTAAATTTTATCACGTATTTATAAATATAGTTACCTACTGATATTTACTATTAGAAAACCAGTACGTAGACGATATTAAGAATTCTCGTGGGATTTAATTATGGCTAGTGACAAGTAAATATGAGAAGATTATGTCAAAAGAAATATAGGAATATATACCTTCCTATTAGGCCAGATCCTCACTATAATGCCGTTCACAGTTCGTTCTCGGTCCGATCTTCAGCGAATTCATACTATCCGTATGACCAGACCATGACCAAACCGTTACGGATAATATGAATGCACACATATAGTTTTTACTTGATAATATTTTACCTGACCGAGAACGGCCCGAGAACGAACTGTGAACGGCATTTAGTGAGGATCTAGCCTTAGAATGCACACTCGTTCACGCGTGAGTACTACGTCGAATACCTACTTACCTCTTTTACGCAACATTAGCTTATACAGACACTTACGTATTGCTCATTCATTGGATTCGTCAGGGTTTCCACTGTTTCGAAATTAATGTCATAACCGAATTGAAGCGGATTTGGGTGGTACCCATGGTATTAATTGTCGATCACCTCTGACCGCATCTGACATTCGAATAATAATGAATATTGAGTTATAGAGATCAATCAATTATAAGTTAGTTATAAGTACACAGTGAGTATTCATAAAAAATACATTAAGAAAATTAAAACTTTTCTTACCAAGATATAACGTTTTACAAAAGAATTTTAAAGATGCATATACCAGAATTTTACTGTTACTAAAATTTGTTAATCAATTATTTTGTACACATAGTTCTTTTAAAAAGTTCGGATAATTTGAAAATTGATATCATAGTAATAATTTTAATTATTATTAATGTAGTTCAAGTTTTGACATGATTTTTTTGTTGGAACCCAAATCGGTAGGTACTTATATCATAATATTTTTCAATAACCAGTTTTGATAGTAAATCATAAAATACGATATCTTTATTAAAAAATCAGGTATTGATGAGATCACAAGAAGTAATTGTTTCAAATCTAAAATAAGGTTGTATACAATAATAACGGTATTGATTTAATGTAACGGATCCGTAGCAATCGACCAACTTTTCATCTTGATCGGATTAAAAATTAATTATAGTATAATTTTAAGTATTCTGAACTATCAACGTATAAAATATAGTCACATTTGCTATCAATCGGCCTAGAGCAGCCTCAATACTTTATAGCATTGGCCTTTAAACTAAATTGAGCCCGTTAGATACATTCATACTTACAGTACTTACAATTTATTTACTAAGATTGTGATTGGAAGGCTGTAAGAGCGTTAACGTTTTCCTTTTTAGAAAACCTTGAACCGAAAACAGTCTTAACAGTTAAAGAAAAAGTTTTATTGTTCACCCACTGTTATCTATTTCATAAGATTTTAAGAATGACTTAATAAAAGAAAAAGTTATTTCTATTGTTACAAATTACAATTTTTTGAACTCGTTTTTCTTATTACATAATATTGATTATACATATATACTAGAATTATATAGAGAAAAGTTTTTTATTGTTATATATAATGTATTTCAAAAACGATTTTAAAAATTCGTTCGCTTCCCTCACTCTTTCTGAGTGATATAAGTAGGCAATATTGTAAATTATGTCCGTAATTGGACAAAGCCGCGAACAGAAAGTAATATGATATAGGTTCTTACTTTAGATTGTATAATGTTTCAGGTAAACTTATGAGTGAAGATGATGAAGGTCAAGCAGGTACACAAGCTACAATAGTTGAAGCTAAACCCACACCTACAACTATACAACCAACAAGGTCAACAACTACTGTAAAAGTTGTTAAAACTACTGAAGCAACTACTACAGTAGTAAATGAAGTTACAGATCCTACAGCCAAGCCGAAACCTAGATTAATTAATTTAAACGTAGATGAGTTACAGAACTTTGCCAATGCATTACACAATCAAACCAATCAGAGAGGACCAAAGAAGAATATAGGTGACTTAAGTGATGTTAATATGGATGCTGATGAGGAAGATGAACAACCCAAACTGTCTAACCACGAACACAAACCGAAAATATCAGACAAGTTCTATTCAAATCTACAAGTCCCATTTAGTCCGTTGATGACAATAGATAAATCAGAAGAGATCGAAACTTGCAAGGAAAATGAAATAACTTACAAGGTTTGTAAATTTTGCATAACAAGTTCAGTTACTCAAAGTATTCTAAACATCCTAATTCTTCTCCAATTATCTTGTTATGACAGCAACAAGAGCCAAAACAAGATCTGCGTGTTTGTTGTTTTGAAGCTAATTATGTTGGTCGCCACCGGAAGTCACAAAAAAACTACAAAGATTTAAGAACTTAATTCTATTACAATACGTCTATTCTAACTCGATGCTAGGTAGATTTTATTTCTAATTAACAATTCTAAAAGAACTTAACCTAAGATTGTCATACACATATCTTATTACTAAAAGTCAGCGAAATGTACTAAGGCTGTCGCTCGCTGAACAGAGTTCTCACACAGGTGATTACGTAACAAGCTTAAAAACAAGTAGAATATTTGCTTGCTTAACGTAAAATATTTTTTTGAGATTAGAAGATGTACAAAACGCATTCGCTCAACTTTACAAAACAAATTCCGCAGACGACGTAGGTATGTTTACAATGTTGATATATATTTTGGTTTATGTCAACAGCTTGGAGAGAAAATGGATAGAGGCTGCGAGGAATCATGTGAGTGTGCCCCGGGAGGTTTATTTGAATGTTCGCCGAGATGCAAACATCCATACATACGTAGAGGAAGGCGTCTCAATGATCCCTTGTGCTTTGAGTCTCCGGTTGACGAATGCTGCTCCATAATGGCATGTGCTAATGGTGGTGAGTCTGAAATTAATCTATAAATAGTGCATATACCTACCAATTATGTATTTCTTATATTAGTAAACACACTGTAAAGATATGAAATAATCAAAACCAAATAAGCAAATGTTTAAGAGTACGAAAATACATCTACATCTCAATGAGCATCGCAAGATGTGCACATTCTGCATAGAGGTGCGCGAAGCCCGATATTAGTCATGGGTAGATTGATAGTGTTTTTTGAAGTTGCATAAGTTTAAATCCATACAAGATCATAAATTACAATTATTACATAAAAAATTGAAAAATTGTGTTAAATATACGCGTTTCAAACGGTTTTCTTTAAATGTGTGATAAATAAGAAATTATAATTATAATCTAGGCTTTATTCTTAGTCAGAAAACCTGGGCTTTTTATTCACTACACATTTCTAAAACAAGGTTCTTCGCGGTGTCTGTCTTTTTATCTGTTTACGCTAATCTCGAATTTCAACGTCCCAATCTACCTCCTTGGTCTGGTGGTAAGTGCGTAAGCGTTACAACCGAGAGGTCCTGGGTTCGATTCCCGGCGGAGATAAAAAAAAAACTCGGTCTGGCAGGACATAGAAGGCTGATCACCTACTTGCCCCTAAAAGAAAAAATCGATCAGTGAAACAGATGTGAAATGCATCTGCCCTATATCCCACTAGGGGACACGGGACTTCACTATACTATACTACTACAGACAGACACACCACTCTTTTTCTCGTCGAGGTTTAAAAATGGAATAAATCAAAATATTAGTAAGAGCATATGCATCTTCTATTACTTTTTTTACTTCTAAGAATGTATTAGAGAATTTAATCCTATTAAAATATCATATTTAAAATGCAAATATTCATAATTTCCAGAAATGAAACCAACAACATTAGAAATCTGTCGATACGCCAACGAGTCTTACCATGTTGGCGCTAAGTGGAACGTCGGCTGCGAGCAAACGTGCACTTGTGAAAGAAACTCTGTCGTCACATGTAGACCTAGGTAATAATATAATTATTTTAGTTAACCTAATTAACCGCTTTTGCCGTAGTATACTCATGGTTAAGTTACTGCTATGTCTCCCAAACCATTTTTTATTTCCCCAGGAATTCCTACAGAACCTTTAACGCTATATGCATTGATTGTGAAATTATTCTGTGAATAGGACAGATTGATCCTTTATTGTAATATTTTTTTTTTCTATCAAATTGAATATTACAATAAAGTCAAAAATCCTTTATTCATATAGAATCATATTCATTGATCGCATATGACCGTCACTTACACTTACATTTTACAGTACCTAGAAACACTATGGTATAATGTTTAAAATGCATATAATATGAATTTATTAGGCGTATCTCTAAAACAGCTTTAAATAAGAAGTATTTAAATTTTGTATAATACCTAGATATTTCTTGTAAAAACGCTATTTTATAACAATTTCATAATATACTTAGGTATATAGAAGCAATAACATCTAGAGAAACCGTGTCGCCTAAGTGCTAAAATAAAACATGACTATTATATATTATGTTAACAGATGTAATCGCGTCATGCAATCAGATAGGTGCATCAACGTGCAAGACCCTAACGACGCATGTTGTGAAATACAAATATGCGATGTTTCTCAAGACGTGCACGAAGAACCCATGGATAATGCCACAGTTTCCACATCCACTACTGCAGTTAGTACAGTTTTAGTTATTAATTCAAATTTCAGTGACAAACTGTTTTTAAATCAATTATATTTTTATAGTTAAGTGGTTTCTTCAACTTAGAAAAGATCTTAAATAATTTTATGTTGTTCGATCTTTTTGTACCCTAATTATTTCCATTACATCGCTTCTACTGGTTTACCGCAAAGATTTAGTTTGAATCTAGAGTAGAAAGTTATGATTAAAGTATGAAAGTCTTTTGATATGTCAATTGTCAAAGATGAAGAAGTTATTGTATAGTTATTTCTATGTCTCGTCCCAAGTTCTTTGAGTGATTAACAGTTACATTATCACATATTACAGAAACCAGTAATCCAAGACATGATAGAAACGAAATCAACAATGCGACCACTAGTTCTTCCTGAACCAATTGGATCTATCAAGGTCCTTCAAAACAACAGTGTTCAAGTCAATTTAATACACCCAAATGATACCGATGATCCCATACATTTAGAACTTAGCAGCGACGGTGGCCTTTCGTATAGAGACGTGGAATTGAGGTATAAAAATCTAATTTTAAACCTCGAGGGTGGGCATGACTATATTCTTAAAACTAAGGAAACCGGTACGAAATTTAATTTTACGATAACGACATCTGATGATAATGAGGTGCTTGAAGAACGAGCTGATAATACGCAAGAAGGTTGTTATCACAACGGAGAGTTTTATGCAGTCGGTAAGTGTGTTAGTTGATCTATAACAGCCTGACATTAGGAAAGTGAAATAGAATTCGTTTTGTCTTATTTACTCTCATGAATTTTTTTTGACCGGATTCGAATTATAAATCCATCTTAGTGAAGTTACTGGTTTTAGCTTATTCGACATAAAAGGCTCCAACTTCTTTAGAATATACTTTAAACTTATTTCTCACAAAAAATATAGAAAAAAAATATATAACGCCAATAAATGATTTTTTAGACGAAATATGCATGGTTTCTTTTAAAAGTTGTCCACATTTGAACTCAAGAAAGTGAATTCTAATTCATATTATCTACATTTCAGGAGAAGAAATTCACATAGGATGTACAGAGTTATGTGAATGTACGGGACCCGATACAAAGGAATGTGCACCTTTGGTTTGTCCCAACCATGTTGGTCTTGAACTGGTGTCCAAAGGTTGCGTCAAATGGGCGCCAAGTCCTCCATTACACCCACCCAACTGTTGCCCACGGACAGCTCGTTGTCTTAGCGATGGAACTTGCCATTATAAAGGTGTTGCGTAAGTATTGAAGGTTCAGAACATTAGGAGTATTCAGACAAAAATAATGATTTTAAGCGTGTACTATTTTTTTTATTGTTGTTGTTTAAAAATGTCTTATTTTATTGATAGCAAAGGTGTGCACAATTTGCTGTCTCCGTTATAATTAACTTAAAAATTTTAGAATTCCAAATTGGAGCGAGGTTCCTCTACATTTAACGGGTTGCGAGCAACATTGTTTCTGTGAGAATGGTGAGTTGGATTGCCAGGAGGCCTGCAATCCTCTTCCTCCTTTGCCACCTCAAACCTTGAGGTGCCCACCAATGCACCGTCCTGCACCTGTTAATATATCAGATGAGGATTGCTGTAAGGAATGGGGTTGTGAAGCACATGGTAAGTATTGATTTAAAACGGATTCTCCAAAACATGTAGGTACATATTTTTGTAATGGCCAAAAATATGTGTATATAAGGTGAAATTCCGCAACCTCTAGTGGTATATAAGGCAGATACCTATTTGCATCACCTCAATCTTCTAGGGAAATAAATGGTTCGGTTGGTTGTACATAATCAACCCAACCATTTATTATCCCAGGATTCGAACCCAAAACGCAACACGCACGCAATCGTAAGCTACTTTGATTCAAATCTTAGTAAAAGTGAAGATTTTTTAACTAACAGAAAATTGAAAAATACAATTAAGCATATTGGCTAAGTTTATTAATTACAATATTCATGATTACATTAAAATCATCTCATTTTAACAATTGCATGCTAATCATTCATCAATCATTACAGCTGGAATGAACTCATCGATTCAAAAACAAAAAACTTATCCATCGAGAATTAATTATGTCACGCCATTAACAATAACAACACCCACATTCGTTTTACCTACTCCATCTCTTACCACAGAAGCAATGAATTTTAAAAGAGTGCATTCTGGAAAACTAGATTTTATCAAGCATCTGCGTCCTATAAAAACTGGGATTCCAAAATATTTAAAGTCCTTAGTACCAGTCGTGCTTAACGATACTTATAAAGAAGCAGATGAAAATAAAAGTGAAAATATAACTGCTTTCACATTCTATGATATAGATTCTCCGATTAAAACCCTTAATCATCAGTCAGATATTTCTAAATCTGTAATAGATCAAACTAAACCAATAAAAATTCCGTATACTAATCCAGTTAAAAAGTTACACACTGGAATAGTAGTAGCGACCCATGATCGTACATATCCAAAAGAACAAATAAATAAATTGTGTGATACAAAAAGTATAGATACCCAACATACAAACATTGTTGCCGATCAGCAACATATAAACATAAAAAATTCTTACCATAGTCCAAAAATTTCAAGTTTAAAGGAAAATATTAGGTATTTTAATCCAGCTTTTGAACCTGAAAAATTTTCTATTCATCATCATCAATTTAGCCCCTCGTTACCCAGTCAGCCAAAAGATATTTTATTTGAACCTTTAAAGAATAATGGAAATGAATCGTATATAGTTCCTGAAATCCCAACTTCGATCGACATTAAACAAGATGATAATATAATTAAAAATAATCAAGGAAAATATGTAACAGTCTTACGAAATAAAGATTTACAAAGTGTAAAAACAAACTACTTAGAAAAAACTGCATGGAAACCAGAATTTCATAAACATCTACTTCTCAAAGCACCAAATCCTTATGAAACAGTTTTGCTCAAAGCCCTTCCCAAAACCAAGTTGCATTCAATCATAAATAACCAGATAAAAAGTCAGAATAGTGCTTCGAAGTATTCCACCCTTGACTTAGAAAATATTTTAAGTCAAATGGAAGTAGAAACCGATGTGAACAGAAACCTTGGAAGATCGGCTGAAAAGAATCGAGCAACCGCGGCAGGTCAGTGACCTCGCCTTGGAGTCTCATTTTTCTTTCTTTCAAAACACAAATGTTTTCCTTTAAGGTATTTTGAAACCTTCCAACTATAATATAATTACTCATCGTAGAACACGTTTTCATCCACTTTCGCACATATTTTATGATTATTATGTATTTAATATATATCTAATGTTCTGTATTTGTGTTTTTCTATACATACAACATTTAAAAATTATAACAACGTTTCCAAACAAGAATATCTTACAGGTCAATTACCGCCAGGCTTCCCAGGAAGTCACCCATCGTTTCTACCAACCGTGCCTCCAGAAGACATATTTTCAGACAGCCAAAATGATATTCATCGACCTTCTAATCCTTTGGAACCACCGTTAGCCGGTCTTCCACCAGGATTACAAATACCCAGTTTTGGAGAAGAAAATAAGAAATTGACAGTTATTTCATTACAATCAGACTCGCCAACAAGCATCAAAATGTTGTTCGGTTTGCCTCCAGTTTTAGTTGGATTACGCGGCAGCATTGATCTAAGATATACAGATTCTGAGTTAGTACAGTAATAATTAAAGTCTTAATTATAAAGATAGATTTAAGCAAAAAATACTTAGCCTTTGTTTATTTCCAAGGTGCCATATTATACCAAAAATTTGTCACCCTGTTACGTCGTAAGGTAAAAGATAATTATTGTTAGTGGATTTGAACATTCAATATATTGCACAATGTTCAAATCACTTCTATTATTAACCCGTGACGAAAATGGAGGGGTGTTATAAATTTGACGTGCCTGGTTTTTGTGTGTCTGTAGGTTTGTGTATCGCCTGAACGAATGGACGATTCAAAATGGTTTTTTTTAAATTGACAATTTATAAAAATCATCCGTAAGATTCATATTTGTAACCATAATGTCGCAGGGTTATTAAATTGTCTTCAATTTTGGTGTTTTTAGGGATGATGACGTTTCCCAGTGGTATTCCCAAGTATTCGCACCAGCTGATGAAATTCTGACCACTCCCCGTTTAGAATTCAGATTGGCTGGACTAAAGCCATCCACAATGTACAAAATACGTGGTAAATTATACTTACATAATTTGCCAGTCGAACCTGAAAGCAAAATTTACACTATTCGAACACAAAGTTTGGCGACCGTAAGTAAATTATTTTGTACTTAAAGTACGCGTTTCATGTTAGCAGTTTCAGTATAAAACAGCTCAATCTTTATGGGTACACAACGATAACGCAGGCATAATCATATAAACATTTTTAATCAATTAAAATAAATAAAATAAATTAATAAACTACAAAAATATCAAGAAAATGGACAGTTTTGTCTTTTCCAAAAGCCAAATCACATTTGGCTCTACTTACATGTTATTGATGGATTTTTTTTGTTGAAGAACATTGAACAACCAGAAGAGAAACGAAGAGAAATCGACTGTAAATTGACAGTAGTAGAAGTAAATGACACCACAGCTCATGTAACCTGGCGACACTTTACTAATGACGAGTTACAATTTATTGATGGGGTTCAAGTTCGGTAAGATTGCACTTATGACAATTATTTACTCGGGAACTAAACTAAACATATAAAAAATACCAACAAACAAGTAACCATAAACAAACCATAAATAGATCGGTCTATGATATAACATAAAAAACATTCCTAAATCCCTTTTAAAAATGTGATGAGTCCGATTTTTACGTATTTGATTTTGTTTTCTTTCAGGTACCGACCTGTAGGAACTCCTATATACAGCATGACTGAATTACTACATCATAGTCGATCAACTGCAGACCTTCAGGATCTGAGACCAGAGACCAAATATGAAGCTTCCTTGGTGCTAATACCTCCAACACGAGCTAACACTGAGTTATTTGATACAGGACGTGTGGAGTTTACTACTGCTCCATATATTGGTAAGTATACAATTTACTACCGAAATCTTAAGAACTATAAAGTCCATGAATCCCCATCCAGAACGATACATCTTTTATCTGAATTTTTTTTAAAACAACGCCACTAGAACTTAAGTTGATCTTGAATATATTGAGTGATTTCGAACCGAGCTACGTAAACAATAGAATGACATGTACAGTACATATTAATTGTATAGTATCCCTGGATTAAAAAATTAATTCTTTGTCAGGAAGCTAGACAGTTTCAAAGTATCATAGGCACCGAGTACCTAGTATTCAACATTTCAGATCCATACAACTGGACGGTGGTAGTCGAAGCTCGTACTGTGGGTTCCGAGGCCGCTGAATTAACGTGGTATGGCATCCCCTCCCCCGCTGAACGTTGGGTGCGCGTGTACCGAGCAGCGCACGCATGCGGGACCGAGAGAAAGGAGCATGATGACTTCCGACTCGCTACAAGGGACTTGCAACCTGCGATTGCTGTAACTGGGTTGCATCCGAGTGCTAAGTATTATTTTTTAACAAAATTATTAAGATCTTGAAACTTTTTCCTATGGTATATGCGTAATCGTTAGAGCGCGCTGTCAATAATGATATAATATATTTTTACTAAAATTTTTTAATGAAAACATACTTTTGCAAAAATATTTTGTTACTTTAGTTCTTATTGTTTTAATATTTTTATGTATTTATTACTAATTTATAATATGATAATAACTTATGATTAATAATTAATAGAATCAGGGAGCAATGTTATTTTATTAGATCGCTCATATGTATAATGACATTTACAGATGCCGAGTATGGCTCGAGCTGTTTTTGACGAATGGAAAAGTGAAAACCAGCAATGTGTTAGAAATACATACAAAATCACTAGATTCCCCGGAACCTATAGATAGTAAGTAAACAATTATCCAAAGGAATGCCATTTTTCTCATACAACTCGTTGCACTAATTAAAAAATGGTTTATTTTTAATTAAAACTCAAAACTTTTTTTTTTAAAAGTGGTTTATAAGTAAAATGTTATTTTAGCATCTTAGCATTTGATTAATATCCATAGTTTTGTAGTTTGATAGCGAATGTACCCATACCAAATAGCTGAACCGTTTTGATCTGGCTTTCGTAGCAATGTAACTTGGTACAACATAACTTATTTGTAACCATTTCTTTTACTTCTAGATGAAATAGAGGCGTCATCAATTGCGGGCAGTCGGAATGCTCCGCGTGGTGATTACTACGGCGCGTTAGTGATTGTAGGCGTTTTAGCGGCTCTTGGAGCGCTTTCCTCAGTCCTGCTTCTCCTTGTGGTTATACGCAGACATCGACCGCACTCTGTGCCTATTACGCGTAAGTTTAACAGTAACTAAATCTTAACATATAAAAATTACGTGTCACGTTGTTTGTCCGTGATGGACTCCTAAACTACCGATTTTAATCAAATTTGCACTCCGTGTGCAGTTTGATCCAACTTGAAAGATAGGATAGCTTACATCTTAATAATTTATAAAAGAAAGTCGGTTTATATACACATTCGTTTCCTCATACATTTTCTATGGAATGACGTTTTAGGTGACACGTTATTATTCGGCACTCTGAAGCGATACGAAGTTCGCGGGGTCCACTAGAATCATATAATTAGATATGAAACTTATGCTAGTAATGTTAGAAATTCTTTTAATAATGACTTGTAAAAAAATTACTAAATTGTGAAACGGTCTAACATAAAAAACCTAGAAAACGATCTTACTAATAAACTCAATCGATGTCAAATATTAAAGTGCAATCTCTTAATAACTTAACATCGTTGTTTTTATAAATCATCTCTGATCCACAGATCAAAAGCATTTCTATATAGACTTATAAATAACAAATATTTTAAGAGTTTCATTGACTAGACATAATTTTCAGCTGTGCCAACAGCTCCCCGAGAGTCATCGCTGCCACCTTACGACAATCCGGCGTACAAACTTGAGTTGCAACAGGAGACTATGGGTAAATAATATTATCTGCTTAATTTATACAAATTATTAATAAAACAAATCTTCAATACACTTGAAACTAGATTTAAGTTTGATAACCGTTCTGTATACGCGCCTAAGAACGATTACCATCTTCAGATAACAGATGAGCAAATGTATTTCTACCAAATATCGGATCTAATTTAGAGTTGTGGTTTGTAAATCGGAAATTTCCTTCCACTTCAATTTGTATTCTAATCAAATATGATGTTTAAAACAACACAAATGTGTTACACATTATATTTATAAAGTTTAGAAGGCTGTGATCATGTTTGTGCGTTACCGCAAGAAGCGCTACCATATTTTTCATGCAAATATTTCACAGGCGTTATCGATTTATACTTTACCAAATTCTTGGTTGAGATACAGTATTATATAACCATATTTAAAATTTGCTTCATTAAAATATTTGTTTTTTACAGACCTTTGACAGTTAAGTTCCCGTGAGCGCAGCAATGGGCTTAACGGGTATTCAGAGAGAGCCATCGATGTCGGGCCCAATAACCGATCTTTTAATGAACTGGGGCTATAGACTTAAAATATATGTATGGATATCTATACACACCTGTACGGCAACAGATCTATAGCAAGCAAATCCAAAGTGCAAGTTATATCTCGTTTGGTATCGTGGATAATTAATATCATCCATGGTTATCATGACATATAATCTTGCTCTCACGGTAACGCCGCCAATTAAAATGGTTGCTGAGTGAATTTGTACATACTATTTTTTATACAATCATTAATGAACTAATAAAGAGTGAGTGAGCAACGAATTATGAATTTTAAAATAGTTATTATTCGGCCATTGTAATATAGCTTGTAAAATCATAGGTTTATTTGATTGCAGTTATACCTATTGTTTATGATAAGATAAAAACTAAAGCATAATAAATTAAATAATACTGTAAATATTGTCTGTATATTGTATTATTAGATAGTATATTTAATTAGTACTAAAACGCTGCCAGTCTTAAGATTTAATAACACAGATAAATATTTATTTCATTAATTTAATATAACTTGTATTATGTATATTTAAAATAAACTATGTTTATTATGAATCGAAATTTTTGAGCTAAAATTTCGCGCACTTGAAATTTAAACCAATTGAACGTTTAAGGAGTAATAACAATATAAGAATTTAGAAACAAAAATCAAAAATAATATGCAACTCAAAGTCATGAGTACAAATCAAGAATCATGTATAGGGACATGTCAAAATAAAATCACAGCACAGTCGGTAATATGATGAAAAATAATTCTTAATTGTTTAACTCCACGAGATCTCAGATTATCGTCATCATGGAATGATTATCCGTTTATAAACCTACACTGATCTATCAATAAAGGCAATAATAGTAATGAAGGCATTAAGAAAAAATGCTTAAATTTGTGCTTATTTTATTGACTGGTAGCGCGATGACCCATTCAAGATAATATACAAGTTTAATAATCCATCGTAAAGTCTATTAGCATCGCTTCCTTGTGAATGATTTTCTTATTGAATTTAAGAAGTCAAAATCATATTTTGACATTTCGAAGAAATATAACTGAATGTTAACTATACAACCTTTCGTTTTACCTACTCAAACTGTTAGTAGTTATTAAATTAAGCAATAAATTTATTTATATCGAGTGTTGCTTTTTATTTATTAAGCGTTGTAAAACCTTCTGACGTATTTCCGGGTCATTAGAGCTTATGAAACTTCAAGAATACAGTTCATTACTCACTAAAAGTCGAGGCAAACTACTTTTTCAGGATAGGATAATTTTACAAGATATAGTACTTTAGAAGTAAATACATAATTTGCTTTTTGTATTAGTTCTACAAGCGGCAGTCACCAGCTAGTGAGAACCCATAATTCCTAGTATACATTTATACAATGTCCGTACCTAATTTATGGAGGAGCGATATTGTGCACCTTTTATGCTATCCATACCGAAAATTATTTTTATTTTCCTGGGAATTGAATTCACTTCACGTGCCACTGTGCAAAAATCTCCCCTTGTATGTAGGATTAATTATTTAAGTAGATTTTAAACTATAAATTTCTAAAGGTTTACTCACATTGGTTGATAAAAGGGAAAGGATTGAATTAGAAAAACTTGTTTTAATTCAAATACAACACCAAATCACATTATATTTTCTATATAGTAATGCATAATAGATTTATCTTTATAATATATTATATGCTTAGATTACTAATTTGTATTAAAATTACTTTTTTGCCCAATATAAAACTTTTCAGTTTGTCGTGAGAACATTTAGTGGAAGCTTACATTTATTATTTTATATTATTAATTTTTATATACGTTTCATTTTGGGCCCAAAAGGAAGTTTGCTTTAAATATTTTTACTTTCAACGATATATTCATTACAATAATTTAAATACTTATTATCGTAAACTCCAAATATACTTCTATAGCTGGGTTTAAAAAAGTATGTATATTTGAATGTAGTAACAAAAGTTGCTCTGTGGTTATTCCAATTCATTTAAATTAATAATAAATCAAGCTTAACTTCAATTAAGCTAAATTTTTCAACACTGACCTGGATCATTAGTGATATGTTTTTATTTTTTAATTCCCGTGGATTCTATAAAAAACATATATTATCGTAGAACAGAACCATAGAAAAATTATCATATGGCTATTTATGCCGCCTTATGCCGGAAGTGCAGACTTTTAATAATATTTCAAATATTTTCATACTTATGTCTTTTTAATGTTATTCGGTTTTGAATAAAAACATTCTTTCTATAGAAATCTAAATAAAAATTATTATAATATCAAGAATTATTTCGTCCTTTTAAGTACGAAGATAAAAAACCCATAAAAATGAGTAGTATTTAGAAAATTTTGAGTTAGGATGCGTTGTTTAGTTTTCAATTACTTTAGAATAAAAAAAGTTCATTTAATATTTTGTTCAAGTATTCATCTTTCCTTTTTTTAAAAAATAACCATTCAAAATATACAAAAAAACATATTTAAGTACAGATAATAAAACAGATATAGGTACATAATTCCTTATTAAAACATAACAAAATATTTCAATTAGTTATTTGGCAACTATTGAAAAGTTAATTTAAATCTTATTTAATCTATATGTGTTTGTTTGTGTTTAAAATTAAATTACATAACTGCAAGTTTAAAGAACTGCGAAACAATTTAAATCTTTGTTCTAGCACGTGACAATACTTCTTTTTGGGTTAAATATATTAAAATAATTTCCTAATATTCCTTGAAAACTTGTCTTTTTATGATTGATAGATTGAATTTATTTGAGAATTGACTTCGATGTTTTGAGGTCATTCAGACATAAAAGAAGTTTGTTTAATAAGTTAATTGCACTCTTTTTGGCCCCTTCCATTTCACGTGCTAGGCCAAGGGAACATAAAAACGATCTATATATGTGCTTATTTATTAAGTGCGTTGTCTTCGTGTGCTTTCTTGACGACAGCTAGCTTGGAATGGGGGTCATTCGGTTGAAGTTGCGCATAGGGCGGCGCCCTAGTGCCGTGGAGGACCAACGACCATCCTCTAAACCAACCTGATGCTGAACTGGGGCCAGAGCCGCCGTTGAATCGAGCCTGGTTTAAAAATAAGTTTAAACTTGTGGCGCTGTGTTTTAAAGCTCCTGGTTCTTATAGTATTACTTACTACTCAGTCCTAATAAAATATAACACTAAGTATATAGTAGGTACTTATGTTACAGGTATGTATAGAATACGAATGATTGTAAAAATAATTTTCCATACATACCTATAATGCAAAGAAACGATATCGAAACGAAATACATTGATGTGTTGTAATTTGAAAAAGTATTCCGTAGATGTGTTCTCAGTTATTATAGTAACATAGAATTGAATTATTTAAGTAGAATCGTACGACTTCCGTTTACTTTTAGTTTTGTTTAACAATAGTATAATTAGTAATCGCGTAAGCTAATGGAAAAAAAAACTTACTTCTAAAGTCCATGTCCCTTGCGGATATTCTCCCCAGGTGTGCGTAGTCATGAAGGGCCACTTAGTGAATCCATCTCGCATGTCATCATCTTTCGACCGCCTGCTTAGTATCATTGATCTGGAATTATTATTACGGGTTTTATAGCACATTGCTTTAAAAATTTCGACTCTGGAATAATTGTTAATTACAGTAAATACAAAGATCTTGGCAGTCGAACTGGGCATATTTTATTGTATCCGCATGGTGTTTTATATAGGTAATATATTATTACAAAACACCATATGTATTAAAGCTTCCAATCAATATATATTTTTATTCTTTAAGTCTCTACGATAAAAATATGAGATCTCAAAAGGTGCAATCTGTGGCACCTTTTGAGTGCCATAAGTAGTGCACATACCTAGTTCCCATAGGACTTGTGAGGAAGAATTCGAGATCACCTCGTCGTGTGGCGTTGGCGCTTACGACCGCCTGTACGTGTTCTAAGTATCGAACTTCACTAGGCGTGCCGAAACATGCTTTCGTTTCAATACGTAAGGTCACGCTACCATCTGTTGGTATTTCACTGAAAATAAAATAAAAAAGGCTGCCTTTATAAATAATATTAAAAGCGTATAAGTGAATTGGTTCAATCTCACCTTAGTTGTCAAATTTCGTGTCTAGGAGTACCTAGGAGGTAAATGTTTAAAATGAAATAGAACCTATTAGCCCGGTGTATGTGTGTATGTGTGTACACACTTTGGTGTATGGACTGAGCTATGGATGTGGTTTTTACTAAGACAAAACTTTATAAGATCATTCAAAACTTACGTGTAGGTGTTAACCGACCCTGCTTCGCAATGATACCGAGGAGGTACGGAACGCCAGTTTGCTGCTAACGCAGTCATGGCACCTGCGTCAAGCACTCCGAATCCGAAAAGATGGTTAAATTCCAGTCCCACACCATTCATCGTCCAATGGAAACGACCCTATAATATTCATTTATAAATTATTTAATATTGCTCACAAGTCAGGTTCCACAAGCCTGATGTCTTAATCTAAATGTACTTAGCCTTACCATCAGTAAAAACGTATGTACATAAATGTATATAAGAAAAAGAGAAAAATGTAACAATAATAATATCTTCACGACTTTAACTACCCGAAAGGGTAGGCGGAGGTGCACTTAGTACACCCACATTTCGCCGGATATTGTTATGTTTTAATCCCATAGGGAGCGAGCCAATACCTAATACTGGGCACAAATCCAGACGCCAAGTTACTATTGAGAAAATTCGAAAACCCAAAGATATTCCCGACCCGGGATTCGAACACGAGACCTCGTGATTAGCAGGCACTGTCACTACCGCTACGCCAATGAGGCAAAAATGTACCAATAAAGAGTTTATAACTATTGTAATTAAATTACCTTTGCATCATACAATGAGTTTCTTTTAGACGTCAATACAGTTAGGTGTTGAATATCACGCCAAGTGAGGCTAGGGCTGAAATGAAAATTAATATTTACACTTAATTATATCTACTACAATTCATATACGTATGTCTAGATAATTATATAAAACAAAGTCGGGTAATTTACATCATTTATAACTCAAGAACGGATGAACCGATTTTGATCCCTGATAGCAGAATAATTATTAAAAATATAGAAAAAATAACTAAGTGTATATGAAGAAAATTGGTTTGCTCATACATTTTCTATGGGATGTCGTTTTAGGTGTCATTCGGAACTCTGAAACGATACGGAGTTTGCGGGTACTCTAGTACAGAATTAATTTTAAACAAAAAAATAAAACCGACCTCAAAACGCACTGAAAAGTAAACAATAAATTTTGTATTATAAATGAACTTACTATAAATACAAGACGTAAATAGTGTTAATAAATAAAATTCATGTAAAATTCAACTAGGGCATAAGACTGTCATGTTACTCTATGTAACGCGATTCTTATTCTCTCTTGTTTCAAATTTAATACTGAATCAAAAAACATCTATCTAATTCATTGATAAGGATTCATAAATCATAGAGTTATAAGCAAATAAGCACGACGTGGTCGCGCGGAATTCAGCGATTTCTCGCCCGATTGTGAAACTATTCTTTCAACATCCTGAAAACTATTGATCATAAAAATTCTAAAAAAAATGGGACCACTTCGACGAGTTACCCTATCGTTTGACACCTCACTCATCCAAATCGGTTTACAGATGGCGACGTACGAGCGGAACATCGGAAAAAAAACGCGTCAACCTCCTTTTTGGTTTTTTTGAAGGTCGGTTCAAAATAAGTCATATCAAGACATGGGTTACCTATTTCTGTGTTCTTATGATACCTAAACTTAATAAATATTAGATAAAAAAGCTTTCATTATTAACCTAAAAAGGTTCCATGCACATTTTTGCAATAAATATTATTTTATCTAATGTAGAACGAAATGTAATCAAAATCATAGGTACCTTTGTGAAGAGAATTCAAGTTTCATTTCATTTCAATGAATACTTTATTGACAAAGGAAACTTACGCGGTATATTTAAATTACTTTCCAGTCTTCGTTATTTCAATAAAAAATCCGTGCTTCTATTAATAAAATATAATTTCTATTTAAATTAGCAACGGGGTTTTCAACTAAGAAATTGAAGCTTTACAAAAGGCTGGGCTAATTTAAAAGTGCTATTTTTGTTAAGACGTAATTATTTGAATATAAAAACTTAGATTATCTTTTATACTTTTTATAAGGTTACTAAACGCTTCAGTGAGATCAAGTGAATATACTCTACGGACTACGCTACACTATGTTTGGTCGATGACACACAAGTCACTATAACCATTGAGATGTTACAGAATACGGACTAGCTTATACCAGACAAACAGTATTATTTAAATTTAAATTGATTACATTAATATATACACATAAAACATACCTACATAGATATACATACATAAAAACAAGTCATGTGTTTATGGATACATACTTTTAAGGATAAGCCTTGTTTGTGTTCTTAATAAAAAAAGCATCTAAATTTATTCGTTTTAGAGCGGCGTTGCCATAGATAAACACACTGTCTCACAGACACCACAAAAAATATCAAATTACTTATTTGCATCAGGAATTTTTTGTAAATCATAATTATTAATCTTTTAAAACTGTATTTAGTAATACGAATAATAATATGTCTAGAAGTGTAATTCAAAAATGGTACCACGCAAAAAGATACCATGGTACATATTTGCGTGGCCTTCGACCAATCACTTGCTCACATCGCCTTGACGCGACCAATCACGTGCGAACGTATTGACCTTGATGTTTGTCAAGGTGGGTTCATTTTTAACCGACCTTCAAAAAAACCAAAAAGGAGGTTATCAATTCGACGTGTATTTTTTTTTTTTTTTTTTTTTTCCGATGTTCCGCTCGTACGTCGCCATTTGTAGACCGATTTGGATGAGTGAGGTGTCAAACGATAGGGTAACTCGTCGAAGTGGTCCCATTTTTTTTTAGAATTTTTACGATCAATAGTTTTCAGCATATTGAAAGAATAGTTTCACAATCGGACGAGAAATCGCTGAATTCCGCGCGACCATGTCGTGCTTATTTGCTTATAACTCTATGATTTATGAATCCTTATCAATGAATTAGATGTTATTCGATTTAGAATTAAATTTGCAACAAGAGGAAATAAAAATCAAGATAATGTGATTTATAGTTTTAGAGATATTGAGGTTATAAAATAAAAAATTGAAAAATCTTCAATTAGTTCGCTTTAGCAATAGAGATGTCCATGTTGTATTAAATATATACTAATTATAATAAATTGATTTAATTAAAACTCATATTGTCAAGCTTATGACGAAATTTTATGATAATCTAAGCCATATATTTGATGTTATGGAGCAAAACTTGTCAACAGAGAAAAACATGTCATACCTTATTGTTTACGCGTCCAGTTTAGATCTCTATAGCTCGATGTAATATCAGTTTATATCGATGACTTATATACCATTTTATAAAACATTAAAAGGGTCATATATGATAGTAAAATCAATAAAGTAGAAGAAATACTTCTAGAGATAGAGAGAATATAATAACTGAGTTCCTACGGGAAATCACAATGTGCGTTCACTTGCTTACTATAAAACACAATGAAAACTTATTTTATATGAACGATATTACTTAAATTTTTAGTATTAAACGATTCAGTTTTGCGTTTTCTTATTTTCATTAATTTGAAAATATTAAATTAAATTAATCAAATTATTTTTTAGTGTATAAGGTAAGCGTAAAGTCAGAGCGTCCATGTTAGTTTCGTTTTGATGGTATGATAACCAACTATACGGTTTAGAAGAGCCACTCAAAAGTTTAAAATAAATTAATTTTAAACAAAAAAATAAAACCGACCTCAAAACGCACTGAAAAGTAAAAAATAAATTTTGTATTTTAAATGAACTTACTATAAATAAGATGTAAATAGTGTTGTTAAATAAAATTCATCTAAAATTCTACAAGGGCATAAAACTTTCATGTTGTTTTTTGAAAGGCGGTGCCAAATATATAAATAAAGACTGAATTAATATTCCTGGACTTTAATAAAAAAATTAATTTATTATTTTAAATTAATTAATTGAATGGCTTGGCGCCGCGTTTCAAAGAGCAACATGACAGTTTTATGCCCTTGTAGAATTTTAGATGAATTTTATTTATCAACACTATTTACGTCTTATTTATAGTAAGTTCATTTAAAATACAAAATTTATTTTTTACTTTTCAGTGCGTTTTGAGGTCGGTTTTATTTTTTTGTTTAAAATTAATTTATTGAAGCGCTATCTGTATGAGAGTTACGTTTCTAGACATATTATTATTCGTAGATACACACTAACTTAGCGTGTAGCGCCAATGCAAAGACTCCAGCTGCTTCCGGAGCGGCGGCAGAGGTACCGGAATGCGTGGCTGTGCATTTTCCATACAAGTCAGTAGTTGCTACACCAGTGCTGGGATCTCTTGCGCCGTTGCTGAATGTACTTGCGAGAGTTGAAGAACAGGACTCATCGTAATGGGCGTTCTGACCATCGTTGATCGCACTGATACATAAAAATTAGTTGCTAGTGTCAATATTTTGGATATGATTAGGTACTATTGATTGAAATTTAAAAAAATATTTTGGCTACGGACCTATGTCTTAAGTTGTCCTCTAAAAAGTAAAATATGATTTAGAGAACCATTTTAGGCCAAAGTTTAAGGCCCGTAACTTATTTAGTCTGCTAAGGAAGAATATTTTAATTATTGTGGGATGAGCACAAATGTTTGTATCCGAGTCTTGGTTGTTTATAAACTTATATAAGTATGTATTTATTGTGTACCTTCGTTGTTTTTGATTACGAAACACAATTGCTTCAGCTGCTTACTTTGAGATTAGAGCTATGTACATGAGTTGTCCCAATTGTTATAATTATAATAATCTTAGAAAGTATAATAATAATCTAATATACCTATTTAATTTTCTAAAATACCCTCCTATATAAAAAAGTCAAAGGCTTTGGCTTTTTTATACATAGATCACAAACAAAGATCCCTCATGCTACCGAAATCAATTTTGAACCTAAATACAATGGTGCCAATTTTGATGTACAAGTAGGTACTTTAAGCTTTCGATAACAAAAACGCTATGAAATATCAAATTTAGAAATCTGCATTAGTGTCGGCCTTGACATGAACTTAACTTTTATCCAATTTAATTTTATTTGTGTACCCACATCAGAATATTGGTGTTATTGTCAAGTAGATAATTTACCTATTAATAGAGACAGTCCACATCGAGGCCGCATAACCATCACAGTTGCAGTCATCATCTTCACCACCATCACCACTCGCCCACACATATATATTTCCCAAACCATTTCGACCCTGATAAAAATATAAAGATTTAATTAGATTAGAGCGAATTCTGACAGCCAAATGCCACAAACAGATAAAAATATCTATAATCTATGATTTTCTTCATATCCAAACAGACGATTCACTGTTAGTAATATATTAGTTTATAATTGATGTCCAATATTTTGAATAGACCCTAGTGAACTATTGCGTTGTTCTAGACTTTAATGTATAATAATATTATGTTGAAACAATTTTGTTCTTTCCATTTATCGAAACGTAGATATTTTATAGTTGACATAACTATGGCAATATTTTTAATATCAAGTGCAAAGTTGACAAGTAAAAGCAAGATAATTAATGCTGGAACAAAGAAATAGCTTATTGCGTTTGCATTGACGCCCCTTCAAAGGTTAGAAAAGCTCACTACCCCACGGCCGTTATTTCCGTTTGATGAAAGCGAAAAAAGAGCTTCCTGCGTGAAATGAATGTCTGAAAGCTATCATTAAATACTTTGAAGTTTTTAGCCTTATTTGAGACTCAATCATTATGAATTTATTATTTTTTTCTAATCTAAATTAGTTGAGTTATTGTTTGTAATAGCACTATTATATTATCAAATTATTACAACATTCTGTCTCCATTTTTCTTTCTCAAATGAAGACCATTGAACATCATCAGCCTAAGTTATCATGTCATTTCTCTCTCTATATATTTAGAGAAAATGATCATAATTTTAAATTCTTAAGTTTTAATTTTTTTTTTGATAGGTCTAAATGATTAAAATCTGTTTTGACATAAAAAGAACAAACTAGTCAAACTTTATACTTAGTACAAAAATATTACGTCTAAATAAGGAATATAATATTTTGGAACTACTTTCGGCTTTTGGCAAAAAGCAATTTCGTATTTGATATGTCTGCCGTTATTTCCATATGCAGAGACTCCCACAAGTTCCAATTTCGTTGGTCAAACAACATCTCCACGTTATTACAGTTAAGGTTCTATTTACATGGTGAAATATTCTAAACGTAGTTAGATTGAGGAATAAATGGAGTTATGAAATATTCAAGACTGATTATTATAATTTCTTTTACCTGAATATATTTTGTAAGTTCGTTCTAGTCATAAATATATTTTTGTACATAAAAATGTCCATTTTCTGAATTGTAAATAATTATATACATGTATTTTAAAAATCATATTTATATTTACTATAATATAGATTCAAAATAAATAATATTTATATATGTATCGTTATATAGAGATATACATATACAAACATTCATCATATTCAGTTCAGGGGCTCTAGACATGAACGTTGTACTTATTCCTCTACACTATATGGGAATTCGCCATCCTATAGGTATTTTTCGAAAAGTGGAGTTTGTTTTTTACGCTAGAATATAAAAGATTCAAACGCACATTCGGTTCGGTAAGGATAACTGCGAAGTTTTTAAATCTGAATTGAAGAAAATTAATAGAATAAAAATGTTTTTCCATTTTCTGGGAAAACGGTGCGTCGTAGCTTGATTTTGACGAAATTTTCGATACTACTTTGGGAACCATACCCCCCGCTTATGTTCCTTTTTCTTTCAGTTGGACTATACAGGGCGTTTCACGGACATGCCAAATGGTGGAAAAGTACCTTAAATATTGTATATGGAAAATTTTACTGAAAGAAGACATTATTTTAATTTAAAAAACAATTTAAACTGCATTCATAGATATTTAAATAATTACATGGTTGAACCGGGAATCGAACCCGTTACACGAGAAAAACAATCACCTGTAGTTTTATCAAACCAATTGAAAGGCTTCATCATAAGGATTATTTTTTGCTAATTAACATTGGGTCAGAAATAAAAGGAAGACCGTTAATTTTAACATTTTTAATACAAAAAAAAAATTCGTTATACTTTTCTTTACATTTTCTATAGGACTGATATTGTTTGCGAGTTATGTTAACTTTCATAGAGAATCTTACATTGGAATAAAGTTAGCCAAGGTCACGCGGGCAGCTTGCAGCCCAGCGCATCTTCTACCTATACATTAACTAAACTCACGCGGGCCGCTTGCGGCCCAGCGCACCTTGAGCACCTAGTTTCTTTAATAATATAGTATAGAAGTTCTAGTAGGTATGTAGGTATAATAATTGATTTGAACTACATATTTGATTGGCATGGCTTCAATCATTGCTGAGTGGTTCTAATGAAATTACTGCTGACCTTTAACAAGCTATGCTAAAAGTCAATACTAAGTTATAACTATGTATAGCTTCCTCAACAAATATTTATTTACTATTAGCTAATAAGATGTTTCCTCTAGACACTTTTTATTTTTTAAAAAAGAAAAAATAACGCCGGTATATTTCATCGACCGAATCGAGAAAAAAGAGGATATAGCAAAGATTAAATATATATTATTATATATATATGTCCGCCATTATATATATATATATATATATATATATATATATATACACACAACAAGGCAGGCGGTTAGAGATGGTAAGATATCATCGCCGCCCATAGAAAACCGCGCCGCGATTCGCATTGCTGAATTTTAAAGGTAATTGATACGCACACCGTTTCAAATTCCCAAAGTCGTAACAATGGAGGAATATAGTTTGTATGTTTTACAGTGATCTACAGACTATCTTGGAAACGTTTCATTTAACATAATATAGATGGGCAGATTAGAAATTTGGGAGAACAATGATGGGCAGTTCAGTGAACACTGCGATATAGTTAGATTGAGGAGGTTATAAGTCCTTTAAAAACTTTTTGCTTCACCTACCTCATTAACTCCTCTGACTATGGCTCTCATAGTAGCATTTCTCGGTCCATCAACGGTTCGTCCATCATCTGTGGGTCCCCAAGAGGCGCTGTAGATGTGAATCTTATGCGGTTCATGCCCCATAGAGTTGGCTTCGATCAGATCTGTCATGTAGGGCTGATCCAGCATCCGTATACCTATTTATAAAGACAGTATAAGTATTAATATTTCTTTAATTCACTTAATATAGGCACCTACATAGCATAACCTGGTGAAACTTTCACTTCGACTTAGGAAATTTAAACTATTAACCAAGCTATACTTTGTGTTATTCAAAGTATTCAAGGCATATTTTGAATTAATCCAAGAATAGATTTGACGTCAGGAATTCACTTTGCAGAGATTTGGGGGCTGAGAAGTATTTGGAATCACTCTGGTTTACGCTAATAGTAGTACTTAACTAAAATTTAACAAATTTTACTTAAAGACAAGCTTTATCTAATTTCTTTTTGTGGTCGTCAAATATTACCCATGAAATTTTATAGCTTATATTTATGACTAGCTTTTATTCGCAACTACGTCGGCGTGGGCATTTCAGCTTACTTCAATCAAAAAGAGTCTAGCAACCCATCAATGAAAGTATCTAATTTTAACATCAGTTCAATTAACAAAATCCGACTTATTCATTAAAAACAAAAGAATAAAAAAAGAAACGTATAAAAAACCACAGAAATAGGCACCTTGGTAAAGCAACGACATTTAAACAAGATTTAAACCATTTATTAAAACCGAAATTCAATTTTGTAGGCTTAATTAGTATTAATTGCGTACGCAAATTTGGGTTTCATAATTAAATTAACGTTAATTTCAGATTGTAATTTGACTAATCCACATCTCGAATATAATTTGAGAGTAATTTAATGAAATTAATATACAAACCATTCATAATTATTTATTTTTGAAGTTTAATCCGCCTCCGTAGTTTTATTAGTCTTATGTTGTTTATTCAATGAGAGTAGAAAATATCTTGCCATCGATATTTAAAGATAGAAATGCTTCGGCTGGAACGTCCCAGTAGACTCATTCCCTATTGAGTTTGGCTCCCCGTAACCATTCCCAAGTTTGACAAACACGATGCGCAGGCAGGTGAAGCAAGTAAGTGATCAGCCTCATGTGCATTTGTTTGTTTCCTCTGGGTTCAAACCTATTGCAACCTCCAGAGAAAATCGTAGACTCGTGAACGAACGTCAAAAGTATTTTTGACAGTCTGATAGTAAATCCAAAAGGTTTGAAATGAATACTGTTTCTTTGTCATTGCCGTCATTTTAAACAGCTATTCACGCCATTAACGATACATATTATATGAATTAGAAAATAAAACTATTTTACCTAATCAAAGCTATAGGTATATAGAGCCTAAATGGTGATTTCTGCAAAGCATATGGCATAATAATAGTCATTATATGAGCATCATGTAACGCACATTTTAGAAGCCTTTGTAAACGTATTATGATCAGAGTTTGGTTCACGTTTCATTAGTGGCAATTGTAATAGTCTTCTAACTATTGCATTTAAAATCCAATTTTGGTAGATAGATAAGACCTTATACAAAAAATCATACAAATTCAGTGAATTTGTTAAAATAATAATAACAAAATAAATAATTAAATTTCAAAGGACAGGCTTGTTAAAATTTTAACAAACTTGTTTTTGAAATATGTAGACTTTTTATAAATAGCTAGGTACACAATAAACTGAATTCTTTGTTTCTTCTGAAAAGATTTAACATTGTTTTATCTTCAAAACTTAGCAAGGCGAAAAAATTTTTGACTGCAAACTTTGTTCGTTAAAATTTGAAATATTTTTAAGTTAATTTAGCTTAAAACTTTTAACGATCCGTTTGAAATTTGAGTTGACAGATTAAATAACTACTTATAGTTTGCTTTTGAATTCACATTTTTGTAAGAAAACTCACCGTTTTATTAATTTACACCTACTATGCACAAAAACTAGGTTGGCCACGCATCAAACTTACGCAGCGCAAAAATTCCCCGATACGATTCCCGGATAAATAAAAAATGGTTTTATTTAGAAACCATGTGCTTCAGTTACTTGCCTATTATGAAAAGATGATCAGTGAAACAGACGCAATTGTATCTGTCACATGCTACGGAATAAGAGAAAAAAGGGTGAGAAAATAACCTTTTTGATATAAAATTCATCTAATGTGAGTCCCTCGGAGACTAACTTACAAATACGATTCCGACAGCATCTGCATACTAAAAAAGATATGAGTGTGACTTTCACATGATTTTATCAAGAACAGAAATTGTTGTTGGGTTAAGTTGGGTTTCGCTTATAGTTATCGAAACAATCCACTTTTTGTCACATGTCACATTTTGATCAAATATTCCACAAGATAACACAATATATTTAACAAGTTTCAACACGCATTTCTTTCTGCTGATTTTGGAAATGAATTATGATTTTGCATATTTTTTTATCTTATTGATCTTAAGCAAATGAGTCAATATTGTAGGCAGTCTTCCACGAGATTCGTTATTCAAGTCGAAGTATTACGAAAACTTTCAAATCAAAAACGCACGTGCTTTTATTAGCAGTCTCCTCTTCAAACGCAGCGTTGATATTGCCAGCGTTTCTGGCGCGTTAAACGGAAACTCGTATTCAAAATTAACTCGGATTTTAGAAGTATCCACCTTTCACGTATAAGCTGAATAAAAAATAATTGAAAGTCAAAAATTGAATGTTGCACATTTTATAAAAGAAGAATCTCATAGGTATCATGTGAAAAACCTTTCATACTAAAATCTCCCACCATGAAGGTTTTATGTCAAATCAAAATCTATTACTATACAACGGCAATTTCATACTTTAACCCCAATTATTGTAATCTGATAAAAGCAGGTTTAATATAGAAGAAAGTACGAATATAATAAGAAATTCTTATTGTAAAGGTAGGTAAGTCTCTTGAGACCGCCTTTGTGGTATAAGGTGGCTTGTATTTAATAGTGTTTGCAGAACTGGAATTCATTACATTATTTATTGAAATGGAAAACCCGATATTTTTATACACGCTCTGAATGATCCAATATCTACAAAAAATACCAAATAAGATGTTTTGCCAGGCTTCGTTGAATTTTTGCGAGACGTATTTTTATTATTCAAATAAATATTTTTTCATGATTTTATTCCTTTAACATTTGTGTTTCTGTACGTTTATTTAAGAATTGAGAGTGCCATTGCTAGGCGGTGTTATAAGCCTATCGAGAAGCCTGAGGTATCGGTTTCGATCCCCAGTCCAAATGCAACTTATAATTGTATTTAATTTATATATATTTAAGTACTTTATTAATAATAAATTTGTAATAAACAAAGATTTATTATTTAATAATTAGTAATTTGTATTCGGTCTCTGATAGAGGTGCCACTTGCCGCACGGGTGTCATAAGTGACACGGAGGTGTGGGTAAATTTCTACAGGCTTGCCTGAAGAAACCCGCCTTTTAAGCTGTTTTAATAAATAAATTAACAAAATAAAAAATACGTTAAAATCTAAAAAATGAAATAAGTTCTATGTATTCAAGTTTTCTTTTTAGTTATCACTATACCGTGAAAAACCGACTTCTGAATCCCACTAATATTATTAATGCGAAATTTTGTGAGGATGTTTGTGACTTAATCACGCCTAAATGGTTGAACAGATTTGAATGAATAAGAGAATATGTTCTGGATTAACATATAGGGTATTTTATAGGTATACCAGTAGTGTGTTCCTGTGGGATAATATTTTACATGTCCACGTAGACGTAGTTGCAAATAGAATATATAAAACTTGGTACAATTTTTTTTTTTGTTCGATAGTTCATTGATCGAGGAAGGCTTTAGGCTATATAAATTATGCTACGACAAAATTAACCCGGGTAAAACCACAGACAGAATATGATGATTTTTTAAAACAAGAATAAAAAACGTAATGTGTCAGCTCCTTTTTTGTCCCTTAAGGGGTAAGAGGGCAGACAAAAATTCGTTCAGAATTGCGCTAGGACTCACCGTTTTTCCAGAAAATTGAAAAAAAGATTTTTCTCTATGGAATCATATTTATAATACTCTCATTTTAATACTCTTAATTTATCATACTTTATTATTAAACATTAATCATGTCTCCATTGTGCATAAATATATTAATAATTTAGGTAACACAATTTATTGTATTATATATAATAAATACAATAAATGGTTATAATAAATGGTGTAAATTATTTAATTCAAGAACGATTGGACCGATTTTAATTATCTCTGTTTTGTTGGATTCGTCTTCGTCCCGAATAGTAGAATAGCTATCAAAACATAAAATTCACGAAAAAATGTTCATGAAGACATCGTGTCCTACATTTGAAATTATTTTATAGGTGACACGTTATTATTCGGAACTCTGAAGCGATACAAAGTTAGCGGGGTTCACCACACTAATAAATAAAAGAGAAATATTATTTTTCTATAGTAAATGTTTGGAAGATTTTATGATTTTTTGTTAGTTTGACACCGAAATTAGCATTAACCTGTGACCAAGAGGCCACAGGTATAAGATCCCACTACAGAACGACCTTCAGCTGGTTAATGGATGAATATTATTTTATATCCAAATAAATATGTCAATAAATATATTGCAAATGGGTTGCCTAAAAAAATTCAGTCCAGATTATGATTTATTAATTTTTTATTTTTTTTAAACATTTCACTGGTTTGGTTAGTAGACAAATTCCATACCAAACATATTCATGTGTTTCCCGGGTTCAAACCCAGGACCTCCGGTGCAACACGTAGACGCGTAAACCACTTAGCTGTGGAGCCGGTTTACATTCGATAGCTTCAATCGAAATACATAATCCACGGTTTATTAATACTAGTATGTTTTTCCAAACAAATTCGGTTGTGGGCGTTTTCTTTTTTTCATAGCAAATTTAATGCCAAATTAACTTTCAGTTTCAATTTCAACTTAAGGGCTTCAATCAATTTGGATTTCAAAAGTCATAAAATCAACTCACCAGCCACTTTAGAGTGGTACGCCACTCCCACGCCGCACACTCCATTGTCACGTGCTGCTGCTACCTCGCCTGCACATCTAGTCCCGTGGCTAAAATCAAAGGAGAACACTTAAATATTTAAGTAATTTTCATAATTTTCTCAGTATTTGTCTCAGCTACAAAAAAAAGCTACGCTGTCAATTTTTGTTAGTATTTTTGTTTTTATTTTATACTAGTGACCCGCCCCGGCTATGCACGGTTAAAAAACATACATAAAAACCTCCCTCTTCAATCAATCTATCTATTTAAAAAAACCGCATCAAAATCCGTTGCTTAGTTTTAAAGATTTAAGCATACAAAAGGATATAGGGGAAGAAAAAGCGACTTTATTTTATACTAAGTAATAAAGTAATAAAGATGATACATAATTATTTATAACGTAAAATTGATTATATTCTTAATGACTATCTTAAAAATTATGTCCAATTATCCAACTAACATATACTAGTAAATTGAGGTAAAGAAGTCCCAAAAGTATTTGCCTCAATATCGCAGTACCGAATTCCAATTAATTGGAAACATAAAGTTTTGATAGAGTTTAACATGAAAGGGAGGCAATTAAGAAATAAGGCACGTGAACTAACATGACGCCTCATTTTCGATAATACTGCTTAGTAATAAATACATGTTTAAGTATTATATTTACTTGTGTTGGGTTTATTGCAAATTATATATCAATTGGCTTTTGAAAAGAGTAACTATTGTAGAACTAAGTACTGAGTTTCTTGTCGGTTCTTTTCGGTGGAACCTGGTCTCCGAACCGGTGTCACCTTTGAAAATACACACTTCATTTTACTAACAGTATAGAGACTACCATTATGATGATATGTGTCAGTTGTCATGGCAAAATAATAAAAATATTGTTTCAGTTCCATTCACTTCACATTTATCCGTCTCCGAACTCCCTGTGAAAAGTAATGAATATGCAGTAATTTGCCTATGCCATGCACTACCGTGCTTTTTGTTGGTTCTCTTTAGAAAATAAAAAGAAAATGTAGGTAGGTACCTATTAAACCAATCATCCGTATATCTCGGATAGGGATACGGATCGTTGCTGCTGAAATCATACGATGCCTCCGCATTCTGTTAACAAAATAAACTATTAAAATCTTACTCTAAGTTACAGTTTAAAACTTCAAAACTAGTACGAAAAAAAGCGAATGGCCTTGTAAATAATATAAGAAATATAATACCTTAGTTTTAAAATTATATATAATTTGTTATTAATATTACATTAAGAACTTATTTCAACTTATTTAAAAACTTGAAAATACCTACCTACAAACTATGCCAATCATTACATTACTGGGTTACGTTAAGGTTACTGAAACATTTTACTGAATTGTTGACTTCTTTTTAAAGAACATTTAACAAAAGCAGGTTCTTTTTAAATTTGACGCAAGGAAAGCTACACTAGCTGATATATACATGTATACAGCTTTAAATACTTTATTTATTCAGATTTAAAGATAAATAATAATATAAAATTACACTTGATATCCAGTTTTCTCGAAAGCCTGTCTAATAGCTTTTTTTACTATTATCAGGCTTCGTTTAAAACAATCTCAGAAGTAATCTGTATAAAGGAGATACAATTACAATTAATGAGATTCATTTTTCTTTTGAAGAAGACTTTTATAGTAATAAAAGATCGGAAAAAGTATTTGAGAGGTTTTTTATCATACTTACATAATTATATTTCAGGTCCGGGTGCATGTAGTCAACACCTGTAATATAAAAAAATCGTTAAGGACATTTAACATCAAATATAGAGTTAGAACAATTAAGAATCTATTAAACTACCGTCATCCATTATGGCAGTGGTGACATTAACGCCGGTGAATCCTTGAGCCCAGGCAGCCTCCACATTAAGATCCAGTTTTGGTTTGCCTCCGTTTTGTCCTGTATTCTTCAAATACCATTGAAGGGGGAAATAGGGGTCGCGGGGTTCTGCTGCGGGCTCTGTTTCCGGCAAGCGCAGCGGCCGGAATCCGCGTTTGACTCGCTTAAATCCAGTTTGTTGTACTGCAGCGTGGACCTAGATATCATTGTAAAATGCACAACAAAGAGGTTTTTAGTACGCCAAAATACAAAATCTATGTATTTGACCATAGGTTTTGTAATTTAAAGTAATATCAGTCACAGTTCTTCATATACTAATAATTTACATTTTTAAAACTGTTTTATAACGTGCTTTTCATTTTATTTTGTTTTTATTGTTTTATGAAAAAAGTTTATATAATTTTATAATAGAAGCTATAAAGCACGGTACGACGCATGTGGGTGTGGATCCCTTTGATAAATCAAAGAATTCTTGAGATTGCTTTACCTAACTCTTAGCCTTTTGTGCAAAATTACTGCTTTGTGTTATATGGCCTTTCGCAAAGAAAATTCTTCAATTTACTAGCTTAGTAAAACCCCTATTCTATCTTAAATAAAATGAATAAACTTAAAAGATCTTTTACGTAAAGAATTGAGAATAGCTATATGTATAATAATATATTTTATTAAAAAGTCTTAAAAAGTCCAAGAACCTTTTCAAAATTAGAAAAAACCACTTAAGAAGCACCCGTCAAACGCTTGTCTAATTATGTTGAAATGTTCTAGATTTTTACTTGAAAAATAAAATAAGAAAATAAATTAAACACAGCGTTCTTTTTTAATAATGTCAAACAACACAATTAATGAAATTGTTTGACTACTAAAGGTGGGTTAACACGGGTCGATTTTCGCAGTGCGGCCTAGTCCGTGTAAATACCTGATTATTATTATAATTTCAAGTATCAATTAATCTTTTAAAAACCCTCACTAGACTGTAGGGTAAGGCTTTGAGGACTGGGGAAGCAAAAATGTTGGTTTGGAAGGCTAAATATTTTTACCTGTCACGAGATATAATCCACAAAATAGACAGAAATTTCCTGAGATTCTCTGGAGATATACGACTTCACTAATAGTTATTAATAAAATTCTAACCAGTGGGTGTCGTTTTAAGAGGCGTGTGTGAGCAATGGAGCGGCGAGTACGAGCGTGCGGCAGCAAACGATGGGAAAAATGCCATTCTGTGTCTGATCCTAGCACCTGAAATAAAAGAAAATTATTTAAATCTTACTAAGAAAAAAGGTGTAAATTTACTCAGGAAATTCCTTAATTTTTTTTTTAAAACAAGAATAGCTGTTCAAAGCAATATGTAACAAAACTTAGTTAAAAAATAGAATAATATCGAATATTTTGAATAACACTACCCTACCATCGCGGGCAAGTTTTTATACATAATAAATCTCCTTGATTGCTAGGAGCAGCCACATATCTAGGTCTGTTTCACTAATCATTTCCTTTTACTAGTAAGTAAAGATCTTTCCAACCGAAATTTTTTTTTCTGGGCTCATACCCATGACCTCCTGAATATCAGCCCCATGAAAGGAGAATGAGCCACGGAGATAATTGTTTATATTTTGTTGTACCTTAGGTACAGAAAAAATAATTCAATTGAACGCATCCGCAATTTTTTTTTAAGTAGCAGAATGTAGAATATCAATTTCATTCCAGAAACATTTTGATCATTCTACTTCAAGCAAATGAAATGAACTCGCTAAGTTTAGAAGTTTTCTTGGGGCTTTATTTTCTCCAGAAATATACAACAATACGAGCTAATAGAAAAGAAATTCCATTCTTACTTCATTCAGTTGTATTGAACCATTGTAAATGTATTTTTGTATGATAGGTAACAATGCATTGAATTAAACAAAAAACTACCACCATATAGTTAAAATTAATTGTGATTATATTCTAATCACTAATGTCTTGCCTTGAATTTGTCAAAATGTATATTAAATATTGTTAATATTTAAGTATATAGCAATGCAATTGCAATTTATGATTTAATTTTTATTTGTCTCTGGTAGGGCTGCCATTTGCCAGACGGGTGTTGTAAGTGGCACGAAAATGTAGTTCAATTAATACATGCTTGCCTGAAGAAATTGAACCTGAAGAACCTGAGCCAACCACACTTCAGGCAGGTTGCCTTTATCAACTGTATATTTAAAAATACAGACGTGGAAGGACGAGGGAATCTTTTCACTTTATTTAATTATATTCCCAAGAAAACCACCCCATTAATAATCAGACACATGGAGGTCATAACAATCCTCATGAGTGAAGAAGACGATGCGAGAGAGATATAATATCTACTTATTAACATATGTAGATCTTGAATACCTACATTTACAAATATAGGTGTTTAATATTTTTATTTTTATATTCACTTTGTTTTATAATCTGAGTTATTTACAAACATCCTTTGGGGCGCGTAAAAAACAATGACTGCATTGGTGCTACAATGCTTTATCATATGAGTATATAGATGTTTTTGTTTAAATAACTTCTCATCTTAAGTTTTAAGTGAACAATTTTATTTTACTGTAGTTTTATGGCATATAAAAATGCATTCCGTTTCTAGAACTCCTGTGAACATCGTTTTAAAGCCTCATATGCTTTCTCAATTTGCTGGGATTTATGGAGCCTCACTTATGACAGTGCTAAATGAAAATGAACTTTATTACCGGGCAGTAAAGTCCAAGAGGCTTTTACTTTTATGAGCAGTATTTCTAAATTTATGTTGTACGCAATTTACTTGAGTGTTACATGAAGACGTAATTATATTCGTAAATAAAAGACATATTGACAATGTCTGATCTATCTGAAGCTTATTAAAATAAGTACATTTATTGGTTAAATTAAAAATGAAAATTAAACCCGAAAGCTGGCTCATATTTCGGTCAACGCGTTAGTATAGGAATACAACACGGTAATGTCTAATGTAGCCAGTATTTTGGGTACGCACCCCAACGGATTTGATGATCCTTTTGTATTTTTTGTAAATATAATTAAATTAGATTGATCTTATCTGAGAATTATAGCAGAAAAACTGTTAAAAATATAAAAAAAGTCACGAAAAAGTGTTTAAGAAGAAAATTCGTTTCCTCATACCCTAGTAGCCTAAACTTAGACTTAAATGACGTTCATAAGCGATATTGTATGTAATTCAATATGAATAAAGATTAAAGATACCTACTTTGACTTTTATATAAAAACAGACAAGTTTCTTTAAACTTCATAAAAAGTATAATAAACTCTAGTTGTAGTTACGAATTGTGCTCTTGAGTTGGCAACTAAAAGTCGCTAGTGCAATACAAATGAAAGCTCTTTCAAAACTCATCCACAAGTTTTTAATGTCCTCGTTATTTTACACTGCATTATAAGAAATGTAGGCCACTCGTCGTTTTAAAGACGCACGCATTATGTCAGAACAAGAACGTATTCTTTTTGAATATAATAGGATTATTATGTACCTAAATTTAGAAGAAATTAAATAAAAACATTCTGTATGAATTTATAGTAGAGGTATGAAAATAAAATCACAAGTTCACATGTGAATTTCAAGGTCAGAAGTCTACTGAATGAAAATGTAATTCCGAATTCAGTATACATTATCATAATATTCACGCTTGACGGAGTTTGTCAGGGGATGTCGGACCCGAAATAAAAGAAGGTTAAATATTCATTAAACAAAGCCGGTTACCTTGAGGTAAACAACGTTTCCATTTCACGGTTTGGAACTTTTTTGTGACAAAAAAGAGAAATATTCGACTGGAAAATATGGCTGCTTTAAAACGACATTTTTTTGAATTTAGCAAACAATGTTGTGAATTTAACAAATTTTAGTCGAGGAATTCTTTTCAATTGTGGAAATCAATTTACGTAGTTTATATTTAAATATTAGCTGCTAACATTGCAGTAATTGGTATTGTGCAAATAAAATGTCATGTAATTTATATACAAAATATTATGTAGGTAGGTATCTCTGACACATGATCGACTAATAACGTTGAATGGCGATAATTAATATTAGGTATATCACTTTATATTGTGTAACTCGTTCGTCATTCCGTCAATAAGTTACACGATGAAGACGGCGTGACGTCAAATGTAATAAAATTTCATATTATTTAACTAGTGGATCCCGCGAACTTCGTATTGCTTCAGAGTTCCGTGTCACCTTAGACGTCATTATATAGAAAATGTATGATGAAAGGAATTTTCTTCCTAAACACTTTTTCGTGAATTTTTCTATATTTTTGAATAACCCGACTTTGTTTTAGCTATATATAAGAATACTTTATTTACTCTGTATAGACAGTTTAATCATCGTCCCATCATTGATCATTTTAAATAGAATTTCAAGTACCAAGTTCACTTTTTTGTTAAAAAATATAGCAAAAGCTATTATTGGATATATGGATATTAAATATAATTAATAATAAATCCGCAAAATTATTGATATTATGACCGGACATTGTCCCCTTAATAAGCAGCTATCTAGGATAGGAGTGACGGACAGCCCTCTGTGTAGACTGTAGGCGATGCATGGAGGCGGAGGAAACGCCGCAGCATGTGTGCAAAAGCGTGGCCGATCAACTGGTAAAATTTTTCCAATCTACAGCATCATCACTCTCGGAAGCCTGCAGCAGCCTTGGGGGGCTGCTCGGCTTTTGGGACAGCCTGGGATGGTTGGAGTAAGAAATATCATATCAAAAAAACACGCACAATGGCCCAATCAAGAGGCTAAGTGCATACTACGCCCTGGAAAAACTAAGTTTAGTTTAGTTCACTATGGATAATAAATGTATCCGCATGTATATTTTTTAATATTTCAAGACTTGATTGGTAAAATTCTTTGTAAACAAAAATTAAATAGTAGATAATACTTCCTACCTCTTACTTCCAGGGCACCGATGAATTGGTTACCTAGGGAGTTCTCGTATTTTTCAAATAATTTCAATAACAAAAAAATAACATTAGCAGAGATTCCGTTCATAATTAACAACTCGAGATGGTTCATTAAACCCTTCGTAATAATTAATGGAGGTATCTTCAAAACGTCACGAAAGCCTTGTAATTAATTACTCGGGGTTATCGGGGTAAAATAGCAGCATCGCTGTTATTTGACTACGCTAAAATAGTGTTTAAGCTACCTCAACTTTTCTTAATAAAAACGACATAAATGTAAATATCGAAGTTATGAGTAACAAGTAATGAAATCGGTGAACTCATCTATGAAGAACTAGTACACTTTGTGATTGGTCAGTGCAGCGTATCAACCAATGGCTACGTAGTGTGAGATGAATATGTGAATTCGACTACAAATCGAGATTTAGGCGCCCTTTTTATAAATACGAAAATGTATAACTTTTATTCAATCTTTTGCAATTTGAAATATACCTCTTTATTAATGAATCAATTGGAATAAACGACTTAAGATACCTACTGAATATTAAATTAAACCTTATGGAATAATTATATTACTTTCAGTACAGCCCTTAAGAAAGTTTTGTTTTAATACTTTAATTAATCTAAACAGTAAACTTTTGCAGATGTTTAGTCTTCTCGTTTAATAAATGAAAAATAAACAACATTATGTAATCTCCTTTAATATTTAAGAATAAATCTGTTAAAATAATGAGTTTATGAACTCCGTTTTTAATATTTAAACAGCAAAATGATTGCGTTGATTTTTACTCATTCACTAAACGGATTTAAAAGAAACATCTTAATAATTTTACCTCTTAACTCTTAAGTAAATAAATTTCATTTTAGTCGGTGTTTAAATATAAATGTTTCATTTGTAAATGATTCTTATCTTAGTGCGTGATTAAACAAAACAAATTAATAAGTTGTTACCGATACAAACACGAATAGAAGCTAGTTGTTATAATTTATAAACCTGGTGTAGGCAGAAGACAAATAATCACAAAACCATTTTGTTTACATTGAGTCGGTCGAATAATATAAACTCGTGGACCAATAATATGGGTCAGTACGAAACTCGAACACTCGGTCTGCCGGTTCCTGGTCTTTTAATGTTCTGCCGAGTTTCTCTGAAACGTTGGACGGCTGCACCGTAGAAAGTGACACTGTCGCTGTATTTTTCTTACTTTTGTCTTTATCTAGCATAGTGACGATACATGTACATTGTTCTGGTGAAAGCGACATGATAGTAATTCAATATTGACCGTGAAAGATTATGACTGGTTTTTATCATTTTGATTTGACAGATTGTAAACAAAAGTGAGAAAATAAGCAAAAGCAAAACACACGTGATTGAGAAAACGTATAGATAAGGTAAGCATTAAAGAATGCTAATGGGAAAACATTTACTGACCAGAAAAGCAATTAGTCTCAAGAGGTTTATCGGGTCTCGGAAATTTAGGACGTTGGTTTCAATATATGTTTAGGTAGGTATTAGATATCTAAACAAGAATTAAGTCAACTACTACGCTTATAAAATATACCATAGCTACAGTTATTAAAATTAAAATATAAGTGTGAAATAATAAAGATTTTTAGATTTTGAATTTTAATATTAGTATTTTTAGATTTTGAATTTTAATATTAGTTTCGCTGGTTCACCAAATTTTTAGGCATACTGTATATTTTTATTAAGTTACTCTTGTTTTAAGTAGAGTAGATTCAGAGTAATTAAAAATATTGGTTTTAAATAACTATCCATGCCCTATAAAGATTATTGTTACACTTTTAATGATCATAGCAGTTCACAGCACCATATAAATTTTTATCTACATGCAACATAAAGTTTTATGTCTAAAGTGGCATAAATTCTATAAATACGATAACAATGTATCAAGGTTCTATAAAATGGCTTTATCTGACAATGAGTGTTAAAGGAAAGATAAAGTTTCAACTGAAATGATTGAGAACAATGTGACGTCGTTGTTTCAAAGCAATTGTTCAATAAATCTCTTTGTAAGTTTAGATTTCTATTATAACGATATACCCTTTTATAAAAAGACAATAGGAATTTTTACTTTGTGCTTCACCTTAAGAACCGAAGTGACGAAATTTAATTCATCGAACTTCGTCGTAGGCATGTACTTCCAAATGCTAATCTTAGACCCAAAGTATAAATGAGTTCTGGGGCTTCTTTCTCTTATGCTGAAATTACAATACAATTAATAAATGATACTTTATGAATTTTCTTTCATTAACATTCTTTATCAAGTTTATGTACCTATATTTATTAAAATTGAATCAGTGTCCTGTCCTAAATAATACAGAGTCAAACTAATATCTAATTACCTATGTGTGTACCTACTACTTCACTATATTTTGTTCAGAATTAAATCTCTTTGTACGGCTTTTCTTACATACCGTAAATTTACATAATAATTATTCAGGGTCCTACAGAATTTTACTTAATTTATTCCATTAACGTAACCAAAGCACTCTCGAATTTTCGGTGAGCTAAGTTCAATGTAAATAAATTACCTTTTTATTTGCATCCAGAGATGAAACATATTTTTGATAACAAACTACATTCATTATATTATAAGTTTCTTAAGCTAGGAACCTTGTCAAACCACAACGAAATTGATGTCTTAAGTACATCCAACAATAAAATAAAAACTCTACATTATAACCAATTAACTCAATTGTATGTTTTAAAGTATAATCTATAATCTTCAACAAGGACATATCATGTAGGATATTTCGTTTAGATTCTCTAGAATCTAGCTATACTAGATTCCAGGCGCGATTCTAAAAATCAAGTCGCGGGTTGGAGCTGAATTAAAATATAATGCAAAATAAAATATAAAGCTATAATACAGCAAATATTAATCCAGTTGTGATTCTCAACCGCAGAACGTGAGGACAAAGGATGCAATCAAAACGTAATTTCCTATTAGGTCGAGCGAGCAAGCGTTCAAAAGTTTGCGGTTTTCTGGACACAATCTGATTACTAATGAAATCTATCTGTAAGTCGTTAACGAGTCATTTTTTATAGAGAGCAAATGAGTACGACGCGGTCGCGCGAATTTCTCGCCCGATTATAACTACTTTTTCAATATCCTGAAAACTTTTGATCTTAAAAATTCTAAAAAAAAATGGGATCATTTCGACGAGTTACCCTATCGTTTGACACCTGACTTATCCAAATCGGACGGCGACGTAGGAGCGAAACATCGGAAAATAACATGTCCAATTGATAAACTCCTTTTTGGTATTTTTGAAAGTCAGTAATTAAAAAGTTGTCGATTCTAAAAAACAGGGTAAATATTAAACTCGGCTTCCACGCGATACTTAAGAAGCTAAAATTGCCATCTCAGGGATTAACTTATTTATTGTTGAGAGTTAAATTTGCATAGCTAAACAAGGCCCAAATATTGTGCCACAAAATTGTGGTATTGACTACAAATTACTTGAGGCCAATAAGCGAAAACTTTTGTTTAGTTTGTGCGTTATTCTTGATTAGATTATGTTGATCAACGTCCAATTTTCGAAGTTGCGGGCATTTGACCATAAAATATTTTAGACTATAAAACATAAGTACATTATTTACTCTATGAAATTCTTTTCAAATTTGTCTTCTAATCAAAATAAGTATAAAATAATAAACAAAATAATTGGCGTGGAAAAGTAACGGTATTTTTCTTATGAAGTTTTTTTATACAGGACACCTATTCGCAAAACTTAATGATGATTTAAGAATAGCTGGTAGACAATTAACTACGTTAAACCTACTACAAAATCATTTCACACTAAAAATTTCCGTCTGAAATTAAGGCGCGACTGATTCTATTCTCAGGGCAAAAACAAAATGTTTCGTTTTATAACAAACATTTAAGTCTTATATTTATACTGTAAATTTAATATACCTATACGAAAAAAAAATATTTTCAACTCATGTTACAAAATAATTAATTTACCTTGTTTCGTGTATTATACTCGTATACCGTCAAATGTAATTTTACTTTCGGGGAAAACAAAATAAAAAGAAAGAGACAATAGGTTTATATTTATTTGTTCATTAGAGCATCAAGCCAACACAAGACGAATGGAACACACATTTGATACAGAAAAATCTTTCTAATAAATCCTCCTTCATTTTTTATTACTCTACCTGCCCCTTTGACTTTAATTATTATACTAAAACAATCTTATGTGGCTTCTCACTCAACTTTATTTACTTAGAAAAAAACCAATAATAAATATCTATTAATATAATCTATTATTATGTATATTATTTCGTATCTCTTATTATGTATAATCTATTATTATGTATACAAATGAAGTTGATAACAATTTAATAACATCCCCGACAAGATAAACACAAGAATATTTCATAAATGGATGAACAGGTCTTCATAAATTGAAACTAAAAAGAAACGACAAAAATCGCATTGAAATCGGTTCATTCACGAGCTACGCCACAGACAAACACAGATATACAGACACGTCAAACTTACCTTTTTTACGTTGGAGATTAATTAACAAAAACAATGAGTCAAAGTTCAAACTACGAGTAAGTCAAGTATGATAATGCAAACGCAAATAAACCTGTGACGTACAGGTGTATTTTTAGATCAAACCCACAAACATCCAAATATAACATCAAAGCAAGGATGTATTCAACGCTTTTCGATTGATTACCGTCATTTGTCTAGACGTATTATTTTCATATACCCGTGGGTTAATCTTAACAAACAACTATGACGTAGTTTTTACGCACTTTGATAAAATATCAATTTATGCAAATTAAACAATATTGCATATTCAGTGATTGTATTTGATAAAATTGAATCGAACCGAATTAACTTCTATGTGTAATGAACAAAAATATAATAAATAATAAGTTGCAAAGTTCTAAATCTATGGTTTTGTAAGCAAAGTAGTATAGAAATGCTACGACACGCGTAGAAGTCTACGCTGTAGGCCGTAGCAGCTATTAATGTATGTATGTAATGGATGTAATTAAAACATAGGCGCCGGCAGAAATAATTTCCAGGTGGTGCAGATTTTAATTTTCTTCCAATCTTCGCCGTATAAGATTGTTAATAAAAAATTGAAATTTTAGTCGGAAACATCTGAAGCCTTTTTATTTTATGTTCGAGACATTTACAAATTTCTGACTATTCATTATGAATTTATTTTATAGGTACGGCTTTTTATTTCAATAATTCCTGTTGATCCCGAGATTCCCAAGGGGTGCAAGTGCACACCCCTGCCGGCGCCCATGAATTTAAATTATGTTATTACAACTGGTTGAAAGGGATCTATAGTTTCGTAAGAGTAGAGAATATTGTAAAAGTTTAAAATCTATGGTTATTGGTCTAGTACGTAAAATAGTATAGAAGAAATAACAATGAAATAATTGTGCCCACCATTTTTGCGTGTATTATTTTATATAGTTTTCGGTATTGTCACACAAAAGAACAAAAGTAATGTAAAATGTAGTCATGATGCCTATTTTTTATTTATGTGAAGCTTCTATTTAGCCAATTTGCTTAACTTTCTTGAGTTAAAGTGGCAATTCCCTAAATGGATTGATAAAGTTAAATATTCAATTTGAAAAGGGTTCTATTTGCATAATTCTATTGTCGCTGTCAAATTTATTCGGAATAAATACCTAATTGTGAATTTCGTATTCACAGGGGATACTTTTTATGTTTGTATATTATTATTTCATGACTCCTTAGGTATATCGTCGCCAGGTGATAGATGCTTTGCGCGGGATTAGAGATTAGTTGATACATTTTACTTTATTTTTGGTTGCTTATATGGTTGATTTAATATATGCTACTAGTCTTATAAGTACCCATATTGTCTTATGTGCTTAAACTGTTGTATATCCGTAGATTATGTATTTTAGTTTAAGGTAAATAAAAAAAGATGCCGTCATCGTTTTTTGAGGTGCAAAACATTTAAGGAAAAGTTTAAAATTCATTAAATAGGTATGTCAAAAGCATATTTCCCTACACTATATTATAATTATATATAATATATCTATATGTATAATTTCCAGATTATCATATATATGTTGTATAGGTATTGAAATTTTTTTCCATTTGCCCACTTAGATACAAACCAGCTGCCTTCAGAGGTACCTACTGAGTAAACTGACGAACCCGGTTTGTGTAGGTATATTTTATAAAAAAATGTTTTTGTTTACCTCACGATCATGACAAAAGATTGTTGCGTTCATATTTTACAATCAAATAATAAAACAAGTATAGTGTGGTGTAGTAAATAGTAAAATAATAACCCAGTGAAGTGCGGCAACGTTACTCTTGTTACGGTTTCTGTGTCTTATAGAAAAGTATTTAATTAAAATTGCAATTATAAAGTGCAAGTCTGGCCTCACATGGAGTATTGCTCTCATCTCTGGGCTGGCGTAGGAACAATGATACCAACTTAAGCGCTTTGACCGGATTCAACAACGGGCAGTTCATATTGCCGATGCTCGATCTCTAACCGATCGGCTTGATTCACTGTCTTTACGCAGAGATGTTTCGTCGGACGAACTTTTCAATCTTTGTCCAGTTTCACCAGCAAACTACTGGGTGCACGATGAATATCCATACCTAGTAACTAGAAGAACTATTGGAACTAGTCCACGGTATTCTATGCTCGCCACTTTCTTTCTCGCACCACCTGCTTGTGGAATGAACTCCCCAATCTACATTCCCCCGTGGATACGACCTTGAGAATTTTAAGCAGCGTACGTACGTACCAATATGTAAAAACTTTTAAATCGTAGAATTTGCTTTTCTTCGTTCAAAGTATATTACCAAAGTTTTATACTGATCAACCGCATCTTCTAACTCGCTTCATACAAAGTTTTAGCAATTTTATCCCTTGTTAAAGAGAATTGGTATTACTGACAAGTATAATGATTGACTTTAAACCTTTCATTTTATATAAACGTTTCTTGGGTATAACTATTTATTTTTATTGTATACTTTAACCAAATAGTTACGTGTACCTATTGCTAAGAATGTTATTTTTTATGAGAACATATATTTTAATGAGCCAGTGTTATTGAATTAATCTTTTGATGTTCTTTTTATTTAATACTAGCGACCCGCCCCGACTTTGCACGGGTATAAAACATAAGTATATAAAAACCTTCCGCTTTAATCACTATCTATTTAAAAAAACCGCATCAAAATCTGTTGCGTAGTTTTAAAGATTTAAGCATACAAAGGGATATAGGGGAAGAAAAAACGACTTTGTTTTATACTATGTAATGATGATATGATTCTAAATAGCTTCGCTTTTTGATCTTTTTTTTATATTTAGCAAAACTAAATAAACTAATGAAATGAAAAACATTTACCTATACCTACACATTAAATAGCAGAAGATAATAAACGAAGTCACTTTAGAATTTATATTAAGAATCCAATCAAATCCATCCTCTATCAAAATGTGATTCATCCCTTATTTCAAAGGTACCATATTATATCGTTTCGGTCAAAAGCCTTCCATAAATTAATAAAATATTCATCAAGACATGCTACTATATTACTTTAGTATAATAGTAATTTCGTTCATTCGTCTGAACGCAGAACACAATTTTCTCAGAGAGCCGATTACCCTATTAATCTTCTTGTAGATAATCAAAAGCCCTAGGATAAGGGTTCTTGATTCATTTTTGTATAAAAAATTAATCAATTTTTTAGATCTATTCAGATCAAGATGGCTGGAAAATTTATGATAAAATTCTGATATTTTAAAATACTAACTCATTATTTTTCAGAAAAGAAAATGAAGAATCTCCCTTACTTTATAACTAACAAGATGATATTATATTAAAGAATTTGACATGCATTATTAAAATGCGTGTATTGCAATACAATGTAATACAATGAATTGTAAGAAATACCGAGGCAATTGAAAATGTTTCCATATCGAAAATCAAGCTACTTGTAATACCTACAGTTGAGATCATAAGATTACCTATTTATAGGTTACATACATGTTACATAAAATGATCTTTCGTTAAATAAACTAGTTCGTAGCATGATATTCCCATGAGAGGACGGATTTAGGTCAGAATATTCTACATTTTGTAAACGACGCATAACTGGGTTAGGCTATAACCGCTATAAATGCACATCGTTGATTGCCACTTACAGTTAATATTGATTGCGTGAACGCCACGATATTCAACAATATCGAAATGGCTTATACTTCACATTTGCTGAAAGGGCTTTATAAAAACCAATTTTTGGTAAAACACCTTAAATTCGACATTTTATTATTAAGCGATAATTGAATAGAAAAACAAGATATCCGTTGGGAATTTTATAAATTTTTCGAAATCAAACGCCAGTCACTGAGAATACTGTTAATGTAATTAAGTTAGATTCACAGCTGAGAGCGTAACAATAAGTGCTCAAGCAATTACCTAATAGGTATTTCTGTAAACAGATAAACTTGAAAAATTACATTTGTTCTTTCGCTTGCTATTTAAATCGGAGTCCTATGCTACAGCTATACTACATAGCTTATATATCTTTATTTTTACTTTATGGTATGTATAATGAACATTAAATTATTACATTAAACATTAAATTAAAGTAACTGTTACAGACTGAGACAGTAATGGTTAAAAATTCTAAATCAAATGCGCCTAATTTAAAAACGTATATTATATCTATATTTACATACAACAATATGCTTAGTACTACTTATCAATACGTAGGTTTCATTGTGTAGATAAGAGACGCAATCCAAAATGAATGAAAAAGTTAATAGCCAAATTGATAACGACACCATGACATTGATCAGTACCATATGCGGGTAGTTCAATGTACAAACATTGTCGGGTGTGGCAATCGGCACTTAGTATCGATACTATCTCTGTCTAATTTTATCTATTTTGGTACCAACTTGTTTACTAAGCTATTTTGACGCTTAACGAGAGGTTATTTTAAAATAACTTCAATAAGGAAATATTAAACGCGTGTATAAAAACTGCATTAATCCATTTAAACATGTTGACATTCTATGCTTGTATCGCGGTGGTCTAACGATCGACTCTTGGTGAAGTAAGGAAATTTAATTTAAAAATCATGGTGCCTTATCAGTACTTGGTGTTTCTTTCAATTCAATATAAATTTTATCTGTTCAAATACATAAGTTCCATAATCCCCTCTTACTCTATTTTCAAAATTAAATTATTGCTCTCACAAGATACCCCTACAGCTGACATATTTTAAATTGTTATTTTAAAGAGATATTCATTATCGTATAGACAAACCTTACCATAAATAATTAATATGTATCGCTTTGATTGTATCACGCTATCAAAGCTGTCAAATACAGCGATACAAGAGCTTTTCACTCAACAGGTTATCAATCTATTGAATATTTTACTGACAAATTATGGTAATAGAGATTTTTCCTATTTAGACACACTGTGATACAATTTACATATTTATAAAAACTACAAATAAAACGTAAATAGTAAGGTAGAGAAGACTGTTCAGGTTTTTTCGTCCACCTGATGCTTCGTTACAATTTAAAATAAAAGAAAGACACATGGGTACATACAACACTCTGCGACAATTAAAAACTGTGCGCCACGTGCATACAAAAGCCTATATATGCGACGCAAGAAGTATCGTTAGGCGGAATGTGGATACAGGATATATTCACTAGTTGATTATTATCAATATCAATATATATCAAGTATATTTACTTAATAAGTTAAATAAGGTTTTTTATGCCTTTTTTTTAAATTTTACGTAGATCAAAACGTAAACCTGACTAAAGTATAATTTAAGTTAAAAATTCACTTTGCAAAGACTACATACTTAAATAGTAAGTTAGTACATAAAAGTTTTACATGAACAACTTTTGTGTAGGTATGTGGCTCATTTCTACAACCTAAAGCAAATTCTTGCTTTAGCATGAGGACTTATTTTTTATATTTTTTATTCGGTTATTTTGTGATTAACAGAAAATACTGAGAAAATATTAAACGGAATGACGATTACGTTACTGATGAATATGACCCCACAACAAAACCATAAATAAAAGCAACCTTCAGCGGTGTAGATATACTAACTTTCTCACTACAATGCAAATAATATATTATGTTTGTGCATATTATGTTTACTAGGATCACGTGCTCTTACCGGTCCAAGATTGTCAAAGCCGTGCTGTAGTGCGATATTGTGGGCCTCCTCGTGAATAAGGGACCTCTTGAATCGCACCAAGAAAGAATTGGTGAATACTTCGCGGGAGCAAGCCGCGGCGATGAAAATCGCAGCGGTGATACATTGCAGCCACATGATCAATGTGGCCACCGGCGGCTGACTGAACCGAGACTCCCGTTGACGTCACTAAATATCGACCCAAAAGCCACGCAAGCGCCAAAAACCTATTCACAGATTATAAAGGATATTGTTTTGATGTAGCAACCCACATATTGTGTCGACCTTGTTTGTATGCATCTTGACAAGCCATGAAGTTGAAAGGAATTAATAACTGCCCCCGTAAATATTCAGCCAAGTTTCAAAACAGGTTGTATAGAACAAATTGATGTCACAATTTCCTACGCACAACCTTAGATAGTGACGCAGCTCGCTGATCATAAACATACGAAAAAAGATTTCTTAGTAACACTGAACTAATACCTACATAAGCCACTGAACCGATTTTGATGAATTTTAGTAAAAGTGAACTTGATGTGTATCCTAAGCCGTCGCAGACGAAATCGCAAGTTTAAAGCCATCTCCGCATTACAGCATGACAAAAGAGCCGCCCTTCGATCACCTACCTATTGAAATAAACAAGGTGTGATAACCAAATTATTAAAATACACATTATCTATTCTTACTTACATGTAATTATGTAATATGGCTTGTCCATACATTTTAATAACTACAAAATTTACGAGCTGTGTAACGCAAAGACCCTAAACCCACTTTAGACCCTAAAGTGCCCTTTGCCTAAAGTTATTAAATATCTAAATTTTAGACATTTAATACTAATTCTCCTTCTGTTATTGAACAATATTTTCTTGCAATCATACAATCCTAAAATTGCGCAGAAAATAAGAAAAATTAATTTAAATAGCAATATAGTAGGTACCGTTCGATTTCCATTCGATTATTGTTCATCATTACAATCTTTACGATCCTATAACAACGGAATTAAACCTATAAACATTTTAATCTTCTTTTATTGAACCATTTTACAATCGGATATGTATTCCTACATTCTTATACTTTTATTTAAGATCTCTGTTTCATTAAGCAGTAATTTTGAAGGGAAAGTCGTCGGTGGGCAGTATGCAACAATAAAAAATTTTCCTCATGTAGCTTTTTTAGAAATAGGTGTGGAAGGAGGTAAATTTATTTGTGGTTCGTCTGTGTTGAATCAGCTAATGTTGGTGACTGCTGCACACTGTTTTGAAATGATAAACGAACACAGCAACGTAGGCGTATATGCGGGACATCATGACATTTTTCAGGTAATAATTAATCAGTTATACCTAATTGAGATGCTGGAAAGCAAGACAATCTAAAAACCGCTATCTAACAAATTTATTATTTTATTATTAAGGAATTTAAGCAGTACTAAGTACAAATAAGGAAAAAATTATATATTACTAGTGGACTCCGCGAACTTCGTATCGCGTCAAAGTTCCGAATAATAAAGTGTCACCTATAACGTCATTCCATAGAAAATGTAAGAGGAAAATGTTTTTCTTTTATTTTATATTTTCGAAAATTTTCCAAATTTTTCTCTCCGTAAGAACCATCCTTGTACTTCAAGGAATATTATAAAAAAAGAATTGGCCAAATTGGTCCAGGCGTTGTTGAGTTATGCGCTTACCAACACATTTTGCGATTCATTTTTATATTATGGATTATTGAGATACTCTTGAGGTGTGGTGACTGGGACTTCAGTCGTGTAAACTATCCTACGATAACTCTACACTTTTCGGAATAAAAAGCCTATTTACAATTCCAGAATTATTATTAATCTCTATGCCGATTGCATCCACAGTTTATACCTAGATCCACTTACACTTTTGAACCAATGTTTGAACAGCAAATTTAGTAGGCAATTGGTTATGGGGACGATAAAGAACAAATTTTTGATGTTAAGGTTCATATCTACTGACGGTACCTATACAACGTGTAATTATTCACTTAGCATAATATCTGCTTGACCCGTTATTACTTTAAAACTTAAAGTATCAAAAATATTAGGTACCTACTATCTAATTTATTCGTGTGTTTTTTTAAGTTAGCATTTAATTTTGTTGAATCTAACAGGTTATATTATTTGCTAATGAAAACCCATATTGTTATTAATTTTGTCCAGTCGTTAGAGATTCGCCGGAATAAATAGGTACGATTATATACAAAAAACCTAAACATCGCTTTTGTTATTTTGCAGTGCGTTTAACGCAGATGTTTAGCCTAGACAGTTTAGGCTTCAAATCCTGATAGAACATTAGGTATTACAACGTAAAATTATTATTGTGCAAAAATATTAGTGGGTTTTTTTCATTTAATTAATTAATTTTATTTCAGGTAAAATTAGTAAGACCAGCTAAAAGAGTGTATCGTCATAAGTCTTATAACCCGCACACGATAGTAAATGACATTGCTTTAGTGAAACTGAAACGTGAATTACCTTTGGGAGAGTTTATTAAGCGAGTGATTTTACGACCGACTAGTCCCAAGCAAAACGGGGAAGGGTTATTAGCTGGTTGGGGAGCTATTGATGTAAGTATATACTAAGGTAAGATGCTAATTTTAGTATACGGGCTTGTTTTATCAATCTTAATTCTAAAGATATATACGCCTGGAGCATATATACAGGCATAATTGTAGAAAGGTTAATTGGTACAAATTATAACTACAGGCGAAATATTCATCAATCATATTCAAACATTCTTAACCAATTGACCCTTTAATCAACAATAGATTTTTATTACTTATTTACACAAAACGAAATGAACTCAAGTAATACTTTTACGTTCTTTTTATTCCTTAAAAAGAGTTAAAATTAATGGACCCCTACAATTTACGCTTTTCTAACTTTTCTTTCTTGGATTATTATTTATGCCAGATATGCTGTATTCAAGTTGACTACACGACAAGGTCAACTTGACGTGTCTATCTTGACTGTCGTGGTTTATGGTCTTCAATTTTTAAAAAATAAATGCTTTTTTTTTTGAACTATTGACACAATTGATTTAACATGTCTTCTATAAATATTCAGTTCAATTTATTAGTAAAATAAAGCCTAACATTCAGGTCTACGCATTTATTTACATCATTGACTGTTGAAACTAAACGATTTCGAAACGAAACGGATCTATTTCGATTTATAAAACCATTTTTTTTTAAGCTGAGGATGAAAATCAGTTCATCTATTAATGAAATGTTCTTATTAATAACCATGTCGGGTTTTTTAAAAATAATAATAATAATCTTCAACTTCCTTACCAGGCTAGCCTATAAAAGATCGCGTTAGAGATAAGGCGACACTTCTAAATTTTTTCTTTCTTATGCAAGTACATAGGTACTGTATAATGTATGTTAATAAAACCATAATATATAAATTATTTAATTACCGTAATGGATCTTAACTATTTCAACATCGTCATTTTCGACTGGGATTTACCTGTGCCTTTGCGATACTGTTTGATGTAAATAGATTATAGAGGTCTTAACTACTAAATACATCCTTTCCAGGCTCTGATGAGTCAATATGATTACAAGCTAAAGAGTGTCCCGCAAAAACTTAGATCTAAAGGTGCCTGTTCTAAGATTGGTACTTTACATCAAGGAATGATTTGCGCTGGAAGCTTTAATCCGAATCAGTCAAGACCGTCTAAGTAATTATAATTTATTTATTTATTAACACTTCGTTGCAATAAACAATAGGATACAGATAATAACTTAAGCTAAATGGAGTGCAACGGGCGGCCTTATCGCTAATCAGCGATCTCTTCCAGGCAACTCAACAAGGAAAATAAAAAAGTAATGAAGGGAGAGTGCGTGAAGTGCGAAAACTACTAAATCCTTAACAATAACAAATATGGTTCAAACTAAAATCTAAGCGGTATCATAATTAATACTTGTAGAAAGATTGATATTGACAGCGCTAATTTTCACAAGTAAAGTATCTTTATGTTAAAGCAAGTACATAATGTGTGAACTAGTAAATATTAGCAACACCAGTACTTAATTTTGTTGTAATTTAAATTAGATTTTAAAAAAGTGATTCAAATCGGATCAGAAATTCAATTAGAGCACCAACTCATAAATTCATAGCTTTATCATTTTGTAAAAAAATGTTTTCTTTCAGAGGAGATTCTGGTAGTGGATTGGTAAGCAAAGATCACCAAATAGTTGGTTTAGTGTCACATTTAGTGACTGCATTTCCAGCCATTATTGTTTACACAAATGTATCTCACTATTATTCTTGGATACATGAAAAGGCAGAAAAAATATTATGTCCAATTGATTGAAATAAGTATAAGAACGCTGTTTCTTTTAACTAAAAATTCATATAAATTATACATTTAAAAAGATATAAAAAAGAAAGATAGATGAAGTCTTCAATGTATTACCTAATCTAAATTTTATATGTTGTTTATTATATTATTTTATCTTTATGGGCATTTTACTATAAAACTAATAAAATTCAAATGTTCCTAATATAAATATGTATATTATTTTTTACTTTCACCAAAACAATACGAGATTTTATCACATCATGTTTAATCACTTGTTGCTGTAGCTCCTGGAGTACCAGATTCATTTTCCATTGCATGTGATGGGGGATGTTCTAAAACATTGTCTATTAGTCCAAAGCTCTTTGCTTCAACGGGTGACATAAAATAATCACGTTCCATAGATGACTGCACTCTATCTATTAGCAAACCAGTATGGCGTACATACAGACCATTTATTTGAGCTTTTAGCTTTAAAATCTCTTCAGCTTGTATTTGAATATCAGTGGCCTGGCCTCTTACACCACCTGAAGGTTGATGAATCATAATCCTAGAATTAGGTAACGCATGGCGCATGCCTGGAGCTCCGGCAGCCAGAAGCAGTGATGCCATACTACAAGCTTGGCCAACACACCAAGTAGCAACTGGTGGAGTTATATACTGCATTGTATCATATATACCAAGACCAGCAGTTACATTACCTCCCGGAGAATTAATATATAAATGTACAGGCTTTTTGCTAGATTCCGATTGCAAAAACAAAAGTTGAGCAACAACCAAGGAACTTATTTCATCATTAATAGGTCCCATTAGGCATATGATTCGTTCACGAAGAAGCCTAGAATAAATATCGTACGCACGTTCACCTCTTCCGGTCTGTTCCACCACAATAGGGATCATACCCAATCTTACAGGTTCACTTGTGCTCAAGGCTCGTTGTAATCCATTACTACACAATGTATCCCGTAAAGATATAGCCTTAAAAGCTTGACGTGCGAATTTTAACGCCATTTTATCTAGATTTATTTTAGTAAATCGTAAATGCAAATCTCAACCTCTATATACAATACATATATTATAATAAATTTTGTTTCATGCTGCAAATGAATTTATTTTCACTTTAATATGAATAAGAATCGAAAGTGTGGATTTTACAAAAATCTTTCAATAATTTGTGAAGTTACAGAAATTTTACCAATATTAATTGCCTAATAAATTATTTATATAAGAAAGTAGGTAGATACACATAGATGATGGAACTACATGTATTTTTCACTTTTTTTGAGTGTTGTCATTTGTCAGTGATCAAACTTTCCACCAAGAGTATATTAATATAGCGCTTTCCAAGATTCATAGATTATTGCTTTCCACTTAAATTTAAAGCAATGTCGTGTTTTGAAAACTTGACAGTGACAACTGCTAGAATAAAAAATAGAAACAGTGTGACCTTATGCGGCAGGTTCCTGTTCGCTGCAAATGCTGCAATGCTGTTGACTCATTTGGAAGATGAGTGATTTTTTATTTATTTGTATGTGTAAACAATCTAATGAGACATGAATAAGTTACGTGTGTCATGAGATTGAATTAAATAGTTTATCAGCTATCTATTTTATTCAATCTGTTGTGATAGTTTCTTCCAAATAACATGGCATCTTAAATAAAAGGAAGACCTTTAATTTTAACATTTACAATTTCAGCAAAATTAATATTTAGATTTTTCTTTGACTTCGTCTTGCTTCTAACAACTAATTTAAAAGTATTTAATTGTATAGCACGTTAACATAACGGTCGTGGAAAATTACCGACGACAGTTGAAGCTGGCCCATGTACTTCCTTTGGTGAGCGTCCCCCTCGCCAACGCTTCGCCTCGCCCGATATCGCGAGTAGCTAGTACTTAGTAGTCGTCCTTCTAGAGCCTTTCAATAAAGTCATGCGCCTCTGCGCTTCGGTTCGTTCTTAACACACGACTCGGGCTCGGACGCCGGCTGATACCGTTAATATTGTTAATTTACCTCTTAGACACTTATTGATTGTTGAATACCACTATAGAGCTATTAACCGAGTGTCATAGTATTATTTTAATACCAGCTTCTCTCCCTGGTTATAATTGTTAGTATTTCTGTAAACCCATATTCAGGATAAAATTATTTAGGTATGTGGTTGACTTGGCCTTTGAGTCTTGCAAGAGCATACAATTTACAGTATATCGGTAAAGAATGGATAACCTCTGAAAGGCTAAAAGTAAAGTAACTAGATTTTAACTGTTTAATTGTTACCAAAAGAAGATTATTTTTAGTTCGATAAGCTTTTAATTAAAGAGATCTTTAAAATGTTACCTATATTTCCGGTGTTTTATTGAAAATTCTGAGATAATATTACGAGATTTTTTTGCAGGCCGCAATCCTGAGAAAAGTCGAAAAATCCTGTAATCTCAGGACTAATCCGGAGATATGGTAACTCTAGCCGCACAGGCATAGACAAATCGACCGTGCAGCATGTTAGAAAATCAGATTCCATAGCGGCCTTCACACGTGCAGTTTGGAATGGCGTTTCTGGAACTGCGCACCAATCTGCGGATAAGTCTGTGCAGACTAGACCGCGCGCTGATCTGTGCTTCTACTTTATGCTTTAATTCGCTTTCCTGCAGATAAAACTGTACGTATAAATGCTTTTCGAGAGTTTGGATCGCAGTTTGGAATGGCGCGTGGAATGTCAACCAATTTTAAAAGTTTTAACCAGTAGAGTAGAATGCATACACGCCTAGTGATCGTGTTAGCTGGATTTGTGGTTGCTTTTAATAATCTAAAAAGGAGACGTGCATGGGTGAGAAATATAGACGAAAATTTGGACATTTACCCATGTTAACCCTTTACCGCATGTCGTGGCAAATTTGGAACACTTTGAAATCTAGTTGAAATATCCAACTTGTGACATCTATATGCCGTGATAAGAAGTATAAGTTTTGCCTAGTGTGTACCCGAACGTTAAATGGCAGTAACAACCATTGATGTTGTCTATGTTTATATATTTCATTGTCCGATGTCCACCAACGGCTATTCCGTGCAGAGTGTTTAGTTCTGTTTTTTCCATCACCAGTTTTTACGATTTTGTAGGCGAATATAAATATAATTTATGTTTATTGAGAAAGAAGAATGGATTCAAGAAGATTTTACGGCATAACGCGTGAGTAAAATTACCTGCTTCCTAGTAAAAATAACTAACAAACTTTGTTCCTAAATTGGAACACTATACAGTAATGGTAATATGGACCGCACAAATATGGAACATTATGATGTAAGAGTTATATTAACCGTTGGTCAAATATGGAACTATATGCACATGGTACCTCATAAGAACAATAAAATAAAACAATTATAATATTACTCTTCCAGTGGTTTTAGACTGATTTACGTTTGTGGCATGTGTGGGTAGGTTTATTTCATGACGCTTTTTTATTTTACAGGTAATAAAACAAACAACGGTGTTTTGGCATTTTCTGAAGACTCCGATACCACCACGCGTAGAAGAGGGAGGCCCGTTTTTGACCAAATCATAGAAAACGTTAAAAAACCAAAATGAAGGCGCTTGGAACTGCCACCTCGGGAAGTGGCTGAAGACGGGATTGGTCATTGGCCTTGTTGGGAAAATGATCGGCAGCGTTGCAAAAACTGTGGCCAAAAGTCACATGTATGCTGCACTAAATGTGCGTGCTACTTTTGTTTCAACAAAGACCGCAACTGTTTCAATAGTTTTCATGCTACCACAAATTAATAAATGGTTTATTGTTTAATTAAGTTGTGATTATTCATAATTATACTTGCGCAGGTTAATAAAAAATCGATATTTTAAAAATACTTATGCTGTTTGCTTTATATCTATCGATAGATCGACATTATACGACATATCACGCATAAACTCCGGGTTATTATATATATGTATATATATTACAATTTTATATATTACCTACCTCAATTACCTTATCGCATACTGTTCCAAATACGGACACAAGTATGATGCAACCATGATAGCATGATGTTCCAAATATGGCACAAGGAGTTTTTCTCGATTTTTCTCGAATTTCCATGTGTTATAATTTTTTAAATATTTATTTTACATATGCTAAGTAGTAATACATATCCTAAATTAATTTAAAGGAATTCTAAAAATCCATGCGGTAAAGGGTTAAAAGAAATACGAGAAAACTATCCAGAAGATTTTAAAAATTGCCTAAGGATGGACGGCGACAATTTTGATTGCTTATTGGAACTAATCCGTCACAGAATTATTAAACTTGAGAGGTGTCAAGGGACACCCGGATGGAACGAAGTTCTTTTCGATTAATTAGTGAAGGAATTGTAATAAAATTTTATTTCTTTTAAGTTATAATAATATTTTTTTTTATTACTAACAAATATAATGTGGTAACTGAAGTAGGAAACATATGTTTGGGATTCTATTTTATTTAAATATCTTGAAAAAAACTGCATCGATGGTAGTATTGTTAGGAATTGGTTGTGTCGGCTGTTGTCGTGAGCAATCAGTTCGGGTTTTACGATGCGAGCGGTAGCCGGTATGATTCGAAGGCCGTACTACTGTGTTAGGAGCGAGTTATGACTCATAGCGATTTAAATAACAAGCTTGGTTGCAGGCAGTCAGTCATTCTGCGATCACTATTCATTCTAACTTCTACATTTGTTCTTGAAAGGAAACAGTCAATAGTGGTTCTTAGAAGGGGAAACCCTGTCCTATTGAGTAGAGGTTGTGAATTTAAGTTAATGTGAGAGTTATCGGGTGAAGTGTATTTATATTTGGTGAGGTTTCCATTATTATTTCTTTAGAGGAGAACTCAGTGTGTTGTGAGCTGGAGTTCGCGGTGGGGCAGCGAGGCTGGGGCTCCCCACACCCTTTTCAGGATTATATAAAATCCTACATAGCTATTTCTTATATAACGAAGTGAGATTGACATCGTTTAAATCTCTAAATTCCTTTATATCTTATACAGTGAAACTTGGTTAAGGGAGACATCAAGGGACCTGCACTGTCGTTTCACTTATAGAGGTATTCCACTTACCCAGTGTCTCAGATATACAGGTATACTTCTTTTCTGTAATAAATTTTGAAATTGTTGATGATGCCTTAATCCATTGGCTGCAATTTAGTTGTCGTATTCGCAGGCAGATACACGAGTTTAATGTGGCTTAGCTCGGGCATATTATTGTGAGCAGTACAATTGTCCACAAACATTAAAATTTTTCGCTTCTGGGCTTTCATTTCTTGGTTTAAATTCTTCAACCAATCAGAAAAAATAATGGATGTCATCCATGCCTTTTTATTATTTTGGTAATTCACAGGCAAAGTTTTAACACCTTTGAAACATCGCGGAGACTTGGATTTTCCGATTAATAGAATAGGCAACTTTTCAGTTCCTGACATGTTAGCACCTAGAAGTATTGTAATGCGCTCTTTACTGAGTTTCCCGCCATGACAAGTTTCACCTTTTAAGGTAAAAGTTTTATCGGGTAGACACTGGTAAAATAAACCCGTTTCGTCTGCGTTAAAAATATGATCAGCAGAATAATTGCGTAATAGAAGTGGTAGGTCTTCAATCCATTGGCTACATTTGTTAACATCAACAGCGTTACTTTCTCCACAAATTGCTTTGAAAACTATACCGTTTCTTTTCTTAAACCCTTCCATCCAACCATTGCTGCTACAAAAATTATGAATATCGAGCCTTCGCGCGAAATCTTGTGCCTTTTCTTTAATCATCGGTCCACTTACCGGAACGTTTTTGTTACGAAGTTGCTTGACCCATGTTAGCAAACACTGTTCAAGTTCAGGATATTCTGATAAACGTACACGTTTTAGTTTTCCTTGTCCTTCAGAACATTGTGATTCAATTTTATATTTAGTAGATTTTGGCACATTAAATTCGGCACAAACTTCTTCGCGTGTCTTCCCACTTTCATACACGGATATTAACTTCAGTTTTTCACGTAATGATAACGATTGTAGCTTTCGTTTTGGCATTTTTCAAATAAACATCTGTATGATAGTAAAGCGAAACTAAAACTGAAGGTAATTGAAGCTCAAAATTTGTACTTACGTACTTGAAATTATGTGTGGAATTTGTGGGTAGAATAAGAATGAGTAAACAAACAATGTTATCTCAGTTACAGAGGTTTATGCATATAAAATTTACTCGCTGTCTCAGTTATAGAGGTAACTATGATGATAAATCGAAAGAACAAATCCCAGATATAGAGGCTTACCTCATCCCACTAACAGAGGTAATTCAGTGCCAAAGTGTTGGGACCTCAGCATGAGTTCCAGTTATGGAGGTTTCTCACTTATCCAGGTCCCACTTAACCGAGTTTCACTGTAGTATTATATTTTGTTGTTAATTCTGCTTGATTATTGTTTATTCTTACACGCTCCAAACTGCCACTTTGAAATAATTGTCATCCACACGAGGCACCTGCAAAAAACTAGAAAGACGTGCGTACGCACCGATGCGCTGCATCCACAGACAATACTACTTACATATTATTAATTCATACGACGCTATGCCGAAACCTCAATATTCTCAAAAATTTAGGGATTCTTGGCTTCAAGATCCCAATGTAAAAAAAATGGCTTCAAACGAGCAGCGAAACAGAATGAAGTGAAGTAACTTTTTTGAAATTAATTCTAAAATTCGCTGCGGTATGCAGTTAATGGGAAAGTGCTGCAACAATTATGAAATTCCTTTAAATATTATAAAACAAATTGGGACGAAGGAGTCATATCAGTCTGATAACAGTGAGGCTGAAAATGAAAATGCAGATTCATCTGAAGACGATTTATTAATTAATATAATATCCTAAACAACTTGATTTTTTTCATTAGGTACTAAAAGTAAAAAAATATAATAACTACAATAAGATTTTTAATAATAAAACAATATGTATTTTTACTTTTCTTTTTTTTTGCTTTAATCATATTCATACATCTTAGTGGAAATTTTAGCGGTTTTCAGAGGGGGACAACTTTTTGTTAGTGATTTGAGGAGCCTTAGATTCAACTTAGAGTTAAATTTTGTCGTAAGATGTTAGAAAAGATGAACGAAGATCCGCAGTTCTCCAATAAAATTCTGTGGAGTGATGAATCTACTTTGAAGAGGGACGGCTACATGAATTTACACAATCTACATAGCTGGCAGCTTGAAAATCCAATCGCCTATCGAGAAGGGAGGTCGCAATACCAGTTTAAAATTAATTATTGGACTGGGATTATTAATAGCAAAATTATAGGCCCTTTTGTACTCCCAGGTAACTTAACAGGAGAAAGTTATCTAAATTCAAGAAAAGAGCGTACCTCTTTTTAAAAGGTCGGCAACGCACCCGTGGCCCATCAGGCGTTGAGGGTGTCCATGGGCGGTGGATTGCTTCTCGTAAGTGAGCCTCCTGCTCGTTCTTCCCTATCTTATAAAAAAAAAATTCTTCAAAATGACTTACCCAATTTATTGGTACACGTGCCCGAAGAGGTTCGAGAAACATATTTGCTTCAAAATGATGGCTGTCGCAGTACGTGCATACATGAACGAAACCTACACTAACAGGTGGATAGGCCGCCTGTGTCCTATTCTATGGCCCCAAAGAACCCTGGATCTAAACCCTTTAGACTTTTTTTACTGGGGGTGTCTCAAGGAAGAGTTTTACGGGCAGCCAGTAACATCATTAGAAGATCTAAGAGCCCGTGTTCAAGCCGCTGCAAACAAAATCAATGATCGACGATCGAATGTAGGGCCTGTATCAGGATGACAATTCGAACAGTTGCTCTAAATTATTGTAATGTGTATGCAATAAATATCAATTAAAAATAATATTTTTTCGTATTAAATAATTATCCTATTTTACACATTAATACCAATAGTTCAATATTTTTTCATTACAATAACAACGTATTACATCTTTTTAGAAACATTCATTCATCATTAAACCAGGAATATTTTGAAATGATTGGCCACTATTGCTTTCAAAAATTTTTTTTACACCAGAGCTGTTCTAAGTTTCACATAAAAAATATTTCTTCAGAAATTTTACATTGCTGCTTTCCAAGAAATGGGTAACGGGTAAAAAATCACATTGTTTTAAACAAAATATATTGATGTATAATTATATTTTCTCATGGCTACAATAATACATGGCTTGATACGTTAAAAAAATTTAAAAATGTGGTAAAGCACAATACAGTACAATGTCACTAATCCGGCATTATTAAAAACTAGAAGATGTCGGATTATTTGTGTGCTTGGATGCCAGAATGTTAACATAAATAATTAGGCAGATTGGTAAGTATGCACGAGCATTCCATGCATGGGGCAGACATATATCCATATCTTACTGATCATTTTCTTTACAGACAAGTAGGTGATCAACTTTCTGTGCCTACTTTGAAACATCCATTGGTTTCCCCAAGATCCAAACTCAGGACCTACGGCGCAACACGCAGACGCATAAAGAACTTAGCCACGGAGGCGAAGCATCAGTACCACATAACAAACTATAAATTTTTGTTTAATGACCTATGACTGGGTGCCGTGCCGAAGGGTTTATTGGATGTCCTACAATTGTGAAGTGCCAGAGTAGTGATACTACTATACTTATTTTGGTAGTCTTCGTCTCAACTTCATCAATGCTTCTTGTCTCTTCTTTTCGATTATTGATTTAATGTTTACAGAATCATCTGTTACTTTATCATTAGATTTTGTATCTGTAGTGATATTGGAATTGGATTTATCATCTGATAATGCTTTAGCAGTTGTAGTAGCTATTCTTGGTTGGAAAAAAGATTTCTTTATTGGCTTGACTCCTACTGTCCCTTGAGTTTGAGTGCTGGCTAAATCTGAGGATTGTTGTGATGCTGTAAATGGTAGAAGTCTTTTGGCCAATAGTTTTTCCCTAGCATGCTGATGCTTTTTCTTTATTTCATCTGGAGTACATTGTATCGGCGAATCACCTGGAACTGAACAGTTATTATTAGACATACAGTATACACATAAGCTAAAAGGCTACATAATATATAATACACATCCACATCTATGGTTGGGAGGTTCATGTGTTTGACATAAAAATGTGTCTGTCACATGCAGTAAAGATTTCACTTTTTATACTGCTACAGGTCAAATTATGAAAATAACACAGTAACTAAACTTTAAATTGTACTTATTTTGTGTAATATAAGGTCTTACCAATGATTTTATTGTCACTTTTGTTAAAAGGCATTGAACTGTATCTACCAAGAGCTGTACTACTAGTAGATGGTTGATTAAGATGCTTGCACGATGGGGACTCTGGCATAGAATTGTGTCGAGTAAATGTAGTTTTAAAAGAATTACTTTCATCTAATACATCTTGAAATACCCAATTTGAATCATTTGTACTTGCTTTTTTGATATCCTTAATAGGCATCTGAGATAATCTTTCTAATGCACTGTCATTTAATCCTCCAAGCAAATTATCAAAAGAATCATTGTTAAATCTTGAAGAAATACATTTTTTAGCCTTATTCAAATAAGGTGATTTTAATTTTACACTACTTATGATTGTATCCATAGAATCTTGGTCGATTGTTGAATTTATATAGATTTGTTTATCAGGTACTTCAAAGCATGTCATTTTTGGTGCTAAATCATAATTGATGTTTTCTTCAACAGCCTGGCTGGCTTTTAAAAGACACTCATTCATTGAATCATCTGATTCCAAACCATTTTCAGGTTCTGGTTTTTTGAATTTGGAGCTTAATACATTCTTCCTAAGGCACCGGTTATTCGTTTTTAAACCACTTTTAAGAGAGCTTTCACTTGTATCACTAAATATATCTTCTTCACTACATGAAGGTGGTTTATCTATGTTTGTTTCAGAATTCCTCCCTATTAATTCATGTAAATTTTGGTTTAATTCAACAAGATCTTGAAGCAATTCCATCCTTTTTTGTGTTTGTCTGACTGGTCTTCTTTTAGCTAATGGTTTTTCTATTAACTTTGTCATTTTTCTTGATTTTCTCCTAAGAGGTGTTGTGTTTTTAGATCGAGATATGCCTTTATCAGATTTAGGAGTGTAATAATTCCAAACAACATCTGTTTCTCCCTCTGCTCCATCTTGAGTGCATAGAAAAGGCACTGGACTTCCAGCATCTGAATCATATATTGAGTCACTATCTCTTGATGGTGAATCCACTCTATGTTCCGGTGTAGAACATGCTATAACTAATAAAATAAGATGTTAAAGATAATATTTCATGGTTATTGCAAATGTGAAGAAGTTGTAACAAATTATTTTACCTTTTTTTTTATTTTTAGCGACCATATCATTAGTGGTAAATTTCCTTTTGCTCATAGATCTTATAACATGAACAAAACAATTCAGTTTATAATTTATTAAACTAAGCTATGTAAGTAGGTACATATACTACATTACAACAGTAGGTTTGTTTATTATTCAATTAATTTTGGAAAAGAATGAGAAAATTTCACTGCTAAATCAATGAATGTGAATGATCTGAAGGGGATACATACAGATATGAGTTTTAAAAGCAATTATGTAGGTATTATAATAATTCTACTGATTTATTGCAAAATGCAAATCGCAACTACGAATTAAAACTTAAATAGGTAGCAAAGATATTAATTATTAATGAATACTGATTATTGAACAATTGAACATAACCTTAGTCAATAATCGGTATAGGTACTAGGAGTAGGTAGGTACTAGGTACTACTAGCGATGGGCGACTCGAGTTATCTAACTCGGGTAACCCGAGTCAAAATATCTGCAAAATCTGCTGAAGTTTGTAACTTTGTTTGAACTTACAATGTTGATCTTTTGTGGTTAGTTACTTAAGACTGAAATTAAGAAATTACTGCCGTTATACATAGTCATAAAACTACCTACTTCCCGAGATAGCATAGTCTGAAAGCCACTTAAGGCAGACTGTATCAAGTCAACTCGAGTTGGTAACCAAGTCAACTCGAGTTATCAAAAAGCCGACTCGGCCCATCGCTAGGTACTACTGAAACACTTACTTTCACAGAGTAGGTACCATTTAGTATGCTGACAAGACGAATGCAGATTGCAAATTCTACTTTCTACTGCTTTAATTGGGTTGGTAACTGTCAAAATGGCGCTAATATAGCTAGAATCAAAACAGGTCCTAATCAAAAATAATTTTTACTATTAATGACGCACTGCACTGTATGTAAATGTTCAGAAATTGGAGTATATTATTTTCCTAAAAATAAAAAATCCATAGACTGGAAAAAAAGCCATCCGCCGCCAAAATTTTATTCCAACAAAATTTGTTTTTAATGTGGAACAATATATGGAAAGTGATTATGAAATTAATATTAAATTATTTATTAACAGAACAGAAATAATAAATTATTTAAGTTCTAGTCGTTGAAAACTCAAATAAATATCTCAAGAATTGCGCTGTATCAATCTTTCCATGGAATAAACGAGTTTCAGGAAAAGTGAAGCTTAGAAAGAATTAGAAAAATAAGATAAGAACTTAAAATCTCGCAATGTGCCTAATGTTAAAATGAAGTATGAAAAGTCAATCATAATTGAAATTAAAATACTTGCTTGACATTCGAACGTCGAAGTAGAGTCATCACTCACACTCATCAAGTCATCTCAATCATTATTCATTAGTCGCAGTCTTGCTGTCTACGTCAAAGTTTGAACGTCAGTTTATTGTGGTTGGATCATAAAGTTGGACGTGTTGGTATCCATTTTTTGTCGGGATGTGTTAGAAGAAATAACTTTTTCGGTGATTAAGTGTACGAAACTTGTGTAAAATGCTGGCTGACGGTGAAATAGTTGGGGATGGTTCCTGGAACCTCACCATTTACGTAACGGATATGAATGAGAAACGTACAATGGTTGTAAAGGGTGACATGCATATCGGCGGGGTTATGCTAAAATTAACGGAGAGTTTCGGTAAGCAAAGCATTACTCATCTACTGAAATATTTTAGAGTTGAGATCGTTTTAGAGTTGTTTTGTTCCTGTTACATTGTTTTATGATATTGGTTGCATTATTACTTTTAATTCATAAATATTAATAATTATTGATGCTTGACCTAAGTTATATAGGTGTTATGTATTTATCTAGGTAAGTTAGTTGATTAAATCATATATTCTTAAATAAGTTATGTGTGTGGAGTTATCTATGATATTCCATTATAAACAGAAATAAAATTACCGTTGCCCAAGTAACATAACAAAATTAAGTTGAAGTAAACAAACTAATGTTGCATACATTAGTTATGTTATAATGCAGATTCAAGTTTAATCTTAGAGAATTATAAAAAATCGGAAAAGTAAAATTTTTCTCCTTAGAATTTTGAGAAAAAGGCAATGAGCTGGTTATAGCAATAAGGAAATCATTAAATAGGTATTTTTAAATTTGTGCTTGTTAATTCCTATTGTTAAGTCCTATTGGTCATAGTGGAATGTTTATAGCCTAAAATTTGGTTAAATAATAAGTTAAATTTTGGTAAGAAATACCCTTTAGTCATAAAAGCAACACCAATACCTAATTTACGAGAGCTGCTGTGTGATAGGGTTGCGAGATGCACATACACAGGAACGTGTCCTTCACACACAGTATTTTTCTCCAATTAAGTTTTTTAAAATCACAGATGAACTACCAATGGTCACATGATAATAATTGCCTCAGATAAGATATGTGTGTGATCATGCATAGATTATAATGTTTATTGGATGATTACCACTTGATTATCATGAGTGCCATTATACACCTTTTTAGTTGCTTAACTAGTTTTCCTATTTTTTACATAGAAACAATTAATCAATATAATCACAATCTGACAATATTAATCTCAGATATGTATGCGTTCATCTTTAAGCGAAAATCTATTCTAGTTTTATGGTACCAGCAATGGAAATCAGATATAATTCTTTATGTAGGTTGGCAGCAAATTTGAAAATTTGCTACTTTTATAGCTATATCATCTACTAGAGATCCACTCATTGCATAATATGCCTTTAAATATCGAAGGTATTTTGCTTGGATATACAGAGAATGTGCACTTCTATGTATTGTGGTAACTAGTTTACATACTGTAGAATGATGCTCTGCATCTCTTAAAAAGCAAGTCTATATTTATTTAAGTGATACGATGATTTAACATTGAAATATGCATACTAATTTAAAATGGCTAAATTGAAACACAAATACATCTGAGGTGATCAAGATAAGTGAAGATGTTCATAGAAGTTCTCCAATAGTTCACGATCTACACGTTATCATAGTAGGTAAAAACTAGTTTTACAAACTAAACCGAACACATGTCCCTATATTAATCAAATTGATATACTATATTTAGCCAACCTGAAGACAGATTTTAGCATTATTTACTTAGTCTTAGGTCTTTGCTAGCCTATCATAGTAAAAATTAGGTAAAAATAGATAAAATATGACATCTTGTGTACTAATAGTACTATAAATAAAAACTGAATTTCTAATAATTGTACAAGAAGCAAGTAAATTTCACAGTTTTGGCCCCTGATAAGATAAACTTGATTTCTTATTATATAATATTATTATCAGTAATTCATATAAAAGATTTTTTATTTAGGTTCAGCAAGTAGCTTCCTCTAGTTCAAATGAACACCAATAGTAGTCTTGTAAGTTATCACCCTTAGTCTAAAAACTTAAATATTCATTTAAATGTGTAATATTCATAAAAAATGTCAAAAAAAACACACTCACTTTTCCAACAATAAAAAATAAATAATAACCTATGCTGAGAAAATACATTTACTCCTCCTATATTAGTTATTGGCCATTCATGAACTACAAACTAAGAGATGAAATGGGACTCTTATTAGATTTCTTAATTATTTATTAATGTACAAGTTGAAAGAATTACAAATGTCAGTAAAGTGACTGACACTTAGAATTATGACATAGAATTATATGATTATAATATTTGCCCTTTCTTATGATAAATGGTACGAGAAGCTATATCGAGTATATTTCCGGCGCCTCCTCCCCGCCGACTATAGATAACTTTATCACCCGCTTATTGTTCCTCTATGCTGATGAGGTACTTGACCATATAGTTATTTATACGGGTCGATGACTTAGCTAAAATAAGCATATCTAGAAAGTTGGCTGAAGAGAGTAAGCATTTATGTAATTCTCCTAAACCTGCTAACTTTTCTACCTTATAGGTTACTCAGAGTAATGTCCTTTATGTTACATATTAAATTGCTAAGTTACACTTATCTCGGCTTTTTTCATGACAGAAGGAATAGTGCTTACGCTATAGTAAAATGAATGCAGTAGTATTGTTAGTATACGATACGAAAAATATTGTCTAAAACATTTGCGATATTTAACGACACTCGGGACTAGTATGTCACTACGTCAAAGGCCGCTTTATTGCACATCAATTAACGGCTAGCCACTGTCCTGACAATGAAAAATTCCAAGATTAATAAATACTTTCGTGCTGATTTTAGCGAAAAAGTGCATATCAGCAGTTAAAGAAATTTATATAATATGGTGAAAAAAGGTAATAATTTAATTTAATTTATTATGTGCTGATACATAAATTGTTTGTAATGAAAGTTATCTGTCAATTATTATTATCGAGCGATATAAAGAATTCGCACAATGCCTTATATATACCACCATTATTTCACCAAAGTCAGTGAACTTAAAGTATGTAAACGTCTTCAAATCTCAGTCTTAGAGATGTATATATTAGAACTGATAAATTTTATTTACCGGAACATTGTAGTACAATTATTGTCAACACCGCGTTGCGACGTGGAAGCATTGACCATCTAGGGCTGCTTGCCGGACACTAACGGGACTGCATTCCGCCCCTTTCCCTTCGCCTTACCGGCTAATTGCTTCTTATGCACAAATCTCTAACCATTTTGGTCTCACTCGTTACCCAGCCCTGTGGAGTATGGACTGTAGGTAGGTAGTTAGGTACAATACGTTCAATGGACGCGAAACCGCTAGATAATTTTTTTTTTGAATTTTTTGTAATTTACGCTACAATATAGATCAATCTAATTATTTTTACGAGACACTGTCTTTGATGCAGTGTGCAATTTATTTCTTTTTGCGTTTTTCACCAGTAATAGGTATGTTTCTGCATTTGATTTAATCATTTAATGTCATTTTTAAGGACATCATACTGTGTCAAACATACCTTGAAGCACTGAGCTAGTAAATTTGTGTAAGTGTAAAACGTGTGAATGTATGTGTGTGAAGTAAGAATTCACTGCGGCGATTCTGTTCTTGCGATTACAAAATTATAATTGCACCACTTTATATCCCGTGTTGCAATCGTAATTATATGCTGATGGTGACCAGTGTTTAGTAACCAGACACCAGTGGTTATTATTAAAGATAATTGTCCCGTTCGACATAATTTACCTTAATACTGCTTGTTAGAAAATGACTATTTAATGCCGAATAAATTATATAGGTACTTACTTCATAATCATAGTCTGATTTTTTCAGAAAGTCATTCAAGGTACCTTTATATCAAACAAATAAGAAACAAGAAAAATGAAAAAATATAAGACCATGAGATATATTTTATCGCATTTCTGGTATTTAGTTACCTATATCATAAATAATAAGTTGACCTTTTTTATTAAATAAAAGGATTTCCTTCTTTTGATAAAATTTATTAATACGAAGTTACTGCCACGGCTAGATATTGATAGGATTCATTGTAAGTAATGTATTAATAATTATTAATAGTAAATGTGTAATATTAAGTAAGCCACAATTGGATGATTCAGGAGTGCGCATGAGATGGTGGTCACGCATAATCGGTACCGGTTTTTCTGCTACCATTGATGACGTCACGATCCGTGTCACCGATGACCATGTCCAAAGGTCATCGAAATCAGCGTAGCCTCGAATATTACAATAAATATAACATACGCAGCATTTTATCTATAATATGCAATTATTAGTAAGTTGTGTAGTGCTCTAACATAACAAAATTTCTACTCTATATTGTCCGTGGCAGTTTGGTTGATCATCAATCATCGACAGAAGTAGTGTCAATTTATAATTTGGTCCCTGGATAGATTCGATGATAATTGTTATCGAAATGTCTAGGTGTGCATGCAATACATTTTTTTTACCATGGGAAAAAATACACCTAGGTAGGTATTTATAGGTCTGATGTGCAATAAAATACTGTGAAAAATGGCCAATAGCAAAAAAAGTCAATGTTATACATATTATTACGAAAGTCTTTTTAGAGTGATATTCAACTTTGGTGGCGTTAATTCGTTTTGAGATTTTTTTTACTATCAAAGTATCTTACTGAATCTTTATAAAGATTTTTTTAAAGAGTTTTTTATAAATGAATACCTAAGTAAGTTCCCCATTACTATCTATAACATTATATTTTAATGGATGAATATTTGTTCCTCTTTCATGCAAAGATTACTGAACAAATTGATTGTTACAAAGACATTAGTTTTAAAGATGTTTCGGTATTTCTTATTGCAGCAAGTTAGTTAGTTGACTGTGATTGACTCTTGTTGTATTTCAAAATTGTCTTAGTAAAGGCATCGCCTAAAGGTAGTTTGTTACCTCGTAACTAATTTTGTTGTTAGTCATTAATTTGAGGCGTGAATTCTCAGTTGTTTCAATTTCTATTTATAATCTTCTGACTCCACTTGTTCGGAACACAAACTATAGTTAAAACCGCACAATATAATTGAAATTGCCGGAAATAATCAAACTTACAATATATATCTTTACATTGGAACGATGCCTGTTTAGAACTGCATATCAGAACGTAGTTACATATATACAAAAAATATTATACATAGCCTATGTATAATATCATTTAGGTATTACCTTTGTAACATAGGTAATACCTAAATGATGACACAATATTGTATTTTTTAGATCTGGCAGTGGCGTTGCATCATAGGTCACTAATAAGACACATAGGCATCTATCTTTAAATCTTCAGAGTATTGTGTAATACATTTCTAGAATATTACTTATAACCGATTATATTTTAAAGCAAGCTCTTTTCTATTTGATAGCAAATGAGTTTAAGGCAAGGTTATTATTTTTTCTACTGTCATCTAAAATATGCCGTTATAAAAGTCACAGATTAAAGCGACAGTTATCGAAATAATAGGTACACAGAAAAAAAGAAGTTTATATTTGTATGTGACCGCATACACAAAATTAGGACACAATTATCTACGTCACATGCCCTTCGCCATATAATTTTCACTTGTTTACATCAACTATGACATGTTTCGTCCTGTACCTATATTTTTAGGTCAAGGTTTATAACATCACCGCCACTCCTTTTATTTAACCACCCATTAAGTTCAATTGTTGTTCGCTACACATCTTTGTTCGACTCATTTTTTTTGAATACCTTTTTGTTCCTCATTATCTCGGCCATTATTGTATTAAGAGACCAATAAATGTGTTCTGTTTCTCTTGTTTTTACTAATAACATAATTGATGCCATTTTAATGTATTACTCGTTAATTTGTTTCATACGTGTTACGTATGAAAATTGTAGGTACATAATGTATGGAATCGGCAAACCGCTATTGAGGTTGTAAAACCTCATCGTTTGTGAGATAAAATAGTCTTAATAATCTATTTCTATAGGCAATATAGAAAGAGATATAAAAAAATCAGGCGAGCGAACTGTGCTGTGCCGAAAACCTCAGCGTACGAGTATTAGCATAATTTTATATTTTGGTTTTTAAAAGTTAAAACCACTTAGATTTTAAAAAATTCTAAGAAGTATAAAAATTTACTAATAGGTATTAGAAAGAGAAAAAAAGTTTTGAAATGAAGAAAACTCAATAAGTAGGTATCCGAAGCAATTTAAATAGATAAAATCTATTTAATATTATTTTTGTATGCTCACGCGGGCGAAATCGCAAGCTAAAGTATATTAAAATGTTAGTGATGTCCAAAGGTGAGTCTGAAAGCGTTTGTCACTAACATGTCCACTAGCTTTGCCCTTAAAGTTCTAGATAGCATGAGATTTATTTTGTTACAAAAATAAATAGTTTAGTTGATTTCGAATGTCTTATGAGTTATTTAGCTTTATTTAACCCGTAACATCCTGGTTATGAGTTGTTTTTCTCACCAGATGCCACGCTCTAATTTAACGTGCGCCGACGCATTTACGATGCTGTGGCCGTCGTGATTTCGTAAGTCTTTACGACATTGACTAACAGTTACTATTTTACCTTCATAATGATATTTTTGTTCGATAGAAAAATAACCTGGTATTACTTCGCTCAGACCGCCTCCTTGCTCTAGTGGTAAGCGCGTAAGCGTTACATTCTGGGATCGATTCCCGGTGGAGATAAAAAAAACTCTGTCTGACAGGGCACATAAAGCTGATCACTTACTTGCCCGTAAATAAAAAATCGATCAGCGAATCAGATGTGAAATGCATCTGCCCCATACCCCACTAGGGGACACGGGACTTCACTTCACTTCACTTTGCTCAATTTTGAGTAGGTGGTATATTTTTTATCCGCGGCTTCGCTTGCGGTGATGTCTTTTTATGTTTTACCTCTTCCGTGATAAATGCGTTTACAATTAAATGATGAACGTTTTAATAGTTAAGGCATTAAAGCGTTATAAACTAACATCCCGATTAGAAATAAAAGGATGTGAAATTGAAGTGTATTATAGAATTTTAATCGTACTATGTTAATAACATTTTACATTCAAGCTAGGTACCTATTTAAAGAGTTTTTATTTATAGCTTATATTATTTATATTTTGATTTTTAAATATGTAGCTAGTACACAATTGTTATTGGTCTAAATATAGTAATAAAATCCGGTTTATCGTAATCTGCGAAGTCCCTCTTAAGATATCTTAAGACAAGGGTCGACGTAATGTGAGGTCATTGATCTCCATTTTAAATATACCCCGATTGACGGCACTTATAAAGCATGATGCTTCTTCACCCAAGGAATAAAATGTGAAAGTTAAACAAATATTTTACACTTTCATATTTGTTTTGAGAATTCCCTAAGTGTTGTGCCATTTATCCGCGCTCAATTTTTTACAACGTAAAATTAATTTTAAATAAAAATATAAAACCGACCTCAAAACAAAGTAAAGGGTAAAATTTTTATTTTTACGCAAAATGAGCCTAAGTATTATAAAAAAGACGTAAATAGTGTTGTTAATTAAAATTTATGTAAACTTCAACAAGGGCATAAAACTGCCATGTTGCTGTTTGAAATTTTCATGAAATTCCCAATTATCAGTGATAATTTATTGATTGTAAAAACTATATGTATGTACCTTCCTGTATGTAAAAATATTGCACAGATAAACGTCTCAAATATTACAGTTTTCGGGGTTTTAAAATGGACGAATGTTCTTATATGACGCGTCATTGTTATTTGTGGAATGGCGAGGCTGACTACATCCTTATGTTAATGTGAGCAATCCTTATCAACTTACACATAGTAACGCTGAGTACACATAACTTCAAAACTAATGGTCAGGTCAGACAGCGGGCGCGTCGGGATCGCAACAGGTCTCTGACAGGCCAAGCGCCACGATGTGTCGTCCTCTGTGTGACCTCTACTATAGTAATTGGTACATTAGATCGCACCAGCGTCACGACCCGCCCGCTGTCTAATCAGATCATAAAGTTTTCTTTATGCTTGTATCACGCATACATTGTTATGTCATAAACAGGAGGCACAACAGGGGCAGGAGTTATCATATTCATATTAAGGTAATAATTAAATTTTTGATCTAACATTTATCGATTTTAATAAAAATTTCTCGTTTTCTAATCCATTTTTAATTCAACGTTGATGACTTGAAATGAGTGGACCATAAATGGTATAAAAGGTCACAAGTACATGTTTATCTTATCCTTTTAAGTTTTACGTGCACTTAAGTGCTATTAAATTTAATAGATGCAAGTGATTTGGACATAGGATGGTATAAAGTAAGAATGGTGTCGGGCTGAATGTTGTTAAAGATGTTAGCTAGTTAGTTACAATGATTTGGAAGCAGATGACACACACAGCACATGAAGAAATAGAATTAAAATAAATTTAGTCAACTCACGAATTAAGTAAAAGTAAAAAAGTTAAGAATTTACACCCCAAAGTTGTCCTTGCCGACTCCAATGTGTTTTGGAATTCTTGTAAATACACCCCTACAGAAACAATAAAACTGTCTCGAAGCTTTACTCTTAATAAAGTTATTAACCTTATAAAAATATTGTCTATGTACGTCATAGATTACAGAACTAAGGTACTCATTACAAGGATAGCTGGTTTCTTAATCTACCTACACGCTGAGCAATGTATTTTGAATGTTATTATGGATAAGTATGCGTAGGTTTGCATTCATTCTTAGGAATGTGAGAATTTAAAAAACCGAGAAACTATTTTTGAATACTTTGTATGTAAAAAAATGTGTAAAAAGAATTAGATTGTTGTTTGAATGCAGTCTCTGCAATTAGCAGTCGGATTTAAAACATTCTTTATTGGTGGCTAAGCTTTTTCAAAAATAGCTACTTTCTATGTACCTACCATAACATTGCGTTTGTAAAACCCGCTGACGAAGTGGCGAGGCTTCAGATTGTACTAAATAATCGCTGATTGACACTATTATTACTTGAACTATACATGGTCATTGTATTATTTTTTCTTAGAAAATATATAAACGATCTGCAAGTACATAGTTAAGTTATACGGTAGGTAAGTCGTTTGTTTTAACACATAATCATTTAAAACATTTGAACTTAACAGCGAAGTGAGTAAATGCCTAATAACATTGATAATTTTCTAAATTTGCTAACATTTCGATAGTCACGGCTCAGTTATTCAAGCAATCAACATACCACATCAGAAACATCAATGAGTCATTGCTCCAGAATCTAATTAATATAAATAGGATCCCAGACATAATCTTTAGTGGCACATGGCCGCCTGTGGCGCTGTCCTGGCTAAAATAGACAAACGTCTATTTATACACAGTGTATCCGTTCTGCGCACGCGTCGTTCGCGTAAATATGGCGCCGATTTGTTGCTATACACTTGGGGATTCATAATAATTTGTATGCATACGAATCGATTAAACTTTACGTTTAGGGATATGATTTATACTTCCTGAAGGATTTCCTTGTTGGCGCGGTGGATGATAATAAAAAAGTGCGATTAATATGTAAATAATAGTTTATTACTGACACTCATTTAGAAGATTAATATAATTACCCAATGCTATCTAATAAATTCATGTAAAGCTTTTCGTTTTTAATATAATGAAATGATTCTATTTGTTTACATGATTCTCTTAGTAGACATGATTTGTTTTTCGCTACTGACTTTTAGTACGTTATCTTACGTTGTACAGCGTATATCTTTATTCGGTATGCTATAATTTTATACCTAAAATAAATAGTCTATGAATACAAATTTGTTTAAAATAAAAAAATTGTGATAAATATTCGCGCTTTAAGGTGGTTCGATCAGGTCCCACAAAATTTAAAGCATGCTAGATGACGCTACTTTTGCAAAGAAAATTTCACAAAAAAATAATAACTAGAAATTTGCAAAAGTAGCGGCCATCTAGCTTTGAGTTTGTGGGACCCGAACCACCATAATGAGGTTTTCTTTTCAATGTTTGATAGATACTAGCGTAAATAAAAGACATTATTTATGATTATGATACACATTATTGTAATTGTTAACTTTAGAAGGCCTCTGATATACTCTAGAGTTTAGTTGTAAAGTAAAATAAGCTGTATTTTATCAGAGTAACTGCTGGGGATCGTATAGCTGCAGCTTAAAAGATCACTAGCATTTACATGTATTTCTAGTTGCCATTGCGGTGTTTTTTTTAGGGTTACTACCGCTAATTTAATATATATAGATATAAATAGTAATATTACATATAATAAGTGTACCGCTTTATGTATATAGAATTAGCGGTAAATTGTAATACTTTTACTAAAAGCGTTACGGATGCAAAACATCAATCATGGTTAATGCATATCGCGATGGTAAACTGATAATCCTGTTTTACGCCCACGGCCTTTCCCACATTGTGGAGCGTTCATCTGTTGACTCTGTACAAGCCGTGAATTATAAGAAAAAACATTTGTTTATGAGAAATCAAAACTGGGTAATCAAAGCGTTAAATAAACGAAATTTATTTTCTTCACAAATTTTTGTGAATGAGATAAATCTATGTAAAAACAATTTGTTTGCTTTGAGACTGGTATACTAAATTGGGGCAATTTTTTGATCAAGTACATCCTAGAGCAGGTCTACCAGCATCAATCTTTCGTAACAATCCTATCTTTTATGGTTCAAATGTTTCATAACCTTTTCTAGTTAGCCTAGTAGTAGAATTTAAGTCGGTTATACCAAACGAAAGGTACATCGAATGCTCAATTTTTGTGCCGCAACAGCCCTAGGCCCTAAAACATAGCTATATCAGCCCGATAGCCTTAGCCATTTTCATTGTCATATTCAAAGTGAAACTTGCGTAGTTTATCGAAAATGTTATTTATGAACTTACTTGCACAAGAAAGAAAATAATAAAGCAAAAAATACAAATATTTAATTATGTTATTGTTATAATTCACTACTTATTTTGAGTTAAACTAAGTAATTAGTATATATATAAATACATATATGTATAGTAGTGTTTTACTAGTAAATAAATAACAAGGTTCGCCTCGTAATGATGTAATTGAGGTGACGGCACCCGTTTATAAATAAACATATTTTTAACCATTTCAATTCGTGTTGACATTGACCACGCCATCTGGTGCTCCAAGTATTAAATACTCATTAAAAACATGCGTTAAGAATTACATTCAAGATTAAATTATAAATAATATTAATGGTTTCTACAAGAAAATCTAAATATAAATAAATAAAAAAATTAATGAAATCTGGTCCTAATGCCATTTAGTTAAGATACCTAATACAAGAAATTAGTATCTAATAATATTCATTTCTAGTTTACGAAGTAAAAGATTTTGATTAAAGACTCCATGTAAGAAAAATAAATAAATCAGACAATTGCTTTGCAATCTTATCCTTGTAATGTTTTAAACCAATATAGGTTATGGCCGAGTGACTCGTAACTTTTGGCCTGACCTCCGCTTTTTACTGAAAACCGTTTTATTCGCCGAATTAATTACCAAAATTTGACAGAAAATAAAGAAATACAAAATATAATAATTCAGCCAGAAAAGATATTTTAAGGGGTCAGACAGGTTTTTTCGAAACATATGTAGTTAACATTAATCACCTTTAGCTACCATAACGTAATAAATATAAATGTCGAATAATAATTTATTAAGCATGTATTTAAACAAGTTTATCATCATCTATCATTGCAGATTCCACCCCTAAAAAAATATTTTTATTTTTTGAACATTAAAAAAAGTAATGCTTTGGCATTAAATAAATTTTTTAATAGCGTTATTAATACTGTAATAATTTTCAACTCAGTGGTCGATAACTGATAAATACTAAAATATTCACTAGAAATGATTTATTTGGCGAAACAACGTTTGCCAGTTAATAATTACATAATAATTATGTAGAGCTTTCACAGAATGAATAATTATTTTGCCTTGAAAGCACAGACTAGTTGCTTAAGACATTGCACCTTTGTTATTAACTTGCCTTTCTTAACCCGAGGCAAAAAGAAAGCTTCGTCTGACGTGTCTTAAGTTTTGTCTACGAAAAAAAAGTAAGTGTTCGATCGATTCTCGATATTGTAATTTGTAAGTATGACAGTCGCAAATTAAACATCAACTAAGAAAGACGTGTTTTAATTTCGGGTCCAACTGCCAAGAAAAAATTATCCTTATTCCCTCAACATATGAATCAAGGAAAACTCAGCCTTATACCCTCAACAGTAACTATTTATATTATGTCAACTACTACTGTATAACTAAAGATGGTGAAGAAGATCTCAATAAGGTTTTATAATTAATTTTAATTAAGACTAAGATGGCTAATCCAATAGGTTTTTTTACCTGTAATGTTAGTTTAAGATTTTATAAATAAATTAAACTAACTCAATCAGCAAGAGAAACGGACATAAATTCCTTTCATATCTTAGTAATTGATGTCTTGGTAATGCAAGTACTAAATGTTTCATGCCAATCAAAAATTTATTTCAAGATTAGGTACACTGACATAATTCTCGAGAATATTAATCGTAATTTTAGCTTCGCAAAACTTTCTGTTTTAATTCTAGACAAAAAAAGCCATGTAGGTAGTTACTACACTTTTGTTCGTCTAGAATTAAAACAGAAACACACACACACTCACATCACATATCACATTCTAAAGACATTAACTAATATAACAAACTATGTTCTATATTGCATTTAGCTATCTACATTATCACATTTATATTATAAATATATAAAAAAAATCGATTGTAGGAATTCAAATCTGATGTCACTCCTGTTTAAAATTATTTTTACCATTAGGCAGCTATTTTATCAAAATTTATTAATACCTGTTTTCGAATATTTTGTTAGGTACTAAAATTTATAGATGCTAAAAGTTGATATTGATTTATATAATATGTCTTCAAGAGACAATAACTTAAGTGACAGCAGCTGGTAGCCATATTAGTGACGTCAATGTATGGTAAAGTTAATTAGATGCACTTAGATTCATTTCATTCATTGTTTTATTTACGTCATTCCCTAATAGCGTATAGAATACAGATTATAATATATAATTTTGAACACCAACATATTTGTTATCAGTTCCAGTTCGATGACAGAATGCTTCATTGCTTCATTAATAAAAAAATGTATTTTGGCGCCTCACTTTCTCTTTGAATATTTAAACTACTGAATAATTGTATTTTAAGACGTGGGTTACGGAGTTGATTATGTTCATTTGCAAAGTGTTAAGTGAATGATGACAGACGTAGCATTTTAAATTACTAAACTAGGTCCTTCCTAAGGCTGGTTGATATCTGAATGGAGAAGATTGTAAGCCCTGATAATTCCGTATTTATTCCAATATATTTCACTCGAATTTTTGATGTAGGATTTGGTTCATTAACAATAGCTGGTGTTAAATAGATATAATCATCTTTAAAACCAAAGTCAACATGAACAACGTAAGAATGAGATAAGATAAAAATTCTTAAAGGCGCGAGAAATTTGCTGCGCTACTTTCGACGTGTTATCGGACAAACATTTACTTGGCCGAGATTTCTACACTCATCCTTTATTGAGTTGCGAGCTTATAATATACAAATTGATTCAAATGAGTAGGTGTATTTAGTTCAGTGACTTTCTGCAGTTTTGGAGCTTCGCGGGGATGATTCGCTTGTCGATAATAACAGGCTTCGATATAGCGCCTCAATTGATAATTGCTCTAGAATTGTTAATTGAAGTGGCCGTAGACTGTATAATAAGTAAGAAGAACAGGTCACTGATCTCGTAATTATAAGGTTTTTACGCCTTTGAAGGCTCATAAATGAAATCTTAACAAATTGTACCTTAAAATATATTTATTGGCGAAGCTTAAAATATAATCAACCGTTTTATTTATTTTTTACAGTACATAAAATAAAAATATAATCACAAAAAAAATTAAATTTAAATTTTTAAATACTGATATAAAAAGTTTACAAAACCAGTGACAAAATATATTGCGTCAAATATGAATGTGTTATAGATAGATATCTAATACGAAAAAATTGATTAAACTTTAACGTACCTAATGCCAATTATGATAAAATAAGTTAGATTTTTACTATTTCTCTGCTTTAATAATGATAGTTTATAATTTATATAAACTGCATTGCAATACTATAATTACTAAAGTGGAGTAGGCATAAAGCTAGGATTTCCTAGCGACGCATTTTTCGCGTCGCGTGCGACGTGTTATGCTCAGCTTACTACGTTACCTACTCCTTTAGGAATAAGGACTCAATAGGACTGTTTTCTTAAAGATCGCAACATGTTCCACGCCGCCCTATGGAGGAGTAGGTGACATATTAAGCTGAGCGTAACACGTCGATTATGTTCACGGAAATCCTAGCTTAAGTTTGTAAGGAATACATTACTGTGGGTGTCCGGATATTAGATGCACCGGTGTATGTCGTCAATCTCCAATTTCGATGGTGTTACTCATAAATTGTTTTTGTACTAGAATCGGACATACACCAGTGAATGGAAACATACACAGAATACAGTTAAACTTAGATTTAGCAATTTAAAAAACATATTACAGATCGAATATGTACGTTTTACTATTTCAATAGCCAATCGTGCAATATCTAAGCGTACGTTATCTATTATTGATTACCTTTATCCTAACCTATACTAACTAAACGACCTGGATAGGGAGGCTGTTTTAGGGATTATGGTTGATAGACAATTTATTTGAGAGGCACCAAAGTATCTTAACATACGCACTTTGGACATTCAGAGTAATAAATACATTAGAATCATATGTGACCACTTTCACTACTCACCCACCACATTCAGCGTTGTGGGCGACTCGAATTCTCTTGCAATAAATATTAAGTAATGTTGTAATAATTAAATTAGACACTTAAAGATGTTGTGAAAGTTGTGTTGATTTATTTTTGCTTTTGTTACAGGGAAAGGTATGCAGAGTTGGTTCTCATTTATCATCCCAGGGTAAAGTAGATGATTGTTATTACGAACATTATTATTATTATTTTTTTTTCAATAATATCTAAACAAATATATTTGTAATAATATATTACTATTCAAAATATAACAAACCATATCATTCACGTTGCGCATACAATTTTTTCCAGAGCCGCAAAGGACTTTAATTGGGTCAGTACCCAAGTAAACATGTCACAGTTTTTTTCTTTGTATGTACAATTGGGTACATAACTGTTTGCCTTTATTTTTTTAAATACAAAAGAGGTGCGTAGGTACTAACTGCTATACGAAATTAAAGTTTAATCAATGAGTAAATATTAATTTATTTTCCGTTTCGTAAGAATATGTGTACGTGTTGAATGATTTACAATGGGAAATTACAAAATAGAACTGTGTCACCATGTTATTGTTACAATTTTCCTTCATTCTAAACATTATGAAACACCTAATGACTTGGTGTTATATTTTTCTTGCGTGAAAAAATTACTTAATTTTGTGTTAAGCGCGTTGGACTTTAATACAAAACATGGACTAAAGATGTTTCAGTATTGGTTTCTAGGATACAAGTGTAATATTCATACAAAAATGATTTGTTTAGGTTTAGTATAATAGCGACTAATACTGTAACATCTTTAGGGCGCTTGTAGACGTCCGTATTTTTTTACCAGATTCGCGGTGGTGGTTTATAATGAAAGTGTGTGAACACGCACCGGATATTTGTCTGGCAAAAAATTTACGCCGAATGTAAGAATGTCGCTTTTTGATGGTTCGGTGTCCGGTGACAAAACGGACGTCTACAAGCGCCCTTAGTCCATGTTTTGTAATAAGGCCCGTTAAGTTTAAAAAATGTTAATCTACACTTTAGTTGAAACAAAAAATGTTGTTTAGATGTAACTCCAATAATACCTTGCCTGTATCACAAATTTTTTCATAAAGAAAACGTTTTACATACAATTAAAGGATAATAGGGAGGAGACAATAGGCTTTTACTGAGCAAGCATGTATTAGAATTTAGATCATTAGATCGCATCTCATTATCTACGCGGGATTGCAGCCAAACACTTGCTCAATTTTTGATTAAAAGCTAATTTTTCAGTGGCTTTTAAACCGAAAAATAATCTGTTTCACTCGGATTCTTTCCTTTCCCAGAAACCTTTTGTCCAAAAGTCATCGAACTTCAGACTAACCGATTCAGGTGGTCGTTAAATTCATAGGTCTTTATTCCAATTGTTGAATTGATTTGAAATAGTTACTATAATATGTGTCGGCTCGTTATTATTATTAATTTAGGTATCATCATCAATTTAAAGTCTTGGCATGATTTAACAGAATTTGTAACTCGATGCACAAACGACTACTAAATATCAAATACTAGCTGTGGTCTGCGGTTCCACCCGCGTTAACTTCGTCGTAACGTGATGTTATATAGCCTAAAAGCTCTAAAAATGACGATACTTCAATAAAACATTTCATCCCCTACAGGGGGTAGGGTTCAACCCCATACAACCCTTTTTTCGCATTAAAAAGTCCTTTCTCAGACTCTAGACTATCTGTGTACCAAATTTCATTTAATTCGCTTCAGTAGTTATAGCGTGAAACCGCGATAGACACAAAGAGAAACAGAAAGAGTTATTTATTAGTAAGGATTATACATTTTGTCTTTAAAAGTAAGTGTAAATTTATCTGGTTAACGTGTAGCACGAGCATGTTGACAATTTTCTCTGCGTTTTATCTATCTATAGTAATAAAATACTGAATTTATTATCTCTATCTTAGTATAAATAGTATTGTAATAAAATGCAGCTATTGTATATTAGAATCTTATAATACAGAATTAGGACTCAGTATCGCATGCAGCAAAGCCACTCTTACCTGATTGCTGGCGTATTTAAAATCGATTTTATTACACTTGGTTTCCGATTTGTCATGTTGAGATTATCGTACAACTTTGTGTGTTCCTAGTCTAGGGTAATAAAGAGAATCTTGTGTTTAAACGACCGTAAATTTTGTGTAATGTTTCAATTAAGTACTGGCTTTATCAAGATTATTTAACTAATAGACGCATAATCATTTTAAATTAAGACCAAACTCAAAGATCGGATCTTTAATTTAATTTTTAATCAAAGTATTATCCAAAAACAAGATAAAAATTGAAACCTTATTTTGCAGTTTAGCTACATTTATTTATTAACACTTGTTGCACAAGAAAGAAAACAAAAATAGTTAACTAGGATGGCAACGGGCGGCCTTATCGCTATCAAGCGATTTGTCTTTGTAAAGTTTGCTCGAAAGTTATTAATTTCTTTAAATAATTAAGAAATCGTGATTATCTAATAATTTTTTTATTTTTGTGATAATTTGATATTTGATGTACCTACGCTTAAGTAGTATGCTTGGTAAAAATTAATATAATCACAGACCAATATGAGTTACCAAAGAGTTAATACTCCAGTTGTCCTTACATACGTGCATGGTAAATGGTCACTGATGAGATCATAAAAGGAATTCATAATAATGTATACGTACAGACTAGGTTAATATGCAGTGATAGATAAAATAGACGAGGCTGAATAAAGGTCATGTTATCTTTGAAACTGACTAACTGTTTTGTTATACATTTTAATGTGCTTGTTGCGTGATGTTTAATAATCGTACTTTTATAACTACTAGTGCACATTGGTCTAAATTCGACCGCAATTCAAGAGTAAGTCAGGTATGTATGTGTGTGTATGCTGTGTGTCATCCAAGCAGTAGTGTGCGTAATATTTATTTATGTTAATTTGATGTATTTCTAATGCTTTTTATATTTAAAAAATAGCATTCTCCACTCCTTTATATAAACTATACCTAACAATTTTCGCAAAAAGGGGATACAAAGTTTTTGCTTCACGTATTAATATTATGATGATGTAATGTTAATGTTTTTTACTGTGTACTTAGTAGTTTATAGTAAAAAATTATAAGGTTAAAAATAGTTAAATAATAGTTAATATAATAATAGTTAGTTAAATTGTTAAGACTAAACAAATAGTAAAATTATTATGTTAAATCTGAGTAGTTTAAGTATTTATCAATAGAAGACATCAAATGTCCAAAGATGCAAAGCCAACTCAAATATAAAATGGTTTAAAAAATGTTGCCAATTTTTATTTTGTACATAGTATACTGTGTGAATACTGTCTTAGTGTAAGTTTGCGCGAGCCTGCTAGACCTACAAATATTTTATGCTGACAATAAAGAAGTAGATATCAAACCGGTTGAAAATTTAAACAAAAGAAGATTTGTTGATTTAAATATAACTAATTTTATCTTAGCCAGAGTTACATTAGTACATAGCGTGAAAAAGAGACAAAAGAACCGCATACAATAAAAATACTCTACAGGTAAATTATATTAATAGACGGCAGGGGTTGCGTTTAACTATTTCCAACAAAAGACATAGACAAAACTTCTGATTAGCCAAAACCTTTTAACCTTTCTCAGGATTGCTTCATAGTGATCAGATGGTAAACCGCCTCCGCAACGGAAGCGGTGGGCGGAGATCAGAGATCTATTGCGCCTACGCACCGCTTATGTCACCGATACTTTTTCAAATAAGGAGTACAGTTGAAAATACTACGAATACGGTAACGGAGCTCTGTAGCACCATAATTGGCAGGCTAGAGATCCGCAATATATTGAAGAACTACGTAATTTGTTAGAACAATATTGTTGTTTGTAGCTGCTTCATAACTGTAGTATAATTTAGCGTTGAATTTAAAAATTACTTGGTTTCCCGCATAACATCCTGCAACAGTAAGATCTGGATGTAGAAGGTTTTTTGTATTATAATTGATGGTAAAAAATAAAATTAATGACACATTTTAATAAAATAAAGCAAAAATCACATTTTCACAATTGCACAGAGCAATTAATGTCCTTTAAAAACTACCCTTGTAGGAAGTAAAAGGTTGACAAAATCACAGTGTTATAAACAAGTAGACATTTTGGTTAGAGGTTGACTGCGAAATAAATGCCAACACTCGTGAAAGTAAACGTTGTGCCTCTGTATGTCTACTCACTTGTACGAGATTTGTTTATTTCTGCAGATAACGGTTCAGTTTAATTACCCTGCTGTGTTTGTTTACACTACTGTTACCATACACTGTTCGCAGTTAGTGTCCGGTGTTTAAATTCAGTTTTACAGTAGTTGACTCTTATTTATTTATTAACACTTCGTTGCAATAAACAATAGGATACAGATAATAACTTAAGCTAAATGGAGTGCAACGGGCGGCCTTATCGCTAATCAGCGATCTCTTACAGGCAACCCAACAAGGAAAATAAAAAAGTAATGAAGGGAGAGTGCATGAAGTGCGAAAACTACTAAATCCTTAACAATAACAAATATGGTTCAAACTAAAAAGTCTAAGCGGTATCAGCTGTTGCATGAATCACGAACGTTTATAGAAGTAAACGCATATCGGAGATATGCGTTTGCTATCATAAAGAAAAGGGATTAATAATTATGAACATGATTATTAACCCGGGTCATGATTGGCTCAGTATTAAGCGTTTGAATATGCCGAAGCTTCCTATCTATCTATTCTCTATTGTCATAAAAGTATTTTTATATTAATTTATTGACGGCAAGTTTTACCTAAACATAGGGTGAACAAAATGACACTTTAATAATTGTGATTTCTGCATTAACCTTGTGTGCAACGTTAACATTTGTGTCGGTAAGTCATTAAGATATCAGTAATTAACGGAATAAATTTTCATTAAAAGTTCATTAAAGCCTTTTTTTTAACTGATGTTAATCTTAAATAACACACGGATAAAGTGTTTGCTTTTATAAAGTTTAAGAAACAATTTTATGTTTTTCACTGTACATTATAATCTTAATTTAAATTTGTTTTTTTTAAATTCAGTTTACTCAATGCTGTAGTATGATTTTTTTATGTGTAGCGTATAACGTGACAACATTAACTAGAAAAAAATTGGCTGTTTATGTAAAATAATCAGTCAAATATTAGTAATTAATTGATAAATTACACAACAGATACGTAACGTTATCCTTTTTTTTTCTTTATTGGGTCAAGCACCGTTGGGTTCAAATCCAGGAAAAATAAGGCAGAGCAAGTGAAAAATGTTTCTGCCATACCATGACATCACAAAAGGTTTCACGTTGTTGTTAGATAATTAGCTATAATCGAAATTAAACAGGTGAAATTCAATAACTTCTCCTTTTCAAGTCACGTTGTCATTGACGAGTTGTTTTAAGTCGTATCAATCTATCAATACTTTCATAACTGGAAATAGCTGTGGATTTAAAAAAATCCAACCAGGACATAATATATTAGGTACATTTTAAATTTTCAATATATTTAATACTAGCTTATGCTTGCTATTGCGTAGTAGAATTAGTTTATAATATATCCGTTGTTCTCCAAATTCACTTTATCAAGAGTTCATTATAATAACACCGTTTACAACTTACGTCTCCAATTAATAACAGGATGACATAAATTATTTGCCCTACATACTTCTCCATAAAGAAAATACATTATAATATGTACTTTCAAAGTAATATTCAATGCAATATAACATTATGGTTCATATATTTTTCTCTACTTTTTATACGTAATCTCGCGTCCAATTATAATTTACTGTTTGATCTCGATTATTTTCTAAGATAATAATTAACTATCCAATAATTTTTTTTTTTTTTTTAAGTTCAACACGTATAAGGCGACTTCATAGCTTCAGTTTCATAAAATACCTAACACTGCAATAAGAACTAACTCTACATTATTAATAATGTTTACAGTAGAAAAACTGTGTCCTTATGAAAAAGTGAAGTAACGTTAATTTACTGTAGGATTCGGCAGATTTATGCGTCCAGTTCAGTTATCTATTTGTTTCGAAAAATAAGTAGGTACGCTCTCCCAAGTTATTGCGTTTATTTTTAGCGATAGTACAATAACCAACTAAACTATATAATTAATTTCCCAAATTCAAACACAGAGCCTTCTCAAAATAATAGGAACGTGAACAAACGAAATACGACAGTGAATACTGAGTATTTAATTAGATAAAAAGTGCAATTCGATACTTTCTTAGAACCCTTGCACATCTCGTCTCTATGTAAGTTAATATGCATAGAAATCGAATCTAGTTGGTGGTCCATTATGGCCTGCCTTGCCACTTCGACATTGACTGTGTTGCCATATAAGAAATGAAACTACTGTTGGAATAATTAATTAATCTCGAGTCAACAACGACTGTTAATTACATAAGCGCCAATTAAAATACTTTTATCAGCTACCTACGTATTGAGGATAATATTAGTTTTAACTGAGGCAGATATTGATTATCTCGTCTACAAATATGGTCAAATATTCAGTTTCTATTTCCTTGGAAAATACTATGAATCAATATTTGGTAGAAATTGTTTTTTATTTGGGATGCATGACATGCCTTTTTGCCGATACGATACCGATACTCTTATAAAAATATCGTCGATACCGATACCGATACAAACTCTGAGTGAATTAAAATTAAATTAAGGTAAAATATTATATGAAACACAAGTTTGATAAAAGTTTTTAATTTCTATTAAAAAATAAAAACAGTTACAGACTTTGAATGAGATTAGCTATTAAAATTAAGAATTAGGTGTAATAATGAAAATAAAATCAATAACTGTTAATAATTAAAATTAACAAGATTTTTGTTTAAAAACAGAGCATTCTCAAGTTTTGCAGAGAAAGCCGAATTCGTAAGTCTGTCTGTATAAGACCTGCGATAGAAAATAATCTCTCAGATGTATCGTTGTATCGGCAATAAAAATATCGCCGATGCCGATATATCGGTAACGGCATCGGTAACGGTATCGGATGCATCCCTATTTTTGATATAAATATTATTCATATAAGCTTTACTTTTACCATTTAAAAAATGATAGATTTATTAATGAAATATATGATATAATAAATGATATATTAATTGATAGATTAAGTAACAGATTTATTTGGATTCGATTTTATTTTCAAAAAATATTAATTTGAAAAAGCTTAAAAAGAAATGAGGGACTGAAACCAATGAAGACGATTGCAAATTATTGTTTTTTTAGTTTATATAAAACTAAAATAATATATATTTTATTTAAGTAATAAGCATATTGTATTAAATAATAAGTGATGTAGTTTTTTCCTTGTTAGGCAAAGAATTTATACGCCACATATCAATGTATGCATGTGTCATTGTGTTTATTAATGTAGCCTGTATATTATGACCGCGTCAACTCTTGTATCTTCTAAGTGGGTAATTAATGCTAGCGCATGCAATCCTTTTAAGTTGACTTTATATAATATTATATTAACAATAAAGCTATTAACAGATTAATGATATCATCCAGACTCCATTTGCTTCAGGATATACACCCTAGGTATAAAGGTTTCCTTGTTTTCTTTACGAACAAAAAGTTATTTCTTTATAATCAATTCTTTATGTAACTAACAAGTGAGTTTGTAAGATTATCGCGCTTTAAATATTCGTAGAATAAATCACATTTTTTATGAATTTTAGTTACACTAGTAATAAATATTATACTACGTTTATAAACGTAGAAATATTCAGAAAAAATCACTGTATTTTTATTTTATGCAAGTTAAATCGACGACAGCTGTTTTGCTAATACGCAAACACGATAAAAACTCGTATTTTATACTAAAAGTGTGGTTTTTGTCCGATTGACCTTATATCTATTGACCTTATTGATATCAGACGAAACTGCAATATTTTCGGTGAATGAGTCACGGTTATGGATCGTAAAATATGCAAGGTCTTTTCACGGCCTGTGTGTTCGTAACGTATAAATTTTATAATAAATATGTTTTCGTAAAAAATCAGATATTTACGACGAAAACGTTCTAAGAAATAGGTTTTTCAATAATTAATTGAACAAAAACTAGTTGATAAAAGCTATCAAAATTGTATGTGTAAAGTTTTTGACATTCAAAGCTCGGTGGTTTGCAATAGGTTGAATTCAAAACAGGATGTGAATTGATTTGGGCATGAATAAAATGCTTGGCGTGAATAAAAATAACAGAAGATTGAATTCAATTTACTGCATTGTACAATATACGAGTGAAACTGTCTATAACTCTTTGATATGTATAGATCACACAGTCGTAAACATTTTATTGCTCAGTAAAAGCTTAAGAGATACGATATAAAATGTGTTGAAGGTGAGTGGCCATTTCATGGGCAAGTCCAGATCAACGACAAAGTTGTCGTTATTGTCATTAAGCAGTTCTAACTTATAATAGCTCAAACATTAATATTTTTCAGTTCGTATTAACAAATTACAGAATACAAACGTTAGCTTAAAGAGACGGACTAACTCAAACACAAAAGAAGAAAATCGTTACGGCTGAAGTCTTTATGTTCCGAGGCACAAGTATTTTCAAGTGTTTTTATATTACCTTACTTGTTGATTATTATGTAGACGGTTCTTAATGAGGTTAATGCCGATAGATTTTTAGTTCGAGTCGTGATTCATCTAATTAGAGCTAGAATTCAGTCTGACGATACATGACTCATGAAGCAAAATGTACATTATGGCCAGCATAATTTGAACCACTCCTCTTCGCACAAGACGCATCAGAGACACAAAGGGAGATTTTTCTTTGGTCGTCGTGGTTAGTCATGTATGAAGATGAACCACCAGTTGACTTTTTGCGTGTTTTATCTCGAGACCGGATGGTTGTTTTGTTGCTTGTGTTACATCCAAGCGTTCGAACAAATGCTAACAGTTTCTTACGCATGTTTTGAATAAAGTGAATAAAGGGTAAATTTGTCATTTCTTACTACCAAATGTGTCTTTGTTTTACTAAATTTGTAACTTAATTCAATTAATAAATCATTTACGGGTCAAAAACGGATGGTCTAGTTTGTAAAGTGCAATCATAAAAAGATAATGAATGTATATACAGCTTTTAGTTATAACAGTGTTTTATTAAAAATTATTTTCTTTCAGATTTCAAAAAAGATTGGTCGGATCACGCATTATGGTGGCCGACACGAAACAAATGGCTGTCCCGTCCAAAGCACACATTGGACCAATACGGTGTCCACGCCGACGCGGCCCTACACTTCACACCGATGCACAAACCACTGCGGATCCAGTTACCGGATTTGAGATACATCGACTGCAAGATTGATTTCTCAATTGACACATTCAGCGCTGTTGTTCAGTTGTGCAAGAGTCTAGGTAAGATCCTAATCGATCCTAATATAACTACACCGAGATTTAATTATTTCGATGCATTTTACATATGAAACATTACAAGTATGGGTTTTCTTTAAATGTGCGAAACTCGCATAAATAAGAGATATTGCTAAGAGATGGGTTCTTTTTTCGTCATCTGCGTGAATGAAATCGCGGGCGTTATTTACATGACAATTAACTAATATTTATTTGATGAGACTTATTAGCAGAATTTCAATTTCCATTGTTGATAGGAATACCTAACTTTTCCAGGAATACGTCACCCAGAAGAACTGTCTCTGTGCTATCCTCTAGAACCATCCCACCTGAAGCAAAACTACCAGAACTTGAAAGAAGCGAAGAAGATTAAAGCATCGCAGCCGCCGGATACAAACACATTTATTGCTGCCACGCGTGGTTCATCAAATAGCCTGGATAGATCCCTGCCATGCCCTGCTACTCCTCCCCCACCGAGATCTCTTTCTGCTACTCCTGTAGCTTCACAACAGGTTTTTATACTTATAATATTGTTAGGTACTTCCTAATAAAATTTTCGTGAATCCGGTATTTTCCAAAACTGATTATGTGATAAATGGAATCCTTTGAATGTATAACACTTCGAACTAGGATTTAAATACAAAAGTGCATTTCTATCTTAACATATTGGGCATTATAGAAATAAATATATACGTTTTATACTTTATAGAAAGCAACATATTTGTTGAAAATGTGTAGATAATAACATCTTGTAGCATAAAAATATAAAGTCATCTAACTATAGAGGTGTGTCGAAAGAGTACCGTTTTCAGTAGCCGCATCATACACCTTAATAAATTGTTAAATAAAAAAAAAGATTAAAGATATTTTTTTCTAAATAACCAATAAACACAAAAAACATAACTATTAAAAATCGAATTGTTATAAGAATGGAACTTGAAATATACAGTACAATAAAATAAACTAATATAAAAGAAAGTATTTTCCATTGAGACCGAAAATATGAATTGTTGTTATTTTCAGGAAATTTGTGGAAATAATCTTAGACTTGTATTGTCAACTAATGAAACACATGGGTTTCCAGAACGGCACTCTTCGTCGTTATGGCGGACACATCTATAGCACACAAAGCGATGGATCCAGCGATGGTGGATACTGTGGTACTCCACCCAGAGCAGCATCCACGGATGCCCTGGACTCTTTAGCAGAACTGTCCCTTGATAATTCTCCAATGGACCCAGACAATCAGTTACGCGAGTCGCTCCTTACTCCCAAAAGCTTAATGGAACGCGCCAGAATGAATGTTGGGTAAGATACTGCTAGTAAAAAATTTGCACTGTGCAAATTTACATTAACACAAAAACGCACAGACTCATCCGTACTATTTTGTTCCTTTCAATCCAAATATTTTGTTTAAATAAGAGTTCAAGACTTCATACACTAGCAGTAACTAAATGTTATTTTTGGTGAGTTTAATCATAACTCAATAGCATATCGTAATTATAGTAAATATTCTTATTGCCTATAGACTGCCTCCTTGGTCTAGTGGTAAGCGCGTAAGCGTTACAACCGAGAGGTCCTGGGTTCGATTCCCGGTGGAGATAAAAAAAAACTCGGTCTGGCAGGACATAGAACCTACTTGTTCCTAAATAAAAAATCGATCAGTGAAACAGATGTGAAATGCATCTGCCCCATATCCCACTAGGGGACACGGGACTTCACTTTATTCTTATTGTTTTTTTCTAGATGGCTCGATTCATCTCTTTCCATAATGGAACAGTACGTCCGTGAATGGGACACTTTACAACTCCGCTTCAAATTCTATTCCTTCTTCGACCTGACTCCCCGAGCGCAAGACGCTTCAAGGCTCAACCAGCTGTACCAGCAGGCTCGCTGGCAGATCCTCAACCAGGAAGTCCATTGTACTGAGGAGGAAATGCTTTTGTTTGCGGCATTACAGGTACTTCTACATTTATACATGCAAGAACTGTGTAAAAATTGTAAGAGACAGCAGAAGAAACCTCTCTGCGTCTGTCTCACTGATCATCATTTTTACGACAGTAATTCCTTTTTTGAAATATATAATAGCGGACAACAGGGTAGGCGGGTAAAGACGGTAAGAGATCACCGCCAACCCCATGGACAACCTTTTTGTTGCGTTCTTTGATTTTTATAATTGTATCCGGACTCGGTACCCATGGCGTCATAGCTTACAAGACCGTTAGGCCACGATGCTTTTGAAAATAAACAGAATTGTATTGTTATTTTCTGTTTCTCCAGAATATTTGAAGAAAAATAAAACAACCAGTATCCCTTTCCTGCTGGATGTTGATAGTTACTAGTTACTATTCTAATTTTGTATCTTTATCTATGAATCTTCTATGAAAAATCGTGATCTAATGAATTTGTATCTTTTTCAGTTGCAAATAGAACTGCAGACCCTTATGGGAGGTGGGTTAGAAGCAGCAGATGGATCTCACAACGCTAGTGCCTCTGCCGCACCGGAAGACGATATCGACGCTGCCCTCAGCGAGCTGCAAGTCCAACTTGAAGGTGGTCCCCCGTCCAGGCCTGATATCACACATGTACCGGAGCTGGCTGGATACTTGAAGTATAGAGGGTAAGCCATTTTCAATCATATATATATATGAGAATTGGCTGTCGGACCATGCTAGCAGATAAGTGTTCAAATATGTGATCACTTCTTTGAAGAATTTGCTCACACATTTGGTCACATATTATTGTATCTGCCAGAAATGTATTGAAATGGCTTACTTCCCTTTGATAACCGTTAAAAAACCGACACGGAACGGTAAAGCGCACATAAGTAATCAAATATGTGACAATAAAATCAAATGCCCATGCCACACATTTTAACACATGTCTGGCCCCAGCATATTACTACTCTATTCTACATATTTTGTCCATTAGAAAATAAATAAGGTCTGGCGGCTCTGGGATTTTAAACCAATACTTATGCTATAATTAGTATATTACATTGCTGTTACCATAATATGAATTATTTATATATTTTTCCATTGACTGATCGCGGCGTCCAACAAAGAAAATTTCATGGCGAGTCTTGTGTGTAAGGTTAATTTATATATCCCACTATGTATTTATACCTTAATCCTACCCTTGATTAGACAAATAATATTTAAATATTAATTGTCCTTACTAAAGACCAATATCTATTAAAAGTGAATTTGGATAGTCTTTTTTTGAGTTTTTCTGTGTTTTGACTAATATATTTTCATTTATGTGAATTGTAAATAATTTTAATTTTTATTTCTAGTTTGAATTTTTTGTATATAAAATAAAAAATATGAAACAATTAGATCAATTAAAATATGTGTATGTATGACCATGTAAATAGTGTTTTTTTTTGGGCATTCAATGCATACTACAAACTAGAATGTAAATTTTTTATGGCTATTTGTAAATGAAAAACAGATTAAAACAACATATTTCTTAAATATTTTACAAATAAAAAGGTTTATAACCTGTGAATTATTCGATTGGGATTCCTGTTATGAAAAAAATAAATAAAAATAATTATACTAATTTAATAATAAAAAATGTAATTACAATATTAAAACAATCGGTAGCCAGAATGTTAGCAAGTTAGCAAGAATCCTATCTCTTAATATATGAATACCTTCAAATTAAACTGATATAAAACCTTAGCTGCCTTATTCCAAAACGCGGTTTAAAGATAGGCCGGGTTTGTTACCAGAGAAAAACCTCATTTTTGTATGAATGTTAGACATGTATCCTAGCAACCAATACTGAAACATATTTAGTCCATCTTTTGTAATAAGGTCCTAGATCTCCATACATTTTGAAGGTTTTTATATGTTACTTTTTGACATTAAGAGTATGATTGTAATGTTGTAATTTCAATCGGAAACCAGTTATTACTAGATTAGATCCGGTATAGAAATCGTGAACAAAATTGTATGTTTTATTTACTAATTATATATATTGTGTCTTATGCAGTCGTCAACGGTTTACTCTACGTGCATACAAACGCGGGTGGGTGTCGTGTCGGGACGGCGAGCTTCGTATACACAGCTCACAGGACTCGGCCGCTAAAGGAGATGCGCCATCATACAAATTCGAACTTAGGGGCGCCGAGGTATTTATTACACTTAGTTGCATTACTTACTGTTGTTGTTGTGTTGTAGTTGCTTACAAAAAACAGGAAACAAATAAGAATAAAACAACGGGCGGCCTTATCGCTAACCAGCGCCCTCTTCCAAGCAACCCAATACGCTATTATTTGTATTAAGATATTACTTATATTTGTTTTTAATTAAAGTACCTACATCTCTAAAATTTTATGCCCGTTGTGATTATTGTTCTTGCAAAATAACTTATAATGTAAGTAAATTGTTTAATATTTTTGCCCTATACATATTATGCCTTTAGAAGTATCCTTAACTTGTTTAATTTAAAGAAACAATTGAAATTGATGACAATTTAAAAAATCCCATGTTAATTACAAATAAAAATATCTCATAAATGGATGGACATCTCTTAAAAAATATTAACTTAACGTTAAAAGCTTTAAAACAAAAAAAAAACACATCAAAATCGATCCATTCGTTCGGGAGTTATAATGAATCCTTTTTTTGCGTCGGATCTTATATTATTTTTTACGTTAATATTGTTATCAATGAGAAGAGTAAGACGTTAATGCAAATGCAATGCATTTTTTATGTTTTTTTTTTTGATATTTCTAGGTGACACCTGATGCCCATCCCGCATCAGGGAGATACGGCATTAAGCTGGAAGTGCCTTCCGAGGACACCATGCAGGAAGTCTGGCTAAAATGTGAAAACGTAAGAACCGTCTGTTAAAGTCAATATTTAATAATGCACTATATTTAGATAAGTTCTTAGGGACTTTGAGGTACACACTACTCTGGTACTAATCAAAGCAAAAATCTAATTAAAAAGTACTTTCTTTCTGGTAGTAATTTTGATTATTAATAGGTATTAAAAACTATATAGTATGGCATACCCTTGTTTTCATACTCAGTTAGTTTTTCTTTCTTTCATGTTAGGAAGATCAATACGCAGACTGGGTAGCAGCTTGCCGTTTGGGCTCGCGCGGTCGATCACTAGCCGATGCCTCATTCTCCAGTGAAGTGGCCACGGTCAAGTCATTGCTGGCTCTGCAAAGGCCACAGCCTGGAGCAGCGTTGAACCAACACAGTCTGCCCCATCTGGACCATTTGCAGCCGGAAAACTATCTGGCACCGAGGTTCCTTAAGAAACTCAAGAGCAAGGTATATCTCATATATCCCTTTCCTGAGATGGTCTTTATCGACATTTGTAGTATACTTTAAATTAAAAAAGTGTTTTTAATGCTCCCTTTTATATCTGTGAATTTTGAAGCCCTTGAAAAAAAAAGTTAGTAACACATTTTTCTTTCCTCCAGTTCACCCAGCGCGTACTGGAGAGCCATGCGAACGTCAAAGACCTACCGCTTCTGGAAGCGAAGCTGCAGTACATTAAGACCTGGCAAAACTTGCCAGACTATGGCCAAACACTATTCGTCGTTCGTTTTATGGGACACCGAAAAGATGAAATCATCAGCATCGCGAATAATCGTATTATGAGACTGGATCCTAACACTGGTGACCATCTTAAGACTTGGCGGTTCAGTACTATGAAGGTATTAAGCAGGTTTATATTTCAAAAAGTTTAATATATCAAAACTTCGATTACTGAACTAAAGAATTTAAAAAAACTAATCATAATCCAATTTACGGCGGAAGCTATGAGTATATGCTAGATAGCCAACTCCTTACCGATTTAAATTAATCTATGATATTCTATCTATTTATACCATTTTTCCCAAAAAAGTACTGAGCTCTGCTTGTAAATTATTTTTTTTCCCCATATTTTCTAAAAACAAGATGTTTTTGTGAATGTGGAAAAAGAAATGAATGGTCTTTTCCGTTGAAATTTTTACTATAGATTTAAATTAATAATGGATTATCAAATAGAAATAAAAAATATTTCTTTAAAAGCAAGTCACTAAAAATTACCATTATTGAATATTTCCAGGCTTGGAATGTAAATTGGGAGATCAAACACATGATGGTGCAATTTGAAGAAGGAAGCATAATCTTCTCTGTACAATCAGCTGACTGCAAAGTAGTCCATGAGTTTATTGGAGGATACATTTTCCTTTCCATGCGTTCTAAAGATGCCAACCAAACTTTAGATGAAGAACTATTCCATAAATTGACAGGAGGATGGACATAAATTCCTCAGTACATAGATTTGTTTAGATTTATATGACTGTGCCTTGAATTTTACCAGAATGTTTTTAGTAAGATTTTAATTTATGACTTCCCTTAAATAATACAAATCATGTAGGTATATTTTTATACACTGACATTTGGACTAATTTGCGTTTATGAATTTTGTGTTACAAGAGCACAAAGTGACGAGAGGATTTAAGATAATTAAATATATTTTAATACTAGATTTATACTTAGATTTCTATAGTGCTTCCAATAATTCTGTTAAGCTTATAATGCCAAATAGTTTTTTTTTTCACTTAAGGTGGTTCGATTCGGTCCCACAAAACTCAAAGCTCGCTAGATGACGCTACTTTTGCGAATTTCTTTTTTTTTTATTTTTTTGTGAATTTTATTATCATTGTATTTGTATACATTAAAATATGTTTCGCGTACTCTTTATATAAATATTGTTACAGCAAAAGAAACATTGAACAATTCATTGTACAAAAACCATCCCTAAATGTCGACAGAGTGGTCCTTCACACTATTTTAAAACATGGAACATAAATAAAAGTAGCGTCATTCTAGCGAGCTTTGAGTTTTGTGGGACTACCTTAATACATCACAGTTAGAACATTTTTGAAATAGTACTGTATTGAATCTCAAAACCAGGGGCGAGATTTCAACCTCCTCATCATTTCTATATTACTCGACTATTTGGCATGTGACTCAGTTATAACAACACAATCATTATTCAATTTATACTTTCTGAATTTTTCCATTCCTAAAATGTCAAATCTAGTAGCAGTTTTAATTTGTCATAATACAAATATTAACATGTACAAAACAATATTGCCACAATGTGAGCATTTACTTGTTGGTTGATATCAAGCCATAGATGTTTTTACACCTTTTCAAAAAAGTCCACGGCATACATGAACATTTAGAAAAAGGTATGAAGTTCTTAAACTACAACTCTCCAGTCCGTACCATTTTGAGACAATACTATTAAATGGTGCTTCAAAATTATGTATTTATAAAAATGTGGCCTTTAATAAGTGCCCATTTGAAGTTGAATCTAACATTAATATTAACTGCTTTCAGATTTTTATTGTATACTGTAGGTTAAGGATTAAGAAATTGTCTGTTGCATATAATGCTATAATGAAATGCTTAGTTAAGTATTAACAATATTTCGCCTATTTTTAATATAGAATTATTGTACCAAATGTATGTACACTATACAAATTATAAATACATTATGTTTGTAAATGAATGTTTAAATAAATGTAAAGTAATAACAACATATTTTGTATTATTTATAAATATTTAATTTTTTTGTAAAGAAATACTTGAAGGTCAAAAAAGGTACATCAAAAGGGCACAGATGTCCTTCATGAATCATGAAGCTCAATATTAATCTCTGTTACCCATGTAAACCAGCTAAGCTACTTGCCAATACAGTAACAATTTGAAACCATTAAAATATTAATCCAATCCAATGTCTTATTTGGGTTCATCATAAAAGTTTAAATAGTAAAAAAAAAACTAGTAGAATTATGCAAGTTAAAGTACCAAGTAATATAAACTTTATAAAGTATAACAACTATTATTATAAGTGTAGTAAATACTAGGTACTACATACACAGTATGTTGTAGCAGGAATTTTTAGTTTTGAATGCTGAGTTAAACAGTACTCATAGCATATAGAGAAATAAAAAAGATTTCACCAATATGTTTATTAAAGCCTCTATCACATTTTACTGGGCTGTTGGACTTCAAAATGGGCACTTCACTTATTTACTTATTATCACAAAATGGGAAGAATAATTTGCTTCAGCTTAGTGTTTGTTGTTGAAATTCATTTATGCTAAATAACATTAACTTTATATGTGCCTTGGTTTCTGCTGCTTTCTTCAGTAGTTCTTGGGACCTTTGTTCAAAAACATTTATTCTTGCATTAAGGTATTTATTTGCCTCATCTAAATTGAATTCCAAGTAGGTATTTAAGCCTATATTCATCAGAAGCTGAGATGTATCTGTAACCGAAGCTTCCATGAAAAAATTACACCCCAAGTTCACCTGAGTTTTAAATCCATTTGGGTGCATGTTTTTATCAGAAATTACCTTCAATGCTTGCTTCTGTTGGATTAAATCTGAAACTTCAGCATTGACTTTTTCTAGTTTGAGATGTAAAATGCGTAAATCTTCTTTCAATACATCGTTTATGAAGTTTTCGTATTTTGCAATGGTAGTGTCAATATTAAAATTTGCCATACTTCGACACAATATAAATAATTGAAATGCTGTTGTTTTTAATAGAACAACACAAAATATTTCGATGTATAGCAATAATACTTATTAGCTTAAAAATCACATCACACTCGAATACAATATTAAACAAGTAAACTTTAAAATTAATATATAAACAAAAACTAAATTAAAAATAAAAAGCACTAAAGAACGTCGTCGGTTGTATTCCTAAACTCGAAAGACGAAGCTGCTTGACAAATGACAATTGACACCAGTCTACTCCAGTCCAAATTTTTGTGACACTGACATTTTTTTCACAGACTACTTAATAACACGATACAAATATTCGGTACCCCTAGGTAACTACACCCCCGTTTATGTTTCTTTATCTTTCAGTTGGACTATATATACTTTAAATACATAATGTAGTTTTCGAAAAGTAGAGTTTGTTTTTAACGCTAGAATCATCCACAGTAGTTATTCACAATGATTAAAACGCACATTCGATTCGGTAAGGATAACTGCGAAGTTTATTAAAACTGAATTGAAGAAAATATATAGAATAAAAATGTTTTTCCATTCTCTGGGAAAACGGTGCGTTGCAGCTAGATTTTGATGAAATTTTTGCCACCCCCTTAGATAACTACACCCCCGTTTATGTTCCTTTCTCTTTCAGTTGGACTATATACACCTACTAGTTAATACATAATGTATTTTTCGAAAAGAAGAGTTTGTTTTTTATGCTAGTATCATCCACAGTAGTTACCTATGCACAATGATTCAAAAGCACATTAGGTTCAGTAAGGATAACTGCGAAGTTTCTTAAATCTAAATTGAAGAAAATAAATGGAATAAAAATGTTTTTCCATTTCGCGCAATATGGGAATGACGTAAGTCGTATCGTTATGATAACGACACTAAAGTATGTCATTTCCATACAAAACAGCGTTAGTGGGTTTCGAGTAATAGAGAGTCTGGGGTTCGAGCATAAGATACAAACTTACGTAAAAGATTATATTTTAATAAAAGTAATATAATAACCTTATAGTATTGGGTGTGTTTTATTCTTTGATATCTTAACCTTTTATAAGGGATCGGAAACGTAACAAAAAATACAGGTTTTTTTATAAACTTCTCGTAATAAAAAACTCAAAGCAAAAAATAAAATTATAAGCTTCATAAACGAAAAATCTGTCCTTTGAAGATAAAGATAAATATTCAGTTAAATGTAATTAATATAATTAAATACTATTTTAGTTAGGTTTATTGGGAAATTATATACATACCTAATTATATACTTACCTACCTTTTGCATATTATTATTATATTATATGAAGCTATAATAACGTATCCATTCACACATGAATTCATTCATTGATCGGCTTTTATTTCGAAAAGGAGAGAAATTTTACAGATTCTTATAGACAGTCCAAATCGATTTTAAGGAAAAATATAGCGAACTCTAGGGTCCAAATTTCAACTGCCCGCCGAAACTGTGATAGTTAGAGAGACCAGATTTACAGTTTTTGGACCAATAGTAGGTCCTTTTTATGTAATTAGGATTAATTATTATGTGGCACAATAACAGACTGAAAACGATCACCAAATTGTTTATTTCAGAATTATTAGGTACTATAAAAACATTGCTAAGGAAATTGAATAATTAACGAAAACATTAATTTACAACAAAAGGAGTTATTTAAGTTCTATGATCCGTCGCAGACATTCAACGTAGGTATGTAAGATGAGTTAATATCTAAATTTTTCAAGATGAGAATTAGAAATAGGAAAATAGATAATAATATAAGTATATACAGATGAGTTACCAATTACAATACTTAACGATTTTAAGAATTTAGTACGAATTCTTATTATATTTACAGAATACGTTTACACCCTACTTCATATAAGTATTATGTAATGAAAAAAATTACACATTTTAATATCTAATCATTCCTTGGTGTATACAAAATAACATAACTAACTATTTATACATTCTAACTAAAACCTTCATAATGTAAGTTAACTTAAACGATGCTAACACATTTTGTGATCTTACCTACAACAAAATAAATCTTTTACTGGAAAATGTATTAAAATATTTAAAACCCTGGCCTCGTTTTGGCGATGAAGACATTAGGACATTGCATTAGGCCATTTACGTTATTAAAATATCATTATTAATAGAAAAACTGGCATAAAACAACTTTAAAAATGACAGTTTATTTTATTGTTTATTATTATATGGCGTATGTGTGCTTAATCTAATATTATATACTTACATATACATACTCAAGTATTATGAGAACATTTAAAGATGGCTTTGTTTATTTTTGATGAAAATTATGAAGTCGATGCAAGTACAAGGTTAGCGAAATCTTTTTTGTATGTCAATGACAAAATCAACAGAAATAATTAACGTTGTAAAGTTAAAAGTGCCATTGCCATACAAAAAAAAATGGTTGTCTGTAAAGTTGGTTTACGGACGATAATTTTACGTGATAACGTCATAAGAAAACATTTATGAAAAATTAAAAACTCTTATGAATTGAATCGAATTATTATCACTGAATTATCATTATTTTGCGTCACAAGCCGAATGCTTAGGCCGAACCCGAACGTGCCTCTCTATCGCTTGTTCCGAGCTCTAGCCACGCTCGGCTCAGGCGGAACGAGACACTTTTTCGTGCTTGAAGCCGGTGTTCATCGATTTATAAAACGTTATCACGTCAAAAAATGTTTTGCTCAGACCTCAGTGTGTTCCTGGTAACAGTGTTCTTGCATTCATTCCACAGGAAATTGCAGGTGCAGACCTATACTGAAGACGTACCTAATCGATATTAATATATTTTAACAGACTCGTTTATCCTGTCCTACCCTTAAGATTTAAGTCTGTAAGGGGGTTCAAAGTGCTGCCTGTTTCTTTTAATATGAGAAAAGGTACTGTTTCCGTAGTACTAGGCTCCGTCGATGCATCAATAACTTTTAAAGGCAGAACGTTTTATTTACATGGAGATACATAAAAATTTGGGACAACTAAAAAACTTTGGCTTCTTAAATTACAATCTATAACTAATCAGCTAACAAATGTGTATTTCAAAGTTCTACTGAATATCACAAAATATGTGTTTGTGTTGTCATTATTATTTTAAGCAATTGTGATTTTAAAGTTTAAGGAAGGGATGCATCGATATGCCTTTTTGCCGATACGATACCGATACAAACTCTTAGTGAATTAAAATTAAATTAAGGTAAAATATTATATGAAACACAAGTTTGGTTAAAGTTTTTAATTTCTATTAAAAATAAAAACAGTTACCTACAGACTGAATGAGATTCAAGGTTTAGCTATTAAAATTAAGAATTAAGTGTAATAATTAAAATAAAATCAATAAATGTTATCTAATAATTAAAATTAACACTAACAAGATTTTTGTTTAAAAAACAGAGCATTCTCAAGTTTTGCGGAGAAATCCGATTTCGGAAGTCTGTCTGTATAAGACCTGCGATGGAAAATAATTTCTCAGATGCGACAGAACTCATTTAGAAACTGAAGTACTTCTGCGCCATTTTTTCAAGTTTGCAATGAACTGGATCAAACAAGATGCGCGTTAAAAGTATCGTTGTATCGGCAATAAAAATATCGCCGATGCCGATATATCGCCAAACCCAAAGTATCGCCGATATATCGGTATCAGTATCGGATGCATCCCTAGTTTAAGGCATACAAAATAGGACCTGCAACATTTAACAAAAAAATACAAGTTTTAGAAACTTCAAGAAAACTATGTAGTCAATGTTCAGGTTAACAATAATTGATTTTTAATACGATTGTGCTTACACAATGCCGTATGAAATATGTATCTATGTTGTACACGTAAGAACTAAATACAGCAGCCAGAATGCAAATTTTTAACCTGCCTGATTTAATTGTAGATTCTAAGTAAGTATCTACAAAATGCTTGATATTCAAATTCACTTGCGAAATTACTTCAAATGAACATTCCTAATCGAACAATCACAGCGCAGTGTAACGTACTAGGTACGTTTTTGCGTTAACAAGTTAAAAATTTGCAGTCCCTTAATCGAATAAGTAGTGTTAATGATAGAAAATTTATAAAATTCCTACAAGTTTTAGGATTTATGCTTAAGAAATATTTAAAAATACTATCACCTTATTTGACTGATCAAAAACTGAGTGAGGTACAATTTTATAATTTTAATCTTTTATTTTGTGAAATATACATATCACTATGGAACGTATATAATAAATTTATTTGTATGACATATTATAAAAAATAATATAGGTATGTGGTTATGACATATTATAAATAGACAGTATATGTAACAGCTGTAAATATTTAAAAGTATATTTACAAAATACAATCTTCTGATAAATTTAATAGCGTTTCAGAACGTTTTATCCTGCTCCTGTATTCTGTAAGACTCGATGGTCGAATCACTTGCCAACTCATAATATATCGATCGGTTGGTCGATATGTTTACCAAGCAAGTAAAGAGTGAGGTAACTTCACGGCGGAATCCATATAAGTGATTTACAGAATATATTGGTCAAGTTAGTGAGGACAAAATAAATTTATTTGGCGCTCAATGTTAGTTGAATTTAAATTCACTTTTACAAAGTAATTATTCGTATAGGTAAATTAATTCTAATACTTAAAAAACACAACCTAAAACCATAGAGTTTTTGGGGCACCATGACACCTTATAGTTGTGAGACTAATTTCAGCCATTGTATCAATAACATAACTATACACTTTGAATAAAAATCAGCTAACATTGACAGATTAATCAAATGTAGTTCATTTGTGTTCTTATTAATTCAGGTATGTAGGTATAGTAAAATACTATAATTTTTTGGGGTATAATTTTGATAATAAAATAACATTTCAATTAACACATCGAGTATTTGTTTTTATGGTGCAGGTTTCGTCCAAGATTGACAATAATTAATCTATTCCAGAAATAGTGTGAAGCGTCAGGTTAGATTAAAACTGCTATAAGGTATTATGGTTTTTCGTTGCACATTTTTTGTTTAGTAGGTACACAATTTTTAACATTGGCCTATGATCAATTATTTTAATATATTGACTAGCAACAATGTAAAATTTTGAAAAACACGATTTTTTCGAGATTTACTATCTATCTATTTCATAAAGAATAACGATATAATGACGGAATTTATGACGGAAAACTTACTTACGGATGGAATAAATTGACGCGATAGAGAATAAAAATAAAAATCATTTTTTACGATGTAAAACTAATCTTAACTAATTTTTATAATTATGGTCTCAAAATGGGATACAGAAATCACAAATTAGAAGCTAATTTGAGACTTCATGGTTTTGTTTTAAAAATATAGGACAGTAGAGTTGATACAGCACCCTGAATTCAAATGTAGATCGCCTTATTGTTCAACGTAAACTTATACAGTCAAAGAAATAAACCTTCAAAATGTAAGGGGCTGAGGGGGGTGAATAGTATAAGACGGGTGTCGACTGAGTAACATAACGCGAAGAAGTCTTTATTTTAAAGTGTGATTTCGCAGGACGCGACAGACACAAAACGGCAGTCTCTTTAATTTATTATGATCTTGCTCCAAAAACATTGTGGGACACAAATGCACAATACAGTATTATGTCGATGTTCACCGGCAATGCTGTGTTTGTGCGAGAGTACCGTCTGCTTCCTCGCGTCATTTAGGTGTCTCGCGGCAGATTTTGCCGTATATCTGAATTGGTCTGATACAAATTAATACTGCAAATTAATGCCGTCTGCTGCGTCTCGAGAAAACTCTTCTTTATACAATTTTCATCGGGTTTTTGTGCCGTTGTCCTTATAAAAGATGTAAATTCACAATCCCATTTACTTTACTTTCTTTATTTCTATAGGTAATTATAGCAGCAACTAATGATTTCGATCTATTGAAGTTTATTTCATAATGAAGTTCCTTACGCTATTTTGTTTGTTCTGTATTACTTCATTTGAAAGATTAAAAAAAAATTGTTTTGTTGATATCCGCGGGACATTCGCTACTATCGTTGCAGATGCACAATTTAAACCAATTATAATTAAATCACAGATAAATACCGCCTAAATTGAATAATTTTACTTAATTCAAAGTTGAGAGCCACGCAGGTAGCAGGGGCGTTTCCATAATAATGGGCCTTGGTAACTCAACTGTAATAGATTTGTATTGTTAGCAAATTATAATATGAATCTAAGTGTTAGTTATTACATGAAATTATTCGATAAGTTGTTTAATTTGTATGCACTACCTAATTAACACTAATTAACTAACACTTTTAGTGTTCAACGAAGTTTTCATTTCAGTCAGTACCTTTGGATGACCCGTTATAATAATCAAATTTTATATGGAATTTTATATTTAATGGAAGCTAATCTATATCTACAATTTGTTGGTGATAATTCGGGGAGGTACAGCCAATAATAGTCGCAGAGACATAAAATTAATAAAAGAAGCCTGAATTTCATAGGTCCACTAATGGCCACTTCAATACGTGGGTCCAATCACAATAGTTTCAAGTAGGCCTGGCATTGCTTGGTCTTGGGCGGTGCTCGGCTCGCTCCGCCCGCCTGCGTGACTTCTCAACCTTTAGGGCGGCTCAGTTTTATTGTAATCAACGCATTACGAGTCTAGAAACTCCAATGAAACCTATTCAATAAATTCTAAAAGGTACTTACTGGCTGAATATAACTTATGATATACTTAATTTGTAGACTTTGGTTCCAATTTGGAATCAAAATTTTTAACTTGAAACCAAATATGATTGTGATGTTCAATGTGATGATGATGACTTTTCTTCACTGAATTTAGTATTACATAAATTCAAAATATATGAATTATTTTTTGATAATAAATCGATTGTTTTTTTCCTCGACAGATTCTAAAGTTCGGTGAAGAACTGTAATGTTATATATGGACTATTTGAGCACTCCGTTAATAAAGCTATGTTCGATAGCTCTCTCCAGCATTTGCATCAAGCAATTAACATTAAATTTAAAATAAGGTTCATTATTTATCACTGACACAAATTATATACAAGTTTATACAGGTCTAGCTATGGTATGGTCCTGGGTTGACCCAGTCGCGAGTCGCAGTTACATCACAGTCGCGTCGCATCGCTCTAATCGCCGGTGACCTCCGTCGAAGCAGTCGAGGGAGGCTCGGTGGGGTCTAGCACCACCTGGAATGAGATTTTTATAATTAAACGCAAATTTTTGTAACTAAGAGAATGAAAACCAAATTCGTAGCCGCGACGTTACAACCATCTTGCAGAAATATGCTTAGAAGTAATTATATTCAATTACCTAGTAGTTAAACCTTCTTTCAAGTTCAAGAATCTGAAAACTTTTAGCTAAAACTACGTAATCATAGACTTTGTTGGATGGAAAATGAAAAATAGAGACCCATAAAATGATTGAAACATGTGAAATTGAAGACCTAAGTAAGAAGACCTCAAAAATTCAAGAGCAGATCATACATTTTAGCTAAGATGCATCTTGATCACGTCAGCAAACATAAACTGTATTAAAATGGATCCATTCGTTTAGAAGCCACGATGACAAACAAACACACACCAGACACCTCACACAACCCACAGAAAAACAGGCTCACAAACACGTAATCAAACTTGCCATCCTTTCTTTTTATATCAGAGATTAAAAAGATAGACATATATAACATAATATAGTTAAGGCCTTCGCCACAGAAGGCAATAAGTACTTTTTTGGGAATACTTAAAATTTTAATTATGTTTGTTATTGAGATTTACTTAAATGTACAAAGGTATGTTAAAATAAAGACGAAAATGTTACCAATAAGGAAAGCATCTCATTAATAACAGAATCTGTCCATCTTTACAGAATTGTAAATTTAAAAGAGTAAGACTAATGAAAGTGAAATAAAATCCCTTTCTTCTTAAAGTTCTTAAAGTGAATATCATAATTATCATAATTTATATTTTTTTTATGAAAACTGTAATTCAGATCCTATTATGTAGAACCTAGTTCTTTGTATATACCTACAGTCTACAGCTAACGGTATGCACCTAATATGCACCTAAGAATATAATTAACTTAATACAAACTAATGATCAACGAGCCATTAATTAATTCAATAGCTGGAGCTATACTTGGCAGTGTTATAACTTTTCCTCGTTCATTTGAATTGTGAATAAATCATCTTTTTTCGCATCGAATTGTAAAAATTAAAGTTTTACGATTATAAGGAATTTGATTTAGAACCGCAAAGCTATTGGGATTATTCGAAAATCCCATAAAAAGTGACATCAGAAGAATTTACGACCGCCTTTGTGTACAGACGTCGAGTGGGAAAGTTTTTAACGTCCGCACTTTACGAGTTACCGCGAATCACTGAAGGATATTCAATGAAACGAGACCTATAATATACGAAGACATAAATCTAGGTTTTAAATTAAGAAGTTATAAGAGTAACCATCAATCAAACGACATTATAATGTTCGAATAATTTTAAACATGCTGATGACCTCTGTAGCTGCCGTTGTGTAATGCGTTTGACATTCAATCGATATTAAAAATGTAGACACAGGGCTGATCAGCTATGCCTGTAAAGGAAAGGATTAGTGAATCAGTTATCAGACACAGGAATGTGCTCTATGTCCCACAGTGAGTTACGATTTTGCTTATGATGGCCCAATGCTCGGTTGGCTCAGCAATATTATGAGCCGCGAATAATTAAAACATTAACAACCTACCACTTATAGACCACTTTCCTACTTTATAAAAAACATAAGTATTGTTATCGTATGCGAGTAGATTTTCAATTTGGGACCACCTCTGGAGAATCAGAGGTGGTCCCAAATAAATTACTAAATTCGAAATTGATTAGGTACAATTCAACAAAAACTATATGTAGTCGACATGTCAGTTTAATCTCTGTTCATGCTACTATTGACTTGAGAACGTTCCACTCAACAGCGTGAAATAAAAAAACTTAAGATAAATCGACTTCAGAGTGCAATATGAAAAAATACCTAATACAAAATAAGGCTTTCATTCAGTAAAATTTCTTTGTAGAGTTATTATTTCTGTGAATTAAGATTTTATAAGTTGCACTCTATAACCAAAAATTTACATAATAACTAGTACGTTTAAGAGTCTAATTACAAAAACAGAATCGTCAGATAAGAATAATTGACATAGTTATATGTTATGTGAGAGTTGGTGTAATAACACGCTCTGTTTCCACAATTTCCATCGATTGTCCTATTAGTAATTATAGACGATGTTTCTCAAATAACTGCCAACTTGTGTTTAATAATATCTCCACAGTGATTTACATTAGTTGGAAACGTTTTGAGATATATTGTAAACATAATGCGAGAATGTCACTAAATGTGACATTTATTTAGTGTAATTCAAACCATTTGCTATTCTGTTTCATTCTTCGAATACCTTGCTGTTTACTTACAATAGAGAAAAGTAGTCCTTGCTGTAGGCTACTGTTTTTAACACGTTTTAGCTTTATTATACAACTTAGGAAAAGGACTTTAGTGTAACTTTATTTACATATTTCTAAAGTGCTTTAAATGCCATAAATAACTATATAAATAAATTGGTTCAAACTAACTTTTAACCAATAACAATCAAACTATATGTTGCGACGTCCATCTTGACAAAATATACTTTAATGCCAAACATTTTTTTCTATTTTAAATTTGAATATACAAAAATTAAAATGATGAAATCCTATAATATAATATCTATTATAAATACAATTTTTTTTTGAGGATGTTTAGATGTTTGTGATTTGAATGAAATTTGGTAAGTAATAATAATTTATATACCGGTAATGTGTTCCTGTGGTTTAGAGATACAAGTAATCTATTTTTCCTTTTCACTATAAAATTGATGGAATATTAAGTACATAGGTACCTACTTTATTTTATGTGCAATGAGTAAATTGAACATAAAATAAAGGAAATCATGGTTTAAATTATTTTAAACGAAAATGATGTCTTAAAAATGTATCATACCTTTGATTTTAAAACAAATTAAGAGAAATGAATTTAAAAGTATCATGAAAGTAAACAAAAAATCTGTGTTGGCGTTTTAGAATGAGAGTTGAAGTGTCAAGAGGCTGAATGGCCTACATGATAGTGAATGAGTTTTGAAGTTTGCTGAATCTCACAAGCAACACCTTGACATATCCACAATATATATTAAGTCAACCAGGTGCAACATTTAAATGTATTGTGCAAAACGGTTTATTTTCGTCGGCATATTTTATTTATAAGTTTGCATGTAAAATATGCTTCTATAAAGACAGCTGCAGTCATGCAGATCTTTGATTCTCCTAGTTTTATTGAGATCTCTTTAGTTCGTAAAGATAAAAGACCAACTGACATTTCAGCGGTTGAAAATACAAAAAACGACAATATACATAGGTTTTTATTATTTTTATTAGTATTAAATTTTAGTATAGTGTAAATTAAATATATAAGTTAACTTGAGGGTGGGTGTGACTTAAGTTACGATAAAATGCATTAAGGCTTTACTTTGACAAAGTTCCTGTGAATTAGAAAATTGTGAGACTTATACATATTAAGATTTTACAAACATTGGGATGACATTTTAGGTCTATTGATAGAGCGCGAATTAATGTTTTGTGTTATTTATACATTTATTCAAACCAACTCGTAGAATATGCAGGGTGTAAATTTTAATCTAAAGACTTTAATATATAATAAAGATATATATTATATATACACATTCACAAAGATGTTTAATAAGAATAGAATAAAAAAAACAATAGACAGGGAAAAATGAATGACATATAGAAAAATAAATTTATACAGAGCAAAAAGATCTATATCAAAACTATATAGACTCTTTTCACTCTAACACCTATATTCATATATATATTCTTTCATATATTTAATTCTTCAATGTCTAGAAGCCAAAAGTTTTCACTTTTGTTTTAGGAGGTAGTGCATTAACAAACTAAATCTCAATCTTATTATATATATATATATATATATATATATATATATATATATATATATTACGGCGTATAGCACAGAATAGTGGATTACTCAGAATCATTAGATTGACGTTGACAGACGGCATAATGTCAATCTGGCGGAGCGTCATGATGATGGAGGCGAAGCGGCTTTTTCAAATCGACACAGGCGGTCGAGGCTAAGATACGCTGGCGCACCACATATTTGACGAATCGCTTTTATTACTCCGGCAGTATAATTTATAAGAGACTTTTGCTGTAATTAGTAATTATTTAGCCCGTGTGAACATTTATTTTATTGTGATTGCAAGATTAGAATTTAAGAAGAAGCCATCTTTTATTGTTTTGGTCTCAGACGCCCACGATTGCTATGATCAAATTGTTAAAGGCCATCCTGTTCTAACATATATATAATATATTAAGCGTAATTTGGAAGGAAAGTTGACTATGAGTTACAAGTAGGTACAGTTAAAGTTGACTCACAACCAAAAATACGATACAAAAACCTAACTTTGTGTGTCAGTTTCTGCGGTTCTGTGTGTCTGGCTGTGACATCGTAGCTCTTAAACGAATAGAACGATTTCGATTGGGTTTTTTATTTGAAATCTAAACATGATAGAGATGGACCTTAGACACAATTTTTAAAAATCTGTTTATCCATTTATAAGATTTATTTATTTATAATTGTCATGTTGAAGGATTCTTTTAATTGTCTTAAAGAAAAATTTAAGAATCTCATAAAAACCTCTACTCTTTAGTATCAAAATCATTGCTCGTAAAATCGTGACTTTTAAAGCGTGATTAATCAAGCTTAATTCTGAGCTCTACAGAAGTTAAAAAAATTAACTATGCTTAAAGCTCTTTAGAGCTAGGTATCTAATATAATATTAAACTCACTAAATGAAACATTATAATGTGTTCATATTTCTTACATGCATAACGTAAGTTAGCGCCAAAATTTCGCGTTATTTGATACCGTTTAAGTTTTAAGGCATGTCAAGTTACCAGAGCGGAATGAGAACGTCTTGTTGTGAACCTATTGTTTTACACACATGAAAAAGCGTCTTTGATGAATTAATTGGATAACCAGACGGCCTTTCAGCAGCCTTATTTACGATGAGAATAATTTTAAACTGTAGTTAATAATAATAAAGGTTGGTAACTGATGGGATTTAATGGAATAATGGAACCGTAAGATTACTATCGAAGTATCGAAGTTCGATAGGTTTTATTACTATCACAAAAGCTGATAATCCCATCATACACATTTTCCATAAAAATAATTAATGCAGATGCTACCGAATATACTTTACCAGACTTATGATAGAGCTATTGTTGTGGAATACCTTTAAAAATACCAAGTTTATTCTGGTATTATTAGCGGAGCAGAGAATAAAGAATATAGGTAACTCTTATACACTAATTGCTGAGACAACAGACAAGCGATATGTATTTATGCACTGTTAATAATAATAGGTTCATTAAATCTTTGTTCGATTGGTTCAATCCCATTCTCCCCTGACAATTCTTTTCGATATAAGAACCAACTTCAATGGCCACCGATGGCAACAAACTTCATATTTATTACAAAACAATTTTTTGGTCTATGACAGACTATGACATTAAAATTTGTAACATTTAACTCTTATTACTATGAAATGCCTTCAAAAGATCATCAAAGATAAACGAATAGTGGTATTTCAATGATCTTCGCCGATAATCCGCAAAAAAAAAAATTGGACGCGGCAAGCCGACATGCCGCAGGCGCATGTCATTCTTCGAACGAGAAGTAAGCTTATTTAGCCAAGCCATTAAATTAATTTTTTAATTAGACTTGGAATAGTTATATTTTTAAGTTAGCTGATTTACGTCTTATTATTTAAATATTTGGCCTTTCAAAGCCTTTCAAAAAGTACCATAATATTTTTATGCCCTTGTTGAATTTTATATTTTATTTGTCAACCTTATTTACATACTTTCATTTATATTACAAAATGTATTTTTCACTTTGTAGTGCATTTTGAGTTCGTATAATACTTCTGTATTGGCAAAGCGAACTAATTGAAGTTTTTTCAATTTTTGATTTTTTAACCTTATTATCTCTAAAATTGTAATTGAATTATCTTGATTTTTATTTATTCTAGTTGAAAATTATTACTAAATCTAAAAACATTAAATCCATTGATAAAGATTCATATCACTATATAGTATAAAACAAAGTCGCTTTCTCCTTCCCTACATCCCTTTGTATGCTTAAATCTTTAAAACTACGCAACGGATTTTGATGCGGTTTTTTTAATAGATAAAGTGATTGAAGAGGAAGGTTTTTATATATGTTTTATACCCGTGCAAAGCCGGGGCGGGGTCGTGCGATCAGAGATTTCTCGCCCAATTGTGAAACTATTCTTTAAATATTCTGAAAACTATGAATTATTAAAAAAGAAAAATAATAGGAACGAATCAGTCTATCGTTTGACGTACGAGCGGAACATCCAAATAAAAAAAAAACGTCGAATTGATAACCTCCTTGGTTTTTTTGAAGGTCAGTTAATAATAGAAAGTACAATACAATAATTTATGTATGATATTTACTGACTGAATGAATGAAGAATATACATATATAATAATATTTTTTTATGTAATGGTAATTCGTTTAATTATTTCCTAAAGTGTCAGGTTTTCTTGATAAGAAATTATGATAAAATAATCGACTATGAAAAAGAAAATAGTACTTTATATTATACATTTTTCGAAGAATAACGCTGATAAAAATTAAGTCAAAAGTAGACCAAATTCGCTCGCAAATACCTTCCAATAATATACCAGTCAATATAAATTACGAGTTTGCATAATCTAAGTTTAAAATTTAATCAACCGTTGTTATATTGGTGCATATCCCGTTTTAATCATGGAGCGTAGAAGCGAGTTATATGAAGTCTCGTAAAATGGGATCGTAAACGCCGCATCCACTTACTTTTATTACTTTCTACTTCCATGTGAATGTTTCGTCGGAAATCAGCATTATTATATGTCAATATACGGGGAACTATAATTTTGTTATTACATTATATTTACCATAAAAGGGTACCAAACTATAATGAAACCGACTAAAGCAGAACCAAATAGACTTCTAATATAGTGTATCTAATTAATATATATAGAACAATATGTAAAAACAATATGTATCGGGCCGCTGTATGTGTATTATAGCTGTTTGTATTTTATATATAGCTAAGCTATTTTGAAGATGAAATGAAGAAAAATAGCTGAACTTAAAAGTCTATTAAAAGTATGTATTCCTATTTTAAAGGCCAATATTATGTGCCAAGTTTGCAATTTGTGCAGGTCAGCTGAATAAGCTCTTAACAGCGCGTTCGAGCGGTTTACTAGCAATTACATTTTTATTGATACAGCCAAACGTGTACCGTATCGTGGGATAAATAGTGCTTTCTTTTTCAGTGTTTATAAATATATATATACAGCGTAGTAAGATTTTTCATATAAATGTTTATCGCAGACGGTATGGAAAAATATTTGGCCAAATTGTGGTACTACTCAATACGTGAGCACCAGAGAATGACCTTATCTATGTTAATTTATTTTTCGTGCGTATTGTTTAAATTTAAAACTCATTTTGCTGTATCAAAACCATACCTTCAAACGCTAGAAGACCTGGAAAAAGAAAGCTTTGTAGATAGATTGACGATGAATATATCAAAACCCAGGCTATAACAAATTTACTTGAAGATCGGAACAAACTAAATACACATTGACTACGTAAGAAATAATACCTATTTAGGCCAATTAATTTCAACAGCTGATCTAATGAAAAAAAATAGATACCCGAATAGGAAAAGCGTGGAAAAGCTATTAGAATCTAAAAGAGATAATGAAAAATAAAGAGATCAAGATGGCTGTAAAGTAAAAGTTATTATACTTACGCTTATGTGCTACCGGTCCTCACTTATGGATGCCAATTTTGGCCTCTCACCAAAACATAAATCGCAAAAATAAAAACTTGCCAGTCAGCGATGGAAAGGAGCATGTTGAGTATAAGGTAAAGTGATGGAATACGAAATAAAATAATAAGGAAGCGCACAAAAGTAGACAAGGTAATATACAAAATACGTCAACTCAAATGGAAATGGATAGGCCACATTGTAAGAGGTATAGAAAAATGGAATAAAAATACGTTTGCCAAAACTGGGCAAATAGAGTCTTAATCATTTTGTTAAAAAAAACTTTGTCTGAATAAAGGCTTCATTATTAATTACCTATACGATATAAATGGCTTCCTTATTACCTCATTCTGTGCGCCCATTTTTTTAAGAAATTAGAACACAGCCTTCTAGCGAGCTATTGTTAAAAGACATAATATTATTATGCCTTCGCGGACTGTTTTGTAGACATAAGGAATAGGAACAATCCATATGGTTTTTCTTTAGCGTTTTCAACCGACTTCTTCAACAGTCATCGCCATATTTTACCAGTTTAAAATAATCGACAATCGACAATTCGCAATATTTTTTGAATTAAAATTAGTATTATTCTAAAGTTGTATCATAATTAATACAGCAAAGTAAAAAATATTCATTTATTCATTGTTATTTACATTATAGCGTGACTCTTTGTTTTCTGATAATTAATTCTAATCACTGCATAAAAATCAATGTTTACATAATTTATTCAAGTTAAGTCCTATTCATGTATTTAGCTACTAGTATTTATAAAACAAAATTGGAACTTTTGTATTTTGGACTAAATTGCATTTCTGGATCCTTTCAGGATACAAACTGAAGTTCCAATTTTATGACTTTTATTTCGTTTCTCTAAAACTTTTCCTTATAGGTCATGGGACCTATCTTTGGTACCTCTATCAAATTGACACTACACTTCGTCACGTATCACTAAATTGTCATAACACAGTCGTGTTATAATATTCCTAGTAAGAAAGTAACTAAGTACTTCCTAGTAAGTGATGAACAGCTTTCGTGTTATTATGTTACGGTACATAGTTATAGGACACGGGTTATACATAACTATATACGGCTTTATCTACGTACTGCGGTCTGCCACATATTCGGCATACGGGGAATTCGTCTATGTGATATTGAAATGTTGTTTAAATAGGTGTTTCAGGAAACTAGCTAAATTATCCGGCATTAAAAAACTAGCATAGCTCCTGATTTGAACAGTAAACTGCGAAATTTGGTCAAAATCCGACTACTACAGTCAACAAGTAATAGTTACAATTTTTAAAAAAATATATGTATGTAGGTACTTGTGCATGTTTGACTCGGTTAGTTTTATTTAAATTTATAAACGATAGATTAACATTGTTAAAAATATTATTATCATGAAAATATAATAAGATTTCTTTCAAAGTACCTAATGGTCATAATTCCATTAATTTTCTAATTTCATGAAAAGTACTATACAAAATAGGAAGTAGGCGTTTAATAATCGTATTACACTCTATTCCGAGTCATAAAGTGTGAATAATAAATAACAAAATATACATAATTAATGAACATTTATTAAATTAAGAAAATTATTGATCTACTGCTAGGAACTTGAAATTATAAAAAATCCAACAAATTTAATGTTTTATTCGTATAATATTGTGAAAAATGGGAATTAATACAACGCCTCTGCAAACGTGTATTATACTTACATAGCATTCTAAGTACATATTTCTAAGTTGAAATTGAAAAATATAGTATCGTCGATGAACAACATTAGTTCATCAGTAAATGTAAATCTGTATCTTACTACACGGGACGTATTCGTTACGCATACGTAAAGAAAGAATATTAAGTTATTACAAAATAGCTTTATGGTTGTACACACGTGTAAAAGACTTAAAGGAATCCAATTAATATACAATGAACTCTTTGAGTGGTGAATTAGATTTGGTTGAATAGCTCAGTTAATGTTAGTTGACAGGCGAACCCGGAAGTTTTTTACGAGGCACGTTATGGAAGTTTATTGTTGAAAAACGTTATGACTTATGGTCTATAAAAATATGAATTATAAGTGTATGTACCTACTAGTTTTTTGAATATAAGGCATAAGTGAGCTTTGAGGTATCTTTTGATCTTTGAGAATTATTTGTAAAAGTAATAAAATAATCAATGAGCAAAGTCAGTAATATGTCTGTCCAGTAAGGTCATAGATTTTTTTATTAAAACATCTAAATGGTTTTTGTTAAGTGTATTATTTGTAATAATTCTATTAAGAGTATAGTATTGGAGTACAAGTCGTCCTAAATTTTAATATCTTTAAGTGTGTTAAAGTCACTCCGCAAGTTTATGAGCAACGGACAAAACACGACATATTTCAAACGTTGAGTTATAAAAGTTACACTTTTAATATGTTCTGAAAGATTGTCGCACCTTGGGTGGCAAAACTTGTTTGAAATAATTATTAGGGAACTTTTCTCTGTCACTTTTATAAAGAACCAGAAGTCTGGGAGCTTTTGTTATATTTTCAGATAAATTGTCTGAAAATATGCATTTTTATCGATCATTGAAACAAAAGGTGAAACTTTATGTTTTTCTATTTTTATAGCTCTACTAACGTGGATCAACCAAGCCTGCAGCGTTTAGGCTTCTATACAACTTTATCTGTAGAACACTTGTAATCTTTTCAATTGATTACAATTAAAAAAATCTCTTGAATGTATGAACAAATACATATTATTAGTAGGATAGATCATTTCAAACAAAAAAACACACACATCAGAATCGGTCCATTGTTTTGAAAGCTATGATGCTACAGACCAACCAACAAATAGACACGTTAAAATTATAACATCCCTCTTTTCGCGTCATGGGTTAAAAATGGCTAAAAGAGCCTGTAAATATAATCTTTTTACAAGAAGTGTTGAGCAACAACAGTGGCTCCTCTTGACATTTATCATGATACAATCAATTACTGAATGAATAAAATTATTGTAAATTTTACATTTTATTTGATGGCGGTCTTTTGGACGTCAAAATTAATGATCATTTTCACGATTGTCACCGAAAGGACCACATGTGACGTAAATTAACGATGCGCACTTAATTCGGTTAACCGGTTTCGTATTTATATTTCTCGGTCCTTGCTTCTTTTGAACGACCCAAAAATTATTAATATTGAATATTGTCGCATTTTGTCATTTATTTACAATCTCTGATTAAAGAGAAAAGATTTGTGTTTGTGTATTTTTGTTTGTAACAAGGGCGTCACCAGCTTATGACTAATGGAGGGCGGAGGGGGGTGGGGGGGGGGCAATAGGGCAATATTATTATATTATTATATATATTATAATACTTTCTACAATATACATTAAACCTTGTGAATTTATTTACGTTTTGTCATGCGATGCGGCATTAATTAATAGGTAAGGAAGTCAGTTGCTCGCACTTTGGTCGCTTTGCGGCTTGCTGCATTTGACAACTGCCCCCACCTGCCCTCGCCTTGGCGACGCCCTTGGTTTGTAATGAAATTCAAAAACTACTGGACCAATTGAAAAACTGGATTGGATTTTTCGCGAATAGCATAGCGGACCCCCCGTCCCAAGCGGACGAAGTTGCCAGTAAAACCAATACAACCTGTACTCATATTTGCATGCCTTCGCTCCCTCACGGCAATTATGATTTATGAGACAGACACTTTTTTGCGAATTGGTTGTCATTAAATGAATTAATTAAGTATTTATGCGCTATCTATGAACAATATAAAATAATTTTCAGTTACTTTTAGCCAGTCAGGTTGTTTGTAGTCCTGCCCCAGTTAGATTTGTCATTAACTTTAAAAGTTCAGCTGCTAAGACGTCGATTGTTTACATAATATTACCGACGGCAGTAACACGCGCGTGCTTTTTATATAAACAAAGAAAGTGAGCACTGACCTTTACCTGTCATTTACGCTTGTGATTAATGGAGGTACTGAATCGATGCAAGAATATGTTATACAGCTTTAATATACATTTAAAAAAATGTTATAAGTTTGACACGGTATTCTGTAATGCTTCCGTGGTTAAATGTTTCCCGTCTGCGTGCCGTTTATCCTGGGATCGGTTCCGGGGAAACAAATGAATTGAAATTAAATAGAAAATATTGGTTGGGTAGACACCTACTTGCCTGTAAAGACACATTCATCAGTAGGACAGATTTAGAAACGTGTTTGCTGATAACCTGACCGCTAGACTAGGGGTTACGATATTGCACTAAATCTACTTACATTATATCAGTATATTGTACGCATCTTAACATCTGGACGATCCATATTATTTTTATCGAAATTGATTCGGTATTTTATACAACAAAAACTAAAAGTTCACATACCTAGATGAAAAAAATAATAATTATCGGTTCATAATAACCTCACAGTTTCGAAAAAAACAAAAAAGTCGCAGTGATGATCATAATATATTGTTATATTTTTTCGATGCGAAGCGTACTATGTAAATTTATTTCTCCGACAGTGTTTTTATATTTTAATTAATTCTATAATAGGTATTGGTTTATAATGAGAAATCTATTTTAAAAAGAATAAAAACAAATAAATTAAAAATGTTTACTTTTTAATTAAGAAGCAGCGAGTTGACTGTTTGCTCTTTTCACACACATCAAGCTATTTCCGCCATTGCGCGTGCATAGTTAAGTAAGGCATCGTAAATTCAATACCACCACCGGATGTTAGACATATAAGTATCTTATTTAAGTAGCAAAAACTTAAAAAACATTTACGTTACATATTTCATAGATCATTCGTCGTATCAAGTTGGTATTTCCATGTCTATTTAGTGTTCAATTACATGAGAATAAAAAATCTTTATGCCGTAGGATTTAGCATCGCTTTGGACATGTTGTAAATTGTCATTTTAAAGAGATCTATATTTTCAATTGTTACCTCGTTCCTTAAACCTTAAAAGTTACTCTTTGATTACTAGCTAGTGAATGTTCCATCAAAATAGGTCCAGCTATTTTGGAAATAAGTCGGAACAAAAAGACTGATACGCACACACAGCTAAAGATAATTATGAGTGTTAGAAGCTAACAAAATCTGTTATTATTATCAATTGCATAGATTTGCAAAGATTAGCATAGAATGGCAATGCTTGCAATAAAATGAATACCTACAGTTTATGTCTACATATTTTTATTTCGAGCATTCACGGTTAAGGCTTTTTTCAATAACATTTAAACGATTTAATCGGATAAAATAATATTGACTTAACAATATATAATCAATCTTTTTACAAGGAGAAGGACGACGTTGCAAGATATATTACCATGAGACAGTCTTATTCTATACAGCCATATACAGTATTTGATATAAATAAAACATAAAGCAGTATGAAAATACAAATGGGATTTTTCCAAATATCATTCGCTTTCAAGCTTGATTATTGGATTAGCAACTCTACGGTGTCTTAAAGAGAGAACTCTTAAATATGACAAGCCTATTTGATAATTTCAGAGATAAGTAATACGTTTACGAACGATAAGTAAAACGTATATCCTCTCTTAATAAAATTTCATCAAATATAATTCAGTCAAATCGGCTTACAGACAGCTTCAAAGTTCATTCTATGAAGTTGAAACCATACCAAAACCTCCACTTTCAAATATGTATGTTGATACGAGTACTTAGCTACAAAAAATTTTGACATTCAAAGTTTAATTGATAAATAAAGGTGAGATTAAGAGACGGAATAGTTATCGCCTATTTATTTGTTATTAAAAGGTCCCGACTATAAATAGAAGCGGCATTATAACTGTTTCGCCCTATATGTGTGGCCTGTACGAAACAACTTTTTGATGTGAATAAGGCTATTCAAATCTCACGCCTTGTCAAAATTTTACACATTGTTATAACCTTGTAGTCCCTGAACAAACCTTAATTATATTTGTAGGTATAAATGTATACAAAAACAATATATTATTATGTTTACATAATAATATATTGTACATTATTGTACAATATTATTATTGATTAATGTGTATTGTACATTATTATTATTATGATTATTAATATAGGAGGTTATGAAAAGAAACCAGCATTTCGGTGTTTAACTTTAAATATATTTCACCGAATATGTAGAGACTGTAGCCATACTAACACACATGAGAAAAAGGAAAAAGAAGAAGAAAGCCTTCACTGAGCGGTGGCGTTTTATAATAATGAAAATGTTAAATAATATCTGGTACTATTGACTAAAGAATTAATTTTTGCACATCCTAGTCAATTGACCATTTCATTAAAGAGTCAAACGACAATTCAACAAAAATGTATAAGTCGCAGAAGGAATCTGATTTAGATTTCCAATTAAGCTGTTTAAGTACTTCATTGAAATGTAGGCTTATTGTAGGGGTTTTATAGTTTTCTGGAAAACATTTAATCTTGAGCAAAGTTATGCTCATAGTCAGAATCGCAACGCATGTTTCGTTAAGTTCTCAATACTAACTCAAAAATATTATTGTATTTCTAATCATCATACTTACATAAGTGTTAAATATTTAATATATAAGTTATTTTATTTATGGTGTATACAAATTCTATTAACTAAAACTCATGGTTTATTTAGTTATTATTTTTCAATTGTCTTTAAAGGTGGGTTCGCAATTCAACTGAATATATTTTTGTATGTTTATGCCTATTATAAATGAATGGCTTAAATTTTATTCTATTTTTGTATATATGTGTACTAAAATATGTTACTAATACCACATTAATACCAACTGAAATAAGGTCCAATTATGAAAAAATTAACACCAAGCTATGTTTTGCCACCGATTACTAATTTCTTAAATCAAATTCCATCGAGAGAAGAAGAAGTCTCATGTAAAATTAAAAATCAAGACACAAATCTTTGAGTTAGGTTTTCGGAGAAAATTATAAAAAGACTACATTTTTTTTATATAATAGCGAACAACAGGGCAGGTTGCAGACTAATGTTAAGAGATCACCGCCGCCCGATAAACAAGCAGGCCGCGATCCGCGCTTTTTGTTGCAATGCTGGTCTTCAGTATCCTCAGTCACTCAGCGAAACACAGCACAAATGTTGGTATCCTGGTATTCTGTGAGCCCGTGGTATTACTGCGAATGAGCCGGCCAGCTAAGTGCATCAGCATAAGTTTCGGTCACTAGTTAAGTTGGATAATGGATTTCATTTTAATTGATGTTGATTATCAGCGTTTACTTATGGTTCTATCTACACACACAATATAAGTATATTGCATAGAACAATTATTTTGTATTTTTTGTAAAGAATCAACTAAACTGCTGGATGGATAAACATTGGTAGACATTGTATATTCCCACGGGAAAGACGTAGCGAGTAAGAGGTAGTATTTATTGAGCTTTATATAAAATATGTAAATGTGTTTTTGTCTAAGTTATTAATAGTTAGAAGAAGGACAGCGAATAGATTCAGCTAGGCTTATTTTAACAGTATTTACAGCAAAATTAATTTACTTGGCTGCGTTCACCAGCTTTCTGTTATTTGTTATGTTTAATTTAAATAGCTCTTTTTTATTAGATTCTTCTTCCTAGTTATAACTAACGCCTGTAAAATTAGTTTTAATGTTGAATGAATAAATAAATATAATATAAATAAAATAAAGTGGTACAGCATTTCAACTTTTGATGCTTTTATTTTTAATGTCATTTTCGTGCCGCTTTTGCTATATCCTACATATTAGAATAGACCTATATAATTTACTTCCATTAAACAGTCGTCTACAGAATGCAATAAATCAAGCGGACACCTATTTGACCAGTTTGGTAGTTTTTGTTAAGAAATGTTTGCAGTTCAAGACAGAGACAGGAAATATTGCAGCTACCTGTTACATATTTTTATTTTCTCGAATGCCACGGCACTCGAGTTATTGTGCAATTAATTTAATGACTATATAAATATTTCAATGTATCGAAGCGGTTGTAAAACAGACATACAATTTCGACATCACGAATAAGATGAATCTTATATTTTGAAAACTTTTTAAATAATAAAATAATAATATATAATACTAATAGTTGAGACCACAGGAAACCCGAAAGCTCGCTCATATTTCGGCCAACGCGTTAGAGTTGGGTACGCACCCCAACGGCTTTGATGAGCCTTTTGTATTTTTGTAAGTATATTTTAGTACATTATTGTAAATAAATTCTGTTAAAATAAACTATTGTAATACTTAAATTCTTATTTGCAGTGGTTTTTAGATAATTTTTTTTTTTTTTTTGAAGTCCTAAGGCCCCTGGATGGGGCAGAGGGCGTCCACAGTACGTCGCCATTCCTCTCTGTCATGAGCTACGCGCTTCACTTCGCTCCATGTCATGCCAACTGCCTTCGCCTCCGCGGTGATCGTCCGCCGCCAGGATTGCTTAGGGCGGCCACGTTTTCGCTTTCCTTGAGGGTTCCAGTCTAAGGCTTGCCTCGGTATATGTTGGGAATCCCTTCGTAGCGTGTGGCCTATCCAGTTCCACTTGCGACGCTTGATCTGGTGGTCGATTGGAGTCTCGCCGCATCGTTCCCATAGATCCACGTTTGCGATCCTCTCTGGCCAGAATACACCGAGAATACGGCGAAGGCAGCGGTTGATGAAGACCTGGAGCCGCTGCGTGATGTCCTTAGAGACCTTCCACGTCTCACATCCGTACAGCAACACGGTTTTCACATTTGACCGAAAAATCTTGAGCTTAACTCTTCTGGTCAGTTTCCGCGATTGCCATACAGGACGGAGCCGGGCGAAGGCTGCTCTCCCTTTGGCGATCCTCGAAGCGACGTCCTCCTCGGTACCTCCCGTTTCCGATACCACGCTACCGAGGTAGGCAAATTTGTGGACCTTTTCCACCCTCTCCGTGCCGATGGACAGCGGCAAAGAGCTTGTCGCTCCACACCTCATCTCCCGGGTCTTTTGAATATTGATCCTGAGTCCCCTCTCCAAAGCCTCCCGTTGTAGGTCATCCAGTTTTGATTGCATGTCGGCGCGTGTGTGACTCAAAAGGCATAGGTCATCAGCATAGTCCAAATCTTCCAGAACATTGGTTAATCCCCACTCTATGCCTCGGCGCTTGTTCTTAGTGGTGCCATCAATTATGCCATCCAGGACAACAAGGAAGAGGAGAGGCGACAGGAGACACCCCTGCCGCACACCCGCACGGACCGGTATGTCCTCCGAGACGAGGCCATCGTGAGTAACTCTACAGGAGTAGTTCCCGTAGATGGCCCTAATTAAGTTTGTAATTTTCTCGGGGACCCCGATCTCGAGTAGACGGTCCCAGATACAACTCCATCTCAGCGTGTCGAAGGCTTTTTCGAAATCCACAAAGGTTAGGTATATTTCCCTCTGCCATTCTGATGCCTGTTCAAGAATTATGCGCAAGGTGTTGATCTGATCCATACACGATCGGTTGGGTCGGAAACCTGCCTGTTCTCTGCGAAGAAGAGGTTCGACGGCCCTCGACAGTCTATCCAGTATGATTCTGCATAACAACTTAGACGGAGTCGAGAGCAAGGTGATGCCTCTCCAATTGCCACACTCACTGAGGTCTCCCTTTTTGGGTATGGTAATGAGAAGGCCCTTGTTCCAATCGTCAGGCAGCTCTTCGGCTGACCAGATGTTTCTTAAGAGGGGCGTCAGCGCACTTGCAGCAGTGGGGATGTCGGCTTTTAGCATTTCTGCTGTGATGAGGTCCATCCCCGGAGCCTTCCCATTCCTCAATGATCTGATGGCCCCAACCACCTCCTCCTCTGTAGGGGGAGACACATCGATGTCCAGACCCTGCGCGGGCGGACTGACAGTTGTTGCGGCCGAAGTAACGGGGTCCGAGACCCGGAAGATTTCCCCAAAGTGCTCCCTCCATCGTTGCAGTTGACCCTCAGATGTCACGATCAGTTGGCCTCTCTTATCCTTCAAGGGCTTTTTTCTTCTCTGGTTCCGATTCCCGACTAAGGTCTTCGTCGCCTTATACATCTCCTTGAGATTTCCGGAATTGGCTGCGCGCTGGGCACAATCTGCAATAGTATCAGCCCATACTCGGCGATCATGACGGGCACTGCGGTAAATTTTTTTGCGAATCTGTCTGTATTGCAGACTCAGGTCTTCGTGCATTGCCTGATCGCAGGCAGCCAGGAGTTGAAGATGGAGCTGGCGCCTTTCCTCAATGAGGTTCCAGGTTATTTGTGACATCCAGTCCTCGCGTGGGTGTGTTTTGTGTCCAAGAATGATGGAGCTGGTGTCCGTGTAGGCCTTTTTGATGTGGTTCCACTCCGCATCGACAGAAGTGGCAGGGTCCGTTTCAAGGACGGCAAATCGGTTTCGCAGCTCCAGTCTAAAGGCGTCACTCACATATGGGTCCTGCAGTTTGTTGACCTCAAATCGTTTGCCAATCTTGGCAGTTGCTCTGGCAGCTCGAGCTACAGCCACCTTGAGCCGCACCTCGGCTACAACAAGGTGATGGTCGCTGTCGATATCCGCGCCACGCCGGTTACGAACGTCAAGTAGTGATGAGCGCCATTTGGAGCTGATGGCAAGGTGGTCGATTTGGTTCTTGGTGATTCCATCGGGTGAGTTCCATGTGTACTTATGGTGGTCTCCATGAATAAATAAAGTGCCTCCGATGGTGAGGTCGTTGTCCTGGCAGAATTCCAGGAATCTCTCCCCGTTCTCGTTTCGGACTCCCAGTCCGTGTCTGCCCATGTGTCTCTGACAGCCGTCGTTATCTGCCCCAATCTTGGCATTCAGGTCTCCCATGACGATAACTATATCCTGTTTACGGATATTCTTTAAAGTCAGGTTGAGTGTACTATAGAAATCGTCCTTGTCTTCCTCCGGTGCCTGATTTGTGGGCGCGTAGCACTGAACGACGGATATCTTCCGGACTTTACTATTAAATCGGGCCATGATGATCCTTTCTGAGATAGGTTTCCAGTCTATCAGGCTTCTCTTCGCAGCGTCAGAAAGGAGAAATCCCACGCCGTTCTCACGCACGTCTTCTTCATTTTCTTTCCCGGAGTAAAGAAAAGTAAGGCCCCTGGACGTTCTCAATTCTCCGAACCCATTTCTGCGTACCTCACTGAGACCGAGTAAATGCAACCTGTACCTTAGCATTTCTGCCTCCGCCTGAGCCAGTCGGCTATCATCGCTCAGTGTGCGTACATTCCAATAAGCAATCCGTGTCCGAGTTTTCAAGCCAAAGGTCGTCGTTGTTAGATCGGTCCGGTTTTCTACTGTTTCCGTTTCAAAAATCAGTTAAATTCGGGTAAGCAGGTGATTAGCCCACTATACCCTAGCCCAATGGTGGGGCTGCCACCTTAGAGCCTATGGGCCTGCTCGGTTTTGTTTCGGGTTTCCTCCCTAGTGAGTAAGTTCTGTTTTGAGGCGCAGAAGGTTCGCCTTTTGCCCTGCACCTTCAGCTCAGCTGCAGCTCGAGATAGCGGCCGCGTGATTTCGCGGTTGCAGCAGTTCCCAGGAGGGACGACGGGGACGTGAGGTGACTCGGACTGGCCAGGGCTCTGCTCAGATTCGGTGTTCCGCTACTAACACAGCAGATGGTTTCTTGGCATTTTGTAGGTAATGCTGTTCTCACTAACAGCGATTCCCACCAAGACCATACCCTGACTTCCCCTCCCCTTAGATAATAGGGCTTCGGATTTTTTATCAATGAAAAAAATTATAGGATGCTGCAGATATTAACACCGTCTCTGTGCTGCAGAAGATGGCTGTTCGTGCAATTAACATTATGGGCCCCAAAGAATCACTCCGTGAAAAATTTAAAGAGATAAATATAATGTCAGTCACATGTCAATACATTTATGAAAATCTGATGTATGTATACAAAAATATTATCTTGTTTAAGAAAAACAGCGATAGTCATATGAATTTAATACTAGGAATAAAGATAAACTCGCTGTTGCTACTAGTAGGCTCCATAATGTAAGTAAATCTTTTTAAGGGCAATGAATACGCTTTTATAATAAACTCCCAAGATATGCTTAAACTGTCAATGAATAAATTAAAAAACACAAAAGAAAACTTTATAAAAAAGCGTACTATAAAATAACGGATTACTTAGACGATAAAAAAGCTTGGGAATGAACCTGCTCTAACTCTGTCTTAACCAAATACATATTATAATTTTTAGAATAATTATTTTTATAAACTACATAATATTAAACAAATTGACGAATCAAAATGATCAAATACAATGAATAAAGATATTTTGACTTTGACACGTATTGAATGTCAGATGCTTTGTCGTTGTGATGCGTTAGCCACGATGGTGGTAAAACAACATGCTTTGCTTAAAAAAGGGATGTTTCACCTATATTAAGAGTATATTTAAAACACATCGAACAGTTAATTATGCCCATAATAACAGATTTTATCTCCATGATAGGGTTGCCAATAAACTCGATGGTTGCTACAGATCAATTTATTCTCAGACAATATTTTATAGCCCATTTTAGGTACGCTTTTACGATTCTAGACGGAGCCGCGTCTAGATTTTAATACTATCTAGTTCTGGGCGGCATTATGCCTAAGTGTTTTTGAATTATTTATAGCAGCCGTAAAGAAATTTATTGTGTAATCTTTGAAAAATATATTAATTGCTGCTGAATATCTTCACAGAGCTTATTTACTAATAAAATTAAGTATATCTACCTAGAATATATTCAAAACCCAATGTTAAAGGTCCAAATAATGCTAAAATCTAATCTTTGTTGTTATTAATTGTTAGATACTTTTTCAAATGTGCAATAAATTCTATGAGTTTATTTTACACGCAGATTCTGAAAAGATAGTTCAAAATAAATTCTTTGCACGGCGATAAACTGTTTGAACTTTTATTGGATAAAAAATTTTCAATTGATAAGACATTTTATTTATAATTAACGGTTAAGTATTTGTTTGTACTAAACGAATGTATTTTTAACTTTGGTAAATTTATTTTTGTCTAGAAATCGAACCGTTAAAGTAAAAGTATTTTAGTAAGTTGCTTTTTGTTCAAGAATTTTTATATTTAATGAAACAAATGACTTTTGATTAAAATACGCTTATTTGGAAAATATGAATATTCATTGTACCATAAATGGACAAAATAATTGAAGGGTGAAAGTTCTTTATAACTATACTTATAATCAAAACATTAATTAAATCGAAAAAAAAAACAAATTTTTGTGTTCGAAAAATGGAAAACATTATTCCTATATTAATTAACTACCAAAGTCAATAAACCTATTGACATATGGAATTCAGATGCTTGGTTTTTTGGATATTTATTTGTTGTAGCACGTTTTTAAATAAATAATTAATTAAGTAATTTTTTTAACTCAGTACAAACTTATCCATATTAGGTACCTACCTACTTATAATGCACAGCCATATTATGATTTCCGCATATTATTTTGGTTTTATCGTAAATTAATAGGTAATTAAATTCCAGAATTGTACAGATGACATACTATATTAAAACAAATGTATCTTTAAAGTATAGGACATAGGTAAGTGACACGTGCCCGCGTTCAGGAATGATAAATCCACCAAAGATTAATATTAACGTATTGATCATAGACAAAATTGCAGATTAACTCCTCTGAAACTAATTAGCTATTTCTTTGCTTTCACTGAAACCAAAACGGTACTTTTTCCTGAATATTGAAAAACGGATCTATGAACCAAAAAGCCAGGAGTTATTAGTTGACAAGACAAGTTTACAACCAGCTACACAATGAAACTTAATTTGGCTGCTGTTTCTCTCAAATAATTATTTGGAATTGCATGCTACCTCAATCAATAAAAAGTGAAGATGCTGAGTGTTAGAAGACTCCGTCTGCGCCACGAAAAAGTTATTTATATAACGTTTAGTTTAGGCGCTATGATGGCAAAGAAAGACAAACCCACAGATCCATGTCAAATTTATAACACTCCTCCTTTTCCGTCGGTAGTTAAAATAAAACAAATAAGTTATAATGAAGAATCTAAAATCATTTACAAAATACTTCTATAAACGTGTTACTCAATCACGCCAGAATAAGTTTTAAACCCGGAACAATAATTTACAGTTCTCGTGGCATAATTTCCTTACAAACAAAGATCCGAACTACATTTATTTATAAATAGCTGAGGTTTTGAAAGACCTCTAAAAATTATTTATTATTCTAGAAGGTATAATACCATTCTGTTGACAAAGCTTAACAAATTACATCAGTTAAGCGTATTCAGCGATAAAACAAGCAATATTATTAGACGGTAACAAAACAATGCAACTTTACTCAGCGCTGCAGCTGCTGTTTTAATGTCATTGTGACGTTTACGCGCGAAAAGTTTTACGATCCGCAGACGCATCAAACTGCTAGTGTTGTGCCAAATTACGTTTGAATATCGATATTTTACAATCTAATGTGTTGATATAGATAAAATTAGCAGAAAACATCAGTTTAGAGATAAATAGAATTACTTACTAAAATGAAATTAATCCTATAAAAGTATGAATTATATGTGAATACAATGCTAGTTTTTTGGAGATGCTTAAGCGGTAAAAATAAATAGAACATATTTTGAAAATTAAATTAAAATTATTCGATTTGTCCTTAGTTTATTTTTAAACGGAATATATTTTATAACGGTTGGTAAGAACCAAATATTATTATTTATTTCTAACTAATTAATACTTTGTCAAAAAAAGCAAAAAAAGAAATATTAAAAAAAGGCAAATAATATATAACAGAAAAAGGGGGTCTTTTCTTAATTCTGTTGTCAATATCGTACCTAATAACTAAGAAGGTTGTACTTTTAAAAATTTGTAATCAACATCACTACTGTTGGGTTTACGACTATCCGAGTTCCAATTTTAAAATAGGTCCTTAGGGTAGGTCACTGGTACTTAAGTACTTATAAAAACTTAAAACACCAACGAGCCTATTGTAATTAGAAAATGATTTGATACTTTAGAAAAAGATTATGTCTCAAATAGGCTTTTTCCGGAATTGTATTACAAACAAAATGGTTACATTTTAATTGAAATAAATTCTATCAATAAGTTCCGAATGAATCTGTTTTATCAGATGCAGCATGATGCAACACAAAATAAGTTTATAGCACCGATCAAATTTCACGGTAAACATTTATAGATATTGAAACTGGTTTCAATTTGGAAATAGGGACCTTCAAGTGACATGAACATTTCAGAAGACAAGTATTTCCGGTTATGTGCATGTGTAAAAGCTGTTTTTTAAACAAATAATTGCTTGAAAATTTGCTAATAATAATTAATTAATTAAATCAATAATGGATGTTGTTCGATACGTTTCAACGGAATGCATAAAAGTAAAACACTAAAAATTCTCCTCGTAGCAAGTCTGCGTACAAATTACGACGTCATAAAAGTTTTTGCGGAGAAAAAGCGATAAATTCTCTATCCCTTTCTAGCGAGTGTTTACGACCATGAAAATGCGAGATGGCTATATATTTCATGAGTTTTATTGAGTCATGAGTGATGTGGAGCGTTATGCTCATTTGTAGATATAATTACTTCTAATCTGTATAATGTTTTCTATAGATATTTTAGGCTGGTCAAATTGAAATCCCATAATAAGCAGACGGCTTGTGGGAGTGGGCAGACACATATATGTCTGTTTTTCACTGATCGTTTTCGTTACATTTCAGATCATTTGCTTTCTTTAGGCAAGCAATCTTCTGCGTTTTCCAAATAGCGAAACTTTATTTGATTCACAGGAATTCAACATATAGCAGTTGTACAAGGGCTAATCAAGATTGATTAAATCTGTCAAAACAATTCAATTAGCTACACAAAAATTTTCTAATTTATGGACAGCATAAGTATTTCTCCTACGGATAACGGTAGTAAACAACTCAAAGAAAATAAATAAACACGTTAAGGTGATTAAAACAGTTTCTTAGTTAAAACTTTTCGTAAAATCTGTAACTTCAAATTATTGAAACATCATTAATTGCACGCACGGGCGTGACCAACTACCGGGGACAACACTTGGGGTCACCACGGACCCTCCCCGAGGTTATTGGTGACACCAGAGGTTTGATAAACTTTTTGGAGGAGCTGGGATGGCAGGACTAACCGCCCGGCTCAATACGCAAAATAGGCGCATAGTAGACGTCGAGTTGCGGAAAACAAGCCCGTCAATACTTATACTTATAACATCATTAATTTGACTGTCAAAGAACTGTATAAGAGCGTTTAGAATTTTAGGAATCTATTGATTTGAAAGTTCGGTTATTTATTTTAAGAAAAAAATCGACTGCGGTATTCTAGTTGCTTATAATGTCTTCTGTTTTTTATTTATTTTTTGCGGGTAATGACGTATTATTTCCAAAAGAGTAAGAAATGACCTCAAAATTCCTACCTACGATTATTATCTCTCGCGATAAAAAAACTGGGTGAGGGTAGGAGGGTGAATATACTTTACGACCTATTCTCATACCTAACAAATATCTAGATATATAAACATTCATAAAAATCGGAGATTTTTATAAAGGTATTATAATAATATGTTCGCCTCTCCTTTCTACTTCGCAAAATGCATAGCAAAACACTCAAATATTTGGACTGTGTCGCTAAAATTATATTTAGAAACAGAAGTTTATATAGCTTTATTAGTAATAACTATCTTAAAGTGCTCGACAGACACAGTTTTATTGTTATCACCCAGAAGACTTTACAACCTATATGACTGCTTTAGAATTGATGACATCGTTAAGGTGACCCGTTTGACGCTTAAACTATTATACGGAAATAGTGTTTTGCTTAATATTAACCTAATATCTTTAATATTTGTCTTTAAGTACATTGTCACAATTGATGCTGTTTTGTTTATGAAATTACTTTGTTTTCCACATAAGTAAAAAATATAGAATAGAAAAAATGTATACTTGGAATTGGCGGTAATGGCGCAAGATAGATGTAAATATAAAGCATATGCAATAGCATATATATGATTATAAAGCTGAAGAGTTTGTTTGAACGCTTTAATCTCAGGAACTACTGGTTCGAATTGAATAATTCTTTTTGTGTTGGATAGTCCATTTATCGAGGAAGGCTTTGGGCTATAAAACATCACGTTACGACGAGATTAACGCGGGTGAAACCGCAGAGCACAGCTAGTCTCATATAAATAGCACTGAGTTGGTCTGAATAAAATACAATTTAGTTCATTCTGTCCATAGAAGTTAATAAGAAAGAGATTTAGACTTACCAACCGCGGTGCCGTGTCGCTATGCTACAAGTGCGCAGGCGGCGGTGAATACCTCGCAGTCGGCTGTAAAGGTAGCCGTGGGATGTACTCTGGGGTGATCACGCACCGTGGCAACCACCGTGCCCGTTTGCGCGCTTCTAGCTCCAGTAGAGAGCAAAGAGACCTCTCATATAACTGCCACTGCCGGACCACACACTCTGCTGAAGGAGAAAGAGGCAAGATTAACGATAATCTGGAAATCTGTTGAGAAATGTAGAATTATACAAAATTAGAACGATTGAACATTTTTGCTTCATTTAATTTTTAAATTAGAAATATTTACGTTCTGCTACGGTTTAAATTCCATCGAAGAAAGTAAACTTCGCCCAGCGATTAGGTAAAGAACTCTTTAATAGCTATCAGCTCCTTCATTACAAATGAAGGTTGTAGTCATTGTAAGACTCTTATTTTTTGATGTAGCTATCGAAGCGAATCTACACATGATAAATTACTTCTTATTGCTACAATGTATAATCAAATTCGTATTTATTAAAAGAATTGCTCACTAGTCAATCGTGAGTATTTAATGCCCTATGGCGATTCATGTATAATCCTAACTTAACAAAACCATTTAGGGTCACTACACACTTCTGGTAAGTACCTACATCCTAATAACATTGTAAGGAATTACTGTCTATTTATTTTTACCTAGAGAGCACAATCACTTAATGGAATAATATGAAAAAAGAAGTAAGTGCTTAAAAAAATTTAACCATTTTAAATTGTGTTTACTGCTCCTCAAATTGTCATTTTAAAATATTTTATCCTTTACTAAATTTACTTACTGACATTTAATAAAAGGAATCACTTAACACAATTGGATACAGCTCATTGAAGAAAACTCAAGTAGATCCTTTAGTGGATGACAAGAGTTCATTCCTTAAGCACGAAATGCCTGAAGAATATTCGTATGACTAAATAACATTTTGCCAGCAATTCTTTAGTGTGCGCTGTGCCTTGTCGGTAATAAATCTTACTTTGTATGATACCGTGAATCTGTTTGTATTTTCTCCTCATAACTCAGAGGTACAATCAAGATCGGTTGCACGTATTACACTAAACACCCCTAATAAGGCCTCAGGGTACTAATAAGATGGGCCATAACTCAAAATCGTGCTGCAACTCACACGTAATGAAAGGGTTTCGATTCGATGAATTATTCAAATGCAGATCAGGTGTCAATTTACAACTTTTCTTCATTTTATTTCGTAATTTTAATTTCTTTCCTTTTGTAACAATTTTTTAAAGCAACATCCTAAGCCAATTTAAATGAATACAGCTTCCGATCACGTAATATTTTTTTTATAGATTTTAAAACTGTAATAACTTTTAATAATATTGTTATTGTGCCTCTACGTTTAGACCAATATATTATATTGATCTGTATAATACTGTGCATTTACAGATTAAAAGAACACAGCAACACAAAAATAGATAATTCATTCATAAGCAATTCTTATTTGTATTAACATAACGGTTGCAAATATGCAAAGCCACGGGTATCAAGTAGTAAATAATTAATGGTGCGAAAATTAAAATGTAATTATTATTGTGCAATATAATTACACGACTTGGCACAGTTATGAACACTAGATATTGACATCTCGCAATCTCTTATCAACTTCTAATAATGTATGAAATGCAACACGTGGTAGGTAGCTATATCTACGTTCATTTAATAATGGTCATAGAAAATCATTGATATAAATTATAAATAATATGGCGCGTGGTATGATTATATAGTATATAAGTTGGCATATTTAATTTATCTACATTAGCATGCAAATGTAATAAAACTTTCATAGCTAATACAGATTCATATTTTAATAACGTTAACGTGTATAACATTCTAGAGAATCGTTAATAGTATCCCATCCACTTCAATAAAATGTAACTTAATGTATCTGCATATGAAACAAAAAATGAGTTACAAACTTACAAAAAAATACACTTCAATTGAGAACCTCCTTCATTTGAAATCGGTTGAAAACAACCTCACCTATTCTTTTTCACGCTTTTCGAGCAACTTTCCTATTTGCTAATGATACAAATCAAGTAGTTACCAAGTAGCTATCAAGTAGCTGAAATATGTCAGTGGCATAATACCTATTACATTCTTGCAATGTTATAATGTTTCAAACATTTATGTTTATATAAAACTCCTAACATTTCAAACAAATCACCAGTAATACGCGATGTAACTGTTTTATCGGCTTCCTAGTGTATTCATAATCATTTTTTATACAATCGCCTCGCGGAAACAGTCGCTGTAATCGGTTTTCACTATCGGACAATGTTGTTGTTATTACCATAATTGTGCAAAATTTAAATCCCGTGGGCATCCTAATTTTATAACAAAATAATATAAGTAGTGCTTATATATTTTAATACCTTGTGTTGCACAAATTTAAAAATAATGACGAAAATCGAACACTCTTTACGTCCAATAGATATACTTCTCTCCATTAAAATTTGGTATTATATACCAAATATTGGTATATTGAGTTTGTTTAGTTGTTGATCAGTTAAAGCCCAAGTTTGGTAAGCGTATGTTAACCAGGGCAGGATACATTTATTAAAAACATTTCATTATTTCACTTAACGACCGAAATGTCTTCCATATGTTAGCAATTCTTCTTTTAATTTTTTTTTGCATGTTCCCTGTTGTTGATACTACTTGAACTTAGTATATAATATATTCATTATTAACTGTGATGGCCTGTTTTTGTGGCGAATTACTCATAACCTTAGGACCTTAGGGACGTCTCTTTCAATTGGAAACTCGTCACCTGCCCTTTCAAATTTATTTGTGCCATAATTTTACCGTAAATGTTCTTTAATATGAGTATGTATTTTGTATGGACTCCCTATGTCTCCAATGATTTCCAGATATATTGGTGTTCTAAAGAATTGAAAGCATTGTTGAAGTCGACGAAACCCAGATAATAAACTTTATTACAATATAGTCTTTTTTTTAAATAAAGTTAGTTCACGCTTTTACGATTTAAAGACACCTCTATGAATGTTTAGTTTTGAATGAATTTTTTAAAGTATCAAATATGGGATATCTGAAGTGAACTATCAAACAAAAAGTTAATAATTAAAATTATTTCATAATTGGTTTCGCAATCGTGTAGAAAACACAATAAATACCAATTCAATTTTTGAAAATCTTTTTTGTCTGAGGCGTGAAAACTTGGCGACCTACTTAGTTATTATTATACTTTTGGTGTAGTGAAAGTTTCCAAGGAGATATTATATAAAAACAGGGAATGCTCCAGGAATCGGTTTTAATGAATGTCTTGGCAATGCTTTTAAACCAGTTTCGTCCTTTGTGTGAATTTTTTTGTCTGCGATCGTCTCTTTGCTAGATCAATGTTGTATTGTGGATTTTTAAAACTTACAACTTTTATCGTGATATATCTGTATAATAAGTATTATAATATTATGTAAAAATGATATATTTAAGAGAGTGCACTACTACAAATGAAATTAAAGTTTTAAAATCCGACAAATTTAAAAAAGCTAAGTTCCATTTGATCATGTCAGCTTTAAACGAAAAAACTGTATCAAAATCGGTCTATTCGTTAAGGTGCTACGACTCCACCCCTCTTTTTACGTCAGAGATTAAAAATTACGAAAGATATAGGTACTCCAGAGTGCTCCTAAAATTTCCAACATATAAATCTGTATCGTCAATAAAATTTCTTATACAGTGGAATCTCTAAACTCGAACTTCGTTTAAGTCGAAAAAAATTTCCATTCCCTTCCGCTAAAATCCTAAATACGCGGTATCTCGAATTATTTAGACTTTCTAACTCGAACAAAATGTTATTTCCCTACGAAGTATTGATACATACATATTTATACTCTATAACTCGAATTTCAAAAAGGAGACTCCGTAAGTCGAAGTTAGTAAAATATAATGACGTCTTACTTGGAATTCCCCGAAATAATAGCAATAAAATCCAAAATGAATTTTCGGGTTCGAGGCTTCTAATCTATTGTTTTTGTCTTGTACACGTGCAATGAATGAATACATTATAAAACTTTCCTTAGAAAGTTTCACATATATATCATCACATCTTTCAACAACTTATTGTTGAAAGATGTGATGATATCGAGAATCATGTATTAGGTTCATTGTTTAAGCTTGAAAAAATAATTGATAAAAAATCTGCCAATTCTTTAAATCAAAAGAAGATACAGGATTTTTTTTAGTATGCAGTTTACATCATTAATATGTAATTTGTTTTAATATGTAAAAAAAATATATAAAAAACGTAAGCTGAATTATTTTTCAAATTCGACTCTACAAATCGAAATATACACTTAGAAATCGCGCCTCTGTAAGTCGAATTTCAGCAGTTAAGCCATATGTATCTCGAAATTCTTGTTAAGAAGTTGTTAAGTCGAAAACTCGTTAACTCGATTTTTTTTTGTATTTCCCTTGACATTCGAGTTATAGAGATTCCACTGTATTTTGAAGCCAATATACCATATCATATCAGAAACTATACACTATATCTATAACAGAAACTATAACTATATCTCATAAATTATTGATGATTACAATGCCCTTACAGTTAATACAAGAGCTTAGTTGTTTAATAAAATGTAACAATTAAACAAAGATTATGTTTGTGCCTCTTATCGAAGTTTTAATAATTAATTTAAATGTAATAAGCCATACAGAGATAGCTTTGTTTAATAAATGATAAATATTTCTTTATTAGGTACTTTTTCTTATAGAGTCGAAGTAAACACTTAGTCCATGTTTCTACTCGTGGAAGAAATAGTTAGACAAAAGTTATTTGTGACACACATACTTCTTATTCAATATATTTAATTTTAAGTATGGTACGCAACGCACATTATATGAAAAGCGTGAAGGTCCTGGTTTCGATTTCAGGGAAAAAAATTCAATGTGGAAAGCAAAACCTCACCCATAGGTAAATCATAAGTGATGATACTTACTTGCATCACATATCATTCAAGTATGTGATAAGATTTACATATAAAATATGTGTTTAACATAATATGTCTGAATTATTAATGAAATACAGTTTTTCGTCGAAAAAATGTTAGCACTCCAAACAACTGCCCTTCTTAGGTGAAGTGAAGAATTAAACGCTTAAGTATATTTAAGAGTTCATTGACAATCCAAAACATTCACGTCTAGCTTACTCAAATATACTAAATATGAATAAGTAAGATTTGTTTCTAGTGTGAAGTCCCGTGTCCCCTAATGGGGTATGGGGCAGATGCATTTCACATCTGTTTCACTAATCGATTTTGTCTTTAGCGGCAAGTAGGTGATCAGCCTTCTATGTCCTGCCAGACCGAGTTTTTTTTTTATCTCCGCCGGGAATCGAACCCAGGACCTCTCGGTTGTAACGCTTACGCGCTTACCATTAGACCAAGGAGGCGAAAGATTTGTTTCTAAGTAGCTGATAATTAAACAAAGACAGCTACATATTTGGCACTTTGCACCGTCGAAATATAATTTAAACGATTGTTTTAAGTTTTACTTTGGTAGGTTTCAGCCAATAAATTCGGCGAATCAAAAGGAATATAATAAATTTTATATATACGTATAACAACTGTAACGCGACAAAGAGCAATTCGAATAGTAAAATTAGGGATAAGGTTATATAAGGGTAAGGGCGGATTATGATGTACGGGCCTGCAGTTTTAAACGTCAACATGATATCAACTGATAACTAGGTAACACCCAATGGAATTAGCTTATTGTAAGGAACGCAGTAGTTAAGAAACCATATACCTAATTGCAATGTAAACGGAGAGTTAAGGCGGGCTTGTTCAAAACTTAGGGTTTTTTAACAACTGTATCTCTACTGATACGTAAAAGTTGCACGAAAAATTATTTTTTTATTAAAGTTGAACATATATCCTAGAGATTTGGAAAGAGAGAAACGTGAATAATAATAATTTTTCTCGATAAAAAAAGTTGACACTAAATCGATATTTCAAACGGTTGGTACTGGTTTATTTTTGAATTGAAAAATATTATAATTTAGTTATTATTCATTCCTGTGAAAGAAAACTATCAAAATATATCCGTTCAGGCGCTCACACCGGGCGGTGTTTTCTAGGTTGGACGCACACAATTTGTCTCCCGAAAATTCCTCCCGTATTTCAAATCACAGCACTACAAATTTATCTGTAAATAATATGGGGGAGTGGGAGCGTAAATAAATACATCTCGCGCTCAAATGGGGAGGCTGAGGTAGCGTGAAATACCTAAACTTCTTGGATAAGCTCGCCTTAAGGAATTAATTTAAGAACACTGTATTCAAACAATGAAAAGAAATCTGAGTTTGAAGTCATTGATAACTATCGTTATTATTACAGAGTTAGATATAATTTACTTTTAAACATACTGAACTTGGCGATGACATTAAAAAATTAAGCTAAGACTTGTATGCTCTTTGAGAATGGTATATCATCAATTGAACCATACCTATTTACTTCCTTTTATTAACAATAGTAAAACAACCTCAAAAAACATTAAGAGTAAAAAAATATTTTTAATATTTGAATAAAAAAATATATTTCATTTTCATGTGCGTTTAGAGGTCGGTTTTATTATATATTTTTTTAAAGAATATCTGTATATATAATATCTGAATATCAATATCAAAATGTGTTTAATGGGCTTCACTATCACTACATAGTATAAAACAAAGTCGCTTTTTCTTCCCCTTTTATTTTTGTATGCTTAAATCTTTAAAACTACGCAACGGATTTTGATGCGGTTTTCTTAAATAGATAGAGTGATTGAAGAGGAAGGTTTTTATATATGTTTTATCCCTGTGCAAAGCCGGGGCTAGTCGCTAGTAATAGGATAAAATAAAAAAACCTTCGCAAAATCATCATAAAGGAACGTTTCCAGACCTTGGGGTCTAGAAGTTGGAACAGTATTGTTAGTTTTAATTTCTGTATTACCCATAGAAGTAATTTATTGGCAGTTTTAATTATTATTATTATTTATTTGTTGAAGTGATAGAGTTATTATTTTGGTAATAATGGTATTTTGGTTTTTTAAACAATCAATGATATAATAATTTCTTTCATAATTTAAAATGCTTGATTAGAGAAAAACTTAAATGTGAAAAAATTCAAGAATGATACATATGTGTACCTAGTAGTATATAGAAGTCTAGTCAATTGTACAACAAAGAATCAAGAATGCTACCACGGATGCTGGCAAGTCGCCCAATCATTTAGATCAATTTCTAAATGTTGCTTAGCTAGAATTAATTGTGCGATATCTATAACGAGCGCTGTCTAAAACAAGAGAAATGTATTGAATTAATACTAATGCAATTGGACAATAATGACATGATCATTTCACAGTCATATTGACAATGGGGTTTTCATGCATAAGCATTTTTAGCATTAAGCCGCCACAGCATCGCTATATCCAGAATTGACTCGTATAACATTCACGTCTGATTTGGATTAAGAGTGATTCCTAATGACGTCAAAATTCAATGTAAATTACTACTGCCGTATTGTAATGTATCTGGTACCATATTGTAATATCTGTATTTTTAAGCCACAATACAAAAGCTCTTCTTTTCCCCCTCAAACCGGTTATCGTATCATAATCGGTTCATTCGTTTAGATACTACAACGCCGGCGCTACATTGAGACATAAAACACGACAGTCTAATAAACTCCAATGTATTTATAGAGGATTAAAATGTGTCGGGGGTTAGAAGATACTAAGCATAAAAATCTGGCTCATATTTCGGCCAACGCGTTAGTATATACAACGTGGTAATGTAGTCAGTATTTTGGGTACGCACCTCAACGGATTTGATAAGCCGATTTATTTTTGTAAATATATATATATATATATATATAATAATATGTTTAATAAAAAGTCAGGAAATGATGGAAGGCAATTACTATTATTTTGATCACTGTATAAAGCAACAATAATAGATACATAGACAGACTATGGTGAGAAATAGCTAAGTGCGCTTATCTTAAATGCAATCAAATACATATATCTACACGCACTGTAAACACGATGTTATGTCAATATTAATGTTTGTGTAACTAGGTAATAGTTGAGAATTCTGTTGCTATCGCTACAATCGCTTTTTTATAGGGCATGCTTTGTGTCAATTCTAATATTATACTATTACAAATAAAATTATCTGAATTGAGTTTAGTGATTTCAAAATGTTCTAAAAGAATAGCATTTGATTGATTTTGACATAACTTAACTACTCTAGTTTGTTGTGTGCCTTAGAATTGGCGAACGGAAAGACATTATCGTCTTAACGCCAATGTTAGTTTACCATCCAATGAATGAGAGATATTTTTGTTGTTTTAAAAATAGACTCGCAAATACAAACATTTTCAAGCTCCAGAGACCTAGAAGATGATATGAGTAGGTTATCTTATCAAGAAAATACAGAATATCAACGTAAGAGAGGGGTAAAAACTCGCTATGGATAAATTACGTGCTTTTAATAAAGTTCATTAAAAAAGCGCTTCATATTACATTATGATTTCATTAATATCAGACAATAAAATAATCATCCAGTCAATTATAATCATTCACCAAACTTATAAGATTAACTGATTACACTGTTTATAATCTTTGACAATCTACAAACAGGAAGTCAATATCAACTAAGTACACAGAACAGTATAAATGGAATAAAACCTCTCAAGTGTCATACGCCGTTATTAATATATTGATAAACATTTAAACTTTAAAGTACCAGTAGGTACTCAAACGACCGATGAATTGAATAGAAACGATTGAAGTTATTGAAAGATTGCTCTCGACAATATGTAACATTCTGAATAAAAATTTCAAGCTATTTAATATCTGTAAGAAAAAATACAAATGAATGAAGGGCAGGAAAAATATGATAAAATAAATAGTATATTAATTAGAAGTTATTATGTTAATGATTGGTAGATTACAACAGGTTTAAGTGCTACTAAATAATGTATTATAATAATCATAATTTCCTATTTGTTAAAGTGAGATAAATCAAGAATGAGACGTTAATTCGCACATTGCAGTTAGATTAAGCAACATTCTACAGATAAAATAACTTTTTGTTTTCAATAGATAATAGATATTGAAAATAGACTATATTAAGAGACTGTAATAGAGTATAATAGACTGTATTAGATTGAATAGATAGAGAGATTAATAGAGATTGAATAGACATTGAGATAGATTGATTGATAGATTGAATTGGCCAACGTATGAAAATTTGTTTTAGATATACATATCAAATTTTTAAAATAAATAAACAATCTATCAAACAGGGACACACCATTTGTAATAATCTTTTAATGATGCGTTCAGCAACAAGTTCAAAGAACTTCAGTTATTGCTTAACTAAAACACTCAAAGGTTTAATTGTCGTTGAAACTGAATTGGTGTCAATAATGCCAAATATTGGTCTAATTAGTATGCGGCACTGTCATTATTGCAATGTGTACAGACCCTTAGGTGTATTTTGGGAGAAATGAACAAAAAATAAGCAAATAACCAATTAAACAAAAGATAGCCTGTGCTATAGATGAAAAAATAAGATGCAATCGCGATTCGCGAAGCCTATAAAATGATAGGTGTTTGTAGTTGGAGGAAGTTCGTTTTATGGCACTAGCAATTAACAAAAAAAAGTATCATCTAAGGAATTACGGCAATATTGGTTGCCAAATTTGAATTTTTAAAACAGTTTATTTCTAAACGAACTTTAAATATTTATCTGAATAGCATAGACAATATAAACGGGCTGCTTTGTGAAAAAATTACAGAATTATGTGAACTGAACAAAATTTACTGATTAAAAATATTTCTTCATTAGAACATATTAGAACTTCGCATCACTTCACAATTTAACTATAAATATTTTATAAATATTAATTGCTTTACACAAATGAAAATTGTATTAAAATGATATTCTTGATTGTATAATCAGAATGAGGCCGCGCAACAATGTCGCGCAGTGACGTCACTTCCACGTGTCTGAAGTATGCTTGGTCAAGGTCGCGCTCCCTTCTGCATCTATATTTTATACAAACACCACTTAGTCTATGCACTAGAAAGTCTAGTCTATATCAAATGTACTATATATAGAATATTTTAAAAGATAAGCAAGGTATAAAGTCTTCGTGACTCGCGAGTAAGGAAACAGTGTGGAGACGTAGACACATTTTTATGTCTCTGTGTTTTTTTAATTTATACAAACTAATACTTTCACTGTTATAAGGTAGTACATAATATCATTAAACTTCGCGACTACTTAACAATAGGTAACCTACCTACATCGGTTTGTTTCTTGTGGGACTTCAATTTTATTTCTTCTTTCAATAAATAAAGTTTTTATAATTACACATTTAATGTCGTAATAATTAATGAAGACCCCCATTTTGTGGTGTAAATTAAGAAACTAAGAAAAAACGTAAATGAAATCATTGATTTCCAACTACTTTAATGTTCAGTGCCTTCTGAAGCTATATGTGCGCAGTTACAACGGTGACCTTTGTAAACTTAGGTAGTAGGGTTGCCACTACTTTTCCGTAAGGTAATCATCATATTTGTTACATGTGCATATAAGATTCTCTTGATGATAATTTTTCATATACCCCAAACATGAGGATATAAAATATTCATTTTTAAAAAACCATATCAAATTATTAACTATTGGCGTCCAAAAGAGTATACGATTCCATAATATAAATACGATTTTACTTTACTCATTTCACGTTATACTTTCCGAACTTTTATACTATGTAATCAAGTGCTACTTTGTCAAATTTAAAGTTTGTTCAAGTTTAACTCATGATAATATGTATGTGGCAGCCCTATTTAAGTATTCACTTATACGGGAATTCTGAATTCTCCCGTAATTCCTACGGGGCATGGGGCAGAAACATTTCTGTATCTGTTTCACTGATCACTTTCTTAAAACCACTTAACCACAAGGGAGGCTTGGCAGCCCTATTTAGTATTTACATAAATGGAAACATCAGGTTGCTTTCGCGTTTCTATGTTAAAGGGCACTGAGCATTTAGTAACAGCGATTATATACGTTATAGGTTATAATATTATGAAACGTTTTTTATTAGGTCGTTAATTAATAGAGAAAAAAGTGTGATATACAACAACAAAAAATATGACTGACGTTCATTCAAATATTTCAGTGAGATTAATTATATACTGCCCTATTATGTATAACCACTTTGCAGCTGACTTCATAAAGCATGTACCAGTCACTATGTATCCTACAGTATGCTAAGTTGTCTCAAAATTCTCATAAAATCTGTTGTAATCAGACAACATCATTAGTTTATCGTGACATTGAGCAATAAATGAGTTCGAATAACCCACACAACCTTCTATATCTTCATGGGAAACATCACAATATGTTACTTGTTCAGTTACCTAACTCATCTACCGCACAATCTTCTATTTTCATGTCTTCAAAAATTATCATTGATAATATAAGTCGTATTAGTGTATGACCTTGTCCTCTATCTAAAAACGATTGCGCGTATGAAGTTTTATTTTATACAAAATATATTGCAAATTTTAATATATTGTATATAAATAATATTAATATAATATATTATTTGCAATTTATATCATATTTACATGTTAACATCATTGGAGCTATAGAAACCGAGATAATCTCGAAAAACAGATTTTCGTGACCTTTGACCTTGAATAACTTACTAATCGATTTATATATTTGATAAACTGATTTATGAGACTTTTAGAACCCCAAAATGAAGACAATTAATACGAGCTTACAGCTTATTATATCTCTCATTTCGTGATTGACCCCATTTTTGCTTAAAAGACTGGGCCAACAGTAATATAAAAAAGTTTAATAGCTTTAATTGATCCTTTTCTTAAATGTAAGAACTTAACTTGAATAAAAAAAAATTAAAAAAAAAAAAATACTGTAAAAAAACCGAATTTGAAAATTGTAAAAATTAATTCAACCAGTAATGTCATTTGTCTTTCCTTGTGACGTTTGCCATAGAATACAAATTTCTATTAGTGACTTACAAATTACAATTTTTAAGATTATGTTATGTTACACATTATATTTCTACTGGGCAATGCATTTAAATTTGATTAATTTGGATAAAAAAAAAACTAAATATAATGTTCTTACTTGAATTTTATAAAATTAAGCTTACATTTTTCAGATTTATTGTTTTAGTTAAGGATTTTATGGTTTAGCAATATCTTAAGCACTTTTGTAAATTTAAATTATGTAAAAATTTACTGTTGAAAACAGGAACTACCGAGTATCAAAATTAGGAACGTCAATATGACAAAATATGTCAATTGTCATGTTAAATGGGTACGGTGAAGCTCAGAAGTTATTCTAATAAATGCTATATTTTTTTGTAAAATTTTATTAAAAGAGAAACAAACATATATATACTTCCATACTTCTATCCATCCTCACAAAATTAATTTTATCAGAAATTTAAAAATATTGCCTGTACCTAAGTACCAAGTATCAGCTCCCAAATTACAACAAGAAAATTTTGTAGGTTGTTTTATATCATGGACCGATAATAAAGCATAGATACATAATATCAACATACATTTTTTGCTAAATGTAATTTTAATTTGCCGTTTCGTTGTATCAGTAGTATGACACAGTAACGAGCGATCCCTAACAACAACATTGGTTGACTTAACAAACTACAACTTCGTTACGTTACGTTCGACCTCAACATTGACAAAGAATTCCATAGTAATGAGACTTTCTTACGTTTTTGTAGGACGAGGGAATTCGTCTACAATGTATAAGAGCGTAATACGATAGACTTCACCGCCATATAGCTACAATGTTCTGTGTATTGTATTGATTCAAAATAAACACTTGTCTGCCAGCCAACGCTTCTAACCTTACTAATGAAATAAAATAAAATATAAAAAGAAGTAAAGAGAAAATTATGTTATGGTAACCCCATTTAATGGCAAAAATAGATCAAGATCTATGACTGAGGGTGTGGGTTATGCACTCACCCGACTCCCTGATAAACAGAGAATCTGATGTCCACATACACATAACAACAGCTGTCTTATGAAAAAGAATGCACAAAAATGCTTTTTTAATATTCGCATGCGAAACCTTTGCCGCTAATTCTTATGACTTAAATTATTTAATTACATAATATCGTGGGAAAGAAAAAGTCGGTTTGAAAATTTATATCGGTTTCAAAAAGTTGTAAAGATTGGCTTATTTTATTATACCCATGTGAGGTACATAAGTAGCTACCATGCAAAGTTATTGCTGTGGTTTGGGATCCGTTTATACGGGGATACATAAAATGTGTAAAATGTTGATAAAATCTTTTTTTATAATTTATCTATTGATAAATTATAAAAAAAAACCAAAAAAATAATAAACCTTTTGCGTGTAAAGACACGTAAGAGTTTTAAGTCTTTCTTGTTTCAGATGTGACAATGTGCTTATTATAAACAGCGAAGTTGTGTTTATATTCCTTCATTTAAACTTTCATATTACTAATTGTAAGATTTTTTAAATATAAATCAGTCATCGTGACGTAGGTACCTTATCATCGCATCTCTAATATAAAATTGAGTAAGAAATTGAAGTAGAAATAAAATACTATATTGCTTACCAAGGGAGCAAACCACTATTTTTAATGCCGCATCCAGACTCCTCGCGAGGCGCCTCCTAGAGGCGCTCGGCACGAGCCTTGACGAGTGGAGGCTGCACGAGTGTTAGCCATCCACACTCTCCATTTTTATTCAGATGCGCGCTACGTTTACTGCAAGATGGACGTAATTGAAGTGACAGCGTTAGCTACTTTATGTGCCCACCAATATTATAATGCCATGTATAAATGCCAATATTAATTCCATGAAAGTGATACACAATTCGTTATTCCACTCCATCATGATAAAAAAGTAAATCGCGCGCACGTCCTTACTATGCAGCAGTTAACAACAAAGTGAGCGAGCGCTAGAGTGTAGTTGATTCCCTCGCCTCACTCCCTCGCGTCCTTTGACTCGCGCCCGAAAAACCGATACAAAGCGGAGCGCAAGCGAGGCGAGGCGAAGTTGCGCGAGGGAACGCGAGTGCGAGAGTGAGGACGGTGCGCTCGTGTCCCCGTGTGGAGAGTCTGGATGGGCCATAAGAGTGTTTTTTGAATCCAGAGTGAAGTGAGCGATTCAAAGTACGTACTTGAGTTTAAAATAGTATTGCTCCTGAGGTGGACAATGGAACCTTCTTTTTATCACCTCTATGAGAAAATAATTTTTCCGGGATTTTGTAGGCTTTGCATCACATTTTTAGCGTCCATTATAACTTTCTCTGAAGTTAATATAATTTGCATTATTACTACTTTAGGCAGTGATAATGCAAATGAATAATGTTGTCTATCATTTTTAAGTATTGTCTTTGACAGAAACCTTTTTTAATTTGGACCGCATGAAAAATATTTTTTGACAGCCAGTTATTATAGATTAGATACTTTTTCATATAATGTCTTTGGAAATTGAAATATTTACTATATATCAGTACCCACATTCCAAATACACATCACTTTTACTCCCTCAGGGATTAAAAGTTATTTTACTCCCTGTTAACAAGAACTAGTTCGGTCTACAAAATAATATTATCTTCATCATCATCTTCCTTGACAACATAATTTCATTTTTAAATATTTATACATTTATACGAAAGAGAGTATAACCAATACAATGTACTGGTTTTGAGATTACCTTGTATGACTAAATATCATATTTGAAATAATTTATCAACTATATTTAGACGAGATTGAGCGTCAACTATTTATTTATTTATTTAATAAATTAGATGTTGAAACAACATTGCACATTGACTAGTAAAACAAGATTGGCAGGATTGTCAATTATGTTACTTGGTAAGTTAGTTGTCGTAAGCACCTGCTAAGATCAGCTGGTAATTTTAGTCACAAAACCTGTATACCGTTACTTTACAAATACTAGGTATAGCCTCAATTAGCTACCACTTTGCTATTATTTATTTCAATTTCACTAAAATTAATTAATATTTATACACATTCACTCATTTTGTAAGTATACATATAAATAATTGATTAAATATAAACAATATATAATATATAATTACAAAGAAAAATCTGCTCCAAATGGCTGCCGCTCGGCAGGGTGCCAAGGAGGTTGCCCGCATTTCTACGTTGACTAACTAGCAATGCTGATTCTCAGTGCGAAATATAATCCGCCCATTTGTCACCAGAAGACTCAACCAGCGGCTTTGATATTTCCCTAAAAAGAGACAAAGCAGCAGGACCCCCTGGCCCAAGCGTTTCCACACCAAATGCCGCAAACTGATAACCCAGGGTAGAATATTTGCGATATTTGACAGAAGCCGCCGCACCAGCACTAAGCGTGTAGTGACATCCCGTGTCCCCTAGTGGGGTATGGGGCAGATGCATTTCACATCTGTTTCACTGATCGATTTTTTATTTTAGGGGCAAGTAGGTGATCAGCCTTCTATGCCCTGCCAGACCGATTTTTTTTTTATCTCCGCCGGGAATTGAACCCAGGACCTCTCGGTTGTAACGCTTATGCGCTTACCACTAGACCAAGGAGGCGGTCGAGCACTAAGCGTGGTTCCTAGAAAATGAGATGGAGCGGTGGTGTCGACATAGGTTGCGCGTACTTGCGTCCCACACCAAAGATCAGTCCATACTCTACGGAATCAGTCATGTTTTTTTTTTCAAGTTTTTTCGCCAGTTGCTAAGCCAGAACTTGTTTCCCTTTAGGACTTATCCGTGTTCGTATTTGGAATCTCAAAGAAAGAGCAAATTATTTTAAAGATCGGCACCTATACTTAGGCTATAGACCAATTGTCTTTGTAAGTGGAGGCAGCTGTGTATTTTGCAAAAAACTTAAGCTTTTATTAAAGATTTCTGATTAATTCCTTTAAAGTGAACTTTGATGTAACGTCGATAATTAATTGGAAATCATACGAGTATAAACTGGAGCTTGTATTGTGTCGTAGTATAGCTTCTTTGCAACAGCGCGTGGGGTCAATGTACGCTTACAATGTAACGTCGATAAGGCTTGTCGTACATTTAACGTATATAAATCGTTAAGCTTATTACGCTCAGGTTAATACACAATGTCGCAAAAAAATTCTATTACATAAGCCAGATCGTCTATTTTCGTATTAAGAAAATTATATATTAATTGCCTATTGATTATAATAACGAAGATATTAATTAATTAAATATCTATTCTTGTGAGCCTACCGGATACCTAACGGAAAATCCTACTCAAACTCAAAATCTGTTACGTAAGATAGGGTAACCTGGTCTAAAAGCACGCATTCAATAAGAGTACGCAACAGCAGAAACCGTGAAGTAACCACTTCATACCTTCATACCTATCATAAACCTGATACGCGGCCTAACTTCAGTCGTATTTTTGATTTCGTGCGTAACAATAAGAAATGAATTTAAAGTTTTATAATTTTGTTTTTTTTTATATTACTTTATGAGACATGTATAAATTGTCGACGTAATAAATGCCAAGTGGATTTTCTAGACTTGAGTTTTGTATTTTTTAGAATATTTTGAATCTTAAGTGCGTACGTAGATCAGGTTACACTAAGATAATTATTAAGACCTTGAATAGTCTTCACCACTTAGAGAAGAAATGAGAAATTAATATCAGTTTTTCAAAGACATCGGGGTTTCGAATGTTTTAGAAATAACTAAGAAGTTCTATAAATTCCATTAAAGAAAAAGTGTAGGTACATATTTGCCTTACATAAAGACGTGGCTTAACTTAAAAGAATGTCTCAAGTGTCTTTCTCGCTGACGTGCATTATAGATGCAAAAATATTTGAAGGAGTTGAGCGCAGAGCGATGTCTACAATTAAAGGGGTTAATAAATAAACTATTTCCGTTCTGCACGTAAATCAATACTTGAAAAGTTATATGAGAAAAAACCACAACAATGCAACATAAATTCAACCACACGTTAGTAGGCTTCGCGTAATTAATTACCATACATTATAACATTTAACTCTTCAAATGTCAAAAGTAATACTTTTTATTCAACACTTCATAAAATAGCTGGTAATTGAAAGAAATATGAAACTCGATACGGTGTGTGAATAAATGTCGGTTTTGTTTTAAACCGCATTGTCTTGCTTGAAGAGCGTTGCAACAGCTCATTTTGTAATTCGTACGCAAACCAGCTGGATTGTGCATAATTTCGAATGTGCATTGGTCTATTGTTTAAGAATAAAGACAGCGAAATGAAAGGGCAAGAAAAAGTTCTCAATAAAAAAATTTCATTAAAAATAAAACGCCATTATTATCAACTTGATTATTTCTATTTTTTGTGGCAGTTTCTTCTGTATGTGGCCACAAAACCTTATATAAACTAGGTTGTCACTGGGCGCGTTATTTTTTTTACATAAAACACGCAGTTCGCTTGTGGCTTCTCTGGAATTTAGCGTAGCTTAGCGAAATGTGTTTTGAAACCTTTTTAATGGCATTTAAAATATGTATATGAAAAATCGAAATTATTTCGTTTAGATTATTATATCTTTAGTCTTCAAGTAGCCTACCTATTTATTTCAATTTATTTTATTTAGAAGAGTTCTACTAAATACAATATTTCCTCTTAATTCTCTACATTAATATATGTAGTGTAAAAATAGTGTTACGTAACAGTAAGGCAAATAGTAGAATTTACTAAAAAAAACGTTTCTTTTTCAGTTTTCAGTTGGTAGTTACATTAATTAAAATCTGTTATTAACAATATTTGATTGAATTTAAATATATTTTATGTAGATTTGTAAAATACGTGCCATATTTCACCGCTAATTTCTGTCCTGTTATAAACCCTCTGTGTCGTAGTAATTACTGATTAACATGTCTCATATCAAGGTATAATTTTATCCTGACATTTACTTAAGTGAATTAACGCCACAAACACAAAACACTTCTTAAGTTTCACCCCTTGTGGTTCCGAGCCACCACAGCGAAAGTGATATATGCCACAACTATCATACGTCACAGATCAAATTTTATCTATAACAAACAAGTTTAAATAGGAACTTAACGTAAAAAGGATTCCGAATAATTATAGAATACTAGGTTTTACACGTGATTTCGTTCGCGTGGGCTTTTACAATACCTGTAGCCAATGTTACTCAGGAGTTTCCGTTACTGAAAGAGTTTTAAGAAACGATGGAGTATTTTTTAAGTTTATCATATCAAATAAAAATATTTATTTTATTTATTTACAGAAACAAAAAACAAATAAACACTATTTGTAATAATAATAATAAATATAAAAACTACTTGTTATGCTTGTAAATTTCTGTTTTCACGAAAAATCTCGTTAATTCCACCACGGGAACCAGCCATAAGATACTGTTATTATTATATAATTATTTTATTTTATAATTTCGTTGTATATTTTTAAATAACGATATCAACGTTTAGTGCATATGACTAACCAATGAACGTCTTATCTGTGGATAGCAGAAATCCAGGTTTTATAGCCGGCAAGATTGTAAACTATTCATTTTATTGACAACAACTTGATATTAGTTTCCTAGAAAACAAGTTTAAATTATATCCTTTATCTTGCTATAAAATTTAAAATGGCTTAATAAATATCATCGATATAGTCTTGTCAAAATGGTTTTTAAAACAGAAATAAAAGCAATGGCTGGGTAAAGAATTTATACAAGTATAATGAAGTTTTTCAATGTTTTTGATCATATTATGTAGAAAATCTCATTTTTATTGCTTGAAATGTGCGAGTGCATGTTTTTGTGACTACGTTCTGGGCCTATAGACAAGACCGTCGACTACTTCTCGACTTCCACTAAAGCTGAAATATTGTAATCACACCAAAAGTCATTTCCATAGAAAGTTCCAGCGTAAGTGGAAATAAGTGTAACGGTGTTGTGAGCCCCTGGACACACAATTATATTTCAAATGTACACAACATATGAAATAAAATACGTAAGTAGGTATCGCGGGCACTTAAAAATGATATCCAGTACATGTTTACATTGGTATTAATTTTGTATTCATTTTCTAACATTTGTGACCTGTTATTGTTTACCTACAGTAAATTACAAAGTACATTAAACGACCACATAATAAAATATGCGCACACATTTCCGTTTATAATATGCCATTATGCTAATCGATATATCAACTTGCATAACAGACTTAATAAAGGTTATTACTTTTTCATCCTTGTAATTATAAAACGCTCGGTAATTTCTTTAAAGCGTTCATGCGTGAACGTCAGAACCAATTTAAATCGAATTTATTTTAGATACAATTGACTTGGATATTTAAGGAACATCTAAACCAGAGCCTGCTTGCTCTTACCATTGTCAAGTTTGTCAGAAAGGGTCAGATTTATATTTGTGTATCTTGCCACAATGTTAATGTTTGTGACTTCTTTTCACAATATAGTTTTAAGAAAATTTTTGCATTCAAAGATTCGTTGAAATTGCAATTTATGAATTAGAATTTTAAAATAACGAGCTTAACTTAGAATTTTTTTTGTACTTTTTATGAGAAAATTTATAAAAAATCTTTGCTTTATTTATAAGGTTCCATTTGTCATAATTCCAAAAATAATCTCAATTGAAGCGGTTAGTGATCTCATTACAGACTTATACATTTAAATTTTATATTGTGTTAAACAAGGACACCTGTGCCGCACGACACTCCATAAACCATAAAGGTCCACCGTCCAAGTTCCAATACGGAAACGACGAGATGAGTAATTAAAACTTATTAATTGCACCGCCATTCTCGATCGTAAAATCCTCGCCTTCACTACTAAAAGTGCTCTTAGTAATAAAAGAAGTTTTCCTTTAAACCTTTAAAAATACAGGCTCGTTCGAGCTAGGAACGAAATTCGATGGCAGTAAAAGGAGCTGAGTTTTATGAGCCTGACTGTACACAAGGAAACTAGGGTTGCCACAAACAAATTCCAATAAAAACGGGAAGACAAAAAAATAATTTCACATGAAAGTAATAAGCATAAAAAATAAAAACCAAATTTATTATCAATTAGAGAAAAAATGGTTTTATAGTTTAAGATAGATAATAAGGAAGAATTGAAAATTATCATTGTATTTCAATCAAGATTGTGACATTCGCTTGAACTCTGGGTTCAATTGTGATAACAGTTTATGATGTGATCGATCTTTTGAACATAACATAACATATATATCAGGAAATTTACTTACTTTACTCATAACTAAAAAATAATAACATATTTCAGGGCCACTAAGATTTCTTTGTTTTATAACAAATAAACTAATATTATTATTAGCTTAGTAATACAGTAATAATTCATTGTTAGGTGAATTTCGTAGTAAAATAAATATTTTTTTAATACTTTTGAGTGGCTTTATAGTTATATATATATATATATATATATATATAGCATATAGTTTGTTACAATTCATTCATACTCGTATATAAAATGAAACTATGACATGCAAGCTCTGACTTTATAATGGTAACAAGAAGACACAAAACTGAGTTTGTAAAAAACTAAGAATTAAAGTAATACCGTTCATATAAATTGTGTTAACATGGTGCTTTATAATTAGCAAGTGAGCGCACGTTGTGATTTATCGCACGAATTCAGTTACTATAATATTCTCTCTATCTCCAGAACTATATTATCTACATTATTATTTACTATCATATATTATGACCCTTTTAATGTTTTATAAAATGATATATAACTAATCGATATAAACTTATATTTCATCGAGATATAAGATCTAAAATGGACGCGTAATCAATAACGTGTTTTTGTTTTTCTCTGTTGATAAGTTTTGCTCCATAACATCGAATATATGGCTTAGATTTTCATGAAATTCTGTGAAAAGCTTGAATATATTAATGTTAATAAAATTAAAGTATTAAAATTAGTATATATTTAATATAAAATGGACTTCTTTATCGCTAAAGCAAATTGATTGAAGTTTTTTCAATTTTTGATTTTCTAACTTCAATATCTCTAAAACTATAAATCAAATTATCTTAATTCTTATTTATTATTGTTGCAAATTTAATATTTAATTTATAAACATGTAATTATCAAATAAGTATTTATAAATCATAGAGTTATAAGCAAATAAGTACGACGCGGTCGCGCGAATTTTAGCGATTTCTCGCCCAATTGTGAAACTATTCTTTCAATATCCTGAAAACTCTTAGGTAATTTTATAATTCCAAATAAAAATGGAACCAGTTCGACGAGTTACTCTATCGTTTGACATCTCATTCATCCAAAATCGGTTCACGGACGACGCCGTAGTGGTACATCCAAAATAAAAAATAAAAAAAAATACGCGTCGAATTGATAACCTCCTTTTTGGTTTTTTTGAAGGTCGGTTAAAAACAACATATTGTTTCAATTTATTATTATGAGCTCTATTACAAAATAGCGTTGACACAACTGTCCTATTACAAAACTGACACGTTCAATTTTGTAATAATTTTACAATTAATAATTTATAATTAAATTTAAAAAAAATATTTATATATTATATTTATATATTTCTCTGTTACTTATAAAAATATATAAATTAAAGAAATTGTAAGTTAAATCTGAGCGTTTCTTTAAACTTTATGGTTATTATAGGGCTTTTATTGTTAGAATTTGGGGCCCGATATGGACTTTAGAACTATTTAATGGACATTATAACATATATTTTATTTATTTATTTCACTAATTCCGTCCACGAGCTCAAATAACAATTGTCGCGCATTTAATGAAAATCATACTGCTGTATAGCTAGTTCGAATATATTTAAATAATTGAAATATATTGCAAAAAGCGAGGGCGCTACGGACTAAAATAACAACTATTTAATACTATTAATATTAAGTTAAATTTGTTCAATTTCAGAGAATATGAGCGTTAAATTTTATGCTAAAATTAAGGTTAGAATGTAATAGGCATCTAAAACGTTTATTCGTCAATTACATTAATTAAATTTAAATCTATCAGTTAAATTTTATGAAGCCGGGAAACACACATATTTAAGACAATATTTTTTTTCGCAACCCTATAGGAATTACTCGAACTCGTAAGAGGCGCGTGACTTTTTAGTTAACTATGCGCTTTGATTAGTTCGCGAAAATGCACTACCGAGTAATACGATCTAATCCTGTTAGTAACTGGACAAACGTGCCTGCTCGTATACGTCTATCTAAATAAATTCTATGTACCTGTGGCGAATTGCGTATGGCCTCTTTAGTAAAGAAACTCTTTGCCATGCGCTTAAGAACATGAATTCAAAATTCAAATCATATAGAATTTGTTTACGACACCGTCAAAGATTTGGATTCTCTTTTATTATTTTCTTGCATTAACTTACATTACCTTCTGATGTCCGGACCAATAGTAAAATTATCTTAGCATTTTATTCAATTACAATGTAATTTCTTATAATATACTCATTATTAAACTAAAAGTCTTGGAGTATTATTGAAGTATACTATTAAATATCATACAAATCATTTCACCAAAAGGACCTACATACCCTATATATACTTATTTACAGAGGATATATCTGTGCTAATATCGTAAAGAGATTTGGGGGAACACTGATAGGAACTTGAGTTACACAGGCTATAGGTATTGTATACGGGCGAAGCCGCGAGAAATGTTATTTAATCTATAGAGATAAATAAAATTGGAGCGTCTGTTTGTAATATTAAAAGAATCGCTTTTTACTAAATGAGTATGGATTTATACACGGTACATATACCAAAATAACATTTTTTACAATTTTTGCCTGTCTGTCCGTTCCGCTTATCTCTAAAAAGGCTGGACTGATTTTGACGGGAATTGTACTGGCATATAGCTGATGTAATAAGGAGTAATTTAGGCTACTTTTATTTAAGTAATTATTATAAATAAATAATACAAAATAACTATTCCACACGGACTAAGTACATAATATATATAGGTAGGTATTAATTATTTTGCTGTATTACTTTGTTTATAGGATATATAACATCAAGTTACGACGAAATTACCGTGGCTGAAACCGCGAGGCACAGTTAGTGTATGTATAAAATGCAACAGGATATTTCTAATTTTTTTAATACAACTTAATTTTAATTTCAAAATCCTTCCCCAAATCAGGAGTACTTAGTATATTTCCTGTCTTTCTGTAGCATTCTAGCTCCAACTGAGGCGAAATGATTTAATTTTTTGGAAAAATTGACTTAATCGAAAAAGCGAAGGAAATCAAAGAAATTACTATCGATGTTTAAAGATAATAAATAACAGGTTTTCAAATTTGACACAGAAAAATTAAATTTTATAGATTAGTAAAAATTAAGGATGCATCGATATGCCTTTTGCCAATACGATACCGATACCGATACTCTTATAAAAATATCGTCGATACCGATACCGATACAAATTCTTAGTGAATTAAAATTAAATTAAGGTAAAATATTATATGAAACACAAGTTTGATAAAAGTTTTTAATTTCTATTAAAAAATAAAAACAGTTACAGACTTTGAATGAGATTAGCTATTAAAATTAAGAATTAAGTGTAATAATTAAAATAAAATCAATAACTGTTAATAATTAAAATTAACAAGATTTTTGTTAAAAAAGCATTCTCAAGTTTTGCGGAGAAAGCCGAATTCTGTCTGTATAAGACTTGCGGTGGAAAATAATGTCTCAGATGTATCGTTGTATCGGCAATAAAAATATTGCCGATGCCGATAAATCGGCAAACCCAAAGTATCACCGATATATCGGTATCGGTATTGGTATCGGATGCATCCCTAGTAAAAATACACGTCGAATTGATAATCTCCTTTTTGGTTTTTCTGAAGGTCCTTTTTATGTAATCAAACAAGTATGAATTTAATGGAGTTATTTAAAGAAATATGAATAGTAAATAAGGTGAGTATAGACTAGAGTATTTACTTATAACAGAACAACGAGCCGCTCTATTATATGTTCTAGTGTATCACCCTTCACGAACCAGACGTCGAGCGCGCTCACCGTTTTGTTACAGCAATCATTGTACATATCAACGAGCGTATTGGTGTAACATTTCGTCGAGCCACTTGTAGGTCTGACATTTCAATGAAGAATGAACGCAAGATACAACGAAATGTGACGGGTAAATGCACACTCGCTGCCGCAGCATTACACCGAGCATTTGCAGGAACGTTACATTACATGGAAACGCTTTGGAAAATGAGCTTTTATCTGTATTGTACCATTCGTAAGAACGTTACATTACACAAAAATGCTCAAGAAAATTCTCTAGTCTATACTCACCTTTAGTAGAATCTTTGATATGAGATTGCCACTGCAATAGCATACTGTCGAGATAATAAATGTATGCCCCGCGGTAGTGCGAATGTTCAGTTTTAATGAACGTAGATGAAATATAAATTATTCCATTCAATGTAAGGTCGATCAATAAATTCTAGTTTCACAATAACCTTCATCTAGCTAAGCTAATGTGAAAAGATTTTTGTGTTTGTAACTTTCACCTGTAATAAATATTTAAAAAGTCATTGCATTGACGTCATATATTATTTCACTGATGAGAAGCCAGACACAGAAAGAGTCTTGCTTGTGATATATTGCTATAAGTATTTTGCTCGTCCATTTTCCACATGGGCAAGCAAAATATCAAAAATAATAGCAAAATATCACAAACAAGACTCTTCTTTTTTAGAAGAAATACTATTCTACTATTTGATTTTGATTTATCTGCTGTCGGTCTGCCAGTTTTGCAGGTATATATAAGCTGCCTGCTTTGTCTTATAAAAATAAATAGTATAAACTAGAAATTTTATATATTGTTATATACGTTGTTTTACAATCTAAAAAAAATTACTAAAATTAGAATTCTTATAAAATATTTTAAGTAAGTCTTTTAACGGAATAGTATAAAAGTTTCATATAAACATACATCTCCTATTTCATCTTGGGGATTGCATGTTGAAAAATCCGTCCTTATTGGATGCCTACGTCATAAGAACGTGTGCGAAATTTTAAGTTTATCGCCCTAAGGGTTTACCTGTGCGTTTATTTAAAACCTTCACCCCCTATTTTACTCTCTTAGGGGTTGAATTTTGGAAAACGCTGAAATACGTAATTGATTATTTTTTCCGTACTCAATTCACACGAAATTGTATGCATAAAAAGATTCATAAAAACTTCAATTCCCTATTTCACCCCCTTGGGGGTTGAATTTCGAAAAATCCTTAGTGGATATGTGGATGCCTTATCATATGAGGAATATATATATGTGAAATTTCAAATTTCTAGCCTTAAGGGTTTGCCCTGTGCGTTGATGACATTGTGATTATTGTTATTTTAAATGGTAATTTGTGATTTTATTGCTTTATATGCCTTTTATACCTTTAAAATATTTCAATTGTTAATTATTATTACTTGAAAATTTCAGACTAGAGTGTTAGTCCCCAACCCACTTACACCCAGACACCCTTCAGAGCACTAACCCTCAATAATTAACCAATCAATAAGAAAGAATGTAGCTAACATTAAATTTCTTCTCTTAATTGTATGTATGTCATATAAATCGCCGGAATTATATGTACCTATAGTATGCACTTTAGATGTAGGTAACCAACTGAAAATTGAAGATGATTGGCAAAACATTAGAATAGGTTTACTAAGGTGATTAAAAGGAATAACACAAAATTCTACTCTAATACAAAGGATATTTGTTTATGATGTAATTCAAAAACATTTGGACCAATTTTTTTTTTGACTCTTTCCGAATGAAATAAATTATATTAAGCTAGTTAACCAATTATTTTGAAAAAAATTGAGTGTACACAGATATCTATGTTTGTAAGAAGATCAGTCGTCAACGATTTATGTTTGAGTAATCCGTCCATATATTCTGGAAACGAGGAAAGCGATTCTTCGTTAACGATTCGCAAGTTAATGTATGAAACTGAAATAGCGACAATGGATAATAAAGGTTTAAATCGTTGCCTAGACTGTTTTCCTTAACACAGTTTCGAAGGATGTTTGTATAGGATTTATGTCAATTTGTACATAATGTAGGTCCATGTCCTAAAAATACTTATATCAAATCTGGGATAAATCTAGAGCCTAGACTGACAAAAGTCATGGCCTTAGAGCCATCTTCGAAAGTCGAAGTAAAGGCAAAGTGCGATTCATGATTCTATGTATTAATTAGGTGAGAGAAACTTTTCAAAAAACTTGGATTGTTAAAAGCTTTGAGCTTATTTAGTAGTTGATATGACTTATGTATTTAAACAGTAACTGTAGTCTTTCAATTAAAAGAAACATTAGTCTTCCTTAAATCTCTCCTACGAAACCATAATCAAGCTTCAAAAGTGGCGAGTTGCGAATAGGCGATTCTGTCAAAACATATAGCTCATTTCGAACAGTTAACGCTTCTGCGATCATTACTACACATTTTCCATAAACTAGTTGCTCGTAAAACTGCACATATGTTTACCGGAGCGAGGTGCAGCACCTTAAAAGCATTGGTAATATAACAAAACGTCTGAACCGAAATTGCCCATAAAAGTCGGACGGCGTTTTCCAACTAAAGCCATGAAACTGAAACGCTGGTGGAATTTACAATGGTCTACTCCGTCAACATTTAACGTTCGTGACGTTCGCCTTAGTTTAATTAAAGCATTTAAAGTTATTATTTGGTCGCATGCAATGCAAAGCGTTCACGACTTCGCTGCAGCCTTTTTGGTTCCATATTGTACCGATTTAAAACGCACTTCCAAAGGATATTGTAAGGCTTTTTACTATCCATAAGCCATGTCATGCTCATATTAATAAATTAAAGTAACCTAGATTACGTTATTTTAAATGCATAAAGATTTTATATAAGCAGGTTGTATACCACAATGCGTGCGTTTAATCCGCTTTATGGAAAGTGGAAGTCTTATACATAACGTGCGATATTGATATAAAATTACCAGGACTGGAGTAAACATGAAACAACTGATGTTACATCTTTATGATAAGGAATAAATAATATTATTTGTGTTATTAATCTCCCAAAAACTAACAAAGCGCATTTTTTTGACAATGACTATATCGCTAGTAAAAAGAGACCGTCATACGTTCATTTTTTTGGAAAAAGATTAATCGGCAGTTGATTAAAAAACCATTAGAACTTAACCATTGTCTGGACGGAGTCCCGAAATTCAATTCGAGACCAATGTTATCATATCAACTTTAACGCAATATAATACGTGCTTAACTGGTAATGCTTGGTCTGACAGCTATTTACACTCTGAAAGATTACTGCATAAGCCGCAACAATGTAGGGTAGTTCAAACAGCAAACTCACCTTGCTGCATGCAAAATATATTATACATAAACGTTATTGTAAATATCGTCACACTCAGTTTCGTCTCACTATAAAGACCTAATCCACAATTTAGTCCGTTATTATAACGACCACAAGTAGCTTATCTCCTCATCTAATGTTTTGTTTCTCTATGTCTTTAGGTTTAGGGGCGCATTTTAATTTGATGCGAAAATTCAAACGGCAAAAAGTTGCGTGGTATTGGTGAAAGTCTTACTGTTGATAATGTCTAAAATAAAATCTATCCAATTATGTATGTCTGCCCATGGACGTCGCAAACCCGGTTGCACAAAACAAACCTGGCGGCGAACGGTGGAGGAAGTGGCCCCTATGCTCGGAGCACCGTGGAGCTAAATGGAGGAGGTCGCCCAGGACAGGAGCAAGTGGCTAGATTAACTAAGAGCCCTATATCCCTGATGAGGGATAACAGGAGATCATGATGATGTATAGAAAATCTGACTGCAGAAAAAGATTTTTGGACCCCAGTGATACTCGTGGCATCAAGACAAATCTGATAATATAAAATTTATTTTTACAAAGCAGTGCGGCTGGAGCGCTGAAGTAGCGCTTTGCACGGCTGAAAATTTGGATGTGAATATCTTACAAACACTAATTGGGACAGTTTTTGGAACAATTTAACTAACTTTACGTAACAATGCTATGTTTAAATTATTAAATTTTAAATGAAATAGAGTTTTTATTCTTGTGAATTTCCTGGTGGCTCATAATGGATTTTCATAACAAGGATTTCCTTTGAAGTTTTCTTCTTCTTTTTTATAAAACGAGTTCTCATAAAGATTCCCATTATTTAATGGTATTATAAGTATGTAATGTAATGTGAACTCAGAAATATAGAGCAAGAAGGTTTATAGGACATTAGGTAAATAGAACAGTCTAGACTTTAATAAAGAGAAATAGATCCATAAAGTCGGATCTTACATCAAGTTACGAGGTTCGTTGTAAAAAGCGTAAAACCGAATACGTCGCATTTTTATGTGCAGGAATGTATTTACGACATTTCGTTTGCTCGTATTGAACGTAAAATTTTGCTACTGCAGTCTTTCACATCTTTTCAACAGAGCAAATATTATGGTAGTCTCATTGATATAAAAAGCCCGATCGAGAAGGATAGACAAATAGACTTTCATATAAATATATTGTACATTTAGTAAAATGGTAATTAAAACTTTAATTTAATTTACTTGTTCAAAAGACCAGCGGCTCAAATAAGAGAAGAAACACTTAATTTTAATACAAATAACTTTCCTTCCTTAAAAATACAAAAATGAATACCTTTCAAAAAGTATAAGCACAATAAACTACTAGTTCATTCTATACCAAAGCATGGCTAAGCTCTTTTCAATCTACGAAACGCAATAAAAATATGCGATGTATCCGGAACATAAAATGCGCAACGACAATGAATTCCTGAAAAAGATAATGGCGTCTCTTTATAGCCGAGTATGAGTGAGCAGGACAGAAAATGGTAATAAAACATTTGATAGGATCCAACGGAATCCGCGATATCGGACGTAGCTCAGTTTTACTGTTCGCCTGTGTATCGTCTAGTTTAACTGTTTTTGATATCTCAATATATATATAGCAATGCTTTAAATCTAATATATAAACGTCCGGAATTAATTACGTACTGTATACTAGTAAGTAATCAAACAAAATGCTTAGAATAACTATGGATCAAAAAATCATTTAATTTTTTATTATTAGGTACCTATTTATAAACTTGGTGCTTTTTAAACCATATTTATTCCCTACAATCTAAGAATATAAGGTTTATAATAGTTTGGTTTAGAAGCTTATGCCGTTCTAAAACAATTTCTCACTAAAATAGGCACCGAAATACTAAAATCATGGCTTTAAATATAACCAAATTCTAAAAAAATATCTATCCAACGACGAGGTACAGACTAGTGGATAAATGTTACAACTTTTTTGTTTTGTGAAACAGATAATTAATGTTTACTTTGGACATTACGACCAAAACAGACTCGTCCAGGGAAGTTCAACCGGACCCCTGTTTTTGATTATATTCGAAAGTGCGGTCAATTTGCGGTGACACGCTTTTCCAACTTAGCCACTGTCCAAAACAAGTGACACTTTCCACTGTCAATACAATTTAAACTTTGTCGACGTACAATTAAAGCACATATTGAACTAGATCACATAACATGAATATTGTTTAGAACAGAACCACGAAAGTTTAGAACTGTTGTAAACTTTAATGAAATAACAATTGTCTAATTTTCCATATGAACAGTTTGTATTAATGATCAATGCGGGTTGAAATATAAATTTAATACTAGACCCAGAACTCAATTTATGGAACAAACATTTCTGCTTGTAATATTACAAATTTGACAGTGAGTTTACTTTTAACTTTAATTATTTATTTAGGTTAGGTTATTGTTAAATATGGTTAAATATATCTAATATTAAAAAAATTGGTACGTATTTTTATAAAAATATGTATATACATATATAGAAAGTAAAAATCAGTTTTTAATTTTCTAAGTTAACTCCTGACCATATAAACCTGAGAGTGCTCTTCATACTTATCAAAATTCAGTACATATATGAAGCAAGTTCGATTCGGTTTTTTTGTTTGTTTGAAAGATGACTTGATGAGAGGGATCTTACCTACAATTTGTAAAAATCTATTCATCCGTTAATGCTTTCTTATTTGTAAGCATCATGTCGAGGGTTTTTTAAATGTTCAATATCGTTTTCTCATAGAATACTTAGCAATAATATACAGGTTAAACGAGCAAATACAGCAAGCTGTGGCGTGCCGCTAGTATTCTTGTAAATGTATGAAAAGTCTAATACATGTTTTTAAAAAAACAAGATTGTTCAATCAATAATTAAAATGGTGTTTGTATGGTATAATTATCGCATTGGAACGTTTAATGAAATAGACGTAGATCGGGTACAATTACGTCTCGTAATTCAATTAGCGTTGATTAATTATCCACACGCTCTATTATTGTTTGACTAACTCTTACACTTTTATTCGCTTGCGTAAGATAGCAGTGTTAATTATTTATACATTTTCTTTATCTTTAAAACATCCTTTTACGAAAAAAAATTGTTTTGAAGTAGATAAGTGAAGCCGTTTGAGATTTATGAGTACAGAAGACTAAAATTTGGGTTTTACATAGATTAATAGTCGTTTTGACCGCCTCTTTGGTCTAGTGGTAAACACGTAAGCGTTACAACCGAGAGGTACTGGGTTCGATTCCCGGTGGAGATAAAAAAAACTTGGTCTGGCAGGGCATAGAAGGCTGATCACCTACTTGCCCCTAAAGAAACAATCGATCAGTGAAACAGATGTGAAATGCATCTGCCCCATACCCCACTAGGGGATACGGGACTTCACTTTACTTCACAATAGTCGTTTTGTTGGTTAAATTTATCTGACAGTTTCTGTCGAATCAGAAAATAATACGATATACGTGTGATTATTGATTTATTTACTCTATTACTTGAGAGGTTTCATGGAATGACATCTATTCAAACTATTTTTAGCTTTTTGTTCCCATAGAGAGTAAAATTGATTTGAATTTGGAATGTGGATATTGTTAGTAAATGTTTCAATCACCAAAGTGATCGAACACGAGAATTGTACGACAAAGTTACTGGCTGTCAAAAAATAATCCGAGCGCGGGTCTAATTTAAAAAATATTACTGTCAAAATAAAAAAGCGCGAAACGCATTGTTTTTTTGTTGTTGTTGGTTTAAACACGGGTTTAAGATAATATCTACTTAGACATGATGTTTGACTCAAGTAGATAATATAGTGAAAATATTGAATTAACTCCAATTATATAGGACGAAAAAAATGTGATACAAAGCCTTGTTTACCTACAAAATCCAGAGAAAAATATTTTCTCATAGAGGTGATAAAAAGTAGAATTTTCACCTCGGGAGCAACACTTTTTTAAACTCGAGTGATGTACTTTGAATTCCTCGCTAAGCTTAGTATTTAAAAACACTCTCGTCTTAATAATAGTGTTTGCTCACTTGGTACACTATCTACCATTAAGGAGAGATATGTAATTTAAAAGTACCGTAGTAAAACGGTTTAATTTCATTTTACTATAGAAATTTTACAAAATTCTACATATAATACAAAAATATGTCACTTGTGGCTTTAAAATAAATTAAATACAACATACTTTCCATGTGTTCATGTGTATTAAAGAATATTACTTATGGTATATTATATTAATACTAGCTGACCCGGCGAACTTTGTACCTCCAATAAATAATAGAATGGGTATAGTAGTAGTAGTTGAAAGAACATATATGCCGGCAAGGACGTTTTTGTACATCTATAAAAGAGGAATAAGCGGAAACGTGGCCGTCCTAAGCAATTCTGGCGGCGGACGATCACTGCAGAGGCGAGGGCAGTTGGTATGACATGGAGCGAAATGAAGCGCGTAGTTTAAGATCGTGAGGAATGGCGATTGGCGACGTACTGTGGACGCGCTCTGCCCCTTCCAGGGGATTTAGGACTTCAAATGAATGATAAAAGAGGAATATCCCGTTACGCATTGTTTGGTTATATCTCAAAGGAATTAGGCAGGGTCGTCGGTGAAAGCTCCCAGATACGTTGTCCTATCTTAATTATGAATATTGAATTCGAATTGGCATAATAATTTTAAAACTGATAGTTATATCAAACGCTATAAGATTACTTTAGAAATGTATATCAAAAGCATTAAAAAGGTTACATTAGAAAAGTTGATATTGTCGTTAAGTTTTATTAAATTTTCTAATATTCCGTGAAACTTTATTAATTATTTATTTCATAAGAACCTTCTCCAGATAGTAACAAATACAACAAAAATTATCAAATTTGGTGCTGTCGTTCGGAAAATATGAGCTTACATACATTTCAGTGATCCATTTGGATTTATATAGAACTTAGCCCTTCACAGTGACCACCTATACAGGGACCACCTTGGTATATACAACAAAGTATTAGCGGTAGAATCTAGCATACGGGATAGGGGTAATCAGTCTTGCGGTTGTGAAAAAATGTAACTAATATTGCCCTATTTCACGAGCAAACGTTTACGACTTAGGTAATTGAAAATGGTTTTGCACTAAAACAAGTTTTTTTAAATACAATGAAAGCGACTGTTCTTGTTGGGTTGGCCATACGAAGCCATACGAATATCTATCAAATAGATTATGACGCCATCATAATCTGATGGAGTTAGATACCTACACAAATGAATCTAGAGTAAATTATCTGACCCGGTGAACTTCGTGCCGTATATGAGTTGTCTTAACTTATCATAATATTAATACGTGAAGCAAAAACTTTATACCCATTTTTATGAAAATTGCGTGAAATTTGCCACAATTAAAATAGACATTACGCACACTACTGCTTGGTTGACACACAACATACCTACACATACCTGACTTATTGAATTGTGGCCGAATTTCGACCGAAAAGCGACCACTAATCTATATAAATAAAACAGGGTCGGTTAGTTTATTTATAAATTATGTTTTAATTCGCCCTTGACAGGTACGAACAGATTGTATTAGAAAATAAAATCCTTCTTTTTACTACAGTTGATAAGGATTAGGGATGCATCGATATGTCTTTTTGCCGATACGATACTCATATAAAAATATCGTCGATACCGACACCGATATAACCTCTTAGTGAATTAAAATTAAATTAAGGTAAAATATTATATGACACAAGTTTGATAAAAGTTTTTAATTTCTATTAATAAATAACAGTTACAGACTTTGAATGAGATACAAGGTTTAGCTATTAAAATAGAGAATTAAGTGTAGTAATTAAAATAAAATCAATAACTGTAAATAATTAAAATTAACAAGATTTTTGTTTAAAAAACAGAGCATTCTCAAGATATCGCCGATATATCGGTATCGGATGCATCCCTAATAAGGATTAATACGGTATATGTCTAAATAGCTTTCAAATTAACACATTTTTTATAAAATAGAATGGGTATAGTAAGCTATCCTTAATAGATATTATATGCCACCGTAGACTCTTTTGTAGATCCATAAAAGAGGAACATCCCACCATGCATTGTTTTGTTATATCCGAAATTCCTCAGATGGCTTGAATTTTTCCGATATTTGCAACAACTATCATCATATTTCAAATAATTAAAAAAAACCTTGAAAATATAAACCTATAACTTCCTCATAAGATATCCGATTCGTCATGTTTGTGTATGGATGGTTGCTAAGTTTAGCGCGAATGGAGAGACAGAAAAACCAGGCGGACGACTTTGTTTAATAATATGTAGCGATATTAAAATCATACAAAGATTCAGTCGTGTCATATGATTTTTAAATTAAGTTCGAAGGAATAACAGACTAGCGTTTTTGAAATCACTTAGCAAAATTAAGAAGAGTTTAGTTATTGTATTATATCAATGATTAGTAAATTATTCGTAAACATAGTACCTATAAAATTTATAATGACGTTGTGGGAATAATTTTACAATATTTCTACGAATACAATTTGCCAACACGCAGCTCATTATAGGATTTTATAGCTTATGCCATTATTGTGATCCTGGAAGTTTTACAATCTCTAATTGCATATTATAAAAGCTGGAACGACTCGGCTTATGGTCGGACTCGAGCGAAATATTAAACGAAGATAAATCCAACATTTTACGGCCTACTTCAAAGAAAACAGATAAAATATGGATATGAAGCAGTTTTTAATTTAAAAGCAACGATAAATAAGTATACTTTATTTGATAAACATTCTTGTTAAAGTAGATAGACAGAAAACCTTTCGGATAACTAATCTTGACTTAATTGTATTATGGTATCTAAAGCTTGCTAATTAGGTATGATATTCAAGTGTAGTGTATTTTGCAAGTAAAAGAAAAGTTGTGACATTGTTTTTCGAACGTCAATAACTTCATTGAGTTTATCGATAAATTCCATTACATACTTGACAAAAACTACGTGCATATGTAATGTACTAGGTACATTAATTATTTTCTAAGGTACTAAAAATAGCTTTTTACCTAATAAGACGTTAATAGGTAAAAGTCTACTTGATATTATAATATTATGACTTACCAGGGACAATATCTCCATTAATGTTCTTATACGCACAGCATCGCACAGCACACATAACATCACATTTGTTAAATAGTATATCATTCGCAAAATAACTTCATAGATGATGATAGTACACCACTTATATTGTTAATTTCGCTCAGCATTTTCCTACAAAAAAGAAAATAACACTAAATAAAAACAGAAAAACATCGATGTCACAAACACTACACTTTTGTCACTTTGCATGCTGTTTTTAACTATCGAATTTTTCCAACTTCGTCCGATCACTGCAAAGTGGAAATCAGTACTGGTTAGTGCATGTGTGTGTTGATTTAACTGACTCGAAACTTTTATCGACTCGTGTAAATAATTGTATGGGTATTGTTACATTGTTGTGTAGTGATATAAGTAGGTATGTTTGTTGACTTCAACAGGCCACGTAATTTAGTTTCTATGATCAGCAGTAACATCAAAATTAATTGTGTACGTAGGTTTGGAGAAAAAAAGATAGTAGTGTTAAGTGTATTTTTTTAAGGTCTACTTCTAAGCTCTTCCTACAGGTTATATTTTCAGGTTCAATCATCTTTAAAAACATATGAATCGCATTAACAAAACAGTCTTCAACAAGAACCTTTCTTTTCATTAAAATAATTGATGGCTATCTACCACTAATAGCAGCTGGTCCTCCACGAGCTGCATTTTAAATAAACTTAAATTTTATCAAACTAGCGACCTACCTTGCGAACTTTGTATCGCTTCTGAGTTTAAAGTCACGTGTCACCGAAAACGTCATTCCATAGAAATTGTACCTATGAGGAAACGAATTTTCTTCATAAACACTTTTTCGTGGCCCGACTGTTTATAATATATATCGGACATTCACTAGGTAATACAAGTGAAGTATTGCAGTAGAGTACAAATAACAGCGCTGGTAATAAACTAATCTATATACAGTGGCGTAGCGTGGCCTATTATAGGCGTGGGCGAAGGCGAGCCCCCGACGCGATAAGCGAGGCCCCTTTTCTTTCGTTTCCAACATCTACCCAATAAATCTGTCTTACCAAACATGCTTTACCGTGTCTTTATGAAGCGTAAAATGTTATGGTACTGTCCATACCAACCTACCTCTAGAATTACCTACCTACTTCTAGAATTTTTGAAATCCTTACTTTTTATTAAAATGTTTACGACCTTCACTATTTTGTTTGAAGTAGGTACCTATGCATGTAAAGAAACGTTTGGCAAAGCTAAGCTGTGTTGCCAGACTGTGACGAGTGTGGCCTATATTTTTGAGGTTCTTATTTTATTAAAAAATAAATAGGGAATTTAAGTTTGATTTCGTATTTGAAGAGGCCTTGCGAGGCCCCTGAAAGTGCGAGGCCGTGGGCGCAGGCCCACTTGGCCCACGCCTAGCTACGCCACTGTCTATATAATTTATAAAACAAAGTGATAGTTAACAAAGGATTATTTACACCATTTATAAATCAATAACAGATGCATCAAATTTGTTGGATTTGTCTAATCCAAGAATAGCAGAATAACTATTAAAAATGTAGAAAAAATCTCGAAAAAGTGTCTATGAAGAAAATTCGTTTCCTCATACATTTTCTATGGAATGAGGTTTTAGGTGACACGTTATAATTCAGAACTATGAAGCGATACGAGGTTCGCGGAGCACTAGTATTAGGTTTATAATCTGTTCCCCTGTCCCAAGAGCCAATGAAGTGTTTGTTTTAAAAAATAAACTGTTTACATTATCTATATACTACCTTACACAACTGATATTCGATTTTTTCCGTTTGCAAATGAAGGTATCAAGCAAACGTTCAGTTTATATTAATTCTATTGTTTTTAATGCATGAGCAGGTACATATTATTATTATTTTTAAATTAAGTTTTAGTGGGATAGGTAACTTTAGCTAGGAAAATAAAAGAAAACTATAAATAGAGAAACTAAAAAGTTCATCAAAAATTTTAGCTATTTTTTAAAATGTTTTAGTTGCATTTCAAAAATTGGGAAAAATGCATTCATTGCATTTAATTATGACTTCAAATATTTTTAGTATTTGCACCTAATTTTATTTTTACGATCTTAAGAAGCTTTTGTTTTAGTTTATTAAACTTGGTTTTTTATATGATGAATTAAGTGCAATGCCGTGACCTCAATGTCAGATATATTTCATATGTTTCACTGAAACTGATTTGGGTCTGATTCCTTTACAGGTAAGTAGATGATAAGTCTTCTGAGCTTTGTGCGTGGAATTCGAACGTAAACCACTTAACCCCGGAGGTGGTTTTCTATCATCAATACAAAAAGTTAATTAATTTACAGAAGTATCCTAAAAACGATGGTAAGTGTGCGAAGAACTCATTGTATTATTAAGGGAGCCATCATTTTGTGTCTGTGGTCTGTAACGTGTAATGTTTGTGTGTATGTGCGTATGCAGGTGAAGAAGAACAGCTATTATTACTGTATTAAAGTCCATACTGGCGTGTAGAGTTCCGTAGTTCGAGACCGTCAAAGATGTTCAAATTGTGTTTCCGTGCATACTCGTTGATTATCATTTTTCCTGTGAACAAATAATAAAGTATATACAATCGCAGTGCATATTCTGTTCCTCTCTCATTCAATTCATTTAATAGAAAGAGATACTAAAGAAAGCAGAAGGTTAAAAAAGGGATTTCAGGACATAACAGCAGTGAGTGTGTTGCATTGTCACATCAGGAATACTTGCATTAAAAAGTTCAACATTGCTTAGAGATATCAGGTTCCCTGAAGAAATTATCCACCTTTGGTGAATTAGAATTCCCGTTACCGTCACTATCTATTTATTATCATATATCTAATATAGACATAGAAAAAGTCGTGAAAATCTTTAATAAAAAAAAAAATTAAACGAAATCTTGAACAGTCACCGTTGCCCACATTTAAACCATCACCTAGTGTGTATATCAGTCGATGCTAATTGTGCTGATTAATTAATAATAATAATAATATTTAGTTTCTGATATTAGTACCTGATCTTTGCCTGATAAAATTTACAAGCAACTTACCTGTTTGCCAACAACCCTTGTTCCTCTCCCGTTCACTACACACAATAATGTTATGACATGAATGTACACATGTGAAACATGTATGAATTTTTATTGTTCGTGTCGAGAAAACTGATGATAATATTTAGTAAAAAGATGTGTCTTCATTGCAACAACGTCACACCGGTGCAGTACATCGGTTCGATGCGTAACGTAGGTATACGTCACGTATGGGTACCTATCCAATAACATATATTTCGTTTCAGCTGATATCAACTGTCAACCGATTTCGGTTGAAAATAGCCATTACTTAGGTCAGCTAGATTGACAAAGTGAAATAAAATAAGGAGCTCAAAACTGTTGGTGTCTGTTTAAATTAAATTTGTATTATGAATTGTTTCGTTTAACATATATTCCTACAACTTGAACTGCATTCATGAATATAAAATGACAGTTTGAAGCTATTGAAAATAAATGTGGCTAGCATCTGGTTAGTTTTTGTATTACAATGCCTTACTATCAGAGAGACTGACCATTACTATGAAAATTATTGATCTAAAATCTAAATAAAAGTGTTGATGGAACATTTATAAACAGAAAGTCATAAAAAAAATATTTTTCATCCCCCCACCTCGGAAACTGATTTAAAAACTTACAAAGTTTTCTTTGTATAATTATAGCTTACAGCAAGTCTTAAAACCATGGCCGGATTTAAATTTGTGCCGCCCTGGGGCATTGAAGAAAATGCCGCCCTATGACTTAAATTTTATTTTAATAGTTTTGATATCTTATTTTTTAAGAATTAGAATAACTAATTGATTGCAGGAAATTTACTATGTATTATATATTATTTATTATATATTATGTTTTATTTATATTTATTCTTTATTTACTCATATATTATATATTATTTATTTTTTACTTTTGTCCAAAGCGCGTTTTCGGTACTCATATCCACTAAATTTTTTGCGTCCATCAGCCATATTCAAAAATTAATTTCAGATTTATGCTCAACAAAATTGAAAGTCTGCAGGTTAGATTAATCTAAACGTCAAATATAAAAGAAACTATATTTCAACTGTCAATGACAGTTGATTTGATTCAAAAAATATAATATTGTTCTTTTTAATTAAAATTAATTAGTGTAATTGGATAAATCTCCAATTTTAGAAAAATTTATTAATCAATAAAAGTTACTATTATCAAAAAGACATACATAATTTGAAAATATTTTT